>OX336390.1:773999037-776491909 GCA_946902985.2 Meconema thalassinum | reverse complement strand
GTACTTTCAAAAGCAAGTGTCAAAATTAAAATAGCTTGAAAAACAAACGAGTTACAGCACAAAGTAGGACTTGATGCGAACACCCTGTATATTAACCACCTACTATAAAAAGAATTTGTAGACTATTATAAAAGGTGCTAATAATTGAAACTTTCAGCCTAATTACAACACAACTTCTTGTACTGTAGATGTAATATTTCTGAAACGCAAATATTATATCTGTCTCCTTGAACTATGGTGATGGATAAAAAAACTAGTAAATATAATCAAAAATATTAAAATTAACCAATAAAATAACACATAAATATAGCCTACAAATCAAAAAAGAACACAATAAAAATTAAAATAAAATTAACAATATAAAATAGAATGAATAATGACAGGCTAACAAAATAAATTTTTAATAACATTTTAAAACTTAAATTTCAAACAACGTGGTTTACGCAGATATTAAAGGATCTAACGGAAGCCAACATTGACATTACAGATACATATAAAAGGAATTTATTTCGCTACAAAATTCAAAAAGTGATCTTCAGTGAGGAACAAGAAAGACAACGAAAGCAGCCACGGGACATTGAACAGCTTCGAAAACAGAGATCTGAGAGGAGGAAATGAATGTGGGCAGGGGAAAAAAAAGACATGTGGCAAGATTTGAAGTATTGATTTTACGTGCTCCGTAATTGTGCTATTCGATTAAATAAATAAATAATAAAATTTAAAATTTAAAAATTTAAAATAAAAATAATACATAAAGAATATTTTTAAAATTTATTTTAATAAAATTAATAATATTGAATAATAAATAAAATCAAAATTAAAATGATAATAAATAAAATAAAAGTTAGAGCTGAAATGAAAATTTAAATAAAACAATTGAAATATAAATACGAAACATTTAGTCTGCCCTATAAAGGGTTAAAGACCGGCAACTCAAATGTTAGGCAGATGCATGCGCCGACAAGAACCATTGTTCACTGCTGACCAATAGTTGATGGTTCTTGACCAATAGCATACTTGCTCTGTCTCTCCACGTGGAGTCCAGACCAAGTGCTGACTACGGTCCTGGCTGTTTGCTCGCGTGTCAGCTCTCCAGTGTTGCACAGTTTCATACAATTCTGCCCAGCTTCGCTGCTTGCTCTCAGTGGCTACGATGCAGAGTTGATAACACTGTGCCTCGAGCTGGGAAAGCCTTGGCCTCTCACAGACATGCAATGTAAACATATCGTTCCAGCTAGGTTTCAAAGGCGAGCCGCTCGTTAACTAGGAAAGTTACAGATCTACCCGTTGTTGTTTGAGTCTTCAGTCTTTTGACTGGTTTGATGCAGCCCATGCCTCACTCTCCTGAGCGAATCGTTTCATCTCTACGTAGCTATCACACCCTACACCCGAGGCAATCTGTTTAACATATTCTAAACTTTGTCTACCCCTACAGTTCTTGTCCTCGACCCTTCCTTCCATAACTAAGCTTGCTATTCCTGGGTGTCTTAGTATGTGTCCTACCGACCTATCTCTTCTCTTCATTTACAGTCACCAGAAACATCTCTCCTCTCCCCTCGTCTTAATAACTCTTCATTTGTAACCCTATCTACCCATCTGATCTTCATCATTCTCCTGTAACACCACATTTCAAACGCTTCAATTCTCCTCTTTTCTACTGCACCAATAGTCCAAGTTTCACTTCCATAGAGTGCCACGCTCCAGACAAAGGCTTTCAAAAACGACTTTCTAATACCTAAATCTATATTCGATGTCAACACATTCCTTCTTATATCCTCTTTGCGTCGTCCATCATTGGCTATTTTGCTTCCTAAGTAACAGCCTACCTATAGATCTAATATCCTGTGTTGAATGTAGTGGTACATTACTGGAAAAGGTTGAGAACATTTTCAGTATCTTGTATGTAGTCCCACACGCTGCTGTGGCTATTAATATCACTATAATTACTGGTCATTGACATTGATAAGTGGCATAAATGAGAATGCTAGTTAGTTATTGTTGTTTAAAGGGGCATAGCAGCGAAGTCATCGACCCCTAAATTAGAATGCTGCATTAAGAGGTTTCTAGATATATATATATTTTTTTTTTTAGCGAATGACTTTTAGTGCCGGGAGTGGCCGAGGACATGTTCGGCTCGCCAGTTTTGTAGCTGCTTCAAGACGAACACCCAATGGGTGAGCTACAAGTACCGTTGGAAGAGAAGGGAAGGGCGAGGAGTTGGAAGGTAGCGGCTGTGGCCTATAGTTAGGGACCAACCCCGGCATTTGCCTAGAAGGAAGATGGGAAACCACAGAAGACCATCTTCAAGGTTGCCGGCGGGGGGATTCGAACCTCCTCGCCTCCCGGATGTGAACGACTGCCATTAGTCATGCCGTAACGACCACGGCTAACTCACCTGGTTCTAGATGGATGATATAACGGCACTGCTCAGTTCCGTATCACTTTCCTCTGAAAAAAATTACTTCAAAGCCGTATGGTAGCCAATATGTTATTTAAAGTTTTGGTGTTAGTTTGGTCATAAGTTACGTTAGGCCTAATGTGTTTTCTTTCCTTCTTTCTTTCTTTCTTTCTTTCTTTCCTGTCTGCCTCGTTGAGTAGTGGCTAGCACTCTCGACAGTCACTGAAGATCCCGGGTTCGATTCAAGGCTCTGCCAAGAAACGTAATTCTTGTTTGGGTGCTGGAACGGGGTACACTCACTCTAGTAAGAAAGAACTGAGAAGAGGTGGACTTGATTCTTACCACAATCATCCTGGAAGTGGTTTTCCACTTCTACTCCAAGCGAATGCAGGAATGGTTACTAAATGAAAGCTACGGCCTCCTCCTTCCCAATCCTCATCAGCATTACAAACACACACACACACACACACACTAATACAGGCACCACAACAACACAGGTTATCAGACAAATTCCACATACACATCCAAGTTCACGAGGCTACTTGAACACGGTATCGCAAAGCCCCTAAATGGATCAACAACAACAACAACTCTTTCTTTCTTTCTTTCTTTCTTTCTTTCTTTCTTTCTTCCTTCCTTCCTTTCTTCCTTTCAATCCTTCATTCGCTCTTTCTATAATTTCTTTCTTTCTTTCTTCCTTTTGTTCCTTAATTCGCTCTTTCTTTATTTTTCTTTCTTTCTTTTTTTCTTCTTTTCTTTCTTTCTTCCTTTCATTTTTTCTTTAATTACTTCGTTCTTTCTTACTTTCTTTCCTCCTTTCTTTATTTCTTCCAATTTATCCTTATTTTCTTTCTTCCATTCATTCTTTCATTTTCCTATCGATCTTTCTCTCTTTCTCTCATTTTTCTTTCTTTCTTTCTTTCTTTCTTTGTTTCTTTCTTGTTACTGATAAGCCTGGCTCGCACTGCGAACGCGAAGAGCGTGTTCGCTCATTATTAGTCGGTCTCATCACTCAAACACAGATACCTTAATGGCCGGCTGTAAGAGAGCTTAGAGGTCACGTGCTTCAGCCGAAAGCCACCCGCCGAGTGATAGGCCTCTATGTTATACTGCTGTCTTTTTCTTGGCAACTTCTACCCTACACTTTCCGGCTGAGTGATGTTCCCCTCTGACTCATGGCCTCTCGCTTTGGAATTCACCATCAGTGAAATAACAGGCATCAATTAACCCTCTCAGTATTTTAAGTTCCTTGTTTAAGTTGTGTTTGTGTGGTCAACATTGTAACGCAGAAATTAGGAGCTGTCATGTATTATCGCTACACGGAATAGATTGGCAGATCGAATTCCTCCTGCAACCTCCATCTGCGTCACCACATCAATTTCATCAATGCTAGACACTAAGAAAGAAGGACTTCCAAGTATTCGAGGAGGTGTACGGCGTAGCAGGCAAAGACATCACTAGAAGAGTTGATTTATTCTTCAGGAATGGTAGAGATGGGGCAAAAATCATTGATGACATACTGAGATTCTAAAGTCATGTAACTCAACCCCTTTTCAAAATGAAATGCCATGTCCTGTGGTTCGGATTCCACGTAAAAAGTAGGTCCCTTGGCTCATGATCGCATGATTAACGGTCAAGTAGGCCTACAACTAAAAAAAAAAAAAAAAAAACTCAATCCGTTGAATACAAAACAGAAAAGAACCTATTCTCGATCCAACCTCCATTACCAGGATTATTATTATTATTATTATTATTATTATTATTAGTCTATTATTATAATAATAATTATTATCACATAACAGGTGAATCAACTCCCCCTAAAATATTGTTTTATGCAGTCAACTAGCGTAGTTATCAGGAAGGTCGATATTTTTCTGCTGCTACCCGTATGGTACAAACGCGCTGCAAGCATATGCTGCAAACGATACTGAACATTATAAGTTTTCCCCCGATGTGACGAACTCAGTCGCGTTCAGCCCACATATCAATTAAGTCGGCGATATGTGAGATTTTTTGCAGAGGCCCTCTTTTTAGCCTACTTTCGCTTTTTGTAAAAAATGAAAGTAGACTTATGAGATCAACACAGGGCGAAAAAAGTGTGCCTGTCTGTGTGTGTGTATGTGTGTGTGTGTGTGTGAGTCTGTGTGTGTGTGTGTGTGTGTGAGTGTGTGTACTCTGAATGTCTGTCCCCCCCCCCCTATCAATTCGAACACGGTGAACGCGAATTGAACGAAATTTGGTACAAAGGTAGCACTAGCAAAGGACACCTCAGTGTCATGTTTTATATCGCCGCCATCTTTACGGAAACGTAATGGCGGCCACACAAATGTTCAAAGCTTAAATCAAATTATGACTAACCTAATCATCCGATCTCTACCAAATTTTGCAAGATCATATCTTTATGGGGGGAGCATCCTTTGACCAAACTAATAGGTCATTAGCCTAATAGTTTCCGGATGGCAGCCATCTTTATGTGAAAATCGATTCCCCCTATTAATTCGAACACGGTGAAACCGAATGGAACGAAATTTGGCACAGAGGTAGCACTAGCGACACTCAGTGTCATGTTTTATATCGCCGCCATCTTGACGGAAACGTAATCGCGGCCACCCAAATGTTAAAAGCTAAAATTTTATTACGACCAACCTAATAATCTAGTCTCTACCAAATTTTGCAACAACATATCTTTATGTGGGAAGCATATTCTTACCAAACTGCAAGATCATCAGCCCAATAGTTTGCAGAAGGTGGCAAGTATATGTGCAAATCGATTCCCCTATCAATTCAAACACGATGAAACCGAATTGAACGAAATTTGGTACAGAGGTAGCACTAGCAAAGGGCACCTCAGTGTCATATTTTATATCGCCGCCATCTTGACGGAAACGGAATGACGGCCACCCAAATGTTAAAAGCTTAAATCAAATTACGACCATCCTAATAATTTGATCTCTACCAGAGTTTGCAACAACATGCCCTTTTGTGGAAAGCATTTTATGACTGACTACAAGGTCATCAGCCCAATAGTTTGCAAATAGCGGCCACGTATGTGTGCAATTCCATTCCCCATATCTATTCAAACACGGTGAAGCCGAATTGAATGTTTTTTTTTTACAGAGGTAGCACTAGCAAAGGGCATCTCATATTCATGTTTAATATCCCTATAGCACGTTGTATTTCAACAAGCTACTACAACCAACATTCAATTATACTCCTTGAAAAGGACAAAGAGTTATAACAATACCCATGCATTTAGGAGAAAGTAGGCTATATGTTCTTTACTGAACATCTTGTTTTATTATTATATATTTTGCGCATGGGCTTACACAAGCTCGGCATATTTGCTGGAAATAAAACATTTACAATCCCAGGTATACTGTATATTATAAGAAGCAAATTCTGGGTGACTGCATTCAGTATACTCTGTGAGCTGCCTGAATAGGATTGACAGTTCTCGCCTCGCCATGTGGTCAGGGAACAAGGTTGCCAAACAGTTAGAATAACAAGCGATCACACTGTACAAGATAGAGATACAGCTGACCACGCACTGAAGCACGTGGGCTGTAATGCAACGCAGAGTATTATGACATCAACTATGTGAACATGGATTGGTCAAGAGTCTGAGGGGTGATGACTGACGTCGAACTTCCGGCCAAATGTCAATCCTATTCAGGCAGCTCACAGAGTATAGTAGCTTTACATTTACCCCCTCACTCCTTCAGACCTGATGGCCCAAGAACAGCCCTACTATTATTATTGTATGTATGTCTACCCCTTATTATTCCCGTTTTTCCAACGGGGTCGGGGATGAGATGCGTTGGAAGTCTTTGTGGCGATGATTTTTACGGCCGGATGCCCTTCCTGACGCCAACCTCATGAGAGGAGTTAATGAGAGATGAAATGAATGAAGGTGAATGAAACTGGGCAAGGATGTGGAAGGAAGCGGCCGTGGACTGTCAGAAGGTACCGTCCCAACATTTGCCTGGTGTTGAAAATGGGAAACCACGGAAAACCATTTCAAGGACGGCCGACGGTGGGGCTCGAACCCACGCGTCTACCGAGTCAGCAGAGAGCTTGGCCCCATGACCTAATGCTGCGCTTTAGCCAGCGTAGCCACTACTGTCGGTCCCTACTATTATTATTAATATTGTAATTATTATTATTTGATACAGTACATATAACACATTGCTGGTACATTGCAACATAACTACTGTATACGGGACCAAAGTATAGTTACAGAAACAGCCACTTCAAAACTGGAAAGTCACTACTCATGAACTACCGTACGATTCGGGTTGTTGACAGAACTACTGCCTTCTGCATTATTATTATTATTATTATTATTATTATTATTAATAATATTATTATTATACAAATAATTCATGGTTTTTGCCCTAATGCCGTGTGAAATTAAATAAGATACCAGACGTTTCGAAGGAACCTTGCCTCCTTTTTCAATGGAATCAAGCAATGTTTGATTTATTTTCACACGGCATTAGCCCCAAAACCATGAATTATGTGTATAGTAATCCGGGCCGTGAATGCCTTAATCTATATATTATTATTATTATTATTATTATTATTATTATAAAGAGGAGATTTGAAGCGTTTGAGATGTGGTGTTACAGGAGTATGATGATCAGATGGGTAGATAGGGTTACAAACAAAGAGATATTAAGACGAGTGGGAGAGGAGAGTTGTTTCTGACGGATTTTTAAGAGCGTTAAAAATCCCTCAGTATGCCTTCCTTCGAAGGGGAAGTAAAGCTGGCGGTCCCATGTCATTGATGTATGGCATGTTAAAGAACCTTCCACTAATTACTCCTGTGTGAAGCTAAATTATAGGGCAAACATTTGACAAACGCTCTTAGGTTCCGACCTTCGTACCAAGAGCTGACTGCAGTAGCATCTGGTAACCAAGTTCTGAATTAGTAGTCGTTGACGGTGGCGTTCGGCGGTAAAAGTAGGAACTACTTTAAAAAAATCAATGTCTGCAGTCCTTACTTGAATTGCAAACAGATAACACACATTAATACACCCATCGCAATTAACACCGGTTATCAGACGGATTCTACATACACCCAAAGTACACGGGGCTACATGACCGCGTTGTCGCAGCCCCTAAACTGAGGAACCAACCAACTAATGAAGAGATGAGATGGGTTGGTAAGACACTTACTAAGGCGCCCAGGAATAGCAAGCTTAGTTATGGAAGGAAGGGTACAGAACAAGAACTATAGGGGTAGACCAAGGTTAGAATATGTTAAACAGGTTGTCTCCGCTGTAAGGTGTAGTAGCTATGTGAATATGAAACGATTAGCTCAGGACAGGGATGCACGGAGGGCTGCATCAAACCAGTCAAAGGACTGAAGACTCAAAGAGAGGGAGATATTATTATTATTATTATTATTATTATTATTAAATTGCTAAAAGGATAAAGTACAATAATGTGTCTCCTGTGATTATTATGACCCTGTCTCTTCAAGCCTGAGGTTCCTTCACTTATTGACACATATTTCTTCTTGTGTCCGTTATTAACGCTTCAGCTAAGCACAGCCTTTGTGATGAAAGTTTCACGAAGAATATTATAAACTTGCAACTTTCGGTCTTTCTCTTCCCCCCTTCTCTCTTTACTCTTTTATAGGTTTCCGATACTTATCAGAGATGATACAGAGCTTCAGAGAGAATAAAAAATATATCTGGTCGAACAAAATGTATAGAAACATACAAAGTTAAAAAAGAAAGAAATGAGCGTCATGTAAAGGAAATGGAAGCCTCGAGAATTACAAAGATAAGAAGAATATTTGCCTGCTAGTGGTTAGGTTGCACGTCTGGATATTCATCTGAGTATAACAATATGGACATAGTACGAGGCTTGATCAACAAAGGATGAGACTGATTTTCTTCACAGATTTTAATATAGTGTGTGTTATGGAAGGATAAACACCAGAAATCAAGGACAGTACGTTGGCTGTGATTATGTCGTCAAAATTGATATTTTCCTTCGCTACAGCTTGAAATTCCCGTAGTAGTAAGTTGTTGATGTTTCATTATGGGCTTCCGACATTTTAGACTAGGGCTGATAAAACGCGATGTTCAGTTATTAGATTAATAATCGATAAATCAAATGATACCGACAGCAGTGGCTACGCTGGCTAAAGCGCAGCGTTAGGTCATGGGGCCAAGCTCACTGCTGACTCGGTAGACGCGTGGGCTCGATCCCCACCGTCGGCCGTCCTTGAAATGGTTTTCCGTGGTTTCCCATTTTCAACACCAGACAAGGGACGGTACCTTCTGACAGGCCACGGCTGCTTCCTTCCACATCCCTACCCAGTTTTATTCATCTTCATGCTTTCCATCTCTCATCCTGACGCGCAGGTCGACAACGTGCGTCATATATAAAGACCTGCACTCGGCCTCTCAGGGGGCCACACGACAAAAAAAATCGAACGATTTGAAATTAATCGACTGAAAATTCAATCAGTTTATCGACTAACTGAGAATTAATGGGCAATCCGATGAATCGATTAGTAGACACGAGACATCAGGAAAATGTTTCTGATAGCATATGTCTGGAGTGTGGCGTGCTACGGCTGTGAAACCTGGACTCGGGGGACTGTGGAAGAGAATAAGCTATATTCTTTTGAGATGTGGTGCTATAGGCGCATGCTTAAAATAAAATGGATTGACGAGGTTACACATGAAGAGACCATGTAAAGGGTGGGTGAGAAGAGAAGTTTGGGGAAACCTACAGGCCATCTTTAGAGAGATGAAGGAATTCTGAAGACAATCATAGAGGGGTATGTTGATGGAAAAGGACCTAGAGGAAGACCACGCCTGAGGTATATGGATAAAATTAGAAAGTTGACTTACGGAGAAATTAAGAGGAAAGCGGAAAGACGCGAAGAGTGGAGATTTTCGGCAAACCAATCATCGGATTGACCAGTAGTGAAGAAGAAGACACAAAATAAGAACAGAAGTTTAAGTTAAGTTATGCATATTTTTGGAATGATGTATTGAATACTATAAAAATTACCTTTTGCCTAAATGTACAAAGTGTCCTTCCTTGTTTATGTTAACAAAAACCAAATAAGAGTCAGTGACAATGGAAGGACAAACATCAATCGAATTGGGAAGAGTTTTGAAAAAAGAAAGATTTTGAATTCTTGTTCAATGTTTACAATTTAGGACAGGAAACTTTTTGTTTTAGCCTAAATTGATTTAGCCTAGAAGGTAGGTACCGGTACCTTATTTAAACATATATGAAGCTGTATATTTTAATTAATTGTCTATTTTCCTTCTGTCATGTATAGCTCTTCAGTCGGTCAACTCGAATTTTCAGAATGAATGGGCGGGGTACAATGTATAAAATCTATGTTGTTACGTGCCACCCCCCTAGTGGCACTTTTGTTAACTGGATTACGCTGGGTAGGAAGCACAACACCAATTACTGCTTAAAGAAATAATTAACTTTATTGCGGCCAGAAAATTACACTACTCATCAGCAATTACAGACAATAGGAACCTTACTCCAGTTTCCTCAAGTCTCTTGCTTGTGGAGAGCTCTTGCCCTTTCACTTGTCAACAAACCACAGAAGTTAATCCTGCCGCTAATGAGCCTAGTGGCCTTGACAGAACTACATGCACCTTCTTCCTAATGTGCGCCTACTACAGTACTTACGAGCACTTGCTGCACGCTGTTCTCAAGCTGGGAGAAACAATGTCACTGGATTTCGACACCACAATATCTCAGACACACAGTGAAAGCACACTCACTCACTTCGCCGCTACACTAGGGGTTTCGCAAGTCACCACACTTCTGTCGCTCAGAATAAACGCTCACACTAGCTCGTAAAACACAACAACAACCCTTGCTTGACAGGTCGCACTTATATAGCAGGCCGGTGACTCAATACATGCTTCTAGATCCATCCAGGGTTCACAGCTTCTCGAGGTTTCCATCGCTGGTCCAGTCACGAATATTCTGGTCTATCCCTTTGTCTTAGTAGCCCTGTTGCATAAGGCACACGCAATACAGGAGGCAGGCCACAGCCCAGCCCCTGGGGCAGTTGTGACTCAAGCGGCGAGCGATGACACAAACTCACAGCCGTAACAATATATTAAAAAGTCGTGTTAGTTACTCTATTTATAACTCAAGAACGGCTGAACCGATTTGGCTGAAAATTGGTGTGGAGGTAGCTTAGAACCAGGAGACGGACATAGGATACTTTTTTTTTTAAATCCCGTGTCGTGACATACAATGTCAAAGAGAATACAAGTAACTATGGCTGGTTGGTTGGTTGGCTGCGACAACGCGGTCATGTAGCCCCGTGTACTTTGGGTGTGTGTAGAATCTGTCTAATAACAGGTGTTAATTGTGATGACTGTATTAGTGTGTGTTATCTGTTTTTTTTTAATTTTAGTACAGTCTACAACTTAGAATTTTTCAAATAGTTCCTACTTTTGCCGCCAAGTGCCACCGTCAACGACTACTTGGCCAAGTTCAGAACTTAGCTACTAGACGCCACCGCAGTCGGCTCTTGGCAACGAACGTAGAAACCTAAGAGCGTTGTTTACATTCTTAACCTATCCAATTTAGCTTCACACAGGTGCAATTAGTGGAAGGTTCTTTAACATGCCATAAATCTATGACATGGGACCACCGGTTTTACTTCCCCTCCGAAGGAAGGCATACTGAGGGATTTTTAACGCTCTTAAAAATCCGACGGCTCTGGCCGGGTTTGAACCTGCTATCTTGGTCATAGAAGTTCATCATGCTACCGACTACGCCACCGAAGCCGCTCACAAGTAACTATAAAACGTAACGCAAATGACAGCTAAAATAAACTCATGAAGGAATGGCAAGGCAAGTCGTTTCCAGGCAACAGTAGCTCTTGACGAAACACGGCAGACTGGATGCGAGTAGCGCTCTCCACTACCGGTATAGAAAATGAGGCTCTTAACATGAAATCCCGTTAGTTACACAACGTAATTTGTATTGTCTTTGAATCATCATTAACAATGCCGCGACAAAGACGATCGAATCTTTCCCGACAAAGCCATAATGCAAAAAGGATACGAAACATTGCGAATGAAAGGATATGCATGAATATGCGCAAGATGCAATGACATATGTTCGTCATTACGGTCGGCCAGAGATCTCTTTATTACTGTAACGTGTTTTTCGAGGGGTTTTATGCAACTGGCATAAGTCAGTAGGAAGCCATTCTATATTTATTTACGCGGCAAATTGTTCAGCCAAGAGAATTTTTCATGGTAATTTATTATTATTATTAATTTATTATAATTATTATTAAGGTATTTTCGGAGCATTTTATAAAAATTATTAGCATTCAGATAGGTTTTCTATGTCTTAGAAAACGCTATCAAGCAAATTATTACGAACGACAATATTATAGAAAATTATGTGATTACGGAATTTTACGGAGTTTTGTCAGTTAGGGTATTTGAGAGACATGACTCACTGGGAATTCGAATACAAGCTGATTCCTGTCGAGAAGTATTACGCAAGGCTGGGTCGCAAGGTCTAGAAAAGGCGAATTGTTGGAACGGAAAACGACTTCTCCCTCTCGCGCGCCGAGTGTAATGAGGCAGAGGAGGGGAACTGGAGGCGTGCTCAGCCAATCAGGGGAGACAACGTAAGCTGGAAGACGGTACCGTGGTGGGGGAGCCAACAGGTGCATATATCGTTCGACGCGCCGTGAAACGAGGACTATCTGTGTAGAACTTGCGGAGTACGGTTGGAAGTGCGTGTCGCTCCGATGTTCAGTGGAGTTGAAGACTAACTTTTGCAAAACTTAACCAGTGCGGTTGTACGAGTGTTTGGGTCCGAGGTACGGACCATAGAATTCTCTAATCTACCAGAATATCATCAAATTCCGACGGAGATGACGACGTCCAGGAGACTGTGGGAAGCTCACGGCATCATCAAGTACGAGGGAAATGCTTTGGCAATTTCCAGTGGTAAGCGCAAATGACGCAGAAATACGCAATCTCTCATTTTTCTTTGTTTTACATTTCATATTTCAGTAACTTCATAGCTTGGAAATAAGAGTAAAATCAATTTATCAGACTCCGTTTTCACGTAATTTTCTATCGGTAATATTCAAATCACAACGCTCCAATTTAAATTTTATAGTTATTATTATTATTAATTTTGCTATACTTGTTTTATATGATAAATTCATTTCTTTTACAATGCAATCTTTGCTTTCAGTAGGTAGCATTAGATATAGACCAATTCCTTCTCCTGATACAATTGTTTGTTGGGTTAATGATCAAATCATACCACGATCTGAGTGAATAGAGTCTTGAAGGTGTTCTGCCAGAGCTAGACGTTGTTAAATACAAATTTAGATTTCAACATTGCATTGAGGTCTTGGCGCCCATTAAAACAACATAGCTTAGGCAAAGGTAAACAGTTACATTTATCACCCAACAGTGTGGGCTAGCAAAACTGCTACATTACTTCTACCTGTAATTCAAAATGGATAGAAAATATTCAAGCTGCTTCCCGGACAAACATCAAGTGATCGACACGACATCCCAGCACGTGTATTCAGGCAAAAAATGCGGTCCCTGATGAACTACACTGTTAAACGACGCGTCTTTGGAGATACTCGATGCTGGATATATTCAATCGAATGTCAAAAACGAGGCCTGCCGCACGCACACATTCTTATTTGCTTAGTGGAAAGAATTCAACCAGACCAAATAGATATCATATGTGCCGAGATTCCCGATCACGAAGCCGATCCAGACCTACTTGATGTTGTAATTACAAATATTATTCATGGACCGTGTCGCACCATCAATCCCCAATCACCTTGCAATGTCAACAGAAAGTGTTCCAAACGATATCCACGGAAATTAACGGAGGAGACCGTCACTAGCAACGATGGTTATCCACTGTGTCGGCGTCGATCACCCGATGATAACGGTCGAACTATCACAACAAAAGTGAAAAGAATGGATTTCGTTGTCGACAACAGTTGGATTGTTCCATATTCGCCACTTATTTCCAAACCGTTCACGACGCATTGCAACGTTGAGTTTTGCAATTCAGTAAAGTCCATACGTCACGAAAGGCAGCGATATGGTGGTTTTTGGCATCCAATCCTCCAATACCAACGATGAAATTGCGCGCTATCAAGTTGGTCGTTATGTGAACAGTAATAAAGCGATTTGGCGTATATTCGCATTCCCTATTCACGAATGTCATCCTACTGTTTTGCATTTGGCGGTGCATCTGGAGAATGGTCAACGAGTATATTTCACGGCTTCGAATGTTGTTCAACGTGCTGAAACATCTCCAGCGACAATATTGACCAGTTTCTTTGCGATATGCCAAAGCGATCCGTTTGCACGAACTTTGCATTACTCGGAGATGCCACGTTATTACACTTGGAATGCTTCATCGAAGAATTTTCAACGACGGAAGCAAGGCGATGCGGTTCCTGGTTATCCGGATGTACGTTCTACTGATGATCTTGGTCGTATGTATACAGTTCATCCAAAGCATGATGAATGCTTCTATTTGCGGTTGTTGCTGGTATAATATTCCCAACATATCGTGCTGCATCTGAAGAACTCAATTTACTAGTAAACGATACCCATTTGGATACGACAATCGTTGAAGCCATTATCTCTGCATCTCCAAGTCAGATACGCACATTATTTGCTATCATCATTTCGACATGCTTTCCATCAAACCCATCTAACCTGTGGCACAAATACAAGGATAATATGTCGGAAGATATTTTACATTAAATTCGTGTCAGTTCCAGAAATCACGATCTTGAGATGAATGAGGAGATACATAATCGGGCTTTACTCTTGATCGAAGACATGAGTTACCTCATGTGCGGTAATTAGTCACGTTAGGACTGCCAGCGCCAAATCGTGAAATGAATGACGCATTTAATCAAGAATTGGAACGGGTATGTGAATAAGATCACCAGGAATAAGATTTAGAAGTTCAAACGAATTTACCCCTGTTGAATTCCCAACAAAAGGAAGTTTATGATACAATTGATGATGGAAATGGTGGTTTATATTTCCTGGATGCCTCTGGTGGAACTGGTAAAACATTCCTCATGTCAGTAGTTTAAGCCACTGTTCGTGCGAAATCCAACATTGCGGTTGCAGTTGCTTCTTCTGGAATAGCATCCACATTGTTAGAAGGATGTCGTACGGCTCATTCAGCATTAAAATTGCCGTTAAATCTTCAAACTATTGAAGAACCAACATGCATTATTGCAAAAAAAAAATCAGCAATGGCCAAAGTTTTATCAGCATAGAAAAATCATCATCTGGGACGAATGCACAATGGCGCATAAACGTGCATTAGAAGCACTTAACCGAACATTGAAAGATCTACTCAATGACTCCAGATGTTTTGGAGGAGCAATGATTTTACTGTCTGGCGATTTCCGCTAAACACTGCCAGTAATTCCAAGATCAACGGCTGCTGACGAAATAAACGCTTGCCTCAAATTATCGAATCTGTGGCGCTATGTGAAGAAACTTCAGCTGACAACAAACATGAGAGTTGCATTGCTTAATGATACATCTGCTGAAGATTTCTCTGAGCAATTGCTGACTATCAGTAATGATCGAGTACCTGTCGACGAATCGAGCGGATTGATTTCTTTTCTTCATAATTTCTGTAACTTTGTCTCATCGAAACACGAACTTATCAACAAAGTATTCCCAAACATCATTGCTAATTACAAAAATAATGAATGGTTGAGTGAGCGAGCAATTTTAGCGGCTAAGAATAAAGATGTAGATGACCTAAACTACATAATTCGGAATGAGATCATTGGAACAATGTATTGATTCAAATCTATTGACTGTGTAACAAATGAAGATGAAGCCACCAACTATCCAATTGAATTTTTAAACTCCTTGGATGTGCCTGGCTTACCACCGCACGATTTACGCCTAAAGGTTGGCTCCGTAGTAATCATGCTTCGAAACATAAACCAACCAAAACTGTGCAACGGTACTCGTTTGGTTGTAAGTAAATTGATGAAAAATGTGATTTACGCGACGATACTCACAGGAAAATTCAGAGGTGAGGAAGTTCTCATTCCGAGGATCCCGATGATCCCAACCGATATGCCGTTTGAGTTTAAAAGACTTCAATTTCCGATCCGTCTTGCATTCGCCATGACCATTAACAAATCACATGGCCAATCCTTGAAAGTTTGTGGTTTGAATCTGGCATATCCATGTTTTTCCCATGGTCAATTATATGTGGCATGTTCACGGGTCGGAAGACCATCTGCGTTGTTTGTTCTTGCGCCTGATAATAAAACAAAACATGTCGTTTATCACAAGGTACTTAACTGAAGAGTGCAACCTATGCACCCAAATACATGAACAATAAAGAATCATTAAAATACTTAATTTTTTATTTGTATTTCCTAATAAAAATTGAACTTAATAAAATCGAAAATCTGCTTATTTATTGCCTCTAAGGCGGAACCGAGTTCGCCGGGTCACCTAGTATGTAATAAAAGAAACGAGCCTTACAGTAGTCGCTTATGATGTGTAACATCTGACATGTTATCCTACCTTGAAGTAGTTACCGTTTTTATTATCCTTGACATTCATCAACACATAAAAAAAATCTTTTTATTTTTTACACTCTCATAATACATATCAATTCCAAGACTCTCTTCTTTTCTTCACTGCCTACTTGATATTTCTACTCTCGCACTGCCTTCTTGATACTCTGCTGTTACATCAATCTCCTGCCAGTAACTAAGTTACGTTAACAGAGACTGACTTTTTTTCTTCACTGCCTACATGATATTTCTACTCTCGCACTGCCTTCTTGATACTCTGCTGTTACAAAGTAATCCGTATGTGATAAACATTCAACATGGTACCATTGCCAGCTGCTAAAGCAGCCAGGAGGGATGTGATCCAACTGGCAGTGCGTCTTACACACTTCGGTTTGATCCACTTCCGTCCCACAAAAATATCCAGCAACCGAGTGTTACTATGTTACACATCAATAACATTCCTGAAAAAAAAATATCATTTACCGTATTAGTTAATTATCACTTTTATAACGGGGCAATTTTAGATTACGTGTTTCGAATTTCAAGCGGCCATCATCAGATACTGATCACTGTGTTGAGCTTCAAATTATGCACTAATATATTTTAAACTACGATTGTAGCGTGCTCTAGGTGTTTATAATGCGATTCGCAATTTGAATCTCGTTATGTGGTTGGTTTGTTTTGTCATACGGTTTTGTGAATTACGTGAGTAATGGGATAAATACACGTGTATACAATTTAGAATAACACAATATAACTGTAACCACCTGAAACTCCTGGAGTTCACCAGGTAAACCCGAATGGAGCAGCGCCCTGTTTTCCTAAATCTAGGTCGTTACTAAATGATAGGCGTTAGACAGGAGACGGGCTCCTTGAGTGAAGTAGGACCACGAACCCAAGGCCGTGACCTCCGCCGACAGTACGGAACACTATTACGATCACAATCTTAAGACGGAAACCACGACTTAATTCCCATAGCAATGTTTAATAGGTTATGAATATTCCCGAATGGGAATATGATGTTAATCATATTCTCATTCGGGGCTCGAACCCACGCGTCTACCGAGTCAGCAGAGAGCTTGGTCCCATGGCCTAACGCTGCGCTTTAGCCAGCTTAGCCACTGCTGTCGGTATTAATCAATTAAAAGACTGTACTGTAGTAGATATGGTTGGTTGATTCCACAGTTAAGGGGCTGCGACAACGTGGTCATGTAGCCCCGTGTACTCTGTGTGTGTGTAGAATCTGTCTGATTTATAACTGGTGTTAATTGTGTTGGCTGTATTAGTGTGTGTTATCTGTAATTCAGGTAAGGACTGCAGACGATCAATTTCAAGTAGTTCCTAATTTTAATAACAATTCCAAGACTCTCTTCTTTTCTTCACTGCCTACTTGATATTTCTACTCTCGCACTGCCTTCTTGATACCCACCGTCAAGACACCTAACCGCGAACTTGGCTACTGGATACCACCACAACCGGCAACTGGCGGCCAAGTTGGAACTTAATAGAGCGTTAATCAAATCTAAACTACACATTTAGCTTCACATGATTGTAGTTAGTGGAAGGTTCTTTTACATGCCACAGATCGATGACATGGGGGAAGCCGGGATTCAAGTCTAGTATCTTTGGAACCTAAGTCACAAAAAGCCGGGGTTAAAATCTTTGGAACGTGAGTCTCTCAGTACGTACCCCGAGAGAACAGAAGACGTTAGCTTAGTAATGACATCCAGGGCACAGTCAGTGCCTGTGGATGCTGTGAAAGGTTCTACTCATAGGGTTAGTTCTGCTGTTCTGACTCAGTTAGGAAAGCAATGGCAAACTACCTCACTCCTCATCTTGCCTAGTACGCCTCAATATAGTGCTGCCTTGGGTTTTTGTGGGTATACACCCACATAACCTAACGGCGGTGCTTTTTGAGGATCCAACCAGCCTTCGGGCTGACTACCTAACAGACAGACCACACATGTTATTAGGGACTGATGAAGTAGATATTTCACCCCATAGAGAAGCCATCTTCAACACCTCCACATGGATTGGGCAGTTGAAAATTGCACCATTGCTGCAGTGCATAGATTTCAGACACACGTTCCGCATCTGTATAATGCAGCATCCTTACCTTACTGGCGTCCCAACCCAACCGGGCCCGGAGATATACAATCCACACACACACATACAGTATACGGTACTGGCACAAAGGAAATTACATTTGCTCATGATTAAGAACGTGCCTGCACATTATGCATATCAAGTTATACCGACTCGACCTCAAGGTAACGTGCGCGTGTTCGGGACAATGCGCTAACGAGAACAGTAGTCGGATAAAGTTTAATTGGCCAAACAATTTTTGTAATTGTTATGTAGGGGATTAACGGGCCTCAGTTGGCGTGCTGTAGACATCGAGTGTATTGGTGCGGCAAGTGGGAATGCTTCTGTTATTGATTTTAGTACAGGTTGGTTCAAATTTATTGTAACTCTCTTTCGAATGGCTGCAATTCGAGTTCATAAACCACGCAGGTGCACTGCTATCACAATAACGAGACCGACGGTTACCACTACTACTACTACTAATAATAATAAAAACTTTACGAGCCTTACAGTAGTCACATATGATGTGTAACATCTGACATAGAAGAAACCTCACGTGAAATTGTTGATACAGCGGTATTTTATAATATTATTAGCACAAATATTCATCTATTGTAAAAGAGAGTGTTTTACAGATATTGTAGTTTATAATACGGAACTCATTTTATTAGATGATTTGTTGCTTCCACCAGCCCTAGCCGAAATACAGAATACGATATGGTTCAACTAGATTAATAGACGCAACACCGCTCATAACCATAAATTCCTTATAAATAGGCCAACTTGCGAGCAAATGCAATGTGCACAGCAGTAGATTATGAAAGGCTTCCCGACTACCCGGACCTCTTGATTCACAGACCAACAAGTAATTTCATATGGATTCTGTTAAAATGAGTCATATAGATATGATTAGCAGCAGAGTATCAAGAAGGCAGTGCGAGAACAATCAAGAAGGCAGTGCGAGAGTAGAAATATGAAGTAGGCAGTGAATAATAAAAAGAGAGTCTTGGAATTGTTATGTATTATTAGTGTGTAAATCAAAAAGATTTTTGTGTGTTGATGAATGTCCAGGAGGGATACGATCCAGCTGGCAGTGCGTCTTACACATTTCCGTCCGATCCACTTCCGTCCTATTTTTCAAAATCACTCCCACAAAAATATCCAGCAACCAAGTGGAAAGATGTTATACATGAATAATAATAATAATAATAATAATAATAATAATAATAAGAGGGGCGCACTATATTGTTTCACACTTTATTTTTTCTACCCAAATGAAGTAAATTACACATTAGTTGTTGCGTCCACCTTCTCAACATAATCTTCTTGTCACTTTGGGCACTTTTGCCATCGATGTGTCAGTCTCTCGAGACCTTCCTGAAACCATTCTTTCGGAGTGCTTCGTACCCATGCCTTGACAGCTGTGTCCAGAGGTTTCTCCATGTTCCCGAACAGGTGATAATCACTTGGTGCCAAGTCGGGAGAGTATGGTGTATGAATCACATTTGATCAATGGCACCGGTGGTCTCTCAGAAAGTGTGGGGGCGGGCATTTTCATGTTGCAGAAGCACACCTTTAGCCCATTTTCCTGGCCGCTTAGTTTGAATGGCACGACGTAAGCGCTTAAGGGTTGCCACATATGCTGCACTGTTCATCGTCGCCCCCAAGTCCATCCAGTCAATGGGGATGATGCCCTTTGTGTCCCAGAGCACTGTCGCCATTCGCTTGCCAACTGATGGCACTGTTCGACATTTCCTTGACGGTGGACTGCCCTTGTGCTTCCATTGCATCGAATGTTGTTTCGTTTGTGGCTCATAGTAATGGAGCCATGTCTCATCAGCAGTCACAAGCCTAGCCATAAAGTCGGCTGGATCTTGTCTGGAGAGACTGACACATCGATGGTGAAAGTGCATAAAGTTACAAGGAGAACAAGAGTTTAGTGCTTTTCAGTCGGTCAACACAAATGTACCCAAAAGAGGCGGGTTATGCCCTAATCCTGGAATAAATTACATGAGATTAATAAATGCACTAGGATGACCAGTTTCGATCGTCAAGCGATCAACTTCAGATCCATTACACTTAGGCTATAAAATCTATGTTTGAAAATACAGGTGAAAATATTGTACAATATGTACAATTATTTAGTTGCAGTAATGGTACTGCAACTGTCACTGTATGCTAAATGCAGTATATATGATGTTAGGTGAAATGTTAAATGGTGATGGATATCCGGAGTTTGTAATTTGGAGTTATTATAATATGGTTGTAAAAATCAACTATGGTTAAACTGTAATCCTATTACAGGCTAATACTTATCTGGTTGTCTTCCTTGCTAGAGCTACGTGCAGTTTTCGTGTTCACTGTAACTCCAGGTGCGGTCGACTGAGGTAGGCTGTTATCACAACGCCACTGGTGTTTCCCTTTTCTCCCCCCTGTTCATATGTGCTGAGCGGAGTCAGTGCGATGTGTTTATGTGGGGTGTTGCCAACCTAGATAAGATGTATGATATTGAATGAGGTGGGCCTATAACTATCAAAGACCGTGGAACATTTCTCGCCACGCGTGGACCATAAGCCATTCAAACTAGGCACTGCCCGGTCTTATGAGAACGTCCCGGCACCTTTAATACTGCTGCGAATACAGGCCTTGGTTTATTGCAGAAGAAAAGTACATCGTACACCTGATCCAGATAACATTTACCTATTAAAACCCCCTAATTTTTTATCTAGCTTGGCTGTATCGCTAAGTTGTGTCTTGTTTCCGACAGGGTGTGTTTTTAGTAGCGTGAAGAGGGGTGAGCTCTCCATGAACGTGAGTTCATTTAGATTTTTGGGATTGTTTCGTTTGGCTAGGTGTATCTCGATTGCTTCCTTTATGTCAAGAGCTCTGCCTTTCGATTCGTGATGAATTATTTTTAGGTCCGTCCCAATGTTAGTAAAGCTGTGCCCCGCGTCACACATATGTTCGCATACGGCTGAATGTGTTCCGTATCGTATCGCATTCCTATGTTCATTATAACGTGTCTACTCGCCTTCCACTCTGTCCGATGTAATTAGCTTGACAACCGGTGTCTTGGCACGTTATAGAATATACACCTGACTTTGAATACGGTTCAATATTACAAGGAGAATATGTTTACAAGGTGTACGTAACAACTGATGTGTAATATACTTCATTTGGCTAGAAAAAAATAATGTGTAAAACATTATACCTTTTCAACCTTCATGAGAAATAATGAAAGGTGCAACCTCCATGGCTTCAGGACGTCCATCAGGCCTTAAAAAGGGCAAACATTGGACTGGCCGAAGTATGGGACAGGACAGGATTCAGAACCAAAATTGCAGGTGTGAAAGATCGCCCCAAGAAAGACCCACGCTTTCAGCCGATGAACGATTGAGGAGGAGCCAGCACTGAAAGATCTTTGGCAGGAAGCTAAACGACAAGGAAGAAACACCATAAAAAGATAACCTGAACGGTTATTGTGTATTTGTAGTCCATAGGTGGCTGTATCAAATAATAATAGTACGCCCTTCGTAATACCATATAATAATAATACGAAGAAATCATTCACAATCGACCAAAATTTAGAACTCTAATAAGCTGACACAAATTTACAGAGAAAGGTACACGGAAAAATACAGGATGGACAGCACATCGCAAACGAGAGCACAGTGAACGGAAGAATAGATATTGGGAATTGTGCTAAATGAGATCTAACACACTCCTATTGGACATAACGAATCAAAAAGAAATAAATTAATACATAAATAAAAATAAATAAATAAATAAATACATAACTAAACAAATAATAATAATAATAATAATAATATCAATCATAATACAGGGTAACCAACCAGATATACATTATTCTGGATATGAAGAAAATAACAGACCACCTCGTGGTGTAGTGGCTAGCATTCTTGGCTGTCACCCCGGAGGTCTGGGTTCGTTTCCGGGCTCTGTCAAGAAATTCTGATGGACTTTTACACACTTATGTTTAAGGAAACCAGTAGACACTGACAATTCAGGGAGAATTGTTCTTTTAGATCAGAGCCTACAGAAAAGTAAGGTATCTTGTTGGACGCGTTAGTGAAGATAGGCAAAGAAGAGGTGCTTCAAGTCAAGCTTTTCAAGAACAGTATCGAGATTTCAAGACGTCAATTCTATGCCCTGTAAATGGCTCAAGAAGCCTCCGTGCTTGAACTACATTCAAACGAGAGACGTAGGCCTAATGTATCGGTGGCGGTTTGAATTCCATTTGAAGAACCATGGCGTTGTCCGATAGTGGAGTTGAACCAGTTGTGTCCATAACTGCACACTGGCGGGCTTCTGTGTATTCTATGTGTTTATTCCCCTCGCTCTCTTTCCCGTCTCACTCCTTCGCGTACTGCCTTCGATGTGTTGTGGTTGATTGGTCGAATATCAAACGGTATTCAGTCTATTGTATATATGAAAACTAATTGAAACAAAACGTAAACAAGTGGGGGGGGGGGGGGGAATCCAATAATGTGAATGAAATTGCAATGCCTTAAATGATATCCATGATTTCTTATCGATATTTCTAAGCACGTAATCTTCAAGTAACGATACGCAAGAAACGCACGAAACACAATGTAGATGTGTCGGACAACCAACGCATTGACGAGCAGTTTGTTTACGTCCGGTGAGCTAGCGAACCCAACTTGACTCGGTCAGACGCGGCGAACAGCTGTCGCAGCGCCGGCAGTCAGGGCAGGTAGCGCCGTCAAGGTAGGCAGGAGCCAGTCTGTCGACGTGCGCCGTAGCATAGCTTGCTCGCCAAGCGTGCAAAGGCTGCATGCCTCTGGGTTGAACGATAGCATAATGGCGTCCACATTGAAACGTAGAATAGTTCCATTCTGCTGTCCAGGATTCTTGAGCTCGTTGTTTAATAAGTGGAAGTAGTCTGGTGGATGTATGGGTAGGATCAACTGGTAACCTCTTCGGCCAGCTTCTTTGCCTATCTTATCCACGTGGTAATTATGACAAAAATAATGGTGATGATGATAATTCTTGTTTTAAGGGGCCTAACATGTAGGTTATCGGCCCCTAATGGTGAAAGATGAGATAAGACTGAAAACTATAACTAGGCCTAATACTAACTAGACTTACATACTAGAAAAGGAAATGGTAAATAAATAAAGGATAAGGCAAATAAAGGACAGGAAGAAAAGAAATCCCTCCCCTCGACGAATGAGGATTGAAGGACATGGAAGGAAGGAGAGCCATGAAAGGCAATAGGAAAGGGAAAGAGATTGCCCGCCCCAAAGTCAGTGGAAAAAGAGGATAAAAACGGACCCAGCTCAGGAATCCCCCGGGATCGCCAACTCCCGAATTCACGAGCCATGAGCCCCTGACGGTGTAGCAATATCAAGGGTGCACCAGAAGTGGTGGGGCTACATACACCCTGCCTCCTTGAGGGCCTTAAGCAGAAGGCAGGAGATAACATGAAATGAAAAAGAAGGCTGACCCCTCGCAGAAGGACGGTATCAGGAAAGATGAGACGAGGGTCAATTAAGACTGGAAAGGAAGAGACTGCCTAGGCCTCGGATACCCTAATACAGGATGTTCCAAATCCACGAGTTTGAGTATGCGTACACGCGAGTACTCAACAGTGATGCTCGGAGCACGGTTGGAGAGGACTGGGGTGATAGCCAATACGTCACTGGGCGAAGCTCATTAACACAAGTCCATGCGCTTCCTGCCAGTCTTGATGTATTCGCCGTGCAGTGACGGCAGCCCCCACAGCATGTCGCAGATTTACTCACGCAAGGCGGCGAGTGCTCGGCTGCTCACTGGCGAGCTGCTCGGCTGGAACAGCCTGCCCTAATACCATCGGGGTCGAAAGAGAACAAGAGTTGGCCAAGAGAGATCGATAGGAAAGAAGACGGAGAGGAGCCCAGCACAAGTAAGTGGAAACAATGCCGGACTCAGCTGGGTTTTCGCGGTCGCCAACCCACGTCCCACTATATGTGAGCACTTGGGGGGCAAAAATAATGGAATGCAGCCGAAAGAAATCAGTAATCCCTATTGATATCAAATTGGCAGGTGGAAAGTTAAAGGAGGTAGGAGACTTCTGCTACTTAGGAAGCACAATGAGTAGAGATGGACGGAGCAGAGAGGATATAAAACGTAGGTTGGTCAGGCAAGGAAAGATTTCTACAGAAAAGAAATCTGTTTACATCAAATATAGATTAAGGTGTTAGGTAGTTATTTTGAAAGCCTTTGTCTGGAGCACGGCACTCTATGGAATTGAAACTTGGGCTGTTGGCGCACCAGAAAAGAGGAGATTAGGAACTTTTCAAATGTGGTGTTACAGGAGAAGGATAAACATTAGATGGGTAGATAGAATAAAAAATGAAGAATTATTAAGACGAGTGGGCAAGGAGAGATGTACTGTATCTCGCGTCTGCTAATGAAGAGCAGAAATGTGTTGCTAAGACACTTACTAAGACACCCAGGTGTCATAGATTTATGGTATGCTAAAGAACCTTCCACTAATTACACATGCGTGAAGCTAAATTGGGTAGGTTAAGAATGTAAACAACGCTCTTAGGTTTCTACGTCCGTTGCCAAGAGCCGATTGCGGTGGCGTCTAGTAGCTAAGTTCTGAACTTGACCTAGTAGTTGTTGACGGTGGCGCTTGGCGGCAAAAGTAGGAACTATTTGAAAAATTCTAAGTTGCAGTCTGTACTTAAATTAAAAAAAAACAGATACCACACTCTAATACAGTCATCACAATTAACACCAGTTATCAGACAGATTCTACACACACCCAAAGTACACGGGGCTACATGACCGCGTTGTCGCAGCCCCTAAACTGAGGAACCAACCAACCAACCAACCAGACACCCAGGAATAGCAAACTTAGTTTTTGAAGGAAGGGTTGAGAACAAGAACAGTAGGGGTAGATCAAGGTTAGAATATGTTAAACAGATTGCCTCGAATGTAAGGTGTGGTAGCTATGTAGAGATGAAACTATTAGCCCAGCACAGGGAGGTATAGAGGACTGCATCAAATCAGTCAAAAGATTGATGACTCAAACAACAACAACAACAACAAAAATTATTATGAATTCCCACATGAGCTGGGACCCTGGGAAGTTGATGGTAATACTGAGTCATGAGAGATGTGCAGACAAGGAGAATTGCTGAACCTCATACTTGTCCTAGCAGTTAATAAACGCAAAAAGGAAAATTAATATTCCATCCATCAGTGAATATTTTCAAGGCATTTGGCCATCACGTGCCTGTATTATTGGCAAAATTTGCTGGAATAGCAGTCGAAAATTTAGATGGAGCCAGTAGTTGGTGAATTGAAGTGGAGAAAATTACATGTGAACTAGCGTACCCGTGCGAGTACTCTCGCAAAATGGGTTGTGTGCGCCCCATGTGTACAGGCTACCCGCCCGGCCCTAGTGCTATGTGGGATTTACGCGACACAGTTCTGCAAGGAGCTATCGTCTTATTTATTTGTTTAAAAGCACTTTATAAACAAATATATATATTTCCGTTGACTTTTCAAGAAATGCAAGATTTTTCCTGTACTATTGAGACGATTTGGAAGATTTTGCTATAAACCGCACCTTGTAACTCCCTCTGGTTTAAGAGCTTGAGGTTTGTGAAACATACACCTTAGCGTATTATATAATAAGATATTGATAGGGGATTTCATACGCTATACAATTTCACCGTCGTGGGCCGGGTGGGAGTATAGTCCTAATGAATGTGAAACTATCCAGGAGCGACAAGTGCTCTGGCCATATGATGTCCCTTGATGCTTGGTAAGATCCAGAAGTGAGACGATATGTCTATTAATTGATGGTGAGTCTTGGAGGAATCTAGTTAGCCACAAGAACAATTGGAAGCATGTACAAGTCAGTGATTTTGGATTCTTGCCACATCGCACATCGCTTCATGAACATCTAAGCAACCATGCTTGTACCAGATCAATGATCCTTACCTCCACCCTAAAAAGCTTTGTAAGAAGATAAATATTTGTGTGTGTTTTTAAGTAGCATATCCTCCAATCTCGGTTTCACTCACGGACTCTGCGAGGGATCATTCCTCTACCGTCACAAGGGCAGTGTCTTGGATCTAGACATACTTTGACAGCAGACACAACTGGGGATGGTGACAGGCCGATCGCCCAGGCGACCGCTAACTTGAGTCTAATGAAGGAAAGGTCGGGGAAGGGAGTAGGAAAGAGGTCGGCGGTGGACCTGTGGAAAGGAATATCATACCGGCATTTGCCTGGGGGTGAAATTGGGAAACCACGGAACACCATTTTCAGGACGGCCGAGGAGGGGTTCAAACCCATGATCTCCAGATACCAGCGATGCCCGGCGTATCGCGTTAGTGCTCTCGGCCACCGCGGCTGGTTTTATTATTATGATAATATTAATTATTATCATTATTATTAATGTAGCAGTACAAGAGATAGACCGAGTCACTAGTTGATGAATCGGTGTGGGGAACATTAAGTGTGAATAGGGTATTTCGTACTTGAAACAAATAATGTTAATAATACAATAATAATAATAATAATAATAATAATAATAATAATAATAATAATAATAATAATAATAATAATAATAATAATAATAATAATGGTGTGTGGCCTCTGGAGACGCCAGTGCAGGTTTTTTAATCTCAATCGCGTACGTGACTTGCCTACTCTACATAACTATAATATAAATAATAATCCCTGGCACTACAGCCCATGAAGAACCTAGGCCTACCAAACGACCGCTGCTTAGCCATTTGGCCTGCAGATATTGGGGTGACACGTGATAAGCGTATCGGGTCCCCTCGGCCATTATTCTTCGTTTTCGTGATCGGGGCGCTGCCTCACTGTCAGACAGCTACTCAATTGTCATCACGACGCTGAGTGCACCCCGTTCCAGCCCTCACGTCAGTTTTTAAAATCCCTGACGGAACCGCGAATCAAACCCGGGACCTCCGGTTAAGAGACAGGCGCGCTACCCCAACACCACGGGGTCGGCACTCTATATAGCTAGCATACCTTATATCCGAGGCAATCTGTTGAACATATTCTAACCTTGGTCTACTCCTACAGTTCTTGTCCTCAACCCTTTCTCCCTTAACTAAGCTTTGCTATTCCTGGGTGTCTTAGTATGTGTCCTACCAGCCTATCTGTTCTCTTCATTGCCAGTCGACAGAAACATCTCCCCCCACCCACTAGCCTAGTCTTAATACCTCTTCATTTGTTACTCTATCTACCCATCTGATCTTCATCATTCTCCTGTAACACCACATTTCAAACTCTGCCCCATCAATCCAAGTTTCACTTTGTGCCACGCTCCAAACAAAGGCTTTCAAAAATGGTTTTCTAATACTTAAATCTATATTTGATAACAACAGATTTCTTTTCTGTAGAAATGTTTTCCATGCCTGAACCATGCTACTTGTTACATTCTCATTGCTTCGTCCATCACTAGTTAATTTGTTTACTTAAAATCAGAAGTCTCCCACTTCATTTAGCTTTTCACCTGCCTATTTAATGACCATAGGGGTTTCTGATTTCTTTCAGCTGAATTCCATCGTAAGAATTGAAAATGAAATTGCCTTTGGCACTAAAACCTGAAGCCAATGTATTTTCATTACACCTTCAGTTCCCCAACCTTCTATGTGTCACGGCCTTCTCAAAATTTATTTTGGCGCTGAATTGTGGACGAATCTAACAGCTCAAGAAAAAAAAAGATACGAGCCTTACAGTAGTCGCATATGATGTGTAACATCTGACATGTTATCCTACTCGTATACTACACAGCTTGGACATTCTTAAAATGTTAATTCACACTCCATTTTTATACTGGTACTATGATGAATGTATAGATTGAATTGGAGATATGCCACTGTCACATTTGTGGCGCAGCGGTCAAGCTGTTAGTCTCTCACCAAGGTAAACCTGGTTTGATTCCCGGTCAATACATGTGAGATTTTCGAATTGAAATGCCATGTCCTGTGGTTCGCATTTAACGTAAAAGAGAGGTACCGTGGATCATGATCGTGAGATTAACGGACACTCAAAACTACAAGCTTCCTTCCTTCCTTTTACATTAATAATTCATAATAACAAAGTGACACACAACGCCGACAGTACTCGCAAATACTGTGAGCACATTCCTCAGTAACTACAACATTCATTATTCTCAAGGCTCTCATACAGTTCGTCGTAAACAATCAAAACATGGCTTCCTACCATCATGAAATGATCTAGTCTCACAAATGATGAAAATACAGCTTTCATTCCACTCATATAACAATATTCTGTTATGCATTTAATATTTGACTACTCACCCACAGCTTGACAATAATGCCGCTTACTTAAATGTCATTTGTCGTCTTTGTCCTACCCCATGTGATATTCAACCTTGAACGTGAAGCTTCATAAACTGCTCAATGACAATTGAAAGTCGGTGAAACATTTGCCACTGTGCTCGTCAAACCAGTGCCTGCTAAATGCACTGCCTACTGTATTGCCATAACATTCTCGCGCTACAGAGCACACACTGCCTTGTTTCCAATACACACATTTTCAATTGTACATCCAGCTGGCAGTGCGTCTTCACTTCCGTCCGATCCACTTCCGCCCGATTCACTCCGTCCCATTTTTCTGGCAGTGCGTCTTCACTTCCGTCCGATCCACTTCCGCCCGATTCACTTCCGTCCCCAATTTCCAAAATCACTCCCACAAAACTATTCAGCAACCGAGCGGAAAGATGTTACACATCAAAAATATAACGTTACAGCAAGTACTGGCCCGCGTCTTGGTGAAGTGTACCATACCAGCTGATGGGCCCAACGGTACACTGGAATGTACGAGCGCTGCTTTTAAGTAAGGGCCGTTATTTTTAAAACATTAACCGAACATTATATTTTGAAACCACATTTATTTTTAGGTTTTACATATCTTCCTCTATTTTTCTACATAGTTGCCTTGTTTATTTAGTCACGTGCCATACCTTAAAACTAAGTTCTGAAATCCCTCTGCATAAAAGTTTGCCGCCTACTCTGACAACCAAGTATTCACACTTAAGGAAAATCCATTGATGGAGTGGTTATCATGAATCTTCGATCATCGTGAATTTTCGTGTCAATTGCAGTCACCAAGTCATCTCTGATTACAGACCTGAGCGTTCATCGTCATGAACATTTTCACGGCCACTTTTGATCTCGCGTACCAATTTTCGCACTTTACCGTCCGTCATTGCATTATCACCATACACCTCACAAAGCTGACGATGAATGTCTGCAGCCGACATGTTTCTTGCACTCAGAAACGTATCACAGATCGTACATCACACGCGGCGGGCGAATCAATAATCTTGAACATTGTAAAGATGCACAGTTCAGCGTACAGGTTAGCTACATAGCTGCAACTGACGCCTGCTTGTTCGCAAATGATGCCGTGAGGTAGCGCGCATGCTTGTTGCGGCGTGCGCACTAACTACGGGCTTTAAAAATAAACGGCCCTTACTTAAAAAGCAGCCCTCGTAACTCTGGCAAAATAGATTGAGAAACCTGGACGATTTCAGTTTGTCTGTGTCAATTGGAAAATTAAATCTATCAACATTATGGTGTCTGAAGCCATTTTAAGAGTTGCCTTAGTAAACAAAAGTTTGATGCTTTTCAGGCAGTCAACACGTTTGTACGCAAATGAGATGGCTCATTCCCTAATCCTGAAAAAAAAAGAAAAAAATAGACGGGATTAATAAATACACTTGGATGACCAGATTCGATCGTCAAGCAATCATCATCATCATCATTTAGGCTATAAAATCTATGTCTGAAAGTATTGGGTGAAAATATTTAGAATATACATGTATACATTTATTTAGATGCAGTATTAGTTAAGATAATGCAATTCGTCAATATTGTAGTCTATGTGATGTTTTTTTTAGATACTGGAAGTAGTGATTGACCTCCGGAATTTGCTTGTTTGGAGTGAATATGTGGTTGTTGTAAATGGGTCAATTCAGATTGTATTGTACAGGCTACTGATCTGTTTGAGATTTTTTTATTTTCTTCTCTTTTATCTATTTTTTTTTTCGGAAATGTAGACCATCCACTTAGAAGGTGTTGTGTTAGATTTGCTCTTCTTGGGGTTGGTGTGTGTTTGATAAGTGGAGAGACTGTGTGTATTCCACCGTGGAGTAAACATCAGATTCTCCTGTTGTTTGCACGTTACGGTTGGCGAGCAGAATATGTCTTAATCGAGATCAAGACAGCACAAGTCAGGTGCTGGAGAGAACATATGTTTTGTTTGACTTTCCAGCTCTACCTAGCAAATTTATTGCTGCCTCGAGCATGGTTTCCCTAATCGCAGTTGGTCATTAATACAGCTCTTGCGGGTGTGTATCGTCGCCTGGGGGGCCGTTAGGACCAGCCGGCCCGTCCTACAGCCCCACGAGGAGTAGAACAAGCAGAGCTACACAGGTCAACTTCATCTCTTCGTAATTGTTAGAGTTGCTGAATAGCAGATGTAGTCTCTACATTCCATTCCACATCACAGTCGAACAGAAGATGAGATGGTGCTCCATGTTCTTTCACTGACAAGGGATGTAAGTTTGAGGTAAGACAGATCGAAACCTACCTTGAAACTTTGTGGACGCAATCGTTGTACTATAAAGAGGGCAACGTGCGGAAAATCAGCCGCCAGTTTGAACTGCAAGGCTCCGAAATCATGTGCTAATTCTATCATATGAATCAATGTGAAGTAGCGAGTACCGTACATGTTGGCAGGGACAGCCCTGACTGCCCAGGTACTAAAGGCCGGTCGCGCAACCGCCTGCATATACGCCGCCCCACGTGACAACGCCGAGTGCCTCAGGGATGTCCAGCTCCGTCAGTCGTCACGCCTGTGCAACAGGATGTCAGGTACGATTTCGGAGCCTTGCAGTTCAATCTGGCGGCTGATTTTCCGCACGTTGTCCTCTTATAGTACAACGATTGCGTCCACAAAGTTTCAAGATAGTTTTTGACCTGTCTTACCTGATACTTCCCTTTTGAGCACGAACTCCACCTCAGTTTCGATTCACGTCTCTGCCAAGAAATTTAATTTGGGTCCGAGGACTGGAACGGAGTACACTCAGATTCATGAGGCAGAGCAGTGAAGAGGTGTGTTCGAATGCCACCCAATCTTCCTAGAATTAATAATAATAATAATAATAATAATAATAATAATAATAATAATAATAATAATAATAATAATAATAATCTTTATTGCAGCCTGTGGCCTTGTTGTAGACGTACACATATCGTACACTAATTAATAATTATCGCAATAATTCAATTACTGTCTGTGCTGTATGCCACTATCGACATGGTTCGTTTTGGGCAAGAAACGATATGGTACATTTCCCATACATTCCCACTTAGTTCACAAATGCAATTTCCATCTGGATCATGTAACACCTTCCTGGAGCAGATCTTGTGGTGAAACCCATGTACCGCATTGACATTCCATGATTTCCTACTTCTACACCAGGCAAATGCTGGGATGGTGCCTAATTAATTGTTAATAAGGCGACACTGAAATTATCTTCATAGCTCTCTATAACTCAGGTTCAGTCTTCAAGGTGTTCGTATTTCAGCTCTTTCAACTAAAAAAAATATTAGGGCCTATTTGGTAATTTTGTCTCTCTTCCGCCCCTCCCCTTTCTGACTTCTCTACCGCAGAGAGCGTCAATGATGAATACAATCTTCAGATATCATGGAACGATGTTATGTGTTTTCCAGATACGATATTTATCTTGGTTATATTGATAAGTGTTTGCGGTACGGTTAGTAATGTTTTGTGTCTGTTTGTGTGTTGCAGGCTACACTTGCCAGAACCGTGGCGACCGAACGCGCGATGAAGATGAGTAAGGTGGGGAACCAAACAAACTCGCAAGATCCGCAAGCAGTGAACTCGCGAGTCTTCGTGGGCAACCTTAACACATTCCAGTGTAGCAAGACGGATGTGGAGAGGATGTTCCAGCGCTACGGCCGTATTGCAGGTCAGTACTTCTTAATAAGCTTTGGCAGCGGTTGTACGGGTGCCTTTTTTGTATCTAAGCCCTATGTACCGTTTTCATATCTCCCGGCGCAGTCCTGCGGTTGCGATGGTAGGCGTGTGCAATTGCTCCTTCACCTGTTGGCAAGCACATAATTATGACGTTAGAGACATTCACATAGTTTGGCAATCTTGTGGTGAGTATTTAAAATGTTGCAGGCAATAGATGAGGCCACCGACTGTGAGATACAGACCGTGATTCGTTTCTTGAATGAACGGAATATTTAACCCTTTAATGGACAGTGGAGTATATTCCAAGCATCTATCGCAAGGAAAATTATATTTTCGAAGGTGCTTATGGAAGAATCTTCAGCATTCTTTAAAAAAATAATATTCTTGTGGAAAGCTAAATATTATTTCTCATCATCATCATCTTGTACAGTTTCCAGCCCCAGGCTGGGGCTGTTTGGTACATAAGCCTCGCCAATTATTCCTTTCTTCCCACCACCTCTCCGCTGTCATTCTTGTCCAGTCCTCGCCTCTCGTCTTGACACATTCCTCCACTCCTTTCAGCCATCTATCTCTTGGCCTTCCCCTTGGTCGTTTTTGCTGCATCTGCATCTCATGTATCCTCTTGGGAATCTTCTTCTTTTCCATTCTCTTTAAGTGTCCATACCACCTCAGTCTTGATGTCTCAATCCTACCCTGCAAGGGCTCCTCTTTCACTATTTCCCTGACCTTTTCAATCCTCACCCTGTCCTCTTCTTGTTACTCCGATCCTACTTCGTAGGAACTTCATTTCACTTGCCTGTATTCTGCTTATGTCTCTTTTCTTCATTACCCACGTTTCTGATGCATAGGTCAGTCTCGGGATATAGTAGCTTCTGTATAACACTTCCTTGATTTTTTGTGGGACAACTTTATTCCACACTAAGCTCCTAATGCTTCTCAGAAATGCTTCTGCCTGTCTGCCACGTTCCGTAATCTCTTTGTCATTTCTCCCATTTTCCTCCACTATATTTCCCAAGTACTTGAGACTTTCCACCTTCCTCTGTCCACCTCCAAGTGTTATCCCACTCATTGGTCTGTCCCTTTTCCTGGTCGTTAACAGGATCTCACATTTACTGATGTTGAACTTCCATCCGTACTCTCCCACTGTTCCTTCCCAAGCCTCCTCCTTGTTTCCCCAGACCATGAGATCATCTGCAAACACCATTGCTTTCATCTTATCTTCTCCTATCGTTCCTGCTACCCGTGTCATTACCTCGTCCATAACCACAATAAAGAGAAGGGGTGGCAGTGCACTATCCTGTTTCAGGCCACTCATTTGTCTGAACCAGTCTGTTCTTTCCCCTCCAACTTGATGCATTACCTTAATCGATGGTGTTGGATAAAATAAACGAAACAAGAATCAACATTTTAAAATAATTAAAATTGAAAAATAAACAATATAAATATAAACAATATAATGCCATTAAAAGCAGACGCTTGGCTTTCGACGGGTACCTCTATACATAATGGACCACCACAGGCTGTCCCATAATATCTTCAAAGTAGCCAACAAGAGTAAAGCTACTGGATCCTTGTGGATCAAACAAGTTGAGAAGAATTTTGCAGAACTTGATATTCAGCAAGGCACAATAAATGACAGAAGCCCCTACCGTTTGACAATTGTAACCAGAACTTTCCTCATATCCAATTCCGTTTCTCAGTCCTGTCTCACGAAGCTGAGTAGTGTATACCCCGTTCCAACTCTCAGACCAGAATTGCATTCCTTGACACAGCCGGGAATCGAACCCGGACTTCCATGCTGACACCTAATAATGCTAGTCACTATTCTACGATGTGGACCAAGTTTGGAACTGTTCCGTGTAGACTTCCTGAGATATCCAACCTTGGGTTCAAATTTCAACTGTCATTTTCAGCAGTTAGACGCAATAGTAGTTTGTTACAATACGGGACTGAAATGTTCTGGTATACCTTAAAGCATACCAAATTTTGTATTTAAAAAGCTGCAGTCATTTATAAGTGGATTTGGGTGACCCACGGACAGATGAACATACAGATCCACACATACATCACTCCAGATTGATCTCATAAATCTAGCTTTCATTCATTCTTAACAAAATGAAGGCGAAAGTGGAGATTTTAGGATCTATCGAAAGTCAGTTAGTCCGCAATGGCATCCACCTCCCATTGTTCGGATAAAGAGAGCTTTCATGACGTACAATGCAATAAATCAATTTGTATTTCTATCTTTTATTATTATTATTATTATTATTATTATTATTATTATTATTATTATTATTATTATTACTATTATTTCATTCATTCATTCATGTACTTTATTTACAAATGGGGTAGTTCCCCGGTGGCAAATTGTACACTTACAGAAAAATACCAATCATAACGTCAATCACACTTAATGTACACAAGTCGCGATTTGGAAACTATAGTAATTACATCGCAGTATTTACACAACATTTCAGTCTCCTCTTAAACACTTCAATATGTTTAGGGAAAGGCTCTAAGACTGTGACAAGATAATGAGTTCCAATTATCAATAGCACGATTAATCAAAAAATATTTCCCATAATTTTTACTCTATGATCGGCCTCCAAATTTATACGGATGATCTGCCCTGCTCAGGTAGGTGGGATTTCCCAGGAGTTTGCTAAGTTCTCCCCATGCTGGGCGATTAGTGTAAGTGTTAAACATGGCGTATAGTCTGGATTTCGTCCTTCTATCTTCCAGAGATTCCCTGAGATTTGTATCATTCGAGGATTAAAATCGATGAGCACAAACCTGGCAGCCTTCATTTGTACTATCTCTAGCTCATTGACGAGCCCTACCTGATGTAGGTCCCAAAACGCACCCACATTGGTACTCCAATTCATATCATTCCTTACATAGAAGCCCAAGTTTTATCACGAGTCTTCTTCTACAAGATTTCCAAGCCGATATTATATTGAAAATCATGCCTTCGCCCTCTCTCTCTCTCTCTCTCTCTCCCTTGGCGGCTTCGGTGGCGTAGTTGGTAGCATGCTGAGCTTCTATGCCCAAGATCGCGGTTTCAAACCCGGCCGAAGTCATCGGATTTTCAAGAGCGTTGAAAATCCCTCAATATGCCTTCCTTCGTAGGGGAAGTAAAGCTGGCGGTCTCATGTCATAGGCATGTTAAAGAACCTCTCACTAATTACACCTGTGTGAAGCTAAATTATAGGTTAGATTAAACATTTGACGAACGCTCTTAGGTTCCGACGTTCGTCGCCAGGAGCCGACTGCGATGGCATCTGGTAACCAGTTCTGAACTAGTAGTCGTTGACGGTTGCATTTAGCGGCAAAATTCAATGTCTGCAGTCTACTTGAATTTAAAACAGATAGCACACACTAATACAGCCATCACAATTAACACCGGTTATCACACAGATTCTACGGTACACACACCCAAAGTACACGGGGCTACATGACCGCGTTGTCGCAGCCCCTAAACTGAGGAACCAACCAACCTCTCCATCTCTATGTCAAAGGTAGAGTTGAAATTATCCATATGGCCAACGGATTTTCTGTCTGCATTTTCTCTCAGTCATCAACATTCTGAGATAAATTAATGAGAAATGAATGAATGTGCCAAGGATCTAGGAGTACATAGTCGTGGCCTATTAGAGAGTATCGTCCCAGGCAACCACAGAAAACATATTCAATGACAGCTGACGTTGGGATTAGAACCCTCTGCTCTCCCAAGTTCACAATAAGACTGACACCAAGGCCTTCTATGTTGGTGCTACACGATCCGCGTAAAGTTACCCACTGGCTATCCAAAATACATTGATATCGAGATATTTGCTATCCATTGTTCCGTACAGGTAGAAGTGTCATCAACAGGCCATCTCTGCCCCACCAATAATAACTCGTGCGAACTGACACATGCTCTAGTATAATTTAACTGAACACTGCATGCGGTGTGGATATTTACTGCGTAAATATTTGTGTTAAATGAAAACAAGCGACAGGTTTGAACGAACTTCACATTACATTTAATTACAGTTAATTTATCGCAGGTGAGATGCTGTATCACGGATCTTCCAAATTGTTATTGCATTTATAATTGCTAAAATAAATAAATAAATAAATAAATAATGAAATGAATAAATAAATATAAAAATAAAAATATAAATAAAAAAATCATTAGATAAATATAAATAAATATTGGGGGAGAAAGGGAAAGGAGAGATTACCTAAGAGATTAATGAGTGCGGCTGTAGAGGATGAGAAAAGCAGAGATAGTCCCAGGAAGCGATGTCAGATTCAGTGATGAACGATCTCAAAGTAAGTGGCTTAGAAGCAGAGGACGTCGTAGTGCAAACTGCTGATAGGACATCTGGTGGCGACTTGTTCGCGAAAGGCAAAACAGTCTCAAATGAAAATGTATATATAGGTATATAATAAATAAATACCTGTAAGTAAATGAATAAGTGAATAAGTAAATAAATAATTAAATGAATAAATGAATTAATAAATATGTAAGTACCGGTAAGTAAGTGAATAAGTATGTAAATACGTGATTATGTAAATAAGTAAGTAGGCCTACGTAAAAGATAAATTATTCAATAAGTAAATAAATAATAGTACACTATGAAACAAGCTTATAATGGCAATAATCAAGACACGAATATATTTATTAAACGAGCAAAGCGAGTATTATATTTACCATACGAGTACCCGAATTACCATTATAGGCGAGTTGCATACGACTATGTTCGACGATAATTATAACTTTATTTTATGTTCGAACATAAATATTCATAAATATCTGTCGAGATTCCGCCAGTTTAGTTTACTGAACAGAGCGCATGGGACGCAGAGATGTATTCGACCACGGCCTCATCGAATACCCCACTATGACACTAGCCACGCAGTGAAATTTAAAATCGGTGGCCGTGGAAGTCAGCGCATGAGCGATGCTGTCCTTACCTAATTGGTCAAACAGCTGTATCGTAATGAAAATCATGAGCTCTGATTGTTGAAGAATCTGTATCATAATGAAACTTGGACTATAACGAGCCTCTTTACGATGCAGTTTTCTGACATAATACTATTTATATTTCAGCATGGTCGAACATAAATAATTAAATAAGTAATTGAATGAATGCATAAATTATTATGTACCGGTAAGTAAGTTAGTAAGTAAATAAGTAAGTGAGTAACTGAATAAGTAGGTCTACGTAAAAAGGAAGATATGAGCCTTACAGTAGTCGCATATGATGTGTATCATCTGACATGTTATCCTACTATGAAATTTAGATGAAATGTATGTGAAGTAATCTTGACATGTTATCCTACTCGTATACTACGCAGCTTGGACATTCTTACAATGTTAATTTATGCTCCGTTTTCATACTGGTACTGTGATGAATGTATAGATTGAATTGGAGATATGCTACTGTCACACTCGTTTGAACAAACATCACATATTATATTGTAAATTAAGAGGAGGAATGAAACCATAGTCTCTATCCTATCTATAGACTATTAGATATAATGTTAAATACAATCAAATTTCCCAACTCCTGCTTGGTGCAAACTATTGTAATTAAAATTAGATACATCGCAATTTCATGTACATTCTGTTAAAATGACGCATAATGTTATGATAGATAACGTTTAAATCGATAATCCGGTAGCGAAAATAATTCCCGGGACTGAGTCCGAACCTGAGACCTCATGATTCGAAGACCAAGATGCAATCCACGCAGCCATTGCAACCACAGAAATGTAGAATACAAGACAGGTACTCATTTTCACGTGTCGGTAATAATATGGAAGTATTTTTAATGCTCCATTATTATTTTGCTTTTTTCGATAATGTTCCTGCGTGGAATTGAGTTATAAATTAGTTATGAATACACCTACTTGACAGTAAAGGGAATTCCTATAGTGGTCTATGAAAGGCTAGCTCAGTTACCGTATAAAATCATCGATATATATTACATTGATCACTGCATTACCGCAATTTTGGTTAATATCTGAATAGCCATTGTGCAGAAACATAATACCGGTTTTGCCGACTAGTTACAATGCTTCAGAATAAAGCAAATATTCATTTAAATACTGATACGAAGACTTTTAACATGTGGTTTGTGCTTCAATCAGTTGACACCAGAGTTCGCATGAGCGTTTACCGTTCAGTATGAAAGTGTTGAGCAAAGTTCCTTGTTGAGTGGAGGCCCATCACTTTTATCCAGAGATTGAAAAACAGTCTCTTAATAAACCGTAATTGTTTTCAGCAAATATGATATAATTAATATTTTTACACCAAAGAACGACAACTTGAAGATGATTTATTGCAGAAATATCTGTAATGGCGCCTCCAAATCTTGAAGTAATCCGTATGTTATATACATTCCACATGGTACCTTACCAGCCAGGAGGGATGCGATCCAGCTGGCAGTGCGTCTTACACACTTCCGTCCTATCCACTTCCATCCTATTTTTCAATATCACTCCCACAAAAATCGCCAGCAACCGAGTGGAAAGATGTTACACATCAATACGTATGTAAATAACTAAATAATATCTAAATAAATATACTACCCTTATTAAAAGTGTTTCGAAGTATAAAAGTTTAATTATAATTAAACCTTGTTATTTTGTCCTGGTTAGTTGAAATGAAAATCCACAGCCTGCTTCCAGTCTCCGGCCGGGTCAGGAATGGAATGAATGAAGCCCCCATCTAGCGGCGAGGATATGAACTGTGCCGGCTGCCGAGGCCTGACGCACTCCTCTGGGGCAATGATTAAATGAATGACAGATGAAATGAAATGATAGTGGAGAGTGTTGCTGGAATGAAATTTTGACAGGGAAAACCGGAGTACCCGGAGAAAAACCTGTCTGCCTCCGTTCTGTCCAGCACAGATCTCACATGGAGTGACCGGGATTTGAACCACGGACCCAGCGGTAAGAGGCCGGCGTGCTGCCGCCTAAGCCACGGAGGCTTTCCTGGTTAGTTAATGTGATAAATTCTTATTTCACACCCAATTTAATTGTGTCTAAACCGACTGAAAAGGGATTTTTTAATACACTACTTTAGGGTGCCTTAGTTTGGCTTTTGTATATTATTGGCAGTTTAGTAACACAGGTGCTTTCTTGCAGATCCCTTCTTTTGGTGAAATTGTGAAGCGAAATCAATCAGATCTGTGAAAGTAATGCTACGCCAAATATAGGCCTATCCTTCACTAAATTGTCCAGAACGATTAGAGGAGGTCAAGTGGAAAGCCTCTCTTGTAATATCACACATAGCCAAGTGAATTATTTAGTTCCATACAGTATTTGTGTGTGTGAGAGGACACTTGCGTATTCTGTTTAGCGCTTTCATTGTAACAATGTCGCCTCAGCCATACCAATACACTCGTGTAGGCACAAAAAGAGGATAAACATACACACGTACCCTTGTTCAGAATTATTCATTCATTGCTGGCGTATATAATAAGTTGAGTTTTTCGTCCAATAGCAACTACAGTATTTTGAGACTGGATGATGTGACTATGTATGTAGCGTGCAGATTAATCTCCCCACCTGGCCATTTTCCCATTCCACATGGTTTTTAGTAGACTCAGAGCATGAAAGAGAGAGTTCATATGAAATGAACTCACAAAGAACCGTGAGGAAGGCCTTGTATGTCAGGGGAAGGGACTTGCAAGCGACGGATGACGACTCTTTCATTTTAATCCCGGTATCTTCTTTCTAGTCTGATGGATGACAGAATACAATATATTATTTACTTATTTCCGCATTCGTTAGTGGAATATTAGTATATTGTTAGTAGAATAGTACTAGAATAGTACTTTTTTTCTTTATTCTGTCAGAGAGTAGCAGTCTTTCAGAATAAATCAATTCTTTACTTGTCCTATAGACAATTGGAAAAGAAGAAAAAAGGAGGATAAATTCTTTGGAAAAAATGTGTTATAGAAGAATGCTAAAAATTAGCTGGACAGAAAAAATTACGAATGCTGAAGTATTTTAAAAAGGTGGAGGAAAATTATACCTTATGGAAAAGCATAAAGAGGAGGAGGACTAGACTGATAGGACATATTTTGAGACACGATAGTCTGCTGAAAACGGTATTGGAGGGAATGGTTGAAGGCAAAAGATGTCGAGGAAGACCACGCCTACAATATGTACAGCAAATCATGTCTGATGTAGGATGCAGAAACTATGAAGAGATGAAGAGGAAAGCTATAAATAGAGCCGACTGGAGAACTGCGCAGACCAAACCATGGATTGAATACTTAAGAAGAAGATCGACGGTAAAGATATTGATAATATTTGCCAATTAATGGATACACTGCGTTCTACTGCACGGCTGAAAGCAACGGGAAAGTACAGCCGTAATGCTATTCCCGAGGATATGCACCTCTCTATGCATAATTAACTCAGGATGGGGAGGCATGGAGTGCTGCATCAAACCAGTCAAAAGACTGAAGACTCAAGCACACACTTATTGCCACCTAAAACATATTGAACCTAACCTTTCTTTCTTCTCCCTTGCTTGCGAGCTATTTTCCGGGCAATTATCATCCATTGACCACCTAGTAGTTGTTGTTGCTGCTACATCGTGGTCAGATGGCACCCTGCATTTGTGAATGTGGAATTAGTCTGTTAACCGTGTTATTGTGAAGGCTGTACTGGTGTATTTGCATATTGGGTTGTTGTAAATTTCTGTAGGGGCTCTGCCACATCGTGGTCATGTAGTCCCGTGTACATGGGTGTGCGTGGAATTCCTCTGATAACATGTGTCACAATGATGTCTATACTAGTATGTGTATTCGTAATTGAGGTAGGATTTGAGTGGGAAGCGGCCGTGGCTTTAACTTAGGTACCATCCCGGAATTTCTCTGGCGTAGAAGTGAGAAATCATGGAAAACCACTTTCATGATGGTTGAAGTAGGAATCGAATCCGCTTCTTCTCAGTTTTGCCTCAGGAGACTGAGTGAACCCCGTTCCAGCCCTCACACCACAACTAAAATTTCTTGGCAGAGCCGGGAATCGAACCCGGACGTCCAGGGTGGCAGCCAACAATGCTAGCCGCTACACCACAAGGTGGTAGTAAAATATCCATCCATAGTAAAATATCGAACGTGGTAGAATAAAAGCTTTCAACCCTGAATTCCCGGTTCGATTCCCATGTCCTAATAGTGATTTACCGTGGTTATTCACTTCTACTCCTGGCAAATGCTGGGATGGTACCAAACTAAAGGCCACAGCCTCCTCTTTCACACAAGCGCCGATTTAAAAATTTACAAATTGCTACAGCTGTCACTATTACCATAATGGTATGAATGGTATGGATCCTGGCCCTGGAATAACACATTCTGCAGACAGCCAAATCATGTAGTTGTGTTGACAAGCTGTTCTGAATACTCATTTTTGGCAATTTTCCTGTAAATATTTATTATATTTGAATTGCAGCCAATGGCCATAGCGGGGTATTTTAATTGAACGCCCGTAGGCTCCTCATCAAGTTCAATTTCAAGTAGTTCCAACTTTGGCTACAAGACATGCCATTGTCAGTGACACCTAGTGGCGAACTTTGGAACTTGATAAAGCGTTTTTAACCAGCCAAATATAAACAACAAATTTGGCTACACACTACAAATTGTAGTGGAGGTTTCTTTAACATGCCATAAATCTATGACATGGGCCCGCCAGCTTTTTATCCCCTCCGAAGGAAGGCATACTGAAGGATTCTAATGCTCTTAAAAAAGTAATGATTTAATAATAAAAATGGAAGATACAGTATATTCAGAAAAATACGAACATCGAATGCAAACTGCATGGCTGCAATAGAACGCATCGTGCTGCCAGGAAATTCTTGATGTTCAAACAATCTTAAACTATTCAAGTTTGAGTAAATAAACAGAGTAAATCCAAATAAAATCAACTTGTGGTAATTATATGCCAGCGAAATTATTCACCACATGCATGTTTAGGCCTACGAGTAGTTGCAATGAATTCCATTTGTTATAGTTCATGATATTTGGTAATTAATGAACTTCAAACACCTGTCTGCCAACTGCTGTGTTGGACTGAAGTACTTTCAACAATTTTCTTTAATACCATGCAACGAGCTCAATCAAAAGTATGTGTTTTCCTCAGCTCTATTAACATGTAAATTTCACCCTGCCGCCATATGTGAGGTAATCAAGAGAATTTGCGTACGGAGATGGAGGCTCATTTCAAGGTAACATTTAATTTTTAAAGCCGTACTGCTTTATGACGGTCCTGCTTATAAATATGTGAAGGAACATGCGGGCATACAGGATCCCGTATATACCATGTCCAAACCAAAGAGTAAATATCACATGTGAGAGTCTTCTAGGAAGATTCTGGCTTCGTCTTTCATGCAAGTTATCGCTGGGTGACAAGACAACCTGGACAACTGGAGATCCTGAAGGAAACCTCGACAGTGCTCCAAGCAAGCCAAAATCGGGAATAAACCTCGACATTAAAAAAATACATACACAGTTTACAGTTTTCACGTTGGACAAATATCGAGTTTCAAAACTTCTATTTCGGAAAATTATTATTATTGTCACCAACGTATACTAAATAATTACATATGTGTTTAAGAAAACTTCTTGATGTTACAAAATTTATGTTGGTACTTCACCTTTCTGTTAGTTGTAACTCTTCAGTCGGTCAACACAAATTTACCAATAACTGGGCGTGGTTAGGATGTAAATATGCAAATAAACACTCCAGTAAATAATTGCATGTAAGAGTTATGATCACTTTTACAATGGTGTGATTTAAGATTACGCGTTTCGACCGTCAAGTGGTCTTCATCAGATATGAAACATTGGGTTGAGATTTAAATTTATATAGAAATATTATCTGTGCGGTCTAGTTATGCATAGTATAATGGGTCTGGTTGATGTTTATATTACGATTCATAGTTTGAATCTCGTTATATAAGGTTAGTTTGCATCACAAGGGCTTGTGAAACTACGTATGAGTATTAAGCACGTGTATAGAGTTAAAACAACACAATATACAGATGAATAAAATTAATAAAATTAGAACATGCACTTATTACAGCGCATCCGTTGGTTGTACAGGTGTTACGCCTTCGCATGTCTACTTCTGATTGAACTTGCTACGTCGGGTGACAGTCTGAACAACGTATCGCGCGGCATCTGTTATCAGAAGTTGTAACTAACTGATTTAAAGGAACTAAGGCTGCAATGACTTACAAAGGTGGTGTATGTTATAGATTCTTGAACTATTCGCATTACTATCACAGGCCATTTAACCAATCTACCACAGCGTAGGCTATGCCTATATGCTTGCAACCGGTCTTTTAGATGGGATAGGGCCCTACAATACTGTCTGCTTTGAGGCATCGGTTTGTTGAGAATTGGCAGGGAACTCAACATTATTATACGCTAGTGAGACATTGATCACTTATTTCTCTAATCATTGTCTAATTTTTCCCTAATGAGAACCGTTAGAGATCACCTGGGTTCAGACGCTTATTCACATCTCTGATTTAGAATCGGAAGTTCGCCCCTGAACACTGTAAATTAAATGAGTCAGATGAGTAATTCTTCCTGGCTTCCCAGATAAAAGTCAGACTTAGATACAGTTAAGAGAAACTTTTAAAGTACTTAAGTAGCCTACTTGTTCATATTTTCTTCAGATAAAATACAAATAACCTTTCAATGAAATTAAAGCCTTATTTCAAAATTAATGTGAATAATATTCAAAACAAAATTAGAAACACCAGTGGCATTAATTGCTCCTTCTTAAAAAGTAACGAGAACTTAAGTTACTTCGTTGCTGTTCCAAAGTAGTGGCACAGGCGTTACAGTTACTATTACTGAATTTATTTACAGTACTGAATTCATTACCTCCTATGTTATCATTAAATGTAACGGTTATTAGTAACCACGTTACAAGTAACACGTTACTTCTCAATCCTGATTGTTATTATTATTATTATTATGATTATTATTATTATTATTATTATTATTATTTCAAATAATATAATAACCCCCGGCACTACAGCCCATGAAGGGCCTAGGCCTACCAAACGACCGCTGCCAAGCCATTTGGCCTGCATATATTGGGGTAACGCGTGGTCAGCGCATTAAGTCCCCTCGGCCGTTAATCTTAGTTTTCGTGACCAGGGCGCTGCCTCAGTGTCAGACAGATACTCAACTGTACTCACGAGGCTGAGTGAACCCCATTCCAACCCTCACGTAAGTTTCTAAATTCCCTGACGGAGCCAGGAATCGAACCCGAGGCCTCCGGGTGAGAGGTAGACGCGCTACCCCAACACCACGGAGCCGGTCTCTATTATTATTTCGCTATCACCAATACTGCCCTGTTATTATTATTATTGCCCTGTTATTAAAATTACCATATCACTATTATTAGCCTACTTTCGATTTTTGCAAAAAATGAAAGTAGACTTATGAGATCACTACAGGGCGAAAAAAAGTGTGTCTGTCTGTGTGTGTGTATGTGTGAGTCTGTGTGTGTGTATGTGTGTGAGAGAGAGTGTGTGTACTCTGAATGTCTGTCCCCCCCCTATCAATTCGAACACTGTGAGCGCAAATTTAACGAAATTTGGTACAAAGGTAGCACTAGCAAAGGACACCTCAGTGGCATGTTTTATATCGCCGCAATCTAGACGGAAACGTAATGGCGGCCAGACAAATGTTCAAAGCTTAAATCAAATTACGACTAACCTAATCATCCGATCTCTACCAAATTTTGCATCAACATACCATTATGGAGGGAGCATTCTTTGACCAAACTAATAGGTTATTAACCTAATATTTTGCCGGGGGCGGCCATCTTTGTGTGAAAATCGATTCCCCCTATTAATTCGAACACGGTGAAACCGAATGGAACGAAATTTGGTACAGAGGTAGCACTAGAAAAGGCTACCTCAGTGTCATGTTTTATATCACCGCCATCTTGACGGAAACGTAATCGCGGCCACCCAAATGTTAAAGGCTAAAATGTAATTACGACCAACCTAATAATCTAGTCTCTACCAAATTTTGCAACAACAAATCTTTATGTGGGAAGCATATTCTGACCAAACTGCTAGATCATCAGCCCAATAGTTTGCAGATGGTGGCCAAGTATGTGTGCAAATCGATTCCCCCTATCAATTCAAACACGGTGAAACCGAATTGAATGAAATTTGGTACAGAGGTAGCACTAGCAAAAGGCACCTCAGTGTCATGTTTTATATCGCCGCCATCTTAACGGAAACGGAATGACGGCCACCCAAATGTTAAAAGCTTAAATCATATTTCGACCATCCTAATAATTTGATCTCTACCGGATTTTGCAACAACATGCCTTTTTGCGGAAAGCATCTTATGACTGACTACAAGGTCATCAGCCCAATAGTTTGCAAATAGCGGCCATGTATGGGTGCAAATCCATTCCCCAGATCAATTCAAACACGGTGAAACCGAATTCAATGTTTTTTTTTACAGAGGTAGCACTAGCAAAGGGCACCTCATATTCATGTTTAATATCCCTATAGCACGTTGTATTTCAACAAGCTACTACAACCAACATTCAATTATACTCCTTGAAAAGGACAAAGAGTTATAACAATACCCATGCATTTAGGAGAAAGTAGGCTGTTATTAGCCTATCATTGTTCCTCTGTTATTACTATTGCTATAATGATAATTGCTCTCTTATGATTATTATTATTGTTGTTATTGTTATCATTGCACTATCATTATTGCCATATGATTTGCCTACTATTGCCCTGTTATTATTATTATTATTATTATTACTATTTTTGTCCTAATATTATTTCCTTCTTCTTCTTATTATTATTATTGTTCTATTATTTTTGTTACTATTATTATCGCTCTATATTTTTTTATAATTATTATTGACCTGTTATTATTATTATTATTATTGGCCAATTGTTATTATTATTATTTATTATTTAATCGATTGTTTCCCTTTAGGAGAGCGATTAATCATGAATACACGATTTCATCTTCTGGCGTTTTCCCGCTTTTCTTCCCAAAATCTCTTCATCCTCTCAGAATGCTCCTTCTTTCGCCTAGCTGTCCATTTTCTTCCAGGCTGTCGTGATGGTCTATGCTCAAACTTAACATTTTTGATTTTATTCCTGCACTCGGTGCGGTCCTCGAGATTTCCTATGTTGACCTTTTGTAGGCCCTCTGGACCTCTGTCAGCCACTCCGTGCCACACTTACTCTGGGTTATAACGTTGAGCAATTTCTTCGCCTTTCTGAAGTTTTCCATCCTGTAAATGTGGATAAAACTGTGCTCGGCGTTTTCTGATTACGTCCGCTATCGTGTGGATCATTTGATAGAGTTATTAACTGCCCCGTAAATCTTTTTGCGTATTTTTCTTTCCTGTTTTGCTATATCCTTAATTTTGTTATTATTCTTCTTGCATCGTTATGCCCGACTCAGGAGCACGGTTGAACCTGTTTAGCTGATGTGTTGGCCTTCTTTTCCTTCCAAAATCTCTTCATCCTCTCGCTGAGCGCCTTTCTTCGGTCTTCTGTCCAAGTTATGGTGGCCATGGTGTAGGGTTTGTCTTCAAATTGGTGATTGTCGATTAGGGTTCTGAATTTGCATCTGCCCTGAATAATATTGTCTGAAATGTTGATTTCCTGGAGATCTGTTTCAATTTCACGTAGCCAGCTGTTCTTGGTTTTTAGTGAGAGGGCCAAGTTGAGAATTCTTTTAGTCAATCTGCCATTGTTCATTCTGATAATGTGCCCGTAAAATTTCAATCGTCTTTTCCGAAAAGTATGAGACATTTTTTCACATTGGCGATATATTTCCTGGGATGACTTTTTCCTCCAGATTCCCTCTATAAAAACTGGGCCAAAAATTTTTCGTAAAATTTTCCTTTCTTGTTTTTCAATCTCTTTGGTTAAAGATTTGCCACCAATGATTAAGGTTTCTGATGCATATAACGCCTCCGGTTTGATTACTGTATTATAATGTCTAAGTTTTGATTTCAGAGATATTGATTTTTTAGCCTATTTTCAATTTTGAAAAAATAGGCTTATGAGATCACCTTTTGTCCGTGTGTGTGTGTGCGCGTGTGTGTGTGTGTGTGTGAGGTGTGTGTGCGTCCCCCCCCAATAAAATCTAAACGGCTGGAGCGATTTCAATGAAACTCGGTAAGTTCATAGCACTATTCCCGGCGACCTCGACCGTGCCCTTCAAATTTTGTTACGTCTCACCAATTCAACATGGCGGCTGTGCGAAATATTTCACTAGCATTCAATATCTCCGAAACTATTACCGATATCACCCTGAAATTGTGTACGGTGATAAAGGGTCCTACTAGAAGTGCACCTATGAGACTTTTAAAAACCTGGTGACTACAATACCAACATGGCGGCCAAGCGAAGTTGAGACTTTTGAATAGACTTTTCTCGCGATTTAACTATCGAAACGAAATGAAACTTGGTACAGCAAATGTTTATACACATTGTAATGCACTGAAGTCTAATTTAGTTAAATTGATTTCATAACCTCAAAATGGCGGCTGTGCGAAATATTTCACTGACATTCTATATCTCCGAAACTATTACAGATATCACCCTGCAATTTTGTACGTTGATAAAGGGTACTGATACACGTTTACCTATGTATATTTAATAAACCTGTAAAGTACAAAACGGACATGGCGACCAAGCGAATTTGAAATATTTTAATAGACTTTTTTTTTGATTTAACTCTCTGAGCGCAGTGAAATGTGGTACAGTAAATGATTTTGCAGATTGTAATGCACTGCCATCTAATTTAATACAATTGTTTACATAACCTCAAGATGGCGGCTGTGCGAAATTTTAAAATTAAATTTTTATTTCTTGTGTCGTAATCATGCGATCGAAGTGAAAGTTTGAATAATGAACCTAGGCAATAATTGTCCTTGAATGGTACATAACTCTATGGCATATACATATAACAATCCTAAATGGCGAGCTTCCGAAATATTTAGACGTTCTCAATATCTATGAATGTTTTACAGCAACCAAACTGATTTTTTAATGTTCATAGAGACTATGAACATATGTTCACCTATAGGACTTTCAGTAACCTGGTGAGCACAAATCCAACATGGCGGTGACGCGAATTATAAATATTTGAATGGACTTTTCTCGCGAATTAACTATCCGAGTGCCATGAAACGTTGCACGTTAAATGCTTATACAAATTTTGATCCACTGGCATGTAATTTATTTCAATTGTTTGCATAATCACAAGATGGCTGCTGTGCGTAATTTTAAAATCCCGTTTTTACTTCTTGTGTTCTAATCATGCGATTGCAGTTTGAATACCTCACGTACACAATAATCTTCATGTAATAGTACAAAAATAAAAATCCAACCTGGCGACCATCTGAAATATTTAGACGGTTCTCAATATCTACGAATCTGTTACAGCAATTAAACTGAAATCTTGTATGTTGATAGAGGCAATTAACATGAGCAGGATATATGAAAATAGGCTGTATAGTTCTTCACGGAACTACTTGTTGTTATACCTATTCCAAGTGATTCTGTAAGCTTTCTGTAATTTGGAAATTCTCTCTTTATTTGCTTCACAGTTTAAACCAGAGGGCTGAATAATTTCTCCCAGATATTTGAATTCGTTCACTTGAAAGATTTTGCTGAATTTAGTTCTCATAGGTTGTCCGTGTAAGTATCGTGAGGCTCCTTCCATGTACTGAGTTTTCTCATAAGAAATTTGAAGTCCCGTTTTGATGGCAATTTCATGTAATTTCTCAATGGAATGAATTGCTTCTTGCCTGTTATTAGAAAGGATTGCTATATCATCAGCAAAGGCCAAACAATGTACATGAATTCTATCTTTGAGTAGTCTGCCAAGGGTTATTCCCTTAGTTTCCTTTTCCCAGGTCCTGATTATCTTCTCAAGTACGAGGTTGAACAGTAACGGAGATAATCCGTCTCCTTGGCGGACCCCAGTGTTAATTGCAAAAGGCTCAGATATTTCGCCGAGGAATTTAACTTTTGAAGTAGTGCCAGTTAATGTTAGTCTGATTAATTCTCTTGTTTTTCTATCCACTTTTGTTATTATTATTATTATTATTATTATTATTATTATTATCATTGACCAATAATTATTATTATTGCCAATAATAACTATTATTATTTTTCCCGATTATTATTATTATTGTTATTATTATCATCATGATTATTATTGTCGTTATTATTATCGCCACTTCCACTGAACGTATTACATACGTGTTAACTCTTTACTCACACATTTAATATATTAAAATCCCCATAAATGTTGGAATTCAGTCCCATTCTGTAACTACTTTATGATGAAATAAAAGTGTGAAGTAAAACTTTACTGCAGGCCATATACAATCGCAGTTATATATCCGTTTAACGTTCTTTTCCCCTCACCTTATGCATGTTGATTCACATTTAAGCTCATGCTTCCACTTTCATGTTATCCGGTAACTGACCGTAGACTACTAATATTTACTTTTCAGACAAAAATAAACTCATATGCTCGTTGATGCGCTTACACAGTGCGAGTGCTAACTTCCACGTTGCACATATAAAATAATTAAAAATCCTCTGCTACGTTTATTTAATAAATCCACACTCTGCTGTGAATAACGAGTTTCGCACTTAATTTACGAGAGATGGCGCAGATTACCTGGAAATGGCTTATAAATAGCCTATCTGGGGGGTTCAAATGATGGTTTCCAGTTATTACGTACGTACTGTATAGGCATAATGCCCAAATAGTACATCATCATCATCTTAATTTCCCCTTTTCCAGTTTACACTGGGTGGGGGCAAATATGGTTCCTCTCCACTTTGTTCTGTCGTTCCACCATTCCTCTGCCGACACAGTGTTCCAATCCAGGTTCCGTTTTCTAATACTATTCTCCACCGAGTCAATCCAACGCATTCTTGGTCTTTCTCGTCCTCTCTTCCCTGTCATCCGTCGTTCCAGTGCTCGTATTAGTAGCCTTACTTCATTCATCCGTTTGACATGTCCAAACCATCTCAATCTGTTTTCCTCCAGTTTGTCATTTAGTTTCTGTACTCCCAGTTCTTTCCGTATATCTTCATTTCTCACTCTGTCCCTCCTCGTTTTCTGGACCATACTTCTCAGGAATCTCATCTCAGCTGCCTGTATTCTGCCCTCATCCCTCTTAGTCATTGTCCAAGTTTCTGCTGCATATGTCATTATAGGAACATAATATGCTTTGTACATAACTTCTTTAGCCTTTTTGGTATATCCTTGTTCCATACTAGTCCCCGTACCTGTTGATAGAAAGCACTCCCGAGTAGTATTCTTCTGCTAATTTCCAAATCTAGCCTTCCATCTTCAGTCAGTTCACTTCCCAATTATTTGAAGTGTTTCACCACTTCCAATTTCTTATCTCCGACTTAGATTACTCCTTTTCCTTCTTTCTTATCTCTACTCGTCACCACTGTTTTACTCTTCTCCAAATTTATCTTCAATCCATGTCAAATCCAGGTGAATGGTGGGGTGCTACCTAGCTCAAAGAAAATCACACTCACTACTCAATCCTTGCTCCTATTACAATCACACGATATCACGAGTTATTTCATATTATACACAAGCACAGATGTCTCCGTCTCATTTATGGCTAAGGTTATATGGAATCTACTGAGTGGTCCTAAGTAATGTCAGTGATGTGAAAGGATCTACTTATTGGGTCAGTGTTGCTGCACTGGATCAGTGAGGAAAGCAATGGCAAACTACCCCATTTCTCACCTCGCAGAGTACACCTCATGGGTTTTTAAGGTTCTACCCAAAGAAATCTTTGGCAGTGTTTCATTAAGTTCCCACCAGCCTGTCCGCTAGCTACATACATGCATAAATCTCTGAACTAAAAATAACAAGAAATCAACTGGTGGTATATTGGCTTTCACGGCCAGTGAATTAAAAACTCAGCAATTCTTCTACGTTTGTGCTGTGTCTTGTGTGGGGTTTCACCTAGGACACCAAGCTGGCTCTTCGGCAGGCTCTTGGTGTCCCCGCCCGGATCCCCACTGGAGTAGCGAACTGTGCGCCGCCTCCCTTTATATAAGGTGCATCTGCACCTCTTGACTGCGAGAACTAAAAGCCCAAGCAGCCTCAACCTCCCTATGAAGGCTTCCAAAAAGATGGTATATTGGCTTTCACGGCCAGTGAATTAAAAACTCAGAAATTCTTCTAGGTTTGTGCCATGCTTGAGCTTTTAGTTCTCGCAGTCAAGAGGTGCAGATGCACCTTATATAAAGGGAGGTGGTGCGCAGTTCGCTACTCAAGTGGGGGTCCAGGCGGGGACACCAAGAGCCCGCCGATGAGCCAACTTGGTGTCCTAGGCTAAACCCCACACAAGACACGGCACAAACCTAGATGAATTGCTGAGTTTTTAAATCAACTGGTGTTTAATATCTGAATACCAACTTTTAAAAAAGGCATTTGCTTAAAAAGTGTCTATGTAGTAATTTGTCGCACTTTAAGGATTTATTGCTGAAGATCCGTGTTCGAATAAATGCGTTGTTGTTTCGTTTGAGTGGCTTGGAGACTGTTATAATTTAGTCCCGTGAACTTGGGTGTGTGTGTGTGTTATTGTGGGGTCTGTAGTAGTGTGTTTACTGTAAGCCTACTTGTAATTCAGATGAGGATTTTGAAGGAAGTGGCCGTGGCCTTAATTTAGGAACTATCGCGGCATTTGCCTGGAGAAGAAGTGGGATACCACGGCAAACCACTTCCAGAATGGCTGCTGCTAACCTGTGGCTTGCTTTAGCTTCTTCCACCCCTCTTCTCCGATCATTTGTCAAGTCACTCCATCACATGCCTCGCAGATACATCCTTGGCATAGCTTTCTGGGCCATGGAAGTCATTTCACGGCGCTCTTACCAATAAGGCCGGCAATACTCAGTTTGGCCTCACGAGGCTGAGTGTACCCCGTTCCAACCCTGAGATCAGGATGAAATTTCTTGACAGTGCCGGGAATCCAAACTTGACCTTCGGGACGACAGCCAAGAATGCTAGCAGCTACACCACGAGGTGTCTGCTCTGTCGTGGAGAAACAAAAACACATTACTATTATGACAGTCAGAATTTGGGGCATTCTGCCTCCTGAGGACAATTAGGAAGAGAGTTGGGCTCAAATACCATTCTCAGCCACCATAGAACTGGCCAAATCTAGGCAAATGGTGGAATAATACCTAGCTCAAGACAAGTGTCACCCAACAATCATTTCTCCTCTCACAATCTCACTAATCCACTCCATTCTATCACAGCCTAGCCTTCATATCTCACATACACAAGCACATTGAGATAATTACCACAACACCACCAAGGCCCTAAATGGAACAACTCTAGGCCTAAGAACCAAATCTGTAACATCAGCGAAGTCATCGGATTTTTAAGAGCGTTAAAATCCCTCAGTATGCCTTCCTTCGGAGGGGAAGTAAAGCTGGTGGACCTATGTCATATATATATATTTATTTATTTATTTATTTATTTATTTATATTTATGGCATATAAAAGATCCTTCCACTAACTACAATTGTGTGAAGCTAAACTTGTCTACTAAGTTCCAATGTTCGTTTCCAGGTGCCAGTTGTGGCATTTAGTAGCCAATTTCACAGCTAGGTGTCGTTGACGTTAGCATTTGGTAACAAAAGTAGGAACTACTTGAAATTGATCGTCTGCAGTCCTTACACGAATTACGGACAACACACACTAATACAGCCATCACAATTAACACTGGTTATCAGACAGATTCTACACACGACTAAAGTACACGGGGCCACATGACCGCGTAATCGCAGCCCCTAAACTGAGGAACCAACCATCTGTAACATCAGAGATGACGACTTAACCATTTCACATGAGGGCTTGGAAGATTCATCGATGTTCGTTAGATTTAGTGGTCATCACTAGGCTATAACATTAATGTTACATGAATTCAAAAACAGTCTAGAGCAATCAAGGTCACCAGCGCTGTGTATTTGGGTGCGTGTGGAATTGGGCAGCAGCATCGTAAATTACTATTCTTGCTCACAAAAATGAGATTGTACTTGTGCTTTTCAGTTATGCCATGCCATTTGCAACAATGGATTTCACCTTCAACACAGAGCTGCATTACCTAAAAGCAACCGTAATTTGGAAATATCATGCCTACCGCCAATTTAAGTCTATTTGATTTAGCCTACCGAAATGATCGAAAAGATTGGTCATGCATGTTATATACTAGACAACAACATTATTCTGATTACCATAACTAATTAAAATGTTGCAAAAGTTTGTTTTTAATAACATCAATTTTTTGTAAGAATATGCATTATTTTTATATAACCGCAGTATATTGCGAAGCTTTATTTCGACCATTATGTGAATAATGTCTTACATTAATCGTAGCCTTATTTGCTAGCAAAGGTACCCGAATTCACCAGGGAAATACGAATCCATGGCTGTCATAGTTTCATTCTAAGCAAAGCCCAAAATGGTGAACAATACAAAAAGATAAATTAATTGAACTTATGAACATGTTGTGTGGACTTTGTCTTATTGACACACCGGAGTTAGAAGAATGCAGCATTTTATCGTAACTTATTCCTTGGACGGTAAATTATAGCCTGTCCATTTGTCACAGAACATTCGCCTAATCGCAGTTGCAGGAGACGACATTGATCCGGAAAACAATATAAATGAAAGAAAAGCCTATTTACACAACAATGCTATCCTCGTAAATAGTATTGTTGCATGAGTCTTCAGTCTTTCGACTGGTCTGATGCAGTTCTAAAAGCTTCCCTGTCCTGAGATGATCATTTCATTTCTACATAGCTACCATATTCTACATCCGATGCAATCTGTTTAACAAGTTCTAGCCCTGGTCTACCCCTACAAATCTTATCCTCGAGCCTTCCTTCTATAACTAAGTTTGCTATTCTTGGGTGTCTTAGATGTGTCCTACCAACCTTACCTTTCTGAATACCAGCTCTCATGTCCTTCCGGTCGAATGACTGCTGTCTGGTTTCTGTATGGATTGTAGATCACTCTCCTATCCCTGTAGTTTATTCCAATCGTTTTCAAAATGTCATACAATTTAGCCCAATCAACGTTATCAAAAGCCTTTTCTAAGTCTACAAATGTCATGAACGTTCTCTAATCCTTACTTATTCTAGGTTCCAAAATCAGTATAAGACTTAGTACTACTTCCCTTGTTCCTACGTTTCTCCTGAATCAAACTAGTCTTAACCCAACTCTCTATCTGTCTTTCCATCCTCTTGTAAATTATTCTAGTCAGGATCATTGAAGCATGAGTGTTGAAGCTGATTGTACGGTAATATTCACATCTGTCAGATCCTGTTTTCTTCAGTATAGGATTGATCAAACATTACATAGAAAATTTAAAACGTAAAAATGCATTAAAAAATTGAAACTCCTCAAATATACCGTAACACTATAAATATTTTTGGGTCATTTCCCCCGCATAAATATTTTTTTCTTCCATTTCTATGTGAAAGTGGGTCAACGTATGAAGAATCTGGAATTGTAGATTCTAGATTGTTTTTCCCTCCACTCTGTCTTGGCAAGATTACAAGGCTCGTCCAGTGGTTAGAGTAGCACGCCTACGATGTACCAGGTGACCTACGGGTTCGATTCCCGGCTCCGTCAGGGATTTTAGAAACTGTCGTGAGGGCTGCAACGAAGTGCACTCAGTGTTGTGAGGCAAAATTTATAGGCGTAAGAAGAGGGTATTGTTCACACCTTAGCCAACGTGGAACTGGTTTTCTGTAGTTTTACAGTTCTTCTCCAGGCAAATACCAGAATGGTTCCTAACTTTTGGCCACGACCACTTCCTTACAAATCCTCACCAGAATTTCAAATATACACAGTAATACAGCCAACACCATAACACAGGTTATCAGACAAATACACACACAAGGACACGGTGCTAAATGACCACGATGTCGCATAGTCCGTAAATAATTCAACAACTACAACGACAAGTACTACTACAGACACTACAATTACACAGTTTATCAGACAAAATCTGCTCATACCCAAGTAAACGGAGAAAATTTACCACGAAGTCCACTCCCCTCAAATGATACAACAACAACAAATCCTTTCGTAAGAAGCAAGGGAAGCACCAGTCCAATAGGATTCAGCGAAGCGTGTGATGAAAATGAAAAACCACAGCCTTCTTCCAGTCGACCGACTGGGTCAGGTATGTAATGAATGAAGCCCCACCTAGCGGTGAGAATATGAACTGTGCCGGCTGCCGATGCCTGTCGCACTCCTCTGAGGAAATGATTGACTGAATGACAGATGAAATAAAATGATAGTGGAGAGTGTTGCTGGAATGAAAGTTTGACAGGGATAACCGGAGTAACCGGAGAAAAATCTGTGTGCCTCCGTTTTGTCCAGCACAGATCTCACATGGAGTGACTGGGATTTGAACCACGGATCCATCGGTGAGAGGCCAGCGTGCAGCCGCCTAAGCCACGGAGGCAACGAAGCGAATAATATTCACTCGAAATTTTATTTTCGTTTTCTCATTCAAATGAAACGAACAGTTTCTGCTCCTAATTCTCAAACAATTAGAGATTTCAAAACTAAGTTCTTTTAAAATCCAAACATGTGTGTCTGCAATTGAAACTAATCAGTATATGGTCGCAACTTGTGTAACCATATATTTAGCACTAAGCGTAATGTGTTGCATAAATCATCAGTCGTGGAAAATTGATTCATTCTCAAAAGATATTTACGATCTCTGAGGTAAAGTTTGGAATTTTCTTGTTTTCATTCATGCATCGTTAGAGCTGCTGACATCACTTCTTTAAATATATGCCACCTACTTAACGGGCACGACATACCAGTTCAGTGGAACAGTTGATCGACTTAGAGAGTAGCGTACGGTATATTTTAGGATACTTCTGAAAGATTGATTGCAACCACTTCCTTCGGTGAGTAGATTGCTGCTTGTAGGACTATGACAGGTCGACAAACATATTTGAAAGTTTTCTCCGTAACGGTCGTGTTGAGAATGTTAGGGTGAGTCTAATTGATGAAAGGTAAACAATGAAAAAAAAAAGCTTGTAGTTTAACGTGACCGTTAATCTCGAGGTCATGAGCAACGGGGTAAAAAATGAAGACATAACTCTTCCCATTGTATCGATTCAATGAATTGCTACTAACCTTCTAATAATGAGGTGACAAATGAGCAACTCTTGTATACAGTACATAGTTTCTTTTAATTGTATCCATTTGACCTAATACTATTTAGAATATAAGTGGGAATCAAAAGGCTTGACAAAACTTGTATAACGGTTTAAATATTAATGAATCCCACACATTGGCAGAGGAATATTATACTGTATTTACAGATTTTATATCATCTTTATGGTTCGGTGGAGCTGTTAATGGAATAATAAGGCCTACTGTCTGCAGTGAATGAATGAGCGAATTTATAGATTTTACATTGACGAATGTTAAGGACAAATGTAATGAACTGTGATTAAATGGCGTAGTACGTAGTTGTACTCTAAAAAAATACATCAAAGATATTCCCGAAAAATTTCGCAGTCCTTTAATTCACAATTAGCAACATATGACATCTATTTTCGTTTCGACTTCATTATTGGTTCTCTTCTGTAACCAGCTTATCGCCAACAATTTTTCCTAACCCAGAGGGCGACCACAAGCCAGCTCATCATCGACTAATATGAGATCAAACGTTTCATTCTAAATGTTCTAGTGATCACTGCAACTCATTGAATGAATATTCATATTTGATTCGAAATCTGGTTTTGTGTGTTTATGTAATTTTTAAATTGTTTTCATAATTCACTATTTAGTTTAATAATAATAATAATAATAATAATAATAATAATAATAATAATAATAATAATAATAATAATAATGGGAACGATCAGTTATTCCTTATAAAACCATACCAGCAAACCGGCCAATTATCGTTCTTGTGGACTGAGTGCGGAAGAGATCCTTTTTCATTGATTTCGCAGTGCCCAATTCCCATAACCTGCAACAAACCTGCTGTAAGATCACCAAGTATCTGCCCTTGGCTGAGGAAATACGGGAAATGTGGACACAGGAAAATGTAGTGGTTCTCCCCATAGTCATCTCTTTTACCGGCATCATCCCTAAATCATTGGCTCGCAATCTAGAAATATCGGGAATACATCCTGGTCTACATATCACCATGCAGAAGGTTCGTCTTGGAGACCTGTTCCATTGTTCGCTCGTTTCTCAATGTGCCACCCTAAAAGAACTTGTAATGCCGTTTTGCAAACAAGCCGACGATATGTTGATTTATGCCACTTATGTGGTGAAATGAATGCCATAATAATAATAATAATAATAATAATAATAATAATAATAATAATAATAATAATAACTTTATATTTATCATATGGCTTTTAGTGCCGGGAGTGTCCGAGGACATGTTCGGCTCACCAGAGTCTGTAGCTGCTTCCAGCGGACACCCTTAGTGTAAGCTACAAGTTCCGTTCAATTTCAAGTAGTTCCAACTTTCGCTACCAGATATCAATAATACCTAGTGATGAACGTTGGAACTTGATAGAGCGTTCCGACGAAATCTAACCTACCGTAACAATTTAGCTTCACACAAGTTTAGTCTGTGGAAGGATCTTTTACATGCCATAAATCTATGCCATGGGACCGCCGTCTTTACTTCCCCTCCGAAGGAAGGCATACTGAAAGATTTTTAACGCTCTTAAAAAATCTGACGACTTCGGCCGGGATTGAACCCGCTATCTTGGGCACAGCAGTTCAGCATGCTACCAACTACGCCACCGAAGCCGCTATAATAATAATAATAATAATAATAATAATAATAATAATAATAATAATTGACACGTGGACGGCCAGAGGAGCACCCAAAGGGGTAGAAGGAAGGTGGAGAAGGGGAACGCACAGACTATTCTACAGACACCCCCCAATAACTAATGGAATTGTCGCCGACGAAATAATGCCACAACAGTTACTTAAACATTTAAAGTAAAAATATAATTGTTAAAATTTAAAAGAGCACCTCCACCAGAAAACAGAACATGCATCAACCAGCATAATTTACAAAGAAGGTAAGGGACCGCTTAACATGCTTGCTTGCAAAACAAACAAAAGAAAAGAATTAAATTAAAATTAAAATGTTAAAGCCCAAAGATTTAAAAAAAAGAAAATACAGGCATAATTAAATGAGAACGGGCTTGATAATTTAGTAGGACGCAATACCGAGCGGACATGCAGAGACCAAGGCCATGATGCAAAACAAGAAATTTAAAATTAAATTAACAAAATAAAATTGGATCAGAAAATAAATCCATAATTTGCATGACGGAGAAAAAAACACAGGAACATTCACCAAAAACACAAAGTTAAACCAACAAAGTTAATAAAAAAAACATATTAAGCTAACACTACAACACGTTTGAATTTACCGCTTGACGCCAAGAGACTGCCCTCCAAAACCAGAATGCACTCGGGACCAGAATGCATTTCGGCAAAACAAAAACAAACATGGCCACAAAAACAGACGACTGCATGTCTAGCCGAATTACGGTAAACAATTACCTTTTAAAATTGAAGCTCCGCCAGAGAGAAATGACAATAAAAGAGAAGAAAAAAACCTTTTATCAATAATACGCACACACAAAGAAACAGAAAAAGGAAGCCACGGATCAAACACCAAAAAAAAAACTAAAGACCTAAATATAGGCCAACCTCTGACCTACGAGAAGAAAGTGAATTACGCAATTAAAGGAAAATACCCCTAGAGAGCATTAAATAAATAAATAAATAAGTTAAAAAAACTAGAAACGTGTCCCCAGAATTACAAACAAATTTTCACCTAATTAGTGAATACAATTAGGCCATGACGCTAGATTAAAAAAAAAGAATAATAAAACATACTCGTGGATGCACACAAATAAAATTTAAAAAAACCTTTTAACATACCTTAAATAATCCTTTTTCCAGAGACACTAAAGATAAAACAAACATAACACTAATACATAATTTTAAATAATGAAAACTGCCTAAATGGCTCCGGCTGGCACATGCAACCACGGACACCAAACATCTCCAAGTTTTCTCCATTCCGGCGAAAATAAATTGCCGACCTTGCTTCAGGGGTGACGATTTCACTTCCTACCCACTGCGGTTCACATATTTAGTAATTTAATACCATTTCTTGGTGAGGAGAGGGCCACTGGCCCCCGCCTCAATAGACAATCAAATTCACGACCACTCAGTCCAATACAGTATATCAAGTCACAGATGACAACAACATGGCGCCGACAAGGAAGCCAGGCGCGCTGCATGCTAGATATTTGGAAATAGTCCAATCACAGATTGACACATCAAACAACAATGTGATTATTAAGCAATTAATTTGGCGGTATCATGTATACACATTCCTTTGTTTCATGACGTAGGAAAATAATAGCCTTCATATATGACTGGAATAGGATGACACCAGAAGGCAGCACAAACACACTCTAGTGGTGAAGAAGGAACCACGTGAAGAAACCCCGAAGTCCGACACCAGCTGCCATCTCGTGTTCACAAACGGAATCAAGTCACCAGGCGGTCGATTCAAAATGTCAAGGAACACCAGAATACAGGGAAGATGGATTTTTAAAAACATTGGGACGGGCATTGCACGTAACAGTCTCCCTCCCTTAAGCGTGAACACCGTTCACGAATATGCCTAGGCATAGGCAGTACTCCAACACCAGTCGATTCACCAAGCATGTTTCCAGAAGATAATGTTCACCAGTTAACTCCAATTGATGGACGAAACCACATCGTTCTGGTTAGGAAGAGTGCAGGGTCAGATTATCAGAGAAGGGATAATTGATCACCTCGAAAACCACTTAGTTAACCGCTTCACTGTGTCCATAAGTCTTCAGAAACGTAGAACACCAGCACCAGCAGTGCTTTCATAGTCCGAGACGCGTTAGGTAAATTTTTCAATAAGTCAAATGTAGTTCGCTTTAAACGAAGTAGGTGGAAGCAATGTGCCAGATATCATTCGACGCGTGGGCAGCCATTTACAAAACAGAAGTTAATCTTATTTCAAAAAAAGGTTTACAGAAATTACAATTTCTTACTACATTTTACAAAAGAGAAACAAAGTTGAATTTATACGAAGAAAATCCTGACCATGGCCTAGATCCGTGCTTACAATAGTTAATTAAATAAGTTTACCTTTTTACAGACTAGAAGTACATTTCAAGATTACATGAGTTAAACGACTATACATTTAGAAGAAACTACGGAAGAGGAATGACCACTTAAATTCCCAAGGAATCATGTATATACATTTTACCATGAGTTATGTCTCCCACCGAGTCCAACTTACCATGCTAGCATCTTTTATGAAAACATCAAAATTAGTTTCTATTTTACAATCCCTATATCCCTATATATATTATAATTGTGAAAATCTGTGTGTCCATGTGTGTGTGTTAGTTTGTTACCTCTTGACACTAAAACGGCTGGACGTATTTGGATGAAATTTGAAATGGAGACAGCTTATACCCTAGGATAACATATAGGCTGCCTTTCATTCGGAAATAAATCATTGTTCCCGTCGAACGGGCAACATAACTGAAAAGTCACCAAAAATACTCAGCCGGGACAAAATATCGAAGTTGTCGCATATGGACCGGACAAAGCTCATTTTACGCCCCTCAATGCGAGAAACAATACTCGGTAGGTCCCTACGGGACACCGAAAACCACATTTTAAGGCCCTAAAACCAACAGTTTCAAAGATATTCGCAGAAAACTATCTTCACCCTGGTAAACTGATGAACTAATGGCAAGTCCGTTTCCATGGCAACTGAACCTCAAGGTATGACATCCGATTTTCTATATATCCCTGTAGGAGGCAGTGCCAATCCATTTATTATCTTTTTCAAGAGATATATAAACACAAGAACAGGGTAGCGTGCCTGCCTCCCATCCGGAGGCCCCGGGTTCGATTCCCGGCAACGTCAGAGATTTTAGACACTGGCGTGAGGGCTGCAATGGAGTGCACTCAGCTTCGTGAGGACAATTGAGTAGCTGTCTGATAGAGAGGCAGCGCCCCGGTCACGAAGAACAAGATAAACGGCCAAGCGAACACGATACACTGACCACGCGTCACCACAATATCTGCAGGCCAAATGGCTGGGAAGCGGTCGCATGATAGGCCTAGGCCCTTCGTGGTCTGTAGTGCCAGGGGTAAAAAAATTAGGGATAGCGCCTTCTAATACCACTTTTAAATTTTAAACACTACACTAGCGGCTATTCAATAAAGTTAGCGATATACCTGCGTTCAATTTCATAAACATTGGGCTTACAAATCCCGTATAGTTAAGTACAAATATCAGTCTGGTCGTTATTTCAGTAGCAACGAAGCTCTGTGGCGGCTATTGCCGTTTCCGTAACACTTAAGGCATCTCGCCGTCACATACCTCAATGTGCACTTACAAAATTGTGAACCAGTCTATTTACTGAAAAGAATTTCTTCGTGCGAATATCCACTCTGACAAAAACCACACTCACCACCTATTCCAAAATGTACACAAGACATGATTTTTAAAGCACTCTTCTGTATGTTGAGGTACAGAGATATACCACATGGAAAGATACAATAAAATGTTGGCAAATCTGAATTCAAGGAACTGCTGTCCAGAATAGGCTTTCGGTGCAGGTTATGCGGCCCATGTTCGTAACATGGAATGTTATCCTTTGACAATGCATCTACACCATGTGCGAGGACAACGCATTTTAAAGATCTCTAATACCACAATAATCACCGACAGTAGTGGCTACGCGTTCTAAAAGCGCTGCGTTAGGTCAAGGGGCCAAGCTCTCTGCTGACTCGGTAGACGCGTTGGTTCGAGCCCCACCGTCGGCTGTCCTTGAAATGGTTTTCCGTGGTTTCCCATTTTCAACACCAGGCAAATGCTGGGACAGTACCTTCTGACAGGCCACGGCCGCTTCCTTCCACATCCTAGCCCAGTTTCATTCGTCTTCATCCATTCCATCTCTCATCCCGACGCGCAGGTCGCCCACGGGCGTCGACTAGAAAGACCTGCACTCGGCCTCTCAGGAGGCTACACGACAAAAGAAAACCAACACAATAATCAGGAAATTGGAGAAAAATTTAAAGTGGGAGCGAAGATTCAAGGAAAAATAATTTCATCTTTGAGATTTGCTGATGACATCGTCGTCTTGGCCGATACGCCAGAGGATTTGAACGAGTTTTTGAATGGTATGGACTCCGTCTTGAGGAATGAATTCATGATGAAAATCAATAAATGTAAAACAAAATTATTGGAATGCAGCCGAAATAAATCAGAAACCTCTATGGACCTCAAATTGGCTGGTGAAACGCTACAGGAAGTAGGATACTTCTGTTACTTAGGAAGCAAAATATCCAGTGATGGACGAAGCAAAGAGGATATAAAAAGCAGGTTGGCTCAGGCAAGGAAAGCATTTCTACAGAAAAGGAATCTGTTGACATCGAATATACATATAGGTATTAGGAAGTCATTTTTGAAAGCTTTTGTCTGGAATGTGACATTATAAGGAAGTCAAACTTGGACTAATGGTGCAGCAGAAAAGAGGAGAATTGAAGCGTTTGAAATGTGGTGTTACAGGAGAATGATGAAGATCAGATGGGTAGATAGGGTAACAAATGAAGAGGTATTAAGACGAGTGGGAGAGGAGAGTTGTTTCTGGCGACTGCTAATGAAGGGAAGATATAGGTTGGTAGGACACATAAATAAGACACCCAGGAATGGCAAGCTTAGTTATGGAAGGGAGGGTCGAGGAAAAGAACTGTAGGCGTAGACCAGGGTTAAACAGATTGCCTCGGATGTAGGGTGTGGTTGCTGTGTAGAGATGAAACGATTAGCTCAGGAGAGGGGGATGGTGGGCTGCATCAAACCAGTAAAAAACTGAAGAATCAAGCAACAACAAAAACAATGAGGAATTTTAATTATTTAGAGACGCATGTGAGGCAAAAGGGTTTTTGGAGAATTTCAATCCCTGGGACGTAACACTGGAAGAGACTGCATAATGTACGAGTACATCAGCGACCAAGGTGAGATATATTTTACTATAGGTCTATTAATATCGACATGTTGACGTTCAAATCATCAAAAGTGTGGCAAAATTACACCCAGAATAGCTTAAGGAAAAATACTTTTAATTCCCCATATTCCGATAGATTTGCCATTCCAGTGTGCAACAGTGCAGTTCCCTCTTCAAACTATATTCGCAATTTCTATTAACAAAGCGCAATGACACACACTTAACAGCAGCAGGTGTACATTTAGACAAAACCTTTTTTTCCCATGGGCAACTGTATGTGGCGTGCTCGCGAGTATCCGGACAACAAAATCGTTATGTCTCAGCAGAATATGGCAAAACCAAAAACGTTATTTTAAAATGTGTTCATATAATGTAACATTGTACCCTGCAGATTTTGACAACTCTAAAAAAATCCCACTTTTCGGCTCATATCAATATACTGTACTGTATGTATCAGAATTTTCAGAAATAGAATTGACCGATCTGTAGCCGCGATTGCTGTAATAGAATAGACCAATTAATGCATCGTCCCCATTGTCTTGATCGCGAGCGAAGCCGCGGGTTCCTGCTAGTTTACCATAAAACGGGAATTACCCAACAGTTACAGTTTGTATCCCAGCAGAGTTTTCATATCCAGTTCAAAATTCCAGAAGGAACAGATGCCTGAAGGCCGCAATGAAGGTTAGGGATACTCTACATTATACAAAATCAGTTTACAAAATTTATGGTAGCATTTCCTCATTAGAAACCTCTCCACCTCGTTTAATGTGCGACAGATGCACTCTGGAAATGTTGTTGCCCTTAGGGTTTCTAATAAGCAGAGTAACGGGAGTCAGGAATGCCTCTACATAACACGGGCCTTTAAAACGAGGGGTCAACTTGCTTGAAACTAGATTACTGACGCCCTTGGGCTCGAAATTGCGAACGTACACAACATCACCAATTTCCAAATCAGTTGGCTTGCGACAGGCATTGTGTAGCTTGGCAAGTTGGTCATGTGATACCTTAATATTCTCTCTAGCCTTGTCGAATTTCGCCCTCATATCCTCGGGCGTGAAACTGTCTGGAAGGAGATCATGCAGGTTCCACAGATTAGACAACGGAGAATTAGCCATAAATGAAAACATTAACGAAAAAGGGGTGGCTTGCGTGCTCTCGTGCACGGCGGTGTTGAAAGCAAAATTGAGCCAATGCAAATTAGAATCCCACTTGGAATGGTCGTCGTGGTGGAAAGCAACCAGAGCAGAACGGAGATTACGATTGACTCGCTCAGCGAGGGACGGGTTAGGAAAATAGGGAGTGGTGGTTACATGAGAAATAGCATAATCAAACAAGAATTGACGGAACTGATGAGATACAAAGCACTTGGCATTATTTGATACCAGGAACTGACATGGCTCAAAAGATGAAAAGATGGAATTAAGACACTTTATGACGGAAATGGTCGTAGCCTGTCTGGTGGGGAAAATCCAACTAAACCGGGTGAAACCGTCAGTGCAAACAAGCGCAAATTGGTTTCCCCGACCAGAACGAGGGAACGGCCCAACATGGTCGATAAAAAGCCTCTCCATGGGTCTAGAAGCCGGTTCAGATGACAACAGGCCAACCTTAGTAGAAACCGGAGGTTTGCTAATACTACATGCAGCACAATTTCTAATGAGCCTCCTGATGTCGCCATCCATACTTTGCCAAATGAAGAACTGTCTGATTTTAGCTCGGGTCTTGAATACTCCTAGGTGGCCACCAATAGGAGATTCGTGATAGTAACGAAAGATTTCAGGAATGAGGACCGACGGGAGCACAATTTTAGGTAGACGGTCATGACGAGATGAACAACACAATACACCATCCTTTAGAGAGTAGGGCTCGATTACTTCACCAGAATTGATTCGGTCAATTAGGCTAGATAAGGAGGTATCTTCTTTCTGGAATCTCCTCACATCTTCAAAAAGCACAGGGGAATTGCTGAGAACGACATTGACAAAATTTACGGGTGATACAAGGTTTACGGGTTCACATCCCTGAATATCCTATTCGGCTGTTTCCTCATACATGCGGCTTAATGAATCAGCTACCGCATTTTCGGATCCACGAATATGGTGGACAGTGAACTGGAATGACAGAATCCTAGTTGCCCATCTGGCAATCCTACCAATTTTACGGGGTTTCCCTAAGACCCAGCTCAAGGCTTGGTTATCGGTCTCAAAGAGAAACTTAGTGTGCTCAAGATACATACGGAATTTTTCCAGAGCGAACAACACTGCTAAACCCTCAAGTTCGTATATGGAATACTTCCTCTCTGCGTCCGTTAAGGTACGAGAAGCGTATGCAATGGGTTGCCTACCCAGATCAGACTCTTGCAGTAGGACACAACCAACACCACGACCAGACGCATCAGTCTGTACAATGAACTGCTTCCCAAAATCCGGAATGGCTAATACAGGGGCGTTAGAGAGCGCAAGCTTAAGATCTTCGAACGCTGCCTGCTGAGAGGGACCCCACTCAAACTTCACAGCCTTTTTGCGTAATTGATTTAGAGGAGCAGCACGGTCGGCAAAGTTACTGATGAACTTACGGAAGAAGTTCACCATACCAATGTAACGAGCAACACCCTTGGCGTTCTTTGGTGGTTTAAAATCTCTGATGGCCTGAGTACGAGATTGGTCCACGGAGATACCAGATTCGGAAACAATATGACCCAAGAAGGAAATTTTGGGCTTGGCAAAGGAAACCTTGGACAATTTGACGGTAAGGCCAGCGTCACGCAATCGATCAAGTACAACTTGCAGATGATCAACATGTTCCTCGAAGGACTCAGAATAGATCACCACATCGTCAAGGTAGTGGTACACAAACTTGAATTTAATTTCTGAAAACACCTTGTCCAGAAGTCTGCTCAACACAGCGGCTCCGGTGGATAGGCCAAACGGGACACGGGCATATTCAAACAGGTTCCAGTCAGTGGAAAAAAGCAGTAACATGCCTGGATTCTGGAGAGAGGGGAATTTGGGAGTAAGAAGAATTTAAATCGAGGATCGTGAACACTTTCGCGTTGCGAAACCAACTAAAACAAGTATGAAGGTCCGGCAAAGGAATGGATTGTAAAACAACCTTTTGATTAAGAGCCCTATAGTCGACCACCGGCCGAAAACCACCGTTAGGTTTTGGCACAAGGAATACAGGGGATGAATAGGCAGAGATAGAGGGTTGGATTACACCTTCTTCCAACACCTTGTCGATGATCTTACGAAGTTCAGCCATCTTGGGCGGTGCAAGTCGATACGGGCTGGAACGCACCGGCACAGAATCGGTTAGCTCAATCTTGTACTCCATCAAATGGGTTACACCCAACTTGTCAGTAAATACATCACTATACTCCTGACATAACCTCTTTATGGCATCCTTTTGAGGACTCGTTAAATTTTCCAGATCGAGATCCTCAATAGTCACAGGTTCACTAACTGAATTGACAGCAGGAGAAGATAAAACCGGGTTAAACGATAATTTACCTTGCGGATTAAACTTAAACCATAAGTTGCGAGCACCAAAATCAAGAAGCATACCAACGTGGGACATGAAATTAGCTCCAATGACCACAGAACAAGAAAGATTTCTGGCAACAAAAAATTTAAACTTCCAAGAAAATTTTAGAATATGAATTTTGACTGTCATACTACCCAAAATATTTAAGTTTGAACAATTTGCCGAAATAAAAGATTCATTGTTAGGCTCTAACTCAGGTAATTTGCAAACACACTTCATAGATAATAACCAGTCCTCGCTTATAAAGGATGCGACACTACCAGAATCAAGCAATGCAGAAACGGGCTCGTCATTAACACAAATTTCAATAAACGGGGATATTCCTTTGGCCACAGGAGAAATTCCAAAATCATTACTCATTCTAAAACGATTACAAGTAGATGACGAGGACACCCGCACCACAGGTTTCACATTATGTTTAGAATTAGGCTGACTTGCCACGACATTGCTCACCGACAGGTTAGGTAGGTCAGCGACATAAGCAGAATTAGCACGTGAAGATTTAGTTTTCAACGAGTTATCAAGATTTTCATTAGTAGGGCGACCAGAAACTTCACAGGGTTTTCCCAAACTCTCATGCACAGAAATATACTTAGAAGTAACATCCGAATTGGTCTCCACAACATTTCGTCATTGGCGATACACAACCTGGTTATTCGGACACACCTTCTTAACATGCCCCACGCCACCGCACGTGTGGCACTTAATATTGGGTCTTGGATGAAACATAACCTTAGGCGGGGGACGAGACATCAAGGAAGGAGGGGGACAAGACATCAAGGAAGGAGGAGGAACATTAGCTACACGAAGGGAATCTGCATGTTTCACAGCCATCCCTCTATAACGACCTGTTTCAGCTCGACAAATGACGAAGGCCTGGTACACATAGTCATGTATGACCTATATTGAGGCGAAAACCCATTTACAATCGATGACACCAACTGTCGTTCAGTAAACGGGGATGCAAATACCTTGGCATACACCTTAATGTCACTGACATAGTCGCTAAGGGACTCGTCCAACCATTGGACACGAAACAAGAACCTTTGCTCGAGAGTACTAAGGGCACTCGCAGGGACAAAAAACCACAACACTTCCCTAATGAACATGGCTAAGGACATGCGGAGGTGGATAGCTTCAATTAGCTTATCGCGCAGCATACCGGATGCAACAGGATACAAAAGTTGGAAAATCTGAATTTCCGACATCCCAAAAATCGAGGCACGGGTACCCAATTCGACCACTTGCTTTAAAAATAGGACCACCTGGGTAACGTCATCTAGGTTGAAACTCTTCAACTTAGCTAAGAAACCAGAAATAGGATGAGGAATCGACCCATAATTAACGGTAGGGGAGTACGTAGCATTAGGAAAAGAGACATTGTTACCAGGGTAGCCCGCTCGCACACCCTCTACAGGAGACAAAACATTTACATTGCTAGAGAAAGAACTGGGATGCAACGGGTCGGCAGTACCCAGGAAATCATTAGATGACCTAACATGAGAAGAATGACCGTATGCAGGGTTAAGTGGTCTGCTATTGCTCCTGGTGATATTCGTAGGGAGGTAGCAGCTAACAAAGAAAGTCTCCAATCATCTACTTCAGAAGCACATCCCCTCTATGGATACCACCCAGCCACCCGGAGGCTAAAATCCAGAAAAAGTTTTCTCCGCACATCAGTTAACCTTGAGGGGAAAGCGGAGAATGCTAGGATCAAGATGTGGAAAGAAAGAACCAGCCATCTCTCCAACTGGATGGAGCCAAAGGAAAGTCTTCCATGTGGACACCAGGAGAAGTGGACAACCTGGAAATCCCTTAACAGACTCCGTACAGAAGTCGGCAGAACAAAAGTAAATCTTCGGAAGTGGGGTTTCTCAAGCGACTCATCACTCTGTGATTGTGGAAAGCAGCAAACGATCCAACATTTATGTCAGTGTGTCTTATGTCCCTCAAAGTGCACTATGATAGACTTGGTTGCAGCTTCCTCTAATGCTATTGACGTCGCCCAATACTGGGCAAGAATTATCTAGCTTCCGATTTTGTTGCTCAGTAGGATTGTTTATATGTGTATATCTGTATATTTGTATAGTAGCAATGTATATATCGTGTATTTTAAAATATCTATGTGTAAAGTCGATACTTCTGACACGAATAAAGAAAGATGGACGAGCCAGAAGCAGGCAACAGAGGGGCAGGCAAACTACTACTAGTAATCGATCCCAAAACCTCTGACCTAGTAAACAGAGGGGATTCACGTACAACCCCTGAAGAACTCTCCAAATTCACAAGGTTAACTCTTAAGTCAATTAAATCGAAAGCGCTATTATTGTCGGCCATTTTGAAAAACACAGAATGCAGACAGACAATACAGAAAGAAACAAATTTTAGGAATTACGAGGACAGTTTACACTTTCACAACAATACCATAACTACCAATTACCAACACCACAGATTAGGCTGACACTCGAATACCGCCACCATATTATACAAGATCATGCACAATGCTGCCCAGAACTGCATACGTCACCACCTGCTTGGCTCGAGAACAGGAAGCTAAATTACAAAAATTGGCACAAAACACATGGCGAACAGCTTCAGACAGGGCTCCACGATGCCTTCACTCGTAGCATGTAGGCTATCCGAATATTACCAAATCCACATTTCCCATGCCAAGAACACATGCCAGCCACTTACCAAGCTTCTTCTTCAGTGGGGATGTTGTATTACAAACATGATAAAATACAGCAGCAAACACCTCGCTTTGAACCGGTCACTTACATAACAGCACATGGATATTCAGAGGCAAACATGAAATTAAACAAACGACAAGGATTAGCTTTACATAACATCAAGCGCACTGACATGACAGATCCCACCAACAACCGCTCCATCAGCATTAGAAGGGTCCATAAAACGAGCCTGCGGGTATTGAGGAGATAGTTACGGAAGCGAACTCGAGCTCGGTCTGCTACCAAAATGACACGTTGACGGCCAGGGTGGATGGGCCTACTTACCTGTCTTCAGGGGTCCGCATCGCTTCCACAGCAAAATCACCTCCAGATGACATGCCCCAACAGAGGAGCACCCAAAGGGGTAGAAGGAAGGTGGAGAAGGGGAACGCACAGACTATTCTACAGACACCCCCCAATAACTAATGGAATTGTCGCCGACGAAATAATGCCACAACAGTTACTTAAAAATTTAAAGTAAAAATTGTTAAAATTTAAAAGAGAACCTCCACCAGAAAACAGAACATGCATCAACCAGCATAATTTACAAAGAAGGCAAGGGACCGCTTAACATGCTTGCTTGCAAAACAAACAAAAGAAAAGAATTAAATTAAAATTAAAATGTTAAAGCCCAAAGATTTAAAAAAAAAGAAAATACAGGCATAATTAAATGAGAACGGGCTTGATAATTTAGTAGGACGCAATACCGACTGTACATACAGTGACCAAGGCCATGATGTAAAACAAGAAATTTAAAATTAAATTAACAAAATAAAATTGGATCAGAAAATAAATCCATAATTTGCATGACGGAGAAAAAAACACAGGAACATTCACCAAAAACACAAAATTAAACCAACAAAGTTAATAAAAAAACATATTAAGCTAACACTACAACACGTTTGAATTTACCGCTTGACGCCAAGAGACTGCCCTCCAAGACCAGAATGCATTCGGGACCAGAATGCATTTCGGAAAAACAAAAACAAACATGGCCACAAAAACAGACGACTGCGTGTCTAGCCGAATTACGGTAAACAATTACCTTTTAAAATTGAAGCTCCGCCAGAGAGAAATGACAATAAAAGAGAAGAAAAAAACCTTTTATCAATAATACGCACACACAAAGAAACAGAAAAAGGAAGCCACGGATCAAACACCAAAAAAAAAAACTAAAGACCTAAATATAGGCCAACCTCTGACCTACGAGAAGAAAGTGAATTACGCAATTAAAGGAAAATACCCCTAGAGAGCATTAAATAAATAAATAAATAAGTTAAAAAAACTAGAAACGTGTCCCCAGAATTACAAACAAATTTTCACCTAATTAGTGAATACAATTAGGCCATGACGCTAGATTAAAAAAAAGAATAATAAAACATACTCGTGGATGCACACAAATAAAATTTAAAAAAACCTTTTAACATACCTTAAATAATCCTTTTTCCAGAGACACTAAAGATAAAACAAACATAACACTAATACATAATTTTAAATAATGAAAACTGCCTAAATGGCTCCGGCTGGCACATGCAACCACGGACACCAAACATCTCCAAGTTTTCTCCATTCCGGCGAAAATAAATTGCCGACCTTGCTTCAGGGGTGACGATTTCACTTCCTACCCACTGCGGTTCACATATTTAGTAATTTAATACCATTTCTTGGTGAGGAGAGGGCCACTGGCCCCCGCCTCAATAGACAATCAAATTCACGACCACTCAGTCCAATACAGTATATCAAGTCACAGATGACAACAACATGGCGCCGACAAGGAAGCCAGGCGCGCTGCATGCTAGATATTTGGAAATAGTCCAATCACAGATTGACTCATCAAACAACAATGTGATTATTAATTAATTAATTAATTTGGCGGTATCATGTATACACATTCCTTTGTTTCATGACGTAGGAAAATAATAGCCTTCATATATGACTGGAATAGGATGACACCAGAAGGCAGCACAAACACACTCTAGTGGTGAAGAAGGAACCACGTGAAGAAACCCCGAAGTCCGACTCCAGCTGCCATCTCGTGTTCACAAACGGAATCAAGTCACCAGGCGGTCGATTCAAAATGTCAAGGAACACCAGAATACAGGGAAGATGGATTTTTAAAAACATTGGGACGGGCATTGCACGTAACAATAATAATAATAATAATAATAATAATAATAATAATAATAATAACGGAAGTTGAGAAAGATCTACGTGAAATGGAAATTTCCCCTAAAGATATCCAGGAGCGTGTTGCACTTCAGGAAAAACTACGTACGCACAAAGGTTTCCAGGAAAAGCCAAAGCTGAAGAAAGGGAAGGCGTGGTCCCAAGAGAGAAAAGAACAACACCGGAGACGAATGCGGGAACACTGGGCGGTAGTTAGAGCTCGGAAGAAGAGACAGTTGAACTGACGTGGTCCCTAGTTGGCCGAATCGAAGAAAGAAGAAATAATAATAATAATAATAATAATAATAATAATAATAATAATAATAATAATAATAATAATTTCTCGTTTGAGAAAACGAAATTCTTTTGTTCAAAGACAGATATCACGAGCCTGAAAACAAAATATGGTAAAATCGAAAGGGTACCGCACTTTAAATTTCTCGGAGAATTTATCGAACCGTCAGGCCTTGAAAAAAATCTCGCAACAAAATCGTCTCCAAAAAGTCAAAATAGCATTAGGGTTAGTCCAAGACATCTACAACAAAAAATCTTTGTCAAAATACACAAACATTCGGCACTACAACACAGTCATAAAACCAACAGTCCTTTACGCAAGCGAAACTCTGACACTTAACAGTAAACATGAACTTGAAGACATCAAAAAGGAAGAGAGGAAGATCATTAGGAATATTTTAGGAGCAAGATATACGCAAGATAGTTACAGACTACAATCAATAAAAACAACCGAAAAGTATTCAAACATCGAAATTAACATTAAGAAAAGGCGAATGAAATTCTTTGGATATCTCACTAGACTACCAGAAAATCTATTGACGAAAAGGATAATAGATTATTTGACCACACTCAAGAACTCAACACCTTGGTTAGAGGAACTTCGAAAGGACCTCGGAAACGCAAACATAAGTTCACCTGGCATTTTAGAAAGGGATGCCTTCAGGCCCAAAGTAAAAAAAGGGAAGTTATATCAGAGCAACCACAACAAAAACAGTACAGACCAAAGTGGTCGGAACAACGCAAACAAGCCTTCTCGGAAAGAATGAAAGTCTATTGGAACAATAAGAGGAACCAAAAGAAAAGTTGATTTAGTCATTTGCTTAACGTCTTCTATGTATTGGGAGAATTCGCTTCAAATAAAATAAACAATAATAATAATAATCATAGAGAAACCAACAGGCCTGCTTGATAGACATTGCTGTCCCACTTAGCCAAAATATGCAAACTACCATTAGCTGAAAAAATAAAATGCGTGAGAATTTTGCCAGTGGTGATCTCTTCCACTGGAGTTGTTCCAAAGTCGTTGGCAATGGCTTTGGAGCAACTGTAAATGAAACTTCTGATTGCCAGAATACAGATGGCAGTGCTTCTGGATTCGTGTCATATTGTTAGGCTATTTTTATCTCAATAATAGGTTAAACAGGATACTTGACTTTCAAATCTGTATCTTTTAGACTGAGCTCTACCATAATAATTTATGAGAAGTTTTAAGGATAATAATAATAATATTAATAATAATAATAATAATAATAATAATATCATCATAAGGCCTTAGCTATCTGGTATTGATCTCTTGAAAAGTGCCACCTAGGCAGAGGCAGATGCAGAGGACCCATGAAAGCGAAGCCGAACCATTCTCCCACTCAAATATCTATTTTTCCATCACCATGTTGCAGAGAAACTCGGAAATCCTAGTGGGGCGCCATTGCCATTAAAATGGCTTTTGGACTATGAACGGAACCCGCGATTTTGTGATCATGAGTGTGAAACCTTGCAGGTTGTATATTCCTACAAGTACTCGGAGCTAAATGATCATGATGTCGCAAGCTCATAAATGAATTAAGAGCAACAAGAGGCTCTTTGATTCTGGCTATACTCCCTTAAATTTCTGATAGAGTGGAACTCCTGCTAAACAGCGTGCCCCATCCAATAAATTATCTGCCTACGCTGTCGTGTGTCTCTCCTCAACATAGCTTTTAATTGTTTACGTTATCAGAGCGATTTATACAGCTCTCCTCGCTGCTTTTGGAACGATTACACTGCATGTTTACACGTGGATCTGTGTGGCTACTTTTATCCGCAATGTTTTTCAGAGCTGTGAAATGTCATCTCTCATTACAATGCAGAGGCTATCAGAGCGGTTGGATTCCATTTTTTGTCCTTTTTTTTCGTAATTATTCCATATTAACGGAGGAGAAAAGAACTAAACACATCATAAATCTGAAGTATCATTGTACTGTTGATAAGCCTAGCTTGATAGGGAGAGTAGCCAGACCGAGTTATGAGCCCATGAGGTAGCCACTAGCGTCAGTCGCAGGGATATCTACTGCATACAACGGTAGCAACTCTTATTAGTGTACTTTAGAGTTTTGGTGTAACACACTCGAGCAAAACAAAAAATAAAGCTTCATACCATGATTTTGTTTGTCCCATTTCAGATCAAAGCCCTTAAAAACGATTTTCTTCCACCTTTAGCAAACATACTAAGCATGCGCATATCCATCCAATTGATCATGTGTTAATGTCCTTCTTCTGGAATAGAATACATAAATATTATTTATATTATCATTATTTATTATTAATGTCTATATAACCTTTATTAATCCCGTTTATTCGACGGGGTTTGGGATTAGATGCATTGAAAATCTATGTAGCGGATCGTTTTATACGGCCAGATGCCCTTCCTGATGCCAACCTCATGAGAGGAGTTATTGAGAGATGAAATGAATGAAAATGATTGAAACTGGGCTAGGATGTGGAAGCAAGCGGCCGTGGCCAGTCGAAAGGTGCCGTTCCAGCATATGCCTGGGATTAAAAATGGGAAACAACGGAAAACCTTTGTAAGGATGGCCAACGGTGGGGCTCGAACCCACATCTACCGAGTCCAGAGGTAGCTTGGCCCCAAGGCCCAGCGCTGCGCGTTAGCGTGCGTAGCCACCACTGTTCGATATTATAAATATTATTAATACCAGGATTAAATGGATTACAGAAATTGAGGATATAAAAGAACTCCAAATATCATTAGAAGATCGCAAGAATAAAGCAGATAAAATCAAGATTCTACACGACCCACAGGTGTACTCCAAACCAAAATAAATGATAGGGTAAAAGGAAGGGAGTTCGCCACTGAAGAAGGGATGTTGCTATCTGAGAGGATGAAGAAATTATTATTATTCTTTAATCGTATCGGGCTACTAAAGACTACGTCGTTTCAACTGTCTTGTTCTTTGCCCAGTGCTTCTTCATACGTTGCTCTTTTCTTTCATCCGTCCATATCTTTCCCGTCTTAAACTTTGTTTTTTCTTGAAAACCCTGGTGTTCGTTTAGTTTCTTCCTTAGGGGGTTACGTTCTGAATATCTTCGCAGGTAATCTACATCTCCTGTAGGTCACTTTCTACCTCTTCGAACTAGGCTAGCATGGTCTTATTATAGGTAAAGATCCGGTTCGTAAATCGTGTGGGTTTCATTCGTAGCAAGTGGCCATAAATGAAATTCTCCTATTCCTCATAACATTAGAGATCTTTTGGACATGAATGTACAGCTCGTGGTTATGCTGTCGTCTATATTCACCTTTGTCTCTAATTGGGCCAAGAATTTTCCTCAAGATCTTTCTTTCTTTCTTTCTTTCTTTCTTTCTTTCTTTCTTTGATGTCCATTTAGTAATTGGTATAGATGAGCAATGAACTGTAGAACTGTAGGCATGTTTTATTTACCCTGGCACGTATCTTAATTGTTATATCGGTTGTCCTGGATACAGTCAAAGAGAATCTAAACAATACTTAAGACTTAAAATACCAGTAAAACATTAGTTCAATAGTTGCCAACATACCGTCCACCAAAGGGCATCGGCCTTTAAAAGAAAAGAAACAAAACAATTATGTTCATCATTAAATTGCATTAGTGGAAATGCATAGATGTCACTTCTCGTTTGGAAGGACACACAGTTTTTGGATAGCTCTCTTCAGTACACCAGACTTACATCGTACCGAAGCTACACGCACAAGGCCATCGACGCCATATCTCCAACAGAGTGGTGGTAAATTTTCCTCCTTGATGAGAACAACATCACCTGGGCAGAGATTGGGATGTTCTTTAGTCCATTTATGGCGATTCTGGAGTGTATTCAGATACTTCTTTGACCATCGTTTCCAAAGGTGAAAGCGTTGAGTAGCCATTTCCTTTGATTTCCCTAGTTGCTGGTGATCCTTTTTTAGAGGAAGAATTGCTATATATCTTCCAGACTCGTCTCTTTTGATATGTTCCTGGAAATGATGTTCGCACTCTTTTTCTTGAGAAGAGTAAACAATTTGGTTTATTTCCTCGAGTTGCGAGAACTTCTGAATTTGACCTTCCAAGGTGAGGTCATTGCGAAGAAGAAACGTTTGATTTTTCCGCAATTCCCCTTCGGGTGTTGGTTGTATGTAACTGCCACTGAGAATCCAGCCTAGTTGTGTGTTTTGCAACACTGGATAACCACCTGAACGATTCTTTTGTTCCAAATTCAGAAGCTGCATAAAAACAGATGCTCCAATAAGCAGATCTGTTCTTTGCGGTATGTAAAAGCTTGGTTCTGCTAAGGAGATGTCTTTAGGTAAGTTCCAACCTTCATGAGGAATGTATGAGGCCGGTATGTTTCCAGTTATTTTCGGGAGTACAATGCAGTCAATGCTGAAGCTATAGGCATTTACTGTAGAATAGACCTCTAGGCTCACTATAGAATCAGAATCTGAAGAAAGATCTCCAATGGATTGCAGCATTGTGTGGTGTTTCTGCCTTTTCAAGTGAAGTTGCTGAACAATCTCTTCCGAGACGAAGTTGCTCTGAGAACCATTATCGACGATAGCTCGAACTGTATGGAATCTTCCTTTAGAGTCTTTCACCTTGACAAGGGCCGTACTTAATAACACTTGAGTTTTTGGTTGATGTTTCATACAATGGTAACTAGATTGTGGATGGATTGTTTCTTGTGCTTGGGCTGTTGATAACATACTAAGTTAGCTTGTGGTTTAGGGAAACTTCTCGTATCATCATGCAACAAGGTATGATGTCGCCTACTGCTTTGTTTGCACGTTGCCTTGGATGGTCATGCACTCCATTTGTGTGATAAACTAAGACAATTGCTACATATGTTGTTTTCTCTTGCAATGTTAAACCTGTCATGGATTCCTTTCCGTAGAAATTCTGGGCAAGCATAGTGTTTATGTGCGCCTCTACACATGAAACACTGACTACTGGTAGATACATAAGATTGATGTTGTAGAGTTAATCGTGGATTTGGCCTGGGATGATTGCTAAGATTTGTACTAGATGCTCCAGTAATGGTGCAAAGCTGCAATGTTTGACAACGCCTTTCTAAAAAGTTGATGAGTTCGTTGAAATCCATTGAATCTGAATGAGCGTGTTCGGTTTCAAATTCTAACCTTAGTTTTTTATCTAGTCGTGAGAGCAGTAAATCGTTAAGCAGCAGATCTAAAATGCTTGGTTGAGGATTTAGGGCTTTGAGGGCGTTTACACATCCTTGGAATGTGTTGATCAGCTGGCGTACTTCACTCTCAGTCGAGCTTGGTTTGGTTGATGAGTCAATAATTGCCTGATATGTTCAGCAGCAATTAACTTCGGTGAATGATAGCGATTGACTAGAATTTTGTAGGCTACTGGGAGATTGGCGTCAGAAATACTAATATTATTGATGCAATCCTTTGCTTCGTCCTTCAAGGAAGAAAGCAGGCAATGGTATTTTTCTATGTTGGATAGGTCATTGTTATTGACTATTAAAACCTTCGAATGTGTCCTTAAAATTTAACCAGCTGGTTAGGATTCCGCTAAAAGTAGGGATATTGATTTTAGGGAGTTTTATATTCCTTGACATACCGTGCGATGATTGAGAGAGCATTTATTCGTTAACATATATGGTTTGTTGACTGCATGCCTTATTCAATTTAGCTACCAGAAGGTCAATAAGGTCTTCGAGCTCTTCCCGGTATGAGGCGTGAGCTTCACCGTTTTCATCATCATGCATTGAACTCGCATTGAACTTGTTTAAAGTCTTCGCTGATGGTGATCAGTCTATTAAGTTTAATTAGAATGAGATTTGCATCCACATAATTTATTTCGTTGTTCACAAAGTTTTGTATGCGGGTCACGCTAGCCCTTAAAATGGATCGCTTCTTAATTAATATTTGTCTGTTGGTATCCTCCATGTTTATGTGTTTACTTCTAATGTCTCTTTCACGGATAATGATTATTCTGAGCTAGTACGTAACTTATTTGATACATAAAGAAGGGTTAGGAAGTTTTACAAGATTTTGAGATAGTTTGTTACTTCATAAACAGATGGCGTTAGTTGTAGCTTAGCCTTTGTGTTGTTTTACTAAACAATACTTAAGACTTAAAATACCAGTAAAACATTAGTACAATAGTTGCCAACACCATTATACCAGGCCTTTCTTGCTCATTGTGAGGCATTCCGCTGCATACAGAACCTCTGGTCGTATGACAGTGCAATAGTGCCTGAGTTTTGTGTTCAGGGATATTGACGTTTTGTTGTTATTATTTACATTATTATTATTATTATTATTATTATTATTATTATTATCGATTGTATTGGTGGTATGTTGGCCATAAAATACAAAATACATAATAATTATTATCGGTCTACATACATTTTCATTTAAGACTGTTTTACCTTTCAGCGTCCTGTCTAGTTTCCAAGCTTCTGTTCGCGAACAAGTCGCCTGCTTGATCCACTATTAGCAGTTAGCACTGTGGCCTGCTTCTGTTCCTCACTTTGAAATTGTTCATCACTGAATCTAACCATCGCATCCTAGGTGTGTCTCTGCTTCTCTTACCCTATACAGACAAACTCAATAACATCTTAGGTAATCTCTCCTCCCCCATCTGAGTCGCCCTCTACGAACAGCTTCATTTTGATTGTTCGTTTCTAACTTAGCCTTAATCTCTTCATTACAAGTACCTTCCTGCCATTGCTCCCATCTATTTGTCCCAGCAATCAGTCGTTCTACCCTCATGTCAGTTACCTCTAGCTTATGTGTCAGATATCCTGAATCTATCCAGCTCTCACTTCTATACAGCAAGGTCGGTGTAAATACTGAGCGATGTGGGGAGTGTTTCATCGCTACACTAACTTCTTTCTTGCAGAATACTGTACATAGCAACGATTATCCCTCCCTATATTATTCTGCTAAGGTCCCATTCCAGTTTTGTACCGAAAATAAGGTTTCATTAACACCAACCTATACATATGGGGTACCTACAGGTTCAGCATAACCCAATGCGTAAGCGAAACGCACTCACTTACTCTTTAAATGCCTCACAATTAAATAAATACCTTAAAACGTGTATATTTACAATGAAATAATGAAAGAATGCAACACGGTAACCATGGCAACAGAATCTAACAGGTCCATCTATTTCTGTAAGACGCAATGCAATTACAATTATTACATTAGGCCTACTGTGAAAGTTTCCAGACTGTTATAAGGTTATCACTGAACCAAATAATCTGTAAAATTCATCAATACATACCGTATAATGCGATTAAGGGGGTCAAGGGGCACTCTTGAATTTTTACGCAATTCTCACGTGTGAATGTGGTACGAAAGGTCTTTTTCCCCCGACTATAAAGGGTCTCCGAAAACCACATTTAAAGGCCCTTAAATTAACAGTGTCTGTGATATTCCCAGAAAACTAACTTCGCTCTGATATACCTATGAAGGAATGACTACTGCACCAGTAGCTGAATTGATAAAGTCTGATTATTCATACAAAGGATAAAACAGTCATAGCATTCATGATTGAGATTTTGCTAAGTGTACACTTTACAACTAGAATATTCGCGGGCGAAGCCGCGACGGGTGATGCTAGTTATTATTATTATTATTATTATTATTATTATTATTGCAGGAGGGTACGCGTGAAGAAGGGGTAAAAGTTTAATTAGAAATGAAGACGTTAGAGCTTCCAGGCATAAGAAACACCTCCCATATATAGTCTACTTTCATCGTTTTCCAGCTCCATCGCGTTAGAGATGGTAATAGTAAGAGGTAAAGTGGCTTCGGTGGCGTAGTTGGTAGCATGCTGAGCTTCTACGCCCAATATCGCGGGTTCAAACCCGGCCGAAGTCGTCGGATTTTTTAAGAGCGTTAAAAATCCCTCAGTATGCCTTCCTTCGGAGGGGAAGTAAAGCCGGCGGTCCCATGTCATATATTTATGGCATGTTAAAAAACCTTCCACTAATTACACCTGTGTGAAGCTAAATTATAGATTAAACATTTAACTAACCTTCTTAGGTTCCAAAGTTCGTCGCCAGGAGCCGACTGCGGTGGCATCTGGTAACCAAGTTCTACACATGTAGTCGTTGACGGTGGCGTTTGGCGGCAAAAGTAGGAACTACTTGAAAAAATTCAATATCTGCAGACCTTACTTGAATTGAAAACAGATAACACACACTAATAAAAGCCATCACAATTAACACTGGTTATCCGTCAGATTCTGCATACACCCAAAGTACACGGAGCTATATGACTGCGTTGTCGCAGCCCCTTAACTAAGGACCAACCAGTAAAGGGTAGACGCACATACATATTTCTTTTAAGGTTCTGTGGACCTATTGTCGTGGACCACACTTTGAGAAGCGTTATAATTATGTCTGATATTCTAAAAGTCTACTGATATTCAACTGATCAGTGTTTGCATTATCAAAGCTCTAAGGTGCGTTCAAAAAGTAACGAGCTGGAGGCATAATTACAGAAACCAGTACCTGTTTGTTAGAAGTACTGGCCCTGGCTGTCGAGGCACTTGTCCCACTGTGACACGAGGCGGTGAATGGCTGTCTCATAAAATTCCCTGGGCTGCGATGTGAACCAGTTCCTCACGTAGACTATAGCTGGACGTCGGCGTCCGAGGTGAATCGTTGACCCCGCAGAGCCCTTTTCAGGGGACCTAACATGGCGTAATCACAGGGAGAGAGGTCTGGACTGTATAGAGGGTGGCCGAGAGCCGCCCATTTGAATTAGTGCAGGAGTGCCGCGACTGTGTTGGCCGTAAAGGTCGGGCATTGCCGTGGAGCGACCACGGCGGCTATGGCGTTCACTGTCACTCGGCGGTCCTGGGTAATGAGTGCATCAACCAGCTGGACGTTGTCATCGGTAATGCAGGGTTGTGCCCCTGACCGGGCATCATCGGCTAACGACACCCGTCCTTCCCTGAAGTGCTTGTGCCACGCCTTGGCCCTTGCAAGGGACATGCACTGTTCGCCGTACACTTGTGACATTCGGCGATGAATGTCCGTTCCCCCTACTCCTTCCGCTGTCAGAAACCGAACAACACCTCTTTGCTCTTTGGTTGACGCCTCCATTGCACTGTTTACAAGGTGACTGGCAACGTTGGACGATTGTTGCATGCTGCTGCTCGCTTTGTATCGTCACGTGACGTGCACGCGTGCTCTCTAGCGACGGGCTGTGACCTCCCACGCTCTGGACGGAACCACCCCCCGTTACACACGCCACGATTAGCCGATGAAGTCACCGGTTTGTGCATTCCAACCTCCAGCTCGTTACTTTTTGAACGCACCTTATATTATTGAAATTGAATGTTTTTTGACCTTTGTTGTAATTAGTCTTCTTGTATTAAAGAAAGCTTTCCAGTCGGTCAACACAAATAAGAAGTCACCGACAAAATCAACGTCGGCGCCTACGACGGCAACACTGTCTACTTGTGTTGAACGACTAGAAAGCTTTCTTTAATAGAACTAGGCAACACTGAAAAATGGCTTCTATCACTACAATTTTTTTCGCCCCCGTGGCTTAGGCTGCAGCACGCCGGCCTCTCACCGCTGGGTCCGTGGTTCAAATCCCGGTCACTACATGTGAGATTTGTGCTGGACAAAGCGGAGGCAGACAGGTTTTTCTTCGGGTGCTCCGGTTTTCCCTGTCAAAAATTTAATTCCAGCAACACTCTCCACTATCATTTCATTTCATCTGCCATTCATTTAATCATTGCCTCAGAGGAGTGCGACAGGCTTCGGCAGCCGGCACAGTTCATATCCTCGCCGCTAGAGGAGGGGGGGGGGGGGGCTTTATTCATTCCTTTCCTGACCCGGTCGGTCGACTGGAAACAGGCTGTGCATTTTCACTTCATCACTTCAATTTTACTTGTCCAAAAAGGGAATGATGAAGCAAAGATCTTTAAGCACGTTCCCTATTTCATTGGATTCATATCACATATATTCATTCTCTTTTGATGAAGGTTATTTTACAATTTAGATCTATCAAAAAGATAATATGGTCATATCAGGAGCGATTGAATTGAATAGTCTGTAGAATCCGCCATTTCGTGTGGTCAGTCGGCTTTGTGGAGCCAGCATCTCTCTCGCAAGATAAATATATGAGGCGGATCACACAAAGGCTGTGTCAGAAAACAGTGGAAAGGCGCCTCACCCCTACACAGATCTACGTTCCTTCAGAGAGCTCTATCACCTACGCGGCCTAACATACATATCCCTACAGTTATATCGAGCCTCTTCTCGTTTTTCTCTCCATTGTAAAATCGATTTCGAATTGTTCTTTTGACCGAAAATAAAGCTCTTTATCAACGGACTGCAGGCGCCCGTACGATAACAGTTAATCTTCTGGCGACCTTTCTGAAAGCACTCCGCACTCAGCCACATACGGCACTGGGCGATCAGAATGGAGGGAAGGGGGGGGGGGGGGGGGGGGGGGTATCATACAGCTGACGAGAGCCAATGTCATTAGCCTTTGTATGTTTGTGTGTGACCTTGTGATAACAACTCTCCCTGTACCGTTACAAATTCACTTTCGCCGCTTCCCACCTGCGTTATAATCTACCTCCATTCAACTCCTGAAATAATAGCAAGTGATTACCTCACAACATTTCAAAACTGATTATATTCAATAATTTTTCTCTAGTATATTATTATTTAATTTTTTAATGATATACAATATCACTCAGTTTTTATATTGACCTTGTTATATGCAAGTGACATCTAGGTGGAGTCAAGGTATCCGATGCATAAGCTAGTGGTAATTGATTGATTGATTGATTTTATTTTCACGGCTACACGTAGAGCTTAAGATCCTTTACCGTAGCGTCCTACATAAAATAAGATTAGGGCTTATAAAAATAAAACATTTCATTTACATTCACAATATAAATAATAATAGTCTAACAATTATAGCAACAAAAAGACAGTAATAATACAATAATAATAATAATACTAATGATAATGGAAAAATTATATACAAAAGAGTGCATACAGACTATCAGCCCGGAAAACAAACACCTTATACAAGAAACGCTTTTAAAGTAGGAAGGTTGTCGGCTATTGTCCTGATGTTATAATTAAACTAAAAAAGAAAGTATTTTAACTTATTGCAGTAATTAGATGTGAGACGTATACTGCTCCAAGAAGCAGGATGAAAGATGTCTTTTGAGAGCTGCAGTGCTTGCAATGTTGACGAACTTATATACATCGAAGATGTTGAAGAAGGAGTTGATGTGGGTAGCACGAATGATTGCTGGGATAAATAAATGGGAGCAATGACAGGAAGGTACTCGTAACGAAGAGATAAAAGCTAAGTTAGAAATGAACAAATTAGATGAAGCTGTTCATAGGGGCTGACTCAGATGGTGGGGTCATGTAATTAGAATGGGGGAGGAGAGATTTCCTGTTTATAAGTTCGGCTGCAGAGGGTAAGAGGAGCAGAGGTAGGCCTAAGAGCTGATGGTCGGATTGAGTGATGAACGATCTCAAATTAAGAGGTGTATGTAACGATAACCTTCGGATTCGAGATTCGATAATCGAAACATATATCTCTGCAATACGTTGCGCAACTATGTCAATTGTTAATACTTCAACATACATAATAAATGTTGGCACTAGGCTATGATGTTGTTAGTTATTATTTGATTACCCTATAAACCTGTATGTAAATGTTACATGGTGTCAGAAGTAATTGGTTTTTCTGAATTATAAAGCAGCAAACAAAAATAATGACCAACGTAGAACAAAACGCCCAAAATCAGAGGCTAACTCATAGAATTCATATTCGACAACCTAAACCCCTGGAGTTTGGCAAAAATATGGCACAGGAATGGAGAACGTGGAAAGTGTCTTACAACTGGTACTCAAAAGCAATTCAGCTGGATAAAGAACCGCCCGAAGTCCAATCGCTACGTTTATGACAACAATAGGTTATGAAGCCGAAGAGATTTTTCAGTCATTTAACCTCACTGAGGCAGAACAAACAAATATGCAGGTAATCATGGACAAATTTAACAATTATTTTGTGCCTAAAGCTAATGAAACATATGAAGCATACGTTTTTCATAAAATGTTACAAGAATCAGACGAAAATTTTGAACAGTTTTTGATTCGCGTAACAACTCAAGCAAGAAAATGTAGTTTCGGTCAATTAGAGAAACGAATGCCAAAAGACAAAATTGTTAGTGGCATCAATAATGATACGTTACGTGAAAGATTGTTGGGTACAACAGACCTAACCTATGACAAAGCGGTAGACATGTGTCAAGTAAGCGAGCTGGCACACAAACAAGCCATCGACATGAGTAAGAATAGCGAATCAGAATCACAGATGTCAGTCGCCGCACTCAAGAAAATGAAAAGACAAGGAGTTAACATAAAAAATACTGATCAGTTTAATTGCAACAGATGTGGTATGACACATGGAAAGCGATCTTGTCCAGCGTATAAGCAAAGATGTAATTTGTGTGGGAAGTTAGGACATTTTGAAGTCTGTTGCAAGTCCAAAAAGGAGATTCATGCAGTACACGGCTCTAAAGACGACGATGCAACCTCTCAATCGTCACGTGATAGAGATATGATGCACATTGGCAGTGTTACAGTACCACCAAGACAAGAAGATTGGAAAGAATTAATAAAAGTGGGAAACAAAGCGTTTCATGCTAAACTAAACAGCGGTGCTCAATGTAACGTTCTTCCGACTCACATACTCGAGAAACTGGGAGTCACTGCTAAGATAACACCATCCAAAGTAAAGAAGTTTGTAACATTCAGTGAACACAGGCTCAACGTTGTCGGAGAACTGAAATTGAAATGTAAGATCAAGAATCGTCAAACAGAAGTAACATTCTTGACTGTGAATGAACAAGTTCAACCAATAATCGGCAAAAAGACTTGCGAAGAAGAAAATCTGATTATTAGAGTACACAGCGTGAAGATTAGCAACCCGAAGTTAAATAACGAACAGATGTTTAAAGGATTGGGATGTTTCAAGGGTTACGAATACAACATAGACGTTGTAGAAAATCCAAAGTTCGAGATTAGCTCAGCTAGAACGATTCCATTGGCCATAAAGGAAACAGTTAAGCAAGAACTTGATAAAATGGTTAAAATGGACGTCATCAAACGAGTCACGAAACCCACTGTAGCAGTATCTCCTCTTGTAATCGTCAAAAAAGGGGGCAAACTTCGTTTGTGTATCGACCCTACAGATGTAAATAAAAATATCAAGAGAAGGCATTTCCCATTAAACACGATTGAAGCCATTGCCGCAAGAATGAATGGTAGTAAGTACTTCACATGCCTAGATTGCACTCGAGGTTTTTGGAAAATAAAAATCTCTGAGAGAACACAAGAATATTTAACATTTGCAACACCTTGGGGACGTTATTCCTGTAAACGTCTTCCGTTCGGACTCCCTTCAGCTCCGGAAGTATTTCAGCAAATTATGACAGAGATACTTCACGACATTCCAAATGTAGAATGCGCCATGGACGACATATTAATTCATGCCAGTACAGACCAGAAACTTCCGGATACCACTGAAATAGTACTTCGAAGACTACATGTAAACGGCTTTAAACTCAATAAAGAAAAGTGCATATTTAACGTACAAAGAGTTCGTTTTTTAGGACACGTTTTGTCAGACAAGGGACTTGAAATTGATGAGACAAAAGTCGATGCGATAAAGAAACTCAAAGTACCAAAGAACAAAGAAGAGCTACAGAGATTGTTGGGTATGATAAATTACTTGGGAAAATTTATTCCCTGTCGGTCAAAATTGACAGCTCCATTGCGTGTACTATTGAAGAATGATGTTGCATGGATTTGGGGTCCAGAACAGGATCAGGCGTTCAAAGAACTAAAAAACGCTTTGTCCAGCACCCCTGTTTTGAGGTACTATGACGTAAATGAAGACGTAACATTATCAGTTGATGCATCATCAAGGGCATTAGGAGCTGTTCTAATGCAAAGAGGACAACCAGTAGCGTATGCTACAAAATCATTAAACAGCACCGAACAAAATTACCCGCCGATTTTTAAAGAGGCACTTGCGATTCGCTACGGCTGTAAGAAATTTCATGACTACATTTGGGGTAAGAAATTAACAGTCGAGTCGGATCACAAACCCTTAGAGTCAATCTGGAAAAAGCCGCTTGTGAATGCACCACCGAGACTAAGAAGAATATTATTAGATCTCAAGGAGTACAACCCTATCATCGTATACCATAAAGGAAGTGAACTGAAGATTGCGGATACACTTAGTAGAGATTGTGAAGATTCTTATGAAAACGATGAAGAAGAACTCGAAGTTCTAATGGTGTTATCAATGTCTGAAAGCGCCACTGAAGACTTCAAAAGATCAACGCTCCAAGACCCAACTTGCCAGGCATTAATCAAGATGATGAACAATGGTTGGCCTAACGATATCCTTCAAGTGCCGCAGATATTGCGATGTTTTTTCACTTTTCGAGATGAATTATCACATTGTGATGGACTCATTTTCAAAGGAGATCGCGTTTTTGTCCCAAAAAGCGAAAGACATAGAGTTCTACAAGTTATTCATAAAGGGCATCCGGGTAGACAATCAACACTGAGAAGATCAAGACAGTTGGTGTTTTGGGAAACTCTAACAAAGGACGTAACCAAATTGGTTGAATCCTGCAAAACCTGCCAACATACGCAGCGTAAACCTGTCAAGGAAACCATCATAATGAAGAAAATACCTAAATTACCATTTGAAATAGTATCTTCAGATGTCTTTTTCTACAAAAGCAACAGCTATCTTGTTCTGGCAGACAGTTACAGTGGATACTACAAAGTGCAAAAGATTAACAAAACAACAGCAGCAGAAATAATTAATCAACTTAAAATTTGGTTTGCTACACATGGAGTTCCACAAGAATTTCACGCCGACAACACAACATATTCGTCCAGAGAATTTGTGAAATTTTCAAAGGAATGGAACTTCAAATTAGTTACATCGAGTCCTTGTTTCGCAAGGTCGAACGGATTTGCTGGGAAGTACGTAGACATTGCGAAGCGACTGGTGAAGAAATGCGACATCAGCGGAGAAGATGTACAACTGGCCCTACTAATGTCGAGAAATACACCACGAGACCCAGAACTAGGCACACCAACCTCGAGATTGTTTGGAAGGAATACGAGAACTCCAATTTCCTTTTCTAATAACAATCTGCAGCCCAAACTACAAACCGATGTACCACTAAAACTTAAGGAAAAGCGGTCAAAACAGAATAAATATGCTGATCGCGGAGCCAAGGAATCACGACAGTATCAAAATGACGAGAAAATCTTGTTCAGAGATCTAAACAACAAGTGGTACACGGGGAGAATTGTACATCCAGTAACTAATCGCTCATATGTGATTCAGGAAGATGATGGAACAATTTTGCGAAGAAATACCAGTTTCATCAGACCATCGAATATTGAAGGCACAATAACAAAAGAAACACCAATTCAGGCCGAGTTAAACGTTGAATCAAATCAAAATACAAACGAGAGAATGCAATCGTCAATTCAAGATCCACTAACAGACATCCATGGAAGGTCACGTCTACCCATACATCCAGATGATCCCAACAAAGGAACATCTCCAGTTGAACCGAACGTAGAGAGGGAAGAAGCATCAAAAGCACCCTCATTAGAATCATTCAAATATACTACAAGACATGGCAGAACTGTAAATCCAGTAGTTAGGTTAAATCTGTAAATCTAAGCAGCGTAGATAAATATTAATTTTATTTTGAGAAGAGAGATGTAACGATAACCTTCGGATTCGAGATTCGATAATCGAAACATACATCTCTGCAATACGTTGCGCAACTATGTCAATTGTTAATACTTCAACATACATAATAAATGTTGGCACTAGGCTATGATGTTGTTAGTTATTATTTGATTACCCTATAAACCTGTATGTAAATGTTACAGTGTAGAAACAGAGGAGATCAGAATGCTAATTGCTAATAGAGCATCATGGAGGTGACTTGTTCGCAAACAGAGGCTTGCAGACTAAACTGGTCACTGAAAGGCAAAGAGGTCTCGAATGAAAATGTATGAATGTATACAACATAATATTTCTGTATGTATAAGGTAAATTCTGATTGCTACTCATTTTTGAAATCAAAACACGATCAGCAATGATAAGACCTCAAACGTTCATGAGGTGGCAAATTGAGCAGAATCGATTTAATTAATTATTAAAAGGAGACCATGTAGTTATTCCAATCCCTTCAAATGAATAAACAACAACAAACACATTTCATTCACACGATAGCGTAACAACTGTACAACCAACGGCTCCGCTGAAATAAGTAACCATATACATGGTATAATTCAAGTGCATGCTCTAATTTTATTTTACTTATTAAATTATATTGTGTTGTTCCAACTGTATACACGTGAATAATACTCATATGTAATATACAAACCCTTATGGAATAATCTAACCTGATGTATATAAATACATAAATAAATGAATCGATAAAGAAAGAAATAAATAACTCATAGATCGATATCCCTGAATGCAAAACTCAAGCACTACTGCACGGTCATCCGGCCAGAAGCGTTGTATGCAGCGGGATGTCTCGCCATGAATAGAAAAGGCATAATGAAAAAACTGGAGAGCAAGGAAAGGAAGAATTGTGGAAAAAACTGGGTCCAGTCAAAGAGCACGGCGAGTTCCGAAGACACCACAACCAAGAGTTGTGCACACACGTAGAGAAAATAACTGATGTGAAGAGGAAAAGGAGGATATCCCTTTATGGACATATAACCCGAATGAAATCAACACGGATATCCAACCGAATTTTTGCTTTTCTCCATGAGGAAAAGACAAAGGGGGCCTGGTTCAATGAAGTAGAGAAATATATGTTGGAGATTGAGAAAACATGTGAAGATATCCAGGAGCGTGGCCCACTTAGGGAACAACTTCAAAAACATCGGAGTTTTCAAATTATGCCGAAACTAAAAACCGGGAAGGCGTGGACGTCAGAGAGAAAGGTGCAACATCGATTGCAAATGAAAGAGTACTGGGCCAAAATTAAAATGCAGGAGAAACAGTTGACATGACGTGGTCCTTAGTTGGCCGTAACGAAGGAAGAAGAAGAATTAAATCTTTAGTTATATAATTCTTCGACGCGTGTGTATGTGACTGAACTCCTCCTAAATGGCTGAACCGATTTGGATGAAATTTTTTATGTATATTAGAGTGGGTCTCTATGCTTTAGATTCACAATTTGACCCGGTAGGTGGAATGAACACAATTTTAGAACCACAATATACAGTCATAAACAGTCGTCATGGAAACCGCTACCCTTTGTGAAAGCTGAAGTCTTTGGACTTTGTCTCTGCACGTCAGAGCCACCTGGTTGAAACTAAATCCATACCTTATACTTCGACCGTGACGGAATGTTACGTTTTGTACCATAGGTGGCGGTGATGTCGAATTCTTCAGTTTGTCTCTGCACGTTAGAGCGTTTCAAGTCCCGTATGCGTTCATATACCATTCATCCGATTGCTATGAAACTTGGGTGAGATGTTGAGTGCACTCCAGGAAAGGTTTCTGGCTTAGTAAATCCATTTTAGAATAGATAGAGCACGAGTAGATTCAACAAATGAGCGACGCCGTGGGAAGCGTTCCAACAAAGTCCCGTATGCGTTCAAATACCATTCGTCCAATAGCGATGAAACTTGGGTAAGATGTTGTGTACACTCCAGGAAAGGCTTCTGGATTAGTAAATCCATTTTACAATACGTAGCACACGAGTAGATTCAACAAATGAGCGACGACGCGCGAAGCATTTAAACAAAGTACCGTATGCGTTCATATACCATTCAAACAATTGAAATGAAAATTGGGCGAGATGTTGAGTACACTCCAAGAAAGGTTTCTGGCTTAGTAAATCCATTTTACAATTGGTAGCGCACGAGTAGATTCAACAAATGAGCAACGATGCGCGAAAGGTTTCAACGAAGTCCCGAATGCGTCAATATACCATTAGTCCAACGATGGAACTTGGGTGAGATGTTGTGTACACTCCAGGGAAGGCTTTTGGCTTAGTAAATCCATTTTACAATAGGTAGCGCTCGAGTGGATTCAACAAATGAGCAACGACGTGCGAAGCGTTTCAACAAAGTCCCGTATGCGTTCATATACCAGTCGTCAATAGCGATGAAACTTGGGTGAGATGCTGTGCACAGTCCATGGAAGGCTTCTGGCTTAGTAAATCCATTTTACAATAGGTAGCGCTCGAGTGGATTCAACAAATGAGCGACGACGCGCGAAGTGTTTCAACAAAGTCCCGTATGCGTTCATATACCAGTCGTTAATAGCGATGAAACTTGGGTGAGATGCTGTGTACACTTCAGGGAAGGCTTCTGGCTTAGTAAATCCATTTGACAATATGAGCGCACGAGTTGATTCAACAAATGTGCAACGACGCGTGAAAGGTTTCAACAAAGTCCCGAATGCGTCAATATGCCATTAGTCCGACGATGAAACTTGGGTGAGATGTTGTGTACACTCCAGGGAAGGCTTTTGACTTAGTAAATCCATTTTACAATAGGTAACGCAAGAGTAGATTCAAAAAATGAGCGACGGCACGCGAATCGTTTGAATAAAGTACCGTATGCGTTCATATACCATTCATCCGATTGCGATGAAACTTTGGTGAATTGTTGTGTACAATCCAGGAAAGGTTTCTGGCTTAGTAAATCCATTTACAATAGGTAGCACATGAGTAGATTCAACAAATGAGCGATGGCGCGCGAATCGTTTCAACAAAGTCCCGTATGCGTTCATACACCATTCATCCGATTGCGATGAAACTTTGGTGAATTGTTATGTACACTCCAGGAAAGGTTTCTGGCTTTGTAAATCCATTTTTAATAGGTAGCGCACGAGTAGATTCAACAAATGAGCGATGGCGTGCGAATCGTTTCAACATTCATTCATGAACATGCGTTCATATACCATTCATCCGATTGTGATGAAACTTTGGTGAATCGTTGAGTACACTCTAGAGAAGATTTCAGGCTTAGTAGCTACAATCGGTAGCGCATGAGTTGATTCAACAAATGAGTAACAGCGCACGAATCATTTAAACAAAATCCCGTATGCGTCATATGCCATTCATCCGATTATGATGAAACTTTGATGCGTTGTTGTGCACGCTCCCAGGAATGTTTCTAGACTAGTAAATCCATTTCACGATAGTTTAGAGGCAGTTAACAGAAATTGAAAGAAATATTGTGTATCCAAAAGCATTTCGAGATGCAAAATTACAACGCCAACATATTATTTGATTGGCATTGCAACGCATGCCGGGTACAGCTTGTAAATATATAAATAAATAAATAAATAATAATCAATATACAGTCCCACCTACATTGATTAGATCTATTGACCTGGAGCTACTTAGGAAACTTACTCTCCAATTCTGACAGTCCGCGTGCTCTGCTACCTAGAATGAAAATGAAGGAATATTCTGTAGTTAATTATAGTTCCAATATGCATTCTGTAGAAATACAACGCTTAATGGGTAATAACTTACTATGCAAATTGCTGATAAAAGAATAATCGGGATGTGTATTTGTCCTTCATCTTCTTGTTTTTCAACCCAAATTAAATGTTGCTTGGCTTATTATTCTTAGTAACAATAGATTTTCACCACTGCACTTGCTTTGTAATCTCCTTCTTTCCTATTCAATTACAATCTCAACTAATAATTCCCTTTAATTTATTCACCGCAGTACCCCTATTCAATGTCAATACAGAGTGATGGAGGAAATTACCAATGTTATGAAGCCTTGTTGGCTTTCTCACAACCGCTCATCAAGCGCAATATTCCCGCCCTCACTCCTGCCGGACTTCCAAATGGTAGACTGCTTCAACTTGCTAACCCTCCCACTAGCGAACAATCAATCCTTGCTGTATGAGCGTTTTACTACCAAATCTCTCTTTGTTTAGCTGGAGAGTATAATTTGAATTTAGCATTCATGGCGTTCGTATTTACCCGGGTTGGGGTGCGGCGTAGCTTGGCTTGGCTTGGTCGTGAATGGGTAAGAACAGGGTCTGGGGTAGGACAATAGGACGCGCCTCGTTAAACACCACAGTGATCGCTCGGACCTTATTGCCAATAAACAGAGGAGCATAAAATGGAACGTGATAACTACTGAAGGCATTACTTGACCAACCAACCGGCTGACAGGGGTGGCTCACTCCCAAACTTCCAGCTAGCTTTATTTCATTTTATTCCCTTTAAAAGGCAATAAAAAGACGAAATAATAAAAATGTGAAATTTCAAACAGCTTGTTGAGGCAAGCGACAGAAATTGACTCAATTAGCAGAGGATTATTACTATTTAACATTTGTCAAAAGGTATACGTACATATATATATATATTGGGTCGATTCATACGTCCGTGTCGTTCTTATTAGAATAATATTGCAATAACAAGCCTGATACACGATAAGCCTGATAGAGCATAGATGAACGAATCAATCTATGAATCAGCCACTCAATGATGTAATCACCATCTTTGTCAATGACCACCTGCCAGCACTGTGTGATCGCATTCCAAATTGCGTGTCGATTCCCGCGTTGTATGGTGAGGATTATTGCGTGGTTTTCGACGAGGGCGGATAGAAAAGTCGTTGCCCCTATTTTTTTTAGCAAAAATATATATAGGTAATTACAAATATACGTACTGTTCTACGTACCTTAAACTATTTTTGATGTGTAACATCTTTCCTCTCGGTTGCTGGATATTTTTGTGGGAGTGATTTTGAAAAATGGGACGGAAGTGTGTAAGACGCACTGCCAGCTGGATCGTATCCCTCCTGGACATTCATCAACACACAAAAATATTTTTATTTACACACTAATAATACATAACAATTCCAAGACTCCCTTTTTTTTCTTCACAGCCTATTTGATATTTTTACTCTCGCACTGCCTTCTTGATTGTTCTTTATTTACATACTTATAATACATAACAATTCCAAGACTCTCTTTTTATTCTTCACTGCCTTCTTGATTGTTCTCGCACTGCCTTCTTGATACTCTGCTGCTAATCATATCAATATGACTCATTTTAAGAGAATCCATATGAAATTACGTGTTGGTCTGTGAATCAAGAGGTCCGGGAACTGGGCAAGCCTTTCATGATCTACTGCTATGCACATTGCATTTACTCGCACGTTGGCCTATTTATAAGGAATTTAAGTTTATGAGCGGTATCACGTCTATTAATCTAGTTGATCCATATCGTATTCTTTATTTAGGCTAGTGCTGGTGGAAGCTACAAATCATCTAATAAAATGAGTTCCGTGTTATGAACTAAAATATCTGTAAAACACTCCCTTTTACAATAGATTAATATTTGTGCTATAATATTATAAAATACCGGTGTATCAACAATTTCACGTTAGGTTTCTTTTATGTCAGATGTTACACGTCATATGCGACTAATGTAAGTTTCGTAAAGTTTTTTCCACATAGTCTCCACATTTGTTCCGACATTTGTCCCATCGCAGCACTGAATTTGAGATGCCCCTGTGGTAGAATTCAGCCGGCTGACTATGGAAACATTGTCGGACTGCTGTCTTTGCTTCATCGTTGCACGTGAATCACTGTCCTGGCAGGAACTTCTTCAGCGGACCCAAAACTTGGAAATCACTACGGGTGAGGTCCGGACGGATGGTGGGTGGTCCAGACTCTCCCAGTGAAAGGACCAAAGCTTGTTGGCGGTTCCGGTTGCCACATGTGGTCTCGCATTGCCATGGTCTGCTGCAAAAGTTCCTGTAAGGACAGTGATTTACATGCAACGATGATGCCAAGACAGCAGTCCGATGATGGTTTCACCGTCAGCCGGCTGAATTCTACCACAGGGACATTTCAAATTTAGTGCTGCGATTGGACAAATGTCTTAAGAAAGGTGGAGACTATGTGGAATAATAGTGTAAGGTATGTTTTTTTTGCAAAAAAAAAGAATAACAGGAGCAAAGACCTTCGTATTAATTAAGCTATCATTAAAACTAACTTTAAATTAGAGTAAAAGGACCCTCGCAAGTAGGCACAAAACTCTTGAATCCCATTGCTCAGCAACCAATCACTGCTTGAGAATATTAAATGATGTAGCTGTTTATTTACCCTGACCGTGTAAATTGTACTTCTCTCCATTATACTTTGAAAGTGGAAATTTACCCCCCCCCCCCCAGAGACAAGATGTTCGGGGAATTATAAGTTGAAGCCTCCGTGGCTTAGGCGGCAGCACGCCGGCCTCTCACCGCTGGGTCCGTGGTTCAAATCCCGGTCACTCCATGTGAGATCTGTGCTGGATAAAATGGAGGCCAACAGGTTTTTCTCCGGGTACTCCGGTTTTCCCTGTCAAAATTTCATTCCAGCAACACTCTCCACTATCATTTCATTTCATCTGTCATTCATTTAATCATTGCCCCAGAGGAGTGCGTCAGGCCTCGGCAGCCGGCACAGTTCATATCCTCGCCGCTAGATGGGGGCTTCATTCATTCCATTCCTGACCCGGTCGGAGACTGGAAGCAGGCTGTGGATTGTCATTTTCATTTATAAGTTACGTAACGAAAATCGGGGCGTGTTATCAGAACGGTCTAATTTCTAGGTTATCGCCAAAGTGACCCGGGTTTGATTCTTGGCCAATTCACATGAGATTTTTTAAACGAAATATCCCGACCATAGATTTAGTTGTCACATGGAAGGGAGATCTTGTGGTTTTTGATTACATGGTTAAAAGCCACGTAAAACTGAAATCTTGTTTGGTATCACAAATCCATTACTCTGAACACAACCGTCCAATATTGAGAGAGTTGCCCCCAGCTGTTTGCAAGCGAAGTAAGCCATGACTTATTACAAGGCCAATGTCGTCTAGCTTCAGTCCGTCTCCTGAGACCAAAGAGCTTAGTAACTTGGAGTGAGAATGAACACTTAGGATATTCGCATCAAGAATCATCGTAGCGGAGTTGGGCTACAATAGTGTGTAACTTGAGTATTGTAAGCATATTGAATTGAAACATCTTCAAATCATATTTCATTTATTTGATTCATTTCATGTAGAAGGCCACTCATGGTGGTGCTCTACCCCGTGCCTCATTGGCATCGGGAGAGCGTTGGTTCAAATCCCACCTTGGCATTCCAATAAAAAGTTTTCGTGGTTTATCATTTTCATCGCCAGGCAAATACTGGACGGTTCTTGTCAACAGGTCCTCGGTCGAATTACTTCCAAAATCCCTTCCCTCACCCTTCCTTAATTTGACCCAAGTTAGTGGCCTCCTGGGCGATCGGCCTATCACCATCCCCAGTTGTATCTGGTGACAAAGTGTTTTCATCTCCCAGACACTGTCATTGCGACGGTATAGAAATGATCCCAAATGGGTGGAACCAAGCTGGGAGGATAAGTGACTATTAATAATAATTTTCAAGATTTTAGGAAACCAGCGAATATTCTATTTTTATTTATTTTTACTTCCAGATTATAAATGATGAATAATGTTATAGGTTTTACGTCCTTTTTAACAACTGCGGCTTATAGAGACGCCGGGATGCAGGAATTTTGTCCTAAAGGGGATCCTTAACGTGCCGGTAAATCTAATAACACGGCTCCCTCGCATTTGCGAACCCTCAAATGCCAACTGGCTGTGCCAGGATTCAATCCTGCAACCTTGTGCTCAGCAAGCGAGAACGTTACCGCTGAGCCACGCAATTATAAATGACTCTTGAAAGGAAATTATAATATTTAATATAACAAATTAAAAATATGTTCACTTAAAATGTTATAATAATGTATAAGTGGGCCGTTCCTTCTTCACCGGTACACATTAGGTTCGCCCTGGTGTAACCACGCTTCCAGTCAACCAACCGGGTCAGGGAATGGGATGAATGAAGCCCCCATCTAGCGGCGAGGATATGTACTGTGCCGGCTGCCGAAGCCTGTCGCACTCCCCTGGGGCAATGATTAAATGAACGACAGATGAAATGAAATGATAGTGGAGAGTGTTACTGGAATGAAATTGTGACAGGGAAAACCGGAGTACCCGGAGAAGAACCTGTCTGCCTCCGCTTTGTCCAACACAAATCTCACATGGAGTGACCGGGATTTGAATCACGGATCCAGCGGGGAGAGGCCGGCCTGCTGCCACCTAATCCACGGAGGCAATTGATAAATGCAAATAATATGAGCAATGTGTCCTCGGCAGCGCATGTGCATATTTAGTGGTCTCCGTGTTCTACTCGGGCTTGTACAAGAATTCTCACATGCTCGCGACCGCCCACGAATCACCGGGCCATCTATACAAACGTTTTTCCAAATGAGGTTTGTCAGCTGTAAAGTAGTCAATATATTTACAATATACTCATTTAGAAACTGACTGAGGTATGGAAAGGAGTACACACATCCCCATAAGGACAATTGAGTAGCTATTTGATCAGAGAGGCAGAACCCCTGTCGAGAAAGGTGAGGATTAACGGATGAGGGGCACGTCGCGTTGACCACGTCTTACCACACGATCTACAGGCTAAATGGTGGAGCTGCGGTCGCTTAGTACGCCAAGGCCTTTCATTGGCTGCAGTGTTACGGGATATTTTACAGGATGTTGGAAGTGTTAATCGAACCCCATCAATGAACATTTCTTTAGCTTGCCGCGGTCACTGAGTGGTTATCGTGTCGGTCTACTAACCCCAAGCTCGCAAGTTCGCTCCTGACCGTGGTAAATGATTTTTGAAAGGCGGTAAAAATTACGACACGTATGTGTTACGATGTTGGTATGTCAAAGAACCCATTTGAATACAGTAGGCCGTGTCCATAATGGAAACATTAATCTCGGAAGTTTATGCCAACACAAGGTTCCTCATTTCTCTACTAGAAAGCGCCATAGTGTTCAAGGAGCTTAGATATCTAACCTCCTTGACTTTCATAGTGCTTCAAGGAACAACGAAATTCGACATGCAAGCTTCCCTCTGGGTGTCAAATAACAAAGCTTGCACCCGGCACCCAAGATATACGATATTATTATTATTATTATTATTATTATTATTATTATTATTATATTCATTTGTCATCACGGGGCTGATTGGACCCGGTTCTAGTCGATATGCCAAATTAAATTTCTTGGCAGTGGTGGGAATCGAAACCTCATGGATGGTAGCCATCAACAATAACCATCGCATCACGAAGCGGTCCTTCGGGAAGACCGTATCCTTGTTCCCCACTTAAACACTGGTTAGCTTGAAGAATACATGCCCGCTAATGCAGAAGCAGCTCCATAGCTGTTATGTTTGTTATGGTCATAAAAGAGACAGATGCGAGCCTGGAACGGTTCGAATCAAACGAATAGAAAAGAACGTGAGAACATAGCTGCAATTTATCAGAGGCTTGTAGCGACTTTCGGTGGAGAAAAATAGCGCTTTATTTGGTGAATGGTCCCATCAATTTGATTTGAGGCAGTGCAACTAGGAGTTACGCGTACATTTGGCACGCCCAGCGCCCTTAAATCATTGCTCCTATATCTTACACTTCGTAAGCTATCCTGAAATTTCATTCGTTGGCTGGGTCTTCTACTTTTTTGTCTTGTTGGACAGGGTGTAACTGAAATAAGTTACTAGAATTCAACAGGTGATAGACACAACTCTGAGAAATTGTATATATAATTCCGTTGTTTACAAAACATTATGAGTGTACTATAGCACCTACAATTATGCGATATGTCTCATTCGATACATAATAAACTCAACACGTGTGCAAATGTAGGGGATATCATATTGCACCACGTTGAAGGCAATAGCAGCATAACACAGCCTACGAAATTCCAAATCGACCTCCCAAATTGAAATTGGCACAGCCGTCTTGCTTTTGGCTAAGCTTACCTGCATCACCACGCATGGCGTCCTGCAAGAGCTTCGTGAGATGTGAATTCTTATTCTCCTTCATCTTGTCATGCCGTCTTCTACAGTGCCTACCAAAAGTTTAAGACCACTAGCTTATTTTCCACAAAAGCTTCCTGGTCTTATAATTTTGATTCAATTTTTGCCAAATGTTTTACGAAAATACATTGATCTAATAGAAATCCACTTGTACCAAGAACATTGTGATATGGCTTTCAGTTTTTGAGTTTATTTATTTTTATTCAAGCGGAGTATCGAAGAAAAACGCAATTTCAACCACAAATTAATTTGTGGACACTAAATCAATGGGGTTACCTTATAGATTATTTTTATAAGTATTTTAGAACGTATACAAAGGTTTCGGTAAATAAATAAAAAAATACCAAAAATTTCCTTGCAATTTGGTAGTGATGTTTGTACTTTTTGAAAAAGGTAACGAATTGAAGCTAAGACTGATGAGCGTTCACTGGTTAATAGCTTCTGTGAGGGTTGACTTAATGGACCCAAACTTTCACCAGGCACAGCACAGCATGTTGTCAACAGATAAAGAGACAGCTCCAAGGTCAACACTCCAAGTACCTGGAATCAGTTTCCCTCGTCTATTCTGAGAAGCCAGATATAGAAAAATCACCATCAAATGGCAAGAACATTTTTCGGATTTTCTTTTAATTTACCAAAACGTTTGTATACATTCTACAATACTTATAAAACATAATCAATAAGGTAACCCCATTGGTTTAGTGTCCACAAATTAATTTGTGGTTGAAAATTGCGTTTTTCTTCGATACTCTACTTGTATAAAAAAATGTAACTCAAAAACTGAAAGCCATATCACAATGTTCTTGGTACAGGTGGATGTCGATTAGATCAAAGTATTTTCATAAAATATTTGGCAAAATTTGAATAAAAAAATATAAGACCAGGAAGCTTTTGTTGAAAATAAGCTAGTGGTCTTAAACTTTTGGTAGGCTCTGTATAGCAGGTTGTTGGTTATCATAGCTATTCTAGTATTCGAGTCTGCCACACGGAAAAGGGCCGTTGTGTTTATTTCAAACCAGTCACTGTGTTTCTTCAGTCATGAGATTCACCTACGGCCAGGTTTCCGCTGTCTTGTCCTGAATCACCAACTTTGGGATCCTTAAATAGCCTACTTTCGTTTTTTGCAAAAAAATGAAAGTAGACTTATGAGATCAACGCAAGGCCAAAAATTGTGTGTCTGTCTGTGTGTCTGTTGGTGTGTATGTGTGTGTACTCTGGATGTCTGTCCCCCCTAAACAATTCAAATACGGTCGAACCGAATGGAACGAAATTTGGTACAAAGGTAGCACTAGCAAAGGGCACCTCATATTCATGTTTTATATCACCACCATCTTTACGGAAACATAATAGCGGCCACCCAAATGTTCAAAGCTTAAATCAAATTACGACTAACCTAATCATCCGATCTCTACTAAATTTTGCAACCATATACCTTAATGTAGGAAGCGTCTTTTACCCAAACTACAAGGTCATCAGCCAAATATTTTCAAGATGGTGGTCGTATGAATCATGCAAGTGTTATAGCCCAACCGTAACTTACGATTCAACAAGGCCTGCCCTCAACAATTCAGCTTATCGTACATAGGGAGGTTTAATGTGTCCTCAAAGAGGTGACCGGTAGTAAATTAGCATATTATAATAGAATATGTAACCGTAGAAGTGACTAACAGGTCAGGCTTACCGTGCCATATCGTTGTGGGCCCGTGCCGTCCCGTTGTCATAATGGCGGGTATTTTTGCTCGTCAATACTTATCTTTTCGTAACTTCCTAAGTTTATATACTTTTAAGAATGTACTGAACAAAATAATACATATTTAGTGTCAAATGGTTTATAAAAACGCCAGAAAACGCTAATGAAATTGTTGATTTCAACACTAAATATGATACAGTTATAATAAACCAGTTATTTATCAACAATTATCGTATCGCATCCGTGGCGTAATGGTAGCGGCTTGGGCTCATAGTCTGGGGGTTCGTTGAACAAATCCCTGCAGGTTCATTTTTTTTACTTTTTTTGTATTTATTGATTTATAACTACTCACACGTAATGATGTTGAGCATATATAGTGGGTATTTGAAATCGAAAATGTTGTATACCGGTACACTTATAACACCACATATTTCAACACTTGAATACAGCGATTAATATTCGTTGACCTTGATCCGCGGTAGAGAATGTTGTTGTTGATGGTTTGTTGATGATTCTTTTGGGGTTTTGCGGCATCATGGTCTTGTAGTCCCGTTTACTTGGGTGTGTGTAAAAGTTGTCTGATAACGTATGTCACTGTGATGTCTGTAGGCTTACTAGTGTGTGTACTTTCATACGAGGTAGGATTTGGATAGGAAGCTGTTGTTGTTGTTTCCTTCGAGATGCATTCACATCATGGTCATTTAGCCCCGTGTACTTGGGTGAGTGTTGAATTTTGTCTGATACCTGTGTTATTGTGATGACTGTACTAGTGTGTGTATATATTATTCAGGTGAGGACTCAATAAATCAACGTTTAATATCCGTATAGCACGTTGTATTTCAAAAAGCTACTACAACCACATTCAATTATCCTCCTTGAAAATGACAAAGAGTTATAACTATACCCGTGTATTCAGAAGAAAGTAGGCTATATGTTCTTTACTGAACATCTTGTTTTTCATTCGGAATCACGTGTCCAAAATATTAGAGTTTCGCTTCTTAATAGATAGGAGCAATAAATTAGAAATATCCTATCGGTTGACGTGACGAAGAAAACTTACAACAAGAAGTGCTTATCTCGTAACTTGAAATTAAAACATTATAAGTCAGGCATAAGGCCATAAGCCTTATATGCCATGGAGTGTCTTTCTTTAAACCGAAAGGGTTTGATAGAGAAGATGGAAATTAGAGTGAGGAGAACTATCCGGAAGATCCTCGGTCCTGTAAAAGTAGATGAAACAATTTGTAGGCGAGATAACTCCAAGCACTACGAACATATACCGAAACTCTCTGAATGTGCGAGAAAAAGAGGATAGTCACTTGTGGCCATATCGCGAGATTACCTTCCACAAGATTGACCAATCGTTTCCTTGGTTTCTGGCACAATAAGAAGGTTCGTACCACATGGTTGACGGAAACTGAGAAGGACATTAACGAACTGTAAATATCAGATCTGCATGACAGACAGGCTGTGTGGCGAGCTTTGAAGGAAGTCCATTGGTTTTCAGGAGAAACCTCGGAGGAAAGGTAACCCCCTGGACAACTGAAAGAAAGAAGTTACACTGGCAGAAAATGCGTTAATACTGGGCGAAGATCAAGACCCTCCAGTTAAATAAGCGTGGTCCCAAGTAGGCAAATCCAAGACAAGAAGAAGAAAGGAGCACTTCAGTCTTCTTGTTTAATCTTCCCATCACCTCAGAATTCCTCATTCATTCGGTCCGCGAGGTACGTAATATCTGCCGATACTTCCACATTTCGAAGGCTTCCAAGTTCTTGCACAGGGCTTTGGTTAGAGTCCACCCATTCTATACAATAGTATGGGAAATACATACCCCCTGACCATTTGCAGCCTAGGATCTAGGTTTAGACTGCGGTAACTGAGGAGCTTTCCCATGCCTATAATACTTTTATTATTCCAATTCCGTGTTTTGTATTATTCTGATATAACAATGACCGGAATACCTACGTCAAGTAGCACAGCCAGTCAAGGTATTTCTTCGAGCACGTCAGTCAGCAATACGGCCTAAGGTGCGGAGTTTAGTGTTTTGTCGAGCTACATTCTTTGATATGGATCTCCGGGCATACGCGCAGCAATATGGCCTACGGTGATGATTTTCGTGTCTTACAGTATATTTTATGGTATGGCGCGAAGAGAGGGCATGTGTTTCGAAACGTATGGCACGTTTCGTGTGATGTGAATTACTATTAAAACGTACCTACTTTTGTATAAGTTATCTTACAATGACTGTCAGAACAGGAAGACCAGTAATGAGAGGGCATGTACTTCGAAAGGTACGAGATTGTAAGCATTTCAAATAACAAAAGAGTTTCAGAACAAAACCACAATAACAGTGCAGTCAGAAATAATAGTTTAAGAATTCCTTTATAGGAAACTGCCGTAACCAAGCATAACTTCGTAGTTATACATTTTCAATGTATGAATTGCATTTTGCTTCCGAGGCAACGAACGGTCACATGTCGTAACTCATGCTGCCTTAATGGACTCATACAATTGCCACATTCAGCAATAAAAAATACAGAATATAAAATATATAAAAGGTGAAAATACTGGCACAGTACACACTAAAACATTGTTCATACACAACACTCACGTTGAGATTCTGCTTCATATTACAACAGGTATACATATTTCATTCTGTTTTCATTATTTGGTTAGACTTCTTCTGTAGTTTCATATAGACGCTTGGGTCATCTCGAGCATCAGCCCCCTGTACTTGGGTGCGTTATAAATTTCAGAAATATTACTGTGGGATTCTGCTTCATATTACAACGCATATGTCTATTTATTTTGTTTCCATTGATTGGGTGGACTTAATTTTGTATAATCCTACAGATAAGCTGCTTTGGCTACTACAGACCTTTAGTTTTAGATAAACTTTTGTTTATAGTTAATTTTTTTATTGAAATCTCACAAGCTGTACAGTGTTGTGTAAGTAATCTCTTACACATGTCAACACGAGCTTTGAGTCTGGGTTATCTGTGTATGATTTTGATTTGTCATGCCTAACTTATAAAACAACAAAATAGTTTTACCTAATAAAGTTTGCTATTGTAGCTACTACAAAGAAATTTCAAATTTGTAGGAAATTCTCTATTTTTATAAGTTCAAATGAAAACAATATAAATAAGTTCAAAAATGAATATTTTACGTACTTATTCTGTGTGGGTACGAATTTTCTCGTTTTAGTCCCCAAATGCAAACACCCATCATGTTATCATTAATTGTCGTTGATAAAGTTGTTCAAAGTCTATCACGTTTTCGTTTATACGTTTCCCTTGCTCTTCTGAATATGCCTCCAAGTTATCTTTAAATTGGTCCAAGTGAGCATGTAACATGTGTAATTAAGGGACATTCTGCAACCCATGAGTTTAAAGTTCTCAAGTTCTCAAGCATAGTGGAAATAAGCTCTTTGTAATTCTCAGCTTTCTTATTTACAAGGAAGCCATGGATCTACGGCAGCGGCATTACGACTGAAAGTGTAGGGCATTAAAAACTGCTTCTTTTATAGAAACACGCATGAGAAAGGCAAGATTCATCTCTATAGAAGCATTCTTAAACAAATACCCTTTGCAACCATGTAACTTTTCATCCCTTTTGACATTCACATTGATTTTTAATTTCTGAAGTAATATCGGTGAAAAAAGGCCTTGCCTTATGGGGAAATTGCTTCTCAGTTTCAATGATACAAAATGTTATTATCAATGAAATCTCATTTAAAAAGTTTAATAAGTGCTATTGAAGGTATTTACGTGATTTGAAAGTGAAGTTTTGTTTAATTTCAGCCATTGACCTATTTAAAACGTAGATTTTAACTCTCTCTCAATGCTATAAGCAGAGCCTGCCACGAGCGGCCGGCCGGTGGACATTAGCGCCCTCTTAAGGCTGTACTATGCTTGGGTTTTGGTGGGTGTTCAGTAACTGTGGACATTTCTCCCTGGACATTAGTTTCTTTATTTGAGGACCGACGAAAATATCCGCTTTAATTGTAGCTTCTGACAATTTAGAGAAATAAGTGTTTAAATATTAGAAAGCTTCAGAATCTTGACAAAGAGCCTTTACAAACTATTTCAGGAGGCCTAATTGTATATGCAACGTTATTTAGCATTGTAAGAAGTACAAAAGCAAACTTAAATAATTATGAATGGCACTTTTGGTTACTGTTCGATGTAGACAGTCAGAATATATGCATTAAATAATAGACTCAGCAAAAAATGTTTTGTTCGTTGACTTGTGTTATTAGAGCCTTTTCAGTTGTTCAACATGAGTGTGCCCAAATTAGATTGGTCGGTAATCACAATCAATTTCCTATTGCCTAAAATAAATTACATGGATTGTTAAGTGTATAAATAATCCCTCAAACCACAATTTAACTTTCTTGGTAGAGCCGGGAATCGAAGCCAAGTATACTAACCGCTACAACACGAGGTGATCTTATGAGGATGCGCTGGCCTGCTGGCTGACTACCTAACAGATAGACATTACGTCTGTGATATTCTGTTTGAATGAAATGCCGTGACTGAGGAAGGCCAAGAGGTCGATGCAGCGGAATAGAGCATGAGATACTGTGTGGGCGGTGCGAGGGTGGCGCACTCTATCACATGTGGAACAACAACACGTAGAGTGTGTGGTCGCAGTTAGCGGCTAACGCATGCCTCTGAATAGATTAATTTTAAAATGAGATATTTAAAACATTTCAGTGTCAGTAATCTTGTTTATTTGGTTGCAACACAGGTAGCAACATTCACGCTCCTAGCTGTAATTTATAATACAGTATTATGTACCTGCATCAGCAAGTCCATCCAACACACGTTAATTTGAAATGTATCCACGAGTATGTATGTGAAGTTATATGCTTGTGTGGCGCGGTTGTTTACTGCAGGCTTTCAAAACCTAACATTCCGGGTTGGAATGCTGACACTAAGTCTGGCCATCCTGAAAGTGACCGTTCCCTGGGATGTTCCCTACTCTCTCCATTCTCAATTTATCATTTTTTTTTAAATCTATTCTTCCTTGATATCATTACTTTGTGATAAGATATCATAAGTTCCTATTATAAATAGGTATTCGCCAACATTTAACAACTTCAATTCGTCGATATATCGGTACAATCGTATATGTCAAGGATTCTCAAATTTTATAAAATTTTACCACTAAGTCATGACGAGTTTTCATTTTCTTTTTCAAAATTAAGGTTGAAAGTTACTGACATAACAAATTAGATGCCAGTGGATTAACATTTGTATAAGGATTTACTGTACCAAGTTTCACTGCACTCGGATGGTTAAATTGCGAGAAACATCCATGTGAATATTTATGCTTCGCGTCGCCGCCATGTTGGATTTGTGATCACCAGGTTATTTAAAGTCCTATAGGCGAACTTATGTTCATAGCCCCTATGAACAAAAAAAAAATTCAGTTTGATTGCTATAATAGATTCGTAGACATTCAGAGCCGTCTAAATATTTCGGATGGTCGCCATGTTGGATTGTTAAATGTATAGGCCATAGAGTCATGTACCATTAAAGGAAAATTATTGCGTAGGTTCAATATTCAAACTTTCACTTCGATCCCATGATTACGTCACAAGAAATAAAAACTTAATTTTAAAATTCGTACAGCCGCCATCTTGAGGTTATGTAAACAATTGAACTAAATTAGATACCAGTGCGTTACAATGAGTATAAACATTTCCTGTACACGATTTCATTGCGTTTGGAACATTAAATCGCGAGAAAGGTCTATTTAAAATTTTCAAATTCGCTTGGCCGCCATGTTGGTTTTATAGTTACCAGTTTTTCAAAAGTTACATACGTGAACTTCTAGTAGTTTCCTTTATCACCGTAAAAAATTCCAGCGTGATATTGGGAATAGGTTCGGAGATATTGAATGCTGGTGAAATATTTCGCACAGCCGCCATGTTGGATTGGTGAGACGTAACCAAATTTGAAGGGCGGAATAGTGCTATGAACATACCAAGTTTCATTGAAATCCCTCCAGCCGTTTATAAGTTATTAGGGGACACACACACACACCTCACACACACACGGACAAAAGGTGATCTCATAAGCCTATTTTTTCAAAATTGAAAATAGGCTAAAAATGTGGTGAAGTATTTATATTTAATCATTCAAATGTTGCAGTTTATCTTAATGTGTTTTAGTATAGTTCAGATCACATTAAAGAAAGGGTTATAATTACAGTTTCAATCAAACCATTTAAAAATGTTTATAATAATGAAATCGGTATTAACATACTCTCTTATCACCAAAATTAAATACATAGACTGCTTCGATTTGCGAGCGAGGAAATAAAATAATGCAACATATTACTTGTGTAAGTTATTTAAGTCGTACAGGAATAAATGTCACAACATTAACATTCATAAACGTATTATGGTTGGTTTCTTGAAATCAGAAATAATTGTCAACTTCCATTGTTGAGAGAGATTCACAAAGTCACGTGTTAAAGTAAAAATGCAATCCCCCAATGCAGCAAAGCCGATAGTAAACCTGTGGTAGTGTGGTAGAAATTCAGTATTCTACTGTAGCACTGCGCCAGATATGACTATGTTCCTCAGACAATCAAAAGGATAATTCATATTTTATACCTCGAAAAGTGATCGCAACGTATGGGTTCTTTTGTTATTTTGTCAGGTTCTCAATAAGAATCATTCCCGTACCCCCTGAAAAAAAAAACAGGGATATGCGTACCACAGTTTGAAAATCACTGCTCTATGTATTACTTTTGTTTTCTGCATGCCCCTGCCATTCGTGGATATGTAGCCCCGCATAACAAGTTCATAAGGTAAGCATATTTAATTATACTAGCTGAAACCCGTCAAAAATGACGGTCAATAGAAAAATATTTACTGAAGCATTTTCTTATGTAGGCCTACTGTATATTCTTTGTACGATGATTTTTTGGCTCTATTGAAACTATAAGGGCGTCAAAAGATTGCACTCTCAACATTGCAAAATACTGCTGGCCATGACTGAAAAATTGATGAGGCAAATTGAGACCTATACGTTCCAGAGTTTTCCCTTGAGCTTCATTGATTGTGACAGAGTATGCCAAATAAATTGGAAAATATTGCCTCTTAAAACAAAATGATAGTGTTTTATCGGATGCTGTTAAATCAAGTAGAAGGATTCAACCTCTCTGCCTAATTTTAACTGCACTTATTATTTCCAAATCCAAGCAATATGGTTGCATTTAGGAGCCCTTGGGAAACGTTCAGATTTCTAAGCAGCATAACGGTTCAAGCGTTTGGAATATGTGGAGGCAAGTCATTTAGTTCCAAGGAATTCAAGAACTCTGAGGAGTCTAATAAAACTGGCCGCAAACCGTCACATATAATTTTGGAATATAACGAAGAAATGCGATGATGTGCACCTCCATACATCTTAAAACAATGTGGACCGTATGGGTGTGGCACAGTAACATTGGCACCAAATGAAACGAAGGACATAGCATTGTACTGCCGATTAGTCTCTCTGAAATTCCTTGAGATATCATCTCCAGTGAAAAATAATTGTTGCAGCATGTCAAATGTTTTATATTTAGTCAGATTAATTTTACATTACAACAGCAAAGCTCAAAGTAACCAAGTGAAGATTTCTCTCAAGAGAAATACAGTGCAGAACAATGTTTAAATTTGTTCGTCAAGGACCCTACACTGTAACGGTATAGTATCTGGAATTGTATCTGAAATGCCGTATTCATATTGGAGTTTAAAAGTGGCTTCGTATTTTTCTCCGATTTCCCACTTGTTTGCGGCTAATGTTCTATTTCGTAAAATGGGTTTATTTATAGCAGCATTTCTCCCCAAATTAACGTCATAGCTTATTAAATAACACTATAGTGGCCTGCATCAACGCAGCTGCCAAATATTAAATAGCAAATAATGACTTACTTCCATTGCCAAAATCAACTGCGTGGTTAGACTCATTGTTATGTACTCTAAAAAAAATAATCAATAAACAACAATATTCACTTATACAACTAAGTTCAGAGACTTCCATTCTCAAGTTGGTTGCTGATGAGAATGCGATGAGACTGATCGCCAATAATAAAATCCTTGCAATTTTTGCAATTTGCTTGCAAACGCAACTCAGGATGACGAACTTCATTTTGAAATAAACAGAATGAAACTGCTCTAAATAATCAATTTCCATCACCTGTTGAAGGTACAATACTTTGCATTTCCATGACAGTAAATTATGCAAGGGAGCATAGAATCACTTCGCCACTACTGGAATGAGCATGGACTCACTTCGCCAGCCACCGTAATGGAGGGAGTTTTAGAATTATATGTTCAGTGTTTTTCAAAGATCGTATTAACACAGGGAAGCCCAGTCTTAAGGCTACATTCTGAGCTATCGCCCCAGATTCCAGGTTCGATCCCTGCTCTGCCAAGAAATTTAATTCTGGTCTGAGGGCTGGAACGGGGCGCACTCTTGAGGCAAACCTAAGAAGAGTAAAATTTGATTCCCATCTCAACAACCTTGGATGTGGTTTTCCGTAGTTTCCCACTTCCACTCCAGGCAAATACCGGGATAGTTCCTAACTTAAAGCCTCAGTCGTCAACTCTCCATTCCCCATACTAATTACAAATGCACACATCAATACAGCCATCACATTAACACAGGTTATCAGAGAAAGGTTTACACTCACACACCAAAGTAGACGGGGCTGAGTGACCACGATGTCTGAGTCCATCAAATGAATTATGTTCGACAATTTTCTCTCAAGGCGAAGCGATTGTGCCGATATTTATTTAATAATTTAAAAGTATCTGGGAACGTAAATCATGGAGAATTCCTTACCTTACGGGAATAATAAACGTAGCCTAACATATGTTTAGACAATGTAATACCAATTGCAAGATAGAATAATTGGGAAATAGAATTACATGTCTGAGGTGGGAATCAAACTCCTTCGACGATGCATAATCAATTTCGTTGTCCACAATGTTAGCCGCTGAGCCACCCAGACAACGAAATTCGAGTGCAATATTAAGAGACGTAAACAACAAACGCACTTAACTGCCAGTTACAGTTCATCAATATTTCCCTTATTTCATGATTCTCAACTCCCTATTCCCCATACTAATTACAAATGCACACATCAATACAGCCATCACATTAACACAGGTTATCAGAGAAAGGTTTACACTCACACACCAAAGTAGACAGGGCTGAGTGACCACGATGTCTGAGTCCATCAAATGAATTATGTTCGACAATTTTCTCTCAAGGCGAAGCGATTGTGCCGATTTTCATTTTCAATTTAAAAGTATCTGGCAACGTAAATCATGGAGAATTTCTTACCTTACGGGAATAATAAACGTAACATATGTTTAGACAATGTAATACCAATTGCAAGATAGAATAATTGGGAAATAGAATTACATGTCTGAGGTGGGAATCAAACTCCTTCGACGATGCATAATCAATTTCGTTGTCCACAATGTTAGCCGCTGAGCCACCCAGACAACGAAATTAGAGTGCAATATTAAGTGACGTAAACAACAAACGCACTCAACTGCCAGTTACAGTTCATCAATATTTCCCTTATTTCATGATTCTATTCCAGTATATATCGGGATACAACATAAGCGATATTTCCCTTTTCAATTCTCATAAACAAAGATCACACTACGATACGGTGGATCTTTTATCCGCCATTTCTCTCAGGAAGAAACGCAATTGTGGCAACGCGCAATTGCCACATATAATACCTTTTTCCTTAAACATATAAAAATATACCGTAACATATATTTTCCTTTTAAAGACACACTGCAAATCTGCATGCCAAGAGCTTTCGTTAGAATGCCATACGAAGCCAATCGGTTAAGTCGTTTTCAAAATCTCGTGTGTACAAAAAATACATTAGTGTTTTAAATATATATATGGCAACAGAGAATTCGTTACTTTACAGGAATGATAGAAGTGAAATATGTTTCTACACTCTAATACCAATCGTAGGAAGGAAGAAAACAAAAAAAAAAACATATCCGAGGTGGGAATCGAACCCTCTCGACCATGCAAAGGATGGCAACAGAGAATTCGTTACTTTACGGGAATGAAAAAGTGAAATATATCTCTACAATGTAATACCAATCGTAGGAAGGAAGAAAATGAAAATAAATAAACGTATCCGAGGTGGGAATCGAACCCTCTCGACCATGCAAAGGATGGCAACAGAGAATTCGTTACTTTACGGGAATGATAAAAGTGAAATATGTTTCTACAATGTAATACCAATCGTAGGAAGGAAGAAAACGAAAATAAAAAAACATAACCGAGGTGGGAATCGAACCCTCTCGATGGGAACAGAGAATTCGTTACTTGACGGGAATGATAAAAGTGAAATATGTTTCTACAATGCAATACCAATCGTAGGAAGGAAGAAAACGAAAATAAAAAAACATATCCGAAGTGGGATCGAACCCTCTCGATCATGCATAATACAAATTTCTGGCCAGTAACCTTATCCACTCGGCCAACCAGACAACTATGTGACACTGCAGTATTAAGTTATCTAACCAGTATACACACTCAACCTGCACTTTATGTCCTTCAATTCGTGGTTTATTTAATATAATTCTATTTCAATGCATATTGTAAAAACATAACTAACATTATTGGAGACCCTTTTTAATTCTCATAAACAAAGATCTCAGTTAGACGCGACCGGAATCGCCATTTTCCTTGTTGAGAAAGGCCATTGTGCGCATGCGCGAGAGTGTCAAATATTACATATTTCTTTAATCATTTAAAAATATACCGTAACATATATTTTCCTTTTAAAGAAACTCTGCAAATCTGCATGCCAAGAGCTTTCTACAATGCAATACCAATCGTAGGAAGGAAGAAAATGAAAATAAAAAAACATATCCGAGGTGGGAATCGAACCCTCTCGATCATGCATAATACAAATTCCAGGCCAGTAACCTTATCCCCTTAGCCATCCAGACAACTATGTTTCACTCCAGTATTAAGCTATCTAACCAGTATACACACTCAACCTGCAGTTTATGTCTTTCAATTCGTGGTTTATTTAATATAATTCTATTTCAATGCACATTGTAATAACATAACTAACATTATTGGAGATCCTTTTTAATTCTCATGAACAAAGATCTCAGTTAGACGCGACCGGAATCGCCATTTTCCTTGTTGAGAAAGGCCATTGTGCGCATGCGCGGGAGTGACAAATATTACATATTTCTTTAATCATTTAAAAATATACCGTAACATATATTTTCCTTTTAAAGAAACTCTGCAAATCTGCATACCAAGAGCTTTCGTTAGAATGTCTTACGAAGCCAATCGGTTAAGTCGTTTTCACAATCTCGTGTGTACAAAAAACAGCTTAGTGTTTTAAATATATAGATTATAAGCATATTTGTACCCGAAAGGATCCCTGAAAAGAAAGTGAGTTACAGTGGTAACGTAAGCTCACAGTACTAATGTGTCATACACCGGATTCAGAAGGCGCAGAGACGACATCTAAACCTTATATATAAAGTTCAATGTTGGTTTGTTTGTCTGTTTGTCTGACTGTTTGTTATTTATACAAATCTACACAGTTTCACCGATCTGATCCAAATTTTACATAATTATCCCTTCGAACCCGGCGTGTAACACTGTCTATTTGACATTTCGGTCAGACCTCTCCATTTCCTGCATTTAGGCCCTTTGGCACAAATTCACACCGTTTCACCGATCTAAACCAAATTTTAATCTACACCGTTTTACCGATCTGAACCAAATTTTAAATACTTACCCTTTGGAGCCATGCGAGTAACACTGTCTACTTGAAACATTGGACAGACCTCTCCATTCCCTGTATTTAGGTCCTTTGCCACAAATCTTCACCGTTTTATTGATCTGAACCAAATTTTATATACTTACACTTTGGAACCATGCAAGTAACACTGTTTACTTGAAACTTCGGACGGACCTGTCCATTCCCGCACTTAGGCCCTTTGGCACAAATTTACACAATTTCACCGATATGAACCAAATTGTACGTACTTGACCTTAGGAACCCGACGAGTAAATCTTTCCACTTGAAATTTTGGATAGCCGTATGCATTCCCTTCATTTAGGCCCTTTGGCGCAAATCTACGCCGTTTCATCGATCTGAACCAAATTCTACGTACTTACCCTTTTGAACTCGACGACTAACACTGTCCATTTGCAATTTCACCAGTCCCCTCCATTCCCTACATTTAGTAGAAGGACCACCGGGTGAGTTAGCCGTGGTGGTTACGGCATGACTGATGGCAGTCGCTCACATCCGGGAGGCGAGGAGGTTCGAATCCCCCCGCCGGCAACCTTGAAGATGGTCTTCTGTGGTTTCCCATCTTCCTTCCAGGCAAATGCCGGGGTTGGTCCCTAACTATAGGCCACAGCCGCTACCTTCCAACTCCTCGTCCTCACATTCCAACTTCCCTCCTTCCCTCCCCAACGGTACTTGTAGCTCACCCATTGGGTGTCCGTCTCGAAGCAGCTACAAAACTGGCGAGCCGAACATGTCCTCGGACACTCCCGGCACTGAAAGCCATACGCTAAAAAAAAAAAAAGTAGAAGGACCAGTCTAGCCTCATTTTAAGCCTCGCAAAACAAGAAACTAAACTCGGACCGTAATCTTTGGTTCAGTTTGGTTAAATGGTTCAGATCTGTATAAACAACAAAGGGACCTGAAACCCACGTTTTAAGGCCCTAGGACCAATAATGTCCTAAGTAGAGCAACTGTAAGAATATTTAAATAGGCCAATTAAATAAGCGGGTTGCATAACACTGCACCTACCTGTGTTCTGGTAAAAGAAAAGCGAAAATACTTGCAATATCTTGCGCTGCTTACAAATTAGTCACGGAGAGTAATTAGTGAAAATAATATTTAAGCCCATAATGACAGTGTCATCATCATCATGCATAACTGTAGGCCACGCCTGTTATCTAAATATTAGGCCGCTGTTATTTATACAAATCTACACCGTTTCACCGATTTGAACCAAATTGTATGTACTTACCTTTAGGAATACCACGGGTTACGCTGTCTACTAGAAATTTGGACAGACCTCTCTTCCCCTAGATTTAGGCGGTCTGGCACTTGGACCAAACATTGAATTTGTCGTAGAAGGACCAATTTAGGCTCATTTTAAGCCTCGCAATGCATGTAACAAAACTCGCGGCTTACAAATTTGGCTCAGTTCGGTGAAACGGGTTGCAATGCAAGAAACAAAAGTCTGGACATAACATTTGGTCAGGTCGCTGAAATGGTGTCGATTTGTATAAATAACAAACAGACAAAGGGACCCGAAAACCACGTATTATGTCCCTATAACCAACCATGCCCGAAGTATTCTGGTGTTGTAGCGTAGTAGGGGTCCATTAAGGTGTAACTGTAAGAATATTTAAATGAGTCTAGTTTTGGCTGGCAATGCAGGTTGAATCACGCAACCCCTACCCGTGTTCTGGTGCAGAATTGCAAAAATAGTTACATCTTGCGCTGCTTACAAAATGTCAGTTATGGGGAGCTATTAGAGCAAAAAGATTTCTTAGGACACTTAAAACAGTTATCGTCATGAAAATATTAGGCCTCTGTATAAGTACGTTGGTGTTGGCGCAGTACATTGAGGTTATCAGCTGCAATAAGTGTTGATGCTTTCAAATTATCTTTGATGTACTCCGATCATTAGCCTACAGCGCTATGTGGCGATAAATGACACTATTGCTCCCTCAGAAGCTCGGAACAGCCGAAGTTTTCCGAAGTGCTCCGATTATTTTCCTGCGGCGCTATATGGCAAAAGACGACACTATTGCTCACTACTTTTCTAACAACCAATGAGAGATAGGCATTAAGCAGCGTCGTTTATTTCATTTACTCCTTTTTCTAATATTTTTTTATTTGTTTGTAAATAACTGTGTCAGTACTGTAGTTAGTAAATAGCTGTCTCCCTGTTCATTATTATCATTATCATTAGGGGAAAATGACCTGGATGTTACGTCCATTATACTGTGCTACTTAGTACCACCACCACCACCACCAGCACCATAAAAAGTTATATGTTTAATTTTTTCTGTCAGTTTAATTATCATGTGCCAGTTCTGTAGTGGCATTCATTATCATCCATAAAACAAATTAATAAATCCACCGGGCGAAGCCGGGTACTAATGCTAGTGACTAATGAAATATACTTAGAATAGTGCCTTCACTCGTTAAGTTAGCTTAGCGGTAACGTTCTCTCCTGCTGATCACAAGATAGTGGGATTGAATTCCGGCACAGTCAGTTGGCGAGGGTGCGCAAATGCGAGGGGGCCGTGTCAGTATTTTTACTGGCAAGTTAAAGATCCCCTTCGAGGCGAAATTCAGACAACCTGGCGTCTCTAAATGCCATAGTAGTTAAAAGGGACGTAAACCCAATAACATTATACACTCATCAGGTTAACAGAATTATGTTATTTTAATAACGTGGTATGCGGCGCAGAGGACGGAAGAGAATGGAGGGTTGTATGGTATTAAATTTTAATGATATAACACTGCATGTTGCCTTTGTATTTTATTGATTACATATTCCATGAAGTATGAATTGTTCTTTTATTCAAGACGGTGGCTATGATAAAGCTGTGGTACGCCAGTGAAATCGATTGTCCATTACTAATGGAGAGCTGTAGTGATCAATAGCACTCAAGGGCTAGTTGAAGTGTTCGCTAAGTACAAAATGAGACTAAACCAGACATGGCGAAGAGAACAGTGATAAATATTTCAGATTAGTTTCCATTCAAGCTGCGTCACAGCAATTTTATTCCATTCGGTCTTGACCAGTTAGTTGTAGAGATACAGTGTGCAAGACAATTCTATGACAAAAACACAAAGGATGTAACCACCTTCCATGATATTAGTGTGCGTATTGAGAGTTTGGTCACAAAGGTCCTAGGTTTGATTTCGTCTTTGCTTAAGTTTGGATGGCGTTTCCCAAAGCTTCGTGGGGAAACACTGAGAAGACGTGGGTTTGATTCCCACCTCACTCATCCTTAGTGGCTTTCAGGCAAAGGCGCAATGGTTTCTAACTTAGAGACTGGCCACTCTGTATAAAAACCTAGCCTCAATCATGTTGTTATTTGAGTCTTCATTCTTTTGACTGCTTTGATGCAGCCCTCCATTCCTCCCTGTCCTGAGCTAATCGTTTCATCTCTACATAGCTACTACACCCTACATCCGAGGCAATCTGTTTAACATATTCTAACCTTGGTCTACCCCTACAGTTCTTGTCCTCGACCCTTCCTTCCATTACTAAGCTTGCTATTCCTGGGTGTCTTAGTATGTGTCATACTAACCTATCTCTTCTCTTCGTTAGCAGTCGCCAGAAACATCTCTCCTCTCCCACTCGTCTTAATACCTCTTCGTTTGAAACCCTATCTACCCATCTGATCTTCATCATTCTCCTGTAACACCACATTTCAAATGCTTCAATTCTCCTCTTTTCTGCTGCACCAATAGTCCAAGTTTCACTTCCATAGAGCGCCACGCTCCAGACAAAGGCTTTCAAAAATGACTTCCTAATACCTAACTCTATATTCGATGTCAACAGATTTTTTTTTTTGTAAAAATGCTTTCCTTGCCTGAGCCAACCTACTTTTTATATCCTCTTTGCTTCTTACATCAATGGTTATTCTGCTTCCTAAGTAACAGAAGTCCCCTACTTCCTTCAGCTTTTCACCTGCCAATTTGATCTCCATAGAGGTTTCTGATTTATTTCGGCTGCATTCCAGTATTTTTGTTTTACATTTATTAATTTTCATCATGAATTCCTTCCGTAAGACGGTGTCCATACCATTCAAAAACTCATTCAAATCCTCAGGCGTGTCGACCAAGAAGACGATGTCATCAGTAAATCTCAGAGTTGAAATTATTTCTCCTTGAATATTCACTCCCAGTATAAATTTTTCTCCAATTTCCTTCATTGCTTGTTCAATGTAAAGATTGAAAAGCATGGGTGATAAGTTGCAGCCTTGCCTTACACCTTTATGAATACCAGCTTCTCTCTCATGTCCTTCAGCTCGAATGACTGCTGTCTGGTTTCTGTATAGATTGTAGATCACCCTCCTATCCCTGTACTTTATTCCAATCATAACTTAGTTTTATTGACAAGAGCTAGGGCAATTATAGTAACACAGTATACAAGAGTTTAGTGCTTTTCAGTCGGTCAACACGAATGTACCCAAAAGAGATGGGTTATGCCCTAATCCTGAAATAAATTACATGAGATTAATAATTTATTTCAGGATTAGGGCATAACCCATCTCTTTTGGGTACATTCGTGTTGACCGACTGAAAAGCACTAAACTCTTGTTTACTAAGGCAACACTGAAAATATGGCTTCAAACACCACAATGTAACACAGTATCTACATGAAAAGCCAAGAATATGACCATGGTAGCCCTTGTCCTTATTGGCGAAATTTAAATATTCATTAAATTGAAACCTTAAGTCATTAACCAGCTGTACTTAAATCACAGTACCGGTTTCGGTTCCATTGTGACCGTTTCAGCATTATATTATCAAATACGTAAAGAAGCAAGACCTACATACAAACATTTCCTTATCAAAAATGTTTATTAAAATAATTATTTAAATACTAATGGTGTAAAGGCTGAAAAAACACCTTAAAAATTTTAAAATTCACATCTCACAAAATGTGTAAAAATGAAAGATATAAATCTAGATAAAAAAAACAGCTTGACGTTGAAGCAGTGATCTAAAAAGGAGAATAAGATAGAAAATGAGAAACAAATTATAAGAAGTCAGAAAGAAGAGGGATATACAAACATTAGAAACACTTACGTGGTTATTATACGTGCATGGAAATTTGTAGGTTAACAATAATTATGATGTAACCTGTGTGAAGAGAAAAAACAAACAATATAGTAAGTATGTAGTAAAATAATGTTCTTGAAAATTAAATTGATGAAAGTTGGAAAATACTTACTGCGAAATTATGATAGAAGAAATTGAGTAATACAATGTATGTTTATGGCAAGGAATAGATTGTTTGAAGTTACTATATTACTAACAAAATGATGCTTGTAGATGGTATAGGCTATAAGGCTTAGAAAGTATGGTTATTATAGACAGATATGTTCATTATGTTGCTACGAAACTAGTGTATGGAAATCTCCTATAGAGAGCATGGAAACAAATAAAGCTTGTCTTAAGTACCGTAATTAAGGAGGCGTTGCTATGTTAACTCAAGAAAAAGTTGTAGATAGTTTCGTGTGTTGTAATAATATGAAGTTGCTGAAAGAATAAATCATTGATGAAACGAGTAAGAACAAGCAAACTTCGTGCCTATAAGGTTATTTATAAGGCTGTAGCTGGAAAAACAACATGTGTGTTATGGTATGTAAAAAACGAAAAATTCCATATATCATAAGTTTATGCTGGTGTATCTATATCTAGATATATCTAGAGACAAGGCTGATTATCACATAGACACTTCACACTGGACTATCTTGTGGTGTAGCGGCTAGCGTTCTTGGCTGTCGCCCTGGAGGTCCAGGCTTGATTTCCGGCTCTGCCAAGAAATTTTAATTCTGGCTTGAGGGCTGGAACAGGGGGCACTTACCATCGTGAGCCTAAACTCAGAAGAGGAGCGTTCGATTCCCTTCTGAGCCAACTTCAAAGTGGTTTTCCGTGGCTTCCCACTTCTTCTCCAGGCAGATGCCGGGAGATGGTTTCTAACTTATGGCCATGGCCGTCTCCTTCCCAATCATCATATGAATTACAAATACACACACTAATTCAGCCATCACAATAATACAGGCTATCAGAAAAATTACACACTCACACACACGCACATGGGACTATATGACCAAGATGTTGCAAAGCCCCTAAGTCAATCAACAGCAGCATCTTCACACACCTCCAAGAACATGGGGCTGATGGCCATGATGTCCAAACCTCTAAATAACGAAATATATCGTAAAGGTTCTATTAAATTGTATTTAAAACAAAACAATTCAAGTGGACCTAAACTAACTTTTTATTATTGTTGTTGTTGTTGTTAATTATTCATTTTAAGGGTTTGGGACATCTTCGTCATCAGCCCCATGTACTTGACTATGTGCTGAATTTGTGTGACAACCTTCGGAAATGGAGTCTCAGTACGCAAATCAAGACCACAGAAAGCGGTCTGTGTAGCTATCCTGAGGGCATCTTCCAACTTCAAACTTAATTTTTCGTTATATTTTCTTTTTCACATTCGCTCTTTCTTCTCCAAGATGGCTGGCTGCGTGGCTCAGCGGTAACGTTCTTGCTTGCTGGGCCCAAGGTTGCAGGATCGTGTCCTGGCGCAGTCGGCTGGCATTTGAGAATGCGCAAATGCGAGGGAGCCGTGTCAGTAGATTTAATGGCACGTTAGAGATACCCTTCGAGGCAAAATTCCGACACCCCGGTGTCTCTAAAAGACACAGTACCTGTACTGAGTAATATTGTTCCTCCTTACATCAGGTGACAGTAATCTCTTTCCCGCCTGTGGCGCAGAATTATGGATAATGAAGTTCTCCCAATCCACCAAGATGTCAATCAACCTTCTACATCCAGGTTGAAATCACGGAAGCCAGCCTACAAGACGGCTATGGAACTTACTTCAGCTCCGTTCGACCCCCGAAATGCATGGAAAGTTGAATGGTCTACCTCTCCACCTCGTGGCCTAATTGAAGTGCTTGATCCTACCATCAAACTACCTGGATTCCAACTCCTCGAGCTGTCTGGTCCCGTCTCAATGGAATTCGATGTGGCACTGCTCAAACTGGAGCAACCTTACATCAGTGGGGTTGGATAGACTCGCCTCATTGTGAATGTGGATACGAAGTGCAAACCATCAAGCACATCGTGCAGGAATGCCCTCGATATATGTACTCTGGGACCTTAGAAGAGCTCCATGCAGCCACTCCACAAGCTCTTGAATGGATTCAAGACCTAGCAGCCCCTATATGAAGGGTCCTAATGCTGGAAATTGTTTATTTGTATTCAAAATGATTGTCGGGGTTTTCTTGAATTTTTTGTAGAAACAGTGGACAACTTACCATTGTTATTGTTGCAGTAACGGTTACACTAACTCTCAAAGTTTTGTTCTACATCGATTTAGTACCATGTATAACCACCAGATGGCAGTAACAGCAGTATTTGACAAAATGGCGGTCAGCGGTAAGGAGAAGGCGTTTTGTACTCTCGAATTTCATCAACACCGGTCCCTTACCATAGTCCAGCGCCATTTTTCTACGATGTACGGGAAAGACCCTCCCTCCGACAACTCTATTCGCAGATGGTATGCGCAATTCGTGAATACCGGTTGCTTGGGTAAAGGGAAAAGCCTTGGCCGTCCCCGCGTGTCAGAAGCAGACGTGAATCGGATCAGGTATCGGATCTCTGTAGTCCTAAGATGCCGACTACAAGAGGCAGCAGGGAACTGCATGTTAGAGCATATTTAAATCAAGAACTTCCAAGACGATGGATTGGACGTGGAACGGAACATGATCACATGCTCTTACCCTGGCCAACAAGGTCACCAGACTTAACACCGTATGACTTCTTCCTGTGGGGGTATGTCAGAGATCAGGTATTTGTTCCTCCTCTACCGGCGAATATTCTACAACTGAAGCAGCGTATCCGATTCACCTTTGACACCATACATGTTGGGGCCTGTGTGGGAAGAGATGGACTTTCGGGTTGATGTGTGTAGAGTGACCTGAAGCGCACATATCGAGCATTTGTAATGCATGTCAAAAAAACTTTTTGAGTTACAGAACACAATAAAACACGATTCATCTTCCTACGTCAATTGCACTGTGTGTTATGAATTTTTGTAACCCCGACAATCATTTTGAATAACCCTGTATGTGTTAATTAGATAATTACTTTCTTATATGCATCATACGCTAAATAATAATAAGTAGTTAAAAGGGACGTAACACCCGTAACGTTATTGTTATTCTCCTCCAAGCTCTTGATAACTCGGAAATATTTTCTTCGCATCCTGTACAAATGCAAAGTTAGAGATATTCGCGCTCTCCCTCTTTCTCTTCACCTTTGCTGTTTCAGCGGTGAACTCCTGTTTGGATTATGCCAGGGTAAATTGAAGACTATTGTGATTGTTTGAATTTGGTGGTTAGCTATGTGATTAAATATTCCTGTATTATTAATGTTTCAATGTATTGCTTTCTCAAAGTGAGTGAAGTACACGGCCTTTACAAATATATCATTTGTGAGATACCTGGGTAAAAGGAAGCCAGCCAGACTCATCTGGAGTGCTCAACACACACAAATCAACAGGTAGAGCCAGCCAGCCAGCCAGCCAAATCCCTCCTTCCTTCTCTTGTTCCTCGAAACTTCACTGAAGTCACGGGAATTAAATTACAGTGTAGTAGGCGAATCAAATCGGATGCGGTGTTTAAAGAAGATGGATTTGAATAATTTATTCCACCCGTGAGAGAAATAAGATAGACAAAAAGGGTGTGATGACAAAATCGATGTGATGTAGCGGTTTTGCAACTAAGTCACCAGGGTTTAACATTCTGAATACTCCTCTTTTTATTCCAAGTTTGATTGGGAAATGAAAGATTTCAAAAGGTTTCCGTTTGACAGCCGTCCAGTCCAGAATCGATATGCCAATCAGTCAATATCACCATGGGCACTGAGGAATTCATCCCATCAGCGCACTGAAGATCCCCGTGTGGTAAAACACCATGTCCCGCTACGTTAAGAAGTTCGTAACCGCCTGCTGCACATTCTCGTCCGACAAGATTCGTCGACCCTTCAAGGCCTTTATTAAGGAACCGAAGGGGAGAGATCACGAATATAGGGCGAATGCTCAAGTGTCTCCCACCTTCTACGTTAGTGGTATGGGGACGTGCGTGTTCATGAAGCAGCAGCACCCCTCGTCGCAGTTTTCCTGGACGTTTCGCAATAGTCCTTGAGAACTGGCGTGAAGAAATAGAACACGAGGACTGGCACCGGGTCATTTTGACCTATAGTGCGCCATTCCCTTTTTATTATAGTTGTGCGGATTTTACCCATTGAACACTAACCCTTCGTAATTTTTACGACAGTAGGTAGCAGTACGCGCATGCGTGCCTGCCGCCAATTTGTGTAGCTGAATTTCTCGAGCAGTTGTTGACTATGGCGGGAGCGATTGTTGATATCTTTGCTCATTATAATAATTGGTTGTGTGTCGTCATATTGACTAACGGTTACTGATAGTGCAATACTTACAACTATAATGTGTCTTAGTACCCTTTTTACATTTATACTTATTTCATTTAATTTCATGTTTGTTTAGGTTTCTTTGTGGTATAAAGAACCCTCATATAGGCCTATAGTTTTCAAGGTTTATTTTAATATCTAGTAAAGTTCTTACAAAACGTGTTAATGTAATGTAGCAAGTTTGTTTTATTTAACAAATAATCACATCAAATGAATTAATATCACGTATTTTGATTCATGACCTTGACAGTGTCGGCAAAGCAGTCATCTTAATTTCTTGAACAAAGGAGCTGATGACCAAGGTGTCCCTAGACTTTAAACGTGGATAAACAAGAACGTGAGCTATGGGATTGTGCTGCACCAAAATTTGGTGTATTTTCCCCCTTATTAATTATACTGTTACAAACAATATTGCCATTTTTCTGCATGTTAAATTAGAAAAATATAAATAAACCTAATTTTATATTGGGAATAGTTCATAGGAGGACACCAGGTGTAAAATTACTTCATCAATCCAAGAACACTAACCCTCTTTCGCTGCTCATTATTACTAACCCTTCGTAAATTTGACTATTCCAAATTATAATTGTTATATTTACTACGTTACAGATAATATTTGGCAAGCTTTTTTATATTTCGAGTTCTTATAGATTGTGCAGTGACGAAGACTTGAATTAAGTCTTGTATAATAATACTAATAGTAGGCTAACATAACACATACAACGAAATAAAATAAAATTAACTATAACGTATGCTGAATGTGACATAAAGGAAACAAACAAAATAAAATAAATAAAGTACAAGCCCAAGGAAATGTGTGAAGTTTCGACTGCAGTTAAAGTTCAAGTACTTTATTAAAGAAAATACTCCTCATTGGCTTACCTTTCATGATTTATACTTTCGTTGGGTTTAAGGTTCTTAAAATAACTGAACGCATTAATTACGACCTGTTTTTCCCTCCTTCTGAGCACTTGACCACGCTTTCTTTTCACAAAACTATCCATTGTTGTACGTGAAATACGTAAAATACAACACGTTAAATCTACAGATTGTCCCGACTAACGTAAGCCGACAATATTGTCACGCGAGTGTTTCTTTTACAGGATGAAGTTCAAGGCTAGGAAGGAAGGTACGGTGAGCAACAGGAAATAAGGGCTGAACATATTGTCAATTACAAATTAATTAGAGACATCTATCTACCATGCTCTAGTCCAGTCAGTTCTTACATATGGTATTCTTGCCTGGGGAGGCGCCTATGAAAATGTAGCCTACTAAAAAGTGTTCAGATAGTGCAGAATCTCATACTGCGAATAATGTTGAAGAAAGATAGATTATATTCGACTATGAGACCGTATGCTGAGACAAGGGTCTTCAACATTAAGCAATTGTATGCTTTTGAAATATATAAATACATTTTTAAAGATAGAAATAGTATTCAAGTTGTTAGTCACGGGTATGAAACCAGAAGTATCATAGAGAATAACTCTATTTTATATCAACCTAAGTTAAGTATATCCAAACGTAACTTTATGTATTTCTCCCCTAAATTATATAACATTCTCCGAATTAAATTAAAATAATTTAAAGGAAATCATGCAAACCTGAAGATGAATATAAAACATTTTCTCAGAGAAAACAAAATTAAAATTGAAAATATAATTAGTTGAGCCTACAAGTTTATACAAACACAAATTCAATTTTCCTTCTTATTCATTATTTTTTAGTGTAGGCTTATACATCATTTACATAGAACGTGTTATTCGGCTAAGCCATTATACAATTTTTAGAAATAGTAATCAATGATAATCATGCCACACACAAGGTTTCACCTTTTAGTGGAATATGTGATAACTCTTCCTGCTCTGTATGAATTTGATATCCTATTTCGACCTGTCTTTATCACATTGTAACAATATAATTTAATAATAATTGTAAATTAACAGGTTAAACAATGAGTAGGAAGTGTAAGGAAATTCATAAAATTTGTACAGTTATTCTGAATTTTGTAAAATGTGTGTATTTGTAACGATTTAATAATAAAATAATCATAATAATAAAATAATAATAATAATAATAATAAAAATAAAATAATAATAATAATAATAATAATAACAAAATTAAAATATAGAGCATTATTTAAGCCTCGGTTAACTATATCCATGCGCCAGTCCTCGCGGGTTAATTGTACGACATAATTTCTCCAGTATTGCGCAGTACCGTTCCCCAGTGATGGAGATACCAGGTTTCTTGAAATCAAGAAGCAGTGGGCCCCGATATTCAAAGAACAGGGTGAGCAACACCTTTCCAGTGCATGGTTGGCTCTTGAACTTCTTAGATGGATGACAACACTACATCGTCGATGCTTTCGATTCAAGTTCCTACTGGTGGCACCAGTTTTCGTCGCATGAAACAATGCACTTCAGGAACGTGTTGCCTTCAACATTGAAACTCATCAAGTGCTCCAGGAAAACAGCCATCCAGTGTGCTTCTTTTCGGTATTCCACGCCCGAGGTGTCTAATGGCTGCAGCAACGCCCTCAAACGGAAACTTTTTGATCACACCTCATTACAAACGACAACTTCATGAGAACTTGTCCAGGTAATAGAGATCTGGTCCGGTAGGAAGAGCCCTGAACGCGCATGTATTAATTTAACCAATCGAATGTAGTTTTTACTTCCTGTGCTAGCGCCAATACAATTTATGTGTACAGGTGTTCCCATCCAGCGATGTTTGGCATTGGTGAGTGCACATTTGCCCTCATTTCTGAGACTGAGACAGAGGATTAAGATATATTTTATAAAGGTTTGAAAGATGTTAAATAGATTAATAGGTACAAATCACAACACTGAGAACCTGAAGGGGAAATCTACGAGAACATTCTCTTTGAGATATTATACCTCACTGATAGCGGGGGACGGGGGCGTTGATGCAGCCAAGCTTCTTGCTTCTAACCAAGCAAGCGGTCCGCGTTTATTTCCCAGTCAATGCATGTGAGATTTTTGAAGAGAAGTATATCACGTCCTGTGATTTGGAACCCACGTACAATTGGTGGTCCCGTGGCTCATAAACACGAGATTAACGGGCACGTAAAAACCACAAGCTTCCTTCCTTTGTTTAATCAAAGGGGGTCCCTGAGTATTTATTTATTTATCTATCTATTTATTTATGCTGAACTTCTGTGCCCAAGGTCACGGGTTCAAACCCGACCGAAGTCGTCGGATTTTTAAAAGCGTTAAAATACTTCAGTATACCTTCCTTCGGAGGGGAAGTAAAGCCCTCGGGCTCGGGCCCATGTCATAGATTTATGGCATGTAAAAGAACCTACCACCGAAATTGGTGGTGTGTAAAAAATGTGTAGGTTATGTTTGGCTGGTTAGGAAACGCTCTATCTAAGTTGCAGCGTTCTCCACTACTGTAGGTGTTAGTAACAGTCTGGTAGCCAAAGTTGGAACTACTTGAAATTGAACTTTCATTCAACTTCATTAATTTCATCTCTCTCGTGAGGTGGGCATCAGGAAGGGCATCCGGCCGTAGAAACTATCAGCCCCGTTGTTCATCGCATCTCATCCCTGGCCCTGTTGGAAAACGGTATTAATAAGGGTAGACATATAATAGATTTATTTATTTGTTTAATTATTTACTTATGTATTTATTTAATTATTCATTAATTTATTTTGAAAATGAGAACGTCATTGACACACGAACCCGAATCGTTACATTACGCGTAGGTGTGCTAATCCACTACACCATGGTAGGTCACTCCTGTAAGAGAAACATCGAAAACTCTCGATGTCCGTCTATTATACAGATAACAGCTGCAAAATCCCCGAAAATTTGGATATTTGGAGCCCAGTCTTAGCTGCAATTTCGTGAAGTCTTTCAAGGGTCTGAACTGCTTCTTATGTATTGTTAGGAAGAATAGCTATATCATCTGCAAAGGCCAAACACTGCAGATGAATTTTGTTTTTTAATAGACGACCAATAGGTATTCCTTTTGTTTCATTTGTATTATTATTTTAAAAAAACATCACATTGACGCGCTGGGGATTCGAATACAAGACCTAACTGCTGGCCGTATATTCTCCAACAAAGCAAGAACTCTAAGGTATGGATGCGAGAGCTGTGTTTCCATTGTGTTATTAAATAAAGAAACATGACCCTTGGCATGAACTTGATGGCGTATATAATTACTGCAGTGCGATGTACGTTTTTCTCGTTTTGCGACAAAAGGTGCTCATTAAGTCTCGAGATCAAATCTCAGCGCATGCATGTGTTGTCGGATGTTGACGAGGGGAACCATTCATCATCGCCAGTGCTTCATACAGCTCAGCTTCGCGCGCGTATCCATCCATCTTTCCCCTGCATTATATATGCTGCTAGTACATCAGCAAGAGTAGTGATTCTCCATCTCTCTTCCGCTACCTGTGCTTGCCCCCACTCACACACGTGCGTGCCTCCCTGCTCTATGATTTATATATTCATTGAAAGATCGTCCATGGAAATTAAAGCTGCTGGATGACTTAATTACCGCATGATATCATCAGAGTTCCTTTCAAATGTGGAATGGGATCGGGGTGTAATTGAGAAGGGGCTTATTACTCCTCAGGTAGAGTCAATTACTCCCTTCCCAACACAAGGAAAGCCGTTATGAACTCTACGACAGCATCCTAACACCAGGGACAGAGATTCGCGACTGTTACCTTCATTGCAATCAGCTACGCGGTTCCAAAAATAAACTGAACTTAATTTGCTTGTTTCAGCGCTGTGTCATTTCTATGTGCTTGAGACTTTAGTGCCTAGACTGATTTGATGCATCTATCCATGGCCTACTGTCTTGAATTAACCGTTTCATCCCTTCATTGCTGCCGTAACCTACATCCGAGACAATTTGTTTAACATACGGTAACCTAACCTCGACCTTCCTCTCCATGTTTTAGTCCTAATCTAAACTTGTTATTGAAATGAAATTCGTTGAGATTGACATTTCAGTGGGATTGTTAACCAAACCACATCCATTTGATTTTTTCGAGAAGAGTGCGGCTCATTAGAGTCATAACGACCGATTTATTTAATGATATAAAATTTGAAAAACTTGTCACTACCGCCTTCCAGCTCAATGAAGCAGATTTCTATATTTTTGGAACCTCAAATGAAAAACATTTTCATATGCGTAAACATTTTTAGAAGCAGTATTATCTTTTATCAAATTGTTTTGTTTTTAATTTTCTTTAATACTCAATTTGTAACCGATCTGATTTTAAAGCTATTTTATATTATTTTTCCTTATTTTTAACGGATTGATTAGGCAGTATTTATTTTATAATTAACCGTATTTTACACAAAAATTGTTTTATCATCTTGTAAATTTAATCTACGTTTAACTGGAGAAACATTCTCTTTATGGTGAGCATTTTATTTCTAATAATGCTCAATTTGTTTAATAGAATATTAACGTTACTTCGATGCTCTTAGTTTATTTAGTAAAACTGAAGAAGGTTACAAGAATACCGAAACTGCTATTGTAATATAACTGTTTCCAATACATTATTGACTATAAGGTGGATCATTGATTTTACCTATTCATAGGTATAAACTATAAACTTACTATTTCTGTGAGCCTTAGGAAGTGCCCTACCAACCTATCTCTTCTTTTCATTAGCACTCGCCAGAAACATCTCTACTCACCTACTCGTCTTTATACTTGTTCTTGTTGTTGTTGATTGATTACTAAGCACCACATATACCTCAGTAGCTTCCATATAATCACAGCCTTAAGTGAGACTGAGATATCGATGAAAAGCCACATTTTACTGTAGCCTGTGCCAACAGACAAATGTACTGCATTCATCACGAGATGGCAAACAGGCCAATTCAGTATCTAATGACGTTAAAATATATTTACTTGATATGAAAATAAATGTATATCCTATATTAATAAAAATATTGGTAGAAGGAATTCTTATCAAAAACATGTAATTTCACTAAACTTGGCTTGGCATTTTTAACACAACCACTCATAATAACTTGGCATCAAAAGTGTTAAGCCAAGGGCTCCGTACCTACTGCTGATCGTCTTGAAGGAGAAGGTACATGTCACTCTGGTTTGGCTGTCTAAGGTATTTAACAGTGAAGTAAATTGCCATGACGTCCGTAGAGACGCTTAGTTACGTTTCATCGGTCTTGGAGATGTCCATAGAGACTTGAATGCGTTTGTCCATGCGTATATCTGGAGTTAACTTACCCTAGGAAACTTAATTAATTTAGCTTATGACAAATTACCCAATATATATATATATATAACATAATTACCGACAATCCAAATCTAAAATAACAATCAACTGGGCACCCAATAAATGTAAATTTTTAAATCTCGATTGTCCAGCCACTCTATATGGCAGCCTTTGTAGAGGCTTGCAATAAATCTTCCAGTGATCCCAAGTACGCCCTGTTGCAACATTCGGTAATAATATGACGGGTGGTCTGATTTGGCTATTTCATATGATTTTCACGGAGATACAATATGGTCACCAACTGAGTTTGGTCTAGGATGATATTGGTCTGAAAACTCGTTTATCACAAAAACACGATAGCATCAAACGGGTTTCCAAAGTACAGTATATGGCGCAAACAATATGCCAAGGAGTTAAATGTTTAAAAGGAAGACGTAGTAACTGGATACAAAAAGTTTAGAAAGAAAATAAAGGGATTCTGACTTTCCAATACTTGTATTGAACCTACTCACAGGTACATGTTTCGAGGGTAAAACTCCTTCTTCCTCAGCCTGTACATAAACATAATAAAGATAAATTACCTTTATAAGAACATACGTTACATGAATAAAGATTTGTGAAATAAATAATATGAAGTTCAATTGTTTCCGTTTCTCCTTGGAAGATCTTCCAATTGGATATCCAGGCCTGGGTGCATTAAAAAGCCGCTGATTCAGGCCGGTGTTGTGAGTCGCTATTTGGTTGCGTCATCGTGTTTCTATCTTGTCTCTATGATGCCCTTGGGGAACATCATGGCTAAGAAATCAACATAATTCCTGTAGTAGTGCCATGTCCCGCTGTATGTAGTGTGTTTGGGCGTGAACAACAGCAGATCAAAAAACGTATCTCAAACAAATATCACTCCTTTGCTTGTCCAAAGACATACTAGGTGAGAAGGGGAAAGGAAATAGAGGAAGGGAATAAAAATTAAGGAAAAAATAAATGTGGAATGTTTATGAAGTGCCGATGGCTGTTGTTTAGGGGTGGATGAATGCGAAAAAAGAGAGATATAATCATTATTGAATTTGGAAAATAAGTGGTATGAATGGTGGAATACAGCTGATCAATTTATCTATTACTATATAATGCGTCTATTAGTGTTCTGTATAAAATACTGGTTTCTAAAACTATTTCATTAAGATTGTGGGAAGGGTTAAATCTCTGTGCTTTGTCAATCTCTATTCCAGAATATTCATGAGTGTGCCTTTGTTTTCTTGATTTAAAATAACTAAATCGTTCTCTATGGTTGTGAATTTGTGCCCGGTTTCTACCATATGGTTGCCAATCGCCGAAAATTTATTATGTTTAGAGGCATTAACATGTTCCAAAAATCTGGTGTTGAACCCTCTTCCTGTTTGTCCCACGTAATCCGCGTCACAATCATTACATTTGATTCTGTAGATGCCAGAATTATTATATTTGTTTGTTTTATTGAGAATATGCGAGTTGAAAAATGTATTGTGATTAGTGTTGTTGGTTCTGAAAGATACTTTTATTTTATATATATATATTTTTTAGTACACTAGTAACATTGTAGGTGGATTGATTCTCAAAGGTGAACATTGCATAAGTGGAAGATTTTTTACCCTCTTTTGCTAATCTGGAAGCGGGTTTGTTCTTGATTTTGTTAATAATACTGTTAACATATTTTCTATTGAAACCATTAGCTTCGGCAATTTGGTGAATTATTGAAATTTATTAAAGATATTCTATGTCAGACAGTGGGATGTTCAAAGCTCTGTTAATAAAGCATTCATCCACCCCAAAACAACAGCCATCGGCACTTCATAATCATTACACATTTATTTTTTCCTTAATTTTTATTCCCGTCCTCTATTTCCTTTCCCCCTTCTCACCTAGTATGTCTTTGGACAAGCAAAGGAGTGATATTTGTTTGAGATACGTTTTTTGATCTGCTGTTGTTCACGCCCAAACACACTACATACAGCGGGACATGGCACTACTACAGGGATTATGTTGATTTCTTTGCCATGATGTTCTCCAAGGGCATCATAGAGACTAGATAGAAAAACGATGACGCAACCAAATAGCGACTCACAACACCGGCCTGACTCAGCGGCTTTTTAATGCACCCAGACCTGGATATCCAATTGGAAGATCTTCCAAGGAGAAACGGAAACAATTGAACTTCATATTATTTATTTCACAAATCTTTATTCATGTAACGTATGTTCTTATAAAGGTAATTTATCTTTATTATGTTTTTGTACAGGCTGAGGAAGAAGGAGTTTTACCTTCGAAACATGTACCTGTGAGTAGGTTCAATACAAGTATTGGAAAGGCAGAATCCCTTTATTTTCTTTCTAATTTATAGTTAGTCAATACGGACCTCAATTATTGATATTATGTACAAAAGTTTTCCAAAAATATTTCGAGAAGTGTGCAGTAGCCTATAACTTGGCCTAATCAATAATATATTCTCAGATTACTAAGTGTGGGTATATGCGTATTATTCCCCGCCCAATTTTATTGGGCACATATTCATAATCATTTACTTGAAACAAAGACAACTGAACTCTGGATCGAATCAACACATTCAGCGTAGAAAGTTTGAGACTCCCTTTCATATTCTATTCGTCTTCTGATAAATGCTGAGGTCGCTAACAATCCTTTTATATCACCACTAAATTAAAGAAGATTTAAAATAATTGGAATGAAAGCTACCATTGCTTCTCTGGGCTTACATATAAAAGGACAATGACCAAAGAGATTTATTTTTATCTTGCCTTTGGCGCTACGTCCTCCGTGTTGTGTAACATTGCAGCATTACTCCAATTTGTCTTGTGGAACTGCGCTTTTACCACATTAAACGTGCCTATTATGTGTTAGAGAATTAAAATTAATTCTTATAGTAAGTCAGAATTTAAAGCAGTGCCCTCAACAAATTAAGATTTAAGCCTCGCGTGTATAGTAGAACAAATTTCTCATAAGGAAGTAAATTTTTCCGTAGGTTTTGTATGATTTACACGGATATGCGATAAAAATCCCTCAGTATGCCTTCCTTCGGAGGGGAAGTAAAGCTGGCGGTCCCATGTCATAGATTTATAGCATGTTAAAGAACCTTCCACTAATTACACCTGTGGGAAGCTAAATTGTATAGGTTAAGAATGTAAACAACGCTCTTAGGTTCTACGATCGTTGCCAAGAGCCGACTGCTGTGGCGTCTGGTAGCTAAGTTTTGAACTAGTAGTCGTCGTCGGTGACGTTTGGCGGCAAAAGTAGCAACTATTTGAAAAATCCGTATGTCTGCAGTCCTTACTTGAATTAAAAAACATATAACACACACTAATACTGTTATCACAATTAACACCGGTTATCAGACAGATTGTACACACACCCAAAATACACGGAGCTACATGACCAACTACCCACGGATATGCGGTATGGTCTTCAATATCATTTGGTTTAACTAAGATGACATTGGACACATAATTTGTTATCACATTACTTGTCAATACAGTTAGAAATCAAGAAATCAAAAATTAAACTATTAAGGGGTGGTTTGTTGGTAGGTTGGTTCCTCAGTTTAGGGGCTGCGACAACGCGATCATGTAGCCCCGTGTACTTTGGGTGTGTGTAGAATCTGTCTGATAACTGGTGTTAATATTGTGATGGCGGTGTTCTGTAATACAGGTAAGGACTGCAGACGATAAATTTCAAGTAGTTCCTACTTTTGCTACCAAATGCTACCGTCAACGACACGTAGCAGTGAACTTGGCTACTGGATGGCACTAACGTTGGAACTTATAGTTTTGATCAAATCTAACCTACAAATTTAGCTTCACACAATTGTAGTTACTGGATGGTTCTTTTACATGCCATATATCTAAGACACGGGCCCGCTGGCTTTACTTCCCCTCCGAAGGAAGTCATACTGAGGGATTTATACGCTCTTAAAAATCCGACGACTTCGGCCGGGTTTGAACCCGCGATCTTGAGCATAGAAGGGTGATTTGTTAATGTTAATCTGAAGGGACCACTAGGAAAGCTCAAGCAATCTATAATTTCGAATTACGTACTTAGACTCATTAACGAACCCGGCCGAAGTTGTTGGATTTTTTAAGAGCGTTAAAAATTCCTCAGTACGCCTTTCTTCGGAGGTGAAGTAAGGGGCGGCGGGCCCATGTCATAGAGTTATGTTATGTTATTATTAAAAAACTTCCGCAAACTACAATTGTGTGAAGCTAAATTTGTGGGTTAGATTTGACTAACGCTCTAATATGTTCCAACGTTTGACGCCAGGTGCTGGTTGCGGTGGCATCTAGTTGCCAAGTTCAGAGCTAGGTTTCGTTGACGCTAGCATTTGGTAGCAAAAGTAGGAACTACTTGAAATTGATCATCAGCATTCCTTACCTGAATTACAGATAACACACACTAATACATCCATCACAATTAATACTGATTATCAGACAGATTCTACACACACCCTAAGTACACGGGGCTACATGATAGCGTTGTCGCAGCCCCTGAACTAAGGAACCAACCAACCAACATCATACGATGAGCCATATGCCGAAATTACATCGAAATGAGTAATTGATACGCAACAGGTAAAATACCGTAACAATCATTGCCGATTTTCAGCAAAATATCACGTTTCATAAAGTTTCCACGTACGATACTTTGGCTTTCTGGGGAAGAATGGTGTAGGTTATCTTGTATTACGAATATGTAAACGACGAGTACGCAGCGTAAAGCTAGTAAGAATTGCCCCCGTGCATGTTTGGCACATATTTGAGTACGTGACGTCATTGAATTATAATTGCGTTGGGGATTTTTATTCGTATCACTATCCTAGCTTGTTTATTGATATCGTTTTATAGGATAGGACTTCTTGAGGAGGTTCATAGGACCAAACGTAGGATCTTATTTTTCTCAAAAGAGGGTAATACGAGCGGTGATCAGAATCTAAGATTGTAAGGTCGATATTAATTTCTGGAGTTTCGTTTGTTATTAAGAAATTAGTAGCGTGGGGTAATTCGAATACATACGGTTGGTAACAGTGCAAAGTTTCAACCATTCGCCACCTACAGCGCTAGTTGTAGGTATATGACTTATTGCGACTTGTTTGGAAAACTGGTCTGGCGAAGCGATCCGCTCGTTATTCGATTTCTGTGGGAGAAACATGTAACTGCGGTCATAACTTCTCACCGAAGGCGTCATTTTCCTTCAAGAAAACGCACGACCTCATACAGCCCAGAAGACCACCACGCTCGGACCTCACTCCAAGTGACCTCCACCTGTTCCCTCACATGAAAAAGCACCTAGGAGGTCGACGATTCGCTTCAGACGAGGAGGTTAAACACTTCATAACAATGTGGAAGAACACGCAAGGACTAGAATTTTACCATGAGCGAGTATTCAAACTCTTCCCATGGACCAACAAGTGCCTAAACCGATATGGAGACTATGTCAAAAAAAAAAAAAAAAAAAAAAAAAAAAAGTTCCGTGACGAACTAAAGAGCCTACTTTCCATGCCAATGATTATTCTACAGTATATGAACCTATCTAGAAAAATGACGAAATTAAGTTGGTAATATCGAAATGTCTAATTAGTTCGAAATATACCTGGTATAATGTAGCCTAATAGAGCATTACAGTTGGCAGCCCTTGTGACTGAATATATTCTTAGTTCCATCTTTAAGGTTCAGCATAAAAAAAATTGGTTGAAGTCCAATGGACGTTAAATGCAGCTAGACATTGGATCTATCAGCACGCGTAAAAGCATGTTGGCAACAATATCATGCGTGTGCTGGTCAGAAATAGCCTAATCTGAAATATTATGATATCTTGTTGTGCAAATTTTGGACGAAATCCATTTGTTACTATAGAAGTTACATGTATTTTAAAATTGGACCTATCAGCAGGCATACAATCATGTTGGCAGCAATGACTTATATTAATTACTCCAAATTAATCTAGAATGGCAGGTGCTATACGTGTGCAAAGTATAGGGCTGTTGACTTACATACTTCCTGATATATTGATATTAGGTAAAAAAATAAAAACAGCATTTATTAACTGTTGGCAGCCCTGATTGCTCTTAAGAATACTTATAGTCATATCTGTTATGTTATACATAGCACATACGAAATTTGGTTGAAATCCAACTGATAGTATAGAAGTTACATGTATTTAAAATTGGCCCTATCATCAGGCTTAGAATCATGTTGGTAGAACTGAAGTATTTAAGTTACTCCAAAATTAATCTAAAATGTCAGGTACTATACGTGTGCATAGTTTAAAGCTGTCGGCTTGCATACTTTCTGATATATTGGTATTTGGATAAAAGAATAAAGAGAGCAATTATTAACAGTTGTCAGCCCTGGTGGCTCTTAACAATACGTTCAGTCATATCTGTTTATGTACACATATTACATACGAAATTTGGTTGAAATCCAATTGAAAGTGTAGAAGTTATAGGCATTTAAATTTGGACCTATGGGAAGGCTTAAAATTATTTTGGCAACACTGTCATGTATGGCCTCCTGGAAATTTGACTCAAATAGTGTTATCTACATGTGTGCCAATTTTGGAATAGCTCCCATGCATACCTTCCAGGATATCCAACATGGAGCTCAAATTTCTAGTGCGTTTTTTCAGCAGTTGGTAGCACTGACATCATTTTCAAATATGGACGTGAGATATCCCGGTATACACCTTTACTCATACTAAATTTGGTTTCGATTTCTGTAGCCGTTTAGGAGTTGATAGGGGGGGGACACACTCACACACACACACACAGCCAGACAGACAGAAGGACAGACAGACACACATTTTCCCGGATCGATCTCATAAGTCTACTTTTCCTCACTTTTGCAAAATGTGAAAAGTAGGCTAAAAATGTATGAACTGTTAGTTAGCTGTGTTGGTTGTATGAAATAAAATGTACACGTTTAACTGCAGGCTTTGTAACCTTAGTTTCTAATCACTCCTCGTAGTATAATATAATAAGAAGATTAAAACCTTAAGTCAATATTATATGATGTAGCCTACTTTTAATGTTGTACCGGTTTCGGCCACATTGTGACCTTCCCCAGCGCAAATTATAATAAGAAAAAGTGCTAGAACTTACATTTAACAAATTTACCACAACAGAAGATGATGTCAAAAAAAAAAAAAAAAACATTAATCGTCTAAAAGTTTAAAACAACACATTAACATAAAAATAAAAATCAGATCTGTTACAAAAATATATTAAATAAGAAATATGTACAGTAAGTATTGATACAAAACCAGCCTGAAGTAGGAGGGATGTGGTTTTAATACTGTAAGCTATATGTGGGATTTCATTCATTCATTCATTCATTCATTTATTTGCAATGGAGGGTGTGTCCCCCGGTGGCAAATTGGATATACATAACAAATAAATAATTATACATAACAATTCAGTAACAATTATACAACAATTAAACTGGAGTATTTACACAAATAGTCAGTCTTTTCTTAAACACACCTATATGTTTGCGAAAAGGCTCTAAGACTGCGGCAGGTAGAGAGTTCCAGTTATCAATGGCACGGTTTACAAAAGAATATTTACCATAATTTGTTCGCTGTGGTCGGCCCTTAACTTTGAAAGGATGATCGCTCCTACCCATGTAAGTGGGCTTTCCGAATCGTTTGCTAAGCTCACCCCATGCTGGTTGATTTGTATACGTGTTGTACATAGCGCAGAGTCTAGATTTCATCTTCCTAGCCTCAAGTGATTCCCACCCAAGTTTCTTTAACATACGGCTCACACTGCTCCTGGGATTAAAGTCACTGAGCACAAATCTAGCGGCTTTCTTTGTACCATTTCCAACTCATTGATGAGCCCTACTTGATATGGATCCCAAACCGCCGAGCCATATTCCAGAATAGGTCTTACAAGTGACAAATAGCCTAATTTGTTAGATTAGGATTGAGTTATTACGGCCGGCTTCGTTGGCGTAGTCGGTAGCAAGCTGAGCTTCTATGCCCAAGATCGCGGGTTCAAATCCGGCCGAAGTCGTCGGATTTTTAAGAGCGTTAAAAATCCCTCAGTATGCCTTCCTTCGGAGGGGAAGTAAAGCCGTCGGTCCCATGTGATAGATTTACGGCATGTTAAAGTAACTTCCACTAATTACACCTGTGTGAAGCTAAATTGTATAGGTTAAGAATGTAAACAACGCTCCTTGGTTCCTACGTTCGTTGCCAAGAGCCGACTGCGGTGACGTATGGCAGCTAAGTTCTGAACGAGTAGTCGTTGACGGTGAAGTTTAGCGGTAAAAGTAGGAACTACTTAAAAATTGATCGTCTGCAGTCCTTACTTGAATTAAAACAGATACACACACTAATACAGTCATCCCAATTAACACCGGTTATCAGACAGATTCTGACAGCCTCCGTGGCTTAGGCGGCAGCACGCCGGCCTCTCACCGCTGTGTCCGTGGTTCAAATCCCGGTCACTCCATGTGAGATCTGTGCTGGACAAAACGGAGGCAGACAGGGTTTTCTCCGGGTACTCCGGTTTTCCCTGTCAAAATTTCATTCCAGCAACACTCTCCACTATCATTTCATTTCATCTGTCATTCATTTAATCATTGCCCCAGAGGAGTGCGTCAGGTCTCGCCATCCGGCACAGTCCATATCCTCGCCGCTAGATGGGGGCTTCATTCATTCCATTCCTGACCCGGTCGGAGACAGGAAGCAGGCTGTGGATTTTCATTTTTCATCAGACAGATTCTACACACACCCAAAGTACACGGGGCTACATGACCGCGTTGTCGCAGCCCCTAAACTTAGAACCAACCAACCAAACAACCAACTGAATTATTACGAATATGTGTAATAATGAAGTAACTATGGAATATAATCGTCGTGTCAGACGCTATTTTATTTCAAATCGTGATTAATTGTTTTAGATTTGATCTATTCCCATTCATGTTAGATGTGTATTTGGGCTACTTTATTAACTCCACTTTTTCCGAAACCCATTATGGTCCTGAGGATATTAGTCCCGAGCTGCAACTTGTTCAAATGCATGTCAATGAACATCTGTGGTTTGTTTGCGATATGATGTCACTGCGACCCCGTGGTATGGCGGAGAAAACGGGCACAGTATAAAATTATATTTGTTTAAAGTCTTTTTAATTGCAGTGGCTTTACAGAAACTAACTTCTAGGAATATTGCCCCAAAGGGATCTTTAACGTACCATTAAGAACACCTTTGTTCTGCAGGATTACTTATGAAAAAAAAGTGTTCTTTAAATGAAATTTTCCAATTCCACCGTAAAATCTCTCTCGGCTGCAGTTTAATTCCCCATCAGATTACCCAGATATTGTTACGTTTTTGAGAGGCAGAATGCAAGCGAATGCGACACTAAGTTAATTACGAAGCCATCAGGGGATGGCTTATACCAGAATTAGGTTCGCCTAATGAATGCACGCAGATCTGGTTAGCGATGATCAGTGTCAAGGCAGGCTGGCAAGTCGGGGAGTTAAAATATTAACCACGGCTGTGCTTGTGTGCCAATACCGTTGGGAGGAGAGGTGATGTCACTGAATAGCTCATGAGCATGGGAACGAGAAAGAGAGATTGAAGTGTCTCACGCGCCAGTTTCAGGGAATGGATTCCACGAAATTAAACTTTTACTTCAAAAACTTCCTTCTCACTCTAACTCACGTCAAACAGTATGGGAGCGCGTGAATAAGAAAGGAAACCATCACATAGCTCCTGCGGCCTATTTCTCTTACACTCCTGTCTTCTCTTTTCACCCCCTCCTCCAATCTCCCACTCCCCTTTTCCTTTTTGTGTATCACACCAACCTTATTCCTTTCTTGTTCCAAAGAGGTTGCAACTTAAGTTATTACCATGTCACATTTCTTCTTTTGAATTACCGAAGAAGCACTTGAACGTGAAGGTACAAAGATAAATGTGACCTACAGAAGATTGGATGAGGAAAGGTAATCAAGAAGAAGACGACATCCATGCCAGCTGCAAAGGAAAGAGACAAACTGAATAATAAAGAAAGGGAGGAAATGATTAAGGTTATTATTGTTTTATTAACTCAATAGTAGTAGAGAATAATGCGCGTCAAACAAAGGAAACATCGCCCACAAACCATTGTAAGTTTAGGGGAAGGAATCTGGTAGGACATGTCGTTACAAATCGAATGACGTGCTTGCTGACTTCGCCTTGAAGAAAGCAAACGACGGCGACAAAAAGGAGGAAAATTCAATTCGTATTGCTCGTTCACCGCGCTCTTATATGAATGTAGAGCTGACAGAGATGGAAGAAAGGAAAATGGAAGACATAGTATTGACATAAAAATAACATGACAAGTTGATTTTGGGATTTGGATTTTATCACCTTCACTAGTGACGATACCAGAAGTAAGTGATTGTGTGCTCAATATAAGAACTATTATTTGTTGTGATACAATCTTGTGGAAGTTACATGGGAATAGAAACAAATTAATGAGACACGTTGAATTGAATGTTATCACCTCCACTAGCGAGGGTACGGTAACTGAAGTTAGTCACTGTGCGTTTGGTATCGATCTGTGATTTATTGTTATCCAAATATTCCTTAAATTACTCGGAAATAGTGAGAAACAAATTAATGGGACAAGTTGATTTGGGGCATTGAATCTTATCACCATTGCTAGTGAAGATACCTGAGATGAGTGATTGTGTATTTAACATAAGAACTGTGATTTGTTGCGATCCAAATCTTTCGAAATATACATGGGAATAGTAAGAAAGAAATATTAATGGGACAAGTTGATTTTCGGCATTGAATTTATCACCTTTACTAGTGAAGATAACTGAAGTGAGTGTGCTTAATATAGGAAATGTGATCTGTCGTGATCCAAATCTTTCGGAAAGTTATACGGGAAAAGCGAGAAACAAATTGATGGGCCAAGTTGGTAAGTGGTGATATAACCAGTGGAGATACCTTTTCGCAAACAATGGCATTCTGTGAATACAAACCCGTGGCTAGCTGATCTAAAACCCAGTAAGAGACTACCGGGCTATCATAATAGGATGTCATACATTTTCGCGGATGAATGATAACTCTTTCAAGGTACACACACTCATGAAAAGTTGTTGTCAACTGACTGCGTGACTCAGCGGTAACGTTCTAGCCTGCTGGCCCCAAGGTTGCAGGATCGAATCCTGGCGCAGTCAATTGTCATTCGGGAGTGCGCAAATGCGTGGGAGCCGTGTCAGTAGATTTCGGCACGCCAGTGCGGTGTCTCTAAAAGCCGCAGTAGACAAAAGGGACGTTTTTTTTGCTTATGGCTTTTAGTGCCGGGAGTGTCCGAGGACATGTTCGGCTCGCCAGATTTTGTTGCTGCTTCTATGCGGACACCCATGGGGTGAGCTACAAGTACCGTCGCATGTGGAGTGTTGTCTGGGGAGGAAAGTTTGAATGTAAGGACGAGGAGTTGGAAGGTAGCGGCTGTGGCCTATAGCTAGGGACCAACCCCGGCATTTGCCTGGAAGGAAGATGGGAAACTACAGAAGACCATCTTCAAGGCTGCCGGCGGGGGGATTCGAACCTCCTCGCCTCCCGGATGTGAGCGACTGCCAGCAGTCATGCCGTAACGACCGTGGCTAACTCACCCGGTAAAAGGGACGATAAACAAACAGCATTATCATTATTATTATGAAAGATTGTTGTTAAGTCATTTGAGGGTCTTGAGACATCTTGGTCATCAGCCCCATGCAGTTGGGTGTGTGTTGAACTTGTCTGATAACCTGTATTTATGTGATGACTGTAGTAGTGTGAGTAATTGTATTAAGGACAGGATGAGGTATGTGGCCCGGGACTTGAACTAAGGTTCCATCACGGCATTTGCCCGGAGATAGTGTGGGAAAACCAGTGGAAAATCCACACTCCAGGATAACAGATGTCAACGCTGGGATTTGAACCTGCGATCTCCGAACTTGAAGCAGCTGCCCGCATGGTCGTGGTGCACGATTTAATGAGCGCGGCTACTCCGCGGGACAATCGGATGGAAAGAGAATTCCCTCCTGTTTCCAGCTGTGGAGTCCTATCGACCGTGGCCCACATTCGCAGACCAGCGACGAAACCTTAATCTGAAAGAAACGCTCAATATCATTCGAACCGATTACGAGATTGCTACTGAGATGTTGCTGTTTCATCTAGAGGCTTGGACATCGTGGTCATCAGCCTCATGTACTTGGGTTTGTGTAAATGTCTGATAACCTGTTTGTTTTTGGTACCTACAGTTGTGTGTGTATTTGTAATTGAGGCTGTCAAAGAGAAGGAACGTAGCCGTAAGTTGTTCGCCATCCCAGGATTTACTTGGTGTAGAAGTGGCGAACAACAAAGTACTGTAGATCACACCGCTGTGCTTTCTTTGCCCAAAACAAGATGGTGATCTGTAATTTGTGGCAAATTCGGAATAATAATAATAATAATAATAATAATAATAATAATAAAATAAACATATTCTTGGCGTGCCTCCTAGCTGCATCACTGGAACCAACTAGAAAAGAAAGGAGTACGCAGTGGAAATGGATGTTAATTTCTGACCTGTGCTGGGCCCGTACTTGCAGGCCAGATGTGCCGAGCGACTCCAGACTCCGTGAAGGTGGTCCCACGACGAGTGGTAGGAATACCCTCCTGGTGCTAGAAAGCTAGAATAAGTTAGGCCTAGGGTTGAAGAGAGAGAGAGAGAGCAGCCCGATCGTCAAACACTACTAAATAAGACACATGGATAAAGAAATGGAAATTTAATTATAGTGAAATCGAACACACAAAAAAAACCGGCCAGAATAACACACTCAAAGAAAAGAGTACCCTAGGGGTCAAATACAGTCACTTTCAAACGGGAAGGATGATTATAAACAATAAATTACTTACGATAATAAATAACGTTAACAAATTAACTTCATACCTGTGCTCACTTCCGTGAAAACGATGTAAAAAGGGAGGAAGTAAATGATCAAGAGGCAATGGAGCCGGTCGCTGGTCAACAACAATCACTTCTCTGCCTAGAGATGGATGGTTGTCATGACGACCACAAATAACAAGCATAGCAAAGATAAAACAAGAGGCTGTGTGCGTGTCGCAAAGGCTGTGGCGAGCAATTGTGTACTACAATTACCAGCCTGCCAACGTGCTTGAAAATGAGCATTATAAGATGTATTGGGATAGACCTATTTTAACCGACCAGAAAATCTTGGCTAATCGACCTGATATTGTCTATCTCAATAAAAGAGAGCAAAAGGCCTACTTGATAGACGTTGCTGTCCCACTTAGCCAAAATATGCAAACTACCCAAGCTAAAAAGACAAACAAGTACGCACCGTTGGCGGAAGAAATACGAAAACTGTGGGGATTAAAATGCGTGAGGATTTTGCCGGTGGTGATCTCTTCCACGGGAGTTGTTCCAAAGACGTTGGCAATGGCTTTGGAGGAACTGAAAATGAAACATCTGATTGCCAGAATACAGAAGGCAGTGCTGCTGGATACGTGCCATATTGTTAGGTTATTTTTATCCCAGTAATAGGTTTACAGGGTTCTTGATTAACAAATCCGTACCTTGTAAACTGAATTGTACCATAATTATGAGAAATTAAAGATAATAATAATAATAATAATACGAATTACGTCCATAAAGTAAGTTCCGTTTGGTAATAACATTAAATTGTGTACCGATACAGAAAAATTATTTATTGCACAAAATTCTACAACCCTTAAACTACTTTTCCACATAACTGCCGAAATGTTGCAGGAATTTGTCGTAGCGTGCCACGAGTTTTTGTATACCTTCTTCATAGACGTGTGCCGCCTGTGTCTTCAACTAGTTGTACGTTCCGCTGCAGCGCAGTTCCGCATATGCGCGGTAGACGCTCTGTATCAAGGAGAAGAAACGTGCGCCATTTGGAGGGCGCTGTCCGCCACGTACGCGTTATTGTGCATGTTTACTCGTACATTGTCGGTGTTGATTGAAAATCCCGCCACTTGTGAAATCAGATCTGTGATTCGTTTTCTGAATGCTAGGAAAGTGAAACCAATTGAAATGTATCGGCAAATTTGCGAAGTGTATGGACAAAATGCGATGAGTGATTCAATGGTGAGAAGATGGGTCCGACAGTTCAATGAAGGACGTAGTGAAGTGCACGATGAAGAACGAAGTGGGCGTCCATCTTTGGTTACAGAAGAACTGGTTCACGCGATTGATGACAAGATCTGGGAAAACAGCAGGTTTACAATTAGTGCTCTCGCTATGGAATTTCCCCAAATCTCACGATCACTAATTCATGAAATTGTTACCGAAAAACTGAATTTTCGTAAACTTTGCCGACGTTGGGTACCAAAGATTCTTACGGAGCAACACAAAACAAAACGGATGGGTAGTGCACTTCAGTTTTTGACCCGTTACAATGAAGGCGGCGAAGAATTTCTGACACAGATAGTCACAGGAGATGAAACTTGGGTTTCTTACGACACCCCTGAAAGTAAGCGGCAATCAATTGAATGGAGGCACACTTCATCTCCAGCAAAGGTTAAGCCGAAACAAATCTTGACACCTCGGAAAATGATGTGCACAGTGTTCTGGGACTGGAAAAGCAACTTACTCATTGATTTCTTACCGCGTGGTCAAACAATCAACGCAGATGCTTACTGCGAGACACTTATTAAATTGCGCCTCGCAATACAGAATAATCGCCGAGGGTTGCTGTCAAAAGGTGTAGTTTTTCTTCACGACAACGCACGACCACACACTGCAAATGTGACGAAAAACCTCCTACAGGGATTTGGCTGGGACATGTTTGACCACCCTCCGTACATCCCTGACCTCGCTCCTAGCGACTTTCATCTGTTCACACATCTCAAGTCTTTCCTTGGCGGTCAACACTTCAACAATGACGACGAACTGAAAGAAGATGTTTCCAACTGGTTGAAGACACGGGCGGCAAACTTCTATGAAGAAGGTATCCAAAAACTTGTGCCACGCTAAGACAAATGCCTGCAAAAGTTCGGCAGTTATGTGGAAAAGTAGTTTAAGAGGTTTAGAATGTTGTGCAATAAATAATCTTTCTGTATCGGTACACAATTTAATTTTATTACCAAACGTAACTTACTTTCTGGACGTGCCTCATAATAATAATAAAGATGAGGAAAGAGTAAGTTAGGCTAGGAGAACAATTGGAGCATTACATTCCGTTTTATGGAGCAGAAATATTTTAAACAAAACTAAGAAACTTATTACAGTTCATTGGTACAAAGTATTTTGTTACATGGAGGAGAAACTTGAACGTTAAGCAAACAAATTATTAGTAACAGAGATGCATTATTGGAGGAGGGTGGCGAGAAAAATCAAGATTGCATAAAATTAAAAATACGAGAATCAGAGATATTCTGCAGGTAAAGAAAAGTGCTACTGGTAGAAGTGGTTGAAGAAAGAAGATTAAAATGTTTTGGACATGTTAAAAGTATGCAGAATAGTATAATTCTAAATTTGATATAACATTGGCCAGCTGAAGGCAAACGGATGCAGGGTAAACCAAGAGAACACATGGATGGATGGTGTAAAGAGAAGCATAGCTACCAGATGCTTAACCGAGGAAGATGCTGAAGACCGAAAATTGTGGAGGAGTAGAGTATTTTTTGGTTGAAGGAAAACTTCTGTAGCCTATTGTAGAATATTCCTAATGAAGAAGAAGAATAAACTAAGGGTGCCGGAATATTTTCCTGGTGACGATTATTATCGTTCCAGTAAATCTCCTAACGTGAGAATGTCATATTTAAGAACCCTAATATCCCGAATACTGCACCGAAATGTAATCCTGCAACCTTTAGCATGGCGAGCGGGAACCTTACCGCTGTAAAATGCGTAGGCACATTGACCATTATGGCAATGGTAATAATAAATAACTGTGTGGACCGATAGTATTATCTTATTAAAACCGCCTAGTCAAATACAAAAGAAAACGTTTAATTACAATATTATTCGTACATGTTTCGGTATTTCATTGATACCGTAGATTTGCTTGTTTATTGTCACAATCTACCAACATGTCATTTTATAGTTTTAAATAAATGACCTTGTACCTTGTGTTGCCCAATACACATACAGTATAATATAGCAGAGAGAGTCAACAAATAAGGACCAACTGAGTCATCGAAGTTTAGGAGAAGGTAATACCTTAAACTATTACGTTTCTCGTAACAGTATTCCACCTGAAGACGACACCGTGTAATATGCTTGATTGCTGTGTTTGGTAAATAGCCTGCACATTGCGTTACCCATTAGGAAACTAAAACAACAGAGAGGGCCATTAAGTTGGGAATCGACTGAAGTTTTAGGTTGGATGACTGTATTACAAAATTTGTGTTCCGTTTGAGGCGACAATTTGAGCTACATCCTTTACGCTTCTTCATTCTTCTGACAGCGACATCTTCTGTCACTACAGTTTTCGATCAAAATTATTGGAATATTGACGTAGGCAGTTTGTAAGGTAGATCTCTTATTTTAATAGCATCATTTTACTATCATTTTTAATACATGACATTTAATTATTTGCAAACTTTTCCATTTTTGATTTAAAACAATTTTTGTAAGGTTATCCATTTCTTTTTGGCTTTGTTAACTAGTTTTAAGATTTAATATCAATCACGCTGAGGAAGGTATCAATGAAATACCGAAACATGTACGATTAATAATGTAATTAAACGTTTTCTTTAGTGTTTGACTAGGTGGTTTTAGTAAGATACCTTACCGCTGTAAAATGCATCCGTCTAAAGTGCACAATCGGAATGTATGCCTGCCCGGTTCGCAGAAGCCACCAGGTTGAATCTCGACAATGGTTTCATAACTGTATAGAAATTACCACTTAAAGAAAATCTACTCTTCATTCATATCTATGATTAAACATTATGATATTCTCTTCTTGTATTGTGATGTTCATAAAGAATGTCTATGAATATTCAACTTTATAATTACTTGCAATGTATACTAACAACAAATGAACCCGCTATCGCGAATAATACCATAAGCTTATCTGTGCACACTGTGGGAGGCTGTTAGCGGACTCTGCGAGAGGCTGCCTGGAGATGACATTTCCATATCCGAGTGCCTCTCTTTGCCGAGCTGCCCCATTGGAAGTGCTGTCCCCCACTTGTGATATTTCCGCCCCAGATACAGCCCATTGCGCCTTTGTCCAATTGTCAACGACAACAACCAAAAGCTTAGAAAGTCCGTATTTTTGTATTGAGAAAATTCAGTTTTAAATCTGTCCAGTAATTTATGACAGTTCTCTTCTTTGAAGAATAAAAACTCTCGCATTCATCCCAGGTTCTTATCCCGGCTTCAATTCTTTATTTTTATGTATTTATTTGTCTTCATTCATTCTTTCTTTCTCTATTTATTTCTATATTTTATTATTTCTTTCTTTCTTTCTTTCTTTCTTTCTTTCTTTCTTTCTTTCTTTCTTTCTTTAGCCTATTTTTTCTTTCTTTCCTTCTTTCTTTATTTCTTTATTCTTTTTATTCTTATGTTTCTTTCTCTCTACCTTTCATTGTTCCTTTATTTCTTTAGCCTATTACTTTCGTTCTATCTATCTTTCTTTCTATCTTATTGCCTCTCTTTCTTTCTTTCTTTCTTTCTTTCTTTCTTTCTTTCTTTATTATTTTTTATTCTTATTTTTCTTTCTATCTATCATTCATTCTTCCTTTATTTCTTTAGCCTATTTCTTTCGTTCTATCTTTCTTTCTTTCTTTCTTTCTTTCTTTCTATCTTTCTTTCTTTCTTTCTTTCTTTATCAAACTTAATTATTTATTTAGTTTTGGTCCTTCCATTATGCACCCTGCCTTTTTTATTTGATCAAGATGATTGAAATATAATTTTTATGTTCGATCCTGACTATTATATTTCAGAAAACTGTACAATAATGAGGCTCATTATAACACTATGTTTCATTATGAAACAGTTTCTCCCACCAATCAGAGCTCAAGAAACAGTTGTTCGACCAATTAGATAAGGATAGAATCGCACCTGCGCTGAGTTCCAAGGCCTTCTAATTTAAATTTCACTGCCTGGACTAGTGTCATAGTGAGGTATTCCAGGAGGCCATGGTCAAATACAAGGCATCGTCTGCGTCCCACGCGCTCTGTTCAGTACTTAAAACTGGCGAAATCTCGACAGATATTTATGAATATTTATGTTCGAATATAAAATAGTTATAATAATTATCGTCGAACATAAACAGTCGTATGCAACTCGCCTATAATGGTAATTAAGACACTCGTATGTAAATTATAAAACTCGCATACGCTCGTTTTATAAACATACTCGTGTCTTAATTATTGCAATTATAGGTTCGTTGCATAATGTACTACTATGATTGTACTAATTAGTTGCGGATCATATGTTAATATCAGACATGATAATTCAGTGCTTGCTTAAGTGAACTTAAAGACAGCACAAATATTCATGCCCGAAGCTGTATTAGCAACAGCAGCAGCTGCATCGCTCAGTCCAGTGTCTCACACGCTGACCCTAGGTTACACCTGCCGGCAGGGTCCAGACTTACAAAACGTAAACACAAATATTTAGTGAATACAGAATGGCTCACGCAATAATTGCTTCTCATAGAACAAAACAATTCGGACATGCTGAAAGTTTGTTCAGTACAAAACCTAATGTGTGCAACGGCATTGGAATACAATAACTTGACAGAATTGTTGTGAGCATTCTGCAGGACTTTACGCCTACGAGTATATATGACATGAAGCTAGAAATCAACTAGAAGAAATAAAATGAAATGGAGTATTGTCACATAACAGATTTACTGTTGACTATGACGGTATGTTATCGGGCACCACTCTTCTAGAATGCTGTGCTGAAATATTTGGTTAGACTCACAGATACCATTCTTCCCGTTTAGTTCTCGTGTGATACAATATAGTCCATTAACCCGGGAGAGGTCGCGTCAAAATAGTTTCGTGATGGGTCGCGCACGGTCATTATGACCGGGGTGTATAAAATACAATTTTTGTTGTTGCAAAACACATATTATTATTATTATTATGTAAAAATATATACATGAAACGAAATACCAGGTTTTGTACCGAAACACATTGTACTGTATTATTGAAAAAAAAATCAATGAAACCCACTTAATCTATTGATTTATTCATCCTCGGAATTATCCTGGGCAGCATCAGGATTAGTGCATTCCACCCAGGCAACACATGTAAGTTCCTTACGAAACATCTTCCAGATCCACCAATCGGTTGAACTAGCCTTGAAAATACAGCGAGTCCAGAATTATCAACGGAAAACGGTCCCTGAGGCTGCTTACCAGCGTACACTTCCAGGTACATCGTGTGAAACAAAGCTCTCCACTAACTGACTGGCAATGAAAGTGGGAACAGCAAACGCAGTCACGTGCAGTGGATGAGTCCATTGAAAGGTATAGGAGGGGAGGAAGCTTTACGCCGTGAAATTATTTCAGAGGAGTAAAAAATGTATGCGCCCGGTCTGAAAGACCGTGACGCGACCCCTCATGGGTTAATAATAATGTTGTTGGTTTACGTCCCTTTCAAAAACTTAGGCTTTTAGAGACACCGGAGTGCCAGAAGTTTGTTCTGAAGAGGATCTTAAACGTGGCAGTAAACCTACTTACACGCCTCCTCGCGTTTGCTCACCCTCAAATGCCAACTGACTGCGCGAGGATTTAATCCTACACCCTTGGGCAAGACAGGCGACATCGTTACCGCTTAGCCACGTAACCAGTCTGTATATTTCAGATATGAATGATTGACTTTACAGATACTTTCAGTGACTTCATCTTCTTTGCATTTTAAATGCTTTTTCTGAAACAAAAAATTACAAATATTGTTATGAATGCTAGACTGTTTCGTCGCCCGCGCGTGACTCAGGCCGCCCCAGGCTATCCCTGACTGAGTGTTACTAGCGCCTTCCGCAACGGGGCTGCAAGAACTAGGACACAGTCCAGAAGGTTCTTCGTCCGCCTAGTACTGGAAATCTCAAGAAGGTGTAAACCCTGGTCTACTCTAGAAACATCCATTGAGTCACCAGCCCCGCTATATATAAAGCGGCCTGGCCAGCGAGGGACGGACTGTGTTTTTGAGGAGTGTGTGTTTGACTGTGCGACAGAAGTATTGAGGCGAAGTGCCGTGCGAGTGTGTTCTTACCAGTGCGATAGAGGTGTTACGGAGACGTATGAATTGCGAAACAGTGTGTAGTGTGGTATTCAGGAACAGTGAGTGACAGACTGTGGCTCTACCTAATTAGTGAAGGATTAACTGAAGAAGGAAGTGAAAGGATGAGTGTCCTTCATAAGGGAGCAAACACGAAGAAAGACAGCTAATTGTTTCCATTTGCTTATTGTGTGGTGTAACTTTCTAGCCCTGCAATAAAGCTATATTTTTAAAGAACCACTTGTGCTGTGCTTTTACCCACTGTAATCTAATTAACGAACGTGTTACTAGGGATACCACGTAGCAACGTAACCAGTCTGTATATTTCAGATATGAATGATTGACTTTACAGATACTTCCAGTGACTTCATCTTCTTTGCATTTTAAATGCTTTTTCTAAAACAAGAAATTACAAATATTAATGTCGTGCTAACTTGTTCCTCGCTGGTATCGGCAGAGTGTAGGTTCGTATCCCAACTCGGCCGTCTTGAAAATTGTTTTTGTGGTTTGACATTTTCACCACCAGTCAATCGCCAGGATGGTTCCTTTCAGCAGGTTTACGGCCGATTTCCTACGAAAATCCCCTCCCTGACGCATCCTGAAAATGAAATAAATGGCCGTTGGCTGCATTACTAAAATTATTAATGTTTTCTTTCTATGTTCATTGTGTCAGACCTGATTATTATTGTATCCATTTTTAGTCACCTGAGATGAACCCTAATTTATTCTAATACGTTGCAGATATCTACTTTCCATTTTCATTGGTATAAATTATGTTAAAAAGCTCACAATGAAACGTAGAGTAAGCATGCAGTGGCGCTATAAATCACCGAGATAACAAATCATCTGTTCTTTTAGCCGTTGTCTACTTTTTCATCTGCAACAGTTCATTATTAGATAAGTTCTGTGGACAAATATTCTGAAAATCAGACGAGTCCTCTTTAAGAATAAGAGCATAGAAACGTGCCGTAATTTGGCGTAGTTGCAGCCATACCATGCTGCTTTTATCAGCTTTCATGTGCTGCACTATTCAGCCAGACGATGCCACTCATGAAAATATACATCTGTATATACAGTCTTCGTTCAAAAGTACTTGTTCGATTTTCAAACTAATTTCACCGTTGAATAAAAGCTAAATTATGCTGTGCTCGTTGCGGAAATTAGGAAGGATTCTACACACATCAAAAAAAGTTTTGCATCACCTCGGTTCCCAGATCTCCGGCATATAGACGTTGACTGTGTATATTGTATCAAAGATACAGTCCCTTTGACTGTTCATAGATGTCACTAAAACTGCTCAAAGATGTAAACAACCATGCATGAGCAGGGCCTATTAGACGGAGGGGGTACGACAGCCGATCAGTTCCAGTCATTCCACCAGGACGAAGGTACGCTGCTCATGTTGTCTGTAGTTCTACCATGCCTAGAAGGTCAATACCGCAGTTCGATCGCGTCCGCATTGTTACTTTGTGTCAAGAAGGGCTCTCAACAAGGGAAGTTTCCAGGCGTCTCAGAGTGAACCAAAGCGATGTTGTTCGGACATGGAGGAGGTACAGAGATACAGGAACTGTCGATGACAGGCCTCGCTCAGGCCGCCCAAGGGCTACTACTGTAGTGGATGACCGCTACTTACGGATTGCCGCTCGGAGGAACCCTGACAGCAATGCCACCATGTTGAATAATGCGTTTCGTTCAGCCACAGGACGTCGTGTTTCAACTCAAACTGTGCGCAATAGGCTGCATGATGCGCAACTTCACTCCCGACGTCCATGGCGAGGTCCAGCTTTGCAACCCCGACACCATGCAACGCGGTACAGATGGGCCCAACAACATGCTGAATGGACCCCACAGAATTGGCATCACGTTCTCTTCACCGATGAGTGTCGCATATGCCTTCAACCAGACAATCGTCGGAGACGTGTTTGGAGGCACCCTGGTCAGGCTGAACGTCTTAGACACACTGTCCAGCGAGTGCAGCAAGGTGGTGGTTCCCTGATGTTTTGGGGTGGCATTATGTGGGGCCGACGTACGCCACTGGTGGTCATGGAAGGCTCCGAAACGGCTTTACGATACCTGAATGACATCCTCCGACCCATAGTGCACCCATATCGGCAGAATATTGGAGAGGCATTTGTCTTCATGGACGACAATTCTCGACCTCATCGTGCACATCTTGTGAATGCGTTTCTTCAAGATAACGACATCGCTCGACTACAGTGGCCAGCATGTTCGCCAGACATGAACCCTATCGAACATGCCTGGGATATGTTGAAAAGGGCTGTTTATGGACGTCTTGACCCACCAACCACTCTGAGAGATTTACGCCGAATTGTCGTTGAGGAGTGGGACAATTTGGACCAACAGTGTCTTGATGAACTTGTGGATAGTATGCCACGACGAATACAGGCATGCATCAATGCAAGAGGACGTGCTACTGGGTATTAGAGGTAGTGGTGTGTACTGCAATCTGGACCACAAATGCTGAAAGTCTAGCTGTATGATGGTACAACATGCAATGTGTGGGTCTCATGAGCAATAAAACGAGCTGAAATGTTGTTTGTGTTGATCTCTATTCCCTTTGTATTTAAAGGTTCCGGAACTCTTGGAACCGAGGTGATGCAAAACTTTTTTTGATGTGTGTATGTTAATTTTGTTATCTCAGTGAATAATATTCCCACGGTATGTCATTGTAACTTAATTAGAAGAATAATATAAATTATGTATTTGATAATATATTCTCCTGGATAGTCACATAATATATTTAATGATTTATTTCTGTTTTAGGCATATCCATGCACAAGGGCTATGCCTTCGTTCAGTTTACCAATCCGTTCGACGCCCGCAGTGCCTGCCTTGGAGAGGATGGCCGCACGGTCCTGGGTCAAGTTCTGGGTGAGTACATTAATCGGAAATTATGCTTTAATATCATCATCTGCGTGCAGTCTATTTCAGCGATTCTTTTTAGGAATGCAAATTATGTTCGCATGCTAGTTTAGCTCAAACTACTCTAAACACGATGTTCTTCTAATTAAAAACAGACGGGCAAGCTATCTAAGTACACCGTAGTGCTATTTAAACTTTTGACAGGTATGTTCCTAAGGTTTTGTGTAATCCCCGGGTGTCTTCTTTCGAATTCGTCCAAACTCAAAGTGTTTTTATTTTAAGAGTTTAAAACACAATTAATATAAAATGTAGTGTGAAACTCTTTGGATAATGCTTGCACGCCAAAAATTCTTTTTATTTGTTTTTAGTTGACAGATCAATGTTCTGTGAATTTTAAGACAAAATGGTGTTTTCTTACTTGGTTAACAGTAATGATGTTGCTGAGGATCCTTGTTTGCATCATCATTATCCCCCAAACGTTTGGGGCTCTCTATAGGAGCACGACAGTGCACACTGTTACCAAACTTAGTGACTAGTTACTAAATCTAAATACAGTAATTTTAGATGTCATCAGAAGAAGAATTTTAAGAACAAAAAAAACACGTGGTTTTATCACATGCTTTATAGATTAACTGTCTACAAATTGAGTGATATTCACTTTCTTGGTTTTAATATAACACGTATTAGTTTGGATTTTATTGTTGTATTTTCAGAGGAGTTCGGCTGTAGACGTAATTATAGTTCATGTTAGTGCAATTATACACAGTCTATACTAAGATGTGTGGTTGTGGCATAGTGAAATAAGGTTTTGTTCATTCCTTACGGGCTACAATAGTGGTTTAACCAAGAATAGTGTAAAACTGAGAAACACAACCTACAATAGCAGTGTTCCAATACCGTTAACCAATTACAATTACAAGGTTAAAGAGACTTGAAAACTGGAGAAGTAGTAAGTGGTTCTTAGTTTAATAGAATTGTTGTCTAGACCAGTTTTTCAACCAGGTGAACAAAGGGAAGCACATCCATAAGATTAAAACTTTATCTTGTATTCTTTTTACTTCGTATGCCATATCCTTATCTACTCTTCGACAAAATAGAGGCTATTTTAAGACGAAATGTGCTTCTATGGGTAGTTCTTAAAAGTGTAATGATCTAATAACTCTTGATGTATAGAATTATTCATTGTTTACGTTTCAAAGATTGGAACACTGAAGGAGGAGAATGTGTTCGTCTGTTTTTTGTTGCGTAGACCACTATTGCACTCAGGTTCTTATTCGTTTTCATTAACTAAATAGCGGTATTTAATGACTTTTAGCAACACTTTACTCCGGATGTAGTGATTTTCTGGTAAGGACTTTTGGGAACTCCGGTCGGGAACCTGTGGCCTATAACAACCTACAAATGATAGCCGGAACATTCAAAATCCTGTAGCATATGAATTGGACGTGATTTGACAGACGAATTCATGTCGATTATCGGTTATGAATGCTCCAAGTAAACTTGTGCTCGTGTTGTCGGTCAAATAAAACGTCCATGAAGGCAAGTAATATGAAAAGTTCAACTTTCAGACGAAGTCGTGTGTAATGATTTACAGCTCCAGCGAGTCGCCGAGGGAAGAAAGTGAAACTTCACTTCTAAAGAGGCATAGCTGCAGGGGCGAAGAGTTTTGAGGATAATCAGGACGCCAAGTCTTCAGGGCATTGCAAATACTTAAGACTAAAGAACAAGCAAAAGAAAGTATTGGGGCATGTGCCTGTTTATGCATGAACGTATGAGATATTCTGTAAGGATGTCAAACAAGGCCTGCAGTTTTGGGATGCTTAGTGATTTGCCCTTTTGAAATGTATAGCTTTAATATATTTCTGGAGATGATTTCTTGCGTATCGTCCTTTAATTGTTTTTGTCGTTGATTTGTTCAGGGACTTTGCAGCATCGTGGTCATGTAGCCCCGTGCACTTGCAGGCACGGATCTAGAGTTTGGCCTTGGGGGGGGGGTAAGAGAATCGAATTTGTTAAGAAAAATGGTATCACTAAAAACGCAATCACAAAATAACCAAACGTAAAAAACCAGACCTTTTATTTTTTTGCAAGCTACATGGATTGAAATTTGATGCATTTAGCGCACTAAAAATATTCGTACAAATTGCAACGGCGTGTTTAAGCGACTTTTACATAGAGCTTCGAGAAAAGTATCAAGGTACGTTACAGTTTCGGCAAGTCGAGTTGGTACCAACAAAGTGAGAAAGTCACAGCTTAAATTGCCAACCAAGCTTGCAGTTTGGACGTCAGCAAAATTTTTTGGTGCGAAAAAAGCCCCAAATTCCTATCCGTGCATTGCTGCACATTCATCGTGACATCACTATAAACATCGATTCGGTAATCACAAGGTTTGTTAAACAAAATAGACGAGTTGATTTTGTTATATAAATAATCGTTTTTATATAACAGGTATGAAGTTGTAAATATGTACAGTTGTAACAGATCATAATAATTGCAATAAAGATATTTTCAGTATTGAATAAACTGAAAAAAAATCTGTTTTTCAGTTAAAATTCGTTAAGTTTTATTTGTCTGGTTACTGTGTTTTCGTTTTTTGAGTTTGCAAAACAAATTGCGTCTCCGTTGGGGGGGGGGTTATGACCCCGTGACCCCCCCCCCCCTTGAATCCGCGCCTGTGTACTTGGGTGTGTGTGGAGTCCATGCTATAACATATGCCATAGTGATGGCTGTACTAGTCTGTGTATTTATAATATTGACGTAGGATTTGGCTAGGAAGTGGCCGTGGTCTTAAGTTAAGTACCCTCCTGGCATTTGCCTGGAGTAGAAATGGGAAAGAATGTAATACCACTTTCAGGATGGCTGAGGTAAGAAACAACCCGCTTCTTCTCAGGTTTACCTCACGAGGCTGAGTGTACCCCGTTCCAGACCTCAGACCAGAATTAAATTTCTTAGCAGAGATGGGAATGGAACCCGGACCTCCGCAGTGCTAGCCACTACGCAACGAGGCAGACAAGAGAGAGACAGAGTAGGTGATGGATACAGGGGGTGGGAAGAAGGGGGGAATGAGATGTCGGAGACTATTTTCATTCTATCAATGCAAGACTGGTGAAGGGAAGCAACTAATTAGGAGTATTGTGTAGAACTGTTTAGCGGCTGTAGGCAGACTGTTCGTACATCACCTTGAGTGACTCGAGACAATTCCTCTTAGGCTGCATTTCTTGGAGGTTAGTGAGTTAGGTTTCTAGATTAACGTGCGTGCGTAGCTCGTTTTGTTTGTTAAGCAAAGGTCCATTCGGATTCTTTACGCTCTGAGTAGTATCGTATACAATAAAAATCCAAAAGTCCAACTTAGTAGAATACTTGATATTTATTTCGTTAGAACATGCCTATATACAGATTATACAGATGCCATAAGGCTTGGCGTTAGTGTCATTCAATCATCACACGATGACATATTATAGAATACGAGCTCCTAGTTTCTAAGAGCTAAGTCTTAAATACTATTATTTCATGAGCCTGTTGCCCTCAATTCTGGGAGAAAAATACCCGTAGCTTAACCAATCATATTCCAGTATTCTTTGGAAAGAAAACAATGCTTTTAAATGAAGCAGTGGTGGGGAATTGATATATTATTGATGTTTTATAAAGGTCTTCCTCTTGTTTACAAGGCTAGCCTGGTCCCCAGTTATGGTGTGAAAGCTCGATTGATATTACATTCATCTTTACTTAAACTACTCGGAGTCATTTCCTGTTGACGAGGAAATAGAATAATCGATTCCACCTAGCTGTTCAAAAAGGGTTTGGCGAGCCCTTATACTGTTACAAGGTGTCTTACTTAAAGTTGATAGATTCCTAAAGTAATATACACGAGTTGTGGTGAATTTCCGCATTGTCTTCATTCAACAGTAGTAAATAATAATAACCAACCAACCAACCTCAAATTAATAATCTGTTTTTTCGCCGTTGCTTGTATGACGTTAGGTATCGTTCAGATACATTTCCCTTTTGTTTATGTTTCCTTATATCCATCTAACCGCCTTTGGGAGTGGCGACCCCATCGTAATAATAGCCTAAAATGGAAATGGCACTTCCAATGATTCGGAAAAGGTTAGGGCGTACCCTGCAGGCGACGCGCAGTTCCTTTGGTACTGGGGGAACTGTGAGAAATGGGCGACCAGTAACCGAAATGAAAGTGGGAATCATGAATGTCATGACCCTGACAGGCAAGGTGGAGGAGGTGGTAGACTTCATGGAGAGGGAGAAGGTTGGAATGATGGGGCTGAGTGAAGTGAAATGGAAAGGTAAAGGAAGGAAGAAATTGAGGAAAGGATATACATTATACTGGAGTGGTGGCCAAGAGGCAAAAAATGGCGTGGGACTGATAACCTCGAAACAACTGGAGGAGTATGTTGAAGTGGTAGAGTGTGTGAGTGACAGAATAATGAAAATTAGAATGAAGATGAAGAATGACGTGATGGACTTCATACAAGTGTATGCACCACAGACTGGAAACAGAGAAGAAGATATTGAAGTATTCCTGGAGGATGTAGAAAGAGTAATCTCAGATGTAGAAGTGGTGATCATGGGAGACATGAATGCACAGGTCGGAAATGAGAGACAAGGAAAGGAAGAAGTCGTTGGACCATATGGATATGGGAAAAAGAACCGGGAAGGAGAGGAACTTGTAAACTTTTGTGAAAGGAATGGACTGATAGTGGGTAATTCATGGTTTCGGAAGAAAAACAGCAGGAAAATTACGAGATATGGGTGGGGTGACAGAAGAACAAAATCAGTAATTGACTACTTCCTGGTGGAAAGGACAAATCGCAGAAAGCTGATGGATGTGACAGCTTTACCAGGAGAAGCATTTGATGGGGACCATAGAGCTGTGGTGGCAAAATTTAGATGGGGAAAATTGGAAAACCTAAAGGAGATCAGAGAAAGTAAAATAAAAGTATGGAAATTGAAAGACAAAGCTGTACAGGAAGATTTTCAGGAGAGATTGAAGCAACAAATCCCAGTTACTGACGTGGGAAATGTAGAAGAGGAATGGTCCCACTTTAAAAAGGCATTTGCTGGTTCAGCAGAGAGTGCTTGTGGTAGGACGTCAACAAGAGTGAAAGAGAAGGAGACACCATGGTGGAATGAGGAAGTGAGGAAAGCAGAGAAAGAAAAGAAGTCTGCATGGAAAGAATGGAACCGAGATCAAACAGAAGAAAGCAAAAGAAAGTATCACGACAGCAAACGGAGGTGTAAGAAAGTGGTAGGAGAAGAAAAGAAGAAAAGTTGGGAAGAATTTACACGAAGAATGGAAACAGATGTAAGTGGCAGTAAAAGGATGCTGTATGGGCTTCTAAGAAGTAAGAGGAAAGAAAGAGTTACTACAAAGCTGGTGAAAAAGGAAGATGGAGAGTTGTTAACACACCCAGAAGAGATAAAGGGACGATGGAAGGAGTATTTCGATAAGCTATTGAATGTGAGCAATTGTACTGGTGAGATCGAAGTGACACAGCCTGACGACTCTATAATAGAAGATGATATAACAATGCTGGAGGTGGAATTAGCAGTACAGAAAATGAAGATGGGAAAATCAACAGGGGTGGATGAAATCAGTGTAGAAATGATAAAGGCTGCTGGACCTGTTGGTATGCAATGGCTGTATCGACTGCTAAAGTGTGTGTGGAAACGGAAATGTGTACCAGAAGACTGGGAGAAAGGGCTAATAATACCAGTGTTTAAGAAAGGGGACAAGAAAGTGTGTGATAACTATAGAGGGATCACCCTCATATCACAGATAGTAAAAATACTGGAAAGGATATTAGAAAGAAGAATGAGAAGAAAGGTGGAAGGAGAGTTGCAAGAGGAACAGTATGGCTTCAGGAGTGGAAGATCCACAGTGGACCCAATCTTTAGCTTGAGACAGGTGATGGAAAAGAACTGGGAATATGGAGAGGATTTGATCATGACTTTCATAGATCTAGAAAAGGCATATGATAGTGTCCCCAGAGAGAAGGTATGGGAAACCATGGTTAAGAAGAGACTGGGAAGAGAAATGTTGGAAATGGTGCAAGCAATGTACAACAACTGTGTTAGCAGGGTACTGACCCCAGTTGGAAAGACAGATTGGTTTAGGAACAAGACTGGACTAAGACAGGGGAGTGTGCTGTCACCTCTTTTATTCATAATGGTAATGGATGAAATTGTAAAGGAAACAAAGGAAGCATATGGACATAAAGAAATGAAGTTACTATTATTTGCAGACGATATTGTGGTCTGGGGAAGGAACACCGAAGAAGTGCAAAAACAACTAGATGCACTGAATGAAAATATTCAGAAGTATGGCCTGAAAATCAGTATAGAGAAAAGCAAGACCATGGTGATGACAAGAGGGGAAAGACAAGGAAAGGGCACTGTGAAAATTGGAAGTCAGAGTTTGGAAATTGTGGACACATTCAAATACCTAGGAAGTGAATTGATGCAAACTGGTAGGTTGGACATGGAGATTGGCAGGAGGGTGCAGCAGAGCAATGCATTCTATCAAAGTGTAAGAAAACTTGTTTGGGATAAGGAAGTACCAAGGAAAAGCAAGGAGGTAATGTATAAAATGTACTATGTACCCATATTAACTTATGCAGCTGAGACTTGGACCCTGACGAGCAGGCAAGAGAGTAGAATCCAAGCCAGTGAAATGAAATTCCTAAGAAGTATGATAGGTAAGACAAGGAAAGACAGAGTGAGGAATGAAGATGTTAGGAAGGAAGTTGGGATGGCAAAACTAAATGAGAGAATTGAGAAGAATAAACTAAGGTGGTTTGGACATGTAAAGAGGATGGAGGAAAATAGAATACCAAGACAGATGCTGGAGGCCAAGTGCAAGGGTAAGAGAGCAAGGGGAAGACCTAGAACAAGGTGGATCGATTCAGTGAAGAACAGCATGAGAAAAAGAAGTCTGGACTGGGACAAGATCGTGGAAGAAGAATTGTGGAAGGAAAGAGGAAAGTGGAGAAGTGCCATAAATACCCCGACCCGGCAGGAGCTGGATAAGGGGAAATGATGATGATGATGATGATATATCCATCTAACCCTCCCACCTCCCCCCCCGTTTTCTTTTGGACATCCTCATTCTTCGAGGAGTCTCTATATTTCCACCCCGCCCCCTTTACCTTCTCCTTACTTAATACTCTGTCCGCCGTTCTACCATGGTCCATACAGTAATTTCTGGCAGCTGCTCCTTGGTGACGAACCGAGGAATTTATCATTTTTTTTTGTAATTTTTGTAATCTCATTGATATACTTTCTTTGGCCACATTGTTATTTTCCATTGGAAAAGGAGGCAAGGTTTCTCCGAAACGTATGGTTCTAATCTAAATACACACGGCATTAGCCCAAAAAACATGAATTATTTATATAATCCGGGCCGTGAAAGCCTTAATATACACAATAATAAAGAAATTCACAAGTTGAATCTCTAGTTAAACATAGTCCGTGGTTTGATACCGGGAAAGGTGTATAGTGGAGTTCATTTCAGACATCTCTTCGCCTAAAGAAATATCGTGCTATTATTAATAAGACGGTTCTTTTATTATCACTGAAATACAATACAAACTTATTCTTCAGAACGGCTTTTCGGGTTATTAGGCCTTGTGTAACGCTGCTTGTCCCCACAAAAACACAGTACAAAACTAGAAAAATTACTGAGTTTTAATTCACCGGCCGTGAAAGCCAGTATACCATCTTTAGGAAACCTTCATAAGGGGTTATGGCTGTTTGAGCTTTTAGTTCTCGCAATGAAGATGAGCAGGTGCGCTTCATATAATACTACTACTACTGCTACTACTACTACTACTACTAATATAATAATAATAATAATGTAGTATGGCCTCCTTGAACACTATAGCGCTTTCTAGTAGAGAAATGAGGAACTTTGTGTTGGCGGAAACTCCCGAGATTCATTTTGCCATTATGAACACGGCCTACTGAATTGAAATGGGTTCTTTGACATGCCAACATCGTATGACTTGCGTGTCGTAATTTCTGTCGCCTTTCAAAAAAATCACTTGACACGGCCAGGAGCGAACCTGCAAGCTTGGGGTTAGTAGACCGACACGTTAACCACTCACCCACCGTGGCAAGCTGCGCTTAATAAATGGGAAGGTTTGGTGTCTTAGGCGAAACCCCACACAAGACACGGCACAAACTTAGAAAAATTGCTGAGTTTTCTATAATGAAATCTATACGTCACTAATTATTATTATTTGTGCAGATTACAGAAAGTTACTATTCACCAGGTAATAAGGCAACAATAGAAATGTCACCGAAGTTTCCTCTATGTAATTTGCGATCAATTACGTGAAATATTATTCACCTTCGTTGTGTGGCTGTGCCGTGACGCAGAACCGCAGGAGTTGACTCGGGGAGGTAGACTGGAGGCGCTGTTTGCTCGTGTGGTAACTAGCAGCTTGAGTATGCTGACCACAGGAATCCTTAGTGTACTGCACGTCATGAACTTCAGGTGTTGATAAGCCTATAGCCTATAGCCTTCTTCCAACTGCGACCGCATAGTCTCTCCCTCTGCGTATCGACTCGTAACGGGTGTTCACAGGATCGTAGAGAGCGAGCGATCACGCGACCGGGACCACAACCAGAGGGCCCATTAGACACGTTTACATTCTTCTCCAATTATAACCTTTAATTTACAAAGGAAAAACAAATGGGTCAAGGAGTAGTCAGTTAAATAATTGATTGCCAATTGTTTAGTCAGTTCAGGAAAGGAAAATTTAATTAACCGATTAAAATACTTGCCATTACCTCAATGTTGCATTAAAATTCAATATAATAAGCCTAAGTGTGGACAGTCTGGGCCTATTGTAAACCTTTAACAGTATATTGGAAAATTTCACATGCATTAACCGGAAATCCAGCCTGGTCCGCCTTGGTGAGAAGTAAGCTGTTTGACCACTGTGCTGTCAACCTCCCAACTCCATCTACAAATATTCCTGAGTTCAGGAAAGGATGCTGTCCAACATACTTTTTTTTTTTTTTTTTTTTTTTAGCGTGTGGATTTAGCGTCGGGAGTGTCCGAGGACATGTTCGACTCGCCAGTTTTGTAGCTGCTTCGAGGCGGACACCCAATGGGTGAGCTACACATACCGTCGCGTGTGTAGTGTTGTCTGGGGAGGGAAAGTTTGAATGTAAGGACAAGGAGTTGCAAGGTAGCGGCTGTGGCCTATAGTTAGGGACCAACCCCGGCATTTGCCAGGAAGAAGATGGGAAACCCCAGAAGACCATCTTCAAGGTTGCCAGCGGGGGGATTCAAACCTCCTCGCCTCGCGGATATGAGCGACTGCCAGCAGTCATGCCCAGTCATGCCGTAATGACCACGGCTAACTCACCCGGTGACCAACATACTGATAAAGGTTTACAATAGGCCCAGACTGTCCACACTTAGGCTAATTATATTGAATTTTAATGCAACATTGAGGTAATAGCAAGTATTTTAATCGGTTAATTAAATTTGAAAACCCGTTACGATCCAAACGAGATGCATGTGAATGCATACGTTGAACTTTACAATGTGGGAGATGTGGGAGAAGTATTAGTTGGAAGTACCCTATGTGTTTCAAAAATATCAAGGAATGACGTGTTATTGAATATTTCTTTCTCCGGTAATGTTTTGTGAATTGCTTGGTATTTAGATATCAACTCTGGGTAACTTCCTCGCTTGCATTTATATGAGCAAAAGGGACATACGTCAATTTAACATGCAGACTGCATTTTCGTCCATAAAATAAACTTTTACGCTCCTGTATACTCAGTCAACCGTAAATTTGAGTAAACTTTCTGGAGTGAAATTTATTGTCGTGCATTGAAAACAATAAAAAAGCAAAACAGCTCGGGGAGGGAAATATAAAGGGACTAGTTTGATTTAATCCTAACGTGGAGTGTGATACTGCAACATAGGGAGTCGGGTTTGTAACCTGCAGTATGTCGACAGTCTCAGCCTAATTTTATTTGTATTTATCTAATTATCGTATGGCTTTTCAGATGGGTAGATGGGGTTACAGACGAAGAGGTATTAAGACGAGTGGGAGAGGAGAGATGTTTCTGGCGACAGCTAATGAAGAGAAGAGATAGGTTGGTAGGACACCCAGGAATAGCAAGCTTAGTTATGGAAGGAAGGGTCGAGGACAGGAACTGTAGGGGTAGACCAAGGTTAGAATATGTTAAACAGATTAACTCGGATGTAGGGTGTGGTAGCTATGTAGAGATGAAACGATTAGCTCAGGACAGGGAGCATGGAAAGCTGCATCAAACCAGTCAAAAGACTGAAGACTCAAGCAACAAAAACGTATGGCTTTTACTGCCGGGGGTGTCCGAGAACATGTTCGGCTCGTCAGAGGCAGTAGCTGCTTCAAGTGGACACCCATAGGGTGAGCTACAAGTTCCTTTAAATTTCAAGTAGTTCCAACTTTCGCTACCAGATATCAATGATACCTATTGGTGAACGTTGGAACTTGTGATTTGTGACTTAAGATACCAGGGTTTTGTTGAATACCGCAATGAGTTGTGAATGCAAAGATAACGAGGAGTTAAATTAATAAGGGTTAAGGTACTGTACGTTTAGGAAGAAGATCCACATTTTTTAACCGACTCCTCTGAAACTTTTACCACATCACACATGAAACCCAACCATCAATCTTTGGTTTTAGAAACTTTTTCTGTTTTTAGTTCTCTGAATTTTTGAAAGACAGAATATAAAGTGACAATTTATCAAAATGCCCTAAAATTACTAAATATTATTCAATCATGAAATTTATTTTACTGAGTTCTCTAACATATATAAAGTTCTGAACTAGAATCATGCAGTAATCTGCAACAGACAGAGAGATGGATTTTTTACATTTTCCAAAAAATAAAAAACCAAATTTATCTGTGCTTAAAATAAAAGAAGATGGCTAAAATGTTATTATCAAAGTATCCAAAATGCTCTAGTTCACAGAATTCCTGCATTCATTAGATTTAATTTGATGTATCAATAATATTCCTATGACAATTGTTGATGTTGATTTTATTAATTCGTAAGCCATAAGATGTTAAAGATTTTAATTCTGAGAATAACGTAAATGAAGTTACACATTTGTGATGTCACCAAATTAACTAAATTAAAGACGATCATTCTTTGTATGTGATGAACCTTGATCCTACACTTGCACATAGCTAATATAATTATGTAATTTTCATTATTTTCATACCTTATTTGATCCAGGATCTCTAGATACAAGTAAGGTGCTGTGGAGCCATGTCCCCTTTACATGTGCACACGAGCCCCGGTAAAATAGTCCAACTACTTACAGATGGAATATCGACTTGAAATATTTGTTAATATGAAGCAGACAAATAAGGCTTCCAATTTCAATGAAAAAAAAAAAAAAAAAAAACGAAAATTTAATATTTGGTAAAAAAATGCAATTTCAACCTACATAGGCCCTAACACATAAAGAACTAAAGGCATGCAAAGGTTGTAAAAGCTGTTTGCTATGGATAACGAAACGTGTCGGGAGGGAGGACCGTACAGTGACTACAGGGCGCCCGAGAATGTTCTCCGCAGTGGGTACGTGCAGCTGTGAGTGGTTGAGTCATGAGTTTAGTTGGCAGCACTGCACTGTGTCCTTCAAAGCGGGACTCCCCCGTTTGGGCTGTCAGTGTGTATTGCGATAAGCGAGCGAGCCTGCACGTCTTCAGTGTGTATTGCAGTATGCGAGCGTTCAGATAGATTATTGAAAGAGTGCAACAGTATACAGGCGGTAATGTTTACTACTGAAGAGAATTCTTTTGGTGGAATACGTTTTTCGCGAAGGCGATCAGTTTACAGAAAATGTAAAATTAAGATTTCAGGCGCGGTTTCCTAATTCAAAGTGTCCAAACCGTGGTACTGTAAATAAATTTCGTGTGACTGGCTCAGTTCACAATGTACCGGGAACAGGCAGGCCTACGCTTTTAACAGGCGAGAAACTTGATGAAATCTCCGATATAATGCTGCGTAGTCCAAGTAAATCAACACGAAAATCAGCTCAACACACAGGAATCTCTAAGTCGACAGCACATAAAGCAGTAATAGACAAGCTTCAGTTGTTCCCTTATAAAGTTACCGTGGTTCATGCATTAAAACAAACTGATTACGGAAAAAGAGTGATGTACTGTGAATGGTTCCAGCATCTGTTATGAATGGCTGTGGTGAGTACAAAGTTTACTGTTTATTTGTTATGATGCAAGCGGCAGCCGTGCTACCAACGTAACTGCTGTGGCTAGCTCTCGCAGACGCATGTAGGCGTTGCGGAGAGCATTCCCGGACTCACTGTACTATCCCGTGAACATTCATTTGTTGTTATTCTAAAAGTAAGGTTAGTTATACTTATTGTTAGTAGAGTCAATGAGTTCGTGGACTGGCATCTAGAGTGTAGGCCACCAGTAGAAACAGTGAGTCGTACATTTTGCCGTACAACACTGTGTTAAAATAAATTATACAGAACCACATCCTCACTCAAACAAGTCGTCGTTGGTCGCTATGCACGTCTGGTAACATTCGTATAGCTGTTAGATACACCGCAGGAAGGACCGGTACGACATCTCTTGTGGCAATAATGATCTCCTCAGCCGAATGAAAACTACGCCCATAGATCTGTGCATTCTACCTGGGAATGAGATCAGGTGAGTACGGAGGTTATGGAAAAGTGATGACCTGTTGCACCTGTGAGTTCTTTTTGGACACACACAGAGTGATCTTCTGGAGCGTTGTCATGTAGCATCAACCAATTCTTTCTATACCAAAGCTCAGGACGCTTACAATTTTTTTTAGCGTATGGCTTTTAGTGCCGGGAGTGTCCGAGGACATGTTCGGCTCGCCAGTTTTGTAGCTGCTTCAAGACCGACACCCAATGGGTGAGCTACAAGTACCGTTGGGGAGGAAAGTTGGAATGTAAGGACGAGGAGTTGGAAGGTAGCGGCTGTGGCCTATAGTTAGGGACCAACCCCGGCATTTCCCTGGGAGGAAGATAGAAAACCACAGAAGACCATCTTCAAAGTTACCGGCGGGGGATTCGAACCTCCTCGCCTCCCGGTTGTGAGCGACTGCCAGCAGTCATGCCGTAACGACCACGGCTGACTCACCCGGTGACACTGAATTGAATCGCGTAGACGGCGAAGGATCTCTTCTAGCGGGTATTGTTGACAGTTGCTTCCTGTGGGATGAATTCCAAGTGAGCAATACGTAGTGAGTTGAAAATCAGTTCAACCATCCCCTTGTCTTTTGATTTGTCTTGTCGGTTTCTTTTCGGTCGTGGCAATGATGGATATTTCCAGGTGGCCGATTGTCGCTTCAGTTGCGGATCATAGAGAAAACACCGTTTTTCGTCTCCTGTTAATAATTATGATCCCGTTGAGAAATGGCTCATCATTGTCAGCAGTAGTGATCAGATCACCACAAATGGTCAAGCGATCATCACGTTGGTCTTGCGTCAGGATGCATGGTACACTGTGCTGGGTAACACGCAACATGTTCAGACAGAATTTTGTGGCACGTACCATGGCTGGTCCCTACTGTTGCTGCAAGATCATATATCGATAGGGAGCGATTGGCACGCACCAGCATACCAACTTCTTGGCGACCCCCAGGGATTCCTGAGCAAGGTCCATTCTTTCCCCTTTTTCTCTTGACTTTGAGGCGGGTACTTTTCTCTTTCCATTTCATATCTGCCTTTCATGGCTCTCCTTTCAGGTCCATCAATCCTTATTTCTTTTACTCCTGTCCATTATATTTTATTTCTTTTTCTAGTACGTACTGTAGGTTAGTTGTTAAGCGAGTAGTTAGGTTGGTTGGTTCATAAGTTTAGGGGCTGCGACAACGCGGTCATGTAGCCCCATGTACTTTGTGTGTGCGTAGAATCTGTCTGATAACCGGTGTTAATTGTGATGACTGTATTAGTGTGTGTTATCTGTTTTTTAATTTAAGTAATGCAACTTAGAATTTTTCAAATAGTTCCTACTTTTTCCGCCAAGCGCCACCGTCAACGACTACTAGGCCAAGTTCAGAACATTGCTACTAGACGCCACCACAGTCGGCTCTTGGCAACGAACGTAGAAACCTAAGAGCGTTGTTTACATTCTTGACCTATCCAATTTAGCTTCACACAGGTGCAATTAGTGGAAGGTTCTTTAACATGCCATAAATCTATGACATGGGACCGCCGGCTTTACTTCCCCTCCGAAGGAAGGCATACTGAGGGATTTTTAACGCTCTTAAAAAATTCGACGGCTTCGGCCGGGTTTGAACCCGCGATCTTGGGCATAGAAGCTCAGCATGCTACCGACTACGCCACCGAAGTCGCCTAAGCCAGTAGTTAGTTTTAGTTGTAGGTTTCATATTATTATCACTATCACCCTGACCATTAGGGGCCAATAACCTAGATGTTAGGACCCTTAAAACATTAATTATCATCATCATCATCATCATCATCACCACCATCATCATCATCATCATCATCATCATCACCATCATCATCACCATCATCATCATCAAAGTATAGTTCAATAGGGCAGTGCAGGCCACATACCATTTCATAAAGCTTGTATAACCCGAAACGTAGCCTAAACAACCTGTAATAAAAATTACTTTACACTCAGACACGATATCTGATTTTCTCCTCTCCTGCCTTCTGCTCAAGGCCCTCAAGGAGGCCGGGTGTATGTAGCCCCACCACTTTTGGTGCACCCTAGATAATGCTACACCCTCAGGGGCTCACGGCTGGTGAATTCGGGAGTTGGTGACCCCGAGGGATTCCTGAGCTGAGTCCGTTTTCCCCTTTTGTCCCTTACCTGTGGGGAGGACCCTCTCCTCTTTCACTTTCCTACCTGCCTTACATGGCTCTCCTTCCTTCCAAGTCCCTCAATCCGCATTCTTCCAGGGTTGAGGGCATTTATTTTCCTCCTGTCCTTTATTTGTCTTATTCTCCTTTAGTTTTCCATTTCTTCTTCTAGTATGTAGGTTAGTAGTTTTAGTTTTCAGTTTGCATTTCATTTTCATCTTCACGATCACCCAAACCATTAGGGGCCGATAACCTAGATGTTAGGCCCCTTAAAACAACAATTATCATCATCATTCTGATTTTCTCCAAGGGTTAATTCCATTATTTTTGTTTTAAATTTATTGTTTTATTTTCCATAAATTCTTTCAAATTGTAATGCTTTTCAGTCGTTCAATATTATTGTATCCATTTGTAATGGGCGTTTCCCTAATCCTGAGAAAAACTACATGAGATTAATACATTTTTTAGGGAAACGCCCATTACAAATGGATACAATAATGTTGAACGACTGAAAAGCATTACATTTTGATTACTAAGGCAACAGGGAAAAATGGATTCCAACACAATAATGAATTGCTTCCTCAAGACCATTTAAAAACTCATTCAAATCCTCGGCCAATATGACAATGTCATCAGCAAATGTCAGAGTTGATATTATTTCTGCTATAAATATGTAGCAAATATGGGAGCTAGAAACATTTTCACTTGTAATCACCAAATTTGGTGCCAGAAATATTTTACAAACCGACACGGAGTAGTTGGAATTATGTGGAATTTTTGACACCCATCAAGTATCCGAATTCCTTGGATGAGAATCCAGCCCGCAATCATCAGACGATTACTTCCCACTGACCCTCCAAGGACAAATTGGTTGAGGTAATAACGATTATTTACGTTTTAAGTGATGGGTCATTAACCGGTTGAGAATCACATTGTCTGTGTTAATGACCAGACCAAAGAATTCTCTCCTACCCGTTATTCCACTACAGAGCATGAACGTACGAGAGTAATGGAAATGGACATTACTGTGCACTTGTAGTAATATACGGCACTGAAATTACATCCTGCCACATAAAACGAGACACCATATTCCCTCATCGTTCCCTTTCTGTGTTGTAAATATATTTAATTCAATAAATATGACAGTGATTAGCAAACTATATGTACTGTCTGGGATTTCTATAATAAAATGTTATTAGATGTGAAGTGTGTAGGTTGGCAATACAAATTGTCGCATTACGTCAAAGCACACTGCTAGTCATATAACGCCATTGCGGATGCCTATACTACTGCTGTTTCACTTGTTTTATTTCGGCTGTGCCTGTATAATGGTTTGTTTGCGCGACTGAAATGAGTTACACACATGGATGAGTCTCTCCCATATAAAAAAACCCTGGAGGCTAATATAATTAGTTTGGTTTAGAATTACACAAACACTAATGGGTCTAAATTGGTCGAACTCTGGTAATGAAACAATGCTCAGCTAGTTTGTTAACAACAATGGAAAGTCATTTATGGAATAAATGTGTTGCCAATAATACATAGTTCATATATAAGGAATTAAATATTTTTGAACATTTTATTGTGCGGCGTTTTATATTAGTGATCGTGGCGTGCGATAAAATCATTAAATCATCCAAGGAGGGTTTGGGGAAACATAAACTGTCAATAAACTGCAGTGCGTTCCGAAAATTTCATCGCACCTCCACAGGCGTTTCCTGACCTACCAAGTCAAGTAAGCAAAGGGGAGCTGAAGGAACTTGTGATAAACGAAAGAAGGATCCTGGAAAAAAGGAAGAATGAAGATCTGTATAAGCAGAAGAAGGCTAAAATTTTACGGGCATTTGATGAGAATGGACGGGAACCGGCGGACAAAGAAAATTTTTGAATACACCACAGGGTTGAAAGCTACTACAAAATGGGTGGAAGAGGTCAAAAGAGACGCCATTGAAGTTGGACTAACTGAACTTGTCATTCACGATAGGAAAACGTTTCGAAACCGAGTTGACAATATCAAGACGTTCAAAGAAAAACCACCACAACACAGGCAAAATTTGGTAATAACAGATTAGCAGAGGAAGATTAGAAGTGAAAGAATGAAGAGGTTGTGGCAAGAAAAGAGGAAAAAATTGACCATAAAGCCTTAGGTTCCATGTGGTCCACAGATGGCCAAAGTCGGAAATAAAAACAAATAATCATACACAAAAGAAACAAATTAGAACTCTAATTGACGGACACAAAATTGCCACGAAACTTACTCCATTGAGCATACGATAGGTAGAAGAATGCAAATGGTAGAACAGTTAGTTAGTAATTGTTGTTTTAAGGGGTGGATCAGCGAGGTTATCAGACCCTAAAGAGAGCACAATGAAATGACGAAGAGATATTGGGAAGAAAAGAAGAAACATTGGGCTAAACAAGTTCTAACGCGCTCCTTATTTGGGTATAACAAATCAAAAATAATAATAATAATAAATAATGGTTAATGGGCATCTCACGAGAATGAGAGAGAGTCGGATAACGAAGAAAGTGGGTAGAGGAAACGAAAAAGGGCATAGGAAGTTGGAATCAATCCAAAAGAGATCTAGAATAGAGATACGTTCCGAATTAAGATTGATAGATTCAAGAGTTTCAGGGAAAACAATGTAAGAAAGTAAGAACACCGCTTAAGAGAAACGGAGAAGAACTATTGGAAGAAGAGGAGGTAATAATAACTCGACAGAGGAAAGGAGAAGCACCACATCAAACGAGTGAATAATACACACATCAAAAAAAGTTTTGCATCACCTCGGTTCCAAGAGTTCCGGAACCGTTAAATACAAAGGGAATAGAGATCAACACAAACAACATTTCAGCTCGTTTTATTGCTCATGAGACCCACACATTGCATGTTGTACCATCATACAGCTAGACTTTCAGCATTTGTGGTCCAGATTGCAGTACACACCACTACCTCTAATACCCAGTAGCACGTCCTCTTGCATTGATGCATGCCTGTATTCGCCGTGGCATACTATCCACAAGTTCATCAAGACACTGTTGGTCCAAATTGTCCCACTCCTCAACGACAATTCGGCGTAAATCTCTCAGAGTGGTTGGTGGGTCAAGACGTCCATAAACAGCCCTTTTCAACATATCCCAGGCATGTTCGATAGGGTTCATGTCTGGCGAACATGCTGGCCACTGTAGTCGAGCGATGTCGTTATCTTGAAGGAACGCATTCACAAGATGTGCACGATGAGGTCGAGAATTGTCGTCCATGAAGACAAATGCCTCTCCAATATTCTGCCGATATGGTTGCACTATGGGTCGGAGGATGTCATTCAGGTATCGTAAAGCCGTTTCGGAGCCTTCCATGACCACCAGTGGCGTACGTCGGCCCCACATAATGCCACCCCAAAACATCAGGGAACCACCACCTTGCTGCACTCGCTGGACAGTGTGTCTAAGACGTTCAGCCTGACCAGGGTGCCTCCAAACACGTCTCCGACGATTGTCTGGTTGAAGGCATATGCGACACTCATCGGTGAAGAGAACGTGATGCCAATTCCATGGGGTCCATTCAGCATGTTGTTGGGCCCATCTGTACCGCGCTGCATGGTGTCGGGGTTGCAAAGCTGGACCTCGCCATGGACGTCGGGAGTGAAGTTGCGCATCATGCAGCCTATTGCGCACAGTTTGAGTTGAAACACGACGTCCTGTGGCTGAACGAAACGCATTATTCAACATGGTGGCATTGCTGTCAGGGTTCCTCCGAGCGGCCATCCGTAAGTAGCGGTCATCCACTACAGTAGTAGCCCTTGGGCGGCCTGAGCGAGGCCTGTCATCGACAGTTCCTGTATCTCTGTACCTCCTCCATGTCCGAACAACATCGCTTTGGTTCACTCTGAGACGCCTGGAAACTTCCCTTGTTGAGAGCCCTTCTTGACACAAAGTAACAATGCGGACGCGATCGAACTGCGGTATTGACCTTCTAGGCATGGTAGAACTACAGACAACGTGAGCAGCGTACCTTCGTCCTGGTGGAATGACTGGAACTGATCGGCTGTCGTACCCCCTCCGTCTAATAGGCCCTGCTCATGCATGGTTGTTTACATCTTTGAGCAGTTTTAGTGACATCTATGAACAGTCAAAGGGACTGTATCTTGGATACAATATACACAGTCAACGTCTATATGCCGGAGATCTGGGAACCGAGGTGATGCAAAACTTTTTTTGATGTGTGTATTTGGGCGGAGAGGAAACACCTAACCAGCAAATGAATTGTTTCTCGTGGTTCACAATAGGCTATAATCATAGATTGCCTAAATCAGTTGTTCTGAAACGGGGGACACGATATTTTCGGTGGGGGGGGGGGGGGGAGGTGGCGTACGACATTAACAAGAGGGATGAAGACAACATGGTAGAAAGATAAATACCGTATGTAACCTGATAGAAAATGAATACATGAATTAATGTACTGGGTTATTCCTAAGGAAGTATAGGCCTATGACTTCAAAAACATGTTCAAAAAGCTTTAAATTATAGAGAATGATTGCTTGGACAAACAAAAGGAGCAGGAGGGTACCTGTCATGGAGAGACAGGTTGGAAATTTTATGTTTCCAGAGTTTGGTATTGACATTTTTAAATATGAATATTCTTTTAAATATTTCAATCTCACTATATAATACGCTAAGGTGTATGTTTCACAAAACTCAAGCTCCTAAACCTGAGGGAGTTTGAAGGTGTGGTTTGTATCAAAATCTTCCAAATCGTCTCAATAGTACAGGAAGAAATCTTGCATCTCTTGAAAAGTCAACGGAAATGTATTTATTTGTTTATAAAGTGCCTTTATACAAATGAACAAGACTATAGCCCCTGGCAGATCTGTGCGCGTCCAGCTCACATAGCGCTAGAGACGGGCGGGTAGTCTGTACACATGGGGCGAACACTACCCATTACGCGAGAGTTCTCGTACAGATCCACTAGTTTACATTCTTGTTTGTGGTTTGGCCTACATTTCTTTTGGTACTAAAATTATATTTTATTAACTAGTTTTGTGTTTTATAATTAATAATTGGATAGCCTACCGTTATGATAATTCTGAACAGTTTCCACGCAGTTCTTTTTCTTTTTTTTTTGGTAAAATTAATACTCCAATATTTGGAATTTGGAATTTATTCCAGAATCCACAAATGTAAGTATTTCTAAAAAAGATATATCTAAGCTTATATGGGACATAGAAATAGTAAAGCTTACAAAAGGGGATCGCCAAGTAGCGAAGTTTAAGTACCGCTGGCCTAGTCTCATTTCTTCTGGTACCGGTTTCAAGAAAGGAAAACTTTGCTAACTCTACTCTCGTTGTAGTATGCTACTCCAAATGCAGTAGGGTAATTGGAATATGTTAAGGGAATACTTTTGGTCTGGTAGGCTGGCAAATATCAGTTAGCATAAAAATGGAAGACCTTTGGAGTGATACAAGCTGAGCTGTACATGACAGAAAATTCAATAATTACACAAGCCATTGTTTTAAGCGTCAATGAAGACGGCAGGAAACGAAGACCATAAAGGGGATAGAGAATGATGGGCAGTAACACTAAGAGTCGGCTATAAGGCTGGTTGATGGCAAGGCATTACCCCAGTGAGCATTATCACTAGACCATCTAGCTACTAGCTACTGAACCACGTGAGTGGTGTACTTCAGTTTAGATTAAGAACAGCAAGTTGTCTCTCGACCAACTATTCATAAAAATGTTCTTTCCCTTCCTTATCACACGCAATATCACATTAAACGAGGGAACCCCGAATGGAATACATTATCTCACTGACAATGGTTATAGGAGCCAAGTGGCTGTCCATAAAATTTCACGGGAAGTTGGATTCAGTTGATTATTTATGGGGATACCTAGCGGCTTCAGCGGCGTAGTCAGTAGCATGCTGAACTGCTGTTCCCAAGATCGCGGGTTCAAACCTCGCCGAAGTCATCGCATTTTTAAGAGCGTTACAAATCCCTCTGTATGCCTTCTTTCGGAGGGGAAGTAAAGCCGACGGGCCCATGTCATACATTTATGGCATGTAAAAGAACTTTCCACTAACTAAACTTGTGTGAGGCCAAATTTGTAGGTTAGGTTTGATTAATGCTCTTAAGTTCCAACGTTCGTCACAACGCGCTGCTTGCCATGACATCTAGTAGTATGCAAGTGCACAGCTAGGTGTCGTGGACTGTAGCATCTGGTAGCGAAAGTGGGAACTACTCGAAAGTATCGTCTGCAGCTTGAATTAAAATCAGTTAACTCACACTAATACAATCATCACATCACCTGTTATCAGACAGATTCTACACACATCCAAAGTACATGGGGCTACATGACCGCGTTGTCGCAGCCCCTAAACTAAGGAACCAACCGAAGTGGTATTAAGATGAGTTGGAGAGGAGAGATGATTCTGCTAATGAAGAGAAGAGATAGGCTGGTAGGACACATACAAATACTAACAGTTATCGGGCGCTGCACAACCTTAGATCAGGAGGTTTGATGGGTTTGTATCTACCACATTTCTTGAAGTTGCCAATCTCTGTTTCACATAGTGAAGAACGCAACAATAGTCTACGTGTTAATGAAGGCTCATAGATGATATGTTGTTTAGAACATATTACCAGAGTTGTGGTTATTCGGGGAGGAGGGAAGTTTGTTTACTTGGCTGCACCATATTCGAGCCTTCGTGTGTGTCCTTACTTCACGTGAGTCGCCGTGCGACTGAGCAGGTCTGTGCGTGTTTGGTGGGCTGCAGAGCGCCAGGGGCAGCATGGTACCATAGGAAGCGTGGGAACATTGAGACTGCAGTATATCCCTCGCCGCGTTTCTGCTTTGACTAGTTACACCTAGATTCTATCGACAATCTGGCAGAATGAACATCCCTCATTCCTTAAAATGTGATTTTGTATTCGATATTGCATGTCCATAGATGAGAAAACGTGGTGGTACACTGGCATTGTCACTTGGTTTTAATCCGGACGGTCGAGTTTCAAATCCTAGTGATAGTGAGGCGGAATCTCCGTCCGAACCATCATGTGGCGTCAGGTAGGGCATCCGTATTTACGACCCCGGTCACAATTAAATGTGCCAGTTTGGATCCGGCGACCTCAAATATAGTAATTAGGACAAGACAGGGAAGGTTCATTAAATTATTTTCGGTTTACTTACTGAATAATAAGATTTTCCATTATTGGATTTTCACGACGGTTTATACGAAAAGAAAGCTTTCAGATATTAGGTGGTGTATTGCACTGGACGTACAAGACATTTAGATGGAAGGCAGAGAGTTAAAAAATAACTGACCTATTCGGCGATTGAACCTGAGACGTCAGGTTGCAAATTCCGTAGGTCTGACTACTGAGCTTAAGGTGGAAATATTTCAATTCTTGTTACTGAAAAGTACATTATCTTATGTAAAACTAGACTATGCTTAGCACAACCACATACAAGAAAGCTCAATTTGTCAGTAATTCGAATTGCTTTTGTATTATCGAACGGTGTACCTCGTTGAGGTCACTGTGGAGGTTAGGGTTCGATTCCCAGCACTGCCTTGAAACTTAATTCTGGTCTGAGTGCTTGAACGGGGTTAACTCAGACTCTTGAGGCAAAACTGAGAAGAGGTGGGTTCGATTCTTTCCTCAACAATTCTAGCAGTAGTGCTCCATGGTTTTCCACTTCTACTCCACGCAGATGCTGGCAAATGCCACGACCGCCTGATACACACACATACATTGGCACAGCCATCAACATGGCACCGTTTATCAGACTGATTTATTCACACCAACGTACACGGGGTTACTTCACCACGGTGCCGAAAAGCCCATAAGTGATTTAACACCAACAACAACAAATGATGAATTTTCCAACGAACTTTACATGTCTTGCAAAGTGCACACGTAATATAGAAAAGTAAGTAAAGAGACCACCACGTGGTGTAGGAAGAATAAGAATTTTCGAATAATATTTCTAATAAATGAATAATATTCCTAATATACGTGGTGTAGGGACTAGCATCATTGGCTGTCGCCACAGAGGTCCGGGTTCGATTCACAATTCACCCATCCTGGAAGTGGTTTTCCGTGGTTTCCCACTTCTCCTCCAGGCAAATGCCAGGATGGTTCCAAACTTAAGGACACGGCCGATTTATTCCCAAACCTCTCCTGAATTTCAAATAGGCCTACACACTAATACAGCCACCACAATAATACTGGTTATAAGACAAATTTCATACACACCTAAGTACAAGGGGCTAAATGAGCACGATGTTCAAGCAAAAACAGCAACAACGAAATAAGTAAAGACACAATGAGCTACATATGTAGGTCAGTTCTTTTACATTTAGTCCTCTTGGCTGTCACCGCAGATGTCCGGGTTCGATTTCCGGCTCTGCCCAAAAATATAATTCTGGTTTGAGGGCTGGAACGGGATACACTCAGCCTCATGAGCCGAAACAGAGAAGAGTTTATCAGACAAATTTCACACACACACACACACACACACATACCCAAGTACACAGGGCTACATGACACCTAATATGAATCAACAACAACAACTCTACACGGGCCAAAAGTTGTCAGTGTGTGTGTGTGTGTGTGTGTGTGTGTGTGTGTGTGTGTGTGAGTGTGTATGTGTTTGAGTGTGTATATCGCTCCCGCCCCGCCCCCCAATCAATTCAAACATGACGAAACCGAATTGAACGAAACTTGGTACACAGGTAGCACTAGTAAAGGACACCTCGGTGCCATATTTTAAATTGCCGCCATCTTTACGGAAATATAATGGTGGCCACCCAAATGTTCAAAGCTTGAACCAAATTACCACTAACCAAATCATCTAATCTCTACCAAATTATGCAACAACATACCTCCTCCTCTTCTTGCCTAGTACGACTCAATATAGCGCTGACTTGCGTTTTTGTGGGTATCTACCCACATAACCTAACGGTGGTACTTTTTGAGAATCCAACCAGCCTTCAGGTTGTCTACCTAACAGACAGACCTTCAAGTGAGAAGGGACACTTGACCGAACTACAAGGCCACCAGACAAATAGTTCGAAGACGGCGACCGTGTACGTATACAAATCAATGCCCCCTATCAACTCAAACACAACGAAACCAAATCGAACCACCTTTATTACAGAGGTATAACTAGCAAGGGACAACTCAGTGTCATGTTGTATATCGCCGCCATCATTACGAAAAAGAAATGGCGCCCACTTAAATGTTCTGAGCCTAAATCAAATTACGACCAATCTAATCATCCAATCTCTACCAAATTTTGCAAAAAAATACCTTAACGCGGGAAGCGTCGTTTTTCCAAACTACAAGGTCATCAGCCAAATAGTTTCAAGATGGCGGATTTATGAATAATGCAAGTATTATAGCTTAACCGTAACTTACGATTCAACAAGGCCCAGCCTCACCAAATCCGCTTATCGTACATAGGGAGGTTTAAACTGTCCTCAAGAAGGTGACCGGTACGATATTAGCATTTCAAAATAGAATTTGTAAACGTAGCCGTGACTAACAGTTCAGACTGACCGTGCCATATCGTGCTGGGCCGTGCCGTCCCGTTGGGTCAAAATGGAGGCTATTGTTTGCTCGCAAGTCCATATTTCAGTAACTTCGTGAGTTTATAGCCTTTGAGGAATGTACTGAACAAAATAATACATATTTAGTATCAAATGGTTTATAAAAATGGCAGAAAACGCTAATGAAAACGATTATTCCAAGATAAAAATAGGTTATGCAGTTATACTAAACCAGTTGTTAATCTAGTGTTGGTACTGGGCGTGTGTAGCGTAGTGGTAGCGCCTTAGCCAGATAGTCTAGAGGTTTGTGGATCAAATCCAAGCAGGTTCAATTTTCTTTACTTGAATTGTTATTTATTGATTTATAACTTCTCACACGTTATAATGTTAAGCATATATAGTGTGCATTTCCAATAGAAAATATATATATATATACTCATAACACATCATATTTCAACACTCGACTGCGGCGATTAGAATTCCTTGTCCTTGATCCGTGGTAGAGTTTACTGATGTTGTTTTTGTTGCTCATTCTTTAGGGGCTTTGCGGCATCATGGTCTTGTAGCTCCATGTACCTGGGTGTGTATAGGAGTTGTCTAGGGACCTGTGTCACAGTGATATCTGTAGGTTTACTGGTGTGTGTACTCTGATACGAGGAAGGATTAGGGTAGGAATCTGTTGTTGTTGTTGTTGTTGTTGTTGTTGTTTCATTTGAGATGCATGGACATCATGGTCATTTTCCCCGTGTACTTGGGTGAGTGTTGAATTTTGTCTGATTACCTGTGTTATTTTGATGGCTGTATTTGTGTGTATATAATTAATTCAGGTGAGGATTCAATCAATCAACGTATAATATCCGTATAGCACGTTGTATTTCAACAAGCTACTACAACCAACAATCAATAATTATATTTCTTGAAAAGGACAAAGAGTTATAACTATACCCATGCATTTAGGAAAACGTAAGCTATATTTACTTTACTGAACATCTTCTTGTCCTTGCGAATCGGCCAGAATTACGGACCACGCAAATATCACTTCATTTCCTTCTCATCGTTCTTTCATTCTTCCTCTTCCCCAACATTTCCTTCATTCTTTCACAGTGTTGCGCCTTTACCTCTTCTGTCGATCCTCCTCCCCTGTGCTCTCGCTGATCTTCCACAAGAACCTTTATGTTCGAAAGTCTTTCCCTATTCTGTCTCGACAGTCTTCATCTGTGATTTCTAGCCTCCTGAGTTCTTTCTTCTTCAGCTTGGTGATATGATTTTTATTATTATTATTGCTATTATTTTTATTATTATTGCCTTCTTAACCATCTTTAACCACTTACTTATAATCATTGCTCTGGTCTCTGTAGGCAACGGACGCACCGGTTCATGTTGAGACCCACTAAATGTCGTGTTTAGGAGAGAGTGCAGGTCTTCAGAATGCTGGATATCACATCGCGTGAGGTCTATCTCTTGTTAACATCACCTTATCTATGGGTGTTCAAATGTTCACACTGAAACAGTAGGAGTCTTTGCCTTGTAAATCACTCCCTGAGGGCATAACATGCCTCTGAGACTAATGTGAACTCGTCTGTATGTAGCAAATAACTCATGTAACTTCAGGCGTGTTGCATGGCACAGCACTACGATAGGCTATCGGCCCACAATATCTATGTTGGTTTTAATATTATCTTCATTATCTCACATATTTTCCCTGGTAAATAGCCAATGACCATCTCGATACAAGCTTCAATATTAACTGACTAAAATACAGTTTACGCCACAGTTCTTGACCGGTCAGCTCCGGTTGCGCAGTCATGCAGAGGCATGTACAATTAATACGTGAGTGGTCAGTTCTCACGTATTAATTGCCCTCTGGAATGACTGCGCAACCGGAGCTGACCGGCCAAACTGTGGCGTCAACTGAAGTATTGGGGCTAAGAATCCATGGTGGAACTACTGAAGTTACTTCTTTTCCGTCACCGACGGCAATTCTGTCACGACATGGCACGTTCTCAATATCGCTACGATCATTATGATCTAAAAAATAAGAGTAATATTTGGGGGCGTGGTGGCTCAGCGATCTAGCTGTATGCCTCTCACCAAGGCGGTCCGGGTTCGATTCCCGGTCAATGCATGTGAGATTTTCGAAGTGAAATGCCATGTCCCGTGGTTCGGATTCCACGTAAAAAGGAGGTCCCGTGGCTCATGATCTCGAGATTAACGGTCACGTTAAACTACAAGCTTCCTTCCTTCCTTTTAAGAGTAATATTGAAATGAGAAGTTGGTTTATAATGAATCAGACAGAAGAAATAGCAAATCTTAAAACACTTACGTGAAACTGATGTAAAGGTTTATTGACTTATTCTTAGGTTGGTATGCTTTGTAATTGTGATCATGGTTATGTTTACGTTGAAATGAAAAGCTTTATGCTATGTTACCTGTGTGAAGAAGAAAAACAAACAATATAATTTAAGTATAGTAATTAGGTTGATTGTGAATCTTAATTAATTGAAACATGAAATACTTACTGTGAAAATAGTTAGACCAATGGAATTAAGTAGTTACAAATGTATGAGTATAACCGACAGTAGTGGCTACGCTGGCTAAAGCGCAGCATTAGGTCATGGGGCCAAGCTCTCTGCTGACTCGGTAGACGCGTGGGTTCGAGCCCCACCGTCGGCTGTCCTTGAAATGGTTTTCCGTGGTTTCCCATTTTCAACACCAGGCAAATGCTGGGACGGTACCTTCTGACAGGCCACGGCCGCTTCCTTCCACATCCTTGCCCAGTTTCATTCACCATCATTCATTTCATCTCTCATTAACTCCTCTCATGAGGTTGGCGTCAGGAAGGGCATCCGGCTGTAAAAACCATCGCCACAAAGACTTCCATCGCATCTCATCCCCGACCCCGTTGGAAAACGGGAATAATAAGGGGTAGTCATACATACATACAAATGTATGAGTATATTTGATCATGTCATAAGTTGTTGAGAGTTACTAAGATCATTGACATTCCACTTCAAGCTGTCATTTCAAGTGAATTATCTTTCATCGTTAATCTAAAAATTGTAACAAATGTGATTTTTAGTCTTTTAGAGTAGCCTATTTTTGATAATTGTAGATAAATATTTGGAAATAATTTTGAAATCAGCCGTTTTATAAAATGTTTTGTCAATATTGCAACTTCATTTGTAGCTGAAGAAGGTTATATTATAACCGAAACCTGCACACTGTACTCAAGAATTACAATTTATTGTCATACGGTATTATTTTCCTATTTCATTATCATTTACCTAGATAATGTAATAAAGCTGTCATCATTACAAATATCCGTTTATATTGCATTAATTCTGAAAACTATATGTTGTAAGCCTACATCCGGTATTTTGCGACCAGTGTATCACAAATGTAACAGTTTTGATATGTATCTTTAAAACTCGTATTTTCGATAAGTTGAATACCCTAACGATTCGATGTATCGAAGTTCAACTGTATGACTACGTCGAAAGTTCCTAAAGTGCGGAACTAATAGGGAACCTATTGTTGGCATTTTAATAATAGCGCTCAGATATTGTGTTATAATTTGATATACTCTGTATATCTAAACAAGTTGTGCTGTTATTTATAGTAATATATATCTTTTCCAACACTGATAGCTTCAGCACCAATGAACAGGGGTAATGCGTGATAGAGATCTAAGATAAAGATATAAGAGACTACCTTACCGCTACCGTGACATGCTCTAGGCCTATAAATCTCCCTCAATCTCCCTTCCCGGTGAGATAGCATTCTACCCGACCAATCAAAAGAAGACTAACTTTTCTCTAGTATTAAATCATAAAAAGGATTCCACCATTCCTTTCACTAGCGCAGTAAATTAATAATCAAGATTAAAAGCACGCAATATCTTCGTGCCAAGTAACAATCATGTCAGACGTTTTCGTTTCTCTTCTGCCTGACTTAACCCACTGCGGAATATTTTATCGTCAGGGCATTCACTTTCTTAGCGTACGAAATGCATTGTTATTTGCAAGATTTACTTGGCTAATGTCGTAGATTATGAACCATTTGTCGTGAATTATTTCCATTTGCATAAATCTTCTGCGTATGTAAACGTCCAATTACTCGAAGATTGGATGATGGTAATGAAGGTGAAGGACTGGGGAAACTATGCTACAATGATTGGTTTCTAGACAGGAATGATATTGGAGAAGAAGTTCAATTCTTTCTACTGTATCTTATGAGGTTGATAGCAACTTCCCACGTGAGATTAAAACGAAATTATTTCAATAAATTATATTAATTTGTCGAAAATATGAATACAAAACAAGTAGTTCCGTGAAGAACTATACAGCCTATTTTCATATATCCTGCTCATGTTAATTGTCTCTATCAACATACAAAATTTCAGTTTAATTGCTGTAACAGATTCGTAGATATTGAGAACCGTCTAAATATTTCAGATGGTCGCCAGGTTGGATTTTTATTTTTGTACTATTACATTAAGATTGTTGTGTACGTGTGGTATTCAAACTGCAATCGCATGATTAGAACACAAGAAATAAAAACGAGATTTTAAAATTACGCACAGCAGCCATATTGTGATTATGCAAACAATTGAAATAAATTAGGTGCCAGTGGATCAACATTTGTATACGCATTTAACGTGCAACGTTTCATGGCACTCGGATAGTTAATTCGCGAGAAACGTCCATTTAAATATTTAATCTTCGCGTCGCCGCCATGTTGGATTTGTGCTCCCCAGGTTACTGAAAGTCCTATAGGTGAACATATGTTCATATTCTCTATGAACATAAAAAAATTCAGTTAGGTTGCTGTAAAAGATTCATAGATATTGAGAACCGTCTAAATATTTCGGAAGCTCGCCATTTAGGATTGTTATATGTATAGGCCATAGAGTTATATACCATTCAAGGACAATTATTGCCTAGGTTCATTATTCAAACTTTCACTTCGATCGCATGATTACGACACAAGAAATAAAAACTTAATTTTAAAATTTCGCACAGCCGCCATCTTGAGGTTATGTAAACAATTGAATTAAATTAGATGGCAGTGCATTTCAATCTGCAAAATCATTTACTGTACCACATTTCACTGCGCTCAGAGAGTTAAATCACGAGAATAGTCTATTAAAATATTTCAAATTCGCTTGGTCGCCATGTTCGTTTTGTACTTTTCAGGTTTATGAAATATACATAGGTAAACGTGTATCAGTACCCTTTATCACCGTACAAAATTGCAGGGTGATATCTGTAATAGTTTCGGAGATATAGAATGTCAGTGAAATATTTCTCACTGCCGCCATTTTGAGGTTATGTAAACAATTGAACTAAATTAGACTTCAGTTCATTACAATTTGTATAAACATTTGCTGTACCAAGTTTCATTACGTTTGGATAGTTAAATCGCGAGAAAAGTCTATTTAAAAGTCTCATCTTCGCTTAGCCGCCATGTTGGTTTTGTAGTCACCAGGTTTTTGAAAGTCTCATAGGTGAACTTCTAGTAGTGCCCTTTATCACCGTACACAATTTCAGGGCGATATCGGTAATACTTTCGGAGATATTGAATGATAGTGAAATATTTCGCACAGCCGCCATGTTGGATTGGTGAGACGTAACAAAATTTGAAGGGCACGGTCGAGGTCGCCGGGAATAGTGCTATGAACTTACCGAGTTTCATTGAAATCGCTCCAGCCGTTTAGATTTTATTAGGGGGGGGATGACACACACACACCTCACACACACACACACACGCACACACACACACACACACGGACAAAAGGTGATCTCATAAGCCTATTTTTTCAAAATTGAAAGTAGGCTAAAAATACTGTAATGAAATCTCTGACTTTCGCGTCAAGATATGGTCTGCCTTAAATAATACATCTTCGATATGAATACTGGCTAAAATATCGCCCTGCGAAAGGAGGTAGTTAAAGAGCTTTGGATGTTGAGAGTCAACTGAGTCATATAGGTAGGAAAGCGTTTTATCATTTCAAATGATCTTGTCGACTTCATCGTTATGCTTTGGTCTACCGTTATGCGTTACGGAGATTAAATGTACTAAGGTTTCACTTGAGCGTATGACGTCATCATGTTGTTCAGTGCATATGCACCGAGTCTGAGTTTACTCCTGGGCTATGGCGTTATGCGATACGGAGACGGAGAGCGCGTGATGGAGTCTTTTGAAAGAGCCCTCCTGAGCCTTTCTAACATGTGTAGCATTTGTAGCATGCGTCATTTGAAAAGATGTCAAGTCTAGTCTTTCAGACTGACTGTATCTTTTAATTCGTAGTTTTTATATTTCTAATTATAAAATTGTGCTTAAATGTACTCTTTCATCATAACTTTTTGTGCTGCCCAACATTACCTTTATTGGTGGCTGCTCACAGCCGGTGAGGGATGCTTTGGGTCCTAATCTTCTAATTGATAAAAGTAAGATGTCCAGAGTCTAAGAACTATCGGATTATCTGCAACATATTCATGACATGAAATTCTATTCTTTTCCTCTCATTATATTGTGCATTGAATGTCAATATCGACAATAATTGGAATAATAATAATATTAATCATAAAATAGTGAAAGTAATATTAATATTAATAATAATAATAATAATCACAATAATAGTGTAATGAAATGAAGAGAAAAGAAGCAAAGGGTCGGAAATTGACATTCACGCATGGTTCCTAGCTGGTCACTGAGGGGTTACCGGCAAGAACCCCACTAGTCAACAAGTAGTTCCGTGAAGAACTATACAGCCAATTTTCATATATCCTACTTATGTTAATTGCCTCTATCTACATACAAAATTTCAGTTTGATTGCTGTAATAGATTCGTAGATATTGAGAACCGACTAAATATTTCGGATGGTCGCCATGTTCGATTTTGTAGGTCCTAAAGTTATGTACTGTTATATGAAGATTATTTTGTACGTGTAGCATACAAACTTCAATCGCATGATTAGGACACAAGAAGTAACAAGGAGATTTTAAAATTTCGTACAGCTGCCACCTTGTGGTTATGGAAACAATTGAAATAAATTAGATGCCAGTGGATTAACATTCGTATAAGGATTTACTGTACCAAGTTTCACTGCACTCGGATGGTTAAATTGCGAGAAACATTCATGTGAATATTTATACTTCGCGTCGCCGCCATGTTGGATTTGTGCTCACCAGGATATTTAAAGTCCTATAGGTGAACTTAAGCTCATAGCCCCTATGAACATAAAAAATCAGTTTGATTGCTATAATAGATTCGTAAATATTCAAAGCCGTCTAAATATTTCGGATGGTCGCCATGTTGGATTGTTAAATGTATAGGCCATAGAGTCATGTACCATTAGAGGAAAATTTTGCGTAGGTTCATAAATCAAACTTTCACTTCGATCGCATGATTATGACACAAGAAATAAAAACTTAATTTTAAAATTCACACAGCCGCCGTCTTGAGGTTATGTAAACAATTGAACTAAATTAGATACCAGTGCATTACAATGTGTATAGACATTTCCTGTACCAGATTTCATTGCGTTTGGAATATTAAATCGCGAGAAAGGTCTATTTAAAATTTTCAAATTCGCTTGGCCGCCATGTTCGTTTTGTAGTTAACGGGTTTTTGAAAGTCTTATAGATGAACTTCCAGTAGTGCCTTTTATCTTTGTACAAAATTTCAGGATGATACTGAGACCGTTTAGTTGATGTCAACAACCACGATGACTCAACTAACGACACATAAATCAAATAAAAAGTACCGTGAGGATCAGGTGACCTTCCATAAAGGCTAAAGCGGCACGAGAGTCCGTAGTCCACAGGGATCGTGGTACATGGTGACGATGGTCATAGACCGCCTAAGGAAAGGTTCACCTTAAAACTAGACTGAGAAAATAAACATCCAGACTCATGTAAAACACCGTGAAAATTTATTAAAATTCACAAGCCCCTAGCCTAGTTCGGAGGGTTATAATCGGCTAGTCCGCAAATTAATAAATAAACTAAGATAAAGAACAGGTCCCCTACCTGAGAAGTTACTGAAAACCCTCGCGAAAGATCTAACTCACAATGATAAAGCAACAACAGCAACGCTAGGAATATGGCACGACGCAAGTCCCTAGTTCGAGTTACAAGATCAAGCTAATATCTGAATTTACATTTAACAGGGTAGCAAAACAAATCTAGGTTAGGATGGTACCATTTCGACATTTAAATTTAACATTAATTCAACTAGCTAAGTCCTATCAATTAACAAAATTTACGGCGATGACGTCCGTAAAAGAAAACAATTACATCCAAAAGCTAAGTGTACAGCCATGAAAAACAAACAATTTAATTATGCTTAATAACTATGTGCTAACAGCACACAATAAAGTAACATGTAGGGTTTAATACACTTGACATCATAAATTAATAACGAAATAGACACAGTAGTTTTATTAAAAATTCCTGCCTACACCTTGGTTTACTCTTTGTAAACCATAGTCATCTAATGTGTATGGTTACGGTGACGAATGCGCAGTTGAGACCACGTCTGACATCGCATGGCCTGAGCTCCACAAGCTACGAACTCTAGGTTCGCACATGCTTCAGGTCGCTACAAAAATGTCAACTGTCCTAGTCATTTCCTCACAAGGAAATTATCTTCAACTGCACGGCTATGTCAACAGTTCCAGAATGCAAAGAACAAAGTTAGATAGAAAGAATCGTTAGTTAGGCTTGTTTTACAACAATTATGCATTTTATTATTAGAATGTCGGTTTATAGGTTTATCGTAGGTTTATGGCGAATAACATTGACAATAGCCTGGGCACGGAGTGTCTCCAACTGAGATCATTCTCCACCAAAAAGCCTCGACTTAACAGTCGGAATATAATCAACGAGTATAACAACTCGGCCACACAATAACACGGGTTACCAGCGGCGCTAAGCTCGCGTTCAATAACTCTGGGATAGGCCTGTACAACAGTTACCTTCCATATAACATCTGGTCAACGGGATCATCCCCGGACAAAGTATACAATAACATCCTGCTATAACAGGGTAGACTTCACCATCCTATAGAAAACCTCACATAACTGTACCTGTCATACGACAATACACGCAACAGAGCGTTAAACTAACAAAAACCGATCCATAAAACAAGTGATCAAATACAAGAGTGGAAACTGATTTCCATAAGCAAAGTAGCAATGAAAGGAAAAGCGAATACAAATTGTACTCTGTCCTCGTCTATAGTAGTTTTGTCTCACAAAGAAGCAGGCGTGCTCTAGGTCACTGGGTTACATAACCAGTTTATTCAAGGCCGGCGATTTAATCAATACAAAACCTGCACTTGGCCGGTTCATAAAAAACTTTACCATAGGCTACGGATCTCTACAGAGTCCGTGTATCAAACGCACGCTATAAATCTGAGTATAGTAATACACTTCCGTCTTTCTACCAAAGACGTCTAAATGAAAGTAAACTTACAATAACTGAAGCTCTTTGCTTTAAAAATGCAACTCAGTAGTTGCTAGAACATCAAATAAAAACGTGTCTCACACGACACAAGAAAAATATGATAAATGTGGCACAGATTCACACACTAGATCTGCTTAATGATACGTTGGGAACCGCGTTCGATGCTAGGCAACGAAACATTCCTTCTAGTTGTTAGGTTCAAACATGACCAAGAATAGCTTCTGAGCTTATTCATAATGAAATATAATGCATTTACAAACTGGTAGTTACTGTCGACTACCTAAATGATACGACCGTTCTAACGACAGTCAGGGGTGTAACAAAGGATGGCTGCGAAGAATGCAGTCAATTAATAACCAAGGCATCTGATTGCCATAACTACAGTCAGCAAAGACTTGAAAATTACCCCAAGTAGGGTTGAACAAAATAGCCTCAAAACGACTACGATCAGGTTCAGCAAAAAAGGTAGGCATTGACGTTCCACGACGTTCACCAAGCTGCACCAGGGCTGACCAAAATGTCTGACCCCAAGGGTGTCTCACTCTAAACTGAAATAAATGACATCTAACTAATCTAGTTACATCCCTACCTAGAAAAATGGCTGACACTGAGTGTGGTTGATTCACAAACTACATTAAAACTACTATACCACCAGAAACTAGAACAAAGAAGGGGTGTGACAAAAACTCACGAAATGGAGGAGCTCTCACTCGGCTCTCTAATCCACAACAAGGGTTGTACAAAAACCTCTCTGGCTCTCTGGATCGGTATCCTCCTCATCAGGATTCCCATCTGGACTCCCCCAAAGACCAGGGTTCGATTTGTCCCTGTCGACATCATCGTGGATATGCCTGGAAATGGCATTTTGGCTCCTTCCCTCTCGTTCATCGTTCTGGAAGTTCCACCATCATGCGGGTCCCTGTAGAAACGTCACCCCCCCATACCGGGATGGTATTAGCCCATGGTGACTGCTTCAACCATGGTGAAGAAAAGTCCAATCACGTGGGTAGCGAAATAAGTTGCGTGATTATTCATCCTCTCACTTCCAAAATTATAATGTCCGTCGTGACTATTATAGGCTTCAATTATAAAATACGACACAGCCTTAATCTTGCAGATGTGGATTAGCATGTGAGCTAACACTATTTTATAATGCTGCACGTGCTAGTGACGCTACTTTTGTATCACGCAGCATCCGTGAATTATACGACGTTTCAAAGATGAAATTTCCACTTTGGCAATTTAAATATCTCATACAATTATAATCACACTTATTCAGGTTAATTGTAACACTATTACCTGTATATTTCCACTAGGCATCTGCCCTCCACATACGCGTGGGTAATATGTGATGTCACAGCAATGTTGTGCAATACACTATACTTGCCAATAATTATTTCCCAAGCTTCTTATTTAATTCACTGGACTTCATCGACAGTGGGTATTAGTATTTGCTTGCTCGATGGCACCTTATAATCACTTTTAACGCTAAACAGCGGATATTCTTCTACGTCTCGTAGGACAAATGTAATTCCACGCCTACACAAGGCGGATTCTCAAGACGCAGTGCTCCGGTACTGGGTGTCTCTAGAAAGTAGGTCGTCAAAACGAAAACGTTGAGCGACTACTTACGTTCCTTTTTGCGTATCTGCAAGGGTATTACCTTACCTCAAGTAAAAATAAACATTCTCCAAAATGTTTTAATAATGCAGCATGACGAAATGGAATATTCTGAGTCTCGTAGGAAAGATAAAAATAATTAATAAGACCTCAGATAATAATTAGCAGTTTACACCAAAGTCAAAAGTGCGATTCACCGCTACTTCAAAGTATCGCGTGATCTCTCAGCTTCACGTGGCTTCCTGGGTGTGTTCAAAAGTACAACATCCCATCATAAATGCTCTGTCATATAAAATATCTCATGAACCATAGCTCAGCGGGTTCAATACCGCTAATAGTTTCAGAGATATAGAATGCCGGTGAAATATTTCTCACATCCGCCATCTTATGGTTATGTAAACAAATGTACAAGTTAGATGTCGGAGCATTACAATGTGTATAAACATATACTGTACCAAGTTTTATTGCGTTTGGTCAGTTAAATCGCGAGAAACGTCTATTTAAATGTCGCAAATTCGCGTGGCCGACATGTTGGTTTTGTAGTTACCAGTTTTTTCAAAAGTCACATAGGTGAACTTCTAGTAGTTCCCTTTATCACCGTACTAAATCCCAGGGAGATATCGGGAATAGTTTCAGTGATATTGAATGCTGGTGAAATATTTCGCACAGCCGCCATGTTGGATTGGTGAGACGTAACAAAATTTGAAGGGCACGGTCGGGGTCGCCCGGAATAGTGCTATGAACTTACCGAGTTTCATTGAAATCGCTCCAGCCGTTTAGAAATTATTAGGGGCACACACACACACACACACCTCACACACACACACACGGACAAAAGGTGATCTCATAAGCCTATTTTTTCAAAATTGAAAATAGGCTAAAAAAATCACAATTGTGGGAAACCGAGAAGAACTGCATATTTTCGTCCCATAAATAGCTATTTTTAGCCTACTTTTCACATTTTGCAAAAATGAGGAAAAAGTAGACTTATGAGATCGGGCAAATGTCTGTCTGTCTGTCTGTCTGTCTGTCCTTCTGTCTGTCTGGCTGTGTGTGTGTCCCCCCCTATCAACTCCTAAACGGCTGCAGCAATCGAAACAAAATTTGGTAGGAGTAAAGATCTATACCTGAATATCTCACGGCCATATTTGAAAATGATGTCAGTGCTACCAACTGCTAAAAAAACGCAATTGAAATTTGAGCTCCATGTTGGATATCTTGGAAAGTATGAATGGGAGCGATTTCAAAATTGGCACACGTACAGATCATAATATTTCAGTTTAATTTCCAGGAGGCTAAACATGGCAGTGTTGCCAAAATGATTATAAGCCTCCTGATAAGTCCATTTTTTTAATGCATATAACTTCTATACTATCAATTGGAATTCAACCAAATTTCGTATGTTGTATGTGTACATAACCAGATATGACTGAGCGTATTCTTAAGACCTAACAGGGCTGCCAACTGTTAATAAATGCTCCTATTATTATTTTTAATCCAAATACCAATATATCAGAAAGTATGCAAGCCGACAGCTTTAAACTATGCACACGTATAGTACCTGACATTCTATATTAATTTGGAGTAACTTATATACGTCAGTGCTACCAACATGATTCTAAGCCTGCTGACAAGTCCAACTTTAAATACATGTAACTTCCACACTATCATTTGGATTTCAACCAAATTTCGTATGTGCTATGTGTACCATAACATATATGACTATGCGTATTCTAAGGAGCAACCAGTGCTGCCAACTGTTAATATGTACTGTCCCTATTTTTGTTACCCTAATATCAATATATCAGAAAGTATGCAAGCCAATAGCTCTAAACTTTGCACACGTATAGTACCTAGCATTCTAGACGAATTTGAAGTAACTAATATACGTCAGTGCTGCCAACATGATTCTAAGCCTGCTGATAGGTCCAATTTTAAAATGCATGTAACTTCTATACTAACTAATGGATTTCATTCAAAATTGGCACAACAATAGATCATATTATTTCAGATTATTTCTGACCAATACATGCATGACATTGTTGCCAACATGATTTTACGCGCGCAGTTAGATCCAATGTTTAACTACATGTAACATCCATGCTATTCATTGTACTTCAACCAAATTTTGTATTTTGTACCTTAAGAGACGGAACTAAGAATATATTCAGTCATCAGGGCTGCCAACTGTAGTGCTCTATTAGGATACATTATGCCAGGTATACAGTATTTCGAACTAATTGGAAATTTCGATATTAGCAACTTAATTTCGTCATTATTCTAGATAGGTTCATATTCTGTAGAATAATCATTGGCATGAAAAGTAGGCTGTATAGTTCTTCACGGAACTTCTTGTTTGTTTTGTTTTGTCTACATACTCTCTAGGCATCAGGAATGTTATCCGAACTCATTGAGTGTTACCAAATTATATTCTCTGGGCGTGGTGAAGGAAAATTGATTTGACTTGTGGGGTTTTTGCGGAATTCAATACAACATTACTAACCGTAAGATAATACATAATAATATTATAGTTATATACCATATTAATTACAAGTATTATTTATTAAAGGAAAAAATAAACACAGCTAAAGATAAAATCAAACGGTGTGCAGTTAACTTTTCCCTGTCTGGCTTTCCGAATGAACGCTCTTTTTTCAGCCAAGAAAGCCTCCACTTTCCTGAGGTGAACGGCTTTCTCATCCTCAAAAGCTGGACTCTCCCCATCATCTTTAGCTGCGTTTATTTTTTGCTGAAGCGAATCGCATCCTTTGTAAGTGTCAGATCTGGGATATCCGAAATGAATATTGAACGTTTTGAAAATCTGCCAGTAAAGTTTGTAGGACACATTTATTTGGTAGGCGTTAAGGAACTCGCCATGCAAATCCTTGACAGTGAGGTCTTCTGGCAAATTCCAAGGATTAAAATTTGGAAGGTGTTCCAATTGAACATCGTCGTTGTCTCTTTCTGACATTTGTAAATATTTTGATTCTTAAGTTTAACATTAATTGTTGTCTGTGCCAGTACAATTAAATCCAGACAAAATTAAATTGTCACACTTACATGGCTTGATGAAGGAACGATTTGGGACCTGTTCATCCGAAACATCACTTTTGTTTTGCATAGTCCGACTGGATGAGGGGAAGGTGGAAGGTGAGGAATGTAATGCAGCACGGCAGGTCACTGCCTGTTGACCGGAAGCCATCGCGTGCTGCTAGGATTCAAGGTCAGCTTTACCTCTTCCCACCTCCTCGCTCATACCGTCGCCCTGCAGGTTTTCAGCGTTCAATATTGGCGTTCAAAATTGAAAGTGGCCCGTGTGTTTTTCACTACGTTATTGTACTACTTTGTTCGAATGTTGTGTACTCGATTTCAACCAAATTAGAATTTTACACCGCAATCCGTTCCCTTGTAAGACACTTGTCCTCAACTATTTTTCATTCGATTGTCCGGATCTTTTTTCTTTGTTATGGTGTTTGAAGCCAGTCTTAGTGTTGCCTTAGTAAACGAATGTTTGATACTTTTCAGTCGGTCAACAAGAGTTTTTCCCAAGAGAGAAAAATTATATGAGTGTATTTATTAATCTAAAGTATTTTTTTTCAGGATTAGGGAATAACTCATCTCTTTTGGGAAAAATTCGTCTCGACCGACTGAAAAACATCAAGATTTCGTTCAAAGAATTTCTTCAGTATAATGAGCTGCATCGTTCCATCATTTCCACTATGCTCTCTGGAGAGATCTATTGTCCAATTTCCCTTTGGAGTAATTTCGTCTCATCAATCCACATCTTGTAATAATCATCATCATCATCATTACCATTATCCTAATCACCCTTCAGTGACGTAGCGTTGAATTGTAAAATAGAAGGACAATAAAGATTGAGAAAATGTTCATGCTGGATCATGATCATTGGGTCCGGAAGTGAATATGAGTTAACCAAGGTAATACGGAGTTAACTAAGAAAAGATGATTGTGATGTGCCTTCTAGACATAAATAGAAGCCATGCGAGGTCACTATATATGGCCACGTTCACGTCTAGCCAATTATGATCCTCTCGAGGTAAGACGAGGAGTGTGACATACGCAAAAGTACTAGTCAGTGCAGGATTACGGAGTTTCCACCCTTGTCATTTTGGTTGCGAAAAAATGGGAAAATAGAAACTGTTGTTATTATGGTCTTGGACATTTCAGCCCCGTAGATTAGAGTGTGTGTCTGATAACCTGAAATATAATGGTGTTCGTATTAATGCGTATTTGTAATTTAGCCGAGGGTTGGGAAGGAGGCGACGTAGCCTAAGTTAGGAGACATCCCAGCATTAGCCTAAAGTAGAAAGTGCAAACCATGGAAAACCACCTCTAGAAAGGTTCATGTGAGAACCCACCTCTTCTCAGTTTCTCCTCACGAGGCCGAATGCACCACATTCTAGCCCTCCTGATAAAAATAAATTTCTTGGCAAAGCCAAGATTCGAACGAGGACTTCAAGGGTGACAGAAAGGAATGCTTACCACCACATCACGAGCTGGTCGTAAAACAGAAAGAGGTTGCTTTTCTATTATAGCAAATATCCTTTACGGCAGGGTTACTTTACTCTGCAGTAATAGAGTAAGTCAGATGAACTATATTTCAGATCACCCTGTAATACGTCACATTAATGATCTAAACCTCTTTTTATCTAAAGAATATATATCTTTCGAGGATCTACTTGGTATGAGAAGGATATCCGTGCCGACAAAATTTGGCTTCTATTAAGTCGGTGTTGTCATGCTTGTTTTGGACGCTAATATACTTGTATTAAAGAAAAATATGACACAGGACATGTAACAATTTTGTGTGCTTCCCTCGGAGAAGGCTGACAGCTCTTAGCAGTCGGCACGAATACTTCCCGTTAGAAACCATGGCGTGACTCACTCCCTTGCATGCATGAGCAAATTAATAAACTAGAAAAAAGGAGGGATGATAATATATGGAAGATACTACGCGGTGCCTGGCTCCGCTGTAATGGGGGATGACTTGGCCTCCATGTTTGTTATTTAGATTACAATCACCCCGCTCATTGTTTTGATTAACCCTAATTTGGAAGTTTTGTATTCGGTTTTATCTAGACACGCAACGACTACGTCCTTTTAAATGTGAACACTTTTACCACCAATTATTACAATACAGGATGAAACTGATACGTCGTTAGAACTTCTGACATATTTAGCTTTATATTACAAGCGACAAAATGTTGTCACGTTTACCTGCTAGTGCAAAAGAGTGTTGTTGCTGTTATTGTTTCATTTAAGGGGGCACATACAGCTTAAGGAGCCACAATAATAACGATTTTAATATTATAACTGTGCCTGCCATAAATCTTGTACAACAATGATATACATTTCCAAGGAAACACACACACCTTGCTATTAGAAGCAGAGTTAAACATTTTCAAAATTCAAATGGTAATTATTTTTGGAGTTTTCTTTTTTAATGTGGGTGTTAAACCTTCTGTTACAAAATGTATCTCGCTTAAAACCGTTGTGGGTTTAATTAGTCTTTCTATGAAACGATAACATTTATTTTAGTTTGCTCAGAATAAAAATGGAAATAATGACGCTTAATTAATTAATTAATTAATTAATAATGTGAAAATATGCAAGATTCATTTTGTAGCAGAAGGTTTAACACCCACATTAAAAAAAGAAAACTCAAAAAATTCCTGTAAACACGGGAGATATCAAGGAAACAGTGAAGTCAGCTCAAAACAAGAATCAAATGTTGAAAAAATTGATAAAAATAATTACCATATGAATTTTGAAAATTTTGAACTTTGCTTCTAATAGCAAGGTGTGAGTGTTTCCTTGGAGATGTATATCATTTTTGTACAAGATTTATGACAGGCACAGTTATAATATTAAAATCGTTATTATTGTGGCTCCTTAAGCTGTATGTGCCCCCTTAAGAGCTTTGCGAGTACATTATTAAATTGCAGATGCTATTCGAGATTTTCTTTTCACCTTTATTTATGTTATGAATGTTTTGTGTTTTACTTGCTATTTGTGATACTACAATATTAACATTTTAAGTGCTGGGTTAGCTGTTTACGACCTCAATACTAAGATTTTAGCCTATTTTCATTTATGAAAAAAATAGGTTTATGAGATCACTTTTTGTCCGTGTGTGTGTGCAGTAGTTCATAACACCCAACAGATGGCAGAACGTGCCGGAAATCAGCTCAGCACTCGTCATCAAATGGGGAATAAAAATGAAAATCCATAGCCTGCTTCCAGTCTCCGACCGGGTCAGGAATGGAATGAAAGAAGCCCCCATCTAGTGGCGAGGATATAAACTGCACCGGCTGCCGAGGCCTGGCGCACTCCTCTGGGGCAATGATTAAATAAATGAGAGAAGAAATGAAATGATAGTGGAGAGTGTTGCTGGAATTAAATTTTGACAGGGAAAACTGGTGTACCCGGAGAAAAACCTGTCTGCCTCCGTTTTGTCCAGGACGGATCTCACATGGAGTGACCGGGATTTGAATCACAGGCCCAGCTGTGAGAGGCCAGCGTGCTGCCGCATAAGCCACGGAGGCTTCCATCAAATGGGGAATATGAAATGAAAATGTTCTTGTCCACGGACGAATCTCTCAACAGGTTAATATTGACCACTTTATTATTATACTTCGTAGTAATTTTGCAGATATACTGCACAAACATATGAGTGGATATAAGTGCTGTATGTTGTGCAACATTGTGCAGTGATATTATCTGAAGGGAAATATATTTAATACTTATAGTCGTAGCATGCAACATAGATTAAAAATAATGGTTTTTGCAATTATTAATTCAATTTACAACAGTGTGCTTGGCAGTGCGTTTTCTGGTTTCACTATACAGCGCTCAGATTGAACCTCCGAAATCAATTTACTGAACAAGAATCCAGATGTCATTTACACTAGACAACAAATTCTTTTTTTTTTGTTCTTTACAAAGTCAAAAACAGTTGATTTATATGTATTTGAGTGTGTTGAAATTGAAAATGCCAGTTAAAAATCTAGATTATGAAAGTTATTGAAAGTTTATGCCCGTCACCTATTATAATGGGACAAAACTTGTTGGGGTTATTAGCACATCTGCGGGGCATTATAACAGAAGTTTTGATTCCACACGGTAAATCAAAGACTCGCGTAAAAGTCACAATACAAAAAGGAGTAGTTTTGATTCCATACAGCAACGCAGAAACTCGTGTCACAAAACACAATGGATCACTACGGAAGACAAGCAATCTAAATCTGTGCAAGCTAGAAACAAAACACAGCATTCATTGGCATTCCTAAATTAAGAAAAAAAAACAGAGCTAAAACAGAAATAAGGACGTTACAAATTTCATATAGCACGAAAACGGGAGATAAAAAAATGGAAAATTATTGTCATTTTCGAATTCAACGTACTAAAATCTATAAAGATTGGTTATTTTTGTTTATGTAAAAATTGAATCGGTCATTGTCAGGAGGCACTAAGTCATTTTTGTAAGAATTGAGATAATTGACAAAAACCGTTTCTCTCACTTAAATTGAAAAACGTAGGTGCTGTCACGTGTAAGTATCATTGCCCGCAATAATACTGTTCAGGAGAGGTCTATTTGAATGGATTTATCCTTTTAAAAAGGGATAAAAAAAGAAAACGAAATCTGTGACTTAGTTCCCTTTAACAATGAATCAGCTATTTAAAAAGTAGTTTGTTCATTTTTATGACAAATATACAGATTTATAGACCCCAGTATAGCATATTACTATATTTTTAATGCTAGCAATGCAGTAGTGGGGAAATAGAAGCAAAAAAGTCTGGAACTATGTCAAATACTTAATTCTCTTTAACACTGAACGTTAAATTCAGCTAGTAGTGATACAGCATACTGAACGGGCGGACTTAGTTCTCTTTAACACTGAACGTTAAATTCAGCTAGTAGTGATACAGCATACTGAACGGGCGGACTTAGTTCTCTTTAACACTGAACGTTAAATTCAGCTAGTAGTGATACAGCATACTGAACGGGCGGACTTAGTTCTCTTTGACACTGAACGTTAAATTCAGCTAGTAGTGATACAGCATACTGAACGGGCGGACTTAGTTCTCTTTAACACTGAACGTTAAATTCAGCTAGTAGTGATACAGCATACTGAACGGGCGGACTTAGTTCTCTTTGACACTGAACGTTAAATTCAGCTAGTAGTGATACAGCATACTGAACGGGCGGACTTAGTTCTCTTTAACACTGAACGTTAAATTCAGCTAGTAGTGATACAGCATACTGAACGGGCGGACTTAGTTCTCTTTAACACTGAACGTTAAATTCAGCTAGTAGTGATACAGCATACTGAACGGGCGGACTTAGTTCTCTTTAACACTGAACGTTAAATTCAGCTAGTAGTGATACAGCATACTGAACGGGCGGACTTAGTTCTCTTTAACACTGAACGTTAAATTCAGCTAGTAGTGATACAGCATACTGAACGGGCGGACTTAGTTCTCTTTAACACTGAACGTTAAATTCAGCTAGTAGTGATACAGCATACTGAACGGGCGGACTTAGTTCTCTTTAACACTGAACGTTAAATTCAGCTAGTAGTGATACAGCATACTGAACGGGCGGACTTAGTTCTCTTTAACACTGAACGTTAAATTCAGCTAGTAGTGATACAGCATACTGAACGGGCGGACTTAGTTCTCTTTAACACTGAACGTTAAATTCAGCTAGTAGTGATACAGCATACTGAACGGGCGGACTTAGTTCTCTTTAACACTGAACGTTAAATTCAGCTAGTAGTGATACAGCATACTGAACGGGCGGACTTAGTTCGTTTTGACATAGCTAGATGCGTCGTCATTCATACTATACGTATCCATGGAAATCTAAATTTCGACAAAAATTGACTTAGTGCCTTCTAACTATGACCGATTCAATTGCATTGTTGAATAGTGTTATTAACACACTCGTGCTGACTGACTGAAACACGATTCCATTAATAGTTTTTTGATATCATATTTCTGCTTGGAAATATCTTCTGAGGAGTGAGGTGAAACTTTCTGTATGTTGTGTTACATTTTTCTCAGGGGCAAACGGCCGTGCGGTTACGTCCCATAATACTACAATAACTAGCTAACTACATTTTCCTCGAATTCCTTATGTCTATTTTAGCGACAGTCATGTAGTAACCAGTATGAGAACGCTTGTAGAATACAATGGAGTGTTGGAGGAGTTACGAAGGAAACTGTAAACTAACCGATCTGCAAGGTACAACTTACAACTCTTGCAAAGTACATAATGTTAGCTTGTAGTGACTAATTTTATAGCCCGGCTTAGGTGTAAGCTGTGCCATTATTTATGCAAGGCTCCTTATGTACTCGCAACTGTAATATTGTACATTGTGAGCTTAAATAACAGCCAGAATGGCAACAATAGTACATGATAAGAGCTAACCATGGAGACTACTATAGTCCCATTATACAGGAGGTCCAGCGACATATCGCAATGCTAGGTTGTAATGGTAGTTGTTATATTGTAAAAGGGTGGAACTTCGGGGTCATTTAACACTACGATGTGATGAAAATCGTTGGATGGCTGGTTCCTCAGATTAGGGGCTGCGACAACGCGGTCACGTAGCCCCGTGTATTTTGGGTGTGTGTAGAATCTGTCTGATAACCGGTGTAAATTCTGATGCCTGTATTCGTGTGAGTTGTCTGTAATTCAGATAAGGACTGCAGACGATCAATTTCACGCAGTTCCTACTTTTGCTACCAAATGCTACTGTCAACGACACCTAGCTGCAAACTTGGCTACTAGATGGCACAGCACATGGCGATGAACGCCGGAACATAGAGAGCGTTAATCATATCTAACCTACAAATTTAGCTTCACACAATCGTTGTTAGTGGAAGGTTCTTTTAAATGCCATAAATCTATGACTTGGGCCCGCCGGCTTTACTTCCCGTCCGAAGGAAGGCATATTGAGGGAATTTTAACGCTCTTAAAAATACCGACGACTTCAACCGGGTTTGTAACCGCGATCTTGGGCATCGAAGCTAAGCATGCTACCAATTACGCCACCGAAGACGCCTTTACCCACTTCTACTCCAGGTAAATGCCGGGATGGTGCCTAACTTAAGGCCTCGCCCCTTCCTACTCAAATCCTACCTCGATTACAAATACACACACACTAATACAGACATTACAGTGACACAGGTTCTCTGACAAATTCCTCACTCACCCAAGTACACGGGGATACATGACACGATGCCTCAACGCCCCTAATGAACCAACAACAACATGTACATGGGGGCTAGATGACCACAAGCCTCCAAATGAAACAACAGCCTGGTTACATAACCTAGTAGATGCAAAAATTGAAACACAAAATAATAAATCAACAAATTAATAAATAAATAAATAATAGTACATTATGCAACGAGCCTACAATGGCAATAATTAGGACACGAGTATGTTTATAAAACAAGCGTAGCGAGTTTTATAATTTCCATGCGAGTGTTTTAATTACCATTATAGGCGAGTTCAATACGACTGTGTATGTTCGACGAAAATTATTATAACTATTTTATGTTCAGATCTAAATATTCATAAATATCTGTCGAGATTTCTCCAGTTTTATGTACTGAACAAAACGCATGGGACGTAGATAATACCTTGTACTTGACCATGGCCTCCTCGACTACCCCACTATGACACTAGGCCACGCAGTGAAATTTTAATTTGAAGGCCTTGGAACTCAGCGCAGGTGCGAGGCTACCCTTACCTAATTGGTCAAATAACTGTTTGTTGAGTTCTGATTGGTGGGAGAAACTGTTTCATAATGAAAACGTGTACTATAATGAGCCTGACATACAATATTTACATTTCGACATCGTCAATTATAAATACATTTTAAGGAAAATTCTCGGACCAGACAAGAAGTTCCGTGACGAACTAAAGAGCCTACTTTTCTTAAAATTTAAGATTCATGCCAATGATTAATCTATATGGATCTATCTAGAATAATGACGAAATTAAGTTGGTAATATCGAAATTTCTAATTAGTTCGAAATACTGTATACCTGGCATAATGTAGCCTAATACAGAACTACAGTTGGCAGCCCTGGTGACTGAATATATTCTTAGTTCCGTCTCTTAAGGTACAGAATACAAAATTTGGTTGAAGTCCAATGGATAGCATGGACGTTACATGCAGTTAAACATTGGATCTAACAGCGCGCGTAAAATCATGTTGGCAACAATGACATACATGTATTGATCAGAAATAATCTGTAATAATATGATCTATTGTTGTGTCAATTTTGAATGAAATCCATTTGTTAGTATAGAAGTTACATGCATGTTAAAATTGGACCTATCGGCAGGCTTAGAATCATGTTCGGAGTACTGGCGTATATTAGTTACTCCAAATTAATCTAGAATGCCAGGTACTATACGTGTGCAAAGTTTAGAGCTATTGGCTTGTATACTTTCTGATATATTGATATTAGGGTAACAAAAATAGAGACAGTATTTATTAACAGTTGGCAGCCCTGGATACTCTTAAGAATCAGCATAGTCATATCTGTTATGGCACACATAGCACACACGAAATTTGGTTGAAATCCAAATTATAGTATAGAAGTTACGTGTATTTAAAGTTGGACCTCTCAGCAGGCTTAGAATCATGTTGGTAGCACTGACGCGTATAAGTTACTCCAAATTAATATAGAATGTCAGGTACTATACGTGTGCATAATTTAATGCTGTCGGCTTGCATACTTTCTGATATATGGGTATTTGGATAAAACAAATTGAGAGCATTTATTAACAGTTGGCAGCCCTGGTGGTTCTTATGAATACCCTGAGTCATATCTGTTTATGTACACATAGCACATACGAAATTTGGTTGAAATCCAATTGATAGTGTAGAAGTTATATGCATTTAAAATTTGGACCTATCATCAGGCTTATAATCATTTTCACAACACTGCCATGTATGGCCTCCTGGAAATTAAACTGAAATATTATTATCTATACGTGTGCCAATTTTGAAATAGCTCGCATTCATACCTTCCAGGATATCCAACATGGAGCTCAAATTTCAATTACGATTTTTTAGCAGTTGGTAGCACTGACATCATTTTCAAATATGGCCGTGAGATATTCAGGTATAGATCTTTACTCCTACCAAGTTTTGTTTCGATTGCTGCAGCCGTTTAGGAGTTGATAGGGACACACACACACACACAGCCAGCCAGCCAGCCAGACAGGACAGACAGAAGGACAGACAGACAGACAGACACACAGACACACATTTGCCCGATCTCATAAGTCTACTTTTTCCTCATGTTTGCAAAATGTGAAAAGTAGGCTAAAAAATGTGCTGACACATGCCCTTTACGTAGTAATAAAGAAGTATATAAAACATGCAGCAGAATCTCAGTTAGCATACGAAAACGAAGGGTTTAATTCTTTGGACGTGTTTCAAGAATGCCTGACGACAGACTCACTAAGAAACTTTTAAGCACTTCAACAAACCCAATAGAAAAGGAAAGTCTTATGAAAAATGGTTTGCTAACACCAAGAAGTATCTACAGGAAATGAATATCACTGATAGATAGATAGATAGATAGATAGATAGATAGATAGATAGATAGATTTATTTTGTCTGGCAAGATTAGGGCCATTGGGCCCTCTCTTCCATCTAACCAGATTTTACAATTAATACATTATTACATTATTTGCAAAACTTAACAATGGTACTTAAATCTAACAGGAATACATTTCAGATCTGATCACAATACATATAATGGCAGGTAAGCATGGCGTAGGAGAAATTATTGTAATTAGTTAATTATTGCTAAAGTAAGAAAATAATAGGGAAACACAAACAATAATAAAACAGAACCTGATGATGATGTGATGATGTTGATGATGATGATAAGCATCATGGATGAGTTATTACTATAGCCTATTATTGCTTTTGCAATGCGCATTTAAAAGGATGTAAGAAAACATTTAGGTAACTAAACAGAAAATAAATAAAACGTAAATTAGAAACACGAATATAACTCAGCATAAGGATTCAAATATTTGGCGTGTTGAGTTCAGGTTTCATTTCTTTTGTGATATGTACAGCTGGCATTGCTGCCTGAAGCTAGACGGGGTTGCTCCTCTGACAGAGCGCGGCAGGTTGTTCCACAGTCGGGCAGTAGAAACTACGAAGGAGTTAGTGTAGCGTACCGTACGGTGTATTGGTATGAGCATGAGTGAATCATTTTTTGACCGTGTACCAAGACTATGTTCGTGTGAGAGGCAGTGAAACTGAGAATGCAGGTAAGCTGGAGAGGAACTTAAGAGTATTTGTCGGAAAAGACATAAAGAATGAAGATCGCGGCGTTGATTTAGTCGCAACCAGCTGAGTTGTTCGTACGCAGGGGTGACGTGGTCGTAATACCGTAAGTTGCATATGTAGCGTACACAGGCATTTTGTGCTAGTTGGAGTTTGTTTTTAAGAGTAGCAGACAGGTCATTGTATACCACATCGCAATAGTCAAAATGAGGCAGTACTAGGGAGGAAACAAGTCGTTCTTTTAACACGCGAGAGAAAATATTCCCAAATCGTCTCAATGAATTCAGTGCGGAAAATACTTTTCTAGAGACGTTGTGGACTTGCTGCGTCCAAGAGAGTTGTTCGTCAATTATCACGCCCAGATCTTTGACTGATTCTCGGAATTCGATTGGGGAGTCGCGCAAGCGTAAGTTTGGTAGGGTGGGATTATTTTTTATTTTACGCAACAGAACCACTTTCAGAAATAAGATACACACACTTGAGGGGTTCCTAGAGCCAGAAACAGCGACCAACAAGAAACAACATTGGACAGCTGAAAAGAAGGAAGCTGTGAGCAAGAGGAATGAAAGAATACTGGTGCCAAGGAAAACTGAAATCATGAGTTATTTACGTGGTCCTTAGTTGGACAAAATCGATTCATCATCATCTTCATTTCCCCTTTTCCAGCTGACACTGGGTGGGGGCAAATATGGTTCCTCTCCACTTTGTTCTGTCGTTCCACCGTTCCTCTTCCGACACGGTGTTCCAATCCACGTTCCGTTTACTAATGCTATTCTTCACCGAGTCCCTCCAACGCATTCTTGGTCTTCCTCGTCCTCTCTTCCCTCTCATCCGTCGTTCCAGTGCTTGTCTTGGTAGCCTTACTTCCTTCATCCGTTTAACATGTCCAAACCATCTCAATCTGTTTTGCTCCAGTTTGTAGTTCAGTTTCTGGCCAAAATCGATTATGATGATGAAATAAATAAATAAATAAATAAATAAATTGTTCAACTTGTAAATTTACATATTTTTTTCGCTATCGTTTCGATTGGCTTTTCCCACGGAGTAAGCGAGGGATCCCACCTCTACCGCCACTGCGGGCAGTGTCCTGGAGCTTGAGACTCTGAGTCAGGGATACAACTGGAGTGTGTGACCAACACTATGCCCAGGCGGCCTCACCTGCAAAGCGAACAGGGGGCCTGATGAAGGGATGGGAAAAGTGGGACGGTTAGGCAAGGAAATGGGAAGGAGGCGGCCATGGCCTTACAGTAGGAACCATCCCGGCATTTGCCCGAAGACGAAACCGCGGAAAACCACTTTGAGGATGGCTAAGGAGGGAATCGAACCCCCTCTACTCATTTTGGCCACCCGAGGCTGAGTAGACCCCGTTCCAGTCCTCATACCACTTTTCAAATTTCGTCGCAGAGCCGGGAATCAAACCCAGGACCTCCGGGGCGGCAGCTAATCATGCTGACCGCTACGCTGCAGAGGCGACCAAATTGACAATATTGTTGAATTAAATTGCTAAATGAGGTATCAAATTCATACCGAGTAAAAAGAGCTATCAATACATGAAAGTACTCAGTGAGTAATGATCTATCAATCTGAAAAGTGCTTGTCGAAGCAACACATTTCCGTCGTCAGTTGCTGTATTCTACCTCCATATGGCTGGAATTTATGAGAACTACTTGCACCTTGATCCAGTGCAGTGTACTCAACTCGGTACGTTGGGCTTGTTTCAAGATAAGCCCAGGAATATATTATGATGGCGTATGTGTATCTGCGTAGGGGAAACGTGGAAACACCGGGTAATGCTGCTCTTCATCCACGTTCCTTCCCCTCACTTCCCAAACAAACAATCTGAATACAACATCTCTCCCTACTCAAACACTTAGGTCTCCATTTAAGGGAAGAAATGAATGTGTATGGCTTTCAAGTCATTCATAGTGAAGGTTTAAAAGCTTCCAAATAAACGAACTCCCCATTCTGTAAGCTTTCATTTGAATACAGAGTATAATAAACGAACATTCTATTATGAATGGGGTATTGCAATGACAAAATATGTTAATCGTTATTGAGGTTGAATAGCAGTTATGAATATAATTTGTACAGAAAACCAACATCACACATTTAGTCTATCTCGTGGCGTAGGGATTAGCTTTCTTGAATGTCACCCTGGGGGTCTAGGTTCGATTATTGGCTCTACCAAGAAATTCTGGCCTGAGAAAAGGCACGAAATTCACTCAGCCTCGTGAGACAGAACTGCGAATAGGTGGGTTCGGTTTCTACCTCAGACATCCTATAAGTGGTTTTCCGTAGTTTGCCTACTTCTTCTCCAAGTGAATACCGAGATGGTACATAATTTAGACACGGCCAATTCCTGTTCAAATGCTAGCCTCAATAGAAAATACACACTCTAGTACAGCCATCACAATAACACAGGTGATCAGACTGGATCCTCTCACAACTAATAACAGGCAGTGTCATTTTCAAACAATTGCATCGGGTCAGAGCACTATACGATTTTATCTTTTATTAAGATGGTCAACTTTTACCTCCAAGTAATCACATTTATAATGTGTATTAATTGGTTAACAATAAAATTAAGTAACATTTATTTAGTCTATTTTATATCATTATTATTCTTTCTTAGTTTCGGCCCCGCAAGGACCACGTTTCTTCAACCGTTTGCACCCTAGAGTTTTAACTCTTCTCCAATATTCTCGCGTTCACGTTCTGTGAGCCTCTTTTCTTTCATCAGTCCAGTTTTCAATTTTTTTTTCTTTTCTGGGAAGTTCTTGTAAGCTCAAAGACTTTTCTGGAGAGGATATTATTATTATTATTATTATTATTATTATTATTATTATTATTATTAGTTGGTTTACTCTCCAGGGGCTCGGACTCAGCGAGGGATCCCACCTGGGGCTGGAAACTTCAAGCTGGGTGATACAACTGGGGTGGTGGGACGGGCTCCTCACCTGCAAAGCGAACAGGGGCCTTATGAGGGATGGGATGGGATGGGAATATTGGGAGGTATAGGCAAGGGAGAGAGAAGGAGGCAGCCGTGGCTTTACGTTACGTATCTTTACGGCATTTTTTCCCGGAGAAAAGTGGGAAACCATGAAAAACCACTTCGAGGATGGAAGAGGTGGGAATCTAACCCAATATACTCTCTACCACCCGAGAATTAGTAGACCCCGTTCCAGTCCTCATACCACTTTTCAAATTTCGTGGCAGAGCCGGGAATCGAACCTCGAACCTCCAGGGTGGCAGCTAAACACGATAACTACTACACCTTGGAGGCGACTGGATATTATTATTAATATTATTATTATTGTTTTTTTTTTAAATCCAGGTCAGCTGCTGGATTTTGAAGCTCTTTTCATAGGTTGTATTTATTATTCAAGTCAGTAGCATGCTGAACTGCTATGCCGAAGATCGTTGGTTCAAACCCAGCCGAAGTCATTGGATTTTTAAGAGCGTTAAAATCCTTCAATATGCTTCCTTCGGAGGAGAAGTAAAGCCGGCCGGCCTATGTCATAGAATTATGGCATGTAAAAGAACCTACCACTACAATTTTCAGGTCAAATTTGGCTGGTTAGAAATGCTCTATCAAGTTCCAACGTTCGCCGCTAGATTTCAGTGACAGTAGCATCTATGGTAGCCAAAGTTGGAACTACTTGAAATTGAACTTGTTGGGAGTCCTCGGGCGCTCAATTAATATACCCTGCTATGACCATTGGGCTGCAATTCATTACAGTAATAATATTTATCATTGCATGTTTTTTGGAGCAATCATTGCTTTCCCATATAAATTTGTTGACGATTGTTTCATTAGTTCCGTGTCTTGGTTGTTATTTTACCTATTTATTGAGTATTCACACAATGAATATCGTTTTAAGTAGAGATTATGAAATTTAGCATTTGTGATAGATGTGTAAATTGTACGAAACTCATCAGGAGATGTTACTTTCTTCGAGTGGTTGTGACATAAAACTATCGAAATAAATTGAAATTAATCTACTCGATATTTGTTTTCTGCTAAATAACTATTGATTTTGTGTAAAACATATACTTTTTAAATAAAAGAGTGGTGTAAATGTTCATAAAACAGTAGAATATGTTCGAAACACTTAATCGTCTGCAAAAAATATATTTCATTTGAGTTGACTGTTTTAGGAGTTTTTCAACGCTAGCCTAGGGATTCCTTTCTTTTCAATGTCAATGACCAAAAACTTACAATTTACAATATACTTACAACTTACAATATACTATACTGGTTTTTTGTTTTAATTGTGGAGTTACTCTCTATAGTTCTAATATGCAGCTTTGTTTTTGAAGTTCTTTGGTGTTAATCTTCCATGGTATTTAATAAATAAATAATGCAATGAGCAATATTATTCTTGGACTATATTATTGTATACCCATATACTTCATGTAATATATCCAATAGTCTTATTTTAACCATTTTGCAACAAATGCTTAATCTGAAAAACTATAGCCTTGATGTTACAAAACCCTAAATTCAGAACTCAAAATGCATTTTTTATTTAAATTCTTAAATGATTTTTAGCCTACTTTCGATTTTTGCAAAAAATGAAAGTAGACATATGAGATCAACACAGGGCGAAAAAAGTGTGTCTGTCTGTGTGTGTGTATGTGTGTGTGTGAGTCTGTGTGTGTGTGTGTATGTGTGTGTGTGTGAGTCTGTGTGTGTGTGTGTGTGTCTGTGTGTGTGTGAGTGTGTGTACTCTGAATGTCTGTCCCCCCCCTATCAATTCGAACACGGTGAATGCGAATTGAACGAAATTTGGTACAAAGGTAGCACTAGCAAAGGACACCTCAGTGTCATGTTTTATATCGCCGCCATCTTGACGGAAACGTAATGGCGGCCACACAAATGTTCAAAGCTTAAATCAAATTACGACTAACCTAATCATCCGATCTCTACCAAATTTTGCAACGACATACCTTTATGGGGGGGAGCATCCTTTGACCAAACCAATAGGTCATCAGCGTAATAGTTTGCGGATGGCGGCCATCTTTGTGTGAAAATCGATTCCCCCTATTAATTCAAACACGGTGCAACCGAATGGAACGAAATTTGGTACAGAGGTAGTACTAACAAAAGGCACCTCAGTGTCATTTTTTATATCGCCGCCATCTTGACGGAAACGTAATGGAGGCCACACAAATGTTCAAAGCTTAAATGAAATTACGACTATCCTAATCATCCGATCTCTACCAAATTTTGCAACAACATACCTTTATGGGGGGAGCATCCTTTGACCAAACCAATAGGTCATCAGCGTAATAGTTTGCGGATGGCGGCCATCTTTGTGTGAAAATCGATTCCCCCTATTAATTCGAACACGGTGCAACCGAATGGAACGAAATTTGGTACAGAGGTAGTACTAACAAAAGGCACCTCAGTGTCATGTTTTATATCGCCGCCATCTTGACGGAAACGTAATGGCGGCCACACAAATGTTCAAAGCTTAAGTTACATTACGACTAACATAACCATCCGATCTCTACCAAACTTTGCAACAACATACCTTTATGGAGGGAGCATCCTTTGACCAATCTAATAGGTTATTAGCCTAATAGTTTGCGGATGGCGGCCATCTTTATGTCAAAATTGATTCCCCCTATTAATTCGAACACGGTGGAACCGAATGGAACGAAATTTGGTACAGAGGTAGCACTAGCAACGGGCACCTCAGTGTCATGTTTTATATCGCCGCCATCTTGACTGAAACGTAATGGCGGCCACACGAATGTTCAAAGTATAAATCAAATTACGATTAACCTAATCATCCGATCTCTACCAAATTTTGCAACTACATACCTTTATGGAGGGAGCATCCTTTGACCAATCTCATAGGTCATTCGCCTAATAGTTTGCGGATGGCGGCCATCTTTGTGTCAGAATCGATTCCCCCTATTAATTCAAACACGGTGAAACCGAATGGAACGAAATTTGGTACAGAGATAGCACTAGCAAAGGGCATCTCAGTGTCATGATTAGTCAAAATCGATTCCCCCTATTAATTCGAACACGGTGGAACCGTATGAACGAAATTTGGTACAGAGGTAGCACTAGCAAGGGGCACCTCAGTGTCATGTTTTATATCGCCGCCATCTTGACGGAAACGTAATGGCGGCCACACAAATGTTCAAAGCTTAAATCAAATTACGATTAGCCTAATCATCCGATCTCTAGCAAATTCAGCAACAACATACCTTTATGGAGGGAGCATCCTTTGACCAATCTAATAGGTCATTAGCCTAATAGTTTGCGGATGGCGGCCGTCTTTATGTCCAAATTGATTCCCCCTATTAATTCGAACACGGTGGAACCGAATGAACGAAATTTGGTACAGAGGTAGCACTAGCAAAGGGCACCTCAGTGTCATGTTTTATATCACCGCTATCTTGACGGAAACTTAATCGCGGCCACCCAAATGTTAAAAGCTAAAATGTAATTACGACCAACCTAATAATCTAGTCTCTACCAAATTTTGCAACACCATATCTTTATGTGGGAAACATATTCTGACCAAACTGCAAGAACATCAGCCCAATAGGTTGCAGATGGTGGCCAAGTATGTGTGCAAATCGATTCCCCCTATCAATTCAAACACGGTGAAACCGAATTGAACGAAATTTGGTACAGAGGTAGCACTAGCAAAGGGCACCTCATATTCATGTTTAATATCCCTATAGCACGTTATATTTCAACAAGCTACTACAACCAACATTCAATCATACTCCTTGAAAAGGACAAAGAGTTATAACAATACCCATGCATTTAGGAGAAAGTAGGCTATATGTTCTTTACTGAACATCTTGTTTCATTAATGAAAATAATAAAGAAAGCTTTTCATTCGGTCTACGCGAATTTCGTGTTGACCGACTGAATAGCTTTCTTCATTAGAAATAACCATCACTGAAAAATGGCTTCTATCAATACTAAATGAAAATAGGATACCAAGTAAACGAAAAGCAAGAACAGGAGGTTTAATTTAGGAAAGAAATACTCTTATTGGTCACAAAGGAATGAAAGTTTGGTATGTAGGTTACACTCTGCCTTATATGGCAACACTGCGAGAAGGTGAGTTCGATTCCCATCTTAGCTATCTTAGAGTGTTTTTCTGGGGTTTCCCACTTCTACTCCAGGAAAATGCGTGGATAGTTCCTAAGTCAAGGCCATTGCCAACTCCAAAAATAACAAAGTTTATCAGACTTCAACTACATGGGACTGAAGAACAATAGGCTATGTTCCAAACCCCTATATGAAGCAACAAGAAATATTTCGAATCAATGGGATCCATCGTATTGATTTTAGGAAACATGTTTCTAACGTAGGCTACAATATGACCGCGATCGAAACGAGCCCCTGTCTGATGGGGCACGCGCTCAGATTGAAATCATTATGTTGATTATTATTGATAATTCAAGAAGTAATTATCCTATGTTTGAATAAATAATTGGCCTGGAATTACATATGTCGCCTCCGTAGCGTAGCGGTCAGCATGGTTAGCTGCCGCCCCGGAGGTCCTGGGTTCGATTCCCGGCTCTGCCACGAACTTTGAAAAGTGGTATGAGGACTGGAACGGGGTCTACTCAGCCTCGGGTGGCCCAACTGAGTAGAGGAGGTTCGATTCCCACCTCAGCCATCCTCGAAGTGGTTTTCCGTGGTTTCCCACTTCGTCTTCGGGCAAATGCCGGGATGGTACCTGCTGTAAGGCCACGGCCACCTCCTTCCCTCTTCCTAGCCTCTCCATCCCAATCTTCCATCCCTTCCCATCCCTCATGAGGCCCCTGTTCGCTTTGCAGGTGAGGCCGCCTGGGCGAAGTGCTGATCACACCTCCCCAGTTGTAACCATCCCGACCAGATGTTCCAAGCTCCAGGACACTGCCCATACAGGCGGTAGTGTTGAGTTCCCTCGCTGAGTCCGTGGGAACCACCAACCTAGAGGGTAAATTGACTAAATAAAAATAAAATAAATTACATATGGCCCAGCATCGTCAGTTCACGGTCACCTTCCATGCTTGTCCGGGAAGCGGGCAAATAGACACTTCCATAACGTTATTGACGAGATTCTTTTCTGAAATAACGGAATCAATTTCTCCGCTTAGAATAATGTTACTGATAGCGCATAGCTGGTAAAAATCACATGTATACCGTTATTAGACTTATAACGTTGTTGGTGGGTTCGCATTTCAAAATAACTGAATTAATTTTTCTGCCCTGAATAACGTTATTGATAGCGTATGGCTGGTAAAATTCGCTCGTATACCGTTACTAGACTTATAACGTTATTGTTGGGTTCGCATTTCTAAATAACGGAATTATTTTTCTGTCATGAATAACGATATTTACAGCGCAAAGCTCGTAAATATCGCTCGTATACCGTTACAAAGCTTATAACGTTATTGGTGGGTTCACATTTCTAAATGACGGAATTAATTTTTCTGCCCTGAATAACGTTATTGATAGTGTATAACAGGTTAAAATCTCTCGTATACCGTTACTAGGCTTATAACGTTATTAGTAGGTTTGCATTTTGAAATAACCGAATCGATCAGTCTGCCTGAATAACGTTATTGATGGCGCGCAGCGGGTCAAAATCGCTGTCATACCGTTACTAGACTTATAACGTTAATAACGGGGGCGCATTTTAAAATAACGGAATCGTTTCCTCTGCTGGTTATAACGTTAATAGCACAAACCAGGGAAAATTATAACCCCTTATTTCGTTGCCGCACTAAAAACGTTATTCATATACCATTTGTTTTGGGTACGGAAGCAGTAACGTAACAAAAATTAATTCGTTATTTCTGACAATTCTGTTACGTTATGAAGCCTTGCTAAATAAACACCAAGTTAGCACAACTTGTTTTTTTATATGTATAATAATTCATGTCTGGTCAGAAATTGCAAGCTATCAGTTGTGTTCCATCACCTTACAACCCGTGATAAAAGATTTTTCTGTGCTCATAAAATATTATTATTTCCAAAACTACTTGGAAATTGGCGCCCTTTCTGGTCAAATAAGACAAAATTAAAAAACGGAAAAAGTAAAATATTATTTTATACAGTTATGTGGGGGGTTGTTGTTGTTAGCTCTTTATAAAGGAGCAAATAAAGACATAAAACGTTGCACAGTGTCATGTATTATATCGCCGCCATTTTGACGGAAACGTAATGTTGGCCACCCAAATGTAAAAAGCTTCAATCAAGTTACGACCAACCCAATCATCTAATCTCTTCAAACTTTTGCAACAACATACATTTATGTGAGAAGCGTCCTTTGACCAAGCTACAAGGTCATCATGCCAATAGTTTGCATATGACGACCATGTATGTGTCCAAATCGATTCCCCCTATCAATTCAAACACGGTAAGACCTAATTGAACGAAATTTGGTACAGAGGTAGAACTAGCATAGGACACTTCACTGTCATGTTTTATATCGCCGACAACTTGACGGAAACGGAATGGCGGCCACCCAAATGTTAAAAGCTTAAATCAAATTACGACCAACGTAATCATTTGATCTCTACCAAATTTTGCAAAAACATACCTTTTTGTGGGAAGCATCTTTTGACTGAACTACAATGTCATCAGCCCAATAGTTTGCAGATAGAGGCCATGTATGTGTGCAAATCGATTCTCCATATCAATTCAAACACGGTGCAACCGAATTGAATGATTTTTTTTACAGAGGTAGCACTAGCAAAGGGCACCTCATATTCATGTTAATATCCGTATAGCACGTTGTATTTCAACAAGCTACTACAACCAACATTTAATTATATTCTTTGGAAAGGACAAAGAGTAATAACAATACCCATGCATTTAGGAGAAAGTAGGCTATATGTTCTTTACTGAACATCTTGTTTAAAATGATTTATAAATGATAGTAACCAGAGGCTGTAATTAAAAACTGTATCGTAAAATTGGATTATTGCTTTGTGTTTGAAAATGATTTATGGGTAATTTAACTCAGTACGTGTACACACGAAATTATATGTGTAAACTTTGTTTTATGGTAGCTTTCCAAGTTAATTAAATTTAAATTTAAAAACACACGAAAAAGAAATGAACACAAGATGAAACATTTCTTGAATATGGGCGGAAGGAGGCAGCTGCAAATTGAAAAGGAATGGAAGGACTTGTAGTTTTACGTGACCGATAATCTCACGATCATGAGCCACGACCATTTTACACGCAATCCGAACCACAGCACATGGCATTTCACTTGAACAATCTCGGATGTAATGGCTGGGGATCGTATCCGGTCTACTTTGTTGAGAGTCAACAACTTGACTGCTGCGTCACCACGCCCCCAGCTATAAATTGCAATTGCATCAATAAAAGCAAGTACTTACTATCATATTTGAATGTTTTGTATTGTTATGTGGTTCTACCATAAACATTCATTTGAAAATAACGAGAATAATGTTTTTCTTGAAGTAGATTATGGCGGGCTAAAGTTCATTCTCTTGAATTAAGCATTTCATGTGGTAAGGCGGGATTTTCTACTTTTACTTTGTACTGTGAATACATCTCCGTCAAACAGTCTTTAATGCACAAATTCTCCGTCAATCGTAGCCAGCCTTTGAATCAAACATATTAGCAGTAAAGGGAAATTAGGGAACTAATTTTTTATGCATGAGTAGCGTTCTTGATAAGAGTAATCACATGTAAGAGAACTTGGGCGGAGCACGTCCTCCAGATTATTGAACGAGTGTAATGAATACTCGAGTTGTGGAGCAAATTGGTTAAAATGCTTAAGTGCACTAGCCCATAATGGTCATTCGACAACATTAATAAACCATGTGTAAGATAATCGTCTGGGGTTTTCTTAGTCTTTTATTCGTGTAATCTATAAACACGAATTACGGCGTTTCTCTCTAAAGCCTATAGATGACTAGTCTATATAATAACCGTAATTTACTTTATGTAGGGACAGTCTATTCTTACTATAAATATAACAAGCCTAATCAAGGTTGCACAATATTGCATTGCGAGTTCGTAAGTTCCCCATCGGCTTTGATTATTGGCCCTGTCATGCATGATTGAAGCCGATTATGAAAGTTGGAACGTTGTGAGTCGTGGGTATACTGAGAATAGGTGGGACTGGTATTCCGCAGTAGCATCATATTGCGAGTGATAATCTGTGATTTTCCATTGCAATTCCATTCAAACACCGGGATGATACCTAACATAAAATCATAGCACCAACTTCCTACTCCTTGCTCCACTGACACGTACTAGTGGGGAGGTTAAGAGGAAAATCAATGCGGTACCATTCATTTTTAGCCTACTTTTCACATTTTGCAAAAGGAGGAAAAAGTAGACTTATGAGATCGGGCAAATGTCTGTCTGTCTGTCTGTCTGTCCTTCTGTCTGTCTGTCTGTCTGTCTGGCTGGCTGTGTGTGTGTGTCCCCCTATCAACTCCTAAACGGCTGCAGCAATCGAAACAAAATTTGGTAGGAGTAAAGATCTATACCTGAATATCTCACGGCCATATTTGAAAATAATGTCAGTGCTACCAACTGCTGAAAAATCGCAATTGAAATTTGAGCTCCATGTTGGATAACTTATCTTGGAAGGTATGAATGGGAGCTATTTCAAAATTGGCACACGTATAGATAATAATATTGCAGTTTACTTTCCAGGAGGCCATACAAGGCAGTGTTGCCAAAATGATTATAAGCCTGCTGATAGGTCCAAATCTTAAATGCATATTACTTCTACACTATCAATTGGATTTCAACCAAATTTCGTATGTGCTATGTGTACATAAACAGATATGACTGAGCTTATTCTTAAGAGCCACCAGGGCTGCCAACTGTTAATAAATGCTCTCAATTTTTTTAATCCAAATACCCATATATCAGAAAGTATGCAAGCCGACAGCTTTAAACTATGCACACGTATAGTACCTGACATTCTATATTAATTTGGAGCAACTTATATACGTCAGTGTTACCAACATGATTCTAAGCCTGCTGAGAGGTCCAACTTTAAATACATGTAACTTCTATACTATCATTTGGATTTCAACCAAATTTCGTGTGTGCTATGTGTACCATAACAGATATGACTATGCCGATTCTTAAGAGTAACCAGGGCTGCCAACTGTTAATAAATACTGCCTCCATTTTTGTTACCCTAGTATCAATATATCAGAAAGTATGCAAGCCAATAGCTCTAAACTTTGCACACGTATAGTACCTGGCATTCTAGATTAATTTGGAGTAACTAATATAGGCCTACATGATTCTAAGCCTGCTGATAGGTCCAATTTTAAAATGCATATAACTTCTATACTAACTAATGGATTTCATTCAAAATTGACACAACAATAGGTCATATTATTTCAGATTATTTCTGACCAATACATGTATGTCATTGTTGCCAACATGATTTTACGCGCGCTGTTAGATCCAATGTTTAACTGCATGTAACGTCCATGCTATCCATTGGACTTGAACCAAATTTTGTATTCTGTACCTTAAGAGATGAAACTAAGAATATATTCAGTCACCAGGGCTGCCAACTGTAGTTCTGTATTAGGCTACATTATGCCAGGTATACAGTATTTCGAACTAATTAGAAATGTCGATATTACCAACTTAATTTCGTCATTATTCTAGATAGATCCATATAGATTAATCATTGGCATGAATCTTAAATTTTAAGAAAAGTAGGCTCTTTAGTTCGTCACGGAACTTCTTGTTGATAGAAGCATGAGACTGGGCACACGCATAGTTTGGACCCTAAACTTTCGATCTGAGATGGTGAGAGTTTCTGTGTCTGCAAGTGATCTGCAAACATGGTGATTATGAAACATGATTGGCAAAAGTGAATTCAACCTTAAATTAACCCACAGCAACAAATTATACTATAGATCACAGATGACAGGGTCTCATGGTTAGTAACTGATTTAATTTTACGTGTAATATAATCATCTATCTTATAGCTTGCCACGGTGGATGAGTGGTTAACGTGTAGGTCTACTAACCCTAAGCTTGCAGGTTCGCTCCTGGCCGGGGTAAGTGATTTTTGAAAGGCGGCAAAAATTTACGACACGCATGTCATACGATGTTGGCATGTCAAAGAACCGATTTGAATTCAGTAGGCTGTGTTCATAATGGCTACATTAATCTCGGGATTTTCCGCCAACACAAAGTTCCCCATTTCTCTACTAGAAAGCGCTATAGTGTTCAAGGTGCTTAGATATCAAACCTCCTTGACATTCATAGGGCTTCAAGGAACAACAACGAAATTCGACATACAAGCTACCCTCTGGGTGTCAAATAACAAAGCTTGCACCTGGCACCCCAGGCCATACGATATTATTAATATTATTATTATCAATTTTATAAGCGGCTTCAGTGGTTAGTTGGTTTCAAGCTGAACTGCTGTGTCGAAGATCACGGGTTCAAACCCGGCCGAAGTCGTCGGTTTTTTTAAGAGCGTTAAAATCGTTCAATATGCCTTCCTTCGGTGGGAAAGAAAAGCCGGCGGTCCCATGTCATAGATTTATGGCATGCAAATGATCCTTCCACAGACTAAACTTGTGTGAAGCAAAATTTTAGGTTAGATTTCGTTGGAACGATCTATCAAAGTTCCAACGTTCACCAGTAGGTATCAGTGACATCTGGTAGTGAAAGTTGGAACTACTTGAAATTGAACGGAATTTGTAGCTCACCCTATGGGTGTCCGCTTGAAGCAGCTACAGCCTCTTGCGAGCCGAACATTTCCTCGGACAATCCCGGCACTAAAAGCCATACGATACATAATAAATAAATAAATCTATTTTATAAATCCTTATCTCACAACTTCGATGGAAATCTCAAGCATTCTAGTAATAACGACCAAATACCTGGTCGTCACTTTATTCCCACGTCTCTCGTTTACGCGGTGTATCTGTTTACCCTCCTGATTTAGCGGTAATGCAGTAGTGTACACAACACCAGCCCGCGGGCAGCTAAACACACATAATATTAAAGTCAAATTGAAACTAATTTATTGTAATTGAGTGTTGACTTACACAAGCCGGTGTGTCCTTTGTAAACTCAGCCTGATTTAGTGAGGTGGCTTTTTTTCTAACTTCTTGTTTGTATACGGCCAAGTAGGTTTACCCGCAATATCGTTTGGTAGTTGCCTCTGCTGTTGGATGTACATTTCCTGTTAGAGAGGGGGCTGATTAAGTAGTTTGTATATACTTGCAAAGTCTCCCTTGTTAAACATTAATTTTCTAGTCCTTTTACTACAGGCTGCGGCAGAATTACGTTACAATTTTGCTGCCGTTTTTAAGAACTATATTTGTATTATTTTGTTCAGTACATTTGTAAAAGGATATCAATCTGCTGACATATGGTTTAGCGAGCAATTGTCTCCATTTTGAACCAACGGGACGGCACGGCCCAGCGCGATACAGCACGGTTATCCTGAACTGTTAGTCACTGCTGCGGTGTATTATTCTAATATATAATGAAAATACCCTACCGGTCACCTCCTCGAGGACAGTTTAAACCACCCTCTGTTCGATAACCGGATTTGGTCAGGATGAGCCCCGTTGAATCGTAAGGTATGGTTAGGCTATAATTCTTGCATGATTCATACGTCCGCTATCTTGAAACAATTTGGCTGATGACCTTGTAGTTTGGGCAAACAGAACTTGCCATGTTAAGATACATGGGTTGGTTTTTTAGTTTTGGTACCAATGCTTCAGTGCCAAGTTGCAACAATGTTGGGCGCTGCCACTTTTACCGACGGTAGCTGTCCTGCATCCCCTCCCTCAGAGCACATGACCTCACCCGTCCTCACCTCCGCTCGCGCGCAGTCGCGCCTGTTAGATGAGTAGTGTGAGACCAGCGCTCGCGAAAGACAGTCGCAATGTTTTCCAAGCAGGAGCAGAGAACGTGGATAAAAATTCAGTGTGCTAGGGGTCGCAGTGCTAAACAGTGTCACCGAGGATTGCAGGAAGCGTGCGGTGCAGCTGCGTTACCGTTCAGAACGGTAGCAAGATGGGTTGCAGCCTTTCGAGATGGGCGCGAACGTGTGGAGCACATGCCTCGATCTGGTCACCCACCAGTAAGTGAAGACAATGTACAGATGGTATCCGTGTTAGTAGAGGTGGATCGGAACGTAACGATTCGTCAATTAGAGCCAGATACCGGACTGGCGCATTCAACTGTCCTCCACATCCTGAAGGACTTACTGAAAATGAGGAAGATTGCGTCCAAATGGGCTCCGCATGACTTAACCGACATGCACAAATGGCTGCGATATGACGCTTGTCGTATGCATTTGCAGCGTTATGGGCGCGAAGGAGAGGCCTTCTTACGGTGTATCATAACCATTGACGAGACGTGGGCCAGATCTTATGAGCCACAGTTAAAACGCCAATCGAACGAGTGGCGGCACCACGGATCACCACGGAAACAAACAGATCGACCAACCCCCACCAATGTGAAGGTAATGTTGACTCTTGCCTATGATTGGGATGGTGTGATCATTCACCATACTGTTCCCCGAGGGCAAATCGTTAATGCGGCGTACTATTGTTCGTCTCTTCAAGACCATCTCCGAAGAGCTCTGATAAGGAATCGGCGCCACCACATGGTTGCACCGCCCATCTCTTCTGCATGCCAATGCTAGGGCCCACACAGCAGGCGTTGTGTCGGCATTGTTGAATTGCTGGGACTGGGAGGTCCTCTATCACCCCCCCCATATTCTCCCGACATCAGTCCCTGCGACTATGATCTCATCCCGACGATGAATATGGCAATGCGCGGGGAGCGCTTCCGTACCATTCAAGACGTTAAACAGGCTGCCGAGCGCTCTCTTCGTACCATCAATAGATTTGGCAGTGCCAACGGGAACCAACGACTTCCGCATCGCTGGGAACACGTTGTACGCAACGGTGGGGACTTCATCGAGGGCCTGTGAAACTTGGAACCATCTAAGTGAGTTATTAATCCAGTTATAACTAAGATACCAAAACAAAAAAACAACCCATGTGTATTGTTGTAAAACTTGGAAGATCGGATGATTAGGTTAATCGTAATTATGATTTAAGCTTAGAATATTTGGGAAAAAGCCATTTCTTTTTCTTTATGATGGCGGCGATTTGCAACATACACTAGCAAGTGCTACCTCTGTACCAATGTTGGTTTGATTTGGTTTCGATGTGTTTGAATTGATAGGGGAATCGATTTTCACATATACCGTACACGGTTATGAAGCGATTCTTTGATATAGCCTACAGTAAAACCAGCCTTTATCGGAATCGAACGGGACTAGCATTTCTTCCGTTCTAGATAAGTTTCCGGTTAACGGAGGTATGTCTGTGCTAAAATAATTAAACCATGCACATGCATATATTGGACACACTGAGAATGAATAAAATGGTGCACATACCTTATTCAGAGTTGTATTTATAAATTCATACAGTACTGTATCTCATTTACTCTCGTGTTCCCAAGGTTGCCGGTTCAAACCCAGCCGAAGTCGTCGGATTTTTTAAGAGCGTTAAAAATCCCTCAGTTAGCTTTCCTTCGGAGAGGAAGTAAAGCCGGCGGTCCCATGTCATAGATTTATGGAATGAAGAAGAACCTTTCACTATCTACACTTGTGTGAAGTCAAAATTTGTAGGTTATGTTTGATTCATGCTCTTAAGTTCCAACGTTCGTCACAGAGTGCTGGTTGCGATGGCATCTAGTAGTAGCCTAGTTCACAGCTAGGTTTCGTAGACGGTAGCATTTGATAGCGAAAGTAGGAATTACTTGAAATTATCGTCTGCAGTCCTAACTTGAATTAAAAACAGATAACACACACTAATATAGTCATCACAATTAACACCGGTTATCAGACAGATTCTACACTCACCCAAAGTACACGGGGCTATATGACCGCGTTGTCGCGCCCCTAAACTAAGAAACCAACCAACTCTCATGCTAAAATTAAGCACAACTCTTGATTTTGAAGCCATAATGACTACTACCAAAGTATGTCAGTAATGTAAGTTTAGAAGTGCTCAGTTCAAAATTGAATTCGAACCTGATTGACAAAGGCCGTGACAAAGACAGGCATTTGTTGATTAGCAGCTCATTAAACAGAGTATTGCGAAGGACTTGTGGAATAGTAAACAGGCAATTAGCTGTAGACTTTGAAGAGTAAGTTGAAGAACATAAGAAGGAAGACCTATTTTCATATTCCTTGTTAGCTACAAAATAAACTGTTCCAGAAGGCAAGGTAGGCTTTCACAGGGTGCCTGAAAAATGTCTAAACACTGCATTCAGGAACTTGGAAATTTTCCGTTAAAATGCGAATTTTTATTTTCCGTTGTCCACGTAACACAGTTCCCACTTAGGCTAATAAAGGCAGGTTTTACTGTGCGGACTTATTCAAATTATCAGAATACGTGTGATATTGGCTTGAAGACACTCCAGGTGTCTTGATACTCGTAAAATAGTCTTGGATGTAACGGGTAATCTCAAGAACCACTGGATGAATTTTGATGCGGTTTTTACCTTTCTGTAAAGAATTTCTCAAGGAAGGTTTCTGTACAAATACATTCAAACCAAAGGAAGAGAAGCAGTAACGATTTCAGTGAATTGAGTCGAAATAAAATCTACCGTTCGTACGCCTTTTAAGCTTACTCTGAGTAAACCGTTAAACATGTCTATGTACAATGAGTGTAAGGATTAATCAGCAAAATACGTTCTACAATAAAGTCCGGGACAGAATATCTCTAACTTTAATACAGCACCCACTACAAGTGTTTTTACGTTTTCATTTCTTCCAACAATCTCCATTAAATGGAAATTTAAATTATGCTACTACCTTCGGAGTGAGTTCACGAGCTAGCATGCGAGCCTTTGACCCCAGCTTCAGCCAGCATCAAACTGTCAAGTAGTGTGGAGTTAAGACCTCTATACGTGTTTGGAGTTTTGCTGTTGCGTCTGGGACGTCCGTGCGCCTTTTAAGCTTACGCTGGGTAACCCGTTAAAGATACCGGGCGAAGCCGGGGTGAGTTGCTAGTCCTGGAATATTTAAAACTTTCTTTTTAAAGAAATGCACTAACCCTCATGCGAAAACTACCGTACACTATCATGTAAAGACAGTAGCCTTACTCACGTTAAGCCACTTCGTTCCTTGAGTGTCGAGTGAGTTAATCTCCTTTAAATCACATCTAATGCCCCAGAAATGTTCAAATTAACTAGGAAATATATTTGGGACAGGTGTTTGCGCGCAGTTTTAATGTGTATGGCGTCGCGATGCTGGTTTACTCCAACTGCAGATGGCGAGGCTCGCTTGAGACCGATACAGCGTGGCAAAATAGCTGAGACTCGCTAATTTATAAGTGACCAGCTGCTGGGCATTTCATTCTGTTCTTCATGCTTTGGTAGCGGTCAGGATTTATGGACTGAATATATCAACACACAGGTGACACTAGACTATACATTGAAGTGTCAATGTCCGGCTTCATGACTAACAAAGTGGGTAGGACGCTAACCTTCAGTTCAAAGGGTCTCGGCTTCGAGACTCGGCCAGGTAATTTGGTTTTAACTTCATGTGTGTGTGTGTGTTGTTTTTTTTTTTTTTTTTGTCGTGTGGTCTCTAGAGAGGCTGAGAGCAGGGTCTTTCTTGTCGACGCCCGTGGGTGACCTGCGCGCCAGGATAAGAGATGCAATGGATGAAGATGAATGAAACTGGGCAAGGATGTCCAAGGAAGCGGCCGTGGTCTGTCAGAAGGTACCATCCCAGAATTTGCCTGGTGTTGAAAACGGAAAACTACGGAAGACCATTTCAAGGACGGCCAACCGTGGGGCTCAAACCGAGTCATCAGAGAGCTTGGCCCCAAGAACTTACGCTGCTCTTTAGCCAGCGTAGCCACCACTGTCGGTACTTAACATCTTGCAATTAGAAACGAAGTAATACACTTTCAAAATTCAATTCGTAACTAATGTTATCCATTTTTCAAAATTCGGTCCTTCCTTTCTGCTGATATTCACTGTTTCACTCACATCTTCCATATTTATAGAAAGTTTTGGACTTTTCTATTTTAGGTGGGTGGTAGCCTTACAGCTAAAATACGAATCTCTCATATTTGGACATTATTAATTAATTAGGCGTTACTCTTTCATTTTTATCCTGAGCAAACTCAAGAAAATATTGTAAACCCTTGATAGACTAATTAAGTGGGTTACATTTACACGTAAGATGTGGTTCCTATTGTGAGATGAAAAGACAAGCTGAAGACAGAAGACAATGGTTGAATCGACAAGGCATTGCCTTTAGACATTGATTGATTGACATTTTCAGACCTTAATTGGCCAACGCCCGTGCAATTTCGCAATTTGAACCCAGTACCTGTTCTGCTTAGAATTATGCACTTAGAGGAAGACCACTTTGAGTGACACGAATTAACAATTAAGAGAAATAAGCTATCAACCAGGGCACGAATTCCTAAAAAAAAAAGGACATTTTTTCTAATATTAGTCGGATTTGGCCTTTTCAGCAAAGCAGCCAGCTCCAATGTAATTTATTAGCCTATGAGATCACCATTTATCCGTGTGTCTGTCTGTGTGTGCGTGTGTGTGTGATGGTGTGTGTGTGCGATGGATTTTTGTGTGCACCCGCCCCCTAATAACTTCTAAACGGCTGGAACGAATTCAATGAAACTCGGTAAGTTCATAAACACTATTACGGGCGACACCGACCGTGCCCTTCAAATTTTGTTACGTCTCACCAATCCAACATGGCGGCTGTGTGAAATATTTCACCAGCATTCAATATCTCCGAAACTAGTACCGATATCACCCTGGAATTTTGTACGGTGATAAATGGAACTACTAGAATTTCACCTATGTGACCTTTCAAAACCTGGTAACTACAAAACCAACATGACGACCAAGCGAAGTTGTGACGTTTAAATAGACGTTTCTCGCGATTTAACCAACCAAACGCAATGAAACTTGGTACAGATGCACCGACATCTAACTTCGTTCAATTGTTTACATAACCTCAAGATGGCGGCTGTGTGAAATATTTCACCGGCATTCTATATCTCTGAAACTATTGCCGGTATCACCATGAAATTATGTACGGAGATGAAGAGCAGTACTGGAAGTTCATATATGAGACTTTCAAAAACCGGTTAACTACAAAACGAACTTGGCGGCCAAGCGAATTGAAAGTTTTAAATAGACTTTTCTCGCGATTTAATGATCCAAACGCAATGAAACTTGGTACAGCAAATGTTTATATACATTGTAATGCACTGGTATCTAATTTAGTTCAATTGTTTATATAACCTCAAGATGGCGGCTGTGCGAATGTCAAAATTAAGTTTTTATTTCTTGTGTTCTAATCTTGTGATCAAAATCAACATTTGCATAATGAACGTACACAATAATCATCATCTAATAGTACATAACTCTATGGCCTACATATATTAAAATCCAACATGGCGACCATCCAAAATATTTAGACGGTTCTCAATATCTATTAATCTACTACAACAATCAAACTGAAATTTTGTAAGTGTATAGAGGCTATGGGACGTTCAGTGACCTGGCGAGCACAAATCCAACATGGCGGCGACGCGAATTTTAAATATTCAAATAGAAGTTTCTTGCGTTTTAACCATCCGAGTGCAGTGAAACTTGATACGAAATGGGGCATATGCTTATACAAATTTTAATCTACTGGCATCTAATTCATTCAAATTATTTTCATCACCACACGATGGCGGCTGAGCGAAATTTCAAAATCCCGCTTTTATTTCTTGTGTCCTAATCATGCGATTGAAGATAAACTTCATGTAATAGTACATAAATCTATGGCCTATAATATAAAAATCCAACATAGTGACCATCCAAATTTTAGACGGTTCTCAATATCTACGAATCTATTACAGCAATCAAACTGACAATTTGTATGTTGATATAGGCAATTGATATTAATAGCATATATGAAAATAGGCTATTTAGTTCTTCACTGAACTACTTTTTGTTACTTGAATTATGTTTCTTGGTATGATGATAATGTTATAATGTAATTGGTTTTACGTCCCTTTTAACTGCTCAAGCTTGTACAGACGCCGGGTTGCTGGACTTTCGCCCCAAAGGGAATCTTTAACGTGCCAATAAATCTACTAACACGGTTCTCTCGCAACAGAGCAATTCCGAAAGAGGCAAAATCACCAGAGACCTCTTAGAGCTAACATCAATTTCATTCATACTGCCTGGCTTTAAGCATGTGGCATGTGGCATATAACTATAAAAGAAACCAATATTCCTGGTTGACTACAGTACAATATTGCTTCGTTAAAGGAATAATACTGTATGTTTATGACGGACACGTGTTACTTCCTGAAAATCATGTACTGTATTCGCATTTATGATCTAACAAAGGCTTTCATCCCTTTTAAATTTAATTTCATGGAATAGTGAATAATGTTTTAACCTAGGTTTTGACACACACACATGTACAAATGTCAACATGAAAGCGTAAAGGATATTTGGTTACAGTATAATCAGATTGTGGTAATACCGGTCACTCCATTTGAGGTTTGTGCTGGACAAAGCGGAAGCAGACTGGTTTTTCTAAGGATACTCCGTTTTCTCTGTCAAAAATTTCATTCCAGCAACATTCTCCACTCTCATTTCATTTCATGTCTCAGTCAGTTAATCATTGCCCGATAGGAGTGCGGTAGGCTTCGGCAGCCGGCACAATTCATATCCTCGCCGCTAGATGGGGGCTTCATTCATTCCATCCCTGACCCAGTCGGTCGACTGGAGGCAGGCTGTGGATTTTCATTATAATCAGATTGTGGTACACATATAAATGGGTAAACTGATTTAAGGGACGCTTATAAACAACAACGGCTTCTTCTCAAAATGCTATTAACAGTACACTCTGCGTTTTAAAATATCACACCTCACGCTACGAATACGATCAACCAGATGTATGAATACTACTACTAATAATAAAAAAGATTAAATCAAAGAGCCGGAAGGCCATCGTTCTTGAATGCCATCGAACCTCTGAAACCTCGATGAATGTCTACCCCTTATAATTTTCATTTCAATGGAATCCAGGATGTAATGCAATATATTTCTTTGTGGTGAGTGGTGTTAATGGCCCAATACCATTCCTGACACACTGCGGCGCAGCCGTGCTCGCTAAATCGCTCACCACTGCCGCAAGTACGGAGATCAGAGGTTCGAATTCCGGCGCTGCCAGTGGCTATCCTGAGTGTGTATTTTTCCGGAGATTTTCCGCACTTCCTCCAGACAAGTCCCGAGGCACCTACATTGTCCCTACCCCTAATACAGTTACATTGCTACAGCCATCACTAAAAGGTCATCACACACACACACCTAAATTCACGGGGCTGATGATCAAGATGTTCCAAGCCCCTAAAATGAACCAACAACAATCCCAAGCCCCTAAATTGAACCAACAACAATAACAGTACCTGACGAATAATCTTATATAAGTTAAAGAGCGGTAAAATGAATGAAACTGGGCAAAGATTTGGAAGGAAATGCCCATGGCCTAATAGAAGCTACCGTCCTGGCATAGAGTTTAGGATAGGAAACCACATAAAACCATTTCAGCGGTAAGGCACATCCCCAGGCCATGAAGCAGAGCTATCTGTGGGGTCCGTAGTTAGGTGAGTTCGAACCCCAATGTCGGATGTCCTAAAAATGGTTTTCCGTGATTTCCCATTATTGAATTGAATATACGATTTTCATAATTGCCCCAAATGCCTAATTATAACCCTGCGTTGACTTTCCATGATCTGAGGCGGTGTTATTGAGAAGTCAACCAACCGGAGAATAACTAAACTGACCATTGAAGGAAGCGGTGCCAAAACGGGATTGCTCATTCCTTACAAGTTTGTGGGAAACAACACAACAATTCACAGGAAATTCAAATGTATACTAAACATTTCTATCTCTTTCACAGCACATGCTACTGAAGTGAACATTCGTTACAGCGTTTATTAATTGATCACAATAATACATTTATATGGTTAAACTAATAACAAGTCTTGGAGTCACTCCCGTTACGGGAGAATAAGATTTTCATTCCATACTGTATACTCTGTATCCAAACTTATAAATCCCACATTAAGGCGTTCTTCGTGGTCATTCTGACTCTTTGATGACCACCTCGTGGTGTAGCGGCTAGCATTCTTGCTGCCAACCCGGAGGTACGAGTTCGATTCCCGGCTCTGCCAAGAAATTTAATTCTGGTCTGTGAGCTGGAACTGGGTACATTTAGCCTCGTGAAGGACAATTCCCACCTCAGTCATCCTGGAAGTGGTTGTCCGTGGTTTCCCCACTTCTAATCCAGGCGAATACCGGGATGGTTCCTAACTTAAGGCCACGGACGCTTCCTACCCAAATCCTACCTTAATTAACTAGGTACAAATACAAACACATGTGACGCAGGTTATCACACAAATTCTACACACACCCAAGTACACGGGCCTACATGACTACGACGCACCGTCGCAAAACCCCTAAAAGAATCAACAACAACAACAATTGTTTGCAATACAGTGAAGAAGGTAGAATTTGCTCATTACTCCCGTTAGTGTGAATGTAGCAGCTAGCATTCATGGCTGTCACCCCAGAGGTCCGAGTTCTTTTCTCGCCTCTGCCAAGAAATTTAATTCCGTTATTAGGGCTGGAACGGGGTCTACTCAGCCTCACGAAGCAAAACTGAGAAGAGATTGGTTTGATTCCCACCTCAGCGGAAGTGGTTTTCCGTGGTTTCCTCACTTCTACTCCAGGCAAACGCCAGGATGGTACGGTACCCAACTTAAAGCCAAGGCCGTTTCCTTCGCAGATCCTACCTCAATTACAAATACACACACACGTGACGCAGGTTTATCAGATAATTAGCGGCTTCGGTGGCGTAGTTGGTAGCATGCTGAGCTTCTGTGCCCAAGTTCGCGGGTTCAAACCTGGCCGAAGTCGTCGGATTTTTTAAGAGCGTTAAAATCCTTCAGAATGCCATCCTTCGGAGGGGAAGTAAAGCCGGCGGGCCCATGTAATAGATATATGACATGTAAAAGAACCTTCCACTAATTAAACTTGTGTGAAGCTAAATTTGCAGGTTAGATTTCGTTGAAACGCTCTATCTAAGTTCCAACGTTCACCACCAGGTTTCACTGACATCTGGTAGCGAAAGTCGGAACTACTTGAAATTGAACGGAACTTGTAGCTCACCCCATGGGTATCCGCATTGAAACAGCTACAGCCTTTCCTCAATACTGCCCTTAGTGTGAGTGTAGCGGCTAGCATTCTTAGCTGTCACCCTGGAGGTCCGGGTTCGATTCTTGGCTCTGGTACGGGGCGTACTCAGCCTCGTGAGGTAAACCTGAGTGGAGGTGGGTTCAATTCCAACCTCAGCTATCCTGGAAGTGGTTTTACGCGGTTTCTTCACGTCTACTCCAAGCGAATGCCAGGATGGTTCCTAACATACGGCAACGGCGGCTTCCTTCCCAATCCTCACCTGAATTATAAATATTTACACTAATACAACCATTACAATAACACATACGCTCGCCCTGGTACACAGGGCTGAATGTCCAAGTTCCTCAAATGAAGCTTTAGGTTTATCTATTTTAGTTCAGGAGTTTTTTCTTGACCTTAGTGTGAGCTGCCACAATCTATCCTCTAGGTCTACCTACAAATCAAAGCTCTTGCAATCTCGAGGAATGTAAATACACAGGAAGAAGATATACTGTACGTTTAAATGACTATGTGACAACCTAGGATCCCTTTTTGGTTCAGTGACTTGAAATAATATTGTCTTTTACCTTGCGAGCCGCTATTTAATACTCGGAGCTTGTAAACAATGAGAGCTAAATATACTTCCAAAGGCTTCCGCTTCAGAATATCGTGTTTAAAATAATGACAAGCTGTCGGACGGCTGCTACACAGAGCAAACAGTATGCTAAAATCGATACACAATCAGCTACGTTAGAAGGTCCACTTTTTTTTTAAACCATGTAAGACCAAGTCGATATTTTCCTTTCTGCTTCGACAGCAAAAGCGTTTTAAATATTGACAAGCTTTTTCTTTGTCATTGCAAAGTTACGCTACTCCCCGACCGAAGTGCGGGAAGTTTTCAATGCTCAGTTCGTAGCAAGGCAGAGCGTGTAGCACGCTATAGAGTTCTAAATGCGGAACAAGCCTTGTGGAGGCATTCACAAACAGAGATAGTGAATTTACTGCAACGGAAAGAAGCTCGACAATAAACAGAATTCTCTTCTTTCCTCTCCTCCTCCGCCTTCTAATGTGGCCTCATTTCTTTCCTCACGACGTAAAAAACTCAATGCACTGCCATATAATCAATAAACTTTCAGAATATCTTGTTTCACTAACGAGGGTTTACCAACTTCAACAGCGTAGGAAACGTCTCTGTCTAGTACTCAAAAATAACATTGAATCATGTATGTGAATCACATTATTCACATGATAAATATTCATCTATACATAATGTAGCTACCACATCCTACATCCGAGACAATCTGTTTCACACATTGGTCTACCCGTTCAGTTTTTATCCTCGACCATTCTTCCAAAACTAAGTTTGCTATTCATTGTTGTCTTAGTATGTGTTCTCCCAACCTTCCTCTTACCGACAGCAGTGGCTACGCACGTTAAGGCGCAGCGTTAGGCCATGGGGCCAATCTCTCTGCTGACTCGGTAGACGCGTGGGTTCGATCCCCACCGTCGGCCGTCCTTGAAATGGTTTCCTGTGGTTTCCCCATTTTCAACACAAGGCAAATGATGGGACGGTACCTTCTGACAGGCCAAGGCCGCTTCCTTCCACGTCCTTGCCCAGTTTCATTCATCTTCATCCATTCCATCTCTCATCCCACCGCGCTGGTCGCCCACGGCGTCGACTAGAAAGACCTGCACTTGGCCTCTCAGGAGGCCACACGACAAAAAAAAAAACTTCCTCTTCATTAGCAGTCGCTAGAAACGTCTCTCCTCGCCCACTCTCCTCAATTCATCTTCATTTGATCATCACCATTCTCCTGTAAAATTACATTTCAAATGCTTATAGTCTCCTCTTTTCGCTGTGCCAACAAACCAAGTTCACTCCCATAGAGCGCCACTCTCCAAACAAAGGCTTTCATAAATGACTTTCTAATAACTAAATCTCTATTAGATGTCAACAGATTTCTCTTCTGTAGAATTGCTTTCTTTGCCTGAGTAGTTATTAACAAGAAATGTACATCCGCCTGAATCAATACTATAAAGAAAAAAAAAATTATTTAACTTGTTTTCAGTTTCAGTACATGTTTCGAGGATTAATTATATTTTATCCCCTTCATCAGCTATTGAAAAAAAACGTAGCACAGTAATAAGATACGTATTAAAACCTAATATGGTGCACCATAAAATTTAGGTTATAAGAACAGAATAAAATGAAATGAATAGATGGAGCCGGTGATCAGCTGCTCATGAGAAATAGTAGTTCCGTATTGAAGCTTGAAATGGTAGATATGTAACACCAGTACTTCACCAATCCGTGTAGGTCTATAACTAATGAAGAGCCTGTATGCTTAAAGATCCAAATTTAGCCTTTTCAAAGCAAAGCGGCTTTAAGAAACCCGATGTGATGGAAAGTGATCTCTTGGTAAATAGAGGTTAGTTTAAAGCATATGGTGTATGAGGTTAGGACAATGTTACATTTAGAAAATGATTTGTTAATAACTATTCTAGGATATCAATATAGAACCACCATGAGTCATTTAAATAATGTATTCTTTGCCTGAGCCAAACTACTTTTTATATTCTCTTTGCTTCATCCATCACTGGTAATTTTGTTTCCTAAGTAGCAAAAGTCTCCTTCTTCCTTTTGCTTTTTACATGTCAATTTGACGACAATAGGGGTTTCTTGTTTCTTTCCGCTCCATTCCATTATTTTAGTTTTATATTTATTGATTTTCGTCATGAATTCCGTCTACAACCTGGATTCCATACAATTCCAAACCTCGTTATAATTCTCTGGTGAATCAGCTAAAATGACAATTTCAACAGCAAATCTCAGAGTTGACATTATTTCTCCTTCAATCTTTAGCCAAAATTTTAAGAAGAAGTTAGTTAGTTGCTTTAATTCTAGTGGGCATTTGTATCATATCCAACTTGAGAAGAGAGGCACTGATTTAGCAATTACAAAGGAGAAACTGAAGATTTTTAAAATTTCAATCATATGTTCGTTGGGACAGATATTTCACTCTCTTGTAAAATTTAATTTTTCGACTTGTGCCACTTTTCCCCGGCACTACAGATTTAATAATTCCATAAATGGTTAAATCCATTTAGAAACATTTCTATAAAGACAGTTCTCCTATTTTAATTCTTTGGTCAGAACAATGCGAAAGGCAGCAAGTTGAGGATCTCCCTTGCTCTTGGAAAGCATGTTGCGTTTGAAATCGTTACAACTGCAAATGACCCTCCTCAGAACATTAAAATTCAAGTCCCCCTCTTGAAACTCGCTCACTATTCTTTGCCAGCGCCACTTACCCTGGTGGCCTTTTACTCATGAATACCACACATAAAGCTATTGTTCGCGGCGGCCACCGCGCGCTGCTGCTCTGCTCTGAAAGAGGACGGGAATAATGGTTCTTCCAGAAGAAAGACGGAGAGGTGAATAGATGAGGGAGATCAATTGAGGTAAACAAGTGCGAAAACTGAAGTTAATGAATAAGGCTTTACTAGATGGGTTCTCGCCTTCTCTCCCCGGAAAATAATCTGATTAACAGGTACTACGTTAACGTATTGATTCTGCCTTGTTGAAAAACTTAAGGGGGAACTAACAGAAAGACTTCATTACAATCAACCCCACAGTGTAGCCATGCGCGTTAAATTGGGGTCACCGTGATTACGACGGGGAGCTGCAACAAGTTCGGAGGTAGTTGGTTCGTATCCCGACGCTGACAGCATCAATGCTGAGTTTTCCCTGCTTTTTTCACACTCCATCCAAGAAAATGCTGGGATAATACCTTATTTCAAGTCACGGGACACCTACCATATCCATGTTGTTTGAGTCTTCAGTCTTTTGACTGGTTTGAAGCACTGCTCCATGCCTCCCTGTCCTGAGCTAATCGTTTCACCTCTACATAGCTACCACACCTTACATCCGAGGCAATCTGTTTAATATATTATAACCTTGGTCTACCCCTACAGTTCTTGTCCTCGACCTGTCCTTCTATAACTAAGCTTGCTATTCCTGGGTGTCTTAGTATGTGTCCTACCAACCTATCTCTTTTCTTCATTAGCAGTCGCCAGAAACATCTCTCCTCTCCCACTAGTCTTAATATCCATATCCAGATCTAATATGTTAAATTGTTTTAAAAAGAATCTAGATGGCGGCTGCTCAAAATATCAAAAACTTATTATTTGGATTATTTCCTATTCAAGCGATCGAATTGAAAATGTCTTTAATGACCACACATAATAATATTTATATTTTATTGGTACATAACTCTGAGGAGAGTCTGGAGTACAGTGGCCCCAGTCCCAGCACTGGCAGTGGCTAAACTGAGTGTTGTTCCTCTTTCGTTTCTTCACACCTCTAGGGACATCAAATTGGCAGGTCAAAAGCTGAAGGAAGTAGGAGACTTCTGGTACTTAGGGAGCAAAATAACCATTGATGGACGAAGCAAAGAGGATATAAAAAAGTAGGTTGGCTCAGGCAAGGAAAGCATTTCTACAAAAAAAAAAACTGTTGACATCGAATATAGATTTAAGTATTAGGAAGTCATTTTTGAAAGCCTTTGTCTGGAGCGTGGTGCTCTATGGAAGTGAAACGTGGAGGCTACTGTTGCAGCAGAAAAAAGGAGAATTGATGCATTTGAAATGTGGTGTTACAGGAGAAAGATGAAGATCAGATGGATAGATAGGGTTACAAACGAAGAGGTATTAAGACGAGTGGGAGAGGAGAGATCTTTCTGGCTACTGCTAATGAAGAGACACATACCATGACACCCAGGAATAGCAAGCTTAGTTATGGAAGGAAGGGTCGAGGACAAGAATTGTAGGGGTAGACCAAGGATAGAATATGTTAAACAGATTGCCACGGATGTAGGGTGTGGTAGCTATGTAGAGATGAAACGATTAGCTCAGGACAGGGAGGCATGGAGCGCTGCATCAAACCAGTCAAAACACTGAAGACTCAAACAACAACAACTCTAAACAAATACCGTGATAGTACCTTATTTGAAGTCCCGTGGCACGTACCGCAAACCCGATGCTAATAATTACACCTAAACGCAATAGCTACAAGTCATCCGAGAAACACGGGTTATAAGACAAATTCAACACACACCTTCATTGTCAATAACATTCCATTCATTATTAATATTTGCTCAAATTGCTTCATTAAGCGTAGAATCCGCAGTTACAATAATTGAACGAAGAATAATTGCATATGGAAATAAAAAAAATATCATTCTGGTTGAATATGAACTGGAGTAGCAAGGGGATTTGCGGGTGTGAAATTATCAGTGTCACCTGATACAGACAGTCCGGGAATGTTCTCCGCAGCGCCTACATGGGTCGCGAGAGCTAGCTACAGCAGTTACGTTGGCAGCACGGCCGCCGCTTGTATCATAACAAACAAACAGTAAACTTTGTATATTGGCTTTCACGGTCGGTGAATTAAAACTCAGCAATTCTTCTAGGTTTGTGCCCATCTTTTTGGAAGCCTTCATAGGGAGGTTGAGGTTGCTTGAGCTTTTAGTTCTCGCAGTCAAGGAGTGCAGTTACACTCTATATAAAGGGAGGTATCGCGATGTTCGATGCTTCTGTGGGGGTCAGGGCGGGGACACCAAGAGCCCGCCGATGAGCCAGCTTGGTGTCCTGGGCGAAACCCCACACAAGATACGGCACAAACCTAGAAGAATTGCTGAATTTTAATTCACCGGCCGTGAAAGCCAATATACCATCTTTTTGGAAGCCTTCATAGGGAGCTTGAGGCTGCTTGAGCTTTTGGTTCTCGCGGTCAAGGAGTGCAGTTGCACTCTATATAAAGGGAGGTATCGCGCAGTTCGATACTCCGGTGGGGGTCAGAGCGGGAACACCAAGAGCCCGCCGATGAGCCAGCTTGGTGTCCTACGCGAAACCCCACACAAGACACGGCACAAACCTAGAAGAATTGCTGAGTTTTAGTAAACTTTGCACTTACCGCAGTCATTCATAACAGATGCTGGAAGTGTTGTCCGTGTGTTCGATGACAAACATCAACACGCCTACACATGTTGTCAAAGACTTTCACTAAAGTTTCTTGCGGAATGGACTGCATCTAATTAATGATATTCATTTTAAGTTCCTCAATCGTTTTTGGATTAGTTTTGTATACCTCAGATTTCGTGTTGTATTAATTGGACTACGCAGCATTATATCGGATATTTCATCAAGTTCTTCGTCTGTTAAAAGCGTAGGCCTGCCTGTTCCCGGTGCATCGTGAACTTAGCCAGTCACACGAAAATTACTTATCAAATCCCGAACGATATCACGGTTTGTACAATTTGAATAAGAAACCGCGCCAGAAATCTTAATTTTACGTTTCCTGTAAACCGATCGCCTTCGCGAAAAACGTATTCCACGAAAAAAAAACTCTCTCTTCAGTAGTAAATATTACCGCCTGTATATTGTTGCACTCTTCCAATAATCTATCTGAAGGCTCGCTTACTGCAATACACACTGAAGACATACACGCTCGCTTATCTCAATACACACTGACGATTTCGACAGCCTACAGCCAACACGGTTATCCGATATTGATGAAATTATACGATTTGAGTACTCATTCCTTTAAATTATTGTTTCTGAAATCCATGAAAGGAAAGAGCTCAGAATGTTAAAATGACATGAAACAGGCGTCACAGAGGCCAACGTGTGAAGTGGACAGCAATTATGGAGGGTATCTTGCTGCAGCAACAATATCTGCAAATCGCACACTTCGTAATTTTTTTTAAAAGTATTTTTAAAAGAAATTATAGATATTTATGAAATTAGAGTGCAATGCGTCACTGCTAATGTATATTCTCTTTCATTTGAATGCTCATTTTTCACGATCGGTCGCTTGTGAGCGCCGCAGGTGGGATCTATACTGCTGAAAAAATATATGAAAAATGAAAATCCACAGCCTGCTTCCAGTCAACCGACCGGGTCAGGAATGGAATTAATGAAGCCCCCATCTAGCGGCGAAGATATGAACTGTGCCGGCTGCCGAGGCCTGACGCACTCCTCTGGGTAATGATTAAATGAATGACAGATGAAATGAAATGATAATGGAGAGTGTTGCTGGAATGAAATTTTGACAGGGAAAACCGGAGTACCCGGAGAAAAACCTGTCTGCCTCCGTTTTGTCCAGCACAGATCTCTCATGGAGTGACCGGGATTTGAACCACGGACCCAGCGGTGAGAGGCCGGCGTGCTGCCGCCTAAGCCACGGAGGCTTATACTGAAAAAATATATATGATATTTAATACATGGGATTGATGACTAAAGTTGCCGTAAAATCTTAAAACGACGAAACAACAACAACAGCAACAACGGCTTTGTTCGCCGGTGTTCTGACCACTAAACTAAAAGCAAACATTTTAATTCTTCTTTGACAATGATACATTTATGAAGACACTGGTCTAAGCCAGCCTATCATATTATGATTGAGATACCTGCATTCTGAACATTCTAATTATCCATCATATTCTCTGGTTATACTTCATTCAGCTGAGAAAATAAATCTCTGCTCGGTGCATAACTTTGAAGTTTATTAATTTAAGGAATGAAATTAAGTTTCCAGAATGTGTTGTACAAGCTGGCGGACAGAAGCAACTTGATATGCACAAGCGATGTTATTCAGTCTTTCATTCCTTGGGAGGAAGCTTACTTGTACACAAAGCAGTCAAGTTCATTTGCATGTTAGTTTCATTAGCAGAAAGAATTAGCATATCACTTTACGACGTGAGCTACCGAGGAATATGCATGACTGTATTTTGTAGGCTTCTATAAATCTTGATAGCAACAAGACCTCATTTTGAATGCAATGGGGAATATCTTACGAGATCTCAGGCTCTGGTGTTTTATCTTCCTATATCATATTGTGAAGTACTGTGTATTCATACAAAACGGGAAGTACTGACGTTTCACATGGTAGTCTGTATGTAACCGTACATATCTGGGGTCATGGTTGATTATACTCAATGAGGGATACCTAAAAAAACATCTTTCTCAATTTATTCTTATCCCGATCTTCCTTCTCCAACGCTTCTTCACTTTATCTTTTACCAGTAAGTTGTCTTCTCCCTGAGCTTCTCTTGCACTTTTACCCTCATCTTTAGCCTCTTTTTCTTGACTGCTACTGTCCTCCTCATGACCAACCTTATCTGATTCTTCTTTCTCTTCTTCAGTTTCTGCCATATCACCTGCTTTCTCACGCCCTTCTGTTTCATCTTCTTCCTTATCCGTTTCTCCCTTCTCTTCTACCTTTTCCTTTCTTTCACCTGCCTCCTCTCCTTCAGTTTCATCCATATCACCTGCTTTCTCATGCCCCCCACATCGCTGATAATGTTCTTGCATTCCTTCAAGTGAATCACTTATCTCATTCACTTCCTCCTCTTGTATCTTATCCTCCACTTCTTCCTCCTCTACAGCCACTTTCCATGATTCCAACTCCATACTACTATTAAGTACAGACTTATGTTCTTGTACTTCTTTGCTTAACTCCTCAATCTTAACATTAGTTGCGTCAGCCTGCTTCTTTACTGCTTCGTTTACGTACACCTTTACCGATTCTACCTGCTTACCTATAGATTCTATTTGCACTTTCAAAGACTCTCCTTGCTGCCTAACTTCTCCTATCTCCTTACTCATACTCTCTTTCACTGACTCTATTTTCTGGCTTACTGACTCTCTTACTGATCCTATCTCTGTACTTAAAGACTCTATTTTCTGGCTTACTGACTCTTTTACTGATCCTATCTCCGTACTTAAAGACTCTATTGTCTGGCTTACTGACTCTTTTACTGATCCTATCTCCGTACTTAAAGACTCTATTTTCTGACTTACTGACGCTTTTACTGATCCTATTTCCGTACTTAAAGACTCTATTTTCTGGCTTACTGACTCTTTTACTGATCCTATCTCCGTACTTAAAGACTCTATTTTCTGGCTTACTGACGCTTTTATTGATCCTATCTCCGTACTTAAAGACTCTATTGTCTGGCTTACTGACTCTTTTACTGATCCTATCTCCGTACTTAAAGACTCTATTTTCTGACTTACTGACGCTTTTACTGATCCTATTTCCGTACTTAAAGACTCTATTTTCTGGCTTACTGACTCTTCCATACCGGTGAATTTACTTAGTAGCATTTGTATCAAACTAGCGTTCACAACCCCCATTCGTTCCCCTCGTTGGTGTGTCATTTTATAATAAATGGAGAAAGATTTTTTTTAAAGTATCCCTCATTGAGTATAATCACCATGACCCCAGAATGTACGGTTACAGTATGTACGCCAACTAATATGTAGCTACAGTATGAAATATTAGCTCGGCCAACTAAGTTTCTAGGTTTTAACATGGGCCTGTTTTAGAGCTAGGTGTATCTCTCTGTGATTAGTGTGGACAAGAAACTGACACGTATATCCTGTGGTTACCATGGTGACAAGTGTTCGTCATCTAGGCCTACCCAATCTAGTTTAGTAGAGACATCTACTGTATATAATAGGCAAAAATCACGATGCGCATGTCGTACGATGTTGGCATGTTAAAGAACCCATTTGAATTCAGTAGGCCGTGTTCATAATGACAAAATTAATCTCGGGATTTTCCGCCAACACAACGTTCCTCGTTTCTCTACTAGAAAGCGCTATAGTGCCAAGGAGCTCAGATATCTAACCTCCTTGACTTTCATAATGCTTCTAGGAACAACAAAATTCGACATGCAAGCTGCCCTCTGGGTTTCAAATGACGCAGCTTGCACCCGCCACCGAGGCCATACGATATTATTATTATTATTATTATTATTATTATTATTATTATTATTATTATTATTATCTATATAATATTATAAGAACAATCGGCCGCGTTGACCGAGAGCGCTAGCGCGCTACCTCGTGCCCCTCTGGCATCGGGAGAGCGTGGGTTCAAACCCCACCTCGGCCGTCCTGAAAATGGTTTTCGTGGTTTTCCATTTTCAATGCCAGGACGGTTCCTTTCAATAGATCCACGGCCGATTTCCTCCCAATATCCCTTCCCTGACCCGTCCTGAAAAGAAAAGTACATGGCCATTGGCTGCATTACTAAAATTATTATAAGAAGATCTTACCTACTATTATTGAAAGTTAGTGCGCCTGTTGGTCGCGGAAAAGTACGAACTCGTAGTTTTGGACGAAAAGTTAAAGTTAATACAAGTCGTTTAAATAGAGATTTTCTTCTGACATCTCCCAGTGTAATTTAAAATTTTTGAAATCTGTGCTACCGACTTAAAAACTTAATGTCAACAAAAATAACTGAAAAGTTTATAAATTCAATTTTTATTGAAGTGTTCCTCTTAAGTGCAGGAGTGATCTGACCGGTGGTGGTTAGTGGCATTGATGAGTGAGTCGACGCTAAATTTAAAGTGCAGTATTTATACAATTTTCGCGGGGAAGCCGCGACGGGTAATGCTAGTATTCATACATTTTTTTACTTATAGTGTCCTGGTTGGCACCTCTTCATTGTGATACGCAATCCTTAGAGATTTAAGCCATTTTTTTAGTGTTGCATATACAAAAATATCATTTGTAGCTCTTCAGTTGGTCAACACGATTGTGCCCAATGAATGGGCGGGGTACAAGATATAAAAATATGTAAATACACTCCTGGTAAGAATTACATATAGGCTATTAGCTGATTTATACTATTTCCCTATTTAATAGTGATAATTAGCTAATACATTTACAAACGTGCACAGAGTCCCACCTCTTATTCTCTCGATGGAAATATTTCTCCGTATTGACATATCGTCGATTTAACATATCAATTGATAGGGAATTGAATCGGGGTCTCCGAGGTGACAGCCAAGACCACTAGCCACTATGCAATGAAGCTGACTCATTTTATTTCTATGATTTTTGAATTAAGAACTAATTATATCGATTAGTTTATCTTCTTATTGTTAAGTTAATGGTAAGGTGATATATCCTTTAAGAAATGCTGAGGATAGCTCCATTGAGGACTGAAACATGTGCATTAAATGAATACATGTATTTCGTTATTTAGTATTGACAGGCTTTCTTTTTCCTTAATTACATTGAATATGGTAATGCAACTGGAACATTAATAATATTCTATTTTATCCCTGCGATAATTTCTTCATAATTTACATCGTGCACTCTAGACCTTTCATATAAATTCTTCCTCTCACAGTGTTCAACCAGTCCCTTTAAAATAGGTATGAATGTTTACGCTTCTTACATCTCCCTGAAAGTCTTTAAGTAATTACCCGACAGTTCTAATTAAACATGTACATATCCTCGACGTCATTAAGAATAAGAGCGCTATATAAAATATTTTTGTGAAGTTGAACTTACATAGTATTTCTCTCTTCTGTCTCTGGGATTGTTATCACCAGCGGTAATCTTCAGCATATGAGCTATTCAGTACGAAGTTCAAATCCGACGACAGAGGGGTTGTGTGAATATATGTGTGCATGTGTATTTATACAGAAAGGAGAAGGATTTAACATAGAAAAATATTGTTAAAATCCTCTGCACTCTAAATAAAAAGAGAAGAGCGTGTGCGTTGGGGGAAACGAGACGGAGGGAGTGTGGGTGCCGCTAGGCTCATAGCAATTCCCTGTTTTGTACAGTAGATTAAATCTTGCGGAAAATAGAGGATGCGCTCCGACTTAGGCCAGATTAGCACTGTGGCGGGCTTGCTGGAGGCTGGGTAAAGGAGGGAGAATACGGCAGTATGTAACAATCACAGCACGCAAATATTCTCCGACCCAGAGTACCAATTAAATGTTGCTTTTGTTTATAAGTTCCCTTTTAAAAACTTCCTTTTCATACTCCTCAAGAATGTTTTTACCAGAAGGTGTAGCACATACTCAAACAAGTCTCTGAATATTTTACAATGCTCTGTGGCTATGAATATGAGCATTTCATACCTTTTCTCGCTGTATTTACACATTACAAGGTGCTCTTGCCTTAGCGGAAAACATATACAGGTCTTTCATATAAAGTAAGAACGACAAGCGGCGGTTTTATTATCCACTGCTGTGGTGGCCTTGGCCGAGCTTGTGGCGCGCCATGGCCCCCTGCTTTAAGCGTGTGTACAATCCTATATGAAATTTTACCTTATAAAAGATGCTGGAATTGTCGTCCTACCTGGGCTATACAGGCATTGTATCTGGTAACCACATTCTGGGTGACGCGAGTGAGTTCTGCCACTGTAATGTTTCTGATCTTTTATTTAATGATTGTCTTTTATTGAGCACTGAGCCAGTAGTGTCAAACTTATTTACGTGAATATGTGCTAGTGAAGGTGGCACTTCATCAGGAAATTGTTGAACAATAATGCGTCACGTACCTGCCGAGCGGACTCATACTTAAAATAAGATTTACATACAACAAAAGTACGATGTTGAAATGATAACTGTCTGAACATGTTAGCATCTGAGGTTCAGACTGGCGACTGAACAGCGAACACCTGCACGCTTATTGCAAGGTGAAGTGCATACTGTACCATACGCGTGGTTTCAATACTACAGCAGCGGGCCGTGGCGCGCCACAAGCTCGGTCAAGGCCACTGTAGCAGCTGATAACAAATCCTATTGATTTCTTGTTACAAATACTATACTTAAATAATTCATGTTTTTTGGGCTAATGCCGTGTGTATTTAGATTAGAACCATACTATACTCGTTCATTAACTGTTATTTGTAAAAACAAAAATAGGCTATATATTCATCTGAAATATCAAATTGCTCTTTGACTGTTTGTTGGTTCTGTAACACTTGGGACGGATTACCCCATATGCATCCCGGATATCCCCCACAGAATGGGGAATTCAGCGCAAGTGTAAAGTTTTGTTCAGAATTTCTTTTAGTTTATGTTTGTGACAGTTAAACGTAAATAAATACATGATCACAAATCCCGATAGCAGTGTTAACATTTTATTGAAGGCCTAACTTAGATTTATTGTATTAAAAATAAATAGCTTCTCAATATAGCGCTGCCTTGGGTTTTTGTGGGTATCTACCCACATAACCTAACGGCGGTGCCTTTTGAAGATCCAACCAGCCTTCGGGCTGACTACCTAACAGACACAGATGCGCGAATAATTCCCACTTTCCCGTAATAATCAGAAATGAAAATAAAATTCATATGTTGAATCGATAAGAATAGAGAGGGATCGTTCCCTCCTTTTCTATTTCACTTTCCCTCAGGCCTAGTTTATTTATGTAGTGAATGCGACTTGCACTAGGGTGCGCAGTGCCCCAAGAAACATACGGTAATAAACCCGAGCAAGAACAACAACGGTGGTGGCAGAGAGCAGGTTGTGGGTCCAGGATAAATCAAGGCATGGCAAGGCGAGGCAAAGTGGCGTTACTCGCATTGTTCCGCACTACGGCATTGTTCCCCGTGGCTTGCACGTACACATTGCCCGTACTAATATTTAACGAGAGCTGTCTGCAGTGGAGTCACAGAGCTCAACGCCTAGGCTTGTCAGAATGCTCACTCAAGTGTCAGACCGATAGACTTCACGGCTCCTTTATTACAAGGATCCAGCGATAGTCTTGCAAAATATCCCTACGAAGATGTGATTTTTCCGTATTGCTTAAAACTTGGAGAGAGTTGGGAGGACATGACGATATACGAACTTCCTTGGCATTCGTGCACTAGAAATAATAATAATAATGATAATGAAAATGAAAATCCACAGCCTGCTTCCAGTCGACCGACCGGGTCAGGAATGGAATGAATGAAGCCCCCATCTAGCGGCGAGGATATGAACTGTGCCGGCTGCCGAGACCTGATCCACTCCTCTGGAGCAATGATTAAATGAATGACAGATGAAATGAAATGATAGTGGAGAGTGTTGCTGGAATGCAATTTTGACAGGGAAAACCGGAGTACCCGGAGAAAAACCTGTCTGCCTCCGTTTTGTCCAGCACAGATCTCACATGGAGTGACCGGGATTTGAACCACGGACCCAGCGGTGAGAGGCCGGCGTGCTGCCGTCCAAGCCACGGATGCTTTAATAATGATAATAATAATAATAATAATAATAATAATAATAATAATAATAATAATGTTGAATCTCTGAGACTATGAAGAAGAAGAAGAGGTTGAAGTTTCTCGGACATCTATACAGAATGGACCAAAATAGACTCACCAAGCGGATATTTTATTACTTCTGGAGAAAGAAGACCACAGCAGTATGGATTAAGGAAACAAAGGCGGATATGGAGAGATTGAACATCTCTGAAGACCAACTGTTAGACAGAAATAGATTTAGGAACATACTGAGTAATTTGGAAGGGATTCAAGCTGCAAGAAGACCTAAGACCGGAAGAGCCTGGATGGACGAACAGCGTAAACAGGCCAGCGAACGCATGAAGGAGTATTGGGTGCAGAGAAAACTTCGCACCAAGAAAAAGAAATGAAGTTGTAGCGTGATCCTAAGTGGTCCTTTCGCGTGTTAAAGAAATAAAAATGCAGGGCGACGTCACCTTGGAGTCCTGTTCCATGGTTCGCTCATTTCTGAATATGCCACCCTAAGAGAAGTTGCCAAGAAACTATTCAGGGCAAAATAAAATCCAGGACTATAATTCACAAATACATTTTTTTTTGAGAATCCCACCCGACAAAATGCATTATGAACAGAGCAGCGTAAAAGGGAATACAGCAAGAGGATGAAGTGATATTGGAAAGAGAAGATGAAAAAGTGCTAATACGTTCAAACGCACACTTTATTTGGCCACAACGAATCAATAATATATTTTATCACTTATCCTCCCAGCTCGGATACACCCACGGACTCTGCGAGAGATAATTCCTCTACAGTCGCAAGGACGGTGTCTGGTAGCTGAACACACTTTGTCAGCAGATACAACTGGGGATGATGACAGGCCATCACCCAGGCGGCCGCTTACTTGGGTCTCATTAAGAGGAGGTTCAACAAGGGACTTTTGGATTTTGGTAGGTAGGGGGCCGTAGACGTTTTGAAGACGAGTATTTTTTAACCATACAGGACTTATAGCTTGCTAAGGAATTTCAAGTAGGAAGTAGGCTATGGAAAGGATAGCGCAAGTAAGTGTGAGCTACACCTTGATTACATTATTTAAATTACTCATTGTGTTTCCGTATTGATATGCTAAAGGATATAAAAAGTAGGTTGGCTCAGGCAAGGAAAGCATTTCTACAAAAAAGGAATCTGTTGACATCGAATATAGATATAGGTATTAGGGAGTCATTTTTGAAAGCCTTTGTCTGGAGCGTGGACTATTGGTGCAGCAGAATAGAGGAGAATTGAAGCATTTGAAATGTGGTGTTACAGGAGAATGATGTAAATCAGAAGGGTAGATAGGGTTACAAACGAAGAGGTATTAAGACGAATGGAAGAGGAGAGTTGTTTCTGGCGACTGTTAATGAAGAGAAGAGATAGGTTAGTAGGACACTTATTAACACACCCAGGAATAGCATGCTTAGTTAAGAAAGGAAGCGTCGAGGACAAGAACTGTAGGGGTAGACCAAGGTTAGAATATGTTAAACAGATTGCCTCGAATGTAGGGTGTGGTAGCTATGTAGAGATGAAACGATTAGCTCAGGACAGGGAGGCATGGAGATCTGCATCAAACCAGTCAAAAGACTGAAGACTCAAACAACAACATGCTAAAATAGTTATTAATACGAATTATATAGCCGCCTGAATAAATACTATAATGAAATTAAATATTATAGTTGTTCTTGATACATGTTTCAAGGAATAATCAACAATTTTACCCCTTCATCAGCCAATTGCTATACCTTGGTCAGAAGTTCTGCAATTAATTATCAATCAAGAAATTTTGGGAGACAATAATAAGGCCGTTGATTGTGAGGAACTCGACTTTGTATAATAGCTTAACGAAATTTTTCAAGGAGAGCGGCATTTCATTCTTGGCCACTCGTGAGGCTTAAGACCCAACCGCAAACTTAAACAGCTATAGTTAATCCCCTTTACTCTCGATGTATGCCATAGATGCGTTGAGCGGTTACGGTAGAACCGAATCCCTTTGAAGTGAACCAAGTATTGGTAAATGGAAAGAGAAAAATATACTGTGAGTGCTTTAATCTGCTGGCCAGTGCTTTAAACCAGATTATTACGGGCTGAGTGAATGGTACGCTTGAAGCAGGATATGTGTTCTATATCGCAGCTTCAGAAGGGTATTTAAATTATACTTTTATTCAGTTCTGCTATTGTAGTTCCAGCAGGTATAAATTCGTAATCGTATGCTTGTGATTCAGATCAATGGTACGCCGTGACGAACGTGCAGCGTTATTTATTTACAAGCTATACATATCGCTCGTACGGTACATCGAAATACACGAGGAATTTTTAATTTTGTTGAGATATTATTCAAACACAGAATGTTTCTTCTCTACAGGGACTCTGAAAAAGAATATGACTGAAACTGGACAAGAAGTTACAAAGAAAAGGTATCGTCCCTGGACTTGAATATGGGAAACAACGGAAAACCATTTCTAGTTCGACCTACAGTGGGGTTCGAATCTACTCGTCTACCGAATTCGGAGCAGCCTGGCCTTGGTGTTGTGTGTTAGTATTCGTAGTTCTACTCATGCACAAGCCTACTGCCAAGAATGGTCAGTGCATACAGGGTCTTTCATATAAAGTAAGAACGGCAAGCGGCATTTTTGTTATTCGCTGCTGCAGTGGCCTTGGCCGAGCTTGTGGCGTGCCACAGCCCCCTGCTTTAAGGCTGTGTACAATCCTGCATGAAATATTACCTTATAAAAGTTGCTGGAAGTGTCATCCATCCTGGGTTATACAGGCAGTGTATCTGGTAACCACATTCTGGCTGACGCGAGTGAGTTCTGTCACTGTAATGTTTCTGATTTTTAGTTTTATGCTTTTTATTGAACACTGAGTCAGTAGTGTCAAACTTATTTACAATTACGTGAATCTGTGCTAGTGAAGATGGCACTTCATCAGGAAATTGCTGAAGAAATGCATCACGTACCCGCCGAGCCGACTCGTACTTAAATTAAGTTTTACATACAAAAATACGATGTTGTAATGATAACAGTCTCATGTTAATATCTGAGGTAATAATAATAATAATATTATTAATAATAATAATATCGTATGGCCTCGGGTGCCAGGGGGCAAGCTTCGTTAATTGACACCCAGAGGGCAGCTTGCATGTCGAATTTCGTCGTTCCTTTGAACGCTATGAAAGTCAAGGAGGTTAGATATCTAAGCTCCTTGACACTACAGCGCTTTCTAGTAGAGAATGGAGGAACTTTGTGTTGGCGGAAAATCCCGAGATTAATTTTGCCATTGAACACGGCCTACTGAATTCAAATGGGTTCTTTAACATGCCAACAACGTATGACATCCATGTCGTGAATTTTGTCGCCTTTCAAAAATCACTCACCACGGCCATAGGTGAACCTGCAATCTTGAGGTTGGTAATCCGACACGTTATGTTGAACGCTTGCCACGGTGGATGAGTGGTTAATGTGTCGGTCAACTAACACCATGCTTGCAGGTTCACTCCTGGCCGTGGTAAGTGATTTTTGAAAGGCGGCAAAAGTTACGACACGCATGTCTTACGATGTTGGCATGTCGAAGAACCCATTTGAATTCATTAGGCCATGTTCATAGTGGCAAAATTAATCTCGGGTGTTTCCGCCAACACAAAGTTCCTCATTTCTCTTACATATCTAGCCTCCTTGACTTTCATAGTGCTTCAAGGAACAACGATATTCGACATGCAAGCTACCCTCTGGGTGTCAAATAACAAAGCTTGCACCCGGCACCCGAGGCCATACGATTTAAGAATATTATCATGAACTTTTGAATAAAAACATTTTTACAGCACACGAGTAACTTATATTGATATTTAAACACATTTCCTTCCTTCTCATCACGGTTACCAAATTTTCAGACAGCACATAACATGATTCAAGATTTTTGAAATAGCATGTTATCAGGCGGAAAGACGGACAAAGAGAAAAAAAAACCGTGAAGAACTAAACAGGGACTTTGTTTTATATGTGACGGGGATTTTCACTCGCTCGCTCGCCTACGTTTCGAGCCTGACTCCCGCCAGGCACTTTGCCGTAATGCGGAGCTCGCGTGTCACTGAGCCATTGAATATAGGAATTTGTACTTACCTAGTTCACAGCTAGTGCTGAAAATGTTCGCCATTTACTGCTACACATCGCTGGCACCTCTTTATGAAATTGTCATTTACTTTCTGAAGTTCATCAGCACCGATTGACTCTATTTCAGCTGTAATATAGACTTTAAGCTCATTTATAGTGTGAAGGTTTCTCGCATACACTATTTTTAGGCGTCCCCCAGAGATAAAAGTCGCATTGTGATAGGTCTGGGCATCGCGGGGGGCACACGTTCTGACTTATAATCCTCGTACTGAAAATGAGAAGCAATTCTGTCATGGATGCTTGGACAGTTCCTAAACTCAATGACTCAGTGCCGGGCGAGCGCCGCATTACGGCAAAGTGCTTGGCGGGAGACAGGCTCGCAACGTGGGCGAGCGGGTGAGCGAAAATCCCCGTCACATATAAAACAAAGTCCCTGTCCCTTACTTACGTTAATTGCCTCTATCAACATACAATATGTCAGTTTGATTGATGTAGTAGATTCGTAGATATTGAGAACTGTCTAAATATTTCGGATGGTCGCCATGTTGGCATTTTTTAAATATGTGAGCCACAGAGTTATTGCGTAGGTTCATTATTCAAACTTTGACTTCGATCACATGATTAGGATACAAGAAATAAAGACTTAATTTAAAAATTTCGCACAGGCGCCATATTGAGGTTATGTAAACAATTTAATTTAATTATATATCAGTGCATTACAAAGTGTATAAACATTTGATGTAACATGTTTCACTGCGCTCGGAAGATTGAATCGCGAGAAAAGTCTTTAAAAAATTTTAATTTCACATAGGTGAACTTTTAGTAGTGTCCATTATCAAAAAAACAACAACAACAAAAAAAAGTCAACCCCTGGCACTATCCAGCCCATGACGGGCTAAGGCCGACCAAGCGACCGCTGCCCAGCCATTTGGCCTGCAGATATTGGGGTGACGCGTGATCAGCGCGTCGGGTCCCCTCGGCCGTTAATCTTGGTATTCGTGATCGGGGCGCTGTCTCACTGTCAGACAGCTACTCAATTGTCCTCACGAGGCTGAGTGCACCCCGTTCCAACCCTCACGTCAGTTTTAAAATCCCTGACGGAGCCGGGGATCGAACCCGGGGCCTCCGTGAGAGGCAGGCGCGCTACCCCAACACCACGGGGCCGGCAGTGTCCATTATCACCGTACAAAATTTCGGGGTGATATCGGTAGTACATTCGGGGATATAGAATGCCGGGGAAATATTTCGCACAACCGCCATGTTAGATTGGCGAGACATAATAAAATTTGAAGAGCACGGTTGGGGCAGACGAAATAGTACTAAGATCTTACCGAGTTTCATTGAAATCGCTCCAGCCGTTTAGATTTTATTAGGGGAAGGATACACACACACAGACACACAGACACACACGCAAATATGCACACGCAACACCTACACACAAACATGGACAAAAAAAGTAATCTCATAAGCCTTTTTTTTTGTCATAAACAAAAATAGGCTAAACTTACACCCAGTGAACTGATTTTTCTAATCCCAGGCACACATACAGTACCATTCAATTAAATAAACACATTTGCAACGCATTTACGTACAAAACAAATTCAGAACGTATGTACAAACATGAAATTGTTATTTAAGCCTGAATTATTTATCTTAATGTATACAAGATAACATATTTAAAAAAATTCGCACAGCCGCCATCTTGAGCTTTTATAAACAATTGAACTAAATTAGATGCCAGTGCATTACAATATGTATACTCATTTACTGTACCATATTTCACTGCGCTCAGATGGTTAAATCACGAGAAAAGTTTATTAAAATGTTTCAAATTCGCTTGGCCACCATGTTCGTTTTGTACTTTACAGGTTTTTGAAAATAACATAGATAAACTTGTAGCAGAGCCCTTTATCACCGTACAAAATTTCAGGGTGATAACTGTAGTTTCGGAGATATAGAATGCCAGTGAAATATTTCGCACAGCCGCCATTTTGAGGTTATGTAAACAATTAAACTAAATTAGACGCCAGTGCATTACAGTGTGTATATACATTTGCTTTACCAAGTTTCATTGCGTTTGGATGGTTAAATCGCGATACAATTCTAGCCTATTTAAAAGTCTCAAATTTGCTTGGCCGCCATTTTGGTTTTGTAGTTACCAGGTTTTTGAAAGTATCTTAGGTGAACTTTTAGTAGCGCCCTTTATCACCGTACAAATTTTCAGGGTGATATCGGTATTATTTTCGGAGATACTGAATGCTGGTGAAATATTTCGCACAGCCGCCATGTTGGATTGGTGAGACACGATAAAATTTGAAGGGCACGGTCGGGGTCGGCCAGAATGGTGCTATGATCTTACCTTGTTTCATTGAAATAGCTCCAGCCGTTTAGAAGTTATTAGGGGGAGGTCAAACACTCGAATCACACACACTCGCACACACAGACACACGGACAAAAGGTGATCTCATAAGCCTATTTTTTTTTCATGAAATGAAAATAGGCTAAAAAGAACAGTGGCCACCCTCATAATGGTTTCTTCAAGATGGTGACTGCGCGTAATATACAATGTCATATAATCCCAACGTCAGAAAGCCAATTACTGTGAACATTTATCCATTAAAACATACGTTTTGGATTATAATGCTTCCATGATGCACATGGCTGCCTTATGGAAATTGATTGGCTGATGACTTTGTAGTTTCGGAGCAAGGCGCTTAATACTTGAAGGTATATTATTCCGAAATTTGGTAGAAATCCGGTCATCAGTTGATTTAAGCTTTGAACGTCAATGCGGCCGCCGTATTCTTTTTGTTAAGATGGCGGCGATAAAAAATTGACACTGAGGTACCCTTTTCCAGTACTACCTCTGAACCAAGTTTGGTTTGATTTGGTTTCGTCGTGTTTTGAATTGATAAGGGGCACCGACATACATACGTCCACACACACAGAAACACGGACATTTGGCCAGTGTAGATCTCATAAAAAGCAAAGCCAACTCCGTACAGGTCATGGAGGTAGAGGCTTCCTCTTTTTGTGACATCTGCACTAGATGAGATAGAGTTATCAGCTCCACGCCCGGCCGTCTTTGCTGGTACTCATTTCTGGTGTAGATCTCTCTAATACTCACAATTTGAAATCTTTTCGGGCCTTAAGCACAATTGAAGAAATTGCTAAATTTTACGTTTTTGCTAAGAGAGGGGCTATACTTTGTCTTCTAAGAAAAGGTTTCAACAATGAAACAATGGCACCCTCATTATCAGTACCTTCGTTCCCCTGATATGAACGTTCCGCGGTCATTTCTCTGTGGTGTTGTGAGAGCAGCTAAATGTCTGAGACAGCCAACATCAAGCTGCTCCAATCCACTGCACAGGTCGTTCAGTGAAACGGAATTAGTGGGTCCTGTTCCCAGTACTGTACAATCAATTCCTACCCGCTTAGGAGTAATTTAAAATGAACTAATATTGTCAAACAGTCCACATCGATCGCGTGCCAACTGCCTGGCTCACAAAGCTTCGCTAAGCTGCCATGTTGTTGTTGTTGTTGTTGTTGTGAGGTGTTTTGTCATTGTGCTCATTGTGTAATTGGTTGTGTGCACAAGCTAGGTTGGTTGGTTCCTCAGTTTAAGGGCTGCGACAACGCAGCCCCGTGTACTTTGGGTGTGTGTAGAATCTGTCTGACAACCGGTGTTGATTGTGATGGCTGTATTAGTGTGTGTTATCTGTTTTTAATTCAAGTAAGGACTGCGCATTCAATTTTCAAGTAGTTTCTACGTTTGCTATCAAACGCCACCGTCAACGACAACTAGTTCTGAACTTGGTTACTAGATTCCACCGCAGTCGGCTCCTGGCCACGAACGTCGGAAGCTAAGAGCGTTAGTCAAATCTAACTTATAATTTAGCTTCACACGAGTGTTATTACTGGAAGGTTCTTTCACATGCCATAAATCTATGACATGGGACCACCGGCTTTACTTCCCCTCCGAAGGAAGGCATACTGAGAGACTTTTAACGATCTTAAAAAATCCGACGATTTCGGACGGGTTTGAACCCGCGACCTTGGGCTTGGGTCTACAAGCTAGCAAGTACTTTATTGTTCAAGGAACATTGCCTTGGTGTAATTTACTTTAATAATAGCAATTTAGAGGGAAAGGCTGTTCTGTCACATGATTTGTCTCTTCTTCAGAAACGGGCATATGACCTAGAAGTTATCCTGATAAACTCTGTGAATCCGTCAACAATGGGCAATGAATGCGAATCTTTAATTATTTTACCCTGAGGTCTGTGTTTGATTTCCGACTGAGCCGGGAAATGTAATTCTTTCACAGTCTATCTTAATCCAATTGGTCCAGAACCGTTCAGCATACACAGGAAATATTCTCATGACCACAGGAAAGTACACTGCTCAACAAGAGGTTGAACTAGCATAGATTTTACTACAATTACTTCTTATAGTAAACCCATTGAGGTTTACACAATAACTAATTATCAACAATCTAAACATCAGGCCTTCTGAAAACAATAACAATCGTGGTTAGATGATAACAATGAAACGGTACAAAATTAAACGAACTCGCTTCTAAGTGCCCCTTTTGAAAACAAAAACATGGAAAATCTGTATCTCATGATGATCAGTATCAGTCTTTAGCCTAGTAGTCCTCCCCGCACACGGAGGAAGCTTACTCTGAATGAGACCATCAAGTTTATCTTGGGGTAAGAGATTGCATTCCTCTATGGCAGCGTCAGCATACAATTGATGACGGTAGTCCAAACTTTTGTTAAGCCAGGGCGTAAAACACGGTGAGGGCAGGGGGCACCTCACGTTTTAGATGCAAGACAAAAATAAAAGTACTGTAAGATACCCCGAAACTATAAATGATTTAATACTATGTTACGAGGAAAATCGGAAAAGCCACCTTGCCTTGCTTAATCGTTATTTCTTTATTCTAACCTCTCCCACCTTTTCCGCCGAGGCACATTGAGATCTGTCCCCTTACCACGACAAATCGAAAAGGTACATTTTCGATCTATTATTTCTGAATGCCGGTTTAAACTGAGGTAAGTCAGTGTTCGGGTCTTTTCTAGATGTTTCCAAAAATGTGATTATGTTTTGTATTCATGTTCCGATTGTATTTTGTATTCTAATTAGAAATGATGAATACAAATCATCTTTGTTTTATGAATACAGCGTTAGGCCTACATCACCGTGTTATTTCAAGTTTTAAAACCTTTAACTAAAAAAAGAAAAAACAGGTAGGTAGGTAATCGCAGTTTATAAATTTAACCCCCCTCCCCTCTCCACGTTAGCGAGGAGTTTTACAACCCTGTGTTGAACAGTGTATTATTAAGACATGTTTTTCCTTCTTGGAAATCAATTCAACATTTCAAATTCTTTCCAATGAACTCCAGCATCTTTGTGAAAAAAGAAAGCAAGCTTGTAGTTTTACGTAACCGTTAATCTCGCGATCAAGAGTCACGGGACCTCCTTTTTACGTGGAATCCGAAACACAGAACATGGCATTCCACTTGGAAAATGTCACATGCAATGACCGGGAATTGAACTCGGTCCACCTGGAGAAAGGCCAACAGCTTGACCATTGCGCCACCACACCCCTCAGTATCTTTATGATAGGTTTACTTTGACTAAGATGTATCTTTCCTTTCTCAGTTCACTATTGTTTGAATGTGATCTTTACAAACAGTCTTTTGTTTACTTCTAAAAAGTCGTTGTCAGGGCAGCTAGTAGATATTCCACAAAACCAGATAAGTCTTCCTATCACATTATTAGTAGACAAACACTCTTTTTGTATATTCCAGTTCTTGCTTTTTACCATCATCTCAGCAGAGTAATCAGAGGCCATTTCTGCATTAATTTACAATTCTACAGTTATGTTGGGACATATTGATTAAGTCTATCACAGCTATAGCAGTTATACCATCATAGATTAATATTGGTTGAGTGAGACTGTTTCTTGACGGGATTGTCATTTCTCAGTCTTGCAACATAGTAGTTCTTTTTTCGGATGCTTAATGCTCTAGTATTTGACCAGAAGTCTAATAGTTACTACATTCTCTATGTTTTTGATTGGTTTCTTTTGTTAATTTCTGGAGAGCAGTGACTATTAGTGGGTGTCATTGTAGGTTTGGTATTGTTTTGTAGAGCGATTTTGTCTTGTAGAAATGTTGACCAGATGATGCTTGCTTGTCGAGCGAAACATGTTGTGCCTTAGTTTTCTCCCACTTCTGCAGTCCAATCATATGCAATTTTTCTGGTTATTTTTTCGCTCGTCCCGGTAATTTGGATAATATTGTGTTGACCGACTGAAAAGTTGTAATATCAATTATCAAGACAAATTCTACACGCACCCAAGTACACGGGGCTAAATGAACACGATGCCCAAATCCTTAAAATGAAACAGCATAAATTATCTTGAGAACACTGGAGAAAAACACCAAGGAGGGTGTGATGGTGTAGTGGTAAACCTGCTTACCTCTCACCAAAGCGGACTGGGTTCGATTCAAGGACAATGCATGTGAGATTTTTGAAGAAATATATCACGTCCTGTGGTTCGGATTCCACTTATAAATGGATATCCCATTGTTCATGATCGCGAGTTAACGGTCACGCGATTCTTCAAGCTTCCTTTCTTTTAGAAGCACTAGGCGTCCCATAGATGAACTATCCGGAGTAATTGTTTCGAAAATAATGTAGAATCGTTTCATCCCAAGTAAATATTAGAAAAATCACTGAAATGAGTTGGGAATTTCATTCATTATTACTTCCTAATTTTAAATTGTGTGCGCATCTTATTGAAAATGGTTGCTATGTTTGAAGAAACAACTTATTGTATCAGGAGTAGCTTAGTTAACCTCGGGGTACTTAAATGTTCATTAACCCTAGCAGAAAGTTGTAGCTAATTGTGTTAGGGTTGAGCTGCTTGTGGGCTAACTTTGTAAACTTGCCCCAACAGGTCTGTAGCGTAATACTCACTCACCTGCACTTCATTACACAAGAGCTCCGACTTGAGGGAAATGTTGCCATCACCAGTCCCGGCCGACAACTTACCCGCATAGTAGTTTGTTTAACGCCAATATAAATATAATTGATGTGTAACATCTTTCTACTCGGTATCCGGATATTTTTGTGGCGCTCGGTAGCTGGACATGTTTGTGGAAGTGATTTTGGCAAAGGGATGGAAATGGATTGGACGGAAGTGCATGGGACAGAAACAATTAGCGCGCGTGGTGGCGGAGATCGGTACAACGACGTACTGTAGGTCGTGTGCCTATGGGGAATGTATATCGCATACAGTTTAGTTCAAGGTTTGGAGACCCCATTTAAGATATTCCCACAATAAATCATCTTCAAGTTGTCGTTCTTTGGTGTGAAAATATTCATTTTATCATATTTGCTGAAAACAATTACGATTTATTAAATCTTCATACTTTTGCCGTATTCTTATTTAATGTAAGCACTCGATATACTGTCGGCCATGTGGCTATGTGGAATCTATATCGCATCAACAAACACTCCAAATAACGTATGAATTCAGTATATTAACGCCGAATACTTACAATAATTGAAACTTCGTTTGTCTAAACATATCACTGGGAGAAACACATTTAATATACTTTCCACACACCTACTTTTTAATCGCGCTTATACTTGGCAGTGCGCTCTATCGGCTAAACGAGGCCATTTTCAATAACATCGCTGGCATGGGTTCACTAACTGGCCGCTAAAGAGCGCAGCACGCATCAAATAGGCAGTGGATTGATTCCGCCACGGCAAATAACAATTATGATTCACTAGCTGTACCCGGCATGCGTTACGATGCCAATCAAAGAAAGTGTTGGCGTTGTAACTTTGTTTGTTGAAGTGTTTTGGATTCCCAATATTTTTTTCTTTTTCCGTTAACCACCTCTAAACTATTGTAAAATTGATTTACTATCTCAAAAGACATCCTGGGATCGTGCTCAACAACTCACCAAAGTTTCATCGCAATGAAATGAATGGCATATGAACGCATACGGGACTTTGTTGAAACGATTCGAGCGCCGTCACACATTTGTTGAATATACTCGTACGCTACCTATTGTAAAATGGATTTACTAATTAGAAAACCTTCCCTGGCGTGTACACAACAACTCTTCAAAGTTTCATCACAATCGAATGAATGGCATATGAACACATACGGGATTTTGTATAAACGATTCGCGCGCCGTTACTCATTTGTTAAATCTACTTGTGCGCCACCCATTGAAAAACGGATTTACTAATTCATACACCTTCGCAGGACTATACTCAACTCACCAAAGTTTTATCACAATCGTATATGAACGCATACGGGACTTGTTTGAAACGATTCACGTGCTGTCGCTCATTAGTTGAATCTACCCGTGCGCTACCATAGACTATTGTAAAATGGATTTACAAAATCAGAAATCTTCGCAGGAGTGGAAGCAACATTTCACCAAATTTTATTGCAATCGCATGAATGGTATATAAACGCATACGGAACTTTTTTTAAACGATACGCGTGCCGTTACTCATCGGGATGGTCGAACTCCGCTGATTAGGTTAAACCCAAACAGTCCTGTCAGCTCACGCTAATGGGTTTGGGAAGAGAGTGGGGGTAGGCAACCTCTCCTGAAATGTTTGTAAGTCGTGAGTTGACTGACAGCTACATACACCCCCTGGGGTTTCTGTAGATATAATCAGTGCAGCGAACATGTTATACATGTACAGTCAAAGAGTTGGAGAATTGCGAATTATAGGAAACTATAAATTTCATAAGTGTGAGTTGTCAAAATGGGGCCAACAGTGGAGGTGTCAAGGAATGTTCTGCCCATTTATTTACAAATGGTGGTAACTTTCTGTTATGTGGGTCTCACAATCACGAACCATGTACGACGATTAATCAAGAATTTATTTCAAACTGTGTAAAAAGAAATGTACGTGACAATATATGTGAACGGCCATCGAAGTTAATGAGAAAGGATATACTTGCTACCCCTAAGCACTTGTCTGATAATTTACTATCAAATGGCATAGAGAGGATTTAAAATAATATTGCGACTGAGAAACTTACCACCTCTGCCTCAAAATAAGCAAGAAGTTCATGATACTCTAGCCATTATGGACATTCGATCGAACTTAGAAGAAAATATAATAATAACCCCTGGCACTACAGCCCGTGAAGGGCCTAGGCTTACGAAGAGACCGCTGCCCTGCCGATATTGGGGTGACGCGTGATCAGCGCATCGGGTCCCCTCGGCCGTTAATATTGGCTGAGTGAACCCCGTTCCAGCCCTAACGTCAGTTTCTAAAATCTCTGACGGAGCCGGGAATCGAACCCGGGGCGTCCGGGTGAGAGGCAGACGCGCTATCCCAACACCACGGGGCCGACTAAAAGAAAATATGCTTCTGGTAAAAGACAGAGAGAATAACATGATTATGTTTTCTTCTGCATCAAATTTGAAATACTTGTGTAAAAGAGAAACTATTTTTATAGACGGAACATTAAGTATTGTTGTATGTAAATGAAGAGAAACTGGATAAGTTTGAAATAAACACGCCAGATGTTCGTATGAGCCGACTCAGATGGTGGGGTCATGTGAAGAGAAAGGGGGAGGAGAGATTACCTAAGAGGTTAATGAGTTCGGCTGTAGAGCATAAGAGAAGTAGAGGTAGACCTAGGAGGCGATTTCAATGTAGAGGTGTAGAAGCAGAGGAGGCCGCGGTGCTAACTGCTAATAGGGGATCATGGAGGTGACTTGTTCACAAACAGAGGCTTGCAGACTACACTGGAGGATTGGGAAGGAGGTGGCCGTGACCTTAAGTTAGGAACCTTCCAGCATTTGCCTGGAGTAGAAGTGGGGAAACCACAGAAAACAACTTCCTGGATGGCTGAGGTGGGAATTGAACCCATCTCTTCTCAGTGTTTCCTCGCGAGGCTGAGTGTACCCCGTTCCAACCCATAGACCAGAATTAATTTGCTTGGCAGAGCCGGGAATAAAACATGGCCCTCCGTCCAAAAAAATAACGGAGAGCTCTCAGTATTAACATTGTAACCTGTTTTATAAGCTTTAAAATGATATAGACTTTACATTAACATTTTGGTTTTCATTATATTAATCTCAAATTATAATAGCCGCCTTGTCAAACACTTAAAAGACGTTTAATATTTAAATTAATACGTGCATGCTTCGGTATACAATGGTAATCGTCAGCGTAGATTGAAATAATAAAACAATCTTAAAAACTATGTTAACAATTAATGCCATAGTGAAAATGGATATCTTTACAAAGTACACATAAAAATTTAAATAAAATGAAAGGTCACAAAAAACAAGAAAAATACATAAACGAAACAAGACTAAAGTTAATATAAATCTACCTTAATAGATTGTCTACATTATACTTCTTCACTATGGTTCAATATAATGAATCGGATCTCCTGTTGATTGCAAAAAGGTGTTGTTTCCACGTATAAAGAATTGGTGAAATGCGTAACAATTTTTGACTGATAAAGTCCTCTAACCTTGAAAAACGTTCTAGTTGAACCCAAACTTTCTATATTAGGCCTATATTAGACTGGATTTATTCAATACGGCTAAATAATAATATATTGCTTGCCACGGTGGGTGAGTGGTTATAGTGTCGGATTACTAACCCCCCTAGCTTGCAGGTTTGCTCCTGGCCGGGGTAAGTGATTTTTGAAATTACGACATGAGTCATACGATGTTGGCATGTCAAAGAACCCATTTGAATTCAGTAGGCCGTGTTCATAATGACAAAATTAATCTCGAGATTTTCCGCAAACACAAAGTTCCTCATTTCTCTACTAGAAAGCGCTCTAGTGTCAAGGAGCTTAGATATTTAACCTCCTTGGCTTTCATCAAGGAACAACAAAATTCGACATGCAAGCTACCCTCTGGGTGTCAAATAACAAAGCTTGCACCCGGCACCGATGCCATATGATATTATAATAATAATAATAATAATAATAATAATAATAATAATAATAATTATTATTATTATTATTATTATTCATAATGTTGAATTTTGGGCTTATGCCGTGTTTTATTATATTGCAATTCGACGCGTTTCGAAAGAAACCATGTCTTTCATCGTCAGGAATAATCTGGAATACGACAATGTTGCTAAGAGAAAGCAACGAAGAACATATAGAAGGTGCCCAAAGATGGACGCCATTATAGCCCCATGTTAGGGACAACGGAAAGCAGCAGTGAATTACTTTCTCAGGGTTCTGATAATAGGTAGCCAGGATTCACTGAGATTGTAGCCGGTGTCGCGGTTGAAATTATCTGGGTGTTTACGTATTTCAACCGCCTCCCTGATGATTCTGGGACGATATTGCTTTATACGGGCAAGAACATCCACCCCTTGGAACATGACATCATGGCCAGGTGTTAAAGCATGATCGGCAACAGCTGATTTATCAGGTTGAATGAGCCTGATACATCTATTATGTTCCTTAATGCGAGTGCATATTGTTCTCGAAGTCTGCCCGATGTAAACCTTGCCACAAGTACAGGGAACTCTGTAGATACCCGGTTGTTGCAATTTAGGCAAACTGTCCTTAGTTGGTCGCAGGAGTTGCCTAATCTTAACAGAAGTTCCAAATACAGTCCGTATGTTGTATCGACGTAGGATTTTAGCAATACGATCCGTTGTGTTATGTATGTACGGAAGGTAAGCAGTTCCTCTTACATCTCTTTTCTCAACTGACGTCCTATTATTATTTGTTGGTTTCAGAACCGTAGAAATCAAAGCCTTGCTATAACCGTTGCTCTCAAAGGTGGTTCGCAGGGTGTTAATTTCTTCTTGTAAAGAAGACACTTCACAAATCCTCCTAGCCCTGGTAGTTAGAGTTGTAAGGATACCATGTTTCTGGGCAGGGTGATGGTGAGAACTTGCGTGGAGATATCTATTGATGTGTGTTGGCTTACGAAAAACGCTGTGTCCTAAAGATCCATCCTCTTTCTTGGTGACGAGAACATCTAAAAAAGGTATTTTGCCGTCAGATTCCTTTTCCATGGTGAAACAAATAGAAGGGTGCTGGAGATTAAGGTGATCCAGGAAATGGCTAAGATTTTCCTCACCTTCCGTCCAAACAACGAACGTGTCATCCACATAACGCCACCAGATCTTCGGTTTGAAAGGAGCCGACGACAAAGCTTTCTCTTCAAAGTTCTCCATGAAGAAATTAGCCACAACAGGAGAGAGAGGACTACCCATGGCCACACCATCAGTCTGCTCATAAAAATTCCCATTCCATAGAAAGTAGGAGGAGGTCATGCAGTGATAAAAAAGTCTTGTGATGTCTTCAGGAAAAAGGCCATTAATGAGAGACATAACACCATCAATAGGTACTCTCGTAAACAGAGACACCACGTCGAGACTCACTAGAATATCACCCGGCTGAAGTGTTATAGCTTTTAACTTTTCCACGAAGTGTGTGGAATCCTTAATGTACGAAGGCGTGTTACCCAGAAGCGGCTGAAGTAGTCTACCTAAGTATTTGGAAAGGGCATATGTAGGAGAACCAATCGTACTAACAATGGGTCTAAGAGGAACATCGTCCTTATGTATTTTAGGAAGACCATAGAGTCTCGGAGGAATAGCATCCCCTGGAAGGAGAGTCTTCGCTGCATCCGCTGGAATAGATGATTGCTTGATCAATTTGACGGTGACATTTGAGTAGCGAGTAGTAGGATCACGACTGATGGTGTGGCCATGGGTAGTCCTCTCTCTCCTGTTGTGGCTAATTTCTTCATGGAGAACTTTGAAGAGAAAGCTTTGTCGTCGGCTCCTTTCAAACCGAAGATCTGGTGGCGTTATGTGGATGACACGTTCGTTGTTTGGACGGAAGGTGAGGAAAATCTTAGCCATTTCCTGGATCACCTTAATCTCCAGCACCCTTCTATTTGTTTCACCATGGAAAAGGAATCTGACGGCAAAATACCTTTTTTAGATGTTCTCGTCACCAAGAAAGAGGATGGATCTTTAGGACACAGCGTTTTTCGTAAGCCAACACACATCAATAGATATCTCCACGCAAGTTCTCACCATCACCCTGCCCAGAAACATGGTATCCTTACAACTCTAACTACCAGGGCTAGGAGGATTTGTGAAGTGTCTTCTTTACAAGAAGAAATTAACACCCTGCGAACCACCTTTGAGAGCAACGGTTATAGCAAGGCTTTGATTTCTACGGTTCTGAAACCAACAAATAATAATAGGACGTCAGTTGAGAAAAGAGATGTAAGAGGAACTGCTTACCTTCCGTACATACATAACACAACGGATCGTATTGCTAAAATCCTACGTCGATACAACATACGGACTGTATTTGGAACTTCTGTTAAGATTAGGCAACTCCTGCGACCAACTAAGGACAGTTTGCCTAAATTGCAACAACCGGGTATCTACAGAGTTCCCTGTACTTGTGGCAAGGTTTACATCGGGCAGACTTCGAGAACAATATGCACTCGCATTAAGGAACATAATAGATGTATCAGGCTCATTCAACCTGATAAATCAGCTGTTGCCGATCATGCTTTAACACCTGGCCATGATGTCATGTTCCAAGGGGTGGATGTTCTTGCCCGTATAAAGCAATATCGTCCCAGAATCATCAGGGAGGCGGTTGAAATACGTAAACACCCAGATAATTTCAACCGCGACACCGGCTACAATCTCAGTGAATCCTGGCTACCTATTATCAGAACCCTGAGAAAGTAATTCACTGCTGCTTTCCGTTGTCCCTAACATGGGGCTATAATGGCGTCCATCTTTGGGCACCTTCTATATGTTCTTCGTTGCTTTCTCTTAGCAACATTGTCGTATTCCAGATTATTCCTGACGATGAAAGACATGGTTTCTTTCGAAACGCGTCGAATTGCAATATAATAAAACACGGCATAAGCCCAAAATTCAACATTATGAATAATAACACGGGCCGTGAAAGTCTAAATGACAATATTATTATTATTATTATTATTATTATTATTATTATTATATATTGAAACGGATGTCGCTGATGGATGCTATGGGATATTGTTTCCAGCCAGGCATACTGATATGGAACAATGCGTAAGATTTTTGAAGTCATCTAACCTTAAAAAGAGTCCTGTTGAAATATATTTGTGGTTACAATATGTTGTTTCCAGATGGTCGAACACCGTAAATATGCTTTATAAATGACAAAAACCATCTAACTAACTCACTAACCTCGAATAAAACCAGAGGTTCCTACTTCTAGGTTAGCTCTGTAGAACTAGCTGTCCAAACGGGTGATTTATTTCATATCATAATTCAATTTGCCAAGTATATTTATAGGTTGAATGAAATACTTGGACATTGATGGGCCAAAATATATGGATAAGTCGAGAATAAACTCAACTAAGTATCTTCAAGAAACAGTGTGCACCAACAAGGAATATGCAAATGAAATGTAATGCAATGTGACAATAACAAGGTTTCGTTTAGGTATATTGCCACTAAATGTAGTTTAGTGGGGCTACCAGTGCGGTGACAAATTTCACAACACCCACCAAAAAAATAGTGGTTGTTATATTAAATATTAGTAGAATGAGTATTTTGGTTAGTTATTGGACTAATACAGGAGGTACATTTAAACACAATTCCCCCCACCATGATCGTTTCACTTTGATCCCCCAATTTACACATTTGCAGACTTTAAGAAATCACCGTGTGGTAAAGGTTATTTTTATTCTCTTAAGACTTAAACGATGTGTCATAAAATTTCTACATTCAATTTTGTTCTTATACCAGTACTTCGTCTTGATTGAATGAAAATACTAAGAAGATGAATTATTTTCATACCGTCAAAGTTTTAATGTTAACTCCACGAACTGTCAGTGGAAGTAAAGCTTTTGTCTGTAGTTTTGCACCTTGTAGCAGAATATCGTTGTAGTGCTCATACTGCTGCTTATAACTTTCATATGATAACATTTTTCCAAAGCTACAACATACAAATTAAAATGTGCATATTGATTTGTATAGTATGCCTAGAATTTCTAATGAGTGGTATGGACTACGTGTTTGAGATAACAAGAGTAGATAGTGAAGATCATCGCAGGTTGACACATTCCGTTAATATTACTACCTTCACGTCCAGTTTGGAGTGGGGGGCAGTAAAATACGCCTCAGGCAACTTCCCCTGTTAGGATTTTCCTAATTGACCCCCGTGGAGAGAACTCATCAGCGGAGCTCGGTATCACCCTTACTCATTTGTTGAATCTACTCGTGCGCTACCTATTGTAAAAATGATTTACTAAGTCAGAAACCTTTCCTGGAGGTTGCACAACAATTCACCAATGTTTCATAGCAATCGGATGAATGGTATATGAACACATACGGGACTTTGTGTAAACGATTCGCGTGCCGTCGCTCATTTGTTGAATCTACTTGTGCGATACCTATTGTAATGTGGATTTAGTAAGCCAGAAACCTTCCCTGAAGTGTACACAACATCTCACCCATGTTTCATCGCTATCAGAAGAATAGTAGGCTATATGAACGCATACGTGACTTTGTTGAAGCGCTTCGCGCGTCGTCGCTCATTTGTTGAATCTACTCGTGCGCTATCTATTATAACATGGATTTACTAAGCCAGATACCTTGCCGGTAGTCTACACAACCTCTCGCCCAAGTTTCATCGCATTCTGATGAATGGCATGTGAACGCATACAGGACTTTGTTGAAACGCTTCGCCCGTCGTCTCTCATTTGTTGATTCTTCTCGTGCGCTACCTATTGTTAAGTTGATTTACTAAGCCAGAAACATTCCCTGAAGTGTACACAACATCTCACCCAAGTTTCATCGCTATCAGACGAATAGTAGCCTATATGAACACATACGGGACTTTGTTGAAACGCTTCGCGCGTCGTCGCTCATTTGTTGAATCTACTCGTGCGCTACCTATTATAACATGGATTTACTAAGCCATAAACCTTGCCTGTAGTGTACACAACCTCTCACCCGAGTTTCATCGCTATCGGACAAATGGTATGTGAACGCATACAGGACTTTGTTGAAACGCTTCGCCCGTTGTCGCTCATTTGTTGAATCTACTCGTGCGGTACCAATTGTTAAGTGGATTTACTCATCCAGAAACCTTACGTGAAGTGTACAGAACATCTCACCCAAGTTTCATCGCAATGGGATGAATGGTATATGAACGCATGTGGGACTTTCTTGAACCAAACGCACGCCATTTTGTTGAAGCTACTCGCGCCATATTTTGTAAATTGGATTTACTACCCCTATACAAATTACGTTGAATGACTAACGGGATTTCATGTTAAGAGCCTCATTTCCTATACCGGCAGTGGAGAGTGCTAACGCATCCAGTCGGCCGTGTCTCGTCAAGAGCTACTGTTGCCTGGAAACGACTTGCCTTAGCTGTCATTTGCGTTACGATTTATAGTGATTTGTATTCTCTTTGACGTTTTATGTCACGTCACGGGATTAAAAAAAAAGTATCCTATGTCCGTCTCCTGGTTCTAAGCTACCTCCACACCAATTTTCAGCCAAATCGGTTCAGCCGTTCTAGAGTAAGTTATAAATAGTGTAACTAACACGACTTTCTTTTATATATATATATATATATATAGATATAGATTACGGTCAGGATTTGGCACTGGAGTTAAACAAGTAGTTATTTTAATGACCAACAGAGTTCACTGTTAACAAGAGATTTGCGCTCCCGGGACTCACATAGTAGAATAACATGTCACATGTTACACATCATATGCGACTACTGTAAGGCTCGTATAATTTTTTTCAATAGTTCTATGTGAAATACTATGGTTTTGTACTTGACGAGGTACGCCAATTAAAGTCACCTTTTTTTTTACTTTACCTAGACGCTCCAATATGACGGGTCCGAGGTTCGATTTCCGACTCCAACTGTCTGTTAGATAATCAGCCCAGAGGCTGCGAAGCCGATCACATCTCAGAAAGTTACTTAAATAGAAAAGTTTTCAGGACAGACCACCCTGTAAGAAAACCGGCATCATCTGGACAAAAGAGAGGAAGGAGAAACATAGCCAGAGAATGCGCGAATATTGGGAAAACATCAAGTCCTTCGCCAAGCTGAAAGGTTGAACGTCATGGTCCTTAGCTGGTCCATCCGAAAGAAGAAGAATAACAAGAAGAAACTAATGAAGTAATGCAATTCGGTAACCATGACAACAGTGCCACAAGAGGAAACATCCAACTTTCCATCTATTTCTGTAAGAAGCAATGCCACTCAATTTATTAAATTTCTGTTAAATTTTGAAAATGGCTATAAGGTTATCGTGGAAACAAACATAGATTTTAAAATTCAACAATGCGATTAAGGGGGTCAAGGGGTACCCTAGAATTTTACACGAGACTTACACCTACGATATGCGATATGTGGTACAGAAGGTCTATTATATCTCCAAGCAGCAACATTATTTTCAAAATTCCTGAATTGGAATAGTGTTTTTTGCAGCTTTTGGGAATTTGGGCCATTGGAGGCTAAAAATCCCGAATTTTCATGCACCACGAGCCTTTATAATTTATCAAAGGTGTCTTCCTGGGGATGGGGACTTTCCACAACGGTGAGGGTCAGTTTTAATTTGACATATATTTCGTTTCGTCTACGAGGTTTTCAATATTATTTTCACGTCAGGAAGTACACGTTAGGTGAATCTAGTTTGAGAGCACATTTTAACTAATCATATTTTTTGTCGACAAACGGGTTCATCGTAAATATGATTTTGTTTGATAATGTGTGGTTGATATATCTTTATGATTATGTACGCCTATAATTCATGTTCGGTTGCTTGGAGCATCGTAAAATTAGGTATTGTAACCATGAGGCAATACTCCTTTTATTTAGAAAACCCTTCACCGTACTTCTCATAGAAGGGTGGGTATAAGGAACAACTTTTCAAAATACATGCTAAAATAGCGAAAAATAAAAATTATCATAGAAGGACGACCAAAGCATATCTTACGCTTCTCAATGTGTGACACAAAACTATGGAGTCCATAAAGGGTCTCCAAAAACCACATTTTATGGCCCTTAAATTAACAGTGTTTGCGATATACCCAGAAAACTAACTTCGTTCTGATAAACTTATGAAGGAATGACAAGTCCCTAACCATTGGAACAGTATCTCAATTGATAACATCTGATTATTAATACCGAAGACCGTTCGAAGAGCGGGTACTTCTGCTAGTAGTACATAAATCTAAGGCCTATAATATAAAAATCCAACATGCTGACCATCCAAAATATTTCGACGGTTCTCAATATCTACGAATCTATTAGAGCAATCAAACTGACAATCTGTATGTTGATAGAGGCAATTAATATTAGTAGGATATATGAAATTAGGCTATTAATTTTTCACGGAACTACTTGTTATCTGAGAGATCATTCACCAGTCTCGAATATTTATTTTAAAACAAGGATATTTTATAATTAGGCCTATCTGCAATCTAGTGATATCTACGTATGCGTATGTCTGTAATGAAATGGGTTAAGATAGGTGGTTGGTTCAAGTGGATTAAAGTTGAGAATACAGCAGATATTCTGCACCTGCACATACAGTAAGATAGGTCTTATCTAATTTGCATTCAGGGAGGAAAAATGTAAATATAGGCTATTTGATGAATACGAGAGATAATTAAGAGTGCCACAAAGGCAAGGAGAATAACTTAAGAAATATTAAATAGAAGCGCGAGAAAAAGTTCTAAGGAAATATGACATGTTGTTGATGGAGAAGTTTAAGAAGTGGGCTCTTCAACTGTGAGTTTATTTTTCCTTCTTTTTGTATCTCCAGAATGGTTTTGTGCTTAAAGTTCTGTAATGATTTGGAAGCGGTTCGATAAACAGGCTCGGCCTGAAATTAAAGGACTGAGTTCTGTGATGTACTGACTGATTGTTGCAGCTAGCAACATTTCAATGTTAATAGGGAACAGATGGAACTTATCACTCACATTTCATTCTGAGGAAATGAAATATGACAGGCTTCTTTTAGCTGAAAAGAAAAACAAGAGTTTTATAAACATAATTGCCTTTCTGTAGGTGTTCACAATATATGACTCAATCGTCTTTTGAAATCTGAAGAATAATGAATTGATAGGAAAACATTGTTCGTATGTGGAAGTGGAGAAATACAGGTAGATTCTTTAGGGACCATTCCACAAAATGCTCAACATTGCACTGATCGGAACATATTTTGTGCACCTATAAACCATAGGTGTGTCTGATTGAAGAACTTTGGAATGATTCTAAAATTAGACTCTTGATTCTTAGCCGTCTTTACAACAGATAAAACGTCTCGGATGCATTTCGAGTTGACTTGCTTGAGGCAAGACCAGTAACTCGCAGTAAACAACCTGCTGGCAGCCACAGTAAAGAACTATTCGAAAATAAACGCAGTTTAAACTAGCGTGTTATAAATCAATCCCAGATCTGTTTTGAGCCCGAATGGATTATTCGGCCTACATTTAGATTGATCCTTCTTTGTTTAATAGCACTATCGTTCTCCTTTTAGGATGCACTGTGCGTTCCAAGCAAAAAGGCCTTTTACTATACAAGACATAATTTTAGATATCAGTATCAGTGTATGGAAAGCCCTCACCTCTCTCAAGAAGAAGACTCTTTATTGTCTCTGGTACTATATTGAACAGCAGCGTGGACAGTACCGTATGTGACCCTGTCGTAAGCTTTAGTTTGACACAGTATTTTCAAAAATAAATGTGTTATTGAATTTTCAGGAATCTTTTCAAAATTGTATAATTTAAAAATGATTTTCATGATCATTTTCATTTGACCAAATTAAACAAAAGTACATTTTAGAAACCGGACGCGTTAAAATATAACACACATTAAGGGGGGAAATTACATATAAAATCTCAGCTTTTTGTGAAGAAAAGTTCCGAAGAAAAGGGAAATATTATAACTAGGAAAACCTTTCAGCGAGATATTAGTCTGAAAGATTCTTCCAGATTTTAGAACATGCCATTACCATAGGATTCCTCTTCTTCCATTTGAAGCGTTATCACCTATTTTGTTGCTGTTCTATGTTCCTTTGTCCTTGTTTCCGACGCAGTCTCTTTCTTAAAAGTTATTTTCTCTATCGTCTAATATAAATAAAGTTTGGTGGGTTTACTAATAGGTATCATTGGCTGTCACCGGTTCGATTTCCGGCTCTGCCAATAAATTTAATTCTGGTCTGAGGGCTGGAACGCGGTACACTCAGCCTTGTGAGGTGGGTTCGATTCCCACCTCAGTAATCGTGAAAGTGATTTTCCGTGGTTTCCCCACTCTCGAGGCGAATGCTGGGAGGGTTCCTAGATTAAGACCATGGGCACCTCATTTTCAATCCTCATCTGAATTACAAATACTCACACTAATACAGCCTTCACAATAGCACAGGTCATCAGATAAATTCCACATACATCCATGTACACGAGGCTACATGAACACGATGTCGAAAAAAACCTAAATGAATCAACAACAACAATAGGACGTACAATAGTGGTAGAGTATAAGGAAAGTAGTCTCAAGAATGAGTTATGAAAATATACAGTATATGTACCGTTAGACATTAGCATGGCAAAAAATTTTTTTTTTGAAAAATGTTGTTTTCAGGATCACCTTAATTAACTTTAATTTGTTAACGTATTTATGTTTTTCTCTACTTATGATTCCTAAATTAGTATAATGTATATTTTAATATTTTGATTAGTTTAGTTTATAACAATTAGTTATTTTAACATATAATTTGATTTTTAATTGCTGACGAAGGGATCAAAGTTATCTCGAAACATGTTCAAACCCAAAACATTCCAAGCATTTTCGTTTTTTAAAATAAAAAGGATTCAAATACTTTTGTATTTATAAATGTAAACCAATACGCCGATACTTTTTCAATTAACCATAATGGTTAATATTATACCATAATTATTAACATGATTAATCTAAAGAACATGAACTAGCGGAAGAGGGTGGGTTCAAATCCTACTTGAGCCGTCCTTAGTATCCGTGATTTCTCATTTTCACCACCGAGCAAATGCCAGGACGGTTCTTTTCACTATAGCAGGTTATTAGACAAATACTACACACAGCCAAGTACACGGAGCTAAATGACCACGATGTCCAAGTCCCTCAAATTAGTGCGCTACCTCGTGCCATCGTGGAATCGAATGAGCGTGGCTTCGAATCCCATCTCGGCCGTCCTGAAAATGGTTTTCGTAGTTTCCCATTTTCAACAGCAAGCAAATGGCAGGACGGTTCCCTTCAGTAGGTCCATTCCCAGTCTCGTTGAAAAGAAAATACATTGCAATTGGCTGCATTAATGAAAATGAAAATCCACAGCCTGCTTCCAGTCTCCGACCGGGTAAGGAATGGAATGAATGAAGCCCCCATCTAGCGGCGAGGATGTGAACTATGCCGGCTGCCAAGGCCTGGCGCACTCCTCTGGTGCAATAATGAAATGAATGACAGATGAAATGAAATGATAGTGGAGAGTGTTGCTGGAATGAAATTTGACAGGGAAAACCGGAGTACCCGGAGAAGAACCTGTCTGCCTCCGTTTTGTCCAGCACAGATCTCACATGGAGGGACCGGGATTTGAACCACGGACCCAGTGGTGAGAGGCCGGCGTGCTGCCGCCTAAGCCACGGAAGCTTGGCTGCATTAATAAAATTACAAATTAGACACACGTCTTATCATTTGTTAGCAATGTCAATGACGCAAATACAGTATTCCTCTCCTTCGAAGGTTTAACTGCAACCGATTCAAATGTTACCTCTAGGATGTTAAATTGAAAGCCGTGTCGTCCGTTAATATATTCAATCCCTGGGTTCAAAGAGACACGCCTTGAGGTCCCAGAGTTGATTAGACAACCGCAAAGCCTGACCTCGCCGAGTGGTAGTCCTGTTTGGCCGGCATAATGTCACCGAGTCGAGTTAAACATCAGGGCCCGAACTCGTCTTGTCCACTGTGCACACCATGAAGAATGTTTGAGCAAATGAAACTCCAGAACCTTGCAGGCTACTGAACACCACGCTAGAGTTTGGGCAGCGCTACTCCACCAAATAATAATAATAATAATAATAATAATAATAATAGAAATAATAATATACGGATACAATACGTCCGAGAAGGATGATAGTTTATGCACACCTCACAAGGATAAACAACAGTAGGTTGACCAAAAGGATATTCATTTACATGATCAAGTTGAGGTCCACCACAAAATGGATTGAAACAAGATGTTCAGCAAAGAACATATAGCCTACTTTCTCCTAAATGTATGGGTATTGTTATAACTCTTTGTCCTTTCCAAGGAGTATAATTGAATGTTGGTTGTAGTAGCTTGTTGAAATACAACGTGCTATAGGGATATTAAACATGAATATGAGGTGCCCTTTGCTAGAGCTACCTCTGGATTTGCACACATGCATGGCCGCTATTTGCAAACTATTGGGCTGATGTCCTTGTAGTCAGTCATAAGATGCATTCCACAAAAAGGCATGTTGTTGCAAAATCTGGTAGAGATCAAATTATGAGGATGGTCGTAATTTGATTTAAGCTTTTAACATTTGGGTGACCGTCATTCCGTTTCCGTCAAGATGGCGGTGATATAAAACATGACGCTGAGGTGCCCTTTGCTAGTGCTACCTCTGTACCAAATTTCGTTCAATTCCGTTTCACCGTGATCGAATTGATAGGGGGAATCGATTTGCACTCATACTTGGCCACCATCTGCAAACTATTGGGCTGATGATCTTGCAGTTTGGTCAGAATATGCTTCCCACAAAAAGATATGTTGTTGCAAAATTTGGTGGAGACTAGATTATTAGGATGGTCGTAATTACACTTTAGCTTTTAAAATTTGAGTGGCCGCGATTACGTTTCCGTCAAGATGGCGGTGATATAAAACATGACACTGACGTGCCCTTTTACTAGTGCTACCTCTGTACCAAATTTCGTTCCATTTGGTTTCACCGTGTTCGAATTCATAGGGGGAATCGATTTTGACACAAAGATGGCCGCCATCCGCAAACTATTAGGCTAATGACCTATTAGATTGGTCAAAGGATGCTCCCTCCATAAAGGTATGTTGTTGCAAAATTTGGTAGATATCGGATGATTATGTTAGTCGTAATTTGATTTAAGCTTTGAATATTTGTGTGGCCACCAATACGTTTCTGTCAAGATGGCGGCGATATAAAACATGACACTGAGGTGCCCTTTGCTAGTACTACCTCTGTACCAATTTTGTTCCATTCGGTTTCACCGTGTTTGAATTAATAGGGGGAATCGATTTTCACACAAAGATGGCCGCCATCCGCAAACTATTAGGCTAATGACCTATTAGATTGGTCAAAGGATGCTCCCTCCATAAAGGTATGTTGTTGCAAAATTTGGTAGAGATCGGATGATTAGGTTAGTCGTAATTTGATTTAAGCTTTGAACATTTGTGTGGCCGCCATTACGTTTCCGTCAAGATGGTGGCGATATAAAACATGCCACTGATGTGTCCTTTGCTAGTGCTACCTTTGTACCAAATTTCGTTCAATTCGCGTTCACCGTGTTCGAATTGATAGGGGGGGACAGACATTCAGAGTACACACACTCACACACACACACACACACACACACTCACACACACACACACACACACACACACACACACACACACACACACACACACAGAGAGACACACTTTTTTCGCCCTGTGTTGATCTCATAAGTCTACTTTCATTTTTAGCAAAAATAGAAAGTAGGCTAAAAACACAACTTAAAAGATCTCCAAGAAGTTGAAATTAACCCAGAAGATATACCGAACACAACAGGTTAAATTACTAGAATTAAAATAATATTTCCAAAATTCATTTACATTTTGTAACCCTAATTCAGAATGTAAGCTTTGTTTTCATAAATTTGATTTTAATTACTGATGAGTAGGGCTCGGACTTAAGGTAAAGAAATATTTTTGTATGTAAATACATATTTTAAGTATTTTTTCTATAAATACATAAATTCCCTCTTTTCACTTGTTAGCACATAAAAAGACAATATTTACATTTTTTAAATGAGTAATCTTTCAGTTTATTGCATTATTGTTCTGTGTTACTTCAACGGGGAAGAACCTGTGAGCTATCTGATCTTCATGCAGAGCGTATGTCAGCTTGCAACTGTGTTATTCCTAACTTGTCGCCCCGTGCCACTCACTGTGGAAGCCGAGGACTTCCTTGTCCATAGCCATATTGCGCCACTTGCTAGACCTCTCCACATCCGGCTGGAACCAGAGCCACTCACATGCAGTTCATTTCTGGCACTGTAAAGTGTAGGGCAGTTCTACGATGCATAAAGTAAAAACAACTACAAGTTATCGTCTGTTGCAGAATTAAAAGAAAATTTACTTTTGGTGGGGGCGTTCTGTTCTGCCAACCATGTGATAAAGCAATCAAGGCTCAACAGCGATCTCACGTTACACTACACCTCAAGGGCAAGGAACATATTGCCGCAGTTTCGCGCCTTCAGAAGAAGTGATTCGCGATAATCGTCGGTCATTTGTGATAGACAACCTGAAGATGAATCTCGTTTTATATTGTAATGCTTCACCAGTCAGTGAGACATAGAATACATTGCATTCTTGAGTACTGCACATTGTTTATATTCACATTAATAAACTAAATTATAATTAAATATTTTTACTTTTTTGTCACATATTTCATGTATTTTAAATACATAAAAAATAAATATTTCCCCAATTTTTAGCACCTAAAAATCCAAGCCCTACTGATGAGGCTATTAAATATTTTATGCAATCAGTTTTAGCGAGAGTGATTCTTTGTACGGCATAGTTTTGTGAAAATCTATCACACTTCTTCCTTCATAATCTAAATATATTTTTATTGGAAAACACTCCCATATGCCACTGTCCAGAAACAGGCAAATGTAGTATAATATATATCGATAACTAAGCTGTTACATGCAACAATTCAGTAACAAATTGTAAGCATAATTTGGCAGGGCCACCTCACTTTCTAATTTAATTGTTTTGATTTGTCTCCAACGTTTGTGGTAATCTAACCTCAAATTATTTATCTAAGAATGTATTTACTTTAAGATAGGCAATATAATATGAAAATGAATTGTTACCGGACTGTTACATAATTATATTCTCTGTTTGGAAAACTAATATAGCATATTATTCTAATAATATGACACGTCTATGTGTCCGGTGAACCGAGTTAGTTAGTTATTGTTTTAAAGGGGCGGAACTACGAGGTGAACTGAAAAATAATGCAACCAACCGCACATTTTCATAATTAACATGACAACCGTTTATATGCCAGTGTACATCTAACAGTAGTGATACCCCTCCTTATGACCGTCCCCCTCCCTTTGTCTCCCGGTCAATATTGTGCTGCAAAATTGAATTTAGACCGTGTTCTGATTTTTCTATGACAAAATATAAAGAAAGTCAAAGATATGTGTTATACAAATTAATTGGGTCAATGATTTGGACTATGTGGCTCCCTCTGGCCCGAAGAAAGGACAACAAAGTTATAAATAATGTTCCGTGTAGCGACAAATTAATTCCATAACCATCAATACTTCATTGTTGAAATGAATTAACAGTCCCTGTGCCTCAAAACTTGCAATTATTTCGAGTAAATATACCATTCCTTTCCCATGAAAAATAAAAATACCATTCCCAAATTGTCATCATCGGAGCAGCCGTATGTAACTCAATCCTTGTCAGAAAAATTCCTTCCCACCACAATCCCCGTCTGAATTTCTGAACATGAAATATAATCAAGCTTATACCCTGGCTATGATTTGAGTTAGATGCCAAAATTTCCAATCGATCAAGCCTTACACGCGCCAGTTTGCACCATTTTATTGTTTTGAGGGTTATCGAACCTTGACATATTTGGAGAGGAGTCTCACTAAGTATCCCTAGATCACAGAAGAGCAAGATAAATTGTATGTAGAGTTCATTAATAAATTCTCGGTATGGCCATTATGTCTATCATTTGAGAGACAGACAACTTCCACGAAGTTCAGACCGTCCAACTGAATAGCAAACTTGGTGTAGTTGAAGTTAATTCAATGTTCTCCACCGTTCCGATGAGTAACTTGATGAATTTCCAGATGTGCACCCCGCGGCGAGGTGTTTTCCGGTTGGTTCTCCCTTTAAATAGGATGGATTCCTTATATCGATATTACCAAGTCTCAGGAGAGACTGCTCAAAATCTAGTGTACCACCTTTGTAATAGGGGCTACAGTGCTAAACGCTCTAGTTATGTGCATGGCAAGTAAGTTTTAACACCTGTCAAAGTCATCATCGTAACACCCTATTACCTATGCTCATTTCAATGGGATCTATCACCAGCACTGCCAGTTAACAAATAAATAAAAACATTTTTTAGCAAACTTTTCACATTTTGTAAAAATGAGGTAAAAGTAGACTTATGAGATCGATCCGGGTAAATGTGTGTCTGTCTGTCCCAATCAACTCCTAAACGTCTGCAGCTATCGAAACCAAATTTGGTATGAATAAAGACCTATGGCTGAATATCTTACGGCCATATTTGAAAATGATGCCAGTGCTACCAACTGATGAAAAATCACAATTGGAAATTGAAGTCTATGTTGGATATCTCGAAAGATATGCATGGGAATTGTTCCAAAATTGACACACATATAGATAATATTACATTGTACTAATTAACAGGAGCCCATACATGAGAGTGTTGCCATCATGCCTGCTGATAGGTCCAATCTTTAAATGCATGTAACCTCCATACTATCTATTGGATTTCAACCAAATTTGGTATGTGATTTGTGCACCTGAGCAGATATGAATATGCATTCTTTTAGTATCACCAGGGCTGCTAACTGTTGAAAAATGCACTCTATACATTTTTATCCTTATCTCAATATATCGGAAAGTATGTCGGCCAACAGTTCTAAACTTTGTATAAGTTACATATAGTACCTGCAAACGTAGGTTAATTTTCAGTGATCGATATACGACAATGCTGCCAGCATGATTCTACGCGTGCTGATAGGTATAATGTTGAATAACATGTAACTTCCATACTTCTTCTTCTGCGCGAATGGGTCTCCTAAGACCACGCGGAATCAACATTTCTTGGTCTTGATGTTTGCCCAATAACTCTTCATGTGCAAGGATTGAGCTAGTCTTCGTTGCTGCGACCAGACGTGTCTGGTAGGTCTTCTCTTCTGCCTCAAAACCCCGTGTATGAGTAATTGTCCTAATTTCCTCTCTATCCTTGAGATTGGGAAAACCTAATTCAGCCAAGTCCTTTTCCGCCTGTTTGTACCAATTGGACCTTGTTGCCTTCCATACTAATAAATGAAGTTCTTTCATAATTGGCATATAAATAAATCATAATATTTCAATTCTAGTTTGACCATCCCATTTATCGCAGTGTCACCAACTTGATTTTACGCATGCTGATACAATCAATATTTAAATACGTGTAAGGTGCATACTACCTTTTGGACCTCAACCAAATTGTGCATGTGCATTGTGTGTCTTAAGAGATGGAACTAAGATTATATTTAGAGTCGCCAGGTCTGCCAACTGTTGATATGTGGTCTCTATAATTTTAAGAAAAGTAGGCTCTTTAGTTCGTCACGGAACTACTTGTTCTTCTCTTTCTTTGAAGACGGGCATATGACCTAGAAATTGAACATATAAACTGTCTTCTTGTACTGCATGAAGCCCTCAACAACGGGTTTGTTAGCTTGTTTTATAATATTAATAATATTAATATAATATTAATATAATATTAATTAATAATATTAATAATATAATATTAACCTATTGACCTTTAAGAGACATCGGGAAATTATAATTCTGTTATGAAGGGAATTTTAACCGTAGGCTACAATTAAAACTGCTTGCGCAGGTCTTTCATATTTAGGCGCCTTCAAATGTCCACTGACTGCGTTGGGATTAATTCCCGCTATCTTGGATACAGTAGGTGAGAGCCTTATCGACCATGCTGGGCAGCTGGCTAATATGAATTTTATTGGATATTAATCAGTATTATGTCCACATCGTGGTGTAGAGGCTAGCATTCCTGGCTGTCGCCACGGAGATTCAGGTTCGAATACCAGCTCTGGCAAGAAAGTTAATTCTGGTCTGAGGGTTCGAATGGGATACATTCAGCCTTGTAAGGCAAAACTGAGAAGTGGTGGGTTCGATTCATACCTCAGCAATCTTTGAAGAGTTTTCCCGTGGTTTCCCCACTTCTACTCCAGGCAAATGCTAGGATGGTTCCTTACTTAAGGCCACGGCTGACTACTTCCCCATCCTAAATTACAAATATACATACTAATGCAACCATCATAAGTACGCGGGTTATCAGATAAATTCTCTCTCTTTCATAAACCCAAGTACACGGGGATTATGTCGAAGCCCCAGGAATACAACAAAAATAACAGTCAGTAATAAAAGTTTTAATTGTTGTAGTTAAATCATTTGAGGGATTTGGGAGATCTTGGTCATCAGCCCCGTTTAATTGGGTGTGTGTTGAACGTGTCCGATAATCTCTGTACTCCTGTGATTACTTTAGTGGTGTGTGTGTATTTGGGACAGGGATGGGTTAAGTGCCTCAGGACTTGACGTAAGGTACTATCTCAGCATTTTCCTGGAGGAAGTGTGAGAAAACCCGGGAAAACCACGTCTATTTCAATACTTTGTCCACGTTTGTGGAAATATTGTTTTGAAAGCAAATCATATTACCGTGCAATTCAGTTTTTCTCCTCTGAAATCTTTTTCGATGGAATAAAATAATGGGCAGCAACTTCAGTATACTTTCTTGTCGAATAACTTTGTAGACAAATTGATTTAAGCTGCACCAGCTTGCCTTTACCTCCATGGCTTGCTCAATTTGATACGAAGTACTTTCTCTCCACTTTTTTGACTTTCGTGGGAATAACTTTTTTGATAAAGAGAAAAGGAATGTCGTTATACCGGCCGTAGTTCTTTCAAAGCGTTATATGTGCATAATATACCTTGTACTGCAATACATATCCTGGTTTATCCGTGACATATAATTTGAATTTGACTAGAATTGGACCTTGTTGTCTTGATTCGATCCAGAGCAATAATCAGATGATTTCCAGGATAAGTTCCCTTGGGAAATTCCCCGCAGTGAAAACTTTTCAAGAATATATTGATACTTCGCTTCCTCCCCTCTTATTCTTATGTCGTACTCTCTCTTTCTCTCCCCCTCAGCCTAAAAACTGTTTTCGAAACTTAAATTAGTTTCTCGTCTTTGTCAACGCAATGTAATACAGGAGACAGAGACAGAAAGAACGTGGTAGCACTGCAGAAATACTTTGCTTGCATTTATAAACTGTTGAGTACTTTTTAGTAATGGTTTCCAGTGTCCCATGTAATTGCATTAGGCAAACTCTTGTCATTAATGGCGGGCGGTTGTAGCATGGAACCGACCGTTTGCCTGTTGGTATAACTTGAAAAGTGTATCGTCGTCTCTCGGAGAAAGAAGATTACTGTCCCAGAAAGATAACAACTGCAGTGAAACACTTCAAGGATTATTCAGAATCCGGCTGACTCGCCAGCTATACTAGTCTTGACAACTCCAGCCAATTTATTTAGAACTTGCTTGTGTACCCGACGTTGCCGGAGTGGTGTACGGTATCATAAAGTTTCGTGTCAAGTATTATTATTAGGGTTGGGTTAGTTCCTTCCTAAAAGTAACTACAGCAAGTTAGAGTTACTCTCCTTAAATAATAAAATTCATATACGTTATCCATTTTAAATTGGTAACAGTTTTATCCGTATTGACTAATGGTAATATAAAATTGTGTAATCCGTCTTGTCAATACTATGAAGTTATGTTTAATAAAATATCTTAAACGTACATGATTCGATATGAATATGATATCTTCATCAGCGTTGATAACTTAATAGTTTAACATGATAATGTGAAATGGATATCCTGAAAAAATTCTGATTTAAAATAAAACGAAAAGATCATATAGAAATTAAATTTTACACACTAGTAAATAATTGCTACTAAAAATGAAGTTACAAATAATGTTGGTGAGATGTATAAATGATAAATGTTTAGAAATCCACCTTAAGGAACTGCCGAAGTCACACTCGTTTAATTTGGTTTATTAACATAGGTTGATTAAAAAAACATTTATATATTTCACCAGTATTATTCGTAATTCATTTCAATTTTAGTAGCACATTTTTTCTAGTGTGTAAAATTTAATTTCTATATGAACTTTTAGTTTTATTTTAAATCAGAAGTTTGTAAGGATATCAATTTCACTTTATCATGTTCAACTATTAAACTATCAACGCTGATGAAGATATCATTGTCATCGTCGAAACATGTTTAAAATATTTTATTAAATATAATTGCACAGTATTGACAAGGTGGATTACACAATTACATATTAAAATAATAATTACGTTACCGTTATATTAATTCATTCATTCATTCGTTTATTTGCAATTGGGGATGTGTCCCCCGGTGGCAAATTAGATATACATAACAAATAAATAAGTATACATAACAATTCACTACAAGTTAAACTGGAGTATTTACACAGTCATTCTTTTCTTAAACGCACCTATATGTTTGGGAAAAGGCTCTAAGACTGCGGCAGGTAGAGCGTTCCAATTATCAATGGCACGGTTTACGAAAGAATATTTACCATAATTTGTTCGCTGTGGTCGGCCCTTAACTTTTAAAGGATGATCGCTCCTACCCATGTAAGTAGGCTTTTCCATACGTTTGCTAAGCTCACCCCGTGCTGGTTGATTTGTATACGTGTTGTACATAGCGCAGAGTCTTAGATTTCATCCTCCTAGCCTCAAGTGATTCCGACCCAAGTTTCTTTAACATACGGCTCACACTGCTCCTGGGATTAAAGTCACTGAGCACAAATCTAGCGGCCTTTCTTTGTACCATTTCCAACTCATTGATGAGCCCTACTTGATATGGATCCCAAACCGCCGAGGCGTATTCCAGAATAGGTCTTACAAGTGACAAATATCCTATTTCCTTAGCAGAGGTACTACTTCCTTTTAATACCCTCATTACAAAGTGCAGGGATTTGTAAGCTTTAGAAACTACACATCCTATATGACTACTCCATTTCATATCATTTCTTACGTGAACGCCCAAATATTTGCAAGAATCTTCTTCTACAAGTATTTCCGAGACAATGTTATGTTGAAAATCTTGCCTTCGCACTTTCCCTATTTTTATTATACTACATTTTCTTGTGTTTATTTTCATTTTATTTTCAATCGCCCACTTATAGACCAGGTTCAGGTCATCTTGAAGAACTGCATTGTCTTGTGAGTCATGTATCTTTCGATATATTACACAATCATCCGCAAACAATCGACAGTCACTGCGAATCCCATTTGGTAAGTCATTTATAAACGCCAAAAATAACAAAGTTCCCATTACGCTGCCCTGAGGGTTACCCGACGTTACGGTAATTTCATCCGAGAACCGGCCTTCAACTTCACTTTCTGGGAACGACCCGTCAAAAATTCTTGGATCCATAAAATTACTCTTCTATCAACTTAGTCGAAGCTAATTTATGGAGTAGCATGTCATGCGGCACGACATCAAATGCCTTCGCAAAGTCTATAACTACGGCGTCGACTGAAACTCCCTCGCCTAACGATTCGCTAATATCTTGAAAAAGTGATAGCATCTGACTCTCGCATGAGTAACCTTTCCGAAATCCATGTTGCCTATCATTAAACCATGATAATGTTTCCCCCTGTTCCCTCAAGTAGTCGCAAATGAGATGCTACATCTGTTTACAAACGATGGACGTAAGACTAACCGGCCTGTGGTTGCCCAATTCAAGTCTGCTCCCTCCCATAAATATTGGGACTACCGTAGCTCTTTTCCAGTCATCCGGGATTTGCGCATTGTTTATGGACACATTACACATCACCTCTAAGTATCGAGCCACGGCCCTACGTCCTAGTTTAAGTACATCACTAACAATATTATCAGGACCCTTCGATATATTGTAACCTAATTTTTGTATTAGCTTTGCAATAATTGCTGACTGGTTTATTTGGAGAAGTGGAGCCCCTGATTCACCGTTAAGGTCCAACACACAGCTATTGGATTTATTGAACGCACTACCATAAAAGACTTTTAATTCATTAGCAATGGCCTGCATCTCAGTAATTAATTTACCGTCACCAGACATTATCATATAACTTGTGTGCAATGTAACTCTGTTTAAAATAACGCATCGTTTTATTCGCGTAATGTTTTCATAAAATAGTTGCTTAACCTTGGTGAGTTACCCAGTTATCTATAATAATAGTAATAATAATAATAATGTTATTGGTTTTACGTCCCTTTTAACTACACTGGCTTTTAGAGACGCCGGGGTGCCGGAATTTTGCCCCGAAGGGGATCTTTAACGTGCCAGTAAATGTACTGACACGGCTCCCTCGCATTTGCGCACCCTCAAATGCCAGCTGACTGCGCCAGGTTTCGAACCTGCAACCTTGGGCTCAGTAAGCGAGAACGTTACCCCTGAGCCACGCAGCCAGTCCCCAGTTATCTAATTGCTACCTCAGTGCTGAGTTAAATCATTCGCATCTTATTAAAAATTTGAGAGGTAATAATTATTAATTTATTATGGGGGTGGGGTGATAAACTCAAATTGTCCATAAGTTTTGGGTTTTAATTAACCTAAATAAAAATTCAAAATCGTACTTTTTTATATTTCTTTTTAAATTTGAGATATTTGTGCGGTCATCATCTCGAAATCAGGTAATGGGCCCAAAATAAAATTATTTCCTGACAGATGGAATTGAGACTTCCACTCTCGACATCAACCAAATTTAAAGCCACTGTCAGTGTTTTCAACTTCATGAACATCCATCACGGGTCCATGAACCAGTTTGGAAACAGCATCTCCAGAGTGTTCTTGAAAATTATATTTACATATTTAGAACCTTTACTGCATCAAATTACGAAAGTTCTACTTTACAGTCTGTCAACCTCATAGTACCCTAATGCGACGGGTTATTCCATAATCCTGAAAAAAAAAAACGTGAGATTTCAGTGTAGATAGTGACGAAGGAAACTGCTCTCAGCAGGACACGCAAGACTCAATCAGATAATTAGCCTGTACAATACAACCTGAATTGACCATTAACTACAATCACATTTTCCCTCTAAACAGGCAAGTTTGGAGGTCAGTATTTTAACAAAACATCACATACACTATAACTAACAAATGTTGATGAGTTGGACTATCTCAACTAATACCGCAACTAAGTAAGTGTACATATTGTAAATATTTTCACCCATACTTCCAGACATAAAAATTTTGTAGCATAAGTGTAATGGATCTGATGATGATCGCTTGACGATCGAAATTGGTCATCCAAGTGTTTATATTAAACTCAAGTAATTTTTTTCACGATTAGGGAATAACCCATCCCATTTGGGTACAATCGTGTAGACCGACTCAAAAGCATCAAACTTTCGTTTACTATGGCAGCACTGAAAATGGCTTCAAACACCGTAAGGTTATTCAAATTCTTTGAAAGGATATCCATTTTATTTTATTTTAATATTGTATTATCGCTGAAGAAGATATCAACGTATATCGAAACATGTATTAACATTTGAATAGAATTTGTAAGATAAATATATTACGACTTCATTCCCTGAGAGGTAAATAACATTCCAACATATTATCCTTCAGTGTCTTCGTATACTTGGTCTGTAAATAACAAAGCCAGTATAATTCTATAAACCTCCTTTTCCATCAAAAGGCCATAGTTCAAGTAGGTTGTGAAACACATTTTTTCTTACGTTTATGGCGTGCCTTTGGTTCCTTCTGGCAGTGACAGGTGTGCCGTAACAAGACATCACTGCCGCGAGGCTTTCAGCGGCCTTTGTTTCTGCTTTAAAACAGCCTTACTAGCGGCGAATATTTTCAGCCCTCTGTATTTGTTGCTGTTCATCCGCGTGCTTTTGTTTGTGCTAATGTACCTCGCACGCTCCCTGCTCCATTTTACGTTTTTGTAATTTCTTTAATATGTTGTTATTTGTAAAAATCAATAACATTTACCATGTTAGGATATGTTTGAAATTATGCCGTATTGATTATTAATATATAACTTTTAAAATATAATACCTAGCAATGCAAAATTCAGGAAAAACTGTGAAAAGGCTGGTTCGATTCCTACCTCAGCCATCCTTGGAAGAGGTTTTCATTAATTTCCTGTCTTCTAGTCCAGGCAAATGCTGGGATGGTACGGCATAAACTCTTGTATCGATAAGATACACAGTATGGTTTGGAATGATATGTGTGCAGCTCCAGCTGTGGAGTGACACAATTGGCTTGCGAACCTGCTCACTATGTTTAAAATCCCACTTATATAAGGAATGCATCTCGGGGGACGGAGGAAATCTGAGCGGAATTTAAATCGCGATAACCCGAACAAAGCAACTCCCACACCACGAACAACCCTTTAACTATTCCTCGAGATTAGCTAAGTTAAAGTGAAGATATACATCAGGGGTCATGAAGCGTTTTCTAATGAACCAGATTTAAGATATATACGAGTAATTAATTTTTCCAGCCACCTACACGTTTACAAAAATACTGAGCATGTTTTGAAGTAAGTTTAACAATTTTATCCAATTGGATTTAAATAACGACTGATTAGTTTCTTATTTGATAAAATAAACAATAAAAAAAACTTTCTTCGGCTTTTCCCAATTAATTGGGGTCGCCGGAGTCAACCAGGCTCATTTTGGTTTTGGCCGGGGATTTAACGCCGGATGCCCTTCCTGACGCCACGTGATTTTCCAGGTGAAAATTCCACCCCGCTGTCACCGGGATTCGAACCCCGGCCGTCCGGGTGAAAGGCGAGTAGCTAAGCCACTGCGCCATCACGCTCCTGATAAAATAAACAATCGATTTATTAAATAATTCATTTATTTACTTATCAATTTATTCATTTAATTTACTTATTTACGTATTTAACTAAATATGGAATTTTAACTATTGTATGAAAAAAGTGCACCTAAATGCATTTAAATCTGAATTAAATACTTGGCATTTCTGATGTTTCGAATATATAAAATGCAAATATATCGGCAACAGTAATTTGCTTCTGCATTTTATGAAACATATTGACATTCTGATCGCGGGCCTAACAAAAAATCATTGTATCCTGCGGGTCGTGGGTTGAAGAAATATCTTCAGTTCCACTAACATGATCATCTACTTTGAGATTGGCGTCTCCATACTCAGTTGTTAAGAGTCAATTTTACGAGCCCAATTCCATTTTGATGATGATTATTTGTTTAAGGGGTGGATTAGCTAGGTCATATACACCTCAATTCAATTTAATGCCATTAATGGTTGAACAAAATAATATCTAGCATTTTTGGCTGTCATCGCGGAAGCTTGATTTCGATTCCCTGCTTTGCCAATAAATTTAATTCTGATTTGAGTTATGGAACGGGGTACACGCAGCATCGTAAGGTAAAACTGAAAAGGGGTGGGTTCAATTCCTACGTCAGTGATTCTGAAAGTAGTTTTCCGTGGTTTCCCATTTGTACACAAGGTAAATGCCGGGATGGTTCTTAGCTTTAGGCCACGGCCGCTTCCTTCCCAAATCCTACCTCAATTACAAATACTCACACATATACAGACATCACAATGACACAGGTTATCAGGCAAAGTCTACAAACACCCAAGTACACGAGGCTACATGACAACAATGCCGCAAAGGCCCTATACAATCAACAAAAAGCAGAAGTGGAAAAGGATGGAAAACCACTTCCAAGATGGTTGAGGTGAGAATGGTTGGTTGGTTTCTTAGTTTAGGGGCTGCGACAACGTGGTCATGTAGCCCCGTGTACTTTGTGTGTGTGTAGAATCTCTCTAATAACCGGTGTTAATTGTGATGGCTGTATTGGTGTGTGTTATCTGTAATTCAGGTAAGGACTGCAGGAGACCAATTTCAAGTAGTTCCTACTTTTGCTACCAAATGCTACCGTCAACGACATCTAGCCACGAACTTGGCTACTAGATGTGTTATTGGAACAAAATAACAAAATGATCCAACATAGTACCTGTGTACTGTGTGTGGAGCTACTTCAGGATAAACAATGTTTCAAAGCTTTGGGGATCGTTATTGGGTAGAGATCAAATGCTGAGCCCACACAATTCTCAAGAAGAAGAATTCAAACGACAGAATCTGGACAGATATTTATGTTAGAACATACAATAAAGTTATAATTATCGTAGAATATAAACAGTCGTATGCAACTTGCCTATAATGGTAATTACGACACTAGTATAATATTTACATGACGACATCGTCGAACATAATAATACATTATGCAACGAGCCTATAATGGCAATAATTAAGATACGAGTAAGTTTATAAAACGAGCGTAAGCGAGTTTTATAATTTCCATACGAGTGTCTTAATTACCATTATAGGCGAGTTGCATACGACTGTTTATGTTCGACGATAATTATTACTTTATTATATGTGTTAACATAAATATTTATCAATATCTGTTGAGATTCAGTCACTAGAATTTTGTGATCAGAGTGCAAGCGCTGGGTAGGATATCTCTGTTTTCCAAGTGCTCTGACCGACCGATGCATGTGCTCTGTGTGCTTGGCAATGTTTACAGCCTGCCGATGTGCATCTGCATTCAGTCAAACTGTCACTGATGTCGTTTGAAAGCAATGCGCTGTGTTGAAATTGGAGTTGGGGATAATAAGGTTTATACAGTGCTATTTCTAGTCACATATTCGCCAGTTTATTTACGCGAACATATGCACGGTGCACTTTTGGTAATTTATATAGACATGTTGGATTTTGAGCGCATGCGCTAAGATATCCTTACCTAATTGGTCAAACAACTGTTTCTTGAGCTCTGATTGGTGGGAGAAACTGTTTCATAATGAAAAATAGTGTTATAACGAGCCTCATTATGATACAGTTTTCTGATACATAATGTTTACATTTCGACATCGTCGAACATCAAATCATTTATAGAATAATTTCCAATTATTTGACTTTTAATTTTGAAGGATACTTAAAAGTTCTGCCTTGCTCCCCGTATTCACGCCCTAGCTGATATGCAATATACCAACATAGTCCTCATGTGTCTCTCACAGGAAATATGATGTCAGAACTCACTAGGTTCTGGCAGAAGGGGGTGGTAATAGATACATGTTGACTCCATTCCAAGTAACAAAAATACATTTTTGTTTCATACACAGTTATTTTTAGTTTCAATGTGTAGTTGTTTTAGCAACATATTAACAGAGATAAAGAGTAGCTGTAACGTAGATTTACCTCGTTATCCTGGTATCAGGTTCATTAAAATAGATTACAAAGCGTTGCAGTTAATTCTCATTGAAGCCCCAGTCACTACTTCAAACGATTCCCCTACCAGCTTCGGGCATTGTGGTTTGCTTCCATTGGTTGGTATTTCATAATACTCTACGGGTTTGTAAATATTTATTTCCACCATTGTTTGATTTTGTTTAAAATTAATGCAGCAGAGATTATCTAAATAACGCTCACAATGGTAAACAATTATTGCTGATAATCATAACAAAGGTAATGAAAAATACACTGTGTATAACACTTTGATATTTTGTTCCTAAAGAGAATCTTGCATTTGATTAAATATTGGTTTAGGAGTGAAAACAAATATATTTGACCGATGGCAAAGCATTGCTATTGTTGTTTAGTCATTTACGGGCTTGCCACATCGTGGTCATTCATACCCGTCTACTTGGGTGCGTGTAGGATTTGTCTGTTATTGTGATATCTGTAAAAGTGTGTATGTAGGCTATTTGTATTGAGTTCTGGATTTGTAAGGAGGTAGCCGAGGCATTTAATTAGGAACCGCTCAGGCCTTTAACTGGAGAACAAGTATTCATTCATTAATTTTTCATTCATTCATGCATTGTTTTATTTATTCATTCGTTTATTCACACATTGACTTATTTATTTATTTTATATATATTTATTTAATCATCCATGCGCTCATTCATTCATTCATTCATTCATTCATTGGCTTATTTATATATTTAATAATTTGTGTATTCCCTCATTCATTCATTCATTGGCTTATTTATGTATTTACTGATTTGTTTATTCGCTCACTCATTCATTCATTGGCTTATTTATGTATTTAATGATTTGTTTATTCGCTCATTCATTCATTCATTGGCTTATTTATGTATTTAATGATTTGTTTATTCGCTCATTCATTCATTCATTGGCTTATTTATGTATATAATAATTTGTTTATTCGCTCATTCATTCATTCATTGGCTTATTTATGTATTTAATAATTTGTTTATTCGCTCATTCATTCATTCATTGGCTTGTTTATTTATGAATTCATTTATTTATTTATTTATTTATTCCCTCATTCATTCATTTATTCATTCATTCATTCATTCATTCGGTCTTTCAATGACTTCTTTGTTTCTTTTTTTTCATATAACTTATTTATTTATTTACTGACTTATTTATACATATATTTATCTAATTATTTATTCATTCATTTATTGACCTATTTATTTTATACTTATTCATTTACTTATTCATTTAATTATTCATTCAGTCTTTCATTGACTTACTTATTCATATTTTTTAAAATTTGTTAATTACGGTAAGTCAATTTATTTATTTATGTGTTCATTTTTTAAATTTATTTCTTTATTTTTTCTTCGATTGTTAGGGCCACCTATGGAGCACGGTGCTTGTGCTTTAGCTGTTGTCTGCCACTTGTGGTGTTTTTGGTGGTTTGTTTGGCGGCTACTTTTGTGCTGAAATTTTGAGCCTTTCTATTGGACCAGCAATATTTCATTTTCCTGCTGAACTCCATTTTACGTTCCTTTGACCATTTCCTGGACGCGTTGTAGTGAACTTCTGTAATGCATGTGAGGAAAGGCCTGGTTTCAACTGTCAGACGCTAGAGATTCCTGTCAATTATTGCTTCTTGTTGAACATTATGTTCAGCAAGATCCTTCTCAATTTGTGTGATCCACAAGGACCCAGTGGCTTTACCCTTCTTGGCTAACTTGAGGATCTTATAAGACAGTCTGTGGTGGTCCATTCTGTACAGGTGGCCGTAGAAAGCCAGGCATCTCCTTCTGATGTCATCGGTGAGGTTTAAGTGGTGTTTGTAGAGTTCACAATTGGGTTTTTACCATCGTCTTCTATCTGGTAAGATCCTTGGTCGCATTATTTTCTGTAAGTAGTGGCAAAATTAGGGCTCAAGCCCTATCTTACACAAGCACCCAATATGGCACATGAGGAACAATTACAATTATTTTATATTACAATTGTGGTGTAAGGAGAGTAGCTCAGGTAATGTGCGTCCTACGTATGCGAGTGCTTCTCCGGTATTAAATGCCAAATGTGGTACTTTTAATCCTAACGCCAAGATATGTTAACAGTTTCTTTTAAGGCATTAAACACCCTGCACGGTGTATTGGCATAGTTATCCGTTAAACGCTAAACTTATTTGTTTATTGATAGATTATACTGAATAAGCATACATTTTTGGTGGAATCTTGAAGTTCGTTTTGCCGACATGCATGCAGACGTTATGGCATTTCGTACTCATGAAACATGTAAGTACTTCTAAAGATTATAATAGCGAATACAATTTTAAGTTGAGTTTTGATGTGATGATGTATAAGTTGCTTTACCTTGTTGACGAGACCCGCTCAAGTACTATATGATCTCAACACGACTCTGTTGGTGATTTATCAGAGATTTTTTGACCGCTACTGTTGGACCAGTCAAGAGCGGTTGACCCCACTGTGGTATCGACAAATGCCCTACCGAGCGACAGTAAACAGGCTCAGAGCGTCGGTATGTAGACGAGGTACGACGCTGACTTTGATGCGTAACGAGGAGTCATGGATGTAAAATTAGACTCAGGCCCGGCTCAATATTATGATGTTATAAAAAGGTCGTTTTTTACTATACCTTCCATTCCCTGCAATATCCTGTAATATTTCATAGCGTTAGTCTCAAGTGTCGTTGAGACCACGTATTTATCCGAAATAGCAAAAGTTACGATATTTTAAATTTTTGTCAGAATCGTATATACAGTATATGACAAGCATCTGTTAAGCAACTCAGATTGAATATTCTGCTATAAAAATTAAGTCGAAACCTACTCTACTATGCATTGTTTTGTTAATAATAATAATAATAATAATAATAATAATAATAATAATAATAATATCGTATGGCCTCGGGTGCCTGGTGCAAGCTTTGTTAATTGACACCCAGAGGGTAGCTTGCATGTTGAATTTCGTCGTTCTTTTGAACGCTATGAAAGTCAAGGAGGTTAGATATCTAAACTCCTTGACACTACAGCGCTTTCAAGTAGAGAATGGAGGAACTTTGTGTTGGCGGAAAATCCCGAGATTAATTTTGCCATTGAACACGGCCTACTGAATTCAAATGGGTTCTTTAACATGCCAACAACGTATGACATGAGTATCGTGATTTCACTTACCATGGCCAGGGGCGAACCTGAAATCTTGGGGTTAGTAGTCTGGCACTATAACCACTCACCCACCATGGCAATAATAATAATAATTATAATAATAATAATAATAATAATAATAATAATATCACCATGCAGAAGGCCGTCATCTTGGAGACCTGTTCCATTGTTCGCTCGTTTCTCAATGTGCCACCTTAAGAGAATTAGCCATACCGTCTTGCAAACAAGCCGACGATATGTTGATATGTCCCACTTATGTGGTGAAATGAATGTAGAAATAATAATAATAATAATATTTTCGGACCTATTTACTGAGACTGAAGGTTTTATGGTTGCAATCCAGGATCAAGTTGTGGCTACTATCTTAAATATATAGTTAAGACAAATATTCATGATGATAAATGCCGAAGATGCGAACTAGAACCGGAAACAATTCAACATATCACAGGAGGCTGCCAAGCAATCTCCTGTACTGATTACATGAAAAGGCACAACCAAGTGGCCAAAATAATGCACCTACACCTTGCTCAAAAGCACTTATTATGTGAAAATACTTTGCCTTACTATCAGTATGTTCCTGACGTCGTTTTGGAAAATCCAAGTCACAAGTTGTTATGGGACCAATCAGTTATTACTGAAAAAACCATACCAGCAAACCGGCCAGATATCGTTCTTGTGGACAAGATGCAGAAGAGAACCTTCCTCATTGATATTGCAGTGCCCAATTCCCATGATCTGCAAAAAACCTGCTGTGATAAGCTCACCAAATATTGGCCCTTGGCTGAGGAAATACGGCAAATGTGGAAACAGGAAAGTGTAGTGGTTCTTTCCATAGTCATTTCTTCTACCGGCATCATCCCTAAATCATTGGATCGCAATCTACAAATATTGGGAATACATCCTGGTCTACATATTGTGCCCATTTAGCATGAAATATGCCAATCACAGTATACCAGCGTAGCTCAATTCGGGATTTCGGGGCAGTGGTAAGTTCCCCCACTCTGTGACTCACATATTTTGGATTAATTAGAGGATACACTTGCAAAAATAACAACAAAATCAACTCCTATTTAAACATATTTAATTAATAAAATTAATGGCGCTACAAACATTTAAACAATTTAATTACTGACCCAAATATCAACTGCTTGTTCCAAATGAACAAGGGATCACAAAATAAAATAACAAATATTGTATTCAAAATCTGTGGTTTCCACATAAACCATCAATTCTTACTTAGTCTCACTTCCATAAAGCACTAACATTAAGTTTACATAACTCCGAGCTCGTTGGCTCCATGCCTTTACATTATTACAGTGTCATTCTTGTACACCTCAAACATTAGCTTTTATATTTTCTTATTTCTCAAGGACAAATATATAATTATATTTAAAATCTACTTTAATTATCTAACTCAAGGTTTTTGGGCATGTCCACACATTCAGTTGTTATCATCTCTCTTTATTTCACAAACATATTAAGGTAATCAGAAAATCAACTGTGTACTCCAGAGCGTGAAGGTACTTGACACAGTCAAAAAACTATAGTTACCCCCGAACTCAGTTGCCTTCAATCAACTCGTGGAATCCCACGTCCTTACATTATTACAATAGGGATTGTTATTTATCTCTTATGTCTTAATAGACCATTATCATATAAGAAACTACGATCTGAACCGGCAAACGAAATATCTATCTTTAAGGACCTCGGTTCAACGCCCGGGTCGTTTACAACTTTAAACACTCCTGGTGTATTCATTTCCCTTTTACAACAGCTTACGAGACGGTCTCGGTTCCATCTCGCTTTAAAAGAGCTAGACTCTACGACAAGGGGTGCGATTTATGACATCTTAGGGTGGCGGAGACATCCCGTTTGACCCAACATTAGTAGTTTATTTTCAAGGCTTTTAAAACAAACCTTTCCATTCTATCCAGTTCTGAGGAGACCGGGCTTTATTGTACCGTAACATTCAAACAACTATTCTTTGGTTCACAGACCATTTTCATATCCTTGGCATTTATTAATTATGAGAGGGTCCTCATTGATTGGGAAGATTAATACACAAACGACGACGGAGAATTTCAGGGGCTTTTATCATAAGAAGATCCTGCATTCGAATCTCTTCAGGTGCCTCGGGAACTAATCCCGTACAGAGGACTTATCCAAATTGCGATTTAGAGTCGGCCGTGGCCCAATGACATACGCTCAATAATACCATATATTAGCTCCCTTTTTAAATACATACACAATGCCTCGTGATACTAATGTCACAAATAGAGGACTTACACAATTATCAATTCACTGCAATCAACTACCCTCCATAAGTAATGTACCAAGTATTTCACCACTACGCGTTCCTAGCGTGACACTTTAATATTATATTTGCGCTCATTATGCGCTATGCATTATTTTAAGCCGAAAATGTCTTCCCAAGAACTGATAAATCTCATTAGTAACAATTCATATTATTTTAATTCACATATTAATCTTTCCATGGTCGATAAATCGCTCCCTGTTTGAAAATATTCTATTGAACCTCATTTCTTACACATACGTTAAGGCTTAACGTTCTTATGTTCATATCAATTTATTTGATTTTTGTTTAACATTTCCATATTTAATTATTATTATTATTATCTTTATTCTTTATACAAGCTCAAAAGCTATTTCTTTCATATCTCAACTTTACTTTATTTCAATGTCTCTCGTGATAATTAACTGATATTTCGCTTGCTCTTATGACATTTGTTAAATACATTAACCCTTTATTCACATATTTCCTATACTGGATTTATTCTTTACATAATTATTCATAATTTCTCTATTTATTTTATTATTGTTCAGACCGTATTCTTGATTATTCAGCATTTATTTATTAAAACACATCCCTTTCACTCCAAAAACTCTGGTGGGTTTTGTACACAATCAATTTCTGACACCAAAATAAAAATGAATTTTGTACTTACATATTTCCCAGATCATCCCTGATCTTAAATCTGGTGTGGTGTTTCATTTTTGGGCCCACTTTGAACTTCTTACACCATATTAAAGGTATTCATCTTACGTAAAAACACAAATAAACATATATCTAAAACACTTAATATTGACGACATTTTTATATACTGGTGTGTCCCTTTTGAACACATAATAACACTAAAAATATTATCTAACACACAATCTTGATTATTTTACACTTCACAATTTCTCGATCACTAGGCCGTGTTTCTGCGCCTGTCACACGTGATCTTCGTAAATTCCCGTTTCCAAGGGTGAAATTTATTCGATGTCGGCTTCCTAAATGCGAAAGTCCCGAAACATCTACTGTTCCCTGGAGTTCAATTCTGCTATTCCTATCCTGGATAACTGGATATTTATCTAGCTTGAACGGCTTCTCTGTAGATCTGTCTATTGATCCTAACGAGAGTCTATATGGATCGAGGTCTCCTCTAAGACCTATAGATTTATTTTCTAGCAGCTAGCACTTCTCGATTCTAGTACTATTAGAATTGTTCGCCTGCTATCTGGAGCTAATATTTATAGTCTCCTATTCTATTTATTTGAACTGTTTTAACACTTCTACGTTCCGAACCTATTCTGTTCTTCTCTTTTAGGTTTCTTCAATTTAAATAACAGTTAATCTGTCTGGTACGATACTTCCGTACGTTATGATCTATTTGTTCGTACATATAACGACCTATCGCCTTTAAGTCCGACGTTCGCAGCCTGCTCTGACTATAACTTGCGAATTTTCACTTTAACTTGTATACAGTCGGGCCTAAATCCTATAATTAGGATTTTCCTAATACTTCACTGCGGCGATACTTTAAAATTTCGCCTTAAATGCTCCTAATGGAGGCAAGCAAGTCGTTACCACTGTGACGCCTGTGGCTATCGGATCTTCCTTCGGCGGTGTGAAACAGCGTTTTCTCCCCTCAAGGAGTACTGGTAGCTGTTATCGATGTAACGCAGAGTTACGTCCCCTCACGGACTGTCGGAATAACTGCATGTGCTGATATAACTTCACGTCCTCCTGGACGGATTCGTGATGCGTGATGCGTGGCGATACCCCTCGGGCCGTTCGAATACTGCATGATTGGCTTGGAAACGCCCGAAGCTTTATACTGTTTTACTACAAAAAAATAAGACTCAAGCCTTTTCTGTGGTCAACTTCTAAAATAATGGTGCCACCAATATAAAATTCATACCTTCCGAAAGCTCGTCTTCTCAATGTCAAATGATCTTATTGCACTTAAGAATCGATCGTGCAATTTGGAGATATTAATTAATTTCTCGTCCTCAATTGTGTGGGTGTTGCATTCTTTTTGTTCTCTCCCCTCCACAGAGGCTTAGGTAATTCACCGATGACGTCGTCTTACGTCGGCAGTTTATTTCTGCACAATTATTACATGGTTTCTCTATACTGAAAAATCTCTCATTCAAAATGATTCACTGTACTGTGCTTGTTTACTCATTATTATGCTCGTAAACGTGTTAATTTTAATTATTCCTCTTCTGGCGCGTATGCGACGTTGTCAATTTCCAGCCACGTCAGCTTGAATTCCGATTCAGGCTTCTCTTTCTATCACGGTGGAAGATTCCACTCAGTTATTAATACTCGTGACCGGCCCTCTCTGGCATGTCGAGTGGGGTGATCTCATCTCAGGAGCATCTGTCCCTAGTCGCTTGCACAATGTTGAGCTATATTCCTGGCTTAAAATCTCTCTCCATTCCTTTAAGAAACTATACTTTTCTTTCATTTCTTCCTTAAGGACATGGTTCGACCGTCATGGACCCGATGGCCCAAGGGTTCATCTCTCCCCTCCTTAGGTAAATAAATTTTCGAAAATCTTGAGGAAATTTATTTCAATTTAATTTGTATTTCCTTTCCGTCGAATCCATCATAACGTCATCCGTATTTACTGTTGTTTTTACTTCTTTTAAGTCGTATCCGGTAATTGTGTAGGTCGGGTATGCTCTGTCCCTACCCTTTCTTTCTTTCTTTCATTGTCTGGACTTTAAGTTCCCCGAACCTCATTCTCCCTTACGGGTTTGGTCTATCCCTACCCGTTTCCTTATTTCATCATTTTCTTTTCTTAAATTGGAATTTTCTTCTTCAATAAATTCAATTATTTCTTTAATTTCCCAATATACTTTCTCCAATTCGCATTCGCACTCGAATGCTTGAGCTCTATTTTCTATTTCTTCCTTATTCTTGTCTATGTCAAAAGCGGATTCATCTCTAAATGTTTCCATAACCAGGGCTTGTTCATTTTCTTCATCAAAATCTTCGGGAGGGTAATATAATTTCAAATTTGCTGAATTCATGGTCACTTGGTGATTCGTTTCACAGTGCCGAATTCTATATGCGTTATTCCTCAAATCTCTGATTATCTGATATGGTCCGTGGTACATTTTCTGGAACTTCTTGTATACACGGTTCCCTGGATCCGAAATGGCTGGTCTTTTCACTAACACCATTTCTCCTGCTAATAATGGTCGATGATACCTCTTATGCCTATTTCTTCTCTGCCTCCTGTCGGCTTGAGCTTTTAGATGCTCAAAGGCTCTCCTAATTCGTACATCTCTTCCCGGCTGAGCGTCTGCTGGTCTAGGAATTACCAGATTCCAAGGTCTTTCTGGTTGCTCATTCCGATGTAACGTTATGGGTATCTCTCCTGTGGATTCATGGATTGTATTATTTATACAAAATTCAATAATATCCAAAATATCTATCCACTTCCAATTTTCTTCGGCACAGTATATTCTACAATACTTGGCCGTTTCTCTCATAACTCTCTCTACAGGGTTTGCCTCAGGATGGCGAATACTTGACAAAATTTGACGTATTCCAAGTCTTTCTAATTCTCGTCTGAAATCTACACTGGTGAAACAACTGCCGTGATCCGACAACAAATTCTCAGGTTTCCCCAGAATCGGTATCACTTTTTCTTTAAGTCGTTTTAACACCTGTTTGGTACTAGTCTTCTGTATGGGAGCAAGGACAACCATTTTTGTGAAGACATCCATAGCCACCATTATGTGTCGATTTCCTCTTCTTGCCTTTGGCAAAGGTCCAAAATTATCGATAGATATGATTTGGCCGGGCCTTTCAGGCAACAATGGTATAGGCTTCTGTCTCATCAAAAATGCATTAGGTTTAATCCTTTGACATAGATCACATGTCTTTAGCGTGTCCCTTACAGTTTCTCTCAGTCTCGGCCATATAAATGCTTCTTTCAGCATCGAGACTGTTTTGTCGACTCCCATATGTCCGAACGATCTATGGGCTAACCATACTATTTTCCTCTGCAAAATTGCAGGTACAACAATCCTTAATTTCGTATGGTCAGAGTCCACAAACTTATATAATAACCCATTATAAAACGTGTAGTCTTGTGCTATCTTCTCAGCTTCCGTGTACGCTGGTGTTCCTCTTATCAAGCTTCCCTCAAGGAATGATATGAGCATGTTCATCCATGGATCTTCCCGTTGTCTTTGACTAATGCTTCTTAAATCATTAAGAGCACGCTGATCCCTGTCTTCCAAATCTATAGCCATTACTTCCTCTTCTATGGACTCTGGCTGTCTACTTAAGTAGTCTGGAACTATGTTTTCCTTTCCTGGGCAGTACTCTATCTTGACATCAAATTGTTGAATATATAAAGCCCAACGCATCAACCTTTGACTGGATAAATCCGTCTTCATCAAAAAGGTTAAGGCTTTATGATCCGTCCTTAGAATGACCTGAAACCCATATACGATCTTCCGCCAATATTGCAACGCGTGCAATATCGCTAACAGCTCGATCTCGCTGATCGTATAATTTTTCTCGTGTGGTTTCAGTCTCCTACTTGTGAAAGCTAGATAGTTCTTCTTATCAGGGTTTTCCGGGTTCTCCTGATATAGCATTGCCCCTATTCCAATCTGGGATGCATCTGTCTGAATGATAAATCTCTGATTAAAATCAGGATATCCTAGCTTCACGTAATTTAAGAGCATTTCCTTGGCCTCCACGAATGCTTTTTCTGCTTCCTCCGTCCATTTCCACTTGCCCCCCTTCTTCAGAAGGTCCTGTAGTGGTGCAACAGTTTTGGTGTATGATGGACAATGTCCTGAGAAGAACCCAATCAATCCCAAAAACTGGCGAACGTTCTTCACTTTCAAAGGCCTTGGAAAATCCCTTATCGATTCCAATTTGCATGGATTTGGTTTAACACCATCCTTGTCAATCACATGCCCTAAAAATGTCACTTGCCTTTGACAGAAGTTCGACTTCTTTAAATTTATCTTAAAATTTGCCCTTCTTAGGTCTTCTAATAATTTCTTCAAATTTTCTATATGTTCCTCAATGTTCTCCGAGGTAAGCAAAATGTCATCTACGTATCGGATAGTGCAATCTTTCACTTCCTCTGACAAGTTTCGATCAAGCGCTCTTATTAATGCGGATCCTGCAGTCTTTAATCCAAACGGACATCTTCTAAAGCAGTATGTTTGTTGATCGAACTGAAATCCAGTCAACAAGCTGGTTTTCTCTTCCAGTTCGAGATGATGATACGAAGAAGTCATGTCAATATTTGTAAAAATCTTCTTGCCTTTAAATTTCCTCAGTATTTCTTTTATGGGTGGTGCCGAATCATTTTCTGGTATGATTTTTGCATTTAGATTTCTGGCATCTAAACACACCCTTACTGAGCCATCCGGTTTACTCACAATCACTAATGGACTAACATATGGTGTCGCCATCTTTTCTATAACACCTGCATTCATCATCTCCTGCAGTGTTTTCTTGGTTTGTGCGTAATGTTTTTCCGCAACCGGGTATGGTTTTTGTTTGAACGGTGCCCAATCGTTGACTTGGAACGCATATTTAAAATTTTCAATCTTCCCTGGCTTGGAATCAAATACGTCCCTATAATCCAATAATAATTTCTTTAACTGTTCCTTAATTTCGAGGCTGACTTTAGCTTCCTCCACTTTTCCTGACAGGTTGGTCTCGAACTCATGTTCCACATTATCTTCGAGTTCTATGTTGAGGATTTCAAATATCTTTTCTATGTCCTTATAATCTTCCTCAATCACTTCTTCCATATGCCATACCTGTTCTGCTATTTTCGCATCCTGATCCTGTAGGTTGATGTTTTGCTCATCCACATCCTCTCTTTGAATTCTAATGCAATTTTGCGCTAGGTCTATAATGACCTTGTTCTCACGGATAAAATCAATACCTAATATGACATTATACGGTAATTGATTTACCAGCAAAAAGCACTGCGAAATTTCAGCGTTACCCATGATTAAATCAATGTAAACCTGAAATTTACATGTCAAAGATTTTTCAGGGATAATTCCCTTAATCTTTACACTTGATGTGGGAATCTTTAGTACTCGGCCCCTTGTTTCCAATTCATTTAAAAGGGTTTGTGTAATTAAACTTATTGTGGATCCAGTATCAATCAATGCTCTGACCAGTAATCCTTCTATCCTAAGCATAATTATAGGTAGTTCTCTTTTAACAGGTGGGATTCCTTCCACATCCTCGTTAATTAGTTCATCTGGTCTGGCTATCCAATTTACAATTTCTACCTCCTCCCAGCTCCTGGTATGTTTCCACTTTTGACAATTTAAATTTGGAGTTTTTTTATCCTGAGGGCTCCCTTTTCCCTCATTCTTTAGCTGAGCTTGTAGTTCCAAGCTTTGAGCTCCGTCTAGTCGGTCGGGTGATTTCCGGTTCTTGATTGCCTCACTCCAACGGACTTTTTGCCTATCAGGTTCATCTGGTCTTTCGTTCATATAACGAAGACTCTCCTGATATCTTTCTTCTATTTCGGCCCGATATTCATCATCTCTATCGTCTGGCCTTACATTCCTCCTGGGATAATTCTCCCATTTCTTTCTGTTGTCCGGCCTTTGCTGGTTATTGTTATAGGGTCGGCTTTCCTGTTGCCTATAACCCGTCGTTCTAGGATTTCTTCCTCGATATCCTCCCCTGTAATATGGCTGTATCCTTCTAGGCTCCTGGTGCCCATACTCTCGATCTCGTCCTTGAGTATCCGTACTGGTGGATTGATTCCTGGTCGCTGGTTTTTCTCCAGTTTCCTGACTGCTGGCCATGTGTACTTGCTCAGTTTGTCTCTGATGCCGAGGTGTTACGTGCGAAGTCGTCATATCTAACTGACGTAATACGCTTTCCACTTCCACAGCACTTCTGGCTTTGGATGAGATTAGCAGTCTCTGAATCTCATATGGAAGCTGTCTTGCAATGGCGGCACACAGGTCGTTTTCTGCCGGAGCAATATCCAGTTCGCGGAATTTACACAGCTGAGCGGTGAAAAATTCCGAGTATTTAGTAGGTGCATTGGTGCTGTACTTCCTAGAGTACAGATCTAGCCTTAAATTTTCTTGGACATCTGCTGCCCAATATCGCTTTAAAAATGCTTCCCTAAAGCCTTCCACCGTATCAAAAGTGTATCTGAAGCTTCTAAACCAGGTGAGACAATCACCTGCCAACAGCTTTTCAATTGCTCTCAGTCTCCGATCCTGAGGAACCTTCATTTCATTTAGATACTCTGCCACTTCTTTTAGCCAGTATTTTGGAGTAATAGACATGTTATTACCCGTAAACTTTACTGGTCTGTCCTCATTGGATTTAATAATGTTTATTATTTGGCCATTTGTCTGATTCGTGTACGGGGTTGACATCGCCATTGGATATCCTGGGATCTTATAAGGGCTCTCCCCTCCTAAGTCCCTCTCCGTATCGGTGCCTTGTTCCCGGGAATCTACCCATCCTGTCTTTGGAAACTCCTCCTGATTTTCGAATTCTAACTTCCTTTCTCTTCGGGCACTTTCTTCATTTGCCATGAGTTGGATTTCCATTTGACTATTCTTAAGTTCCGTCCTCTCCAATCGGGATCTTAATTCATTCTGAATTCTTTCTTGATTCATTTTAATATCTTCCTCTATCTTTTTGAGTTGGAATTTCTCATCCCTGAAGCTATCCCTAAATCCATTTATTTGGTCTTCTACCTCTTTCTTAATGATCTTAGCATGTTGGTCTATAATTTCTGGCTTAACGTCACCTATGGTTTCCAGGCCTTCTCGTATCTCCTTTATTTGCTTCTCCACTTCTTTTCGTCCTTTGACCATATCTATTTTCATTCCTTCAAGCCTTCCCTCAGTCTTCTCTTGACTCTTATACAACTTCATCATTTCATCTTGGACCTGACTAATTTCCTTATTGGTTTTTCCTACATGAACCTTTAATGTTCCGATGGTTTCCTGAACCTCAATAATACCCTGACTTATTTCATTTATTTTATGGGTACTTTCCTTGCTTTCGTTCTCTCGTTGTTTTCTTTCACTCTGGAGATGCCCCTCGTATACACCTAATCTTTGATCTATTTTCGTTTCGTATGTCTTCAGATTCTCATCTACCTGCCCGGTAAAATGATCAATTTGATCTTTCATCTCCTTAACATCCTTTAGATTTTGATTTTTCATCTCAGTTACCTCAGTCTGAACTACACCGATTTTGTTCTCGAGGGTCCCTACTTTCTCCTCAACCTTTCCAAATCGGGTCCCTAGCTTATTCACGCTTTGTTTTATTTCCTCCCGGGAGGCCTCACAAATCTCGCTGTTAGATTTTATCTGATCTTTCAATTCATTCTGCACACCTTGGATCTGGGTTACAAGTTCATTTTTACAATCGTCTACATTCTTTTGACATGTTATTTCCATAGAATTTAACTTAATTTTTATAGCCTTAAAATTACCTTTTAAATTTTCAAAGTTTTCTTTGCATTTAGTTTGGGAATCCACCATACTGTCCTTCAATTCCTTTATTTGGCCTTGCAGTTCAGACTTAAGTGTCCCATTTTCTTTCTGAATTTTACTGGTGATTTCCTCTTTTAACTCCGTTAGCTTCTTCCCAAACTCAGTGTCAAAACCCTGGAATTTGTTATTCACTTTATCTATCTCAGCCTTTACTTCATTGTTCATTGTTACACAGTTAGCCTCGATAGCTTCTAACTTAGTTTCCATGGTATTACTTTTAACTTCGATATTCTCTAATTTAGTGCTCATATTAGCACTATCAGTTTTTATTGACTCCAAACTTAGATTCATGGATCCTAACCTTTGGTTATTTTCCTCCTGTTGGCTGTCCAACTTATTGTTTATAGATCCTAACCCTTCTTTATTTTCAGTCTGTTGTTTATCCAACTTATTCAAACTCTCATTTATGGATTCGAACACTTTGTTATTTTCATCCTTTTGGAGACCCAATGTATTGTCTATTGTTCCCAATTTATTGTTCATGGCCTCCAAAAGCCTTTGCACTTCCTCACTAAATGCCATCTTATAAGAATACAGTGGGCCACAAATGCCACCACACTAGTACATGCTTGAGAGATGATACTCTGAATTAGTGTGTCCCCATTTCTTTTAAAATATTACTTTGGTACGGGTATTAACTCACAACGTACCCTTTTGATAATCTTATTCAATTTCATAAACCTTTATGGAAGTGTTTAAAATTCAAAATTTCGAAAAACCATTTTTTTTTTCAAAAAATGAAAATTTTGATTTTTCGAGAAAAACTCGGGTTTTCCCTAGGAAAACTCATCCCTGCGTACTGGGCGCCAAAAAATATAAATGATTTGCTAGTAGCCCCACGTTGAAGCCACTACACAAATTAAGCGTTGCTAAGGGGATGATATTATATGATATATTCATCAGGGCTGCTCGGTATGAGTTTCCAGGGACCATGCGGTCAGTTAATATTTTTCGTTGTAGCTTTTCCTATCATTACTTTATTTTTACATGATATGACCGACTTAAGTGTTCCTCTAGTTATTAATCCAGCACAGTATTTATATATTCCCCTGTGCCCATTTAGCATGAAATATGCCAATCACAGTATACCAGCGTAGCTCAATTCGGGATTTCGGGGCAGTGGTAAGTTCCCCCACTCTGTGACTCACATATTTTGGATTAATTAGAGGATACACTTGCAAAAATAACAACAAAATCAACTCCTATTTAAACATATTTAATTAATAAAATTAATGGCGCTACAAACATTTAAACAATTTAATTACTGACCCAAATATCAACTGCTTGTTCCAAATGAACAAGGGATCACAAAATAAAATAACAAATATTGTATTCAAAATCTGTGGTTTCCACATAAACCATCAATTCTTACTTAGTCTCACTTCCATAAAGCACTAACATTAAGTTTACATAACTCCGAGCTCGTTGGCTCCATGCCTTTACATTATTACAGTGTCATTCTTGTACACCTCAAACATTAGCTTTTATATTTTCTTATTTCTCAAGGACAAATATATAATTATATTTAAAATCTACTTTAATTATCTAACTCAAGGTTTTTGGGCATGTCCACACATTCAGTTGTTATCATCTCTCTTTATTTCACAAACATATTAAGGTAATCAGAAAATCAACTGTGTACTCCAGAGCGTGAAGGTACTTGACACAGTCAAAAAACTATAGTTACTCCCGAACTCAGTTGCCTTCAATCAACTCGTGGAATCCCACGTCCTTACATTATTACAATAGGGATTGTTATTTATCTCTTATGTCTTAATAGACCATTATCATATAAGAAACTACGATCTGAACCGGCAAACGAAATATCTATCTTTAAGGACCTCGGTTCAACGCCCGGGTCGTTTACAACTTTAAACACTCCTGGTGTATTCATTTCCCTTTTACAACAGCTTACGAGACGGTCTCGGTTCCATCTCGCTTTAAAAGAGCTAGACTCTACGACAAGGGGTGCGATTTATGACATCTTAGGGTGGCGGAGACATCCCGTTTGACCCAACATTAGTAGTTTATTTTCAAGGCTTTTAAAACAAACCTTTCCATTCTATCCAGTTCTGAGGAGACCGGGCTTTATTGTACCGTAACATTCAAACAACTATTCTTTGGTTCACAGACCATTTTCATATCCTTGGCATTTATTAATTATGAGAGGGTCCTCATTGATTGGGAAGATTAATACACAAACGACGACGGAGAATTTCAGGGGCTTTTATCATAAGAAGATCCTGCATTCGAATCTCTTCAGGTGCCTCGGGAACTAATCCCGTACAGAGGACTTATCCAAATTGCGATTTAGAGTCGGCCGTGGCCCAATGACATACGCTCAATAATACCATATATTAGCTCCCTTTTTAAATACATACACAATGCCTCGTGATACTAATGTCACAAATAGAGGACTTACACAATTATCAATTCACTGCAATCAACTACCCTCCATAAGTAATGTACCAAGTATTTCACCACTACGCGTTCCTAGCGTGACACTTTAATATTATATTTGCGCTCATTATGCGCTATGCATTATTTTAAGCCGAAAATGTCTTCCCAAGAACTGATAAATCTCATTAGTAACAATTCATATTATTTTAATTCACATATTAATCTTTCCATGGTCGATAAATCGCTCCCTGTTTGAAAATATTCTATTGAACCTCATTTCTTACACATACGTTAAGGCTTAACGTTCTTATGTTCATATCAATTTATTTGATTTTTGTTTAACATTTCCATATTTAATTATTATTATTATTATCTTTATTCTTTATACAAGCTCAAAAGCTATTTCTTTCATATCTCAACTTTACTTTATTTCAATGTCTCTCGTGATAATTAACTGATATTTCGCTTGCTCTTATGACATTTGTTAAATACATTAACCCTTTATTCACATATTTCCTATACTGGATTTATTCTTTACATAATTATTCATAATTTCTCTATTTATTTTATTATTGTTCAGACCGTATTCTTGATTATTCAGCATTTATTTATTAAAACACATCCCTTTCACTCCAAAAACTCTGGTGGGTTTTGTACACAATCAATTTCTGACACCAAAATAAAAATGAATTTTGTACTTACATATTTCCCAGATCATCCCTGATCTTAAATCTGGTGTGGTGTTTCATTTTTGGGCCCACTTTGAACTTCTTACACCATATTAAAGGTATTCATCTTACGTAAAAACACAAATAAACATATATCTAAAACACTTAATATTGACGACATTTTTATATACTGGTGTGTCCCTTTTGAACACATAATAACACTAAAAATATTATCTAACACACAATCTTGATTATTTTACACTTCACAATTTCTCGATCACTAGGCCGTGTTTCTGCGCCTGTCACACGTGATCTTCGTAAATTCCCGTTTCCAAGGGTGAAATTTATTCGATGTCGGCTTCCTAAATGCGAAAGTCCCGAAACATCTACTGTTCCCTGGAGTTCAATTCTGCTATTCCTATCCTGGATAACTGGATATTTATCTAGCTTGAACGGCTTCTCTGTAGATCTGTCTATTGATCCTAACGAGAGTCTATATGGATCGAGGTCTCCTCTAAGACCTATAGATTTATTTTCTAGCAGCTAGCACTTCTCGATTCTAGTACTATTAGAATTGTTCGCCTGCTATCTGGAGCTAATATTTATAGTCTCCTATTCTATTTATTTGAACTGTTTTAACACTTCTACGTTCCGAACCTATTCTGTTCTTCTCTTTTAGGTTTCTTCAATTTAAATAACAGTTAATCTGTCTGGTACGATACTTCCGTACGTTATGATCTATTTGTTCGTACATATAACGACCTATCGCCTTTAAGTCCGACGTTCGCAGCCTGCTCTGACTATAACTTGCGAATTTTCACTTTAACTTGTATACAGTCTGGCCTAAATCCTATAATTAGGATTTTCCTAATACTTCACTGCGGCGATACTTTAAAATTTCGCCTTAAATGCTCCTAATGGAGGCAAGCAAGTCGTTACCACTGTGACGCCTGTGGCTATCGGATCTTCCTTCGGCGGTGTGAAACAGCGTTTTCTCCCCTCAAGGAGTACTGGTAGCTGTTATCGATGTAACGCAGAGTTACGTCCCCTCACGGACTGTCGGAATAACTGCATGTGCTGATATAACTTCACGTCCTCCTGGACGGATTCGTGATGCGTGATGCGTGGCGATACCCCTCGGGCCGTTCGAATACTGCATGATTGGCTTGGAAACGCCCGAAGCTTTATACTGTTTTACTACAAAAAAATAAGACTCAAGCCTTTTCTGTGGTCAACTTCTAAAATAATGGTGCCACCAATATAAAATTCATACCTTCCGAAAGCTCGTCTTCTCAATGTCAAATGATCTTATTGCACCTAAGAATCGATCGTGCAATTTGGAGATATTAATTAATTTCTCGTCCTCAATTGTGTGGGTGTTGCATTCTTTTTGTTCTCTCCCCTCCACAGAGGCTTAGGTAATTCACCGATGACGTCGTCTTACGTCGGCAGTTTATTTCTGCACAATTATTACATGGTTTCTCTATACTGAAAAATCTCTCATTCAAAATGATTCACTGTACTGTGCTTGTTTACTCATTATTATGCTCGTAAACGTGTTAATTTTAATTATTCCTCTTCTGGCGCGTATGCGACGTTGTCAATTTCCAGCCACGTCAGCTTGAATTCCGATTCAGGCTTCTCTTTCTATCACGGTGGAAGATTCCACTCAGTTATTAATACTCGTGACCGGCCCTCTCTGGCATGTCGAGTGGGGTGATCTCATCTCAGGAGCATCTGTCCCTAGTCGCTTGCACAATGTTGAGCTATATTCCTGGCTTAAAATCTCTCTCCATTCCTTTAAGAAACTATACTTTTCTTTCATTTCTTCCTTAAGGACATGGTTCGACCGTCATGGACCCGATGGCCCAAGGGTTCAATATCACCATGCAGAAGGCCGTCATCTTGGAGACCTGTTCCATTGTTCGCTCGTTTCTCAATGTGCCACCTTAAGAGAATTAGCCATACCGTCTTGCAAACAAGCCGACGATATGTTATTATGTCCCACTTACGTGGTGAAATGAATGCGATAACAATAATAATAATAATAATAATAATAAAGTAATACAAAGGACTAACTCCTTCAAATACCTAGGAGAATGGATAACCCCAAACATCAATGATGACCTGGCCATGAACGACAGATGCATCAAACTGGAGAGAGCCTACCACCTATGCAAGAATATGTACAAATCCAAATCCCTCTCAATGAATTTCAAACTCAGACACTACAGTGCTGTAGTGAGACCATCAGTACTATATGCCTCAGAATGCCTAAATATGGTCAGAAAAGGACAACTCCGGAAATTGGAGCTGAAGGACCGGAAGATTCTACGAAAAATCATGGGCCCTATTAAAGAGGAAGGCAAGTATAGAATCAGGCACAACAATGAACTCTATTAACAAGTGGAGAGCATTACAACAGCTATGAGGAAGAGGAGGCTGATCTTCTATGGTCATATTGTGAGAATGGATAATCAGAGGCTCACCTCCAGAATTTTCAACACTGTCTCTAGAGGGAAAGCAACTAACGCCATGTGGTCGAAACTAGTCAGAAAAGACTTTGAACAATTGGATATTGACCCCAGTAACATCTATGACAGGAATAAATACAGGACTTTAGTCAGAACATCAGACTCTCTCCAGTCACTAACAGCAAAAGCAGTGCGTCCAGGAGTAGGTGTGAAATGGACTCAGGAGCGGAAGGACATTCACAGTGCCAGAATGAAGGAATACTGGGCTAGGAGGAAAGCTGCCAGAGATAAGAACCACGTGGTCAACAGCCGGCCCAAACGGAACTAAAAAAAAATAAATAATAATGATAATAATACTGGGATAGTACTGTACTGACAGACCAGACAGCCGCGCCCAAGAGACCTGATCTTGTTCTTGTTGACAAATGCATGAATCCCAAACAGTGGTCACATGGTAACAAAACATGTTGGAAAGCTGTCAAAGTATAGAGATTTCAGAACTGATCAGGAAGCAATGGCACATGGCACAAGTCGGGACAGTTCCTTTAATCATCTCCAGCACTGGCGTGATTCCGAACAACCTAAAGGAGTCTCTCTCAGAGTTGAAATAAGACCCAGGAATTTTTTAGATTATGCAGAAGACAGTGATACATTCGACGTGTTGCACAGTAGGGCTGTTCTCGGCTAATCAAGCCAGAAGGAGTGGGGGAAAAGAGTAAATCGACTAAGGAATGTAGACACCGAGAAATTGCTCCTTATGACATACATTTGGGATTATAAAATGTTTTCTTTCCATCAAATATGCTGGGAATGTGTAAGCGCATGCGCAAAATAATAATAATGTAAATTTCATAAATATATATAATAACAATAATAATGTTATTGGGTTTACGTCCCTTATAACTACTGCGGATTTTAGAGACGCCACGGTGCAGCCGGAAGTTTGCCCCAAAGGGGATCTTTAGTGTGCCAGTAAATCTAATGACACGGCTCCCTCGCATTTGTGCACCCTCAAATGTCAGCTGACTGGGCCAGGATACAATCCTGCAAACTTGGCATCAGCAGGCTAGGACGTTACCGCAGAACTACGCTGCCAGTCTACATGTATTGCTGTTGTTTTACATATTCCCCCATTTTTTTTGAAGATCCGGCGCTGACTTAAATGCCCACAAGCTACAGAACAATTCCTGTAAGAGCGAACATATTTTTTGGAAAGAACTTAAAAATGTGACCATAATAGGTACTTGAACCCTCATTTTCTACATCCTGGGTGGGTAGGCCTACGTTACCTGAATACATCAACTGACTGACCCTCTTATGCACACAAGTGGATTTTCCTAAGTTTCTCATTTTTGCTATAAAATATCGTCCTTGTGTATCCGTGTTGCAACAACAATGTTGCATATAAAATTATCTAAAATTTAAAATATTAGTTTTAATATAGTAATATTTGTTTTGCAACTAAAAATTATTTCATAAATAGGAGGAGCAAATAACAATTACCGATGGTATTAATTAATTTATAAGATAACATTCATATGAACTCAAAATCAATACACATACGTAAATTCTATATAGTTGAAGTACCGGTACCTTAATTGGTTTGACGCATACATCAGTTTGAACATTGAATAAATTGCATATAAAACTAATAATAATTATATGTGACCAACTTCTAGAGACAGAAAAGTGTGTGCCAGTAGTATGATTCACATTGCACTGAGTATTTTACGTGCAACATAAGAAGAAACTCGATTAATATGTACAGAATTTTGAAAACTCAGTTCCATTGAATCGTAAATGTAAGAACAATTGTGTGGTGACTTTCAGTCGGTCAACACGAATGGAATCCATACTCAAAATTCGTGTTGACTTGAATAATCACCCATGCCTACAATATGAAGTAGACCTAGTTGAATAGGTCATCCCCTACTTGTGACCTATTCGATAATGTAGTAAATATTTAAGTCCTATTTTATCGGAGAAATGGATTCGTGTTACCTTTCAGTCTCAAATCAACAACTGTATATACAGGGTGTCCCACCTAACTCTGCGACCTCAAATATTATCGAAATGAAACAAGATATGAAAAATCTACTTGCGCAGGAATGTAGCCACGTCAGGGGGTCACACAATGGGAGGATATGCACAATCCAGGAAATTATAACAATATCATTTTCAACGCAAAGTTACCTTTTTAAACGGAACATACATGTTTTTTCTAGCAAAATCGGAAGTAAACATACAATTATTGATAACAGAATTGGTTTCACTTCTCTAAACCTCGTACCTTCTGAAATAACTAACGTTGTAGAGGATGGCAATGGAGACACTGTTTGTCAAGTTAAACACAAGTGTAGATCTGAACACATAGTACAAAAGGTACAATTACCGATTTCCTAAACAAACTTGTGGCCTATAGCTTAAAGAAACGCCATGTTTTTAGATTACATCCAGCACGGAAAAGGCATTCACAAGTAAGCAGTAACATCTTAACTGATGAAACTGTGTCACTTCAGCAGATGTTCAATCTGACCACCGTTTGCATCATTGCACTTCTGTAGACGGTGAACAAGAGAGCGTTGTACTGATCCCAGTGTTTCCACAGATATTTCCGCACACGCCGCAGTAATACGCTGTTGCATATTCGCCATTGTAGTTGGGACTTCCTGATAGACTCTATCTTTCAATACGCCCCAGAGAAAGTAGTCTAATGGCGTCAAATCGGGGAACCGTTCTGGCCATCTCACAGGACCACCACGTCCTATCCACCAATTTGGAAACTCCGCATCCATTACATCTCTGGCAACACGTGCGAAATGTGCGGGGCACCCATCATGCTGGAACCACATTGATACACGAGTTTCCAATCCCACGTCCTCCATGAGAAGGAGTAACGTGTCTTGAAGAAATGATGCATATCGCTGTCCGTTTAGTGTTCCCTGATAAAAATAGGGACCCACAATACGGTTGCCAATGATACCGCACCAAACAGTGTCTCCTTTACCGTCCTCTACAACTTAAGTTATTTCAGAAAGTACGAGGTTTAGAGAAGTGAAACCAATTCTGTTATCAATAATTGTATGTTTACTTAAGATTTTGCCAAAAAAAAACATGTATTTTCCATTTAAAAAAAGGTAACTTTGCGTTGAAAATGATGTTGTTATAATTTCCTGGATTGTGCATATCCTCCCATTGTGTGACCCCCTGACGTGGCTACATTCCTGCACAAGTAGATTTTTCATTGCTTGTTTGATTTCGATAATATTTGAGGTCGCAGAGTTAGGTGGGACACCCTGTATTTTTACTTAACAGTGACATTTCCCGCTCAGTGAGGCTACGTATAATATGTGAATGTTAAACCAGACACTAGTACAGTAAATTTAGCCCGATAGCAAAATTATCAATTCTTTATAATCAAGGTTAAATTATTAACGGGGTGTGATATGCCTCCATGTGTTCTAAAACCTCCTTACACAGAAGTAATCTAGTAAACGTATTGCCATCTTCAACACGTTTTAGCGGTAGCTTTGGCTGCTCTAGGTTCCACTTAAATCATGGCTACATTGATGAAATGCCTTTGGTAGACCACTTGACTATAGCCGCGCTACGGACATGAGTATCGAGTGAGAATCCAGTTACATACCTGGTTTGAATTCCGTGATTGGAAGCATTGCGCTGTGGAATCCTGAACAGCTTTACTGCTCTCAACTACACTGCGACAAGCATGCGCCTCTTCCTTTCCCATTGCAGAACAAATGAAGAGTACTTCGTCAAAATCATCGATGTCACTCATGATTTATCAGCAAGTACATTTGAAAGTTTTAAAATTGTGCACACAAAGAGATTTACTTTGTGAAATCAATTGTATATTGCATTCATGTTTAGCATTTATATTTATTCATAACAAATGTACAGGCTATATTTTAATCTTGTGTCCCGAGTCGGAAGTAGGCACGCTTAAAGCGTACACCAGTACAACAAACGGCTGTGATCAGATAAGTAACCAGGTAAGAAAGAAAAATGGGGTTTTATTTTATCGTACTGTAGAATCGTATACTTACGTATAGTTAGCGTATGTTCTCTTACAGTGCAATATATTTAAGAACATTTTTAGCCTATTTCTATTTATGAAAAAATAGGCTTATGAGATCACCTTTTGTCCGTGGGTGTGTGCGTATATGTGTCCCTAATAATATCGGAACAACTGGAGCGATTTTAATGAATTTCGGTAAGGACATTGTACTATTTTGTCCGACCCCGACCGGTCCTTCAAATGTTAATACGTCTCAACAATCCAACATGGCGGCTGTGCGAAATATATCTCCGAAACTATTACTGATATTGTGTACGGTGATAGAAAGTACTCAGTTACGTTCAGTTCTGTGATGGTAAGCAAAAAACCAACATGGTGGCCAAGCGACGTTAATAGTACATTATGCAACGAGCCTATAATGGTAATAATTAAAACACAAGTATGTTTATAAAACGAGCGTATGCGAGTTTTATAATTTCCATACGAGTGTCTTAATTTCCATGATAAGCGAGTTGCATACGACTGTTTATGTTCGACGATAGTTATTATAACTATTTTATGTTCGAACATAACTATTCATAAATATCTGTCGAGATTTCGCCAGTTTTATATACTGAACAGAGCGCATGAGACGCAGGGAATGTGTTTGACCATGGCCACCTCGATTACTCTAATATGACACTAGGCCAGGCAGTGTGATTTACATTAGAAGGCTGTGGAACTCAGCGCATCTAATTATCTAATTGGTCAAAATACTGTTCCTTGAGCTCTGATTGGTGGGAGAAACTGTTTCATAAAGAGAAATAGTGTTATAATGAGCCTCATTATAGTACAGTTTTCTGGCAGATAACAGTCAGGGTCGAACATAAACTATTTAAATGGCATTTTCTCAGGATTTAATCAACCGAGCGCAGTGAAACTTGGCGGAATAAATTTTTATACAATATTTAATCTACTGGCATCTGATTAAATTAATTTTTTCTCATGACAACAAGATGTCGGCTGTGCGAAATTCTTAAATTAGGCTATATTTTCATTTATTGTTTTCTAATCATGCGATTGAAGCGAATATTTGAATAATAAACCTAGGCCCTATGTAATATTATTCATCTTATGGTACATAACCCTATGGCCTACATATAGAACATCGAACATGGCGATCATCCGAAATATTTTGACGGGTCTCAATATCTCCGAATCTATTACAGCAATCAAACTGAAATTTTGTATTTTGATCGAGGCTATTAACATAATTTCACCTATGGACCTTTTAATAACCTGATGAACACAAATCCAACATGGTGGTGATGCGAAATTTAAATATTTATATAGATGTTTCTCGGAAAATCCTTGTAATAGGCAGGGAAATTTGAATGGAAAAGAACAGTGGTTATGTGAAAATAGGCTATTTAGTTCTTCACGGAGCCACTTATTCTTTATGATTACACATAGGAAAATGAAGGTAACCTGTTCTGTTAGACGGCACATCCACATTATGGCTGGGAGGCGAGACCAACCATGAGAAAAATATTGGAACATGATGTGTTTCCTCACTTGCCAATTCCATTTTTAAGGCCTTTTATTTTGTTGCAGAAGTATATTGATTATGCTACGTAATAAATGAGGCCGAATTGTTTACAGTGCAAGAACCCGGAAAATTTAAAGGATCACATACCAGCAGTGGATTGGATACATTCCAAACGAGTCTTGTTAGATGGCTGAAATGTTTATACGGCAAGATACCGAAACGTTGCAAATTATCGCGTAAGAATAGCGAATTGGAAACGTTCCAAATGAGTCTTGTTTGTAACTCATGTGTGACACACATGGCAGATGTACACGTGCATGTATGGAAGTTAACTAGAGGAAAGAGACCTCTATTATTACATCGTCGTTGAACTTGCTATACCGCGTCAAACAGAACAATTCACAATTCACGTTAGGTTCATTTTCCTGCGTATAAACCTAAAGGAGAATGAACCTTACATATAGCCTACTGTACGATAGGAGTGCATAACTACTGTACATGGAATAATACGATTCTACAGTAAAATGAATTCAAAGCTCATTTTTTCTTTGTGCCTCTCCACTGGGAAGTCAAAAACCCCTATGGATGTCGAATTGTCAGGTGAAAATCTTAAGGAAGTAGGTGACTTCTGTTACTTACGAAACAAAATAACCAGTGATGGACGAAGCAAAGAGGATATAAAAAGTAGGTTAGCACCGGCAAGCAAAGTATTTCTACAAAAGAGGAATCTGTTGACATCGAATAAAGATTTAGGTAATAGGAATTCATTTTTGATGGCCTTTGTCTGGAACGTGGCCCTCTATGGAAGTGAAACTTCGACTATTGGAGCAGCAGAAGCGTTTGATATGTGGTGTTACAGGAGAATGATGAGGATCAGATGGGTAGATAGGGTTACAAATGAAGAGCTATTAAAACGAGGGAAGAGGAGAGATGTTTCTGGTGACTGCTAATGAAGAGAAGAGATAGTTTGGCCAGACACATACTGAGACATCCAGGGATACCAGCTTAGATATAGAAGCGAGTACCGAGAATAAGAACTGTAGGGGTAGTTAGTTATTGTTTTTTAAGGGGCGGAACTACGAGGTCATCTGCCCCTCTGTAGGGGTAGACCAAGGTAAGTATTGCCTCGGATTTGGGTGTGGTAGCTATGTAAAGATGAAACGATTAGCTCAGGACAAGGAAGCATGGAAAGCTGCATTAAACCAGTCGGAAGACTGAAGACTCAAACAACAACAACAACAACAACAACTGGAAAATGAACCTAACGTGGATTGTCCTGTATGACGGCACATCCACACACTGCTGGGAGGCGAGACCAATCATATGGAAAATATTGGAAATGAAAAGCATTGTCAGATACGAGGTAGTGCATTGACGCCGCCGTCTTGCTAAATTACTGCATCGTCTACCCTCGATAACTTCAGCAAATAGTCTGTTATTGTTATAAGTTTTAACATTACCGGTAGTCGTTTTAGCCTTCTTTTAGGTCTTATCGACTCTTTTTGCATCTTTGCCTACCTATTTGTAACTACATGTTAGTGCCCATTCTCAGTTCATCACCTCTTATGTGCCGGGTGAGTTAGCCGTGGTCGTTACGGTGTGACAGCTGGCAGTCGCTCACATCCGGGAGGCGTGGAGGTTCGAATCCCCCCGCCAGCAAGCTTGAAGATGGTCTTCTGTGGTTTCCCATCTTCCTTCCAGGCAAATGCCGGGGTTGGTCCCTAACTATAGGCCACAGCCGCTACCTTCCAACTCCTCGACCTTCTATTCCAACTTTTCTCCCCAACGGTACTTGTAGCTCACCCATTGGGTGTCCGTCTCGAAGCAGCTACAAAAACTGGCGAGCCGAACATGTCCTCGGACACTCCCGGCACTAAAAGCCATACTAAAAAAATATATAAAAAACCCTCTTCTGTGTTAAATACTGTACATATGTAATGGTTCAAACCATATCTGAAAAGAGAGAAAAGCATTCTTGAACGACAGAAGATAAGTCCAATAAGTAAGTGGCGCGTCATGACAATGAACATGAGCGTAATTTCAGTTTCTACAACCCTAGAGCTCGAGCCAGCCCGGAAGGCGGTGCGCAGAACACACCGCTACCATTACGTCATGCCTCACTTCCATCCCACCAATCACAGTCAGTCTGTCTTGAGAATCTGAGCTAGTGTGTTGTCAGGAAAGCCATGTGTAAACCAGCGTGAAAGAGGCTGGCTGGATGAGCTAAGTGACGGTGTTGCCATACTGCAGGAACTCATGTCAGCAGCCTGCGGTGCGGGGCTCGGCATGGTGAACCTGTTGCAACAGTGGACATGTATCTCTTTCTCTCTCTGCGCAAATCCCAGAGAGCCGGCCGCCTTCCGAGCTGACGCGAGCTCTAGTACCCTAGTGTTGTTACTCCAAATATGATTCTAGTGATACCAATTTGAATTTCCTTCCCTAGGATGTCCATTGTGGGTCATTCTAGTTTGAAATAATAATTTCATTGTAAACTCTCGACGTGAATTTCTATAAATAAACGGAATTCCTTTTTCAAATTAGCCTATGTTAAGAAAAGAAGTGTTCCATTTATATATTTTCGCGATGTATGTTGTAGGGTATGCCACCAAATTTTGTATTTTTTAGACATTATATAAATATTAAATATGTAATTTAAGGAAAATAATTAATAATGCGATTACATTTTTACGTTTTTTATCCCCGTTTTATTTGTTTTATTTTGATATTTTACGTCCCTCTATAGGTTTTCTTTTGGGCAATTTATAGCCCTAGTTATAACAGTCCGTGATCTCCCAATTCTCGATCGTCTGTCACAGCAAGGCGGGACTTAGTGATAACTGATTGATAATGATGGACTTTAATGGGGCCACATAAAGAAGAAGGATAAAAAATGGGACAATCTCATCGGGAATGAGCAGAAATACTGGATTTGACTTTATTAGTTTAGATACTGGATTGTATGACTGCCTGCGTGCTTGCTGTACATCGTTAATATTCGCTCGAGCTAGTCAACTAGCATTATGTATGAAGTGAGTCTATAATGCTAATATCATTCACATGCAAATGACTTGGCATTCAGAATAAAACCAAAGGTACAATGGATGTTGTAATCGATTTGTGTGTGTTCATACGAGACCACAGAATACGTATTTCAGTATTGTTTCGTTGCAATGATTGGTGAAATAGCTCGTTAGTGAAATGAAGATTGGACTATTATATTGCCTGGTACACACGAAGATAGTTACTTCACGGGAATGGTCAATTTGTTTTGCTTAAGCGTAAAATTTAAAGCCACGTCACTAACACCAAACACAGAATGGCCAAAAGTAACGGGAAGGGTAGTCGCATGAGAATAATATGCCGTGTATGTCTCCTAAGCGTTGCGGTGCAGCAGAGTAGTCTGTCACAGACACCAGTGTAGTGAATATGGCAACACGTCGCGAGTCAACAGACTTTGAAGGTGGTGTGATCATCGGCACACGGCTCCTGGGTCATAGCATTTCGGAGATTACACGCGAATTCGAGTTTCTGAGGTCAACAGTGGATCTTCAATATCGCAGATATAATGTTACCATCCGCGTCACCGCCACACGGGACGACCACAGGTGTTTAACGAACGGACATCACGTTGCCTTAGTAGAACCATACGGGGCGATCGAAGGGCTACTATGAGTCTGATCACCGCCCAGTTGAATGTTGGGAGTCAAGAACCCATTTCTTGTCGAGTCGATGCCTCGCCGTATTGCTGCCGTTTTGAGGACTCACGGAGGAGAAACTCGTTATTGAAACCATATTCCGTGCCTTCCCATGACTCTTGGCCACTAAGTATAATATAATATACTTTGTTCGTAAAAATTTGAGAGTTTAGTATAAGGTTCTTCCAATTTTACGATCATGGTAAATACCCATTATTATACATACTTGAAGGATCTAGCCAAACTACTGTACCCAACAAATCCGCATCTTCAAATAGTTGTTCGTGAATATATGAACCTTGTATAGTGATATATTGAATGTTTATGTTCTGTTTATGGGGATGCTGATTTTACACGTAATGAGTGAGTGAGACGCGCGAAGCTACTAAAATGAAAACCAACGGTATAAGTTAACAAAATAAATAATTTTTGAATTCTTTTCTATCTCAATATCCATCTATACACCTTTCTTTCTTTCTTTCTTTCTTTCTTTCTTTCTTCGAATTGTAGTGAAAATTCAGAGGATGGTACAATATAGATGAAATAAGAGGGTGAGTAGGTTGTATTTAAAGTTCTTACTAGAGTTATGGCGTTCCTTATTATAATTTGATTGGCCATTGCAATCTAGGCTCGTTATATAAACGTACTTGATGCACAAAAACCAACGTCCCAGCAACATTCTTAACACAGTTAAAAATTCGAAAGTTTTAAACGATGGCAATCAGACCGACGCACAAGAACACGACATTTAATATTTGTTACAGATTCTGTGATAATTAGTGGGAGTATGATAGCAACTACAGCTTGCAGAAGCCAAAAACCCATTTATGCAAAATTCCCTGTCTGCCAGTGTTGCGCCGCGTTGGAAACTCCGCAGAGGATTTAGCTTTACCTTCGCCGAGAGGTAGGCTTGCATATTTTACACGTAGCAGGGCAAGAGGGACATACCAATAAACACCTTCTGTTCGCTGCCATTACATGAGCCGCAGGAGACTGATTTTCACATAGCATTAAACTTAAACGTATAGAATTCAGTGAATGTCAACGCTTTGGTGATAGAACATTATATGTTGTGTTTACCTGGCTTTATAAGGCATCCAACGTTTAGAATGAAGCATTTGTCTTATGGCGCGTTACGACAGGGTTGCCACTCCATGAGAGGAGGCAGTACAAAGCGCTTCGCGTACACTTTCCGCACATTCAGCGATTGTGCAGTGATGAAGACTTGAATTAAGTACTGTATAATAATTCTAATAGTGGGCTAACATAACACATACAACGAAATTAAATTAAATTAACTATAACGTATGCTGAATGTAACATAAGGAAAACAATCAAAATTAATAAATAAAGTACAAGCACAAGGAAATGTGCGAAGTTTCGACTGCAGTTTAAATTGAAGTACGTTATTAAAGAAAATACTCCTCATTGGCTTTCCTTTCATGATTTATACTTTTGTTAGTTTTAAGATTCATAAAATAACTGGACACATTAATTACGTACGACCTGTTTTTCCCTCCTTATGAGCACTTGACCATGCTTTCTTTTCACAAAACTATCCATTGTTGTACGTGAAATACGTAAAAAACAACACGTTAAATCTAACAGAACTGCTGCACACACACTCAAGATAGAGACAGCTGAACTACTGAAATAAAAGCTCTAAGGGCACAGTAATAAAGCTGTGAGTAGCAAGTTGCACCCCACTGTCCTTCGAAACTTCATTCTTATAATCCGCGGTCAATGAACACCAAACGTGTGCAAACAATTAAACCTACACTCTGGGTAAGCAGGTAGAAAGCTTCTTCCAACATTCCTCTACAACTCTCAAACTGACATGACATGGTTATCTTTAAATATAGAAAAGTTGGCAGCATACGAACTTTTTCAATGCTGCTATGCAGTTATGAGAGAATATTCAGAAGTTTTACCTACATGAAAATTGTAATATTGCCAGTATAAAATATTTCAATAATCCATCATCAAGTCGGCACATTTAGCTACACGTGTGTGAAAAATAGGCATCACAAAGTCAATGCAACATGACATATGATCGATTTTACTAAAAAGGGGACACAGTTTATCGTTTTTTTAATATATGGATATCTAATTTTTCTAGCATTTCTATCAAGTTTACGTAGTTCTAATATAGGACAAAAAAGATCGGCAAAACATAGTTCTACCCGAATATGCTGTTTTTTCGACAAAGACAAATTTTCGACTGATATGGCAACAGTGGATTGCTGGAAAATGACAGCGTCATACATGTCTCACGTGCAACAGAAAGAGAGAAAAATATCCCTATCTAACCAGTGCTTCATTCTAAACGTTGGATGCCTTTTATAGGAGATTTATTAATCTTCATTATACAGGGTGTCTTTTATGTACCGTACCTTTGGAGAATGATAGGTCGTGTTGGGGACGGGTATAGAAGTAATTTGAGATAGGGAACTTGGGGTCGGAGCGGCCTCCTTAACCCCTAAAATAAGAGTTGGTTCAGGCCCTCCACCCTGTAAGTTAGGCAACCTCTATTACCTTTCTCAATTCTTTAACTCTTGGCAAGATTCATTTCACCATGTGGCGCTGGCATAATGGATATCGTTGCGTTGCGAAAGGCCGGTAGTCCCTGGTTCGATTCCACGCTTGGGCTAAATGTGGTTTTTTAATGTTATTGTAGGTGTAAGGTTTTTAAACTTGATACCTTCGGTAAATTAAACCGATCTTTGTGCACTTTGTAGCATTAATTTGTTAAAGTCCGTTATTACGTTTAAATCACGTTGATTTGCAAGATAAAGTAAGGTTTAGGTAGGCTAGGCATGCTTAGCTTAATTTTTGCCATAAGGTAATCATTATAAGGCACGATCTTAAGACTACCGCAGTTCCGTACTTAGTCACAATGTTCCTTTAATAGGCAATACAATTACAAAACCACAATAATTACACAACAGCAGTGATTGCGTCAAATAACTTACTTGTGAAAACAAAATGATAAGAGTATGTTTGTATCAGTTCATGGCAAGATTACGGTATTTTTCGAGAATTTAAATCACAGCTGAACAACTGGTCATGTTATAAAACGGAGGTAGTGTTTGAATTCATTACAGCAATTGCCTGAATCAACCGTTATTTTATGGGTTATGGAGGCCGCTCCGGCCCCAAGTTCTCAAATTACTTCTATACCCGTCCCCTACACGACCTATCATTCTCCAAAGGTACATAAATGACACCTGTATAGGGTCATCGAAAAGGTGGCCTTAATTTTGATCTGTAATAGCTCAGGCTGTAATAAATATAGTTTAATTATTTTTACACCAGAAGATAGAGAAAATCATAAAGGTTTGTTTAATTTTGTGAGCACCCCTGTGGCACGACACACATCCAAGCGATAGTCCACCTCCGTCCAGGTCCGCTGAATCATGTCGGGAGTCACAGTTTCTATCGCATCGGTGATTCGTGCCACAGGCAGAGCTCACATCGAAACCTACTAAATAGGTAAACAAAACTTAATGATTCTCTCTATCTTTTGGTGTAAAAATAATTAAATTATTTTATTGCAGTCTGGGCCATTTCAAAAAAAATAATTACTATAAGGCCACCCGTTTCGAAGACTCTGTATATTAGGAAATTTTAAGTTCACATCAGTAGTCAGCTGATGCATGACGTGCAAAGGTCTGCGTACTGAATTCATTGGATTCTACAGACCCATTATGGATACCGTCCACAAAATAGACATATCTCAAATAGAAATAATAGGAAGTATTGGTTGTTGGACGGGCATAGCTCGGAGACATCGCTTTCGCTCGGCGGATGAACTAACCAACTAAGACGAAATGAGTTCCACCGTTTTTTATAAAAGTTAAAAGCGTAGTAAATATAGACCTTCCAACATATCGAGTTAAGAGATGCCATCGCGTATGCGTGACTCTAGTGATGTTAATTTGCATAGCTGCCTACATCTGAGTGGGGGGGGGGGGGGGGGGTTATACAGTTCTAGCAGTGGTACCCGGCTTCCGGCTTCAGCCGGGTGAACCATCCTCCTCCTGATTTTCTATTCGTCGAAATGTATCTCTCATCATGCCTTAGGTAATAAACAGCTGTAAGTAAAACTGTACATAGCTAACTGACTAGTGAAAAGTAATTCCTCATGTGTGTGTTGTCATGGTTCCTGACCAATAATAATTTGTTCTTTTTTTCTTTCACTGTATGAGACTATTCCCATGGATATAAAATGAAATGGTCAGCTGCTAGTTAATGGAACACAGGCAATTTAGTGTAATGTTATTGTGCAGCAATTACGGTAATGAGTTATATGGAGTTTTACACTTAGATGGCAATGGTGAATCAAGTTATAATAAGGAACACCATGACCCTTGTCAATATGATTACATAAATATACCTTACTTAAACTGGGCCTCTTATTTCTTTTATATTTTGACATGCTCTTAATTGTCACTGTCATTCGAGGACAAAAATGGAAGAAAGAAAGAAAGTAAGAGAAATAAATAAATATAAAATAGATAGGCCTACATAGACACAGTATAAGGACACATAGGCAATAGGAAAGAATTGAAAAATTGTTTCATTTATTGAACCAAAGGTGAAATATAGCTGAAATATTTAATTGATTGATTCATTGTCAGGCAATGCAGTAGGTTTTTAAACTAAAATGTATTTATTTATTTATTTATTTAATTTCATTTGAGACTAATTGCCTTTGAGCGTCCAGTCTATTCTGCAAGTCTCTGTTAGTGAAAAGTCGTCTCCAGTTAGCACTGCGGCTACACCTCTCATTTTGAAATCGTTGAACAGTGAATCTAACCATCACTATTAGGTCCACCTCTGCTTTCCTTACCCTCTATAGCCAGCTCATTAGCCTCTTACGCAATCTCTCCTCCCCCATTGTCATTACATGACCCCACCATCTGAGATAGCTCATACGAACAGCATAATCTAACGTGTTCATTTCTAACCTAGCTTTTATCTCTTCATTACAAGTACCTTCCTGCCATTGCGCCCATCTATTTGTCCCAGCAATTATTTGAGCTACCCTCATCTTATAGTTACCTCTAGTTTATCAGCCGAATTCAACACGCACCAAGATATCCCATTAGACAACGAAAACTATCAAGTTAACAAGCGACAAAGGGACAGACCAAGTTTATTCTTGCACGAATTCATCATCAAACCGCCTTAAACAAGTGGAAATCCTAAGACTTCGGGAAATTCTCATCAAACATACAAGCTTTGACACATACATTTATATAAGTTAGATAATAATAATAATATTAATATCGTATGGCCTCGGATGCCGGGCGCAAGCTCTGTAATTTGACACCCAGAGGGTAGCTTACATGTCGAATTTCGTTGTTCCTTGAATCACTATGAAAGTCAAGGAGGTTAGATATCTAAGCTCCATGAACACACTAGCGCTTTCTAGTAGAGAAATGAGGAACTTTGTGTTGGCGGAAACTCCCGAGATTAATTTTGCCATTATGAACACGGCCTACTGAATTCAAATGGGTTCTTTGACATGCCAACATCGTATGCCATGCGTATCGTATTTTTGCCGCCTTTCAAAAATCACTTACCACGGCCAGGAGCGAAACTGCAATCTTGGGGTTAGTAGACCGACACGTTATCCACTCACCTACCGTGGCAAGCTATATAAGTTAGATAAAAAGACTAGACTATTAATCGATTTATTTATTTATGTATTCATTTATTTATGTATTTATTTATCGTATGGCTTTTAGTGCCAGGAGTGTCCGAAGACATGTTCGGCTCGCCTGAGTCTGTAGCTGCTTCCAGCGGACACCCATAGGGTGTGCTACAAGTCCCGTTCAATTTGAAGTAGTTCCAACTTTCGCCTCCAGATATCAATGATACCTAGTGGTGAACTTTGGAACTTTGATAGAGCGTTCCGACGAAATCTAACCGAACAATTTAGCTTCACACAAGTTTAGTCTGTGGAAGGATCTTTTACATGCCATAAATCTATGACATGTTGCAGTTTTGCTCCTGGCCGTGGTAAGTGATTTTTGAAAGGCGGCAAAAATACGATACGCATGTCATACGATGTTGGAATGTCAAAGAATTTGGGAAGTACAGGGGCATTTCAGTTTTGACACTCGTGTGACTAAAATTAATTTGATATAATTGATATATGGGATAATTTAGTATCCAAAATGAAGTGCTACTCTGGCAAGAGATGAGATACTTGGCCAGGAGTGAAACAGAATTGAGGGAAAGCTACGCGATTGCCCAGCCCAGTGAAATACACTTTACTACTGAAGGATCTTAAACGCTTTTAAAAAATCCGACGACTTCGGCTGGGTTTGAACCCGCTATCTTGGGCACAGCAGTTCAGCATGCTACCTACTACGCCACCGAAGTCGCCACTATTAATCGATTAATCGAAACGTGTAGATACACCAGTTGGTTAATAACAATAACAAGAATATATATGTAATAATTGTACCATTGTGTGAAAAGGAAGCTCGGAGTAAAAGACATCGTTAGTGAGGTTTTGATTGCAAGCGGATAATTGCCCCGAGGAGAGGTTTCAGTTTTCAACATGGACAAGGATCGCTGGTAATAAGGCCTTGACACTAATCACTTTCTAATTAAGTTGCCGGAGTTGTTCCACAGAAACTTCAAAACATCGATTCAAGTGCTGTAAAAGTTAGTGCCAAGCTTATTGAGCAGAGCAGAGCTAAAACGTTTTAGTGTATTTCACTGGGCTGGGCAATCGCGTAGCTTTCCCTCAATTCTGTTTCACTCCTGGCCAAGTATCTCATCTCTTGCCAGTGTGGCACTTCATTTTGGATATTAAATTATCCCATATATCAATTATATCACATTAATTTTAGTCACACGAGTGTCAAAACTGAAATGCCCCTGTACTTCCCAAATGCCTCGGTTGTCTAAGAGAATAGTTATCATTGGTGTTTGCAAAATGACTGAATTAAATATTTTTTAAGATTATGAAAATAATTATTGGTGTAATTATTTCTGCTGAGAAGCAGTAATTCCGGAAGATGAAGATAGATCACTGCAGTGCCATCACTGCGATATTTTTTTGAACTGACAAATCCAAACAGAAGGATCTCAAAATTATGTTAGGTCTCCCGGGATAGTTCCATGAGTTCACTTCATCGAACCAATGACCATTATTTCGTCTGGGTTATATTTCCTCCAGTAATAAGGAATTGTAAAATCGTAGCTTCGTCGTTTTACTACGTCGACATGATACGCTGTCACTGTAGCCTTTTAAAGCGAACAGTTGGATCCACCAATGTATCCTGCAGAGGAGCGTTCTTTTGGGCAAGCATATCAGTCCTTCTACTGCTTCCTTGAGTTGTCAAGCGAATGATTCATATTTGTCAGTTTCTTTCGTTTGAAAAACTATGTACATACTGAGCTACTGCTAGTGGGGACTTAAAATAATAAAAAAAAATACGAGCCTTACAGTAGTTGCATATGAAAAGCCTCCGTGGCTTAGGCGGCAGCACGCCGGCCTCTCACCGCTGGGTCCGTGGTTCAAATCCCGGTCACTCCATGTGAGATCTGTGCTGCACAAAACGGAGGCAGACAGGTTTTTCTCCGGGTACTCCGGTTTTCCCTGTCAAAATTTAATTCCAGCAACACTCTCCCCTATCACTTCATTTCATCTGTCATTCATTTAATCATTGCCCCAGAGGAGTGCGTCAGGCCTCGGCAGCCGGCACAGTTCATATCCTCGCCGCTAGATGGGGGCCTCATTCATTCCATTCCTGACCCGGTCGGAGACTGGAAGCAGGCTGTGGATTTTCATTTCACAGCAGTTGCATATGATGTGTAACATCTAACATAGAAGAAACCTCACGTGAAATTGTTGATACACCGGTATTTTATACTATTATTGGCAATAATATTAATCTATTTAAAAGGGAGTGTTTTACAGATATTATAGTTTATAATACGGAACTCATTTTATTAGATGATTTGTAGCTTCCACCAGCACTAGCCTAAATACAAAATACGATATGGATCAACTAGATTAATAGACGCGACACCGCTCATAACCTTAAAATCCTTATAAACAGGTCCTCTTCATTCACAGACCAACACGTAATTTCATATGGATTCTGTTAAAATGAGTCATATTGATATCATAAATATCGTTTAAAATGATAATCTGGTAGCAAAAATATCTACCCCGTCCGGGATTCGAACCCAAGGTCTTTAGATTCACAGTCATAAGCACTAACCCCACGGCTATTTCGACTACGCAAATATTGTGCACAAGATGGTGACTTAACAAGAGTTTAGTGCTTTTCAGTCGGTCAACACGAATGTACCCAAAAGAGATGGGTTATGCCCTAATCCTAGCGGGTTTCAATTCAATTCAATGGTGCACAGGGCTTTAAACATACCCATGTCAAAAGAAAAAAAGGAAGGAAGCTTGTAGTTTAACGTGACCGTTAATCTTGAGATCATGAGCCACGGGACCTCCTTTTTACGTGGAATCCGAACCACAGGACATGGCATTTCACTTCGAAAATCTCACATGCATTGACCGGGAATCGAACCCGGACCGCCTTGGTGAGAGGCATACAGCTAGACCGCTGAGCCACCACGCCCCCCATGTCAAAAGACAACTATAATAAGGAAATAAGAACTATTATGCAAATAGCAAAGGAAAACAACTTCTCGCCAAGCAAAATAAATCAAATTATAGCCAAACATAAAAATAAAGATAAAACGATTCCCAAACCGGACAGTAATGAGAAAAAATTTGCGCGTTTCAACTATGTGAATGCGAATACATATAAAATCACTAACCTATTCAAAAAGCAAGGCATAAAGATAGCTTTCACGACGAAAAACACAACCGCTAGGTACCTCCTAAATAGTAATCTAAATAAACGTGACCCGTATTCAAGGTCAGGGGTATATTCTATAACGTGCCAAGACACCGATTGTCAAGCTAATTACATCGGGCAGAGTGGAAGGCGAGTAGACACACGTTATAATGAACATAGAAATGCGATAAGATACGGAACACATTCAGCCGTGTGCGAACATATGTGTGACGCAGGGCATAGCTTTACCAACATAGAGTCGGACCTTAAAATAATCCATCACGAATCGAAAGGCAGAGCTCTTGACATAAAGGAAGCAATCGAGATACACCTAGCCAAACGAAACAATCCCAACAATCTAAATGAACACACGTTCATGGAGAGCTCACCCCTCTTCACGCTACTAAAAAACACACCCTGTCGGAAACAAAACACAATTTAGCGACACAGCCAAGCTAGATAACAAAAAGGGGGGAAATTAGGGGGTTTTTAATAGGTAAATGTTATCTGGATCAGGTGTACGATGTACTTTTCTTCTGCAATAAACCAAGGCCCATATTAGAGGCAGTATTAAAGGTGCCGGGACGTCCTCATAAGACCGTCAACGCTTAGTTCGAATGGGTTATGCTCCACGCGTGGCGAGGACTAATCCACGGTCTTTAATAGTTGTAGATCCACCTCATTCAATAACATACATCTTATCTAGGTTGGCAACACCTCACATAAACACATCGCGATCACTCCCCACAGCACGTAGGGACAGGGGGGGAAGGCAGGGAAAAACCAGTCGTTAAGATAACCACCGCAGTCGTCCGCACAGCGAGTTCAAGTGAGCACGGAAACTGCGAATAGCTGTAGTACGGAAGACAATCAGATAAGTAGTTAGCCTAAAATTTTATAGTTTAACCATAGTTTACAACCATATAATCTCTCTAAAGTACAATCTCCAGATAGCCATCACCATTTAGCATTTCACCTAACATATATACTGCATTTAGCATACACTGACAGTTGCAGTACCAATACTGCAACTAAATAATTGTACATATTGTAAATATTTTCACCTGTATTTCAAACATAGATTTTATAGCCTAAGTGTATTGGATCTGATGATGATCGCTTGACGATCGAAACTGGTCATCCTAGTGTTTTATTAATCTCATGTAATTTATTTCAGGATTAGGGCATAACCCATCTCTTTTGGGTACATTCGTGTTGACCGACTGAAAAGCACTAAACTCTTGTTTACTAAGGCAACACTGAAAATATGGCTTCAAACACCACAAGATGGTGACTTATTTCCACGTTCCAATAATACTGCATTACGGAATTAAATTTCATTTATATTTTGCTTGTTTCGATAATGTTCCTGCGTGAAATTGAGTTTAAAATGCCTAATGAATAGGCCCTCTTGTGATTAAAGAGAATGTAATCAGTAATAGTTCATGAAGGCTTGCTCAATTCTCGTATAACCACAACGATTATATTATATTGATGACTGCATTACCTTTATGTGGGTTAATATTTGAATAGCCATTGTTCAGAAACACAATACCGGCAATGCCGATTACTTACAATGTTTGATATTCAGGCATTTTACCATTTAAATACAGATACGAAGACTTCGAACATGTACCATGTCATTTGTTTCAATCACTTGACACCAGAGTTCGCATGAGCGTTTTCCGTTCAGTATGTCATGTACATTTCACATGGCCGAGAGTACGTCATGGTATCATTGTTTCTCGTACCACTGTCAGCTGGGTCTTACCACTGGGCAGTACATACTTCCGTTTTCCACCACTGCCAGCTAGTACACTTCCGTTCGATCGATCAAACGGGCAGTGCATATTTCCGTTTTCCACCACTGCCAGCTAGTACACTTCCGTTCGATTAATCGAGCGGACAGTGCATACTTCCGTTTTCCACCACTGCCAGCTAGTACACTTCCGTTCGATCGATCGAGCGGGCAGTGCATACTTCTGTTCGATCCACCACTGCCAGCTCAATCGTTCCGATCCACTTCCATCCCCAATTTTCAAAATCACTCCCACAAAACTATCCAGCAACCGAGCGGAAAGATGTTACACATCAATAATAATAATAATAATAATAATGTTATTTTTTTTTACGCACGATTTATGTTCGGTTCGACTTACGAAATTTGCCCTACATTATTATACAGTATTCGATGACGTTTCTCAAGCTAATATCCTTAGAACAATTCAGAGAAATCTTTCCTACACTTGATAAGGTTCCACAATTAGTCTAAGTGATGCTCGTGCTGTATTTAGCTTCCCCTACAAAATAAATAGAACAAGTCAAATCTTTGTACTACATGTCTGTGACGGATCCATAGTGAGGATATTATGAATCCAAGCTAAGTACGCATACCTCACCGGCGAATATTCATTTACAGATAATCAGTGTTAACAAAATTTTATGTTCGATGTAATACCTCTCATCTCGGTATTTCAAGTAAGTCATTTTTGAAATAAAACTAAAATCCCCCAACCCCTTTTAAAATAGGTTATTTCACGTCATGGATGACCAACAATCTGCATCATGCGAGTCCGCCTCATTCCGTAGAGGCTAGCATTCTTGGCTGTCACCGTGGATTGTCGGGTTCGATTTCTGGCTCTGCTAAGAAATGTATTTCTGGTCTGCGGGCTGGAACGGGTTACACTTAGCCTCGTGAGGAAAAACTGAGGCGTGTACGATTCCTACCTCAGTCAACGTTGATGTGGTTAGCTGTGGTTTCCCCACGTCTACACCAGGCAAATGCTGGGATGGTACCAAACTTAAGGCCACGACCGCTTCCTCCCCTAATCCTACCTCAATTACAAATACACACACTTGTACAGACGTCACAGTGCCACAGGTTATCAGACTAATTTTACAGACACCTAAGTACACGGGATACATGAGCACCATGTCGTAAAGCCCCTCAAACAATCAACAACAGCATCCATGCCACGTACACTAGAGATAAGTTAAATATACGGATTGTTAACGTTATTCACAAACCCCATTAAAATATAAAATTATCTTGTAATTCCTCTTTCTTTCACCACCATATTAGAAGCTTCGTTTTATGGTTTCCTTTGTTCAAATATCTGCTGCCTTTCCAGTGGTGTGTTTGAGAGTCAGTAGGTTTCTTTAACGAAAATATTCAAAACGTTGGATGTTTGCATGGTTCGAAACTACAGTAGATGTCTGCTTACCTAGGCGGGACATGGTAATCACTTTCAATGAGACAGCCCATGCAGGAAAGCTCATCTTTCAAAGGACTTATTTTCATTGTTGGAGCGAGCGCTATGTAGTCAGATGGGGACCAATTACTGTATTACCGAAATACTCTAATGATTAACATCAATACAACAATCGAGTTCTACATCTCGATGTACAGAACATTTCCCGCCAAGCGTTTCTCGCTGTAGCGTGTAACTGGTGTAAGAGTATAGTGAGCTTTGAAGACGTTTATTCAGTGTTGCCTTATTGATAATTCATTGTGCAAATTTTCAATCGGTCAACAATAACTGGGAAATGCCAAAAAATAACCCGTAAGAAATTACGTCTGTTTAAATATACTGAGTGAATCAACTGCCCAGCCCCTAATAATATGATTGATGCAGGCTGCAGCCCAACTTACACGTGTTTCCAGGAAGGTCGATATTTCTCTGTTTGCATCTCGTATGGTACTATTGCACTGCAAGCATATCCCGCAAACGATACTGAGCGCTATTAAATTTTCCTCGTATTAGTCTGCAGTCTCATCGAGGGAAAAGTATTAGGGTTCAGTATCGTTTGCGGGATATTCTTGCAGTGCTTTAGTAGCATACGGAATATAAGCAGAGAAATATCGACCTTCCTGATAACACACGTTAGTTGGGCTGTATTATGCAATATTATTAGGGGCAGCTGATTCACCTACAGGAGGCATGGTGTATGTAGCCCCCACCATACATGGTGCATGCTTGGAAGGGTTCAAGCTGGTGGTGACCTTGAGAAATTCCTGAGCAGGTTCCAATTTTCCCCTTTACCCCTTTTTGATACTCACTTGACGAGCAAAACATGTCATCCCTTAGTTATCTCCTTCTTTTGTATTCCCTTAAAAATAAATTAACAATTATGTCATTTTTTTAGGTTAATTTTAAGTCCCAGTAATTGGAATAATATTGTTTTGACCGACTGAAAAGTTGCAATTTTAATTGGTGTAAGAAACCGCGCCATCACAAAGAAGAGATCCGCGGCTCTTCAAGGAACAACGCAACAAAATAGACATGTGCGTCTAATTCTGCCGACCTGGTTGGCCCTCCCTGCTCTATATTTAAGACCGTGTGGGCCGTGCAGTGTCGCGGAATTCCAGGTGTTACTAGGGGTGTACTAACTTCAACATGTTAATTAGTACTTCTAAATAACTTCTCATTGTCACAAGTTTCTAACATTCTATTCATGTAAATAATGTTATACCCCAAGCCCCCATAGGGCACAACCACTCCTTTTCGCCCTTTACACCTTGTACCAAACGCCACTCTTGCCAGAGATACTCCCCCGGGAACAATACAATATGTATATGGTCTTAGGCTGATGGACTATCTTGAATTAGAGTAATCAATTTCCCTCCGTGGTAACCATGGCAACCAGTGTTCGTCATCGATGTATACTAGGTCAGTAGCGTCATCTACTCATTGCTATAAAACGCAAGTTTTGCGATGTTTGTATTTGTATTTGTACTCGTATTTGTATAATAGTATATTTTGCCGGCCCCGTGGTGTTGGGGTAGCACGGCTGCCTCTCACCTGGAGGCCCTGGGTTCGATCCCCGGCTCCATCAGGGATTTTAGAATCTGACGTGAGGGCTGGAACGGGAGGACAATTGAGTAGCTGTCTGACAGTGAGGCGGCGCCCCGATTACGAAATCCAAGATTAAAGGCCAAGGGGACCCAATGCGCTGATCACGCGTCACCCCAATAACTGCAGGCCAAATGGCTGGGCAGTGGTCGCTTGGTAGGGCTAGGCCCTTCACGGGCTGTTGTGCCAGGGGTTATTATTTATTATTTATATTATTATAATAGTATATTCCACTGTTTGATCACAATTCCAAAATTAGTATTTTGAAGGTATAACGCTGTTAATGTCCATTGGGCTAACGATAGTGCCTGTTGATTTTGTCTGATAGCTTGTATATTAATGGGCACAATTACAAAAAGGAAACGTGGGCTTGGCACTGGGATCGAGTCGGAATACAAATGTCAGATCTACACTCGTACTATAGTTATTAAACCTGGATATTTAGAGGTGTATTTGTTTGAAAGTTACCAAGCAGGCTTTTCATTGTGCCGCTCGTCTTTTTGAAACACAGAAATGAAAAAAACGTGTTGGAAGAACAAATTTAGAGGTCCACGGGATTTGAAATTGTGGGTAAATACCAGCTACAACGCCACTGTGTCATCAGATGCCACCCTCGTACCTCGTCTATAGCTTGCCACGGTGGGTGAGTGGTTATCGTGACGGTCTACTAACCCAAGCTTGCAGGTTCGCTCCTGGCCGTGGTAAGTGTTTTTTTTTTTTGGAAGGCGGCAAGAATACGACACGCATGTCATACGATGTTGGCATGTCAAAGAACCCATTTGAGTTCAGTAGGCCGTGATCATAAAGGCAAAATTAATCTCGGGAGTTTCCGCCAACACAAAGTTCCTCATGTATCTACTAGAAAGCGCTATGGTGCTCAAGGAGCTTAGATATCTAACATCTAACCTCCTTGACTTTCACAATGCTTCAAGGAACAACGAAATTCGACATGCAAGCTACCCTCTGGGTGTCAAATAATAAAGCTTGCACCCGTCACCCGAGGCCATACGATATTATTATTACCTCGTCTATTAGTCTGAATGTGTTCGGCCCCCGTGCCTAATTGGTTAGCATGCTAGGCTTTGGTCCGAAAAATCTCGTCTTTTTTATCCAACTGGACAGAGGGGATTTAATCTCCAGTCGTTAATTCTCATTGGTCCTCGTCGTGGTGAAGCAGCTAGCATTCTTGTGTGTCACCCTGGAGATCCAGGTTCAATTCCCGGATCTGCCAAGAAATTTAATTCTGGTCTGAAGATTTTCTGTCTGACAACTTGTTTTATTGTGATGGGTGTATTGGTGTGTGTATTTGCAATTCAAGTGAGGATTGGGACGGAGGCAACCGTGGCCTCAAGTTAGCAACCATCCCGGCTTTCGCCTGGAGTAGAAGTGGGAAACCACGGAAAACCTTTTCGAGGATGGCGGAGGTGGTAGCATGCTGAGCTTCTATGCCCAAGGTCGCGGGTTAAAACCCGGCCAAAGCCGTTGGATTTTTTAAGAGCTTTAAAAATCCCTCAGTATACCGTCCTTCGGAGGGGAAGTAAATCCGGCGGTCCCATGTCATACATTTATGGCATGATAAAGAACTTTCCACTAATTACACTTCTGTGAAGCTAAATTATAGGTAAAATTAGACCAACGCTCTTAGGTTCCAACGTTCGTCGCCAGGAGCCAACTGCAGTGGCATCTAGTAACAAAGTTCAAAACTGGTTGCTCGTTGACGGTGGTGTTTGGTAGAAAAAGTTCGAACTACTTGAAATCGAATGTCTGCAGTCCTTACTTGGATTAAAAACAGATAACCCACACTAATACGGTCATCACAATTAACACCTGTTATCAGACAGATTCTAAACACACCCAAAGTACACGGGGCTACATGACCACGTTGTCGCCGCCCCTAAACTGAAGAACAAACCACCGCTTCACATTTTTGCTTCACAAGGCTAGCCGCTTCATCACGAGGCGGGCCCTCATCATAGTGGTTGCTATAAAGGGTTACACATTGAAGCCATCAACGCCGGGTACTGAAAGCCAGTGTGATAATGTGAGTGTTGTGACCGGGGTGTGTCTTACTTGCTGTCTAGCTGTCAGGGCAGTCGCGCTTAATATCTATTAGCACCTGCTGGGTGTCCGAGTAACTTTCGCCATCTGCCCCGGAAATTGGGTTAGCGTCGAGGCCAGCCCGAGTGCTTGGAGTGTGGCCTTTCTGCAGCGCCTACGCCACCAGCATCCCATTTGATCGGCTATACAAACATTGAATTTGTTCACGTTTGTTAACGCTCGAGTCCCCTTGATGTCAGCGACTCAAAGCTTTGTTACTGTCCAACTCCCTTTTTGTCTTCTTTTCTACTAAATTTCTATTTTTTAAATAAGAGTGCCCATTCCGATCGAGCCTTTGTTGGAAGAACTGTCCGTTGTTTTTTGTTCCGCATTACTCACTGGTACCCTTCCCTATTCCTGTGTTTAGCATTTGTCTTCTCTTTCCAGTTCTACGCTGATATTAAGAGCGTTATATTATTTAAATCGATTATCCTCCTAGCTCGGCTTCACCCCACGGACTTTGCGAGGGATCATTCCTCTACCGTCGCAGGGACGTAAGAAAGGGTCAAGGAAAGGATATTGGAAGAGAGTTGGCAGTTGAACTGTTCAAAGGAACCGTCCCAGCATTTTCCTGCTGGTGAAATTGGGAAACTTAGAAAACTATTTTCAGGAAAGCCGAGGTGGGATTTGAACTCCCCACGAGGCTAAGTGAACCCATTTCCTGCCTTCAAACCAGAATTGAATTCCTTGGTAGAGCCGGGAATGCATCCCGGACCTCAGGAGTGACAACCAGTAATGCAACTACTACACCACGAGGTGGTCTGGTTATAAATGAGTTGTTAGTAATAGAGTGAGGGCCCTCCCTATCAAACGGAGACTTACGGTGGCCGCGTGCCGACCGGAGAACTGTAGCTAGTCGCCTGTCGACAAAGTCACTTGCGCTAGCAGCAGCATAGCACCCAACTTATCCAACACATCTACATGAAAATGAAAATCCACAGCCTGCTTCCAGTCTCCGACCGGGTCAAGAATGGAATGAATGAAACCCCCATCTAGTGGCGAGGATATGAACTGTGCCGGCTGCCGAGGCCTGACGCACTCCTCTGGGGCAATGATTAAATGAATGACAGATGAAATGAAATGAAATGATAGTGGAGAATGTTGCTGGAATGAAATTTTGACAGGGAAAACCGGAATACTCGGAGAAAAGCCTGTCTGCCTCCGTTTCGTCCAGCACAGATCTCACATGGAGTGACCGGGATTTGAACCACGGACCCAGTGGTGAGAGGCCGGCGTTCTGCCGCGTAAGCCACGGAGGCTTTACCCAACAGATCTACATGTTTTGAAGTATTTACTAATTAAAATTACTTACATGAATTTCAGAGTAGTTACAGGAAATGCTGTCCTTCATTTTCTAAACACACATTGCACCAACGTAGGAAGTTTCGGAACACTCGCCGTAATTCATCCCCACTGATATTTCGTATCATTGTGGTTATTTCTTTCTTGAGAGCCTCCTGAGTACGCGGATTTTTTCTGGTTACCTTTTGCTTGAGGTTCCCCCACAAGTAACAAGTAGTTCCGTGAAGAACTATACAGCCTATTTTCATATATCATACTTATATTAACTGCCACTATCAACATACAAAATTTCAGTTTGATTGCTGTAATAGATTCGTAGATATTGAGTACCAACTAAATATTTCGGACGGTCGCCATGATGTTTTTTATATATGTAGGTCCTAGAGTTATGTAATGTTACATGAAGATTATTGTGTACGTGTAGCATTCAAACTTCAATCGCAAGATTAGGACACAAGAAGTAATAAGGAGATTTTAAAATTTCGCACAGCTGCCATCTTGTGGTTATGGAAACAATTGAAATAAATTAGATGCCAGTGGATTAACATTCGTAAAAGGATTTACAGTACCAATTTTCACTGCACTCGGATGGTTAAATTGCGAGAAACGTCCATGTGAATATTTATAATTCGCGTCGCCGCCATGTTGGATTTGTGATCACCAGGTTATTTAAAGTCCTATAGATGAACTTAAGTTCATAGCCCCTATGAAGATAAAAAAATCAGTTTGATTGCTATAATAGATTCGTAGATATTCAGAGTCGTCTGAATATTTCGGACGGTCGCCATGTTGGATTGTTAAATGTATAGGCCATAGAGTCATGTACCATTAAAGGAAAATTATTGCGTAGGTTCATTATTCAAACTTTCACTTCGATCGCTTGATTAGGCTACGACACAAGAAATAAAAACTTAATTTTAAAATTCGCATAGCCGCCATCTTGAGGTTATGTAAACAATTGAACTAAATTAGATACCAGTGCATTACAATGTGTATAAACATTTCCTGTACCTGATTTCATTGCGTTTGGAACATTAAATCGAGAGAGAGGTCTATTTAAAATTTTCAAATTCGCATGGCCGCCATGTTCGTTTTGTAGTTAACCGCGTTTTGAAGGTCTTATAGGTGAACTTCCAGTAGTGCCCTTTGTCTTCGTATAATCTTTCAGGGTAATACAGCAAATAGTTTCAGAGATATAGAATGTCGGTGAAATATTTCGCTCATCCGCCATCTTGTGGTTATATTAACAATTGAACCAAGTTAGATGTCGGTGCATTACAATGTGTATAAACATATACTGTACCAAGTTTTATTGCGTTTGGTTGTTTAAATCGCGAGAAACGTCTATTTAAATGTCGCAAATTCGCGTGGCCGCCATGTTGGTTTTGTAGTTACCAGTTTTTCAAAAGTCAGATAGGTGAACTTCTAGTTGTTCCTTTTATCATCGTAATAAATTCCATGGTGGTATCCACAATAGTTTCGGAGATATTGAATGCTGGTGAAATATTTCGCACAGCCGCCATGTTGGATTGGTGAGACGTAAAAAAATTTGAAGGGCACGGTCGAGGTCGCCCGGAATAGTACCATGAACTTACCGAGTTTCATTGACATCGCTCCAGCCGTTTAAAAGTTATTACGGGGACACACACACACGTCACACACACACGGACAAAAGGTGATCTCATAAGCCTTTTTTTTTTTTTTTCAAAATTGAAAATAGGCTAAAAATTGCACGGCGCTGAAACGTACGAAAACATTTCCTCTAAGACTTCTTCTTGAGAAGATCAGTTTTCAGTAGGAAAATTCGATGCTTTGTTCAATACATAACCATGTTCACGGGATACAGTACTCCCACAAGTATCAACTCTCTGAACTAAGGTATCTTCCCAGATGGCAATGCAATGTAATGTATAATCAATCTATAACCGCATGCGGTGATTCCCAACTCGCTGTTGTGTAACGGTAGCTTCTACTTATCTGGCACTGACTCAACGCTCTCCACGCGTCACACGGTCCAAGAAAGGCTCTGTGCTATAGGGAAGGTTCCCTCTGTAGTTATAGAATTGCTTTCACATATCTTTATTTTCACTATCATTGTCATCATTAGGAGCGATTGGCCTAGAAGTTGCTCTCATTAAAACAACGATAACAATCACCACTTAGCTCTAAATCTGGTGGTCACCAAGCTTATCTCTCAAGTCGTCCCAGTCAGAAAAGAACATAAAAAGTTTCATAACCCTAGTTTCAAGAAGGTGTGAAAACTAATCGTGCAGTGCGAGATCAACTCCCTTGAGATTGGCTCCCCAGGGTCTTACGTTATATATTAAGATTTCATCAACTCACCGTCTGTATAACCAGACGATTTCCCCCTTTGTGTTTTAATTGGTTGAACTCTTGAGAGCGGCGAAGGGTGTCAAGTGCTGAATCTAATCCGATCCTGGGTAAAGTAATATAATAACGTGTGCTAGTTATACTGCAAAGTGAGGTGGCAATACGAGGCACCTGTTTTACTTCTCACCTTAAACCAGGGGTCTCCATACCACGGCCCACCATAGATTATTTTAATTACAATGTACAATTAACAATGTAAGTAAATCATACAAATCATACAAGTAAATCATACAAATGTTTTATTTAACGTCAAATTACGAATCACAATAAATAACATAGATAATAAAATTGAACATTTTAATTGTACTTATTTATATGAGATTTGCCCTAAAAACTTCATACATAGGTAATTCTCATAATTAAATTATTCACCATTATTAATATGATTATTGAGATATTAAGGCATTAATAGGAGAGACCGGAACTTCCTATGGGCAGGTTAGTGCAAGCAATAATAATAATAATAATAATAATAATAATAACGTTTGGCCTCGGAGGCTGGGTGCAAGCTTTGTTAATTGACACCCAGAGGGCATCTTGTATTTCGAATTTTATTGCTCCTTGGAGCGCTATGTAAGTTAAGGAGGATGGATATCTAAGCTCCTTGACACTATAGCGCTTTCTAGTAGACAGTGGAGGAACTTTCAGTTGGCGGGAAATCCCGAGATTAATTTTGCCATTATGAACACGGCCTACTGAATTCAAATGGGTTCTTTGACATGCCAATATCGTATGACATGCGTGTCGTATTTTTGCTGCCTTTCAAAAATCACTTACCACGGCCAGGAGTGAACCTGCAAGCTTGGGGTTAGTAATCTGACACGATAATGAAATTGCAAGCTAGTATCACAATAACTGACATAGATAACAAATTGGAACATTATAACTGTAATTATTGATATGAGATTTGTCCTAAAGACTTAATGCATAGTTAATTCACATAATTAAATTATTCATTATTATTAATATGATTAATGAGATGTATGTAGCTGCAACTTTCGACTGACAATTGTTATGAGTAGAACCCGGATATTCAGGCATTAATAGGATGGACCGCAACTTAATATGGGCAGTTTAGTGCAAGTATGGTAGAGGAAAGAAGTTTTACATATTAAAATTGGATTTGTGTGTAGCTGTTATAGAAACACTACACTAAAATGTTCTTAGAATTTGAAAGCAATTTGTTGTATTCTTAAAGGCCCGAATTACTCTGACCTGAAATGAAGGGTCATATTTGATGGAATTTTATAGTTTTTCAGATAAGATAAAAGAACACACAATAAATACCGGTTTTCCTGGAATGGTACGTTTATATTTTATTTAAATATGCAACAGTAATTTATGATATCTTAGAAATTTTGACTTTGATTTTGATTTCTATAAATAAAACGGCATTTTTTTTCTTTTTTGCTAATGAAATTGCATTTTGCAAGAATGACTGAAAAACGGAAAGGTCTGTATCTATACCATAGAAACTAAAATATCTATATAATGTGTTGAAATTCATCATATTAAAGCCAAAACTTCCGGGCTCTAGTTATTAGTTGTGGATCAAGTTTACTAGTGGAAATCATCAGTAGCGACTCCATTATGTTCATCAGTTAACTTGGATAATTTTTGTATATTTCCCTTTGGTGAATGATTATTCACACAGATGAGTAGTGCCCAGAACTGAAAAGCATATTTTGCAACTGATCAAACTGTGTGAGTGGAAGACTCTAATAAAATTCCACTAATGATGACTTTAAAATATTTCTTTCAAAAAGGAATCGCTACATTGCAAATCACCCCCCGTGTAATGCGTCATCGATACTCTTCGCGTAATTCAAAACTACAGTATGTTGGTATGACGAGCCTTGGCCCTTGGATTTTTGTCGAGGAGTCAGGCTTTGTTTGGAGATCCCTGCCTTAAACTATACCACAGTAGCTCAACTGTTTCTGTCCTTCTGTACAGCGGTCTCTTTCTCTCTCTTTGCCATATCCTTGGCTTATAAACCGTTATATATTACCACCCTCCGAAGAAGCATAGGAAATTGGTGTGGAGAAAACGTTCTCTAGCAGAATTTCTTGATTGCAGTTTGCTACACGATGTGGTTGTAATAGGGAAGGAGATTTCATATTGGCTAATACTGAAATAGAGCAGAGCATTCTTCTAGTGGCGTGGTATGAATAGCAGATAACTATTTTCAGGTGGCAGATGGTTGTGATTTTACTGTTAGGAAACGTTAGCTAAATTAGCTGTTAAAAGTAAATATCATCGATGGTTGTCTGGTTTGGTACTGGGTGATCATTTATAAAGTCAATAAAAATACTTCTAATATATACATTCCTCACCGTATGAACATTTCCATTCCACCTTTTTGGTAAATGACCCATTATGTTTCCTAAAATGTACAGAACATATAGTGTGACAATATGAATGGATTACTTTTCGATAATAATTATTTTTATTGTTTTAGAATAAGCAACTCGAAAGTAATTGAGCGAAATTATATTTTCAATTGGTCAGTTTTTAAACTGCTCAAAATAATTATTATGGAAAATGTAATTGATTCGTTTTATTTATTTATGTTGTGAAAATCACAGGAAGCCCCAATTACATTGCTCACTACTAGAATTAGATAATATACAACAATATATAAATAGAAATACAAAAGATACATAAAGAGAAGATATGGATATACACGCTATAAAAAAGCCCATGAAAAGGAAATGGGCTGAATACAGTACAATATATTACAAGATATCTTGCAGTTTATCACAGGACGCTGCAAACTGGTTTTCTGACATACATTCTAGGAAAAAGAATCTCTCTTGGCACGCCTGATGGCGGAGGTATATTTCATCGGGCAATGACAAGTAGGCTATTTCGAATTCACTACTTTTGCAAATTGTTGTATACTGTACCTACAAGAGTTCCACATGTTTAGTGAAGTTTTGTTTAGTATTTCTTATAATATTCAGAAAATATTGTGCCCAGCCCTTGGTGTAAGGGTGGGTCATATTAAAAATTATTTCAAACAAATGTTTTACGTAATTTTCAGAGCACTATTGACCATTTTAAACGGTTTTGATAGTGTGCCTCTTAAGGGAGGCATGACTTTATTTCTCTTGAAACTCCATTTTACCCACCCCATTGATCAATGATTGGAGTTATCAAAAAAATTATTGTAATATTTTGTGGCCATTATCCGAAGAATACTATGATCTTTGAATGGAATCGATTTTTCACATACTAAGAAATGTATACCGATATTTAACTTTTTCGAAGAAAGAGCCACCAATTTACACCCCCTTTGTCCTATTTTGCCCCTTAAGGAACTCACTATAGATTTGATGCGGTTTTATTGATGTATAAATTTGAAAGTGTTTGCTGAAAAATGACGGCAATTTATTTTTGGTCTGAGGGCTGGAACGGCATACACTTTCATGCGTGAGGCAAAACTGAGAGGAAGTGGATTCGATTCCCACTTCACTCGTCCTGGAAATGGTTTTCCGTGTTGTTAATATTGTTGCTAATTTACTGTACGGTACATATTTCGTGAAATGTTGAAAGCTGAAATGTGAAAATATTATAGCGAAGACAATGAGTTTTCAAAATTTCTGTTGTTGTTTCATTTGATGGAATTGAACAACGTGGTCATTTATCCCCGTGTACTTGTGTGTGTCTGATAACCTGTGTTATTGTAGAAGTTGGGGAACCACCGTAAAACCACTCCCAGAATGGGGAGGTAGGAATAGAACCCACCCCTTCTCAGTTTTGCCTCACGAGACCCAGACCGGAATTTAATTTCTTGGCAGAGACGGGAATCAAAATCAATTCTCAGGGGTAGCCAAGAATGCTAGCCATTGTGCCATATAAGAAAAAGACAAATACATTACACTTAGGTTTTGCACAAAGACAGTGAATTCATGTGGTAAGAATACCAAATTGAGCAAGATCACTCTAACATAATCGTAAGAATAAATTTCACAAATTGCTCTTGATTCATACTCTCCATTATCGCATGACCTGAATCATGGGTTTAAAACATAATGTCCTCATGCTTCACTACTGAGTAATTCTCTGCACTCTTTATGGAGCTAGTCCTCATGGATGTATTACAAGTTGCAGTTTTATCTTCCTTATTTAAGACTACAAGCAGCGCTGCGCTATATTTCTTGGCCTCCGTATCAAGAGGCATTACTGCTTGATTATGCAAATCTAGAATGTTGACGTTTACAAATATCAAATATCTGTTTATACAGAAATATTTACGTGGCCCTGCCCACGGCAATGAGTTTAGACATCGGACTTGAATCGCTCCAACCCGAGTTAGAATCTCAGCCAGTGAACGCTCGCCACGGTGGGTGATTGGTTATCTTGTCGGGCTGCCAACCCCAAGCTTGCGTTTGCTCCTGACCGCGGTAAGTGGTTTCTGAAAGGCGACAAAAATCACGACATGCATGTAATACGATGTTGGCATGTTAAAGAACCCATTTGAGTTCAGGTGGCTGTATTCATAATGGCAAAATTAATCTCGGGAATCTCCACCAACAGAAAGTTCCTCCATTCTCTGCTAGAAAGCGCTATAGAGCCAAGGAGCTTAGATATCGAACCTCCTTTACTTCCATAGCGATACCAGGAACAATAAAATTTGACATTCACACCCAGCACCCGAGGCCATACGAAATTATTATTATTATTATTATTATTATTATTAATATTATTAGCCAGTGAATGTGAAGTTTCTGCTGGACGAAGAGATGGCGGGTGGATTTCATTCGGAGCTTCCAGTTTTATTCCATTATCGCTCCAAAGACTTATGTCTAGTCACGCCTGCACTTACTTCCTTCCACATCCTTGCCCAGTTTCATTCATCTTCATCCATTCCATCTCTCATCCCGACGCGCAGGTCGCCCACGGGCGTCGACTAGAAAGACCTGCACTCGGCCTCTCAGGAGGCTACACGACAAAAAAAACTGTACATTAAAATACCTCGGCCACCCTTACCCAGCATTTGGCTGTAATCAGGTTAGTAGGTTATTTATTTTGAACACATATTTTTCTGCATTCTTTCAAGTTGGTTGCATTGTGAAAGAGATAGAGTCAAGATGTTGGAAAGCTAATGCAGTGAGTTCTCAGTGTTATGCAAGAAAGACGTTATTGTAGCGACGAAACTCTCTCGACATCGCTTAGTAGGCCTATTTAGTCCGACCTTGTTTTATGGAATGAGAGCTGGGTGGATTCAGGAGATCTGATACATGAGTTTTGGCTTTCTCTGCTTCTATGTCCCTCATCTTGATATCGTTAACCACTTAATCTTACCATCGCCACCTAGGTCTATCTCTGCATCTTTTACACTCTATAATCGAGTTTATTAAACCCCTAGGTAAGTGCTCCTCACCAATTTTTCTAAACAGGACCTAACCATCTCAAACGAACAGCCTCACCTAACGTGTTATCGTGTCGGATTACTAATCCCAAGCTTGCAGGTTTACTCCTGGCCGTGGAAAGTGATTTTTGAAAGGCGGAAAAAATTCGAGACGCATGTCATACGATGTTGGCATGTCAAAGAACCCATTGAATTCAGTAGGCCGTATTCATAGTGGCAAAATTAATCTCGGGATTTTACACCAACACAAAGTTCCTCATTTCTCTACTAGAAAGCGCTATAGTGTCAATGGGCTTAGATATTTAACCTCCTTGACTTTCATAGTACTTCAAGGAACAACAAAATTCGACATGGAAGCTGCCCTCTGGGTGTCAAATAGCAAAGCTTGCACCCGATACCCGAGGCCATACGATATTACCTATCGTGTTCATTTCTAACTTAGCCTTTATCTCCTCATTACAAGTACCCTCCTTCCATTACTCCCAAATACTTTTCACATTAATCATTCATGTTACTCTCAGTTTCAGTTACTTCAGCTTGAGTTGGAGTTGAAAATGGGAAACCAATGAAAGTCATTTCATGGAAGGCCGATGTTCCTCTCGTCTTCTGAGTATGATGATAGCCTGGTCCCTTGGGCAACACCTTAGCTAATCAAGTAGCACAGTAAGAAAACCTCCCTATTTTCGACTCCGTGTCAAAATGATCCCAATCACTCCACCTGCTAGCTTATCGGATTTCGTAGACTAGCTATTGCGTGCAAGATCAACTTTGTTTGGTAGAGCCTTCGCGCATAAGGCAACTTTTGATTGGTCCAGCTTACGTGCACAAGACCAATATCAAATAGTTCAGCTTTCGATTACAAGGCCGATTTTCAATGACCCAGATTTCGGGCATAAGGAAAATTTTCAACTACCCAGATTTTGTGCCCAAGACCAATTTTGATTGGTCCAGCTTACACGAACAAGGCAAATGTTGATTTATACAGCATACACACAAAAGGCCAATATCGAATGGTCCAGCTTACGGTCACAAGACTAGTTTTCATTGGTCCAGCTTACGGGCACAAGACCAGTGTTGAGGGATCCAGCTTACGGGCACAAGGCCAATTTTGATTGGTCCAGCTTACACGAACAAGGCAAATTTTGATTTATACAGCATACACACAAAAGGCCAATAACGAATGGTCCAGCTTACGGTCACAAGACTAGTTTTCATTGGTCCAGCTTTCGGGCACAAGACCAGTGTTGAGGGGTCCAGCTTACGGGCACAAGGCCAATTTTGATTGGTCCAGATTTTGGGCACAAGACCAGTGTTGAGGGGTCCAGCTTTCGGGCACAAGGTCTATTTTGATTGGTCCTCAATGCCAATTTTGGTTGGTCCAACTTACGGGCACAAGGCCAATTTTGGTTGGTAATGCTTACGGACGGAAGGCCGATTTTGGTTTGTCCAGCTTAAGGGCACAAGCCCGATTTTGGTTGGTCCAACTTACAGGCACAAGGCCAATTTTGGTTGGTCCTGCTTACGGACGGAAGGCCGATTTTGGTTGGTCATGTTTACGGGCACAAGGCCAATTTTGGTTGGTCCTGCTTACGGACGGAATGCCGATTTTGGTTGGTCAAGTTTACGGGCACAAGGCCAATTTTGGTTGGTCCTGCTTACGGACGGAAGGCGAATTTTGGTTGGTCCAGCTTAAGGGCACAAGGCCAATTCTGGTTGGCCCTACTTACAGACGGAAGGCCAATTTCGTTTGGTCCTACTTACGGACGGATGGTCAATTGTGGTTGGTCCGTGTGGATTTTAGAATCAAAACTACCACCTTCGGAAACGCAAATAGTCCTGGGGTTCACTCAGCCTACACCAGAAATGGGTATCAGGGTAATTCCTGGGAGCAAAGACGGCCAGTCGTGGAACTGACAACTCCAACCCATCTAGTGCCGATGTCACAAAGAGTGGAAACCTCTACCTTCCACTGCTCCCAGGGCCTCCATGGCCTGTACGGAATTGGCTTTGCTTTGCTTTGCCTACTTACGGAAGGAAGGCCAATTTTGGTTGGTCCTGCTTACGGGCACAAGATCAATTTTGGTTGATCTAGCTTACGGACACAAAGTCCATTTTGGTTGATCATGCTTATTGTCTCAAGGTAATTTTATATGCTTTTTGTAAGTTTGAAATTCTTGCCTCGCAGTGCATTTTCTTCTTTAAATTGACTGTTATTGTTACGTTAGACAATAGTAGTGTAAATTGTTTATTTTCACCAAGATCCTCTCGCCTGTCGTGCTGTCAGTTATGAGATCGCTATGAGCGGATCAATCTGGGCGGGCTAACTTAACCGACGGATGAAATCGGTGAGGCTTCCCAAATAGCCCATGCACCTCAGACGGTGGGACCTTGGCCGTCAATGCCGTCGTGAAAATCCAATTCATGGATACTGATTATGCCTTGAATACCCTTTACCGTATGTGAGATGATCCATTACTTCCAGAGGAATATCTTTGAATATCAAAACACACAACACAAGTAATGGTAATAGTTTGATGCTAATGCCATTGACTGTGTTCTTTAGAAGTCTCTGGGCGCGGCTTGCAGCTGTCCAGTGTAACCAGCTGAGAGAGGGAAGTCTGTCTGATACAGCGGGGGTGGTTGGGGGTGGAATAGGGGGTCCCAGCCGTCTCGACCCAAAGGCGATTTCCTCGCCTCAACACGAGTCTTGCATTAGGACACAAGAAAAGGATTCTGTGGAGTTTTGCTTCTGTAGAGTGAGCATTGAGTGGCTGCTCGTACCTTTAATGTCCCCCTGTGGACTACCCCCCCCCCCCCTCCCCCCAACCCTGTCTCCCCCCATGACCACGACCCTCTAAAAGTCGTGTAAATATGTTAGTGTCCCTCAGGCGTAACATGACTTGTCACTACTAACTCGAGTAGGACTTGATGACTCATTGACTTACTGTAAGTACTGTGCTGCGATCTTGAATAAATTACCATCGTGTGTTCTGAATGCTTGCATTTTCTATCATAATAAGTTACGTCACAGGTTTTATTGCTTCTACTGCTACTACTACTACTACTACTACTACTTCTGTTAATATTAATAATAATAATAATAATAATAATAATAATAATAATAATAATAATAATAATTACATTACTCAGCAATTTTTCTAGGTTAATACCGTGTCTTGTGTGGGGTTTCGCCTAGGAACACAAAGCAGCCTCATCAGCGGGCTCTTGGTGTCCGTGCCCAGACCCCCATGGCATAAACCTAGAACAATTGAAAGTTCACCTCGTGGCGTAGTGACTAGCAACCATGGCTAGCACCGCGGAGGTTGGGATTCGATACCCCACTCCACCAAGTATTTTATTACTGGTCTGAGGATTGGAACGGGGTATACTCTTCCTCGTGGGGCAGAACTGAGAGGGGGTGGATTCGATTTTTATCTCAACCATTTTGGAAGTGGTTTTCAATGACTTCCCGCACTTCTACAACAGGCGAATGCTGAGATGGTACCCAAATTAAGGCCAAGGCCGCCTCCTATCCAAATACCAGCCACGATAAAAAATAGACACGCTAAAACTGCCATCACAGTAACACAGTTTATGAGACAAACTTTACACACACCCATGTACACGGAGCTGCATGACCACAATGTCTCGAAGCCCCTAATGAAATAACAACAATTTAATATTCATTTTGTATTTTAGGTGATAAATGGAGGGGAAGTGTTTCTTGCAGAGATAGACAGATAGATCGATTGATAGAAAGATAGATAGATAGATCGATAAATAGATAGGTAGATTGATAAATAGATAGGTAGATAGATAGATCGATAAATGGGATCCCTTGAGCTGGTGTTCTCATGGTTACACTCGGCCTTTCTCGTTCTATCCTTCATGTAAATATATCGTAAACAGTTGATCGTAGGGCCTTAAATACGCTCACTTCTTGGTCCCTTGATACCTTCCTAGTCTATTTCCTCACAGCAAGCGGCACAAATTGAACTTTGTCTTCTTCTTCTTCTTCCTCTTCTACAGCATGCCTAATTTAGCATGTATTTTGAGGGGGTTTCCTCCATTGCCGCCGGGCCACTGGTGTTGGGCTAGCGTGCCTGCCTCGCATTTCAAGGCCCCGGTTTCGATTCCCGATTTTAGAAAATGCCGTGAGGGCTGGAACGGGGTCCACTCAGCCTCGTGTGGATAATTGAGTAGCTGTCTAACATTGAGGCAGCACCCCGGCCATGGCAACCAAAATTAACGGCCAACCTCTCGTCACCCCACCATCTGCTGGCTGAATAGCTGGGCAGCGGTCGCTTGGAAGGCCAGGTCCCTCCATGAGCTGTGTTGCCACAGGATTTGGTTTGGTTCCCCTATTACCCCCTTTCAGGTACGGTGAAATGTTTAAAAAATAATTGGTGCCTTGCCAGTGATGGATACTTGTACCAACGTTCATGTTAATCCGCCCAGTCGTTCTAGAGTTATAGGCGTGCAGGTTATTGTTTGAGTATTCAATCCTTTGACTGGTTTCATACCTCCAAGCCTCTCTGTTGTGAGCTTACGTTTCATCTCTACTGTACAGAGCTAACACACCTTACATCTGAGTCAATCTGTTTATCATATTGTAACCTTGGTCTTCTCCCACAGCTCTAATCCTCAACCTTTTCTTCAATAACTTAGTTTGTTTTCGCTTGGTATCTTAGTATGTGTCCTATCAACGTATCTCTTCTCTTCATTAGCAGTTGCCAGAAATACTTCTCCTCTACCACTCGTCTTAATAGGCCTACCTCTTCATTTGTTACTACCCATCCGTTCTTAATATTCTCCTGTAATACCACATTTGGAACGTCTCTTTTCTGCTGCGCCAACAGTCCAAGTTTCACTTCCAATGAGTGCCACGCTCCAGACAAAGGTTTTCCAAAAATGAAACAAAAAACGAGCAAACAGACACCGATAAGCACAGAGACAGACAATTTTTATTTTATGTGCGCATTCGTCATAAAGCAGTTGGCTGCCCATAAAAAACGCTACTTTCCGTGGAAATTCAGAAGAAACAATTTTTTTTATCTACGCCTATAAATCAATATGTGTCATGATGTGCTTGGTTTGGAACCTCGAGAATTCGCTCAAAGGTAACCTTAAAGTGCTCACAGTGTTTCTATATCTCTACCTGGATTCTCTTTGTGGTAGTTCCATTTTTCTGTTATTTTCTTCGGCTGGCGCGTCTCAAAGCACGATTGTCAGTCACAATTACGTCGCAGTATAGGCCTATATGACTGTCCGTCTGTCAGGCTGTCGTTACATGGAAAGCCTGTCATTCCTGTGTCAGTTTATGGAATGCGAATGGAATAAAAGCTGCTTGAATCCTACCTCGTAAATAACATGTCGTATGTCATCCGCATTAGTTGAGATGTTCTTCCGTATTTCCTCAATTATGATATGAGAAGCAAGCTGAATTACACGGACAGATGGAATGTCTATTTCAGCTACCCATACGTAAAATTTAATATCGAGATCAAAATTTGACAGGACACCACTGGAAGACATAAACTACGCTATGCTGCAAAGGTAATAATAATAATAATAATGACGACTGGCAGAGGCCCAATTTGACATTAGAGAAAGTGCCATATGGCATGGAGACAAAAAGAAATAGATGGTGTACACCCAAACATACTAAGTGAAACTTATGTTGACCGTGTTTTGTCGAACTTATGTTTGAAGCATGGTTCACTCTTCAGTGATATGGGACCGCCAGCTTTACTTTCCCTCCGAAGGATGGCATACTGAGGAATTTTAACGCTCTTAAAAAATCCGACGACTTCGGCCGGGTTTGGTCCCGCGATCTTGGAGATAATGGCTCATAAAGCTACCAACTACGCCACCAAAGCCCCTGAAAGGGATCTTTAGCGTGCCAGTATATCTACTAACACGACTCGCCCGCATTTGTGTACCCTCAAACGCCAACTGCACCTGGATTCAATCCTACGACCTTGGGGAAATGGGCGAGAACGTAACCGATGCGTCTTGCAGGCTGTCACTTTGCATAGGGGATGGAGGTCAGATCAGATTATTTCACTTTTAGTACGTAGGGTATCTCTACTTAGTATGAAACAAAGTCCCCGATTCTTGGATATTACGGGTAAACTCGAGAACCACTGGATGGATTTTGATGCGGTTTTCGCCATTCTTTAAAGGATATCTCGATGATGATTTCTGTAGAAAATAATTTATTTATGACCAAAGGAAGTCAAGCACTAACGATTTCAGTGAAAAGGTCTAAAAAAAACTGGCGTCCGTGCGCTTTTTAATCTTACGCTGGGCAAACCGTTAAAAATATCTATATACTGTGCCCTTTTAGCAAGAAATATGCCAATCACAGTATACCAGCGTAGCTCAATTCGGGATTTTCGGGGTAGCGGTAAGTTCACCCACTCTGTGACTCACATATTTTGGATTAATCAGAGGATACACTTGCAAAATAACTACAAAATCAACTCCTATTTTAACACATTTAATTAATAAAAATTATGGCGCTACAAACAATTAAACAATTAAATTACTGACCCATAATCATCTACTTGTTCCAAATGAACAAGGAATAACATAAGAATAAAACAAATATTGTATTAAAACATATGGTTTCCATATAAACCAACAATTCCTAATTATTTTTACTTCCATAAAGCATCAACTGTAAGTTTCATATAACTCCGAGCTCTTTTGGCTCAATGCTTTCTATAATAACGGTGTCATTCTTTGTACACCTCCAATACTACTTTTTATATTTTCTTAATCATCAAAAAAAAATGTATAATTACATTTAAAATTACATGTTAATTATCTAACTCAATATTTGGGCATTTCACAGGTTTTCAGCTTTTATCATCTCTCTCTAATTTTACAAATACATCAAGGTAATCAGGAAATTACTTGTGTACTCCAGAGTATGAAGATACTTGACACAGTCAAAAAAAGTCCTCTCGGCACGCCGGAAGGCGGAGGTAGATTTCACCGGACAAACTTGGGGATAGGCGAAAATAGGCAGAATATGCAGATTTTCGTAGAAGGATCAGACCTCATTTAATGCGAGAAGGTATTTTATAATTGGAGCTTAATTAACTTTGTTTTTCGTCATTTTATGCTTATTTTAAACATTTTATTGTCTTATGGGAACGGTAACCTTCTTGTCATTTGGGGTCCATTTTTATACTTGTGGTCACACTGTCCTTATGCTAGGTTTCGACACTGATGTGCAACTATGTAACGGTCTGTTACTTCTTCACGCAAAATTATATCTACCGCAGAGATTTTGGTTGGTTCCTCAGTTTAGGGGCTGCGACAACGCGGTCATGTAACCCCGTGTACTTTGGGATGGCTGTATTAGTCTGTAATTCAGGTAAGGACTGCATACGGTCAATTTCAAGCAGTAGTTACTAATGTTGCTACCAGGTACTACCGTCAACGACACCTAGCTGTGAACTTGGCTACTAGATGCCACCGCAACCAGCAACTCGCAACGAACGTTGGAACTTCCCCTCCAAAGGAAAGCATACTGAGTGATTTTTGGCGCTCTTAGAAAATCCGACGACTTCGGCCGGCTTTGAACTCGCGACCTTGGGCATAAACATTCAGCATGCTACCAGTTACGTCACCGAAGCCGCTTCACACTTAGATGGAAATCTGAATCTGATCTCGTGCAAGTGCGTTATCTTGGCAACGTCTGATGGCTCATCCCTCATCAATTTAGTAGTGTTGCCATGGCAACCACTGATAGGTCTTGGCATTTTCTTATAATTCCGAAATTATTTTTCTCATCCCTTGGCATAATGGTGGGTTATATAAAAAATTCTTTCAGACAAAAGTTTTAGGTAATTATTATGGGAATATTGTCCATTTTGTACGGTTTTGATATTGTGCCTATTAAGAGAGATATGATTAATGTTTCCCGAAAAACCCACTTTTTCCCACCCCTTTGGTCAATGGTTGGTGCTATAAAAAAAACTCTTCAAACATACATTTTTGGGCTTTATCCGACACATAGTATGAATGTTGAACGGATTCGATATTTCACATATTAAGAGAGTTATAGCAATATTTCACTTTTTCGAAAAAAAAGCCCCCCATTTTCACCCCCCAACGACCGATTTAGCCCAGTAACGAACTCGACCGAGATTTTATAGGTATACGTATTCGGTAAAAAATTCAAAGTGATTGGTACAAAATTACGGCAGTTATCGTGTCCACAATAAACTGATATACATATACATACATAAATTATATATAACTTTTGAACTGACGGTGGTTTTGGGGCCTGGGGATGTGAAACGCGAAGATATGTCGAAATTTTCCGGAAGTCGAAACATGGTACCCATTGCAATAGTTAGCTTTCTAACGAAATCTACCTCTGGTTGGTTCCTCAGTTTAGGGGCTGCGACAACGCGGTCATCTAACCCCGTGTACTTTGGGTGAGTGTAGAATCTGTCTGATACACGGTGTGAATTGTAATGGCTGTATTAGTCTTAATTCATGTAAGTACTGCAGACGGTCAATTTCAAGCAGTAGTTCCTAATGTTGCTACCAGGTACAACCGTCAACGACACCTAGCTGTGAACTTGGCTACTAGATGCCACCCCAACCATCAACTCGCAACGAACGTTGGAACTTCCCCTCCAAAGGAAAGCATACTGAGGGATTCTAGTGCTCTTAGAAAATCCGACGACTTCGGCCGGCTTTGAAACCGCGACATTGGGCATAGACATTCAGCATGCTACCAGTTACGTCACCGAAGCCGCTTCCCACTTTATCAGGCGGCTTTGGTGGCGTAGTCGGTAACATGCTGAGCTTCTATGCCCAAGATACCGGGTTCAAACCCGGCCGAAGCCGTCGGATTTTTTAAGAGCGTTAAATATCCCTCAGTATGCCTTCCTTCGGAGGGGAAGTAAAGCCGGCGGTCCCATGTCATAGATTTATGGCATGTTAAAGATCCTTCCACTAATTGCACCTGTGTGAAGCTAAATTGGATAGGTTAAGAATGTATACAACGCTCTTAGGTTTCTATGTTCGTTGCCAAGAGCCGACTGCGGCGGCGTCTAGTAGCTCAGTTCTGAACTTGGCCTCGTAGTCGTTGACAGTGGCGCTTGGCGGCAAAAGTAGGAACTATCTGAAAAATTGTTAGTTGCAGTACTTAAATTAACAAACAGATAACACACACTAATACAGTCATCACAATTAACACCGGTTATCAGACAGATTCTACACACACCCAAAGTACACGGGGCTACATGACCGCGTTGTCGCAGCCCCTAAACTTAAGAACCAACCAACCACTTAATCAGATGGAAATACTGAATCTGATCTCGTGCAAGTGCGTTGTCATGGCAACGTCTGATGGTCCATGCCTCATCAATTTAGTAGTGTTGCCATGGCAACCACTGATAGCTCTTGGCATTTTCTTATAATTCCGAAATCATTTTTCTCGTCCCTTGGCGTAATGGTGGGTCATATCAAAAATTCTTTCAGACAAAAGTTTTAGGTAATTATTAGGGGAATATTGTCCATTTTGTACGGTTTTGATATTGTGCCTATTAAGAGAGATATGATTAATGTTTCCCGAAAAACCCACTTTTTTCCACCCCTTTGGTCAATGGTTGGTGCTATCAAAAATCTTATTTGACATAAATTTTTGGCACTTATCCGACACATATTATGAACTTTGAATGGATTCGATATTGCACGTATTAAGAGAGTTATAGCGAAATTTCACTTTTTCGAAAAAAGCCCCCCATTTTCACCCCCTTCGACCGATTTAGCCCAGTAACGAACTCGACCGAGATTTTATAGGTATACATCTTCGGTAAAAAATTCGAAGTAATTGGTGCAAAATTACGGCAGTTATCGTGTCCACAAGAAACTGATATACATATATATATACATATATATATATATATACATAAATTATATATAAACTTTTGAACTGACGGTGGTTTTGGGGTCTGGGGGATGTGAAACGCGAAGATATGTCGAAATTTTCCGGAAGTCGAAACATGGGACCTATTGCAATAGTTAGCTTTCTAATGAAATCTACCTAAAACTATGGTCACTCCCGGAACCTAGTTGCCTTCAATTAACTCATGGAATCCTACTTCCATACAACACTACAATAGGGATTGTTATTTATCTCATATGTCTTATAAGACCATTATCACATAAAAAAAACTACGATCTGAACAGGCAAGCGGAAATATCAATCTACAAGGACCTCGGTTCAACGCCCGGGTCATTAACAACTTTAAACACTCACGGTGTATTCATTACTCCTTACAAGACGGCCTTCAGACACCCCTCCTGCTCCGAGGGTCTGACCGTGATACTTGAGAGTTATTTATGACTATACGGGAACCCTCCCGTCTAGTCTAAGCTAGAGCTCTCTTTAATGCTTTTATTCATTCTCAATTCTTTGGGGAGACCTGGCATTCTATTCGTCGTTTAAATTCAACAATATTATTGGGCTCATAAACCACATTCGTAATCTTGGCATTTATTAATTATGAAAGGTCCTCATTGATTGGGGAAGAGATATACACATTCTACGACGAATAATAAAGGGGCTTTCACTATAAGAAGATTCTGAGTTCGAATCTCTTCACATGCCTCGGGAACCATTCCCATATAGAGGACTATACAAAATGCGATTTAGGGTCAGCCTATAGCTTATAAGACCTACGCTCAATACCATACATTTGCTCCCTTTCAATACAACATACACAATGGCCTCGTGATACTACGTCACAAATAGAGGACTTACACCAATTCTCAATTCATTACAATCAACTACCTCTCATAAGTAATTTACCAAGTACATTAACTTTTACGCGTTCCTAGCGTGGCATTTTATTTTAATTGCGCTCCTTTGCGCTATACTTTATTTTAAAGCCTAGCGTCATCCAAAGAACTGATAATATCATATTAACAATTGATCACATCTCAATTTTTATATTATTCTTTTCCTTTGACAATAACTTTCTCTCTTTTTAAGAACATGCATTTGAACATCATGTCTATACTTTTTATTAAGGCTCGAACGCTCTTATATTCACATCAATTAATTTGATCTTTATTTAATATTTCCTTACTTGGTTATTATTATTATTATTTCATATCTTCATTCTTTACACAAGCTCAAAAGCTATTTCTTTCATATAACTCAAATTTTATTTAAATATCTTTCATGATAATTATTAATATTTCGCTTGCTCTTATGACATTCGTCAAATACACTGACATTTTATTCATATATTTCCTCTACTGGATTTATTCTTTTACATAATTATTTATAATTTCTCAAATTTCATTTATTGTTCAGACCGCGTTCTTGTTTATTCAGTATTTATTTATTTAAACGCATCCCTTTTACTCAAAAACTCCGGTGGATTTGTACACAATCATTTCCCGATACCAAAATATAATGAAATTCATTACTCACATGTTTTTAAGGTCGTCTCATGACCTTTTTCCTTGTGCGGTGTTTCATTTTGGCCCACTTTTAACTTACTCCATATTGTAGAAATTCATCTCATGTACAAACACTTCTTGACACATATTCAATACACTTAACATTGACAACATTTTTAATACACTGGTGTATCCATTTAGAACACACAATAAACACTAAAAAATATTATTTTAACACACAATCTTGATAGATTTACACTTCACCACTTTTGATCACTAGGCCGTATTTTCCTAGCCTATCACACGTGACCTCTTAATCTCCCGTTTCCAAGGATGAAATTTATTCAATGTCGGCTTCCTATCCTGCAGAATACGAAAGTCTCGAATCATCTACTTTTCCCTGGAATCCTAATTCTTCGAATCCTATTCTGGATGACCGGCTATTTCTCTAGCTTGAACGGCTTCTTTTCAGATCTAGTTTATCGATCCTAGTGAAAGTCTGTTCGGATCGAGGTCCCCTCGATAACCTATCGATGATCGATGGATTTATTTTATAGCAGCTAGTACTTCTCGAGTCTAGTGCTTTAGAATAGTTCGTCTGCTTTCTGGAGATAATGTCTATAGTATCCGATCTTCTTTGTTTATTCGGTTCCCGCACTCCTACTTTTCTGAAATACGTTGCGAACCTTACTCTGTTTTTCCCTATTTGGGTTCTTTAAATTAGATAACTGTTTATCTTCCTGTTACGGTACTTCCGTACGTTATGATTTTTTTCCCGGTCGTTTATTTAAAGACCTATCGCCTTAAGTCCAACGTTCGCAGCCTGCTCTGACTATATTTTACGAACTTTTCACTGTAAACTTGTGTACTGTCGGACCTAAATCCTGTAACTAGGATTTTCCTAATTTTTCAACACGGCGATACTTTAATATTTCTTCTTTACAACTCCTTATGGAGGCACGCAAGTTGTTAATACTGCGACGCCTGTGGCTATCGAATATTAATTCTGCGGTGTAATACAGCGTTTCTCCCCTCAAGGAGTACTGGTAAACTGTCTTCGGTGTGAAGCAGAGTAACGCCCCACACGGCTGTCTGAATACTGATGCGTAGCAACGCCCCCTCGGGCTGTTTGGAACTGCTTGTACTGATGCTCCAGCGTCACGTCCCCTGGACTGTTTGAAACTGCATTGATGATCGTGACACAGTGTCACGCCCGCAGGCTGACAATAACTGCATATACTGTTGATGCTCCAGCGTCACGCCCCCCTGGACGGACTAATACTGCATATACTGTTGATGCTCCAGCGTCACGTCCCCCGGACTGACTCGTAACTGCATGATGATAGTGATACAGCACCTCCCCTCACGGAGTCTGTCGTGAACTGCATGTTTGGCTTGGTGATGCCAGGAGCTTTATACTCTTTCGCTACAAAAAGATAAGTCTCTAGCCCTTTCCGTGCCCAACTTTTAAAATAATGGTTGCACCATTATAAAAATTATACCTTCAAAAAGCTCGTCTTCTCAATGTTAAATAATCTCATTGCGCATAAGAATCGTTCGTGCAATTCGGAGATATTAATTAATTTCTCGTCCTCAACTGTGTGGGTGTTGCTGTTCATTTGCATTCTCCCCTCTCCACAGGCCTTGGTAAATCCCCTATGACGTCTACTTGCGTTTGCAGTTTTCTCCTGTGGAATTATTAAAGGGTTTTTCTTTACACAAAAATCTCTAATTCGAAATGATTCACCGTACTGTAATTGTTTACTTATTTTTATACTCGTAAACGGGTTAAATTTAATTATTACTCTTCTGGCGCATAAGCGGTGTTGTCGTTTTCAAGCAAGCTCAGCTCGATTTCCGAGTCAGGCTTCCTTGTCTAACAGTCGAAATTTTCCACTCGGTTATTAATACTCATGACCAGCTCCTTCTGAATGTCAAGAGGGGTGATCTCATCTCTCGAACACCTGGCTCGCGCTGCTTGCACAACGTTAGGCTAGAATCCTGGCTTGATCTTTCTCTATGTCACATTAGAAACTGTACGTTTCTTTCATTTCTTCCCCAAATACATGGATTCGACCTCCTTGGACCCTATGGCACATGGGTTCAATACTATGAGCGTAAGAATTGTTCAGCATGAAAAGTTCTACAAAAAGCAAGGGAGAGCATATCTCTATCTTCAATACATCGCCCACTATAAGTGTTTTTACGTTTTCATTTCTTCCAACAATCTCCATTCAGTTACTGAGGCGACAGTTTACGAGCTAGCTAGGGGCGAGTCTATCACCCCAGTTACAGCTTAGCTAGCTGACGAGCTTATTGCCCCAGATACAGCCAGCAGCAAACTGTCGAGTCGTGTTGAGTTAAAAACTTTAAAGAAGAGTGGTTGTGTTTGGAGTTTCCCTGGAAGTGCAACTCGGCTTTTCTTCATTTCGCCTGTGAACTTTTCGTTCCGCGAAATTCACAGTCAAGTTAAGATTGGACGGAAGGGGGATTTGTGTTTCATGCACCTCACCATTCTTAAATTATGTCTGACAAGAATTTGTTGCACATGCATCTCCATGATAATATAATTAATAGTCCAGTCAGTGATTTTAACCCATCATGCCGAGACGTTAAACGGATATTGGTCGTTGTTTATTGACATTGAAAAAAAAAGCGCTTAACACGTAATGCATTCATAACTGTTCCCGGGTGAAGCCGGGTCGGGTTGCTAGTAAAAGATAAATGAATAAATGAGGTGCCCTCAGATTTTAAGACGAATTATATCATCCCTATACCTAAGAAAGTAGGAGCCATGGTCTTAAGTTAGAAACCAACCCGACATTTGCCTGGAATAGAAGTGGAAAACAACGAAAAACTTTCCAATATGACTAAGATGGGAATTGAACCCACCTCTTCTCAATTTTGCCTCATGAGGCTGAGTGTACCCCACTCCAGCTCTCAGACCAGAATTAAATTTCTTGGCAGAGCCGGGAATCGTACCCGTACCTCCAGGCCTACAGCCAAGAATTCTAGCCACTACACCACGAGGTGGTCCCACTTAAATAGAATGTGGGCGTAGGAATTTGGAGATAGGAGTGCAAGTCGCGGGAACTCTGATGCATGTCGTGAGAGCGGCCTTTCTTATGACTTCCTTCACTCAAAATGAGGGAAGAAACAAGACGGCACATTATGTGAAACCGCAACAGCAACCACCCCTCATATTGACTCTAAAACTAACCGCACCTAACATAAACACAGAACCCTCCGCCAAGTGGTACAGTATGTAGGTTACTTTCTCTCCCCCCTTCCCTGTCACGTCCGAGCGGCGTAGTCGTGGCGTTTAATCACACAAGGCGACTGCAAGTCTGTAGATTGAAGGTTTGAATATCGGCACTGATATATAATAGCTATCCTGACTTTTTCCTTGAGTTTATTATTAGGGTAAAGTCGGGAGAGATGGAGCACTGTCTTTAAAATTATCTTAGAGACTACATCTTGCCTTAAAAATTAGATGAAATTCATGGAAACTTTAAGGACACACTATTTATAAATTTAAACATACAGTTGTATGCACCTTTGTACATTAAGAATAAAAGGAAATATAATAGGAAGATTGTTCTTTTCCATCTCTCCCACTGGGGGGGGTTAGATGACGCAATAGTGGAGGGGTTTGAGTCTTCAGACTTTTGACTGGTTTGATGCAGGTCTCCATGCCTCCCTGTCCTGAGCTAATCGTTTCATTTCTACATAGCTACGACACCCTACATCCGAGGCAATCTGTTTAACATATTCTTACCTTGGTCTACACTTACAGTTCTTGTCCTCGACCATTCTTTCCATAACTAAGCTTGCTATTCCTTGGTGTCTTAATATGTGTCCTACCCAACCTATCTTTTCTCTTCATTAGCGGTCACCAGAAACATACATACATAGATACATTTTTTGCATTCGCCAACTCTCTTCTTTTATGAAAACCACGTCTCAGAACGTGGAGGAGAGGTGATTAATGTGATAACACTCACCGACACTCTATTTTTTCAAGTAAAGGCGTATTAGCCTACTTTCGATTTTTACAAAAAATGAAAGTAGACTTATGAGATCACTACAGGGCGAAGAAAAGTGTGTCTGTCTGTGTGTGTGTATGTGTGTGTGTGAGTCTGTGTGTGTGTGTGAGTGTGAGTACTCTGAATGTCTACCCCCCCCCTATCAATTCGAACACGGTGAGCGCAAATTGAACGAAATTTGGTACAAAGGTAGCACTAGCAAAGGACACCTCAGTGTCATGTTTTATATCGCCGCCATATTGACGGAAACGTAATGGCGGCCACACAAATGTTCAAAGCTTAAATCAAATTACGACTAACCTAATCATCCGATCTCTACCAAATTTTGCAACAACATACTTTATGGGGGCAGCATCCTTTGACCAAACTAATAGGTCATCAGCCTAATAGTTCGCGGATGGCGGCCATCTTTGTGTGAAAATCGATTGCCCCTGTTAATTCGAACACGGTGAAACCGAATGGAACGAAATTTGGTACAGAGATAGTACTAGCAAAGGGCACCCCAGTGTCATGTTTTATATCGCCGCCATCTTGACGGAAACGTAATGGCGGCCACACAAATGTTCAAAGCTTAAATCAAATTACGACTAACCTAATCATCCGATCTCTACCAAATTTTGCAACAACATACCTTTATGGAGGGAGCATCCTTTGACTAATCTAATAGGTCATTAGCCTAATAGTTTGCGGATGGCGGCCATCTTTGTGTCAAAATCGATTACCCCTATTAATTCGAACACGGTGAAACCGAATGGAATGAAATTTGGTACAGAGGTAGCACTAGCAAAGGGCATCCCAGTGTCATGTTTTATATCGCCGCCATCTTGACGGAAACGTAATGGCGGCAACACAAATGTTCAAAGCTTAAATCAAATTACGACTAACCTAATCATCCGATCTCTACCAAATTTTGCAACAACATACTTTATGGGGGCAGCATCCTTTGACCAAACTAATAGGACATCAGCCTAATAGTTCGCGGATGGCGGCCATCTTTGTGTGAAAATCGATTGCCCCTGTTAATTCGAACACGGTGAAACCGAATGGAACGAAACTTGGTACAGAGGTAGTACTAGCAAAGGGCACCCCAGTGTCATGTTTTATATCGCCGCCATCTTGACGGAAACGTAATGGCGGCCACACAAATGTTCAAAGCTTAAATCAAATTACGACTAACCTAATCATCCGATCTCTACCAAATTTTGCAACAACATACTTTATGGGGGCAGCATCCTTTGACCAAACTAATAGGTCATCAGCCTAATAGTTCGCGGATGGCGGCCATCTTTGTGTGAAAATCGATTGCCCCTGTTAATTCGAACACGGTGAAACCGAATGGAACGAAATTTGGTACAGAGGTAGTACTAGCAAAGGGCACCCCAGTGTCATGTTTTATATCGCCGCCATCTTGACGGAAACGTAATGGCGGCCACACAAATGTTCAAAGCTTAAATCAAATTACGACTAACCTAATCATCCGATCTCTACCAAATTTTGCAACAACATACCTTTATGGAGGGAGCATCCTTTGACTAATTTAATAGGTCATTAGCCTAATAGTTTGCGGATGGCGGCCATCTTTGTGTCAAAATCGATTACCCCTATTAATTCGAACACGGTGAAACCGAATGGAATGAAATTTGGTACAGAGGTAGCACTAGCAAAGGGCACCCCAGTGTCATGTTTTATATCGCCGCCATCTTGACGGAAACGTAATGGCGGCAACACAAATGTTCAAAGCTTAAATCAAATTACGACTAACCTAATCATCCGATCTCTACCAAATTTTGCAACAACATACTTTATGGGGGCAGCATCCTTTGACCAAACTAATAGGTCATCAGCCTAATAGTTCGCGGATGGCGGCCATCTTTGTGTGAAAATCGATTGCCCCTGTTAATTCGAACACGGTGAAACCGAATGGAACGAAACTTGGTACAGAGGTAGTACTAGCAAAGGGCACCCCAGTGTCATGTTTTATATCGCCGCCATCTTGACGGAAACGTAATGGCGGCCACACAAATGTTCAAAGCTTAAATCAAATTACGACTAACCTAATCATCCGATCTCTACCAAATTTTGCAACAACATACCTTTATGGAGGGAGCATCCTTTGACTAATCTAATAGGTCATTAGCCTAATAGTTTGCGGATGGCGGCCATCTTTGTGTCAAAATCGATTACCCCTATTAATTCGAACACGGTGAAACCGAATGGAATGAAATTTGGTACAGAGGTAGCACTAGCAAAGGGCACCCCAGTGTCATGTTTTATATCGCCGCCATCTTGACGGAAACGTAATGGCGGCCACACAAATGTTCAAAGCTTAAATCAAATTACGACTAACCTAATCATCCGATCTCTACCAAATTTTACAACAACATACCTTTATGAAGGGAGCATCCTTTGACAAATCTAATAGGTCATTAGCCTAATAGTTTGCGGATGGCGGCCATATTTGTGTCAAAATCGATTACCCCTATAAATTCGAACACGGTGAAACCGAATGGAATGAAATTTGGTACAGAGGTAGCACTATCAAAGGGCACCTCAGTGTCATGTTTTATATCACCGCCATCTTGACGAAAACGTAATGGCGGCCACACAAATGTTCAAAGCTTAAATCAAATTACGACTAACCTAATCATCCGATCTCTACCAAATTTTGCAACAACATACCTTTATGGAGGAAGCATCCTTTGACAAATCTAATAGGTCATTAGCCTAATAGTTTGTGGATGGCGGCCATCTTTGTGTCAAAATCGATTACCCCTATTAATTCGAACACGGTGAAACCGAATGGAATGAAATTTGGTACGGAGGTAGCACTAGCAAAGGGCACCTCAGTGGCATGTTTTATATCGCCGCCATCTTGACGGAAACGTAATGGCGGCCACACAAATATTCAAAGCTTAAATCAAATTACGATTAACCTAATCATCCGATCTCTACCAAATTTTGCATCAACATACCATTATGGAGGGAGCATCCTTTGACCAAACTAATAGGTCATTAGCCTAATATTTTGCGGATGGCGGCCATCTTTGTGTGAAAATCGATTCCCCCTATTAATTCGAACACGGTGAAACCGAATGGAACGAAATTTGGTACAGAGGTAGCACTAGAAAAGGCCACGTCAGTGTCATGTTTTATATCACCGCCATCTTGACGGAAACGTAATCGCGGCCACCCAAATGTTAAAGGCAAAAATGTAATTACGACCAACCTAATAATCTAGTCTCTACCAAATTTTGCAACAACAAATCTTTATGTGGGAAGCATATTCTGACCAAACGGCTAGATCATCAGCCCAATAGTTTGCAGATGGTGGCCAAGTATGTGTGCAAATCGATTCCCCCTATCAATTCAAACACGGTGAAACCGAATTGAACGAAATTTGATACAGAGGTAGCACTAGCAAAAGGCACCTCAGTGTCATGTTTTATATCGCCGCCATATTGACGGAAACGGAATGACGGCCACCCAAATGTTAAAATCTTAAATCAAATTTCGACCATCCTAATAATTTGATCTCTACCGGATTTTGCAACAACATGCCTTTTTGTGGTAAGCATCTTATGACTGACTACAAGGTCATCAGCCCAATAGTTTGCAAATAGCGGCCATGTATGTGTGCAAATCCATTCCCCGGATCAATTCAAACACGGCGAAACCGAATTGAATGATTTTTTTTACAGAGGTAGCACTAGCAAAGGGCACCACATATTCATGTTTAATATCCCTATAGCACGTTGTATTTCAACAAGCTACTACAACCAACATTCAATTATACTCCTTGAAAAGGACAAAGAGTTATAACAATACCCATGCATTTAGGAGAAAGTAGGCTATATGTTCTTTACTGAACATCTTGTTTTTTCTTTCTCCTCCTTCTGAATTCACTTATATGATGAACACATATCGACCATCTCGTGGTGTAGTGGAAAGCATTCTTGTCCTCGACCCTTCTTTCCATAACTAAGCTTGCTATTCCTGGGTGTCTTAGTATGTGTCCTACCCAACCTTCTTGGTTGACGCTCCGGAGGTCTGGGTTCAATCCCCGGCCCCGTCAATAACCTTAGAAACTGACGTGTAGGCTCGAACAGGATGCACTTTGTCTCTTGAGGACAATTGAGTAGCTATCTGACAATGAGGTAGTGTCCCAGTCACGGCAACCAAGGCCGAGGGGACCCGACGTTGATCACGCGTCAACTATCCCAAACCGGTGGGAGAGATGGCGCACCTTCTTAGTCCCTCGTAATATGGCTATGCTGGTGAAGGGAGAAGTCGCCCAATGAAATGCTAAAGTCGTGTATAAGAAATACCAGGGTAATAGTGAGTTATTCGAGGAATACATACATTTTTTGCACTCGTCAACTCTCTTCCTTTACGAAAACCACGTCTCAGAACGTATATACGGATGTAACAAAACTCGCTACAAAACATTCCCTCCCTCGGTGACTCAACAACTTTCCAACGACCTACCTTCACTACAGTCGTCTCGGCAACGGGTGCGCCATCTCTCCCACCTTAACCCTACAGTGCTTCCTGGAAAAATGGTATAATAATTAACCTACAGTTACACACACTATTATAGACACCATAGAAACACAGGCCATCAGACAAATTCAACACACACCCAGCTCACGGAGCTGAAATGACCATGATGTCGCAAACACCTAAATAAACTAACAACAAATTATTCTCTTTTTATAACGGGCGAGTTAGCCGTGGTCGTTACGGCATGACAGCTGGCAGTCGCTCACATTCGGGAGGCGAGGAGGTTCGAATCCCCCCGCCGGCAACCTTGAAGATGGTCTTCTGTGGTTTCCCATCTTCCTTCCAGGCAAATGCTGGGGTTGGTCCCTAACTATAGGCCACATCCGCTACCTTCCAACTCCTCGACCTTACATCCCAACTTTCCTCCCCAACGGTACTTGTAGCTCACTCATTGGGTGTCCGTCTCGAAGCAGCTACAAAACTGGCGAGCCGAACATGTCCTCGGACACTCCCGGCACTAAAAGCCATACGCTAAAAAAATATATTGGGTCTCTACATTGTTCCGGTAAAATACACTACTACTACTACTCCTACAGACACACAACAACATAGGTTATCAGACATACACTCATGTACAAGAGGCTAAATGACCACGATTTCGTAAATCCCCTAAATGGATTAACAGACCTATTTATTTCGAAATTTATTTCACCGGTCACCTGAAGAGAAGTTGCTATTGAGGCGTTGAATTCTGGTGAGTGTATTTTCTGCTAACTTCATCTCGTGGCGTTGAGAAGGATTAACTAGGGAACTGGATTCAATAACTTCTCCTTGCCATTATCTGCTTACGGTTATGGCAAAGAAAGTATAGAACCCGTATGAAGCGTGTGGATGGATGTATGTATGTGAGTGTGTGTGTGTGCATGTATAGCCTTTGTAATCTAAAGCAAACAAGGGGGCACCTCCAGTCATTCAGTAATAAACCAACACAAGTGGAAAGTTTCGGGACTGGTTGGTTGTGCGTTATAGCTAGAAACCACGAGAATTATACACTCTTCTCCCTGCGTTCCCATCGACCGAACTTTTGTTAGCCAGGCAGGCCAGAGAGAGAGTGGGAGAGGCAAGGCTCGACTCGACGTGGCGGAGTTAAAACCACAAGCCACACTAAAGTGACGCGATGCGCCACCCTCAAGTGATACATAACAAAAGTGCGCCCTCGTCGTTGTCGTGATGCTTACTGGTGTGGGCCAAGCCGAAACATTCCTTTGGAGAAACTTAATATTACGCCTAACCTCCTCTTAATGTGAAAACCCAAGACTTTCTCAAGAATGTTGCATTCTGTTGTGTTTCCTGTGACATCCTAAGTGAAGCGAGGATAATAACGGATTTTCTTTAATCCATGTAGAGAATGGAAAATTAAGTCGAAGACATTATCATCATAATTATATTCTAATTATTATTATTATTATTATTATTATTATTATTATTATTGATGCCTTTATTGTGGCTAAGTTAAGGCTTTTATCCCTCTCTTAAACTTAACCACACACAATGCAACTTATTACAAATAAATATTCAAATGCCATTCTTTATAATTTTATCATCACGTTCGGCAGATGTTATGGGATGTTAATGTACCACATAGAACAAAATTAACATTAAATAAGCAATATTTTATCCCAATTGTAATCTATGGCCTAGAAACAATGGTTACTAACAAGTGGCAAAACAGTAAGATCGAAGCGACTGAAATGAAATTCTTGAGAACATCTCTCCAGAAGACTAGAAGAGATAAAATCCGAAACTCAAAAATTAGGCAAGAAATAGATACCCAGGAATCATTATTACAGCGAATACAGAGGTCGATATTAAGATGATTTGGCCATGTGCAAAGGATGGAAATAGATGGAGTGGCAAAGAGGGAGATGGTGAGAAACATTGACGGTATTTGATTGGTTGGAAGACCAAAGAAGAGATGGATGGACCAAATCCGACAAGACATATGTGACATTGTCTGGATGTGGCAGAAGTAATGGAGCAGGAGAAGGGGTAGAATATACAGGAGTGGAAGAGACTAGTTTACAACACCCGGGCATGGAGTTGGACTCGGATGATAGTGATGGTGTTATTCTAAACCTACTAAATTTAATGGAATTTAACTATTAACTAAGCTATAATAGTACATTATGCAACGAGCCTATAATGGCAATAATTAAGACACGAGTATGTTTATAAAACTAGCGTACTGTATACGAGTGTTATAATTTCCATACGAGTGTCTTAATTGCCATTATAGGCCAGTTGCATACGACTGTTTATGTTCGACGATAATTATTATAACAATTTTATGTTCGAACATAAATATTCATAAATATTTGTCGAGATTTCGCCAGTTTGATATACTGAACAGAGCGCATGAGACGCAGAGAATGCCTTGTATTTGACCATGGCCTCCTCGATTACCCTGCTATGACACTAGGCCAGGCAGTGAAATTTAAATTATCTAATTGGTCAAACAACTGTTTCTTGAGCTCTGATTGGTGGGAGAATCTGTTTCATAATGAAAAATAGTGTTATAATGAGCCTCATTATAGTACAGTTTTCTGACATATAATAGTCAGGGTCGAACATAAAAATTACTTAAGGTAATAACAATTTATTAAGGTTTAAGTAAGATTTACTATTGTCACTCACTCACACATTCATACAGGATTATTGCTCTAGTTGGCCTACGAATTCAAGAGGAAATATTTACATGCACGTTTGAAAGTTGTTAGGGATGTACAATTTCTAACGTCACGAGGACAGTTATTCCAAATTCTAGTTCCCGACACGAGGAAAGAGTTACTGAAGGCAGATGCATGATGTAGAGGAATTGCAATTATAGATCCAGATTGCGTGCGACGGTCATGAAAGGAAGAAAGAAAACCAAACATTACTAAGAAGTATGTTTCACAAAACTCAATCACTTAAACCAGAGGGAGTCGGAAAGTGCGCTTAGTGCCAACATGTTCCAAATCTTCTCAATAGTACAGGAGGAATCTTGCATTTCTTGAAAAGTCAACGGAAGTACTGTATATATATATTTGTTTAAAAAGTGCGTTTAATGAAATAAACAAGGAGATAGCCCCTGGCAGAACTGTGTCACGTCCAGCCACTATAATTAGAAGGCCGGGAGGGTGGCCTATATACTGTATAGGGGGCGCTCTTACGTTACCGATCGGGCATTCAAAATTAACAGAATTACCTGCAGTAGTGGCAAATTTCACTATTATTCATAAATATGAACAATTTGTTTAAAAATTACGTTAAACAAATAAACAAGAAGCCTTCATAATAGTAAAGTCAGGGGTGTGGTTTAAACACGCAATATTTCTTGCACAGGTTCCCTACTCATTATTATTTGCCTGAACGGGAATGACGAGAAACCGTATCAATGTTGACAGACGATGGAGTTCTGTCGATGCCATTCCACTAGGCATCGCTTAAACGCACTAAGCTATACTGGTTGGCTGGTTTTTAATTCATGTTGCGATTATGGACACCTTTCCAGCTGTTAAACATGACGGGGTAATGATAAAAATTGCCCACTTAACATTCAATCGGTTAAGCGTCAAGCAATGTTTGCATAATTGTTAATACATGTAAAGTGATTAGGTAATGAGGATTTTGTACACCCCCACACAGTTCATTTGTTTGTTAGTTTGTTTGTGTATTTATTCGTTTGCTTGTTTATTAGGAGTCAAACTGCGTTATTCATGCCCATAATGTACTTCACGGCATTACGTGAAAATTGTCGGGCTGGTATTAAAACCCGATAATTTACAATTACAGGTATTATACATTAAACATTGATTAAAATGTAAAGGCTTTTGAGAGTAATACATAACCAATAGCAATTATTAATATTGATTTCGCTTTTATGGTCAGGTTTAAACTGTTATATAAATTTCCGTACAAGTGTTGTTATCTGTGTTTTTTGGCTGGATATGCATTAAGAGGAGTTACCTCCCTGGATTACTACCGTGGATATTATATATCTACCTGCAGCCAACTTGTTATTTCATTTGTGCACCAGGGACATTGCTGTCATCAGCCTGAGTACTGCTCGGGTGCAAGCTCTGTGAACTTACGGGGTGAGGTGAAATGGCAGGCGGGAAGAGAAGTGCCTGTCAACAGCCCGCTGTGTTATCTGACATTTATGTCTATTCCAATACTGCTAACATAGAGCCGTTGCTCCGACCACTGTAGTGTTGAGAATGAGTGAGTCACCGACCAATGTATTTGGTTCTGTTAGTACGCACGGACCGGGAACCCTCATCACTCGTCACCATCACTCCTCATAGTCCACGATCCACAATCATCTCAGGTTCATGGAGCTTCGGCCTGAGCAGTACAGTAATGTGTGGAATCTTTCCGATAATCTGAGACAGAATTGAATAACTTGAGAAAGTAACTGAGTTATCGCGCCGCCCGTCGGCTATGCTCTAACGACTCCGCACTTCACTTCAAACAGCGAACATGCAGGAGTACTAAAATTCTCCACGCAGCGCTAGTAGGTTTATACTCCAGAAATTACATCGGGACAACATACGATTGGTATTTAAATTAACCCTGGAACAGTACAGTGGGGCATTCAGTGCCCCAGAGAATTTTCGTTCCCCGATTACGTTATGTTGGTACGCCTGAAAAGCGGCCACCTCCTGTGACTTTTACTTGACTTTGACTGTCTTTCAGTCAATGTGTATACTTCTTAGCAGTGACAGTTATTTATACCCAAAACAGTGTCTCCAGGGCATTGAGTGCTCCTTCTGGCCATGATCCATGGACACCAAGACCACTGTGGTATGCTCAGAATGCAAGCATTTTGTGCGTAGACATCATAGCTTGGTGTATTGTAGTGAATGTGAGAAGTGAAAATGGTGATTATGATTATGATTACCAAAGATAGAATATCTACAATAACATTGAAATATTGCTAACATTTTTGTTTTTATTATATTCACACAGTTATTTTCATTTTACAGCCTTCATAGTTAAAGTAGTCTGTGCTACAGGGTTGATTTCACTCATTTGTAATTGCAGTTATTAGTAATACATAATTTTAATGCATCAGAGTTGTGTTTCTGTTCTGGGGTACTCAGTGCCCCACGATACCGTTACTGTTTCTGGAGAATAAGGGTACTGTTCCAGGGTTAATCATTGCTCAAGGGGTGTGCGACAGGTTTCGGGAGCCGGCACATTTCTTATCCTCGCCGCTAGATGGGGGCTTCATTCCATTCCCTGACCCGGTCGGTCGACTGGAAACAGGCTGTGGTTTTTCAACTGAGTTATCATAACAACTACATTGTGCTAAAAGTTATTACGTTGCATTTACCATTACTTACCAAAATGGCAAGAAAGTTACCGTTTCAATTACACTGTGCGAAAATTGATAGGCCTATTTTAACTTTCAGTTGGTCAACATAAAATAATTCCAATTAGTGGAATATGTGAAAAATACGTGACATAAATTGTATCTGATTAACACATACGGTAGTCTATATATACAAGGTGTATCCGTGATGATGTTACAAACTTTCAGGAATGATGGAAGAAGGCAAATGGATTCTTTTGAGATAAGGACCAATAGCCCTGAAACGATCGAGTCAACAGTCATTAATAATCGCAGTTGTTTAACGTCCGTCCTCAATTGAAGGGTTTGTTGCAAGAGGGAGGTAACTCCAAAATTCATGGAAAATTGTTTTTGCACCTAACTGTGCATTAAAATCTTTGGTGCAAGAATAAGGAAGATCCGCTAGAAACTGAACGTAATACATGTGATTAAATATTTACTCCCTCTTGCATTTGGGGCAATAGAGGCACCTCCAGGATGTAGCTGCTATTAAAACCCGGAAAAATGGTGACTTTTTCGTTTAATGTTGTTAGTTTTATAAGAGCAAAGCCTTTATTCTACATTCGCTTTATCGACTTACACGTTACTGTTTTGAATAAAGAGACATTCTCAGAAATTTTAAAATATTTTATATATGTTGGTGCAAGAAATATACAACTCCATTTCAAATTTAAATGAATGTACATGCTCTTAAACGGTCTGAACTTTTAAATTGTAGTCATGCATTACCACCGTGCATCAAGCGCTTCAAAATACATCTGTCAGAACTTTTCAAGCTATATCGTGTCATGTCTCTACTGAAAAAAATTGTAAAATGGAGTTACCCTCTCTTGCACCCGACCCTTCAATTCTACTTGTTAACAGTTGGCCGAGTGGTGGAATTTCGTCCCACAGGCGTTCTTTAACGTGCCGGAAGCCAACGACATGGGGTTGGCACAAACAATCGTAAACGACCAACGCCGTATCCACTATACCACTGCGACCGGCAGTCAAAAGTTAAAGCAAATATCGATGTGATACCTCCGACAGAGGAATACATGTAGGCCTACTGTACTGTAATGTGCTACGATGTTGCAAAGCCCCCCAAAAATCAACAACATTTGCATGGAGTAGAATTCGGGGAAACCACAGAAACCCTCTACCAAGATGTCCCAGGTAGGAATCGAATCCCCCTGTTCTATTTTATGCCTCGTGAGGCTGTGAGTGAGCGCTGTTTCCCCAGCCCAGAGTTAAATTTCTTGGCAGAGCTTGGAATTGAACCCGAACCACTGGGGTGACAGCCAAAAATGCTATCTGCTACATCAGGAGGTGGTAGGAGTTTAGATATGGTATTATGTAGGCTTTGCCTGTTTTATTCTCTGGGCTCGTGACGGCTAACTGACGGCAAAAAGAATAGAGATGATACAATGTGAGTAGGGTTATATTACCTTTACATTTTGCGTAGTACGTTTTAGTAAATTTTTATACATCTGTTGTGTTGAGAGACACGTAAGCCATTGTGCGTGAAAACAGTTTCCTTGGCATGTCTTTGTTTTAGCCTTGTAACAGAGCGGAGACTGTGGTAAGCGTCTCATCTCCTCTCTCTCTCCAGCCCATCTTCTCTCATCTACTCACAATTTGGAAATGTCTGCCCAGAGGGACCGAGTCAGAAGGAGCTAGATTACTACGAGCGAAGAAAAAGACACTGTTGTATCTTGCCGGGAGCCGTGCTACGGCAAGTAATTCGCGCAAGAAATGAGGAACTACAAGGAAATGAAGCTATAACTCATATTTGTTCAGCACTCCAGTACGCTGCCATAATTAACTACTAACCTACAATGTTTCCCATTAGCACAAGGGACAGGACCTGCATTTGATCGCAACTGAAATAAGCTGCCGTACATTGTTTTCCTTTCACTATTATTAGCAATGACCTTTATATTGCATTTTGCAGTTCAGAAATGCCCCCCCCCCCCACACAAAAAAAAAACCTCTCTGCAAGCCGGAAAATAGAGGCAGACTTCACCGGGCAAAGAAATACATTCCGAATTCACTAAATTTTCCAATTATTGCATACCTGTTGTTGTTTGAGTCTTCAGTCTTTTGACTGGTTTGATGCAGCCCTCCATGCCTCCCTGTCCTGAGCTAATCGTTTCATCTCTACATAGCTACCACACCCTACATCTTTTTAACATATTCTAACCTTGGTCTACCCCTACAGTTCTTGTCCTCGACCCTTCCTTCTATAACTAAGCTTGCTATTCCTGGGTGTCTTAGTATGTGTCCTAGCAACCTATCTCTTCTCTTCATTAGCAGTCGCCAGAAGCATCTCTCCTCTCTCAATCGTCTTAATACCTCTTCGTTTGTAACCTTATCTACCCATCTGATCTTCATCAGTCTCCTGTAACACCACATTTCAAACGCTTCAATTCTCCTCTTTTCTGCTGCACCAATAGTCCAAGTTTCACTTCCATAGAGTGCCACGCTCCAGACAAAGGCTTTCAAAAATGACTTCCTAATACCTAAATCTATATTCAAAGTCAACAGTTTCTTTTTTGTAGAAATGCTTTCCTTGCCTGAGCCAACCTACATTTTATGTCCTCTTTGCTTCGTCCATCACTGTTTATTTTGCTTCCTAAGTAACAGAAGTCTCCTACTTCCTTCAGCTTTTCACCTGCCAATTTGATGTCCATAGAGGTTTCTGATTTATTTCGGCTGCATTCTAGTATTTTTGTTTTACCATTATTAATTTCCATCATGTAAGACGGAGTACATACCATTCAAAAACTCATTCAAATCCTCAGGCTTGTCGGCCAAGATGACGATGTCATCAGAAAATCTCAGAGTTGAAACTATTTCTCCTTGAATCTTCACTCCCACTTTAAATTTTTCTCCAATTTCCTTCATTGTTCGTTCAATGTCAAGATTGAAAAGTATGGGCGATAAGTTGCAGCCTTGCCTTGCACCTTTCTGAATACCAGCTTCTCTCGCATGTCCTTCAGCTCGAATGACTGCTGTCTGGTTTCTGTATAAATTGTAGATCACCCTCCTATCCCTGTACTTCATTCCAATCGTTTTCAAAATATCAAACAATTTAGTCCAATCAACGTTATCAAAAGCCTTTTCTAAGTCTACAAATGCCATGAACGTTCTCTTATCTTTCCTTATTCTACCTTCCAAAATCAGCCTAAGACTTAGTACAGCTTCCCTTGTTCCTACATTTCTCCTGAAACCAAACTGGTCTTCACCCAACTCCGTTTCTATCTGGCTTTCCATCATCTTGTAAATTATTCTAGACATGGTCTTTGAAGCATGAGCAATGAAGCTGATTATACGGTAATCTTCACATCTGTCAGCTCCCACTTTCTTTGGTATAGGGATGATAACATTCTTCTTGAAATCAGGGGGTACCTCACCTGTCTCATAAATCCTACCCACCAAGTGAAATAACCTGATCAGACCTTCATCTCCTATGCAGCGTAGCAACTCAATCGGTATATCATCTATGCCTGGTGCTTTGTTCCTGCGTAAGTCTTCCTACGAAAGTTCTAAATGACTCAAACGTATTTTAGCCGATGACGCGGTGGCTGCTGATTTCGTCATCCGCTTTATAAGTGAGAGTTGGTTAGGACCAGCAATATAAATTTTCCAGTGTACATTGACTCAACGACTTGTTCGTTTTAGAATGCAGAAATTTTGTTTTTCCGTAATTTTTGTTTATATTATAATTATTAGTTTTATTTAATTCTTTGTTTTATTAATTTTCGGTCTTTTCAAATGTAGGTGTCCAAATCTAAATTTTAAATTCCATTCCAAATGTGTATACTTTAATCTGTATTAAGAGTGGCAGATGACCTCGTAGTTCCGCCTCTTTAAACAACAATAACTATCTAAATAGCTAACTATCTGAAGTTCCGCATGTTTACCACAAGAGAAGCCCCATGTTCTTATAATTCCGAAAATATTTTGCTCATCCCTTAGCGTAAGGGTGGGTCATATAAAAAATTCATGGAGACAAAAGATTTAGATATTTTATAGAGGATTATTGACTATGAAACTGTTGTGGTATTGCGCCTATTAATGGAGGTATGATTTCTTTTCTCCAAAAACTCCGTTTTTTTCATCCGTCTGGCCAATGGTTGGTGCTATCAAAAACCTTTACGGAGAGAAGTCTTTGGACCTTATCCGAAGAATAGTATGAACTTTGAATGGATTTTACATTTTAGAAATAGCCCCCCCCATTTCCTCGCCCTTGGTCCAATTTTTCACATTAACGAACTTGACCGAGCGATTGACTGGTGATACATTATTTAATATTTAAAAGTTATTGGTGCAAAATTACGGTAGTTTTCGTGTCCACAAGAAAGTGATACATAGGCCTATAGATGTATAAATTCTATATAGGCTAAACATTTGAACTGACGGTGGTTTTGGGGTCTGACAAGCGTAGTATCAGGTAAGACAGGTCAAAATCTATCTTGAAACTTTGTGGACGCAATCGTTGTACTATAAGAGGACAACTTGTGGAAAATCAGCCACCAGATTGAACTGCAAGGCTCCGAAATTATGTATAGAATCTTTCATATAAATCAATGGGAGGTAGCGAGTATCGTACATGTTGGAATGGACAGCCCTGACCACCCAAGTACTCAAGGCTGGTGGGAAGTAGCCGCACGCTCCAGTCTGCGTATACGGCCCGCATAGCTACTACTCTGAGTGCCACAGGGATGTCCAGCTCTGCCAGCCGTCATACCTGATACTTCCCATGTCAGAACCCAAAACCACCGTCAGTTCAGTGAAATGCGAAGATATGTTGGATTTTTATGGAAGTCGCAACAAGGTACTTATCCAATTGGTAGCTTTCTTATGAAATCTACCTAAAAACGTTTTCTGCTGTACTTTACTTCTCTGGCACGTGGCAAATATAAGTACACTGCCCCTTACATCACGTTTTGCAGTTCAGAATTGAAAAAAGTAAAAGTTTTCAATATGCTTTTCATCTCTTAATTCGCCCCGTTGCGTAGTGGCTAGCATTCTTGGCTTTCACTGCGGAGGCAGGGGTTCGATTCCCGGCTCCGCTGAAAAATTTAATTCTGGTTTTAGGGCTGGAACGGGGTATACTCAGCCTCGTGAGAAAGAAAACTGAGAAGAGGCGGGTTAGATTCCTACCTCAGCTATCCTGGAAGAGGATTTCCGTGGTTTCCCACTTCTACTCAAATAAATAGGGATACATGGCCATAATGTTACAAAGCCTCTTAAGAATCAACAACGACAACAACAGATTTACATCTCTGGCACTTGGCAACTTATAGTAAACACTTGGCAATAATCATCATCACTGCGACTTTTATCACGTGTTGGCGTTCAGAACTGAGAAAAACGATATTTTCTGCTGTGCATTACGTCTCATGCACATTTACTGCAAATATATGCCCGTGCTGGCCTTGGAGTGTAGCAGTAGCTTGCTTGCCTCTTATCTCGGAGACCCCAGCTTCGACTCGCGGCTCCAACAGGGATTGTAGAACTGAAGTGTGGACTGGAATGAGGTGCACTCTTACGGACAAGTGAGTACCCGTCTGAGCCGTGGTCAATAAAGCCAATATTAACAGCTGAGGGGACAGGACGCACTGATTCCACAATCTGGAGGCCATAATACTGAGCAGTGGTCGTTTGGCATGGCTAAGGCCCTCAAGATTTTCGTCTGTTATTAAAAGCGTAGGCCGGCCTGTTCACGGTCCATTGTGAACTGAACCGGTCACACTAAATTTACTTGTCAAATCCTAAACGGTATCCCAGTTTGGACACTTTGAATTAGGAAACGCCACCTGAAATTTTCGGTTTACATTTTCTATAAACCGATAGCCTTCGCCCTTCAAGCAGCAAGTAAGCGCTGCGAAGAATATTCACTGGCGCCCTGCATTACCTTTCTAATTCTTCTTCTTTCGTAACCATCCATATGCCTGCTTCTGAAATGCCCTTCGTCTTCAGTGCAGTTTAGGTTGTTCGTCATCCTATCCTCAACCTCTCCTTGGCTGCGTGGCTCAGCAGTAACGTTCTCGCCTGCTAAGTCTAAGATTATGTATTTTATTTATTTAGCGTATGGCTTTTAGTGCCGGGAGTGTCCGAGTACATGTTTGGTTCGCCTGAGTCTGTAGCTGCTTCCAGAGGACACCCTTAGGGAGAGCTACAAGTTCCGTTACATTTCAAGTTGTTCCAACATTCGCTACCAGATATCAATGATACCTAGTGGTGAACGTTGGAACTTGGATAGAGCGTTTTGAAGAAATCTAACCTAATAATTTAGCTTCACACAAGTTTAGTCTGTGGAAGGATCTTTTACATGCCATAAATCTATGTCATGGGGCCGACTTGACTTCCCCTCCGAAGGAAGGCATACTGAAGGATGTTTAACTCTCTTAAAAAATCCGACGACTTTGGCCGGGTATGAAACCGCTATCTTGGGCACAGCAGTTCAGCATGCTACCAACTACGCCACCGAAGCCTTTACCTTGGGATGAGCTACAAATTCTATTCAATTTCAAATAGTTCCAACATTCGCTACAGATGCCACTAACACCCAGTAGTGATCTTTGGAGCAATGATAAGAGTTAGTTATTGTTGTTTTAAGGGGCGGAACTACTAGGTCATCTGCTCCTCTTAACACAGATTAATGTATACAAATTTGAGTTGGAAATTAAAAGTTAGAGGTGGCCGCCTAAATTTGAAAAGATCAAAAATTAATAAAACAAAAAATTAAATAAAACTAATAATTATAATATAAACAAAAATTACATAAAACAAAAATTCAGAATAAAACAAGAAGTTCCGTGAAGAACTATACAGCCTACTTTTCATGCCAATGATTATTCTACAGAATATGAACCTATCTAGAATAATGACGAAATTAAGTTGGTAATATCGAAATATCTAATTAGTTCAAAATATACCTGGTATAATGTAGCCTAATAGAGCACTACAGTTGGCAGCCCTGGTGACTGAATATATTCTTAGTTCCATCTCTTAAGGTACAGAATACAAAATTTGGTTGAAGTCCAATGGACGTTACATGCAGTTAGACACTGGATCTATCAGCAGGCGTAAAAGCATGTTGCCAACAATACCATGCGTGTGCTGGTCAGAAATAATCTGAAATATTATGATATCTTGTTGTGCCAATTTTGGATGAAATCCATTTGTGAGTATAGAAGTTACATGTATTTTAAAATTGGACATATCAGCAGGCATAGAATCATGTTGTCAGCACTGCCTTGTATTAATTACTCCAAATTAATCTAGAATGTCAGGTGCTATACGTGTGCAAAGTATAGAGCTGTTGGCTTGCATACTTTCTGATATATTGATATTAGGGTAAAAAATATAGACAGCATTTATTAACAGTTGGCAGCCCTGATTGCACTGAAGAATACTTATAGTCATATCTGATATGTTACACATAGCACATGCGAAATTTGGATGAAATCCTACTGATAGTATAGAAGTTACATGTATTTAAAAATTGGCCCTATCAGCAGGCTTAGAATCATGTTGGTAGAACTGACGTATGTAAGTTACTCCAAAATTAATCAAACATGTCAGGTACTATACGTGTGCATAGTTTAAAGCTGTCGGCTTGCACACATTCTGATATATTGGTATTTGGATAAAAAAATAGAGAGAGCAATTATTAACAGTTGGCAGCGCTGGTGGCTCCTAAGAATACGCTCAGTCATATCTGTTTATGTACAGATATTACATACAAAATTTGGTTGAAATCCAGTTGATAGTGTAGAAGTTATATGCATTTAAACATTGGACCTATCAGAAGGCTTAAAATTATTTTGGCAACACTGTCATGGTTGGCCTCCTGGAAATTAATCTAAAATAGTATTATCTACATGTGTGCCAATTTTGGAATAGCTCCTATGCATACCTTGCAGGATATCCAACATGGAGCTCAAATTTCTAGTGCGTTTTTTCAGCAGTTGGTAGCACTGTCATCATTTTCAAATATGGACGTGAGCTATTCCGGTGCACATCTTTACTCATACTAAATTTGGTTTTGATTGCTTCAGCCGTTTAGGAGTTGATAGGGGGGGGGGACACACACACAGCCAGACAGACAGACAGACAGACAGACAGACAGACAGACAGACAGACAGACACACATTTGCCCGATCTCATAAGACTACTTTTTCCTCATTTTTGCAAAATGTGAAAAGTAGGCTAAAAACAAGTCTTGGAGTCAATACACACTGGAAAATTTAGTCTAAGATAATGAGATCGAATCCCGGCGCAGTCAGTTGGCATTTGAGGGTGCATATATGTGAGGGAGCTGGCCCCGTGGTGTTGAGGTAGCGCACCTGCCTCGCACCCGGAGGTCCCGGGTTCGATTTCCGGCTCTGTCAGGTATTTTAGAAACTGACGTGAGAACTATTGAGTAGCTGTTTGACAGTGAGTCAGCGCCCCGATCACATAGACCAAGATTAACCCAACGCGCTCACCACGCGCCATCCCATTATCTGAAGGCCAAATGGCTGGGCAGCGGTCGCTCGGTAGGCCTAGGTCCTTCATGGGCTGTAGTACGGGGTTTGGTTTAGTTTGGATTGCTTTTGAATGTGAGGGAGCCGTATCAGTACATCTACTGGAAAAATAAGATCCCATTTGGGACAAAATTCCTGCACCACGACGTCTCTAAAAGCCGCGGGAATTCACAGGCACGTAAAGCCAATAATAATATTATTATTATTATTATTATTATTATTATTATTACCGGTATTATTATTATTATTATTTGCGTACATTCCCCTTTAAAGAGAGCGCTAAAACACAAAAATCTAGCATTGGAGATGGCTCTTTTCCTCTTCCCAAACACCTTTAATCGGTTCACTGAGTGCCTTCTCCTCTTCATCTGTCCATTTACTGAACAAAATCAAAATTTCTGTTTTTTTGATTTTTTGTCTACAAATGCTGCGGTCGTGGATGCTTTCTATGCTGATAACTTATGTAATTGTTGTTAATCATCCATATTTTCTTTGTACCAAGAAGTACCCAATTTCGACGTAGATTATTATTATTATTATTTCTTCGATTGGGCCAACTACGGACCACGTCAGTTCAACTGTCTCTTCTTCCGAGCTCTAACTACTGCCCAGTGTTCCCGCATTCGTCTCCGGTGTTGTTCTTTTCTCTCTTGAGACCAAGCCTTCCCTGTCTTCAGCTTCGGCTTTTCCTGGAAACCTTTGTGCGTACGTAGATTTTCCTGAAGTGGAACACGCTCCTGGATATCTTTAGGGGAAATTTCCATTTCACGTAGATCTTTCTCAACTTCCGTGAACCATGCCCCTTTGGTGTTCTTATCTTGAAAGTACGTCAATATCCGTTTTGATGCCTGGGCTCATTCGTGTCACGTGGCTATAAAAGACAATCCTTCTTTTTCGAATCGTGCCACTGATCTTCTCCACGTGCTTGTACAATTTGTGGTTGTGACGCCTTCTGTACTCGCTGCTTTCTTTGATGGGACCCAGTATTTTCCTCAAAATCTTCCTTTCTTTAGCCTCTAGTTTTTCCATTAGACCTTTCTTGTTCATTATTAGAGTCTCAGCCGCATACAGAGCCTCTGGTCGAATAACAGTTCAGTAATGTCTAATTTTGGCGTTTAAGGATATCGATCTCTTATTGTAGATGTCTTTAGTCAGGTTGTATGCCATTTCCATTTTATAAATGCGTGACAAGAAGGCTTCCTTCTCTGATAGGTTATGCTCTATCCATTCACCGAGGTATTTAAACTATTCTGCGTTCTGAACTTGTATTATTATTATTAGTCTATGATAATTATTATTATTATTATTATTATTATTATTATTACTATCCCCTTGGCTCCTTGGTTCCACAATCACAAAGACCGTCTGTACAATATGATCATAATTTTGTTGTTTGACATGCCCGTACGACTATAATTTTCTCTCGCCAGATTCTCACTAATAGAGGTGAATTAGAAATTTCTCTCTTTGGTCATTGAAAACATGGTAGGTCAGCCGCAGCACCCATGTATCCGTGATGTGCAAAATGCTTCTCCCTCCCAAACATTCAGAGCAATATATGAGACTTTGGCTGATTCTCTTGGACTGATTCGCACATTTGTTTCAGTAACAGTAGAGTACACTTTGGTAAATTACAAATGGCACTAATATACCGGATGTAACAACCAGATCAACTACAGTATTTGAATAATACCATTAAGCATGATGTTTCATGAAATCCAGGACATGATAGCTACAATTTATAATGCTATTATTATCCAACTCCCTATTAACCTTTCATTGTTGTTGAATTATGGAATATTTAACAAATATTATGCATACATTTTCAACAAAACTAGCGGCGAATTAAAAACATTTAATATTTCAGTGAGCCGAATTGAATGAGAAGCATATTTTTATGGGTGATGCAATATCAGTTGAATATTATCGAAACAGGGCGGCTTCGGTGGCGTAGTTGGTAGCATGCTGAGCTTCTAAGCCCATGGTCGCGGGTTCAAACACAGCCGATGTCGTCCGATTTTTATAGCGTTAAAAATCCCTCTGTATGCCTTCCTTTGGAGAGGAAGTAAAGCCGGCAGCCTCATGTCATAGATTCATGGCATTAAAATTAACCTTCCACTAACTACAATTGTGTGAAGCCATAATTTGATGGTTAGGTTTGATTAAGGCTCTTAAGTTATAACGGTCGTCACCAGGCACTGGTTGCAATGACATCTAGTAGTAGCGAAGTTAACAGCTAGGTGTCGTCGACGGTAGCATTAGGTAGCGAAAGGAGGAACTACTTGAAATTATCGTCGCAGTCCTTACTTGAATTAAAAACAGATAACACACACTAATACAGTTAACACTAGTTATCAGACAGATACCGACAGTAGTGGCTAAAGTGCTGCGTTAGGTCATGGGACCAAGCTCTCTGCTGACTCGGTATACGCGTGGGTTCGAGCCCCACCGTCGGCTGTCCTTGAAATGGTTTTCCGTGGTTTCCCATTTGCAACATCAGGCAAATGCTGATACAATACCTTCTGACAGGCCACGGCCGCTTCCTTCCACATCTTTGCCGAGTTTCATTCATCTTTATCCATTCCATCTCTCATCCCGACGCGCAGGTCGCCCATGGGCGTTGACTAGAAAGACCTTCACTCGGCCTCTCAGAAAACTACACGAAAAAAAACAAAAAACAGACACATTCTACACACACCCAAAGTACACGGGGCTACGCAGCCCCTAAACTAAGGAACCAACCAACCTTATCCAAAAAGATCATTAATTATTTTAGAATACCCTAAGTTATCATTACTTGACACCCTATTCGGCTTCGCACGGAAGTAGTTATGAATTGGCGCTAAAAGGCTAAACTCAAATCCTTTGCAGACGCAATATATCTGCTCTACTAGGATGTCTTCATCTAATATTGCATGAATGCTGTCCCTGGCTTTGGGCGTCTGATTCTGGGAAATACTCGCTCGCTAGCTAGCTGACTGACTTGCTCGCTAGCTAGTGAAAGGCTGTTAATTTTAATCGATTAATTTCAGTTATCAAGTAATCGATTAATGAATCAGAAAAATCGAATTGTTTGTACGACTAACGATTAATCGATTGTGCGTTTAATCGATTAATTGGTTGGTTGAATAATACTGATTAATAGTTTTGTCGATTAATCGGTGTACTATATAATAATAATAATAATAATAATAATAATAATAATAATAATATCGTATGGCCTCGGGTGCCGGGAGGAAGCTTTGTAATATGACACCCAGAGGGTAGCTTGCATGTCGAATTTCGATGTTCCTTGAATCACTATGAAATTCAAGGAGGTTAGATATCTAAGCTCCTTGAACACTATAGCGCTTTCTAGTAGAGAAATGAGGAACTTTGTGTTGGCGGAAACTCCCGAGATTAATTTTGCCGTTATGAACACGGCCTGCAGAATTCAAATGGGTTCTTCGAGAGGTCAACATCGTATGGCATGCGTGTCGTTTTTTTTTTTTTTTTGCCGCGTTTCAAAAATCACTTACCACAGCCAGGAGCGAACCTGCAATCTTGGGGTTAGTAGACCGACACGCTATCCACTCACCCACCGTGGCAAGCTATCGATGTAATTATCTCATTTCACTACCGCGTAAAAGTACAGAAAAATGTACTCTCCTGACACATATTACTCTTCCAGTATTCGCTGAGAGGATATGGTATTCACGTTTCCGAGAAGGAAAATTCGAACTGTTTGTTGAAGACCTTCTCTTTTTGATGCAAAGTAAACACATATATTGCCGCTAAACTGTACGAAATACAGTCATTTATCGAAACAACTCATAAGCTACCTATTCTAAAATGGATTCACTAATTCAGAAACCTACGTGGGCGTGCACAACAGCTGAGCAAAGTTCATTTGCTGAAGCAATTCACACACCACATATTATGAGATGGATTTTCTAATTTCGAAACTTCCGCGGGCAGGAAACACGACAACTAACCAATGTTCATTTGTTCAAACCAATCACGTACAACCTATAGTGAAATGGATTTTTTAATTCCGAAACTTTTGCGGTCAAGCACACGACAACTAACCAATGTTCATTTGTTCAAACCAATCGCGTACAACCTATTGTGAAATGAATCTTCTATTTCCGAAACTTTCGTGGGCAAGCACATGACAACTAACCAATGTTCATTTGTTCAAACCAATCGCGTACACCCTATTGTGAAATGGATCTTCTAATTCCGAAACTTTCGCGGGCGAGCACACGACAACTAACCAATGTTCATTTGTTCAAACCAATCAGACGCCAACACTCATTTGCTTAAAACTAATCATGTGCCATCCATTGTAAAATGGATTTGTTGTTGTTTGAGTCTACAGTCTTTTGACTGGTTTGATGCAGCCCTCCATGCCTCCATGTCCTGAGCTAATCGTTTCATCTCTACCTACCACACCCTACATCCGAAGCAATCTGTTTAACATATTCTAACCTTGGTCTACCCCTACAGTTCTTGTCCTCAACCCTTCCTTCCATAACTAAGCTTGCTATTCCTGGGTGTCTTAGTATGTGTCCTACTACCCTATCTCTTCTCTTCATTAGCAATCGCCAGAAACATCTCTCCTCTCCAACTCGTCTTAATTCCTCTTCGTTTGTCACCCTATCTACCCATCTCATCTTCATCATTCTCCTGTAACACCACATTTCAAATGCTTCAATTCTCCTCTTTTCTGCTGCACCAATAGTCCAAGTTTGACTTCCATAGAGTGCCACGCTCCAGACAAAGGCTTTCAAAAATGATTTCCTAATACCAAAATCTATATTCGATGTCAACAGATTCCTTTTTTTGTAGAAAGGCTTTCCAAGCCTGAGCCAACCTACTTTTTATATCCTCTTTGCTTTGTCCATCACTGGTTATTTTGCTTCCTAAGTAACTGAAGTCTCCTACTTCCTTCAGCTTTTCCCCTGCCAATTTTATGTCCATGCAGGTTTCTGATTTATTTCGGCTGCATTCCAGTATTTTTGTTTCACATTTATTAATTTTCATCATGTATTCATTCCGTAAGACGGAGTCCATACCATTCAAAAACTCATTCAAATCCTCAGGCGTTTCGGCCAAGATGACGATGTCATCAGATAATCTCAGAGTTGAAATTATTTCTCCTTGAATCTTCACTCCCACTTAAAATGTTTCTCAAATTTCCTTCATGTAAAGATTGAAAAGTATGGGTGATAAGTTGCAGCCATGCCTAACACCTTTCTGAATACCAGCTTCTCTCTCATGTCCTTCAGCTCGAATGACTGCTGTCTGGTTTCTGTATAGATTGTATATCACCCTCCTATCCCTGTACTTTATTCCAATAGATTTCAAAATGTCAAACAATTTAGTCCAATCAACGTTATCAAAAGCCTTTTCTAAGTCTACAAATGCCATGAACGTTCTCTTATCTTTCCTTATTCTACCTTCCAAAATCAACCTAAGACTTAGTACAGCTTCCCTTGTTCCTACATTTCTCCTGAAACCAAACTGGTCTTCACCCAACTCCGTTTCTATCTGGCTTTCAATCCTCTTGTAAAGTATTCTAGACAGGATTTTTGAAGCGTGAGTAATCAAGCTGATTGTACGGTAATCTTCACATCTGTCAACACCCACTTTCTTTGGTATAGGGATAATAACATTCTTCTTGAAATCAGGGGGTACCTCACCTGTCTCATAAATCCTACACACCAAGTGAAATAACCTGATCAGACCTTCATCTCCTATGCAGCGTAGCAACTCAATCGGTAAATCATCTATGCCTGGTGCTTTGTTCCTGCTTAATTCCTCCAATGCTCGGTCAAATTCTGATCTCAATATTAAATCTCCTTTTGCATCCTCAACAAATTTCCTCCTCCCTTTCCATTACATGATTCTCAATCTCCTTTCCCTTATACAAACACTCTATGTAAGCTTTCCATCTCTCAACCTTTTCTTCCCTATCAGTTAGAGGCTTTCCATTTGTGTCCTTAATATTACAGCACTTAGTCTTCTTTTCCCCAAAAGTATATTTAATCCTTCGATAAGCTGTGTCTACTTTTCCTAATTTCAGACTATTTTCTATACTTGTACATTTCTCTTTCAACCATTCTTCTTTCGCTTCCTTGCACTTCTTGTTAACCTCATTTCTCAGACGTCTGTATTCTGCTTTCCCCTTTTCATCTCTTGAATTCTTGTGTTTCCGCCTTTCGTCCATCAATTCTAGTATATCCTGAGTGATCCACGGTTTTTTACCTATTCTTTCTTTCCTACCAATGTTTTCTTCTGCGGATTTTGTTATTTCATTCTTCAAAAGTGCCCATTCGTCTGCAATTGAATTTGGTTTTGGGGTTTTTCATTCGTCCTTCCTTTATACTCTTCTTGAATCTTTCGTTTACATCCTTCACTATCAGTTTGTCTATTTCCCACCTTTTTGGCTTTGGACTTTTCTTCAGTTTCTTCAGCTTTAATCTGCATTTCATAACAACCAGATTGTGGTCAGAGTTTATGTCAGCACCAGGATATGTTTTGCAATCCAAAATATGGTTTCGAAACCGCTGCTTGACCATAATGAAGTCTATTTGGTAACACCCTGTATCTCCTGGTCTCATCCATGTGTATATTCTTCTATTGTGGTTATTGAATAAGGTGTTAGCTATGACCAACTCATGCTCGGTGCAGAATTCAATCAGCCTGCTTCCTCGATCATTCCTTTCACCTAATCCGAAATCTCCTACTATCTTCCCTTCTCTGCCTTTTCCTACCACAGCATTCCAATCTCCCACTACTATAACATTTTCATCACCCTTGATATACCTCAGAATTTCATCTATTTCTTCGTAATCCATTTCAACATCTTCATCATCAGCTTGACTGGTAGGCATATAGACTTGTACCACTGTGGTGCAGGTAGGTTTAGTATTGATTTTTGCTACAATAATCTGTTCACTATATTGCTCATAATATTCCACCCGCTGTCCAAGTTTCCTACTCAATATGAGACAACCCCTGCTTGGCCATTGTTTGATTTAGTGCTAATGACCCTATAGTCACCTGACCAAAAGTCCTGTTCTTCCTGCCAGCGCATTAAACTAATCCCAACCAAATCCAACCTCAACCTATCCATTTCCCTTTCTAAGTTTTCTAACCTTCCATCTCCTAGCATACTTCTAACATTCCACGCTCCGATCCGTAGAATGCCAGATTTCCTCTTTGTCACTTCTGTGATGTTAACCCCCTCTCGAGTAGTCCCCACCCGGAGATCCAAACGGGGGACTAGTTTACCTCCGGATTGAAATTTTCCAAGGGAGGATTTCATCATCACATGTAATTATGCATAGAGAGGTGCATATCCTCGGGAATAGCATTACGGTTGTAGTTTCCCGTTGCTTTCAGCCGTGCAGCAGAACGCAGTGTAGCCATTGTGGATTTACTAATACAGAAAGCCTCGCTGGAGTGTGCACAGTAATCACCAAAGTGATCCTGAACGTCTTCCCTACATCCTTCACTTATCAAACACACAAATGATCACGTACCTCACATTACATGTGTTATATTAACATGAGCGCACGCGAAATCAAACTAGCAGATGCGTTAACTGGAGATAGTACGCGAGGCAATCTGAAACAAATCGTGTCAAATATCTGAGTGGAATAAATAAACTACCTGATGCCATCACTAGGATGCATGAGTTCATATGGGAGCGAGAGAGCTGGTGACATTAAACTGGAAGTGGACTACACTACCATGTGCGGGAATGATAAAACCAAGGGCGAGAGGGAAAAGTAGACAAGTTCACTGCAAGGTCAGGCAGAAAAGACAATTGAATACTGTGACCGGTATATACCAACCGAGGTGGTTACACACGTTCAGGCATAGGGTCAAGCTATCTTCAAACTCTGACGACGTATGGGTTAGAACCCTACCTTAAATTATCCTGCAAATAGGTTTCCAATCCCAATCCATTGCCAATTATTGTTGGAACGACATCTTCTAATACGCCACGACTGCTTCCTTTCAAATCTTTACCTTCTTTCATTTACGTATAAATATTTACTTCATTTAATTCCCCACTAACTCATCTAACGAGGCTGGCATCAGGAAGGGATTTCTACCTTAAAAATTCCTCTCGGCACGCCGGAAGGCGGAGGTAGATTTCACCGGGAAAACTAGAGGATAGGCTAAAATAGGAGAAATATGCAGGTTTTCGTAGGTGGATCAGACCTCATTTGTTGCGAGAATGTATTTTACAATTGGAGGTTAATTAACCTTTCTTTCGTCTTCCTATGCATATTTTTAACATTTTATTGTCTTATGGGGATGGTAACTTTCTTGTCATATTTGGGGTTCATTTTTATACTTTTGATCCCAATGTCCTTATGCAAGGTTTGGAACTGATGTGTAACTATCTAACAGTCTGTTACTACTTCACGCAAAATTTTATCTCCCGCAGAGATGTTGGTTGGTTCCTCAGTTTAGGGGCCGCGACAAGGTGGTCATGTAACCCCGTGTACATTGGGTGTGTGTAGAATCTGTCTGATAAACGGTGTTAATTGTGATGACTGTATTAGTCTCTAATTCAGGTAAGGTCTGCAGAAGGTCAATTTTAAGTAGTAGTACATAATTTTGTACCAAATACTACCGTCAACGACACCTACTGTGAACTTGGCTGCTAGATTCCATCGCAACCAGCAACTTGCAATAAACGTTGGAACTTCCCCTCCGAAGGAAAGCATGCTGAGGGATTTTTAGCGCTCTTAGAAAATCCGACGACTTTGGCCGGTTTTGAACCAGCGACCTTGGGCATAGAAGTTCAGCATGCTACCAGTTAGCCGCTTCCCACATAGTCAGATGGAACAAGAAGTTCCGCGACGAACTAAAGAGCCTAGTTTTCTTAAAATTAAGATTCATGCCAATGATTAATCTACAGTATATGAACCTATCTAGAATAATGACGAAATTAACTTGGTAATATCGGAATGTCTTAATTAGTTCGAAATACTGTATACTAGGCATAATGTAGCCTAATACAGCAATACAGTTGGCAGCCCTGGTGACTGAATATATTCTTAATTCCATCTCTTAAGGTACAAAATACAAAATGTGGTTGAAGTCCAAAGGACGTTACATGGAGTTATACATTAGATCTATCAGCACACGTAAACGCACGTTGGCAACAATGTCATGCGTATGCTGGTCAGAAATAATCTGAAATATTATGATATCTTTTTGTGCCAATTTTGGATGAAATCCATTTTTAGTATAGAAGTTATATGTATTTTAAAATTGGAGCTATCATCAGGCATAGAATCATGTTGGCATCACTGACTTATATTAATTACTCCAAATTAATCTAGAATGTCAGGTGCTATGCAAGTATAGACCTGTTGGCTTGCATACTTTCTGATATATTGATATTAGGGTAAAAAATATAGACACCATTTATTAACTGTTGGCAGCCCTAATTGCTCATAAGAATAATTATAGTCATATCTGTTATATTACACATAGCGCATACGAAATTTGGTTGAAATCCAACTGACAGTATAGAAGTTACATGTATTTAAAAATTGGTCCTATCAGCAGGCTTAGAATCATGTTGGTAGAACAGACGTATATAAGATACTCCAAATTAATGTAAAATGTCAGGTACTATACGCGTGCATAGTTTAAAGCTGTCGGCTTGCATACTTTCTGATATATTGGTATTTGGATAAAAAGTAGAGAGAACAATTATTAACAGTTGACAGCCCTGGTGGCTCTTAAGAATACACTCAGTCATACCTGCTTATGTGCATATATTACATACATAATTTGGTTGAAATCCAATTGATAGTGTAGAAGTTATGTGCATTTAAAAATTGGACCTATCAGAAGGCTTATTTTTTTTTTGACAACACCGTCATGTATGGCCTCCTGGAAATTAAACTGAAATAGTATTATCTACATGTGTGCCAATTTCGGAATTGTTCCCATGTATGCCTTCCATGATATCCAACATGGGGCTCAAATTTCTAATGCGTTTTTTTTAGCAGTTGGTAGCACTGACATCTTTTTCAAATATGGGCTTGAGATATTCCGGTATACATCTTTACTCATACTAAATTTGGTTTCGATTGCTGCAGCCGTTTAGCAGTTGATAGGGACACACACACACACACACACACACACACACAGCCAGCCAGACAGAAGGACAGACAGACAGACAGACAGTCAGACACATTTTCCCGGATCGATCTCATAAGTCTACTTTCCTCATTATTGCAAAGTGTGAAAAGTAGACTAAAAATGAATGAGATCTCGTCAATGGCGTTGTCTTGGCAACCTCTGATAGCTTCTCCCTCATCAATTTAGTAGCGTTGTCATGGTAACCTCTGATGGCACTTGGCATTTTCTTTAATCCCTTGGCGTCGGTGTTCTCCTCCCTTCGGGCACAGAAGGTGCAGTCTTCGGGGCACGGTCTTCGTGACAGGGCGTCGGCGTTAGAATGCAGTTGGCCTTTCCTGTGCTGAATCTCAAAGTTGTACTGTTGAAGCCTCTCTAACCACCGCGCGAGTTGACCCTCGGGCTGCTTGAAGTTCAGGAGCTACCGCAGGGATGCATGGTCGGTCCTGTTGAGAAATTCTTGCCCGTACAGGTACTTGTGGAAGTGTTCAATGATCTTCACGATGGCGAGCAGCTCCTTCCTGGTGACGCAGTAGTTCCTTTCTGGCTTTGACAAGGCCTTGCTGAAGTAGGCCACTACTCTCTCCTCGCCGTCCACTACTTGCGACAGGATCCCCCCTATGCAAAACTCGCTGGCATCGGTATCGACGATGAACCTTGTTCCAGGTCTGGGGTAGGCCAGAATAGATGCGGTGCACAGAGCCCGCTTGAGTTGTTCGAAGGCACTGTGGCATTCTGCTGTCCAGGTGAAGAGTTGTTCCTTCTCAGTCTGTCGATGTAAAGGTTTGGCGATGTCGGCGAATCCTCTCACGAAGCGACGGTAATAAGTGCAGAGTCCCAGGAAGCTTCGTAGTTGGGACTTGTATTTCGGAACTGGCCACTCCTTCACAGCTGCGGTCTTTTCTGGGTCGGTGCGCACCCCTTCCTCGGAGACAATATGCCCAAGGTACTGGACCTGCTTCTGGAAGAGCTGACACGTCTTGAGGCTCAACTTCAGCTGGGCAGCCCGTAGCTTCACCAAGATCTCCTTCAGGTTGCTGTAGTACTCCTCGAAGCTTTTTCCCAGAACGATGACGTCGTCTAGGTAGACCAGGCAGGTCTTCCAGAGTAGTCCCCTCAGAATGGACTCCATTAGCCTTTCGAAGGTCGCAGGGGCGTTGCACAGACCGAATGGCATGACGGTGAACTGCCAGAGGCCGCTGCCCACAGAGAACGCCGTTTTCTCGCGGTCCTTAGGGTGGACCTCCACCTGCCAGTAGCCACTCTTCAAATCCAAGGTGGAGAACCATCTTGATCCTGATATGGTGTCCAGCGTGTCGTCGATCCTGGGTAGAGGGTAGCTGTCCTTCTTCGTGACGTCGTTCACCCGCCTGTAGTCCACGCAGAACCTGGTGGAGCCGTCCTTCTTCTTCACAAGCACGACCGGAGAACCCCAAGTATTATGTGATGGCTCGATCACCCCTTGCTCCTTCATCTCTTCTACCATCCGGTCGACTTCGGCTTGCTTGGCGAGCGGGACTCGTCGGAATGGGGCCCTAATCGGTGCGCTGTCCCCAACGTCGATTCTGTGCTGGACCAAGCTTGTCCTGCCGAAGTCTTTGCTCCTCACGGAGAAGACGTCCTGGAATTCGCTTAGCAGGTCCTGAAGTTGGCGTGATTGTTCCTCGTCTAAATGGTCCTGGGATCCTTGGTACAGCTTCTGCAGTTCTTCTGGCAGTGCGCGTCTTCTTCGGTTGTGCGTCTGCAGGTGTCCGTCCGTCGTATCTGTGATGCGGGCAATCCAGGTAACGGGCTCGCAGACTCCTAGGTTGGTGTCCCGGTGAACCGTAATGTCGTAGTCGTTGAGGTTGGACAGGCGGACCTACGGCCGAGACGTCGTGTTGATGAGGGTCTTGGCAACTAGAAATCCTTTTGTCTGGACGTCCTCATATTTTGGCTCGATGACAGCCGCCACTCCCTCAGCAGTTCCGTCGACAATTACGGCGGCGCTGACCTCCGTCCTGGCGGGAACGATGACGTCCTCTCTCAGCCTTACTCGTCGTGCGGTGACGGCCTCGTGTGCTGGTTGCAAAGCAAGTTCCTCCCTTCCTAAGTGCAGAATGTTGGTACTCAGATCCAAGATGATGTTGTTCTGGTCCAGGAAGTCCAGTCCGATGATCACTTCATTTGATACGTCAGCCACAAGCACTGGATGCTTTATCGCCCGTCAACCAGTGACGAACTCCAGTGATGCTTCGCCTTGTACCGGTGCGGTCTCTCCTGTCGCGGTTATTAGCTGGAGGTTCCTTTGTGTGGGTTGCACTCTCCACTTCGGGATCACGGTGGGATTGACGATGGTCCTCGACGCTCCCGTGTCGATCAGCATGGGCCAGCTCACTCCGTTGACGACTCCGTCGACCATCAGGCTGCTATTGTCCCTCCGTAACTTCGTCACACGCACTTGGACTGCCGGGGCCTGACGACTGTCACAAGCCAACCTTTGCCCCCCAAGGCTGGCTAATACTCGTTTCCCTGGGCCGCCAGGTTTTCAGACGACTGATTTCCCGTCGGATACCCTCGGCGGCGGCGATCACCGCAGTCCTTGCTCAGGTGGCCTTTCTTGCCGCAGGCCCAGCAGGTCGGTAGTCCTCTTCCGGGCCGCCTCTCCGGTTGTCTTCCGGCTGTGTCGTTGCTGGTAGTGCCGCGACTATCGAAGAAACGGCTTAGCGCCTCCAGCAATTCGTCGGCCAGGGGCTTGGTCTCGTTGATTTTTGCTGGTTCGTCGACGTCCACTTGACGCACCCGCGCGTGCATTCTAGATGCCTGTTTTGCAGTCTCGAACTCAAGTGCGTGGCTCAGCGCATCTGCCAGGGTCTTATTGCGCGCGAGTCGCAGCGCCTGTTGAGTGTCCGAGTCCCGTAGCCCGTCGGTGAAGGTCTGCGTCGCAATCTGTTCCAGGAAGTCGGGTGGCGCTGTTGGATATGCGAGCCTTACGAGGCGTGCGATGTCCATCTCGAACTCCTGCAGGGTTTCCGCGTTCTTCTTTACCCGGGTCCGGAGCTGCATCTGGTAGGCCAGCTGAAGATGGCTATCTCCATATCAGGACTCCATATGGGCGATCAGTGAAGCGTAGTCCTGGGATCCAGTTGGGATGGCCTGAAGGACGTTAAGGGCGTCACCTCTCAGAGCTACAATAAGAGCTGTAGCCTTTTCTGTGTTGTTCCAGTTATTTATGGAACAGGCTGCCTCGAACTGACGTAAGTAGGTGCTCCACGGGACCTTTCCGTCGAAGGTTGGGGGCGTCACTCTGCTATGTCCCGTTCCTGATATTCCCGGTGTAACGGTGGGCGGGCGTTGGCGCAGCTCGGCAACTTCCTCTTGTAGAGCGTTGAATCTCGCTTCCATCCCCGTCGGCGGGCGTTGGCTCAGCTCAGCAATTTCCTTTTGTAAAGCGTTGAATTTCTCTTCCACCACCGTCAGTGGGCGTTGGCGCAGCTCGGCAACTTCCTTTTGTAAGGCGTTGAATTTCTCCTCCATCCCCATCAGCCGGCCTTGGCGCAGCTCGGCAACTTCCACTTGTAATGCGTCGACCTTCTTTTCCACTGCCGTGACTTCCTCACGCAGACCATGTTCTAATTTCCTTTGGCTTTCCTCTAATTTCGTCAGCAGACACTCTTCCAGATTTTTCTGGCCATCCATCAATTTGGCGGTTAGGTCCTCTGCTAACTTATTCTGACCGTCTTCTAATTTAGAAGTTAGGTCCTCGGCTAAATTCTTCTGGCCGTCTTCTAGTTTGGCAGCTAGGTCTTCGGCTAACTTCTTCTGGACGTATTCTAGTTTGGCAGTTAGGTCCTCGGCTAACTTCTTCTGGCCGTCCTCCATCTTCTTCTGGCCGTCCTCCATCTTCTTCTGGCTGTCTTCCATCTTCTTCAGGTCATCCTTCAGGTCCTTGGCTAATTTCTTCTGGCCGTCTTCCATCTTCTTCTGGCCGTCTTCCATCTTGGTTTCCATGCCATTTAACTTTTCTAGGAATGCTGCCAATTGCGCCTCCATTTTAGTTGTTTTTCTTGTAAAGGGCATGCACTCACAGGAAAATTAGAGAAAATGACCTGCTCGGGTTTTGAAACCAGGAGCGACAGGTGTTGTGCTTGTGCTTGAGTTCGTAATCCGGCTTCTGACACCAATTGTTACGTGCCACCCCCTAGTGGCACTTTTGTTAACTGGATTACGGTGGGTAGAAAGCACAACACAGGATGTTCCTTTAAAGAAATAATTAGTTTTATTGCGGCCAGAAAGATACACTACTCATCAGCAAATACAAGCAATTGGAACCTTACTCCAGTTTCCTCAGGTCTCTTGCTTATGGAGAGCTCTTGCTCCCTTTACACTTGTCAACAGTTAATCTTCTCGCTAATGAGTCTGGTGGCCTTGACAGAACTACATGCAACTCTTCCCTATGTACACAAATTACAGTTACTTACGATGACCTGCTACACGCTGCCTCGCTGTTCACGAGCTGGGAAACAATTTCACTGGGTTTCGTAACTCGCACGGCACTTCAGCACAATATCTCTGACGCTCAGTGGAATCACACTTACTCAAAACACAGGCAGTCCCCTGTAGGCTTCTCACTTGCTCGCTGTCAAGAGAAACGGCTTTACTAGGGGTTTCGCAAGTCACCACACTTCTGTCGCTCAGGATAAACGCTCGCACTAACTCGTAAAACACAACTCACTCACTGCTTGACAGGTCGCTCTTATATAGCAGGCCGGTGACTCAATAAATGCTTCTAGACCCAGACCAGGGTTCACGGCTTCTGGAGGCTTCCTTCACTGGCTGAGTCACGAATATTCTGGACCATCCCTTTGTCCTAGTAGTCCTGTTGCATAAGGTGCAAGCAATAAACTGAGGCAGAGCAGCCCAGCCCTGGGGCAGTTGTGACTCATGCGGCGAGCGATGAAACGAACTCACAGCCGTAACAATATATATATACTAGCAGGTACCCGCGGCTTCGCCCGCGATCAAGACAATGGGGACGATGCATTATTGCTGATAATTGGTCTATTCTATTACAGCAATCGTGGCTATAGGTGGGTCCATTCTAATTCTGAACATTCTGATACATACAGTATATTGATATGAGTAGCAAAGTGGGAATTTTATAGAGTTGTGAAAGTCTGCAGGGTTCGATGTTACATTATGTTAACACATTTTAATATTACGTTTATGGTTTTGCCATCTTCTGCTGAGACATAACGATTTTGTTGTCCGGATGCTCGCGAGCCCACCACATACAGTTGCCCATGCGGAAAAATTGTTTTGTCTAAATGTACACGTGCTACTGTTAAGTGTGTGTCATTGCGCTTTGTCAAAGAAATTGCGAATATTGTTTGAAGAGGGAACTGCACTCTTGCACACTGGAATGGCAAATCTATCGGAAAATGGGGAATTAAAAGTATTCTTACTTTAAGCTATTCTGGATGTAATTTGGCCATACTTATTGATGATTTGAACGTCAACATATCGCTATTATTAGACCTATAGTTAAATATCTCTCACCTTGGCCGCTGATGTACATAATGCAGTCTCTTCCAGTGTTACATCCCAGGGATTGAAATTCTCCAACCACCCTTTTGCCTCACATGCCTCTCTAAGTAATTAAAATTCCTGATTGTTGTTGTTTGAGTCTTCCGATTTTTAACTGGTTTGATGCAGCCTTCCATGTCTCCTTCTTCTGAGCTAATCGTTTCATCCCTACATAGCTACCACACCCTACATCCGAGGCATCTGTTTAACCCTGGTTTACCCCTACAGTTCTAGTCCGCGACCCTCCCATCCATAACTAAGCTTGCTATTCCTGGGTGTCTTAATATATGTCCTAACCTCCTATCACTTCTCTTCATTAGCAGTCACCAGAAACATCTCTCCTCTCCCACTCGTCTTAATAACTCTTCATTTGTTACCCTATCTACCCATCTGATCATCATTCTCCTGTATCACCACATTTCAAAAGCTTCAATTCTCATTTTTCTGCTGCACCATTAGTTCATTAATCCAACTCAGCAACATTTCTAGTTTAAGCCGTGCCTTTTGTGGGGATCCAATGGCCGTGAAAGACAAAATACCAACTTTATTGAAATAAGTTTGCCCAATTCCTCAGTAAGAGTAATTAAGAAAAAATAATAATTAACGTGACAGCCGGTAGAGTACGACACATTCGACTGTGAATATGGGTTGCTGATCATGGTAAAAAACGAAAAAGAGCAGATCAAAATTGGCAAACAAAAATATTCAGTTAACAAAAAACAAATTTATAAAGAAAATGAAAGCATACGGTGCAAAATAGAAAGCATCTTAACATTGTAAATTAGAGTATAGATCTGAAAGCTCGCTTACAATCTCCAGATCAAAGAGTATACAATTCCAAAATCACGATCGTATCCGACCCCGAAAGCCACCTCTATAAATAAAATATATCTCATTTTACGCGTATCAATGCGAGGAGCAATGTTCGTGGTTAGAAGTGGGAACCGAACCCCGCGTTTTAAGGCCCTAAAACGAACGGTTTTCGAGATATTGCCAGAAAACTATCCCCGGTCTGCGAAATTTCAGCGGTTGCCATAGTAACGTAGATCTGTTTCTCAGAGGGAACACAGTTATTTGGGAATATCTCCGAAACCGTTCATTTTAGGAACTTAAAAATTGTGTTTCGGGGTCCCTACAGGTCCTCCGAGTATTGTTTCACGTATCTGGCGGCTTAAAATTACCTAAATCCGAACTTTGTACCGACTGTCCTTGCTCAGTGCCAAAGGGAATAAGTCACTTACAAATTGAATTTTCAAAAATCGTTTCTTAGTGGGCCTCTACATACTCGGATCAACCAACATGCAAAATTTCAGCTTTCTAGGTCTAGTTGTTTGAGCCCTGCGTCGATGAGTCCATTTTGGATGGTCAATGCCAAAGGGCCGAAAAAAGTCACTTACAAATTGAATTTTCAAAAACCGTTTCTTAGTGAGCCTCTACATACTCAGATCAACCAACATGCAACATTTCAGCTTTCTAGGTCTAGTTGTTTGAGCCCTGCGTCGATGAGTTAATTTCGGATGGTCAATGCCAAAGGGCCGAAAAAAGTCACATACAAATTGAATTTTCAAAAACCGTTTCTTAGTGAGCCTCTACATACTCGGATCAACCAACATGCAACATTTCAGCTTTCTAGGTCTAGTGGTTTGAGCCCTGTGGTGATGAGTCTATTTTGGATTATAATAGATGGGACTTTCCAAGTCGATTTGCTCGTAGAAATATGGAATATAGCTCATTCTGCGCGTATCAATGAGAGGGGCAATGCACATAGTGTCCACTTCTACGAAGTGGGAACCAAACCCCGCGTTTTAAGGCCCTAAAACGAACGGTTTTCGAGATATTGCCAGAAAACTATCCCCGGTCTGCGAAATGTCAGCGCTTGCCATAGTAACGTTGATCTGTTTCTCAGAGGGAACACAGTTATTTGGGAATATCTCCGAAACCGTTCATTTTCTGGAACTTAAAAATTGTGTTTCGTGGTCCCTACAGGACCTCCGAGTATTGTTTCTCGTATCTGGCGGCTTAAAATGAGCTAAATCTGAATTTTGTACCGACTGTCCTTGCTCAGTGCCAAAGGGCCGAAAAAAAGTCACTTACAAATTGAATTTTCAAAAACCGTTTCTTAGTGGGCCTCTACATACTCGGATCAAGCAACATGCAAAATTCCAGCTTTCTAGGTCTAGTGGTTTGAGCCCTGCGTCGATGAGTCAATTTTGGATGGTCAATGCCAAAGGGCCGAAAAAAGTCACTTACAAATTGAATTTTCAAAAACCGTTTCATTGTGAGCCTCTACATACTCGGATCAACAAACATGCAAAATTTCAGTTTTCTAGGTCTAGTGGTTTGAGCCTGCGGTGATGAGTCAATTTTGGATTATATATAATAGATATATACATAAATTATATATAAACTTTTGAACTAACGGTGGTTTTGGGGTCTGGGGGATGTGAAACGCGAAGATATGTCGAAATTTTCCGGAAGTTGAAACATGGGACCCATTGCAATAGTTAGCTTTCTAATGAAATCTACCTAAAACCACTGGCATAATCAAAAGCATTATAACCCCATACACTAACGCAGTACCTCTCAAACGCGTGAAATACTACCAGAGCAAACAGAGGTTCTTTGCATCGTGCATTGGACCAGCATTTTGGCTCGGGGTTACTCGGTTAAATTCGGTTCGGATGGTGTAGCGCGCTTCAGAGCGACAACGCGTGCGTCGATTGACGGCAATTTTAAATCAGTGAAATAAACTTATGACAACTATACACATCAAAAGAAGTTTTGCATATTGCCATGGAGTTAAGTGAGGACGGACTTATTTCCTCAGCAGTGGTCACGCCTGCTCTACACAATTGAGATCGGGAGCATAAGCAGGCCATTCCATTCTGTGAATACTATTCTCCTGAAGAAAGGCATTGAAAATGTCGGCTCTGTGCGGGCGAGCGTTATCGTCCTCGAAGGTGAAATTTGGGCCGAAATTGTCAGCATAGCCTTTCACTACAGGTGCAAGGATAATATCCCTGTATCGTATGACTGTTATACACCCTGTGATGTACACGAGGGTTTTGGCGACCATACATGATGCCACCCCAAAACATTGCACCACCTCCTCCCTGTTTGTATCGGTCTCGGATGTATTGGTCGTACATACATTCACCGGGTCGTCTCCACACTCACACAGATCTATCCTCATTGACACAGGCAAGTGTACACAGCCGATATACATGCACACAAGAACGACTAATCAGTTTTAAACCACTGCGACTCTTGACCAGCGATTTGCATAATTTGTTTTGATGTGTGTATCTAAATAATGGAGTAACCAACTCCCAACAAAGCAGTCTCCCGAAAGGAGAAAGGAGAAAAAATTGAGAACTTCCTTATTTTTGTCAGATAAAGCGAAATGGCTACAGTAGTCTGCAATACTATAATTACGTGCGTAAGAAAATCGTCTACTGAATGACACGACAACAGAGTCAATCCCTGGCATAATACAGCCCATGAAGGGCCTAGGCCGACCAAGCGACCGCTGCCCAGCCATTTGGCCTGCTGATATTGGGTGACGCATGATCAGCGCATCGGGTCCCCTCGGTCGTTAATCTTGTTTATCGTGATAGGGCGCTGCCTCACTGTCAGAAAGCTACTCAATTTATCCTCACGAGGCTGAGTGCACCCCGTTCCAACCCTCGTGTCAGTTTAAAATCCCTGATGGAGCCGGGAATCGAACCCGGGGCCTCCGGGTGAGAGGCAAGCGCGCTACCCCCAACACCACGGGGCCGGCTACGACAACAGAGTCCAATCAGGAAAATATGGTGAAATCACAGAGGACGCCAGAGATAAAGAATTATAGACGCTGAGAAATCTTGAAGAGGAGCATTCTGTAAAAATCAGTAACATTTACCATGATAGGCTAGGTAATGCAAGATATTTTTCTGTATTGGCTAATAGATTCCTCTTGCAATAATACGCCTATCAATACAATTCATAAACACATAATTGAATTAAAATACATGCTTCGACCCTTTGAAGGGGCCTTCTTCAGCTATCCTCTGAGGTAATTAACTATTCTAATTAAAACTTACAGTTTAAACCTATATCTAGGTTCAAAATAAACTGTAAATAAATGGATATACTTGCAAAACACTAAATTTAGAAATTGAATTGAAACAATATCATTATGAATTCTGTTAAAGGTGTCAATGGCTACTGAAATATTGTCAAGAATCTCGTGCAGTCAGTTATCAAAACTCAAAACTTCATGTTTTTTTTTTTTTTAAATAATGTGCATTCAGTTATCATTACGGACAAACTTCTTCTAACGTTTAAATTCGTATATCCTGTGACTTGTTGGAATTTGATAATATTGGTTAGAACTTGTGTATTAGGTTGACCAACTTTGACGGAAAGACGACCATTAAATTCATTGGGTCTAGTAAAGCTTATATCATTATTATTATTATTTATTTATTTACAGCGTATTTTCCCAATATTGGAAAGCGTTAAGCACTTTGACTCAATTCTTGACGTTCTTCTTATTTTGCCAGTATTGTTTCTTTCTGTTCGAGAATACTAATTCTCTTTCGTCAGACCATTGAGGTATGTAAGGTGTAGGTTATGCTTGCTCTGGTTGGACTTCCCACTTTGTTACGGAAGGAGTCTCTGTCTGATGTGTCGGTTATGTTAGCAGTTCGCATGTCGTTTTGTACTTCTTTCATCCATGGTGTTGTACTTTTGGGTGATGATATGTAATCTAGTATTCTTTTGGTTAGTTGGGTTTTCGGCAGTTTACTTATGTGCCCGAATAATTTCAATCGCCTTTTTCTGATGTTGACTTCGTTGTTTGAGTATTCTTCAGTTGTCTTGATTGACTGTAGTCGGTACTCGTCAGGAGTGAGTCTTGCTCCTAGTATTTTCCGAATGATTTTCCTTTCTTCTTTCTTGATGTATTCAAGTTCATATTTCTTATTGAGTGTAAGTGTTTCGCTTGCGTAGAGACACGCTGGTTTGATGACAGTGTTGTAGTGTCGAAGTTTGGTTTTTCTTGACATGCATTTTATGTTATTATTTCTATCTCCTTTGTCATTCGTTGATATTACTCTGTCGTGTTTAACTCCTGTCTTCTGTTAAACTTCTGGTAAATGTATGTTTTATTGTGTGTTATTACGTGTCTTAATTGAATTTGAATAGCCTAAACTCTGTGTATTCTTACTCATTTGTAACAAATTTCCAATGAATGCGCATCTTCATTTATGATTTTTTAAAATAAATCACACGCCATATTAGGCTTGACTGCTGAAGTGCGTGAATGAAGTACGTATATATCTTCGCGTGTTATAAAACAAGAACATAGAGGAGACATATTCCCGAACATGTTTCACAAGCACGAATTGAGGCACTTGTAGTGACTTACTCATCTCCTCAGACTGGCGTATTTATACAATTCTTGCAGCCCTGCTTCCTCTTATGACTATCTTATTTACATAATGCCAAAACGCTGTAGAATAGGAGGGAGCATTTGTGTCTGTAGCGCCTTGAAAATATACATACATTCACTATTTTATACGTAAGAGGCCTTGAAATTGCTGTGAGGAGATTCCCTGAGATGTGAAATTCCTCTCCAAAGTAGAGATTCGTGATGAAACTCAGACATAACCAAATTGCTCCAAAGTTCCTCCACATGCTTTATTTCAATAGTTAACCCAAAGATTCCTTGAGATAACACAAATTATAATATCCTTATTCAATTTTCATCTCATGAAATTTAGATCACTTGTTGTCGTTGTGTGTGTGTTTGTGTGCGTGTGTACGTTCAGTCATAATAAGATTAGATTAGTTGGAGTGATTTCATTGTAATTAAGTAAGGAGCTGCTACTGGCCCGCCCAAGCTCGACTGCGCCTTTCAAATTTTAATACGTTTCACTAACCCAAAATGGCGGCTGCACGAAATATTACACCGCAATTCAATGTGTCCGGAAATATTTCTGTAATCAGCATCCAATTTGTGTGTTGTTGAGGCCTAAAAATAAGTTCACGTGCATGCAAAATACAAAACCCTGTTAAGCGCAAATCTAAAATGGGGTTCACGCAACTTTCAAATATTTAAATAGGTTTTAGTTTACTCATAAATTAATTATCCGATTGCACTGAAACTTGTCATGGGACATATTGAAGTAAAGTAAAATGTACTGGCGTTTAATGCAATTCAATTGTTACGAAATATTTAAAATGGTGACTGTGCGAAATTTTAAAATCATGTTTTGATTTCTTGTATCTTAGTGATCCAATTAAACCTTTTTATAATAAAACCACTGCAATAATCCTCATCTACTGGTACATAACTCAATGGCCTACCTTCAGCAATTTTTCACCGGTTCTCAATATCTCCAATATGCTACAATTACTTCAATCAAACTGAATAGTTGTATCCTATGACTATTAGCCTACCTATTTGCATAGGTGCAGATGACCTCGCTGTTCCACCCCTAAATACCAAATAATCATCATCCATTAACCACAAAGATGTGGCTTTAAACAATCTGATAACCATAAAACTACATTTGCGCCTACAAAATTTCAAGTATTTAAAAGGATTTCTGATCTATTTTACCCGATTGCTATATGACACAGTGAATTTTAATTTAGAGTTAAATGTACTCGCATATAGTGTTGAAAAGCTTTTCATGGCTTTTATCACAAGACTAGCAAATCACCCCGGCTTTGCCCGGTCTCTTTAACGGTTTACCCACCGTCAGCTTAAAATGCGTATTTTTTTTCTATTTCGATGAACTACGACCTATATCCGTTTTCCGTCTCGGCATAATGGGTTAAAATCACTGACTGGACTATTAATTATATTATCTCATGAAGATAGCATATGCAGCGAATTCTTGCCAGACGTAATTTTAGAATGGCGAGGTGCATGAAAAACAAAATTCCCTTCCATCCAATCTAAACTTGACTTGCGGAACGTAGGCAGAAACTTGGGTGATAGGCTCGCTCGCTATCTAGTAATTGAATGGAGATTGCTGGAAGAAACTAAAACGTAAAACCGCTTATAGTGGGCGATGTAATAAAGATTGAAATATGCTGTCGTGGGCGTTTTTGTGGAACTTTTCAAACTGAACAATATTCTTACACTCATAGTATGTAGATATTTTTAACGGATTACGCAGCGTAGGCTAAGCTTAAAATACGCACGGGCTGTAGGTCTTTTTTCGTCTCGATTTGCTTAAATCGTACTGTTCGGCTTAATTTGGTCATAAATACATTATTTTCTACAGAAACCTTCCACGAGAAATCCTTTACAGAATGGTGAAAACTGCATCTAAATGCATCCAGTGGTTCACGAGATTACCCGAAACATCCAAGAATCGGGGAGCTTTGCTTAACCAGATCTTAACATAGCCCGAGTGACAAATGTGTATGTGTATGCAACGAAAGGTGTACCAGTAACATAATTATAAAGTACGAAATCACTTAGCAAATACAGTAAAAATTAATGCCCATTCGGGCGATTCTTCTTGCTTTATTGTGTGTAATCCTGTTAGAATGTTTAGTTTATTTAGTTTTGGTGTTTCAATGATGGAAATCTTTCATTCATTACTCCTTCTATTCAAGCGGCTTCGGTGGCGTAGTTGGTAGCATGCTGAGCTTCTATGCCCAAGATCGTGGGTTCAAAGCCGGCCGAAGTCGTCGGATTTTTAAGAGCATTAAAAACCCCTCAGTATGCCTTCCTTCGGAGGGGAAGTACTGTAAAGCTGGCGGTCCCATGTCAAAGATGTATGGCATGATCAAGAACCTTTCAATAATTACACCTGTGTGAAGATAATTATTGTAGGTTAGTTTGATAACGCTTTATTAGTGCCAACGTTCGCCACCAGGTGGTGACTGCGATGGCATTTAGTAGACACGTCCGCTGCTAGGTGTCGTGGATGGTAGCATTTGGTGGCAAAAGTAGGAACTACCTGAAAAAATAATCGTCTGCAGTCCTTCTACCTGAATCACAGACCAATACAGTCATCACAATTTACACCGGTTATCAGACAAATTCTACACATACCCAAAGTACACGGGGCTACATGACCGCGTTGTCGCAGCCCCTAAACTAATGAACCAACCAACCAATCCTTCTAGTCAGGCAGAATTCTAATTATTTATTTATTTTCCCATGTTTGAATAGCATCATTTACTGAAGGTAAACACAACGTAGCTGTTAGCTTGTGGGCTTCCTTGTTCTCCACTAATGAATGTAGTTGACTTCCAGTGGCTGATGGAGGAGGTTCTAGTTCAGAGCGAGTTTGGTGGAGAAAATAAACTGCCTCGTGGCTATGTCCACCCGCATCTTCCCTCATCCCATGTTCTAATCCTCTCAACGTCCTTCCTACCTACCTCTCAACATATTACTTTACTTTACGGCCGGCCTGAAATTTGCGGCGTGATAGACGCCGAGGCCACCCCATCCATACAGACGTGCGGTCAGCTCCCATAAAAGTGTAGGGAGACGCCTTTCGTCGGGACTTAGCTCTTGTCAAATGAATCATTCTGCAGCCACTAGCTCAGTGCGGGGCAAAGGCGCCAAATCTTGCAGCTTAACAGCAGCTCCCAATTGTTTGCATGGTAGTAATTTATTGTTGTTTTAAGGAGTGGAACTACGAGGTCATCTGCCCATAAATTTGCATTGTCTAAAGACGGTAAGATGACATTATTTCTCTTTGATCTGGGTAAATATTGGCCATGATTATAATCTCTACTAGAGATTTTGTTAAGATCTGCAATGTATTATACAAACTATGGAAGAGGGTTGGCAGTATGGTATATAATTCGAGTTGCCTATAGTCCCAAATTGTGATAGAATATTTTAAGGGGATACGGAACCGTTAAAATTTTCAAAATCAACATTTTATATTTTTATATTTTTTATGAATTTCTGAAAATGATGTGCAATACATTATAGTTTAACTATTTTAAATTGCCATAATTGCTCTAACAATGAGATAATCATCATGTGTGGAGAGTTTTAACTGCAGGTTTATCAGTTCCATTTCTTTTGAATGTACGTTCCTTTTTATGGGCGAGTATTTATCACAGGGCTGTGAAATTTTCACCATAACTTTGTCTCACAGTGTTTAATATTTTAATGGCAAAGTTTCCTCGTTTAAAATAAATCTCTTTGTTTTCAGGCTGTTTCTTTTTTAGAAAAAGAAATAATATTTATATCATTTAAAAAATATTCATTTCTGACTGCCCTGAAATCCAATATAAAAGAACGCTACATCAATATTTCAAGTAAGGTTTGAATGAAATGTGACATATATTTCATTATCGTACCTTTATTAGGTTCATAGGAAAAGGAACATGAATTATAAAAATTTAACATTGGTAAGATAGGCGATTCCGTATTCCCTTAAAATGGGAATAACCTGTGTCTAGTCAGACCATCTCGTGGTGCAGTGGCTAACATTCTTGGCTGTCACTCCTGAGGTTTGGTTCTGATTCCCGGCTCTGCTAAAATATTGAATTCTGCTCTGAGGGCTGGAACGGAGTGTACTCAACTTATTTAAACAAAACTGAGGAAAGATGGATTTTATTCCCACCTCAACCATCTCACACGGGGTTTTCCATGGTTACCCACTTCTATTCCATGCAAATGTTGGGATGGTACCTGGCGTAAAGCCATGGCCACGTCCTACACAATACTATCCCTAATTACACACACAGTAATACAGCGATCACAATAATGCAAATTACGAGACAAATAGTCTACCACACATACACCCAAATACACGGAATTGCATGTCGAAAGCACCTAAAATTGAACCATTATGGCTATGGCCGCAAGGTTTAAAGTGAATTCGTCTTTAACCCTTTGTGTACCAACCACGTACCATAATGATGAGTGTTATTATCAATGATATTGTTATTACCTACATCAGTGTATTGAGTACTGGTTTATTATGGAAGAAGTACGAAACATGTATTAAAGCTCAGTGTATTTCTAACTACGCCATGTGCTTTATGTTTTGGGACATGGTTGATGGCATACTTTGAAGGCTTTCTGTCACTACCTTATTTTCTTTGGTAAAGATATACTTGTTTTCAACAAAACTTAAATATTACTGTAAAATAAAAAAGGTTGTATGATTTAAAAAGTGAATAAATCGTCTTGCGGGGAAAATATAAATATAAGGTATAAACGAAAAGCTTCCTGGAGAAGCGTACCATATGGCAACTTTATAGAGCGCGACAGAAAGTAAACAATTTGTACATTTTCTGATAATTGTCAATTGAAAATATCTGAATGTTTGATGTTGCTATAAGATACTGCAGACAAGCAAACGCTGTGGTTTCTTGTTTCGGTCATTCTTGGCACAGCCAAACAGGCCACTGGCACTTCATTCCGTCTGGAGAAGTAGAACTTCATCCGTTATTTACACCCTATCCGCTACTTCTGCTGGTCTTGAATGATTGAGACACCGGAGAGGCTGTAAGGGAGCTTTAATCTATCTTGGAGGCTATCTGTTCGTTAAATTACACGTATAGACTGGTCTACAAAAACATGTAATATATCGTTTTAACAACAGGTATAATTGAAACGGTCTGAGCTGACAAGCATTAATTCAAAAATGGTCATTTTTTTTTAAGAATTAGTATTCCGAAGTATTGACCCAAGGGACTTGGAACGGCATAGGAAAGAATTAAGCGAGCCTTCTGTTTTAAGCTACACACAAAACATTTTCATCTTACCAGCAGGAGAAAAAGCACGGAAGCTCACTGGCAAAGCAAAATCCATCACAAAGTAATTTGTTTTGTGGGTCTAAGCCAGAAACTACTGCTACGTGTAGTGCGATCAGAGGAGAAAAGCATTAAGTCAATGACTTGGTGCCTTTCAGCGCCGTATTCCGTACTTAAGGTTGAACAATCTGCAAGATTCCCGCGTGTCACAGTGCTATTGTAAATTAAATTTGTACAGGGTTTAGGTGGTTATTAGACAAATGCATTTTAAAATATAATATCTTGTGAAATATTCATTCTGGATGGCTTTATACCGCACTAAACTGACCAAGGAGCTGAAAGGCATTAAGTCACGTTTGCAAAACCGATTAGAAAACTATGTTTATTACATTTAAATTGATATTCCACTAACAAAAATATAACCTGAATAGTTACTTCACAACAGAGATAACTAATACAGTGTGTTTGTTAAGTTCCGCTCTGTCAATGACGTTTTATCAGCCTCCTGAATAGTAGTGAGAACTGACATAATACTTCCCAGCTCCGACCATTTCAATTTGACATTTTGATTGTATATGAACCTTTCTTTACCAGCCATCGAGGTTATTTCATGAATTAGAAATCAATTGATAATACCTACCTCCTAGTCGATCAACACAAAGTATTTCAAATTACTAGAATATGCGAAAGAATAGCCTGAGATAAATTACATGTGATTAAGATATACGGTATATTGTAATGGACAATTGAGGACGGAGAAAACTAATGGATGACATGTATCGTTTGTCAAGCGAGCATCATCAGATCTAAATCTATAAGACAAATAGCTGTACAAGGGAAGGAACAGAATACTGTTTTCCTGACGTGAGCGTCATAATAATAAGGTTAATCACATGTAATTAGTTTCAGTTAGAGGCTTGTGTTATTCTTGGCTATCACCGCTGAGGACCGAGTTCGATATCTGGCTCTGTTAAGAAATTTAATTCAGGTCTGAAATCTACAATGAGCTGTCTCAGCCTCGTGAGGCAAAAATGAGAAGAGGAGGGTTCGATACCTAACGTAAGGCCACGGCTGCCTCTTTCCAAAGGCCATGGCCGCCTCCTTCCCAATCCTGACCTGAAATGCAAATACACACACTAGTACAGCCATCAGAATATTACAGGCTATCAGACAAATTGCACACACACCCAAGTACACGGGGCTGCATGACCATAATGTCGTCTTATGTTTCCCGCCTTACATAATTCGGCATAAATACATGTTATCAATTAATTTAGCAGTATGTCTCAAAAGTAAATGCATTTCCCCCATTCTACCTCGTTCTCATTTTCCTAAAGAAACGTAGGTATCACCAATAATAACTTGAAAATACGGCAACAATACTGAACCAGTGTCTTGAACCTAGACCACCTGAGAAACAGAGCGCCACAAGTCACTCAAGGTGGAGGGTAACACGGAGCTTGTAAATCCCATGTACTCCTGGGAATCCCCGGGCTCTACAGCACCAGTATAATTGGCATTACGAGTATGGCGACTGCGGGGGGAGATTATAGCTCGGGATGTTAGCAAATCCGACAAATTGAATTCTGCGATTCAGCCCATTTTCTTGAGAGTTTGTTTCGGATCGCCGGAATGCGGGAAGAAGAAGGGAGGGGAAGAGAATAGAGATGGAGTGGAGGAAGAGGAGAGAGATCAGATAGGGAGGTATATATAGACTATCAGCATCGCTCCTTCTGTTTCCTGATAGTATCCTGTTTACATTGCATCTCAGAGATGAATGTTCAACCTCAAAGACAAGGAAACTTACACTAACGAGTAAGCTCGATTAAAACAGGCGCAGCAGCTGATGTACCGCTTACATAGAAGATATTACCATATTCCTAATTTATCGTCTCACAAGGTACTTCGTTGTTTTTGCTTAATTTATTGTCTTGGGACATCGTGTTCATCAGTCCCCTTTAACCTACTTAGTTACGTGTGGAGTCTCCTTTACGTAGTGTTATTGTGGTTCAGATTTAAGGTGTGTATTTGAGATTGAAGCTGGGGTTGTAATTGAAGTGGCAGTGACCTTAAGTTAGTCAGAAGCTGAAGTGGGTAAAGAAGAAAATAATTATACTTCTGATATTACTGATGTAACTTAAACAACGTCTCCTCAGTTTTCGTTACGAGGCCGAGCGGACTACATGCCAATCCTCAGTCGGGTGTTATCACGAAGTCTCCACTAATGAAGGGTGGGTGGAAAGGATTTCGTAGCATCATGATTGTCACAGACTTTTTCAAGATCGAAGACTATTCGTGACTAGGGGGTCCTTTCGGAGAAACGCTTTCTGTATGGCGCTCTCAATTCACACAAGTTGATTGGTGGTGGACCTATGAGAGAAATTTAAAAAAAAAAACACTGGTACTCAGACTAGAAGCCTCTCTCCCCCAAGAATCACACAAGACGACGGTTAACCATCTCCTCTAGCAGATTGCTTAATCCATTTGTAATACGAATAAGCCTATAGCTGCTAACAAGTTGGGATCCTTTCTGGCCTTCGAAATCGGTACCACGATGCCCTCTTGCCATTGAGATGGAAACTCCCTTTCAATCCATAACTTATATACGGTTGAAGAGAGACAGTAGTTTTCTGATACTGAATTCGCAGAGTTGTTTCAGCGTCTGATTATGGATGTTATCCAGTCCAGGGTATATATCCCTGCACAGTGCAAGTGCACTGCGCAGTTCCCATTCTATGAATGGTACATGGTAGAACTCCGATATTGCTGCTTCAAAATACGAGGGGTGAGCTTCTCCACTTCCTACATTAGAGTCACAAATTTTCGAACATAACTCCTGGAGTTGGATTCGGCAGAAGAATGCGATTTAATACTGTTGGCAATGGTTAGATGGTACGAGATGATGTATTCGTTGATGAAGATTCCAGGTATTGTCAACGATATCCGATGAAGCTTAGTCCATACTTGAGATGAAGGAGTATGTGCCGATGTAGATGTGAAGATGGTTTAACCGACGCCTTCATAAGTTTTCTTCACGTACGGTACAAGTTAATAATAATGTTTCTTAATTGCTTCGTTAATACTGATCATCTTTTTCCAGTGGGAGGTATGTTTTAATAACAATTGTTGTGAATGTAATAACATGTTTATGAAAGTATAATAGTATTAAACTAGTTTATATTGCATGAAATATTCTAAATATCCTTCCAAAATTTGATATTACGCAGTTGTTTATTCCATTTTATTTTTGAACTGTCTTTTTTCATACTTTTATTTACAGTATTTGTATGACACAAAGATACTTCTCTTCAGGTGAGTATGAAAATTAACTCAATCCATTTTTAAGAAAAAACTCATATATGAATTAAAAATCGAGACTGTTTTGTTAGATGCGATGGAAACATAATTTTGGATCTTTTGTAACTGTAAGAAGAAGGGTACTGTTCTTCTATCTACTGCTTTACCTGTCATTTCTGTATTTTTGCTCGTAATATCAAGCTTGGTTTGCGATGTCTGTTTCTCTCCAGCGTTGTAAACACAGGTGACTGTCGGGGTAAGTTATGGATGGCTGGTGGCTGTCTGGATGCAGTTAAATTTCAATATACGTCGTTCAATCAAGCACGCAGTATAGTGGTATCGCAATTGCGATGACTACAATAACCATCTAATGTGCAATCACAACTGTCCATTCATATTATTTATCCATGTAACTAATAATTTACATAATACATGCAATATCTATGAACAGATCTTGAACAGCGTGAATATGCTCTTAACGCATACAGTGCATAATTTTAAAAAGGCAAGGGAATATTATTCAAAGACCATTTTTGACATAGAAATTCGGTAATGACTTTTGCATTACAAAATTACCGAATAAAATGAAGAGTGTTAAGCTTTATTGTATCATATTTCCATTTTTATTGTCATGCGTGCTATAAAACACCGCCGATAACAAGATAAAACTAACAATATGAAAATTTGCTTCTAAACTTCTATTGAAACTATGCAATTTTATCAACTTGTGCAAAAATTCATGTAAAAAATTGTTAATTATTTTTATTGCCATTTGTGTTAGAATTCTTAAGTCAATTGTCATGTTAGGTGAACAAGTTTAATTTGTGCATACCACGGGCTTTCAACTTAAACTACTTCCGCCTGGGAAGGGTTCCTGTAGGTGGGGAAGGTTGTGGAGGGAAAGCGGTGTGTATTGAGAGAGACAAAGAGAGACATAGAGAGCATCTTTGAATGTTGGACAAGGTTAAGAACGTAGTTGTGAAAACATTCGACGTGAACGTTAGGTCGTGTTACTTCACCTTCATCTGATAAAATCCAGAAATATTTCCGAGAATAGTCCATAGTCCAAGCAACTCTCACTGCCCCATCCATGTGCAATTCACTTTGCAATGTTGCAATGATGACATACAGTACTATACATCAATTCAGCCTCTAATATTAAGCCTACTGTATAAGTACATCCCTTAAAACTTTGGTTGCCAAAAAACTGGTCGGTGGTCAGGGAGAAAGGTGGTACAAATTGCATTGGTTCAATGACAGTTCCTACAAAAATTGGTTGTTAAGTGGGGTGGTCGCTTAAGAGGAGTGGTCCTTAAGAGAGGTTTTACTGTTGTTTATTTTAAGATGGAGGTCGATCCTTACCTTGAACTTGGCGCTTGGCCCTTTATTTATTTCCCTTTTTCAAGCGTAAGGAAAAAAGAGAAAAAGTATTGATTTCTTTGTATAAGCATCCCTACCAAGTACTTTCAACACGTAGATGTTGTTAGAAATGTATTTGCAAATATTTTCGTTATTACTAACACACATAGACTTTATATTTTGACATAATAGGGATGTATAGAACAAGCACCGACAGAGCGACTGCTGTTGTACTGGGTAAGCGCAAGTCGCTCTTCATTTGTCCCCTGTGTTCTCATGCCGCTAATATGTACGAATTTAAGTTGTTTAAATTGTTATTTTCGTGACTATGCCGAGCTATTGCAGTGTTCCTCTTTGCAAAAATCAGGGAAGCCCGTTTCGTTTCACCAATTTCCACAAAATAAAGAAATGGTCACATGTTATCAGAAGGAAAAATTTCGGTGAGAAAAATCTGACCGTATATATTAAAATGTGTTTCCATCATTTCAACCCGATGACTTCACGAAAACTGTGTTGGATTAGTGTGACTTACAAAGGGAAGTAATTCCTGTTTTGTACCTATAAACTGATTAGACATTTCGATTACAACCACTGAATGTATGCGTTTGTATCTGAAGGTGAGAGAGCAAGATAAAAACTGGGCGCTGTCCCATCGCTTTTTCCGTGGACCACGAACACAACAAAAATAATTATTTAGGAAGAGGCCATACACAAGAAAATTGCCGGATTATCACGATAAGCCTACAATATCGGAATCTGCAGAAATCATCAACATTGAAGTACGGGAAGAAATCGTCAATATACACGAAGAAATGAAAGTGACATTTCTGACTCCCATTTTCAAAGACATCAATAGGCTACTCGGTCAAATACTTCAAGAATAAATGTCACAACATTAACAGTCACAGTTTCTTGAAATCAGAATTAATCGTCAACTTCCATCTGCCCGACGGAGAATGTGGTAGCGACTGACTTCTACAGTACATTCTTGCGACATAGTCAGATGAATGGAAACAGTTCGTGGCTCTAAAGCAGGGATTCTCAAACATTAAAAAAATTGTACCCCCAAGTCCTTTTCCAGGGGTAAGGGAACGATTCTTATTGAGAAATTGACAAAATTACATAAGAACCAAACGTTGCGATGCATTTTCGAGGTACACATTACCGGTATCAACTTTCTTTGATTATGTTTACCTTAAAACACGACAGTTTCATGTAAGCTATCAACCTAAAAAAAAAATACATGAATCGTAGTCTGTAAGCAGGGGGAACAAGTGAATATTTAAATCTCTGTTTGTGATTTAAGTCTTATGGAGATATATTTATCAATATAGGCCTACAATACTCTAGTAATTGTAATATTTAGGAGAAAGCATGCAGACTCATATTCATTATTTGAATAATAAAGCGTGTTAGAATTTTGTTATTACCGCTGTAGGCCATTAATTCTTCCTTCCTCCCGATAGTTTTAGTGTCTCTAGTCCGTAGCTCATTTTGCAACTGTTTAACGCTTAAACGCTGAAAATCGTCCATAATATATTAGGAGATATACCTATAGAATTAATTAATATAGTCTTGGAGTAAAATTAGAGAAGGTATAATTTACTTTAGCTTAGAAAACTCGGTCACAATTTATATATTCCTCGCAGCTGACTGGGAGAAACATAAGACGATCGCCTTGCGCTTACCCAGTACTACACGAGCGCTGTCTGGTGCGAACTTTCTCCCGCTACATCCCTATTCGTGTGTTTTTGTTGGTGATTATTTTCTCCAGAGGGTGCCATGAAATAAAATATTCAAAAGCGTATTAAAGAAGTATTTTAGAAACAAAGTACTGCGATATCAATATCCACGCTCTTGTGGTCAAGTGCCGGCCCCGTGGTGTTGGGGTAGCACGCCTGCCTCTCACTCGGAGGCCCCGGGTTCGATCCCCAGCTCCGTCAGGGATTTTAAAACTGATTTGAGGGTTGGAACGGAGTGCACTCAGCCTTGTGAGGACAATTGAGTAGCTGTATGACAGTGGGACAGCTCCCCGATCACGAATACCAAGACTAACGGCCGAGGGGACCCGACACGCTGATCACGCGTCACCCCAATATCTGCAGGCCAAATGGCTGGGCAGCGGTCGCTTGGTCGGCCTTAGCCCGTCATGGGCTGTATAGTGCCAGGGGTTGACTTGACTTTTGGTCAAGGGCACATATGTTGAGGCTTCAACTTGTAAATCATCTTTCTTAATCGATCATATCACAGTATTAGTATTTACATGTACACTATATTAATACGCCAGTGTTAAAGCTCGCAGATGGAATTGAAACTTTGAAATACAGTGCAAATGAGGAGAAGAGGTGATTTTACGACTTTACACCTAAAACCTCCATATTGGAAACAGCATACGGAATACACAAAATCGTATTACAGTATTATTATTTTACACGCATTGGCAAGGTGATTTTGGTTTCATTATTTAAAAACAAATTATCTCGTGTTTTACTGCTTGCATTTGTAATTATGACTGATGCTTGGTTATTTCAAGCCAATCTGCTTTCTTTTTAAAATTTGTTAGACGAAATGTTTTTAACTAGAATAGATTTCCAAATGGTATTGCGTAAAATGCAACCGTATTGATAGCATTGTAAATACTGCAGTTAAGACAATATTACAAGTCTCTGGTAAACTGTAGATATTTTTAAATGAATAGTCAAAATCAAAATTTACTCCGACCTAAATAATAATAAAGGAATTGATTTTCAGTCGGCAAACACCCTAATGTGCCCACCCACTTTAATTGCGTACATTAATGTGTCGACCTAGTAAAGAGAATTTCAATTAGATTACCGATGCAAAATTTAAATATTGTTTTCCAATTATTACATCCAAGATAAATAACAATTTCTTCGCCAGTTATTTATAGGGCATAGAAATGACAAATAATGAGATATTATGCAAAGTGGCAAATGAAACAATGGATTGACTGATTCTCCAATTTCAAGCCATTCTATGCATAATATTTGAGACAATCAGTAACCAAGTATTACAGTAGTAATGGCTGAGAAGCTTGGAAAACTATCTTTTAAATATTTGTACATAAAATGATTTCCTCATACAAATAATATGTAGCTTATTTTCCTTGACTTCTAACCATTTAACTTGTTCTAGATTGCAACTTATAATGTTTCACATTCATGGATGTACTGTATACCCTTTTTAAGTTATACGCCAATTTTGAAATAAGCTAACTTATGCACTCATAAGCCACAGACTCTACAATTTTGCATTGAATAGCAATCCAAGAAACATGGCTTCTCATTTGATTGCCAATATAAAAGATCCTTTATAATTATAACCCAATATTTATTGATAAAATACAAGGGGAAATGGTAATCACTACATGCTCTACATGAATTATTAATGTCATAATTGTTCTGGTAAGTTTTCAACTGCTAGAATTACATTGGTATGATATTAAATACAGTATTACCAATACGAAGAAGACTGAGAGTTATGCCATCAAACTAAGGTAGACAGATACTCGTACTGAACTTTTTGGATTAAGACAAGGTTCTTTTGAACATATTTCTCGAACAAATTCAAAAATATCAAATATAAAAAGAATTGAGATAAAGGCAATTTTACATTCTATGTGTGATGGATATTGGCTGCAAATTTTTGAAAGGACCAAGTAGCCTATCTATGTTTCCTCACTACTTATAGAATACTATTTATGGCAGGGACAATAAAGTGAATTTGATATAACATTCACTCTAATTATCTTTGGGAAAATTTCAATCGTAATTGGAAAACAGTCATTCAGATTTGAGAAAATCTTAATTTGAAACCGATTCTAATCTAAAATGAACGTATAGATTATTTTATGTTTGACGGTGTTGAAATGTAAATATTTTATGTCTGAAAACTGTACTATATTGAAAGTCATTGAAGTAATGAGTTTTTATTATGATACAGTATCTCTCCACCAATCATTGTGAAACAGTTGTGTGACCAAGTAGGTAAGGATAGCCTCACACATGCACTGTAAATCCAACATGTCGGACATGAATTACATGATTTGAAAGTTGACAATATATAGGATATCCGATCCAAAATTTTTGCATAAATAAACTGGGAAATATGGGGAAATAAATAGCACTGTACCTTAATATCCCCAACTCCAACTTCTACACAGGGCATAGCTTACGCGCGACTTCGGCGACAATTTTAGTGAATGCTGGTGTTGATATAACCACGTCATGGAGGCAGCAAAAACAAATGACATAAGATCCACGGAAATCAATAACCCAGCTCTCTGTTCAATAAAGGAATTTCTTATGCGAAACTTTTCCGCCCAGATGGCATGACTGTTCAATATGGGACTCCATGGATTTGCCTTCGTTGACATTCTATACGTATCGAATTTGAAGAATAACTAGTTGATAATACGATACATTTTAATTCTAAACCGTTTGTTACAGCCTATTGTGTGTTATTTGATCAAAATAACAAAATGATCCACCATAGTACCTGTGCGCTATCTGTTGGTGCTAGTTCAGGATAAACAATGTTTCAAAGCTTTGGAATTTGTGCGCATGCACTTAAGTCAACTGACAGAATCTCGACAAATATTTATGAATATTTATAGTAAAATTATAATTATCCGCGAACATAAACAATCGTATGCAGCTCGCCTATTATGATAATTAAGTCACTCGTACGGTAATTATAAAACTCGCTTCGCGTATTTTATAAACATACTCGTGTCTTAATTATTGCAATTATACGCTCGTTGCATAATGTAATATTATAAGTCTTTCTTCTGCTGTGTAGACAACGTAACTGGAAGGTCGTGATTCTTATACCCGTACATTCCTCAGTGTAATTGCCTGTGGGAATTATGAGTTAAGTTGAAATAATGTTTTTGTTTTGCTCTCACAGTACCAGTTGTATTTGCATTCGATTTTCTGGATTCTAGCCATATAATCTGTAAGACCCACTTCCGTATTATTGAATTATTTGTTTATAAACTAACATATTTTAACAATGAAATGTTCTTTCAGATAAAGTTTATTCCCTAAATGTCTTCTCGCTTGTCACGTACTTTTCCATTTCCAAGACATCACTTTGGAATTTTCATAGCGAGCTCTGCTGTATCTTGTTTTGTGTTTTGATTTTACTGCACCAGAAGCTCCTATGTGATTTAAAAATTGTCAATGAAATTATTTTTAAAATATTTTCGAGAAGGAGAATATGATTGCATTTTTTTAAGAAAATGATTTATTTTTTTGCTGGTGACATGCCACACTAACTCGCGGTGTATTTTTCAGATGTTAACATGGTAGCCGAGCCAAAACCACACCAGACTGGTAGAAAAAGGCAAAATGTTGCAAAAACCGGCAATGATTGGTGAGTTTTTAAATACCAGATTTTTACTGTTTTTGTGAGGCCTGTCAAATTAAATGTTTTTAAGTTGGAACCAGATTTTGATATTTTAAGATGTGAAATACCACTGATAACCAACAAAGTCTACTAGTCCAAAGTAATTAATAAATAATATAATAGATCAAACGGACAATTATTCCCAGTTTTGAATTTTGATTGAAACTCTTTACCAATATCTCCGAGATTTAAATTTTGGTTTTTCAAATAAAAGTGTTGGCTAAAAAATGCTGGTATCATATCTGTTGGTTATCTGGAACTGATGCATGATACCCTCACCTTGTTATTGTGTTTAATACATAATTTAACGGACTGTTTTCTTGAAAACAGGATTTTAAATTAAACTCTGTCTTTTAATATGGATTATTCATGCTGTGTACTTTCGCACATCTACGAGGAAATGAAATGAGTCTCATTTTGAAATCCTTGCATTTCAAAGCTTTATTTACTGAATCAGTGTGCCTCATTGTGCAACTTCTTTGAGTAAGATTTCCCAAGAAGTAAATAAAGGACATTGCATTGTTTACGGTACAAGCCTCTTGGTAGCTTGTGACTTGATGTGATTGTTAATATCGCGATAATGAGCTTCGGAGCCTCCTCTTACGCAGAATCCGAACCATCAGACGTGACATTTCACCACGAAAATCTCACATGCTTTAACTGGGAATCGAACCCAGTTCACTTTGATAATAGGCAAGCAGTTTGACTGGTGTGCCGTTACGCTACTTTCCTGGCTCTCGATGCGTTTTAGACGAGAGAGCGATTTCGTTTAGCTTGCATTAGTCCTGCAACTATGTGTACTAGGGTAATATTGTGAATTTAGTTCAGTAAATATTCTTTGTAAGGCCTGTGGATAATTTCCATAACCAAACTACTATTCCTGTCATGTATACATTCCACATCCGACAGTATGTCTAGTAAGTCTCTTCCAAAATTCAAACTCGTTCACTGCTTGTTCAATCTGCTTCGAATCTTTGCCTTTTGCAAGTGCAAGGACGTTGTGTAACTGAAGTAGTAACATTCATCGGCCGTCTCTACCAGCATCAGCGGCTTCCGTGGCGTAGTTGGTAGCATGCTGAGTTTCTGTGCCCAAGATCGTGGGTTCAAACCCAGCCGAAGTCGTCGGAGTTTTAAGAGCGTTTAAATTCCCTCAGTATGCCTTCCTATGAAAGCCGGGGGGTCCATGTCATAGATTTATGGCATGTAAAAGAACCTTCCACTAACTACAATTGTGTGATGCTAAATTTGTAGGTTAGATTTGATTAGCGCTCGTCGCCAGTGGCGTCTAGTAGCCAAGTTCTCAGCTAAGTGTCGTCGACGATAACAAAAGTAGGAACTACTTGAAATTGATCGTCTGCAGTCCTTACCTGAATTGCAGATAACACACACTAATACAGCCATCACAATTAACACCGGTTATCAGACAGATTCTACACACACCCAAAGTACACGGGGCTACATGACCGCATTGTCGCAGCCCCTAAACTGAGGAACCAACCAACCACCTACCAGCATCTATAGCCGGTGAACACGAGCTCTCTTGCCGAGGGTGAACAGTGCATGGTGGGATGTCAGTTCACGTATATTTAGTTACCCTACATTTAACGATTAAGAAAAAAAAAACGTAAAGTGTTTTGCCGTCATTATAGTAACGTATTCAATATTTCAATTTTTTTATGTATGGTGATGTATTGTATCCTCACCAGACAATTACCACCAAAGCATGGTTTTAAATGGTCTCAAGGACTATTTTGCATCCGCATACCAAACACTGCTTCACTCTGACGATGAGGTGGTGAATCACTGTAATACACAGTTTAGTCTACTTCATTCATCAACCATGGATTACTCATTGGTATCCTCCACGTGATAGATACCTCTGTTATTTTCTGTGAATGCTAATTGTACCATCTTCACCCTTCGATTCCAAGGCCGGCAATTCGAGATACTGCTTAGGCTTACTTGAACATGTTTTTACTTAGAGTATTCTAATCATTGATTACAATATTTCATTAAATTAGGTATCAAATTAACCATTATTAATCAAACACACAATAATCATCTTAACATAATTTAAAGAAATAATGCATTAAAATACATATAATATAATATTTTAAAACTGTACGCCTAGTCAATACTAGAAAGAAACATCTATTATTCTTGCGAACACATTTCTGCTTTCAAAGATGCCAACATCAGTGACATACGTATTATTCACATAAGACAAACATAGAATATAGAAAAAAAAAATCTTGATGCATAGGCCTATAGAAAATGAAAACTGGATATCCTTAAAAAATTGGCTTAATTTATAAATGGAAAACAATATTCATTGAGAAAAAGATCTGAAAGAGTAATTTGAATTATTATTGATCTCAAAATATATCAATATAGGCTATTATATTGTCCTGATCCTTGAAGAATGTTTGTGAAAAGGGAGGTATGAACTTCATAAAGGTGCCAGCCAGATTGAATATGAAGTTAGAGGGTTCGGTTGCATAGTTCTGACTGATATTTTCATTATCTATGCAACTTGACTTCTAGCTACGTGAATCGAGTCGAATAAACACCTGCCGTTCGTGCGCCTTGTAAGCTTACGCTGGGTAAACCTTTAAAATATCTATTTTGCTTACTATAGTGTATAGCATCAGGCAGGATCAAACTGTCGAGTCGTTTCGAGTTACGAATTCAGAGAAGAGTATATGTGTTTGGAGTTTCGCTGTTCACCTCGGCTTTTCTGAATTGTGTCTGGGAACTGCCGTTCGTGCGCCTTTTAATCTTACTCTGGGTAAACTGTTAAAGATACTGGGTGAAGCTGGGGCGGGTGCTAGTGCATTCTATTTTAATAATTTTAGGTCAATAGTAATAATTCAAATTACACTTTTAGACATACTTTTCATTGAGTATTGTTTTCCATCTATATATATATATATAAGAATGAAAGTTTGTCTGTTTTTTCTGAATTTCTACGGAAATTTGCGTTATTTACGCGTTTCAGACTGTTTTATGACGGATGCGCGCGAAATTAATTTTTTTGTCTGTCTGTCTGTATGTCTGTCTGTCTGTCTGTCTGTGGACAAAGTGGTTGTTCCCTTATAACTCGAGAACGGCTGGGTGGATCAACGTAAAATTTGGTACACATATCCTTCAGAGGCACGACACTAATCATTGATGAAACTCTTCTCTGTACCTCTCATAAAAGGAGGCCTACCCCCTTAAAATACTTGCTGAAATAGGCGTAGACGGGCGAGACAAAGCTCATTTTCAGCCCCTCAATGTGAGAAACGAAACTCGCCCCAAAAACCACATTTTAAGGCCCTAAAACCAACAGTTTTTGAGATATTTCCAGAAAACTAATTTCATTTAAGACAATAACGAAAGATTGCAAGCCGGTTACCATGGCAACGGAATATCACAGGTCCATCTATTGCTGTAAGACGCAATACAATTCCATTTATTAGCCTACTTTCGATTTTTGCAAAAAATGAAAGTAGACTTATGAGATCAACACAGGGCGAAAAAAGTGTGTCTGTCTGTGTGTGTGTATGTGTGTGTGTGAGTCTGTGTGTGTGTATGTGTGTGTGTGAGTCTGTGTGTGTGTGTGTGTGTGTGTGTGAGTGTGTACTCTGAATGTCTGTCCCCCCCTATCAATTCGAACACGGTGAATGCGAATTGAACGAAATTTGGTACAAAGGTAGCACTAGCAAAGGACACCTCAGTGTCATGTTTTATATCGCCGCCATCTTTACTAAAACTGAATGGCGGCCACTCAAACGTTCAAAACGTAAAATCAAATAACGACTAACCAAATCATCCAATCTCTACCAAATTTGGTAACAACATACCTTCGTATAGGATGCGTCTTGTGACCAAACTACAAGGTCGTCCGCCATACCATTTCAGGATGGCGGCCGTGCGAATTATGCAAACTTTATAATCCATATCATGGGACCCACCAGTTCCGATTATCGAGCCGAGAATCGTTTTAACTGTTCTAAAGGAAGAGGCACGTACGAAATTAAAAGGTTATTTTGTAATACTATAGTGCAGACGTGATTTTAAAAAGCTCAGCTGATTCATTAATAAGACAAGATGGCAGCGGATATCTTGTGCCTGACTTATATTTCACTAATTTGAGTATTGAATGCAATATAGCGTACTGATAAAAAATAAATAAACTTTGTATGAAATGCTTTATATATAAATAATATACTTCAGTGATGAAATCGTTTAGTATAAATCATTATTTGCTAACAAGTTCTATGTAAGTCATTTTAAATAGAACGATATTCGTTGACACAATTAGCTCAGTGGTAGAGCGATAGCCTGTCGCTCAGATTCCTATGGTTCAAACCCGATCAGAGCTAGTTTTTTTGCTTGAAATGTTATATGTTTATTGTTTTGTAATGACTCAGATGTTTTAAAATTAAGCGTTATATTGTGCAAATTATGGTGTAAAATATATATTTAATTAAAACATAATTCGCCAGCAGATTTACTCGAGACATCTAGCTGCCAAAAAGGTAACTTCCAGATTTTATTGAAAAGTTTCTTCTTCTGGCCGCTAGAATGCACTCGCTCTGTTAGGATTATATTGTTCGATATTTCACCACTAGATGTCCCGACTAGTCTACGTGGGGATCCATTGATTACTATACCATTATCATTCTATGCGCATCGAATTTGAAGAATGACAAGTTGATACTACGATACATTTTAACTTTTTATTTTAAAGGGTTTGTAACAGCCTATTTTGCGTTACTTGAAAATGTTATTAAGCGTTATATTGTCCACATTATGGTGTAAAATATATATTTAATTAAAACATAATTCGCCAGCAGATTTACTCGAGACATCTAGCTGCCAAAAAGGTAACTTCCAGATTTTATTGAAAAGTTTCTTATTCTGGCCGCTAGAATGCACTCGCTCTGTTAGGATTATATTATCGAAAATATCCACATAGTTTGTATACACACGTCTCTGTAGGGTCATGGAAAGATTTGTTAATTCAATTAGGGTTGTGAAAGCCATGCACAACCAGACGTGTAAAGACATGCCTCAACTCAAAGTTGGATGTTGCCCACGGCAGGTCGTAATAATAATAATAATAATGTTATTGGTTTTACATCCCTTTTAACTACTGCTGCTTTTAGAGACACCGGGGTGCCGGAATTTTGGCCCGAAGGGGATCTTTAACGTGCCAGTAAATGTACTGACACGGCTCCCTCGCATTTGTGCACCCTCAAATGCCAGCTGACTGCGCCAGGATACGAACCTGCAACCTAGGGCCCAGCAAGCGAGAACGTTACCGCTGAGCCACGCCGCCAGTCCGGTCGATTATGTCTCCAGATCCATAACATTCTTGATATACTTCTTATCTTTCTTTCTTTCTTTCTTTCTTTCTTCAATGATGGTAGCAGTTTTTATCTAGGTCGTGGCGTTTGGTAGAGGTAAATCGTTTCTAAGGTCTTCAACAAAGAATAGTTCTATTATACTCTTTGATAATAACAACGAGTTATAACTATACTCATACATTTAGGAGAAAGTAGGCTATATGTTCTTTACTGAACATCTTGTTACATTACTGAGATAGTTTGTTAACGGCTTAATGTTCTAACGGAACCAAATTAAGCTGTAAAATTCATCAATGTCATATAATGCGCTAAGGGGGTCAAGGTGTACTCTAGATTTTTTTCACGCGATGTACACGTGCGGGTGTGGTACGGAAGGTCTATTATATCCCTATCCCTATATTGTCATATTATTATTATAGTTATTATTATACTACGGCCTACAACGACGAGAAGAAGCTTATTTTCAGCCCCTTGGTGTCTGAAACAAAACTCGGTGCCCCTAAATAGCAGTAAAGGGTCCCCGAAAAGTACATTTTAAGGCTCTAAAACCAACAGTTTCTGAGATATTCCCAGAAAACTAATTTCATTTAATAAACTAATGAAGGAATGCAAGCCAGTAACCATGACAACAATATCTGAAAAGGTGACATCCCACTTTCCATCTATTTCTGCAAGAAGTAAAGCCACTCCATTTATTAAATTTCTGTGAATGTTTTCAAATGGCTATTGGGTTATTACGGAATCAACTAAAACTGTAAAATTCATCACTGCGCTTAAGGGGGTCAAGGGGTACCCTAGAGTTTTGTCACACCACTTAAATGTGTGTTATGTCGTAGAGAAGGTCTATTATATCTCCAAACAGAAGCATTATTTTCAAAAATTCCTGAATTGAAATACGGGAGTTTTTTCTTCTTTTTTTTCTTTTAGGAATTCGGGCCATTGTAGTCTAAAAAACCTGAATTTTCATGCACCACAAGCCTTTATAAATTATTAAAGGGTTCTTCCTCTGGATGGGGACATGACACAACAGTGAGGGTCAGTTTTATTTGACGTGTATTGCGTTTCGTCTACGAGGTTTTCATTTCTTTTTCACGTGCGGAAGTACACGTTAGGTAAATTTAGTTTCAGAGCATATTTTAACTAATCATTTTTTTTGTCGCGGAACAGGTTCCAATTCTCTAACCATTGCAACAGTAGCTCAATTGACGACGTCTGGTTATTAATACCGAAGACCGTTCGAAGAATGGGTACTTCTGCTAGTTTATAAATAAAGCCAAGGTTTGTAAGGATATCGAGTTTTCATTTTCTAAATGCAACAAGAGTAGTGTTTTCTATATTTTATGTTTGTCTTATTTGAATAATAAGTATGGCACTGATGTCGGCTTCTTTGAAAGCTGAAATGTGTTCATAAGAATAATAGATGTTTCTTTCTAGTATTGACTAGGCGTACAGTTATTAAAATATTAAATTATGCGTATTTTAATGTATTATTTCTATTAATTATGTATGGATGCATATTCAAACCTTTGTTGTTAAGATGATTGCTGTGTGTTTGGTGGAAACATTGGGAACCCTCATTTATGCATCTTTAAAAAAAATAAAAAATAAAAATTTCGGCAATTGCTGAATAGTCTCCAGTTGTTCCTGCTAGTTCGCGAGCTCTCCTTTAGTGTTTAGGACAAATGAAGTATTTAAGCTATCAACACGTGTAATGAACAAATAGTGCAAGCCTTGTAGTAGGAAGATAGAGAATCAAATTATCCGAACATATGAGAAAGCATAGTTTAAAGTGGTGTGAGTTAACATCTTACTTCGGTCGGTCAATTTAGTTCTCTATCATTTGCGTGGCTTGCCCTATTTGTGCATTACACGACCGAAGAGGCTCCATTTTTCATCATTGCTAACGTAAAAATACATTTTCTTTAAATTAACTGTTTACGTCAGCTGGGTACTGTTCCAGTAAACCAATCTGTCTATCAATTGAATTCTATTGAAAACTCTTTGGCCTCATCTCTGAACTACTGTATATCGCTCTTGTTTGGGAAAAAGGGTATAAGTCAAAAAATACCAAAACTGAGATCATGCAATTATTTGGTTGGTAATTGACATAACTTTGTGCAAAAGGACTTTTATTCTGAATCGACTTAAACCCTTAAATCCTTTCCAACCGGCAAGGTTATGGCAATTCCCTACCAAACAATTGCATGATCTCAGGTTTGGTATTCTTTGTTTTAAACCCTTTTGTCCTAACAAGAGCGATATTGTAATTGGAACTGAAATACCGTGGAAATGAAAATGTTCTTCCTTTCAATAAATTTCCTTACGACTGGTCATGTCCCCCAAACATATATGGATATATAGTTTCAACCTAAAGAGTTTGGCCTCTTGCCATTTTCACCTATTGATTCTATTGTCTTTACACTCGAGAGAATAAACCTTGACTGTTTTCGTTTTAAATCACATAGGCCTAGGCGTACAACATGTAAAGTTTGGGCATAAAGTATTGAAATATTATGAATTCAAAATATAGAAGTGAGATTGCCGAAAATACAAAATGTTTCATCAAAGGAAGGCTCTACAAGAATATTTTTCTTTACGTTTTGGTTGCGAAAAAGTGATTTGCATGTCACTACAAGTATATTTTACCCAAGTTTCAGTATCTAAGAAACCGTCCAAGATGTTTTTCTTTCAATGCCTAATTTTGTTTTCATTTTACAATGTAATACTACTGAATTAGTGATTTTCTTCTTGTTATAATTCTTACACCAAGTAAGGTGAGAAGCCGTTTTGCCATGGAAAATGTTTCCCAACTAGCTGCATTAGCTTGCTTGGTCTAAGAAGAACGACACTCATTACAGTGGTGTTATTTTCTAAGAGAAAAACAATTGAAATGTTCAAAGAATATACGTTTTACATGATTTTTAAACTTAAGTAAAATATTCCTTGTTGTGTCGCACACACTTATAATAGCAGAAATACGTGAACTAAGTAATACTGTATTCATTGAGGAGTCTTCTTCATGTAAAAACATGTTTTGGGATGTTTCCAACTTCCTTCTATTGTATCGAAATTTGTTAAATATTTGAAAATGTTTGCATGTTTTTGTAAGAAACTTGTGCAGTACAGTACAGTGTGTGCGTTTAAAGGAAAATTGTTGAGGTTAATGCTTTCAAAAGATGAAGACAGCAGAAGTTTGTTAAACTGGTAAGTGGTGTAAAAACTTTAGCTTGATAGTGAACAGTCCCACGCAAAGTATAATATATTAGGTTCATTTACTTGGTTTTACTTGAAGTAAAATGAACCTTACTGAGAAATAATATATTCAAAGATAATATGTAACAGCAGAAACTTTTTATACAGTTGTGCAGTCTTAGAGTACAATGCATATACATTTGCAAGAAAGTAAAGGGAAATGTTCGATAAAGGCAGTCTGTGTTTACATTAAACTGGGGTTTATTAACCTCTCATAAGTAAAGGGATGGATTGAAAGTAGATTATCTGGTAAATCGTATTGTAATATCAACGTGACTGTGTGGTTCTAAATGAGAGGATATTAATTTGAATTTGATCTAGCATACTGCAATTCCTCAAAGAAAATATTTACAAATCAGTTATATACATTTCAAAATACAAATGTACTCCACTGCATCTCATAAGATTAATATATTGCTTATTGAGCGAATTTGTTGTAATATATGTGTACATTTTGTAATTATGAACATCGAATAGTTGATCTCTCTCCCTCAAAGCCTCTAGATCCAACAATATTGTGACACTCAAGATACATTTGTACTTAAATAATTGTGTTGTTTTCTGTAGGTGTTATTAACAATTAAATACACCGAGTAAGACTTGGAATTTGATTTTGTCTGATCTGATTTTTTAGAACATATCAATATTCCTTAATATTCAATATATATATTTCGAGAATTATGTTCCAAATACCAGAATCTGTAGACAATTCTGGTGTCTTATTGCAGTGTATATGACTCTCTCATTATGATAGCTGTAGTTCTATGTGTAATAAAATAAATAAGTACCGAGTCATGCAGGTTGACAATTAACTTTGCATGCATGAAGTATATGACTCAATATGTTTGTGCCTATTACTTCATTGCCTCGAAATTACAATAACAATTTGTCTCTAAAACAACTTAATCATTCAATGAGAATGTTTGAGATAAGCCAGTTTCATCAACCAGAGTAATAAAAGTTGTGTATTGCTCATACAATAGCTTTGAAAGCCGAATGCAAGGGACGTGAGTAGGTATGGAGCTTTCAGTAGGGATGTCATAATACCGAGACGGCCTTCAGTATGTATTACCTGAAAATTTTAAGGATATCCTTGGATTAATGCGGCATTACTAAAACAGTCTTGAAACTGCGTTTATCAATATATTAATAAGGATCGATGTAAATATTATGACGGGTTACAGGGCTTACTCGTGATTTTATTTTATTTTTTTCTTCATTGTTATTTCATGGATTATAATTTGTACTGTACTTAATGGAATGTATAGCCTACTCTCTGTTTTCTGTCAGGGGTCTTCTTCGTCTGTTGAGTACAGTAAATGATGACGATGGTGATGATTTATTTATTTATTTATTTATTCGTATCAGAAGTATATATTCGTATTTTACATTTAAAGAAATGGCACTTAATAACACACATATCGAATAGTGTCTGTCCGAAAATTTGCCAAGTCACGGACATTAGGTGTCGCAGCCATCAAGTCCTCCATTGTGCAACTTAAAGGACACTTACTGCAATTCATGAAATGGACTGTGGTTTGAACTTCACCACAATCACAGAGCCTGGATGTGCCAGGAAAACCCCACTTTATCATATTGGTTCTTGATATAATGGTGATGATGATGACATGTAATTTTTTCCAGGAGTGTATTTACATATTTATACTTTGTACCTCGCCCAGTCATTGGGCAAATTCATGGCGACCGACTGAAGAGCTACAATTCACAGTTTGTATAGAAAACACTCAAAGAATGGCTTCAAATCTTCACATTTACAGAGATATGCATTTAGACATGCAGGTTTTATGAATCTACTGTAGTAAATTAATACTTGTTTCACCGTTTGAGCCACTATTTTTGTCCAGACCTAACTTAGCGCGTACTGTACATACAAACAAACACCTGCGGGTTGTGGGATTTGGACTGTTCATAATGTAGTAACTGCTAGCCGGGACCTTGCTGACCTAAGAAGTACTTTACTCATTGTATCGCACATAAGTTTTATTTTAAATGGGTGTGCGATCTCTTTTGAGTCTCTCCACTGAAGATACTATTATTATTAATAATAATATAGTATGGCCTCAGGCGCCGGTTGCAAGCTTTGTAATTTGACACCCAGAGGATAGCTTGCATGTCGAATTTCGTTGTTCCTTTAATCACTATGAAAGTCAAGGTTAGATATCTAAGCTCCTTGAACACTATAGCGCTTTCTAGTAGAGAAATGAGGAACTTTGTGTTGGAGGAAACTCCCGAGATTAATTTTGCCATTATGAACACGGCCTACTGAATTCAAATGGGTTCTTTGACATGCCAACATCGTATGACATGCGTGTCGTATTTTTGCCGCCTTTCAAAAAATCACTTACCACGACCAGGAGCGAACCTGCAACCTTGGGGTTAGTATATCGACACGCTATCCACTCACCCACCGTGGCAAGCTAAGATACTAATAATACAAGGGATTAACAACTCTTCAGAATTTATTTCGATGCTAAGTACGATAAAAGTGCTACACATAGAAACAATCGTGTTGATTTTAATTATTTGTTCATGTTTTGTTATTAATTCGGTTTAAGGAATTGGGACATCTTGGTAATCATCTCCGTGTACTTTGGTGTGTGTTCAATTTGTGTGATATCATGTGTTAACAGTGGTAGTGTAACAGTGATTATTAGGATCGGACATGGGGTAGGTGCCTTAGGATTTCAAATAAGGTACATTCCCAGTGACACAGGTTCTCAGAACAATTCTACGCACACCCAATTGCATGGGGATAAATGGACACTACTTTAAGCTCCTCAAATGAAACAACAACAACAACATAGCTTATGAACACTGTTCTAGCCGTCCTGTTACTATGACCGATCAATTTCGTTGTTGATGATGAAGATTTTTGTAAGGGACGGAACTTCTAAGTCATGTACCCCTATTAATAGGAATGGTTATAAAAATGAAAACAAAATAGAGAGTTATGATCGGCTGTAGAGAGTAAGAGAAGCAGAGGTAGACCTAGGAGACAATGGTCAGATTCAGTGATGAACGATCTCAAAGCGAGAGGTTATTTTTTATTTAGCGTATGGCTTTACAGATACAATATGTACACAGATGATAATTAGTTTAGGAAATTGTTTATGCAAGTAATTGTCTGTGGTGAATTATGAGCGAAATCAGTGACGTTGCCACTGTACTTTCTTTTATGACACTTGGTGATGCTATGCTGGATGGTCTGCTTAGCGGCACCACAATCACAGTTAGGTGAAGAAATCATTTTCCATTTCTAATGGAAGTCTGCACAGTTGCCACGACCCGTATGAATCCTGTTGAAAGTTGACCATGTTTTCCGAGGAAACTCAAATCCAGATGGCAGCGATGATCCAATGCGTTGTAAGGTTGATCCAGGCCTAGTATCCTGCCTTCCCTGTTTTTTTTTAGTTATGTTGAAGTTGGTATTATCCGAGTCTATTGCAGTCCTTGTTGATGGATTTCGAGATCGTAGACGATTCAGGCGAACATCAGCAATGTCACAGTGTGTTGGTAATTGAGGGTTATCCATTATTTTATTGAACTCTCTGAGGAGAGCGTATTAACGTCGAAGATCTGGTGGAGGGATGTGGCTGAGGATTGGTAGACAATGTGTGGGTGTAGAACTTATCGTGCCAGTGATTAGGCGCATGGCGGTGTTGAGCTGGGTATCTATGAGGTTAGTGTGAGGGCTGTTCCACCAAACTGGGGCACAGTACTCTGCAGCTGAAAACACAAGTCCCAAAGCTGTACAACGAAGTGAAGTTGCTGTTGACCCCAAGTTGTGCCACATAGTTTTTGGACTATATTGTTGCGAGAGGTGTACTGTACAGTAGAAGCAGTGCTAATTGCTAATAGGGGATCATCGAGGTGACTTATTCGCAAACAGAGGCTTGCAGACTAGACTGGACGCTGGAAGGCAAATCAGTCTCAAATGAAAATGTATGTATATATTACTACAGCTACCAGCGGCTTTGGTGGCGTAGTGGGTAGCATGCTGAACTGCTGTTCCCAAGATAGCGGGTTCAAACCCGGCCGAAGTCGTCGGATTTTTTAAGAGCGTTAAAATCCTTCAGTATGCCTTCCTTCGGATGGGAAGTAAAGCCGGCGGTCCCATGTCATAGATTTATGGCATGTAAAAGATCCTTCCACAGACTAAACTTGAGTGGAGCTAAATTTCTAGGTTGGATTTCGTTGTAATGCTCTGTCAAAGTTCCAACGTTCACCACTTGGTATCATTGATATCTGGTAGCGAAAGTTTGAACTACTTGGAATTGAACGGAACTTGTAGCTCACCCTAGTGGTGTCCGCTTGAAGCAGCTACAGCCTCTGGCGAGCCGAACATGTCCTTGGGCACTCCCGGCACTAAAAGCCATACGATAAATAAATAAATAAATAAATAAATAAATAAATAAATCATGTATGTATGATTACTACAGCTACTAACTACTAACTACTGAATAATATATTGTATCTTTGAACTTACACTCTGAAAGAACAATATTAAAATAAAACAATTTTGGAAATGACAGGGAAAAAGTTTTGTTGTTGTTTTTAATATTCGGCTGAGGAGTTTGGGTGATCTAGGTCATAAGCCCCGTGTTGTTGAGAGTGTATTGACCGTGTCTAACCTGTGAACATGCTGAACGCAGTCTTCAGCGAAACGTCAGGACGACAAAATGTCCTTAGATCACGGCCTATAAGCCCTCGAAACAGAGATTCCTATTTCAAAGCCGGTCGTGAAAGTCTGAATTTTTATCTGATAGCCTGTATTCCCGCGATGAATTAGATACAGGGATGGAGTAGGCACCGCGGGACTTGAAGTAAGGTACTATCCCTGAATTTTCTTGGAGGCTGTGTGGAAAAACCCGCAAAAAAACATACTCAAGATAACCTATATCGGCGCCGGGTTTGGAACCTCCGATCTCCGAACTTGTGGCAGCTACACATCACGGTCGTGGTAAGCGACCTAACACGTATAGACGGTTGCCATAAGACAACAAGATAGTCGACGGCCGCTTCCTTCCACATCCTTGCCCAGTTTAATTAATCTCCATTCATTTCATCCCTCATTAACGCATATCATGAGGTTGGCGTCAAGAAGGGCATCTGGCCTTAAAATCTACCCGCCACATAGACCATCATCGCATCTCATCCCCAACCCCCTTGAAAATGGGAATAATAAGTGGTAGACATACATAGGCTACAATAAAATTATATATTATACAAGTAATTCCGTTAAGAACTATATAGCCAATTTTCAAATATCCTACTTATGTTAATTGATTCTATCAACATACAAAATTTCAGTTTGCTGTAATAGATTCGTAGATATTGAGAACCGTCTAAATATTTCGAATGGTCACCATGTTGGATTTTTATGTATAGGCCTTAGAGTTATGTGCTATTACAAGAAGATTATTGTGTAGGTATTTTATTCAAACTTCAATCGCATGATTATGACATAAGAAATAAAAACGAGATTTTAAAAGCAATAACAGTACAGAATATTTTAAAACCCCTGCAGTAATTATAACAAAAAAAGTGATTAAAGGGTATAATAATAGTCAAAGAAACCCTACCTAATTTGACACGTAATCATATCACACTATACTATGGGCTATATTATACAACAACTCCATTGAAAGGCCAATGGTGTCTTGTTGAGTTGCTAATGACTGTTTCATTTCCCAGTTTGGGCTCCGCCAATTGAGATAAATAGGTGGCAAAGAGGCGACACGGAATTTATCGTAGCACTTTAGCCAATTGACCGCTTTGCAGTTAGAATTACTGTGTGAAAGTGGAAGGAAAGATATTTATTTCTTTGTAGCCATAGAACAGCTTGCTTAATTTACATTTAGCTTTGTAAAAGGGTCTTACGGTTTGGTTAAGAGGAATACTTTGACATCAGATGCTAAATCAGCTTCATCGCATGTAAACACAAAATTATAAAGGACTGGAACTTAAATTAGGAGAACAACCACTATCCACAGCAACACAGTATTCCCATCTCTCAAGTTGCGCTGAATTTCGTTGTCCTAACTGGAAATCACAGTTAAGAGTTTAAGGTTTATCTCGTTTCCATAAGTATTTCTAACTGATTCAAATGCGTGATAAATCTCATTAATACTTAAGTAACACACAACCACGAATATTAATAATAAAATATGCAAATGTGAAGTTTCTATGTTAAATTGTTACCTAATAATGAAGCTTTTACTGAACAGTTCCATTCCACACTACCAGGTTTCCTAGTATTCAGTAGATTTTGGAAACATTGGAATACAAAATTAGAGACGCTCTTGCGGATCTAGAAACAAACAACAAAGTACAATAAGCCCCTAATTGATCTCATGATCTTACTTAATCTTCATTTTTTTAATTGTTTATTTTAAAAGTAGATTAGCAACAAAAGGTGATCATACAACAAAGCGAAGGTGATGGATGAGCTGTAGTATATTATGGAATGAGACTTGGATGCGTAACGAACCAGATGGATGGCACCATAGCTGTGATCTCACCAGATTACTACCTGCGTGCATGTTACTAACATCAACAGCTGATCCGGAGTGCCACGCCGGCCGTGTAATCGAACAGCTAACAGATACAGAAAGTTATGACTGCTGACAAGCGGAAACTGTGGGGTGGAGAAACACGTAGTATGAGGTCCAGCGCAAACACAGTCATGGAGACTGTTAACTTTAACATATAAGGATACAGAAATGTGAATAACTTATTAATTTCTGACTGAGTTATATCCACCCACCTAATGGTGCAAAGGTTGTCACACCTGAGGTCCAAGTTCGATTACCGGCTCTACCAAAACGTTTAAATCTGGCCTGAGGTTTAGAACCAGATACGCTGGGATTCATGAGACAGAACATAAAGCTTATAGATTTCTGTGACCGTAAACATCGTGATCAAGAGCCACGGGACATCATTTTACGTGGATTCCAAACCTTAGGTCATGGCATTTCACTTCGAAAATCTCATATGCATTAACCGGGAATAGAACCCAGTCCGGCTTCGGGAGAGGAAAACAGCTTGACCACTGCGTCATCACGCCTGCCAGTCAGAACTGAGAGGAGATGGATTGACGCCCTGCATCTACTATCCTAGAAGTCTTGATTTCCAACTCATATTCCGGGAAAAATTGCCGATGTTTCCTAACTAAGGGTCACGGCCGCCTCCTTCCAAATCCCAGTCTCTATTGCAAACACACACACTACTACAACCACCAGTACCACATACTCCACAATAGCACAGTATATCACACAAATTATACACACACATAAGTTAATAGGACGTCAAAGACGTCAAAGACCCTAAATTTTAAAAGAAAATAGCCTAATTAAATCCGTAGTTAAGATATGTTCTTTGTATTTTTCATAACACATTTCATGAATGGTTCAAATAATATTAATCAGTTATTATAAACTAAGGATCATGTTGAGGGTTATCAAAAACAATCCTGTCTAAATAAAACTGCTTTTGTTGACGTTATCTTCACATATCTTCAATGACCACAATATAAGGGTCAGCTAATACGTTGCTCATCTCCTCTTCGCTTTCCTCGTCACTACGTATTTTGTATTGTAGAATCATGCAACTGCTGGTGGGAAGCCATCTCTGTAGACGAAAGCAATTCAAGTTCTGTAAGCCTTTCATTCCAGTGCCTATCACAAGTAGAAACAAGAAGTTCCGTGATGAACTAAAGAACTAAAATGTAAGATTCATGCCAATTTATATAGACCTGTCTAAAATAATGACGAAATTCAGTTGGTAATATCAAAATTTCTAATTAGTTTGGAATATACCTGGTGTAATGTAGCCATTAGAGCACTACAGTTGGCAGCCCTGGTGACTGAATATATTGTTAGTTACATCTCTTACGGTACAGAATACAAAATTTGTTTGAAGTCCAATGGATAGCATGGACGTCACATTCAGTTAGACATTGGATCTATCAGCGTGCGTAAAATCATGTTGGCAACAATATCATGCATGTTTTAGTCAGAAATAATCTGAAATATTATGATCTCTTTTTGTGCCAATTTTGGATGAAATCCATTTGTTAGTATAGAAGTTACATGTATTTTAAAATTGGACCTATCAGCAGGATTAGAGTCATGTTGGCAGCATTGACGTATATTAGTTTCTCCAAATTAATCTAGAATGTCAGGTACTATACATGTGCAAATTTTAAGGCTGTTGGCTTACATACTTTCTGATCTAGACTATTAATATTAGGGTAAAGAATAGAAACAGCATTTATTAACAGTTGGCAGCCCTGGTTGCTCTTACGAATAAGCATAGTCATATGTGTTATGGTACACATAGCACACACGAAATTTGGTTGAAATCCAATTGATAGTGTATAAGTTATATGCATTTAAAAATTGGACCTATCAGCAGGCTTAGAATCATTTTTGCAACTGCCATTCATAGCCTCCTGGAAATTAAACTGAAATATTATTATCTATATGTGTGCCAATTTTGGAATAGCTCCCTTGCATACCTTCCAAGATATCCAACATGGTGCTCAAATTTCAATTGCGGTTTTTCAGCAGTTAGTAGCACTGACATAATTTTCATATATGGGCTTGAGATATTCAGGTATAGATCTTTATTCATACCAAATTTGGATTCGATTGCTGCGGCCGTTTAGGAGTTGATAGGGGGGACACACACCCAGCCAGACAGGCAGACAGAAGGACAGAGAGACAGACATTTGCCTGGACCGATGTCATAAGTCAACTTTTTCCTCATTTTTGTAAAATGTGAGAAATACGCTAAAAAATACGGCAGTGTCAATGAAATACCTCGTATCTGACAATGCTTCTCGTTTCCAATAATTTCTTATGATTAGTCATACCTCCCCTACCATATGTGGATGTGCCATCCAATAGAACAATCACGTTGTCTTCATTTTCCTGTGTAGACTCAAACTGACCGTTGGTTGTCGGTCAGACGTGCCTGCTTGATCGGCATTGACGTCACGCTGCTCCCTGATTGGCCCGAGCCCCAGCCAGTCACGTGCTATGAGAACTTATCACGTGTTGCTAATCCGTCTTAGCAATTGAAATTATTGGGATGTTTTACGCCCTCTATTGCTTCTCTAATTGTCTTGTTTTGATATATAGTCATTACTTGTTTGAATGGTTCCTTCCAGTTAGAACTACTAGCACTTCGTTTTACCAACGTACACACATCAAAAAAAGTTTTGCATCACCTCGGTTCCAAGAGTTCCGGAACCGTTAAATACAAAGGGAATAGAGATCAACACAAACAACATTTCAGCTCGTTTTATTGCTCATGAGACCCACACATTGCATGTTGTACCATCATACAGCTAGACTTTCAGCATTTGTGGTCCAGATTGCAGTACACACCACTACCTCTAATACCCAGTAGCACGTCCTCTTGCATTGATGCATGCCTGTATTCGCCGTGGCATACTATCCACAAGTTCATCAAGACACTGTTGGTCCAAATTGTCCCACTCCTCAACGACAATTCGGCGTAAATCTCTCAGAGTGGTTGGTGGGTCAAGACGTCCATAAACAGCCCTTTTCAACATATCCCAGGCATGTTCGATAGGGTTCATGTCTGGCGAACATGCTGGCCACTGTAGTCGAGCGATGTCGTTATCTTGAAGGAACGCATTCACAAGATGTGCACGATGAGGTCGAGAATTGTCGTCCATGAAGACAAATGCCTCTCCAATATTCTGCCGATATGGTTGCACTATGGGTCGGAGGATGTCATTCAGGTATCGTAAAGCCGTTTCGGAGCCTTCCATGACCACCAGTGGCGTACGTCGGCCCCACATAATGCCACCCCAAAACATCAGGGAACCACCACCTTGCTGCACTCGCTGGACAGTGTGTCTAAGACGTTCAGCCTGACCAGGGTGCCTCCAAACACGTCTCCGACGATTGTCTGGTTGAAGGCATATGCGACACTCATCGGTGAAGAGAACGTGATGCCAATTCCGTGGGGTCCATTCAGCATGTTGTTGGGCCCATCTGTACCGCGCTGCATGGTGTCGGGGTTGCAAAGCTGGACCTCGCCATGGACGTCGGGAGTGAAGTTGCGCATCATGCAGCCTATTGCGCACAGTTTGAGTTGAAACACGACGTCCTGTGGCTGAACGAAACGCATTATTCAACATGGTGGCATTGCTGTCAGGGTTCCTCCGAGCGGCAATCCGTAAGTAGCGGTCATCCACTACAGTAGTAGCCCTTGGGCGGCCTGAGCGAGGCCTGTCATCGACAGTTCCTGTATCTCTGTACCTCCTCCATGTCCGAACAACATCGCTTTGGTTCACTCTGAGACGCCTGGAAACTTCCCTTGTTGAGAGCCCTTCTTGACACAAAGTAACAATGCGGACGCGATCGAACTGCGGTATTGACCTTCTAGGCATGGTAGAACTACAGACAACATGAGCAGCGTACCTTCGTCCTGGTGGAATGACTGGAACTGATCGGCTGTCGTACCCCCTCCGTCTAATAGGCCCTGCTCATGCATGGTTGTTTACATCTTTGAGCAGTTTTAGTGACATCTATGAACAGTCAAAGGGACTGTATCTTGGATACAATATACACAGTCAACGTCTATATGCCGGAGATATGGGAACCGAGGTGATGCAAAACTTTTTTTGATGTGTGTACTTGTCTCTTATTCTGTTTGATTAAGGGGTGGAAAATCGAAATTACCTGGCACATGTGTTCAATTGACATCAACAGGGACATTTTATACAGCATTTTATAAGAAAATTTTAGCTTTTATGACCTTCTCAACTAAGAAAAGAAAATTGTATTGTTTTTGCTACGTCATACGACATAATATAGCCTATAGAATTTTTTTATAACACTAATAACTGATATCAAAATCTCAAAATATAATAATCAATAGAGTAGTATTTTCATTTAAAAATACTGTAGCTGACTGCGTAGCTCATCTTGAACGTTTTCACTTGCTGAGCCCAAGGTTGCAGGGTCGAATCTGGCGCAGTCAGCTGGCATTTGAGGTTACGCAAATGTGAGGGAGTCGTGCCAGTAGAATTACTGGCTCGTTAAAGATCCCCTTCAGGACAAAATTCCGGCACCCCGGACTCTCGAAAAGCCGCGGTAGTTAAAAGGGACGTGAAACAAATAACATTATTATTATTATTATTATTATTATTATTATTATTATTATTATTATTATTATTATTATTATTATTATTATTATTATTGGGAAGGGTGGCCTCGAAGACATCCGAAAGAGGAAAAGGAAAATGCTCCGAAAAATTCTAGGCCCAATTATCAAGGATGGAGAGAGAAGACGCAAACCTAACATAGAACTATACCTGAAGACAGAAGGAGTCGTAGCCCTAATGAGAGAAAGGAGAATACAGTCTTATGGACAGTTGGTGAGGATGAACAGTGCCAGATTGACGAAGAGGATTTTTGAATTCTTCAGGAAGAGGTAGACGGAGCCGAAATGGTTTCGGGAAGTGAGATTGGACTTGGATCGGATGGGTGTGAAAGAAGAAGACATAATGGACCGAGAGCGATTGCGTCGGCTGGTTAAGGAGTTTACAGGTTTCCAGGAGACAGGGGAGTTGTCAGTGAGGAAAGGAAGATCTTACATGGAGGAGCAGAAGAAGGAAGTGGGAGAGAGGATGAAGAGATATTGGCAGAGAGTGAAGACAAAAAATAATGTAAAAGCTGTCAAACGAGGTCCATAGTTGGCCGTAACGAATACATAATAATTATTGACCACCTCGTGGCTGTCATCCCCGAGGTACCAGGTTCCATCCCCGGCTCTGCCAAGAATTGAAAAAGTCTTGGTATGGTCTGCTACGGGGTCTCCCAGCCCCACGATGCAAAATGGGAACCTGCCGGATGCTATGGCAGGAGGAGGAGTGGAAAGGAACTGGCCACCCTACCACACGCAAACTCCGGCTCGGGATGTCTGGTTAGTGATCTCATGTCGCCTACGTCCCAGGAGGGGAATGACACTCTAAAAAAATATGAAGACACAGAAGTAACTTTGAATTCTGATATGTTCCACATGTTCCAATTATAGACCAACCTTGCTGTTTGGAAGTGAGAGTTGGGTGGTTTCAGGATATCTCATATATGAGCTGGAGATAAATAATATGAAAGTGGCACGAATGATTGCTGTCGATAAAATTAATAATCATAATAATGATAATATAACTTCAAAAAAAATTATACACAATATTTAATATCGTATGTAACTAGAGCTTGTTTATATACTGTACATGGACCAAACTGATAGCTTCTTAGTAAATTCCTTACGGGCAGAATAGCGCTTAACAATGTAACTCAGAAAAAATCGTGGCTTTACGAAGTACTGGAGTTGATAATCTGAAATTCGATCCTAGGCTATTGTTCTGCTGTTGTATTGTTCTGTTTGCTTGCTATTCATCACTACACTATCCCAAGAATCCAGGGAATACACATCATTTACGAGAGAATGATGAGATTGCGCCAAAGTTTGTGGCATATAATATACTGCACTATGCAATGTACTGTGCCATTAAATTTGATATTCATCACGATACTGTGTCAAGAACCCAATGGAATATAGGCTTACAACTTGAGAAGAGAGTGTGATTGTCTTGAAATTGCTGTCATCTATTGTGGTAATTAACGTGCTTTATAGCTCCACTGGATTCACGTACCTAGTATTCTAGTTAAGAGAAGAGTGGGAATTAGATGTGAAAATACACTCATCAAAGAGTAAAGCATATTTGCAATACAACCAATATACAATATGTTTCATTTTGGGTGAGAGAATAAAAACGTTGTTACAATTAGGGCAATCCTGCTTTCTTTACATCTAGGAGCATTCGACTTACGACTGTTAAGTTAATCGTCAAATTTTCATGAGATTTTTTTCGGTTTATGAAAACACCCATTACAATTGGGTACAATCATGTTGACCGACTGAAAATATTAAATTTCGATTACTATGGCAATACTGAACAAGAAGTTCCGTGACGAACTAAAGAGTCTACTTTTCTTAAAATGTAAGATTCATGCTAAATGATTTATCTATATGGACCTATCTAGAATAATGACGAAATTAAGTTGGTATTACCGAAATGTCTAATTAGTTCGAAATATACTTGACATTGTTTAGCTCTAATAGAGTACTACAGTTGGCACCCCTGGTGACTGAATCTATTCTTAGTTCAATCTCTTAAGGTATAGAATGCACATACAAACTTTGGTTGAAGGCCAATGGATAGCATGGACGTTACATGCAGTTAGACATTGGATCTATCAGCGCACGTAATATCATGTTGGCAACAATGTCATCCATGTGTTGCTCAGAAATTATCTGAAATATTGATGTGCCAATTTTCGATGAAATCCATTTGCTAGTAGGTTATAGAAGTTACATGTAATAAAAAATTGGACCTATCAGCAAACTTAGAGTCATGTTAGCAGTACTGACGTATATTAGTTACTTCAAATTAATCTAGAATGTCAGGTACTATACGTGAGCAAAGTTTAGATCTGTTGGCTTGCATACTTTCTGACATTTTGATATTAGGGTAACAAAATAGAGAGAGCATTTATTAACAGTTGGCAGCCCTCGTGGCACTTAAGAATACGCATATCATATCTCTTATGGTACACATAGCACATACGAAATTGGGTGGAAATACAATTGATGGTGTAGAAGTTACATGTATTCAAAAATTGCACCTATCAGCAGGCTTAGAATCAAGCGTTTGAAATGTGGTGTTACAGGAGAATGATGAAGATCAGATGAGTAGATAGGGTTACAAATGAAGAGGTATTAAGACGAGTGGAAGAGGAGAGGTGTTTCTGGTGAATAATAATGAAGAGAAGAGATCGGTTGGTAGGACACATACTAAGACACCAAGGGATAGCAAACTTAGTTATAGACGGAAGGGTCGAGTATAAGAACTGTATGGGTCGACCAAGGATATAATATGTTGAACAGATTTCCTCGGATGTAGGGTGTGGTAGCTATGTAGAGATGGAACGATTTGGTCAGAACAGGAAAGTATGGAGGGCTGCATCATACCAGTCGAAAGACTGAAGACTCAATCAACAACAAGAACAACATAAGACGTGTTGAATCATTCCCAATTCAATGTGGAGAAATATATAATATTTTTCATGAGTTTTTAGCCAAATTTTTCAAAGAGGAAAATTAAAAACAGGTACATTTGGACAACAATTTCCTCTGTAGTCTTGTGCCCGTTTGCCCTACCCTCTCATCGGGCCTGATGGGAAGGTCTTCTGACGTATCGGGAAAACTTCCATAGTCCTAATTATTGTGAAATGCAAGAAATCAGCGTATTTTGATGCCAGCCTTTGAAATTAATAATAGTCTCCTTCCTGCAAGTGATCAGCAAAGGAGAGACGCTATTGCAGTGGCTTCCAGAATGACGAATATTTTATTTTACCTCCTTGACGACACACACAGAGCCACCCGTGTGCCAAAGTCTGAATTTGAGTTTAATTCAGAGCCTTTAGGACACACTGTATTTACTGAGTAAATTTTGAAAATGTAGTCGCAGTCGGGCTTCGAACCGAATCTCCTGTTGTACTGCCAGGTCATGTAGTTATTAACGCCAAGAAAGCCACGTTCCAACTACGGAAAACGTTTCATGTCTTAGGTGGAAAGACACATTTGTATGGCCGCATCATGAAGAGCTAAAGCCATTTATTTATAAAGTAATATTTTGTAGGTAAAATATATGTGGAAGTCTCTAAATAGTGGCTTGTCGCTAAAGTTGGCATCACCGCTGAGAAATAATCGTTACAAAAATAAACCTAATTTTCTTACTTGGAGAGTGGAAGTATGGTGAACACGTGATTGCGTAGGCCACAAATATAAAGTGGTCCCCAATTAATGCCATGTTGATGTTAACCTCGTATAGACAGATCTCTTCGTCAATGTTCGTGCAAGAAACAGACCTCACTCATCGGTGTCCAGCCAAATCAAGTTACGATTATATCGCTTGCCAAGTGAACGCGTTAGTCGATTTATGCTATTCGCCTGTTTTAAATCCAAAAATAGTTTTTGGCAACACATTGCCGAGAGCGATTAATTGCTTTCTCGAAACATGATTATTAGAGTAGATCACTAGGAATGGGTGATTTAGAAGTCATCTTTCAGTTTTGCCTTCATAATCTACTAAATGAATTGCCTTTCAGTCGGTATACATGAATGTGCCAAAATAAATTTGGTGGGGAATAAAAGTTTTCTAATAACATCAAAACATGAAATTATTTTTACATGAAGGATAGATTAAATGATTTTAATTCTTGAAAAAGAAGGGAGGGGCGTAATTAATTAGATGACATGTTTCGTTCGTCAGTTGAACATCATCAGACCTGTGTACTTGTGCCGTTTTTAGGTTCAGCGGATATGTATATAACAGTTGTGTATCATAATATATATATACACTTAAGGTACTGTAAAAGAAAGTTATAGTACTTATCAAATACTAGTGGGCCCGTGCGTGCTTTCGCAACGTGAATGTAGTTTTATGGGGTAGTAGGGAAGAATGTGGGAGAACGAAGTTTTAAATATTGAAGAAATGTTTTTATTGTTGTTAAACGGCATACGTACATGAGAAGAACACAAAGAATTATGTAGAACAGTGTTTTGTATTTGTCACAGCACCTCTTTGTAGACAATATTCGATGTTACAACGAATTCATCGGTTATTGCTTGCTCGGGAGTTTCTTCTACAGCAATTTTTACATTTGCAAAGGATTGACCCCTAGAAAAAGTCTTGGCGAGACCACACCGGAGCCATCTGCTGAGAGACTCCTCAGCTAGCAGTACGCCGCGATCCTGCCAGATGGCTGCCACCGCCGCGCTGCCCTGCGCTCTAGTGGCAGGCTCGCCAGGTTTCGGTGCTCCCATTGTAAATGTACGTTTTTAAGTTATTTATTTAAATGTGAGGCATTTAAAAGGGGAAGTGAGTGCGTTTCGGGTACACATGGGGTTATGCGGAACCTGTAGGTACCCCATATGTGTAGGTAGGTGTTAACAGGACCTTATTTTCGGTACAAAACCGGAATGGGAACTTAGCAGAATAATAGAGGGAGGATAGGGGGGATAACAAATTTATATTGGATTCCATCAGTTATGAGTACTGCGTTTGTATTTTTAGTACTAGTTATGTATTTAAGACACGCAGACACATTGATACTGTCACCTCTTACTGAAGTGAGTCTCTGGTCTCAATGCAGGAAAAAAGAAATGCGTCTTTACCACATCAATATTACCTACCCTAACGTATGTTTTTTATTTTATTTTATTGCATAGGCTTCTTCGACTTACAAGGCTGCTAAAAACAAAGTCTAAGAAATAACACAATACAAATGTTAAAATGCAAGGGGAAATGTGTATTAATCTTGCAAGTTACGAGTGATGGTGGCCGATGTGGGAACTGTTTTTGTTTTGTTTACACGTGGCACACTGACAGCCTGCTTGGTTGAAAGGTATAGTTGTGCGGATAGGATATGTCTCAGCTCCAATACCCTCAGTCAATTGTCTTCTCAACGTGGTGACATGTGCTCCTGTTACAATTAGCTGCACTGTTGCGATGCAATTACAGTATAAACGCGTCATTCTTAATTCGTCCATTATTGGAAGTGACTGTTCTTGAAGGACACCGGATGTTTATTGGTTGCATATCAGTGGTCAGACAAATTTTATACATACACACACCGAGGTACATGACCACGATATCGCAAGCCTCCTGAATGAATCAACAACAAGAACAGACAACATTCCTCATTGGAAGTGAGTCATGAGAGTTCTAGTTCCAAGTTCCGCAGCCTCGTGTGAGTTATGTGTGGGCATGACAACTTGCAATGTATTCTTTTAATGTCAACATCTTGTTTGTAGATGACTGGAAGGTACCCAAATTGCGTGCCTCAAGAGTTATAACACACTTTCTAGGACGGTAATGAATGTAGCTTAACGGTTCAACGTTCCTCTTTGACATGTTCTATATCATTTCTGCGAGCTTAATATAAAATATTTTCATTCATAGCCATTTCCGCCATATTGGAGTGAGCATTGCTAATTTTAGGATGATGTTCCAAGAAGTGGATGACAGTGGAGGTTGGTTTGAGATCTACATAGACAAACAAATTTTTAAGTTACCAACATAAAGTGAATCTTAGTCTGATAAAACTACAATGCATTGATTTTATTTCGGTTCATCAACAAAAGTTTGGTGCTTTTCAGTCGGTCAACACGAATGTACCCAAAAAGAGCTGGGTTGTGCCCTAATCCTGAAATAAATTACATGAGATTAATAAATACACTAGGATGATCAGTTTCGATCGTCAAGCGATCATCATCAGATCCATTACACTTAGGCTATAACATCTATGTTTGAGAATACAGGTGGAAATATTTACAATATGTACAATTATTTAGTTTCAGTATTGGTAATGCAACTGTCGGTGTATGCTAAATGTAGTATATCTAATGTTAGGTGAGATGCTAAAATGGTGATAGAAATCCGGAGTTTGTCTGTTTGGGGTGATTATATGGTTGTAAAAATCAACTATGGTTATACTGTAATAATACAGGCTGATACTTATCCGGTTGTCTTCCTGGCTGGGACTTCGAGCAGTTTCGTGTTCACTCTAGCACCAGTTTTTGTAGACTGAACCCGGGTGTTAACTGGACTAAATTGGTTTTTCCTTTCTCCCCCCTTTGTTCCTAAGTTCTGTCTGAGGTCAGTGCAATGTTTATTTGTGTGGCGTTGCCAGATCTAGATAAGAATGTATGTTATTGAATACAGGAAGATCTACAACTATTAAAGACCGTGGAACTGTCTTCTCCACGCGTGGACTAAAAAGCAATTCGGACTAAGCGCTGCCCGGTCTAATGAAGACGTCCCGGCACCTTTAATACTGCCGCGCATACCGGCCTAGGTTTATTGCATAAAAAAGTACATAGTACATCTGATCCAGATAGCATTTACCTATTAACCACCGCTATATCCCCCCCCCCCTTTCTTATCTAGCTTGGCTGTATCGCTAAGTAGTGTCTTGTTTTCGACTCCACAATGTCAGTTCATAAAGGCACAATACGAAATAGAATTGCAAAGATTGCGTGCGTACAGTTCATTTTACTTCAAATTCTAGGGCACATGCGTTGATACGTAAATTGTAAGTCACACAGAGAGCGTTTTTAGATCACAATCGTGGAAATAAACCACGAGCCGTGTGTTTCACTGTTGGCCAGCAACGCCTCCAGTGGACTGTTACTATACTACAATTCGCGAGTCTATCGCTCTCAAGATCACAGGCATAAATCCATAGAGTAAACTATGTTCGTGAAGTAAAACAAGAAGGTTAGCCACTATACCAGGAAGTGGACCGACACGATAAGTGAAAATAGACTCTCTCAACATCTAGCCTCCAATGATAAATATTAATGATGTTTTTGAGATTGACCAATGTTGTTTTAGAGATGCAATCCCTAGACGGGATTTCTCTGAAACCTATTGGTGACTGGATGCGTGGATCAGCGGTATTGTTCTTGCCTGCTGTTCCCAAGGTTGCAGGATCGAATCCTGGCGCAGTCAGCTAGCATTTGAGGGTGCGTAAATGCGACGGAGCCGTGTCAGTAGATTTACTGGCACGTTAAAGATCCCCTTCGAAATGGAATTCCGGCACTCTGGCGTCTCTAAAAGCCGTTGTTGTTAAAAGGGACATAAAACCAATAACATTATTATTATTATTGAAACCTATTAGTAAATCTGCCGGCCCCGTGGTGTTGGGGAAGCTCACCTGCCTCTCACCCCGAGTTCGTTTCCCGGCTCCGTCAGGGATTTTAGAAACTGACGTGAGGGCTGGAACGGGGTGCACTCAGCCTCGTGAGGACAATTGTGTAGCTGTCTTGACAGTGAGGCAGCGCCCCGATCACGAAAACCAAGATTAACGGCCTAGGGGACCCGATGAGCTGATCACGTGTCACCCCAATATCTGCAGGCCAATTGGCTGGGCAGCGGTCGCTTGGTAGGCCTTGGCCCTTCATGGGCCGTAGAGCCAGGGATTATTATTATTAGTAAATCTACTAATACGGGGTTCTAGAACTTGGTTGGTTGGTTGGTTGACTCCTCAGTTCAGGGGCTGCGACAACGCAGTCATGTAGCCCCGTGTACTTTGGGTGTGTGTAGAATCTGTCTGATAACCGTGTTAATTTTGATGGCTGTATTAGTAGGCCTATGGGTTATCTGTTTTTTAATTCAAGTAAGGACTGCAGACATTGAATTTTCAAGTATTTCCTACTTTTACTACCAAACGCCACCGTCATCGAACAACTAGTCCTGAACTTGATTACTAGATGCCACCGCAGTCGGCTCCTGGCGACGAACGTTGGAACCTAAGAGCGTTAGTTAACTTTAACCTATAATTTAGCTTCACTCAAGTGTAATTAGTGGAAGGTGCCATGGGACTGCCGGCTTTACTTCCCCTCCCAAGGAAGGGATACTGAGGGATTTTTAACGCTCTTAAAAGATCCGATGACTTCGGCCGGGTTTGAACCCGCAACCTTGGGCATAGAAGCTCAGCATGCCACCAACTACGCCACCGAAGCCGACCGGTTCTAGAATTTGAATAAACTTTAATACCAACCGACCCCACTGGGATTTGAATTCCAATAGGCGAGCTTCACCAGACGCTACGTCTCTTACCTCGGTGCTCACTGGGACTTGATTCTGTGACCTGGCATTAGGCAGAATCAGATTAAGAAGATTACATTTATATGAAGCTTATAGCATTGTCATCGTCACATTGGAATACGCTTATCTGCACGCTGCATCCCCTGTGTCTTCCTTAACACTGCCACTTGGCGGAATGAAATATTTTGTGCTGAAGCCAGCAAGAGAATAACGAACGCTTTTAGTGACGCGACGCGACGCACTTGGCGTGCGTACAATGGGGAGCCTACGTTGGGTGAAACTGAATAGAAGACTACTTACTTTCCCTCCACGCCACACAATGGATTATATATGGCAAGAGAGACTTATGAAGACAAAAATATCAAAAAGTAGAACATCAACAAACTCTTTAGGGACGGATGTTATTTATAATGCAGTATTACATAAGCAGAAATATAAGACAGTTCGTTGCAATAAATCCAGTGTCTTATAACCAGGGCACGGATTTTGATTACAAGTCAACTTTTAATTGGTCCAAAGGAAACATTGCTAACTTATACAGAAATAAAATGACATAAAAATGACCATAATATCCCGACTTCTTATTTACGTATTAATTATAACTAGCATTACCAGTCGCGGCTTCGCCCGCGAATATTCTAGTTGTAAAGAGTACACTTAGCAAAATCTCAATCATGAATGCTATGACTGATTTATCCTTGGTATGAATAATCAGTCTTTATCAATTCAGCTGCTGGTGCAGTTGTTAGGGGTTTGTCATTCCTTCATAGGTATACTGTATTAGAGCGAAGTTAGTTTTCTGGGAATATCACAGACACTGTCAATATAAGGGCCTTTAAATGTGGTTTTCGTAGACCCTTTATAGTCGGGTGAAAAAGACCTTTCGTACCACACTCACACGTGAAAATTGCGTGAAAAAATTTTAGAGTGTCCCTTGATCCCCTTAAGCGCATTATACTGTATGTATTGATGAATTTTACAGCTTAATTTGGTTCAGTGATAACCTTATAACCGTCTGGAAACTTTCACAGTAATGTAATAATTGGAATTGCATTGCGTCTTACAGAAATAGACGGACCTGTGAGATTCTGTTACCATGGTTACCGTGTTGCATTCTTTCATTATTTCATTGTAAACTAGCAGAAGTACCCGTTCTTCGAACGGTGATATATATATTAACACCAGACATTATCAATTGAGCTACTGTTGCAACGGTTAGCGGTTTGTCATTCCTTCATAAGTTTATCAGAACGAAGTTAGTTTTCTGGGAATATCACACACACTCTTAATTTAAGGGCCTTAAAATGTGGTTTTCGGAGACCCCTTATAGACTCGCGAATTTTGTGTCTCACAATGAGAAGAGCAACGTATGCTTTGATCGTCCTTCTAGGATAATTTTTATATTTCGCCTATTTTAGCATGTATTTTGAGAAGTTTTTCCCCATATCCACCCTTCTACTGTATGAAAAGTACGGTGAGGTGTTTTATAAATGATTGGTGTATTGACTCATGTTTGCCATACCTAATTTTACGATGCACCAAACATCCGAACACGATTTATAGGCGTACATAAAGATACACAGAAAGACAGACAGTCAATTCTATTGTCCACAACATATCACCCAGATATCCAAATATGGGTATATCTACCATACGTATCAAACAAAATCATCCCTACGATGAACCCGTATGTCGACAAAAAAAAAAGAATAGTTAAAATGTGCTCTCAAACTAAATTCACCTAACGTGTACTTCCTGACGTGAAATAGATTTGGAAGCCTTGTAGACGAAACGCAATACACCTCACATAAAAAATGACCCTCTACGTTGTGTTAGATCCCCATACACAGGAAGACCTCTTTCATACATTTTAAAGGCTTGTGGTGCATGGAAATTCAGGTTATTTAGCCTCAAATGGCCCAAATTCCTAAAAGCCGCAAAAAATGCTGATTCAATTCAGGAATTTTTGAAAATAATGTTGCTGTTTGTAGATATAATAGACTTTCTGTACTATATGTTGCACGTAAAATTGCATGAAAAAATTCTAGGTTACCCCTTGACCCCCTTAATTGCATTTACGAATTATACAGTCTACGTTGGTTCCGTGATAACCTTATAGCCAATTGCAAACTTTCACAGAAATGTAATAAATAGAGTAGCCTAATAATAATATCGTATGGCCTCGGGTGCCGGGTGCAAGCTTCGTAATTTGACACCCAGAGGGTAGCTTGCATGTCGAAATTTCGTTGTTGCTTGAATCACTATGAAAGTCAAGGAGGGTAGATATCTAAGCTCCTTGAACACTATAGCGCTTTCTAGTAGAGAAATGAGGAACTTTGTGTTGGCGGAAACTCCTGAGGTTAATTTTGCCATTATGAACACGGCCTACTGAATTCAAATGGGTTCTTTGACATGCCAACATCGCATGACATGCGGGTCGTATTTTTGCCGCGTTTCAAAAATCACGTACAGGCCGGACGTTTGTTTTAGACGATTGCCCTTGACCTTGAAGCCTGCGGGTGAGCCTGTACACAGTCACTCTCTCACCCTATGACTTCACATTTGTCACCACCGATCTGATGTAATGGAATTCCAGACTTGAGCAGACAGTACAGTCCACGTCGAAGTATTGTGTGACACGGAAGTACACGTTACGTAGTTACGAACAGAACGTCATTATATTTGCCAGTGACTATACTTCAGCAATAGTGTGAAACAGCTTTATCAATCATCGGAGCGCTTGGGGCAGCTGATAACAACACAGGTACTGTAGTAACTCGCCTCCAGGCTTCCATTAAGACTTTTCACTCGTATAAAACAAACGTCCGGCCTGTACCACGGCCAGGAGTGAACCTGCAATCTTGGGGTTAGTAGACCGACACGCTATCCTCTCACCCACCGTGGCAAGGTATAAATGGAGTGACATTGCTTCTTACAGAAATAGATGGAAAGTTGGATGCCACCCCTTGAGAAAATGTTGTCATGGTTACCGATTTCCATTCCTTCATTAGTTTGTTAAATTAAATTAAATTAGTTTTCTGGGAATATTTCAGATACTGTTGGTTTTAGAGCCTTATAATGTAGTTATCGAGGCCCCCAAATTTTTGTTTCTGGCACCGAGGGGCTTTGTCTCCTCGTTGTACGCCATAATATAATACTAATAATAATAATATAATATGGGGATAGGAATATAATAGACCTGCCGTACCACACCCGCAGGAGTAAGTCGCGTGAAAAAATTCTAGTGTCCCCTTGACCCCCTTAAGCGCATTATACGTATTGATGAATTTTACAGCTTAATTTGGTTTGCCTTCTATCCGATTGCAAACTTTCACACCAATGTAATTAATGGAATTGCATTGCGTCTTACAGCAATAGATGGACCTCTGAGAATCTGTTGCCATGGTTACCGGCTTGTATTCGTTCATTAGTTTATTAAATGAAATTAGTTTTCTGGAAATATCACAAAAATGGTTGTTTTTAGGGCCTTAAAATGTGGATTTCGAGTTTTGTCTCTCACATTGAGGGGCTGAAAATGATCTTCGTCTCGTCCTTCTACTCCTATTTCAGCATGTATTTTAAGGGGGTAGGCCCTCTTTTAAGAGAGAAGGGTTTCATCAATGATTAGTGTCGTGCCTCTGATGGATATCTGTACCAAATTTTACGTTGATGCACCCAGCCGTTCTCGAGTTATAAGGGAACAAATTTGTCCACAGACAAACAGACAGACAGACAGACCAAAAAATTATTTTCGCGCGCATCCATAATAAAACAGTCTGAGACGCGTAAATAACTCAAATTTCCGTAGAAATTGCGATAGAAACATACAAACTTTAATTTTTATGTATGTAGAGTTATACTGCACCGCTCGGTGTTGACCGTGTTTTATTGCACAAATTTAGTTTTTACTCGCTAACCGTTGGAGATACTCGAAGAGTGATAAGAACCTTTTGGATAGAAAATTAAATGTTAAATCTTGTGTATGCATCACACGTTTGCTCTTTCTTAGCGTTCTCTTTTTATTTGAAATGCAAATATGAAATTTTGAAACCAATGGGTGTAGTGACGTCATAAAAGTAGGTTTTACTCGCTAACCGTTGGAGATACACGAAAAGTGATAAGGACCTTTCGGATAGGAAATTAAATTTCAAAGCTCGTATGTACCATCAAAAGTTTGCTATTTCCTACCGTTCTCTTTTTATTTGATATGGAAATATGAAATTTTGAAACCAAAGGGTGTAGTGACGTCACTAAAATGGTCGCCATTTCTCAATAGGTCAAAATATCGAAATTAAAGGTATCCTATATGTAAACCTGGTATTTCAGCTACATCCATGCAAAATGTCATTTAAATAGGACCAGTGGTTCTTGCGTTATTGAGTAATACACAGACAGACAGACAGACAGACAGACAGACAGACACACACCATCTCATTTTTAGCCGACTTTTCACATTTTGCAAAAATGAGGAAAAAGTAGACTTATGAGATCGATACGGGAAAATGTGTGTGTGTCTGTCTGGCTGGCTGGCTGTGTGTGTGTGTCCCCCTATCAACTCCTAAACGGCTGCAGCAATCAAAACCAAATTTAGTATGAGTAAAGATGTGCACCGGAATATCTCACGTCCATATTTGAAAATTATGTCAGTGCTACCAACTGCTGAAAAACGCACTAGAAATTTGAGCTCCATGTTGATATCTTGCAAGGTATGCAAGGGAGCTATTCCAAAATTGGCACACATGCAGATAATACTATTTCAGTTTAATTTCCAGGAGGCCAACAATGACAGTGTTGCCAAAATAATTTTAAACCTTCTGATAGGTACAATGTTTAAATGCATATAACTTCTACACTATTAATTGGATTTCAACCAAATTTTGTATGTAATATCTGTACATAAACATATATGCCTGAGCGTATTCTTAAGAGCCAACAGGGCTGCCAACTGTTAATAATTGCTCTCTCTCTATTTTTTTTATCCAAATACCAATATATCAGAAAGTATGCAAGCCAACAGCTTTAAACTATTCACACGTATATTCTGACATTTTAGATTAATTTGGAGTAACTTATATACGTCAGTTCTACCAACAAAATTATAAGCCTGCTGATAGTACCAATTTTTAAATACATGTAACTATACTATCAGTTGGATTTCAACCAAATTTCGTATGTGCTATGTGTACCATAACAGATATGACTATAAGTATTGTTAAGAGCAATCAGGGCTGCGAACTGTTAATAAATGCTGTATATATTTTTTACCCTAATATCAATATACCAGAAAGTATGCAAGCCAACAGCTCTATATTTTGCACACGTATAGCACCTGACATTCTAGATTAATTTGGAGTAATTAATACAAGGCAGTGCTGCCAACATGATTCTATGCCTGCTGATATGTCCAATTTTAAAATACATGTAACTTCTATACTAACAAACGGATTTCATCCAAAATTGGCTCAACAGATATCATAATATTTCAGATTATTTCTGACCAGCACACGCTTGGTATTGTTGGCAACATGCTTTTACGCGTGCTGATAGATCCAGTGATTAACTGCATGTAACGTCCATTGGACTTCAACCAAATTTTGTATTCTATACCTTAAGATATGGAACTAAGAATATATTCAGTCACGGGCTGCCAGCTGTAGTGCTCTATTAGGCTACATTATACCAGGTATATTTTGATCTAATTAGTTATTTCGATATTACCAACTTAATTTTGTCATTATTCTAGATAGGTTCATATACTGTAGAATAATCATTGGCATGAAAAGTAGGCTGTATAGTTCTTCACGGAACTTCTTGTTATATATTAGTATGATATACATGTTTTAAGGTATTTATTTAATTGTGAGGTATTTAAAGAGTAAGTGAGTGCGTTTCGCTTACGCATTGGGTTATGCTGAACCTGTAGGTAACCCGTATGTGTAGGTTGGTGTTAATGGGACCTTATTTTCGGTGCAAATCTGGAATGGGAACTTAGCAGAATAATATAGGGAGGGATTAACTATTTGTTACCTTATTTAGTACATTGAAACTGTACCGTTTTTGATCACATTGTGACCTTCTTCAGGGTGAAATAGGATGAGTAACTGTGCAGTAACATACAACTTAACCCGGGAGTGGTAACGTGGATTTTTGTATCGTCAATAGCAACGTGGGGTGTCCTCAGACCCCCATCAGTTTTCCATTTTCTGTGTCACTGGAATGAACACTTACAAGGGAACGGATTGCGGTGTAAAATTGTAATCTGGTTGAAATTTAGTACACTATATTCTTACGAATTTGTACAATGACGTAGTGAAAACCACACGAGCCACTTTAAATTTTGCTCACCAATATTGAACGCCGAAAACCTGCCGGGCGACGGCATGAGCGAGGAAGTGGGAAGAGATAAAGCTGACCTTGAATCCTAGCAGTACGCGATGGCTCCCGGCCACCAGGTAGCGATCTGCCGTGTTACGTTACATTCCCCACCTTAAACGTTCCTCTCTTTATCAGTGTATGGAATTATTAAGTTGTTAAACATATACGTCAATAAATACATGATTTAAAGTGCTTCGACCTAAAATGAGGTCTTCCTCAGGGCAAATCAAGAATTAAAATCCTAACTCCTCGCTCAGGCCGTCGCCCGGCAAGTTTTCAGCGTTCAATATTGGCGTTCAAAATCGAAAGTGGCCCGTGTGGTTTTCACCACGCCATTGTCAAACTTTGTGGGAATATTGTGTACTAAATTTCAACCAGATTAGAATTTTACACCTTAATCCGTTCCCTTGTAAGTTATATTTTCATAAAAATACCATAAAGAAAGTTTTAACAGAAAATAAGTATAGCCTACAATATAATGTTAGGTAAGTCATTGGTACATCAACAAGCAGATATAAATCACTGATACAACATTAATTCAGTTTTCCATCGTATGAATTTAAATTGCAATTCCGTTTCATTGTAAGTCTCAGTCAGATTCATTAGTCGTGTGTTCACCAACATCAATGCAAGGTTCACAAGCATTTTTCATGTGCTTTATACACATATACCGCAAACACTTACTGCAGAATGACCTAATCTTTATGTCCTTACTTCTGGGACAAATAGTGCATCTTGACTTGCTACTGAGACCTGGCTCTGCTTGCGAACCATCATTTAGTTCAATTTTCTCTCACTTGGCTGCTTTATGGCGGATATGCTTAGGTATTTCAGGTAGTGGGAATAATACTCACCCCTAAAACAACGCAGAGCAATGCAAAATGATGTACACAAAATGTTTCACAAACGGTAACGTGGGGATCCACGAACACCCCAGTCTCTTTAAAAAAAAAGCCGTTTACTTCTTCCAAGACAAATGACACTCGATATACAGTACATGCAACAACTTGTAAAGCGAACATGTGAATGAAGGTAGACAAAGCATTAGCAGTTCAGCCAAACATACATCAACGCAGTAGTTCGAGAACTGACCGTGGGGTTCTGGCAGCACCCCGCGTTGCAATTCATGGGTCAATAAAACTTTTGTCATAATAGAGGATACTATATATATTATTGTTCCGACAGCTCACAGAGTAAAATTTCAAAAACCATATCTGTTACAAAAATCTTGTTAATAAAGCATAAAAATGTATTGATAAAACAGCGTTGAATTGAAGAGATGTGTTTGTTATTCACAATAACTTCGTCATAGCCTACCTATTTCCAAAGTTCTCTCTGCAATATCTCTCTGTCTGGAAAATACACATCAACCATCATGTATAACCTAACTTATTCAGCATATATATTTTCACATTGCGGGATCGAATCCTGGCGCAGTCAGCTGGCATTTCAGGGTGCACGAATGTGGGGGAGCCGTGACTAAGATTTACTGGCACATTAAAATCCCCATCGGAGCAAAATTCTGGCGCCCTGGCACCGGCGTCTCTAAAAGCCACAGTCGTTAAAAGGGACGCAAAACCATTAACATTATTATTATTATTATTATTATTATTATTATTATTATTATTATTATTATTATTATTATTATTATTATTATTATTATTATTATTATTATAAAAATCAGAAACCTCTACGGACATCAAGTTGGCAGGTGAAAAGCTGAAGAAAATAGGAGACTTCTGTTACTTAGGAAGCAAAATGACCAGTGATGGACGAAGCAAAGAGGATATAAAAAGTACCTTGGCTCAGGCAGGGAAAGCATTTCTAAAAAAAGGAATCTGTTGACATCGAATATAGATTTGTTGTTGTTGTTTGACTCTTCAGTATTTTGACTGGTTTGATGCAGCACTCAACGCCTCCCTGTCCTGAGCTAATCGTTTCATCTCTACATAGTTACCACACCCTACATCGGAGGCAATCTCTTTAACATATTCTAACCTTGATCTCCCCCTACAGTTCTTGTCCTCGACCCTTCCTTCCATAACTAAGATTGCTATTCCTGGGTGTCTTAGTATGTGTCCTACCAACCTATCTCTTCTCTTCATTAGCAGTCGCTAGAAACATCTCTCCTCTCCCACTCGTCTTAATACCTCTTCGTTTGTCACCCTATCTACCCATCTGATCTTTTAGGTATTAGGAAGTCATTTTTCAAAGCCTTTGTCTGGAACGTGGCACTCTATGGAAGTGAAACTTGGACTATTGCTGAAGCAGAAAAGAGGAGAATTGAAGCGTTTGAAATGTGGTGTTACAGGAGAATGATGAAGATCAGATGGATAGATAGGGTTACAAACGAAGAGGTATTACGACGAGTGGGAGAGGTGGGATGTTAATTGCTACTGCTAATGAAGAGAAGAGGTAGGTTGGTAGGACACATACTAAGACTCCCAGGAATAGCAAGCTTAGTTATGGAAGGAAGGGTCGAGGACAAGAACTGTAGGGGTAGACCAAGGTTAGAATATGTTAAACAGATTGCCTCAGATGTAGGGTGTGGTAGCTATCTAGAGATGAAACGATTAGCTCAGGACAGGGAGGAATGGAGGGCTGCATCAAACCAGTCAAAAGACTGAAGACACAAACGACATGAACAGATTCCAGACACACCAAGTACACGGTGCTACATGACCACGATATAACAAATCCTCTAAAGGAATCAACAAAAGGTCGCGGGTTCACAACACACACTAATACAGCCATCGCAATTAACACCGGTTATCAGACAGATTCTACACACACCCCAAGTACATGAGGTTACATGACCACGTTGTCGCAGACCCTAAACTAAGGAACCAGCCAACCAACCAACCGAATCAACAAAAACAGGAAGTCATTACTGCAGCCAAGAAGAGATAACGTTGATGGTTGAACTTTCCTCGGAAGAGAGTAAGCTCTGAGCGTATTGTACTAGGGCGCGTGCATATAACTCGAGACATCTCTAACAAGAAAGAATATTTCAGTTAAGTCATGCGGAGGAAGAAGCCATCTTTAAGATGCAGAACAGAATGTTGCATTGCAAATCCCAGGCGAGACTTTTGTTGGGAATGTAATAGCGCGTTTCCCAGGGAACAGGCGGGGGGATAAGGGAAAGGAGGGTAGAGATTTGTAGCGAGCAATATTATGAAGAACGCAAGAAAATTTCTTTTTCTGACTTTACGCTCATGTGAATGCCATTTCATCATGAAAACTTACACCGAGATATTATTCATTTCTCTCATATCTCTCTACACGCACAGGATAGTTTAAAGTTATGGAAAATGACATGCAACAGGTAACAGAACCATTTTGTTGGTTGGTTGGTTCCTTGGTTGAGGGGCTGCGACAACGCGGTCATGTAGCCCCACGTACTTTGCGTGTGTGAAGAATCTGTCTGATAACCGGTACTAATAATTGTGATGTCGCCTCCGTAGCGTAGCGGTCAGCATGGTTAGCTGCCGCCCCGGAGGTCCTGGGTTCGATTCCCGGCTCAGCCACGAAATTTGAAAAGTGGTATGAGGACTGGAAAGGGGTCTACTCAGCCTCGGGTGGTCCAAATGAGTAGAGGGGGTTCGATCCCCAACTCAGCCATCCTCGAAGTGGTTTTCCGTGGTTTCCCACTTCGTCTTCGGGCAAATGCCGGTATGGTGCCTACTGTAAGGCCACGGCCGCCTCCTTCCCTCTTCCTCGCCTATCCATCCCAATCTTCCATCCCTTCACATCCCTCATGAGGCCCCTGTTCGCTTTGCAGGTGAGGCCGCCTGGGCGAAGTGCTGATTACACCTCCCCAGTTGTATCCCTCCCGACCAGATGTTCCAGGCTCCAGGACACTGTCCATAGAGGCGGTAGTGGTGAGTCCCCTCGCTGAGTCCGTGGGAACCGCCAACCTAGAGGGTAAATTGACTAAATAAAAAATAAAAATAATAAATAAAAAAAATAATTGTGATGGCTGTAATAGTGTGTGTTATCTGTTTTAATTCAAGTAACAATAATTTCAAGTAGTTCCTATTTTTGCTACCAAATGCTACCGTGCACGTCACCTAGCTTGCGTATTTGGCTGTTAGATGGCATCGCAGTCAGCATCTGGCGGCGAACGTTGGAACTAATAAAAAATATATCGTATGGCCTCGGTGCCGGGTGCGAGCTTTGTTATTTGACACCCAAAGGGTAGCTTGCATGTCGAATTTCGTTGTTCCGTGAAGCACTATGAAAGTCAAGGAGGTTAGATATCTAAGCTCCTTGATCACTATAGCGCTTTCTAGTAGAGAAATGAGGACCTTTGTGCTGGCGGAAACTCCCGAGATTAATTTTGCCATTATGAACACTGCCTACTGAATTCAAATGGGTTCTTTGACATGCCAACATCGTATGATATGTTGTCGTATTTTTTTCCGCCTTTCAAAAATCACTTACCACGGCCAGGAGCGAACCTGCAAACTTGGGGTTAGTTGAACGACACGTTGACCACTCACCCACCGTGGCAAGCTACGTTGGAACTAAAAGAGCGTTATCAAATTCTAACCTACACATTTTGGCTTCACACAAGTGTAGATAATGGAAGGTTCTTTACCATGCCGCCGGCTTTTGTTCATTTCAGAATTAAGGCATACTGAGAGATTTGTAACGCTTTTAAAAATCCGACGACTTCGGCTGGGTTTGAACCCGCGATCTTGGGCATAGAAGCTCAGCATGCTACCAACTACCCCACCGAAGCCACCGAACCATTTTGTTGTACCCTTTGTTTTAATATGGTTCAGGTTTAAATTGAAGGGACGTTTGATGACTGAATGTGGTATACTTTTCAGTCAGTTAACACGCTTTCTCCCAATATGATTGGGTGAGGGTAACTATAAACCGGCCCCGCAGTGTTGACTGGCTCGGCTGTCACTCACCTGGTGGCCCCGGGTTCGATTCTCAGCTCCGTTAAGGATTTTAGAAACTGACGTGAGGGATAGAACGGAGTGCACTCAACCTCGTGAGGACAATTGAGTAGCTGTCTGACAGTGAGGCATTATCCCGGCCACGCAAACCCAGGAAATGAAGAAGCTTTTAGTTTTACGTCACCGTTAATCATGCGAACATGAGCCACGGGACCTCCATTTTACGTGGAATCCGAACCACAGGACATGGCATTTCACTTCGAAAATCTCATATGCATTGACCGGGAATTGATCCCGGTCCACCTTGGTGAGAGGCCAACAGCTTGACTGCTGCGCCACTATGCCCGCTTCGGAAACCCAGATTAACGGCCGACGGGAACCGACGCGCTGACCATACGCCATCTCACAATCTGCAGGCCAAACGGCTGGACAGCGGTCGTCGTAGCTATGTACGACGGTTGGGGCATAAGTGATTGCAACCATTACTTTTTCTGCAGATACCAGCCCGGTTGGACAATGCGACATAAAGGCTACAGGGCGAGGTGGGAATTATATGTGTAGACATTGATGAATCCGCGAACATTGTAATAATAACAGCCCTGCCTAGGCCTATCAAGCGACCGCTGCCCAGACATTTGGCCTGCACGCGTAGTCAGCGTATCGGGTCCCCTTGGCCATCTTGGTTTTCGTGATCCCGCTGCCTCACTGTCAAACAGCGACTCAATTGTCCCCACGAGGCTGTGTGCACCCCATTTCAACCCTCACGTCAGTTTCTGAAATCCCTAACGGAGACGGGAAGCGAACCTGGGGCCTCCGGGTGAGAGGCAGGCGTGCCACCCCAACACCACGGAACCGGCACGCGAACATTGTGTCTCACATATTTATTACGGTAGTGTTTAGGGCAATGCCGGTTGCATGGTACAAACTAATTACTAACGAACTAACGACTTGTAGGCATATGACCTCGTAGTTCCGTCCCTTAAAACCTCAATAACTAACTAACTAGAGGCTTCGGTGGCGTAGTTGGTAGCATGGTGAGCTTCTATGCCCAAGGTCGCGGGTTCAAACCCGGCCGAAGTCGTCGGATTTTTAAGAGCGTTGTAAAACCTCAGTATGTCTTCCTTCGGAGGGGAAGTAAAGTCGGAGGGCTCATATTATAGATTTATGGCATGTAAATGAACCTTCCACTAACTATACTTGTGTGAAGCAAAATTTGTAGGTTTGGTTTGATTAATGCTCTTAAGTACGTGACCAGGCGATGGTTGCGATGGCATCTAGTAGTAGCTAAGTTCACAGCTAGCTGTCGTGGACGGTAGCATTTGGTAGCGAAAGTAGGAACTACTTGAAATTATCGTCTTCAGTCCTTACTTGAATTACAAACAGATAACACACACTAATACAGTCATCACAATTAACACCGGTTATCAGACTGATTCTACTCACACTCAAAGTACACGGGGATACATGGCCGCGTTGTCTCTGCCCCTAAACTAAGGATCCAACCAACCAAATAACTAACTAACTAACTAAGGAACTAACGACTTACAGCCAAGCACACAGTCTTCATTCCAGGGCAGTACTGCACACATATGTTGTCATGACAACACTGGGCTTTAGAGCCTTCAGATGAATTTGCCTTGCTGTGTTATTAATTAGTATTAATTAAATCGGAATTACCGACATTAGTAGTTACGCTCGCTAACGCGCAGTGCTCGACCATGGGGCCAAGCCCTCTGCAGACTTGATAGACGTTTGTGATGAGCCCCACTGTCGGCCGTCTTTGAAATGGTTTTCCGTGGTTTTCAATTTTCAACTCCAGACAATTGCTGGGATGGTACCTTTTAATAAACCATCGCTGCTTCTATCCAAATCCTTGCCCAGTTTTATTCATATTCATTCATTTCATCCTTCATTAACTCCTCTCATTAGGTTGGCGTCAGGAAGGACATAAGGCCGTAAAATCCACCCTTCCACAAAACCTTTCATCCTATATCATCCCTGACCCCGTTGAAAACCGGAGTAATAAGGAGTAGACATTAAAAAAATTACTAAGTCGGAATTAATACTTGTCTCTTTCGCAGACTATTATTATTAAAAGAAATGAATATGTAGTCAAGAAACGCACAATCTCTCCTACTTGACTCGTGTAGTGACTAAATGACCGTTGTATGTGGGAAAGAAGGAAGGGTGCTATATAGTAAACTTTTATGTGTGACTCATAAACAGGGTCTCTTTATCGGGCTTACTAGTAGCTCCTAAAAGTGGCCATTTCATCAAGTAAATTGAGTTTGCTATACTCCCTTTTTATTCTTCCGGGAAATGTCTTGTTGTAGTAAGTTTAAGACCTCATGAAATTTCTAAAAATGTACGACTTCCTCATGAAAGTCAGGAATTTTTCACTTATTGTTCAAGAAAATGTTTACAGTCGTGAATCTTGCAGTTAACTGGACTGAGCGCACCAATGGTTGCCGTTATTAAAACTCCCGGCCAGGCGGGGATTCAAGGGGAGGGGGAAAGGGGTCATGAACCCCCCCCCCGAAAGGAAACCAAATTTTTTTGCAAACTCAAAAAACGAAAACACAATAACCAGACAAATAAAACTTACGAATTTTAACTTAAAAACATTTTTTTTTTCATTTTATTCATTACTGAAAATATCTTTATTGCAATTATTATTTCTGTTAAAACTGTACATATTTACAAATTCATACATGTTATATAAAAACGATTATTTATATAACAAAATCAACTCGTATATTTTGATTAGCAAACCTTGTGATTACCGAATCGATGTTTATAGTGATGTCACGATGAATGTGTAGCAATGCACGGATAGGAATTTGGGATTTTTTCGCACCAAAAAATTTTGCCGACGTCCAAACTGCAAGCTTGGTTGGCAATTTAGGCTGAGACTTTCTCCCTTTGTCGGTACCAACTCGACTTGCCGAAACTGTAACGTACTTGGTACTTTTCTGGGTTCGATGTAAAAGTTGCAAAACACGCCTTTGAATGTGTACGAATATTTTTGGTGCGTTAAAAGCATCAAATTTCTATGCATGTAGCTTGCAAAAAAATTGTGATTGCATATTTAGTGATACCATTTTTCTTAACAATTTCGATTCTCTGACCCCCCCCCCCCCCCTCCTCTCCAAGCCAACCTCTAGATCAGTTCCTGCTCCCGGCACTATGCCAATTAATTGATGTCATTACCCAATGCTTATTAAATCAGATTTTCATTTCATTAAATCAAAATAGAATTGTTCACTTGATCACACACATGTTCATCTAAAGCAGGCGTTCTCAACAATTTTAGCCTATTTTCATTTATGAACAAGTAGTTCCGCGAAGAACTAAAAACCTGTTTTCATATATCCTACTTCTGTAAATAGCCTCTATCGACACACAAAACTTCAGTTTGATTGCTGTAATACATTCCTAGATTTTGAGAACCGTCTAAATATTTCGGATGGTCGCCATGTTGGATTTTTATATATATAGGCCATAGAGTTATGTACTATTAGATGACGATTATTGCGTAGGTTCATTATTCAAACGTTGACTTCGATCGCATGATTAAGACACAAGAAATATATTTAAAAAAATCGCACAGCCGCCATCTTGTAGTTATGGAAACAATTGAATTAAATTAGATGTCAGTGCATTACAATGTGTATAAACTTTGAGGGAGGACCTATTGAAATCTATCAATTTTAGTTCTATTTTGGACTTGAACACTTATTTAGATGACTATTTCCTTTCTCACATTACAAGGACTAATGGTATTTTCAGATTACCATCGATATTCAGTCGACCATCTCATGGTGTGGTGACTAGCATACTTGACTGTCACACCAGAGGTTCGGGTTCGATTCCCAGCTCTGTCTTGGAATGTAAAGCTGATCGTAGTGAGTAATCGGGGTTCACCCACTATCGTGAAGCAAAACTGAGAAAAGGTGGGTTTGATTCCCATCTCAGCAATCCTGACAAGGGTCTTCTTTGATTTTCCACTTCTACTCCAATCAAAGGCCTCCGTGGCTTAGGCGGCAGCACGCCAGCCTCTCACTGCTGAGTCCGTGGTTCAAATCCTGGCCACTCCATGTGATATTTGTGCTGGACGAAGCGGAGGCAGACAGGGTTTTCTCCGGGTACTCCGGTTTTCCCTGTAACAATTTCATTCCTGCGACACTCTCCCCTATCATTTCATTTCATCTGTCATTCATTTAATCATTGCCCCAGAGGAGTGCGACAGGCTTCGGCAGCTGGCACAGTTCATATCCTCGCCGCTAGATGGGGGCTTCATTCATTCCATTCCCTGACCCGGTCGGTCGACTGAAAGCTGGCTGTGGATTTTCATTTTCATTTTCACTCCTATCAAAGGCCCTAAATGAATTTACAACATCATCATCATCATCATCATCATCATCAACAACAACAACAACAACCACAACAACAACAACAACAACAATATCAATAGTTTTACTTCCTCGAGTAGTGCATCTGAAGGGGTTTCAGAACAGATACACTCACTCCGTAAGTTGCACACCCGTGCACACTCCTTGCGTATGTCAAACCTGTTACTTTGGCGCTACTTATCTAATTACAATTTTATTTTAGCATGGATTTACGATCATATCTGTACGACAATTTTGGTTTTATCAATGCTGACAACTTAAAATTGCATTTTACTTTGTACTGTAGTCTACTCACAGAGACCAAACTAAATACCGTTGTTTTGTTGTTGTTGTTGTTGTTGTTGTTGTTGTTGTTGTTGTTGTTGTTGTTGTTGTAATTAGAGGCAGTCGTCGTGTTCATTTCAGTCCCACGTACTTGCGTGTGTGTAGAATTTGTCGGCTAACTTGGATTATTTTGGCGTCTATAGTAGTGCATTTCTAATTTAGGCTAGGACTAGAAAGGGAGCGGCTGTGCCGTTAAGTTAGGTAAGAGTGGGAAACAACGAAAAAAATAAAAAATACGAGTCTTACAGTAGTCGCATATGATGTGTAACATCTGACATGGAAGAAACCTCACGTGAAATTGTTGATACACCGGTATGTTATAGTATTATTGGCACAAATATTAATCTATTGTAAAAGGGAGGTTTTACGGATATTGTAGTTTATAATTTTTTATTATACCGACAGCAGTGGCTCAGCTGGCTAAAGCGCAGCGTTAGGTCATGGGACCAAGCTCTCTGCTGACTCGGTAGACGCGTGGGTTCGAGCCCCACCGTCGGCCGTCCTTGAAATGGTTTTCCGTGGTTTCCCATTTTCAACACCAGGCAAATGCTGGGACGGTACCTTCTGATAGGCCACGGCCGATTCCTTCCACATCCTTGCCCAGTTTCATTCATCTTCATCCATTCCATCTCTCATCCCGACGCGCAGGTCGCCTACGGGCGTCGAATAGAACGACCTGCACTCGGCCTCTGAGGAGGTCACACGACAAAAATTTTTTTTTTTATTTAGTCAATTTACCCTCTAGGTTGGTGGTTCCCACGGACTCAGCGAGGGAACTCACCACTACCGCCTCTACGGGCAGTGTCCTGGAGCTGGGAACATCTGGTCGGGATGGATACAACTGGGGAGGTGTGATCAGCACTTCGCCCAGGCGGCCTCACCTGCAAAGCGAACAGGGGCCTCATGAGGGATGGGAAGGGATGGAAGATTGGAATGGATAGGCTAGGAAGAGGGAAGGAGGCGGCCGTGGCCTTACAGTAGGTACTGTACCCGATATCCTGATAGTAGGCTGTCAGATATCCGCCCCCTCAATCGGATTGCCAATAATCAATCGCACCGGCACAGCTACATCAATGAAAATGGCACTGACAGATACTATCGAGATTAGAGCACAATAGTTAACAAGAAAATTATTGTGGAACACACCAAAATATACGGGGGTTCATACTTACCTTTACTTACCTCTTAAATTTATCTCGGGGACTGGGTTGTCAACTGGATCGCTTAAAAGTATGCCCACACAATAACCTCCACCATGATATTTAAAATGAACCAGAACGGAGACGAGAAACTTTAAACTGCACAATAATTTATTTCACAAAAAGAATGATTTTAACAAAATAAACAACAAAATCAACGTGGCAATCAGAAGCCATCGACCACATAACCATGTCCTCCTGTAGGACTTGTATTCTCTACATATAATGTTTCAGCTTCCTCAAGCTCATAGCAACGTAAAATAATAATGCACTGGGGATGGAAACGGGATTTGGGATGAGACACATATATCAATTGTTTTGCGTGTTTATATACTTCACATTTTATTTATAGCCACAAGGCTATTATGGAACGTCCTTGGCCTCTGTAACACAGTTGTCCGGGCCAGCTGCAATGCACCTGCACCGTCAAAGCGGACTCCCGTTCGTTCAACCCTAGCATAAGCGTGTTACCTCAGAGCTTGGCTCTCCCTTTCAAACACGTAAATGTTCACATCTCAACTGAAATATTATCACGCAAATGTCTTACATGCTTCATTCAAACACCAGTGGATTCCTCCAATAATCCCAAATCATGATTTATTGTTTAAACCACTTGTTTAATTAGCGTTGTTTAGAGTATAAAACACAACTCTAAATGTTAATAACAAAGGTTCATTAATTATTTATAACAATAATAAATTGTTTATAACAATGTCAAATGACAATTGAAAATTTTATACACGCTTCTATTAATCACTATCATTTCAAATTATTTAACAAAGATATTTACAAAATTATTTTACAATATTATATTGTTTATATTATTTATACAAGAAATACATTAAACCACACGTTTATCGGGTTGATAATTACTCAAATCGTGTTGATATAATCGACCAATGAAGGTTAGTTATATTTAACTGTCAAATTCAGGTTTAATAAGGTTTAATAATAATTATTAATATTTGTGATGGTAACCTCCATTCAAAATCTTCCTCTCAAATTATTTAACACTCTTGTTAATTTTAACAGTATCTTCATATGAATAATCTTTCAAAGAACAAGAACAATACAATCAGCGGGAAAATACTTCGCTTATAATGCACAAAATTGCACAACAATTGGCCCAAAATTCATCATATATCTTCATATATATGGCATAAAAATCTTCCAAACTACACACAAAAACCTCCACTTCTTAATTCATCAACTTCATTAATTATTGTGGGAACCTCCTTCATTATTCAAGGGCATTACTCAACAGCGACTTTTACACGTCCACTGAACTAACGATTATACATCCATTGTTCTTCTTTAAAAATTCTTATATTCATCAATTGTAATAATGACTGTTATTATTTAACCTTCGTGGGTTTCATTCATGAATCGATATGAAGTAAAAATTTTGCCAATCACAAATAAATTTAATAGCAAATACGATTAGACACTCCTGCCTGGTCTATCAAAATTGAGATTAACATCTTCAAAGTAACGCAGTATAAAAATACTATCTTCAAACAAAGTTCATCTAAACTGCAAAATAGTCGAATAGAATACAATTAGATTGTGGAATGCAAACATTATTGTTCCAATCTATAATTGAGAAAAACTCCTATCAAATGTTCATTACTATAGTGTATTCAATTAATCGAAATAAAAGTTCATATTTCATAAAATTGTCTATAATGCAATGATAAATGTCTATGTTGCAATCATGTTCATAAGACGACTAGTATTTCAAAGATCGTCGATATCGAAATAGATTTTAACGCTCTAAAATCTTTTAATCATTCTTCTTTCTTGAGGATGACAGAAAATTGGTCAAAGTAATTTACTGAATAGAATTACTTTAATAAAATGACACGCTGTCTGAATTCAACTCTGCCATAGCAAATCGTTAACTTTACAGTCAAATCGTGACTACAAAAATATGCAAATTACTGAAAGAATCTAATTATCAGTCTCAACTGATCCAAAATTATTAAGTATGCCAATGACATAGCAATGTCTCAAAAATCGAAGAAAAAGGCATAAATCATCGAAGTGTACTGAGTACAGAAATATCAATCAAGAAAATGGGGCAAAAGATAGGACAGAAAATATGGGAAGAATGGTTGCTCAGATATCGCTACAAGACTCAAATAATACAAGAAACGTTCACGACTACCTTATCTGTTGATTGAAGATCTAGAGGAAAGTTTTCAAAGAAAACTGCTGTTGGTTCCAATTCACCAGCGTAAAGATGTGCTCCGTCCTCGAACCTGGAATCAGCGTCCTCGGAGAATCGAACTGCTTCCTCCTCCGAAATTGCACTGCTCCGTGGATACGAAAAACATCCTTCTGGCAAAACTCTTCTTTGTGTGCCGGGACAACCCTGGCCTCTCTTGAAAGTTCCCTGAAGTTCTTGCAGGAATTCGCCATCAAGTTTATTGTAGTTATTTCCGCAGAAATATTCATAGTTGTGGAGTATGAAAATATTTCCACTGTTATCTGGTATAATTCAGCGATGGATTCACGATGCATGAGTGTAGTTGGATGTTCACTACATGCTCGCTTTTGTAGAAAGACGATTAACGAAGTTCCATGCTGTTACTTTACTCCAACGATATATGTCCCAATTGCATTAAAGCCTTAGCCTTCCATCTCAATTACTGTTATAATCATTGAAAGCACTGCAAGATTATAATGTTCCATAGTCGAATGTATCGTTGTAATACCAAACGTATTCTCCAATATCACTGTTGCACTCCACGTGTCAGCCGTAGTGTATAATGTGGAATTTAAAAGTGTTTCTCCTGTGGCGAGAAAATCACTTTTGTTGGCAGCCTTAAAGTTCCAATATCTTTCGAAATATAATTGTGAAATTGTTCAAATCTTCTACACACCTCAATGTTATACTGCCCAATAGAACTATCATAAAGGCTGAAGTTAGCGCTTGATATCTTGACTGGTGGAAACGTTAATGTGAGCGTTTCAACTTCACCTAGTTTCGAGCAGCGTAAAATGGAACTGCTCCGAGTTCGTTCGATGCGCCGTGCTTTAACCACGCTAAAGACAACTTTCTTCACTGAATCACTTGAAAATAACTATATATCACCAGAAATATATATGCGATCTGACATATGAGATCTGAGAGCTCCTCTTTCCTGTGCACGACCTTTTATCAACTTCTTAAGGGGCGTATCCATCCCTTCCATAGCCTGTTGCTGCGTCATTGCTAGAAGTTTTAACTTTGGCTATACTTGACGGATTTTCAAATTTCAAAAACTCAAAATTAATTTCTTCAAAATTCCAAATCAATGCCATAACTGAAAATAGTTTTCCACAAATCTGCATGCCAAAAGTAATCAAATATCGTAGTTTCAGCAATCTCCGTCTTCCTTCCAAACTATCGTTCATTGGTTCGAGTCTCTCCTCCAATAGCGCAGCTTCTTCCTTAGCACAATACCTTGTTTCCTGCGACTGCGTCGTAAATCTAAGATCTTTCTCGAACAAAATCATGACGTCACCAAGAATCTCAGCTCGACCAGCCTACTAGCATGAAATCTGCGTCATCCGTGCCTACGTCATGAGTATCCACGTCATAACTATGACATTCATAACTTTACTCATATTTGCCAATACAGCCATCGCGGTCTCAATATAATTCAAATTTCCGGGGGCATTCTCCCTTCACCACGTTTTAAAAACAGTTGCAAATTGTTTTTAAACTCTGTGTTATAAATATCTCAATTCACTTGAACACGAAATTGAATTATTATTGGCTTACTCTTGGATAATATTTCTTCAAGTTCCCAGCATTGAACTTGCCATAAACGACATTATTCTCATCATCGTAGAGTTCATAACAGTTGTTTCCATAGGCATTCGTAATTCTGAACGGACCCATGAACACTATTCCAAACTTGGGATAGATTTTCTTACCCACGTCAGCCTTGACAGGTCTGCGTAATAATACCAGATTTCCAATTTCTAAGGGAGCACCAAAACGTTTTCCAGCTACTCTTTTCAGTCGTTTTTGTGTTGCTTTCTGGAGTTGTTCCTTCGCTCTGTGTATTCTCTGCTTCCTTCCTAAGCCGGGATCTCTAGGAACGTGGTTAAAAAGATTATCCCACGGCCTTTCTGGGTTTCTTCCTAGATGAAGTCTCATTGGCACCTCTCCTGTGCTCTCCTGCACTGTAGAATTTAGACATTCCTCAATAAGGGGTACAAATCTCACCCAACCAGAATGATCATTCGGACAGAAAATTCGACAGAATTTCGAAAATTCAGCCATATATCTTTCCGAAGAATTCGATTCCGGATATCGCACGCTTGAAAATATGTGCTTAATACCAAGCCTTTCCATATCTGCAGCAAATTCTAAGGATGTAAACTGAGCTCCATGATTCGAAAGTAGATATTCTGGTTTACCAGCTTTTGGAAATACAGCATGTTCCAGTCTGCTTACAACGTTCCTCGTGTTAGCTTTTTGCATGGGACTCATTGTTACAAATTTTGAGAAGACATCCACGGTAACCAACAGATACTGATTACCCTGATATCCCTTCGGACAAGGACCAAATATGTCTGTCGCCATGAGTTCATTCGGTTTAGAGGGAATCATCGCCTTAGGTTTTCCTTTTAATAGAGCGGAAGCATACTTTGCTCTTTGACATTTATCACATGAACGAATGACATTAGCAATGCTGGAACGCATATTAGTCCAAATAAACCTCTCTTTAAGGGTATCCAGAAATTTATCTAAACCCGCATGTCCAGTTGCGTGATGAGCTACCCACACTAAATTGACAACAAGTTTAGGTGGCACGACTATTCGAAGCTTTGTATGCGCAGAGTCAGCATACTTACATACAATGTCTCCACTCAAGACAAAGTGTCGTGAATCTCTCTGTGTAGCTGCATAGTCAACATCAGTATTGTCCATGTAACCCTTAAGAAACCTGTACATTTTCCTGATTGGAGCGTGTCTCTTCTGTGACACACCGATTCGGGCTAACCTCCTAACGGTCTCTTGGTCTTGCTGCTCCAATTGTACATGGTGTATCTGCACATTTTTGATAGGGTTACGTGATAAAGCATCAGCCAGTAAGTTATCTTTCCCAGGCTGATGGATGATAGTGACATTAAACTGTTGGGTGAACAACGCCCAACGTGTCAATCTATCACTAGACATGTCAGTTTGCAGCATAAACTGAAGTGCTTTGTGATCTGTAATAATGATAACCTTATGTCCCAGCAACATTTTTTTCCAAGCTTGCAAAGCTGTTACAAAAGCTAACGCTTCTAGTTCTGTCGTAAAGTAGTTTTCCTCGTGTTTCTTTAACTTCCGACTAGTGAACGCAATGTAGTGCTTGTTGCCTGCCTCGTCTTTTTGGTATAAGACTGCACTAATGCCTATTCTTGATGCATCAGACTCTATATAGAATACCTTCTCAAAGTCTGGGTACTCCAGTTTGACGTTGTTTCTGAGCATCTCCTTTGCTTTCTCAAAAGCCTCATCTGCTGCGGTAGTCCATTTCCATCTATTATTTTTCTTGAGTAAATCATACAGAGGAGCCATAATTTCAGAGTATCTCGGACAGTGGCTGCTAATGAATTGGCATGCGCCTACAAATTCTCTGACTTGTTTCACCTTAGTTGGCTTTGGGAATCTTGTGATCGCAACTACTTTCTGCATGTTTGGATGATATCCATCTTTATCAATGGTATGCCCCAAGTAATTGATCTCCTTCTTCAAGAATTGACATTTTCCAAAATTGACCTTGATATTGGCCTCCCTTAAATTTTCAAACAACTTTCTCAAGTGCACTAAATGTTCTGCGGCGTTGGGTGAAGATACAATTAAATCGTCAATGTAGCAGATTACATTCTCCTTTACTTCGTCAGTGAGCTTGCTATCAAGTGCTCGAATGAGTGCTGGTCCACTGTTGACCATTCCAAAAGGCATTCTCACAAAGACCCATGACGTCTGGTCAAATAGGAATCCAGTGTACTGCATACTTTCTTCCTCCAGTCTAACTTGGTAAAACGAAGATGTCAAGTCAAGAACACTGAAACATGCTCTCCCTTTGAACTTTCTAAGCAGATCTCTGATCTTAGGTGGTCGGTCATTTTCTGGAAGAATCTTCAAGTTGATGGTCCGAGCATCGAGACAAAGACGTATCTGACCATTACTGTTCTTCACTACAGTGATGGGGTTTATGTAATACGACGCCTGTTTTTTAATAATCCCGTCTACCTCCATTTTTCTGATCAACCCTCGTACTTCTTGATAGTATTTATCAGGTATGGGGTATATTCTCTTTTGGTAAGGGGTTTCATCGGTCAGCCTTATCTTATACTTATAGTCTTTAATCAATCCAGGCTTTTCATCGAAAATATCTTGGAATTCCTTTATCAAATCCTCAAATTCCCCCTGAATTTCTTCAAATCCTTCAGTTTTTCTACTGGGTATTTCTGTTATATTCTCTACGTCGTTAATAATGGTATTTAAAATTTCTTCCCTAAGGTCTATCTCCAGACTGTTTTTCACGTCCTGTTCTTCGATCTCTTCTGTGATCATGTACCCATCATTAAAGCTAATACTTCTATTCTTCATATCAATAATGGCTCCAACTTTTGATATAAAATCGATTCCTAGCACAATATCGTAATGGATCTTGTTAACCACAATAAAGATCTGTTCATAATCCCTTCCATTAATTTCAAAGTTCAACAGCACTTGGATCTTGCATTTCACTGCCTTGTCTTGGAAAATTCCTCTCACTTTGACGGTAGAAACTGGTAAAACTGTCATGTTTTCTCCTTTTAGCAGACTTTGATAGCATTCATCAGAAATGATAGAAATAATTGCACCAGTATCCATAAGAGCTTTATACTGTTGGCCATCTATCAGTACAGAAATAATAGGTAATGCACATGGTCTTTCCTCTTTAACGATTCCCCTCTCTTCTAATAAATCCTCATCAGTTACTTCGTAAATTTCGTTAATGGTAATCAGGTGTGGTGTGGCAATGTATTCATGGTTTCTCACTGTCGTTGAGAAATCGGCGTTTTTTTTTTGTGTTACCAATCTCAAAGTTCCCCTGCTGACTTGTAGAAGGACCAGGATCGATCACTACATCCTGTCTTTTCTTTTGATTTTCAGCTTCCTTTTCTCGTAATTCCTTCAGATACTGCTGACTTTCCTTCTCTCTTTCTTGATACTTGTCGGGTGTCATAACCTGACCTTGAGAATTCTGATTCTGATTCTGGTACTGGTTATTTCTGTTATAATTTCGATTATAACCATTGTTGTAGTATCGACCTCTTCCGTTGTTGTAATTCCCTCTATTATTATTCCAGCCTCGTCTTTGCTGATATGGACGGTAACCTTGGGATCTGTGGTTGCGGAAATAATTATTCCTGTGAGGACCTACATTTTCAGTTTTTCCTTCCTCAGGCTTATCAGTTTGTTGCACTTGATCCATGTAGACCGTATTAACGTCTTTGAATTCGTGCCTCTGACCTTTTTGTACCAAATTTGGCATTGGACTCGTGTAGTCAAGCCTTCTCAACAATTCGTCCATACTTGTCAAATCTCTAATGTTTGACGATATGATCAGTCTTCTTACCTCCACGGGCAGCATACGTGAAATCGCATCTATCAACTGCTCTGTTGACAATGGGGGTTGCAAAAATCTCAAGCGTGATAGTTGACTCGTAAAGAAATCAGCGTACCGTGTTGGAAGAGTACCTGAATACTTCCTCGAGTATACCTCAGCTCTTAATGAATTCTGAGCTTCTATTGACCAGAATCGTTTAATCAGTGCCTCTGCAAATTCGTCAAAATTGCTGAAAGTGTACCGAAATGCTCTAAACCATTCGAGGGGTCCTCCAGCTAGAAATCTTTCTACGATTCTCATCTCTCTCTCTCTAGGAATGTGGGCTTCTATGAAGTAGTCTTTAAGATTCCTGATATATTCGATCGGTGTGAGACTATCAGTGTTGCTAAATTTTTGGGGTTTGTCTTCAAAATTCCGGATGACTGTCACATTTCTCGGATATGAATCCATATAATTCCTCCCACTATCACGATACTTCCATTCGGGTTCAATATTCCGATCCTCTTCTTCTTCCCTGAATCTGGATATACGTTCCTCAGGACTAATATCTCACTCTTCTGTATTAAGGTTACCTCTTCTCACGTAATTTCTCTCCTCTTCACCAGTCAATCCTTCGGTATCCTTGTCTGTGATTTCCGTGATGACTTTCCTAATCAACTCTTCCTTATAGGTTTCCATCATGCTAGCTTCTCCTAGTTTCAAATTCTGCAGCTTGTTCGTAGTTTCGTTAACATCAGAGAGAACCTTATGAATTTGTTCCTTTAATGTTTGCACGTCCTGACCTATCTGTGTTCTATCCTCTACCTGCTTTTCGGATAGCGAATCCATCCTTACATTCAAGTCTTTCCTAATCTGAACTACTTCGTTATTAATGTCTACTTGTGTACTGGCAAGTTTTCTTTCAATTCGTTCCTGAATCGGATCTACATGTTCCCCACTTGACCTGTTCCATTCATCTTTCCACACTGTTACATTTGCAGTTAACATTTCTGCAATATCTACTTCGATGTCTTCCTTAAGTAAACGATTGTGATCTAATACTTGGGTTCTCATGACCTCTACATCGTATTTTAAACCAGCTAAAGAAGCTGTTGTCCTGACAGACTCGTCAACTAACCGGGTTGTTAATGCACTAATGTTACGAGTACAAAGTGTTTTTGAAGTTTCAATTTCCTCCCGAAATTTGTTAACATCAGTCTGAACTTTAGCAATGTCTACAAAAACAGTATTGACTTCTACTTGTATTTTATTGATATCGCTTTGCATATCGTTAACATCTGAATGAATATTATTGATGTCTACTTGAACATTTGACACATCAGTTCGAACATTACTAACCTCTCTTTGAACTTCTTCTACTTTGTCTTGTACGGTAGCAACATCATTCCTTACAACAATTACTTCAGCTCTAGCACATGAAATATCACCCCGGACATTAGCAACATCAAGATTCAACATAGTAAGGTCCTTTTGTACCTTAGACACATCATTTTTAACAACAGACACATCTTTATGCACATTGGACACGTCTGTGCGCATGTCAGTTACAGCATTCTCGATTCCCTGGGTATTGATCTGTAAACGCGACATATCATTTTCTAGGTTTGCAGAACTGGTCTGAATAACTTTCAAACTTTCATTCAAGCTAGCTTTCATCTCCCTCGCACTTTCATCCAGCCTAATAGACAAATTAGCTGACAAGTTACCAGCATTCTCCTCCATTCGACTAATATTCCTAGCTTCCATCTCCCTCATATTGTTGGACATCTCCTCCAACATTTTCTTAATACTTTCATCTGCCATTTCAATAATATTTCAATAATTAACTGCTTTAGGGACATACATCAAACAGAGCAAAATAACAACATCTGAGCAACATTTTTCACCATATATAAAATTTGAGCAATTTTCTGTCTTAAATCTAACTTATAATTACCTTATAATTAACCTTCGTAGACACTTCATGTTGAAATAAACTCAAGCACATGTTCAAGTTTCTTTGGTTCATTTTAAAATATCCTAACACAAGTAATTTACATTTACAATCCAAATAGTTTAATTTTATCTTTGATATGACTATACATGTCATAAGCCGGTCAAATAAAATGAGATTCCAGATCATAGGCGATTTTTCTAAGTTTCCAGCCTATTTAACCTCTCTCAAGTTGTATAAGATCTGATCTTTTCTGAGTGTAATTTTCCTAATACAACACAACATTTTATTCCTATATAATCACACTCTCAAATTCTACAATTGGCTAAGAACCCTAACAAAGAATCAACCTCTTTATTTGAGTCTTCACAATCCCTTTGACATCGATAACTTGGTAATCCAATGTTTTGCTGATCGTGCCAATCGAGGCAATCGAGCCCCACCGAATTGCGGCGCCAATCCTACTGTACCCGATATCCTGATAGTAGGCTGTCAGATATCCGCCCCCTCAATCGGATTGCCAATAATCAATCGCACCGGCACAGCTACATCAATGAAAATGGCAATGACAGATACTATCGAGATTAGAGCACAATAGTTAACAAGAAAATTATTGTGGAACACACCAAAATATACGGGGGTTCATACTTACCTTTACTTACCTCTTAAATTTATCTCGGGGACTGGGTTGTCAACTGGATCGCTTAAAAGTATGCCCACACAATAACCTCCACCATGATATTTAAAATGAACCAGAACGGAGACGAGAAACTTTAAACTGCACAATAATTTATTTCACAAAAAGAATGATTTTAACAAAATAAACAACAAAATCAACGAGGCAATCAGAAGCCATCGACCACATAACCATGTCCTCCTGTAGGACTTGTATTCTCTACATATAATGTTTCAGCTTCCTCAAGCTCATAGCAACGTAAAATAATAATGCACTGGGGATGGAAACGGGATTTGGGATGAGACACATATATCAATTGTTTTGCGTGTTTATATACTTCACATTTTATTTATAGCCACAAGGCTATTATGGAACGTCCTTGGCCTCTGTAACACAGTTGTCCGGGCCAGCTGCAATGCACCTGCACCGTCAAAGCGGACTCCCGTTCGTTCAACCCTAGCATAAGCGTGTTACCTCAGAGCTTGGCTCTCCCTTTCAAACACGTAAATGTTCACATCTCAACTGAAATATTATCACGCAAATGTCTTACATGCTTCATTCAAACACCAGTGGATTCCTCCAATAATCCCAAATCATGATTTATTGTTTAAACCACTTGTTTAATTAGCGTTGTTTAGAGTATAAAACACAACTCTAAATGTTAATAACAAAAGTTCATTAATTATTTATAACAATAATAAATTGTTTATAACAATGTCAAATGACAATTGAAAATTTTATACACGCTTCTATTAATCACTATCATTTCAAATTATTTAACAAAGATATTTACAAAATTATTTTACAATATTATATTGTTTATATTATTTATACAAGAAATACATTAAACCACACGTTTATCGGGTTGATAATTACTCAAATCGTGTTGATATAATCGACCAATGAAGGTTAGTTATATTTAACTGTCAAATTCAGGTTTAATAAGGTTTAATAATAATTATTAATATTTGTGATGGTAACCTCCATTCAAAATCTTCCTCTCAAATTATTTAACACTCTTGTTAATTTTAACAGTATCTTCATATGAATAATCTTTCAAAGAACAAGAACAATACAATCAGCGGGAAAATACTTCGCTTATAATGCACAAAATTGCACAACAATTGGCCCAAAATTCATCATATATCTTCATATATATGGCATAAAAATCTTCCAAACTACACACAAAAACCTCCACTTCTTAATTCATCAACTTCATTAATTATTGTGGGAACCTCCTTCATTATTCAAGGGCATTACTCAACAGCGACTTTTACACGTCCACTGAACTAACGATTATACATCCATTGTTCTTCTTTAAAAATTCTTATATTCATCAATTGTAATAATGACTGTTATTATTTAACCTTCGTGGGTTTCATTCATGAATCGATATGAAGTAAAAATTTTGCCAATCACAAATACATTTAATAGCAAATACGATTAGACACTCCTGCCTGGTCTATCAAAATTGAGATTAACATCTTCAAAGTAACGCAGTATAAAAATACTATCTTCAAACAAAGTTCATCTAAACTGCAAAATAGTCGAATAGAATACAATTAGATTGTGGAATGCAAACATTATTGTTCCAATCTATAATTGAGAAAAACTCCTATCAAATGTTCATTACTATAGTGTATTCAATTAATCGAAATAAAAGTTCATATTTCATTAAATTGTCTATAATGCAATGATAAATGTCTATGTTGCAATCATGTTCATAAGACGACTAGTATTTCAAAGATCGTCGATATCGAAATAGATTTTAACGCTCTAAAATCTTTTAATCATTCTTCTTTCTTGAGGATGACAGAAAATTGGTCAAAGTAATTTACTGAATAGAATTACTTTAATAAAATGACACGCTGTCTGAATTCAACTCTGCCATAGCAAATCGTTAACTTTACAGTCAAATCGTGACTACAAAAATATGCAAATTACTGAAAGAATCTAATTATCAGTCTCAACTGATCCAAAATTATTAAGTATGCCAATGACATAGCAATGTCTCAAAAATCGAAGAAAAAGGCATAAATCATCGAAGTGTACTGAGTACAGAAATATCAATCAAGAAAATGGGGCAAAAGATAGGACAGAAAATATGGGAAGAATGGTTGCTCAGATATCGCTACAAGACTCAAATAATACAAGAAACGTTCACGACTACCTTATCTGTTGATTGAAGATCTAGAGGAAAGTTTTCAAAGAAAACTGCTGTTGGTTCCAATTCACCAGCGTAAAGATGTGCTCCGTCCTCGAACCTGGAATCAGCGTCCTCGGAGAATCGAACTGCTTCCTCCTCCGAAATTGCACTGCTCCGTGGATACGAAAAACATCCTTCTGGCAAAACTCTTCTTTGTGCGCCGGGACAACCCTGGCCTCTCTTGAAAGTTCCCTGAAGTTCTTGCAGGAATTCGCCATCAAGTTTATTGTAGTTATTTCCGCAGAAATATTCATAGTTGTGGAGTATGAAAATATTTCCACTGTTATCTGGTATAATTCAGCGATGGATTCACGATGCATGAGTGTAGTTGGATGTTCACTACATGCTCGCTTTTGTAGAAAGACGATTAACGAAGTTCCATGCTGTTACTTTACTCCAACGATATATGTCCCAATTGCATTAAAGCCTTAGCCTTCCATCTCAATTACTGTTATAATCATTGAAAGCACTGCAAGATTATAATGTTCCATAGTCGAATGTATCGTTGTAATACCAAACGTATTCTCCAATATCACTGTTGCACTCCACGTGTCAGCCGTAGTGTATAATGTGGAATTTAAAAGTGTTTCTCCTGTGGCGAGAAAATCACTTTTGTTGGCAGCCTTAAAGTTCCAATATCTTTCGAAATATAATTGTGAAATTGTTCAAATCTTCTACACACCTCAATGTTATACTGCCCAATAGAACTATCATAAAGGCTGAAGTTAGCGCTTCATATCTTGACTGGTGGAAACGTTAATGTGAGCGTTTCAACTTCACCTAGTTTCGAGCAGCGTAAAATGGAACTGCTCCGAGTTCGTTCGATGCGCCGTGCTTTAACCACGCTAAAGACAACTTTCTTCACTGAATCACTTGAAAATAACTATATATCACCAGAAATATATATGCGATCTGACATATGAGATCTGAGAGCTCCTCTCTCCTGTGCACGACCTTTTATCAACTTCTTAAGGGGCGTATCCATCCCTTCCATAGCCTGTTGCTGCGTCATTGCTAGAAGTTTTAACTTTGGCTATACTTGACGGATTTTCAAATTTCAAAAACTCAAAATTAATTTCTTCAAAATTCCAAATCAATGCCATAACTGAAAATAGTTTTCCACAAATCTGCATGCCAAAAGTAATCAAATATCGTAGTTTCAGCAATCTCCGTCTTCCTTCCAAACTATCGTTCATTGGTTCGAGTCTCTCCTCCAATAGCGTAGCTTCTTCCTTAGCACAATACCTTGTTTCCTGCGACTGCGTCGTAAATCTAAGATCTTTCTCGAACAAAATCATGACGTCACCAAGAATCTCAGCTCAACCAGCCTACTAGCATGAAATCTGCGTCATCCGTGCCTACGTCATGAGTATCCACGTCATAACTATGACATTCATAACTTTACTCATATTTGCCAATACAGCCATCGTGGTCTCAATATAATTAAAATTTCCGGGGGCAGTACCATCCCGGCATTTGCCCTAAGACGAAGTGGGAAACCGCGGAAAAACACTTCGAGGATGGCTGAGGTGGGAATCGAACGCCCTCTACTCATTTGGGCCACCCGAGGCTGAGTAGACCCCGTTCCAGTCCTCATACCACTTTTCAAATTTCGTGGCAGAGCCGGGAATCGAACCCAGGACCTCCGGGGCGGCTGCTAATCGTGCTGACCGCTACGCTACGGAGACGACATAGTTTATAATACGGAACTCATTTTATTAGATGATTTGTAGCTTCCACCAGCACTAGCCTAAATAAAGAATACGATATGGATCAAATAGATTAATAGACGCGACACCGCTCATAACCTTAAATTTCTTGATTCACAGACCAACACGTAATTTCATATGGATTCTGTTAAAATGAGTCATAGTGATATGATAAATATCGTTTAAAATGATAATCTGGTAGCAAAATATCTACCCCGCCCAGGATTCGAACACATGATCTCTAGATCCACAGTCATACGAACTAACCCCACGGCTATTTCGACTACGCGCATATTGTGCACAAGATGTCGACTTATTTCCACGTTCCAATAATACTGCATTACGGAATTAAGTTTCATTTATATTTAGCTTCTTTCGATAATGTTCCTGCGTGAAATTGAGTTTAAAATGCCTTATGACTAGGCCCTCTTGTGAGTAAAGAGAATGCATTGAGTAATAGTTCCTGAAGGCTTGCTCAATTCTCGTATAACCACAACGATTATATTATATTGATGACTGCATTACCGGTATGTGGGTTAATATTTGAATAGCCATTGTGCAGAAACATAATACCGGCAATGCAGACTACTTACAATGTTTAATATTAAGGAAATTTACCATTTAAATACTGATACGAAGACTTCGAACATGTACCATGTCATTTGTTTCAATCTCTTGACACCAGAGTTCGCATGAGCGTTTTCCGTTCAGTATGTGATATACATTCCACATTGCCGAGAGTGCGTAATGGTATCAATTTCCGACACCACGCGCTGATTGTTTCTCTTACCAGTGCCAGCTGGATCGATCGATCGAGTTGGCAGTGCGTCTTATACTTCCGTTCGATCCACCACTGCCAGCTAGGCCACACTTCCGTTCGATCGATCGAGTGGGAAGTGCATACTTCCGTTTTCCACCACTGCCAGCTAGTACACTTCCGTTCTATCGATCGAGCGGGCAGTGCATACTTCCGTTCGATCCACCACTGCCAGCTCGATCGTTCCGTTCCACTTCCTTCCCCAATTTTCAAAATCACTCCCACAAAACTATCCAGCAACCGAGAGGAAAGATGTTACACATCAAAAACTACTTCTAGGATAGCAGAGGAGAAAATCGAACCCATCTCTTCTCAGTTTTTCCTCAGGAGGCTGAGTACCCTGTCCAACAGTCAGATCAGAATTACATATCATGGTAGAATCATAAATTGAACCTACGCCTCAGGGGTGACAACCAAGACTGCTGGCCATTTCTTACGACATTGAATAGAAGGAAAGAAATACAGGGTCTCGATATTTGCTTGGCTAGGACATTCTCGCTCACGCGCTCCGCCAATGACGGCACAGTTGCCGGCTGCCGCGCACGCGTATGCACGGCAGAATATGGTGCTTAAAATCAGTATCATGAAAATTTACTCACCATGCTTAGAGTAGATGCTGAAAATGTTCCCCATCCGCTGCCAAACAAAGCCGGCATCTTCTTATGAAGTTTTCGGTTATATAATAACCCTTGGCACTACAGCCCATGAAGGGTCTAGCACTACCATGCGACCGCTGCTCATCCATTTCACCTGAAGATATTGGGGTGACGCGTGGTCAGAGCGTCGTATCCCCTCGTCTGTTAATCTTGGTGTTCGTGACCGGTGCGCTGCCTCACTGTTAGACATCTACTCAGCAGTTTTATTGTCCGATTAATAGGAATGGGTCTCCCTGGAAATTCCACTCGAAGCTTTTGTCTTGCTCTAGCGCACGATTTCCTGCACGTTATGTACGAATTGTGCAGATATACATGTCAAGTAACGAATATTTCACATAAGGCATTACAGCACTATACACAATCACAATAAATCAACTGGCTAAGAGATTCAAACGTACAGGTTCAGTAAACAATAAAAATAGACGTTAAGGTCGTTATTTCCTTACTGAAGCCAAATTAACCGGAGTAACCGGAAACTTCATAAGTAGATGCCGAGTATGTTTGGCAGAGGATGGGAAACATTTTCAGCATCTACTGTAAGCACGGTGAGTAAAAATACATGATACTGATTTTAAGCACCAACTCTGCCGTACATACGCGCGCGCGGCAACCGGCAACTGAGGCGTGACTGGCGGAGGGCGTGAGCGAGAGTGTCCTAGCCATGCAAATATCAAGACCCTGTATTATGAGATCTTTCAATTTGCAGACAATTTATAAACGAAAATTAGCAGTTACTGGTTTATGTTGCAGAACTTACCCAGTTTCCCTAAAACCATCCTCAGAGCGGTTGTAAATGACTTAGGTTAACACAGAAATATCACACACACACACATAACCAAAAATACACGGGGCGATATTAGTGCGATTTCGCAGCCACTAAAATAAGCGACAACAACAAACTTGATGTAATAAATAAGAAAGTAGTCTCATGTTAACAATGACAATGGGTGTGTCCATTACCCAGAAGGTCATTGTTAACATGAGACTACTTTCTTTTTTATTACATCAAGTTTGTTGTTGTCGCTTATTTTAGTGGCTGCGAAATCGCACTCATATCGCCCCGTGTATTTTTGGTTATGTGTGTGTGATATTTCTGTGATAACCTAAGTCATTTACAACCGCTCGTTCATAATCTCTGCGCCCAGGTCACGGAATTTGCTACCTGCGAACATTAGAGACAATCTCTCTCATCGCAAGTTTAAAGTGGCTTGCTGCGAGTATTTGCTGGGTGGATTCCGCTGACTTCCTGGATAAATGTTGAATGAACGAATGAATGAATTAGATGAATCGATTACTGTAGTTACGTCATTTAAGGGTACTTTACTTTGTGTATTTTTGAAATTAATGATTCTACCATTGTTCATATTATCACTATTCTTATTGCTATTAATATTATTTGTGCTATTGGTATTTGTAATTATAAGTCATGTTGATGTATACTCTTCTAGTGGTTAAGTGTAAGAGAGGGCCTTGAGCCCTAACTTCGCCACCAATAAAGGCATTATCTATCTATCTTTCTATCATTGTTGTGGCTGCACTAGTGTGTGCACTTGTAAATTGGGGATAGGATTGGGAAGGAGGCTGCCAAGGCCTTACGTTAGGAACCATCCCAGCAGAAATTGGGAAACCACGGAAAACCACTTCCAGGATTGAAGAGGTGATAATCGAACCCGCCTCATCTCAGTTTTGCCTCACGAGACTGAGTGAACCCCGTTCCAGCCCTCACGCCAGAGTTAAAATTTATTTGCAGCGTCGGGAATCGAACCCGTGGTGACAGCCCAGAATGCTAACCGCTACGAAGTAGTCTGTTACATCAAGACTTTGCTAAAGCATATGTTATGAATTGCTCTCTGTAATGGAAGGCAATATAAATCCTCTTAACATATTTATTTGAATTCCCACCATCTGCTATGCAAATGGGTACTTATTCGCCATCAGAACATGAGTTGATTAATCTTCTTCATTGAAGATCTCCGTCATCAGTAGGCATTGCCATCTACAAAGGCATATGTGCAACTCTATAATGAGCGAAAAGCTAAAATTGAAGAAATTTGGATGGACTTTTATTTGACAGATGATGCTACGACGAGCAGAGACTGGATGCGAGCCTCAGACATATGACAACGTGACAAGCTGTGCGTGGTTTCCATCACCTCACCTCATCTGCAGGACCAAGATCTACCACCAGCCGAACGAACCGTGCATTTGTGATTTATGTGAAACGTGTTGTGATAGATACCACGTTCTTTAACTATGTTGACAGGAAAACCTCACTAACAAAATTTCTGTACAGGTTAATGTACAAATTATGCACGTTGTGTGCTAACTTTATTATTACATTCATAAACGATGGTTATCAATTATCCCATCTATTTAATTCTTGGTAGACTGACAAGTATAGCAAGTTTACCACGTACATACACTCACGTGAAAGTGTTACTGTCATATCTGGAATGGAGAAAGGATACTTCACTACATCATGGTAACAGATACGATATTTTTTTTATCGCTAGCATGCACGCACTTGTATTTCAATACAACGCGAATATAGCCGCTCAAACTGTCGTGATTTCACTTTATGATAGATACTACCACCGCACATTAATCGGAACGGTCGCAATTCGTTAGATTTCCATGGCAGACTAAACTCGCCATTCTAGCAATAAATGGGATGCTACGTTTTTATTGCTGAAATGAGGACAGTCACAATTGAAAGTAGATCACACTGTCAAACAGCAAATGAAATAGAACACACAGAATTGTCTGATAGTTTTAATAAAGGAAGTATCTGATTTGGGAAGAAAGATACGTGCAACTATATATTTAGTTTTATGAAAGTACAACGTTGCACAAAATGGCTGTTGTTTGTTGCAGCTAACTCATTTATAGTAGGAGTCCTGTAAATAAATATAAAATACATTTTTACCCGTGCGAGAAATCTCGCATGTTCATAAACCACACTTTCCCCAATAGGTTTATAATGGGACACTTAAGGAGAAAGGTTGTTATGTTATTATTTCAAACAAATGATTATAGAACACTATTTACATTTCAGTTAGAATTCCAAGTTCTACGTTCCCTAACTTAAGAAGGCAATCACTGAAAACTGGATCATCATAACACTCACCGGTTATTCGATATTTATGAAATTATACGATTTGAGTACGGTACTCATTCCTTTGATTAACTGGTTCTGAAATCCATGCAAAATGTTAAAGGAAAGACCTAAGAATGTTAAAATGACATGAAACAGGCGTCACAGCGGCCAAAATGTGAAGTGGACAGCAATTATGGAGCATATATTCCTACAGCAACAGTATATGCAAATCACACACATCGTACATTCTTTTAAGTCTTTTTTTAAATAAATTATAGATGTTTATGAAATTAAGTGCAATTAGTTACAGCTAATGTCTATTCTCTTCATTTGAATGCACATTTGTCACGATCGGTCGCTTGTGAGCGCCGCAGGAGGGATCTGTACTACTGAAATAATATGTTATTATGTATGCCGTTGTTGTTGTTGTGTCATTTGAGGGGCTTGGACATAAATAAATAAATAAATGAATAAATGAATAAATTAATAAATAAATAAATACCAGAACAGAGTTGCTTATACTCAGCCAATTGAGGCAAAACTGAGAAGATGTGGGTTCGATTCACACATCAACCATCCAGGAAATGTTTTCAGTAGTTTGCCATTTCTACTCCAGCCAAATGCCCGAATGGTGCCTAACTTAAGGCCACAGCCACCTCCTTCCCAATCCCAGCCACAGTTAAAAGTGCACTTAATACTACAGACATCGAAATAATACAGGTTATCAGACAGTTTTCATATACATCCAAGTCCATTGGGCTGATGAGCATAAAGTTCAAATCCTAAATGGAGAAACAACAACTCTACTGAGCATTGTTTTAATGAATATTGGGTAATACATAACGCCAACTTGTAATTTAAATCGTGAGTCATGGCATTTGCACTCGGATTGCTGTGATGAAGAAAACACATCAACTACATGGTGTTTAATAAATAATCACTTTTCAGTCAGTCAACACAGCAATGTGCCCTATTAAATCGGGTGAGGAATAACAATTTTTTTTTCACGCTTACCAACCTAGCAAAAATAATGTGGATAAATTATATACTTTTACACTTTGTTGCACCTTTCTAAACGAGCCAAACCATCCTTGTAGATATTGTTAAGTTATTATTATCATTATTATTACGTATATTGTTGTGCCCATGAATTTTAAAGCAAATGCATACGCTATTTAACAAAATAATTTAAAATATTCTTATCGAAATGAATGTTTTTCAGTCGGTCAACACGATTGTATCCAATGGGTGTTTCAATGAATCTGAAAATAATACCGATGAGATTAATAAATAAATTCATTCCATTGACCAGTTCCGATCGTCAAGCGATCATCATCAGATCCTTTGCACTTAGGCTATTAAATCTGAAATCAGTGGTGAAGACAGCAGTTGCACGAGAACGGAACCCACATCGCTCAAATAATAAGCTAAGTTATATTCAAATATAACCTAACCATTCACTAACAATCACAGAGATCATGGTAAGGTCAATAACCACTAACAATATCTTAACAAAATGTCACATATAACTAACAAATATCGACAACTTGCGCAAGTTTATAATAACTGATGTAACTATATTCTTTATTTGGTGGCGCTGCAGACCGTGAGAACATATGTATAAAAAAATTGAGTAATGAAATTAGCCAAAGTACCTGTAGTAATGGTATCTGAGGATGATAAATTAATAGATGTTGACTCGTCCGCTGTCATAGACCCACCCAGCCATCCCAAATAGCAACACTACTTATATAGTTGAAATGAAGTCTGTGGGAGTCATCCTTCTCACTAAGTCAGGAATACCAACCCCACGCATTTGGTACTATCTCGCACCGGATATACAAAGAAACAAAAGAGCGTCGATAATGTAATATACAATTGCGCCAAGTCCAACTCGTCAGTCGTACTTTAACCCCCTTGCTTGTGGTACTAGCAGTAATTTTCGGCCAGGCAGTACCTAATCTAGTAGCGGACATAAATTCTATCTTATTAATGTTTTACATACAAATACAAACTATGTCGTGTGATGAATTTCTTTAATCTCAGTAAAGTTCAATTTCAACAAACAATTTCTAACTTTACGTGTGAAATTTACTAAAAGTTCAATTTCAAACTTAACGTCTTTACGTGTGAAATGGTGAATTTTGTGTGCGACATGTTGGTAACGTAGTCACATGTCCGTCTGTCGGGTGTCACATGACGTGTCCAAGATGGCGTCCGTAGTGAAATGAACGCTATAAAAAATCTTTATTTTCGTAAAAACCCATTATTAAGGTGCGGCCGTTGTAGTTGAGATTGTGAAACGACTCCCAACAATTCCGAGAAAGGTATGTAAATCATATATCCTATATTTTCAATAATATACCTCGTTAAAAGTTACGAAAAGGCATGTTCTCACGGCGTGCAGAATTAATCTTTATTTTATATACATACTAGCAGGTACCCGCGGCTTCGCTCGCGTCATAGTCGTGTCATATTGTTATTCAATGAAATGCAGGTGTACCCCCTTAACACCCCTTTAGAAACTGAATATCCAAAAACCCTTCCTTAGTGGGCGTTTTCGACTTACAACGAACATATTCCCAAAATTTCATGTTTCTAGCTTTAATAGTTATGTCTGGGCGATGATGAGTCAGTCAGTCAGTCAGTCAGGACACTTAGTTTTATATAATAGATAAGCATCGGTCCAAGTGGAAAAGAATTCTATCACCTGAAACCAAAAATGCATGGGACGAAAAGAAACAACAAAATATCATGAAAGACGTGAAAAATATAATAAAAGTATTAAAAAAACTATTTTTCGAAATTTCATTCGAATCAATTTTTATGCCATTCCTGGGACTTAGAAAATTCCGGCCAAAAAGTACAAAATCATTAATAACTCCCTAAGTATTCGTCGTATGATGAAATAGCAAGAGACAAAAAAGATGTAATGTGTTATTGTCTACAACATAGGCCATGTATAACTTAACACTCAGACATATTACGTTTCCTCCCCCCTCCCCATATTTTCACCTCTCCCCATGGGCCCCTTATATTGGATTTATGAAAAAACGGTCAAACACTTATTTTGTTATTTTTTATGCTGATTTTTTTCCGCTGAGGTCCAAACTCCTCGCCTATGACGTTTAAGAGATACACGCTTGGTTAGGAAACCTTCAACCCCCACTTTTCACCCCTTTCACCTCAAAATATACACCACATCGAAAAACCCTCAGACACGTATCTTCTTATTTTTAATGATGAGTTTATATGCCGAGTATCAAATCCCCCAATGAAAGCAATCTGGAGATATTGTTATTCAATGAAATGCAAGTGTACCCCCTTAACACCCCTTAAGAAACTGAATATCCAAAAACCCTTCCTTAGTGGGCGTTTTCGACTTACAACGAACATATTCCCAAAATTTCATGTTTCTAACTTTAATAGTTTTGGCTGGCCGATGATGAGTCAGTCAGTCAGTCAGTCAGTCAGTCAGGACACTTGTTTTTATATAAGAGATAAGCAACGGTCCTAGTGGAAAATAATTCAATCACCTGAAACAAAAATGCATGGGACGAAAAAAAAACATCAAAATATCATGTTGGTTCCGGACCCTAAAAGACGTGAAAAATATAATAAAAGTATTAAAAAAACTTTTTTTCGAAATTTCATTCGAATCAATTTTTATGTAATTCCTGGGACTTAGAAAATTCCGGCCAAAAAGTACAAAATCATTAATAACTCCCTAAGTATTCGTCGTATGATGAAATAGCAAGAGACAAAAAAGATGTAATGTGTTATTGTCTACAACATAGGCCATGTATAACTTTACACTCAGACATATTACGTTTCCTCCCCCCTCCCCATATTTTCACCTCTCCCCATGGGCCCCTTATATTGGATTTATGACAAAACGGTCAAACACCTATTTTGTTATTTTTTTATGCTGATTTTTTTCCGCTGAGGTCCAAACTCCTCGCCTATGACGTTTAAGAGATACACGCTTGGTTAGGAAACCTTCAACCCCCACTTTTCACCCCTTTCACCTCAAAATATACACCACATCGAAAAACCCTCAGACACGTATCTTCTTATTTTTAATGATGAGTTTATATGCCGAGTATCAAATCCCCCAATGAAAGCAATCTGGAGATATTGTTATTCAATGAAATGCAAGTGTACCCCCTTAACACCCCTTAAGAAACTGAATATCCAAAAACCCTTCCTTAGTGGGCGTTTTCGACTTACAACGAACATATTCCCAAAATTTCATGTTTCTAACCTTAATAGTTTTGGCTGGCCGATGATGAGTCAGTCAGTCAGTCAGTCAGTCAGTCAGTCAGTCAGTCAGTCAGTCAGGACACTTGTTTTTATATAAGAGATAAGCAACGGTCCTAGTGGAAAATAATTCAATCACCTGAAACAAAAATGCATGGGACGAAAAAAAAACATCAAAATATCATGTTGGTTCCGGACCCTAAAAGACGTGAAAAATATAATAAAAGTATTAAAAAAACTTTTTTTCGAAATTTCATTCGAATCAATTTTTATGTCATTCCTGGGACTTAGAAAATTCCGGCCAAAAAGTACAAAATCATTAATAACTCCCTAAGTATTCGTCGTATGATGAAATAGCAAGAGACAAAAAAGATGTAATGTGTTATTGTCTACAACATAGGCCATGTATAACTTTACACTCAGACATATTACGTTTCCTCCCCCCTCCCCATATTTTCACCTCTCCCCATGGGCCCCTTATATTGGATTTATGACAAAACGGTCAAACACCTATTTTGTTATTTTTTTATGCTGATTTTTTTCCGCTGAGGTCCAAACTCCTCGCCTATGACGTTTAAGAGATACACGCTTGGTTAGGAAACCTTCAACCCCCACTTTTCACCCCTTTCACCTCAAAATATACACCACATCGAAAAACCCTCAGACACGTATCTTCTTATTTTTAATGATGAGTTTATATGCCGAGTATCAAATCCCCCAATGAAAGCAATCTGGAGATATTGTTATTCAATGAAATGCAAGTGTACCCCCTTAACACCCCTTTAGAAACTGAATATCCAAAAACCCTTCCTTAGTGGGCGTTTTCGACTTACAACGAACATATTCCCAAAATTTCATGTTTCTAACCTTAATAGTTTTGGCTGGCCGATGATGAGTCAGTCAGTCAGTCAGTCAGTCTGTCAGTCAGGACACTTGTTAGCCTACTTTCGATTTTTGCAAAAAATGAAAGTAGACTTATGAGATCAACACAGGGCGAAAAAAGTGTGTCTGTCTGTGTGTGTGTGTATGTGTGTGTGTGAGTCTGTGTGTGTGTGTGTCTGTGTGTGTGTGTGTGAGTGTGTGTACTCTGAATGTCTGTCCCCCCCCTATCAATTCGAACACGGTGAATGCGAATTGAACGAAATTTGGTACAAAGGTAGCACTAGCAAAGGACACCTCAGTGTCATGTTTTATATCGCCGCCATCTTGACGGAAACGTAATGGCGGCCACACAAATGTTCGAAGCTTAAATCAAATTACGACTAACCTAATCATCCGATCTCTACCAAATTTTGCAACAACATACCTTTATGGGAGGAGCATCCTTTGACCACACTAATAAGTCATCAGCGTAATAGTTTGCGGATGGCGGCCATCTTTGTGTGAAAATCGATTCCCCCTATTAATTCGAACACGGTGCAACCGAATGGAACGAAATTAGGTACAGAGGTAGTACTAACAAAAGGCACCTCAGTGTCATGTTTTATATCGCCGCCATCTTGACGGAAACGTAATGGCGGCCACACAAATGTTCAAAGCTTAAATCAAATTACGATTAACCTAATCATCCGATCTCTACCAAATTTTGCAACAACATACCTTTATAGAGGAAGCATCCTTTGACCAAATAACGAGGTCATTAGCCTAACAGTTTGCGGATGGCGGCCATCTTTGTGTGAAAATCAATTCCCCTATTAATTCAAACACGGTGAAACCAAATGGAACGAAATTTGGTACAGAGGTAGCACTAGCAAAGGGCACCTCAGTGTCATGTTTTATATCGCCGCCATCTTGACAGAAACGTAATGGCGGCCACACGAATGTTCAAAGCTTAAATCAAATTACGATTAACCTAATCATCCGATCTCTACCAAATTTTGCAACTACATACCTTTATGGAGGGAGCATCCTTTGACCAATCTAATAGGTTATTAGCCTAATAGTTTGCGGGTGGCGGCCATCTTTATGTCAAAATTGATTTACCTATTAATTCGAACACGGTGGAACCGAATGGAACGAAATTTGGTACAGAGGTAGCACTAGCAAAGGGCACCTCAGTGTCATGTTTTATATCGCCACACTCTTGACTGAAACGTAATGGCGGCCACACAAATGTTCAAAGCTTAAATCAAATTACGATTAACCTAATCATCCGATCTCTACCAAATTTTGCAACTAAATACCTTTATAGAGGAAGCATCTTTTGACCAAATTACTAGGTCATTAGCCTAATAGTTTGCGGATGGCGGCCATCTTTGTGTGAAAATCAATTCCCCCTATTAATTCAAACACGGTGAAACCAAATGGAACGAAATTTGGTACAGAGGTAGCACTAGCAAAGGGCACCTCAGTGTCATGTTTTATATCGCCGCCATCTTGACAGAAACGTAATGGCGACCACACGAATGTTCAAAGCTTAAATCAAATTACGATTAACCTAATCATCCGATCTCTACCAAATTTTGCATCTACATACTTTTATGGAGGGAGCATCCTTTGACCAATCTAATAGGTCATTCACCTAATAGTTTGCGGATGGCGGCCATCTTTGTGTCAAAATCGATTCTCCCTATTAATTCAAACACGGTGAAACCGAATGGAACGAAATTTGGTACAGAGATAGCACTAGCAAAGGGCATCTCAGTGTCATGATTTATATCGCCGCCATATTGACAGAAACGTAATGGCGGCCACACAAATGTTCAAAGCTTAAATCAAATTACGATTAGCCTAATCATCCGATCTCTAGCAAATTTAGCAACAACATACCTTTATGGAGGGAGCATCCTTTGACCAAACTAATAGGTCATCAGCCTAATATTTTGCGGATGGCGGCCATCTTGGTGTGAAAATCGATTCCCCTTATCAATTCGAACACGGTGAAACCGAATGGAACGAAATTTGGTACAGAGGTAGCACTAGCAAAGGGCACCTCATATTCATGTTTAATATCCCTATAGCACGTTGTATTTCAACAAGCTACTACAACCAACATTCAATCATACTCCTTGAAAAGGACAAAGAGTTATAACAATACCCATGCATTTAGGAGAAAGTAGGCTATATGTTCTTTACTGAACATCTTGTTTTTATATAAGAGATAAGCAACGGTCCTAGTGGAAAATAATTCAATCACCTGAAACCAAAAATGCATGGGACGAAAAAAAACATCAAAATATCATGTTGGTTCCGGACCCTAAAAGACGTGAAAAATATAATAAAAGTATTAAAAAAACTATTTTTCGAAATTTCATTCGAATCAATTTTTATGTCATTCCTGGGACTTAGAAAATTCCGGCCAAAAAGTACAAAATCATTAATAACTCCCTAAGTATTCGTCGTATGATGAAATAGCAAGAGACAAAAAAGATGTAATGTGTTATTGTCTACAACATAGGCCATGTATAACTTTACACTCAGACATATTACGTTTCCTCCCCCCTCCCCATGGGCCCCTTATATTGGATTTATGAAAAAACGGTCAAACACCTATTTTGTTATTTTTTATGCTGATTTTTTTCCGCTGAGGTCCAAACTCCTCGCCTATGACGTTTAAGAGATACACGCTTGGTTAGGAAACCTTCAACCCCCACTTTTCACCCCTTTCACCTCAAAATATACACCACATCGAAAAACCCTCAGACATGTATCTTCTTATTTTTAATGATGAGTTTATATGCCGAGTATCAAATCCCCCAATGAAAGCAATCTGGAGATATTGTTATTCAATGAAATGCAAGTGTACCCCCTTAACACCCCTTAAGAAACTGAATATCCAAAAACCCTTCCTTAGTGGGCGTTTTCGACTTACAACGAACATATTCCCAAAATTTCTTGTTTCTAACTTTATTAGTTTTGGCTGGCCGATGATGAGTCAGTCAGGACACTTGTATTTATATAAGAGGTAATCTTTTGACACGTGTGGACTAATCTAGATGAAATATTTTATGTATATGAGAGTGGGTCCCTGTATGGTTTAGATTTACAATTTGACCCGGTAGGTGGAATGAACACAATTTTAGAACCACAATTTACACACAATTTTAGAACCGTAATATACAGTCAAAAACATTCGTCATGGTAACCGGTTGACAGTGAAAACTGAAGTCATTGGACTGTTTGTCTCTGCACGTTAGAGCTACCTGGCTGCAACCTGTGCAACTACCGCCATACCTTACACTCCGTCCGTGGCGGAATGTTTTGTTTGGACCATAGTTGGCGGTGATGTCGAATTCTTCTGTTTGTCTCTGCACATTAGAGCGTTTCAAAAAAGTATCGTAAATGTATATAATGTAAATATCATCACGCACATATTTTCACACATAGATAGTTAGATAGTTATTGGAGTTGTAAGGGGCGGATCATTGAGGTAATCTGCCCCTCTCTAACGTCCTAAGTGTAATTGATATGATGATGATTGCTTGACGATCGAAACTGGTCCAAGTGAATTTCATCATCATAATCGATTTTGTCCAACTAAGGGCCACGAAAATAACTCATGATTTCAGTTTTCTTTGCCGCCAGTATTCCCTCATTCTCTTGCTCACAGCTTCTTTTCAGCTGTCCAATGTTGTTTCTTGTTGGTCGCTGTTTCTGGCTCTAGGAACCCCTCAAATGTGTGTATCTTATTTCTGAAAGTGGATCTGTTGCGGATGATTTGATCACTGATGTTCATTTCTTGTAGATCCTTGTTGGTTGGTTGGTTCCTCAGTTTAGGGGCTGCGAAAACACGGTCATGTAGCCTCGTGTAGGCTACTTTGGGTGTGTGTAGAATCTGTCTGATAACCGGTGTTAATTGTGATGACTGTATTAGGGTGTGTTATCTGTTTTCAATTCAAGTAAGGACTGCAACTTATAATTTTTCGAATAGTTCCTACTTTTGCCGCCAAGCGCCACCGTCAACGACTACTAGGCCAAGTTCAGAACTTAGCTACTAGACGCCACCGCAGTCAGCTCTTGGCAACGAACGTAGAAACCTAAGAGTGTTGTTTGTATTCTTAACCTATCCAATTTAGCTTCACACAGATGTAATTAGTGGATGGTTCTTTAACATACCATAAATCTATGACATGGGACCGCCGGCTTTACATTCCCTCCAAAGGAAGGCATACTGAGGGATTTTTAACGCTCTTAAAAAATCCGACGGCTTCGGCCGTGTTTGAACCCGCTATCTTGGGCATAGAATTGTAGATCCTTCTTGGTGTTAGCAAACCAATTTTCATATGAGTTACCTATTCTATTGGGCTTGTTGAAGTGGTTAAAATCAAGTTAATTTATGTATTAATCTCAAGTATGTAGTTTTGTTTTGTTTAGAGAAACACCCATTGGATACAATCGTGATGACCGACTGAAATGCATTAATTAAGGCAACACTAAATATGACTTCTAACACAATATTAATAAAATATTTTTACGTGAAGACGATGTGATGGTATTCGTCTGATGAACATAAACATGCCATCCAATAATAATCCTTTACTTAGGAAATTGCATCAAAGTGTACAGTTAATCAAGGTTATTTTTCTTGGTTATTACGTGTGGAAAATACCCTACTTCCTATTTACTGATCAATTTAATTGGGTGCAATAATATTTCGACCGACTGAATAAAATATATTTTTATGTTCGACCCTGACTGTTATATGTCTGAAAACTGTATCATAATGATGGTCATTATAACACTATTTTTCATCATGAAACAGTTTCTCCCAGCAATCACAACTCAAGAAACAGTTGTTTGACCAATTAGATAAGGATACCTTCGCGCATGCGCTCAAAATCCAACATGTCTGTATAAATTACCGAAAGTGCACCGTCCATATGTTCGCGTAAATAAACTGGTGAATACGAGACAAGAAATAGCACTGTACCTTAATATCTCCAAATCCAATTTCTACACAGCGCGTTATTTTCAAACGCATTCGGTGACATTTTTACTGAATACTGGCGCTCAATCTGCACATATGGCATTGAAGCACACAGAGCGCATGCGTCGGTCGATCAGAGAGCTTGGAAATCAGAGATATCCTATAGCCTACTCAGCGCAGCACACGATCAAAAAATTCTAGTGACAATCTCAACAGATATTTATGAATATTTATGTTAAAACATATAATAATGTTATAATTATCGTCGAACATAAACAGCCGTATGCAACTCGCCTATAATGGTAATTAAGACACTCGTATGGAAATTATAAAACTCACATACGCTCGTTTTATAAAGATACTCGTGTCTTAATTATACTATTATAACATTACAAAGGCAATACTGAAGAACTGGCTTCTAAAACTTATATGCAGGGTATATCCCTGGTGTTTTGAAACACATCTTAAATGTGCAAGTTTCTTGTTCGGAATGAACAAGGACTGCAACCCTTCAATTACACACACAAATCCTGAGACTAGTTTTTATTTATTTATTTTTATTAATATTGAAGATAGACTCGCTGAAATATCTCTGTCTTTCATCTTCACTGGCATAATTTCATTTCCAAATATATTCGTCTGCGTATACCCTAGTTTCTGTACATTGTCTCCGCCGCTTCAAATAAACTTCGCATTCTAGAGATTACCTCGTTTCTCAATTATTATTTCAATTGTGATAACATAAATTGATTTGAAGGTAGAACGAGAGACAAATCCCTTTATTTTACAAATCAGGTCCTTTAAACTTACTTAAAGACCTCTGTAGATGGAATAAGTTAAAACCTAGTTTCCAAGCAGAACCATGCGACTGCATTTCTGCTCAAGTGAATTATAATGAAGGATAAAATTAGAAGGAATGCCGCAGCGTTGTTTTGAAGACAAAAGTTGTTCCATGATGTACTGCACAATTATGCTATTACGAAGTTTATCTACGATTAGTTTTTACTAATGAGCGTATCGCGTGCCTATGGAACGAGCTTTAACTCAAACAAAATACAGTGAGTATATTATGAGAACTATTGTGCCATTATATCATTGTATGTCGTATGTTTCTCATCGTTATGGTCTTAAGGACAACAACGTTGTCTCTCTGATATGATGCACGTGTTCTTGTCACTGTCTCAAAATGAAACGAAGAAAGCTTGCTATTTTACTTGTTCGTTAATATCGCGATGTTATTCCATGGAACCTCTTTTCTAAGAGGAATTTGAATCACCAGAAGAGACATTTCACCTGGAAAGTCTCACATGCAATAATCTGGGTGGAAGGCAAGGAGTTTGATCCCAGGACTATCATGTTCTTGTCGCATAATGTACCATGTTTTTATTTTTGAAATAGCGTTGGAATTCGATCGGGGAATACATCGCTCTCATTGTAATGCTTCATTCCCCAAGTCTTCTAAAAATACTTTGCATGATTTTAGGAAACTAACTTTCTTTGATTTGCAAAAATGAAGTAATGCATATTGTAAGCACAGAAGTCATAGCAGATACTAGTGAAAGAATAAAAAAAATTAATTATTCAAAGATTTGCTGGTAGAATTTCTGTATTATGAGAGTCAAATCATCGATGATATGTGCCCGCATTTGAAGATTTGTATTTTTAATATTAAAATGGAATATGTTTTAAAATAACAAAGCAACGTTTGCTCATATACTCCATATACTGACCCGTCTTATGACCGTTGCGGGGTAATCCTTATTATAACGTGACACGTTATCCTTATCGCAGGCAATTCACTCTCATAACAAGAAGATCCGTGACGAACTAAAGAGCCTACTTTTCTTAAAATTTAAAATTCATGCCAATGATTAATCTATATGGACCTAGGCTATCTAGAATAATGACGAAATAAAGTTGGTAATATAGAAATTTCTAATTAGTTCGAAATATACCTGACATTGTGTAGCCTGATAGAGCACTACAGTTGGCAGCCCTGGTGACCGAATATATTCTTAGTTCCATCTCTTAAGGTACAGAATACAAAATTTGGTTGAAGTCCAATGGATACCATGGACTTTACATGCAGTTGAACATTGGACTTAATGCAGCGTGCGAAAAATGATGTTGGCAATAATGTCATGCATGTGTTGGTCAGAAATAATTTGAAATATTATCATCTATTGTTGTGCCAATTTTGGTTGAAATACATTTGTTAGTATTGTAGTTACTGTTATTTTAAAATTGGACCTATGAGCAGGCTTAGAATGATGTTGGTAGCACTGACGTACAAGAGTTGCTCCAAATTGATCTAGAATGGCGGGTACTATACGTGCGCAAAGTTTAGAGCTGTTGGCTTGCATATTTTCTGATAGCCTATATTGATATTAGGGTAAAAAATATAAACAGCATTTATTAACAGTTGGCAGCCCTGATTGTTCTTAACAATACGCGTAGTCATATATGTTATGGTACACATAACACATACGAAATTTGGTTGAAATCCAATTGATAGTATAGAAGTAGCATGTATTTAAAAATTGGTCCTATCAGCAGGCTTAGAATCATTTAGGTAGCACTGATATACATTAGTTGCTCCAAATTAATCTAGAATGTCAGGCACTATACGTGTGCGAAGGTTAAGGCTGTTGGCTTGCATACTTTCTGATATATTGGTATTTGGATAAAAAATAGAGAGAGCATTTATTGACAGTTGGCAGCCCTGGTGGCTCTTAAGAATAAGCTCAGTCATATCACTTTATGTACACATAGTACATACGAAATTTGGTTGAAATTCAATTGATAGTGTAGGAGTTATATGCATTTAAACATTGGACCTATCAGTAGGCTTAGAATCATTTTGGCAACACTGTCATGTATGGCCTCCTGAAAATTAAACTGAAGTATTAATATCTATGTATGTGCCAATTTTGGAATAGTTCTCATGTATATATTCCAAGATATCCAACATGGAGCTGAAATTTCAATTATGATTTTTCAGCAGTTAGTAGCACTGACATCATATTCAAGTATGCCGTTGAGATGTCCCGGTATAGGTCTTTACTCATACCAAATTTAGTTTCGATTGCTGCAGCCGTTTAGGAGTTAATAGGACACACACACACACACACACACACACACACACACACACAGGTAGACAGACATTCATTTTCCCGGATCGATCTCATAGGACTACTTTTTACTCATTTTTGCAAAAAGTGAAAAGTAGGCTAAAAATTAATGTAAGAATGCAATATGTCCCTATTACGGGTGGCGGGTAACTTTTGTTTTAGGTAGATTTCATTAGAAAGCTAACTATTGCAATGGGTACCATGTTTCGACTTCCGGAAAATGTCGACATATCTTCGCGTTTCACATCCCCCAGACCCCAAAACCACCGTCAGTTCAAAAGTTTATATATAATTTATGTATATATATATATGTATATCAGTTTTTTGTGGACACGATAACTGCCGTAATTTTGCACCAATCACTTTGATTTTTTTACTGAATATGTATACCTATAAATTCTCGGTCGAGTTATTTACTGGGGTAAATCGGTCGAAGGGGGTGAAAATGGGGGGCTTCTTTCGAAAAAGTGAAATATTGCTATAACTCTCTTAATATGTGAAATATCGAATCCATTCAAAGTTCATAATATGTGTCGGATAAAGACCAAAAATTTATGTTTAAAGAGTTTTTTATAGCACCAACCATTGACCAAAGGGGTGGGAAAAAGTGGGGTTTTCGGGAAACAATAATCATATCACTCTTAATAGGCACAATATCAAAACCGTACAAACTGGACAATATTCCCCTAATAATTACCTAAAACTTTTGTCTGAAAGAATTTTTGATATGACCCACCATTACGCCAAGGGATGAGCAAAATGATCTCGGAATTATAAGAAAATGCCAACAGCCATGGCAACACTACTAAATTGATGAGGGATGAGCCATGACAACGCACTTGCACGAGATCAGATTCAGATTTCCATCTGACTAAGTGTGAAGTGGCCGGCCCCGTGGTGTTGGGGTAGCGCGCCTGCCTCTCACCCGGAGGCCCCGGGTTCCATCCCCGGCTCCGTCAGGGATTTTAAAACTGACGTGAGGGTTGTAACGGGGTTCACTCAGCCTCGTGAGGACAATTGAGTAGCTGTCTGACAGTGAGACAGCGCCCCGATCACGAATACCAAGATTAACGGCCGAGGGGACCCGACGCGCTGATCACGCGTCACCCCAATATCTGCAGGCCGAATGGCTGGGCAGAGGTCGCTTGGTCGGCCTTAGCCCGTCATGGGCTGGATAGTGCCAGGGGTTGACTTTTTTTTTTTTTGACTAAGTGTGAAGTGCCTTCGGTGACGTAACTGGTAGCATGCTGAACTTCTATGCCTAAGTCGTCGGATTTCTAAGAGCGCTAAAAATCCCTCAGTATGCTTTCCTTTGGAGGGGAAGTTCCAACGTTCGTTGCGAGTTGCTGGTTGCGGTGGCATCTAGTAGCCAAGTTTACAGCTAGGTGTCGTTGACGGTAGTATCTGGTAGCAACATTAGGAACTACTACTTGAAATTGACCGTCTGCAGTCCTTACCTGAATTAGAGACGAATACAGCCATCACAATTTACACCGTTTATCAGACAGATTCTACACCCACCCAAAGAACACGGGGTTACATGACCGCGTTGTCGTAGCCCCTAAACTGAGGAACCAACCAAAATCTCTGCGGGAGATAAAATTTTGCGTGAAGACGTAACAGACCGTTAGATAGTTACACATCATTGTCGAAACCTTGCATAAGGACAGTGTGACCACAAGTATAAACAAGATGTTCAGTAAAGAACATATAGCCTACTTTCTCCTAAATGCATGGGTATTGTTATAACTCTTTGTCCTTTTCAAGGAGTATGATTGACTGTTGGTTGTAGTAGCTTGTTGAAATACAACGTGCTATAGGGATATTAAACATGAATATGAGGTGCCCTTTGCTAGTGCTACCTCTGTACCAAATTTCGTTCAATTCAGTTTCACCGTGTTTGAATTGATAGGGGGAATCCATTTGCACACATACTTGGCCACCATCTGCAAACTATTGGGCTGATGTTCTTGCAGTTTGGTCAGAATATGTTTCCCACATAAAGATATGGTGTTGCAAAATTTGGTGGAGACTAGATTATTAGGTTGGTCGTAATTACATGTTAGCTTTTAACATTTGGGTGGCCGCGATTACGTTTCCGTCAAGATAGCGGTGATATAAAACATGACACTGAGGTGCCCTTTGCTAGTGCTACCTCTGTACCAAATTTCGTTCATTCGGTTCCACCGTGTTCGAATTAATAGGGGGAATCAATTTTGACATAAAGATGGCCCCCAACCGCAAAATATTAGGCTTATGACCTATTAGATTGGTCAAAGGATGCTCCCTCCATAAAGGTATGTTGTTGCAAAGTTTGGTAGAGATCGGATGTTATGTTAGTCGTAATTTGATTTAAGCTTTAAACATTTGTTTGGCCGCCATTACGTTTCTGTCAATATGGCGGCGATATTAATCATGACACTGAGATGCCCTTTGCTAGTGCTATCTCTGTACCAAATTTCGTTCCATTCGGTTTCACCGTGTTTGAATTAATAGGGGGAATCGATTCTGACACAAAGATGGCCGCCATCCGCAAACTATTAGGCGCATGACCTATTAGATTGGTCAAAGGATGCTCCCTCCATAAAGGTATGTAGTTGCAAAATTTGGTAGAGATCGGATGATTAGGTTAATCGTAATTTGATTTAAGCTTTGAACATTCGTGTGGCCGCCATTACGTTTCAGTCAAGATGGCGGCGATATAAAACATGACACTGAGGTGCCCTTTGCCAGTGCTACCTCTGTACCAAATTTCGTTCCATTCGGTTCCACCGTGTTCGAATTAATAGGGGGAATCAATTTTGACATAAAGATGGCCGCCATCAGCAAACTATTAGGCGAATGACCTATTAGATTGGTCAACGGATGCTACCTCCATAAAGGTATGTAGTTGCAAAATTTGGTAGAGATCGGATTATTAGGTTAATCGTAATTTGATTTAAGCTTTGAACATTCGTGTGGCCGCCATTACGTTTCAGTCAAGATGGCAGCGATATAAAACATGACCCTGAGGAGCCCTTTGCTAGTGCTACCTCTGTACGAAATTTCGTTCCATTCGGTTCCACCGTGTTCGAATTAATAGGCGGAATCAATTTTGTCATAAAGATGGCCGCCATCCGCAAACTATTAGGCTAATAACCCATTAGATTGGCCAAAGGATGTTCCCTCCATAAAGGTATGTTGTTGCAAAGTTTGGTAGAGATCGGATGGTTATGTTAGTCGTAATTTAACGTAAGCTTTGAACATTTGTGTGGCCGCCATTACGTTTCTGTCAATATGGCGGCGATTTAAAACATGACACCGAGGTGCATTTTGTTAGTACTACCTCTGTACCAAATTTCGTTCCATTCGGTTGCACCGTGTTCGAATTAATAGGGGGAATCGATTTTCACACAAAGATGGCCGCCATCCGCAAACTATTACGCTGATGACCTAGTAATTTGGTCGAAAGATGCTTCCTCTATAAAGGTATGTTGTTGCAAAATTTGGTAGAGATCGGATGATTAGGTTAATCGTAATTTGATTTAAGCTTTGAACATTTGTGTGGCCGCCATTACGTTTCCGTCAAGATGGCGGCGATATAAAACATGACACTGAGGTGCCTTTTGTTAGTACTACCTCTGTACCAAATTTCGTTCCATTCGGTTGCACCGTGTTCGAATTAATAGGGGGAATCGATTTTCACACAAAGATGGCCGCCATCCGCAAACTATTACGCTGATGACCTATTGGTTTGGTCAAAGGATGCTCCCTCCATAAAGGTATGTTGTTGCAAAATTGGGTAGAGATCGGATGATTAGGTTAGTCGTAATTTGATTTAAGCTTTGAACATTTGTGTGGCCGCCATTACGTTTCCGTCAAGATGGCGGCGATATAAAACATGACACTGAGGTGTCCTTTGCTAGTGCTACCTTTGTACCAAATTTCGTTCAATTCGCATTCACCGTGTTCGAATTGATAGGGGGGACAGACATTCAGAGTACACACACTCACACACACACAGACACACACACACACAGACTCACACACACACATACACACACACACAGACTCACACACACACATACACACACACAGACAGACACACTTTTTTCGCCCTGTGTTGATCTCATAAGTCTACTTTCATTTTTTGCAAAAATCGAAAGTAGGCTAAAAATGAACCCCTAATGACAAGAAGGTTACCGTCCCCATAAGACAATAAAATGTTTAAAATATGCATAAAATGACGAAAAACAAAGTTAATTAAGCTCCAATTATAAAAAACTTTCTCGCAATCAATGAGGTCTGATTCTTCTACGAAAACCTGCATATTCTGCATATTTTCGCCTATTCCCAAGTTTACCCGGTGAAATATACCTCCGCCTTCCGGCGTGCCAAGAGGACTTTTTTAATTCGTACTAGGGGATTGAGCAATGTTTGGTCATCAGCCTCGTGTACTTAGGTGTGTTGAATATTTTGTCTGATAACACTCTGGTCAACATCATTTTTGTTACAAAGAAGTTAAATGGTGTTCATAGCTAAGTCGTGGGGGCTGAATTCGGAAATGAAATGCGTTTTCGTCTATTGGGCTCTGATTTCGTAATATGGTACCCTCTATCTTCAAACATCTTGGAAATGCTGCATTTTTGGTTACGTTGGTATTGCTTAATTAATTTGCTTTCAATATTCTTTTGGGAATGTAATTGTTGGAAAACAACCGAAATGTATATACAGAACGTCCATTCATTTTCCTCAGTTCCAAAATACGCTGCCGGAGTACGAAAGAGCCGGATGAATCATATTCAATGTATCGTTTAAAATATGGAAAAAAAATCTACTTTAGGTATGTTGATTCACTTTTCCTTACTTTAATGTAGCTCATGTTTTTGATTAATTTGTGTACTGACACGGGTTATTTTGTTCTCTTTTTGCCAGATGCATGTAATCTAGAGGCCGACGCAAGCATTTACAAAATCCATGATATCATGGAAACTGAGACCGATACATAAATTTTGAGCTTATAAATGGATTCAGGGACAAATCATCTTCCAGAAACAGCTTCTTTTGTTTTTGTAACTGATTTTTTTTGTAGACCAATGTAACCTAGGTTTCTATGGTGACTGTAGTCTAGTAATTCGTAATTAACGACAGCGTAGAGGTAGGTGATCCTGGGCTTGAAATCAGGGACTATTCTGGCATTTACCTGAAGGGAATGCAAATTAACGGGGAAAAGCCAAGGCAGACACTCAGGATAGCCACTGTCAGCGCTGGGATTAGAACCCTGGACGTCTGGTTTGCTACATCTCCCTACATTACGCTTGCACTCGCGTATCAAATACTGAATGAATGTTTATTTTACTCTCTTAGGTTGTAAATAGTTGTCGTTAAGAGTAATGGAATTTTGAATTCATAGTTATTTATGTGATATGCAAAACTTCTTAATTTACTTTTTATCATTCATTCAATACGAGCTCCACTATGGGAGTGGAAAGGCAGACAGTCCTTGCTCCCGAGGGATTCCCCGTGACTGCAGCGCTCTCTGGATGCTTGCCCACAGGCTTAGAAAGTCCCTTACTCTTGGGACCAGCCTTACGTGAGGTGGAAGCTGACCACCACATTCCTAAATCCTATTATATTTTCTGCGTAACGGAAATACATTTTAGAGGTACTGTGCCCAACTCTAGGAATGGGTATTCCAAGTTTCAGACACCTAGATATCAAGGGAAAGGCTGTAGCCGCTTTTGAAAGTTCAGATATTTGAATATCGCGCTACATTGCTTCGAGAAGCATTTCGAAGGATTTTACCGATAGTTGGATGTCAAGTGACGTAGCGAGTAACAGCAGAGGTGGAGGCTATTTATTGATTAAATAGTTATCTATGGAGTAGAAACTTGAGACTGGGATCAGATTACTGGCACGGCCAAATGAAAGAGAACGCAATTAGTATCAAGTAAATCGGACCAGGGATTCAAGAGATATGAGGATTTCTAGATATCAGGCGATGACGCGTGACCCTGAGCGTTTTGAATAAAAGCCAGCTGGAACAGGCATGGGTAGCTCACTTCAACACAAGCACTTGGCAAGCAAGTTGCGTCTACGCTGAGCCAAGGCACATGGTTGCCGTATCTACGCAGAAGGTCTTTTCAAATCGTGATAGTCACGAGAAGTGCTGCGCAAACGAGTTGGAACTTAGTAAGTTTCTGGTGAGGAGAATCACTGAGGTGATTGATTTCTACAGACATTGGTGGAAATATTTATATTTCCAAAAGGACATATGCTAGACTTTGTCTAGGAAATAGTATTTTGTCACAGTCCAATAGTAACTTAATACTTGGATGTTTAAATCCATTTCAAGTCAGTTTTTCATATTTTGTAACTAGTTAACCACTTCGATCTGTCAGTACATTGAAGACTAGTCTATAACGGTAGCGTTCATTAGTCTACGCAAGGGAAACTGCAAGTTGTCTAGCGCATGGCAGATGGTGATATACAAACCATGCCCAGGGAACGATCTTCAGAACAGCCGTTAACTGCTTAGACTGTCAATGTTTTTCTTGTACTGATGAGATTACAGTGAGTTATGTTACAACTGACATATCTAAGAAGAGATCACTTAGATCTGACCCTATTTAAACAAACTGTTATGGCTTTGATAGAAGCCCATATTAAAATGGAACCACAGTTTATTCAAACGTCGAAAGATACTACCACTATGTCTGACTAGACGATTTGTGGGTCTACAATGGCGGCCGATACAAGGATTATACGTGCTTGTCCGATAGGGCATGTCTACGGATAAATCTGGTATAGACCAGGTTTACTACGCTTCAAGACCATCAAGAAATGTAAGCCACATTTGAATTATATTATGCCTAGCTAATTGGAACAAACTATTTTTCTGCAGATGACCAACACATTTTTTTCGTCGTATTTAAAGCTTGTAATGATTTACGCAAGACTTATTAGAGTTATTCTGAGCATTTTCAACACTCAGAACAGTTTAGGATCGATGACCGAGCATTTCGAGCATTTATTTGAATTTTTCATATTTTTGGGAAATCACGGTAATCAGCCGATGTAACTGTAAAAGTTAAATTTATTTTCGTTGAGGAATGGATATTTTTTTCCATATTCGAAGGTTCGAACATGTGGATTCTCACATAATGAGATGATAATTAAATATATATAACAAATAATAATAATAATAATCCACTAATAATAATAATAATAATTTTTATAATTTTTCTAAATAATTCTTGGATATTATATTTTCTAATAATCATATGTATTGAGAAAGAGCCTATGAAGTAGTTTAAACATTTCTAGTTTGGAACAGGAGATTTTCCGAAGGAGAGTGGTTAGCGCAAGCCCGCATTCAACCAACATTTCAGTTCTGGTTTGAACAGTTGATATTTGCATTGAGCAAAGTATATTTTTCAGATAACACGGAGAGGCATGAAACGGGAAGCAAATGATATTTGTATCAAATAGGATATTTTTGTATTTATATAAAATCATGACGTAAATACACTCGAAAGTGAAATGAAGCTTTTCATAAGTATGGTAAATTCACGGGTTGAACTGAATGGTAAAATAAAATAAACTTGTAAGTTTATTAATCTTCCAGTGTTGATAACAAGCAGAGGCTTGATTTATTGTATAAATTTTGGGAAGATAATTTATGTGTGTGGAGTAGTTGAAATGCCATTCCCAGGTGCGCATGTTAAGTCGCGGGAATGAAGGTTTTTTCGAGCATCAATCAAATAGCAGGTTCGATGGCTCAGGTTTATAGTAAGAGTATTGGAGCCACACATTTCGTCGTATGAATAACCCGAAGGTTATTTCTTTGAAACCATCAGTTCTTATTTCAACCTTGTTTACGAATTCCATTTAGACTTTGATTTTGCTAGAACCCGGATTTGTCAGGATAGTAGTTTATTCTTCTTCAGAGGAAGACCTTTGCCGTTGTTGTTGTTGTTATAATATTGTGTTCTTACACAAATAATAGAATGGGCCACTGCCAATTAAAAATAATTCTTTAACCACGAATAATTTGAAGGATATTTTCAATCCTAGTGCCATGAACTAAATGAATTCATTATAAAACTACAATTCTAATTTCCGCATTCTGTCGAAGAATTGCAAGTTGTGAAAGTTGCTAAGAATGGCCATAAATATAAATATTTTTTTTAATAATGATTCCAAGTGGAAAATTGAATAGTTGAATGGTTCAACCATTTATTGATCTAGTTGATGATTCAGAAATCATATATTTTGTTTGGAACTTGAAGTTCATAATCGAGTCACTTCTCGAATGTTTAATGTCAGAAGAACGATTAATTGTTGTTGTGCTTCGCACAGTTCTTCGATGCTATGCTCAATGGTCAAATTCTTTTCAGATGTTATTAATATGTATAAATAATTTGTGTTGCTTCTATGATGATAATATTTTCAACGATATATTTTTGAAAACTGGAAAACAAGTGAAAATTTAAGAATTCTATAAACATTTATTCTACGAGTGTTAATATCATGTAAATAGTCAAACAGTGATCAACGTTATTTCCAGTATGGACAATTAATTTTGAACTGGAATTAAATATTAATAATTTTGGAACACAGTCCACAGGACTATTAATCGGACTTGTGTTTCCAAAAAGATTGTCAAATGTGTTTGGAAAATTTCTGTATATTGTGTGTAAATAAGAGTGTGGATCGCCACACGTGGAGTGATGCTGCTTTGAGCATCTTTGCAGTCAGATTTTAACTTTAAAATAAACTGAGATAATTTTACCAGATGTGTTTCACCCAATTAAATCTCCTTCTATCCTTATTGTTGCATTGAGCCAAAAATCAGTAAAGCATTTTTTATAAATTTGATGTCGTTTTTGCGATTTGCTTTAACCCATCTGGCGCTCCGGGATATTTTGACTCTCGTGCTGACTGATTATTGGTAAAATGCATATGTGGTCGTGCGGACTCCGGTCTAAACGGGCACATAAAATAAGATAGAGAGAGAAATGGCTTCGAACGTGGGTCCCGATTTAGACATGGTCAATCGCATGCCGATTTGAAATTGTGATAATTTTTATAGAAATATTTTGGGAGTTGAGAGATGTCTGGTTTGGATGAATAAATTAATAGGAAACCCAATTAGTGGGGAAAATTAAAAATTTAACTTGGTTAATAATTAAAATGGGTTTGATTATTTTTGATAATGGCTTAACCATTAGGGCGTCAAGTAAATTCAGTAGTAAACGTTCGATGACGGGACATACACATTATTAGAATCCAGGTGGAGGATATTTGAGAACTTGCATATTTTTCTTGTGATATTGTGGTAAATGTAATTCGTAAAAGTAGAGAATTTTGTTTTTCCATCACGTCGACATTAGGACAAATCTCATTTTATTATAGTGTTCCAATTAGCTATTCATATTTCTTGTTCTAGTTATAAGCTTGTGTTTGCCACTGTTGTATACCCCTAAGTTTTGAATATTAATTGAAATTATGGAAGAAATGATGAGGATGATGAGGAGTTTGGAGGAGAGTTCAAAACAGGCTGGACTGCGTGTAGCAGCCATTATGAAAGAAAATACTGAGGCTTTGGAAAAGAAACTTAAAGAAAATTCTGATTCTTTAGAAAATAAATTAAAAGATAACTTGAAAGAAAGTTTAGATGAAAAACTTAAAGAAAATTCTGATTCTTTAGAAAATAAACTTAAAGAAAATTTGAATGATAAACTTAAAGAAAATTCTGATTCTTTAGAAAATAAATTAAAAGATAACTTGAAAGAAAGTTTAGAGGATAAACTCAAAGAAAATTCCGATTTGTTAGAGAGCAGGTTAAAAGATAACTTAAAGGAAAATTTAAACAGTAAATTTAATTCAATGGAAAGTAAATTTAAAGAGAATTCTGAAATTTTGAAAATGACACTTGAAAGTAAAATGAATAAATTATGCGATAAAACACATGAGCTCGAAACTTCATTAGCTACTAACGCTAGTTTAATGGACGAAAAATTTCGCGATGCCGATCTTCGATCTCAAAGCTTAGCTGATAGGATAGAACATGGTCTTAGGAAAGTTGGTGAAGACATGGTCAACCTGGAAGTCAGAGTGAAGAAGGAGAGTAACGAGATGGGAATTCTAGTTGTTCAACGTTTAACGGAACAATTCAAGGAACTTGTCATGGGAGAAATAAGAGAAGGTGTGATTAGTGAATTGCAAACTGAAATTAAGACCACAGTTGTCAATGAAATTAAAGACACACTCAAGCTGGAGAATCAAGAGGGAATCAAGGAGATTAGGGAATCTTTGTCATCCCATATTGAAGTAATTGCCAAAGATATCCAAGCAACTCAGAAGGACATATCAGATATGACAGGGTCATTGAAAAGTCATGAGGCTGTTATGAACCAGATATCCATTGATGTTAAGGACAATTGTAAAGAGACTGAAGCAATTAAGAAGATGGCAGAAGAAAACCAGAAGGAGCTTGAGGCTATGAAAACTCAAATCAAGGATGAGAAACAGTCTGATCATCTGTTGAAAATGCCAAATGTAAGGGGAAAGGAACAGATACAGATAAATCTAGGAGGAGCTAGAGAGACTGATAGACAGGATGAGGTCAGGACAGTATTTCAATCCAACCCCATAACTGTATTTAAGAATATAGAAGATAAGCCTTCTAAATTTTCAGGGCGAGATTCTGTAACACCCGTGGAATTTTTGAGAGAAGCAGGTGATTACCTGAAAGATTCTAAGATCCCTAAAGAAAGACAGATCCGAGTGATAGGGAAGTTCTTGGAAGGTCCTGCACTTCTGTGGTTTAGAGCATTTAGATCCACTCTAACCACTTTTGAGGAGTTTTCTCGTGGGCTATTGAAGAAGTTTTGGTCCCCTGAAACCCAACAGCAAGTCAGAGCAGAGTTATATTCGAAGAGATTCTCGACGTCACAACCTACTCGATACTCTACGTACTTTTCTGGACAGCTGTCTAAACTCCAACATTTAGATCCGCCGATGCCAGATAACGAGTTGATTACTGCATTGATACGTCAGATTCCAGCAGACGTCCAGAGGACTTTGATCGCTGCTGATATCTATAATATGGAACAATTTGATGAAGTATTACAGAAGCTGGATCATACAAACGCTCAATTCTTCCATCAGAAGGGAGCAAAGAGTAACAACACTGTGTACGCTGTTATGGCTGATAGTTATTCTCAGACACCTCGAGAGATTCGAGAGGAGCGAGAAGAGAAAACGCCGAGGGAAGATCCAAATAAGAGAGGATGGAACCAATACAGTAACAGATACAGTTACAAACCATATGCGAGACCGGATGGTGGTAATCGATACAATACTCGATGGAGAAGACCACGGGATACTCAAGGAAGGTACCAGGAAAGAAGATCCTATGGTAGAAATAACTACAATAACAGAGGGAATGTAGATACTCGTCAGTCCAATGAAGAGTTTAACAAGGAGACGAGGAAAAATTTGGAAGCAAGACACCAAGATAACTTGCAATTTTTGGAGCAGAGGCCCAATGATCCAGGTCCATCGGGAACACAACAATCCCGGGGGAATGGTAATGAAAAAAAAACAACTTCGAATTCACAGTAGAAGATAGAATTTTGAATACTTTCACTTCCAGAATTATTAAATGGCAAGCAGAGGATGATGACTTAATTCAACAGAATGACGAACGAAAAGAAATGGGTACCAGAATTAGAATGCCAATCATATCATGCGAAGTATTTGGTATGCCTGTCGATACTTTGATCGATACTGGGGCTATGCTTTGTCTGGTGAGTGAGAAGCTTTATATTCTGTGGAAGCTCAAAGAGAATTTAGAAGAGATTCCAGTATCAGGAATTAAGATCCAAGGAATAATACCCAATAAAATATCTCTGTGTAAAACACAATTATACTTATGTATTACGATTGGAGGACATGATTTCCGACATGTATTTGTTGTAATGAAGGACATGGCTTTTGACATGATATTGGGAGCAGATTTCATTCAGAAATATCAAGCAGTGATAGATATGAAGACAGAGACGATCAGATTCAAGAATACCGAAGAGATTAACTTCGAGGGAAAAGAAGAGGAAGACATCGAGGGAGATGCTCAATGGTCTCTGATTTTTCATGAAGCTGAAGGAAGAGAAGTCTACACTGAGAAGGAGTCCCCAGAGTTAGGGAAGATTTTGGAAGAGTATCAAGATATTTTTGATATTAAGCCTGGTGAAATTGAAGATTTTGAATATTGTGGAAGTAAACAATAATGGAAGCTATGAAGTAGCCAATACACGAACTGGTAACATCGTGGGAACTTACAATGCATCGAATTTGAAGATCTATTATTCAAGAACCAGATGATTTAATGTGTAGATAGGAAAATTTTTATTTTTGCTAGGTGTGGGGTGGATGTGCCCAACTCTAGGAATGGGTATTCCAAGTTTCAGACACCTAGATATCAAGGGAAAGGCTGTAGCCGCTTTTGAAAGTTCAGATATTTGAATATCGCGCTACATTGCTTCGAGAAGCATTTCGAAGGATTTTACCGATAGTTGGATGTCAAGTGACGTAGCGAGTAACAGCAGAGGTGGAGGCTATTTATTGATTAAATAGTTATCTATGGAGTAGAAACTTGAGACTGGGATCAGATTACTGGCACGGCCAAATGAAAGAGAACGCAATTAGTATCAAGTAAATCGGACCAGGGATTCAAGAGATATGAGGATTTCTAGATATCAGGCGATGACGCGTGACCCTGAGCGTTTTGAATAAAAGCCAGCTGGAACAGGCATGGGTAGCTCACTTCAACACAAGCACTTGGCAAGCAAGTTGCGTCTACGCTGAGCCAAGGCACATGGTTGCCGTATCTACGCAGAAGGTCTTTTCAAATCGTGATAGTCACGAGAAGTGCTGCGCAAACGAGTTGGAACTTAGTAAGTTTCTGGTGAGGAGAATCACTGAGGTGATTGATTTCTACAGACATTGGTGGAAATATTTATATTTCCAAAAGGACATATGCTAGACTTTGTCTAGGAAATAGTATTTTGTCACAGTCCAATAGTAACTTAATACTTGGATGTTTAAATCCATTTCAAGTCAGTTTTTCATATTTTGTAACTAGTTAACCACTTCGATCTGTCAGTACATTGAAGACTAGTCTATAACGGTAGCGTTCATTAGTCTACGCAAGGGAAACTGCAAGTTGTCTAGCGCATGGCAGATGGTGATATACAAACCATGCCCAGGGAACGATCTTCAGAACAGCCGTTAACTGCTTAGACTGTCAATGTTTTTCTTGTACTGATGAGATTACAGTGAGTTATGTTACAACTGACATATCTAAGAAGAGATCACTTAGATCTGACCCTATTTAAACAAACTGTTATGGCTTTGATAGAAGCCCATATTAAAATGGAACCACAGTTTATTCAAACGTCGAAAGATACTACCACTATGTCTGACTAGACGATTTGTGGGTCTACAATGGCGGCCGATACAAGGATTATACGTGCTTGTCCGATAGGGCATGTCTACGGATAAATCTGGTATAGACCAGGTTTACTACGCTTCAAGACCATCAAGAAATGTAAGCCACATTTGAATTATATTATGCCTAGCTAATTGGAACAAACTATTTTTCTGCAGATGACCAACACATTTTTTTTCGTCGTATTTAAAGCTTGTAATGATTTACGCAAGACTTATTAGAGTTATTCTGAGCATTTTCAACACTCAGAACAGTTTAGGATCGATGACCGAGCATTTCGAGCATTTATTTGAATTTTTCATATTTTTGGGAAATCACGGTAATCAGCCGATGTAACTGTAAAAGTTAAATTTATTTTCGTTGAGGAATGGATATTTTTTTCCATATTCGAAGGTTCGAACATGTGGATTCTCACATAATGAGATGATAATTAAATATATATAACAAATAATAATAATAATAATCCACTAATAATAATAATAATAATTTTTATAATTTTTCTAAATAATTCTTGGATATTATATTTTCTAATAATCATATGTATTGAGAAAGAGCCTATGAAGTAGTTTAAACATTTCTAGTTTGGAACAGGAGATTTTCCGAAGGAGAGTGGTTAGCGCAAGCCCGCATTCAACCAACATTTCAGTTCTGGTTTGAACAGTTGATATTTGCATTGAGCAAAGTATATTTTTCAGATAACACGGAGAGGCATGAAACGGGAAGCAAATGATATTTGTATCAATTAGGATATTTTTGTATTTATATAAAATCGTGACGTAAATACACTCGAAAGTGAAATGAAGCTTTTCATAAGTATGGTAAATTCACGGGTTGAACTGAATGGTAAAATAAAATAAACTTGTAAGTTTATTAATCTTCCAGTGTTGATAACAAGCAGAGGCTTGATTTATTGTATAAATTTTGGGAAGATAATTTATGTGTGTGGAGTAGTTGAAATGCCATTCCCAGGTGCGCATGTTAAGTCGCGGGAATGAAGGTTTTTTCGAGCATCAATCAAATAGCAGGTTCGATGGCTCAGGTTTATAGTAAGAGTATTGGAGCCACACATTTCGTCGTATGAATAACCCGAAGGTTATTTCTTTGAAACCATCAGTTCTTATTTCAACCTTGTTTACGAATTCCATTTAGACTTTGATTTTGCTAGAACCCGGATTTGTCAGGATAGTAGTTTATTCTTCTTCAGAGGAAGACCTTTGCCGTTGTTGTTGTTGTTGTTATAATATTGTGTTCTTACACAAATAATAGAATGGGCCACTGCCAATTAAAAATAATTCTTTAACCACGAATAATTTGAAGGATATTTTCAATCCTAGTGCCATGAACTAAATGAATTCATTATAAAACTACAATTCTAATTTCCGCATTCTGTCGAAGAATTGCAAGTTGTGAAAGTTGCTAAGAATGGCCATAAATATAAATATTTTTTTTAAAAATGATTCCAAGTGGAAAATTGAATAGTTGAATGGTTCAACCATTTATTGATCTAGTTGATGATTCAGAAATCATATATTTTGTTTGGAACTTGAAGTTCATAATCGAGTCACTTCTCGAATGTTTAATGTCAGAAGAACGATTAATTGTTGTTGTGCTTCGCACAGTTCTTCGATGCTATGCTCAATGGTCAAATTCTTTTCAGATGTTATTAATATGTATAAATAATTTGTGTTGCTTCTATGATGATAATATTTTCAACGATATATTTTTGAAAACTGGAAAACAAGTGAAAATTTAAGAATTCTATAAACATTTATTCTACGAGTGTTAATATCATGTAAATAGTCAAACAGTGATCAACGTTATTTCCAGTATGGACAATTAATTTTGAACTGGAATTAAATATTAATAATTTTGGAACACAGTCCACAGGACTATTAATCGGACTTGTGTTTCCAAAAAGATTGTCAAATGTGTTTGGAAAATTTCTGTATATTGTGTGTAAATAAGAGTGTGGATCGCCACACGTGGAGTGATGCTGCTTTGAGCATCTTTGCAGTCAGATTTTAACTTTAAAATAAACTGAGATAATTTTACCAGATGTGTTTCACCCAATTAAATCTCCTTCTATCCTTATTGTTGCATTGAGCCAAAAATCAGTAAAGCATTTTTTATAAATTTGATGTCGTTTTTGCGATTTGCTTTAACCCATCTGGCGCTCCGGGATATTTTGACTCTCGTGCTGACTGATTATTGGTAAAATGCATATGTGGTCGTGCGAACTCCGGTCTAAACGGGCACAGTACCATTACTTTAATATGGAGTACAGTATTCAGCCTACTTTATATTATGTCGAGATGGGATGTATTTTCACTTGTCCGATTCTTTATCCTCCTTACCTCCCTTATTTGCGGTCTGTCTATCCCTACTACCGATATACCTCTGGACGACTCTGGGTGTTGAGTGTTCTTGGCTGTCGCCCCGGAGGTCCGGGTTGGAATCCCGGCTCTGCCAAGAAATTATAATTCAGATCTGAGGGTTGGAACGGACTACACTCAGCCTCGTGAGGCAAAACTGAGAAGAGGTGGTTCAATTCGCACCTCTGCCATCCTGGAAGTGGTTTACACACTTCTACTCCAGTCAAATGCTGGGATGATGCCTAACTTAAGGCCACGGTCACCTCCTTACCAATCCTATCCCCCATTTACAAATACACACTCTAGTACAGCCATCATAATAACACAGGTTATCACACAAATTACACACACACAAAACACTGGGCTATATGACCACGATGTCACAGCTCCTAAAATAAACACCTCGTGGCGCAGTTACAAAAGCATTCTTGGTTGTCACCCCTGGGGTACGGATTCGATTCCCGATTCTGCTATGAAATTTAATTCTGGTCTGAGGGTTGGAAAGAGATTCACTCAGCCTCAGCCTGAGAGGGGGTGGGCTAGATTCTCACCCCAGACCCTCTAGAAGTGCTTCTTACGAGCGCTGTTTTTTAAGTAAGGGCCGTTCTTTTTAAGCCCGTAGTTAGTGCGCTCGCCGCAACAAGCGTGCGCGCTACCTCCCGGTATCCTTTATGAACAAGCAGGCGTCAGTTGCTGCTATGTAGCTAACCTGTACGCTGAACTGTGCATCTTTACAATGTTCAAGATTATTGATTCGCCCGCCGCGTGTGAGGTTACGATCTGTGATACGTTTTTTGAGTGCAAGAAACATGTCGGCTGCAGACATTCATCGTCAGCTTTGTGAGGTGTATGGTGATAATGCAATGACGTAAGGTAAAGTGCGAAAATGGGTACGCGAGTTCAAAAGTGGCCGTCAAAATGTTCATGACGATGAACGCTCAGGTCTGTGATCACAGATGACTTGATGACTGGAATTGACACGAAAATTCATTATTATTTTCATTTACCATAAATAAAGCAGAAAAGGTGAAATTAGTGGAAAAAGGGCAAGTCCCACATACATGTTACATGCCTTTCAGTGGTTTCCCAATTGATCGAGCACGCTTCAAGAAGTGGGAACTTGGTGTATTTACACATGTTACCAAGGTAACTCATTGCAATAGGTTTGTCGACTGAACACTGTTGATGCTAATCCTAGATAGATGCCCAACATAAAATCATACCCATGTTAAAAGGATACAAAAACAGCTCTCAGTCTTTGAAAAACAGGAAATAGCCCATAATAAGTATCCGAGAATGTTTCCGACTAAGCATTATTCGCTTGAAGTACTGTGGCAGTAGAGACGTTTGTGTGAACACAGTTGAGACGTTTTAAGTACGTGTTTCCGTCCATGGGGAGCTGTCAAGTATATGTTACTTGCTACTTGAGACAAGACCATCTCGTGGAGAAACAAATTAGGTTGTCCCAGCAAACACAGCTCCGTGGTCCGATGCATACTTCAACACTCCAACTGGCTAAGTACACACTGGGGTTCGCTCGCCAGAGCGACACAATGTCAACACGAGCGGTCAGGTAGAGGACTCCCGTCTGATTGAATATTCCCCGCTGTTATTCTAGGTCTATGTTTAAAAAGTGTAATGCATCCTATCGTGCGGATATTGAATGTAAATCATCTACTTCCAATCGAAGCAGTCTTGTCAACTTTTCCACCCTATAATTTCCCGCATTGAATATTTTATTCATTAGCCAATAAAGCAGCGGTTTTCGACCAGAGAGACGTATTGCTACCTGGATATGGAGGGGAGCTGGAGGCGTAGGGGATTCTTAATTATCATCCAGAATAGTCTCTACAAGTGTGGAATATTGCTTCCTGCTTGATTATTTCTGTAGGCATGTACCGGTATTCAAGATCAACTCGATATATGAGTGGTTTACTCATTTACTATGTCACAATCGAAATTTTATGTACCCAATTACTGTAGGCTATATCCCGAAAAAGAAAAGAATACATGAGATTAAAAAATAAACCTGGATGACCAGTTTTGATCGCCAAGAGATCATCATCAGATCGTTTACATTTAGGCTATTACATCGATGTATAGGGTAAACTCGGTTAAACCCTCAATAATAAGGGGTTGATGGTAAAAAATGCTATCGGGAATCTTTTTCTAGACAAATAAAAAAAATGAAACTGCCAACACCACTGCCTTCATTGAACTGAGAAAAATATTCTAGTGCTAGAAATACTTTGATGCGTGTAATTAATTGTGGAGCAAGAAATAGTAAAGCAATGAAATGAAGGCAAGTTTTTCTTCTTTTTTTTTCTTTTTCATACATAATGGATTGGTGCGTATATAGTATTTATTTTTGAGGTCAAGTAATCTCGCTTTTCAATTGATCAAAGCAGTATTGTTCCCAATTAAATTAGGCGTGGCTTATCTATCACACTTACTAACCTGGAAAAAAGAAATTGGATTAATTATACAGCCTAATACTGTATTTCACTATGATGCAATTCTCGAAACATGGGAATTTAATTAAACAAGAGAACAGTGGAAGGAATCTCGTATGTATTAGACCAACCGCCCGGCTTTACTTTACTGTTATGCGGGCTGGACGCAACACAGTTCTGGCAGGGGCTATCGTCTTGCTAATTTGTTTAAGCGCACTTTATAAACAAATATATTTCCATTGACGTTTCAAGAAATGCAGGATCTTTCCTGTACTATTGAGACGATTTGGAAGATTTTGGCACAAACTGCACTCTCAAACTCCCTTTGGTTTACGAGCTTGCGGTTTGTGAAACAACGTGTTACACATACGATGGTATGTTGTTCAGGTGAGCATCGTAAAATCCTGTTCACTTAAGACTTTTTTTTAGTTTGATGGGTATGCATTTAACACTTAATATAACAATATATTCAGTCATAAATTTTAATTGTTTGTTATATCCCACCCAATTTAATCGGGCTCAGTTGTGTGTTGACCGACTGGAAATCAATTCCTTCAGTAGAAAGAAACCCTTAGAATGTTATCTTTAAATACGTAACAAACTTCGATTTTCATTCGACCTTTAATGACTCCTCAATATGTCAGTGATAGCTTGAACATACAGTCCAACTGTTATGGACTATCTAGTGGCTGATAACGCAGATGTTAGACCCCTTAAAACAACAATTATCATCATCATCATCATCATTATCATGTTATGGACTAGTGTTAGAGGCCTTCTCACACGCCAAGCACTGCTAGCACGCTAAGGGCAAACGATAATTAGTTGAGTGCATCCACTAAGGGCGTGGTCATAATATTCTTCCCACCTTCACCGTCTCACTTTGTTTATAATGTAACAAGCTCATTCAGATTGAAATAATGAACTTCATCAATTTTAAAACGATCAATGTGACTCTTGTTGTGGCATTGCAAGAGGCTAGGCTATATTATTATTAAAGAAACGCGCACAAGTTGTGCATTAAGCATACAAATACATTTACCCTACATTCATTTATTCTATTCTATTCTAAGCAGGTCTCGATTATTGACTCGGATAGGTTTTCTCCATCTTGAAATGTGGTATCGATCACATGGAGGTTCACAAAGATCCAGTGGCGTACCGAGAGTGGGGGGTTAGGGTTTATCCCCCCCCAGAGATGTTCTCTTAATTCACTCTTTATGCCTCAATATAGCGCTGCCTTGGTTTTTTGTGGATATCTACCCACATAACCTAACGGCAGTGCCTTTTGAGGATCCAACCAGCCTTCGGGCTGACTACCTAACAGATAGACAGACAGACAGACACTCTTTATATTGTCCCTGTTTTACGCTACAGCTAGTGAGGCGTCTTAACTCCCGTATATATTTTAAAAGTGATCATGTTCGTCACTTGGTAAATGTCCAGCGCTCTACTCGCAGCGAGACGACACCTTCAGAATTGGAGCAGGCCATGGATCAGTTTTGCTGTCGAAGTATGCGATCGGTAACAGTTTTCAAGTCGCTTTGGGTTGCTTTAGTTGTGTGTGTTCGTTTCGTTAAAGATAATTAAGTACATGAGGAGTTTCTGCAATTAACTCCAATTAATTTTTAGATTTTTTTTCATTTGTTGTGTCGTAAAAATGAGACCTAAAATAGTTTTCATGCAAAAAACGGTAATTTAATTATTGTATTTTATGAATATTAATCGAAATATCATTTTAATTATGATTGTCGTTTTAAGGCGCGGAACAGCAAGGTCATTTGCCCCTTTTATAATGTAGCCTACACAATTACCCTATTATATTAGTGACCCCCCCCCCCCCCCCAGAAGGAAATCCTGCGTACGCCACTGCAAAGATCACATACACATGTTTCGTTCGTCTCGTGATGGTTCTTCACTTTGCACCCTTCTCATTTCTGGAGTAGGCTGAGTGAACCCCAGGGCTATTTGCGTTTCCGAAAGTGGTAGTTTTGTTTCTAAAATCCACTTCCAGGGTGGGGATCGAACCCATTCCCTTTCAGTTAGAAGCTCAGCGCCTCTACCGACTGCGCCACGCAAACCCCCCACTCTCTGTTTAGTAAAATCGATCTTATATCATTTTGCGGCGCCTATTTTACACACAAGTGTAACTAAATGTGTCGTCTTGATGATGAATTCTTGAAATTAATACTGGCAATATTAAAATTTTCATGTAGGTATAACTTCTGAATATTCTCCCATAGCCGCGTAGCAACATTGAAAATGTTCGTCTGCTGCCAACTTTTTCATTTTTGAAGGTAACCATGTCATGTCAGTTTGAGAGTTGTAGAGGAAAGTTGGAAGAAGTTTTCTACCTGCATATCCAGAGGCTAGGTTTAAATGTTTACACAGGCTGGGCTATTCGAAGACCGCGCATTCTATGAAAGCAGTTTCGACGGTCAGCTTGGAGTGCAGCCTGCTACTTGTATTTGTACTTTATTTATTTTATTTTGATTGCTCATTTCTGTCATACGCCATAGTTCATTTAATATTATTTCGTTGTGTGTGTTATGTTACTATTAGTATTATTATACAGTACTTAATTCAAGTCTTCGTCACTGTACGATCGCTGAATGTGTGAAAACAGTACGCGAAGCGGTTTGTACTGCCTCCTCTCATGGAGTGGGACAATTATTGCCAACCCCGTCCTAACAAGCCATACGACCAATGCTTCATTCTAAACGTTGGCCTTATTATAGGACATCCTTGAATATCAGACCAGTGTACTTGTGTTAGTGTAACTGCACTTGGGTGTACTGTAGAACTGAGACAGGGCCTCGAAATCAAAGTCAGTTTATAACGTATTGTTCTTTCTGCCGTCCAATTCCTCATGTAAGGGACACACAGAGAGGTGAATTCTGAAATTAATATTGATACTTCCTCCCAAATTTCAACATGTAATACTATACATAGTGTGAAGCTTTCCTATTTCACCGAGACTTTGGACGTAAATCGAATTCTTCTTCACAAAGCATGTTACATGCTGAATATTCAACACACCAAAACGTAAATTAAAGATCCCCATACTCAATCAAACCTTTTGCGCCTGACAAGCGTGCATGGTAGCCTTTGTCAGTCTTTGACCGAGTGGAGATCTCGTGGTGTTATAATTGCAAACCATTATAGTCATCTAGTAACTTATTTCATTATTATTACGGTATTAGTATTATTATTATTATTGTAGGCCGAGTTCATAATGGCAAAATTAATCTCGGCATTTTCCGCCAACACAAAGTTTCTGTTAAAGTTGATGTTAATCTAAGCTCTGCAACCAAAAGACCAAATACGCTCCTCATTATGAATCAATTTATCACCCGCATTTATCTTGAGAACACCACAAAATGAAATGAGATTTGCACAAGCTGTTCGAAGGTGTATGTACCAATGTTTGCACAAACATAGTGTTACGCAAATGGTTTGATCGTGTATGGGGGCCTTAAGGTTAACTTTTTCTATCGATACCACTCTCCTTTCGTCTAATAGTGATATGACGAACTTTTGGCTATGTGACGTTCACTATAGAAAATAAAAAATCAAGTCTCATGACAACACCTTGTCGGCCTGTGAGATTCAAGCTGAAGTTGATTCCGTTCACGCTGAGCTCTGGTGTTGTGATGCAATATGTTTCGTACGTGAATCTATCAATGTATAAGATCGATCAAAATATGTCTTGTGCTTCTCTCTTTAAGCAATTTTCTGAACGGTAGAGTGTCGTTTTTGACTGACATTTTGGCATTGGAGGTAGAAAAGAATACATGCGAAGACGCACGTCAACTGAGCTGGTCCAACGTCAGTGATCAATCAGTCTCATTAGCACATGGATAGATGTAGGAACGAATTGAGAGCGGCATTGCGAAAGAACGGAATACCATACGGTTTACATTGTCAGTCATAATCCAATTCAATTGCTGAATGAGAGGCCAAACATCTGATTAGTTGTTGGAGCGATGGCAAAAACAGGTGCTGAATGCTAACGTTCGCATCTCCAGAGGAGGAACAACTGCGTAAACAAAGAGGGTGAAATAAAATTTATATCCCAATGAGAGGGTGAGTTGGGGGAATATTATTAAAGAGAAGCTCCAATTCTTTACACAGTGTCAGAAACGGTGATTTGGGCCAAAAATTAATGTTGAAATCCCTGCATAATTAGGGAATTACATTATTTCTGCTTGCATTAATATGAGAATAATGAGTTACAATTTAGATCTGTGAGTATGTAACAGGATTAGGCCTACATGACATCACACAATCTTATTCGTCACTTACAACTTACCTCTTAACATTTCTGTTTGATTTAATTCTTGTTTGTGGTGGTGAGGATTGTTGTTTTAAGGTGCGAAACTTTGAGTGTACAGAAGAAATCATTTTAATAGCGTAAGCTCTAAAATGTGAGGGGAAGGGAAAATGACAACTAGGCCTATGCGTAGAAATTAAAGGCCTACGTTTTAAAATACATTATTTCTTCAGTACATTTTTCACCCTTTAAACATGGCACATTGTCTGTCTGACTCCGTACCGTGGCTCTAGTCAGCCATCTAGTAACGAACAGAGGAATTTGCCTACATTTTAAAACCTCATGATCACATTCAACTGTTGACAAAGCTGGCAAGATTCGTCAGAATACGCAACGTATAGAATAATTAAAATAAGTTTTAACATTTATACACATTGGAACCTCGAAAGTCTACAACGAAATTATAAAAAAAACTAACTAATTAATAGTGTTAATTATTTTCACTATTTATGATGTGTGCACCCCTTTAATGAGTCAACAACTATTAACAGTCCGGTCTGAACCCTGGCAGCGACCGGTTCGCTGCGCTTTGCTTCGTTGTGAGTGACGTATTCGAGTGTCTAACTTTCAAGTCTTTTCAAGTACAATAAAAATGGCAACCAACAGTATTCGGAAAAACACTATAAAATGTGCTTTCCCCGACAAGGCCAATAAACCAGGCCCTGCAGAAATACATGAGTGGATTCAGTACACTCTAAAACTCAACGTGGACCAATTAGAAGCCATTCAACTAGACAATCTTGAAGCTGCTGTTTTCATCAAGTTCACCAGCAAACTACTGATGGAGAAGGTCCTCAACAGTACCAACGGAAAATCCCAGGTACGGAAATTTAATGGCTCTATATCTGAGGTAATTATAACTTGTGCGGATGTTGACAGCAAACTCATCCGAATCATGAACCTTCCCATTGAACTGCCGAATGACCGGATAATGTCGTACTTTAGTAAGTACGGGAAAGTTCGTGAAATTAGAAACGAACGATGGTCAGCTACCTACCTATTCAATATTTTGAGTGGTATTCGGGCTATGCGGATTGAACTAAAAACTGCAATTCCACCCATTATTTCTATCGATGGCTACAAAGCACAGATGGTGTATGATGGACAACCTCGATCATGCTTTTATTGTAATGCCACTGATCACTTTAGACAGGAATGCCCAGTGAGGCGCGGTGAAACTGAAAATAAAACCGGCCCTAAGCTTCTCAGTGAAATTGTAGCCAACAAGGACAGTGACATTGTCTCGCCTGCCTCATCGGCACCTTGTTCATCTAACGTCAGTATTTCTGCCGAACAACTTGCCCCACTTGATACGTCAGCTGTAGCACAAGACACGATGGACGGGTCGCCTTCTCACTCCTCCGCCTTATCGCCGCAACCAGCTGGGCCATTGCCCTCCACTTGTAAACAACAACATACTCCCACATTACAACAGGAACTCCACGGGCAGCCAGCGTTGCCAGGTTTGTCTGATACTAGCCAATACACCAATGGCAGTCTAGGTATGACGGCCAATTCTCTAGTTCCTAAAACTGACCAGAAACCTGACACTAGCACTGCCAGCCCTGATGCGGTCACAGAAGGCGTGACCTCAGGAGACAATGCTACCAGTATGCCACCCTCAAACCAGTACATAGTTAGTTGTGAACCACAGACCGCTGGTATACGATGGTCGGATGAAATAGAAGACGACCCCTCCAGACACATGGATACAGAAGAGACGGGGTCACGGGACCAGGGGATCATGGACAACAAGGAACTAACTCCTAAAGAACAGGCACCTTTGAAAACCTCCTCCAAAGCTAAAACAATCCGGGCGCCAAAAGAGGGAACGCACAAGCCTTATGCGGGTGTCAGGGACCCCCGACTACAAGGCGGGAAGTCAAGCGACAAGCGTTAAAGACCACCCCATCTCCATCTTGTTTATTTCGGTAAAAAAAACATGTCTATCTATCTGACGATGTTGTTGACATACACGCTAATGACACTCAATGTAAATTGCATTCAAACTGCTAGTAAACAGTCGCTCTTATGCAACCTCATACGAGACCAAGATGTGGATATTGTTCTGTTGCAAGAAGTGGCTACTGAAGACCTCCTTACCATCTCTGGCTACGATAAACTAGTTAATGTCAATGAGCACAAACGTGGTACAGCTATCTACATTAAGGACCATATACCATATGCGGATCCAGTCCAGTTAGTCAAATCACGCGGAATCAGTATCCGTATTCGAGATCTTTTGATTGTCAATGTATATGCTCCCTCTGGTTCGCAGGCCAGGATACAACGCCGGCTCTTCTATACCACGGATATTCTACCACTTCTCCATAATCATACCGGCAATATAATCCTCGGTGGGTACTTCAACGCAGTGCTATCGCCCAAAGACCAAAGTGGCAAATTTCAGGGCTGCCCTGCACTATCTGCGTTAATACAAGGTTTACGCTTAAAAGACACATGGGAACTGAAGCCGTCGGGGTCATCCGGTTACACGTACTACTACCATAATGGTGCTTCTCGACTGGATAGAATATATGTCAGCGGGGAATTGAAAGAACACGTGAGAGAAACAGATGTATGCCCGGTGGAGTTTTCAAACCATTGTGCGTATCTGTGCAAGATTCGCCAACCAGAATTGGGACCTCGCCGTGGGAGAGGAACATGGAGGTTAAATGATTCTATTCTGACACACTTGGACATGAAAGATAGCTTTGCCACTGAATGGCATAACTGGAAACGCCACATTCACCGGTTTCAAGATACTCTTGAGTGGTGGCTGAAGTATGCGAAACCCAGAGCTGTTAGGTTATTGAAGGCCTACAGTGCCGAGAGAAGACGCCACATCCATCAGACGACAGATTTCTACTATAAATATTTACGACAGTTATACAATGAAGACCCTACCAACCCTAATACATATCGCCGAATAAAGAAAATCCGAGCGCAGCTCCTCACGCTGCAGCGCAAAGCATTGGAAGGACTCAAACTTCAAGCACAAGATCATCAACATCTGGCATCAGAGGCACCCTCCGTTTATCATTTTATACGGGCGTGCCGCAAAGGCCGTCAGAAGTACATCAACCGCATTATGACACCTGAGGGACAAATGGTGACTAGTCATACCTTAATCACAGAAACGGTAGAGAACTTCTTTCAGTCCTTGTACACAGACGACGCCCCAGTCCCACTTCACCACCAGCATCCGTTCTTCGATGGTGTACGAGGAAGACTTTTGCACAGAGAACAAGAGTGCTTGACCCAGGACATCACCGCCGAAGAAATATATACCTCCATACTCCACAGTGCGCCAAACAAGAGTCCTGGTCCTGCTGGCCTGGGGAGAGCTTTCTACATGACGTTTTGGACCACCATTCGCGATGAACTTACAGCCGTAGTGAATGATGCTTGTCGTCCTGGACGAAATATCGACACCCTGAAAGATGGCCTGGTGGTATTAGTCCCAAAAATTACACAACCAACACAGCTCAGGGACTTTCGCCCACTGACGCTTTTAAACTTTGACTACAAGATCTTCACGAAATGTATGAAAACGAGACGTCAGGCCTTTATGGAGGAAGCCACATCTCGCCACCAATCGGGTGGGGTACCAGGCAGGTGCATTGTCAACACTACATGTGCTATTCGCGATGTCATTAGTGAGTCGCTGGTCGGCAATAAGAAGAAACTGTTATTATCACTGGATTTTGACCATGCCTTTGATAGGGTAAACCATAAATACATCCTTGCGACCCTTCAAGCTATTGGCTTCGATATGCGGTTTATTGCCCTCGTGAGCAAAATTCTTCATGGTGGATCTTCAAAAGTGAGTGCAAATGGGTATTTCGCACGGCCGCTCCTCATCCATCGTGGAGTCAGGCAAGGGTGTCCGATGTCCATGCTTCTTTTTGTTCTATCCCTGGAACCCCTTCTTTGTAATCTCCATACATCTTTCAATGGCACGGAGATCAGTATTTTTGCATATGCGGATGATGTCACCCTTGGGGTGGATCGAACAGTTGACATACAGCAATTGTTCACGGACCTTGATGAGTACGGGAGATATTCTGGTGCGCGGCTGAACCGATGAAAAACAAAGGCGATGTGGATTGGGAAATTGGACCGCGTCCAAGGGGTTCTCCCGGCGTGGGTAACGATCGCCTCAGAACTCAAAATATTAGGCATATCTTTCTTGAATAGTGTACACCAAATGATTAAAAAGAACTGGGACTTTGCCCTACATTCTGTGCGTGGTGCCTTGCAACAAGTGCGGTACCGCTCCTTCCTCTTACACCAACGAACAATGTACGTGAATATGTTCAGCTTAAGCAAAATATGGTATCTCAGTCAAATTCTTCCTATGCCAAGAATGGTGGGTACACGTATTATTTCCGCCGTCGGATGGTTTATTTGGCAAGGAGCTCTATTACGTCTTTCCCGCAGCACATTAACATTGCATAAATCCCAGGGAGGTCTGGGACTCATCGACGTTGAAAAGAAAGCTAGAACCTTATTCCTCAAACGACACCTGCAACTGCTTACAGGCTTCGGGACCGATGAGTCACTTAACTTCCTACGGAGATGGTGTAGTCCCTATGACTGCTCGAACCCACCAGCTTATTATGATATCAATCATCATGCACCTCATGTCCGGTATCTGAGAGTTGAACTAAGCTACGTGCCACAAGACGTCATCAGGTCTATCTCAACGAAAAAGCTGTATCGTTCTATCATGGCACAACAGTATGTTGCCCCCAGAATTATGCAATCCGCATTGATCGTCAACTGGAATCGAGTCTGGAGGAATGTCTCCAATCGCATTCTTCCCAGCGCAGCGAAGGAAAGTTGGTATAAAGTAATCCATGACCTTATACCAACAAACAGCTGGCTCCATCGCATTCACATGGTGGAGATCGCCTTATGCACTTCATGTTCCCATCAGGATACAATCCTGCACCGATTTACGCAGTGTGATCCGATTCGATCGACCTGGAACCGCTTCACCCGGGTCCTGAATAGCTTCATGAACTGTCCTACTACCTCCATCACTCCTGAATGGGTGATCCGACCAACATTTAGCCTTCAACCGCCCCAACTGAACAGTGCGGTAGTGTTACTCCTCGGTTGCTATGTGCACTGTGTGCTGAAAACTACGGGGCCATATACAGAACTCGAAATGCAGTCCGAGGTAAGTGAGTGTGTCCTCACGAGCCTTCGGTGTACTACAGGAACTCGCCGGCTGGGGGACTATGCCCAGCAGCTCACCCGCATCATGTGAGTGTTTTGTGCATTGTGATAGTGATAGAACATTGAACATTAAGTAGACTAGTATAACTGTGATAAACTCATCAATATCCATGATTGTTATTCATCTACCACCTCACAATCACCTATGTACCTTAAATATATGAAGACAATAAACATGTTTCCTTAAAAAAAAAAAAGTCTATAAAGGGAACGTGTTCGAAAAAAAAAAAACTACAATAACAGCTAAACCACGTGTCTGCCAAAATCCACTAAGTATAACTTTTAACGCGACCTCTATCAGCACAACAAAAAAGCTAAAGTAAGAGTTCTTATAATTGTAACATCAGTCCTCACAGGCTTTGGTGGTACTTCATAGCTAAATGTGGTTAAAAGTGAAGCGACAGTCACTTCTCCCGCTTTTCCCTAAATTCTTCCTTTATTTTTTCTAACTGGATGCCAGGCATATGGCGCTCTTCCTCTCCAAGGATAAATATCCTGTCCCCGGCTGTCAAGTAGCGTTACGCGTGAACTCACCATACTCGTAAGACATCACAGAATACAGAGATAGAAAGAAGCAAGTCGGTGTTTTTATTATCAGAACTAGTGACATAAATACATTTATCTGTTGTCAGACATGTTCCGACTGTGAAAGCTTTCACGAGGCTCCGTGCAACTATTCCAGTCACTATTTATTTTACAAATGACAGGAGTAAAGGAAGAACAGCTTTGAGTGATAAAGCAGAAGACATGAGCAGTAACTCAGCGAGTGATATATCTTCTTCGCGTAGCACTTAGCAAAGAAAGCAAAGGTATTGGGCGGCAATGATTAGAATCTTACACGTGTAGCTTACCGGTTCTTCTATAAAAAGCATCGCTTTTAGTTTGGTCAATACATTTACCCTTTACAGAGCAGAATGTAATTGAAAATATTTTATTTGTATTCATTTAAACCCAAATTTTAAATATTTTATCCTAATTATAATTAGGTTAGCTAAGGCAAGGAAAGCATTTCTACAGAAAAGGAATCTGTTGACATCGAATATAGATTTAGGTATTAGGAATTCATTTTTGAAGGCCTTCGTCTGGAGCGTGGCACTTTATGGAAGTGAAACTTGGACTATTGGTGCAGCAGAAAAGAGGAGAATTGAAGCATTTGAAATGTGGTGTTGCAGGGGAATGATGAAGATCAGATGGGTCGATAGGGTTTCAAACGAAGAGGTATTAAGACTAGTGGGAGAGGAGAGATGTTTTTGGCGACTGCTAATGAAGAGAAGAGATAGGTTGGTAGGACACATACTAAGACACCCAGGAATAGCAAGCTTAATTATGGAAGGAAGGGTAGAGGGCAAGAACTGCAGGGGTAGACCACGGTTAGAATATGTTAAACAGATTGCCTCAGATGTAGGGTGTGGTAGCTATGTAGAGATGAAACGATTAGCTCAGGACAGGGAGGCATGGAGCGCTGCATCAAACCAGTCAAAGACTGACGACTCAAACAACAATTTTAATTAATTATTTTGTTTCAACATTTTTAAGGTTCATATTAATTTTTGTAATTTTAATTTGTATATTCTTCTTCTGCCTTCGGACAAATATAGATTTAGGTATTAGGAAGTCAGTTTTAAAAGCCTTTGTCTGCCGTATGGCACTCTATGGAAGTGAAACTTGGACTGTTGGAGCAGCAGAAGAGAGGAGCATTGAAGCGTTTGAAATGTGGTGTTAAAGGAGAATGATGATCAGTGGGTAATTAGGGATACAAATGAAGAGGTTTTAAGACGAATGAGAGAAGATTGATGTTTCTGCTAATGAAGAGAAGAGATAGGTTGGCAGGACACTTACTAAGACACCCAGAAATAGCAAAGTTAGTTATGGAAGGAAGGGTCTAGGATAAGAACTGTAGGGGTAGACCAATGCTAGAATAAGTTAGACAGGTTGCCTCGGATGTAGGGTGTGGTAGCTTTGTAGAGATGAAACGATTATCTCTGGACAAGGAAGCATGGAGAGCTGCATCAAACTAGTCAAAAGACTGAGGATTCAAACAACAACTTATTTCGGATAAAGAGATTTGTCCTGAAATCCACGGAATTCCTTAAGAATATGTCTCCCAATTTGTCTGCCTTAGAGATCTGTTTTTAGTCTCAGATGTTTGATGTCTTTCTCAGCTATATTTTCCGCCAGGAGGTGAACAGTCTGTTTGGAGGCAATCTTGCCACATGACCATAAAAAGCTACCCCTCTTTTCCTGCCAGAAAACTTCCCTATTTGTACCTAGAACTCTGAGATGTGTTATCTCCGGTATTCCCCATCTTCTAGTACTAGTCCTAAGATCTTTCTCACGGGACAGATGACCTCGCTGTTCTTCCCCTTAAAACCTCAATAACTAACTAAGGGCTTTCTGAGAATTCTTAAATTATTTTTCATAAAATTATTATATATCTACAGGGCACAGCCAAGAATGCTAGCCGCTAAACCACGAGGTGGTCTGCACAAAAAGTAGATTGAATTTAGACATTTAGAATATCTGGCCCCAATGGAACTACCAGGTCTTTACGTCGTTCCTCGACCACTTAATCTGTGATCACTTTATTTCTCACATTGGCTATGAAACATCTATTACGCTCGCCTGCCTCAGCCTATCATAGCCTACTGTATATATTGTTGCCCGCTGAGAGCTTCCTACAGACTCCAAACGTTTCAAAAATATTATTTTGAAATGCTTCCTAAACTTATAGACAAACTACGAAATTGAATAATAAAGAAAGCATTATAAAAATTTAATAATACAGTTTTTAGCCTACTTTCGATTTTTGCAAAAAATGAAAGTAGACTTATGAGATCACTACAGGGCCAAAAATTGTGTGTCTGTCTGTGTGTGTGTGTGTGAGTGTGTGTACTCTGAATGTCTGCCCCCCCCCCTATCAATTCAAACACGGTGAAACCGAATTGAACGAAATTTGGTACAGAGGTAGAACAAGCAAAGGGAACCTCAGTGTCATGTTTTATATCGCCGCCATCTTTACCAAAACTGAATGGCAGCCACTCAAACGTTCAAAACGTAAAATCAAATAGCGACTAACCAAATTATCCGATCTCTACCAAATTTGGTAATAACATACCTACATATAGGACGCGTCTTGTGACCAAACTACATGGTCATCTGCCGTACCATTTCAGGATGGCGGCCGTGCAAATTATGCAAACTTTATAATCCATATCATGGGACCTACCAGTTCCGATTATCGAGCCGAGAATCAATTTAACTGTTCTAAAGGAAGAGGCACGTTCGAAATTAAAAGTTTATTTTGTAATACTATAGTGCAGAAGTGATTTTAAAAAGCTGAGCCGTCTCGGTAAGAAGACAAGATGGCAGCGGATATCTTGTGCCTGACTTATATTTCACTAATTTGAGTATTGCATGCAATATAGCGTACTGGTACAAAATAAATAAACTTTATATGAAATGCTTTATATATAAATAATATACTCCAATGATGAAATCGTTAGGTCTAAATCATTATTTGCTAACAAGTTCTATGTAAGTCCTTTTATATAGATCAATGTTCGTTGGCACGAATGGCTCCGTGGTAATGCGTTGGTCTTTCATTCATATGCCTATGGTTCAAATCCCATCAGTGTTAGGTTTTTTGCTTGAAATTTTACATATTTGTTGCTTTGTAATGACTCAGACGTTTCAAAATTAAGCGTTATATTGTGCATATTACGGTGCAAAACATATATTTAATTAAAACATAATTCGCCAGCAGATTTGCTCGAGACATCTATCAGCCAAAAAGGTAACTGCACGCCGGCCTACTTATTAACTTCCTGATTTTATTGATTTTTTTTTCTTATGGCCGCTAGAATGCACTCGCCCTGTTAGGATTATATTGTTCGATACTTCTCCACTAGGTTTCACGACTGGTCTACATGGGACTCCATTGATAGTATACCATTGGCATTCTATGCGCATCGAATTTGAAGAATGACAAGATGATACTATTATACATTTTTACTTCTTATTTTAAAGGGTTTGTAACAGCCTATTGTGCGTTATTTGAAAATGTTATTTGAAGTTAAGAACAAAACGATTTCACATAGTAACTGAATTCTAGCCGCTGGTGCTAGTTCAGGTTATTAATACTTTTATTTCAGGCAAATAGCAATCGAAAATATCCACATAGTTTGTATACACACGTCTCTGTAGGGTCATGGAAAGATTTGTTAATTCAATTAGGGTTGTGAAAGCCATGCACAACCAGACGTGTAAAGACATGCCTCAACTCAAAGTTGGATGTTGCCCACGGCAGGTCGATTATGTAATAATAACAATAATAATAATGTTATTTGTTTTACGTCCCTTTTAACTACTGCTGTTAGCCGTGGTGGTTACGGCATGACTGATGGCAGTCGCTCACATCCGGGAGGCGAGGAGGTTCGAATCCCCCCGCCGGCAACCTTGAAGATGGTCTTCTGTGGTTTCCCATCTTACTTCCAGGCAAATGCCGGGGTTGGTCCCTAACTATAGGCCACAGCCGCTATCTTCCAACTCCTCGTCCTTACATTCCAACTTCCCTCCTTCCCTCCCCAACGGTACTTGTAGCTCACCCATTGGGTGTCCGTCTCGAAGCAGCTACAAAACTGGCGAGCCGAACATGTCCTCGGACACTCCCGGCACTAAAAGCCATACGCTAAAAAAACAACTGCTGCTGCTTTTAGATACGCCGGGGTGCCGGAATTTTGGCCCGAAGGGGATCTTCAACGTGCCAGTAAATCTACTGACACGGCTCCCTCGCATTTGTGCACCCTCAAATGCCAGCTGACTGCGCCAGGATACGAACCTGCAACCTAGGGCCCAGCAAGCGAGAACGTTACCGCTGAGCCACGCAGCCAGTCCGGTCGATAATGTCTCCAGATCCATAACATTCTTGAGATACTTCTTATCTATCTTTCTTCAATGATGGTAGTAGTTTTTTCTAGGTTGTGGCGTTTGGTTTCTCTTCCCCAATTTGGTCTACATCGGCTATAACCAATATTTCTAAATTGAACAGTGTCTTTAGTTTCTTCATATCAATATTCAAAGCTCGCAATCCTTCGCTAAGGCAGTTTGCCAAATCCGACATTCTAAATCAGCTCAATATACTCGACCTGAGAAGCCGCTTACAATTTACTGACCTGTGTTTCCTACATAAAGTTATGAATGGTTACACAAAATGTAGCATGCTCTTAAGCTACTTCCCACTCCACGTTCCCTCCCGTTCAACACGTCAGAACCATTTACACCACATACCCCGCCCACGACTTGAAGTACAGAAGCGCTCTATATTCCACCGTCTACCTACCCTTAGTGACTCCCTTCCAAATATTGACATATTCCCTCCCTATAGAACATTCAAACATAACATTAGAAGATCCCTTTCATCCTCAATTCCTACCCCCTCACCCTCCTAATCACCCACTACCCCAATCACTCCCTGCATTTTTCCCGAGACTTGTCCCTTGCTGCCATCACTGCCATTGTTATTGTTATTGTTGTTAATACTATTTGAAATTGTTAAAATATTAGTGTAAAATGACCTATCATGGTTGTATCTAATAATTATTAAATAAAAAATAAATAAAAATAAATAAATAGTTTCTAAGGTCTTCAGCCAAGAAATGATTCTATTATACTCTTTGATAATAATAACGAGTTATAACTATACTCATACATTTAGGAGAAAGTAGGCTATATGTTCTTTACTGAACATCTTGTTAAAACACGAAATTGTTAACCCCAAGGTTTCCCTTGTATGTGGGCTTGGAACTAGTATCTCTAAATGTTATATATAAACTAGCTATAAACTAGATCACTAAGCTTTCGGGACGCTAAAATAGCGAAGAATTCAGTGCGTGTATGAGAGAGAGAGAAATCAAATATTAGTTTCTTCCCAAAATGAAGCTTGAGTACACGGAAGACGGATATGTTTGTGCTGGGGATCTATTTGGAATTAGCGTGAACAGTTCAGCGAGGGTTAATTTCCAACATCTAGTTACCATGGCAACAAGTGCAAGCGCGCTTATATGTCACTTGTTGAAGCGTGTTCAACGACAAAGTTACGACACCTACATACCATGGCAACAAGTGAAAGCGCGCTAAGATGTCACTTGTTGAAGCGTGTTCAACGACAACTTTCCGACACCTAGTTACCATGGCAACAAGTGCAAGCGTGCTTAGATGTCACTTGTTGAAGCGTGTTCAACGACAACTTTCCGACACCTAGTTGCCATTGCAACAAGTGCAAGCGTGCTTAGATGTCACTTGTTGAAGGGTGTTCGACGACAACTTTCCGACACCTAGTTAACATGGTAACCAGTGCAAGCGCGCTTAGATGTCACTTGTTGAAGCGTGTTCGACGACAACTTTCCGACACATAGTTACCATGGCAACCAGTGCAAGCGCGCTTAGATGTCACTTGTTGAAGCGTGTTTCAACGACAACTTTCCGACACATAGTTATCATGGCAACCAGTGCAAGCGCGCGTAGATGTCACTTGTTGAAGCGTGTTCAACGACAACTTTCCGACTCCTAGTTACCATGGCAACAAGTGCAAGCGCGCTTAGATGTCACTTGTTGAAGGGTGTTCGACGACAACTTTCCGACACCTAGTTACCATGGCAACCAGTACAAGCGCACTTAGATGTCACTTGTAGAAGCGTGTTCGACGACAACTTTCCGACACATAGTTACCATGGCAACCAGTGCAAGCGCGCTTAGATGTCACTTGTTGAAGCGTGTTCGACGACAACTTTCCGACTCCTAGTTACCATGGCAACAAGTGCAAGCGCGCTTGGATGTCACTTGTTGAAGCGTGTTCAACGACAACTTTCCGACACCTGGTACCATGGTAACAAGTGCAAGTGCGCTTAGATGTCACTTATTGAAGCGTGTTCGACGACAACTTTCCGACACCTAGTTACTATGGTAACAAGTGCAAGCGCACTTAGATGTCACTTGTTGAAGAGTGTTCAACGACAACTTTCCGACACCTAGTTACCATGGCAACAAGTGCAAGCGCGCTTAGATGTCACTTGTTGAAGAGTGTTCAACGACAACTTTCCGACACCTAGTTACTATGGTAACAAGTGCAAGCGCGCTTAGATGTCAATTGTTTAAGCGTGTTCACCGACAACTTTCCGACACCTGGGCACCATGGTAACAAGTGCAAGCGCACTTAGATGTCACTTGTTGAAGAGTGTTCAACGACAACTTTCCGACACCTAGTTACCATGGCAACAAGTGCAAGCGCGCTTAGATGTCACTTGTTGAAGAGTGTTCAACGACAACTTTCCGACACCTAGTTACTATGGTAACAAGTGCAAGCGCGCTTAGATGTCAATTGTTGAAGCGTGTTCGACGACAACTTTCCGACACCTAGTTACTATGGTAACAAGTTCCCACTCGTTAAATCGTGCATCGCGGCCGTGAGAGCAGCTGCAGCAACTCCGGAGATCGCATATTTGATTCCCAGCGCTGACAGCTGCTATCCACTGTGTGGGTTCCCACCGGGATTTTCCACACTCCCTTCAGGCAAATGCCGGGATAGTGCCTTATTTCAAGTCCCGAGGCACTTCCCTCACCCCTGATCTTATTAGAGTTGCACACACTACCACAGTCATCACTGAAATGCAAGTTATCTGACAAGTCCAATACACACCTAAATACACGGAGCTGATGACCAAGATGTCCCAAACACCTAAAATGAATTAACAAAAACTATTCTTTTTTGGACTAGATTCTGCTAGTCGTGCTTTGAATTGCGGGGTTTAAAGAGAACAATAAAGAGGACTTGTTGCCGGTATTTCTGGGCTGTTATTAAAGTTGAGTGAACGTATCTCATTGCGACCTTTGCCCTACCTCGTTTGGAAGCTAACTTTGTTTACTAATCACAGGAGTTTTGATGCTAATATTGCAAAGAGTATCCTCATGAGAGAAATTACATCGCATTTGTTGTTCTTTGTGTCAACATGATTATGCATATTAAATAAGGGCATTTGAAGCAAACAATGCATCCCATTTGTGTAGCCTTCTGCGCTGAAAGTCTCCATCACCAGCGGTAGATAAGTTATACAGGAAACACTTTAGGGAAAATGAGAAGGGTTATAGGGCTTTGTGTGGCTGCGATGTTGAATATCCATCATCGTATTTTATTTCCAAGTACTCACATAATCAGCTAAGATTTACTGCCGAGGGTTTGCTGGTTAAGTAGCAGAGATTTACCACGTGCTTAGTGCTGAGAGCACGTGTCATCTGGCATTAATTTTATCTGCAGAACAAAGCAGCCACAAGCAGCTTCTTCAAATAACAATGCAAGCACGAACATTAGATGGCACGCAGATAAAACACACTGTATTTCAGTTCAGACTACTTCCAACAAAAATCTTGGTATTGTTCCTTCTGTTAACTGCTTCCGTTTATATCTCGCATGTCGAGGTTCCTCATACTGATGTTATCATTTTCACTCTAGATTATTATTATTACTATAGTTATAAATTTCGCTAGGGCCATCTAGGACCACGTTGTCACATTTGTTACTGTACATTTGCTTGGCTGAGGTCATTGGGGTGTCTACCTTGAAGGTTTTTTGTTTCCATTGCCTTGTCTGGTTGGGGTCAGGAATCACGTGTGCCGTCAAAGGTGCATTGTACTGAAGGTCTAGAGATTTACATTGGTTATCTGTAGAGAAAACAGAACGGGGCTGGTTGTAGCTGAGTTGCTTTCAAGCAAAAAGTAATCCCTCACTTAACACATTTGTTTGACATGGATATGAGTAATGAAAATACCCCTGCCTCCTTGAGGCCCAGGGAGTTTCACTTGGGCAATTGCAGATCTCTGGTAAATGAATCTGTGTTTGACCATTGTTGTTCTTGCTTTCCTTCAATAACTTTAGCTCTACCTTGGAGCGTCATAACAGACTAAACGTGTATGCCAGCGTTCGGTTATCCCAGGTGTTAGCAGCTTTGATAGCATTCCTTCCGCACAGATTGTCTTCTTCTTCTTCTTCTACTTTTTTATAATTGTATTACTATTATTATTAACAACGCTTTCCAAACTAATCTCCTAGAAGGAAAGATCACAGGGAAGAAAGGTCGAGGTCGACCGAGAAAATGTTTCCAGCAAGACATCACACTAACTCTTCAATATGGTTCCCACTGTGAGATGAAACGAGGTGCTGAAGACAGAGAGCAATGGTTGCGGAGACAAGGCAGTGCCTTTAGAAGTTGATGATGATTATTATTATTATTAAGATTAGACGCTACAGTAATTCGTACAATACGTCACAACTTTTACTAAGTTTCACTGCCGCGTCACAGCTTCATCAAGTGATGATGAACAAACTCAGGTAATCAACAAATGCTCTTGGTTTTGTGCTAGATAGCAGTGTATGTCAGTTCGGTAACAGACACAAGTAAGCTTTTAATGAAATATTGGCATTATGTCACTCAACAGTGAACTTGACACAGTTCTAATAGATTATCATGAGAGGTGGATATTTATGGAGATAAAAATACATTTGTAATACAGTTGCACATTATTAATGTTCACAATTTAAGAGGTTATGGGTGTATGTGAAAATTCAATATTAACTAACTCAAATTATGAGGGAAATATAGATTTTCTGAGTTTCTATACTTTTTCTACTCCTTGAACTACTGTGAAAATTGGTACATTTCATGTTGGATAATTCTAATTATTGTATAAATAAAACAAAATATAATCCATTGAAATTTCCATTTCAATCAATGTAAAGAAAAATAATATATTTAATTTGAATTTTCTTACCCTTTGAAGCCTCCGTGGCTAAGGCGGCAGCACGCCGGCCTCTCACCGCTGGGTCCGTGGTTCAAATCCCGGTCACTCCATGTGAGATCTGTGCTGGACAAAACGGAGGCAGACAGGTTTTTCTCCGGGTACTCCGGTTTTCCCTGTCACATTTTCATTCCAGCAACACTCTCCATTATCATTTCATTTCATCTGTCATTCATTTAATCATTGCCCCAGAGGAGTGCGTCAGGCCTCGGCAGCCGGCACGTTCATATCCTCGCCGCTAGAAGGGGGCTTCATTCATTCCATTCCTGACCCGGTCGGAGACTGGAAGCAGGCTGTGGATTTTCATTTCATTTCTTACCCTTTATCTTGGCTACTAGAAGCTACGATTTCAAAGATTTTGAAAATCCTTAGTTTTCCCAAGGTCTAATTAGTAACAAAGTTCATGTACGGACCAATTTCATGTAGGTCAGTGTTAATGTTTAATGACTTCTTGAACTTATATTCTACAGTGTAACCAAAATTATAAATGAATGAAAAATTCCTCTATTTAATCAAACAAAAGAAAATTATGGAAATAACAATCACGGACGCCTTGAGGTGAGAATTCTGAAGGCAACTAATTGTTGTCATATGAATCAAGAAAATTAGAAGTGACTTTCTTTCAATATTGTTGTTTCGGTTACTCGCAGAAGGAATTTCAACTGTTATATTGCATTATTTGCAGCATAATGTCAGCTATTGGCTGAGTTTCATTGAATACTAATTATAATAATTAATTAACTATTGACATTTCACTAAGCAATTTGATTAATATGAATTTTCGATTTTTCTGATTTTTTTTTTTTGGTATTCCCTTAGGAGTTCGAATTCAAAAGATTCCATTGTACTGTACAGTCGAACTCTGCATTGTATACACAATGAGGATCGTCTAATTAATTTGTGCTTCTACAATGGAGGCACAGACTCTTAGCATTCAATGGATCTGTTGTTTCCTTCACAGTCCATATTAGTTGATGTTGTATACAACGTGCATGCTGCCACATGAATAGAGTTCGAACATCACAAACGACACAGCGACGATCTGTGTTATCTGTGTGGAACAAACATACACTGTTCTATATTACGTGGCCATTCATAATGTTTGCATTCCCTTATCTCCCAGTGGCAGTCTTCTCTATTGCGAAATGAAAACAATGAAGCCGCCTCGCCCAATAATCAAAAATACAAATTATTGTCTGCCTAATCACGTGCTCAATGTAGCTCATTTCTGTGAGAAAATATATTTATGAAAGGAAATTTTGAAAAATCTAAAATTAATTGAACATTTTCCATTGTATTCCAACAGTTTTCAGAGCGATTTGACAACAAATAGACACTGGACCAGTTGTATTAATAATATGACTTGTAATTTTTCTACTTCTGTTGTGTAGCCTTGAATAGAGTCAGGAAAACAGCTCTCTAGTTCTTATCGGTTTTCGTGAGCATGAATGAAGAACGAAAATAATGCTCTCGGAACTGTCTTTCCCAGTAAGGTGTTATTGAGAACGATCATTATCGACATTCTCTTTTAGCCAGTAAGGTCTGGTTATAATGCACCGTAAACGGTTCATACAACAGCACAAGTTTTAGGGAAACAGTTCATTCCGTTGAGTAATAGATCTCAAATTGATAATAACGATTTAATAATCAATTCCACCAGCATGCCAGTATAAGCCATTTTATGTATAAACATATTGCTGCCTGAAAGTTCATCCAGCATGAGCTCATCCTATCTCTAGCTTTCTTCCTAACAATAATGTTGGTCTTCAGTTTGCTAGTTTCAAGAAGTTAAGAAGCACGAGAGCCATAGTAGGCCTAAACAAACCCAAACTTAAATAAATAAATAAGTATTAAATCAATATATAAATACAGAAATAGACAACTAGATAAATAGATGAGTGGATATATAGCTATTAATAAAGTTATATATTTAAATAAATAAACAGTAAGTAAATAAAGACGTTAATTAATTACTGAACTTAATTGATAAGTATGTCTACGCTCAAGGTACATTATCTCTATTTATCTTGGGTACAATAATTTAGAATTCTTTGCACTGAGCAGCATAGTAGTTTATATTGATTATTACCTTTCTCTTGAGATATAACAAGTAGTTCCGTGAAGAACCAACATAGCTTATCTTCATATCATATTATACTGATCCTATCACGATACTCCTCCGACCATTAAATAGATTTTTCATGTGGAGGATAAATAGCTTTTGGTCTATTATTTGTAGTGTGGAAAATTTCAAACTCCTAACTCAATATTGAAACTTTGTATCTATTTTTGGGCAATAAGTATAAATATTAAAATTTGAAGATAGCTAAATGGGGTTATAAGACTGCTAGAGCTTGCCATATCTTGAAACAAACCTGTCTTAAATACGTCTGATGAACACATAAACATGAATAATATACAAGAGGATAAATACCGGTTCTCTCACTTAGATCGCTCGAAAGAAATAAAATCAGGTTATTTTTAATTTTTCATAACAATTGAATGTCATTAGACGCCAATCCCTAGATTAAGAATTACTATGCCAAGTTTCACGTCACTCAGATGATTTAGTCGCCAGAAAAACCAATTTAAATATCTGAGATTCGAGTGGCTGCAATGTTGGCTTTGTGCTTATTAAGATTTTGAAATTCATCTAAGTTAGCTTAAGTGTTTTATCAACATGAAAAATTTCACGTTGAATGCTGGAGTAGATTCGTAAGTACTGAGTACCAGTGAAATACTTCACACGACTGTCATGTTGGATTAGGGACACTTATTGCAATTTGAAAGGGGCGGCCGGGGTCAGACGAAATAGGAGCAAATCCCAATCAAGTTTCATTAACATCCCTTTAGCTACTTTAACGTTATTAGGAGGACAAACACACATGATAAAACCTGATCTCTTAAGGCTTTATCTCATAAGTGGCTAGCATTCTTGGCTGTCATCGCGAAGACCCGGGTTCAATTTCCGGATCTGGTCTGAGTGTTTGAACGAGGTACACTCACCCTCGTGAGGCAACACTGAGAGGCGGCAGGTTTGATTCCTACCTCAGCCATCCAGGAAGTAGTTTTCCATGGTTTTCCAGTTCTACTCCAGGTAAATGCTGAGATGGTACCTAACTTAATGTAACGGCCGCTTCCTATCCAAATCCTACCTGAATTACAAATAACCACACTAGTACAGTCATCACATTGATACAAGTTATCAGACAATATCTACTGTATACACACCCAAGCACACGTGGCTACATGACCACGATGTCGCAAAGCCCCTAAAACAATCAACATCAACAACAACAACAACATATATTTCATAAGATGACATCGTATGATCACTATGAATGTACTGTAGCTATCCACAGAAATAACTAGTGATAAACTAAAGAGCCTACCTTCCTTAAAATTTAAGATTCAAGCCAATGATTATTCTATAGAGACCTATCTAGATTAATGACGAAATTAAGTTGGCAATACTAACATTTCTAATTAGTTTGAAATATACCTGAAATAGTGTAGCCTAACATAGCACAACAGTTGGCAGTCCTGGTGACTCGGAATATATTCTTAGTTCCATCTCTTAAAGTACAGGATGTACATACAAAATTATGTTACACAATCAACACGGGAAAACTTGGAATCATGACTAAAGTCATAGATATTCATACAAAATTAGGTTGTGGTCCAATGGAATGTATGGACGTTACTAGCATTTAAAAATTGTATTTATGAGCTGGCGTAAAATCATGTTGGCACTACTGTCATGTATGGGCTCATTAAAATTAATCTGGATTGTTATTATCTATGTGTGTACCAACTTTGGATCGGTTCACGTGCATAACTCCTGAGATATCCAATATAGAGCTCAAATTTTAATTGTGATATTTGAGCAGTTATTAACAATGACGTCATTTTTATTTATGGGCGTGAGATATTCAGGTATAGATCTTTAACCATACCAAATTTAGTGTCTATAGCTGCATCTGTTTAGGAATTGATAGCCTGACACACACACACATAGACAGAAGGACATGCAAACAGATAGACAGACAGACACACATCTGCCCGGGTGATCTTTTAAGGACACTTTTTCTTCATTTTTAAAAAATGTGAAATGAGGCTAAAAATATTTCTTTTCAGTGGGGATGCAGGGGATATCTATTCTTAGTATTTTCTCGTGTGATTCGGTTACACTGATGACCGTTTCAACTGTCAAATTGCGCCCTATTATGGCGACGCTGACAGGTCTAGACAGAGCCGCGTTAGATGGAACAAGCCTCTCTTCTTTGTCGCCGACCACAATAGTATTATAATCACTGGTGCAGACAGCTTCTGTCTCGTTAAAACCAGACTTACACACTCCCACCTACCTTGCAGATATGGTTCATAAAACCAGTAATTTATACCTTTTTCGGAAGGCCATTCATAGCAGTAGGAAAGATCTGTACTTCTTGCAAAAGATTACATTTCAGGCCTCGTCCAATAACTCCAGACCTAATGTAATTCCCAACAAACAAGATGTTCGGCAAAGAACATATAGCCTACTTTCTCCTAAATGTATGGGTATAGTTATAACTCTCTGTCCTTATCATCTCCTAATTTCTTCCTATTTGAAGTGCAAATTGGCACACAGGATTTGAACAGTGGCGTTCAAACCATAGTTTATAATTTACCCCAGCATTTTGCAATTTCATCAGCAAACACTCCAAACACCGACTACTTACAATAATTGAAACTTCGTTGCTCTAATAAGGCCCATCTACAATGCGCAGTTGGCAGTCCGTAGTTGGTAGTCCTCGGTCGACAGTCGCGATCGACTCCGTGTATACTATAGGCACCATACACAACATGAAGTTGCAGTTGGTAGCTGGCAGTTGGCAGTCGCGAATTTTATCCTTGACTGCCAACTACCCGACTGCAGCAATGTAATAGCCAATCAGAGCAGATCAGAAACTGACGTCACGTTGTTGTTCTGTGTCGTATACGAATGATATAGGACTAAGTGAAGTAACTTCGCAACCCGTTAATTTATAGGCTAATCTTAAATACACGGTATAACAAAATAATCCATCTCCAAATCATCCATATTGCAAGTTTTGAGGTTATCAACAACGCCTCTGTGCACAAGGAATAAACGAATGTTACTGTATTATTACTCCTAGCAGTCGATAAGACTGGGTTCACTAACTGGCCGGTATAGAGCGCTGCTCGAATCCATAGTTTCTGCATAGTACAACTGAAGGCTGGTAGATGTCACTCCGGTGGAGAATGTCGTTTTTTTTAATATATAATTTCCATTGCAAAAAGCACCATATAACGCTTTATTTTATAACGTATCAGTACTCAAGAAGGAATGAATATAAAAAAATCAAGCAAAAAGTTCTACTCTGATAGGATTTGAACCCCGGCCAGCCACATGAGAGACGGGAGCTCTAACCACACAGCCAATCGTACACTCATAACTCACGCGTTATCGATCAAATACATATAACGTACTGTATTAGCAAATAATCATTTGGACTGAAGATTTCTTCACAGGAGTGTATTTCAAACCGAGTTCATTTCATATTAAGTTCATATAATTTTTATCAGTAGGTTATATTGCATGCAACATACTGAAATTAGTAAAATGTAGGTCAGAACGAGAGATCAGCTGCCATCTTGTCAAATAGCCGAGACGATTCAGATTTTTAAAGTCACTTCTAGATTATAATATTACAATATAAACTTTTAATTTCGAACGAACCACGTCGCTTAGAACAGATTAAACGATTCTTGGTTCGATGTGCACAAGGAATAAACGAATGTTACTGTATTATTACTCCTAGCAGTCGTTAAGACTGGGTTCACTAACTGGCCGGTATAGAGCGCTGCTCGAATCTATAGTTTCTGCATTGTACAACTGAAAGCTGGTAGATGTCACTCCGGTGGAGAATTTCGTTTTTTTAAATATATAATTTACATTGCAAAACGCACCATATAACGCTTTATTTTATAACGTCTCAGTACTCAAGAAACAATAAATATAAAAAAAATCAAGCAAAAAAGTTCTACTCTGATAGGATTTGAACCCCGGTCAGCCACATAAGAGACGTGAGCTCTAACCACACAGCCAATCGTACACTCATAACTCACGCTTTATCGATTAAATACATATAACGTACTGTATTAGCAAATAATCACTTGGACTGAAGATTTCTTCACTGGAGTATAATTCAAACCGAGTTCATTTCATATTAAGTTCATATAATTTTTATCAGTAGGTTATATTGCATGCAACATACTGAAATTAGTAAAATATAGGTAAGAACGAGAGATCAGCTGCCATCTTGTCAAATAGCCGAGACGATTCAGATTTTTAAAGTCACTTCTAGATTTTAATATTACAATATAAACTTTTAATTTCGAACGAACCACGTCGCTTAGAACAGATTAAACGATTCTTGGTTCGATAATCGGAACTGGTGGGTCCCATGTTATGGATTATAAATTTTGCATAATTCACACGGCCGCCATCCTGAAATGGTACGTTTGATGACCTTGTAGTTTGGGCACAAGACGCGTCCCATATGAAGGTAGGTTGTTACCAAATTTGGTAAAGATCCGATGATTAGTTTGGTCGTAATGCATTATTAAGTTTTGACCATTCGATTGGCCGCCATTACCTTTTGGTAAAGATGGCGGCAATATAAAACATGACACTGAGGTGCCCTTTGCCAGTGCTACCTCTGTACCAAATTTCGTTCAATTCGGTTTAACCGTGTTCGAATTGATAGGGAGGGACAGACATTCAGAGTACACACACTCACACACACACACACACACACACACAGACTCACACACAGACACACACTTTTTTTTGCCCTGTAGTGATCTCATAAGTCTACATTCATTTTTTGCAAAAATCGAAAGTAGGCTAATAAGGGATTACTAGGGACCTGAAAAATCGCATTTGCGATAAATGCGAATTTTTAAATTTCCTACAGAATCCAAGCCTACGTTAATTTTAATGTGAAATAAAACCATTTTACGCGTAAATCAAAGTGCGACAAAATGCGAATTGTGACCCAAAATGCGAAAATACCAAATAAGTGCGATTTTATAGCAAAATTACTTTAAATCTGCTAATTTATTTGCGAATTTGTTTATAAAACAAAAGAAAATGTTTAGTAGGTGGCCTAATCGCTCGCTAGCGATACCTCATCTTGGAATCGTAGTGTGCTACGCATATTGGTCGATATAACAATCGATTTCTGTATCGATACGAACTTTCGACTATCTATACTTATTCAGACAGCTGACGAACGAAACTCGTTTGTGTATTTGGCGCATCGTGGCGACTGGTGGTTTGTCGAACACGTGGACTTCGCTAAACGGAAAATTTTGCGGCTTGCCGCTTGAATAGTAACCTAATTCTTTTTGTAACCCTCAAGCACTTCAAGATATTTTATCCTAGACACGTGGTATTGAACAATTACAAAGAAACCGATATTCAAAAACTTCCGGGCTTTACAAACATTCCATGTCATGAAATAAGGAAGGGCTATAATTCTTTCAAGAATATTATTGAATCGCAGTTAAAACAAAATGAGGAGTGTGAAGTAGTACGTGCCTTGACTGCTGTTCAATATGAACATGAACATTTTGCCAAGGGTTCTTTAGATCTTTTGTGGACACCAACAAACAATGAGGACCGTGGGCGTGTTTTGTCGCAATACAATGCAGATGTTACAAACAGAAGGTGAATCTTAAAAGAGTGCAACGCAGAGTTATTTAAAATGCTTTCATTTGAACATTAAATAGTATCTCAAGTGTCGACAATAAAGTCATATAGTCCGTAAGAATCCGAAAAAAAATAGATGCTAATTTTCCAAAAATAGATGCTAAATAGGGAAAATATAAATGCTAATTTAAAGGAAAACAAGATGTTCAGTAAAGAACATATAGCCTACTTTCTCCTAAATGTATGAGTATAGTTATAACTCGTTGTTATTATCAAAGAGTATAATAGAACTATTCTTTGTTGAAGACCTTAGAAACGATTTACCTCTACCAAACGCCACGACCTAGATAAAAACTGCTACCATCATTGAAGAAAGAAAGAAAGATAAGAAGTATATCAAGAATGTTATGGATCTGGAGACATAATCGACCGGACTGGCGGCGTGGCTCAGCGGTAACGTTCTCGCTTGCTGGGCCCTAGGTTGCAGGTTCGTATCCTGGCGCAGTCAGCTGGCATTTGAGGGTGCACAAATGCGAGGGAGCCGTGTCAGTACATTTACTGGCACGTTAAAGATCCCTGGTAGCCTTGAAGAGATGAAACGATTAGTTCAGGACAGGGAGGGAGACATGGAGCACTGAAGCAATCCAGTCAAAGAATATCTAAAAAAAATATATTAGTTATTTTGTTGTTTTGTGATTGGCAGTTGCAGTCCGAACCAGAGGGTTGTGCAAATGCGGAAAGATTTCATTCTGTATTTCACAATAGTAACGTCAAAATGCTTAATTACATCTCTCAACTGGCAGAGCGAGCTCCTCATTGTCCGTAGAAAGGTCTCCTATTGCGAAACACAATGTGCCAATTTACAGTGACAAGGGAAAATCCAAGCAGATAAGCAAGACTAGGGCTGATAGTCATCACGCTCTCAAAACGCCGAGTGACCAGATAAGGAATAATAGCGTGAAGAGGCACAATGGCCACAATTAGTGTGCTATTGTGTAGCCCTAGCTCTCAGCTCAATATTCACCACGTGCAGACAACGAATGGATGATACAGTCCCTCCCACCCCGACAGTAATGTCAATCTAGCCATGACAAAGGTCACTGGGAATCATCATTGCTCATGCTCACAGACAATTTGATTAACCTTTTATGTTCGACGATGTCGAAATATGAATATTATACGTCAGAAAACTGTATCATAATGATGGTCATTATAGTAGACTACTGTTTTCCATTATGATACAGTTTCCCCAGCCAATCAGAGCTCATTCATTGACCAATTAGGTAAGGATACCATCGCGCATGCGCTCAAAATCCAACATGTCAGACATGAACACAGCATCCTTCTATATAAATTACCAATATGGAAAGTGCACCGTCCATATGTTCGAGTAAATAAACTGGCGAATATGAGACAATAAATAGCACTGTACCTTAATATCCACAACCCCAATTCTACACAGCGCATTGTTTCAAACGACTTCGGTGACAGTTTGACTGAATGCTGGTGCACATCAGCGGGCTGTAAACATTTGTCATTGCCAAGCACACAGAGCGCTTGCGTCGGTCGGTCAGAGAACTTGGAATACAGAGATATCAAACACAGCGCTTGCACTCCGATCACAAAATTCAAATGACTGAATCTCAACAGATATTTATGAATATTTATGTTAAAACATATACCGTAATAAAGTTACAATTATCGTCGAACATAAACAGTCGTATGCAACTCGCCTATAATGGTAATTATAGGTTAGTGGCCTGTATGTTAACCACCCCCAGCAAGGACAATTGATATTGTCAAAGGTACTGATGGTTGAATCTTTCAGCCATACGAATTGTCTTTCTGAAGTGTTAATACTTCTGAGATTTAAATGATAATGAAAATGAACAAACTGCTTCCAGTCTACCGACCGGGTCAGGGATGGAATGAATGAAGCCCACATCTAGCGGCGAAGATATGAACTGTGCCGGCTCCCGAAGCCTGTCGCACTCTTCTGAGGCAATGATTAAATGAATGACAGATGAAATGAAATTATAGTGGAGGGTGTTGCTGGAATGAAATGTTGACAGGGAAAACCGGAGGACCCGGAGAAAAACCTGTCTGCCTCCATTTTGTCCAGCACAGATCGCTCATGGAGTGACCGGGATTTGAACCACGGACCCAGCGGTGAGGAGCCGGTGTGCTGCCGCCCAAGCCACGGAGGCTCTACTTCTGAGATTCAAATATGATTTCTTTCATCTCTTTGACTTAAGATGATAGATAAAATGTATTTAAAAAATATGATAGCAAACATTAGATTAAGAAGAAATATGTCTGTAAAAATAAAAAATAAATAATCTTTAAGATTTTTTTAATATATAAAAATTAAAATGTTAAAGTTATAAAAATAAAATGATTAATAATTAAAACAAGCATTAATAGTGAAGGAGACAGGAATCTGACTCTTACCGTTCCACCTGGATGGTATGATTAGCATACCTTTTCAGGGGTTCAATAGGACAATACCAATTGAAATTGCCGTTTATTACGACGAGTGTCCTGGAAATATGTGCTAAATTACGTAAATATGTGTGTTTCTTTCTTGTTCAATTCGAACTACAACAGCCATGTTGCTCACTCGGAAGGCATTCGTCAATAGTTATATGGGCGACACATTGACGAGATATGACGAGACAGTGTTCCCAACATGTGAGATATAAAATACACCGCCACTAGGCAAAACCCATTGGATTGGGCGTGTTAGGCTGTAACTATTGTCAAAATCCAATGGATTGGCCAAAACGAAGGTTAAAATGGTCGAGTTGAGGTGGAACTTGGCGATGGGAAGCTAGCAGGGCATTGTTGACAAAAAGACATTGATCTGGACACGTTTGGCTGAAACCATTTGAGGTGGGCCTTGGCGGCGGGAAGCTAGCGGGACATTGTTGATAAAAATCATTGATCTGGACGCGTTTGGCTGAAACTATTTTCAAAACCATTGAATTAGACGCGTTACGCTGTAACCATTAATCTAGACGCGTTAGACTGTAACCATTGTCATAACCATTGATCGGGATGCGTCAAGCTGTAACCATTGTCAAAACCCTTTGGATTGGACAAAACGAAGGTTAGGAAGGTCAAGTTGAGGTGCGGCGTTGACCGCCGGAAACTAGCGGGACACTGTTGACACAAACATTGATCTGGACGCGTTTGACTGTAAACATTGTCAAAAATCATTGGATTGGATTAGAATAATTAGTACCGTATGCGTGGGTTTGGCAATACTGTACTTGTGCATAATTAACGGCGAAAATGGCCGACACAGCTGGAATATTTACTATATAATTCGTGGTATAATTGGGGAAGGCGGGTGGGTTATAGACAGCGGAGGAGTGAACTACATCATTCCAAGATCAATTTTGAATCATTTTAAAAGGTTTTTATCACAAATGTCTGTAGTCGAGAACTTTTTTCCCTAGGTTCCTGTCTCCCTCGCGGTTACCAAACCAGCTAAAATAATTAAAATTAAATAGTAAATACAAATAAAATATCTTCAACAAGTGCCCTATTAAGGGTTAAAGGAACAATGAGTCAGTTTAAGAGATGTATAATATCAAACTGTTGTTCATCATTATAGAAAGCTTTTTGATTTTCTATTATTCCGTTAAGGTTTAATAAACTGGGTGACTGTCTCGATAAATAGCCTTAAGCGCCTTCCATGGTGCAACTAATGTAGCCTATTATTTGCTAAAACGAACATTCGTTTACCAGAAAATTTCGTCTCTCATAATTAAGGGGAGCCGGAACGTCTTATGCTGCCCATGTTAATTTTCAACTTTTTATTTACCATCTCTGAAACTATGAACAGCAACTAATTGCATTTACTCAGTGGTATTTCTTGATGCTCTCGCTTTGCTTTAACAGAAACTTTTTGAAAACAGAAAAATGTTTCATTTTTCGTGAATTTTTAAAATAAATTGTGTAATATTAAGAGTATTTTCAATAATATTTCCTTAGGACGAAATTAAACTGAAGTAAATTTAAAAAATATACATGTAGTTCTAAAAAATGTCCCATTATGATAGTGACGATGAAATAATACATTTAATTTATTCCAGGAGTGTTATTTAAATATTTTATACATTGTATCGTGCCAAGTCATTGGGCAAATTCATGTTGACCGACTAACAGTCCTTCTTACATCTTTCTTCTTTGCATTCATATTCATTCACATTATCTTATTAACTCTTCAGTTTAGATTGGCGTCAGGAGGGGTATCTGGTCGTTAAATCATTGGCTACATAGGTGTTTATCTCACCTTATCCACAACTACTATGGAACAGGAATAATAAAGGTTATAAAATGTGCATACATACATACATTCATACATACATATTCTTCAAATGATGGATATAAAAATTCTGTACGTCTTATAACTTTTTCGTAATTATATATTTTTCATTAGAATCGTAAGACGTTATGTGAGTCTCATTCAATTTTAATCAGGTGGTGATATCGTTCTCATACCGCTGCAACTGTGCCAATTAACGTGGATTGTCTACCTGGGTCGTGAGATGGGAACACTTGCACGTTCTTATACAGCGCAAAGCCCCGCTGCTAGCGGATATTATCAGATATACCTCCCAGAGTTCCAGCCAAGACCTGTGGGTTAAAAACTGCGCTCTCGCAGGCGTTACTGGAGTGTAAGGTCCAAACAGTCCAGTAGGCTACATAATATTGCTTGCATTATAAATTAACAAACATTTTAAAAATACAGTAATCACCGTAATATTTTACAACTTAAAATATCAAATCCAATTTCTTCTACATTATTTTAAAACCGTGTGTATAGAATATGAACAGTTGTTGTTTACGATGTTGATTCATTTAAGGTCCTGTGACATGGTTGTCATGTTTTACCGTCTACTTGGGTGTGTGCGGAATTTCCCTGATGACCTGATTGTGGTGACTTTACTAGTGTCTCTAAATATAATTGGGGCTAGGAAACGGGAGGAGGCAGCCATGGCTTTATTTTGGCACCATCTGGGCCTTTTCCTGGAGTGGAAGTGGGAAACCACGGAACACCACTTATGGAATTGCTGATGTGTGAATCGAATCCACCTCTACTCAGCTCTCCCCACGAGGTTGAGTAAACCAGTTTCAACCTGCAGAACAGAATTACATTTCTTGACTGAACCGTGAATCGAACCCGATCCTTCAAGGTGAGAGACAAAGGTACTAGTCACTACGCCATGAAGAGAACTGATAATGATGAAAATCTGACAAAGATTAGCATGGGAATTCATTACGGCGTTAGAACAGATTTAATTCATCATCATCATCATTTAACCTTATCTAGCTCCTGCCGGGTCGGGGTATTTATGGCACTTCTCCACTTTCTTCTTCCCTTCCACCATTCTTCTTCCACGATCTTGTCCCAGTTCAGATTTCTTTTTCTTATGCTGTTCTTCACTGAATCAATCCATCTTGTTCTAGGTCTTCCCCTTGCTCTCTTACCCTCGCACTTTGCCTCCAGCATCTGTCTTGGTATTCTATTTTCCTCCATCCTCTTTACATGTCCAAACCACCTTAGTTTATTCTTCTCAATTCTCTCATTTAGTTTTCCCATCTCAACTTCCTTCCTAACATCTTCATTTCTCACTCTGTTGTTCCGTGTCTTTCCTATCATACTTCTTAAGAATTTCATTTCACTGGCTTGAATTCTACTCTCTTGTCTGCTTTAAATTTAAATTTAAATGTAATTTAATTTAATTCCGGACCTCGGCCTACAAACCCAGACAACGTGTACATAGTTATGAACGCCAACCGTGAAAGCCTAAACTGTTATAATATTATTATTATTATTCTTTCTTCGTTTTGCCCACTTAGGGAGCGCGCTTGAACTTGTTGACTCGGGTTGATGGAGCTTTCCTCTTCTTCTCCCAAAATCTCCTCATGAACTCACTATGCCCCTTCTTACGTTCCTCCGTCCATTTTTTTCCAGTGGTCTTTTTAGCTTTTTCGGCGAAAGAGTGATTTGTAACTCGGGTTCCAAAAGTCTTGCGATTCATGATGCTATCTTCTGTAATGTTTATTTCCTTTAAGTCCTGTTTGATTTCTTCTAACCAACTGATTTTGACCTTCTTTGAATTAATTATATCAAGCAGTTTTTTTGCATATCTGGTGTTGTCCTTTCGGCAGATGTGACCATAAAATTTCAATCGTCTCTTACGCACGGTATCAGTGAATTGTTAATATTATTATTATTAATATTATTATTATATTTATATATGAAATTTACATTAAAACACAAAACCATCACCGTCGGGCTCCTTGCGTGCTAAAGACACTGACTGTAACACTGGATCCCAAGATGTTCAGAGCAAGTCACAGGAGAGACAAGACCTTACGGACTATACTTGAAGTACCAAGGAGGGCAGCCTTTTGCATTTCCTTTGCATTTCCTAGTCCTTTGTAACTAAACCATTCACAGAGACAACAACTGGGATGACGAAACTTCCATAAAGCAGTATATATTATGTGACTTGAGTTCAGCGGCAAGTGGGTGATATTTACGCCTTTTCTCTGCCGCCGTATTCTGTAGGTTTTCATTGAGTGGAACAGCTACAATTAAGGTCTGGCCTTTTGGCTTCTACAGAACGATCAGTTATTATATTACCGACAGCAGTGGCTATGCTCGCTAAAGCGCGGCATTAGGTCATGGGGCCAAGCTCTCTGCTGACTCGGTAGACGCGTGGGTTCGAGCCCCACCGTCGGCCGTCCTTGAAATGGTTTTCCGTGGTTTCCCATTTTCAACACCAGGCAAATGCTGGGACGGTACCTTCTGACAGGCCACGGCCGCTTCCTTCCACATCCTTGCCCAGTTTCATTCATCTTCATCCATTCCATCTCTCATCCCGACGCGCAGGTCGCCCACGGGCGTCGACTTGAAAGACCTGCACTCGGCCTCTCAGGAGGCTACACGAAAAAAAAAAATTATATTGGAAAGCTTGATAGACTACTTTCTCTACGTTGTTATGCCACTCCAAATATTATTTTGGAACAAGCGTTTGGATTGAATCTTCTTCTTCTTCTTTATATGCCGTCTCCGCGTCGAAGATTGGCGATCATCATCGCAATCCCTTGCCTCGGGGTTGCCGTTCGAAACAGAGATGCTGAGTCAAGTTCAAACCATTCCCGCAAATTCTTGAGCCAGGAGATCCTTCTCCTCCCTGGTCTGTGCCGTCCTTCAATCTTGCCTTCCATGATTAGCTGCTGGAGTCGGTACTTCTTATTTCGAATCACGTGGCCAAAATATTGTAGCTTCTGTCGCTTGATGTTGTAGAGCACCTCCATCTCCTCGGTGTTTCTCACCCCGTCGGTCCACGATATACGAAGCGTGCGACGATACAGCCACATTTCAAATGCTTCCAACTTCTTCTCCAAGGTTTTGGTTAACGTCCACCCCTCGTGTCCATACATTAGTATGGGAATTATGTAACACTTGAGGGCAAGTAGTTTCGTTCTCAGACTAAGATCTCGGTGACACAGCATTTTCTTCATTTTGCTAAAGACTCAATAAAGCTCAATGCGAGCTTTGATTTCAAGGCTGCAGTCCCATTTGTCATTCTGGTAGCATCCTAGATATTTATACGAATGAACTCGTTCGATGGCTTTATCAGTAACTGATAATGTGGTATCAATTACTTCTTTGCTGACAACCATGAATTTTGTGTTGCGAATGTTCATCCTTAAGCCATAATCATTGCCAACTGCGTTCACGCGATTCAACAATGCGTGGAGATCTTCAATGCTTCCAGCGATCAGGACTGTGTCCTCTGCATATCGGAAATTATTGATGACTGTGCCGTTGTTGACAATGCCTTGATGAAACCCATCCAAGGCTTCCGACATGATTGCCTCCGAATATAAGTTGAAGAGCATTGGAGACAGCACACAGCCTTGCCAAACACCACGTCGAATTTTTACTCCATCGGACAACATATTATCCACCCGAATGTTCGCTCGTTGATTCCAGTAGAGATTGGCAATGATTCGTACGTCACTATTGTCAATTCCAACTCGTTGAAGGAGTTCTAGCATTTTAGTGTGCTGTATTCGGTCGAATGCCTTCTCATAATCAGAGTATGTTAATTCAGTTTTGAATAATATCTCTAAGAATATGATTTGTCTCGGATAAAGATTGATTGAATTGTAGTTCAATTACAAGGTAAAAATAGAAAAGTTAATTAAGGGTATCGGTTCGAGACCTACAGTATATCAAGTAGGGGTCATCATTGAGCTGGAGATGGAACAAAGGAAGGTTGGTGCTCAACAATTTGAATCCTAGAAATAGTGTAACTCGAATTATAGAACAACTAGGATGGGAATCACTAGAAGAGAGAAGGACGAAATCTAGACTATAGGCTGTGTTTAACACACTAATCGGTCAGCATGGGGAGAACTAAGAAAACGTCTGGGAAATCCCACCTACCTGAGCAGGGCAGATCATCCACATAAAGTCAAGGTCCGACCACAGCGTACAAAGTATGGGAAATATTCTTTCATTAATCGTGATTGATAATTGTAACTCATTGCCTGACACAGTCTTAAGAGCCTTTCCCCAAACATAATGAATAAATTAGAGTGCCATATCCCCTCCTGAATTAGAGCCCATCACTAACCAGGCATCCCGAGCCGGAGTTTGCGTGTGGTAGGGTGGCCATTTCCTATCCACAGGTACCCATTTTGCAGCATGAGGCTGGGAGACCCCATACCAGATCATACCGAGACTTTTAAATTCTTGGCAGAGCTGGGGATCGAACCCGGTACCTCGGAGGTGACAGCCACTGCTCCACGAGGTGGTCTTCCCAAACATATTGATGTGTTTAAGAGAAGACTGAAATTTTGTGTAACTACTACAAAACAATTATTATAGTTTCCAAATCACAACTTATAGACAGTTATTGTTGGTAATTTTCTGTAATGATACAATTTGCCACCGGGGGATTTCATCCATTAGCAAATAAAGTAAATTAAGGAATATAATAATAATAATAATAATAATAATAATAATAATAATAATAATAATAATAATAATATTATTATTAATATCATATGACCTCGGGTGCCGGGTGCAAGCTTTGTAATTTGACACCCAGAGGGTAGCTTGCATGTCTAATTTCGTTGTTCCTTGAATTACTATGAGAGTTAAAGAGGTTAGATATCTAAGCTCCTTGAACACTATAGCACTTTCTAGTAGAGAAATGAGGAACTTTGTGTTGGAGGAAACTCCCGAGATTAATTTTGCCATTATGAACACGGCCTACTGAATTCAAATGGGTTCTTTGACATGCCAACATCGTGTGACATGCGTGTCGCATTTTTGCCACCTTTCAAAAAATCACTTACCACGGCCAGGAGCGAACCTGCAATCTTGGGGTTGCTAGACCGACACGCTATCCACTCAACCACCGTGGCAAGGAATGAAATGCGATAACTCGCATGAACAAGTAGCAAAAGGGGGTTGATTGATAGAAGCGTGCGGCAACGCTGAGCATAAATAAAATTCACGCCTTAGCCGCATGACGTCACACTCCTACTTTGGATGGACTTAGTTACATATCTGAGTTTTGCGAATAACATGGAATATTCTCAAATGTAGAACCCTACTATGATTGTTGTGCTTAAGGTGACTCGAACATCTCAGTCTCCAGTGTAATGTCTCTAACATTTCCCACAAGCTCGATCATTAGACGAAACGTGTTCCTTCTGGTCAAGTCTCGTGAGGCTCTCTCGCGGTCAACCATGACACTGTCAAACGACTCCGACAAGATTAATCCATCTTCGCTGTGTTGGAGTAGTCAAGACACTGGGAGACAAGCTAACAGCATTTATCAGAGTGACCACATCTACAAGTTGGACTTACTTGCTGTGAGTTACGCATTTTGCAAATACTGTGCACAAAGGCCAGCTTTTCGTTAGCATAGCCAAGTGGTTTGAGGCACGCTCCATAACTGGAATAGGTGAGTGGTGTTCAGAGATTCGGAGTTTGTGCTGCAATGCTGCCAGCGTTCTGTTTCAGTGTCGTTCCCATCCCATTGTTATCACTAGGGCTCGGATCGATATGCTCGATAAAATCTCCAGATATGCTCGAAAACCATGTGTTTTATGCTCGATAGATATGCTCGAAAAACCCATTATATGCTCGATAGATATGCTCAACAAAAACATTATATGCGGTTAAATATGCAGAATATGTTCGAAAAGCACCGTTAAAAGCTAGAGAATGGAAAGTGAAACGAATAAAACAATAACATACCTTTATATACGAGCTTTATTTTCTTATTGTAAGTATGATACACTGCAATATACTCGCATTCAAGTTTTTTAAGTATATATAAGAGAAGTTTTCTTATAAAAGTTACAGTTTAAAGTTCATTTACAAAATGTTCAGAATTAGGTGAGTCAATGAAGTAGATCTGCATTGGTCTGTACAAAATGAATTTTTTCTATGTTTTCAGTTTTGAATGATTTTCTTAAATCAGTCAATAAAAGTTTCAATGACGAGAACGACCTCACTAAATGTTTAAAAAATGCGGCACTAGACTATTATTCGCACCAGATAGGCTTTTCAATAATTATTTCGATTTTCGGACCTTAAGGATGGTCAGGGCCCGAATTCGGGGGGGGGATTCGAAGAAAAACAAACTATTTAGACGAAAACCACAAGATTATGAATGTATATGCTTCTCTTCTGGAAACCGCGGTTTTATGCATTTATATGCTCGATAAATTTCAATTCTGTTGTTCCCAGAGATATGAAAATACCACCGAAAGGCTTCTTTCATTGTGTACTATTCAGGAAAAAATATGCAAATATGCTCGAATCCGAGCCCTAGTTATCACTTTTCACATTCACTCCAGGCAAATGCTGAGATAAACTGCAGGCCTCTACCCCAATCCTAGGCCCTAATATGAGGGATGCTTGCGGTTCTGGGAGATCGGATTATGAAGAAATGAAAGTCGACACTTAAGCCAAATTAAAGAGAAGTATTTATTATTATTATTTATTACTACTTAAAGTTCGTCAAAATAAGTCACCCATAGCGTTGTGGGGAACATCCCATTGTTAACGTTGGTGGCGAATTTAAACATTATCACCAATTCAACGTTGTCATATCGCTACAATGCAGACAAAATTTCGCTAAAAACAATACGGCGTAACTTACATTTTTCCTTACTTGATTCAGTTCTTGCCAGTCTTTTTGGAAGCCTTCATAGGGAGGTGAAAGGCTGCTTGGGCGTTTAGCTCTCGCAGTAAAGAAGCGCAGGTGTGCTCCATAAGAAGGGAGGTAGAGCGCAGTTCGCTACTGCTTTGGGGGTCCGGGCACAGACACCAAGAGCCCCCTGATGAGCCAGCCTGGAATTTCTAGGCAAAACCCCACACAAGACTTGGCATAAACCTCGAAAAGTTGCTGAGTTTTAATTCACTGGCCGTGAAAGCGAATATACCAACACTGTCATTCATTGCTGCAAATTTGAACGGATACTCTTAATGATATTACAATTGTACACGGAATCTACTTCAAAATCCCCTGATAGAACTCTGCAATTCTTTTGCACTATTTGTCTGCAGTGTCTAAATGACTGGACTAACGATATCCGTAAGGTCAGACGACCACGTCTTTTTGTGTTCAAAGAAGCGTTAAGTTGGAGTAAAGCGCGCGTGAATCGTGACGGAGATAAGCTATAAAGCACGAGAGAAGAGGAAGCAGCAATGGAGTGAAATGTATGCCTCCAGTGAGAGGAAACGGTAGCGCCTTATTTAAAATCGGAGCATAATAAACAAGGAACGTTCCTCTCAACGGTACGATGCGGTGCGGAAGAATACAAAAATTAAGTGGCGGTCTAATTTGCATGTCTGTTTGCTATAATGTGGATTTAATTCTCATTAGAATATTCCATGAAAAAGTTTTTTATGGGAATTATCTTGCTGTCGAGGAGGGTTGACGGCTTGAATAGGGAGTATTAGAAGCACGATCCCCCCACAGATAATAGCATGCAATTTCCTTCTTTCTAGCACGAAGGTTCTTCTTTTAAGCTATTCAAAAACATTCATACATTGCCTTATCTGTGGGAGTTAAGATTTGGAAGACTGGTCGATAGCAATTGCAGCACTGCCGTCTTCTTGTCTCAGCAATATTTTGTTTAATATATTAGAGACTAACACGCTATTCAACAGGAAACAAGGCTCTTAGTTATATTCTCGTGCTATTTTGTTTCCATTCGTCAACAAGACAGAAGCTACTTACTAGCCGCGGCAGCTCGTCCAAATGTGTTGGTATTGTTATCATTGGTTCCTTTATAGTACAGTACAGCTGGAATGGGTTTGTTCCAAAAACCGTGCTATAGTTGGCTTTTTGTAAATCGTAAGAAAAGCACAAAAAAGCTTGACTCTAAATTTCGGAATAATTTGTAGTATCATGTTGTCGTAAAACTCAAAAAAAAAAATGAAAAGCGTATTCCTCTGAATCTACGTATTTTTAAGAAAAGTTTTTTAAACAAAAACTGTTGAGGACATTGTCACCTAAAATTTGTCTAATTGAGGTCATGCCATACGTTTTGAAATGCAGAAGCTAGGTGGTGCCAAAGTTTCCAAAAGAGTGTTTTTTTCACTTTTTTGTCCTAGAAAAAATGTTTTTTTTTTTTTCACAAAAGAGTGAATCACAAATTTGTTCCTCTAAAAATTGTCTGCAACATTTATTTAAACGTTTGTTTCCTCTGACTTACCGTTCCAAAGTTATAGCGCAGCAAATGCAACGCTGCGTAGTCAAGGCTACTATTGTTACTGCGGAGAGAGCGGTGGGCATAGTTTAGACCGGGACCGGTGTCGGACAATTTTCACACTTCGGCAAAACCTATCTTCTAACTTTGTGGATTCAATCGTCGTACTATAAGAGTACAACGTGTGGAAAATCAGCCGCCAGATTGAACTGCAAGGCACCGAAATCATACCTGACATCCTGGTACGCAGGCATGACGACTGGCAGAGCGGGACACCCCTGCAGCACTCGGAGTAGTAGCGAGGCAGGGCGTATATGCTGACTGGAGCGTGCGGCTGCTTCCCACCAGCCCTGAGCCGTCGGGGCTGTCCATTCCAACATGTACGGTACTCGCTACTTCGCATTGATCTATATGAGAGATTCGCCCCATGATTTCGGAGCCTTGCAGTTCAATCTGGCAGCTGGTTTTCCGCACGATGTCCTCTTATAGTACAACGATTGCGTCCACAAAGTTTCAAGATAGGTTTTGACCTGTCTTACCTGATACTTCCCTTGTGAGTAATTGGGATATCTGTACTAGTCTGTGTATTTGTTATTGAGGCCAAAATTTGGGTTGGAGGAAGCCGTGGCCTGGACGAAATCCAGAATATACACTGTGTTTAACACTTACACTAATCGGCCAGCATTGGGATAACTAAGCAAACGTCTGGGAAATTTCACCTACCTAAGCAAGACAGATCTTCCACATAAATTTGAGGGCCGACCGCAGAGTACAAATTATGGGAAATATTTTTCGATTAATCGTGGTATTGGTAGTTCGAACTCATTACCTGCCACAGTCTTAGAGCCTTTCCCCAAACACATTCATGTGTTTAAGAGAAGACATTTTGTTTAAATACTACGATGAAATTTCTAGAGTTCCCAAAACGCGAATTGTGAATATTGAGTTTGATATTATGGTTGGTAATTTTGTGTAATTTTCTTCCACCAGGGAATTACCCAATTTGTAAATAAAATGTGTAATTTCGCTTGAAATATAAGTGGGAGAAGCCACATAAAATCACTTCTAACATGGCTGACATAGGAATCGAACCCACACCTTTTCAGTTTTCCATCATGAGGCTGTGTGAGAATAATTCCATCCCTCAGACCAGAATAAAATCCATGACAGAGTTGGGAGTTGAACCCGGACCTACGCGGTGACTGTAAGCAATGCCATTTACTACTCCACGACATGGACTGTCCAAAAGCGACTGGAGGTGCAATGCTAGAAAAGGCCTACTCTGATGTGTAATGGTTACTTATTGTTGTTTTAAGGGGTCGAGCAATGAGGTCATTATATTGGTTTAGTTTTCATTGAGCTATACTTGGGTTTTGCAAAGTTAATTTACCGTACCTGTTAACCCCGCGACGAAGCCGTACTAGTTAAATACTGCACCATGGCCACGCGGACAGCTGGAGCAAGTCCAGAAATCGCAGTTTCGAACCCCGGCGCTGACAGTGGCTACCCTGTGTGTAGTATTTCCCCAGGCGTATCCACACTCCCTTCAGGCAAATAGTGGTATAGTACCTTACTTCAAGCCGCGGGACACCTACCACATCCCTGTCCCGAATACAGTTACACACACTACAATATTTATTTCATCAATACAGATTATCAGACAAGTTTAACACACCTCCAACTACATGGGGCTAATAACCAGAATGTCTCAAGCCCATAGAATGAAATAATTACAACAATATTGGAAGAATGCACATGAATAACGAACTGTTAGACGAATATTTGCAACATGTTAGTTAAATTGTGATTTTGTCAGATGAAAGGGATCAAACGCCCCAAAATATGAAAAACATTTTGAATTAAAAATACACAATTTCTTCTCTTTCCTTCTTCTACGACTTCTTCAACTTCTTTTTATTTTTTGCTTTCATTTGGCGGATGATAGAAGTCTCAATTCCTTGCATCAATATTTAGAAGATCACCACAATCCATCGCAAATCCATTTTAGAAACAATTTCTAATGTTTAAAATTTATGTATTTTGGACCTTTAACTTTATTCCAAATTATTTGTAAGGATATCCTTTTTTATTTCTACTGCTTAAACGCTATTTTGAACGCTGAAGAAGATATCATTGTATATTGAAACATCCTTGTTTAAATATTCTATTACTACATAGGAGTATGGACAAGGCGGATTGTATAATAGTACATTATGCAACGAGCCTATAATCGCGAGTTTTATAATTTCCATACGAGTGTCTTAATTACCATTATAGGCGAGTTGCATACGACTGTTTATGTTCGACGATAATTATAACTTTATTATATGTTTTAACATAAATATTCATAAATATCTGTTGAGAGTCAGCTACTTGAATTTTCTGATCGCAGAGCGAGTGTTGGGTGTTATATCTCTGTCTTTCATGATCTTTGAACGACCGACGCAGGCGCTCTGTGTGCTTGCAATGCCATATGGTGGCCGTATGTTTACATCTGCCTCCCCTCAGTAATATTGTCACTGGAGTTGTTTGAAGACAATGAATGCGCTGTGTAGAAATTATATTAAGGTACAGTGCTATTTGTTGTCTCATATTTGCCAGTTTATTTACGCGAACATATGGACGGTGCGTATTCCATGTCGGTAATTTATTATAGTTCGATGTTGTGTTTATGTCCGACATGTTGGATTTTGAGTGCACGCGTGAAGGTATCGTTACCTAATTGGTCAATGAACGAGCTCTGATTGGCTGGAGAAACTGTATCATAATGAAAAAGAGTGTTATAATGACCATCATTATGATACAGTTTTCTGACCCATAATAGTGAGGGTCGAACATAAAACACTTTATTTCCAATTTTCGTTCTTCATTTTTATTTTTATTTAGTTTTGGTATTTGTTTTGATGGTGCCCCCTGAACTAGTGGAATTTAACTATAGGAGATTAACAATCCATCGAGTCGGACGGGAATCAAATCCTGGGTCCTTCGGGCCATAGCCTAACATACTAACAGGTTAGCCATGGGACCCGTTTATATTAGGATAGTGAGCCACCTCGTGTAACACAGAAAATGATTGAAAATCGACCTTTCTGTGTTATTTCGTTCATTACACACTATCTTTTTTCTTACTTGTTTACTGGCTGCGTGGCTCAGCGGTAACGTTCTCGTTTGTTGTGCCCAAGGTTGCAGGATTGAATCCTGGTGCAGTTAGCTGGCATTTGAGAGTGCACAATTGCGAGGGAGCCATTGACTGGCACGTTAAAGATCTCCTTCGGAGGAAAATTCTGGCACCCCGGCGTTTCTAAAATCCGCAGTAGTTAAAAGGGACGTGAACCCAATAACATTATTATTAATCTTACTTGTAGTTATATGAATTATTGTAGGACGTGTTGATTCAATTACGTGACATTATCCAGATAGTGAGGTCTAGTAGTTTGTTCCGGGGCAAGACTATACTTGATAATTCATTCACAGTTTTATAACTTTGTCACTGTAATATAAAGCTTCGAGAGACGTGGCGACAAACACATGCACATTCTACATGTGAATTAAAGCACGAGAATGCAGCGACTCTTCTTTAATGACGACTCTGCGCGAACCACAATCTCCTCCTCCATCTTAGAGCGGACATAAAGAAGATTGAATCTCAGCCGTTTCCCTGGGGTTTACTTCTTTCACGACGAGCACTCCAGAAGCACAGTTTCACGGTCTGATGTGTACAGATTGTTGCAGAGAATATGGACATTTTGATTCGCATGGAGCAGAGCCAAGGGAGTGGCATAAGCTTACATTTCTTCCCCCAAAGTAATAATTCTATGATGAAATATATTTCCGGTTTAACTGTCGTTCCACAAAGAATGTCAGATGGACGGAGATAAAACAGGTAAATTCACATCGTATCAGAATTACTGCGGTTGCTTCTTCATTTACGAACAGGGGCACCATTATAATACACTTGCAATTGTGTTTTTTTTTTGTCTGGTGTGCGGTAGGTTTTTCCAGATGTATTTGGTATGAGTTCGAATTGGGATAGCTATCCGAAAATGTGAGTTATCAATGGCCTTTTTAACAATAACCCATGTCACTGCAGCCCATGAAGGGCCTAGGCCTACTAAGCGAACGCTGCCCAGCCATTGGGCCCGCATATATTGGAGTGACGCGTGGTCAGTGCATCGGTGCCCCTCGGCCGTTAATCTTGGTTTTCGTGACCGGAGCACTGCCTCGCTGTCAGACAGCTACCCAATTGTCCTTGCGAGGCTGAGTGCACCCCGTTCCAGCCCTCACGCCAGTTTCTAAAATCCTTGACGGAGCCGGGAATCGAACCTGGGGCTTCCGGGTGAGAGGCAGGCACGCTACACCTACACAATGGCCTTTTTAGTGTTATAATAATAACCTACTGCATTCAAGAAGAGATTTTGTGAGAACAAGAAGGCGAAAACCATCAAGCCAAACAAGTTCAAACGCACTCTATGAATGGGTATAACGAATTATTATTATTATTATCATTATTATTATTATTATTATTATTATTATTATTATTATTATTATTATTATTATTATTATTATTGTATTATAATTACTATGAGTACATTGAAGTACCCGTCCTATAAACATCTTGTACAGTGAACATTGTGACATGACGATCCCCCAATGCCGTATCACGGACCAAGCTTATCACAGTGGTACTGTGTATTACCCGTCTATGGAAATCACTGAAAATGTATCTCCAATTTATCACTATGTACGAGGAAGTGCATTCTCAAGACTGGCCAATTCGCATGTAGGATAGAAATTATATTGGGAGATCCTTTCTTTTCTCAAGTAACGAACGTGTCCACTACTGACTCGCCCACTCGTTAGTCATCCGGGAATGTCAATATTACATCACTGCCCGCTCCTCTCTTTGCTTGCCTCTCACCAAAGCGGACCGGGTTAGAATCCTGATACTGCGTGGGAGATTTTCGAAGTGGCTCCAAGCCACGAGCCACACGTGGTGTGAACTTCATATCAGGTGTCATTGGAATGAGCAATCGGGGGCTTGGGCATCGTGGTAATTTCAGCCGCGTTATTTTGGGTGTGTTTAGAATTTGTTGGATAACCTGTGTCACAGTGGTGTCTGCAGTCGATTGTGCGCATGTGTGTGTTCAATGTAGGCTAGTATTGGGAAGGAGGTGGCCTTATATTTGGAACCATTTTTCCGGAATAGAACTGGGAAACAACAAGAGGAGGGTTCGATTCCCCCCTCAGCCATCCTTCCCAATCCTATCCCCAATTTACAAATACTCACATTAATACAGACATCACATTAACACAGCTTATCACACAAATTTAAAAAAAAAACACCAAAATACACTGCGCTATATGACAACGATGTCTCAGCCCTTAACATAAGCCACAACAATGAATTTTTTGGGCTGGGGATCAAGCCGAACTTTGCGTAATACATTTTGCGTTAAGTTATACACATGTAAGTGTGACGATCTACAGCGCACCCTGCCCCTTGTGGGAGTGCGCAGATACTGTCCGCATCTCATTGCTGCATTTCTTGTTCTGGATATGTACTTGTCCCCGTAACTTCGATGCAAAAATAGTTAACTTTGTGTGTCAACAACGTTATAGAGAAACTGGTTTACAGACCTATCCTCATGCAAATTACATGTGTTGTAAACACGTGCTCACCTGCAATATAACCTTGTTAAAAATGTTAACAGGTATTCATCATTTAGATCTGAAAAATATTATCCATGACATGTTGCTCCTCAGGGTAGCAAATGAATTTTCTTTCTCTTTACTCCTCAAGAACAGAGGATGCCACTCTCAAAGATCACCGGTCTTTAGATTTAAATACGATTATAAATTACTCGATAATGGATAGTTCACTTGTGACATCTCTGCGGAATTTATTTACGAGCTATTATTCAGAGAGCTTGAAGTGCTTGAACCCTAACTCAACATAGCTTATGTTGGTTGACTCGTTGGGGTACTCTGATAACACTTCATATGCGGGTTCAACTAGAAATGGAACGAGATTGATTGGTGATTGCATAAAGTATATTGAAAGTAATTGGGGAACGATTAATGAAGTACAACTGAATGTACAGCAAAGAGAAATACACATATTTCGGCTTTACAAGGGTAATATTTAGACTCGTTTCCCTTGCATGCTCAGCTTTAATGTGGAGATTTTCAATAAAATAAGCCTTCTAATGTTTCATACTTTTTACCATTACTCTTATTGCTTTTTATATTCAGACCGCTTGCGTCTGTCTGCTTTTTAATTGGCTTCAATATCCTTTGTACGTCTCTATTACTTTAAAGATATGAATGATGAATCTTTTTTCACGAAAATCACTTCATTTGGAGTTTGTAAACATGTGTTTATTTTATTGTGCGTTTTTATTCCACTTGGAGCCAAATAAAAGAGTGCATATACCATATGAGGGGCCAGGCTCATTAGATTGGCTTAACAATATCCCGTCAGGAGAGGCATGGGGATCATAACATAGATTTAAAAAGTAAACCTAAAATGCTTATATGACTTAAAATTTCGCATATGTCATGCATGTGAAAACTAATGTAACACAGTGAAAAAGAAGTGGAATACATTATTTACACAATGCCGCTGTCACAAGAGACTGTGCCTTCCTCTCCCACCCCTCGTTTCAAAAAGAGACAACCGTATATAATGCAGTATTCTAACGTTTTCAGGGAAGAGAAATGTAATATTGGAGAAAATATATTAGGGAGAGGAAATATTTCTGAAACATTGTGTATCGTGAAAATCAGTGGCATCGACTTGACAAAATTATTGGGATGCTCTTGCAGCATAAGATCATTTGGTTTAATCAAGTTCAAATCAGGGGCGTATATAAAAAAAAATTCGGGGGGGGGGCTGACTATCCTGGAAAATTGTGAGTATTCTCAGGGGATTGTCACCGCAAAATATCCAGAAATATCAACCAGTATAACTTTGTGTAATTATTTTAGATAAGATTCAAACTGTATATAGACTACAAATATTACTGGCGATCCAAAAAATGTTGTAAAATAAAACACAACACACAAATACAATTTTATACTTAATGAATTTTCTATTTTGATCTATGGAGTATGAATGGCAAATATCTAAATATTTGTCAGTTTACTATAAAGAAAGGTAAACAGTTTTTTTACAAGTTGATAATTTATTTCTCAAAAGTACCCTAAGTTACTGTGGAATTCACAGTTTTGCCTCACTGGGCGGAGTGTACCCCGTTCCAGCCCTCAGACGAGAATTAAAATTTCTTGGCAAAGCCGGGAATCTAATTCGGGCCTCCGGGGCGGCAGCCAAGAATGCTAGCCACTAAACCACGAGTTAGTACAATTTCAATCTTATTATTGTTCTTAACTTAGCCAATAAGTTAAGATTAGGGTACAACCAAATTTAAAATTATTTTATGCTCTTACTAAAGCAACAATATATACAATAAAAAGAACCTGTCTATCAATGCAAAATTACGACATTTTAATACTGTTGTTAGACCAGTCATCTTGTACGGCATGGAAACTACAAATATAACCGGAATGGAGAATTTGCTCAAGATAGAAAGAAGAATTTTAAGAAGGATTTATGGTCCTAGGAAAACACAGGAAGGTTATAGACTGAGATCGAATGCAGAAATTTATAGTAAAATCGACAACCTTGAAGTGATGATCAGAAAACGGCGACTTCAGTTCTACGGACATATGGTCCGCATGGATTGCTCAAGGTTAAACAAACAAATTATTGATAAAATCTGGAACTATAAAGGACAAGGAGGCTATGTAAAACAAATGAAAGAAGAATTTCAAAAATTCAAAATTACTGAAGAAGATTGTCTAAATCGAATAGAGTACAGAAAAAAAAAATTGGTCTCAAAATTCTTGTCGGGGAGAAGAAAAATTTCAACAGAGGAGAATGGACTGCTGAAAGAAGAGCTGCACAGTCGACCAGGATGAAAGACTTCTGGAGGAGAAAGAAGGAAACTAGACCTATAAAGAAGTGATATTTGCGTGGTCATTGTTGGCCTGTCCGCGGTGTATATATATAAAGCAACACTTTCTTAATTTTTATTGGCTTTTTTCGGGGGGGGGGGGGGGGCTGAAGCCCCCCTCAGCACCCCCCCCCTCCTTATATACGCCCCTGGTTCAAATACAGGTTGTAAGAGAATATTGTAAGGGGTGGAACAAACTGGCTCATTTACCGCCTACCGACATTATTTTCCAAACGTCAGTGATGGCATGCTGTGTGATATCTCGGATAATTAAAGAAAGCTTTCCAGTCAGTCAACACAAATTGTACCCAATTACATTAGGCGGGAGGCAAGTATTTGTTGCACCCTTTCAGTCATTATCTCCCAGGAAGTGTACATTATATGAGTTGTTGGTTGGTTCCTTAGTTTAGGGGCTGCGACAACGCGGTCATGTAGCCCCGTGTACTTTGGGTGTGTGTAGAATCTGTCTGATAACCGGTGTTAATTGTGATGACTGTATTAGTGTGTGTATCTGTTTTTAATTCAAGTGAGGACTGCAGACATTTAATTTCAAGTAGTTCCTACTTTTGCCGCCAAACGCCACCGTCAACGACTACTAGGGCTAATTCAGAACTTAGCTACTAGACGCCACCGCAGTCGGCTCTTGGCAACGAACGTAGCAACCTAAGAGCGTTGTTTACATTCTTAACCTATACAATTTAGTTTCACACAGGTGTAATTAGTGGAAAGTTCTTTAACATGCCATAAATCTATGACATGGGACCGCCGGCTTTACTTCCCCTCCGAAGGAAGGCATACTGAGGGATTTTTAACGCTCTTAAAAAATCCGACGGCTTCGGCCGGGTTTGAACCCGCTATCTTGGGCATAGACGCTCAGCATGCTACCGACTACGCCACCGAAGCCGCTTCATTATATGAGTGCTATAAGAACATCTTACATATGGTTTGCCTATCTTTCACGAAATGGTATGAACTAGTAGTGTTAGTATAAAAGTAAAAGTCCCAAAAGTTACTAAACGTCGTTCAAATTTTGATTATTTTATTTTAATGTCTCCGAATGGCATTTAAAATTCTAAATATCATTGATACCAACATAAATGTTTAGTGGTAACATAAAATCACTAGAAAGGTACAAAATTCCATTTCGTTTCGGATGTTTTACTTTAAAGAGCTCTGGTGATCTAAGCTGGTTACCAAGGGATTTCGATTAATTAATTGGCCGGATGGCAGTATAGTAATATTTGATTTTTGCATTCATGGATATAGATGTTTTATTATAGATTTTTGTTTGTTAGATGATAGGCCATTTCAATTGTATTAATGAGTGACGTGATGGCTTCCCTTTCGGACGTGTTAGGTTCTATTCATTCACCAAGTCACTTAAAATATGTCAACCCGATTGATGTTTCCATACGTCGCTTCTAGCTTATTATATTTATTATTATTATTATTATTATTATTATTATTTTATTATTATTGTTATTGTTATGTTATTTTATTATTATTTAAATTTGGTTTTGATACATAATTGCTATAATATATTTCAAAGATACTACTGTGGAATTATGATATTATTGTGTAACATGAAAATTATGCGAATAACGAGTGAAATAAATTCCACCATATTGCATGATATCACAGAAAATAGATGGCTATAACTTTTTACTCACGTTTCGTACAAAAGAGAGACCCATTGTGTCACAGAAGCTAATGAAACTTGGAGGAAGGAAATAGTTCTATTACCTCTGGGATTAATAACGGTCTTTATGTGTAGCTTGGTTGTTTATGACAGATGCTCTTTCAGTCCTTGTTACTGATGTCACATATTAATCAAATGCAGCATTTGTGTTCGTGTATGAAGCGACAGTTAGGTACGCTCATTAACACAAAGCGCGTTCTGCTTGCAAATGCTCGTTCTCCACAGGGAGGAGGCTTAGCATTGTTGCTCATTTCTTTCGTGCCTGTGCTTGGTTTATGGGCAAAGGATAGTTTCATGGGCATACAGTACTATTCAGGTTGGAAGAGACACGAAAATTCGTGAGGGAAACTCGTAAAAAGAATATACCTCTTCATTGCTCTTGCAGGTTTTATACCTCCCACCATCCAAATTCCACAATTGGAAAGACGGAAAACACGACCATGAAGAGAGTTGAGAGTACTTGCATTGGGCTTCGCCACTTTGTTTTTAACGTGAATATTCTTTTGGACTGGGGGTTTATCTGGAATAGTGTCATATAACTAGACTCCATGGTAACCATGGCAAGAGGTGTTGTATACTAGGTCAGTAGCGGCATCTATATGCTATATGAACACAACCTCTCAGTTAGGTCTTAGTTACGTGTGGTTAGTGGTTTTATGCATACTAGGTCAGTAGCGTCATCTATATGCTATAAGAACACAAGCTCTGAGTTACGTGTGGTTCGTTCATCTACGTATTCTAGCTCAGCAGCGTCATCTAGAAGCTGCTGTAAAAACACATGTTCTTAGTTACGTGTTTTTTGATCATCTATGTATACTAGGTCAGTAGCGTTATACCAGATGGCTCATCTGGCCCGTACAATCTACCTATAAGTGACCCGCTTACACTACTGCTGTATGCGGTGTATAATATCTAATTGCCACAGGGGGACGCACTGCATGCTGGCAGATTAGGTCAGAATACAAATAGATAAGTCCGTACGACCGCTCGCTGCATGTTCCTCAGTCTAACCGTCTAATGCGCCCCATTGCATTATGAAACCTCGCATTTGAGAGCGTAATATGCTCATATGTGGTACAATAACACGACAGTTGCTGGCAACATATTGACAAGGGCTAATGCATTCAGCAACAACGTGTACACGGACTTCATACTAATCTATGGAGAAGCTGGTCGCAATGCCGTCGAAACAAGAGGTTTCATAACGCAATGGGGCGCATTAGACGAGAGCACTGATGAACATGTAGCGAGAGGGTGTCTGGTTGTTATATCTTGGCATTCTGACGTAACCTGCTAGCATTAAAGGATACCCCTTAGGATTTCAGTTATTAGACCTCCCGTTCATCATTAGTAGGATACTTTCTGGACACCTAAAATTAGATTGAACGGGGCAAATTAGCCACTTGATTTATAGGTTGCTATAAAACACAAACTCTTATTTACGTATTTTAGTTGCGTGTTGTTTGTTCATCTATGCGTACCAGGTCAGTAGCGTCATTTACACGCTGCTATTAGAAGGCACACTCTTAGTTACGTGTTGTTTGTTCATCTAAGCGGTCTAGGTCAGTGGCGTCATGTATACGCTGCTAAAAGAAAGCACACTCTTAGTTACGTGTAGTTTGTCTCAAAAGTGTGAAGATTAAAATGTAATTGTTTTGCTCATGACTTTAGAAACGTTTATAAAACTGAAGTGCCGGTGCCTACACATCAGAAGAAGTTTTGTATTGCAACAAACATTACGAAAAATAAACACACGCACTTTTGAGGCTCCCAACTTAACACGCCAAATTCCTTCTCTCTGTATTTTGTAATTCTCCTTCCGGGTATGAATAAATACTTCATGATAATTCTGAAAATGCAGTCCCCCAATATCTCGCACAAGCTCTGAATCATGGCGAACAAGGAATATGCAAAGCATTTTTTGATGTGTATATTTTGCAACATTTCTGAGAAACCCGCAGTGGTAGCTATGCGTTAGCAAATTACGCAACACAGCAAAAAACGTGGTACTTGCAACTTTAAAAAAGCAGATACAACGTTCTTCAAGCAGCTGGACGATTCAACTATATTTTCGAGTAACTTGGTGCGGTAACATCATCATCTTCATTTCTCCTTTACCAGCTGACACTGGGTAGGGGCAAATATGGTTCCTCTCCACTTAGTTCCGTCGTTCCACCATTCCTCTTCTGACACGGTGTTCCAATCCAGGCTCCGTTTTCTAATGCTATACTTCACCGAGTCCATCCAACGCATTCTTGGTCTTCCTCGTCCTCTCTTCCCTGTCATCCGTCGTCCCAGAGCTCTTCTTGGTAGCCTTACTTCATTCATCCGTTTTACATGTCCAAAACATCTCAATCTTTTTGCTCCAGTTTGTCATTTAGTTTCTGTACTCCCAGTTCTTTCCGTATATCTTAATTTCTCACTCTGTCTCTCCTCGTTTTCTGGACCATACTTCTCAGGAATCTCATATCAGCTGCCCGTACTCTTCTCTCATCCCTCTCAGTCATTGTCCAAGTTTCTGCTTCATAATATGCTTTCTACATAACTTATTTAGTCTTAATTGATATATCCTTGTTCCATACTAGTCCCCGTACTTGTTGGTAGAAAGCACTCCCGAGTTGTATTCTTCTGCTAATTTCCAAATATAGTCTTCCATCTTCAGTCAGTTCACTTCCCAAGTATTTGAATTGTTTCACCACTTACAATTCCTTATCTCCGACTTTGATTACTCCTTTTCCTTCTTTCTTACCTCTACTCATCACCACTGTTTAATTTATTGAAAAGGAAAATCCACAGCCTGCTTCCAGTCTCCGACCGGGTCAGGAATGGAATGAATGAATCCCCTATCTAGCGGCGAGGATATGAACTGTGCCGGCTGCCGAGGCCTGACGCACTCCTCTGGGGCAATGATTAAATGAATGACAGATGAAATGAAATGATAGTGGAGAGTGTTACTGGAATGAAATTTTGACAGGGACAACCGGAGTACCCGGAGAAAAACCTGTCTGCCCCCGTTTTGTCCAGCACAGATCTCACATGGAGTGACCGGGATTTGAACCACGGACCCAGCGGTGAGAGGCCGGCGTGCTGCCGCCTGAGCCACGGAGGCTTGTTTAATTTATTATAATACACATTTAAGAACTTCTTTTGAAAACATTATTACATATTTTCTGCTTTTAAGTTCATAGAACGTTAGCAGGGGAAGAAGGGTATCTAAGAGGGAGTGTGGAGTAGATACCCTAGAATTCGTAACCAGTTTCAAATACTTGGGTGTTGTGCTACAAACGTCCGGAACCACTTTCTCCCTACATACGTATACAAGATCGAGTGATTGCTGCATCCCTAAACTACAAAGTATATCCCTGCCAACTACGATACCACTGTTCAAGGTCAAAGTAATCCCTGCCGCCACATATGGAATCCAACTAATATGCCCTTATTTGACGGTGAATAATTTTTAGAAACTAAAAAACGTTGAAACTAGATAGGCTATCTAAAAAAGGCTCTCTCAATCTCAAAAGTCACAAGAAACAGCTATGTCTATATAATAGCGCAGGAATCCATCATTATCGTAGACATAAGACACTGATCCGGACTAACGAAAACGCAAGCATACAAGACCGTCACCGAGGAGAGACAGAACCAAGCCAGCGAGATTCCAAGAGAAATAATGGAAACAGAATCGATGAAAACAGAAACTTGAAAGGGACCAAAATTTGAACTTCGCCACCAGTATACACGATTGACCACCCATGGATTCCATGGGAAGATATGACAGAAGAAATCATACCATGAACCCTAGTGTGAAAACAGAACTCTACCATTAAACACGCTAACTAAAGACTGGTGATAAACCAAACTCAAATTTATGTACCCATTGTGATTAATAATGCTATTAAAATCTACATATTTCTAAAGCGTTAACTACATAAATATCTAGGCCATGATGATCACAATCTCAACTGTTACTCTACAGACAATAATTTAATTATTCGACCATGAATGTTCGTCCTGAGGAACTCGTCTCAGCAGTTGGTCTGATAAGTACTGTCAGTCTTGTTTAGCAGCCAACTCACTGAGCTGGTCCTAGTGGGGGCTTTGTGAGTCATTAGGGCCGGAAATCGGTAGTGGTCGGGCCCTTTCACTAAGTACTTACTTGCTACTTTGCACGAGGTTTCACAGAAATCGATGCTTACAAGTTCAAGTGTTTCATATCTGGGGCATAGATATTCCAAACCAAGGAAAGAGAGAGTGAGATCATTATATAAAAGTTACCTCTGCTCAACAATAGGAGGTTCACTAACCTATGGTATTTCTCTCGTGAACGCTAATTAGTTTTTTGATTGATTAATTAATTAATTAATTAAACTTGTATTCTCCCAAGAAGATAAGATTTTTTCAGCATCCTCATTCATTCATCTTGCAACAAGTGGTGGAACATTCAACTGCCTATATCATTTAAGCGCAAGAAATTATAATAACAGGTTAGCTCCAATCCTCCTGGGTTTGTACCAGGCATGCAATCAAGCAAGCGACCAACCCAGCAATCAAGTAAACAAGTTTTATCGTATGGGAAACCAAGTTATAATTCTGGCATTTAAGTCACAACTGACAACTTACCAATATTGATAAGATGAAATTGTATGCTATCTGTATAAAACTCTCTTGCATTTTGTGTTCTGCTATTAATGCATTGCCTCTTAATACAGAATTTTTACGTGAAACTCGTGCTTGTGCAGAAGCTCACATATAATCCAATACGAGTTCAAATTATCCATACACTGTATACACGTTATTTCCTCCTGTCTAATGATTCAAGAGTTTAAATGATAGGTCAAACACCTAGGCTATTTATACAGTATATTTTTTAGGATGAGTCATTTCCCCTAAGTTTTAAACCTCTCACTTACGTAGTTTTAGAGGCACACACACCGTTAGGAATCCTTCAACCCTCACTTTCTACCGCCCTTTCATCTCGATTACACCATATTGAAAACACTCAGACACGTGTATGTTTATTTTTAGCCTATTTTCAATTTTGAAAAAATAGGCTTATGAGATCACCTTTTGTCCGTGTGTGTGTGCGTGTGTGTGTGTGAGGTGTGTGTGTGTGTGTGTGTCCCTAATAAAATCTAAACAGCTGGAGCGATTTCAGTGAAACTCGGTAAGTTCATGGCACTATTCCCGGTGACCTCGACCGTGCCCTTCAAATCTTGTTACGTCTCACCAATCCAACATGGCGGCTGTGCGAAATATTTCACTAGCATTCAATATCTCCGAAACTATTACCGATATCGTCCTGAAATTGTGTACGGTGATAAAAGGCACTACTAAAAGTTCACCGATGAGTTTCTTATAAACCTGGTGACTAAAGAACCAACATGGCGGTCAAGCGAAGTTGAGATTTTAAATACACTTTTCTCGCGATTTAACTATCCAAACGTAATGAAACTTGGTACAGCAAATGTTTATACACATTGTAATGCACTGGAGTCTAATTTAGTTCAATTGTTTACATAACCTCAAAATAGCGGCTGTGCGAAATATTTCACGGACATTCTATATCTCCGAAACTATTACAGATATCACCCTGCAATTTTGTACGGTGATAAAGGGTACTGATACAAGTTTACCTATGTATATTTCATAAATCTGTAAAGTACAAAACGAACATGGCGACCAAGCGAATTTGACATATTTTAATAGACTTTTCTCGTGATTTAACTCTCTGAGCGCAGTAAAATGTGGTACAGTAAATGATTTTGCAGATTTTAATGCACTGCCATCTAATTTAATTCAATTGTTTACATATCCTCAAGATGGCGGCTGTGCGAAATTTTAAAATTAAGTTTTTATTTCTAGTGTCGTAATCATGCGATCGAAGTGAAAGTTTGAATAATGAACCTAGGCAATAATTGTCCCTGAATGGTACATAACTCTATGGCCTATACATATAACAATCCTAAATGGCGAGCTTCCGAAATATTTAGACGGTTCTCAATATCTAAAAATCTTTTACAGCAACCAAACTGAATTTTTGTATGTTCATAGAGACTATGAACATATGTTCACCTATAGGACTTTCAGTAACCTGGTGAGCACAAATCCAACATGGCGGCGACGCGAAGTATAAATATTTAAATGGACGTTTCTCGCGAATTAACTATCCGAGTGCCGTGAAACGTTGCACGTTAAATGCTTATACAAATGTTGATCCACTGGCATCTAATTTATTTCGATTGTTTGCATAATCACAAGATGGCTGCAGTGCGTAATTTTAAAATCTCGTTTTTACTTCTTGTGTTCTAATCATGCGATTGAAGTTTGAATACCACACGTACACAATAATCTTAATGTAATAGTACAAAAATAAAAATCCAACCTGGCGACCATCTGAAATATATAGACGGTTCTCAGTATCTACGAATCTGTTACAGCAATTAAACTGAAATTTTGTATGTTGATGGAGGCATATAACATGAGTAGGATATATGAAAATAGGCTGTATAGTTCTTCACGGAACTACTTGTTAATGGTTACTTTATAATCCGAGTATCACATCTCCAAATGAAACCATTCATGAGATATATTAAATTATTTATTTTATTGATTCCACCTTGTCAATACTATACATGGTGTTTCTTCTTTATCTTCCTTCGTTACGGCGAACTAAGGACTACGTCATGTCAACTGTTTCTTCTGCATTTTAATGTTGGCCCAGTACTCTTTCATTCGCAATCGATGTTGTTCCTTTCTCTCTGTTGTCGTGGTGTTTATTTATTTATTTTTCTTGCGAACACTATGAAGAAAATATATCCTTTGAAACACAATAAATAATGTAATACGTTTCATAAATAGAGAAATGAATGGGAAAAGGTTAAAATATTAGGTACATTTTCTTTATCACAATGTCCAGGTGTATTTAACATACCCATTCTATCCTACGAAGCCACGACTGGATTATAGGAAATTGGAACAAATTTATATTTGAGACATATGATGGCGAATCCCGCACCATAAAGCTATTATCTACAATTCAACTACATTAAGTGAGTCGTCCAGTTGCAAAACTTGTTTAATCCACTTGTGAGTAAGGATCATGAGGTACAAGTATTTATTTAATTAGGTTGTTGTATTTTATTTTACTTTATTTTATTTTGTTTTATTTTGTTTTGTTTAATTTAATTCGTTTTATTTTGTTTTAAATTGTTTTATTGAATTTTTTGTTTTGTTTTGTTTTATTTTTTGTTTTTTGTTTTGTTAATTTTGTTTTATTTTGTTTTATTTTGATTTTGTTTTGTTTATTTTGTTTTATTTTATTTTGATTTACCAGAAAACAAAAATAAAATCAAAAACAAAATACACGAAGCAAAAAGCAAAATTCAAAAACAAAAGCTGAAAACAAAAAAACAAGAAACACAAAGCAGAAAGCAAAATTTTAAAAAATAGCAGAAATCAATCACAAAACCAAAACCAAGAAAGAAAAGCAAAATGTAAAATTCACAAGCAAAAGCACAAAGAAAACACAAAACCAAAAACACAAAGCAAAAAGAAAAAACTAGAAAACAACAAACACAAAAGATACGCGAGGCAAAGTCCAGACAAACGTTTCTCATGAAAATGATTCTTATTCACAAGTGGATTAAACGAGTTTTGCAACTGGACGACTCAAGTGTAATACAACCCGTAACTTCTGATAAATAATTTGCACAGTTACAATTACATAGAAGGTTGCATTTTCACCCACAGTGTCCAAGGTTATGGGATATAACCCTAGTGCAGTCGGTTGGTATTTGTGGGCACTGAAATGTGATGGACCCATGCCCTGTAATCTGTTAAAAGATCCTTTTCAAGGCTTAGTCCAGTTAGTCAGTGTCTTTAAAATTGTTATCAGTGAAAGAGGAACGCTGAATCCACAAACCTATTATTTATTTATTTATTTATTTATTTATTCAGATATTTATTGAGAGTTTCATGGCCAAAAATACTAGATACAGTATATTGAATTCCAAAGCAAAAATATACTGTGTAATGCTATTTAACATTCATTTGTTTACCTAAGACCTTAGGTAAAGAAAGTGTTTGTGTGAATGAGAAAGGGAAAAGTGGGAAATCTTATAGAGTCATATTAATTATTATTCTGTGAGTGGAACTTCTATTTCCTTCGTTAGCAAGCATATTTATAAAAGTGTAGTAATCACACAATATGATGCATGCTTTGCATTCCTTGCAGGCGAAGCGTGGCTCGTTTGATATAGCAGACTGTGCCACAATCTTAAATTACATCGCCGCCTCAACAAAGCGTTGAGTTTGGCCTGAACAATATAATTCAATCAACTCTATAGAGGGAGCTGGCTGGGAATGAGCTTCATGTCGTATTGTAGCTCTGCTCCCATGTTGGCCTTCCACTTCACAGAATACTGTGTGCCCTTCAATAGTGTTAGGAAGATTAAATCAATTGTCCACTAGGGATTCATTTCTACTGGTGTAGGTGGCTTTCATAGAGCCAATTGCAGCATTAGGATCAATCGGTGCCACTAGCAAAGCCGCATTAAGTTGTTAAAGGTTAAACACTGAACTAAATGTCGACTGACACAATACTGGAAAGTTTCGAAGCGATTTTCGCTATTGTCTAATTAACAATTAATTGATAGCGTAACTTTTCAATCTGTCAACACGAGAAATATGAGAAAGTAACTGAAGAAAAAATTATTGGGTGTGTGCAACTACGATGATCGACGATATTTGAGCGTGACAACGTATTCTCGGACTGATTTGTTTAAACTGTCGCTCTTGCGAAATTTCAGCTTCGTATATTTTTTTAATTATGTATTTTGCAGAACAGAAAGTTCACAGGCGAAATGAAGAAGAGCCGAGTTGCACTTCCAGGGAAACTCCAAACACAACCACTCTTCTCTGAATTCTTAACTCAACACGACTCGACAGTTTGCTGCTGACTGTATTTGGGGACCGAAAACGTGATAAGCTCATGGGGAGAGTTCGGTACTTAGGGGAAGATGACCTCGTAGTTCCGCCTCTTAAAACAACAATAACTATCTAACTAGAGTTCCGGACTATAGGTCGGATGCTCGAGTGTATATATATATATATATATATACATACATACACATGAGTATGTTTATAAAACTCGCATACGCTCGTTTCATAAACATATTCATGTCTTAATTATTGCCATTATAGGCTCGTTGCATAATGTACTATTCTAGCCAGTGGCGGATCCAGAGATTCACCTCGGAGGGGGTACTATAGAATTTCAGAGTAGCTACAGAAAATATATAATAAAATTACTAAATTTGTATTTAATCTACACACACTACACATAACATCCAACCACCAGATTTTATAATTATACAAGAAATTCATTATATTAAAATTGTTTATTGGTTTCAGTGCGGTATCAAGTCATTGTCATTATGTAAAAATAATAAAATAGTAATTCTACAGAATATGTACATTGCCACATTTTAATGCACATTACACAGTCAAATATGTATTAAAACATTTGCAATCATAGTGACTATCTGAAGACAATATACAAGTCTACTACACAAATGTTACAAGATATGTACACAGTACCAACATTGTCAGTCACTGAGTCACTAGGCCTACTAGTCACATAAATATAAGTACAAAAAACAATTGTATTGAATACTGACTGGGAGTCTATTTGGTGACTATCCTAGGCAAAATACATGCCTATTACAAAATATAATCCAGGCGATCATTCGTTTACCCCCTTTAGAGAAACATTCTAGAACTTTTTCAACATCAACATTTATATCACGGTGAACAAATAACAAACACGAGCTATTCAACCTTTCCTCTGTCATACGCGTTCGTAGCCATGATTTACCAAGTTACAGGCTGCTAAAAGATCTCTCTGCACTTGCAACACTGTCGATGTAGAGATTATATTAACAGTGTTGCCATTACATACTATATGAAAGCAAACATTGATCACATTCATGAATGCAGGCAATACAGCAAAAAGATTTTACTTGCAGTGCATTTTGGAGAGACAATCATTTTTATCGGCAATATCAATGTAGCAGACAACTGGTTTTTCAGGGGGGGGGGGGGGCACTTGCCCCTAGTGCGCCCCTCGGGATCCGCCACTGATTCTAGCAGAAGTAGCTAAACCAAGCGCAGTACAGAGTAGCAACATTCCTGGTCAGCTATGCAGTCATTAGCATCGAGTGTACTTCGCTGGCCGGGCCCCAACCTCGTTAGGAGGCGAGTATGTACAGTAAAGGAGGCTAATGAAATCCAGATTCTGGCACATTTTCGCCCAGACCTCATTACCGTCTCGAAATAATTTTGATTGAAAGTTGCTTTCATCTGGCCATCCATTTCTCGCGAGGAAGATGTTCAGCAGTGTATTTCCCCACTTGATTCTCTACATCTTTGAATTCCGATGTCTCGAGAACTGCCCAATATTTCGCCAAGATACATATAAAACTGGCGTGAGGGTTGGAACAGGTTGCATTCAGCCTCGTGAGGACAATTGAGTAGCTGTATGACAATGAGGCAGCGCCCCGAACTCCAAAACCAAGATTAACGGCCGAGGGGACACGATGCGCTGATCACACGTGACCCCAATATCTGCAGGCCAAATGGCTGGGCAGCGGTCGCTTGGTCGGCCTAGGCCCTTCATGGGCTGTATAGTGCCAGGGGTTGACTTGACATATTAATATTGTTGTAGGACACCCAGTGGCCAAAGGGCTACCGTTGTTGTCTACCAGATTTGATCCTGGCTCTGCTATACATAAATTCTGATCTGAGGGTTGTACTGGGGTTCTCTCAACATCGTGAGGACACTTGAGTAGACTCTGTGATCGATTGCATCATTGGCCATTCAAGAAGAGGTTTTCCATGGTTTTCGATTCCTAATTGAAGCAAATGCTGTGATGGTCCTAGCTTAGGGTCATGGACGTCTTCTTCCCTATCCTAGCTCAACTATAACTACACACATTACTACGGCCACCACAAAAACAAGTTAAACAGTGAATATGTACGGTACTATATTTCCATTCTCTACTTGAAAGCGCTGTAGTGTCAAGGAGTTTAGATATCTAACCTCCTTGACTTTCATAGCGTTCAAAGGAACGACGAAATTCGACATGCCAGCTACCCTCTGGGTGTCAATTAACAAAGCTTGCACCAGGCACCCGAGGCCATACGATATTATTATTATTATTTACTCGTATGTCAAAACGTTAACTCAAGAGCTCAATTTAGGGGGAATGTTACCAGAGAGGCCAAAGTGTGTTAATAAGAAGAACGTATGCGCCTGCAAACTAAATATATTAACATTAATGTACAGCGCTGCGTAAATTGTCACTGATTTATAGGATAGAGCCAACATTGATTGTCGAAACCTTGTTGTTGTAGCCTTCAATCTTTTGACTCGATTGTTGCAGATCTCAAAGCATCCCTGTCCTGAACTAATCACTTGATACCTAAAACACTGACATTTTACAGGAGAGGAGGCCATCATCACATGTAATTAAGGATAGAGAGGTGCATATCCTTGGGAAGAATAATACGACTGTAGTTTCCCTTCGATTTCAGCCGTGTCGGAAACTTACCAGTCGTATTTCCTGACATAGTGGCGTGTAACCTCCGAATTGGCCTGATTCAGATCTTTCAAATTGATACCCGTAGGTGATCTGCGCGTCGCGATGGGGATGAAATAAATAAGACTCCCAAAACTCCCAGTCACCAAGCTAGGGTAATAATTAACCATTAAAAGTTAATATTCCACTCTGACGACGACAAATTTTCAAGTCTTAGATTGAGTGGCGCTCTGGTGTCGGCTTCCAGAATGATGAGAATATATATTTGAGTAGCCCAGATGCAAAGGCCGCTAAGTGCACTTTTTGTCGATTTTGAGTTGTGCCATGGCCGGCTCTACGGAAGGCCGCGGCGTTCGACCTTGCAACGCTGCACTTCTCTGAACTGGGATGGCCATAGCAGCCGGTCAGCTGTTGATGCGTGTGCTTCGCCACGAAAACAAATTGAAATAACGAATAGTATTTGTTCTTTTCAACATTAAAGTAAAAGGATTGTCAAGAGTGAGTAGGGCTTACTTGGAGTAACAAAACCAATTTGTTTTCAATATTTATTTGACATTTACAAAATATACAACAGGTTGGCCTCTAACAACGAATAGCAAGTTTTCTGTTTGCTTTCAATATTTATTTGACATTTACAAAATATACAAAATGTTGGCCTCTAACAAAGAATAGCAAGTTTTCTGTTTGCTTTCGATATTTATTTGACATTTACAAAATATACAACAGGTTGGCCTCTAACAAAGAATAGCAAGTTTTCTGTTTGCTTTCGATATTTATTTGACATTTACAAAATATACAACAGGTTGGCCTCTAACAAAGAATAGCAAGTTTTCTGTGATTACTATGGCAAGTTACCCGTTCATTCCTCAACTTCCTATAATTATTTAACAAAATGTTACTCATTGTTAAGACAATACTTGTGACTATTGTCATAACATTACATCCACAGGTACAAGTTATCTCGGCAGTTTCTGACAATTCAATATCTGATAAAATACCGAGCAGACTAAGATTTTGAATTACTTGGCGTTGATTGATACATTTACATTTTAAAAATTGTTCCTCAAAGTTAATCAGAAATTAGTGCCTGCGTAATTCCAACAACATGTTTACACACTGATAAAATAAAATCTGCAGGAACTGAAAGTCCGCCCCTATTTATTTCATTGAAGTAGCTGTCATTTATCTTTTCTTTATTTCTAAACAAAGCCAAACATTCTTCACATTTTATTCTTGAACATTGCTTGAACGATATGTAACCACAGGCATATATAAAACCCGACTCATCGAATTGTATGTTTTCAGTGTACAGTACTTGTCTTCTAAAATACTGTAAAAGGTATCGTCAACAGTAGCTGACGAAAGGCTGCTTGTTGTACTTTCTCCTGAATTTGTATCGGAAGAGGACATTATCATTTCTTTCGAAAAAGTAACTGCTCCATACCTGGCTGAATGAAGGCCAAGTATGCTTTTCAACCTTATTTTCAATTCGGCCTCCATTACCTGAGTAACTGTTATATTATAGTTGCCGCCTGTTAGTTGGCGGTACTGCCCAAACCTGGATTCTAATTGGTCACTCTGAAATTTGCCAGTTAACACATAACAGGGGTTCACATTCTGTAGAGCATAAATAATAATCTCACGTAATACATAGGTTGTTACATACAAAGCGTTGTAAGTTTCATTGGTTAAACAACTCTTTTTTGAGGATTTTTAGGAAACCCAAACACTGTCACAAATCCTTCAGTTTTTATCGATGAACGATAATTAGACTTGCAATTCGGCACAACACAAGTCGTTGGCATTGTAGCTAGCCACTATACAGTAATAATCAATGGTATAATTTCATTTACATAGAGTATTTTGAAGAAAACACGAGCGCGTGACACATTTTCCATGTAACTCAGTGGGCTAGGCAGAGCAGACTGGTCATTCACGGCGAGGTTGCCAATTTTCGCTCGCCGCGGCCTTCCGTAGAGCCGGCCATGGTTGAGCACACCGTCACGTTCGTCTTTTAACTGGCTACACGATGGAATAAGTTTCAGGGTGCATAACCCGCTCAAAGCCGTTGAAAATGGCCAACAAAAATTGCGCTCGTTTGCATAAACCGCTAAATGCATGTTGGCTACGGTTGCAAAGCTAGTTTAATGTTCCACGTGTCCAAAGACCGCTATGTTCCATAAGTATGGCGTCTGCCTTGCCTCATACGGCTGCAAAATGCGCTAACTGGTACAAGAACTGCCGATATCCCTCCCACAAAACTCTTTTACGATAAATAATTATTATTAATTTTATTACGATCTGAAAGGATAGTTTTGTGTTTAGGATTTGGGTTGGCTGCACTACTGAGGAAGCGCACGCAACAATGACATTCTGCCTTGTCAAAATACACAGTTTAAAAGCACAGTTGATCGACAAGTTGTTTCTTGCTTGTGGGCATTTCAAGCCAGAGAAATGAGTGATCTTGTGTATTTAAGTGAAGCATTTATTGCATTTTGTGGACTGTAATGCTACTGCGGATGTTCTAAATACGGAGGGAAGAAAAGAAATGGCTGAAGTAGTGGGAGAAATGGTGCAAGTTGAAGTAGTTGAACCCGTTGATAATGGAGTTGAAAACAACTTCTTACGTCTGGTTAGAACATTAACATGCCAAAAGATCAAACCAAATAGTGTCGGCAGTTCATCACAAACTGGCTAGCATAAATGTTTAAGGTGCAAAATACTTAGGCTGTGAGGGTCAGAACAAAGATGAGACTATGATCAGCATGCTATCTCACTGGTCAATGCTAGATGGATGTGTAGAGGAAATACAGATATGGTTCCCAATATTGGGCCACTCATTTATCCCACCTAACAGAGTTTTTGGAAATATTGAACGGCAACTTCGTAAAGTGAGTGTCTTTTAACATCCTTCCAGATACATCAAGCGTATTGAGAAATTTGCGACTGTAGTTCGCCAGGGACAAAATTAATGTCCTGTTAGAGATTGGAAAGCATACGGGTCACATGGTAAAAAATCCCGGTAGTAGGCATTTCCAATTCCAAAAAGCGCAGAAAATCGTGTTCATAATTGGCAAATGTTGAGGTTGGTGAGGGGAGGAGCATCATGAAAAGAGGAACGAATTTTAACAAACATCCTGGTCCCTCACCAATTCAAGTAGGTGTTGCATTCAAAGAAACTAAACTAGAATACGATCGACGGCCTTTAGAGTGCACTTCGGCGAAAACTGGCCAACGAAGGGCAACCTAAAATTTTTCAATGAGGTCATCTAGGAGCAAGAAGCCATTCACAACAATATCGGCCGACCTCAAGAGGAAGTAGACGAAGATCCATCAGATTTTGAGCTGATGGACGGTGTCGAGGGTGATCTGACCTAACTTATGGGCCATTTTTCCTTGTTTTGTGCATGTAATTATTTGAATAATTTTTATTTTGTCTAAAAGACGTTGCATGGTGTTTAAGATGTATAAAAAAAAACAATTTTCCTTTTATCGCACCCAAGGTGTTCTATTTTTTCAAAATATATTTTTCCTAATAAACCACATTGGAGCTAAAGTAGTTCCATATTAAAAATCTCATCCAAATGGCATTCGTAAAACAACAAAATAGCGGGTTTTGCAACCGAAGTTTCATTAAAGACTCGTCATGACGGGTGCAAATGTCGCTAACTGCACAAAACGTGTGCAAACTGGCTAAGTCAATATTTTAATTTATGTTTTGGGACTGAAGATCCAACCGTAGATTTCACAGATTTTAACTGAATAATAAATGTTTTTATGTTGATTTTCAGAGGTAAAAAATATGGTATTAGCTTAAATAGTTTGGTCGTAGCAGTTTTTCGTCATTTACTCGGTTTCGTTTATAATGCACTTAGCGGCCTTTGCAAACGGGCTACTCATTTGATCTCCTAGATCTAGACGACACACACAGAGCCCCCTGTTGACTATAAACTGAACCTGACAGCATTTTGAAACATATAAACAGTTTTAAGGGAACCGGGACGTGTGATAGGCTCAAAAATGTCATTTTTTTAATGTTTGAAATGATCTTCCATCTTTCAAGAAGAATTTGGTGTATCAATTATTGCGCTGAAGTGATATGATATTTGATGCAATAAAAGTAGGTTTAAAAATGTTTTAAGGCTATACTGTAGCTACGAGTCAAACATTCTTTTATGTTTTCCGTGAATCGTATTTTTTGAAACTTCATGTACCATTTTCTCAGAAACTATCTGATCAATGTATTTCAAACTTGGTAGTCTCTAAGACACTATATAGATCTACTAGTGGAAGTAAATTTATTCAGGTATCTTGATTAGTTCATGGAGCCCAGCTCAAAAAGAACGGATAATTTTACAGAAAATATCAGTTTTCAACTAGCATGTAAAAAAACAGAAAAGAAAAGAACTCAACTCCTGTAAACAATAGGACAATACTTTTACTTCAGAAGCTCAAAACAGATTTAAATATTATGCATGCAACGTTTGTTGGGTCTGGTTTGAGTATTTACTCAGAAAAATGGACATGAGTTACGGGAATTTTTATCAATATATTTTTTAAGATTGTTTTTGTAATGTAATAGAAGCTTCAAATTCTATCCAAATATTGATGAATGTACTCTGAATATAGTCTACCAAAAGAACATTCAAGGAAATATCTATTGTAGTTTCTTAGATATGTAACTAATCATCGGAAGCTATCGATTCACATGTCCCGGTTCCCTTAAGCCACAGCTTTCCTGGAATAGTCATATCTTCTGGATAGAACTTGAAAAAGAGATTGCAGTCGAGAATCAAACCGTAATCTCTTGGTGTTCGTGCAGGAGCGTTTAGGTATTTGCATAATTGTGGGTGATGTTCAGTTGGGCCAAGGGTCAGTGATACCCATATTATTACTATTTAATATCCAAAAAACAATACAGGAACCCTATTTAACCAGAGGTACAATAGGGTTGTAGATTAAAAACAAAGCAATTACAAATATTACTAACAAAGTTTACAAAAAATGTTGTTGATGAAAGTGGGAAATTGTCCTAAACAGCACTGCTTCTTGAAAATATGGTACAGTGGTTTTGAAAGCTCCAGGTTACAGCTATTAAGGTGGCATTGTAAAATAGTATCTTTCCTTTTCAAAAACAGGACACTCAAATATAAGGTGACACACCGATTGAGGCAATCCACAAAAACATGAATAGTCGTCTGTTGCTATTTTAAAACGTTCAAAATAAGACTTGAATTTTCCATGACAAGTTAAAAATTGTGTGAGGACAAAATTTGGCACTGATAATTTTGATAACAGTCGATTTTGTACTTCCGGGAAGAATATTTCTCATGTTACAGATCCTTTCAGGCCACAAGACAATGCGATATTCCATTCGTGTAATATGTATTTCCTTATCTACCTTTTAACGTAACATATTGGAGACTTACTATATGTTATTTCAAGATGTGTCGTAGCCGCTGATTTTGCTAATTGGTCTGCTCTTTCTTTACCAGCCAATCCAGTGTGCCCCCTTATCCATGATGTGCATTATGTGAGCACTCCTGAGCTGTTGCCCTGATGTAGACAGCTATTGGGTTAGAATTATATTTTCCATTTATGGAATTCAATGCGGATTGTGAATCACTGAAAAATACGGCTGATGGAGTTGTTCCCATGGTCAGCTCGGAGATTCGAGTTTGTCGCATGGAACTGCTACAAATAGTCACGGACACGTTTGAGTAGGGCCCACCGTCAAAACGTTGCTCTGTGAATTATTGTCGACCCTAGGTTAGTTTAGGTTAGTTTATCTTAAGTTAGGTTAGATTAGGCCACGCAAGATTAGGTTAGGATAGGTTAGATTATGTGAGGTTAGGTAAGGTTAGGTTGGGAATGGTTAATTTAATTTAGGATATGTGAGGTTAGCTGAATTTGGTTTGCTTAAGTTAGGTGAGGTTTGGTGAGGTTAGGTTAGGTACGGTTAGGTGATGTTATAGGCTATTAGGTGAGGTTATGTTAGGTTAAGTGATAAGAGGTTAGATTTCGTTTGATTATTTAACCTTATTTAACTTTTTTATTATAAATAGCGAATTAAGACCTCATTCTGAAGGATTCAATTCATATTTTGAGTAACCATCTGTAGATCAACATGCTTTTTATTCAGCTGATTTCTATATATGACGCTACAAGTGTATCCTGGTTTTGTAATCCTAGACCTGCATGGTCACCTTAGATGTAAGGCACGTGCCAAATTTGAATAATTAAAATTGTATTCATAAAATGGTGATGTTTAATTTTCAATAAGTTAATTGTCTTTGATATTGAAATGTAATTTTGATACTTGTCAATATCAAGAAAGGCATTCAAATAAAAATGAGCAGCTGAACATTGACACATGATGAAACAATCCCTACTAACCAGGCGACTTTTGGAATCAACGGTAATCCGCTGAGGAATATTTTGAAACTCAAACGTGTCCACAATTGTGGCCAGTGGCAGGCAAACGGCAGGAGATTGAAAAAAAAAAAAGAAAGAAAGAAAGAAAGAAAGAGGGATCTCCCCATCGAAAAAGACAAAGGCTAATGAAGGAGGTAAATGAAAGGCACCCTATGCCTCGAATACCTTCCATCGTGGTCGGAAGAGGTCAAGATTTTATTTTCAATGACTAGCACAAATACTTGGTCAGTTGAAACTACTCTTTATGTGATTTAGCCACAAGACTTGCAGGTTTTAATCTCCTCGGGCAGTTTGGTCAAGGCTCAACAGAATCCGATGTGATACTGGTCGAACAGGTGCAGCCCTACACCAGTGGGGTTGGATAGAATCCCCCCGATGTGACTGTGGTTTTGAATTGCAGACTATCGAGCATATTGTGCAGGAGTGCCCTCTGCATTCATATCCCGGCGCCTTGAATGATCTCCACTCAGCAACTCCTGTTGCAATTGCGTGGATTACAGACCTGCCTGTCCAAATTTGAAGAGATGGTCCTAATGCTGTGAATAGTGTTTATTGTAAATAGTGTATATAAATCTTTTCTGTCTTGTAATCATCATACGCTAAAAAAAATAAAAAAAATGTAAGGTAGCCGACAATCATTAAGTTAATTGTTCGGACTGAATCTTACCTACGCAATAAAGCAATTATAAATAGCTTCAGAAACACGGACGCCGTGGCGCACTCGCTAGCTAACATTCGAGCAAGTCAGCCGCTACTACTCCGAGCTCCTGCCACGACCAGCGAATACTCCAAGAACCGATGCAAATTGATGGTCCACTTTCCACCGAGGCTCCAAAACATCGCTACCATCTAACCCTACCCAGCCATTAGTTATTTCTACTTCCTCCCTGCATTATTCAAGCAACAATCCCATTCCAACCGTTTACCCATTGTCGTCCACAACCAAGCTTATAGCCCACCCTCAACCGTTCCAAGTCAAGCAAATCCTTTCGCCCCGAGTTGCAGCCAAGCTCTACTCTTCCCTTCTTCTTACCCCAGCAGCCAATAATTAATTAATTATTAAACTTAAATTTTTACCAGCTCGTCCACTGTCGCAGCCCCTCTGCTTTAATAACTGGAAACCTTGGACGGCTGGTATTTTCACTTGGGCGAAGCCAATCTACGTTCCCCTGAGGTCTGCCAAGCATTTGACCTATTCATCCATTCTCATCTCATACTTCCACTTCACAAAAACAGACATGAACTCTCAACACTAACATAATCCCGAAGAGTTCAACCCAGCAGATCCTGTCTGGGATACTTTCCGGGATACACCATGCACACGCTCACGATCTAACTGGATTCTCGAAATTGACACGTCAGAACAGCTTTTCTCTACTCATCCCAAACAAGCACTTCCCGAATGGAACGGTATGGCCATGATCCACCCTCCTCGCAACATTGATCCCATCACACTTAGACAGGTCATATGCCTAGCTCTTGCCTCTCATTCCCAAAACGTAGCATGCATTGAGGAGACTGTACAGCATTATGTAACAGTCATCCCAACGCATGGGAGATATCTAGGCCACTTGGGCGAAGCGCTCAAAGCTCACTCAGCCATTCCACTTTTCCGATACTTGAGCCTACACATTTGCGACCCTCCAGATACGCTCCTTCGTACTGAACCCAAGCAGACCAGTGAGGAGCAATCACAAACTATCCCAATCCCGCCACCTATGTCTAAGTATTCATCAGCAAAACAGACCCAAACAGTTCATACACTAACAACAACTCAGATCTCCCTGGTCCCTGAAAAGCACGCTACAGAAAAAAACTAAACGCACTCATTTGACTCAAACCGATCCTTCCCCAACTCATTCCATCACTCACACCACTGACACAGCGCCAGATGGCCCTACATTACCCAAATCTCCAGCCCACACACAGCCCTCTTCCTCAGAACAAGCGTCGCGTAAACACACGTCTCCCAACAAACAAAATACATCAACTAGGGCGCCGCGACGCCGCCCAGCGAGCATACAACATACTACACTCATCATACCATGATCATACAGTGCTTTAAATGTCAACGCATGAACCATGACGCTACGAATTGCAGACTTGCTACCCGCTGCAATAGGTGAGGCGATAACCATCGTCACACAATTTGTACGGTACCTAAGGACAGCTCCACGTGTGTAAACTGTAGGGGCAATCACGCAGCGTCCTATGCAGGTTGCAAGTATATTAAAGACGCTATCAAACACAGGCATAAAGCACTCATCAGGCATCGAACCCGTCCCAAAATTCCATCGCTACTCTCACTCTAAACAGCCCCCCGCTCCCCCTCTCCCCCCCCCCCCCTTAAGTCCAGCCCGCCACTGCACTCTCCCAACTACTACAACTGATCTCCCAACTCTCTACCGTTACACTAGCTTAGCCACGATCGAACACATGACTCCAAAACGCTGCGTGCCTGCCTGGGGATTGGGCTAAAGCCTGATCCTCTGGGATGTCACGTAGCGACCTGTGTATCGGCTGGCTTTAGCACTCAATTCATCTCTACACGCTCAAAACAATCTACAATCAAACAAATCAATAATTATTCACAAAACAATACTATTTCACTATCAGAGTCTCAAAAACACATTTAAAACAGCCAGTCAGCAGTCAGGCACTGCCAGGCTCTGATTGGCTGTCACAAGATCCAAACAACCAATCAGGGAAGAGCTCTTCGAAATTCAAACTCCCCGCTACAGAACTAGAATAAATCAACAATAACACAGCCTATTAACTTCCTACATTGTTTCTACTCGACTTGCGACCTCGCGGGGCATCTGCCTGAGGGGTTGGCCACGGCCGGCTCGCTCGGGATGGTTCCTGGTGGGTCGTGGGATCGATGGAAATATCACACTTTCAGCACTTACCGCCAATCCATTTTCATAAACATTATTCCCCAAACCAAAGCGAGGCTTATTTAAAACTATTATTATTTCAATCAAAAACCTACTACAGGTCTGTTTTTCCCCTTTCATACTTAAAAACCAATCCACTAGTGGTCTCTCTTACTTCCTAACGAATAATTTAAAAACTTAACAGATTCAGATCTTTTTCATTATTTTATTATTATTATCAAGCTGAAGCTGCCGCTGTAAACGATTATGAACCATCCACACCATGGTAAGCGGGGATGATAAGTAGCTATTGCTCCATCTAGCATAATAAGCGAACATCATCCAAAACTGCAGTGAACTAACGAACGAAGTTGCGACAGTCTATAGCTAAGTCAAATCACTATATAATTACATCCCATAAGTCATATGCGAACATTAAGTCAGATCCCCCATTGTCAAACCCCTCAACTAAGTCAATTATTTTAATAACAATTATTTCTAATTATTAATCACTTCAGAAAAAAATATTAATCCAATATTAATCTAGCCCAAATTAGATTTAAATCCAGGCAGAGGAGCGCTTAACGCACCGGTACCTGGCGCATAATACTATGTCATTTCCGACTAGCCGACGCAGTGGCGCCTGATGGTGATACACCCGGTATTCAGCATTAATGAGGCGTCGAATAAGCTAGTCTTCGGAGGCAAATCTCCAGCATCAACCAGCTCTTCCATCAGGAACAGTAATACGCCTGTGAATGTCCCTTGGGGACAGTTTGCTTCGCTGCAAGCTCCTTTCAGAAATCTTTGCTAATTGCAAGAGAAATTCAACAGACAATGGCGCGCACATTAGCATGGCAGATTGAGTGATAGCATGGTTTTGCAATGTTACTGCAATCATTTAGGATACGTTCAATGGTTCCCATCAAAGTAATTACAGTACCATGGATTTTTGAAAGAACCATACACGGTACGCCGGTCCACTTTGGGCCATATTTCTTTGTTTTGTAATGCTGAACAATCAAGTGCAATCTCAAAGTCTATATAACGAACAATTAGTCTGCTGGACATACTGTGACCTCCTATATGGTTACCAAGGGAACAAGTATTCATCATCTAGATCTGAAATGTAAAGGTCATCTAGGCCTCCTATATGGTCACCAAGGGAACAAGTATTCATCATCTAAATCTGAAGTGTAAAGGTCATCTAGGCCTCCTATATGGTTACCAAAGCAACAAGTAGACTATTCAACATCCAAATCTGAAGTGTAAAGGTCATCTAGGGCAGCGTTTCCCAAACTGTGGTACGTGTACCACTGGTGGTACGCTCGTACTTCTGCAGTGGTACGCGGTGATGTTACGAAAAAAATATCAAATTAAAAAATAACAAAACATTGATAATATGTATGTTTATGGCAGATGACCTCGTAGTTCCGCCCCTTAAAACAACAATAACTAACTAACTATAATTGATATGTTGCCGGAAGACTTGAAGGCCAAAGATAGGGAGCAGTTTTATGAATTGAATTGTGATTCAGAACTAATGCAAACTTTTTCAAAAATGGCTCTTGTGAACTTTTGGGTTGAGAGGCGTGTAGACTATGCAGACATAGCTGACAAAACAGTTAGATTTTTACTGCATTTCACTACTTCGTACTTGTGTGAAACTGCATTTTCTTCACTTGTTTATCTCAAGAATAAATACCGCAATAGCCTTCTTACAGTGGAAAACGATCTTCGTTTGAGACTCAGCAATCTTAAACCAGACATTCCTAAGTTGGCTTCTAATCTTCACATTGAAATTGTCAGTTGAACTTTGGTTTTATGTTTAATTATTAAGAGTTCTTTTATTAATATTATTTGTACAGTCTCATTTCTGAATGTTGGAATTGCACATTTATTTTAATAAATAATAAAACAACTGGACACACATTTTATTATATGAACTTTAAACTCTAACATTCTAACTCTAACCAACACAACTTACAATCCATCTTTTGATCTGCTACGTGGTGGTGGTGAGGGGTTATAGTTACTGTATCTCCCAACCATTAGGTGGTACGCGAGAGATTCTCATCTCCTAAAGTGGTACACACAAAAAATTGTTTGGGAAACGCTGATCTAGGCCTCCTACTGTATATGGTTACAAAGACAACAAGTATTCATCATCTAAATCTGAAGTGTAAAGGCCATCTAGGCAAGAAATATTCATCATCTAGATCTGTAAAATATATCCATGATGTGATGTTTCACAGTGTAGCGGAGGAACAATAATTACATATTTTTCCTCCTAAGCCACGCACAGTTAACCATAGTTTTTTGCATGACTTTAGGCACTTACTTACCTGGGGAAGTGTAAGTTTCCGGCTGCTTCGTTATATCCCACCCAACTTGCATAATAATATGAACTGCAGGGAACACAAAATGTTGTCCTAAAACGATATACGGTATTTGCTTGGCGTGTGGCAGACTAAAAGAATAATAAAGTAAATCATTGAGATATCGGAATAAATGACAAATTCTTAAATTTATGATCAGAAGCGTAAGATGTGAAGTTAATGTCTTGGGAGGCCATGAAATGTACCGTGAAAAGCACTAAACCACAGCTTTAATGTCTTGCTTACAGTTTATAACTTGATGCATATTGCAATTTTACGTTGCAGATAATAATCTCGTTCATTAACATCTAATGGGAATAACATTTCTTATTTGACTAAGAGTCATAATAAAATACTTAAAGTTTAGAACACTCTATTTTATCTCGAAATAACGAACTATCCACCTACTCATCGTTTAATGCCTAATTTTATACGTTTGGAACTTATAAGGTTCTTGGATTCAAGTATATGGCAATATGATAACCTGTGTTATTGTTCTGTTTGTGACTTGCTGCGTAGCTCAGCGGTCACGTTCTCGTCTGCTGTTCGCAAAGTTGCAGGATCAAATCCTGCCCCAGTCAGTTGGCATTTGAGGGTGCGCAAATGTGGGGGAGTCATGTCAGTAAATTTACTGGCATGTTAAAGATCCTCTTCCGGGCAACGTTCCGGCACCCCACGTCTCATAAAATCAGAGCAGTTAAAATGGTCGTAAAACCATTATTATTATTATTATTATTATTATTATTATTATTATTATTATGTCCTGATTGTACTAATCTATCAAAGAGAATTAGGCTATGCAACCTTCCTCCTAGAGATAATCAAGCTTGTAGGCATATAAAGTATGCCTTTGAAGAGTGCGGGAACCTGATGCTCTAAATGTGCTCTTTATGTCCCTTATTAAATTGAATTTTTTAATTTTGCTTTATTTTGTAGTGCATTTTTGCTTTGATATGTTTTTTGCACCTTACTGATATATGTCAGTAGCGGGTGCAAAGTATGTTTGAGTTTAATTTTGTTTGATATTTAGGTAGATTTCATTAGAAAGCTAACTATTGTAATGGGTCCCATGTTTCGACTTCCGGAAAATTTCGACATATCTTCGCGTTTCACATCCCCCAGACCCCAAAACCACCGTCAGTTCAAAAGTTTATATATAATTTATGTATGTATATATATATGTATATCAGTTTCTTGTGGACACGATAACTGCCGTAATTTTGCACCAATCACTTTGAATTTTTTACATAATATGTATCCCCTTAAAATATCGGTCCAGTTCGTTAATGGGCAAAATCGGTCAAAGGGGATGGAAATGGGAGGCTTTTTTCGAAAAAGTGAAATATCGCTATAACTCTCTTAATATCTGAAGTATTGAATCCATTCAAAGTTCATACTATGTGTCGGACAAGGCCCTAAAATTTCTGTTTGAAAAGTTTTTTGATAGCACCAACCATTGACCAAAGGGGTGGGAAAAAGTGGGTTTTTCGGGAAACATTAATCATATCTCTGTTAATAGGCACAATATCAAAACCGTACGAAATGGACAATATTCCTCCAATAATTATCTAAAACTTTTGTCTGAAAGAATTTTTGATATGACTCACCATTACGCCACGGGGAGAGCAAAATGATTTAAATTATAAGAAAATGCCAAGTGCCAAGAGAGGTTGCCATGACAACTTTACTTTTAATTGATAAGGGATGAGCCATCAGCAGTTGCTATGACAACGCCACTGCACGAGATAACATTCAGTTTTCCATCTGTCTGTGGGAAGCGACTTCGGTATCGGAACTGGTAGCATGCTGAACTTCTATGCCCAAGGTCGCGGGTTCAAACCCGGCTAAAGTCGTCGGATTTACTAAGAGCGCTAAAAAAAACCTTAATTTGCTTTCCTTCGGAGGAGAAGTTCCAACGTTCGATGCGAGTTGATGGTTCCGGTGGCATCTAGTAGCCAAGATCACAGATAGGTGTCGTTGATGGTAGTATTTTAGGTAGATTTCATTAGAAAGCTAACTATTGCAATGGGTACCATGTTTCGATTTCCGGAAAACTTCGACATATCTTCGCGTTTCACATCCCCCAGACCCCAAAACCACCGTCAGTTCAAAAGTTTATATATAATTTATATATATATATATATATATATATATCTTATATATGATCCAAAATTGACTCATCACCGCAGGGCTCAAACCACTAGACCTAGAAAGCTGAAATTTTGGATGTTGGTTGATCCGAGTATGTAGAGGCTCACTGAGAAACGGTTTTTGAATATTCAATTTGTAAGTGACTTTTTTCGGCCCTTTGGCATTGACAATCCAAAATTGACTCATCGACGCAGGGCTCAAACCACTAGACCTAGAAAGCTGAAATTTTGCATGTTGGTTGATCCGAGAATGTAGAGGCCTAATAAGAAACGGTTTTTGAAAATTCAATTTGTAAGTGACTTTTTTCGGCCCTTTGGCACTGAGCAAGGACAGTCGGTAAAATGTTCGGATTTAGCTCATTTTAAGCCGCCAGATACGAGAAACAATACTCGGAGGTCCTGTAGGGACCTCGAAACACACTTTTTAAGTTCCTAAAATGAACGGTTTCGGAGATATTCCCAAATAACTGTGTTCCCTCTGAGAAACAGATCAACGTTACTATGGCAACCGCTGAAATTTCGCAGACCGGGGATAGTTTTCTGGCAATATCTCGAAAACCGTTCGTTTTAGGGCCTTAAAACGCTGGGTTCGGTTCCCACTTCTAACCACGAACGATGCTCCTCGCATTGATACGCGTAAAATGAGATATATTTTATATATAGAGATTGCTTTGGGGGCTCAGATACGATTGTGATTTTGAGTCTAATTTTATACTCTTTCAGCTGGTTGTTGTAAGCGAGCTTTCAGAAGTTTACTCGAATTTACAATGTTAAGATACTTTCTATTTTGCACGGTATTCTTTCATTTTCTTTATAAGTTTGTTTTTTCTTAACTGAATATTTTTGTTTGCCAATTTTGATCTGCTCTTTTTCGTTCTTAACCATGATCTGCAACGTATATTCACAGTCGAATGTGTCGTATTCTACCGGCTGTCACGTTAATTAGTATTGTTTCTTAATTACTCTTACTATTGGGCAAACTTATTTCAATAAAGTTGTTATTTTGTCTTTCACGGCCATTGAATCCCCGCAAAAGGCACGGCTTAAACCTAGAAAAGTTGCTGAGTTATACTAATGGACTAATGGTGCAGCAGAAAAGAGGAGAATTGAAGCTTTTGAAATGTGGTGATACAGGAGAATGATGATCAGATGGGTATATAGGGTAACAAATGAAGAGGTATTAAGACGAGTGGGAGAGGAGAGATGTTTCTGGCGACTGCTAATGAAGAGAAGAGGTAGGAGGGTAGGACACATATTATGACACCCAGGAATAGCAAGCTTACTGTCGACCGAAATATTATGTGCACTCGAGTTTGAAGGTTGTTTGTGAAGTAACCAATAGACCTTCATAAAATCCAATGACATCATCATTTTCGTCGTTCGATTTTACGTTAGTTCATGAAGGTTTGGAATTTTTAATTTATATTTTAATATTTTTATCGCAGTTGGAACACAAAAAGTACCCCTTTTTAAGCGTGTTTCAACCATGCGTCAGATTTAAGAATTATTACCTCACAAACCCGTCATCAGATCGAATCCAAATTTTAACGCAATATACATTGGAATGTTGTATAACTGGTTTATTAATTTCAAAATTTTGTGTGTTCAAGAACGAATGTTGTTATCATTTTTGTAAGGTAACTCTTTCTCGGCTCGGGGTCGTTGGAAAATGTAGTTCTTGGTTGCGTTGTAATCCTTATACATCAAAAATTATTCTGTATGACTGTGAAATAGGTAAATTAATTCACTTATTTTATATCGGTTTGTATTTGTACGGAGAATTAAGACATGGTTCACCAGCTAGCCGCTCCGGGAAATGCTATACAGCGTTGCTGATATGGAGCCCATCACTTCCGAGCGAGACGCGCCATGACGCGTGATGTAGCCCATCTTGGCAATGATGTACTGCTTTCACCGGAGCGGCTAACTGGTGAACCATGTCTTAATTCTCCGTACAAATACAAACCGATATCCAATAAGAAGTGAATTAATTTACGTATTTCACAATCATACAGCATACCTTTTTGATGTATAAGGATTACAACGCGACCAAGAATTACATTTTCAAACCATCCTGAGTCGAGGAAAAGTTACCTTACAAAAATAATAACAACTTTGTTCCTTGGACACACAAAATTTTAAAATTCATAAACCTGTTATACAACATTCCAGTGTATATTGTGTTAAAATTTGGATTCCATCTTATGACGGGTTTGTGAGATAATAATTCTTAAATGTGACGCATGGTTGAAAAACGCTTAAAAACGGGCACTTCTTGTGTTCCAACTGTGATAAAAAATATTAAAATATAAATTAAAAATTCCAAACCTTCATGATCTAACGTAAAATAGAACGACGAAAATGATGATGTTATCGGATTTTATATAGGTCTATCGGTTACTTCACAAACAAACTTCAAACTCGAATACACATAATAGTTTGGTCGACAGTAGTTATGGATGGGAGGGTCGCGGACTAGAACTGTAGGGGTAAGCCAGGGTTAAACAGATTGCCTCGGATGTAGGGTGTGGTAGCTATGTAGAAATGAAACGATTATCTCAGGAGAGGGATACATGGAGGGCTGCATCAAACCAGTTAAAAAACTGAAGACTCAAACAACAACAATCAGGAATTTTATTTACTTAGAGAGGCATGTGGGGCAAAAGGGTCGTTGGAGATTTTCAATCCCTGGGATGTAACACTGGAAGAGACTGCATAATGTACATCAGCGGCCAAGGTGAGCGATATTTAACTATAGGTCTATTAATAGGGATATGTTTACGTTCAAATCATCAATTAGTATGGCCAAATTACATCCAGAATAGCTTAAGCAAGAATACTTTTAATTCCCCATATTCCGATAGATTTGCCATTCCAGTGTGCAAGAGTGCAGTTTCCTCTTCAAACAATATTCGCAATTTCTTTAACAAAGCGCAATGACACACACTTAACAGTAGCACGTGCACATTTAGACAAAACCATTTTTTCCCATGGCCAACAGTATGTGGCGTGCTCGCGAGCATCCGGACAACAAAATCGTTATGTCTCAGCAGAAGATGGCAAAACCATAAACGTAATTTTAAAATGTGTTAACATAATGTAACATCGAACCCTGCAGACGTTCACAACTCGATAAAATTCCCACTTTGCTGATCATATCAATATACTGTATGTATCAAAATATTCAGAATTACAATGGACACACCTATAGCCGCGATTTCTGTAATAGAATGACCAATTATCAGCAATATTGCAACGTCCCCATTGTCTTGATCGCAGGCGAAGCCGCGGGTACCTGCTAGTATATATATATATATGTATATCAGTTTCTTGTGGACACGATAACTGCCATAATTTTGCACCAATCACTTTGAATTTTTTACCGAATATGTATACCTATAAAATCTCGGTCGAGTTCAGTTACTGGGCAAAATAGGTCGAAGGGGATAAAAATGGGGGACTTTTTTTTTTCGAAAAAATGAAATATTGCTATAACTCTCTTAATATGTGAAATATCGAATGCGTTCAAAGTTCATACTATGTGCCGGATAAAGCTCAAAAATTTATGTTTGAAGAGTTTTTTTATAGCACCAACCATTCACCAAAGGGGTGGGAAAAAGTGGGTTTTTCGGGAAACATTAATCATATCTCTCTTAATAGGCACAATATCAAAACCGTACAAAATGGACAATATTCACCTAAAAATTACCTAAAACGTTTGTCTGAAAGAATTTTTGATATGACACACCATTACGCCAAGGGATGAGAAAAATGATTTCGGAATTATAAGAAAATGCCAAGAGCTATCAGTGGTTGCCATGGCAACACTACTAAATTGATGAGGGATGAGCCATCAGACGTTGCCATGACAACATACTTGCATGAGATCAGATTCAGATTTCCATCTGACTAAGTGTGAAGCGGCTTCGGTGACGTAACTGGTGGCATGCCCAAGGTCGCGGGTTCAAAGCCGGTCAAAGTCGTCGGATTTTCTTAGAGCGCTAAAAATCCCTCAGTATGCTTTCCTTTGGAGGGGAGCTTCCAACGTTCGTTGCGAGTTGCTGATTGCGGTGGCATATAGTAGCCAAGTTCACAGCTAGGTGTCGTTGACGGTAGTATCGGGTAGCAACATTAGGAACTACTGCTTGAAATTGAGCGTCTGCATTCCTTACCTGAATTACAGACTAATACAGCCATCACAATTCACACCGTTTATCAGACAGATTCTACATTCACCCAAAGTACACGGGGTTACATGACCGCGTTGTCGCAGCCCCTAAACTGAGGAACCAACCAACATCTCTGCGGGAGATATAATTATGCGTGAAGAAGTAACAGACCGTTACATAGTTACACATCAGTGTCAAAACCTTGCATAAGGACAGTGTGACCACAAGTACAAAAATGGACTCCAAATGGCAAGAAGGGTACCGTCATCATAAGACAATAAAATCTTTAAAATATGCATAAAATGACGAAAAAGAAAGTTAATTAATCTCCAATTATAAAATACTTTCACGCAATAAAATTAGGTCTGATCCTTCTACGAAAACCTGCATATTCTGCCTATTTTCGCCTATCCCCAAGTTTGTCCGGTGAAATCTACCTCCGCCTTCCGGCGTGCCGAGAGGACTTTTTATTTTAGTAATGAATTTAGATTATCCCTCTTTTCGTTCTTCGCCATGGCTTTTCCCCTCAGTTTCAGGACATGAACATACTATGAACAATGCAGTAGTATGAACTGTTAATGGACCTGTAGTAGGTTGAGTGTGAGGAAAATAATAATAATAATAATAATAATAATAATAATAATAATAATAATAATAAGCTTCAAATGTGTAATTTGGGTTTAAATGTAGGTGTATGTTCTGTGTTAGTATATTGTATATTTGAAGTGTGGGCTGTGTGTGATCGAACCCACGACTTTCGGGGCACCATCCCGAATGAGTCGGCCGTGGCCGACCCTGCAGGCAGGTACCCAGCGCGATCGTGGGTCGAGTAGTGTATGTGTTAGCAGACTGTGCAATTGAGATTTTGTGAAGTTTTGTAGCGGGAGTTTTGAAGGCGCAGGGCTCTGATTGGCCGCTTGAGTCTTGGTGCAGCCAATCAGAGCCTGTCAAATCTGTATGTGTTTTAAATGGGCTTTAAATGTACTTGAAGTTGGGTTCTGGGTTCGAGTTGGCTATGGTTTATATGGCTATGGCTGAGAGTTGCTGAAGCAAACTTAGCAACTGTGTCAGAGCAGTGGCATGCTGTGTAGGAGGGGGGGGGGGGGGTTAGTGGTAGAGACATGAGGGCTGGGATGGAAGTGTTAGAGCGTTGTCTGAGCTGTAACTGTCGTTGATTTATAGCTGTTTTAAGGTACCTACAATCATTATAACAGGCCACAATTGACGCACTTAGGCTTGTCACGAGGTACCCTACAGATAGAATGGTGATGTGAACCTCCACATCTATTGCAACGGGTATTATGAGGGCAGCTTGCAGCATTATGGTTAAATCTTTGACAGTTATAGCACTGTATTGTTAGAGTAGCGTGAGGTTTGGGACGGGGGAGGGGGGGGGGGCGACAAGTCACCCGTGTACTTGGTAGTGGTGGTGAAGTCACCGTGTCGACGGGAGGGGAAGGGGAGTTTCAGTGATGCTTGTGTCAGAGCTAGTTTCTCTTGTTGAGTTGGACTGTGATTTTAGGGATAGGATGGCTTTATGTTTATGTTTTTTTTGTTGTTGTTTGCTCATGAGGTTTGCCTGTATTGTTTTTTTTTGCCAGGGACCATGTTTCATATTTATAATTTATTAACTGGTTGCCCGACCTTCGTACGGGTAAAGTAAATATGTTCTTGTGTGTGTAACTTACACTTTAATTGTTCTATCCTGAGTAAATATAGTCTAAATCGAAAGCGAAGATTTAGCAATGGGAAGCGTGGGCAAGGCTGAATAGTAAATTCAGTAGAGTTTATACCAGACAGTCAGCCGGATATGGAGGGATAACTACGCAAGCACTATCTAGCGGTGCGACATGGCGGTAACCTACACTGCCATAAGAGCGTGCACATAGTTGACCAACTTTGTGTCGTTGTTTATGTGTTTGGAGTTACGTAATTTCAGCAAAGATAGCTTTGAAGCCAATTTTTTAGTGTTTCCTTAGTAACAATTAATATTGTAACTCAGTTAGTCAAAACAATTTTCTTCTTCCCCTTCTTGTCCTTCTTCTTAGCGTGTTCCCGTTGGAACGGGGTCCGCTTTTCGGGTCAATGCAAGCCATTTCTTTCGATGAAGCTCTTCCTGTGGGTTTAGGCTTCTTAATCTTAGATCTGAGTTTATAGTGTCTAGCCATCTCATCGGCAAAAATACGATACGCATGTCATACGATGTTGGCATGTTAAAGAACCCATTTGAATTCAGTAGGCCGTGTTCATAATAGCAAAATTAATCTTGGGAGTTTCTGCCAACACAAAGTTCCTCATTTCTCTACTAGAAAGCGATATAGTGTTCAATGAGATTAGATATGTAACCTCCTTGACTTTCATAGTGATTCAAGGAACAACGAAATTCGACATGCGAGCTACCCTCTGGGTGCAAATTATAAAGCTTGCACCCGGCACCCGAGGCCATACGATATTATTATCTTAGCTTAGGCCTCCCACGGTGTCTCTGGCCTTCAACAGCGAGATGATAGGCTGAGCTGATGACTGAACCATGCGGTGCTCGTACGACATGGCCATACCAACGATGTCTTCATTCCTGCATTTTCTCATCGATTGGAGCAACACAATATAATTCCAATTACTGGAATATGCGAAGAAGAATCTGAAATAGAATTACATGTGATTATGATTTATATACCAGATGATGCCCCTTATAATATTGTTTTATGCAGCCCAACTAACGCATGTTGTCAGGATGGCTGATATTTCTCTGCTTATATTCCGTAGGATACTAAAGCATTGCAAGCATGTCCCGCAAACAATACTGAGCACTATTGATTTCCCCTGGTATTAGTCAGTAGTCACATCGAGGGAGAAATAATAGTATTCAGTATCGTTTGCAGGATATGCTTGCATTGCATTAGTATCCTACGGGATGCAATCAATCGAATGAGGGGTCTGGATGCAAAACTCACGTTCTCCACTTTCTCTAATTTTACTGGAACTAAAATAAACTTCTTAAATGTATATAACTAATGGAATTTCTAAGAGACTTTGCTTCTTTTGCAGGCTATACTTAATTATAGCTTCTTGTATAAACTATGTTTCACTATTTATATTAATTTATCTGAAAAATAGGTTTTAATTTTGGAGAATGTGACTTTTGCATCCAAACATCGGGGACTGTGAGTTCTGAACAAGTTGGAGAATGTTACTTATGACACTAATCAAAATTAATTACTTCAGATAAAACAATAGACAAGTTGGCCAAGTTTGTGAAAAATTTAGACAATTGAAACCAATTGCATTGTTGGCATGCACATATTATTTAATTATTATAATTATAGAGGTTACGAGTTGAACAGACAAGCCTCCGTGGCTTAGGTGGCAGCACCCCGGCCTCTCACCGCTGGGTCCGTGGTTCAAACCCCGGTCACTCCATGTGAGATCTGAGCTGGACGGAACGGAGGCAGACAGGTTTTTCTCCGGTTACTCCGGTTTTCCCTGTCAAAATTTCATTCCAGCAACACTCTCCACTATCATTTCATTTCATCTGTCATTCATTTATTCATTGCCCCAGAGGAGTGCGTCAGGCCTCGGCAGCCGGCACAGTTCATGTCCTCGCCGCTAGATGGGGGCTTCATTCATTCCATTCCTGACCCGGTCGGAGACTGGAAGCAGGCTGTGGATTTTTTTCACGAGTTGAACAGACAATAAAAATATTGGCTTGCAGCTGTAGAAAGTAACATGATCAGAAGCTGTCTTGTGATTGGCCAACAGGGAGAATGTGCTCTTTGTAATTAAACGGTGTGGAGAATGATAGTTTTGCATCTAAATTTTAGTTTTTGGCATTTGAAAACCAATGGATATTGTGAGTTGGCTTTTCAGCACTAAGATAGTCGTCTGTAGTTTGGAACGAAGAATAAGAATGCCTTGCTAACTCAATTTCGAACAAGAATGGAGAATGTGAGTTTTGCATCTAGACCCCTCAAATATCGATCATCCTGACAGCATGCGTTAGTTGGGCTGCATAAACCAATATCATTAGGGGCAGATGATTCACCTGGTATATTTTTACGGATTATAATCTTCTTCTTCTTCTTCTTCTTCAATAGTCCGAAACAATATATATATATATATATAAATCTTAATTAACTGTAATTTATTCAGGTTATTTTTCACATATTCCAGTAATTGTTGATTTTGTATTGAGCGACTGAAAACTAAAATATTAATTGATTTCAGCAATGAATTGTGACTTTGATTTATTGATATCTCCTCTCAACATAATATGAAATGACATGCGCCGTGTATGGTTACAATAATTATGAAGTGAAGAAGAATCTGCGGTCATTTTTTCGTTTCCTTCGCAACTGAATGTATAAGAAGTTATTGGGTTCAATTAAATATTCTGCCAGTAACAGAGTTTTTGCAGTACTCCCTAAATTTCTCAGTCACGTGACTCATATTTTAAGTGATGTACAATGTGCTTTCATTTGTGTACCTGGCATTGTGATAACGTGTGTTATTATAAACCTAAATACCGATGTCTTGTTGTAGTAGTGACCTGTGGGTTTTAACATGCCAGAGAAGTGACTTGGATACAATATACAATATACAAGAATGAAGGCCCTTTAAGTTTAAATAAAATCTGTTATAGCCGGGATCATTTCCAAGCCAGAATCTTCCAAATCCCCTTCCAAGAGCAAAATACAACACGAGGAAACATAAAAACCTATAGTGTATTTGTTAGTTAGTTTGTTATTGTTGTTTTAAGGGGCGAAACTACGATGTCATCTGCCCCTTAGTGTATTTGGTTGTACTTGATCATTTACCCGTACCCCTGTTGTTTAATTCTTTAGTGCAATAATCTGTATTGGCCAATAAATGGTCAGGTTAGTGTTCATCATCATCATCTTCATTTCCCCTTTTCCAGTTGACACTGGGTGGGGACAAATATGGTTCCTCTCCACTTTGTTCTGTCGTTCCACCATTCCTCTTCCGACACAGTGTTCCAATCCAGGTTCCATTTTCTAATACTATTCTCCACCGAGTCCATCCAACGCAATCTTGGATTAAAGTACTTAGCTGGTAATTAAGGCGATGTGGTGTTCGTGGTTGTTTTAAAGGGTTAGGTAGAACGTTTAAACAATTTGTGTTGACCAAATGAAGCACAAAAATGCAAAATTTTCTATCCTTCAAGATAATCAAAAAGCAATAAGAAAGCCTATTAGAGTTTAGTGCAGCTACCGTTGCTCTGAGAAGCAATAGAGACACCAGACACAACTTTATGGACACACACACACAGGATGAACGAAGACAGACTGACAAGAAGGTTTTAATATAGTTAGGCCTACGACTTGTACACTGAAAACCAATTTGGTAACGGCAACCATGGAAGGCCTCAAGAAACTAACCATCTCTTTAGAAGACATGGAAGATGGAAAATATACAGAGACAAAATCAGAAAACAGAAATTTGAGCAAACTCCCAAAGAGAGAAAAAAAAACCAGGGGGAAAAGTAGACAGGAAAGAGGAAGAGGAAACACAGTGAATTTATGAAAGGTTTTTGGGAAGAAGGAAGAAAGAAACAGAAAAGAAACATGAAAATTGATTGTGTTTTAGCGCTCTACTTATGGGGAAATTATCGAAAATAATAAAATAGTGTTAGTTTAGTGATAAATATTTCAAGTAATATTTCTTCCAGATTGGCTTGTTGGCTTTCTATAAATCAACAGATGGAACAAATGAGACACCAAGTTTACACAGGAGTGTTGGAACATCGTATCCCATGAGGTATACGAATTTAAGCAACAGTGAACGTGGCCACAACTTGGATGGATGCCCGGTTGTGAGGGATGGGGAGGATGAGTGATCAGAAACTGGCACCCTGCCGCATGTTAATTCCTCTTCGAAGGCTCAAACTAGCTAGTAGGCTGTAAACCTTTCTCGAATTGTTATGGCCTAGTGACCATGTTGTTCTTTCTATCCTCTAAGATAAACAATAAGCAATAAGAAAGACTACCAGAGTTTAGTGCAGCCACCGTTGCTCAGTGAAGGAAGAAAGGCAGCATATACGATGTTATGAATATGCAGGGGGAGTGGCGCCCAACAGGTAGTCCATACAATCTGTCTCTGTGCAAATGGTTTCACAGCCACGGCAGGAAACATTTTAAACAGCCTGTATTTTAAATGTTTTGAGAACTCTTATTGTTGTGCTCTCTGTAAGAAAATATTGTTCTTGAAATAATATTGGGGATTTAACGTCTCTTTTACCTGCTGTTTGTTTGGAGATGCCTAGATATTGCGGCTTCGGAGCCGCAGTTGTTAGCATGCTGAACTGCCATGCCCAAGATCGCGAGTTCAAACCCAGCTGAAGTCGTCGGATTATTAAGAGCGTACCGACAGTAGTGGCTACGCGGGCTAAAGCGCAGCGTTAGGTCAAGGGGCCAAGCTCTCTGCTGACTCGGTAGACGCGTGGGTTCGAGCCCCACCGTCGGCTGTCCTTGAAATGGTTTTCCGTGGTTTCCCATTTTCAACACCAGGCAAATGCTGGGACAGTACCTTCTGACAGGCCACGGCCGCTTCCTTCCACATCCTTGCCCAGTTTCATTCATCTTCATCCATTCCTCTCTCATCCCGACGCGCAGGTCGCCCACGGGCGTCGACTAGAAAGACTTGCACTCGGCCTCTCAGGAGGCTACACGAAAAAAAAAATTAAGAGCGTTAAAATCTTTCAGTATGCCTTCCTTCGGAGGGGCAGTAAAGCCGGCGGGCCCATGTCATAGATTTATGGCACGTAAATACCTCTGCAATTGGTAGTGTGTAGCAAAATTTGTAGGTAATATTTGGCTAGTCAGGGACGATCTATCAAGTTCCAACGTTCGCTGCTAGGTATTAGTGACATTGGCATCTGGTAGCCAAAGTTGGAACTACTTGAAATTGTACTTGTTAGGAGCCCTTGGGCGTTCAATAAAAATACCCAGCTAATGACCATTCGTCTGCAATTCATATATCTAGGTATAATAGATATTGGAATTCGGGGTAATGACGAACTTTTTAACGTAACAGAAATTTTACTGATATTGGTCTCCCACATTAAAACATAATTCAACGTCGGGAATGTACAGTAACCTGCATCTTCACACTTTTAAGAAACAACATTAAGCATTGACAGTGGTGGGATTCGATCTCACAAACTTGAGGTCAGGAAGGACCATGTCGTGTTGTCTGGTATCAGAGTTGGAGCGTGGTACACTCAACCTCGATAGGAAAAACTGAGAAGAGGAGGGTTCAATTCCCTACTCATCCATTCTGGAAGAGATCTTCCGCGACTTCTCTCTTCTACTTCAGGAAAATGCCAGAGTGGTACAGTATCTAATTTAAGGCCACGGCCCAGTCGTACCCAAACGTAGTAACCCAATTTACAAATACAAATGCAAACATTAGTACAGACTATATATTAGACATAGATAGTTTTGAAGCCATTTTACAGGGTTGCCTTGTTGTTGTTATTTGAGTTTTAGTCTTTTGACTGGTGTGATGCAGCCCTCCATGCTTCTCTGCCCTGTGCTAATCGCTTCATCTCTACATAGCTACCACACCCTACATCTCAGGAAATCTATTTAACATATTCTAACCTTGGTCTACCCCTACAGTTCTTATTCTCGACCCTTCCTTCCATAACTAACTTTGCTATTTCTCAGTGTCTATGGTGTGTCCTACCAACCTATATCGTCTCTTCATTAGTAGTCGACAGAAACATCTCTACTCTCCCAATCGTCTTAATACCTCTTCGTTTGTAACCCTATCTACCATCTGATCTTCTTCATTCTTCTGTAACACCACATTTCTAGCGCTTCAACAGTCTAAATTTCACTTCCATAGAGCGCTACGCTCCAGATAAACGCTTCCAAAAATAACTTTCTAATACCTAAATATATATTTGATGTCAACAGATTCCTTTTCTGTAGATATGCTTTCTTTGCCTGTGCTAACATACTTCTTATAACCTCTCTGCATCAATCTCCGCAATAAAAGCCACAATGGAAATCAAAAGACTCCATAGCCTCTCACTAGAAACATCAATTACACTGTTCAATCTGAAAATCGCCCCAATAGCATCATACGCAATTGAAATAATTTGGCCACACTTGAACTACAAAAACATCAAAGACCTGGATAGAGTTAAAGCCAGATACCTCAAGAAAACCCTGTGCGTATCGAAGTACGCCCCAACCAGATTAGTATATCAACTGGTGGGAACAAAAACATTTATAGAAGATCTAATATTTAAACACAACCTGATTCAAACACAAGCATGCATCAAGTTCCTGGATGAAAGAGCCCAGAAATCAACAGAAATAGACCCCGATTTCTACCGCACCCCAGCCATGAAGGAGAAGGAATGGAGATCAGCCGGCTATGAAATACGACACCTCTACACCCGAGGAGCAATACACGGCTTCCACAATAAAATCTGCAACAGGAAAGGTTACCACAACGCCGACAGTCAATGCAGCTGTGAACTCTGCAAACAATCCTGCACACAGTATCACCTATTCGAATGTGCACAAAGAACAATGCCAATCTCGCACTATGCAAAGGACGAATGTCAATGATATCTGTTATGTAATAATTCTGTACACAGTGTGTTTAATTCCAATAATAATATAACCTCTCTGCTTCGTCCATCACTGGATATTTTGCTTCCTAAGTAACAGACGTCTCCTACTTGGCTCTACGCCTGACAAATCGACAACCATAGAGGTTTCTGATTTCTTTCGACTGAATTCCAATATTTTTGTTTTATATTTATTAATTTTATAATGAATTATTTCCTCAAGACAGAATCCACACCATTTGAAAACTCATTCAAATCCTCTGGTGTGTCGGCTAAGATGACGATGTCATCAGCCTTATTCATAACTTATTTTGCAACTTTTCAGTCGGTCAACACAACATATTCCCAGTTACTGGAACATGCGAAGGAATAACCTGAAATAAAATTACTTGTGATTCAAATATATATTTTTTTATGGACTACAGAACAGGGAGAAAACTATAGGATCATCAATATTGAGCATCATAGGATCCAACTATACAAGGCAAAATAGTTCTACAGAACATACCAAACCCACAATTACACCCACAAAGAGTCACTGCCCTCCAAAAACTAATAGCATGGCAAAAGTTTAAGAAGTCTGGCAACTGTTACTGATAAATACTAAAACTAACGTGTTTTTTTTCGGGTGCTTAAAGCATAAGTGTTTATGTCTAGATAATTGGACTACTTTCTAATAGTGTTTTATAAAATGATTTCTCGCGTAAAGAAAGCTGTTCTGTAATATTATTAACTATCATTTTAATCTCGATGATTAATGTTTTAAGGAGTACAACAGCGAGGTTATCTACCTAATTTCATAACCATAAATTCTCCTATTTCGGTTAATGGGTGGCACTTACCCTTTCATTCATTTCCTGTTTTGATTTCATTTCTTATTTTCTCCACGGCTTACTCTCACTTGGATTACGGACACAGAAGACCACGTAGCAGATTTTACACATAAGAAAGAATAAAACCCGAATTTTACGGTAAGCTCATACAAAGAGAAGAAATAATGGAACTAGAGCAGTGGATAGGAGTGAAAGAGAAACAGGTAAAAGGAAATGAAAGGACGCTGCAATTTCCAGAAAGAAATGAAATGAGAGCACTAAAGCAGGCACAAAAAAAAAAGAGGAAGAAAATTGGGCTTCTCACATGAAAATCGATAAGATACACAACTTGACTTTTAGTCAGCCAATGCGTACGATATATTGTTATTGTTTTCCATTTGTTTATTAAAATATAGTGTGTTTAAATTGTATTTTATGCTACTAGCGTAGCCTACGTGGAATGATAATAATTGCCACGTATGTGTTTGTGTGAAAATACAAGAAGTAGTTCTATACTAACACTCATCTTACAAATTCAGGAAGACATGTAGTTGTCAAATGTTATTTTAACCTTCCGGCGGACGCGCTGCAGTACTGAGTATTCCCATCTCTGTCTTCTTATGATAGATCGAAGGATGGTTATTTGAAAGAGACAAGGTTCTTCAGTATTCACAGTTGGCAACACTGGTAATATATTGCACGTCACAGATGCCATTTTCCACCACATAAGCAGCCATCAGTCAAGGTCGACGGTGAAGATTCCACCCTTGTTGCACACTGTACTGCATGCGCCCACAAATGTAATTATTTTTTACTGTTCGAACATCGGTTCACAGGTCTGTGAAATATTTCATTACGAGTAGTATTTACTTATACTGAATAAGTGTAGGCCTAGTTCTTGTTGCACAACGTTTCTAACATACATTTGTGGTGAAGATGTAGGTAGATCACGTGTTTATATACATGCAATCATCTACATTTTATCGATATGACTAATTTTACTTGATCAATATTATTTATTTTCACATCAACCGTACAATGCTAACATTATTATTATTATTATTATTATTATTATTATTATTATTAATACAGACGTAGCGAAATCATTACAATAAAAATATTATTTTGTAACATAATTAACAAAATTGTGTAACCATATTAAGAATATAAGCTTTGTCTCTATAAATTTGATTTTAGTCACCGATTAGGCTGCAATTTTTAAAATTTGAGCTATTTAATAATTTATTCAATTATTTTAAGCAAAAGACGTTCATTCTATGCCTATTGTTTGTGAAAATGTATTACATTTCTTGCTTCATACTCTATAAGTACTTCTATTTAGAAAACATTCACATATGGCAATGTCCAGAAAGAAGCAAATCTTTAAGATATTTCTTAAGGAATCATATCCAACACTCCAACTTCATTTATGATGCAATAACATCAATAACTGTGAGTGATTATGTACCAGGACCACTTCACTGCCAAATTTAATGGTTTGGAATTATATTCAACGTTTGTGGTTAAAATGTACCTCAAATTGACTAATTGAAAATTCAAAGAATCCATTTACTTTAAGACAACCTAAACCCGTATGAAAATGAATGGTTACCAGATTGCTATATAAATAATCCCTCTGTTTGGAAAACTAACATAGTCCATTATTCTAATAATATGACCACGTCTGTATCATTGGTTCTTATTTATGTATGTTTCACCGAGTGCGAAACTGGATTGTTTCGAAGAGATCAGGCAAGTTCCTGACCAGTTCGAAAAGGGAGGAGAAGAAGATGAAGAACAGGAGCACGTTCGAAGGACACAGGACACTGAAGAGGACATTGAGGAATACATCACTCGGCTCTGCAAAGATTCAACCACTCGTGGACTCACAGATAACAATCTAATCTTAACACAATATAACCTTGTTTACTCATAGTAAACACACGTGGATGAATATTATGACTATGTTGTAGCGAATCACCAGTTGTATATTGACATGTGTGTTGAAGGTTAGGATGTTAGTCTTCGTAAATGAGGAACTAATTGTTTATTACACGATCTAATAACTGAAAGCCTTCATTTGTTATAACATAATTAGATTTAATTCATGGAATGAAAATGTATAAACTTTATATACAATATTTACAATATAACGATTCCTCTTGGAAGGGGCCAGAATAGTTAGCAGAAATCAATACAGTGCCGGCCTAAGAAAAGCGTAACACTTGAAAATTTTAATAGTACATTATGCAACGAGCCTATAATGGCTATAATTAAGACACGAGTATTTTTATAAAACGAGCGTATGCGAGTTTTATAATTTCCATACGAGTGTCTTAATTACCATTATAGGCGAGTTGCATACGACTGTTTATGTTCGACGATAATTATAACTTTATTGTATATTTTAACATAAATATTCATAAATAGACTACATGTTGAGAGTCATCCACTTGAATTTTGTGATTGGAGAGCGAGCGCTGGGTTTGATATCTCTGTCTTTCAAGATCTTTGAACGACCGATGCATGCGCTCTGTGTGCTTGCAATGCCATATGCAGGCCATATGTTTACATCTGCCGTCCCTCAGTAATATTGTCACCGGAGTCGTTTCAAGGCTGTGTAGAAATTAGTAATGATGATATTAAGGTGCAGTGCTATTTCTTGTCTCATATTCACTAGTTTATTTACGCGAACATATGAACGGTGCGTATTCCATGTCGGTAATTTATTATAGTTCGATGTTGTGTTTATGTCCGACATGTTGGATTTTGAGCACATGCGCGAAGGTATCGTTACCTAATTGGTCAATGAACGAGCTCTGATTGGCTGAAGAAACTGTATCATAATGACAAACTGTGTTATAATGACCATCATTATGATACAGTTTTCTGACACATAATAGTGAGGGTTGAACTTAAAAGAATTAACACAAAGTTAATTTTACTTGCATTATTTTGAAACTAAACTACAAGGAAGATAAACAGCAACTTCATTTTAATGGAAATATCTCTTTTCAGTTAAAAGTTTACAGTACTTTCAGATGAGTATAAATGAAGTCTTCGTTTCTTGGCAAATTCTCCTGAACAGACGTCGCTACTTTTATAAGCAAGATTTTGTGCTTAAGCCAAATTCACTGTCTCTAAAACGTCACAACACTTGCTTGCACATTATTTACTGCAACCAAACTTCTTGATGCTCTAGGAAGTACTGGCTAACAAGTCATTAGATGACAGTCCAACAATGCCGCAACAAACCACCATTCTCACAGTCCAATTATAGCGGAAGCGCGAAGCTGTAAAGTTAATGCAGATACAACCATAAAGTTCCAAATCCAACCCTAGGCGACAGAATCCCTTTATAAACCGTACATTTTCCCATTCTTCGTCCCAAGTGTACAAAACATGATCCTTTGCTCCAAGACTTAAAGGAAAACCATTTTAATGAACGTACTGTAATTGTTGGAATGCAGTCGAAAGAAATTAGAACCCCCTATGGATGTCGAATTGGCAGGTGAACAGCTCAAGGAAGTAGGTGACTCTGTTACTTGGGAAGCAAAATAACCAGTGATAGACGAAGCAAAGACGATATAAAAAGCAGGTTAGCACAGGCAAGGAAAGCATTTCTACAGAAAAGTAATCTGTTGGCATCGAATATAGATTTAGGTATTAGGAAGTCATTTTTGAAAGACTTTGTCTGGAACGTGGCGCTCTATGGAAGTGAAACTTGGGCTATTGGTGCAGCAGAAAACAAGAGATTTGAAGCGTTTGAAATGTTTTGTTACGCGAGAATGATGAAGTTCGATGGGTAGATATGGTTACGAATGAAGCGGTATAAAGACGAGTGGGAGAGGAGAGATGTTGGTTGGTTCTTAAGTTAAGGGGCTGCGACAACGCGGTCATGTAGCCCCGTGTACTTTGGGTGTGTGTAGAATCTGTTTGATAACCGGTGTTAATTGTCATGACTGTATTAGTGTGTGTTATCTTTTTCTTATTTAAGTACATACTGCAACTTAGAATTTTTCAAATAGCTCCTACTTTTGCCGTCAAGCGCCACCGTCAACGACTACTAGGCCAAGTTCAGAACTTAGCTACTAGACTACACCGCAGTCGGCTCTTGGCAACGAACGTACACACCAAAGAGCGTTGTTTACATTCTTAACCTATCCAATTTAGCATCACACAGGTGTAATTAGTGGAAGGTTCTTTAACATGCCATAAATCTATGACATGGGACCGCCGGCTTTACTTCCCCTCCGAAGGAAAGCATACTGAGAGATTTTAACGCTCTTAAATAATTCCGACTGTTTCGGCCGGGTTTGAACCCGCTATCTTGGGCATAGAAGCTCAGCATGCTACCTACTACGCCACCGAAGCCGCTGAAAGAGGAGAGATGTTTCTGGCAACTGCTAATGAACTTACTAAGACACCCAGGAATAGCAAGCTTAGTTATAGAAGGAAGATTCAAGGATAGGAACTGTAGGGGTAGACCAAGGTTAGAATATGGTAAACAGGTTGCCTCAGATGTAGGGTGTGGTAGCTATGTAGAAATGGAACGATTAGCTCAGGACAGGAAAGCATGGAGTGCTGCATCAAACCAGTCAAAAGACTGAAGACTCAAACAACAACTGTAATTATGATACCCGACAACTTATATTTTCCTAAGTATTGCGTTGTTGTTTTTTTGGCCGGCTGTGTATTTGGAGGATCTACTGTAGACTAGCGAACAAACGACCCCCATCCTCAGCTGGCACAGACACTGGTCCGTATGATTTAGTTTAGAGACAGCTTGCTGGGATTCCTTAGTTCCCGCAACAGGACTGACGATTTGAGCAGTGGATGTCGCAAGAATCTTGGAGCAAGAGTAAACGCTCCGCTGGTGAGAAATTCCTCAGTTTATCAGCACCTCACAAGTTACCTTACCTCTTCTCTGTGTTGGCGAGCAAAGGCTCTGAAAAAAAGAAAAGAAAAAAAAACGTTTAACGCACAACTTCCTCAATTGTGGAGCCCAACGAGCGCAGTACGTGGCGATCGATCACTGAAGCTTTGGACTGTAGTCAAGTCTTTCCGTCACTGCCACACTCTAGTGGATGTCGTGGAGGGACGTTATTAACTGGCTGTGGGACTGCAGAGAAACTTCTCTACAAACAAGAAATATTTGCCGAGAGGTAAGAGAACAGAACAGAGGAACATTTGAATATATCCCCTTTAAATCGTAAGATTACAACACGGATGTTCAGCCATTTGTTTGGTCAAAAAAGTCGGGACAATAGCATGTTAAATTTACTACAATCATGTACTGTACAATATAAAACGCTAAGGTTTATGTTTTCACAATACTCACGCTCTTAAACTAGAGGAAATTAGAAGGTGCAGCTTATGCCAAAATCTTCCAAATCGTCTCAATAGTACAGGAAATACCTTGCATTTCTTGAAAACCTACCGGAAATATAATTATTACCGTAGTTTATAAAGTGCGTTTCAACAAGCCACTGTCAGAGCTGTGTCGGTTTTAACCAGCATAACAGTAAACAGTACACATGGGACTCTCAAAAGTAACCGTTCGCAACAAATTAGCATAAAAAGGAAGAAAATTGTCCGCCTCAGTGATGTATCGCCCTCATAAATAACGGCAATTTTTTAAAAAGTACGTTTAAACAAATAAAAAAGACGATTGCCCCTGTTAGAACTGTGCCGCGTCGAGCCCGCATAAAAGAAGAGCCAGGCGGGTGGTTTAACACATGCGAGATTTCTCACATAGGACCTCTAGTTCTTCTTCTTGTTATTCTTGTTACTTAAATCACTTATCCTCCCAGCTCGGTTTCACCCACGGACTCTGTGAAGGGATCATTCCTCTACCATCCAATGTACGGTGTCTGGGAGCTAAACACACTTTGTCCGCGGATACAACTGGGGATAGTGACAACCTGATCGCCCATGCGACTGTTAACCCTGAACTAATTAAGGAAGGGTCAGAAAAGGGATTTTGGATGGAAGTCGGCCGTGGACCTGTTGAAAGGAACAGTCCCTGCATTTGCCTGGGGTTGGAAATAGTAATCCACGAAAACTACTGTATTTTCACGACGGCCAAGGTGGGATTCGAACCCACGCTCTCCCGATGCCAACGAGGCATGAGCTAGCGCGTAGGCGCTCCCGGCCACCGAGGCCGCTCAAAATAATAATCATCAAGATAGATTTATAAAAGAATACTCAGGCATTGCTGTAAGACGTATTTAGCCTCTATTTTCTTGTTTTCTTTCCACAGCTAGGTGACGGTTGAGTGCTAGCACAAACTTTTATCGTACTTTGCGGTGTAGCCGTACGCTTTAAATCGCTCACCACGATCGTGATGGGAAGCTGGAGCAAGTCCAGAGATCGGAGGTTCAAATCCCAGCGCTGACAGCATCATCCCCGAGTGTCGTTCTCCCCAAGTTTTTCCCACACTCTCTGCAAGAAAATTCTGGGACGGTTCCTTTCAGTAGGTCCACGGCCGATTTCCTTCCAAAATTCCTTCCTTGGGCCCAACCTGAAAATAAAAGAGAGACTGATAGTCAGTCTGAAAGACTCGACTTTATATCAGCTTAAATGCTAGCGGCCGAGTACCAAGAAGGCAGTGCGAGAACAGAGTTTCAAGATTCTATTTTGTTTCTTCACTGCCTACTTGATTGTTCTCGCACGGCTTTCTTGAAATTCCGTTCTCGCACTGCCTTCTTGGTACTCGGCTGCTACATCGTACTATGACGTCACACACTTCAGTGCATTCTCGGTACATTTCGTCCCGTCACCGTAACGTAACGCCAGACCTCAGCCTAACGACGAAGTCGACAAGATCATTTAAAATGATAATAAATGGCAATTGGCTGCATTAATTAAAATTATATTTTGAAGCTAATGTATTCTTTAACATATTTCGGGTGCATTTCAACGAGAAACATCGAGAATAAATCAAATCAAACAAATAGGAAGTGAGGTGATGTTGCCACATTAGATTATTGTTCACAGTTATTAAAGTTATGGGATTGTATTAATATTTGTATGTAGTCAATGTTGCCAAGGTATTAAAACATCTTATACACTGACCGACAAAGAAAACCGATCATTTGAAAATGTCAACATTATTTTTATTTGAATCATAAATATGACTGGTATAGGCCTAGCACATAAATATAGCATGGAAGTAGGTTTAATTGTTTTCCTGGATGCATTGCCCTTCTTCATGTCATTGTTTCTCTTAACAATAGCAATAATTTTTTGAAACTATTTCCATTAATTTTTCATGTTTTCCATCGATCCCTTAATATTGCGGATTTAGCCAAGTCTCTCCATTGTGTATTTTCTGAATTAAAATTACTTTCAATTAAGCATGAAAGAGAGTGATAATTTTTCACAAAACAATGGGGTAGAATGGACCCCTTAGACTCAACATAATTGCATAATAGTACATTATGCAACGAGCCTATTATGGCAATAATTAAAACACGATTATGTTTCCATACGAGTGTCTTAATTACCATTATAGGCGAATTGCATACGACTGTTTATGTTCGACGATAATTATAACTTGATTATGTTTTAACATAAATATTCATAAATATCTGTGGGATTCAGTTAATTCAGCTCGTGAACAGGGCGCGCTGGCTTTGCTGACTGAACAGAGCGCATGCGTGGGTCAAGGCACTCCGAGTGCAGAGACCATTCACTTTGCTTGCCAACACAGAAATATGTTAGATTTTGAGCGCATGCTCGAAGGTAGCCTATCCTTACCTAATTGGTCACACAACTGTATCTTGAGCACTGATTGGTGGGAGAAACTGTTTCATAATGAAAAACAAGATGTTCAGTAAAGAACATATAGCCTATTTTCTCCTAAATGTATGAGTATAGTTATAACTCGTTGTTATTATCAAAGAGTATAATAGAATCATTTCTTGGTTGAAGACCTTAGAAACTATTTACCTCTACCAAACGCCACAACCTAGAAAAAACTTCTACCATCATTGAAGAAAGATAGATAAGAAGTATCTCAAGAATGTTATGGATCTGGAGACATAATCGACCGGACTGGCTGCGTGGCTCAGCGGTAACGTTCTCGCTTGCTGGGCCCTAGGTTGCAGGTTCGTATCCTGGCGCAGTCAGCTGGCATTTGAGGGTGCACAAATGCGAGGGAGCCGTGTCAGCAGATTTACTGGCACGTTAAAGATCCCCTTCGGGCCAAAATTCCGGCACCCCGGCGTATCTAAAAGCAGCAGTAGTTAAAAGGGACGTAAAACAAATACCATTATTATTATTATTGTTATTATTACATAATCGACCTGCCGTGGGCAACATCCAACTTTGAGTTGAGGCATGTCTTTACACGTCTGGTTGTACATGGCTTTCACAACCCTAATTGAATTAACAAATCTTTCCATGACCCTACAGAGACGTGTGTATACAAACTATGTGGATATTTTCGATTGCTATTTGCCTGAAATAAAAGTATTAATAACCTGAACTAGCACCAGCGGCTAGAATTCAGTTACTATGTGAAATCGTTTTGTTCTTTACTTCAAATAACATTTTCAAATAACGCACAATAGGCTGTTACAAAACCTTTAAAATAATAAGTAAAAATGTATCATAGTATCATCTTGTCATTCTTCAAATTCGATGCGCATAGAATGCCAAAGGTATACTAACAATGGAGTCCCATGTAGACCAGTCGTGAAATCTAGTGGAGAAGTATCGAACAATATAATCCTAACAGGGCAAGTGCATTCTAGCGGCCATAAGAAGAAACTTTTCAATAAAATCTGGAAGTTAATAAGTAGGCCGGCGTTCAGTTACCTTTTTGGCTACTAGATGTCTCGAGCAAATCTGCTGGCGAATTATGTTTTAATTAAATATATGTTTTGTACCGTAATATGCACATTATAACGCTTAATTTTAAAATGTCTGAGTCATTACAAAGCAACAAATATGTAAAATTTCAAGCAAAAACCTAACACTGATGGGGTTTGAACCATACGCATATGAATGATAGACCAACGCTTTACCACGGAGCCATTTGTGCCAACGAACATTGATCTATATAAAATGACTTATATAGAACTTGTTAGCAAATAATGATTTAGACCTAACGATTTCATCATTGGAGTATATTATTTATATATAAAGCATTTCATACAAAGTTTATTTATTTTGTATCAGTACGCTATATTGCATGCAATACTCAAATTAGTGAAATATAAGTCAGGCACAAGATATCCGCTGCCATCTTGTCTTCTTACCGAGACGGCTCAGCTTTTTAAAATCACTTCTGCACTATAGTATTACAAAATAAACGTTTAATTTCGAACGTGCCTCTTCCTTTAGAACAGTTAAATCGATTCTCGGCTCGAAAATCGGAATTGGTGGGTCCCATGATATGGATTATAAAGTTTGCATAATTCGCACGGCCGCCATCCTGAAATGGTACGGCGGATGACCTTGTAGTTTGGTCACAAGACGCGTCCTATATGAAGGTATGTTATTACCAAATTTGGTAGAGATCGGATACTTTGGTTAGTCGCTATTTGATTTTACGTATTGAACGTTTGAGTGGCCGCCATACAGTTTTGGTAAAGACGGCGGCGATATAAAACATGACACTGAGGTGCCCTTTGCTTGTACTACCTCTGTACCAAATTTCGTTCAATTCGGTTCCACCGTGTTCGAATTGATAGGGGGGACTGACATTCAGAGTACACACACTCTCACACACACACACAGACTCACACACACACATACACAAACACAGACAGACCCACAATTTTTGGCCCTGTAGTGATCTCATAAGTCTACTTTCATTTTTTGCAAAAATCGAAAGTAGGCTAATAGTGTTATCACGAGCCTCATTATGATACAGTTTTCTGACACATAATGTTTACATTTCGACCTCGTCGAACATAAAATATTTTATAACTCAATAGGCTATATAGAAATTTTACTATCATCATTCACTAAAATAAAACTTATCGAAATACTGATAACCTGTGTTATTGTGGTGACTGTAGCAGTATGTGTATTTGTAAATCAGGTGAGAATTGGAAGGGAGGCGGCCGTGGCCTTTGAATTACAAATTGTGTCGTCTGCCTCCTTGCGTAGCGGCTAGCATTCTTCGCTGACACCGTGGGGACACGGGGTTGATTCCCGGTTCTGTCAAGAAATTTTATTCTGGCCTGAGGGCTGGAAAGAGGTTCACTCAGCCCCGTGAGGCATACCTGAGCAGAAGTGGATTCGATTCCCACCACAGCCATCGTAGAGGGGGTTTTCGGTGGTTTCCCATTTCAACTCCAGGCAAATGCTGGGGTGGTTCCTAACTTAAGGCCACGGCCGCCTCCCTTCCAATTCTCACCTGATTTACAAATACACATACTTCTACAGTCACCACAATAACACAGGTTATCAGACAAACTATATACACTCTATTAGGTATACGGGGCTACACGACCGGGTTATCACAAAGCCCCTACATTAACAACATCATTACTGGACTACTTTAGGGTATATTGCTCATCTCTTGGGGCAACTCTCAATAGCACACACATATATAATGACCCTGTAGCTAATTTTGTTACCGTATTTTATATTTCGATGTCAAATTTAAATTTTAATTCTATTTTATTTTTGGCGAAAGAAAATGTGAATAACTTAGTGTCTGCCATCGTTGCTACTAATGTAATGTACTTTATGGCCAATGCTGTAGCGAACATGACTCTGGTTAAGATGGTTTATCTCATGTTATGAAACTAGGATGTTTAAAGTACTACACCACAAAGCCAGCAGTAGTTGCACGCGCACATGTAACAGCCTGTTTGCGTGTTCACCAGCCATTATGCTAGGTGAAATGTAACGTACAATCATAGAAGCTAGACACACATATACAAGCTCTTTGCATGCAAATACAACGAATGAAATGCACACATGTGATGGCTGGATCCCAAACGTTATTGTCCTAATCTAACTCAACATGACAATGTTCATCTGTTGATTCGCAAATATTTCTTATAGTAATGCTTCATGAATTCCCTTTTTCAATAGCGTAACTAAACATTTACAATGAATGGCATGACGCTACATACCGTAATAGAAGCGTTCATTGTCTCTGCGGTATTTCGTTTGAGACTTAAAGCAGATGGACTGGCAAGGGACGCTAAAAAGTGACGGGTTAAGCTCGGTGCCTTAACACACAAGACCATCGAAGTTTAATGCTTTTCATTCGGTCAACACTATTTTACCCAATTGTAATGTGTGTTTCTCTAAATCTGAAAAAAATAGGCCTACATGAGATTAATAATTTCACTTGGATGAGTAGTTTTGATCGTCAAGCGATCATTATCAGATCCATTACCTTAAGCCGCTAAATCTATGCCCTCAAGTACTAAATAATACCATGGCCTACGTAATTTTTTTCAACACAAGAAAATCTGGTTTATTTTATTCCGAAGAAAGCAAGATATGAGATGTTTAAATCATAACTCTAAAACGAAGGTGATGTCGGTAGAGAAGAAACGCACGAAAATCGGATGCCAGGAAGAACTAAATTGGAGCACATTTAGGCTGTGTATGTTCTCAGAATAATATTTTGGGGAAAGAAATAGAGTCGAGGTGCAGAAACGTAAATGTCCTAAGTTCTCGTTTGTGATCTACACTATTATGCAAGAAAGAAGTTGGTTTAGTAGTGCCGAAACACTTCCTACATCGCTCAGTATTTAGACCGACCTTGCCGTATGGAAGTGAGAGCTGGGTCGATTCAGAATAGCCTAACTGATATGAGGGTAGCACGAATGATTGATACGACAAATATAGTAGATGGGAACAATGGCAGGAGGGATTATTACAGGAGATAATGTCTAAGTTAGAAATGAATACGCTAGTTGAAGATGTTCGTTTGAACCGACTCAGATGGTGAGAGAATGAGGGATGAGAGATTACCCAAAAGGTTAATGAGTTCGGCTGTAGAGGTTAAGACAAGCAGAATATGTGGTGATGGTTGGATTAAGTTTCGAACGATTTCAAAGTGAGGGGTGTAGAAACAGGTCAGCCCCGTGGTGTTGGATTTATGCGCCTGTCTCGCTCCCAGAGGCCCCGGGTTCGATTCCCGGCTTCGTCAGGGATTTTAGTAACTGACGTGAGGCCTGGAAGGGGGTGCACTCAGCCTCGTGAGGATAATTGAGTAGCTGTCTGAGTAGCTCCTGATGGAGCAGTCACAGGGACCTAGATTAATAGCCGAGAACATCCGACGCGCTGAATACACGTCACCCCATGATCTGCAATCCTAATGGCAAGTTGGCGGTCGCTTGGTAGGGCTAGGCTCTTCATGGGCTGTAGTGCCACGGGTTTGTTTTGGTGTAGAAGCAGAGGAGGCCGCAGTTCTACCTGCTAATAGGGGAACACGGAGGCGACGTGTACACAAACAAAGGCTGACTGGACTAGACACTGTAAGGCAAAACTGTTTCTAATAAATATGTTTGTAATGCATATTCTCAAAAATGCATTCATTCGTAACCTTCAATGATAACAAAACATATTCGCCTACAATCATAGAGTTCTGGGTAGACTTAGGTCCTCCTGGCTCATCCACATAAATACCCTTCCAACTACATAGCCTACGGTACACTCTTCCAACTGAGCTACACAGTTTTCACACATTTTATGGTAGGGCTCATCCTTAGTAACTCACTTAAGGTGATGCGGACTATAGAGTTAAAGTGATGTTAAAAAGACAATGCAGCTGGGAACTGTCTTATACCTAAACATACCTGTATTCTTCCTGCTCCTGCTGTAATTAATATCTGTTTTCTCTGTGCCTTCTCTTCCTCCTGTTTCCGAAGGGATTCTTCTTCCACACGCCATGCTTCCTCCTCGCACTTCCATTTCTCTTCTTCTTCTAGGTGGCTCAGCGGTCTAGCTGTATGCCTCTCACCAAGGTGGTCTGGGTTCGATTCCCGGTCAATGCATGTGAGATTTTCGAAGTGAAATGCCATGTCCTGTGGTTCGGATGCCACGTAAAAAAGGAGGTCCCGTGGCTCATGATCTCAAGATAGACGGTCACGTTAAACTACAAGCTTCCTTCCTTCCTTCCTTCCTTCCTTTCTTCTTCTTCTTCTTCTTCTCGTTCCCTTGTCCACTTGGCTTGCCGTTCATCCTTGTGACGCAACTTTCGCTCTGCCAGTAACTTCTTACGCTCTTCCACAATCATTTTCTCATACTCCTTCAGCTTATCCTGCAAGTTGAAATACAATAATTAGAATCAAAAATTGTTTCAATGTCAAGAGATCTCAGATAGTTTAAGCCATGCAAATTTAATAGCAAGTTATTCATTCTTTGAAGAAAATTTGCCAACCGAGACGATGTTGCCGACATAAGATACTACGAAGAGCAAACTGGAGCTCCTGAAGAGGTTGTGTTCTGGGTAGGGTCCAAGGTGTAAAGCGACAATCAATAGCCAGACTAAACAGTCCAGGTACTTGTGGTGTCATAATGAATCAGCATTGCGTCTCGTCAGATGTCAACACTAGCTACATGTGTGTGCTGATCGTATCGACAACATACATCAACAGTGCCACCTGATCAATGTGATTAACAAGGATCGTGTCCACTTCAAGCTTCCTGTTTGCATATACCTCAATATTCAATAACATTAATTATGTAATTAATATCAAGTACACAGTACATCAATGTGAAATCAGGCTTTGAGACGCCACGTTGCAGAATTTTGTTATTATGGCAGATATCCTCGCAGACAGAGGTAACGGGGAATGAGTCTTCAATACCCAGTATTCCAATCAAACCGAATAATTATCCTTTCCGATGCAACCTACTTAAATTCCCAGTGAGCGTATTCTTCGCAACGACTATCAACAAACCACAAGGACAGAACCTCTTCTTCGCTGACCTGGGACTTAGTGAAGGTTCTTTTTCTCATAAATATCATTTTGTAGCCTTCTCTACAGTATTATCGACCCATAACCTTTCTTACATGATTCTCAGAGAAAAAACACCAATGTTGTCTGCGAAGAGGCACTTGGCTGAAAGGGTTGTACACATATTCCCTGCAAATATATCCTAACTGACCCGTTAACGACGGGTACTAAAGACAATACTTTATAAAGTAAGTGATCATTGATCGAAACATCAGGGAAACATGAAAGATGTACTATTAATTATGAATCGAAGCTGAGATTTCCGTTTTACTTGTTGATGTTGATGATTCTTTCAGGGGCTTTGCAACATTGTGGTCATGTAGCCCCGTGTACTTGGATGTAAGTAGAATTGTTCTGATAACTTGTGCCTCTGTGGTGTCTGTTGTGTGTGTGTATTTGTAATTGAGGTAGGATTTGGGTAGGAAGCGTCCGAAGCCTTAAACTAGGTACCATCCCGATATTTCCCTAGAGGAGAAGTACGAAACCACGGAAAACAACATCTAGGATGACTGAGGTAAGAATCCAACCCGCCTACTCTCAGTTCTGCGTCACGAGGCTGAGTTTACCCCATTCCAGCCCTCAGACCAGAATAAAATGAGACCGGCTGCGTGGCTCAGCGGTAACGTTCTCGCCTGCTGATCCCCAGATAGCGGGATTGAATCTCGGCGCAGTCAGTTGGCATTAGAGGATGCTTAAATGTGAGGGATCTGTGTCAGTAGATTTACTGGCACGTTAAAGATCCCCTTCGGGGCAAAATTCTGGCACCCCGGCATCTTTAAAAGGCGCAGGGACGTAAAAACCAACAACATTGTTATTATTACAATTAAATGTATTGGCAGAGACGGGAATAGAATTCGGGCCTTCCTAGTGGCAAGCCAAGATGGCTAGCCACCACGCAACGAGACGTCCTTTTTCGGATTTACGCTGATTTTTTCATTCATTGATCATCCTGTGTTATGGGTTTGATTCCCGGTCGTATACATCATGTCTTTATCCTCGCTATGTGCCATCTATATAGATCAGCGCAGAATTCGAAAAACACATTGATACACAATGAAATATAGAGAGAAATTTTAAAGTGTAACGAAGTCATTATCACTAGGCGATTCCATTTTGAGACGAAAGAGGAATTCCAGGATGGCTTAATAGTTCCGTGACATTGTCGCTATCTTTTCATCTCAGCAAACGTGGTCGTAAGAGATTCGTTCAATATTGCGGTTGATTAGGTCACGTAAGTTATACTGAACTTCCATTCCAGCAGTCATGGAAGATAGCGTGCAGTTCTCTAAGTCCGGTAATTCTGCGAATACATTCCAGAAAATGAATCAGTTGTGATAGTAATGTATTAATAACTTCAGTTTCTAATAATTGAAGAAAGGAAAGAGGATTATGTCGTCACCAAAATTCTTGACCTAGTTCTATAATACCTGTTCACTAAGATTTTGTTAGTCCTTTTCTCTTCCTTCTCTCTCGTTTGCTCTTATTGGTCATGCGTTAAAACCCACTTACTTTTCAGAAATAAGGTTATTGATCTTTTTTGTTATTGGCAATAGGTATGCAGTGCAAGTCTCACATCCCACCACTCCCTTGTCGACATTATTATCACAGTCAAGATATACTGCGCTGCGACTATGTCACCACTACAAGCGAGATAGGTTTCTTGATAAATAACTTACCTTGGTTTCTTTGTGTCAATTCATATTTTATTTTCATAAATACATGAAAATGAAAATCCACAGCCTGCTTCCAGTCTCCGACCGGGTCAGGAATGGAATGAATGAAGCCCCAATCTAGCGGCGAGGATATGAACCGTGCCGGCTGCCGAGGCCTGTCGCACTGCTCTGGGGCAATGATTGAATGAATGACAGATGAAATGGAATGATAGTGGAGAGGGTTGCTGGAATGAAATGTTGACAGGGAAAACCGGAGTACCCGGAGAAAAACCTGGCTGCCTCCGTTTTGACCAGCACAGATCTCACATGGAGTGACCGGGGTTTGAACCACGGACCCAGCGGTGAGAGGCCGGCGTGCTGCCGCCTAAGCCACGGAGGCTTTTTAATTAATTAATTAATTAATTAATTTAAAAAGAAATACGAAAATAAATAATAAAAATAAAGAAATAAAATAATAATAATAATAATAATAATAATAATAATAATAATAATAATAATAATAATAATAATAATAATAATAAAGTAAAAAGAACGAACAAACGAAAAACCAAACGAAGGAATAAACTGACAAATAAATACTTAAGCAATTTAATTAATTAATAAATATATAAATAAATTAAAACCTAGTGAGAGAGATTACCAAGTTGTGACATATAGTTTTCCTTGTTGCCATTGTCGTTTCGATAATGCTAAGACAGTATACCTACAATGCTACAGGAACAATTGTCATACAAATGATTAGGAAATATTGCACATAATTTCCCATTCAAGCTTTACCCATCTTATATAACATGAGGTAGTGTTGTAAAGGCCTAGTACAGCGTCTTGACTATCGCAACCACAAGCTGGCTTACCCAGAGCTAACTCGACCAGCACAATTAATCCTCGTTCTAGCCACTAGTACGCGGTGAACCGCGAACACAACACCAGAGCACAGGATCTACGCTACCTCTTCAAGTGTAAGCGGCAACTGGAGAAGGGCTGATGAGACGCAGGTTCTGTTTACCGCTAACGTTTCTGCATAGCTTCTAAAAACTGACTCACTGAGTTTTTAGCCGGCGTCGCGGTTAAAATTATCTGGGTGTTTACGTATTGTAACCGCCTCCCTGATGATTCTGGGATGATATTGCTTTATACGGGCAAGGACATCCACTCCTTGGAACATGACATCATGGCCAGGTGTTAAGGCATGATCAGCAACAGCTTATTTATAAGGTTGAATGAGCTTGATACATATATTATGTCCGACTATCATCAGAACCCTCAGAGAGTAATACACTGCTGCTTTTCGTTGTCCCCATTGAACTATAGATACTACTGGAATGCCGACTGTATGGGAGAAAAGTGCGGTTTTTGGTGCGACTAGTTACGCCTGGTAGTGCACGTCAAGGAGGCGAGTGTGACGTACACGTACGGCGATATACAAGTAAAAAAGGTTCTTCGTCAACTCCATGGCCGTGCATGGCTATCATCATAGAGTTTACAAGCTCAACTCCTTGCATGAGAACACTGCCAGCTGCATGAGAATCACGACATATCAGCTGACTTGCAACCTAGAGTTCAATGATATGACGGTTTTTGATGCGACTAATTACGCCTGGTAGTGCACGTCAAGGAGGCGATGACCAGGAAGCAGTTTTCAGCGAAGGTTACCATGGGAGGAGTTGTTCCAGTAGTATGTATAGTTCAATGCTTGTCTCTAACATGGGGATAAAATGGCGTCCATCTTAGGGCACCTTTTTAGGTTCTTTGTTGCTTTCTCTTATCAACCATTTAGTCGTATTTCCGTTTATTCAAGATGAAGAAAGACATGGTTTCTTTCGAAACGCGTGGAGTTTGAATTAATAAAACACGGCATAAGCCCAAAATTCTACATTATGGATAGTATCACGGGCCGTGAAAGTCTAAATGATAACACTTTCATTTACTTTATTTGCAAGTACGTTAAGTACCGGTACGTAGAGATACGCGCAAAAAACAGTGTAGATGTGTCGGACAACCAAAGCATTGGACGAACAGTTTGTTTACTTGTCTGCATTAAGTCCAATGCGCTAGCGATCCCAACTTCAGTTGGTCAGACGCGGTAAAGAGTCAGGGCGGTCGGTCTAGCCAATAGAGGCAAGAGCCAGCCTGCCGGCGTACGGTGCAGTATAGCTAGCACGCCGAACGTGCAAAACCTGGCTGCCTCTGATTTAAAATGTTGCTGGAAAAGTCCGACTTGCTTCAAGCCGCTTGTTCATATCTGCGTCAGACAGCTCATTGATGAGGAACATACCTTTAATTCCTTCTTCGTGTAATCGAAAGGAGTTGATCGTGGGATGCCAAGCTCAGCAGCTTGTTTGCAAAAAGATTTTACAGGGAAGTGCTGAACTGACGTCTCAACTTCAGAACATGTTTCCAGGCACGTTTTCTTGGAGCGATCAAAAAAGCATTTCTATTCCAGGAAATCATTGTCATCTTTGTCAGTGGTACGATGAGTACGATTAATTAGTTACTGTATATTAAAAGTGATGACTCGTGATGTAATTGTGATAACGCCACGTTCTTTGGTGAAGATGGATATTTTGTAAGAGACCTCAGTACACAAGCCATAAGTCTATCATATTGAATATTACGCGTAATCACCATCTTGAATATATAAAATGTTAAGATTGGTAATTTACAATCTAATATAATTTATTTAGGTTTTCGAACCTTGGCAAAATTATAGTGTTGTGTATGGATTGCACACTCCTGAAAGCACATGAAAGAACAGTAGATTTCATACACTCAAGTGTAACCGTTCGTGATTGATGTAGGCCATGGCAATAAGGGTTCAAAAGAAACCAATCTTGCGTACTCTTAAGAAATGAAGATCGATAAATTGGGATATAATTGAGCAATAACTACAAAAAGTTGTGAAAGAGGACTTGCCTATAAGAGACCACAGATGAACAAGTCGCAAGGCTATCACACTGAATGCCGATAACCTAGATGTTAAGCCCCTTAAAACAACAATTATTATCATCATCTATCACACTGAATATGCTTGATTATCTAAGAGCATAAATTCAACAGCTCACTTATAAATTGAGTATGTCAAAAGCCGGCAAAGAAAAGAGAGAGAGATAATATTGTATAGGAGGTTGGCTCTGCTCAAACAGAAGCACAACGTTTTATACATCGTTGAAAAACTCATGTTCCACAAATAAGAAGAGTAGACTATTATATTGAGTTACACACTTAACCGACAATTAAAATATATGAAATATTAAAACCAGTGACACAGAATGTTAAGGAGCTATAATTAAGAAATTATGTAAGCCGAATGTACCGTGTATTAACATTACAATGTGATGTAATCGGAATAAAAATTACCTACAATCACCATTTTGAATATATAAATACTTGAATACGAGTAGCATATAAATAATATATTATATCCAATAACTCATTAGATGACTTACAATCCCAAAATTTAGCAAGTTAGTGTCGTTTTAGGCATTTGCATTGTATTGGGATTACAATGCAGATAACCGCATCATCATTCAGCATTCAACATCAAGAGCATCACATAACTGAAACTAGCAACATTGATTAGACTGATTGAAACGACTATCGCCCCCATCGCTATGTATGGGATTGAACTCAAATGGGACAAACGGAAAATCAGTGACCTGGAAAAGCTAGAAAACGTGAAAGCAAGATATATCAAAGGGGCCACAGGAGCAAGCAAGTATGCACCAAACCGAATGGCACATATCCTAGCAAGAGAAACTTTTTCCTGGAAGACATAAGGCTCAAGTAATCGCTACCAAATACAAGCTCTTACAAAGAAGTAATAGAAAGAAGGCAACAAAAGAAGAAAGGGATAGATACCGAATTCTTCGGAACTGACGCCATGATAAATAGACAAAAGTAATCAGTTGAACTTCAGTTGAATGAGAAGAAGACAGTTTCCATGTCTTTTCGAAAAGGAGGAAGAGGAGCAACAACTCTTTACGGAGATGAACCACTGGCATGTGTGACACACTTCAACTATCTTGGGGTGACTTTTCAGACGCATGGCAACGTTTTCTCAATCCACATCAATGACAGATCAAACGCGGCTATAATGGCCATGAGTGACATACGGCATCTCAGAACACTGCAATGAGACTCTTCTGGCTGAAAATCGGCCCGATAATTACATATGGTCTGGAAAACATTTGGTCCCACCTAAAGTACAAGCATCTAGTGGAGATAGAGAAGGCCAAGGCCGTCTACCTAAAGTAAGTCTTATTCCTCTCCCGATTTACTCTTTCTCGTTTGGTTTATGAACTCTCAAATGAGCTTCCCTTTGTTGAAGAACTGAGACTGCAGATGCTTTTGCCAACAACACATGGTTATGAGACACTAGTTCTAAGAAAGATAGCTTCTGGCAAGAATTTTACGCGACTGATGCGATGACATCACGGGACTGGACAGAGAGCTCCTACGAGCTGAGGCATCTGGTAACGAGATTCTCGGTACATGGTTTCCTCTTCAAAGTGTGTAATAACAGAAGATTTCATCAGCCAGACTTAAATTGTGTATGTGCCCTATGTGGTAGAAGATGTGATCGATACCACGTGTTGTGGTGTGGGCAGAGGAGGTTATCTCTGTCTAGGTTCTGTGCCAACTAGTTGTAATTTCATACTGCATATTTTGTGATTTAATAAATTTATTAATCAAACAGAAAGGTTTGCAATCATTGGACCGCGATTCACGGATTCCACCATAAAATATGTGTAAATACAAAATATCATCAAGTAAATGAGCAATTTGATGGCAAAATATATGACAGAAAGTGCGAACTTTACCACTTCAATCAGTGCAAAAATAGGACATGGTCATTAAATGAATGTTTAAAAGCAAACAAATAAGACAGTAGAGTAATGCTCTTCGAGTGGACATTTTATTGTATTAATAGATATTATAAACCTTTTCCTGGCCATTCGACTGCAATGAATTTATTATTTGTGTAACGATTAAATTTTCTCGTTTGATAAATAGCAGATTCCAGTCATTCATATAATGAAAACATTAATATCGATAACTCTCATTATAACAAAGACATTTATCTGAAACGGCACCAGAAAGGAGCCAAAAATAAAGAAAATTGCTAATCTAAGTCTGAAGACGGTTATATTGAACATAACACATAGCCGTTATTTCAAATGAACAAGATATTCCAATCTAATTCTCGGCATGTAATAAGGCCTCAATTGCGAAAATTCATAAGATAGTAGACTCGTATAAGAGAGTTCGTAAAAAGATTTTTATTTTTTGTATTTTACGCAAAAATGGGACCACTTTCGTTGAGTTGAATCTTACTGCACAACATCAACAAATGCTAAAAATGAAATCATGAATTTTTTAAGAGAGTAGGCTATGCGTTCTTTAGGGAACATCTTGTTTCTTGCTCTGATCTTTGTTGGCAGTATTCGAGAAAGTCTTTCTCGTGTGTCTTGAATGTGTGCTATAGATGCACGTGGGAGGGCCGAGAAGGAGAGTGGCAGTTATCCAGAGAGATGGGACCAGCTGACAGCGCAGCCGGACCACTCAACAGGTGAAGACTCTCCACTCTGTTTGCTCTTCAGTCTGCCAAATATTTGCTGTAATTAAGGCCGCATGCTTCCAGGATGGTTCGATGACTCAAGCCCACAGCGTCTCTTTGTCTGACAGGATTCACCCGACAAAGAAGTGCTTATTCTGGAACGTGAATACATTGTCTAACTCACATGACTTCGGGTAGCTTGCAAACTAACATACAGTAAACCTGTCTTCAACGGACCCCTTATTAAACGGAAACTGTCTTATGCCGACAACGGAAATCAAAATACGCACTTTAACAGAAAATTTCCAAGGTCCGTAATGCAATGTTAAAAAATTTCAGGCACCCTGTGAAAGTCTACCTTCTATGCTCTAATAGTTGATTCTGTAGCTAACAAGGAATGTACACACACACACAAATACACGGGACTAGGCTATATGTCCCACCCCTAAAATAAGCAACATCAAAAAACTACTCAAAAAGAAGAATGTTATTACACCGTAGTTACTCATGATTGAAGAAGCTCTTGCATTATTTCAAACTTTACAGACAACTGAAGTAAGAAAACGAACAAAATTCATTAAAATGGAAATACCATACTAACTATTTTACATTTCTAGAGTGATTCTTTTAATTTGATTGTTGTAATTAATTCGCAGTAATGATATCTTGGTGATCAGCACCGTTTACATGGGTTTATGCCCAATTTTGCCTTAGGGGCCGATAATCTAGATATCAGGGCCTTTTATAACAACAATTATCATCATCATTATCAACAACATAAATTTTCTATCAACCTGTGTTTCTGTGGTGACTGTAGTAATGTAATTAATGGGGTCGGGAATGAGGTAGATTCCACGGGATGGGGAATAGTACTATCCCGGGATTCAAACCTCCAATCCCCAGACCTGCTGCAACTCCCTCTTGCGCCCGTGGTGAGTGATTTAACGCGCACGTCTACGCCACGGGGTCCTATTTTGTTTCTTATACCAGCCGGTAAATCTTAACACACTATATGTTTCCATTTCCGTTAACCTCACCTCGTACCTCTTTGTGAGATTACTTCTGTTGTTGTGTAACCTTGCTCTCAGCAAGTCAAGAAAGAGCACAATAAGCGTATGTTTATTTTTCTTTTCGTTTAAAGAAAATATTTCTTTTGAAATAGTACCATGAAATAGTAATGAATAGAATAATATACAGCTAAACTAACATCTGTCGGCGGGAACAGACAAAGAAGGGGTCGCACAGCCTTATTTCCGGTAGCTGCCTGTCGGCCTGCACATTCTAAGTACAGAGGTAAAAAGGATGCTAGCGAATTAAAAACTGTGAGCAAGAATTAAAACTCAGCCCAAGGCAAAGAGAAACAATTAAAAGTTCTCAGAGATGAAAGTCTGCGCCAGGAAGTGACAGCTTAAAACTAGGAAGTTGAATTAATTAAATATATGAGTAAAAAGCGGTCTAATGGTAGAGATACTGCGGCAACATGTGGTTTGTTCAGACTGAACCTAATTCATGTTATGAGATATTTTCCTCCTCGGGAATCAAATTGTTGTGGAGTTGTGATATAGTAATTAATAAAGTTAAGAGATCGAGCAAGAAATATTTAAATTAAAACAAGATGTTCAGTAAAGAACATATAGCCTACTTTCTCCTAAATGTATGAGTATAGTTATAACTCGTTGTTATTATCAAAGAGTATAATAGAACTATTCTTTGTTGAAGACCTTAGAAACGATTTACCTCTACCAAACGCCACAACCTAGATAAAAACTGCTACCATCATTGAAGAAAGAAAGATAAGAAGTATATCAAGAATGTTATGGATCTGGAGACATAATCGACCGGACTGGCGGCGTGGCTCAGCGGTAACGTTCTCGCTTGCTGGGCCCTAGGTTGCAGGTTCGTATCCTGGCGCAGTCAGCTGGCATTTGAGGGTGCACAAATGCGAGGGAGCCGTGTCAGTACATTTACTGGCACGTTAAAGATCCCCCTTCGGGCCAAAATTCCGGAACCCCGGTGTCTCTAAAAGCAGCAGTAGTTAAAAGGGATGTAAAACCAATAACATTATTATTATTATTATTATTACGACCTGCCGTGGGCAACATCCAACTTTGAGTTGAGGCATGTCTTTACACGTCTGGTTGTGCATGGCTTTCACAACCCTAACTGAATTAACAAATCTTTCCATGACCCTACAGAGACGTGTGTATACAAACTATGTGGATATTTTCGATAATATAATCTTAACAGAGCGAGTGCATTCTAGCGGCCTGAAGAAGAAACTTTTCAATAAAATCTGGAAGTTACCTTTTTGGCAGCTAGATGTCTCGAGTAAATCTGCTGGCGAATTATGTTTTAATTAAATATATATTTTACACCATAATGTGCACAATATAACGCTTAATAACATTTTCAAGTAACGCAAAATAGGCTGTTACAAACCCTTTAAAATAAAAAGTTAAAATGTATCGTAGTATCATCTTGTCATTCTTCAAATTCGATGCGCATAGAATGATAATGATATAGTAATCAATGGATCCCCACGTAGACTAGTCGTGACATCTATTGGTGAAATATCGAACAATATAATCCTAACAGAGCGAGTGCATTCTAGCGGCCAGAAGAAGAAACTTTTCAATAAAATCTGGAAGTTACCTTTTTGGCAGCTAGATGTCTCGAGTAAATCTGCTGGCGAATTATGTTTTAATTAAATATATATTTTACACCATAATGTGCACAATATAACGCTTAATTTTAAAACATCTGAGTCATTACAAAACAATAAACATATAACATTTCGAGCAAAAAACCTAGCTCGGATGGGGTTTGAACCATAGGCATTTGAGCGATAGGCTAACGCTCTACCACTGAGCTAATTGTGTCAACGAATATCGTTCTATTTAAAATGCCTTACATAGAACTTGTTAGCAAATAATGATTTATACTAAACGATTTCATCACTGGAGTATATTATTTATATATAAAGCATTTCATACAAAGTTTATTTATTTTGTATCAGTACGCTATATTGCATGCAATACTCAAATTAGTGAAATATAAGTCAGGCACAAGATATCCGCTGCCATCTTGTCTTATTACTGAATCAGTTCAGCTTTTTAAAATCACGTCTGCACTATAGTATTACAAAATAAACTTTTAATTTCGAACGTGCCTCTTCCTTTAGAACAGTTAAAACGATTCTCGGCTGACCTTCAACGACTTGGAAAATATTCTCAGGAAAATTCCCTTCTTCTGAATCCATCCAAAACACAAGTTATCATAATTGGCTCTCAAAAACTATTGACGTCACTCCGAGATCAAATTATTCCCCCAATTGTACTGAACAACAATGAAATTCCATACTGTCCTACAGTGAAAAATCTAGGTGTGATAATAAATCAGACTCTTAACTGGTCTGAACATGTACAGAATGTATGCAAGAAGATTTTCGCAACGCTCCACTCCCTCAAAAGAAAAAAAGATATTTTACCATTCAAAGTAAGAATCCTACTCATACAGACACTAATACTTCCTATTCTTCCTATTCTTGACTACTGTGACGTTATTCTTGTAGACGCAACCAAAACATTAACTTTGAAACTTCAACGAGCTCTGAACTCTTGCATACGATTTATCTACGATCTGAGCTATGATAAACATATCACTCCCTATTATTGCGCTCTTTCCTGGCTTAAACCTGAACTACGTCGATCATATCACATTCTTGTCCAGATTTTCCGATTATTGTCTGACGATAGACCACTATACTTATCAAATAAATTCAAGTACTTGTCTTCTTTCCATGGTAATAATACACGCTCTGGTTCTTCCCTCTCCATTCCTATTCATCGCTCCTCTATATACAATAACTCCTTTCATGTGGTGGGGTCTAGGCTGTGGAATACCCTTCCAGCCAGTGTCAGGGGTACCACCTCACTATCTAAATTCAAGACCACCTGCTGGGGCAGTCTGCTGAACATTGCTGACCGACAACAAGTATGACTGGATGAGTGAATGAGAGTGTGCAAGTCATGATCAATGTCAATTATTATTGTTTAATTTTGTCGCCATAATATGTTTATTGTATTGTATTAATGTGGTTAAGTGTAAGAGAGGGCCAAGAGCCCTAACTGCGCCACCAATAAAGGCAATAATAATAATAATAATAATAATAATCGGAACTGGTGGGTCCCATGATATGGATTATAAAGTTTGCATAATTCGCACGGCCGCCATCCTGAAATGGTATGGCGGACGACCTTGTAGTTTGGTCACAAGACGCATCCTATACGAAGGTATGTTGTTACCAAATTTGGTAGAGATCGGATGATTTGGTTAGTCGTTATTTGATTTTACGTTTTGAACGTTTGAGTGGCCGCCATTCAGTTTTAGTAAAGATGGCGGCGATATAAAACATGACACTGAGGTGTCCTTTGCTAGTGCTACCTTTGTACCAAATTTCGTTCAATTCGCATTCACCGTGTTCGAATTGATAGGGGGGGACACACATTCAGAGTACACACACTCTCACACACACAGACACACACACACACACACACACAGACTCACACACACACATACACACACACACACAGACTCACACACACACATACACACACACAGACAGACACACTTTTTTGCCCTGTGTTGATCTCATAAGTCTACTTTCATTTTTTGCAAAAATCGAAAGTAGGCTAAAAACCGGTGAAGACATGAAATTAGAAAATTTCTGGAAAATAGCAAACTGTATGTAAGTTTATAAGTCATTAAATAAGTATGGAGATCTATCATAGAATGATTTTCAGTCCGTAAACACGATTGTGCCCAATTATATTAAGCGTGGATTACAACTATTCAAACGTCCTAACCTGAAAAAACTATTACATCAATTATTATTATTTATCACTTAATTAAAACACCTTTTGTACACAAAATGGGGTATTTAATTAAATTTAATTAAACAATTTAAGTTAATTAAATAAAATAAAAAATAATTATTAAATAAACATTTTCTTATTAAACTAATAGAATAAAATAAAATAAATTTAATTATTTAATTATTTAACAATTCAATTATTTATTTACCATATTTATATATTTTATAAATTTAATTTAATTAATTTAAATTAATTTAACTAAATAATAATTAATTTAATAAAATTCCCCTTTTCTGTTCAAAAAGTGTGATAATTAAGTGAATTCATGCGATATATCTTACAGGTTAGGGTGTTGAAATATTTGTATTATATATTTGTATTATATTGTATTATGATTTGTAATATATTGAACAGATGGCGTCTAATACCTCAATAAGTAGACTATGGGAGTTCAGGGCAAAATTGCAATAGAATCAAAAATGCAAGACAATGAGCTACTTACGTTAACAGGTGGACGGTAATCGTTCAGAACAGTAGCAAAGCAAAACCCTCGTCTACTTCTTTTGCATGGTTAATATCAACGACACAGTTCAGGTAACTCAAATCAAAATTAAAATATTTGGTAAAACCGCGAATCAAACGTGGACCATTGGGGTCGCAACCAAGCCTGTCCACCGTTACACCGTGAGGTTTACAAGGTACAACAATTAGCCGACTCTATAGGTTAAAATTGATTTTCTACAAAGGATTAAAATTAATACAACAAAGAACATTGACAAAAGTTCAAGATAAGAATTGAAACTCATAATCAGGAATGAAGAAGGGATATTTAAAATCTTCCAAACAATGGACAGTAGAACTATAAGTTAAAATAGAGTTTGCTTTTTCTGTTATTAAACTTGGATTTGAACCTCTTTGCAGAAATGCGAACTCTATTTTGACATATTCTGCTGGTATTATTTCGAAGATTTTAAACATTCCTTCAATTCTGATTCATAACTTTCAATTCTTCTCTTGAAATTTAAATTTTGAACTGTCAATCTTCTTTGTAACTTAGTGGAGTTCCGAATTCAACTTCTTCCAACCCTAGACTAAATTTGTTGCTGAGAATGTTTGCTTCCTCTCCTGCTTTTTAAATAATGGAACAAATAATATATATTTGAAGACGAAGGACACATTCTTAACAAAATATTATAATTACAGCTCCTAATATTGTCGAGTGATGTAATCCACTATGTCGAAAGTGTTTAGGGTCAGCATACCTTCGAACTGGGATGCGAACTCTAGTAGGTTCGAACCGCCCTTGTAAAGATTTTCCATGATTAGCATTTTTAACTCCGTAACGGTAATTCTTTACCGGCTGCTTCCTTCCAACTTCTTGTCCAGGTTCATTCGTTACCATTATTTTCACCTCCAATTAACACCTCTGAAGAGCTAGACGTCAGGAAGAGCATCCGCTCGTAAGACCCATCCGCCACATAGAAATCACATCTCACACCAGGGAGGCGTGGTGCCGCAGTGGTCAAGCTGTTGGCATATCACCAAGGTGGACTGGGTTCGATTCCTGGTCAATGCATGTGAAATTTTCGAAGTGAAATGCCATGTCCTGTGGTTCGGATTCCACGTAAAACGGAGGTCCCTTGGCTCATGATCGCATTATTAACGGTCACGTTCATTTAAAAGCTTCCTTTCTCACTCCCGACCCAGTAGAAATAGGAATGATTAGGGGTAGAAATACAGATGAGAATTCTCATAAATACCAACTACTGTTGATATAAGAAAACATGAAGGTCCACTTACGTGCACCCTGGGTCTGAAGAGGTTTAATACTACGTTTAACATCAAAGCAAGAACACCATTGCATTATTGGACCAGAAGTGCAAAATGTAACTCGATGTATCAACCTTATATTAGCAAATAAAATGTCCGATCATGTATCTGTAATTAATTTTATTTGCATCTGTTTTTCTCAATGCGTTGAAATTAAACAAGGCAAACGTAGTTCACTACAGGTGAATCCCTGTGTATCTTCGCAGTTGGGGATTGTTTTGGTTAACACAGTACCTATCCTCTCATACAGATCTGTTCAAATTAGACTCAACACACAAATTCCCACCATTTTTTAATTCATTTCTAGATGGCTGTTAATGAAAGGGAAATGTTGTGTCAAATTGTTAGCATAATTGTCAATAACAGATCCCACTCCATTTATGGCTTCATCCTAGATGATGGCAATTCTGCTTTGACCTATGGCTCTATTGATTTAGAGGGCGAGCTACTCTCTCCTCTGTGACTGAATGGAATCTTTCTACAGGTAACAATGAAAATGTGGCATTATGGTCATTGTTGGTAAATTGTCATTATGGAGTTTCTGGGGAAATTTAGATATCTGTCACATTTCATTTCGAAATGCTATTATGGAATACATTTAAATCAGTCGTTTCTTTCCATCATTCAGTGCAGTAAATTGAGATTGTTTTTGAACATTGGGGAAAGGTAATGACACTTCCCCAGGTAATGTTCTATTGTAAGTGTTCAGCTGAATGAAAACCGGGTGAGTTAGCCGTGGTCGTTACGGCGTGGATGCAGGCAGTCGCCAACATTCGGGAGGCGCCGGCAACCTTGAAGATGGTCTTCTGTGGTTTCCCATCTTCCCTCCAGGCAAATGCCGGGGTTGGTCCCTAACTATAGGCCACAGCCGTTACCTTCCAATTCCTTGTCCCTACAATCACACTTTCCTCCCCAGACAACAATCCACACGTGACGGTTCTTGTAGCTCACCCAATGGGTGACCGCTTAGATTCAGCTACAAACTCTGGCGAGCCGAACATGTCCTCGGACACTCCCGGCATTAAAGGCCATACGCTAAAAAAATTAAAAACTGAATGAAAGAAGATTTTAAATTGAATTTTTTGAATCTAATAACTTGTGAAAAATGCTTGCTCCAAAGTTAATAAAAAAGGACACTCCGATGCCCAGTCATGTGAATTCTCGGTTGGTTGGTTCTTCAGTTTAGGTGCTGCAAGAACGCGGTCATGTACCCCCGTGTACTTTGAGTGTGTATAGAATCTGTCTGATAACCGGTGTTAATTGTGATGACTGTATTAGTGTGTGTTATCTGCAATTCAGATAAGGACTGTAGACGATTAAATTAAAGTAGTTCCTACTTTTGCCACCAAATGCTACCGTCAACGACACCTAGCTGCGAACTTGGCTATTAGATGCCACCACAACCGGCACCTGGCAATGGACGTTGGAACTTAATAGAGTGGTAATCAAATTCACCAACAAATTTAGCTTCACACAATTGTGGTAAGTGGAAGGTCCTTTTGCATGCCATAAATCTAAGACATGGGCCCGCCGGCTTTACTTGCCCTCGGAAGGAAGGCATACTGAGGGATTATTAACGCTATTAAAGAATCCGACGACTTCGGCCGGGTTTGAACCCGCGATCTTGGACATAGAAGCTTAGCATGCTACCAACTACACCACCCAAGCCACTGCAAATGAATTCTCTATGTTCCGATTCTGGGTCGCGATCCAGAGCTTAAGGAACTCAGATCTGCAGGGATGCACAATTTTGCTATTCAAATATGTGTTTTGGTTTGGTGTCACATCCACTTCAGCCCCATGTTTGTACATGGAGCGTAATGGGACAGCTCATATCCTCGACAAGCATACAAAACAGGCAAGGCATGAAGACGGGTACTTAATATCCGTCAGTAGAAGGGAAAGGAGGTTGTGGTTTGTTTGAATAAGTAAGAAGAACTCCCAAAGAGCAAATAGTGCAGTAGGAGATGGGAAGCGTGCAAGAGATGCTGCATCAACAATTCATGAAAGTAATTAACTTTCCACACCCTTGTAATAAGGTGAATTAATAACAGGCGATGTTCGCACCACAATTTAATTCTACAATCTAATAAATTGTTTTAACTTCCATGTAGGCCTACAGCAGAAATATGTGTAATTGGATTGTTTGAAAATACTAATAATTATCTTTTTATTCCTTGTATTTCTCATTTGATGCTATTTTTGGATAAAGATAAATGCCATTAAGTTTCGTTGTTGTTTGAGTCTTCAGTCTTTTGACTGATTTGATGCAGCCCTCCATGCCTCCCTGTCTTGAGCTAATCGTTTCATCTCTACATAGCTACCACACCCTACATCGAAGGCAATTTGTTTAACATATTCTAACCTTGTTCTACCCTTAGAGTTCTTGTCCTCAACCCTTCTATCCATAACTAACCTGGCTATTCCTGGGTGTTTTAGTATGTGCCCTACCAACCTATCTCTTCTCTTCATTAGCAGTCGCCATAAACATCTCTCTCACCTCCCCGTTCGTAACCCTACCTACCCATCCGATCTTCATCATTCTCATGTAACACCACATTTCAAACGCTCAATTCTCCTCTTTTCTGCTGCACCAATAGTCCAAGTTTCACTTCCTCGTCCAGACAAAGGCTTTCAAAAATGACTTCCTAATACCTAAATCTATGTTCGATGTCAACAGATTATTTTTTTTGTAGAAATGCTTTCCTTGCCTGAGCCAACCTACTTTTTATATCCTCTTTGCTTCGTCCATCACTGGTTATTCTGGTTCCTAAGTAACAGAAGTCTCCTACTTCCTTTAGCTTTTCACCTGCCAATTTCATGGCCATAGAGGTTTCTGATTTATTTCGGCTGCATTCCAATATTAGGTTTCAGAAAAGTAATATCGACGGAGCATGGTGTGTAGTGGTCAAGTTGTTTTTCTCTCACCAAGGTGGACCGGGTTCGATTCCCTGTCAATGCATGTGAGATTCAATGCTTGTTGAAGTTTCATTGTTTGTCCACGAGTCGCGTCAACGAGAAAAATGTTACAATAGTCGAGAATTGGTATATTATGATATGATTCGATGCTCTTTCTAGTTGTTAATTCAATTAGGGGCTTGCGACATCTTGGTCATTTAGCCTCGTGTACTTGAATGTGTGCAGGCTTATTCTGATAACTTGTGCCACTGTTGTGGCTGTTGTAGTGTGTGTATTTGTGATTTAAGTTATGATTTAGAAAGAGGCGATTGTGGCTTTGAATACGGTATTAACCCTAACTTTGCCTGGAAAAGAAGTGAAGACTCTTAGAAAAAATATTTCTTCAATAATTGTTTTGTGGTAATCACCCCCCCTCCCCCCCCAGGGGCCCACGGCTAGTGGGACGTGAGTTGGCGACCACGGGACCCCAGCTGAGTTCGGCATTGCTTCCCCTTACTTGTGCCGGGCTCCTATCTGTCATCATTCTTATCGACCACCCTTGGTCAACTCTTGTTCTTTTCCGACCCCGACATTATTAGGGTATCCAAAGCCTAGGGAGTATTTTACTTTCCCGCCTTAATTGGTCCTTGTCTCAACTTTCCTGATCCCTCATTCTTCGAGGGGTCAGAGCTCTTCTGATCTCTTCCTATCTCCTGACTTCTGCTCAAGGCCCATAAGGAGGCAGGGTGTGTGTAGCCCCACCACTTCTGGTGCATCCTGGATAGTGCTACACCCTCAAGGGCTCACGGCTGGTGAGTTCGGGAGTTGGCAACCCCGAGGGATTCCTGAGCTGGGTCCGGTTTGTTTCCCCTTTTTCCAGTGCCTCTGGGGCGGATCCTCTCCTCTTTCCCTTTCCTATCTGCCTCCTCTGGTTCTCCTTCCTTCCAAGTTCCTCAATCCTCATTCTTCGAGGGTTGAGGGCATTTCTTTTCCTCCTGTCCATTGCTTGCCTTATTCTTTATTTGTTTACGATTTCTTCTTATAGTTTGTAAGGCAGTAGTTAGTATTAGTTATACACACATCAAAAAAAGTTTTGCATCACCTCGGTTCCCAGATCTCCGGCATATAGACGTTGACTGTGTATATTGTATCAAAGATACAGTCCCTTTGACTGTTCATAGATGTCACTAAAACTGCTCAAAGATGTAAACAACCATGCATGAGCAGGGCCTATTAGACGGAGGGGGTACGACAGCCGATCAGTTCCAGTCATTCCACCAGGACGAAGGTACGCTGCTCATGTTGTCTGTAGTTCTACCATGCCTAGAAGGTCAATACCGCAGTTCGATCGCGTCCGCATTGTTACTTTGTGTCAAGAAGGGCTCTCAACAAGGGAAGTTTCCAGGCGTCTCAGAGTGAACCAAAGCGATGTTGTTCGGACATGGAGGAGGTACAGAGATACAGGAACTGTCGATGACAGGCCTCGCTCAGGCCGCCCAAGGGCTACTACTGTAGTGGATGACAGCTACTTACGGATTGCCGCTCGGAGGAACCTTGACAGCAATGCCACCATGTTGAATAATGCGTTTCGTTCAGCCACAGGACGTCGTGTTTCAACTCAAACTGTGCGCAATAGGCTGCATGATGCGCAACTTCACTCCCGACGTCCATGGCGAGGTCCAGCTTTGCAACCCCGACACCATGCAGCGCGGTACAGATGGGCCCAACAACATGCTGAATGGACCCCACAGAATTGGCATCACGTTCTCTTCACCGATGAGTGTCGCATATGCCTTCAACCAGACAATCGTCGGAGACGTGTTTGGAGGCACCCTGGTCAGGCTGAACGTCTTAGACACACTGTCCAGCGAGTGCAGCAAGGTGGTGGTTCCCTGATGTTTTGGGGTGGCATTATGTGGGGCCGACGTACGTCACTGGTGGTCATGGAAGGCTCCGAAATGGCTTTACGATACCTGAATGACATCCTCCGACCCATAGTGCACCCATATCGGCAGAATATTGGAGAGGCATTTGTCTTCATGGACGACAATTCTCGACCTCATCGTGCACATCTTGTGAATGCGTTCCTTCAAGATAACGACATCGCTCGACTACAGTGGCCAGCATGTTCGCCAGACATGAACCCTATCGAACATGCCTGGGATATGTTGAAAAGGGCTGTTTATGGACGTCTTGACCCACCAACCACTCTGAGAGATTTACGCCGAATTGTCGTTGAGGAGTGGGACAATTTGCACCAACCGTGTCTTGATGAACTTGTGGATAGTATGCCACGACGAATACAGGCATGCATCAATGCAAGAGGACGTGCTACTGGGTATTAGAGGTAGTGGTGTGTACTGCAATCTGGACCACAAATGCTGAAAGTCTAGCTGTATGATGGTACAACATGCAATGTGTGGGTCTCATGAGCAATAAAACGAGCTGAAATGTTGTTTGTGTTGATCTCTATTCCCTTTGTATTTAAAGGTTCCGGAACTCTTGGAACCGAGGTGATGCAAAACTTTTTTTGATGTGTGTAGTTTTCACTACATTTTCTTCTCATCTTTCACTATCACCCAAACCATTAGGGGCCGATAACCAAGATGTTAGGCCCCTTAAAACAACAATTATCATCATGATCATAATCACAGCCACTCCTGCTCAGTTCTGCCTTAGAAGGCTGACTGATCCGCGTTTCAGTCTTTAGAGCAGAATTAAATTCTTGGGCAGGCCGAGAATTGAGCCCAGACAGCCATGAATGCTAACCGCTACACTCCCGAATTATTCTAGATATGAAATGATGTTTCCCGATACAAATGACACGTTTTATATAAAAAGTCAGATTTGTATTTATACTGTATTTATCGGACTTGGGGAAGGTCGACAAACATCCACGTTTAATTTAATGATCGAAATGTTAACTGATTTATGTTCAGGCTGAATGTATTAACTGCCTACAATGCAGGTTAGCTTGGAAAATGAGAGAACGTAAGTCTTTAACGATTAAAATGTGCACTTCGTGGCATTTTTCTTTTTAATATAATGGGGCACTAAACTGAATTTTAACGGAGCGAAATACACAATTATTTCACAACATAATCATACTTGCAAGTATTATGTAATACAGAAAATCTTGCATTGAAAATGGTGGCTGTATAATTAATCCGAATTCGCCATTTTACTGATATTATTTATTTATGAATTTATGAATATTTCAATGATTCGTTTTAATCTATTTCTTAGTGTTGTAATTACGGCTTTAGTAGAATAACTTAATTTTTGAAAGAATTTATCATTTTAAGCAAGTTATATTTCTTAGCGTGTTTGCTTTGCAAATTACATTTTAATTGAACTCTTAGAAACATATGTTCATTTCCCTTAGAGGTTATGCTCCTCTAGGATATAGATCGCAGAGGAATACAAAATTTTAATTGAGTTTGCTAAAACTCTGTGAGTTATCAGGGAAACGTGTAGGAAAACTTACTTTTACTGAAAATGAGTGACAAACTCATCGAAGTGTCGGAACACTTATAAAATTACTCACACATTTTTGTTCATATCGTGGAAAGTATTACTGATCTTGAAAACATGAAAAAACATCCGAAAATCATACATGCACTGGCAAGAACCTCTCTCTATGAGGTTCAGTGCCCCATGTACCTATTTATTAACGCTTCTGGCAGTCATATTTAGGGATTAAATGGCATTATTGAATATTAAATTTTCAGTAAACATATTTATATTTGCCAATGAGTGATGCTGTTTTGCGCACCATAAAATGCTACCGATAATCACAATAATGGTAAATGTACGCACGAGCATAGGTCAATCATTTATTTTGCTTTGCTAATAACTCCACACATATCATTGCTCATAATTATATATGCTGATTAACTTTGGAAATTTTGATGTGATAACACTGATAACAAGACATTACCATAGAATTTGGGTTTAGTCATAAATGAAATGCGAAATATTAAACATCTGCTTTATTATTATGGTATTATTATCTAATTATAACGAGGGGCGTACTATAATGTTTTACACTTTATTTTTTTCTACCCAAATGAAGTGCATTACACATCAGTTGTTACGTCTACCTTCTCAACATAATCTCCTTGTAACTTTATGCACTTTCACCATCGATGTGTCAGTCTCTCCAGACAAGATCCAGCCGACTTCATGGCTAGGCTTGTGACTGCTGATGAGACATGGCTCCATTACTATGAGCCACAATGGAAACAACAATCGATGCAATGGAAGCACAGGGGCAGTCCACCGCCAAACAAATGTCGAACAGTGTCAGCAATTGGCAAGCGAATGGCAACAGTGTTCTAGGACACAAAGGGCATCATCCCCATTGACTAGCTGGAATTGGGGGCTACGATGAACAGTGCAGCATATGTGGCAACCAATAAGCGCTTACGTCATGCCATTCAAACTAACCGGCCAGTAAAATGGGCTAAAGGAGTGCTTCTGCAACATGAAAATGCCCACCCCCACACTTGCTGAGAGACCACCGCTGCCATTGATCAAATGGGATTCACGATGCTGCCATATCCACCGTACTCTCCCGACTTGACACCAAGTGATTATCACCTGCGTAGTCACCGTTTTGCAGAATTGGACACAGCTGTCAAGCCATGGGTACGCAGACTCCGAAAGAATGGTTTCAGGAAGGTATGCAGAGACTAACACATCGATGGCAAAAGTGCATAAAGTTACAAGGAGATTATGTTGAGAAGGTGAACGTAACAACTGATCTGTAGTGTACTTCATTTGGGTAGAGAAAATAAAGTGTAAAGCAATAGAGTACGCCCTTCGTAATTTTACAGGTGGTAATTTGAACAAGGGCCCCTCAAGTTCCGCAATAAATTATATTAATCTTTCACTGATTATATATTTATCTTTACTTTACTTTCAGAAATTGTTTGGTTTATTTGGACTTTCCATAAGCTGAGATTTAATTCTTCTACTAGAATTATTCGGAGTGTAATCAGAGAACCTGTGTTCTGAATCTCACATTAAAATGCAAAGGCATTTGCATTATTAGCAAAGTAATTGTGATATCCATATTGATGGATGGATGGAGTTCTCCAAAGTTGTTAAATATACGCCAATAAATACATAACTTTGGGGCCGATGACCTAGATGTTCCACTCCTTTAAACAACAATAACTAACTAACAATACAAAACTAAACCATATACAATATATTTATATATCAAAGATACATGTTTCAGCCTAGCAATGAGGTCTTCTTCAGCCAAAATCAAGATCATAGCCTATAGGTTAATTAAAATATATATTTTTGATGTGTAACCTCTTTCCGCTCGGTATCTGGATAGTTTTGTGGGAGTGATTTTGAAAATTGGGGACGGAAGTGGATCGGAACGATCGAGCTGGCAGTGGTGGATCAAACGGAAGTAAGCACTGCCCACTCGATCGATCAAACGGAAGTGTACTAGCTGGCAGTGGTGGACAACGGAAGTATGCACTGCCCGCTCGATCGATCAAACGGAAGTGTACTAGCTGGAAGTGGTGGACAACAGACGTATGCACTTCCCGCTCGATCGATCGAATGGAAGTGTGCCCTAGCTGGCAGTGGTGGATCGAACGGAAGTATAAGACGCACTGCCAACTCGATCGATCGATCCAGCTGGCACTGGTAAGAGAAACAATCAGCGCGCGGTGTCGAAAATTGATACCATGACGCACTCTCGGCCATGTGGAATGTATATGACATACTGAACGGAAAACGCTCATGCGAACTCTGGTGTCAAGTGATTTAAACAAATGACATGGTACATGTTCGAAGTCTTCGTATCAGTATTTAAATGGTAAAATGCCTTAATATCGGCATTGCATTGGCATAAGGTATTTTAAACTCAATGCCACTCAGGAACATTATCAAAACAAGCAAAATATAAATGAAACTTAATTCCGTAATGCAGTATTATTGGAACGTGGAAATAAGTCACCATCTTGTGCACAATATTTGCGTAGTCAAAATAGCCGTGGGGTTATTGCGTATGACTGTGAATCTAGAGATCTTGGATTCGAATCCTGGGCGGGGTAGATATTTTTGCTGCCAGATTATAATTTTAAACTATATTTATCATATCAATATGACTCAATTTAACAGAATCCATATGAAATTACGTGTTGGTCTGTGAATCAAGAGGACCTGCTTATAAGGAATTTAAGGTTATGAGCGGGGTCACGTCTATTAATCTAGTTTATCCATATCGTATTCTTTATTTAGGCTAGTGCTGGTGGAAGCTACAAATAATCTAATAAAATGAGTTCCGTATTTTAAACTACAATATCTGTAAAACACTCCCTTTTACAATAGATTAATATCTGTGCCAATAATACTATAAAATACCGGTGCATCAACAATTTCACGTGAGGTTTCTTCTATGTCAGATGTTATACATCATATGCGACTACTGTAAGGCTCGTTTTTTTTTTTTTTATACATCAAGTTGTGCCTCTATGGACTACGTGGTAACAACCAATTTCACTTCTGTGTGTAGGTCTTGTTCTTATTCCGGATTTGACTTCCTGCCAGTATCTTCTGATCCCAGCGACGAGCGCCTGTTTATGTTCTTCGGACAAAGCTCCTCTTCGTCTTCCGGAAGTTGATACCATTTTAAAACCTTGGTAGTTGTTCACCAATCTTCTAAATGTATTCCTGCCAGGAATTTCTCGGTCTAGAGTACCAATTTGCCTCAGATCTTTTTCGCATTCCTCGAACTACCTTGGCCTTGTTGACTTAGACTTAATGAAACTCTATATTCTTTACGTTAATCGATCATCCAGTCATCCTCATTAAAATATTATTTTATATCTACAGAAAGTATGCCAACTAAAGCTTAATAAGTAAGAAATTATATATTAAATATTATAATTAAACGTGAAACAACGTAATGAATTGGATATCCTAACAACAAGAGTAAATTATTGAAATATGGCTCTTATTGCAGCAGTCGCTCTTTCTTTGACGTGAATTCTGCAGGCTGTAAAGGTAGACCTAAGTACCTCATATTTGAAGGAGTTGAGCAGATCCAGTTGTTTTGTTCCTAGGGTTAGCTTATCATCAGATGTTACTCTACAAAAGCTTGGTTGGTTGGTTCCTCAGTTTAGGAGCTGCGACAACGTGGTCATGTAGCCCCGTGTACTTTGGGTGTGTGTAGAAGCTGTCTGATAACCGGTGTTAATTGTGATGGCTGTATTAGTGTGTGTGTTATCTGTTTTTAATTCAAGTAAGGACTGCATACATTCGATTTTCAAGTGGTTCCAATTTTGGCTATCAAATGCCACCGTCAATGACCAACTAGTTCTGAACTTTTTACTAGATGCCACCGTAGTCGGCTCCTGGCAACGAACGTTGGAACCCAAGAGCGTTAATCAAAGATAAACCTATAAGTTAGTTTCACACAGGGGTAATAAGTGGAAGGTTCTTTATCATGCCATACATCTATGACATGGGACCACCGGCTTTACTTCCCCTCCGAAGGAAGGCATACTGAGGGATTTTTAACGCTCTTTAAAAATCTGTTGACTTCGGCCTTGACCTTCGGCATAGAATCTACGTAGTTTCAGGAACAAGTGTTGTCAAATCAATACCTGACAACATGGCACATCCATATTGTTGCTAATGCTACAGCGGAAGAGGGTAGGCTGGAGCGGGTGCTTTGGTCGCAGGGTGACTCTTGGTTGGTCGGCAAGGGTTAGAATGCAGTGCAAGCAACGGTAAACATTGAGGAAACTGAAACTCAGCCATGTTTTATGCAAGACGGGTGAGCGGAGAGTGAGTCTCATTCATAGTTGCATGAGGAGGCGTAGGAGGCTGCGGGTGTGTAAAGAACGCGGTCAGACATGCTCGTAATTAATTCTTTTGTCTGGTTGATACACGGACATGGCCACACCATAAAGGAAAGTATGGCACTGGTAAGAAATCTACATGACACAATATTCTCCGCTTGCATTTATGTATTCAAATGCCACGTTCCGTATGTGTTTAGAGGAATGGAATCTTTACAGCCGGTCTATTTCAAACCGTGTTTATAGTTGTTAACCCTACAGCTTAACGTTCATCTTCACAACTATTTAAAACCATGGATAGGCCGTGTTGGCTTCGTTGGCATAGTCAGTAGCATGCTGAACTGCTATGCCCAAGATCGCGGGTTCAAACCCTGCCGAATACGCCGGATTTTTAAGAGTATTAAAATCCTTCAGTATGCCTTCCTTCGGAGGGGAAGTAAAGCCGGTGGTCCCATGTCATAGATTCATGGCATGTAAAGGAACCTACCACTACAATTGGTTGGTTAATTGGTTAGAAACTATCTATCAAGTACCAACGTTCACCGCTGGTCGACAGTGTCAGTGACAGTGGCGTCTTGCAACCAAAGTTGTTGAAATTCATCATGCATTTTATCTCTCAGTAACTCCTCTCATGAGGATGGCGTCAGGAAAGGGATCTAACCGTAAAACCATCCGTCACATTGAATTCCATCCGTCGCATCACATCCCCGACCCCGTTGTAAATGGAATTTATAAGGGGTAGACATACAATATTGGATAGTTCGTGTGAAATTAATTACTTAAAATACACCGACGTGATTCAAAGTGTTTGGCTCGGTATTATGCCATTAGCATCAAGGATAACAATGGCATATTACTCCATATAATAAATTAGATAGCAGACCATTACGAATCTTAGCCCTTATAGTGCCAGGGGACCAATATATCGGCCGAGGGACCTTCTGCTAGAAATGACACGAGCCAATCTATCCTCTCCGTTTTTATATAGCCTAACTTTTTTTATTACTGTATTGCCAAGTTGTCAGGTGTTGATTTGACAACACTTGTTCCTTAAACTACGTTTAAGGAATAGCTATCTTTTGTAGATTCTATGCCCAAGGAAATAACAACGGGGGAATCATTCTCTCTCAGGATATATCAATGTGTTGAAGTTCCGTTAACAACTCGATTCATAATGGGTAGGATTCTTTGAAGTCAGCTGACTTCCCGCGCGTGATTGTTTACGTTCTTGCTCTAAGCTAATTAAGATACGAGGTTTGAATATGTAAGTAAAATCTACAATTTCAATTTAAAAATAAAAGGGTTTTAATGTAATAAATGGAGAAAAGTATTATTTATTTATGGTCTAATTATCATCATCATTTATTGTATTAACAGGCCTTTAAGACCCAGTACAGACAATAGGAGCATAGAACAAAAATATATAAAATAACACAGGCATTACAACAGGAGGGGCTGAGACTTTTCATAAGTATCGGTCGCAGATGATCTTCCACCTTTCTCTGTCCCTTGCATCCTCCACAGTTGCTGTTGGTACCACCTTTACCAGTGACAGTATCGCTCGATCCTTCCATCTTGTTCTAGGGCGGCCTCTCGGGCGTCTCCCAGTTGGTGTCGAGCTAAAAACGCGATTTGATATGGAATCCTCAGCTCGAATGACATGTTTCAACCATTGCAACCTCCTCCTCTCCAGAATCCGTTTGATGCTCGTCTTCCCAAAGCGTTGATACAGGTCTTGGTGAGATCTTCTTTCCCACCTTTCAGTTTCTACATTATATAGTGGACCATATATTTTGCGCAAGACCTTCCTTTCAAAAACGCAGAGACGTTCCCCAAGTGTTTGAGCCATGGCCCAGGTCTCACAGCCTTATAGGACCACAGGTTTCACCAAGGTCATGTAGATATTGTACCCATGTGAGTAATCTCGATGGAAAATATGCTTCCGCCTCCAGCTAGCGTCAGGACTCGAGCGTGTACCGTTCCCCCATTGAGCAGTTGCATATTTTGGATTTGAGGCTATAAGGTATCAACTCTACAATGATAAGGCACAACTCTACTCTAAAACTTTAATTCAATAATAAAATCATGGCTTCAAACAAACAAAACAATCCCCACAACCTTAAAAACAAAAGCAAACAAAATTTACTTCCACAATCCACTGATATTAACATAATATTATCATAATAAAATTATATCATAACACAAACCTTTACCCTTATATCAACTTCACAACAATGATACTCTAGTGCGCTGATGCACATACAACTTCAGAAACAAACTGTACATTAATTCTACTGTCATCCAATGTGACTTCTTTAATTCACAAAATTACTTATTCCTTAAACCTCGTCTTAATTTGACAATTATGTGTACCGTGTGTGTTTGATCTTTCTCTTCCCACCAAATGCTTTACATGCATTAGCCTATTCTGGTGTTGCACAGCAGTCTACGTGCAACTCCATAATTATGTAAGCTACACCTACACTTCCTCTATTTATATAGTTCCACTGCATGCCGTTTGTGATTTCATCTTAAAAACGTTAAGTTATTGCTGTGTCGGATGGTACAATTAAACTACCTTGCGCGCGTAGCCTGTGGCGTCGAGTAACCAACTTCTGAAAAAGTTGTCAGTGACAGTACAAATGCAACGTCTAACCATTCGTTAGGTAGCTAAAATCATGAACCATCAGGGTGATCTATAATTATCAATGTGTTCTTAAACCACATGGCTTCATTACTCAATATAACAATATTTCATTTCATGTCATTAACAGGGTCTAAAATCTGCCCTTTAAAAACCTTCTTTCACGGTTCACTTGACGGTCCCAGACCCTCCTCCGAGCGGCCTGTACACAATAGACGTGGAGTGAGGTTCCAACATTACCTCGACCTTCGTTTCCTGTCTCAAGGCTTTCTCCCCCAAGCAGTATAAGATTTTACAAGACAAATACTGTGGTCCCAGTGACACACATATCCCAATGGATTTCAACTGAATATTATGCAAACAGGTACTGGATGAGCTTTAACATTTATTCCTAACCTGAGGATAATAATAACTGGCACCAAATAGGCCCATTTCAACATGAAGGTACGAGGTTCATAAAATATTGGTCTAGTAGGTAACCGGTATCTTAAATAAATGCTGCGGTCAGCCCACATGCTGCCGTCATGAGATTCACTTCAACGAGGCGAATCACTCAACAATAAGTTCTCGGGGAATCAGATAGAGTGCAGAGGTGTCCATCGTTTGCCTCTCACCTATCACGGGATTCGAACCCGGAACATTCCATATCCATCATCAGAGTTAGGGTCCAAACACTAATTACACTCTGGCACAAAGCATATCTCCCAGTATGCCCACGGCATACGAGATTTCATACCTCGAATAGACCACCTGGTTCCTTACCTAATGTTATGACCTTCGTCCTATAATTATTAAGAGAAATCTATCAATTACTCTATGAGCTTCTACATAAGCTGCAAATTCAATTCACTAAAAGCTCTTCCATTTCCTGGCATAATTATATTCCCATTAATACAATATATTCTGATATAAAACTCTTTTCTTAATCCCGTAATGTAATCTTACTGTATAATCTTACTGTATAATCTTACTGCTTAGATCGATAAGTCTTGCAATTACCGTAACTCTTTCTTGCTTACAACATTTTGCCTGATGCGTACATTCATACCTTTTATTATTCATTATTTTTATTATTATTATTCTCCCTAACATAAATTACCAAAATCCGACACAACTAATCATCTTAAAAACCGAACAACCGTGTTCGTTTCATTTACATAACTGATTTGCCATTTTCAATTAATAGTGGTAACGATTAATCCACTCTCTGATGTAAGATAACATCTCAACTCTATTAAAATCAACACAATAATGATTAAACCTGGAGGGTCTATCTCCTACTACTGATTCTTACTGGCATCTTTATAACTCTGAAATCACATTACATGCAGTGGCCTATACTTCTACTTAAACATAATTTGTGGGGTACTCACATATATAAGCTCATCATGGTGGCTCCAACCACTCATATCCTTCCGGGTCACCTGCCATATGCAGATTTAGTGCGACATTTGCATCTTGAATACACACATTTTATGATACATTTCTTCCAATAACCACACGACACTTTGCATTTCTATAAAGAAGCTATTGCTTCCAAAACACATGACACTTTATAACACTTATTAAACCATTAATTTAAAAGACATTTCACATATGATTTATACATAACATACGTCACTCCGTACACTTTTCATTGGTTGCAATTCCCTAGCAAAGATATCAAAATTGCAGGTGTCGACGGCATCTTCCGTGCTCCTACCAACTCCTGATTGAAAGTCTGGTTCATCTGCCCCCGGAATTCACCAACAGTTTATCCATACTCCTACGGTAAGCTTCCTGCTTTGCATAAATATAGTAACTTCCGTCCTGAGCGTTACTATTTGGTATTCTTAAGACATTACCAAATGCTTCGTAAAGTTTCTCCCAGCGCATTCCAGCGTAATAAGACATGTATGATCAGTCAATATTTTATACATTGCGCTTAACAGTTTACATAATCTTATACAGATTATTATTTACAATAGCTCTGCAACTTATCTCACACGGTGCTTCCTAAGTGAACACACCATTGTTCGTACTGCTGACATTACACATGCAGCACGACTGTCATTAATAAAAGCTTTCTAAAAGTTTTACTGCACGGCTTCCCAAGTCGAAGTCCGGGCCTCCTTCCTTGCCTTCGGTAATACACATTTCACACAATAAAGTTCGTTGATTACCGTACTTCTTATTAATTTCTGACTATACATTATTATCTTCTCACTTGGTGCATTACGATGTGCGGTGAATATAATGGTTCACTCAAATGTACAAGTCTTTGTTTGAGCGTCCTTTCATGAGCCGGACCGCCATACGTTCCGCCTCACCAACTGCTTGACAACTGTATTCTGACTGTCTGACAAAAACTGTGTAGCGACGACTGTTCTCTGCCAAGGGTCGACTCCCTTTATATTGGTTTCACACAAAAAGTAGAGCTAAAATTTCCCGCGTTATCTCGACTCCTCTCCCAGCATGATTCTGGTCTCGAAACCATGCTCATCGGGTTCCTTTTTCATCACTGATCCCAGAACTATCTGCGTGCTGAAGGATCGCTCGGCCAATTAATTAATATTAATTCCTTTCTCCATAGCGTGGGGACGCTGTTTCACTGGGAATCCCTGGCGACCTCGTCAAACCCAGCCGCGAACAACCATAGTCTTATGTCCTTCCGCACTCCACTAAATATGCGTCAATTTCGCAGATTAAAGGCTCTAAAATTAGCCTCCTGGCTAAAGATTCACCTGTGTGCAACTCTCATGTCATTGCGTTACTCCAATCACGAGTAATCAATGATTTTCCTTGGGATCTCTCCCCACTCTTCTTCGTCCTATTCTCAGTCGGGGAAAAACTGGGTCATTATTCAAGCCCCCATCCTCTTCCAGACGACTTAACTAGGTCAGCAAGATTGACGTGGCTCCAAGGGTCACCTCCCACAATTCTGGGCCCATTAGTAAAACGTCAAACTCTGCACTTTCTGTGCTCCGAGTCCAGCATAGCCTACTCCAAGTAGTCTAATAATGCTGTATTCTGCTCCTTTTCCCTGCATTATTTTAATAAATAATGTCATTATCAACTGAAATCACACCAGTGATTAAATATACACTTTTCTCTAGGTGTTTTCACAATGAAACTCCTTCAACAGACCTCGGGTTCGTTCCCTGGTGGAACCTTCATACTGAGATCACAGTCTCTGAGATCCACGTTCGATATCAGTCAGCATAACCCCCTCGGGTTCAATATGTACCTTATTTTCCTGTGAAATCAAACGTGATTTGAAAAGATTGTTCAAGCTATAGAAAACACTATTCACTGAAGTTGTCCTTTGCTGTATTTCCTTTGCTATCTCATTCCAGTTCGAAATGACCGATCCTAAATATTTGAAATCCTCTACCATCTCAAAATTGTGCCTATCAATATTGATGCTATTAAGATTTTTCGGCCGACGAGACACCCTCAGATATTTTGTTTTTAAGTCGTTGACTACCAGACCCACCTTCCCTGCTTCTGTGAGAAATATACTTACCTACAACGAAACAAAAAATCTACTATAAAAATACAGGTAGGAGCAAAAACGTGTTATTTCAATAACTTTGGTTTGGAATTATTAATGTATGCAGTCATGATGGCTTGGCATCAACTTGGTTAATTTCTTAGTCCATGTTTTTTCTTAATCAATGAAGAAGATAACCAGACACCTGTGGAGCAGGCATAATATGTTTAATACATCGTCACATATTCTTCTTCTTGAACTATTAAAATATTTCAATCCCTTCTCGAATGCTTCTAGATGTGGAATGTTTCCGCATACGAATGGCAAATATTTTATGTTAAACAAGTAGTTCCATGACGAACTAAAGAGCTTACTTTCTTAAAATTTAAGATTTATGCCAATGATTAATCTATATAGATCTATCTAGAATAATGACGAAGTTAAGTTGATAATACAGATATTTCTATCAGTTCGAAATTTACCTGAAATAGTATAGCCTAATAAGCACTACAGTTTGCAGGCCTAGTGATTTAATATATTCTGAGTTCTATCTCTTAAGACGCCGAATGCACATACAACAAGAAGTTCCGTGAAGAACTATACAGCCTACTTTTCATGCCAATGATTATGCTACAGTATATGAACCTATCTAGAATAATGACAAAATTAAGTTGGTAATATCAAAATATCTAATTTGTTCAAAATATACCTGGTATAATTTAGCCTAATAGAGCACTACAGTTGGCAGCCCTGGTGACTGAATATATTCCTAGTTCCATCTCTTAAGGTACAGAATACAAAATTAGGTTGAAGTCCAATGGACGTTACATGCAGTTAGACACTGGATCTATCAGCACGCGTAAAAGCTTGTTGCCAACAATACCATGCGTGTGCTGGTCAGAAATAATCTGAAATATTATGATATCTTGTTGTGCCAATTTTGGATGAAATCCATTTGTTAGTATAGAAGTTACATGTATTTTGAAATTAGACATATCAGCAGGCATAGAATCATGTTGGCAGCACTGCCTTGAATTAATTACTCCAAATTAATCTAGAATGTCAGGTGCTATACGTCTGCAAAGTATAGAGCTGTTGGCTTGCATACTTTCTGGTATATTGATATTAGGGTAAATAATATAGACAGGATTTATTAACAGTTGGCAGCCCTGATTGCTCTTAACAATACTTATAGTCATATATGTTATGGTACATATAGCACATACGAAATTTGGTTGAAATCCAACTGATAGTATAGAAGTTACATGTATTTAAAAATTGGTACTATCAGCAGGCTTATAATCATGTTGGTAGAACTGACGTATATAAGTTACTCCAAATTAATATAAAATCTCAGAATATACTGTGCCCATTTAGCAAGAAATATGCCAATCACAGGATACCAGCGTAGCTCAATTCGGGATTTCGGGGCAGCGGTAAGTTCCCCCACTCTGTGACTCACATATTTTGGATTAATTAGAGGATACACTTGCAAAAATAACAACAAAATCAACTCCTATTTAAACACATTTAATTAATAAAATTAATGGCGCTACAAACACTTTAACAATTTAGTTACTGACCCAATAATCAACTGCTTGTTCCAAATGAACAAGGAATCACAAATAAAATAAACAAATATTGTATTCAAAACCTGTGGTTTCCACATAAACCAACAATTCTTACTTAGTCTCACTTCCATAAAGCACTAACATTAAGTTTACATAACTCCGAGCTCTTTGGCTCCATGCATTTACATAATTATGGTGTCATTCTTGTACACCTCAAACACTATCTTTTATATTTTCTTATTTCTCAAAAACAAATATATAATTATATTTAAAATCTATGTTAATTATCTAACTCAATATTTTGGGCATGTCCACACATTCAGTTGTTATCATCTCTCTTTATTTCACAAATATATTAAGGTAATCAGAAAATCAATTGTGTACTCCAGAGCGTGAAGGTACTTGACACAGTCAAAAAACTATAGTTACTCCCGAACTCAGTTGCCTTCAATCAACTCGTGGAATCCCACGTCCATACATTATTACAATAGGGATTGTTATTTATCTCTTATGTCTTAATAGACCATTATCATATAAGAAACTACGATCTGAACCGACAAACGAAAATATCCATCTACTAGGACCTCGGTTCAACGCCCGGGTCGTTAACAACTTTAAACATTCCTGGTGTATTCATTTCTCTTTATAACAGCTTACGAGACGGTCTCTGTTCCCTCTCCCTTTAAGAGAGCTAGACTCTACTACTTGGGGTGCGATTTATGACACGTAGGGTGACGGCGACTCCCTGTCTGACCCAACGTTAGTAGCTTATTTCCAAGGCTTTCAAAACAAACCTTCCCATTATATCCAGTTCTGGGGAGACCGGGCTTTACTGTACCGTATACATTCAAACAACATTTCTTTGGTTCAAAGACCATTTTCGTATCCTTGGCATTTATTAATTATGAGAGGGTCCTCATTGATTGGGAAGATTAATACACATACGACGACGGAGAATTAAAGGGGCTTTTATCATAAGAAGATCCTGCATTCGAATCTCTTCACGTGCCTCGGGAACAAATCCCTTACAGAGGACTTATACAAAATGCGATTTAGAGTCGGCCGTGGCCCATATGACATACGCTCAATAATACCATATATTAGCTCCCTTTTTAAATACATACACAATGCCTCGTGATACTATGTCACAAATAGAGGACTTATACAATTATCAATTCACTGCAATCAACTACCCTCCATAAGTAATGTACCAAGTATTTTAACCACTACGCGTTCCTAGCGTGACACTTTAATATTATATTTGCGCTCATTATGCGCTATGCATTATTTTAAGCCGAAAATGTCTTCCCAAGAACTGATAAATCTCTTTAGTAACAATTCATATTATTTTAATTCACATATTAATCTTTCCGTTGTCGATAAATCGCTCCCTGTTTTAAAATATTCCATTGAACCTCATCTCTTACACATACGTTAAGGCTTAACGTTCTTATATTCATATCAATTTATTTGATTTTTATTTAACATTTCCATATTTAATTATTATTATTATCTTTATTCTTTATACAAGCTCAAAGGCTATTTCTTTCATATCTCAACTTTACTTTATTTCAATGTCTTTCATGATAATTAATGATATTTCGCTTGCTCTTATGACATTTGTTAAATACATTAACCCTTTATTCACATATTTCCTCTACGGGATTTATTCTTTACATAATTATTTATAATTTCTCAATTTATTTTATTATTGTTCAGACCGTGTTCTTGATTATTCAGTATTTATTTATTAAAACACATCCCTTTCACTCAAAAACTCCGGTGGGTTTGTACACAATCAATTTCTGACACCAAAATAAAAATGAATTTAGTACTCACATATTTTCCAGATCATCCTATGATCTTAAATCTGGTGCGGTGCTTCATTTTTGGGCCCACTTTGACCTTTTACTCCATATTAAAGGAATTCATCTTACGTAAAAACACTTTTTGACATATATTTAAAACACTTAATATTGACGACATTTTTATATACTGATGTGTCCCTTTTGAACACATAATAAACACTAAAAATATTAATTTAACACACAATCTTGATTATTTTACACTTCACAATTCTCGATCACTAGGCCGTATTTCTGAGCCTATCACACGTGATCTTCTTAAATTCCCGTTTCCAAGGGTGAAATTTATTCGATGTCGGCTTCCTATCCTGCAGAATGCGAAAGTCTCGAAACATCTACTGTTCCCTGGAGTCCAATTCTGCTACTCCTATCCTGGATGACCGGCTATTTATCTAGCTTGAACGGCTTCTTTGTAGATCTGTCTATCGATCCTAACGAAAGTCTATACGGATCGAGGTCTCCTCTAAGATCTATAGATTTAGTTTATAGCAGCTAGCACTTCTCAATTCTAGTATTTTTAGAATAGTTCGCCTGCTTTCTGGAGATAATGTTTATAGTCTCCTATCTTCTTTATTTGAACTGTTTTAACACTCCTACGTTTCGAACCTTATTCTGTTCTTCCCTTTTAGGTTTCTTTAATTTAAATAACAGTTTATCTGTCTGGTACGATACTTCCGTACATTATGATCCATTCGTTCGTACATTTAACGACCTATCGCCTTTAAGTCCGACGTTCGCAGCCTGCTCTGACTATATCTTACGAATTTTCACTTTAACTTGTATACAGTCGGGCCTAAATCCTATAATTAGGATTTTCCTAATATTTCACTACGGCGATACTCTAAAATTTCGTCTTGACCACTCCTTATGGAGGCAAGCAAGTCGTTAATACTGTGACGCCTGTGGCTATCGGATCTTACTTCTGCGGTGTAACACAGCGTTCCTCCCCTCAAGGAGTACTGGTAGCTGTTTTCGATGTAACGCAGAGTTACGTCCCCTCACGGACTGTCGGAATGACTACTTCTACGTCGTGGTGCAGCACTTCCCCTCACGGAGTGCTCGTATGACTGCATGTGCTGATATAACTTCACGTCCTCCTGGACGGATTCGTACTGCGTGATGCGTGGCAACACCCCTCGGGCTGTTCAAGACTGCATGTGCTGTGATGTAGCCTTACGCCCCTCACGGGCTATTCGAGACTGCATGTGCTGTGATGTAGCCTTACGCCCCTCACGGGCTATTCGAGACTGCATTCAATGATGATCGTGACACAGTGACGCCCCCCTCGGGCTGTCTGAAACTGCATGGTTGGCTTGGTAAACCCCGAAGCTTTATACTATTTTACTACAAAAAAATAAGACTCTAGCCTTTTCTGTGGTCAACTTCTAAAATATTGGTGCCACAAATATAAAAATTATACCTTCCGAAAGCTCTTCTTCTCAATGTCACATAATCTCATTGCACCTAAGAATCGATCGTGCAATTCGGAGATATTAATTAATTTCTCGTCCTCAATTGTGTGGGTGTTGCATTTCTTTTGCTCTCTCCCCTCCACAGAGGCTTAGGTACTTCCCCAATGACGTCGTCTTACGTCGGCAGTTTTTTTCTGCGCAATTATTAAATGGTTTCTCTTTACTGAAAAATCTCTCATTCAAAATGATTCACTGTACTGTGCTTGTTTACTCATTATTATGCTCGTAAACGTGTTAATTTTAATTATTCCTCTTCTGGTGCATAAGCGGCGTTGTCAATTTCCAGCAACGTCAGCTCGAATTCCGATTCAGGCTTCCTTGTCTATGACGGTGGAAATTTCCATTCAGTTATTAATACTCGTGACCAGCCCTCTCTTGAATGTCGAGTGGGGTGATCTCATCTAAGGAACATCTGTCCCTAGTCGCTTGCACAATGTTAAGCTATAATCCTGGCTTAAAATCTCTCTCCGTTCCTTTATGAAACTATACGTTTCTTTCATTTCTTCCTTAAGGACATGGGTTCGACCTTCATGGACCCTATGGCACATGGGTTCATCTCTCCCCTCCTTAGGTAAATAAATTTTCGAAAATTCTTGAGGAAATTTATTTCAATTTTATTTGTATTTCTTTATTCGTCGAATCCATCATAACGTCATCCGTATTTACTGTTGTTTTTTTCCCTTAAATTTCCTTCCACTAATTGTGTAGGTTGGGTATGCTCTATCTTTACCCTTTCTTCTCCTTTATTACATTAAAATTTTCCTTTTCAATAAAATCAATTACTTCTTTAAAGTTCCTCTCCTTTCTGGTTTGTGTTTAGGTTGGGTCTTCAAGAGTTCCCATTCACTCATTTATTCCCTAGTGGTCGACTCCACTCAGGCCATAAATCTCTTGTCACGTTCGATGTTTACAACTCTCTACCCTCGTCTGGCGCATGCTTCTCCAAACTCGAGTCAACAGTTGGTTTCCTTTCTTCTTTTCTCAAGACAGACTTCAAGTCGGTCTGTTCATTATTCATTATATTTCTTCTTAAATGACTTTATGTTAATTATCTTGCGGGTGCAATTAGCTTTACCCGTAACTTAATTCATTACAGTTCACAGACTTCAAGTCTGTTACACTTCATTTAAAATTTTTAAGAGCTCAGTCTGACCTCACCTGACTCTTTCTGGTTCTCTTCCCCCTTCCTTATCTCTCTTTGAGATGGTATTTCAGCAAATATTATACTTATTTCTCGTATTCTTTGACGGTTGCAAATATCTTTACCCGTTTGTTCCAATGGGATAATTCTTTTCCTTCACCTCGTATCGAGATGGCATTTTCCAAGAGTATTTCTTTTTCCTACTCTTCCAATTCTTTAGATTTTCCAAATCTCTTTTCTTTCTCTTCTTTTTATCCTTCCCTTTCTTCTTACGATGCTTCCAGCTGAAATATGCCTGGGCATCCTCTTTCTCCAAGACATCGTTGGTTATTCCACCTTCTTTCATTGTTTCCATGGGGTATCCATTTCCTGGTACACCAACTATCAACGGCGGTTTTCTTCCTTTTGGCTTTTCTTCAGAGACGTCTCCTCTCATTTTTTCATTGCTCCCAACAATCTCATCTTTTTCTTTTAGGTTTTCTTGGCTCTTGTTTGCATCTGTTTTCCTTTCTCTTTTCTTTCTTTGGCAATTCTGACATTTGATCATTAATTCGAGGATCTGGGCTTTCAATTTTTCCTCTTCTTCCTCTAATGCCCTTTTATTTTCCTGGTCCTGCATTTCTTCGAAGTTTTCCTTTTCCCTTTCTGTGAAATCTTGAACCTCTGTTTCCATCGATGCTTCATTGATATTTTCTATATTTGTTTCATCTAATTTCTCTATTTCTTCTGGAATTATCATTTCCGTTTCTTCAACTATTAATTCCTTTGTTATCTCCTGTTCCGAGATTACTTCTTGCTCTTCCAGCTCAACTTTTTCATCAAAATGAGTCTCTTCAGTTTGGAGCTCATTTTCATTTCGGCTATCCTCCTGTTCTGGAGTTACGATCTCTTCCTGAATTTCCATTTGTTTCTCTAGAAGGATCTCCAAGTTTTCTTCAATTTCCACTGGAGTCATGATGATTTCTATTTCTTGTTTTTCTTCTTTAATCTCAACTTTGGGCTCCTCTGGCACCGTGATTTCTTTTTCTTCTTTAATTTCAGCTTGTTTTTCAACTTGGGCAACTATTTCATTTGCCTGACGATTTTGCTCCAACAGGTATTCCTCATATCTCTTCTGAGCATCCTCTAATATTTCTTGATATTCTGGAATTTTGACCTGTCTTACTTCAGCTAACTCCTGAACGCTGATTATATCTTGTTCATCATACATGCTCATACTGAAACGGTACATCTTATTCTTCTCCTTTCTTATCCAATCTTTCTGTTCCTCAACATACTTTTTTCGGTCGCGCTCTTTGTAAGGGATCTTCCACCATATCTCATCCCATGCATCTCTCATTTTCCATAATTTATTCCCTATTTCACTTACTTCATCAACAAATGTAACTATCTGTTCCCACGGAGCTAATTTTATTTTTCCTTCCTTCTCCATACGTTTCGCAAATTCCCTCTTCGTTTCTCTTAACGACCATTTAACATTAGGAATTTCTTTGCACAATTCCTCTAATTCCTTTTTGGGTATCCTAAACCAATTTTTATTTGCCCTCTTACGAAGTTTGTCTATCTCCTCCATTCTTTCAGAGATCCTATCTCTTTGTTCCTCTATTCCTTCCTTTATTCTTAATTCACGACCTTTTAAGTTCCAAAGTTCATTCTTCACCCTATAATGCTCGTCTCGTATTGCTACAATTATATCCAAGAATTTTTTTACTTCATCCCATTTCGCCATTTCTACCTTTTCCTGATCCTGAACGTCAGTACTATCGTTCTTTTCCCCTTCGTTTTCTGAGCCTACCTGGACCGACATTACTACGTGAGACTTTGTATTATCCTTATTCTTATCAATATCCATTACATTTTCCCTTGGAATTGGTTTACAAATTTCCTTTTCCTTTCCGAGCTCTAAAGGCTCAACATTTATTACCCTTTTGTCTGCAGACATGTTACCTTCTCTTCGTGTAACTATGTCTCCAGGTGCACGCATGCTTTCTACAGAAACATTTATAATTTCTTTAGTTGGGTACTCTTTCTCACCTGTAGTTTTACTTTTATCTGGGCTCTCGGCCCTTACATTCTCAGAGAGCCTCCGCCTCTCTTCACTTAACAACATCATATTAAAATACAGTGGGCCACTAATGCCACCACACTAGTACATGCTTGAGAGATGATACTCTGAATCCGTGTGTCCCAATTTCTTCAAAACTTTACTTTGGTACGGGTATTCACTTACAACGTACCCTTTTGATAATCTTACTCAATTTCATAAACCTTTATGGAAGTATTTAAAATTCAAAATTTCGAAAAACCATTTTTTTCAAAAAAATGAAAATTTTGATTTTTCGAGAAAACTCGGGTTTTCCCTAGGAAAACTCATCCCTACGTACTGGGCGCCAAAAAGATATTGATGATTAGGTGTATGATAAAATCATACAGGCCCCACGTTGGAAAACGGTTTAACAATTTATCTAGAGGCCCCACGTTGAAGCCACTACACAAATTAAAACTACTCCGGTTCCAAATAAACACGGAGTCCATAAGATAACACAAATGTTATTTTAAAACCTGCGGTTTCCACATAAACCAACAATTCTTACTTAGTCTCACTTCCATAAAGCACTAACATTAAGTTTACATAACTCCGAGCTCTTTGGCTCCATGCATTTACATAATTATGGTGTCATTCTTGTACACCTCAAACACTATCTTTTATATTTTCTTATTTCTCAAAAACAAATATATAATTATATTTAAAATCTATGTTAATTATCTAACTCAATATTTTGGGCATGTCCACACATTCAGTTGTTATCATCTCTCTTTATTTCACAAATATATTAAGGTAATCAGAAAATCAATTGTGTACTCCAGAGCGTGAAGGTACTTGACACAGTCAAAAAACTATAGTTACTCCCGAACTCAGTTGCCTTCAATCAACTCGTGGAATCCCACGTCCATACATTATTACAATAGGGATTGTTATTTATCTCTTATGTCTTAATAGACCATTATCATATAAGAAACTACGATCTGAACCGACAAACGAAAATATCCATCTACTAGGACCTCGGTTCAACGCCCGGGTCGTTAACAACTTTAAACATTCCTGGTGTATTCATTTCTCTTTATAACAGCTTACGAGACGGTCTCTGTTCCCTCTCGCTTTAAGAGAGCTAGACTCTACTACTTGGGGTGCGATTTATGACACGTAGGGTGACGGCGACTCCCTGTCTGACCCAACGTTAGTAGCTTATTTCCAAGGCTTTCAAAACAAACCTTCCCATTATATCCAGTTCTGGGGAGACCGGGCTTTACTGTACCGTATACATTCAAACAACATTTCTTTGGTTCAAAGACCATTTTCGTATCCTTGGCATTTATTAATTATGAGAGGGTCCTCATTGATTGGGAAGATTAATACACATACGACGACGGAGAATTAAAGGGGCTTTTATCATAAGAAGATCCTGCATTCGAATCTCTTCACGTGCCTCGGGAACAAATCCCTTACAGAGGACTTATACAAAATGCGATTTAGAGTCGGCCGTGGCCCATATGACATACGCTCAATAATACCATATATTAGCTCCCTTTTTAAATACATACACAATGCCTCGTGATACTATGTCACAAATAGAGGACTTATACAATTATCAATTCACTGCAATCAACTACCCTCCATAAGTAATGTACCAAGTATTTTAACCACTACGCGTTCCTAGCGTGACACTTTAATATTATATTTGCGCTCATTATGCGCTATGCATTATTTTAAGCCGAAAATGTCTTCCCAAGAACTGATAAATCTCTTTAGTAACAATTCATATTATTTTAATTCACATATTAATCTTTCCGTTGTCGATAAATCGCTCCCTGTTTTAAAATATTCCATTGAACCTCATCTCTTACACATACGTTAAGGCTTAACGTTCTTATATTCATATCAATTTATTTGATTTTTATTTAACATTTCCATATTTAATTATTATTATTATCTTTATTCTTTATACAAGCTCAAAGGCTATTTCTTTCATATCTCAACTTTACTTTATTTCAATGTCTTTCATGATAATTAATGATATTTCGCTTGCTCTTATGACATTTGTTAAATACATTAACCCTTTATTCACATATTTCCTCTACGGGATTTATTCTTTACATAATTATTTATAATTTCTCAATTTATTTTATTATTGTTCAGACCGTGTTCTTGATTATTCAGTATTTATTTATTAAAACACATCCCTTTCACTCAAAAACTCCGGTGGGTTTGTACACAATCAATTTCTGACACCAAAATAAAAATGAATTTAGTACTCACATATTTTCCAGATCATCCTATGATCTTAAATCTGGTGCGGTGCTTCATTTTTGGGCCCACTTTGACCTTTTACTCCATATTAAAGGAATTCATCTTACGTAAAAACACTTTTTGACATATATTTAAAACACTTAATATTGACGACATTTTTATATACTGATGTGTCCCTTTTGAACACATAATAAACACTAAAAATATTAATTTAACACACAATCTTGATTATTTTACACTTCACAATTCTCGATCACTAGGCCGTATTTCTGAGCCTATCACACGTGATCTTCTTAAATTCCCGTTTCCAAGGGTGAAATTTATTCGATGTCGGCTTCCTATCCTGCAGAATGCGAAAGTCTCGAAACATCTACTGTTCCCTGGAGTCCAATTCTGCTACTCCTATCCTGGATGACCGGCTATTTATCTAGCTTGAACGGCTTCTTTGTAGATCTGTCTATCGATCCTAACGAAAGTCTATACGGATCGAGGTCTCCTCTAAGATCTATAGATTTAGTTTATAGCAGCTAGCACTTCTCAATTCTAGTATTTTTAGAATAGTTCGCCTGCTTTCTGGAGATAATGTTTATAGTCTCCTATCTTCTTTATTTGAACTGTTTTAACACTCCTACGTTTCGAACCTTATTCTGTTCTTCCCTTTTAGGTTTCTTTAATTTAAATAACAGTTTATCTGTCTGGTACGATACTTCCGTACATTATGATCCATTCGTTCGTACATTTAACGACCTATCGCCTTTAAGTCCGACGTTCGCAGCCTGCTCTGACTATATCTTACGAATTTTCACTTTAACTTGTATACAGTCGGGCCTAAATCCTATAATTAGGATTTTCCTAATATTTCACTACGGCGATACTCTAAAATTTCGTCTTGACCACTCCTTATGGAGGCAAGCAAGTCGTTAATACTGTGACGCCTGTGGCTATCGGATCTTACTTCTGCGGTGTAACACAGCGTTCCTCCCCTCAAGGAGTACTGGTAGCTGTTTTCGATGTAACGCAGAGTTACGTCCCCTCACGGACTGTCGGAATGACTACTTCTACGTCGTGGTGCAGCACTTCCCCTCACGGAGTGCTCGTATGACTGCATGTGCTGATATAACTTCACGTCCTCCTGGACGGATTCGTACTGCGTGATGCGTGGCAACACCCCTCGGGCTGTTCAAGACTGCATGTGCTGTGATGTAGCCTTACGCCCCTCACGGGCTATTCGAGACTGCATGTGCTGTGATGTAGCCTTACGCCCCTCACGGGCTATTCGAGACTGCATTCAATGATGATCGTGACACAGTGACGCCCCCCTCGGGCTGTCTGAAACTGCATGGTTGGCTTGGTAAACCCCGAAGCTTTATACTATTTTACTACAAAAAAATAAGACTCTAGCCTTTTCTGTGGTCAACTTCTAAAATATTGGTGCCACAAATATAAAAATTATACCTTCCGAAAGCTCTTCTTCTCAATGTCACATAATCTCATTGCACCTAAGAATCGATCGTGCAATTCGGAGATATTAATTAATTTCTCGTCCTCAATTGTGTGGGTGTTGCATTTCTTTTGCTCTCTCCCCTCCACAGAGGCTTAGGTACTTCCCCAATGACGTCGTCTTACGTCGGCAGTTTTTTTCTGCGCAATTATTAAATGGTTTCTCTTTACTGAAAAATCTCTCATTCAAAATGATTCACTGTACTGTGCTTGTTTACTCATTATTATGCTCGTAAACGTGTTAATTTTAATTATTCCTCTTCTGGTGCATAAGCGGCGTTGTCAATTTCCAGCAACGTCAGCTCGAATTCCGATTCAGGCTTCCTTGTCTATGACGGTGGAAATTTCCATTCAGTTATTAATACTCGTGACCAGCCCTCTCTTGAATGTCGAGTGGGGTGATCTCATCTAAGGAACATCTGTCCCTAGTCGCTTGCACAATGTTAAGCTATAATCCTGGCTTAAAATCTCTCTCCGTTCCTTTATGAAACTATACGTTTCTTTCATTTCTTCCTTAAGGACATGGGTTCGACCTTCATGGACCCTATGGCACATGGGTTCAATACGTGTGCATAGTTTAAAGCTGTTGGCTTGCATACTTTCTGATATATTGGTATTTGGATTTAAAAAAATAGAGAGAGCAATTATTAACAGTTGGCAGGTGGCTCTTAAGAATACGCTCAGTCATATCTGTTTATGTACAGATATTACATACAAAATTTGGTCGAAATCCAATTGATAGTGTAGAAGTTATATGCATTTAAACATTGGACCTATCAGAAGGCTTAAAATTATTTTGGCAGCACTGTCATTGTTGGCCTCCTGGAAATTAAACTGAAATAGTATTATCTACATGTGTGCCAATTTTGGGGCTCCCATGCATACCTTGCAAGATATCCAACATGGAGCTCAAATTTCTAGTGCGTTTTTTCAGCAGTTGGTAGCACTGACATCATATTCAAATATGGACGTGAGATATTTCGGTGCACATCTTTACTCATACTAAATTTGGTTTCGATTGCTGCAGCCGTTTAGGAGTTGATAGAGGGGGACACACACACATATAGACAGACAGACAGACAGACAGACACACATTTTCCCGAATCGATCTCATAAGTCTACTTTTTCCTCATTTTTGCAAAATGTGAAAAGTAGGCTAAAAATTCCTCTCGGCACGCTGGAAGGCGGAGGTAGATTTCACCGGGAAAACTAGAGGATAGGCGAAAATAGGGAGAATATGCAGGTTTTCGAAGAAGGATCAGACCTCATTTATTGCGAGAAAGTATTTTAAAATTGGCACTTAATTAACTTAGCTTTTCGTTTTTTATGCATATTTTAAACATTTTATTGTCTTGTGGGGACGGTAACCTTCTCGTCATTTAGGGTTCATTTTCATTCAAGAAGGATTCGACACTGATGTGAAACAATCTAGCGGTCTGTTACTTCTTTACGCAAAATTTTATCTCCCGCAGAGATGTTGGTTGGTTCCTCAGTTCAGGGGCTGCGACAACGCGGTCATGTAGCCCGTGTACTTTGGGTGTGTGTAGAATCTGTCTGATAAACGGTGTTAATTGTGATGGCTGTATTAGTCTGTAATTCTGGTAAGGACTGCAGACGGTCAATATCAAGTAGTAATTCCTAATTTTTCTACCAAATACTACCGTCAACGACACCTAGTTGTGAACTTGGCATCTAGATGCCACCGCATCCAGCTACTCGCAAAGAACGTTGGAACTTTCCCTCCAAAGGAAGGCATACCGAGGGATTTTTAGCGTTCTTAGAAAATACGACGACTTCGGCCGGCTTTGAACCCACGACCTTGGGCATAGTTCAGCATGCTACCAGTTACCTCACCGAAGCCGCTTCCCACAGTGTTAGGTGGAAAAATGAATGTCATCTCGTGCAATGGTGTTGTCATGGCAACGTCTGATGGCGCATCCCTCATCAATTCAGTAGTGTTGCCATGGCAACGTCTAATAGCACTTGGCATTTTCTTCTAATTCCGTAATCATTTTGCTCATCCCTTGGCATAATGGTGGGTCATATCAAATATTCTTTCAGACAAAAGTTTTAGGTAATTATTAGGGGAATATTGTCCATTTTGTACGGTTTTGATATTGTGCCTATTAAGAGAGATATGATTAATGTTTACCGAATAACCCACTTTTTCTCACCACTTTGGTCAATGGTTGGTGCTGTCTAAAAACTTTTCAAACATAACATTTTGGGCCTTATCCGACACATAGTATGAAATCTGAATGGATTCGATATTTCAAATATTAAGAGAATTATAGTGATATTTCACTTTTTCGAAAAAAGACCCCCATTTCCACCCCCTTCGACCGATTGTGCCCGTTAACGAACTTGACCGAGATTTTATAGGGATACATATTATGTAAAAAATTCAAAGTGATTGGTGCAAAATTGCGGTAGTTATCGTGTCCACAAGAAAGTGATATATGTATATACATAAATTTTATATAAACTTTTGAACTGACGGTGGTTTTGTGGTCTTGGGGATGTGAAACGCGAAGATATGTCGAAATTTTTCGGAAGTCGAAACATTGTACCCATTGCAATAGTTAGCTTTCTAATGAAATCTACCTAAAATTAGGTTGAAGCCCAAAGGATAGAATGGTCGTTACATGCAGCTAGACATTGGATCTCTCAGTGCGAGTAAAATCATGTTGGCAACAATGACATGTATGTGTTGCTCAGAATTAACCTATTATTGTGCCAATTTTGGATGAAATCCATTTGTTAATATAGAAATTACATGCATTTAGAAATTGGACCTATCAGCAAACTTAGAATTATGTTGGCAGCTCTGGCGTATATTAGTTACTCCATATTAGTCAAGAATGTCAGGTACTATACCTGTACAAAGTTTAGAGCTGGTCGCATGCACACTTTCTGATATATTGATATTAGGATAGGCTGGCTGCGTGGCTCAGCGGTAACGTTCCCGCTTGCTGGGTCCAATGTTGCAGGGTCGTATCCTGGCGCAGTCAGCTGGCATTTGAGGGTGCGCAAATGCGAGGGAGCCGTGTCAGTAGATTTACTGGCACGTTAAAGATCACATTCGGGGCAAAATTCCGGCACCCCGGCGTCTCTAAAAGCCAGAGTAGTTAAAAGTGACGTAAAACTAATAACATTATTATGATATTAGGATAAAAATTAGAGAGAACATTTATTAGCAGTTGACAGCCCTGGTGGCTTTTAAGAATACGCATAGTCATATCTGTTATGATACATAAAACACATACATTTGATCGAAATCCATTTGTTAGTATAGAACGTACAACTATTTAAATATTGGACCTATCAACAAGCTTAGAATCATGTTGGCATCAGTGACATAAATTAGTTACTTAAAATTGATCTAGAATGTCAGGTACAATACGTATGCAAAGCTTAGAGCTGTTGACTTTTATACTTTCTGATATATGGATATTAGGGTAAAGACATAGGGATAACATTTATTAACAGTTGACAGCCCTGGTGGCTCTTAAAAATCCGAATAGTCACAACAGTAATTGTACACAAATCACATGCGAAATTTGGTTGAAATACATTTGTTAGTATAGAAGTTACATGCATTTAAAAACGGTTGATAATATCAACCAATCAAGCTATTGGCTGAATATGTAACCCGATTAGTTTGAGTTAAAGGCTAAATATATTAACTTATTAAACATGAAAATTAATGGCTGAAATACGAATTAATGTAACTGTTAATGACGGTTGTTGGTAGTGGTGGTTCCTTAGTTTAGGGGCTGCGACAACGCGGTCATGTAGCCCCGTGTACTTTGGGTGTGTGTAGAATCTGTCTGATAACCGGTGTTAATTGTGATGACTGTATTAGTGTGTGTATCTGTTTTTTAATTCAGGCAAGGACTACAACTTTGAATTTTTCAAATAGTTCCTACTTTTACCGCCAAACGCCACTGTCAATGACTACTAGACCTAGTTCAGAACTTAGCTAATAGACGCCACCGCAGTCGGCACTTGGCAACTAACGTAGGAGCCTAAGAGCGTTGTTTACATTCTTAACCTATACAATTTAGCTTCACACAGGAGTAATTAGTGGAAGGTTCTTTAACATGCCATAAATCTATGACTTGGGACCGCCGGCTTTACTTCCCCTCCGAAGGAAGGCATACCGAGGGATTTTTAACGCTCCTAAAAATCCGACGGCTTTGGCCGGGTTTGAACCCGCTATCTTGGAATGATGTATGTATTAGCAGATTCGGGATACCGAGAAATAAAATACAAGGTGTTTGGGATTTGTCACCTCGAAATTTAAGAGGAATAGAAAATACCAGGGCCAATTAAGGCCGCAAAATGAAAGACACCCTAGATCTCTTTTACAAGAATATCGTCGCTGACAAAGAGAGGTCTACATGAAAGACGAAAGCCAGGAGCCCGGCACTATAGACGCTAACTCACGTCCCAATACTTATGAGACTCTGGGGGTATGAGCAAATACTGTATAAGTTGATGGAACTGATGCTTTTTTGCAATTAAAAAAGAAAATAAAACTTATCGCTCACGTGTCGGTACTATCTGAAGAAAAAACAGCAGGTCTATACTGTGTTGCCAGCTACAACTAGCATGGCGCTGAATGTGAATTTTAATTTAGGTGAGGGACATTAATGTGATGTCACGCAATGTTCTGGCGTCGTGCGTCGCCCTGAGGTCGCCTGTTTAATATTAATACGAATGTCGAGCCAGGTGTTTATCATACTAAAAATAAGGTCGTTATTTGAATAAAATTATTGCGTGTTGATGTAGTTCCTCAACTAAGGCTAACGCCATTATTGTCTCACTTGAACAAATCAAATCGGTGTTGTAGCCACGTTTCCATCTTCCACTGTTGAATGACGGAGGCAACTTCGGGACGTTTATTGAAAACGTATGGTCCTACAACACTTAAGATGAAAACCATGCACTGCAAATCTGGTAAGAAGAAGTTGGTTACTCTCTTTAATGCTATTCTTACACCCCTATATATGTAACAAGAAGTTCCGTGAAGAACTATACAGCCTACTTTTCATGCCAATGATTATTCTACAGAATATGAACCTATCTAGAATAATGACGAAATTAAGTTGCTAATATCGAAATTTCCAATTAGTTCGAAATACTGTATACCTGGCATAATGTATCCTAATAGAGCACTACAGTTGGCAGCCCTGATGACTGAATATATTCTTAGTTCCGTCTCTTAAGGTACAAAATACAAAATTTGGTTGAAGTCCACTGGATAGCATGGACGTTACATGCAGTTAAACATTGGATCTAACAGCGCGCGTAAAATCATGTTGGCAACAATGCCATGCATGTATTGGTCAGAAATAATCTGAAATAATATGATCTATTGTTGTGCCAATTTTGAATGAAGTCCATTAGTTAGTATAGAAGTTACATGCATTTTAAAATTGGACCTATCAGCAGGCTTAGAATCATGTTGGCAGCACTGACGTATATTAGTTACTCCAAATTCGTCTAGAGCTATTGGCTTGCATACTTTCTGATATATTGATATTAGGGTAACAAAAATAGGGACAGCACATATTAACAGTTGGCAGCACTGGTTGCTCCTTAGAATACGCATAGTCATATCTGTTATGGTACACATAGCACATACGAAATTTGGTTGAAATCCAAATGATAGTATGGAAGTTACATGTATTTAAAGTTGGACCTGTCAGCAGGCTTAGAGTCATGTTGGTAGCACTGACGTATATAAGTTACTCCAAATTAATATAGAATGTCAGGTACTATACGTGTGCATAGTTTAAAGCTGTCGGCTTGCATACTTTCTGATATATTGGTATTTGGATTTTAAAAAATAGGAGCATTTATTAACAGTTGGCAGCCCTGGTAGGTCTTAAGAATACGCTCAGTCATATCTGGTTATGTACACATACAACATACGAAATTTGGTTGAATTCCAATTGATAGTATAGAAGTTATATGCATTTAAAAATTGGACCTATCAGGAGGCTTATAATCATTTTGGCAACACTGCCATGTTTAGCCTCCTGGAAATTAAACTGAAATATTATGATCTGTACGTGTGCCAATTTTGAAATCGCTCCCATTCATACTTTCCAAGATATCCAACATGGAGCTCAAATTTCAATTGCGAATTTTTAGCAGTTGGTAGCACTGACATCATTTTCAAATATGGCCGTGAGATATTCAGGTATGGATCTTTACTCCAACCAAATTTTGTTTCGATTGCTGCAGCCGTTTAGGAGTTGATAGGGGGGGACACACACACAGCCAGACAGACAGACAGAAGGACAGACAGACAGACTGACAGACAGGCAGACACACATTTGCCCGATCTCATAAGTCTACTTTTTCCTCATTTTTGCAAAATGTGAAAAGTAGGCTAAAAATGAAAGTTTGTCTGGTTTTTTTTTCTTCTGAATTTCTACGGAAATTTGCCTTATTAACGCGATTCAGGCTGTTTTATAACGGTGGCGTGCGAAAATAAGATTTTTCTGTCTGTATGTCTGTTTGTCTGTCTGTGTACAAATTTGTTCCCTTATAACTCGTGAACGGCTGGGTAGAACAACGTAAAATTTGGTACAGATATCCATCAGAAACACGACACCAATCATTGATGTAACACTTCTCCGTATCTCTCATAAAAGAGGGCCCACCCCCTTAAATTACATGCTGAAATAGGCGTTGAAAGGTGAGACAAATGTCATTTTCAGTCCCTCAATGTGAGAAACAAACTTCGGAGGCCTTAGGGCCCCGATAACCACATTTTAAGGCCCTAAAACCAACAGTTTTTGAGATACTTCTAGAAAACTAATTTCATTTAATAAACTAACGAAGGAATGCAAGCCGGTAACCAAGGGAATAGAATCTCAGATGTCCATCTATTTCCGTAAGACGCAATGCAATTCCATTTTACATTACTGTGAAAGTTTGCAAACGGCTATAAGGTTATCATGGAACCAAATGTATCTGTAAAATTCATCAATACATGTAGTGCGCTTAAGGGGGTCAAGGGTTACTCTAGATATACACGTGCAGGTGTGGTACGGAAGGTCTATTATATCCCTATCCCTATATAATATTATTATTGATTTGTAACACCTTTCCACTCGGTATCTGTGTATTTGTGTGGGGGCGATTTTGAAGAATGAAACGGAAATGGATGGGACGGAAACAATGAGCGCGGTGGCGGATATTGATACCACGATATACTGTGGCTATGTGGAATGTATATCGCATACGGTTTACTTCAAGGTTTGGAGGCCATTAAAGATATTCCTACAATAAATCGTCTTCAAATTGTTATTCTTTGGTGTGGAAATATTCATTATATCATATTTGCTGAAAACAATTATGATTTATTAAATCTTCATACTTTTGTTGTATTCTTATTTAATGTAAGCACTCGAGGTACTGTCGGCCATGTGGCTATGTGGAATCTATATCGCATACAAAATCACTTCAAGGTTTGGAGGGCCCATTAAAGATATTTTCCTACAATAAATCATCTTCAAGTTGTCGTTGTATGGTGTGAAAATATTCATTATATCATATTTGTTGAAAACCGGTCAGGTTTTGGCACTGCAGTTTTACAAGTAGTTATTTCAATGACCAACAGAGTTCACTGTTAACAAGGGATAACATGTCACATGTTACACATCATATGCGACTACTGTAAGGCTCTTATTTTTTATTATTATTATATTATGGCGTACAACGACGAGACAAAGTAAATTTTCAGCCCCTCGGTGTCAGAAACAAAACTCTGAGTCCCCGAAAACTACATTAAGAGGGGCATATGACCTAGCTGTTCAGCTTTTTAAACCAACAATAACAACAACAACAATCATCATCTACAACAACACCGTTTTTCATATGGCATGTGTTACTGTAATCTCTATATATATAACAAGATGTTCGGGAAAGAACATATAGCCTACTTTCTCCGAAATGTATGGGTATAGTTATAACTCTCTGTCCTTATCATCTCCTAATTTCTTCCTATTTGAAGTGCAAATTGGCACACAGGATTTGAACAGTGGCGTTCAAACCATAGTTTATAATTTACCCCAGCATTTTGCAATTTCATCAGCAAACACTCCAAACACCGACTACTTACAATAATTGAAACTTCGTTGCTCTAATAAGGCCCATCTACAATGCGCAGTCGGCAGTCCGTAGTTGGTAGTCCTCGGTCGGCAGTCGCGATCGACTCCGTGTATACTATAGGCACCATACACAACATGAAGTTGCAGTTGGTAGCTGGCAGTTGGCAGTCGAGAATTTTATCCTTGACTGCCAACTACCCGACTGCAGCAATGTAATAGCCAATCAGAGCAGATCAGAAACTGACGTCACGTTGTTGTTCTGTGTCGTGTACGAATGATATAGAACTAAGTGAAGTAACTTCGCAACCCGTTAATTTATAGGCTAATCTTAAATACACGGTATAACAAAATAATCCATCTCCAAATCATCCATATTGCAAGTTTTGAGATTATCAACAACGCCTCTGTGCACAAGGAATAAACGAATGTTACTGTATTATTACTCCTAGCAGTCGTTAAGACTGGGTTCACTAACTGGCCGGTATAGAGCGCTGCTCGAATCTATAGTTTCTGCATAGTACAACTGAAGGCTGGAAGATGTCACTCCAGTGGAGAATGTCGTTTTTTTTAATATATAATTTCCATTGCAAAAAGCACCATATAAAGCTTTATTTTATAACGTCTCAGTACTCAAGAAACAATAAATATAAAAACTAGTCGTGATATCTAGTTGTGAAATATCGAACAATATAATCCTAACAGAGCGAGTGCATTCTAGCGGCCAGAAGAAGAAACTTTTCAATAAAATCTGTTACCTTTTTGTCAGCTAGATGTCTCGATTAAATCTGCTGGCGAATTATGTTTTAATTAAGTATATGTTTTGCACCGTAATATGCACAATATAACGCTTAATTTTAAAACGTCTGAGTCATTACAAAGCAACAAATATGTAAAATGTCAAGCAAAAAACGTATCTCTGATGGGGTTTGAACCATAGGCATATGAATGACAGACTAACGCTCTACCACTGAGCTAATTGTGTCAACGAATATCGTCCTATATAAAATGACTTACATAGAACTTGTTAGCAAATAATGATTTATACTAAACGATTTCATCACTGAAGTATATTATTTATATATAAAGCATTTCATACAAAGTTTATTTATTTTGTTTCCGTACGCTATATTGCATGCAATACTCAAATTAGTGAAATATAAGTCAGGCACAAGATATCCGCTGCCATCTTGTCTTATTAATGAATCAGCTGAGCTTTTTAAAATCACGTCTGCACTATAGTATTACAAAATAAACTTTTAATTTCGTACGTGCCTCTTCCTTTAGAACAGTTAAAACGATTCTCGGCTCGATAATCGGAACTGGTGGGTCCCATGATATGGATTATAAAGTTTGCATAATTCGCACGGCCGCCATCCTGAAATGGTATGGCGGACGACCTTGTAGTTTGGTCACAAGACGCATCCTATACGAAGGTATGTTGTTACCAAATTTGGTAGAGATTGGATGATTTGGTTAGTCGTTATTTGATTTTACGTTTTGAACGTTTGAGTGGCCGCCATTCAGTTTTAGTAAAGATGGCGGCGATATAAAACATGACACTGAGGTATCCTTTGCTAGTGCTACCTTTGTACCAAATTTCGTTCAATTCGCATTCACCGTGTTCGAATTGATAGGGGGGGACAGACATTCAGAGTACACACACTCACACACACACACACAGACTCACACACACACATACACACACACAGACTCACACACACACATACACACACACAGACAGACACACTTTTTTCGCCCTGTGTTGATCTCATAAGTCTACTTTCATTTTTTGCAAAAATCGAAAGTAGGCTAAAAATGAAAGTTTGTCTGTTTTTTCTGAATTTCCACGGAAATTTGAGATATTTGCGCGGTTCAGACTGCTTTATGATGGATGCGCGCAAAAATATTTTTTTTGTCTGTCTGTCTGTTTGTTTGTTTGTGTGTTTGTTTGTCTGTGGACAATTTTTGTGTCCTTATAACTCGAGAACGGCAGAGTGGATCAACGTAAAATTTGATACAGATATCCTTCAGAGGCACGACACCAATCATTGATGTAACTCTTCTCCTACCTCTCATAAAAGGGGGCCTACCCCCTTAAAATACATGCTGAAATAGGCGTGGAAGGGTGAAACAAAGCTCATTTTCAGCCCCTCAATGTGAGAAACGAAACTCGGGGGCCCTCAAGGGACCCCGAAAACCATATTTTAAGGCCCTAAAACCAACAGTTTTTGAGATATTACCAGAAAACTAATTTCACTTAATAAATTAATGAAAGAATGCATGCCGGTAACCATGGCAACTGAATCCCAGAGGTCCATCTATTTCTGTAAGACGCAATGCAATTCCATTTATTACATTACTGTGAAGGTTTGCAAACGGCTATAAGGTTATAACGGATCCAAATTAAGCTGAAATATTCATCAATACCTACAATGCGCTTAAGGGGTCAAGTGGTACTCTAGAATTTTTTCACGCGATTTACACGTGCGGGTATGGTACGTAAGGTCTATTATATCCCTTCTCTATTATATAAAAATGAATGTTCGTCTGTTTTTTCTGCATTTCCACGGAAATTTGACATATTTGCCCGTTTCAGACTGTTTTGTGAGGGATGCACGCAAACATATTTTTTTTGTCTGTCTGTCTGTCTGTGGACAATATTTTGTGTCATAACTCGAGTACAGCTGGGTGGATTAACGTAAAATATGATGCAGATATCCATCAGAGGCACGACACTAATCATTGATGTAACTCTTCTCTGTACCTCTCATAACAGGGGGCCTACCCCTTTAAAATACAAGCTGAAATAAGCGTAGAAAGGTGAGACAGGGCTCATTTTAGCCCCTCAATGTACGAAACGAAACTCGGGGCCCTAAAAGAACCCTGAAAACCACATTTTAAGGCCCTAAAACTAACATTTTTCGAGATATTCCCAAAAAACTAATTTCACTTAAAAATTAATGAAGGAATGCTTGCCGGTAACAATGGCAACAGAATCTCAGAGGTCCATCTATTTCTGTTAGACGCAATTCCATTTATTATATTACTGTGAAGGTTTTCAAACGACAATAAGGTTATAACGGATCCAAATTAAGCTGAAATATTCATCAATACATATAATGCGCTTAAGGGGTCAAGGGGTACTCTAGAATCTTTTTACGCGATTTACACGCGCGGGTATGGTACGGAAGGTCTATTATATCCCTATCCCTATATTGTTATATTATTATTATTACTATAATTTTAATTATCATTATTATGGCGTACAACGACGAGACAAACACATTTTCAAACCCTTGGTGTCAGAAACAAAACTCGGGGCCCCTCAAGAGCCGTAAAGGTTCCCGAAAATTATATTTTAAGGCTCTAAACCCAACAGTTTCTTAGATATTCCCAGAAAACTAATTCCATTTAATAAACTAAAGAAGGAATGCAAGCCACTTACCATGACAACAGTATCTCAAGAGGTGGCATCCAACTTTTCATCTATTTCTGGAATAAGTAATGCCACTCCATTTATTACATTTCTGTGAAAAGTTGCAAATGGCTATAAGGATATCACGGAGCCAACTAAAACTGTAAAATTCATCAATGCGCTTAAGGGGTTCAAGGAGTACCCTAGATTTTTTTCACACGACTTACACGTGCGATATGTCGTACAGAAGGTCTATTATATCTCCAAACAGCAACATTATTTTCAAAAATTCCTGATTTGAAATAGTAGACAGTTTTTTGTTGATTTTAGGAATTTGGGCCATTGGAGGCTAAAGAAAACTCATGCACCACAAGCCTTTATAATTTATAAAAGTTGGGCACTTGGCACAACGGTTAGGGTCAGTTCGTATGTGACGTGTATTGCGATTCGTCTACGAGGTTTTCAATTTTATTTTCACTCCAGGAAGAACACGTTAGGTAAATTTAGTTTGAGAGCACATTTTAGCTAATCATTTTTCTTTGCCAACAAACAGGTTCCAAGCCTCTAAACATTGCAACAGTAGATCAATTGGTAACATCTGGTTATTAATACCGAAGACCGTTCGAAGAATGGGTACTTCAGCTAGTGTCTGTATAAGAGTGTGTAATAGTAATTATTACAGTCTAGAATTGGTGAAGAAATAGGATACTATCCCAGCATTAACCTGGAGCGTGGAAACTGAACACATACAGTAGCTCTGGTAATCTTTCCTCGTAGACAAAATAGAATTTCCTACATATAATTTCATAACATTACTAGACCTTCTTTATAAATATGCAACCGGGTGAGTTAGCCGCGGTCGTTACGGCATGACTGCTGGCAGTCGCTCACATCCGGGAGGCAAGGAGGTTCGAATCCCCCCGCCGGCAATCTTGAAGATGGTCTTCTGTGGTTTCCCATCTTCCTTCCAGGCAAATGCCGGGGTTGGTCCCTAACTATAGGCCACAGCCGCTACCTTCCAACTCCTCGTTCTTCCATTCCTACTTCCCTCCCCAACGGTACTTGTAGCTCACCCATTGGGTGTCCGTCTCGAAGCAGCTACAAAACTGGCGAGCCGAACATGTCCTCGGACACTCCCGGCACTGAAAGCCATACGCTAAAAAAAATGCACATATCTCCTCGTTCTAAAATGATTTAGAGTTCACAAATACTGCACATCGAGCACCAAACTGAAGAGTTACTTTATAAATAATCTCTGTAAATTATTGTACCACTACCTCGATAATCCTGTATTTTATAACCATGCATTTAATTATTACGTTTTAGAACACAAGTATGTAGATGGTAAGCTATACTTTTGTATACTTGCAAGAACCTTTCAAACTTCTCCCAGAAACGGCCACAAGTAAGAAAACAGTTTTCTGAGATAATGTCCTTCAATGACATGCGGGCCAAGTAATAAAACTTAAATTAAATACTGTCTAAGCAAAGATTCTCAACGTCACTTGCACATTTGGATAACGCGTTAGCTCCTGCCTCGGCAGAGTGAGGGTTCGAATATCCCATCAGCTGTCCTGGAAATGATTTTCGTGGTTTAAAATTTTCACCACCAGGCAAATGCCAAGTTTAGACATTATAGCATGGTACTTCAACTGGAAGGGCTGTATGCTTCGGAGACTTTGACTTTGAGTACACAAGGACAGGTCGCTAAATTATAAAATCGAGAATGAAGGATATTACGGAGGATTTTAGGCAACATATAGGTACGATTGATATCAACTGAAGAACTGGTTGGTTGGATGGTTGGATGGTGGGTTGGTTGGTTTAGGGGCTGCGACAACGCGGTCATGTACTTTGGGTGTGTGTAGAATCTGTCTGATAACCGGTGTTAATTGTGATGGCTATATTAGTGTGTGTTATCAGTTTTAACTCGAGTAAGGATTGCAGACAATAATTTCAAGTAGATCCTACTTTTGCTACCAAATGCTACCATCCACGACACCTAGCTTCCGGACTTGGCTACTAGAGGGCTTCGCAGTCTGCACCTGGCGGCGAAAGTTGGAACTAAATGAGCGTTATCAATTATTACCTGGAAATTTTTGCTTCACACAAGTATAGTTAGTGGAAGGTTCGTTTTCATGCCATAAATCTATGACATGGGACCGCCGCCTTTACTTCCCCTCCGAAGGAAGGCATACTGAGGGATTTTTAACGCTTTTAAAAAATCCGACGACATCGGCCGGGTTTGAACCCGCGACCAATTAAGAGCTCTACACCCAGATAGAACCAATAATGTCGTTCATCAAAAAGCTGCTATTCTACGGGTGCATCTTCCGTATAACTGATGTCCGACTGACTAAGAAAATCGGGAATTTTACAGAGCCAAATGCAACAAAATGGAGATGGTTTCTAGATTGTGAGAAAGACCTGATGAAAATTAGTATTCCACAAACGAAAATCCACGACCGATTTAAAATTCTACAAATGGCTAAATACAATCAAATTTTACAGTGGAATCTGAGCCCAGGAGACGGATAAGGCCTCTGCCAGATGCCTGAAAGAAGGCACTGATCGATGGATTCACAAAATACTGAGAATATGCCAAGGACGAAAGAAGAACAAGATCTACCTAGGTAAACACAAATGACATTGATTGTTAATATGCAGTCCATAGACGCTCAATTCAAATGTAAAAAAAAGTATTTCTCTCTAGAAATTTTTACCAACTAAATAGCGGCTTCGGTGGCGTAGTCGGTAGCATGCTGAACTGGTATGCACAAGATAGCGGGTTCAAACCCGGCCGAAGTCGTCGGATTTTTTAAGAGCGTTAAAAATCCTTCAGTATGCCTTCCTTCGGAGGGGAAGTAAAGCCGGCGGTCCCATGTCATAGATTTATGGCATGTAAAAGATCCTTTCACAGACTAAACTTGTGTAAAGCAAAATTTGTTAGGTTAGATTTCGTCAGAACGCTCTATCAAAGTTCCAACGTTCACCACTAGGTATCATTGATATCTGGTGGCGAAAGTTGGAACTACTTGAAATTGAACGGAACTTGTAGCTCACCCTTTAGGGTATCCGCTGGAAGCAGCTACAGACTCAGGCGAGCCGAACATGTCCACGGACACTCCCGGCACTAAAAGCCATACGATAAATAGATAAATAAATAAATAAATAACCAACTAAATCTGCGGATACAGTCTGTCTGTTAGGTAGTCAGCTCGAAGGCTGGTTGGATCCTCAGAGAGGCCCACCGTTAGGTGTGTGGGTAGATACCCACAAAAGCCCAAGGCAGACCTATATTGAGGCGTACTAGGCAAGATTAGGAATGAGGTAGTTTGTCATTACTTTCCTCACTGAGACAGAACAGCAGTACTAACCCTATGAGTAGAACCTTTCACAGCATCCACAGGCACTGACTGTACACTGAATGTCATTACTAAGCACCACCCATATCTCAGTAGCTTCCATATAATCACAGCCTTGAGTGAGACTGAGACATCGGTGAAAAGCCACATTTTACTCTAGCCTGTGCCAACAGACAAATGCAAATGTACTGCATCCATCAAGAGATGGCAAACAGGCCAACGGATACAGTTACAATACATAATACACCAATAACGACAGTTACCCTAGTAAAGTGTGACAATCTGCCCTTAGACCTCCTGAAGAAAAAGATGTCCGTAGAGGGCCGTCTCACACCAATGATGCGAAATCTTCAATGGAAGTCAGAAGTGCAAGTGATGCCACCTTGATATCTATCGCAATAAGCGCATAGAAATTTGCTGTGTCTCTTTACCATCAGCCCCTATCTGAAGTAGCCGGATGTGTCGGGAATCGTGTCATGGGTACTAATCAAGGTTAGTTCAAGTAATGGTGTGGCTTACTGAGAGGATTTTCAGTGAATGATATTTCTAGGATATCTATCAGTGACATTAAAACAAAGCTTGATATATTGCCAATCTCCACACGAAAGATATCAATTAGTTTCAAGCTTTTGCATGATATTCTAAGTCCATTGACTTCATTCCAAACTTAACATCCATGCACCATCGAGATTCACTCTTCCTGGTGTCAAACTCGTGGCATAGTGACTACAATTATTCTTGACTGTCACCGTGGAGATACGGTTTTGGTTCCGGGCCCTACCCAGAAGTTGAACTCTAGTATGAGGAATAGATTGGTCTACACTTAGCCTCGTGAGGCAGAACTAAGATAAGGTGGGTCCAAATTCCCACCTCAGCCATCCTAAAATTGGTTTCGCGTAGTTCTGTTCCTGCTAAATGGCGGCTAATTTTAAGGCCGCGGACACCTCTTACATGAATATTAATACGGCCATCACAATGACCCTGGTTAGCAGACTGATTCCACATATACACGTGGTGCTCGGGTCTACATGACCACTATGCCACAAAGCCCCAAAATGAATCAACAACAACAACAACAAAAAGTGACAGTCAGTCTGAAAGACTAGACTTTGTATCATTTTAAATGCTACAAATGCTGAAAAATGCTAGATAGGCTGGAGGCTTCTCTTGACATGTTAGACAATTATCTGCATAATACTTATCTTGCTTTATAATACTTTACCTTGTTTCAAATTACTCGCGAACAGCAAGTGCAAACCAAGGGCAAAGCAAGGTCAAGCGCGCGGAGGGAGATGGTTGGATGACGTGCCCCTTCCATCCAGTCTAAAAACACTTATAGTGAGCGGTGTATTGAAGATAGAGATATGCTCTTTTTTGTAGAACTTTTCATGCTGACCAATTCTTACGCTCATAGTATATTGATATTTTTAACGGTTTGCCCAGCGTAAGCTTAAGAAGCGCACGGACGCCAAGTTTGTTTTTTGACTTTTTCACTGAAATCGTTACTGCTTGGCTTCCTTTGATCATACATAAATTATTTTCTACAGAATCTTTCCTCGAGGTATCCGTTACAGAATGGTGAAAACCGCATCAAAATCCATCCAGTGGTTCTCGAGATTACCCGTGACATCCAATAATCGGGGATTTTTGTCTTATACTAACGAAGTAGAGATTGTCGGGGAACGCATGCGCCATGTACCTCAGTGCATCTAGGTACATTTCGTCCCATCACCGTAACGTAACGCCAGACCCCAGCGTAACGACGAAGTCGACAAGATCATTTAAAATGATAAAACAAGCCTTACCGATTTTGGTTTTATATTGCGACACCGAAGAGGTCCACTGATATCCGCTTACTGTTCTCTGGCTGCAACCACCAACCACACCATGGCTTATTCCTTGAATAACAGTGATCTCGACCCATATCATACGTTTCCACCTGTCTCATCTCATCCCATCCCATCCCATCCCAGAAACACCATTACAGGGGCAGATGGCCTCGATGCTCTGCACCTTAAATCAACTGTAAAATCATCATTATCATTTCCAAACACCATCATAGGAATTTGATCATTCTTTTCATATTTAACCTTTAAGTGTGGTTCTTGTTTAACTAATCAACTGGGATTTTGCTTGATTGATTTAGTTTAGATGGTGTTATATTTGTTTGTAGTTTTATTTGGGTGGTTAATTTGTTTTCTTGTGTTTGTCTCTTGTACTTTATATGACAAATAATTGTAAACAAAACAAAATATAACATACCCATTGGTAGAAAGCTACATAGTATGTTATCCGTTTTGCTTGGGAATCAAACATCATCAGATAGTCAACAAACAATTGATTCTGTAAACATATCAGTAGCCTATGTAAAGTAGGATATTTAGACGATCCCATAAATGCAGCGAATGTTTTCATAGGAATGCTCAAAACTCCAAACTATTTAAAATATATTAGTATACAAGCTGTACCCGGCATGCGTTGCAATGCCAATCGTAAAACGTGTTGGCGTTGTAATTTTGTTTCTTGAAGTGCTTTTGGATACACATTTTTTTTTCAATTTTCGTTAACTGCATCTTAACTATCGTGAAATGGATTTACTAATCTAGAAACATTCGTGGAAGCGTGCTCAACAACTCACCAAAGTTTCATCGCAATCGGATGAATGGCATATGCCGTATACGGGATTTCGTTTAAATGATCGTGCGCTGTCACTCATTTGTTGTATATACTCGTGCGCTTCCTATTGTAAAATTGATTTACTAAGCCACAACCTTCCCTGGAGTGTACACAACAATTCACCAAAGTTTCATCGCAATCGGATGAATGGTATATGAACGCATACGGTACTTTGTTGAAACGATACGCGTGCCGTCGCTCATTTGTTGAATCTCCTCGGGCGTTACCTATTAAAAATAGATTTATTAAGCCAGAAACCTTCCTTAGGGTATACTTAACATCTCACCCAAGTTTCATCGTAATCGGACGAATGGTATATGAACGCATACAGGATTTTCTTTAAACGATTCGTGCGCTGTCACTCATTTATTGAATCTACTCGTGCGCTACCAACTGTGAAATGGATTTACTATGTTTGAAACCTTCACGTAAGTGTACACAACAGCTCATCAAAGTTTCATCGCAATCGATGAATGGTATATAACCTTTTACGGGATTTTGTAAAACACTTCGCGCGTCGTCGCTCATTTGTTACCTTTACTCGTGCGCTACCTATTGTAAAATGGATTTACTAAGCCAGAAGCCTTCCCTGTAGTGTACACAACATCTCACCCAAGTTTCATCGCTATCGGACGAATGGTATGTGAACGCATACGGGACTTTGTTGAAAGAATCGCGCATCGTCGCCCAATTGTTGAATCTATTCGTGCGCTACGTATTGTAAAATGGATTTACTAAGCCAAAAGCCTTCCCTGGAGTGTACACAACATCTCACCCAAGTTTCATCGCTATCGGACGAATGGTATTTGAACGCATTCGGATCATTGTTGAAACCTTTCGCCTGCCGTTGCTCATTTGTTGAATCTACTCGTGCGGTACCTATTGTAAAATGGATTTACTAATCCAGAAGCCTTCCCTGGGTTGTACACAACAGCTCACCTAAGTTTCATCGCTATCGGTCGAATGGTATTTGAACGCATTCGGGACTTTGTTGAAACCTTTCGCGCGTCGTTGCTCATTTGTTCAATCTACTCGTGCGCTACAAATGGATTTCCTAAGCCAGAAACCTTTCCTGGAGAGCACTCAACATCTCACCCAAGTTTCATCGCAATCGGATGAATGGTATATGAACGCATACGGGACTTGGTTGAAACGCTCTAATGTGCAGAAACAAACAGGAGAATTCGACACCAACGCCACCTATGGTTCAAAACATAAATTTCCGCCACGGGCGTAGTGTAAGGTATGGTAGAAGTTGCATAGGTTGCCACCAGGTGACTCTAACGTGCAGAGACAAACAGTCCAAAGAGTTCAGTTTCCACAAAGGCTAGCGGTTTCCTTGACGACTTTTTTGACTGTATATTGTGGTTCTAAAATTGTGCGTAAATTGTGGTTTTAGAATTGTGTTAATTCCTCCTACCGGGTCAAATTGCGAATCTAAACCATACAGGGACCCACTCTAATATACATTCAAAGAAGTCATCATAATCGGTCCAGTCCGAGTAGTCAGGGTACACTATTACAATTTAGTATCAATCAATACTGGACTAATAGGCAACATTTACTCTACTTGTAAGCAAGTTTCCATTACCTGCAGCTCTCTCATAGTAGCCACAACTACCTCTTCATGAGGGAAATACCCCTCACATCACAATTCTTAGCATTCTCCTGCTCCATTCTTATCTTCTTGCAATTTTCTTCAAACATCTCTTTCTACATTAGCATACATAAGACATCATCTGATCATACATCCAAACCATTTCATCATATCCTTTTACATTCAAAGAAAAAGAAATAAATAACCAAATCCACTCTCAACAAGCCTACACATATCCTCTCCAACAAGCAGACTTCTAACCTTTCTCCACAAACCTGCTACATTTCTTTTCATTCTCAACAAAAACAGATAACATCCCCATTATTATTATTATTTTTTCATAGTCACTTTTCAACCAATAAGCTGCCACAAAAAACACCATATCTTGAGAGGAATTTAGAATAACCTACATCAAAGAAAATTCATTGGGCAAAGCCCCCTGTAACTCACCACAGAGTATCTAGCTAGCACACAGCACTAAACTCCCTGCAGCAGCCCAGCATGAGGCAGCCATGCTTCCAACCCAAAAACCAAACATTAATACCAACAGAAAACGTGGGGGTGAACACTGTAACCAATATGTTACAGAGTGCTCGGAGAAGAAAAGTGTTACATTTACAATATTATAACACGTAGAAATTAACAAATACGTGAAGTGTACATACAGGTGGTGTTGAGAATAATCGTCACGGTAGGCCAACCGTTTCACTGGCTTGAGTCTAACTAATGTTCTCATTGTCAGCATTGAACCTAATGTAAACATTGAATATTAAGAGGCAATAAAATGCAGGATCACCTCTCTCTTGTTTTTCTTCTGATATCCACGAATCTGGTCTGCAACTTTTTTATCAAAAAGAAAAATATTTTACATAGTTAAAGGCTTATTAGCCTACTAGCAGGTACCCGCGGCTTCGCTCGCGATCAAGACAATGAGGACGATGCATTAATGCTGATAATATAATAATAATAATAATAACAATAATAATAACATATGGCCTCGGGTGCCGGATGCAAGCTTTGTAATTTGACACCCAGAGGGTAGCTTGCGTCGAATTTCGTTGTTTCTTGAATCACTATGAAACATCAAGGAGGTTAGATATCTAAGCTCCTTGAACACTATAGCGCTTTCTAGTAGAGAAATGAGGAACTTTGTGTTGGCGGAAAATCCCGAGATTAATTTGCCATTATGAAAACGGCCTACTGAATTCAAATGGGTTCTTTGACATGCCAACATCGATTGACATGCGTGTCGTATTTTTGCCGCCTCTCAAAAATCACTTACCATGACCAGGAGCGAACCTGCAATCTTGGGGTTAGTACACCGACACGCTATACACTCATCTACCTGGCAAGCATTGCTGATAATTGGTCTATTCTATTACAGCAATCGCGGTTACAGGTGGGTCCATTGTAATTCTGAAAATGTTGATACATACAGTACAGTATATTGATATGAGCAGCAAAGTGGGAATTTTATAGAGTTGTGAAAGTCTGCAGGGTACGATGTTACATTATGTGAACACATTTTAGAATTACGATTTTGGTTTTGCCATCTTCTGCTGACCATTTTTTTGTCCGGATACTCGCGAGAACGCCACATACAGTTGCCTATGGGAAAAAATGGTTTTGTCTAAATGTACACCTGCTGCTGTTAAGTGTGTGTCATTGCGCTTTGTTAATAGAAATTGCGAATATTGTTTGAAGAGGGAACTGCACTCTTGCACACTGGAATGGCAAATCTATCGGAATATGGAGAATAAAAATTAGGCGCATATTTCCTTAAGTTATTCTGGGTGTAATTTTGCCACACTTATTGATGATTTGAACGTCAACATGTCACTATTAATAGACCTATAGTAAAATATCTCTCACCTTGGACGCTGATGTACATTATGCAGTCTCTTCTAGTGTTACATCCCAGGGATTGAAAATCTCCAACAACCCTTTTGCCTCACATGCCTCTCTAATTAATTAAAATTCCAGATTGTTGTTGTTTGAGTCTTCAGTTTTTTCACAGGTTTGATGCAGTCCTCCATGCCTCCCTTTCCTGGTCAACCCGTACAGTTCTTGTCCTCGACCCTCCCATCCATAACTAAGCTTGCTATTCCTGGGTGTGTTAATATGTGTTGTACCAACCTATCTCTTCTCTTCATTAGCAGTCGCCAGAAACATCTCTCCTCTCCCACTCGTCTTAATAGCTCTTCATTTGTTACCCTATCTACTCATCTGATCTTCATCATTTCTGCTGCACCATTAGTCCAAATTTCACTTCGTTATAGTGTCACGCTCCAGACAAAAGCTTTAAAAAATGACTTCCTAATACCTAAATGTATATTCGATGTCAACAGATTCCTTTTCTGTAGAAATGCTTCCTTGCCTGAGCCAACCTGCTTTTTATATCCTCTTTGCTTCGTCCATCACTGGTTATCTTGCTTCCTAAGTAAGAGAAATCTCCTACTTCCCGTAGCGTTTCACCTACCAATTTGAGGTCCATAGAGTTTTCTGATTTATTTCGACTGAATTCCAAAAATTTTGTTTTACATTTATTGATTTTCATCATGAATTCTTTCCTCAAGACATAGTCCTTACCATTCAAAAACTCGTTCAAATCCTCTGGCGTATCGGCCAAGATGACGATGTCATCAGCAAATCTCAGACATGAAATTATTTCCCCTTGAATCTTCGCTCCCACTTTAATTTTTTCTCCAATCTCCTGATTATTGTGTTTTTAGAGATCTTTGAAATGCGTTTCCCTCGCACATGGTGTAGATGCATTGTCAAAGGAAAACATTCCATGTTACGAACATGGGCCGCATAACCTGCCCTAAGCCTATTCTGGACATCAGTTCCTTGAACTCAGATTTGCCAACATTTTATTGTATGTTTCCATGTACCTAAACATACAGAAGAGTGCTTTAAAAATCATGTCTTGTGTAAATTTTGGAAAAGGTGGTGAGTGTGGTTTTTGCCGGAGTGGATACTCGCTCGTAGAAATTCTTTTCAGTAAAATAGACTGGTTCACAATTTTGTAAGTGCGCATTGAGGTATGTGACGGCGGGATGCCTTAAGTGTTACGGAAACGGCAATAGCCGCCTCAGAGCTTCGTTGCTACTGAAATAACGACCAGACTGATATTTCTACTTAACTATACGGGATTTGAAGGCCCAGTGTTTATTAAATTGAACGTAGCTATATCGCTACCTTTATTTAGTAGCCGCTACTGTAGTGATTAAAAATTAAAAGTGGTATTGGAAGGCGCTACACCTAATTATTTTACCCCTGGCTTTACAGACCATGAAGGGCCTAGGCCTATCATGCGACCGCTTCCCAACCATTTGGCCTGCAGATATTGTGGTGACGCGTGGTCAGTGCATCGTGTCCCCTCGGCCGTTAATCTTGTTTTTCGTGACCGGCGCGCTGCCTCTCTATCAGACAGCTACTCAATTGTCCTCAAGAAGCTGAGTGAACTCCGTTGCAGTCCTCACGTCAGTGTCTAAAATTTCTGACGGAGCCGGGAATCGAACCCGGGGCCTCCGGTTGGGAGGCAGGCGCGCTACCCTGTTCTTATTGTGTTTATACAAATCTTGAAAAAGATAATAAATGGATTGGCATTGCCTCCTACGGGGATATATAGAAAATCGGATGTCATACCTTCAGATTCAGTTGCCATGGAAACGGACTTGCCATTAGTTCATCAGTTTATCAGAGTGAATATAGTTTTCTGCGAATATCTTTGAAACTGTTGGTTTTAGGGCCTTAAAATGTGGTTTTCGGTGTCCCGTAGGGACATACCGAGTATTATTTCTCGCATCGAGAGGCGTAAAATGAGCTTTGTCCGGTCTTTACGCGACAACTTCGATATTTTGTCCCAGTTGAGTATTTTTGGTGACTTTTCAGTCATGTTGCCCGTTCCACGGGAACAATGATTTATTTCCGGATGAAAGGCAGCCTATATGTTATCCCAGGGTATAAGCTGTCTCCATATCGAATTTCACCCAAATCCGTCCAGCCGTTTCAGTGTCAAGAGGTAACAAACTAACACACACACACACACACACGGACACACAGATTTTCACTTTTATAATATACTAGCAGGTACCCGCGGCTTCGCTCGCGATCAAGTCAATGGGGACGATGCAATTGTACACCTGCTGTTAAGTGTGTGCGATTGCGCTTTGTTAATAGAAATTGCGAATATTGTTTGAAGAGGGAACTGCACTCTTGCACACTGGAATGGCAAATCTATCGGAATATGGGGAATCAAAAGTATTTTTCCTTACCTATAGTAAAATATCTCTGACCTTGGCCGTTGATGTACATTATGCACTCTCTTCCAGTGTTACATCCCAGGGATTGAAATTCTCCAACAACCCTTTTGCCTCACATGCCTCTCTAAGTAATTAAAATTCCCAACTGTTGTTGTTTGAGTCTTCAGTTTCTTGACTGGACTGATGCAGCCCTCCATGACTCCCTCTCCTGAGCTAATCGTTTCATCTCTATATCGCTACCACACCCTACATCCGAGGCAATCTGTTTTACCCTGGTCTACCCTACAGTTCTTGTCCTTAACCCTCCCATCCATAACTAAGCTTGCTATTTCTGGGTGTCTTAATATGTGTCGTACCAACCTATATCTTCTCTTCAATAGCAGTCGCCAGAAACATCTCTCCACTCCCACTCGTCTTAATAGCTCTTTATTTGTTACCCCATCTACCCATCTGATCATCATCATTCTCCTGTAACACCACATTACAAACGCTTCAATTCTCCTCTTTTCTGCTGCACCATTAGACCAAGTTTCACTTCCTTATAGTGTCACGCTCCAGACAAAAGGTTTCAAAAATTAATTCCTAATATCTAAATGTATATTCGATGTCAACAGATTCCTTTTCTGTAGAAATGATGTCTTTGCCTGAGCCAACCTCTTTGCTTCGTCCATCACTGGCTATTTTTCTTCCTAAGTAACAGAAGTCTCCTACTTCCCGTAGCGTTTCACCTGCCAATTTGATGTGCATAGAGGTTTCTGATTTATTTTGGCTGCATTCCAATAATTTTGCTTTACATTTATTGATTTCCATCATGAATTATTTCCTCAAGACGGAGTCCATACCATTCAAAAACTCATTCAATTCCTCTGGCGTATCGGTCAAGATGACGATCTCATCAGCAAATCTCTAAGATGAAATTATTTCTCTTTGAATCTTCGCTCCCACTTAAAATTTTTCTCCAACTACCTGTTTATTGTGTTTTTAGAGATCTTTGAAATGCGTTGCCCTCGCACATGGTGTAGATGCATTGTCAAAAGAAAACATTCCATGTTACGAACATGGGCCGCATAACCTGCACCGAAAGCCTATTCTGAACAGCAGTTCCTTGAACTCAGATTTGCCAACATTTTATTGTATCTTTCCATGTGGTATATCTCTGTACCTCAACACACAGAAGAGTGCTTTAAAAATCATGTCTTGTGTAAATTTTGGATAAGGTAGTGAGTGTGGTTTTTGCCGGAGTGGATACTCGCTCGTAGAAATTCTTTTCAGTAAAATAGACTGGTTCACAATTTTGTAAGTGCACATTGAGGTATGTGACGGCGGGATGCCTTAAGTGTTACGGACACGGCAATAGCCACCACAGAGCTTCGTTGCTACTGAAATAACGACCAGACTGTTATTTTTACTTTACTATACGGGATTTGTGAGCCCAGTGTTTATGAAATTGAACGTAGCTATATCGCTACCTTTATTTAGTAACTGCTACTGTAAAACTTTCTTCAGCTATTCCCAATTAATTGGGGTCGCCGTAGCCAGCCAGGCTCATTTCGGTTTTGGCCGGGGATTTAAGGCCGGATGCTCTTCCTGACGCCACGTGATTTTCCAGGTGAAAATTCCACCCCGCTGTCACCGGGATTCGAACCCCGGCCGTCCTGGTGAAAGGCGAGAAGCTAAGCCACTGCGCCATCACGCTTCCCTAGAAGCCGCTACTGTAGTGTTTACAAATTAAAGGTGGTATTAGAAGGCGCTTTCCCTATTTTTTTACCCCTGGCACTACAGACCATGAAGGGCCTAGGCCTATCATGCGACCGCTTCCCAGCCATTTGGCCTGCAGATATTGTGGTGACGCGTGGTCAGTGTACCGTGTCCCCTCGGCCGTTAGTCTTGTTCTTCGTGACCAGGGCGCTGCCTCGCTATCAGACAGCTACTCAATTGTCCTCACGAAGCTGAGTGCACTCCGTTGCAGTCCTCACGTCAGTGTCTAAAATCTCTGATGGAGCCAAGAATCGAACCCGGGGCCTCCGGATGAGAGGCAGGCGCGTTACCCTGTTCTTATTGTGTTCATATATATCTCGAAAAAGATAACAAATTGATTGGCTTTGCCTCCTACAGGGATATGTATATAAAATCGGATGTCATACCGTGAGGTTCAGTTGCCATGGAAACGGACTTGCCATTATTTCATCAGTTTATCAGAGTAAAGATAGTTTTCTGCGAATATCTTTGAAACGGTTGGTTTTAGGGCCTTAAAATGTGGTTTTCGGTGTCCCGTAGGGACCTACCGAGTATTGTTCCTTGCATCGAGGGGCGTAAAATGAGCTTTGTCCGGTCTTTTTGCGACAACTTCGATATTTTGTCCCGGTTGAGTATTTTTGGTGACTTTTCAGTTATGTTGCCTGTTCCACGGGAACAATGATTTATTTCCGGATGAAAGGATGCCTATATGTTATCCCAGGGTATAAGCTGTTTCCATTTCAAATTTCATCCAAATCCGTCCAGCCGTTTTAGTGTCAAGAGGTAACAAACTAACACACACACACACAGACTTTCACAATTATAATATATATATAGGGATATAGGGATTTTCAATTTCATTTATGTGATCAGCCTTTGTCCGTATGTGTGTGTATGTGTGTGTCCCCTAATTAAATCTAAACAGATGGAGCGATTTCAATGAAACTCAGTAAGGTCATAGTACTATAATTTTCCAACCCAACTGTGCCATTTAAATTTTATTACGTCTCACCAAAACCAACATGGTGGCTGTGCGAAATATTTCACCAGCATTCAATACCTCCGAAACTGTCATGGATATCACCCTAAAATTCTGTACGATAATAAAGGGCACATTTGAAAGTTCATTCATGTGACTTACAAAAACAAGATAAGTACAAAACGAACATGGTGACCAAGCAAATTTGAAGCATATACATAGACTTTTGTCATGATTTAAGCATCCGATCACAGTGTAACATGGTAAAGAAAATGCTTATATGCATTGTAATGAACTGGCATTCAATTTAATTCAATTGGTTTCATAACCTCAAGATGGCGACTGTCCAAAATTTTCAAATGAAGTTTTCAATTCTTGTGTCCTATTCATGTGATCGAAGTCAACGTTTGAATACTGAACCTATGCAATAATCCTCATCTAATAGTACATACTCTATGGACTACATATATGAAATTCCAACATGGCGACCATCCAAAATATTTAGACGATTCTCAATAACAACTGAATTTTTTTTATGTTGATAAAGGCTATTAACATCAGTTCACCTATGGGACTTTCAATAACCTGGTGAGCACAAATTTAACATGGCGGCGACACGAGTTTTAAATATTTAAATAGACGTTTCTCGTGATTTAACCATCCGAGCGCAGTGAGACTTGGTACAGTAAATGCTTATATAAATTTTAATCAACTGACGTCTAACGAATTTCAATTGTTTTCATAATCATAAGAAGGCAGTTGTGCGAAATTTTAATGTTTTTTTTCTTGTGTCCTAATCATGTGATAAATGTTTGAATAATACACCTACGCAATAATCTTCATGTAATAGTACATAACTCTATGGCCTACATATATAAAAATCCAACATGGAGACCATCCACAATATCTACGAATCTATTACAGCAATCAAACTGAAATTTTGTATGATGATAGAGGCAATTAACATAAGTAAGATATATGAAAATAGGCTGTTTAGTTCTTCACGAAACTACTTGTATTTTCTTCTTTAATTTGATTTTCCCAGTATTGGAAAGTATTGTTAGACCCTTAATTATATATATATTGTTGTTGCTTCTGTTAGAGTCTTAAGTCTTTGGACTGGTTTCCTATGCCTTCCTGTTCTTAGCTAATCGTTTCATCTCTACATAGCTACCACACCTTACATCCGAGGCAATCTAACATATTCTAACCTTCGTCTACCCCCACAGTTCTTGACCTTGACCCTTTCTTCAATAACTAAGTTTGCTATTCCTGGGTGTCTTAGTATATATCCTACTAACCTATATCTTCTCTTCAATAGCAGTCACCAGAAATATATCTCATCTCCCACTCGTCTTAATAGCTCTGCATCTGTAACCCTATCTACCCATTCGATCCTCATCATTTTTCTGTAACACCACATTTCAAACGCTTCTATTATCGTCTTTTCTGCTGCTCCATCAGTCCATTACTAGGACCCGGATTCTTAGGTTTTAACCTATTCTCTTCCTTACCATTTATGGAAACAATTCCTCATAATTCACACTTCCTAGGACTAAATAAATGAATTTCTTATGTTCACAATACCGAAATGCGGGGCTGCGACCTAAAATGACGTAAATCTCTGATTTACTTTTATTTATTTATTTATTTATTTATTTGTTTATTTATTTATTTATAGCCTTCATTGGACCAATTGACTCTATTCTATGCAAAGAGTTATGCTTTTTCTATCAGCCCAATACTTCTACATTCTGTTAGACAACAGTCGTCTCGCTTCGTCTATAATCACCCTTCCAACGATTCGTTTGTTGTTATATTACCTTTATTATGGTTTATACATTTCAAATGCATAGCTCTCTTCCCCCTCAATTTTGAGATTTCAACTTAACTTACAAACAAAATGAAAACAATTCCATACTCCACCTGTTACCCATATGAGGTATGTTTACTTAATATAAAGCATGGATATTCGCAGTCGCTAATGATTTGCGCTCGGGAAATTACCAGTGCCTGGTTAAAGTTATCCGTCCGCCAAATAGGCTACGCATTTCAGGTTAACTGACATGTGTGAGATATGAAAGATACAACAGGTCATTCATACCCCCACAACTTTTAACAGCTAGTCATTATTTTAATGCTCTACTTGTCATCTGTTTTGCAGTAACAGTTTGGTACCTCTACGAGAGAGAGAGAGAGGGAGAGAGTGATTATTCAAATATTCATGTCACGTTATCTTCCTTTAATTATCGCAAACTCGATATATTTGACGAGCTTTCACTTCAATTACCCAGCAAATATTTCTCATTATTGGAGAGCATCCGCGCACTTGCACAGGAGGACGCCTCTATCCATGCGTTCATTTATAGCCAGTTATACGAGCCAGTCACGTACCACACTCTCAATTTATACTAATACCAGCAACCCGCCCCGGCTTCGCCCGGTAACTTTAACGGTTTACTCAGCGTAAGCTTAAATGGCGCACGGACGTCAGGTCACAGAACCAATTCAGAAAAGACGAGATGAACAGCGAAACTCCAAACACATATACTCTTCTCTGACGTCTTAATTTGACACGACTTGACAGTTTGATTCTGGCCATAGCTGGGGTGATAGGCTCGCTCGCTAGCTCGTAAACTCGCTCCGAAGCTAACAATTGAAATTTCTACCAAATGGTGACTGTTGGAAGAAATGGAAACGAAAAACACTTATAGTGGGCGATGTTTTAAAGATAGAGATATTCTGTCGCAGTCTTTTTTTGTAGAACTTTTCATGCTGAACAATTCTTAGACTCATAGTATATAGATATTCTTCACGGTTTACCCAGCGTAAACTTAAAAGGCACACGGATGGCAGGTCTTTCTTCGACTCGATTCGCTCAAATCGTTACTGCTTGGCTTACTTTGTCCATAAATGAATGTTTTTCTACAGAAGCCTTCCTCGAGAAATGGTGAAACCGCATCAAAATCCATCCAGTGGTTCTCAAGATTTCCCGCTGCATCCAAGAATCGGGGAGATATAAAACCCTTGCGGTGTTTTCACCCAAAACCTACTCAACCGATTAAGCTGAAATTTTGCACAATCGTAATTTATATATTAGGGAAAAACGTAGGACTATTGCCGTTACAAAAATTTCACCGTTTTAATGTGATAGTAAATGATATTATGTTGCATTCAGTAACAGGACTGGTCGTATCCCGCCCGCGAACAGGTATCCATGGCACGTTGAATATATTCAACCTTCCCTACGCTTCTCGCTGCTAAATGTTCTGCTTTCGATTCTTTGTTTATTAATGCAGGTTAGAACAATAAAACTGTTGTAAGTGTTAAATACACACAGGGACAGATGACCTCCCTGTTCCGCCCCTTAGAACAACAATAATTAACTAATTAAAATACACAGGATGGACGGGTAAACAGTTATTAAATTATAATTATAATTATAATGAACGACAAAATATCCGCGTTAACAGGTCTGAATGTGATAATAATCAAAATTTGGCTTGGTCAGTTCAATGCTGGTGGCTAGCGGGACTTATGCGACCCTTGGTATCTAAATATTCGACCGCTTTGATACATATTGCGTGGAATATTGGATCCTTTCATATTGGAGACTATTTCGTTCCAGAAATGTTCACTTGTCTATCTCGTGGCGTAGTGAGTAGCATTTGTTTTGAGTCATATATTCAAGGTGTGTTCCTTTTTCTTTCTTTCGCTTTTTGAAACATAAGACGTCCATGGTGTAGCCTATTTTATATTATTATAGTTTAGGAGTCATTTTCCAGTGTTGCCTAGTTTTATTATAGAAAGCTTTTTAGTCGGTCAACACAAATTTTTCCCTATTACATTTGGCGGGAAAACAAATATTTAAACACCCTAACCTGAAATAAATATTGTATGAGATATCCCTTTCTGGTTATGGTATTTAAATACTTGTTTTCACGCCTAATGTAATTAGCCTCTACCTACTGTACCCATGTGAGTAATCTCGATGGTCAATATGCATCTGCCTCCAACTAGCATCAGGTCTCAGGCGTGTACCGTCTCCCCAATTGAGCAGTGCATATTTTGGATCTGAGGCTATAAGGTATCAACTCTACAATGATAAGGCACAACTCTATTCTAAAACTTTAATTCAGTAAATAAAAATCATGGCTTCAAACACAAAAACAATCCCAAAACCATAAAAAAACAAAGCAAACAAAAAATTTACTTCCACAATCCACAAACAAACAAAAATGAAATCATAATAAAGTCATATAAAACCATCAAGCTGTACCCTTATGTGAACTTCATAAAGATATTCTGGTGCGCTGATGCACCTACGACTTCAAAACAAACTGTACATTGATATAACAGTCATACAATGTGACTTCTTTAATATCACAAATTAATTATTCCTTAAACCTCTTTAGTTTTAACAATTATGTGTGCCGTGCGTGTTTTGATTTTTCTCTCCTCACCAAACAAATGCTTGACATGCATTAACCTATTCGGACGTTGCACCGCAATCAACGTGCAACTCCATAATTATGTAAGCTACCCCTCCACTTCCTCTATTTATATGGTTCCACTGCATGCTGTATGTGATTCCTACATAAAACGTTACGTTATAGCTTGTGTCGGATGGTACAATTAGACTACCTTGCGCTCGTCGCCTTTGGCATCTAGTAACCAACTTCATAACTTGGTTTCAGTGACAGTACAAATACATCGTCTAACTATTCGTCAGATAGCTAAAATAATGAACCATCAGGATGATCTATAATTATCCATGTGTTCCTAAACCACATGGCTACATTACTCAACATAACAATCTTTCAACACATGTCAATTACCAGGGTCTAAAATCTTTTCCTTTCAACTTGCCTTGACGGTTCGAGTGCCCTCCTGCAGACCCTCGGCTAGAGGAGTCGGTACACAATAGAAAGTGGGATGGGTGTTCCACCAATTACCTCGACCCTCCTTAAAGGTTTGAATGCTTTCCTCTCTAAGCAGTAAAGATTTACAAGACAAATACGGTTGTCTGAACGACACACATATCCCAAAGGATCTTAATTGACTATTATGCCAACAGGTATTGAATGAGCTTTTATAATTACTCCTACACAGAGGATATAATAATTACTGGCCTCACACGGGTCCATTCAACATGAAGGTTCGGGGTTCGTAATGCATTAGTCTGACGGGTGACCGGTGTCTCAAGTAAAATATAGGCGCTCAGTCCAGGCTGTCGCCATGAGTTTCGCTACCACGAGCGGAATAACTCATCAATAAGTTCTCGGGAGACCATAGAGTTTCGAGGTGTCCTCGTTTTCCTCGTCTCTATCACAGGATTCCAACCCGGAACACTTTCATATCCTTCCTCAGAGCTAGGGTACACACTACAACTCTGGCATAAATTATATCTCCACTTATGCCCATGACATAGGAGATTTCATACGTAGAATAGACCACCTGGCCCCTTACTCAATGCTACGACCTCCGACCTATATTATTAAGAGAAATCTATCAATTACTCTATAAGCTTCTCATATAAGCTGCAAATTCAATTCACTAAAAGCTCTTTCATTACTGGCATCATTATTGAATATTTGTAATATTCTGATATAAAACTTCTTTCCTTAATTACTGTAATGTAATCTTACTGTATCATCTTACTGCTTAGATTGATAAGTCTTGCAATTAGCGTAACTAATTCTCGCTTACAACATTTATTTGTTTCCTGATGTGTTCATTCATACTTTTAATATTCATTATTATTATTACCGTTAATCTCACTGACATAAATGACCAAAATCATTCTTTATTATTATTCTCACATAAATTACCAAAAATCCGACATAGCTAAACGTCTTAAAATCCGAACAATCGCGTTCGTCACATTTACATAACTGATTGCCATTCTTAATTCATAGTGGGAATAATTACTCCACTTACTGATGCAAATTAACATCTCAACTCTATAAAAATCAACACAATAATGATTAAACATGGAGGATCTCCCTCCTAAACTGATTTTTACTGGCATCTTTACGGAATCACAACATGCAGTGGCCCATATTTCTACATAATCATAACTTGTGGGGTACTTACATCTCTATAGGCGTCTTATGGTGGCTCCGACCAATCATATTTCTCCATTTCGCCCGCCATTAGCAGGTTTAACGCGACATATTCATCTTGAATACACACATTTTATAACACACAATTTTCATCAACAACACGACACGTTGCATAACTCTCAGGAAGTCATCGCTCCCACACATGTGAAACACTTATCTAATCACTACTTTAAATGATATTTTACATATGCTGTACACTTAACACACGTCACTTTATACACTTTTCAGTGCTGAAATTCCCTAGCAAAGATCGAAATTGCAGGTGTCGACGGCATCTCCTGTGCTCCTATCAACTCCTGATTGAAAGTCTGGTTTACCTGCTCTCGGGATTCACCAACAGTTTTTATATTTCCTACTCCTACGGTAAGCGTCCTGCGTTGCATAAATATGCTAGCTCCCGTCCTGAGTGTTATCATCTGGTACTCTCATGACATTACCAAACACTTCGTAGAGCTTCATTAGCGCATTCCATCGTAATTACACATATACGATCAGTCAATACTTTACACATTGCGCTTAACACTGTCCAATACTTTACACAAATAATTATTTACAATAGTTCTGCCATTAGCCTACACGGTGCTTCGTAACTGAACACGCCATAGTTCGTACTGCTGAGTATGCCTATAGCACGACTATTATTCATAAAAGCTTATAAAATGCTTCATTAACATGTACCAGTCTTTGTTCGGCGTCTATTATGAGTATGACCGCCATGCGTTCCGCCTTGACGAACTTGCTTCAAACTGGCTGTAACTGACTGAAGTTTCACTCGAAGACTGCTCGTAACTTACTTGAAGACTGCTGTAGACTGCTTACATACTGTCTCGTACTGCTGCATATTGACTGCAACTTACTGCAATTGTGCTACAACTGGGTAACTTCTAACGTCGTGAAGACTGCGTAAGACTGCAACTTGAACTGTAACTGGCTGTAACTGGGTGTAAACTGCACGTGAACTGCGCGTAGACTGAGCTTGAACTGAGCTGAGACTGAGCTTGACTGAGCTTGACTGAGCTTAGACTGGGAGCTCCTCCAAGGGTCTACTCCCTTATATCGGATTCCCACGAAAAGTAGGGCGAAATCTTCCCGCGTAATCTTGGCTCCTCTCCCAGCATGATTCTGGTCTCCAAACCATGATCATTGGGTTGCTCTTTCTCCACAGATCCCAAAACTATCTGCGTGCAAAGGAATCGCTCGTCCAATTAATTAATATTAATTCCTTTCTCCATAGCGTGGGACGCTATCTTACGGGAATTCCCCGGCAACATTCTCAAATCTATCCGCGAACAATGGCAGTTTTACAGTCCTTCCGCACATCATTAAATATGCCTCAATTTCGCAGGTAAAAGGCTCTAAAATTAGCCTCCTGCCAAAAGATTCACCTGTGAGCAACTCTCATCTCAATTCGTTACTCCAATCACGGGTAATCAATTATTTTTCTGGGCATCTCTCCTCCCCCTCCTCAAATCTATTCTCCGTCGGGGAATAACTAGGTCATTATTCGGGCCTCCACCCTGCTCCAGACGACAGAATGGGGTCACAGAGATGGACATGGCTCCACTGGGGCCCTCCCACAATCCTGGGCTAATTTGTAAAATGTCAACTCTGTCCTCTCCGTACTTCAAGCCTCGTATAGCCTACACCAAGTAGTCTAATAATGCTGTAATCTGCTCATTTTTCCCTGCATTATTTTAATAAATAATGTCATTGCACCAAAATCACACCAGTGATTAAATATACACTTCTTTCGAGGGTTTTTTTTACCATGAAACTGCCTCTACAGATCTCTGGTTCGTTCCCTGGTGGAACCTTTATACTGAGATCACAGTCTCTGAGAACCACGTTCGATTCCAGTCAGCATAACCGCCTCGGGTTCACTACTGAAAACCTTTCTGTTATTTATTTATCGTATGCATTTTAGTCCCGGGAGTGTCCGAGTACATGTTCGGCTCGCCTGGGTCTGTGTTCCGTTCAATTTCAAGTAGTTCCAACTTTCGCTAACAGATATCAATGATACCTTGTGGTGAACGTTGGAACTTTGATAGAGCGTTCGGACGAAATCTAACCTAACAATTTAGCTTCACACAAGTTTAGTCTGTGGAGGGATCTTTTACATGCCATAAATCTATGACATGGGACCGCCGGCTTCCCCTCCGAAGGAAGGCATACTGAAGGATTTTTAACGATCTTAAAAAAATCCGACGACTTCGGCTGGGTTTGAACCTGCTATCTTGGGCACAGCAGTTCAGCATGCGATATTGTACAATAAGAAATACAGACTATTAAAATCAATATTAGTCCAAGTATGACCCTCAAGTAAATGTTGATTGACAAAAGCAATGTTACTGAAATTTGGTGATGAGTTATCACCATCTGCGAACACTCTAACTGTACTTTAACTGTAGGCCTAATTTGTATTACCGCCACCAATCCAATTAGCGGCTGCAGGAATTATTTCATCAGTGCTCAACACCTACGAACCTATTCTAGCAATCAAACTGAATTCTTGCATGGTGGTATACAGCTGTTAAATAGGTACACAAATGTCTCTTTCAAAATCCATATAAATACATAAACAACATGTTATTGTTGTTGTTGTTGTTTGAGTCTTCAGTCTTTTGACTGGTTTGATGCAGCGCTCCATGCCTTCCTGTCCTGAGATAATAGTTTCATCTCTACATAGCTACCACACCCTACATCCGAGGCAATCTGTTTAACATATTCTAACCTTGGTCTACCCTTACAGTCCTCGTCCTCGACCCTTCCTTCCGTAACTAAGCTTGCTATTCCTGCGAAATAGATTAAACAACATGGCGACCATATATTTAATTTCACTTTCCTGGCAATCATCCGAGTGCAATACAAATATACTGACGTTTAATATTGTGAAATTAAATACAATTTTCAAGATGGTAGCTGTGCGACATTATAAAATATATATTTTACTTCCCGTACCGTATTCAAGAGATTGAAGTGAAACTTCGCATAATGAACCTCTACTATAATCTATTCGTATATATACAATATATATGGGTTCCATTTTATTACTTTATAGATTAGCGTACACGTCAGGGATGAATCCCTCTATTCCATTACGGAGTGAAAATTGAATTAGTGAACTGCTAGAGTTCAAGCCTACAAGAGGGTTAGATGAACTCGCTGTTCTACCCTTTAAAACTGCGTTCTACTCCATCGTTATCAAAACCTACAAGTACATAAATCTATACGTTACTTTTCATTAATTTTAGATGGCATGCATGCATATTCCTAAAACTTAATTCTTCTAACTCGTCTCTGAAAAATCCGATTTATTTGTTTCTAGCATCGTGAGCTCATAGAATAATCTTAAATTACAGGTGCATGCATGTATTGCTTCTTTTTCGCAAATTCCTTTTTGTCAATTCCTGAGACGTGAATTCCTCCAAGTGGTCAGAGAATGACCCGATCATAGCGAAACTTGGTATTGTAGCGTGATGCTTTGAATGGAGGAATCTGGTATGGTGCTCCTGATATCATCTAAAGAAAGAACCTTTTGTAATAGTAATTTTTAGCCTATTTTCAATTTTGAAAAATATAGGCTTATGAGATCACCTTTTGTCCGTGTGTGTGTGCGTGTGTGTGTGTGTGTGTGTGTGTGTGTGTGTGTGAGTGTGTGATTCGTGTGTGTGTCCCCCCCCCTAATACAATCTAAACGGCTGGACTGATTTCAATGAAACTCGGAAAGTTCATAGCAATATTCCCGGCGACCTCGACCGTGCCCTTCAAATTTTGTTACGACTCACCAATCCAACATGGCGGCTGTGCGAAATATTTCACCAGCATTCAATATCTCCGAAACTATGACCGATATTACCCTGACATTTTCTATGGTGATAGAGGGAACTACTATAAGTTCACTTATGTGACTTTTGAAAACCTGGTAACTACGAAACGAACATGGCGGACAAGCGAATTTGCGACTTTTAAATAGACGTTTCTCGCGATTTGACCAACCAAACGCAATGAAACTTGGTACAGTATATTTTTATATACATTGTAATGCACCGACATCTAACTTCGTTCAATTGTTTACATAATCACAAGATGGCGGATGTGCGAAATATTTCACCGTCATTCTCTATCTCTGAAACTATTAGCGGTATCTCCCTAAAATTTTGTACTGAGATAAAGGGCACTACTGGAAGTCCATCTGTAAGATTTTCAAAAACCGGTTAACTACAAAACGAACATGGCGGCCAAGCGAATTTGAACATTTTAAATAGACCTTTCTCGCAATTTAATGTTCCAAGCGCACTGAAACCTGGTACAGGAAATATTTATACACGTTGTAATCCACTGGTATCTAATTTAGTTCAATTGTTTATATAACCTCAAGATGGCGGCAGTGCGAATTTTAAAATTAAGTTTTTATTTCTTGTGATGTAGTCATGCGATCGAAGTGAAAGTTTGAATAATGGACCTACGCAATAATTTTCCTTTAATGGTACATGACTCTATGGCCTATACATTTAACAATCCAACATGGCGACCATCCGAAATATTTAGACGATACTGAATATCTACGAATCTATTTTAGCAATCAAACTGCATTTTTTAATGTTCATAGGGGCTATGAACTTATGTTCACCTATAGGACTTTAAATAACCTGGTGATCACAAATCCAACATGGCGGTGACGCGAATTATAAATATTCACATGGACGTTTCTCGCAATTTAACCATCCGCGTGCAGTGAATCTTGGTACAGTAAATCTTTATCCGAATGTTAATCCACTGGCAACTAATTTATTTCAATTGTTTCCATAACCTCAAGATGGCAGCTGTGAAAAATTTTTAAATCTCCTTGTTTTTTCTTGTGTCCTAATTATGCGATTTAAGTTTGAATACTACACGTTCACAATAATCTGCATGTAACAGTACATAACTCTAGGACCTACATATATAAAATCCAACATGGCGACCATCCGAAATATTTAGTCGGTTCTCAATATCTACGAATCTATTACAGCAATCAAACTGAAATTGTGTATGTTAAATAGTGGCAATTAACATAAGTAGGATATATGAAAATAGGCTGTATAGTTCCTCACGGAACTACTTGTTATATTTTAATTACTGTTGAAAATGCCTACAATATTTGGATATTGAGTTATGAGTTTGTTATTGTTGCTCTATGTTTTAGCAAAATGTAGGTTAATAATCGAAAAACCACTTAGAACATCTAATTTATTGAATGGAAATAACCAGTATAATATGAAAATAGACCGTAATTTTCTTCACCAAAACACCTTTTCTGGTGTTCCTACAGAAACACAATTCTAGGGCTACTATTTCTCAATTGTCTATGATGTATAATTTAACGTTAATTCTTGAGATTACTGTATAATTCCAACTATACATCAAATATGAATAGAAGTATGAGCTATTTGGGTGTCCTGTTGTTCACAGACGTCTAATGAAATATTCTCTTCTGTTTCAGGGACTACTACTACGACAGGTAAGAGTCTTAACAGCTGTTCCATTAATATGGTAAGAGATATGGTTACATTATGCTAGTCATTTCGATTTAAAGTTATTTTTCTGTGTGTTAAATTATCACCGCTGAGGCTGGTTGGATGTCCATATATCATCGCCGTAGTTTATATGAGCTGAAATTCCACAAAAACCCAAGTTATTGGTATGATAGGCATACTAAGCATTATAAGGCAAAGAGTGAAGGCCTTTGTAGTGTTGTTTTATGCCACACTTAGAAAAATGCTATATAACTCTCACAAATATATGAGACATTCTTGATATTCTATCTAATTTTCTGTGAATTGTTGGACAGTATTGCAATGTTTCTCAAAACACTGCATAGGCCTATGTAGTTATTCTACTTTTATTTATTCCATTGTGGTGGATTCAAAGTAACCCTCCTTTAATAGTTTGAAGATGCAAACTCTTTAAAGTGCTGCATCTCGTTAGTTGCATTATATCTAACGTATACCGCTAGATGGCAGAGATATTGCTCTATTGAATCATTTTGGTTATATCTAACGTATACCGCTAAATGGCAGAGATATTGCTATATTGAATCCTTCTGGTTAATCTGAGTGATAGTGTGTTGTATTCAAACGTAATGCTGGAGAATCTCAGTAACAGTGTTATAGAAGAAGAACTATTACAAGAAGAAGATTGTGACTTTTCAGAACTGAGTGATGCTGATGATCAGATGGAAGTCTAGATAGTTATTGTTATTTTAAGAGGAGGAACAGTGAGGCCATCTGCCCCACAGGTGGAAGACTATGCAAGCACGAATTGATGAAGACGATACAGAAAGTGAGGTTATATCAGAAACTAAGGTAATCAATCAGTGAGAGTAATTATGAAGACGGAAATGGAAATATAGAAACGTATGATGCAAATACTGGTAGATTTTATATTTCAAAACCACCGCGTGCATATCGTAGGGGTATCTGCAGCATAGTTGCATGAGCCTCAATCAGGATTGACAGTACAGTGTCACACCTCTTTTTGTAGAAGTCGGAAACCACGGAAAACCACTTCCAGGATGGCTGAGGTAAGAATTGAGCACGCCTCTTCTCAGTATTCCCTCACGAGGCTGAGTGTACCACATTCCAGCTCTCAGACCAGAATTAAATTTCTTGGCAGAGCCTAGAATGCAACCCGGGCCTCTGCGGTGACAGCCAAGAATGCTAGCCACTACGCCATGTCCTATAGCCTTTCTATAGTAGTTTATATGGATTATTCCCTCTGAAATGATTCCTTAGCGTTTCTTGGTAAAAGCTCCACTCGTAGATCTTGCTGGTACTTCGTTTTGAATGTCCGCCCTAGCAATTATTAATACTCAGAGCATGTTTTAACTCTGTTTCTGCTGTGCATTTAAACTATGTTGCCGTTGAAATATCGTGTTATTTAGAATTACATCTGTTCTAAGTACTTTTAACAATTTGTAAATCTCACCTTGTGGTACTTTATCATTTAAGCGCTTAATGAGATATTTCACGCGGTCTGCGTACACGTAGGTGTGAAGTTTTAGCTAAACAGGCAGTGGTATGTGGTGCACAGGCTGAGAATCACAAAACTCAAACAGGCACTTCTTCGCGGGATGTGCTAGTACCATGCGTCTTTACGTCGTAGTACAGTTATGGTAATAATATTTATTGCAGCCTATAGCCAATACTATAATACCAACTGTGCTATATACATGACCCTGCTGTGTAGCTATGGGCGTTAATTACCTTACCATGACCATGATGGAAAGTTGCAACAAGTCCGGAGGAAGGAGGTTCGAATGCCATTGATGGCAGTGGTTAATCACCGGGGTTCTCCAGACACTCTCCAGACAAAATGAATTAACAATAACACATCTCATCTGTGCACTATCTCTTTGGATGCGTTTATTCTGGATAGCAAATTTAGTTTTGTCCAAGTAGTATACAACTAATAATAATAATAATAATAATAATAATAATAATAATAATAATAATAATAATAATAATAATAATAATAATAATAATAATACGACATTATAAAACAGTTATTCTTCCAGAAGCAACATATGCCGCTGAAACAATAGTGATCGATGGTCATTCCAAGATTAGGGAAGAGGAAAAACAGGAACGAGAATTTCTTCGGAAGATCTACGTAGCAATCAACAAAAACGGCATTTGGATGAAGAGACCTACAGGCCAGGCCAGAACACACAAAACCTCCCATTAATATTACTCTTCACAAATTCGTCATCACGCTGTACGTTTACAGTGGTCGTAGTTTCCGATAATCACGAATGAGAGCTTCAAAATGAGACCAAGTTTCCTGCTGTACGTTTATCCTGGGCTGAGAAAACGTTACGTCAGAAAAAGTATAATAACTTTTTATCGGATGGTTGGAAAAAATTGAAACTTTAAATTTGCACTAGTAATACTTGTGCTTATCCGATATAAAAATTTCATTACCCTCAGCCAAGCAGTTTTCCATGTATATAGTTTTAAGTGAGTGGTTCCTAGAAAAGACGTCAAAAACACGGACAATTTTTCATACAACCACAAATAAATAAATAATTAATAAACTTGAAAATAATTGGCTTACACAGTCTAACGCAGAATTAAACAAGGAAAATATTGGTATAACTCGTTTTACAATAGGTCTGTTGGTTTGGTTGTAATTAAGGCCTAAACTCGAGTATCCATAATAAAAAATCCGATAGTAGTACAGAACTCTATCAAAAGACCAATGCGATAACAGACGAACAGAGCCAAATTTTACACTCACATCCACAGGATGGCCACCTCCATATTGCCAAAGAAACTACTTGGTATCATACCGCAGAGTAAATGCGGCACAGAATGGCTTAAATAGGTACAGAGAGAATTAAAAGTTATCAGTATAGAAAATTTCGAAGACCGAACTGAGAGCCAGACGAAAATCGCGAATGTTAAGTTTGAACCAAGATCATTACGACAACCTGGGAAACAGTGGGCGAATGAGAGGAAGAGAGAGCGATTAAACTTGATAACATGATGTCATTTGGAGGTTTGTCTCCTCCGCTCCTCCCAAAATCTCTTCAGATTGGACGGTGCCAGAATAGTTCGCCAGGAGTACGTGAAGAAGTTCGAATGCTCGAGACCCCCAGGAAGACCTAGGAGTAGATGGCAAGATGAAGTGACCTCTTATTGCAGACAGACGGGTATTACTGGATGGGAAAATACTGCGCTGGATAGAAGGAAATGGAGGCAGATAGTGTGAGCGGCACTGGATCTTCACGTCCCAGAGAAGCCAACGGAGTGAGTGAGTGTATTATAGTAAAAGGACAGATACCCGTTGTAGGAGATGGAGCAATTTAGGAGATTTAATCTCCAATTTTGAAGTTCCGATTCAGCTGCCACCTTGCATCGACGCCGGCATCTCATTTTTAAAGTCATCAGCGCTACAAATTATTGACAAAAGCTCTCCATAATTTTAACCCCAGTCTCAATGTATGCGCAAACAGTTCAAAATTTGGAACATGTATATTAGGGTGGAACGAAAAAATATTATTTTCAATTTCAATATGTAATAGTGATAAAAAGTTGCCTTTTGCTATTATTAAATCAATTGTAATGTTTGAACACGATTGGAGTAGGGTAAGAGGTGCCGCAAAGGGTTAGAAATTATGATTTTTTAGTAAAATTTACGAAATTTTAATACATTTGGATCTGCAAAATATATTGTTGTATTTATCAATTTCTGCTTAAAAATGACAGTTTTAGGTGACTAAAATGCACCAACTAACAGAATTGGGGTTTCAGACAGGGTTGCAGAAGCCATAGCAAGTGCCGTTCTTAAAGATGTGGGAATGATTTCTGAGGAGAATAAAACTACGTCATTGACAGGATGAAAATTTGAAGAGCTAGAGCCAGTAATCGAAAAAAAGCAGGTGCAACCTGTGTCAAAAATCATGTTGGAGAGAACAAAGGGTTGTCCTTTGATGGCAGAAAGGATAAGGCAATTGTAAAAGAGAAAGAAGTCCTCTCGGCACGCCGGAAGGCGGAGGTAGATTTCACCGGACAAACTTGGAGATAGGCGAAAATAGGCAGAATATGCAGGTTTTCGTAGAAGGATCAGACCTCATTTATCGCGTGAAAGTATTTTATAATTGGAGATTAATTAACTTTGTTTTTCTTCATTTTAAACATATTTTAAACATTTTATTTTCTTACGGGGACGGTAACCTTCTTGTCATTTGGATTCCATTTTTAGCCTATTTTCAATTTTGAAAAAATAGGCTTATGAGATCACCTTTTGTCCGTGTGTGTGTGTGTGTGTGTGTGTGTGTGAGGTGTGTGTGTGTGTGTCCCCCCCCCTAATAAAATCTAAACGGCTGGAGCGATTTCAGTGAAACTCGGTAAGTTCATAGCACTATTCCCGGCGACGTCGACCGTGCCCATCGAATTTTGTTACGTCTCACCAATCCAACATGGCGGCTGTGCGAAATATTTCACTAGCATTCAGTATCTCCGAAACTATAACGGATATCGCCCTGAAATTGTGTACGGTGATAAAGGGTACTACTAGAAGTTCACCTATGAAAATTTCAAAAACCTGGTTACTACATAACCAACATGGCGGCCAAGCGAAGTGGAGACTTTTAAATAGACTTTTCTCGCGATTTAACTATCCAAACGTAATGAAACTTGGTACAGCAAATATTTATACACATTGCAATGCACTGGAGTCTAATTTAGTTCAATTGTTTACATAACCTCAAAATGGCGGCTGTGCGAAATATTTCACTGACATTCTATATCCCCGAAACTATTACAGATATCACCCTGCAATTTTGTACGGTGATAAAGGGTACTGATACAAGTTTACCTATGTATAATTCATAAACCTGTAAAGTACAAAACGAACATGGCGACCAAGCGAATTTGAAATATTTTAATAGACTTTACTCGTGAGTTAACTCTCTGAGCGCAGTGAAATGTGGTACAGTAAATGATTTTGCAGATTGTAATGTACTGCCATCTAATTTAATTCAATTGTTTACATAACCTCAAAATGGCGGCTGTGCGAAATTTTAAAATTAAGTTTTTATTTCTTGTGTCGTAATCATGCGATCGAAGTGAAAGTTTGAATAATGAACCTAGGAAATAAGTGACCTTGTATGGTACATAACTCTATGGCCTATACATATAACAATCCTAAATGGCAAGCTTCCGTAATATTTAGACGGTTCTCAATATATATGAATCTTTTACAGCAACCAAACTGAAATTTTTATGTTCATAGAGACTATGAACATATGTTCACCTATAGGACTTTCAGTAACCTGGTGAGCACGAATCCAACATGGCGGCGACGCGAAGTATAAATATTTAAATGGACGTTTCTCGCGAATTAACTATCCGAGTGCCGTGAAACGTTGCACGTTTTAAATGCTTACACAAATGTTGATCCACTGGCATCTAATTTATTTCAATTGTTTGCATAATCACAAGATGGCTGCTGTGCGTAATTTTAAAATCTCGTTTTTACTTCTTGTGTTCTAATCATGCGATTGAAGTTTGAATACCACACTTACACAATAATCTTAATATAATAGTACAAAAATAAAAATCCAACCTGGCGACCATCTGAAATATTTAGACGGTTCTCAATATCTACGAATTTGATACAGCAATTAAACTGAAATTTTGTATGTTGATAGAGGCAATTAACATGAGCAGGATATATGAAAATAGGCTGTACAGTTCTTCACGGAACTACTTGTTATACTTGTGGTCACACTGTCCTTATGCAAGGTTTCGACACTGATGTGTAACTATGTAACGGTCTGTTACTTCTTCACGCAAAATTATATCTCCCGCAGAGATGTTGGTTGGTTCCTCAGTTTAGGGGCTGCGACAACGCTGTCATATAACCCCGTGTACTTTGGGTGAGTGTAGAATCTGTCTGATAAACGGTGTGAATTGTGATGGCGGTTTAGTCTGTAATTCAGGTAAGGAATGCAGACGATAAATTTCAAGCAGTAGTTCCTAACGTTGCTACCAGATACTAACGTCAACGCCACCCAGCTGTGAACTTGGCTACTAGATGCCACCTCAATCAGCAACTCGCAACGAACGTTGGAACTTCCCCTCCAAAGGAAAGCTTACTCAGGGATTTTTAGCGCTCTTAGGAAATCCGACGACTTTGGCCGGCTTTGAACCCGCGACCTTGGGCATAGAAGTTCAGCATGCTACCAGTTACGTCACCGAAGCCGCTTCACACTTAGTCAGATGGAAATCTGAATCTGATCTCGCGCAAGTGCGTTGTCATGGCAACGTCTGATGGCTCATCCCTCATCAATTTAGTAGTGTTGCCATGTCAACCACTGATAGCTCTTGGCATTTTCTTATAATTCCGAAATTATTTTTCTCATCCCTTGGCGCAATGGTGGCTCATATCAAAAATTCTTTCAGACAAACGTTTTAGGTAATTATTAGGGGAATATTGTCCATTTTGTACGGTTTTGATATTGTGCCTATTAACAGAGATATGATTAATGTTTCCCGAAAAAACCACTTTTTCCCACCCATTTGGTCAATGGTTGGTGCTATCAAAAAAACGTTTCAAACATAAATTTCTGAGCTTTATCCGACACATTGAACGGATTCGATATTTCACATATTAAGAGAGTTATAGCAATATTTCATTTCGAAAAAAAAAAGTCCCCCATTTTCATCCCCTTCGACCGATTTAGCCCAGTAACGAACTCGTCCGAAAGCAAAGGAAGCTTGTAGTTTAACGTGACCGTTAATCTTGAGATCATGAGCCACGGGACCTCCTTTTTACGTGGAATCCGAACCACAGGACATGGCATTTCACTTCGAAAATCTCACATGCATTGACCGGGAATCGAACCCGGACCGCCTTGGTGAGAGGCATACAGCTAGACCGCTGAGCCACCACGCCCCCGAACTCGTCCGAGATTTTATGGGTATACATATTCGGTAAAAAATTCAAAGTGATTGGTGCAAAATTACGGCAGTTATCGTGTCCACAAGAAACTGATATACATATATATACATATATTACATAAATTATATATAAACTTTTGAACTGACGGTGGTTTTGGGGTCTGGGGGATGTGAACGCGAAGATATGTCGAAATTTTCCGGAAATCGAAACATGGTACCCATTGCAATAGTTAGCTTTCTAATGAAATCTACCTAAAATACTGCCGTCAACGACACCTAGCTGTGAACTTGGCTACTAGATGCCACCTCAATCAGCAACTCGCAACGAACGTTTGAACTTCCCCTCCGAAGGAAAGCAAACTCAGGTTTTTTAGCGCTCTTAGTAAATCCGACGACTTCAGCCGGGTTTGAACCCGCGACCTTGGGCATAAAAGTTCAGCATGCTACCAGTTCCGATACCGAATTAGCTTCCCACTGACATATGAAAACTGAATGTGATCTCGTGCAGTGGCGTTGTCATAGCAACTGCTGATGGTCATCCCTTATCAATTAAAAGTAAAGTTGTCATGGCAACCTCTCTTGGCACTTGGCATTTTCTAATAATTTAAATCATTTTGTTCACCCCGTGGCGTAATGGTGGGTCATATCAAAAATTATTTTAGACAAAAGTTTTAGGTAATTATTGGAGGAATATTGTCCATTTTGTGCGGTTTTGATATTGTGCCTATTAACAGAGATAAGATTTATGTTTCCCAAAAAACCCATTTTTTCCCACCCCTTTGGTCAATGGTTGGTGCTATCAAAAAACTTATTTGACATAAATTTTTGGCACTTATCCGACACATATTATGAACTTTGAAGGGATTCGATATTGCATGTATTAAGAGAGTTATAGCGATATTTCACTTTTTCGAAAAAAGCCCCCCATTTTTACCCCCTTTGACCGATTTTGCCCATTAACGAACTCGACCGAGATTTTATAGGGATACATATTATGTAAAAAAGTAAAACTGATTGGTGCAAAATTACGGCTGTTATCGTGTCCACAAGAAACTGATATATATATATATAGATAGATAGATACATATATACATAAATTATATATAAACTTTTGAACTGACGGTGGTTTTGGGGTCTGGGGGATGTGAAACGCGAAGATATGTCGAAATTTTCCGGAAGTCGAAACATGGGACCCATTGCAATAGTTAGCTTTCTAAAGAAATCTACCTAAAAGGGAACAAATTTTACAGAAAAACTGTCGTTGAAGAACACGTTTCGTTAGTTGAAGAGCCTGGTTCTCTTTTTCTGGCGCACGTTGCTCCTGCCTCCGGAACAGGTAAAGGCATCAAATATAGTATTATTGAGTATTTCAATAGTAACTGTGATTTGAACTTGAACAGTGTAACTGCAATTGGATGTGATGGCACTGCTACAACACTGGAGCTTATAATGGTGTAATCGTTCTATTAGAAAAGGACATTCACAAGTCTTTGCAGTGGCTAATATGTTTATTTCATTGAAACGAGTTGCCGTTGCGCCACCTGTTTTGTGCACTAGATGGAAATGCAAAAGGACCTAATGAATTCGGCTGACGTTGGCCAGTCGCATTCTCCGGTTGTATGTTGGAACAGAGAACCCTTCAGGAAACCTGAAAACCTTAACAGAGTATGTAGTTAAGGTGTATGCTCACATCTGTTTTTACATTAAGCTGAAGCCCTTTTGTGTAAATGGAGCCAAACACTTATGGAGACTGATTTCGTTTTCACGTTACCTTTGCAACGAACATCTCAAAGTAATCGACCCGGTTATTCAAAGATATGGCTACTACGCTCACCCTGAAAACATGCTTGTCTGTATGTTAAGTGATGAGAGAAAACACATAAGAGAGTTAGGCCTCCGACGACTTTTGAAGGCAAGGTCAGAACAGAAGGATGAGGTACGGAAGTCTGTGAGACCTAAACTAAACTTCAAAGCTGAAGATTACATCGACATGATCAATTGGCCTGATGTAACATTCACGGAACCACCGATGACAAAGCACGTAAATGATGAGGACTTAGCCAAGTACATAAGTGAAGCAAGAAATAGCCTGATGCATTCTATTGATTTTCCACGTTTTCCCTGTCATACACAAGCAGTGGAAAGAGTAATCAAACTTGTAACAGAATCAACCACTCTGTGTTTGTGGTCTAGAAGAAAGAAATGGATTTGTCAAAGCCAGAATTGCTTCACACAAGATGATGCCAAAATTTGAAACAAAGAAACACTTTACCTAAAATGTATTTGAGAACATTGAATATTGATTTAGCTTTGTTATAATGTTTTATTTGTCTATTACTTGCATTTTATGAATAAATGTGTGTAATTATCACAATGGTTATGACTTTATTGCTTAGGTTAAGTACATTTTCTACTCTCTGATTTAGTTCAATATTTTCACTGTATTATAACCGGGTGAGTTAGCCGTGGTCGTTACGGCATGACTGCTGGCAGTCGCTCACATCCGGGAGGCGAGGAGGTTCGAATCCCCCTGCCGGCAACCTTGAAGATGGTCTTCTGTGGTTTCCCATCTTCCTTCCAGGCAAATGCCGGGGTTGGTCCCTAACTATAGGCCACAGCCGCTACCTTCCAACTCCTCAAACTTCCATTCCAACTTTCCTCCCCAACGGTACTTGTTGCTCACCCATTGGGTGTCCGTCTCGAAGCAGCTACAAAACTGGCGAGCCGAACATGTCCTCGGACACTCCCGGCACTAAAGGCCATACGCTAAAACAAACTGTATTATAAAATGAAAGGAGACATTCTAGGTACCTTAAATAAGTTTTAGTCAAAGAAAAATCATTACATTATCATATCTACCCCTATCTTACTATGACAAAGCCAAAAAAGTACATTGTTTTAAGAAAAACCTTTATTTATTCATGTTTTAATACCTACTAAGTGGGCCTATAAAATGATGATGGAAAACAAATTTTAATTTTTTGCACTATTTTATGCGTAGTTTTAATGTTTTTGAAATAATAAACATAAAAAACATCAATAAAATAAAAAATAAAATTCTAGAAAATTTGAAAATTTAATGACAAAAATTATGTTCAAGGATTTTGCGGCACCTCAAGATGTGGTTCTATCACAATAAAACTTTGTAGAATAACTTCTCACATAAAAAGACAAATTTTAATCGCTATTAGAATGGGTAATACAGAAAACTATTTTTTGCTCTATACCAACGTTCAACCCTAATATATATACACCGCGGACAGGCCAACAAGGACCACGCAAATATCACTTCTTTATAGGTCTAGTTTCCTTCAACCCTAATGTGTATATACAATATTTTTAGCTTACTTTTCACATTTTGCAAAAATGAGGAAAAAGTAGACTTATGAGATCGATCCGGGAAAATGTGTGTCTGTCTGTCTGGCTGGCTGGCTGGCTGTGTGTGTGTCCCCCCCCCTATCAACTCCTAAACGGCTGCAGCAATCAAAACCAAATTTAGTATGAGTAAAGATGTGCACCGGAATATCTCACGTCCATATTTTAAAATGATGTCAGTGCTACCAACTGCTGAAAAACGCACTAGAAATTTGAGCTCCATGTTGGATATCTCGCAAGGTATGCATAGGAGCTATTCCAAAATTGGTACACATGCAGATAATACTATTTCAGTTTAAGTTCCAGGTGGCCAATAATGACAGTGTTGCCAAAATATTTTCAAGCCTCCTGATATGTCCAATGTTTAAATGCATATAACTTCTACACTATCAATTGAATTTCAACCAAATTTGGTATGTAATATCTGTACATAACCAGATATGATTGAGCATATTCTTAAGAGCCACCAGGGCTGCCAACTGTTAATAATTGCTCTCTCTATTTTTTTATCCAAATACCAATATATCAGAAAGTATGCAAGCCAACAGCTTTAAACTATTCACACATATATTCTGACATTTTAGATTAATTTGGAGTAACTTATATACGTCAGTTCTACCAACATGATTATAAGCCTGCTGATAGTACCAATTTTTAGCCTATTTTCAATTTTGAAAAAATAGGCTTATGAGATCACCTTTTGTCCGTGTGTGTGTGTGTGCTAGAGCGATTTCAATGAAACTCGGTAAGTTCATAGCACTATTCCCGGCGACCTCGACCGTGCCCTTCAAATTTTGTTACTTCCCACCAATCCAACATGGCGGCTGTGCGAAATATTTCACTAGCATTCAATATCTCCGAAACTATTACCGATATCGCCCTGAAATTGTGTACGGTGATAAAGGGCACTACTAGAAGTTCACCTATGAGACTTTCAAAAACCTGGTGACTACAAAACCAGCATGGAGGTCAAGCGAAGTTGAGACTTTTAAATAGACTTTTCTCGCGATTTAACTATCCAAACGTAATGAAACTTGGTACAGCAAATGTTTATACACAATGTAATGCACTGGAGTCTAATTTAGTTCAATTGTTTACATAACCTCAAAATGGCGGCTGTGCGATATATTTCACTGACATTCTATATCTCCGAAACTATTATAGATATCAACCTGCAATTTTGTACGGTGATGAAGGGTACTGATACAAGTTTACCTATGTATATTTCATAAACCTCTAAAGTACAAAACTAACATGGCGACCAAGCGAATTTGAAATATTTTAATATACTTTTCTCGTGATTTAACTCTCTGAGCGCAGTGAAATGTGGTACAGTAAATGATTTTGCAGATTGTAATGCACTGCCATCTAATTTAATTCAATTGTTTATATAACCTCAAGATGGCGGCAGTGCGAAATTTTAAAATTAAGTTTTTATTTCTTGTGTCGTAATCATGCGATCGAAGTGAAAGTTTGAATAATGAACCTAGGCAATAATTGTCCTTGAATGGTACATAACTCTATGGCCTATACATATAATAATCCTAAATGGCGAGCTTCCGAAATATTTAGACGGTTCTCAATATCTATGAATCTTTTACAGCAACCAAACTGATTTTTTTAATGTTCATAGAGACTATGAACATATGTTCACCTATAGGATTTTCAGTAACCTGGTGAGCACAAATCCAACATGGCGGCGACGCGAAGTATAAATATTTAAATGGACGTTTCTCGCGAATTAACTATCCGAGTGCCGTGAAACGTTGCACATTTAATGCTTATACAAATGTTGATCCACTGGCATCTAATTTATTTCAATTGTTTGCATAATCACAAGTTGGCTGCTGTGCGTAATTTTAAAATCTCGTTTTTACTTCTTGTGTTCTAATCATGCGATTGAAGTTTGAATACCACCCGTACACAATAATCTTAATGTAATAGTACAAAAATAAAAATCCAACCTGGCGACCATCTGAAATATTTAGACGGTTCTCAATATCTACGAATCTGTTACAGCAATTAAACTGAAATTTTGTATGTTGATAGAGGCAATTAACATGAGCAGGATATATGAAAATAGGCTGTATATTTCTTCGCGGAACTACTTGTTATATATTAGTATGATTACCTAGCAACCCGGCCCGGCTTCGCCCGGGAACAGTTGTGAATGCATTACGTGATAAGCGCTTCTTTATGATGTCAATGAACTTCGATCTATATCCGTTTGACGTCTCGGCATGATGGGTTAAAATCACTCACTGGACTATATTATTATGGAGATGCATGTGCAACAAATTCTTGTCAGACGTAATTTAAGAATGGCGAGGTGCATGAAACACAAATCCCCCTTCCATCCAATCTAAAAACACTTATAGTGAACGATATATTGAATATAGAGATGTAATAATACTTTTATTGCAGCTAAACAGCAATTAAATACATTTAAATACACTATGTTTGCGCACCTGCGCCTTGGGTAGCATAGTCTTTTATGGACTTTATTCTTTTGCTGCATTTTTAGCCTATTTTCAATTTTGAAAAAATAGGCTTATCAGATCACCTTTTGTCCGTGTGTGTGCGTGTGTGAGGAGTGTGTGTGTGTGTGTGTCCCCTAATAAATTCTAAACGGTTGGAGCGATTTCAATGAAACTCGGTAAGTTCATAGCACTATTCCGGGCGACCCCGACCGTGCCCTTCGAATTTTGTTACGTCTCACCAATCCAACTTGGCGGCTGTGCGAAATATTTCACCGGCATTCAATATCTCCGAAACTATTCCCGATATCACCCTGGATTTTATTACGGTGATAAAGGGAACTACTTGAAGTTCACTTATGTGCCTTTTGAAAAACTGGTAACTACAAAACCAACATGGCGGCCACGCGAATTTGCGACTTTTAAATAGACGTTTCTCGCGATTTAACCAACCAAACGCAATAAAACTTGGTGCAATATATGTTTATACACATTGTAATGCACTGACATCTAACTTCGTTCAATTGTTTACATAACCACAAGATGGCGGATGAGCGAAATATTTAACCGGCCTCCTATATCTCTGAAACTATTAACGGTATCATCCTGAAATTTTGTACGGAGATACAGGGAACTACTGGAAGTTCATCTATGATACTTTCAAAAACCGGTTAACTACAAAACGAACATGGCGGCCATCGAATATGAAAATTTTAAACAGACCTTTCTCGCGATTTAATGTTCCAAACGCAATGAAATCTGGTACAGGATATGTTTATACACATTGTAATGCACTGGCATCTAATTTAGTTCAATTGTTTACATTAACTCATGATGGTGGCTGTGCGAATTTTAAAATTAAGTTTTTATTTCTTGTGTCGTAATCATGCGATCGAAGTGAAAGTTTGAATAATGAACCTACGCAATAATTTTCCTTTAATGGTACATGACTCTATGGCCTATACATTTAACAATCCAACATGGCGACCATTCAGAATATTTAGACGGCTCTGAATATCTACGAATCTATTATAGCAATCAAACTGATTTTTTTAATGTTCATAGGGGCTATGAACTTAAGTTTACCTATAGGACTTTAAATAACCTGGTGATCACAAATCCAACATGGCGGCGACGCGATTTATAAATATTCATATGGACGTTTCTCGCAATTTAACCATCCGAGTGCAGTGAAACTTGGTACAGTAAATCCTGATATGAATGTTAATCCACTGGCATCTAATTTATTTCAATTGTTTCCATAACCACAAGATGGCAGCTGTGCGAAATTGTAAAATCACCTTGTTACTTCTTGTGTCCTAATCATGCGATTGAAGTTTGAATACTACACGTACACAATAATCTTCATGTAACTGTACATAACTCTACGACCTACATATATAAAATCCAGCATGACGACCATCCGAAATATTTAGTCGGTTCTCAATATCTACGAATCTATTACAGCAATAAAACTGAAATTTTTATGTTGATAGTGGTAATTAACATGAGTAGGATATATGAAAATAGGCTGTATAGTTCTTCACGGAACTACTTGTTAAATACATGTAACTTCTATACTATCAGTTGGATTTCAACCAAATTTCGTATGTGCTATGTGTATCATAACAGATATGACTGTAAGTATTGTTAAGAGCAATCAGGGCTGCCAACTGTTAATAAATGCTGTCTATATTTATTTTACCCTAATATCAATATATCAGAAAGTATGCAAGCCAACAGCTCTATACTTTGCACCTGACATTGTAGATTAATTTGGAGTAATTAATACAAGGCAGTGCTGCCAACATGATTATATGCCTGCTGATATGTCCAATTTCAAAATACATGTAACTTCTATACTAACAAATGGATTTCATCCAAAATTGGCACAACAAGATATCATAATATTTCAGATTATTTCTGACCAGCACACGCATGGTATTGTTGGCAACATGCTTTTACGCGTGCTGATAGATCCAGTGTCAAACTGCATGTATCGTCCATTGGACTTCAACCTAATTTTGTATTCTGTACCTTAAAAGATGGAACTAAGAATATATTCAGTCACCAGGGCTGCCAACTGTAGTGCTCTATTAGGCTACATTATACCAGGTATATTTTGAACTAATTTGATATTTCGACATTACCAACTTAATTTTTTCATTATTCTAGATAGGTTCATATACTGTAGAATAATCATTGGCATGAAAAGTAGGCTGTATAGTTCTTCACGGAACTTCTTGTTACATATTCATTTCAAGCAACCCATTCGTGACAGTGTTGCCAACATAATTCTACGCGTGCTGATAGGTTAAATGTTTAACTGCATTTAACTTCCATAATATTTATTGCATAAAAAACAAATTTTACATATTTTGTGCATGCCGTAAGGGATATATTTGTGCGCATTTTCAGAGGCAGCAGACCAACCTACTACCCAAAAACTCCCTGTGAACATTTGAGGTTCAGACTCTCAGTATCACAGAATCCATGGAAGGAATCATTTCAAACAAATTGTAGTAGTCTATTAGGCTACAATATTTCAGTTATATTTCAAACAAATCATAAATGCCTGTATAACCAACTTAATTTCGTCATTATTCTAGATAGATCAATCATTGGTATCTTAAACTTTAAGAACAGTAGGCTCTTTAGTTAGTCACGGAACCACATTTTTGTTTTGTTTTTTATTTCCCTGCCCTTCAAATTTCTGATTTCCTCGGTCGGAAATCGAAGCCGCAATCTACCTCTGAGCCATCGTTGAAGCTATTATGCAATAAAAATGCATACCCTCTGGCATGTTCCATGAGGAAAGTATTCGTGTTCGTGAAATATATTTCGCAAATGAATTCGAAGTGAAATACTACAGAACATAAAATTCATTTTCCCTCGAAAAATATGAAGGAGCACATTATTCAACTAATAAAATGGCTGTACTGCTATTCTCTTGGATGATACTGCTTGCAAGAAACGGCTGATCCCGCCATTAAAGCTAATTGAATTTTGTCGGCAAGGCGAGCGTTCTCAAGCCCCTTAACCTCAAATTGACTTTTGGTATGGATAGCAGACGCGCTACAGAGAAGAGGAAGCGTTGAATATGTACGTGCCAGAAATCAGCCAGGCAGAAACCACATAAAACCTTTGGCACGTGAGAAGCAAGAGGTAGGGATTGTCTTATGTGAAGCTAACATACGGAAATGCTTGAAACTGCATTTACCTCGTCTGATGTTGCTTCTACTGACGCGACGCCATTCCAAGTGCATAGGGCCATTAACCTTTTCTGCTGCTATAAACGTTAAATTTACGGCTAAATATAACCACCCACGGCGAGCGCTTTCATGATGAAATTAAGGCTAACATTTTACCCTCACATATACTACTTAAAAAGCATAAAAGGAGCATTTTAATTCTCTTATATCCTATAAGAAAATTACAAACCCATTTTGTGTGGTCGATACTAATTACAATATCGAGGGCGGCTTTGTCTCACATAAATTTAAGTTAGCCACCAGCCCAGATCGATAGTTTACTTCTCTGATAAATATATTTTTATACCTTCTCGAGGTGAGGGGTTGGGAGGGATGGGAGTAGAATTTAAGCGCTAAGCTTCTAAAATAACGAATAACTGAAGTTTGGTAGCAGAAGCGTGATTATTGGATTGCAATATGACACACATTACACAATTCTCATCCAAAGTTGAAGCAGTAAAAGATACAAACATTACAAACCTTCTCTAGGATTGTCTAGGATTGTAATTGGAATTATTTTGAATTGAATTTGGAAGAAATGCCCCCTGGATTTAAACAGGTGCCATTTTTGAGTGCGTTGAGTTGATTGTGGGAGACACGTTGAAATAATTAAAATAATTCGCACCAAATAATAACTTTCAATTTCTCTTTTGTTTGTTTATTTGACTTTCTTTTTTTTTTCTTTCTTTCTCTGTTCAAAATTTCATCCATGCTCTAAAATATTATACGAATTTTGCTTTCTTTTCTATTTTGAACACCCCACGGGGCTTACGAATACTGAGACGTGGGTTTGCGACCATAGGATCTCCAGCTGATTCTACCTAGGTAGCCTAATAATAATGTTATTTGTTTGTACGTCCCTTTTAACTACTGGGGCTTTTATAGACGCCAGGGTGCCGGAATTTTGTCCCGAAGGGGATCGTCAACGTACTAATAAATATACTGACATGGCTCCCTCGCATTTGTGCACCCTCAAATGGCTGACTGCGCCAGGATTCGATCCTGCAAACTTGGGAAAAGCAAGCGAAAACGTTATCGCTGAGCCATGCGGCCAGTCCCAGCTGATTCTAATATTGCTTCCACTTACTTGTGACGGGCTCCTCTTTTTCATCTTTCTTATTGACCTCCCTTGGTCAACTTCTGTTTTCTTTTGACCCCAGACGGTATTATGGTATCCGATCTCTAGGAAGTCTTTCACTTCCCGCCTTAATTGACCCTTGTCTCATCTTAACAGATCCCTCATTCTTCGAGGGGTCAGACCTCTTCTTCTTAGCCTACTTTCGATTTCTGCAAAAAAATAAAGTAGACTTGAGATCTACATGGGCCAAAACTTGTCAGTCTGTCTGTGAGTGTGTGTGTGTGTGAGTGTTTGTGTGATTGTAGCTTGCCACGGTGGGTGGGTTGTTATCGTGTCGGATTACTAACCCCAAGCTTGCAGGTTCGCTCCTGGCAGTGGTAAGTGATTTTTGAAAGGCGGCAAAAATACGATACGCATGTCATACGATGTTGGCATGTTAAAGAACCCATTTGAATTCAGTAGGCCGTGTTCATATTGTCAAAATCAATCTCGGGAATTTCCGCCAACACAAAGTTCCTCATTTCTCTACTATAAAGTGCTATAGTGTCCAAGGAGCTTAGATATATACCTTCCTTGACTTTCATAGTGCTTCAAGGAACAACGAAATTCGACATGCAAGCTGGGTGTCAAATTATAAAGTTTGCACCCGGCACCCGATGCCATACGATATTATTATTATTATTGTTGTGTGATTGTGAATAACTGCCCCCCTCCCCCTATCAATTCAAACATGACGAAACCAAATTGAACCAACTTTAATACATAGATAGCACTAGCAAAGAATACCTCAGTGTCATGTCGCCATCTTGACGGAAACGGAATGGTGGCCACCCTAATGTTCAAAGCTTAAATCAAATTACGACTAACCTCATCATATGATCTCTACCAAATTTTGCAACAATATCTCTTCATGGGGGAAGCGTCCTCTGCCTAAACTACAAGGTCATCATCCTAATAGTTTCAAGATGACGGATGTATGAATCATGCAATTATTATAGCCTAACCGTAACTTACGATTCAACAAGGCCTGACTTCAACAAATCAGCTTATCGTACATAGGGAGGTTTAAACTGTCCTCAAGAAGGTGACCTGTAGGATATTAGAATTTTAAAATAGAATATGTAACCGTAGAAGTGACCAACAGGTCAGTCAGACCGTGCCATGTAGTGCTGGCCCGTGCTGTCCCGTTGGGTCAAAATGGAGGCTGTTGTTTGCTGGCCAGTCCATATTTAAGTAACTTTGTAAGTTTATACCCCTTTAGGAATGTACTGAACAAAGTATCACAATACCCCAGGGGCTTACATCTAGTGGGACGTGGGTTGGCGACCACGGGACCCCAGCTGCGTCCGGCATTGCTTCCACTTACTTGTGCCGGGCTCCTCTCCGTCTTCTTTCCTGTCGACCTCCCTTGGTCAACTCTTGTTCTCTTCCGACCCAGACGGTATTAGGTTATCCGAGGCCTAGGGAGTCTTTCACTTTCCCGCCTTAATTGGCCCTTGCCTCATCTTTCCTGATACCCTCCTTCTGTGAGGGGCCAGCCTTCTTTTTCTTTTCCTTTTACCTCCTACCTTGTGCTCAAGGCCCTTAAGGAGGCAGGGTGTATGTAGCCCCACCACTTCTGGTGCACCCTAGATAATGCTACACCCTCAGGGGTTCACGGCTGGTGAGTTCAGGAGTTGGCGACCCCGAGGGATTCCTGAGCTGGGTTCGTTTTCCACTTTTGCTCCTTATCTTTGGGGCGGACCCTCTCCTCTCTCCCCTCTCCTCTCCTCTTTTCCTTACATTTCCTTTTATCTTTAATATTCCTGCACTGTTTTTGTTACTTGGTTCACCGTGTATCTAAATTCCCTTTTAGCGACTTTTTAAGGCATTTTTGATCTACGTTGCATTTCGTAAGTTTTTTCGATCTAAATTGCATCTCGCGATTGTTTTCAACCTCAATTGCATTTTGTAAAGATGACAATCTAAATTGCTTTTTAGTCTTTCAATGCAGGTAGACGGGCCTCTTAGTGAGTATTTTGAATTTCAATTGCATTTTGTAAGTATTTTCAACCAAAACCGCATTTTGCACGAATTTTGCATCTGAATTGCATTTTGTTTGGTGGGCATTTTGCACATATTTTGATTCTCAATTGCATTTTGTGGGTCTTTTGAATCTAAATTACATTTTGTCAAGTATTTTCCATCTAAATTGCATTTTGTAAGTATTGTTAATCCACATGAGTCGTTTGAATCGACCGTACATTTTGTAAGCATTTTCAATTTCAATTGCATTTTGTAAGTATTTTGAATTTCAATTGAACTTTGTGAATAATTTGGATTGGAACTGGGATAGGGCCTATTTCAATCTGAATTGCATTGTGTATTTTCAATTTCAATTGCATTTTGTAAGTATTTTGAACCTCAATTGCATTTTGTACGTTTCTTCGATCTCATTTGCATTTTGTAAGTATTTTGAATTTCAGTTGCATTTTGTAAGTATTTCGACGCTACATTGCATTTTGTACGTATTTTGAATCTAGCCTACGTTTTGTGGGTCTTTTTCAATCTATTATTTTTGTGAATCTTATCGTTCTAAATTCCCTTTTGTAAGACCATATTGTGAGTTGTTTCCGTCTGAGTTTCTCTTTGTACGTATTTTCCGTCTTACATAATTGTCGTTCTGGTTTCCATTTCATTCTCATTTTCGCTATCACCCAGATCATTAGGAGCCGATAACCTGGATGTTAGGCCCCTTAAAACAACAATTATCATCATCATCATCATCATCATCTTTTTCTTTTCATGTTATCTCCTGCCTTCTGCTCAAGGCCCTCAAGGAGGCCGGGTGTATGTAGCCCCACTGGTTTTGGTGCACCCTAGATATTGCTACACCCTCAGGGGCTCACGGCTGGTGAGTTCGGGAGTTGGCGACCCCGAAGGATTTCTGAGCTGGGTCCGTTTTCCCCTTTTGTCCCTTACCTTTGGGGCGGACCCTCTCCTCTTTCACTTTCCTATCTGCCTTTCATGGCTCTCCTTCCTTCCCAGTCACTCAATCCGCATTCTTCGAGGGTTGAGGACATTTCTTTTCCTCCTGTCCTTTATTTGCCTTATTCTCCTTTTGTTTTCCACTCTTCTTCTTGTATGTAGGTTAGTAAGTTTTAGTTTTAAGTTTGCATTTCCTTTTCATCTTCACGATCACCCAAACCATCAGGGGCCGATAACCTAGATGTTAGGCCCCTTAAAACAACAATTATCATCATCATCATGAAAGTATCACAACCACAAGACTTCTGGGAACAGGGAATCCTGCAGCTAGTGAAGCAATGGGACACCTGTGCACAGGCCTGTGGTGATAACTTTTGAATAACGAATAAATTGTACCCACGGTATAGTTTCGTACCTTTTCATTTGAGCACCTCTCGTACAAACTAAGCGTCAATCCAATGGACACGATTCGACAGTGAACCACACTTAGACCGGCATTTGGAGATCCAGCCTGTACTCTCCCATTGGTTATTGACTGTTTACGACCCCTTTCTGTCAGTGTTGGCAACAGTAATATTATACGCCTGCATGTAAAATGTTACAAATCTTGGTTGGTGGTTGGTTCCTCAATTTAGGGGCTGCGATAACGCGGTCATGTAGCTCCGTGTACTTTGGGTGTGTGTAGAATCTGTCTGATAACCGGTGTTAATTGTGATGGCTGTATTAGTGTGTGTATCTGTTTTTAATTCAAGTAAGGACTGCAACTTTCAATTTTTCAAATAGTTCCTACTTTTGACACCAAACACCACCGTCAACGACTACTAGGCCTAGTTCAGAACTTAGCTACTAGACACCACCGCAGTCGGCTCTTGGCAACGAACGTAGGAACCTAAGAGCGTTGTTTACATTCTTAACCTATACAATTTAGCTTCACACAGGTGTCATTAGTGGAAGATTCTTTAACATGCCATAAATCTATGACATGGAACCGCCGGCTTTACTTCCCCTCCGAAGGCAGGGATACTGAGGGATTTTAACGCTCTTAAAAATCCAACGGATTCGGCCGGGTTTGAACCCGTGATCTTGGGCATAGAAGCTCAGCAATGCTACCAACTATGCCACCGAAGCCGCCTATTACAAATCCTGTGTCTTGTGTTAATTATTAATTATTTGTGAGTTAGATTTACCGATAAGTTTGTATTATACATAATCGGTTTACCCCTAGAATTTAAGCACGAGCCACTGTTAATATATATTTTATCGCTTATCCTCCCAGCTCAGCTTCACCAACGGTCTCTGCAAGGAATCATTCCTCTACCGTGACGATGTCTGGAAGTTGAACACACTTTTTTAGCTGATACAACTCGGGAGGGTGAAAGACCGTTCACCCAGGCGACGACAGACTTGAGTCTAATTAAAAAATCGGCAGGGAAGGCACTGTGGAAGGAAGTCGGGCGTGGACCTATTGAAGGAAACCGTCTCGGCATTTTCCTGGTGGTGAAAATGGAAAACCACGAAAACCATTTTCAGGATGGCCGAAGTGGGATTCAACCCATGCTCTCCGGATGCCAGTGATGAACGAGCTAACGCATCAGCACTCTCGGCCACCGTGACCGGTCCTGTTCATATATATTTCCCATGATTCCTTATGAGATGTTTGTAAATGTCACATTAGGGTTCTTAAGTGTATTCTATTTAATACTTCGCAAGATGTTTTGATACTCTTTTCGTTTTGGTGTTGATTGTCCTCGAAGTATAGCTTTTTTCAAGAATCTGTGAGGGATCGCTCCCCTTACAACCGTAGGCTATCTAGCAATATCTTTCACGTAGGCTACGTGTAGCCTATATAATTCTAGATGAGGATATAGCCGGGAAAGTGGGTCATACTATTACCGAAGAGACCTTTGACTGGGTCTTCTGGCCATAATGGTGTACAGGAAGTTCATGGAAGAAAACAAAATTCGTGAAGTTGAGATGGGAAACTGTTCAAAGAATTTTGAAATGGTGTTCGACGACGGGATTCGATCTCACTTCTCTCCTGAGTTAAGAATACTTGGAATACTTGGTGGTTTAAAATATAACGAAACCTATAACCAGAAATGTGCCATCTATATTTTTCCTACTTGCCTTGAACTTTGGTGGCTTTGTGGATATAAAACACGCGAATTCAGAGCTACTATATTTGTGTTAAATGAGAAATGAAATTATACATTTTCCAGCCGAAGGAATAATTTAATAAATGGCTTTTTAACGTTCCAGCACTGTTGTGATCAAGTTTAGTGGCTTGTAAAGTCGCTCCGGAATGTTCAGACGACTGTGTTTTTGTTTGCGACTCTGATAGGACTGCGTAATAACCTTTAGTAATACTCGCGAAGCATGATCCTGGAACTAATATATCGAACTTGATTCTTTCAGCCAGTTCAATAACTAGACATATTCTCTCTATTATGCAGTTGTTGCAATTGTTGTTTATGGACAAATGACCTCTGCTCTGTATAATTGATTGTGGGTGCAGTATGTGTCTGATAACCTGTGTTATGGTAGTACATGGTATATTTGTAAATTGACACATCACAGGACTTAAGCAGGAACAAAGCATCAGGTATAGATGATATACCGATTGAGTTGCTACGCTGCATAGGAGATGAAAGCCTGATCAGGTTATTTCACTTGGTGTGTAGGATTTATGAGACAGGTGAGGTACCCTCTGATTTCAAGAAGAATGTTATCATCCCTATACCGAAGAAAGTAGGAGCTGACAGATGTGAGGATTGCCGTACAAACAGCTTGATTACTCATGCTTCAAAGATCCTGTCTAGAATAATTTACAAGAGGATGGAAAGCCAGACAGAAGCGGAATTGGGTGAAGGCCAGTTTGGTTTCCGGAGAAATGTAAGAACAAGGGAAGCTATACTAAGTCTTAGGCTGATTTTGGAAGGTAGAATAAGAAAAGATAAGAGAACGTTCAAGGCATTTGTAGACTTTGTAGGCTTTTGATAACGTTGATTGGACTAAATTGTTTGATATTTTGAAATCTATTGGAATAAAGTACAGGGATAGGAGGGTGATATACAATCTATACAGAAACCAGAGAGCAGTCATTCGAGCTGATGGACATGAGAGGGAAGCTGGTATTCAGAAAGGTGTGAGGCTAGGCTGCAACTTATCACCCATACTTTTCAATCTTTACATTGAACAAGCAATGAAGGAAATTGAAGAATTGTTTTTAAAGTGGGAGTGAAGATTCAAGGAGAAATAATTTCAACTCTGAGATTTGCTGATGACATCGTCATCTTGGCCGACAAGTCTGAGGATTTGAATGAGTTTTTGAATGGTATGGACTTCGTCTTGAGGAAAGAATTCATGATGAAAATTAATAAATGTAAAACAAAAATTTTGTCATGCAGTCGCAATAAATCAGAAACCTCTATGGACATCAAATTGGCAGGAGAAGAACTAAAGGAAGTAGGAGACTTCTGTTACTTAGGAAGTAAAATAACCAGTGATGGAAGAAGCAAAGAGGATATAAAAGGTTGGCTCAGGCAAGGAAAGCATTTCTACAGAAAAGGAATCTGTTGACATCGAATATAGATGTAGGTATTAGGAAGACATTTTTGAAAACCTTTGTCTGGAGCGTGGCACTCTATGGAAGTGAAACTTGGACTATTGGTGCAGCAGAAAAGAGGAGAATTGAAGCATTTGAAATGTGGTGTTACAGGAGAATGATGAAGATCAGATGGGTAGATAGGGTTACAAACGATGAGGTATTAAGACGAGTGGGAGAGGAGAGATGTTTCTGGCGACTGCTAATGAAGAGAAAAGATAGGTTGGTAGGACACCTACTAAGACACCCAGGAATAGCAAGCTTAGTTATTAAAGGAAGGGTCGAGGACAAGAACTGTAGGGGTAGACCAAGGTTAGAGTATGTTAAACAGATTGCCTCGGATGTAGGGTGTGGTAGCTATGTAGAGATGAAACGATTAGCTCAGGACAGGGAGGTATGGAGGGCTGCATCAAACCAGTCAAAAGACTGAAGACTCAAACACACAGGACAGGTATAGCTTCAGTGTGCCTGGCCCCTAAATGAGCATTAATACGAAGCAGCATAGTCCTTGTCCATACTCAACGCATCCGTATAACACTTCATTAGGCATGTTGAGATCTTGCCTATCCTTCCGATCGGTTACGATAATTACCGACTACTAACGAACCTTGACAAAGGTCTCCCGCGCTGAGTATTCAAGTTCCTTGCCTCGTGCTGATAATAAATTGACGTCGCTAGTCAAATTACTTTTAAATTGTTATATATTTTGTGACATGTGTTTCTAAGTATTAATTAATTATTATTTATTATTTGTATTCTGTGAGTTTGGAACAGTTTAGGCCCACAGTCTGTATTTTAATAATAATAGGGTTATAACATAATTAGCCTACCCTAAGAATCAAAATTTAATGTTAGTCAGTCGTTCAACACGATTGTACCTAATTGCAATTCTGATGTGAAGTTTTCCAGGATTGGGGAAACCACCCATTGCAATTATGTTGCAATTAAGTACAATCGTGTTGACCGACTTAAAAACGTTAAATATTGATTATTAAGGCAATGCTGAAAAATGCCTTCAAACAGCACAATGTTAATTACTTTCTTCATAGGTGATTTTGGCCACCTATGGACCACGGTGCTAATGTTTTAGCAGGTGTCTGCCATTTCCGGTGTTCTTTGTGGATTGTGCGGATTTTTGTAAATTTATTTGTTTCTTTGTGTTTTTTCTTTGTTTAATTTAATTGTATGTGTTTCTTTTATTTATTAATTTATTTATATAAATAAATAATCACTCTGTTGATTTATTTATTTATTTATTTACTTATTTATTTATTTATTTATTTGTGAACATGCATTCTCAACACCACTAGTCGAATTCAATGCCAGAGAGAGGCGCAATGGAAGCTCGTACGTCACAAGAAGAATGTATCTGGCAAAGAGATTCTCTCCTTAGAGCTCGTTAAAACGATATTTCTCTCATGGAGTGTGAGGAGTGTGTATAAGAGGCAAATTCCTCCAATCGCATCTGCGTTGTTATCCCTTCACTGTTAGCACACGCATTGTCAGGGTTTTAAACTGTCTATTAGAGAGCATATACTTGTATACGTCTGGTTCTGTCACGAAGATCTCGCTAGCTGGCCATTTGCGTGACTAATTGCTATTTTTATTTAGCGTGAACTCAATTCATGCATAGAACATTTAGAATTAACGACTCCTGAATTTGCATGGGCTGGCATGTATAGCTGGGTGGCACTTGACTATCATAATACTTTTAATGCCAGCCGGTGAGTCTAGTTCAAAGTAGTTCGTGCAGACATGAATCAAATACTCGGAAAACTTCAATGCATGGGATTCAAACAGCTAGGGTCCTGATAATTAATAACATTCATACCGCGAGATGTTAGCTTCTTGCTATCCCATTTGTATCATCACCGTTGGCATATTTATAACTCACATCAGTCGCTTTCTTTGAATAGGAGCCAAAATAAAAAAAATAAGTGCTTTATTGCGAACATCTTCTACGATCAAGCAGGTGATTGAAATATGAATACTTCTCGAGCTTGGGTAACATACGGCTCGTAACAAGGAACAAGATTTGTGAAAGTATATTTTGGTCGAGACAAGTTTTATTCTTGTACTACTACCCAATTACTACATTGTACGGATTTATTCCAATTATCTAATTATATAATACGCTAAGGTGTATATTTCACACAACTCAAGCTCCTAAACCAGAGGGAGTTAGCAGGTGTGATTTGTACCAAAATATTCCAAATTGTCTCAATAGTGCAGAAAAAATCATGTATTTCTTGAAAAGTCAACGGAAATACTGTGTTTGTTTATAAATTGCTTTTAAACAAATAAAAAAGACGATAGCCCCTGGAAGAACTGTATTGCATACAGCCGCATAGCACTAGATCCGGCGTAAATATCGACAATTTGTTTTAAAAGTGCGATTAAACAAATAAACATATTTATAGATGCCCACATGGGCCTAACAGTACAGCCAGGTGGGTGGTTTATACACTCGCATGGGCCCGCTAGTTTATAATAACTTATTTTCTCTTCAGACGAATTCGTGATCCATTGCCTAACATACCAAGCTTGTGTTACAATTGAACAAGAGGAGAATGTGCATTTGTTGACTAATGGCAGGCTATGTATATACAGAGAGTTTGTTTTATATGCAACGGGGACCCTCGCTTGCCCGCTCACCCGCGTTGCGCGTCTGTCTCCCGCCAGGCACTTTGCCGTTATGTGGCGCCCACGCGGCACTGAGTCATTGAGTATAGGAATTTGTACTTACCTAGTTCACAGCTCGTGCTGAAAATGTTCGCCATTCACTGATACACATCGCTGGCACCACTTTATGAAATTTACATTTACTTTTTGAAGTTCCTCAGCACCGATTGACTGTATTTCAGCTGTAATATAGTCTTTAAGCTCATTTATAGTGTGAGGGTTTCTCGCATACACTATTCTTAAGCGTCCACCACAGATAAAAGTCACATGGTGATAAGTCTGGACTTCGCGGGGGCCACACGTTCCGACTTATAATCCTAGTACCGAAAATGTGACGCAATTCTGTCATGGATGGTTCGGCAGTGTGAGCAGTGGCAGAATCTTGTTGAAAATAAGTAGACAATCGCTCTCCGTAAGCCAGCTCGTCAATTTTTTTTTGTCGAGGATCACATTGAAGTACAAATTTAAGTACAAATTCCTATACTCAATGACACAGTGCCGCGAAAGCACCGCATAACGGCAAAGTGCCTGGCGGGAGACAGACGCGCAACGTGGGCGAGCGGGCAAGCGAGGGTCCCCGTCGCATATAAAACAAACTCTCTGTATATTGAGACTCCTGTCCATTAGAACCTCGTTTAAACTCCGTAAATTAGTTTCATTCTTGTCTGATGTCTAGAATGTGGTTAACTCAGACTTGGGGAAAAGATTGACAAGAGATGGGCTCGATACCTAACTCACATCCTACTAGTAGTAGCTTATTCGATAATATCCTACTTAAGTTCCATGAAAATGGCGAAATAATATATAACTTAAAGCCATTACTGCCTCTTTCTCAGTCCAAAACCTAGCAACGTAGGTTATTAGGCAATTCATATTCAAATCACATGGAACTATACACCGTACTGTAGGAGTGCATAACTGCATATAAATATTCCTTTCTACATTACAATGAATTTAAAGGTCATTTTTCTTTGTGGCCCTACATAGAAAGAGGAATCCAACGTGATTTCTAGTGTTGGACGGAACATCCACACACGGCTGCGAGGCGAGACCAATCATATGAACATAATGGAAAAGAAGATCCTTGTCAGATACGTGGCGTAACAAGTTCAACGAAGATGTGTATTAAATAGTCCCCTGTCACCATTCAAAATTTCCATATGATTGCTGAAATGATTTTGAAGATATTGAAAACGGAGGCCACCGTGTGGGATTGTTTTATATCTAGACTACATAGTTACAGTATATACCAGTGGATTATTATTATTACGGAGGATCGTTATTTAAACTTTCATTTCGATTGAATGCTTAAGATTGAAGAAAGAAAAACACATGTTCTTAAAAATCCATATAAATGCCGTCCTGGAATTTTCAAACTAATTGACTTAGGCCATCTAAAATGTCAATATATAAAAAATATAAATAACGATCACTACGATTGGGCGAATAAGTCACGAGAAAAGCCCATTTAAATATTTGAAATTCGCGTGGCACTATGTTGGTTTTGCACTTCACAAGTTTTGAAAACTTTCATACATATACTTACATTAGTGACCTCTAACATCGTGAGAAATTTCTAGTTGATTGCAGTACCAGTTTTGTTTGGACGCTATGCTGGAATGGTGACACTTCTTAAAATGTTCATGCTCGATCAAGGTCGGGTGGGAGTAGTAGTAAGTCCCTACCACGAATCATTGAAATCGCTCCTACCGTTTAGTATTATTAGGTACACACATCACAAGGACAAACGGTGATCTCATAAGCGTATATTTCATAAGAAGAGAATAGCCTAAAAATTGTACCCCAGTGTTTTCAATCTGGTCTCAAAAATTTATGAATCTCTCAATAGCTTTTAAATTGTGACTTAAATATTAAACCGTGTAAGCCTTAACAATTAAATAATCTTCCACGAGCAGAAAACGAATATATGGTGTGTCTGGAAAGGACATTTATGGGCATAATATTCTCAATTATATAAGGCAGGATACACAGTACAAGCGGTTGTATTTTCTAAATTGTTTGGTTAATGGCTAGTGATAACTGCTTTATATTCCCTTCACACTAGTTTTTCATAGACGCTATGCACTGAATATTCTCCAAAACGTTTGTTTGATGGTGGAAAATCGAACCTTACCTCTGATAGTCGCACGTAGAAACCACATAAAATAAACAAGTAGTTCCGTGAAGAACTATACAGCCTATTTTTATGTATCCTACTAATGTTAATTGCCCCTATCAACATACTAAATTTCAGTTTGATTGCTTTAATAGATTCGTAGATATTGAGAACCGTCTAAATATTTCGTGTGGTCGCCATGTTGGACATTTATATATGTAGGGCTTAGAGTTATGTTCTGTTACATGAAGATTATTGTGTACGTGTAGTATTCAAACTTCAATCGCATGATTAGTACACATGAAGTAAAAAGGAGATTTTAAAATTTCGCACAAATGCCATCTTGTGGTTATGGAAACAATTGAAAAACATTAGATGCCAGTGAATTAACATTTGTATAAGGATTTACTGTACCAAGTGTCACTGCACTCGGATGGTTAAATTGCGAGAAACGACCATGTGAATATTTATAATTCGCTCCGCCGCCATGTTGGATTTGTGATCACCAGGTTATTGAAAGTCCTAGAGGTGAACTTATGTTCATAGCCCCTATGAACATTAGAAAATTCAGTTTGATTGCTGTAATAGATTCGTAGATATTGAGAACCCTCTAAATATTTCGGATGGTCGCCATGTTGGATTGTTATATGTACAGGCCTTAGAGTCATGTACCTTTAAAGGAAAGTTATTGCGTAGGTTCATTATTCAAACTTTCATTTCGATCATATGATTACGACACAAGAAACAAAAATTTAATTTAAAAATTCACAAAACCGCCATCTTGAGGTTATGTAAATAATTGAACTAAATTACATACCAGTGCATTACAATGTATATAAACATTTGCTGTACCAAGTTTCATTGCGTTTGGATCATTAAATCGCGAGAAAAGTCTATTTAAAACTTTAAAATTCGCTTGGCCGCCATGTTCGTTTTGTAGTTAACCGGTTTCTGAAAGTCTCATAAATGAACTTCCAGTAGTGCCCTTTATCTCCGTGCAAAATTTCAGGGTGATACCGGTAATTGTTTCAGAGATATAGAATGCCGGTGAAATATTTCCCACAGCCGCCATATTGAGGTGATGTAAACAATTGAACGTAGTTAGAGGTCGGTGCAGCACAATGTGTTTAAACATATTCTGTACCAAGTTTCATTGCGTTTGGTTGGTTAACTCGCGAGAAACGTCAATTTAATTGTCGCAAATTCGCTTGGCCGCCATGTTGGTTTTGTAGTTACCAGGTTTTCTAAGGTCACATAAGTAAACTTCTAGTAGTTCCCTCTGTCACCTACAAAATTCCAGGGTGATATCGGTATTAGTTTCGGAGATATTGAATTCTGGTGAAATATTTCGCACAGCCGCCATGTTGAATTGGTAAGACGTAACAACATTTGAAGGTCACGGTCGGGGTCGCCCGGAATAGTGCTATGAACTTTCCGAGTTTCATTGAAATCGCTCCAGTCGTTTAGATTTTATTAGACACACACACACTCACACACACACACACACACACACACACACGCACACACACACGGACAAAATGTGATCTCATAAGCCAATTTTTTCAAATTTGAAAATAGGCTAAAAATACAGTCAGTGGACCACTTAAATGTTATTAAGAAAAGTAAATGTACATGAAGTATAGGAAAAGTTTTGAAGCCATTCCTTCAACTATTAGTTGTAACTCTTCAGTCGGTCAACACGAATCTTCCCAATGACTGGGTGGGTTACAATCTCTCTATATATAAAAATGAAAGTTTGTCTGTTTTTTTTGAATTTCTACGGAAATTTGCGTTATTTACGCGTTTCAGACTGTTTTATGACGGATGCGCGCGATAATAAAAATGTTGTCTGTCTGTCTGTCTGTCTGTCTGTTTGTTTGTCTTTGGACAACTATGTTCCCTTATAACTCGAGAACGGCTGGGTGGATCAACGTAAAATTTGGTACAGATATCCTTCAGAGGCACGACACTAATCATTGATGTAACTCTTCACTGTAGCTCGAATGAAAGGGGCCCTACCCCTTTAAAACCCTTGCTGAAATAGGCGTAGCATGGCGAGACAAAGGTCATTTTCAGCCCCTCAATGTGAGAAACGAAACTCGGGGGGCCCTAACCACCTTTTTAGGCCCTAAAACCAACTATTTTTGAGATATTCCCAGAAAACTAATTTCATTTAATACAATAATGAAAGAATGCTATCCGGTAACCATGGCAACAGAAACACACAGGTCCATTCTATTGCTGTAAGACGCAATACAGTTCCATTTATTAGCCCACTTTCGATTTTTGCAAAAAATGAAAGTAGACTTATGAGATCACTACAGGGCGAAAAAAAGTGTGTCTGTCTGTGTGTGTGTATGTGTGTGAGTCTGTGTGTGTGTGTGTGTGTACTCTGAATGTGTGTCCCCCCCCCTATCAATTCGAACACGGTGAGCGCAAATTGAACGAAATTTGGTACAAAGGTAGCACTAGCAAAGGACACCTCAGTGTCATGCTTTATATCGCCGCCATCTTGACGGAAACGTAATGGCGGTCACACAAATGTTCAAAGCTTAAATCAAATTACGACTAACCTAATCATCCGATCTCTACCAAATTTTGCAACAACATATCTTCATGGGGGCAGCATCCTTTGATCAAATTAATAGGTCATCAGCCTAATAGTTTGCGGATGGCGGCCATCTTTGTGTGAAAATCGATTGCCCCTATTAATTCGAACACGGTGAAACCGAATGGAACAAAATTTGGTACAGAGGTAGTAGTAATAATGGGCACCCCAGTGTCATGTTTTATATTGCCGCCATCTTGTCAAAAACGTAATGGCGGCCACACAAATGTTCAAAGCTTAAATCAAATTACGACTAACCTAATCATCCGATCTCTACCAAGTTTTGCAACAACATACCTTTATGGAGGGAGCATCCTTTGACAAATCTAATAGGTCATTAGCCTAATAGTTTGCGGATGGCGGCCATCTTTGTGTCAAAATCGATTACCCCTATTAATTCGAACATGGTGAAACCGAATGGAATGAAATTTGGTACAGAGGTAGCACTAGCAAAGGGCACCCCAGTGTCATGTTTTATATCACTGCCATCTTGACCTAAACGTAATGGCGGCCACCCAAATGTTCAAAGCTTAAATTAAATTACGACTAACCTAATCATCCGATCTCTACCAAATTTTGCAACAACATACCTTTATGAAGGGAGCGTCCTTTGACAAATTTAATAGGTCATTAGCCTAATAGTTTGCGGATGGCGGCCATCTTTGTGTCAAAATCGATTACCCCTATTAATTCGAACACGGTGAAACCGAATGGAATGAAATTTGGTACAGAGGTAGCACTAGCAAAGGGCACCTCAGTGTCTTGTTTTATATCGCCGCCATCTTGACGGAAACGTAATGGCGGCCACACAAATGTTCAAAGCTTAAATCAAATTACGATTAACCTAATCATCCGATGTCTACCAAATTTTGCATCAACATACCATTATGGAGGGAGCATCCTTTGACCAAACTAATAGGTCATTAGCCTAATATTTTGCGGATGGCGGCCATCTTTGTATGAAAATTGATTCCCCTATTAATTCGAACACGGTGAAACCGAATGGAACGAAATTTGGTACAGAGGTAGCACTAGAAAAGGCCACCTCAGTGTCATGTTTTATATCACCGCCATCTTGACGGAAACGTAATTGCAGCCACCCAAATGTTGAAGGCTAAAATGTAATTACGACCAACCTAATAATATAGTCTCTACCAAATTTTTCAACAACAAATCTTTATGTGGGAAGCATATTCTGACCAAACTGCTAGATCATCAGCCCAGTAGTTTGCAGATGGTGGCCAAGTATGTGTGCAAATCGTTTCCCCCTATCAATTCTAACACGGTGAAACCGAATTGAACGAAATTTGGTACAGAGGTAGCACTAGCAAAAGGCACCTCAGTGTCATGTTTTATATCGCCGCCATCTTGACGGAAACAGAATGACGGCCACCCAAATGTTAAAAGCTTAAATCAAATTTCGACCATCCTAATCATTTGATCTCTACCGGATTTTGCAACAACATGCCTTTTTGTGGAAAGCATCTTATGACTGACTACAAGGTCATCAGCCCAATAGTTTGCAAATAGCGGCCATGTATGTGTGCAAATCCATTCCCCAGATCAATTCAAACACGGTGAAACCGAATTGAATGATTTTTTTTTACAGAGGTAGCACTAGCAAAGGGCACCTCATATTCATGTTTAATATCCCTATAGCACGTTGTATTTCAACAAGCTACTACAACCAACATTCAATTATACTCCTTGAAAAGGACAAAGGGTTATAACAATACCCATGCATTTAGGAGAAAGTAGGCTATATGTTCTTTACTGAACATCTTGTTACATTACTGAGATAGTTTGCAAACGGTTATAAGGTTATAACCGAACCAAATCAAGCTGTAAAATTCATCAATACATATATAATTGCGGGTGTGGTACGGAAGGTCTATTACGTCCCTATCTCTATATTTTTATATAATAATAATAGTAATAATAATAATAATAATAATAATAATTATTATTATTATTATTATACTACGGCCTACAACGACGAGACAAAGCTTATTTTCTGTGCCTTGGTGTCAGAAACAAAACTCGGGGACCCTAAATAGCCGTAAAGGGTCCCCGTAAACTACATTTTAAGGCTCTAATACCAACAGTTTCTGATATTCCCAGAAAACTAATTTCATTTAATAAACTAATGAAGGAATGCACGCCAATAGCCATGAAAAAAGCATCTCAAAAGGTGACATCAAACTTTCCATCTATTTCGGCAAGAAGCAATGCCACTCCATTTATTTAATTTATCTGAACGTTTGCAAATGTCAATAAGGTTATCATGGAACCAACTAAAACTGTAAAATTCATCAATGCGCTTAAGGGGGTCAGGGGTTGCCTTTTTTTCACATGACTTAAACGTGCGATATGTCGTACAGAAGGTCTATTATATCTCCTAACAGCAACATGAGGTGTATTGCGTTTCGTCTACCAGGTTTTCAATTTTATTTTCACGTCAGGAAGTACACGTTAGGTAGGCTAAATTTAGTTTCAGAGCGTATTTTAATTATTCATACTTCTTTGTCGACAAACAGGTTCCAAGCCTCGAACCATTGCAGCAGTAGCTCAATTGATTACGTCTGGTTATTAATACCAAAGACCGTTCGAAGAATGGGTACTTCTGCTAGAAGACTATATATAATATGTCAATTACACTCCTGGAAAAATTACATGTATTATTTATGCTATTTTTTATAATAGGAAATTTTAGGATTACACGCCTCGAATTTCAAGCGGTCATCATCAGATCCTGATCACTGTGTTGGTGAATACATTTAAACCTCACTTCCAAGAGCGCCAGACAAAAGCTTTCAAAATGACTTTCTTATACCCAAATCTACTGTATATTCGATGTCATCATATTTCTTTTCTGTGGAAAAGCTTTCCTTGTCTGTGCCAAACTACTTTCTATATCCTCTTTGCTTCGTCCATCACTGCTCATTGTACTTCGCAAGTCTCCTTCAGTCACCTACTTCCTTTAGCTTTTCACCTATCAATCCGATGCTAACAACAGGCATTTTTGTTTTCTAGTATGAACATCAAAATATACTCTATCAGAAAAAGCAAGGCGAAAGTTTAATATCCTTTTTTCTAATAAGTCTTAAAGATCACTTAGCGATTGGGGGGTAAAAAAAACAAAAATCAAAAAAAGATTCGTAAAACCATACACAGAGATTATTTGGTTGGTTGATTCCTCAGTTTAGGGGCTGCAACAACGCAGTCAGGTAGCCCCAAGTTATTTGGGTGTGTATAGAATCTGTCTGATAACCGGTGTTATTTGTGATGGCTCTATTAGTGTAAGGACAGCAGACGATCAATTTCAAGTAGTTCCTACTTTTGCTACCAAATGTTACCGTCAACGACACCTAGCTGCGAACTTGTCTATTAGATGCCACCGGAACTGTCACCTGGTGGCGAACATTGGAACTTATAGAGCATCAATCAAATATTACCTACAAATTTAGCTTCACACAATTGTAGTTAGTGGAAGGTTCTTTTTTTTTAATCGTGTTTACTCTCCAGTGTGGTGGCTCCCTGGGACTCAGCGAAGGAACTCACCCCTAACGCCTATTCAGGCAGTGTCCTAGAGCTGGGAACACCTAATCGGAAGGGATACAACTGGGGAGGTGGGATTAGCACCTCGCCCAGGCGGCCTCATCTGCAAAGCGAACAGGGGCCTCATGAGGGAAGGGAGGGGAAGATTGGGATGGATAGGCAAGGAAGAGGGAAGGAGGCGGCCGTGGCCTTACGGTAGGGACCATCCCGGCATTTGCCCGAAGACGAAGTGGGAAACCACGGAAAACCACTTCGAGGATGGCTGAGGGGGAATCGAACCCCCTCTACTCATTTGGGCCACCCGAGGCTGAGTAGACCCCGTTCCAGTCCTCGTACCACTTTTCAAATTTCGTGGCAGAGCCGGGAATCGAACCCAGGACCTCCGGGGCGGCAGCTAACCATGCTGACCGCTACGCTACGGAGGCGACGGAAGGTTCTTTTACATGCCATAAATCTTCCCCTCCGAAAGAAGGCACACTGAGGGTTTTTAACGCTCTTAAAAAATTCGACGACTTCGTCAGGGTTTGAACCTGCCATCTTGGGTATAGAAACTCATATACTACCAACTACGCCATCGAAGCCGCTAGAGGTTATTTTCACATGCGCCTTATCAAGACAGAGCTCTGCGGATACAGGTAGAAGCATACAACTGATAAAAGAAGAACGACAACTTTGGAAAATCTTTTTCGCACAACACCAGACGACGAGCGTTATAAAATGGTTTCCACTTGGAAGGAAAGGATAAGCTGCGAGGTTCCTGGCGCGTACAGTTTCTATGCTCTCTACGTAGCAAGCGCTAAGCTGAAAATATTATTTATTCTACACCGTGAACCCTTCTGATCGACCTGGAAATCTCTCTGTATGTGAAGGATTACTAAATCTCTGTTTGTCGCCCTCGTTCACAGAAATTGAGGGAACGCGATATGTTGTGAAGCACAAAGGAAATTAATCTTGATATGCCGCAGTTAATCTCCTCATTATTATCCGTGGTAACGAAGATGAAACGTGAAATGAAGCATTATAATCAGGATTACTGCACAGGATAACACCAACCAACCTGACAAACAAACACGCTGGAGGGTTCAGGAAATGAGACAAAGCAGGTTTTTATTACATGAGTAATATCGTAGAAATATACAAATCCATAGGTATGTTGAAAGTTCACTGGAGAGGAGGAATTCTCTGTAATCTAGATTCTCGCATCAGGAGAATGCTAAGATGTAGTTGTTTTTGCTAAAAACGTTTTAATCTGTTTTCATCTTATGATAAATAGGCTTATGAGAACTCCTTTTTTCCGTGTATTTGTGTATGTCCCTATTAAAATCTAAGCTGCCGAAGCGATTTAAAGAATCTTGGTTACGACATACTACTCCATTGCCCGACGTCGACCATGTCTTTCAAATTTTAATTCGTTTCACCAATCTAATATTTTACTGGCATTCAATATCTCCGCAGCAGTTACCGATATCACCCTGAACATTTGTACGGTGATAAAAAGTACTACTATAAGTGTGCCTGTGTGACTTTAAACAAGTAGTTCCGTGAATAACTAATTAACCTATTTTCATATATCCCACTGGTCCTTTCTTTTAAAACTAACTCCTTACTGTTAAAGCGATTGTCCATGTTATAAGCCTATACTAAATAGCTATTTGTCCACGACCTACGTTTTCACCAACACCATTACAATGAGAACTTATGTGCTAGAATTATAGTTTCAATATCGGTGATTAAGGCTCCTCCCATTAGTTTGGCATCCTTCTGAGACGAACAATGGTATTATTTTTTATAGAAAACAAATGCACGGCTTCTATGAATAAAGAAAAGTAAGCTACAAAATTAAGTGCCCGTATATAATGATATAATCGCCTGCATAAGATACAAGAAATAAGTAAAAAAATAGGTTTTAAAACTTCAGACTGACGCCATATAGAATTTTAAAAACAATTGAATATCATTATATGTCTCTACACAAAGCTGTGAATAAAAATTCGATGTGCCAAGCTTCATTGCAGTTGGGTGATTAGATTAGATTATACTGTATATGAAAATAGGCTATTTGATTAGGTTATTTTGAATATTTGAAAATCACTCGGTCGCCATTATGTTTTTGTGTTTCTCAGGATTTGGACAGTCACACATATGTATTTACTTAACAGTCCTCTAACAGCATACAAAACTTCAGTTTCATTGTTTAAATTGTTTCGGAGATAATGAGAACCGCTGAAATGTATGGTATGAACGTCATGTTTAATTGTTTTATATATGCTATAGAATTATGTGCCAGCAGATGAATAGTATAATCATGATTCATTACACCAACCTGCATTTCTATCGCTTGTTTAGGACACGAGAAATATAGACGTTATTTTAAAAAATTAACATAGCCGCCATTTTAAGTTCTCGTAGAATATGTCTAGAAACCTATATATTGAGCCTTGTTTGAAGATTTTCCGTGCTAAGTTTCACTGTGCTCGGATGATTAAATCACGAGAAAATGCCATTTAAATATCTTAGCTTCGCTTGGCCGCCATGTTGGTTTTTTAGATAACAGGATATTCAATGTCACATACGTGAACTTACAGTAACATTCACTACCTTCTTCTTCTTCACCTTCTTAGCATTTATCCCGCTGAATTGCAGGGTCTGCTGTTCTGCATTTTCCTTTCCACTTGATGCGATCTTGTGCATCTTCAGGAGAGATGGTTGGTTGGTTCTTAAGTTTAGGGGCTGCGACAACGCGGTCATGTAGCCCGTGCACTTTGGGTGTGTGTAGAATCTGTCTGATAACCGGTGTTAGTTGTGATGGCTGTATTAGTGTGTGTTATATGTTCTAATTCAAGTAAGGACTGCAGACGATCAATTTTCAAGTAGTTCCTACTTTTGCCACCAAACGCCACCATCAACGACTAGTAGTTAAGAACTTAGCTACCAGACGTCACCGCAGTCGGCTCTTGACAACGAACGTAGGAACCTAAGAGCGTTGTTCACATTCTTAACCTATACAATTTAGCTTCACACAGGTGTAATTAGTGGAAGGTTCTTTAACATGCCATAAATCTTGACATGGGACGGCCGGCTTTACTTCCCCTCCGAAGGAAGGCATACTGAGGGATTTTAACGCTCTTAAAAATCCGACGACTTCGGCCGGATTTGAACCCGCGATCTTGGGCATAGAAGCTCAGCATGCTACTCACTATGCCACTGAAGCCGCCCTTCAGGAGAGACTTTAGCCACATGCATATTCTCCCGCAGTGTGTCAAGCCAGCGCTTCTTCGGTCGCCCTCGTCGTCTGCGGCCCTCAAGACTGATCTTAAGGCTCTTCTAGCAACGGAAGAACCGCTTCTGCGTAGTATGTGGCCATTACCATCGCAAAAGGTTCTCTCTCATATTCTCAGGGAATGAGCAATATTCTCTATCACCGTACAAAATTTCAGCGTGATATCGGTAACAGTTTCGGAGATAATGAATGCAAGAGAAATATTTCGCGCGGCCACCATGTTGTATGTTTATATATGTACGCCATAGAAATGAAAATTATTGCGTAGGCTTATTATTCAAACATTCACTTCAATCGCATAATTAGGACACAAGAAAAGAAACTAAATTTTTAATTTCGCACAGTCACAATCTTGACGTTATGAAAACAATTGAACTAAATTAGATGCCAGTAGATTAGAATTTGTATAAACATTTATCGTACCTTGTCTCACTGCGCGAGAAAGAATGTATTTAAGTGTTTCAAATTCGCTTGGCCACCATGTTGGTTTTGTACTTAGATTTTGAAAGTCACATAGATGAACTCTTAATAGTACCCTTTATTTACTGTACAGGATTTCACGGTGATATATGTGTACGGAGATATAGAATGCCGGTGAAATATCTCGCGCGGCCACCATGTTGGTTTGGTGAGATATAATAATAGCATTTAAAGGGAACGGTCAAGGTTAGACGAGGTAGCAGTATGTGCTTAACAAGTGTCATTGAAATCGCTGACACTTTTGAGTGTGATATGGACAAGTATTAAATTATGTTTGTATTTAGAAGTAAGGAAAATATAGGTAAAAACCTAAGGAACCGGTCCCTAATAATATTGTGGTTCCATTCAAATTCTTCCCTATGTCTGCCGTCATTATATTGCAGAGAATGTATACGTTTAGAAAATGACATAAAAATAAAATAAATATTGACAATGAAAATAAATACGTTAAAAATTACTATCGAAAATCAAGAATTGGAGAATGTGAAGCAGTTCAAGTACTTGGAAAGCCTGATGACAAAAGATGCTCTATGCAAAATGAAATTTGCGCCAGAATCGCCACGGCCAAGGCCGTATTCAACAAGAAGAGGACTCTGCTCACCAGCGAGTTGAGTTTTGAACTAAGGAAGAAATTGGTGGTGTTACATCTGGAGCATTGCACTGTACGGGGCAGAGACGTGGGAAATAAGAAAAAGGGAGAGAAAATACTCAGAAAGTTTTGAAATGTGGTGCTGGAGGAGAATAGAGAAGATCAAGTGGACAGATCGTGTGACAAACGATGCTGTACTGAGAAGAGTGGGTGAGAAGAATTTTTTTCTGAATACAATTCTTCAGAGGAAGGCCAACTGGATCGGACACATACTTAGACATGTGGGGCTCATATATGACGTCAATGAAGGGAAGATCAAAGGAACGACAGGACGGGGAAGAAGAAGAATTCAACATCTGGATGACATGAAGATGGAAGGAGTTACAGCAGACTGAAGGAAGAAGCTGAAGACCGGGAACGCTGGCATCAGAAATTCTCTGTACGAAGACATAGACCTGCCACTAGGCAGAATACTGTATACTAATAACTTACCATTTCTACAATGTACGAAATGTGACCACGATTTCTGTATAAGTTAGGAATGTCTGTGGTGAACCAATTGAGGAGCCTATTTCCAAATGTCAACATCTGTATTTTCTAAGTTACTGTATTGTGGAAAAAAAAAAAACACGGTAACATTTAGAAAATTTTATGTTATTCTACTTTGTATGTTTATTTTAAAGTTAGTACCAAAACATAAAATTTCCGGAATCCCACCGTTCAAGCATATTTTTTAGCCTATTTTCAATTTTGAAAAAATAGGCTTATGAGATCACCTTTTGTCCGTGTGTGTGTGTGTGTGAGAGAGGTGTGTGTGTGTGTGTCCCTAATAAAATCTAAATGGCTGGAGCGATTTCAATGAAACTGGGTAAGTTCATAGCACTATTCCGGGCGACCCCAACCGTGCCCTTCAAATTTTGTTACGTCTCACCAATCCAACATGGCGGCTGTGCGAAATATTTCACCACCATTCAATATCTCCGAAACTATTCCCGATATCACCCTGGAATTTATGACGGTAATAAAGGGAACTACTAGAAGTTCGCCTATGTAACTTTTGAAAAAATGGTAACTACAAAACCAACATGGCAGCCACGCGAATTTGCGACTTTTAAATAGACGTTTCTCGCGATTTAACCAACCAAACGCAATATAACCTGGAACTGTATATGTTTATACACATTGTAACGCACCGACATCTAACTTCCTTCAATTGTTTACATAACCACAAGATGGCGGATATGCGAAATATTTCACCGGCATTCTATATCTCTGAAACTATTAGCGGCATCACCCTGAAATTTTGTACGGAGATAAAGGTTACTACTGGAAGTTAATCTATAAGACTTTCAAAAACCCGTTAACTACAAAACGAACATGGCGGCCAAGCGAATTCGAAAATTTTAAATAGACCTTTCTCGCGATTTAATGGTCCAAACGCAATGAAATCTGGTACAGAAAATATTTATACACATTGTAATGCACTGGTATCCAATTTAGTTCAATTGTTTACATAACCTCAAGATGACGGCTGTGCGAATTTCGAAAATTAAGTTTTTATTTCTTGGGTTGTAATCATGCAATCGAAGTGAAAGTTTGAATAATAAACCTACGCAATAATTTTCCTTTAATGATACATGAATATATGGCCTATACATTTAACAATCCAACATGGCGACCATCCGAAATATTTAGACGGCTCTGAATATCTAAGAATCTATTATAGCAATCAAACTGAATGTTTTTATGTTCATAGGGGCTATGAACATAAGTTCGCCTATAGGACTTTAAATAACCTGGGGATCACAAATCCAACATGGCGGCGACGCGAAGTATAAATGTCCACATTCATTCATTCATTCATTCATTCATTTATTTGCAATGGGGGGTGTGTCCCCCGGTGGCAATTTGGAAATACATAACAAATACATAATTATACATAAAAATACATAATTATACATAACAATTCAATAACAATTATACAACAATTAAACTGGAGTATTTACACAAATAGTCAGTCTTTTCTTAAACACACCTATATGTTTGGGAAAAGGCTCTAAGACTGCGGCAGGTAGAGAGTTCCAGTTATCAATGGCACGGTTTACAAAAGAATATTTACCATAATTTGTTCGCTGTGGTCGGCCCTTAACTTTGAAAGGATGATCGCTCCTACCCATGTAAGTGGGCTTTCCCAATCGTTTGCTAAGCTCACCCCATGCTGGTTGATTTGTATACGTGTTGTACATAGCGCAGAGTCTAGATTTCATCCTCCTAGCCTCCAGTGATTCCCATCCAAGTTTCTTTAACATACGGCTCACACTGCTCCTGGGATTAAAGTCACTGAGCACAAATCTAGCGGCCTTTCTTTGTACCATTTCCAACTCATTGATGAGCCCTACTTGATATGGATCCCAAACCGCCGAGGCATATTCCAGAATAGGTCTTACAAGTGACAAATAGCCTAATTCTTTAGCAGAGGTACTACTTCCTTTTAATACCCTCATTACAAAGTGCAGGGATTTGTAAGCTTTTGAAACTACACATCCTACATGACTACTCCATTTCATATCATTCCTTACGTGAACGCCCAAATATTTGCAAGAATCTTCTTCTACAAGTATTTCCGAGCCAATGTTATATTGAAAATCCTGCCTTCGCACTGCGGAGAACATTCTCTGGCACCCAGTACTTCTTTTACAAGTCCGTAAAATTACCAACTGCGCATGCGCGTGTAGTGAACAAATGACATGCGGCGCATGCACGCGTAGCGAACAAATGGCATGCGTGTGCGGTGAACAAATGAAGCACAGTGCTAACACCACAGAAAACACAATATAATAGAAGTGAATGGCGCATGGTAAAGCATGGAAACAAGAAACTACTGCAGCACGCCTAGTGGTGTGGCAGCCAACTACCAGTATGGAAATATTGGCTCCCAATTATGTTTTCATTTTATGTTTTTATTTTATTTAACTGGGTCACTTTAATCCGTATTTTATTTAAGGACACATTTCCATTTTACAAAATCGCACCAACTTGGGACTTTGAACTGGATGGTTTTATTCAGAACTGTCCACGCTGATGTCGTATGACCCTAATTCTTTGGCGTGAGCAACACCCGCATATGACAAATACGGTTTACGAATGAAAAGTATGGAGCACGATTATAAGCTTCAGAAATACGACATTATTGTGTTACCCAGGAACAATATTTGCCATTGCGAGTAGTTTGAACGTATAAGTGACTTAAATATCTCTCAAAATCAGGATAATGAACAGTTACCGTACCGTGTCTCAAGCATGTGGATCCGCCATGTTATCAACAACACAGAACACCAAATATAACGAGTCCAAATCAACCAATCACAAGGCGGCCTTTTGCATAGCAGCGCTCGTAGTGGGGTGGCGCTGAAGTATCCAGTGTTGTCAGTTACTCGTATCTTAGCTTCATCCCCGTGGCTAACACAGATGTGGGATAGCAACGCAGTCTCAAAGCACAGCTCTGCAGAACTCAAGTCATTTGTTCAATTCAGCGAAGACAAAGCATATAGCGAGAAAGAAGAACACTGAAAGCAACTTAAGTGTGACTTTTCGCATATCCGATGTAAGAAACGTTTTCATACGATTTTTTTTTCAACGCAATACCGTAGAGATCCAGGTTACACGCCACAAATTCGAATTTATGACAGTATCTGGGAGTGAAATCGAACCCTCGACCCTCAAGGGCGTTAGGTGTGACTTTTTGCACAGCCAATGTAAGAAACGTCTCCATAATATTTTTACACGCCGCAAATTCGAATTTATGACAGTACCTGGGGGGGGAATCGAACCCTCGTCCCTCAAGGGCGTTCGATGTGACTTTTCGCACAGCCAATGTAAGAAACGTCTCCATACTATTTTTAAATTGGAACAGGTGGACCATTTTAACTAGCCTACTTGGGGTCTGCATTCTCTCAGGATGCTAGTATGGGGGAAAAATCGTTATACACACTAGTTTTTAAATCAATAACGGATAAATCAGAGTGGCTGATCACGAATATACTATTATTTTTGCCATAGTTTCATATACGAGCAAACTAGTTCTTTCCCAGATCAGTTGGTGGCCCCGAAAAGGGCCGTTTATTGAGCCAAGGCTCGACCGAGGAGATAGCTTTTCGCACTAGTACAGATGCTAATCGTCAATAGCAGCTTCAGGGTGCACTGATCGAACATGCTTGATAAAATGGTGAAACGCATACGCTGTCGCCAGATAAATTTGGCCAAATAGTTTCTGATCCTAGTTCGGCGTGTGCCAATACGTCGCTTGTTTCCATCCTTGCCGTTCTGACACACTGATACTATGTGATTTGAAGTAGCGTGTGTAACAGAGCCGACAAAATTAATCGGGTGATTGACCGTTAAGTGCTGGTAGTTTCCATCGGCAATTGTTGTAAGATGGAGTGGAGTTCTCTAGAGTAGAGTTCTCTATGTTGGCAGGTTGAGGAACGAATGAACTATGGAGCAATTCTCTGAAATTACTGCTTTCTGCTTTCCGCCCCAATTTATCATGGTTGGCCCTCAGCGACTTCGGTAAGATTCCAGTGGAAGAGATGATAGGCAATAAGGTAACATGTTCTTTCGCCACCTGTCGGATCATTTCAGCCAGAGCAGAAATGTGTTGGATTGCCTATTATGCGAGTTAGGGACTGCGATGTCTATCAGAAAGGTTCCGGTTCTCTTCTGCACTTTATCAATAAGAAGAATGTCTGACCTGTTTGCTGATATAGGTCTACCTGTGATTACTGACCTGTCCCAGAAACGCTTGTGTTTATCGTTCTCCAGAACAGCATCAGGAATATATTGATAGTAAGGCAGAATATTATTCTTTAACCCTTTTAGATGCCTGTTTGCCATCTCATGATGAATGCAGTACATTTGTCTGTTGGCACAGGCTAGAGTAAAATGTGGCTTTTCATCGATGTCTCAGTCTCACTCATGGCTGTGATTATATGGAAGCTACTGAGGTATGGGTGGTGCTTAGTAATGATATTCAGGTCACAGTAACTGCCTGTGGATGCTGTGAAAGGTTCTATTCATAGGGTTAGTACTGCTGTTTTTACTCAGTGAGTAAAGCAATGGCAAAATATCTCACTCCTCATCTTGCCTAGTACGCCTCAATTTAGGTCTGCCTTGGATTTGTATAATTTCAAATGATCTTGTCGACTTCATCGTTATGCTTAGGTCTACCGTTATGCGTCATGGTTACCGCATGTATGACGTCATCATGTTGTTCAGTGCATATGCACCGAGTCTGAGTTTACTCCTGGGGTCTGGCGCTATGCAAACGGAGACGGCGAGTGCGTGACGTCATGCAGCCCCCGCGCGGGAAGCCTAAGTTAAAGGGTAATGGAGTCTGTTGAGTCTGAGTTTACTCCTGGGGTCTGGCTTTATGCGATACGGAGACGGCGAGTGCGTGACGTCATGCAGCAGAGTGCACGGGAAGCCTAAGTTAATGGGTAATGGAGTCCGTTGAAAGAGTCCTGGGGATTCGAGCGAAGCGAGAAGCACTCCTGAGCCTTTCTATCATATGTAGCATTTGTAGCATGCGTCATTTGAAATGATATAAAGTCTAGTCTCTCATACTGACTGTATCTTTTTGTGGGTATCTACCCACATAACCAAACGGCGATACTTTTTGAGAAACCAACCAGCCTTCGGGCTGACTACCTAACACACCACCCTTTTAGTGCCAGGGGGCCGATATATCAGTCGACGGAGGTTTTGCTAAATTTGCTACGGGCTAATCTATAGGCCCTGTTTTTATTTTAAAAATATATTATTATTTCAAGTCACACAGTTGTAACCGAGACAACGCGGGAATCATCTCGATATTTCGATGTGATTAAGTTCCGTGAATAACGCATTTACCGTTTTCTTTGAATCAGCTGACTTCCCGCGCGTTTTATCTTTTGAAATAGTATTTGTTTACGTCCGTGCTCGGAGCTAACTACGATACGTGGAAATAAATATAAAGGAAGAGGAAATAGATAATGTTTTATACGCTTGGGGACTGTGAGAGCACATTTTCGACTAATGACAACGACTTAGAAAAAAAATCCCAATTAAATTTGAAAAGAAAAATAACTTAAAATTAAAACAAATAATACGTTTACATACAGTACACAGTATTTCCTGCTCCGGGAAAGTCACAAAACGTTGCATTATTAACATACAGCAGGGTAACCATTCATCAAAAGCTTGGCATCAAAAGGGTAAAGAAGTGGTTCCTTTTAAGGCCCAGGTAGATTATCTTGGCTTTATTTTTATTAAGCTACTAGCTGAAGTACCCGTGCTTCGCTACGCGTCATAAATAAAATAAAATGTGAAGGTGACAGTTAAAACAGGGGATAGGCGAGATGCGGCGCAGAGGGAGATTAAGGATGGAACATTTTGCCCAACTACACCGCTCGGCGTTGACCGTGTTTTATAGCACAAATTTAGGTTTTACTCGCTAACGGTTGGAGATACCTTTCGGATAGAAAATGTAATTTTAAACCTCGCATATGCCATCAAAAGTTTGCTATTTCTTAGCGTTCTCTTTTTATTTGAAATGGAAATATGAAAGTTTTAAACCAAAGGGTGTAGTGACGTCACTAATATGGTCGCCATCTTTAAATAGTGCAAAGTATTGAAAACAAAAGTAATCTATATGTTAACCAGGTAAATCAGCTACTTCCATGTAAAATTCATGTAAATTGGACCAGTGGTACTTGCGTGATTGAGTAATACACAGACACACACCATCTAATTTTTAGCCTCGCTTCGCTCGCGTCATAGTCGTGTCATATTGTTATTCAATGAAATGCAGGTTTAACCCCGTTAACACCCCTTTAGAACCTGAATATCCAAAAATCCCTCCTTAGTAGACGTTTTCGACACACAACAAACATATCCCCAAAATATCATTCTGCTAACATTAATAGTTTGGGTTGGTCGATGAGTCAACATACAAAAATCCTTCCTTAGTGGACGTTTTTCTTCCAGAATTTCACCCCTCCCCATAGGCCCCTTAAATTGGATTTATGAAAAAACGATCAAACACCTATTTATTTATTTATTTATTTATTTATTTATTTATTTATTTATTTATTTATTTATTTATTTTTAAGCTGATTGATTTCCTCCGAGTTTCAAACTCCTCGCCTATGTCGTTTAAGAGATACACGCTCCGTTAAGAATCTATCAACCCCCACATTTCATCCCTTTCACCTCATAATATACACTACATCAAAAACCATTAGACATGTGTCAGCTTATTTTTAATGATTAGTACATATGCCAAGTATCACATCCCCAAATGAAACCACTCGTGAGATATTGTTATTCAATGAAATGCACGTTTACCCCCTTAACACCTATTTAGAACCTGAATACTCAAAACTCTTTCCTTAGTGGACGTTTTCGACATACATCGAACATATCCCCAAAATTTCATGTATCTAACTTCAATAATTTTGGCTTGGCGATGATGAGTGGGTGAGTGAGTCAGGACATTTTCTTTCATTTACTTTTGATAATTTCACCCCTCCCCATGAAGCCCTTAAATTGGATTTATGAAACAAACGGTCAAACACCTATTTACTTATTTAAAGCTGTTTTCGCCCTGAGTTTGATGAGTGAGTAAGTGATTCAATCAGTTAGGACACGTTCTTTCCTGTTTTTTTTTTTTCAGAAATTTACCCCTCTCCAAGGGCCCCTCAAATTGGATTTATGAAAAAAAACGGTCAAACACCTATTTACTTGTATTTTAAGCTGTTTTTCTCGCCGAATTTCAAACTTCTCGCCTATGTAGTTTAAGAGATACACGCTCCGTTAAGAATCCCTCAACCCCCTATTTTCACCCCTTTCACCTCATAATATACACCACATCGATAAATATATGTCTGATTATTAGCCTACTTTTCACATTTTGCAAAAATGAGGAGAAGTAGACTTATGAGATCGATCCGGGAAAATGTGTGTCTGTCTGTCTGTCTGTCTGTCTGTCTGTCTGGCTGGCTGTGTGTGTGTCCCCCCCTATCAACTCCCAAACGGCTGCAGCAATCAAAACCAAATTTAGTATGAGTAAAGATGTGCACCGGAATATATCACGTCCATATTTGAAAATGATGTCAGTGCTACAAACTGCTGAAAAAACGCACTAGAAATTTGAGCTCCATGTTGGATATCTTGCAAGGTATGCATGGGAGCTATTCCAAAATTGGCACACATGTAGATAATACTATTTCAGCTTAATTTCCAGGAGGCCAACCATGACAGTGTTGCCAAAATAATTTTAAGCCTTCTGATAGGTCCAATTTTTAAATGCATATAACTTCTACACTATCAATTGGATTTCAACCAAATTTTGTATGTAATATATGTACATAAACAGATATGACTGAGCGTATTCTTAAGGGCCACCAGGACTGCCAACTGTTAATAATTTCTCTGTCATTTTTATCCAAATGCCTATATATCAGAAAGTATGCAAGCCAACAGCTTTAAACTATGCACACGTATATTCTGACATTTTAGATTAATTTGGAGTAACTTATATACGTCAGTTCTACCAACATGATTATAAGCCTGCTGATAGTACCAATATTTAAATACATGTAACTTCTATACTATCAGTTGGAGTTCAACCAAATTTCGTATGTGCTATGTGTACCATAACAGATATGACTATAAGTATTGTTAAGAGCAATCAGGGCTGCCAACTCTTAATAAATGTTGTCTATATATTTTTACGCTAATATCAATATATCAGAAAGTATGCAAGCCTACAGCTCTATACTTTGCACACGTATAGCATCTGACATTCTAGATTAATTTGGAGTAATTAATACAAGGCAGTGCTGCCAACATGATTCTATGCCTGCTGATATGTCCAATTTTAAAATACATGTAACTTCTACACTAAAAAACGGATTTCATCCAAAATTGGCACAACAGATATCATAATATTTCAGATTATTTCTGACCAGCACACGCATGGTATTGTTGGCAACATGCTTTTACGCGTGCTGATAGATCCAGTGTCTAACTGCAAGTAATGTCCCTTGGACTTCAACCAAATTTTGTATTCTGTACCTTAAGAGGTGGAACTAAGAATATATTCAGTCACCAGGGCTGCCAACTGTAGTGCTCTATTAGGCTACATTATACCAGGTATATTTTGAACTAATTAGATATTTCGATATTACCAACTTAATTTCGTCATTATTCTAGATAGGTTCATATACTGTAGATTAATCATTGACATGAAAAGTAGGCTGTATAATTCTTCATGGAACTTCTTGTTTTTAATGATTAGTTTATATACCGAATATCACATTCCCAAAGAAACAACTCATGAGATATCGGTATTTAATGAATTGCACGTTTACCCCCTTAACATCTCTTTAAAACCCGAATAAACAACAAGTAGTTTCGTGAAGAACTATATAGCCTATTTTCATATATCCTATTTATGTCATTTGCCACTATCAACATACAAAATTTCAGTTTGATTTATGTAATAGATTCGTAGATATTGAGAACCGACTAAATATTTCGGATGGTCGCCATGTTGGATTTTATATATGTAGGTCCTAGAGTTATGTACTGTTACATGAAGATTAGTATGTACATGTAGCATTCAAACTTCAATCGTATGATTAAGACACAAGAAGTAACAAGGAGGTTTTAAAATTTCGCACTGCTGCCATCTTGTGGTTATGGAAACAATTGAAATACATTAGATGACAGTGGATTAACATTCGTATAAGGATTTACTGTACCAAGTTTCACTGCACTCGGATGGTTAAATTGCGAGAAACGTCCATGTTATTGAAAGTCTTATAGGTGAGCGTATGTTCATAGCCCCTATGAACATAAAAAATCAGTTTGATTACTATAATAGATTCGTAGATATTCAGACCCGTCTAAATATTTCGGATGGTCGCCATGACGGATTGTTAAATGTATAGGCCATAGAGTCATATACCATTAAAGAAGAATTATTGCGTAGGTTCATTATTCAAACTTTCACTTCGATCGCATGATTACGACAAAAGAAATAAAAACTTAATTTTAAAATTCGCACAGCCGCCATCTTGAGGTATTGTAAACAATTGAACTAAATTAGACACCAGTGCTTTACAATGTGTATAGACATTTCCTGTACCACATTTCATTGCGGTTGGAATAATAAACAGCAAGAAAGGTCTATTTAAAATTTTCAAATTCGCTTGGCCGCCATGTTCGTATTGCAGTTAACCGGTTTTTGAAAGTCTCATAGATGATCTTCCAGTAGTGGCCTTTATCTCCGTACAAAATTTCAGGGTGATACCGATAATAGTTTCAGAGATATAGAATGCCGATGAAATATTTCGCACATCCACCATCTTGTGGTTATGTAAACAATTGAACCAAGTTAGATGTCGGTGCATTACAATGTGTATAAACATATACTGTACCAAGTTTTATTGCGTTTGGTTGGGTAAATCGCGAGGAACGTCTATTTAAATGTCGCAAATTCGCGTGGCCGCCATAATGGTTTTGTAGTTACCAGTTTTTCAAAAGTCACATGCGTGAACTTATAGTAGTTCCCTTTATCACCGTAATAAATTCCAGGGTGATATCGGAAATAGTTTCGGAGATATTGAATGCTGGTGAAATATTTCGCACAGCCGCCATGTTGGATTGCTGAGACATAACAAAATTTGAAGGAAACGATCGAGGTCACCCGGAATAGTGCTATGAACTTACCGAGTTTCATGGAAATCGATCCAGCCGTTTAGATTTTATTAGGGGGACACACACACACACACCTCACACACACACACACACACACACGCACACACACACGGACAAAAGGTGATCTCATAAGCCTATTTTTTCAAAATTGAAAATAGGCTAAAAATAAAACTGGCATCCAGACGGCCGTGTCTCGACTTGAGCTATGTTGCCATGGAAACTATCTGCCTTGCCATTCCTTCATGAGTATATTTTATGATTTGATTAGCCTGTGCTGAGTGCAAAAGGGCCGAAATCAGAAGAATGAGAAAGACTATCGAAAATTCATGTAGCCAGCGGTTCCTTCTGGGTCCTATACTATGGGTATGCAAAATTTGGTTGAGATTGGTGGAACGGTGTAGATTTGTATACGGAACCAACCCACCCACCCACCCACATACATACACACTTTCACTTTTATATATAAGATTATTATTAGAATGATTATTGTTAATATTATTATTATTTTTATTATTATTATATAAGGTGTGTTCAAAAAGTAACGAGCCGGAGGCATAATTACAGAAACCAGTACCTGTATGTTAGAGGTATTGGCCCTGGCTGTTGATGCACTTGTCCCACTGACACGAGGCGGTGAATGGCTGTCTCATAAAATTCCCTGGCCTGCGATGTGAACCAGTTCCGCACGTACAGCTGGATGTCGGCGTCCGAGGTGAATCGTTGACCCCGCAGAGCCCTTTTCAGGGGACCAAACATGGTGTAATCAAAGGGAGAGAGGTCTGGACTGTATGGTGGGTGGCCGAGAACCTCCCATTTGAATTTTTGCAGGAGTGCCGCAACTGTATTGGCCGTATAAGGTCGTGCATTGTCGTGGAGCGACCACGGCGGCTATGGCGTTTACTGTCACTCGGCGGTCCTGGGTAATGAGTGCATCAACCAGCTGGACGTTGTCATCGCTAATGCTGGGGGGTGACCCAGACTTGGCATCATAGGCTAACGACACCCGTCCTTCCCTGAAGGGCTTGTGCCACGTCTTGACCCTTGCAAGGTACATGCAGTGTTCGCCGTACACTTGTGACCTTCGGCGATGAATGTCCGTTCCCCCTACTCCTTCCGCTGTCAGAAACCTAACAACACCTCTTTGCTCTTCGGTGGACGCCTCCATATCACTGTTTGCAATGCGACTGGCAGCGTTGGACGATTGATGCATGCTGCTGCTCGCTTTGCATCGTCACGTGACGTGCACGCGCGCCCTCTAGCGACGGGCTGTGACTGTCCACGCTCTGGTCGGAACCACACCTTGTTACACACGCCACGATTAGCCGATGTAGTCACCGGTTTGCACATTCCAGCCTCCGGCTCGTTACTTTTTGAACGCACCTTATATATCTATATGTATATACCGCCAAGGCGTATGTTTCAACAAAGCTCTGGTTAGACAGAGTGCGGTTTGTGCCAAAATCTTGTAAATAGTCTCAATAGTGCAGGAAGAATCTTGCATATCTTGAAAAGTCAACGGCAATATTATTTGCTTTTTTTATAAAGCGCGTTTATACAAACAAACAAGACGAGAGCCCCTGCCAGAACTGTATCGCGTCCAGCCCGCGTAACAGTAAGGTCAGGCGGGTGGTTATACACCATCGAATTTTCTCGCACAGGTCCTCTAGTTATTAATATTATTTAATAAATTATTATTATTTTTATAATTTTTATTATTATTATACTTATTATTATTATTATTATCACTATCAACGAGCAGAACTAACTCATTTACTAGCTGATTTACTTGTGGTTTTCCACCATGTCGGAATTTAGTTATAAAAGATTTGAAATGCCTCTTTCTAAATATCTCTCTTTTCCTTTAAAATATAACAAAGCTCGCCGTGTGTTTTGTTTGCAAGAGACTGGGAGCACATTATTGCCTAACTGAATATTTCGGCTTCTTGGGTCTCCCTTTGAAGTTTGTCGTTTCATTTTATCGTCCGAATGAGGAGGGTATGCGCTGATCCTTTGCAGTTGGTTTAGGAAACCAAATAAATACGAAATCCAATTTACGATTAATTCCAACTGATGAAAAAACTAATTCTCAAAGTGGTTTGAAATTCCTTTTATTTTATTTTTTCATCTTTTGCGTAAAAAGAGAAATTTTAAATAAAGATAAACTTACGAAGTATGTTGTTGCTTTTTCCCTCGGAGGGGAAGTATGGCCGGCAGGCCCATGTCATAGATGTATGGCATGTAAAAGAACCTTCCACTAATTAAACTTCTGTGAAACAAAATTTGTAGGTTGGTTTGATAAATGCTCATAAGTTCCAACGTTCGTCACCAGGTGCTGGTTGCGATGGCATCTAGTAGTAGCAAAGTTCACAGCTAGGTGTCGTGGGCGGTAGCATTTGGTAGCGAAAGTAGGAACTACTTGAAATTATCGTCTGCAGTCCTTACTTGAATTAAAAACAGACAACACACATTAATACAGTCATCTCAATTAACGTCGGTTATCAGACAGATTCTACACACACCCAAAGTACACGGGGCTACATGACCGCGTTGTCGCAGCCCCTAAACTAAGGAACCAACCAAATGTTGTTGTTTGAGTCTGCAGTCTTTTGGCTGATTTGATGCAGCTCGCTACCACACCCTACATCCGAGGCAATCTGTTTAGCATATATTAACCCCTACAGTTCTTGTCCTTGACTCTTCCTTCAATAACTAAATTTGCTATTCCTAGGTGGCCCACCAACCTATCTCTTCTCTTCGTTTGCAGTCGCCAGAAACAACTCTCCTCTCCCATTCGTCTTAATACCTCATCATTTTGTACTCTATCTACCCATCTATTCCTCATCATTCTCCTGTAACACCATTTTTCAAACGCTTCTATTCTTCTCATTTCTGCCTAGCCAACTGTCCATGTTTCACTTCTATAGAGGGCCACTCCCCAGACATAGGCTTTCAAAAATGACTTTCTAATACCTAAATCTATTTTTGATGTCAACAGATTTTCTCTTTTTTTTTTTTTTTTTTTTATTTTTTTTAACCAAGTCTACTTGTTAATTGTCACTTTAACTCAGAGAGTCATATCGTGACATACAGACAATAAACACATAGATAACATAAATGTACAGTGTGGCGTTAGATAATTAAACCAAATGTCCATTCGGCATTTCATAGCTTCCTTGTTATTTCAAAACTTAATAATGTTTTGCAGTAGTTATCTTCATTCACAATATCACTGGGCAACTTTTCTGATGGAAACTGCACAAAGATCTTTCTTAATCATAAATGTGGACACAGTGTTCTTCATTTTTTGACAGTTCTCCATGGGAGACACCTCACAGAAAGAATTACTTTTATTTCCCCATCGAGCCCTTACTGACTGTAAGAGTCTGATAAGTTTTGTGGTAAGGAAAAAAACCCATCAAACTCACAGGAAAAATCTACAGACAGCAATATGTGGCTGTACGGTAGTATCGTATAGGCTACCTAGTTAATACAGATAGGCTCTCCTAGGCTTTAACAAGATTTATAGCTTAGGAAGCCATCTCCTGTACTTGAATGCTTAATTTACATGCATCTTTGTTCTGAATCTCATCCGACGCTTTCTTATTCCACATTGCCCTGATGGTATTAAAATATTTTGCTAATTGACATGCTTTCCCCCATTCCCTTTTTAGTAATTTAATTAAAGTGTGATACTCATTTTCATTTTCTATTCTATTTAGATCTGCTTTGTCTACAAACTTTGCTCTTATCATTTTAATTTCCTTGCATTCCCTGATCAGGTGCGCTGCACCCATAACCTTCCCACAAAACAGGCAAATGTCCTCTTTTCCTACTTCTCTCAACGCTTTGTTCTTATACACCCCCATTAACCACCAAATTATCCCTCTCATTTCTCTTTTCATTAGGCATTGAGGCTTTATGCTCATAAAGTTCCTTATTTCGCAGAACTCCGTTAAGGTTCTCCTACTAGTGCACTCTTCCCTTAGCACCTGCAACTCTACGTCATTAACCCTTCTGCACACTTTTTTACACACCCTACCTTCCTCTCTTTGTAAGTCCCTATCCCATAGATAACCCATTCCTAATCTTTCCAGTACACTTCTTACCCCGTCCACCCAGTAGCCCTCTTGCTGATGCTTCATTTGGTGCAGGTAGGCTACCTTAAGCATTTCCCCCCCTCCACCTGCTTTTAAACGAATCCAAGACTTTATGACCCTTTTTATGATATGTTGTCTAATGCTTACATCCTCACACAACATTCTCGCTCCACAATTCGCCGTGCAACTAGGTAGCCCCAAAATTATCTTGGCGAACCTACTTACAATACTGTCCAGGGTTTTCGTTCCTTCCTCTAAACCCCATACTTCCACTCCATAGAGTGCTCTTGAAACGATGAGTGCGTTGAACACATTCTTATACACTTTGTAGTCAAGATTCGGTAACCTACGCTCTAACACTTTAACATTCGCCAATGCCGCTAGCCCTTTCGATTTTGCCCTTTTAATTTGTTCGGTCCATTTACCATTACTCGCCATTATCGTCCCTAGATACTCAAGTTTTTTCACCGTCTCTAACTGAGACCCATACATGACCCACTTTTCATTCTTAGCCAGTTTAACTCCCTTTTTGCAGACCATAACTTTGGTCTTACTCGGGTTAATTTTTAAGTTCCAGTCCTCACAGTATCTCACAATCTCGTCAATACTATATTGCATATTATAGGGTGTTAGAGCAAGCAGAAGGATGTCATCAGCAAAAGCTAGGCCCGGGATATCATAATTGTCCAGGCAAGGGTTGGACCGTTGTTCAAAGCCCTCTGAATCAAAAATATCGTTGATAAATAGCAAAAAAAGCACCGGGGATAATTTGCATCCCTGTTTTAATCCTATATTAGACGTTATCTCTCCTACAATTACATCATCTTTAGTTTTAATTGCACATTTTACTTCGGAATACACATTCTCAATTGCTCGTATCATTTTATGTGACACCCCGATTTTTCCCAGCTTAGCCATGACAGCTCCCCTGCTCACTGAATCAAACGCCTTCTCCAAATCAATAGCTGTGATATACAGCTTGCCTCTTTTCCTTCTTATGTACTTGTCCATCACCGTTTTAACCACCATTATATTGTCACTGGTTCTCATCCCTTTTCTGAACCCTGTCTGGAGTCTCGAGAACACCGAACAGCCCTCTGCCCATGCTATTAAACGCTTGGATAAGACCCCGGTGTACATTTTGCTCAAATTATCAAGCAAAGTTATGCCTCTATAGTTGCCTGGGTCTAGTTTGTCCCCACGCTTCTTATATATTGGACAAATTATCCCTTCCTGCCACGCCCTCGGAAATCTACCTCCTTCAAAGATGTTATTAAAGATTTTTACCAAGCTTTCCATCATGAACCTATTATTACTCAACTCTTGCCAAAATTCATTTGTTATCCCCGAAATAGCACCTGACTTCCCTCCTTTACTCTTTACTATTACTCCCTTAATTTCCTCTATCGATATGACTTGGTCCAGCATAGGCAGAACGACCTCCATCCCCCTCGGGACGCCAAACTCATCCCCCTTCCTCCAATTATCTTCAGCATTTAACAGATTCTCATAATATGCAATCCATACTTCATCACTAATAGAGCTCCCCCCACCACTTCTGCTCCCCCTACAGTAAGAATTTATCCTGCTCCACACTTTGCTACAGTCGTTAGCTTTAGAATCCTTATTTAGTGCTGTAGCTTCCTTACCCTGCCATTCATCTTTCATTTTGCTGAGCAGTTCCCTATATTCCTTCCTTAGACGACAAAATTCTACTCTCATCGTATCATCCCCTCCTCTCTTGTATAACTTCAGTGCCCTAATAACTTCGGTTTTCTTCCTTCTACAAGATTCATCGTACCATCCTTTAATTCTCCCTAATTTTCCTCTAGCCTTCACGCGCATTTTCCGCCCGGCCATCATAATTGCATTCTCAATCATACGTATTACCCCTTCAATTTCATCATTACTGATCATTAAACTTATCCCTACCTTCATCAGCTCAAAATTTTCTCCCTGGAAGTAGTTCTGGAACTCTCTGCAGTTTTCCTCCCTCCATCTGAATCTATTTACTTTTCTCTCTATAGCTTTAACTTGTGGGTTCCATTTTGATTTTAATTTTGTCACCGCTCCCTGCATGTTGACGACAATTGGTAGGTGGTGTGATTCCCCCCATTCTTCAACAGTGAACCTCTTAATTAGGGCTAGTGCTCCTCTGGAACACATTGCTAAATCTATTACACTTCCTCCAGTCTCTGTTATATACGTCAGGTTACCTTCTTCATCCCCCACACAGACACCATTTAATATATATAGCTCTTCTGCACCACATAGTTCCAAAATCTTTTCTCCGTTCTTATTACATTCCTTGTCTTTGCTGTGCCTATCCCCACATACGGCCTCGGCAACCCCCTTGCTGTAAAGGGGCTTTCTGTCTGCAACCCTCGCATTGAAGTCCCCTAAAAGCACAATCTCTGCCTCTTCATATATATTTTGAATTCACAACAGATTTTCTCTATGTAGAAATTCTATCCTTGCCTGCTTTTCGCATTTGGTTCCTAAGTAGCAGAAGTCTACTTCCTTTCGCTTTTCACCTGCCTATTTGACGTCAGTAGGGATTTCTGATTTATTTCGGTAGCACTCCATTTTTTTTCTGTTTACATTTATTGAGTTTCATCATGAATTCCTTCCTCAAGACGGAGTCCATACCAATTAAAACTCATTTGAATTATCCGGTGAATGGGCTAACATGACAATGTCATTAGCAAATCTTAGAGTTCAAAATATTTATCCTTGAATCTTTACTCCTACTTTAAATTTAGTTAAATGTGCAGTAATTGTTTAATGAAATATTGCAGGGAAGTAATACTTGATAATGTTAAAAAGTTTACATACGAGGGCTATTTTTAAGTAAGGGCCGTTTTTTTAATTAACCGAACATTTTATTTTTAAACCAGATTATTTTTAGGTTTTACATACCTTCCTCTATTTTTCTACATAGTTGTCTTGTTCATTTAGGCACTTGTCATACATTAAAACTAAGTTCTGAAATCCCTCTGCATAAAAGTTAGCCGCCTGCTCTGACAACTAAGAATTCACACTTGAGGAAAATCCATTGATAGAGTGGTTATCATAAATCTTCGTTCCTCGTGAATTTTCGTGACAATTACAGTCACGAAGTCATCTGTGATCACAGACTTGAGCGTTCATCGTCATGAACATTTTCTCGGCCACTTTTGAACTCGCGTACCCATTTTCGCACTTTACCTTTCATCATTGCATTATCACCATACACCTCACAAAGCTGACGATGAATGTCTGCAGACGACATGTTTCTTGCACTCAGAAACGTATCACAGATCGTACATCACACGCGGCGGGCGAATCAATAATCCTGAACATTGTAAAGATGCACAGTTCAGCGTACAGGTTAGCTACACAGCTGTAACTGACGCCTGCTTGTTCGCAAAGAATGCCGAGAGGTAGCGCGCATGCTTGTTGCGGCGTGCGCACTAACTACGGGCTTAAAAAACGGCCTTTACTTAATAAACATCCCTTGTACATAATACAATATACATATTGTGTTCGAAAGCATTGCAATAAACAACGGAACAATAACCCTTATGTGTCATACCCAGTAGGCCTATGCCTTCCTTCTGAGGGAAGTAAAGCCGGCGGTCCAATGATATAGATTTATGGCATGGAAAAGTACCTTCCCCAAACTACAATTGTGTGAAGCTCAAAAAATTTTTGGTTAGAATTGATAACGCTCTATTATTTCCAAAGTTCGCCGCAAGGTGCTGACTGCGATGTCATCTAGCAGCCATGTCCGCATGCTAGGTGTCGTGGACAGTAGCATTTTGTTGTAAAAGTAGGAACTACTTGAAATTATTGTATGCAGTACTTACTTGAATTAAAAGAACAGACGACACACACTGATACAGCCATCACAATTAACACCGGATATCAGACAGATTTTACACACACCCAAAGTGCACGGGGCTACATGCCCGTGTTGTCGCAGGCCCTAAACTAAGGAACCAACCAACCCTTATGTCTCAGGTTGTCGATACTTAATCTTGAGCTTGTAAAGTGCGTACAATGAGAAACGCATGAGGCAGGTCTGTCAGACCTTTCATGTTTTGTTCCCAGCCAATGAGAAGCTATCAGCGGGCTCTGATGAGCCATCTTGGTGTCCTAGGTGAAACCCCACACAAGACACGGCACAAACCTAGAAAAATTGCTGAGTTTTAATTCACCGGCCGTGAAAGTCAATATAGGCTACCAACTTATTTGAGCTTTCATAGCGAGGTGATGACTGCTTGAGCCTTTAGTTCTCGCAGTAAAGAGGCACAGGCGCGCTTCATAAATAGGGAGGTAGCGCGTAGATCGCTACTTCTGTGGGGGTCCGAGTGGGGACACCAAGAGCCCGCTGATGAGCCATCTTGGTGTCCTAGGTGAAACCCCACATAAGACACGGCACAAACCTAGAAAAATTGCTGAGTTTTAATTCACCGGCCGTGAAAGTCAATATAGGCTACCAACTTATCTGTGCTTTCATAGCGAGGTGATGACTGCTTGAGCCTTTAGTTCTCGCAGTAAGGAGGCGCAGGTGCGCTTCATAAATAGGGAGGTAGTGCGTAGATCGCTACTTCTGTGGGGGTCCGAGTGGGGACACCAAGAGCCCGCTGATGAGCCAGCTTGTTGTCCTAGGAGAAACCTCACACAAGACACGGCACAAACCTAGAAACATTGCTGAGCTTTAATTTTCACTGGCCGTGAAAGCAAATATACCATCTTTTTGGAAGCATTCATAGGGAGGTTATGACTGCTTGAGCTTTTAGTTTTCGCAGTAAAGAGGCGCAGGTGCGCTTCATAAAAAGGGAGGTAGCGCGCAGTTCGCTAGTTCTGTGGGGGTTCGAGTGGTAACAACAAGAGCCAGCGTGGTGTCCCAGGTGAAACCCCACACACAACGCGGCACAAACCTAGAAACATTGACGAGTTTTAGTTATTCTCGGATTAAACGCGTAGATATATCCAGAGAGAGAGAATGATTCCCGCGTTATAACATGAAAAGTACTGCATGCCTAGAAATAATTTTTAAAAAATATATAAAAAGGGAGCCGATACATCACCCCGTGGCACTTTTAGCAGAGACTCCCTCGGACGAAATATCGGTCCCCTGGCACTATAAGGGTTAAGTTAGGAGCCATCCCGGCATTTGCTCTGAGTAAAAAGTAACTCAAATCAAATGTCTTCTTGGCACTCCATGGTGACAGGGGTCCCTCAGGGATCAGTTCTAGGACCCCTCCTCTTCTCGATCTACATAAATGATATCACTTAATCGATAACTAAATGCAAATAGCACTTATACGGTGACGATGTACAACTCTATCTGCATGCTGCACCAGAAAGACTATCGCAAGCAATCAAAGCTTTCAATGAGGACTTAACTGAAATTTGAAATTGGTCAAATTCACATGGACTACGACTCAATGAGACAAAAACTCAAGCTATCATAATCTCCCACCCAAAAATTCTCCGTAAAATAAAAAATAATCCCACCCTACCAAACTTACGCTTGCGCGACTCCCCAATCGAATTCCGAGAATCAGTCAAAGATCTGGGCGTGATTATTGACGAACATCTCTCTTGGACGCAGCAAGTCCACAACGTCTCTAGAAAAGTATTTTCCGCAGTGAATTCATTGAGGCGATTTGGGAATATTTTCTCTCGCGTGTTAAAAGAACGACTTGTTTCCTCCCTAGTACTGCCTCATTTTGACTATTGCGATGTGGTATACAATGACCTGTCTGCTACTCTTAAAAACAAACTCCAACTAGCACAAACTGCCTGTGTACGCTTCATATGCAACTTTATTACGACCACGTCACCCCTGCGTACGAACAACTCAGCTGGTTACGACTAAATCAACGCCGCGATCTTCATTCTTTATGTCTTTTCCGACAAATACTCGTAAGTTCCTCTCCAGCTTACCTGCATTCTCAGTTTCACTGCCTCTCACACGAACATAGTCTTGGTACACGGTCAAAAAATGATTCACTCATGCTCATACCTCTACACCGCACGGTACGCTACACTAACTCCTTCGTAGTTTCTACTGCACGACTGTGGAACAACCTGCCGCGCTCTGTCTGAGGAGCAACCCCGTCTAGCTTCAGGCAGCAATGCCAGCTGTACATATCACAAAAGAAATGAAAGCTGAACTCAACACGTCAAATATTTGAATCCTTATGCTGAGTTATATTCGTGTTTCTAATTTATATTTGATTTATTTTCTGTTTAGATACCTAAATGTTATCTTACATCCTTTTAAATGCGCATTGCAAAATCAATTTAGGCTATAGTAATAACTCATCCATGATGTTTACTATCAACATCATCAACATCATCACATCATCATTAGGTTCTGTTTTATTAGTGTTTGTGTTTTCCTATTATTTTCTTACTTTAGCAATAATTAACTAATTACAATAATTTTTCCTACGCCATGCGTACCTGCCATTATATGTATTGTGATCGGATCTGAAATGTATTCCTGTTAGATTTAAGTACCATTGTTAAGTTCTGCAATAATGTAATAATGTATTAATTGTAAAATCTGGTTAGATGGAAGAGAGGGCCCACTTGCCAGACAAAATAAAGCTATCTATCTAAACCACGGGATAATACTTCCGGGATGACTGATGGGGATCAAACCAGACACTCACCTCACGAGGCTGAGTGCAGCCCGTTCGAGCCCTCAGACCAAAAATTACATTTTTTGGCAGAGCTGGGAATTGAAGCAGGTTCTCAGGAGAGACAGCCAAGAGGTGGTCACTTTGGTTAAAAGACTTTTATAATTTCATTAATGCAGCCAATTGCCATGTACTTTTCTCTTCAGGACGGGTCAGGGAAGTGATATTGGAAGGAAATCGGCCGTGGACCTATTGAAAGGAACCGTCCCGTCATTTGCCTGGTGGTGAAAATGAGAAACCACAAAACCCATTTTCAGGACGGCCGAGATGGAATTCGAACTAACGCTCTCCCGATGCCAGCGAGGCACGAGGTAGCACGTTAGCGTTCTCGGGCACCGCGGATTTTATAACCTCATATTTACATATTTATATCTTGTATCCCAACCATTAATTGAGCACAATCGTGTTGACCGATTGAAGAGCTACAATTAATGACAATTGTATAACGTCATCTTTCACCTACTGATCCCCACCCCTCGCCTATTTCAACAAGAAGAACAACACAATTCTCTGGAGAACGACTTAGATTATTCCGTCATTTGGGACATCCGAAACACACGATATCGATCATTTTAGGGGTGCCATTCCGGCCTCTTTCCCTCCTTCTTTCCATTTAACGAGAGAAGTCCTCCAGAGAAAACGACAGACGGCCTTTCAAGAGCAGATTTTCGCTAGAATTGGCCATACCGCTGCTGGGGAGGGGGGCTCATTATTGGCGGCTCGCATGCGACTCACGTAATGGGCCTACATGTTCCGGGAATACGTGCATGTCAAGGCGACTGACAGGGCACGTCGCAGCCTGCAGTGCTGCAAGATGACAGGCGGATCGTCCCATTAGCCTGACTGTACCAGTGACAGGCCCTACTGCCTGCCTGCCTTCTCCCACACACTCCAACAAATAGCCATGTATTTAATTAGTTCTCTGGAATGTCCAACTTTTAAACTACAAATATCCTGCAAGACAGTTGAAATCCCTGTACCAATGCGGCACGGAAATGGGGAGAAAGAATGATGTGTATAAAGCTTATTCATGAAATTAGTCCACGTCAGCTGTATTCAAAACGGCTTGTTCTTTGAAGGGTTGGTAAAAGGGATGTCAAGATCAACCCTACGGATCGAGTGGCCTGGGTAGCACGGAGAAAAGGACAGAACAATGCGAGCGAACGGGTGGCAATTGTATTTCGAATTGCGTTATAATAATATCGTATGACCTCGGTGCCGGGTGCAAGCTTTGTTATTTGCAACACACAGGGTAGCTTGCATGTCGAATTTCGTTGGTCCTTGAAGCACTATGAAAGTCAAGGAGGTTAGATATCTAACTCCTTGAACACTATAGCGCTTTCTAGTAGAGAAATGAGGAACTTTGTGTTGGCGGAAACACCCGAGATTAATTTTGCCATTATGAACACGGCCTACTGAATTCAAATGGGTTCTTTGACATGCCAACATCGTATGACATGGTGTCGTAATTTTTGCCGCCTTTCAAAATTCACTTACCACGGCCTGGAGCGAACCTGCAAGCTTGGGGTTAGTAGACCGACACGTTAACCACTCACCTACCGTGGCCCTGTGGGTAATTGGTTAGCATACAACGCTTTCGCCTCAAGAGTCCCAGGCTCGACCCCAAGTCAGTCTATGGATATTTTAATCTGCTAAGGTTAATTCTCAGAAATAGTGTCTAGGTGCAAAAATAAAACCAGAGCCAACGCAGTATTCTGCAAGGAAGAAGTTAGTGTAGCGACAAAACTCTCCCTACATCACTCAGTATTTAGACCGACATTTCTGGGCGAAAGTAAGATCAGGATGGATTCAGGATTTCTGATATATAAGGTAGATGTAACTGGTATCAGGGAAACACCATTGGTTGCTGGGATGCATAGATGGGAGCAATGACAGGAGGGTACTCGTAATAAAGAGATAATAAAGGCTAAACAAGGATTTGAACCCACTAGATGAAGCTTTTCGTATCAGGTGGCTCTAATGATGGGGACATATGAAGTGAATTGGGAAGGAGAGATTACCTAGAGGGCCCTACACATGCCCTGACACGACCACCCTAATCTAGGGCCTGTCCACGGTTGACCCGACAGTTGAATCGTGTGTAGGCTTGTCGGGTGGTGAAAACTGTCAAGCCCTAGATTAGGGTGGTAGTGTCGAGAAAACCATCCAACCGCCCTAACCCCCACCATTCTCTCTGTAGGGTCGGAACGTGTGTAGGGCAGTCGTTCCTACCTCACTAACCAACCGACCCTTCAGACTCATTTGTTGATCAACATTATTTGGCGAACATGGACGCGGAAAGTATGACTATGATTTAGTTGGAGGAATGTTGGAGGGAGTGCCTGTGTTTATGGGGCGTCGAAGATGAGAGTTATTCCAACAGAGACGAGAGAATTGAATGCTACTGTTTACTGCTGGAAATTTATAAAATAAATAACACCTCAAGCTACAGTGGGAGTTATAAAAAAATTGCAAAACATGCGAGCCGCTTACAGAAGAGAATCGCGGAAGGTAAGTAGATTTCCCATGGACGCGGAAAATATGACTATGGATTAGTTGGAGGAATGTTGGAGGGAGTGCCTGTGTTTATGGGACGTCGAAGATGAGAGTTATTCCAACAGAGACAAGAGAATTGAATGCTACAGTTTACTGCTGGAAATTTATCAAATAAATAACACCTCATGCTACTGTGGGAGTTACAAAAAACATGGAAAACATTCGATCCGCTTACAGACGAGAAGCGCGGAAGATTTCCTCTTCTGCAACCACGTCTTGGACCACACTCTACTTTTCTTTCTTCGTTCATCATCTGAAATAATAACTGCGCAGAAAGCTACACCTATCTTTTGAATTTCGTGTTAAATACGGAGCCATTTTAAGAACACTTTTGCACCATAAGCGCTTGTTCTAAACTGGACTGGTGGTGGTAGCTCCCTCTTGTTTCGTCGGGTAGGGGAGTCGTGTCGGGAGGTGTGTAGGTAAGGTCCTGACACGACGGTCTGGCCAAATCGGTTGGGTAGGATAGTCGTGTCAGGACGTGTGTAGGGGCCTTAAGCCCTAAATGAGTTCGGCTGTAGAGGGTAATAGAAGCAGAGGTAGACCTAGGAGGTGATGGTTACATTCAGTGTTGAATAATTTCAAAGGGAGGGGTGTAGAAGCAGAGGAGGCCGCAGTGCAAACTGCTAATAGGGGATCATGGAGGTGACTTGTTCACAAACAGAGGCTTGCAGACTAAACTGGACGCTGAAAGGCAAAACAGTATCAAATGAAAATGAATGAATGAATATTATTAATATTAATGGTTAATTTCCCTAAATTGGGGACTGGGTGTTTTTGTGGCCTCTTAATGAAATAAAAACTGAGGATAAATTTTAAAAAAATGTACCATGAAAACATAAAATAAAGAATAGAATTATTATTAGAAACAAAATTATGTAGGGTACTGAAGTGGATATCAGTACAGAAACAGCCGCAAATTAGCTAAGTCTACAATACCACAGTGTCAATATTTAAGTATTTGTTTACCATAACTACAAAAGCTGACGTAGTAAATAAGAAATTTGAAAAGTAACAGTTAATAGCAAAACAGTCCAGAACGCAATCACTTCAATAGCCCGCAATAATAAAAGTTATCGATTGAAAAAGGATTCACACATAAACACATAAAAAGTAGCCTACTAACAATAAACGCAACAATTTAGATGTGTAATAGACTAACGGAATAAAATATATAATTGTTTGAAAATCTGGCTCGTTAAAAGTTTGAATAATAATACAGTTATTTGTTTTACGTCCCTTTTAACTACTGGGGCTTTCACAAATGCGGGGGTGCCGGAATTTTGCCCTGAATATGATCTTTAACATGCCAGTAAATCTACTCACACAGCTTCCTCACAATTTCGCATCCTCAAATGCCAGCTGACTGCACCAGGATTCAATCCTGCAACCTTGGGCACAACGTTACCGCTGAACCACGCAGCCATACATAAAAGTTACACTACAAATTTATATATCTTAGGCCTAATAATTTTCAATATAGTTGCTGATTTATGCTTAATTTAGGTTCAGTGTACAACACTGTACCTCGAGCTGGGAAAGCCGTAGACATGGAATGTAAACATTACCGCCCAGCTAGGTTTCAACGCGAGCCGCTCGTTAACAAGGAAGGTGAGAGAACCAGATCAGCGAGGTCATATCAAGCATACACCGCTGAATAGAATATGTACAGTATCTTAAGCCGTTTTTAGCCTACTTTCGATTTTTGCAAAAAATGAAAGTAGACTTATGAGATCAACACAGGGCGAAAAAAGTGTGTCTGTGTGTGTGTGTATGTGTGTGTGTGAGTCTGTGTGTGCGTGTGTGTGTATGAGTGTGTGTGAGTCTGTGTGTGTGTGTGTGTGTGTGCGTGTGTCTGTGTGTGTGTGAGTGTGTGTACTCTGAATGTCTGTCCCCCCCTATCAATTCGAACACGGTGAATGCGAATTGAACGAAATTTGGTACAAAGGGAGCACTAGCAAAGGACACCTCAGTGTCATGTTTTATATCGCCGCCATCTTGACGGAAACGTAATGGCGGCCACACAAATTTTCAAAGCTTAAATCAAATTACGATTAACCTAATCATCCGATCACTACCAAATTTTGCAACAACATACCTTTATAGAGGAAGCATCCTTTGACCAAATGACTAGGTCATTAGCCTAATTGTTTGCGGATGGCGGCCATCTTTGTGTGAAAATCAATTCCCCCTATTAATTCAAACACGGTGAAACCGAATGGAACGAAATTTGGTACAGAGGTAGCACTAGCAAAGAGCATCTCAGTGTAATGTTTTATATCGCCGCCATATTGACAGAAACGTAATGGCGGCCACACAAATGTTCAAAACTTAAGTTAAATTACGACTAACATAACCATCCGATCTCTACCAAACTCTGCAACAACATTCCTTTATGGAGGGAGCATCCTTTGACTAATCTAATAGGATATTAGCCAAAGAGTTTGCGGATGGCGGCCATCTTTATGTCAAAATTGATTCCCCCTATTAATTCGAACACGGTGGAACCGAATGAACGAAATTTGGTACAGAGGTAGCACTAGCAAAGGGCATCTCAGTGTCATGATTTATATCGCCGCCATATTGACAGAAATGTAATGGTGGCCACACAAATGTTCAAAGCTTAAATCAAATTACTATTAGCCTAATCATCCGATCTCTAGCAAATTTAGCAACAACATACCTTTATGGAGGGAGCATCCTTTGACCAATCTAATAGGTCATTCGCCTAATAGTTTGCGGATGGCGGTCATTTTTGTGTCAAAATGGATTCCCCCTATTAATTCAAACACGGTGAAACCGAATGGAACGAAATTTGGTACAGAGATAGCACTAGCAAAGGGCATCTCAGTGTCATGATTTATATCGCCGCCATATTGACAGAAACGTAATGGCGGCCACACAAATGTTCAAAGCTTAAATCAAATTACGATTAGCCTAATCATCCGATCTCTAGCAAATTTAGCAACAACATACCTTTATGGAGGGAGCATCCTTTGACCAAACTAATAGGTCATCAGCCTAATATTTTGCGGATGGCGGCCATCTTTGTGTGAAAATCGATTCCCCTTATCAATTCGAACACGGTGAAACCGAATGGAACGAAATTTGGTACAGAGGTAGCACTAGCAAAGGGCACCTCAGTGTCATGTTTTATATCACCGCTATCTTGACGGAAATGTAATCGCGGCCACCCAAATGTTAAAAGCAAAAATGTAATTACGACCAACCTAATAATCTAGTCTCTACCAAATTTTGCAACACCATATCTTTATGTGGGAAACATATTCAGACCAAACTGCAAGAACATCGGCCCAATAGTTTGCAGATGGTGGCCAAGTATGTGTGCAAATCGATTCCCCCTGTCAATTCAAACACGGTGAAACCGAATTGAACGAAATTTGGTACAGAGGTAGCACTAGCAAAGGGCACCTCATATTCATGTTTAATATCCCTATAGCACGTTGTATTTCAACAAGCTACTACAACCAACATTCAATCATACTCCTTGAAAATGACAAAGAGTTATAACAATACCCATGCATTTAGGAGAAAGTAGGCTATATGTTCTTTACTGAACATCTTGTTTTATTTAAGAAAATATAGGCTTCTGAGAGTATTATACCTTTTGTCCGTGTGTGTGTGTACTCCCCCTAAAAAAATCTAAAAGGCTAGAGCGATTTCAATGAAGCTCAGCAAACACATAGCACTATTTTGTCGACCCCGACCGCGCCCTTCAAAATTTATTACGTCTCACCAATCCAACATGGCGGCTGTGCGAAATATTTCACCGGCATTCTATATCTCCGAAACTATTACTGATATCACCCTGAAATTTTGTACGCTAATAAAAATTACTACTAGAAGTTTACCAATGTGACTTTCAAAACGGTGTTAAGTACAAAACGAACATGGCGGCTAAGAGAAGTTGAAACCTTTAAATAGACTTTTATAGCGATTTAACGATCCGAGCGCAGTAAAACATGTTACAGCAAATGATTTTAAACATTGTAATACACTGACATTTAATTTAGTTCAGTTGTTTACACAACCTCAAGATGGTGGCTGTGGGAAATTTTAGGATTAAGTTTCTATTTCTTGTGTCCTAATCATGCGATCGAAGTGAACGTTTGAATAATGAACCTACGCAATAATATTCATCTAATGGTACATAACTTAATGGCCTACACATATAACAATCCAACATGGCAACCATCCGAAGTATTTTAACGGTTCTCAATATCTACGAATCTATTAGAGCAATCAAACTGAAATTTTGTATGTTGATAAAGGCTATTAATATATGTTCAGCTATGTATAATTCAATAACCTGTGAGAACAAAACCAACATGGTGGCGAAGAGAAATTTAAATGAATATTTTCGCGACTCATCGTCCAAGCGCTGTGAAACTTGTCACGGTATATATTCATTCAAGCCTTAATATACTGATGTCTAATTTAATGGCATTTTATGGGAACTTTAGGATGGCGGTTGTGCATTTTTTGCCTATTTTGATTTATGAAAAAAGGCTTATGAGATCATCTTTTGTCCGTGTGTCTGTGTGTGCGTGTGTGTGTATGATGGTGCGTGTTTGCCACCCCCTAATAACTTCTAAATGGCTGGAGCGATTTCAATGAAACTCGGTAAGTTCATAGCACTATTTACGAAAACCCCTACCGTGCCCTTCAAATTTTGTTACATCTGACCAATCCAACATGGCGGCTGTGCGAAATATATCACCAGCATTCAATATCTCCGAATCTATTAGCGATATCACCCTGGAAATTTGCACGGTGATAAAGGGAACTACTAGAAGTTCACCTATGTATCTCTTGAAAACCTGGTAACTACAAAACCAACATGGCGGCCAAGTGAATTTGTGACTTTTAAATAGACGTTTCTCGGGATTTAACCAACCAAAGGAATAAAACTTGGTACAGTATATGTTTATACACATTGTAATGCACCGATATCTAACTAGTTCAATTGTTTACATAACCACAAGATGGCGGATGTGCGAAATATTCCACCGGCATTCTATATCTCTGAAACTATTACCGGTATCACCCTGAAATTTTATACGGAGATAAAGCGCCCTACTGGAAGTTCATCTATAAGACTTTCAAAAACCGGTTAACTACAAAACGAACATGGCGGCGACGGGAAGTATAAATATTCACATGGACGTTTCTCGCAATTTAACCATCCGAGTGCAGTGAAACTTGGTACAGTAAATCGTTGTACGAATGTCAATCCACTGACATCTAATTTATTTCCATAACTACGAGATGGCAGCTGTGCGAAATTTTAAAATCTCCTTTTTACTTCTTGTGTCCTAATCATGCGATTGAAGTTTGAATGCTACACGTACACAATAATCTTCATGTAACAGTACATAACTCTAGGACCTACATATATAAAATCCAACATGGCGACCATCCGAAATATTTAGTCGGTTCTCAATATCTACGAATCTATTACATTAATCAAACTGAAGTTTTGTATGCAGATAGAGGCAATTAACATAAGTAGGATATATGAAAATAGGCTGTATAGTTCTTCACGGAACTACTTGTTTTAAATGTCGCTTTCATTTCTCGTGTTCTAAGTAAGATCTGTAGGATATACAGTATGAAAACAGGCTATTTAATTCTTCGCGGAACTATTTGATTATTAACAATTGAAAAATATCAATCTATAGTGGGATATTGTCTCCCCATAAAAATGTCCTTCACTTATAGACAATTCAGCAATTGAAATTGTTAATTCAGTCTCGAGATTGCTGTAATATTCTTTGGCAGTAGCAGGTCAATTGATTTGTATAGCTTCAATAAATCCGAGACATGTCTGCTAGCGGCCTTCGTTATAGCTAATGGTGCAGAAATGTTACATAATCACATTGACTGCATTGAAACATTCCATATGATTGTTTTCGTCCGCAATTACCTGTTTTTGTTTTTGCTGTGCCGTGCTCTAAAGCATATGGAATAATAAATTCCTTTATAGGTTACCTTCCACTCGATGCTGTATGGAATATAGTGTTTGGCTGCGACAGTTGACATAGCCCACTGATAACCGGGCTAACTCGGGCCAATATTTCCAATCCCCCTCATTGTAAATTATGCTATTATCGCGATTGTTCATTGTATATGAAATTGAAATATGAAGTGCATACGGACAAAATGTCATTTCAAGTTGTGATAATCTGACTGAGTGGGATACGGAAGTGTTTCCTGTTAATCAATCACAGGATTATATTATGCACCAACGCGATATCCTGCTGGCCCAAATAAATTATGGTCTGTTCCACGTTTTTGACCTAATGCACCTGTTAGGTCACGTGACATTCTATTATAACCAATCAGTACTAACAGGTTTACCTGCTGGAGTAGCAGCTAGCATTCTTGGCTGTCGTCTCGGAGGTCCAGGTTAGATTCGTCGGTTGGTTGGTTCTTAAGTTTAGGGGCTGCGACAACGCGGTCATGTAGCCCCGTGTACTTTGGGTGTGTGTAGAATCTGTCTGATAAGCGGTGTTTGTGATGACTGTATTAGTGTGTGTTATCTGTTTTTAATTCAAGTAAGGACTGCAGACTTTTGAATTTTTCAAATAGTTCCTACTTTTGCTGCCAAACGACACCGTCAACGACAACTAGTTTAGTACTTAGCTACCAGACGCCACCGCCGTCGGCACCTGGCAACGAACATAGGAACCTAAGAGCGTTGTTTACATTCTTAACCTATACAATTTAGCTTCACACAGGCGTAATTAGTGGAAGGTTATTTAACATGCCATAAATCTATGACATGGGACCGCCGGCTTTACTTCACCTCCGAAGGAAGGCATACTGAGAGATTTTTAACTCTCTTAACAGATCCGACGACTTCGGCCAGGTTAGATTCCGGGCTCTGCTAATACAATTCTGGTCCGAGGGCGCGTATGGGGTACACTTCACCACGTGAGGCTAAACTGACAAAAGATGGGATCGATTCCCACCCCAGCCATCCTGGAAGTAGTTTCCCGTGGTTTCCCACTTCTACACCAGGCAAATGCCGTGATGACTTAAGGCCACGGCTGCCTCTTTCCCAATCCTCACCTGAATTTTACAAATACACATACTACTAGAGACATCACCATAACAAAGGTTATCAGACACTATCTCTATATTTACTCACATGTTCACGGGGCTATAGAACCACGATGTCGCAGAGTGGTGCAGTGGTTTAGGTGCTCTTCTTTCACCCGGATGGCTAGGGCTCGGATCCCAACGAGTTGGAATTTTCACCTGGAAAATCACGTGGTATCAGGAAGGGCATCCGACCGTAAGTCCCCTCTCAAAATATAAATGAGCCTGGTATGTCCGGTGACCCAAATTTACTGAGATAAGCTGTTGCAAGTTACTACGTTTTCTCTATTGGAGGTGATAACCCAAATGTTATTCTCCTAGTCCGTAAATATCAATAAAATAAATAATTAAATAGATAGATAAATAAATGTATGCATAGTATAAAACTAAGCCCCCGATTCTTGGATGTAACAGGTAATCTCTAGAACCACTGGATGAATTTTGATACGTTTTTCACCATTCTGTAAAGGATTTCTCGAGGAAGGTTTCTGAAGAGAAACATTCATTTATGACCGAAGGAAGCCGAGCAGTAACGAATTCAGTGAATCAAGTCAGAAAAAACTCCCGTCCGTGCGCCTTTTAAGCTTAAGCTGGGTAAACCGTTAAAAATATATACCAGGGTGGGCACAAAGTCCCGTCACCCCTCCTTAATTTTTTTTGTCGTGTGGCCTCCTGAGAGGCCGACTGCAGGTCTTTCTAGAAGACGCCCGTAGGCGACCTGCGGGTCAGGATGAGAGATGGAATGGATGAATGATCTAGGCAAGAATGTGGAAGGAAGCAGCCGTGGCCTGTCAGAAGGTACCGTCTCATCATTTGCCTGGTGTTGAAAATGGGAAACCACGGAAAACCATTTCCAGGACGGCCGACGGTGGGGCTCGAACCCACGCGTCTACCGAGTCAGCAGACCTAACGCTGCGCTTTAGCCAGCGTAGCCACTGCTGTCGGTTCCTTAACTGGTAGCATACATTGACTATTGATGCACGTTTCAATCTCTAATGTCTAAACGTGTTTAATGGACATACCCTTGCTGCTTAAATGTCTAAAACATCAGTCTGCATGCCTTCGTTTTCAGAACGCAATATAGTGCGTCGCCAGGTTCGGTGAGACATTCTTCGCAGCATTGCTGGAGTAACCCGTGTGAAAGCAGATCTCACAGCTTCTTTTAAGTCTTCAACGGTGTCATAACGTTGCTCTACAACAATATTCTTGATAAAACCCCAGAGTGAATTGTCACATGATGTTAGATCAGGGCTTCGAGGCGGCCAGTCAAGTGGAGCTGGCAATACAGGAGATCCACACCCAATCCAGCGTTCTAGTAACACATCATTGAGATATTCTCGCACCAAAACGGCAAAATGAGGTGACGCTCCATCTTGCTGAAACCAACATTCATCCTCCACCTAACTGGTTTCCAAAAGGGAAATGAACCACTCCCTTAGCATGTTGGTTGACAGGTTCCATCAAAAAAATATGGACCGTAAATTTGTCTGCCAGCCCATATCATGACATGTGAAGGGGTATTCTCCTCGTAAAAGTAAGGGTTCTCCTTTGACCAGAAGACGATGTTACATAATCGGGAGCTTCGGTATATGGCACATTCATCGCTAAAAATCTCTTAACCCCGTATCGGGATAGTATCAAACACCTACAAAAGTGCGTCACAAGCTACCTTCCTTCGTTTTAAATCATTGTCAGATAATTCTTGAACACTCTTTGGGACGATATGGCTGCAACTTTAAGTCATGTTTCATGTGATTACAACGAGTTGACCGGGGTATACCCAGTTCCGCGGATCGTTTACGAGTTGACTTCGTTGATGACCTTTCCACTGACTCAGTGACTGCACGGCATTGTTCCTCTCATGTTGATTGTCGATCACTTCTTGCTTTGTCCTTCACGCTGCCTGTAGCGAACAGTTTCCTTTACCAACGAAAAAGTGTTCTCTTTTGATGAGGCTGTCGTTCGAATATCTGCTCCACGTCTGTACGCACCTGTTCCAGCATTTTCCCAGTCCTTGGCCTCTCATGAACCCTAGTGCTTGTGACAATGCGTTCTTCAATGCTATAGTCACTAGTATCAGCCATTGATTATATCTGAACCAGAAACTGTGAAAAACAAGAAGTTCCGTGAAGAACTATACAGCCTACTTTTCATGCCAATGATTATTCTACAGTATATGAACCTATCTAGAATAATGACGAAATTAAGTTGGTAATATCGAAATATCTAATTAGTTCAAAATATACCTGGTATAATGTAGCCTAATAGAGCACTACAGTTGGCAGCCCTGGCGACTGAATATATTCTTAGTTCAATCTCTTAAGGTACAGAATACAAAATTTGGTTGAAGTCCAATGGACGTTACATGCAGTTAGACACTGGATCTATCAGCACGCGTAAAAGCATGTTGCCAACAATACCATGCGTGTGCTGGTCAGAAATAATCTGAAATATTATGATATCTTGTTGTGCCAATTTTGGATGAAATCCATTTGTTAGTATAGAAGTTACATGTATTTAAAAATTGGTCGTATCAGCAGGCTTATAATCATGTTGGTAGAACTGACGTATATAAGTTACTCGAAATTAATCTAAAATGTCAGAATATAACTTACGTGTGCATTGTTTAAAGCTGTTGGCTTGCATACTTTCTGATATATTGGTATTTGGATAAAAAAAAAATAAAGAGAGCAATTATTAACAGTTGGCAGCCCTGGTGGCTCTTAAGAATACGCTCAGTCATACCAATTGATAGTGTAGAAGTTATATGCATTTAAACATTGGACCTATCAGAAGGCTTAAAATTATTTTGGCAACACTGTTATGGTTGGCCTCCTGGAAATTAAACTGAAATAGTATTATCTACATATGTGCCAATTTTGGAATAGCTCCCATGCATGCCTTGCAAGATATCCAACATGGAGCTCAAATTTCTAGTGCGTTTTTTCAGCAGTTGGTAGCACTGACATTATTTTCAAATATGGACGTGAGATATTCCGGTGCACATCTTTACTCATACTAAATTTGGTTTTGATTGCTCCAGCCGTTTAGGAGTTGATTGGGGGGACACACACACAGCCAGACAGACCGACCGACAGAAGGACAGACAGACAGACACACATTTTCCCGGATCGATCTCATAAGTCTACTTTTCCCTCATTTTTGCAAAATGTGAAAAGTAGGCTAAAAATCAATGTATTTGCGTAAATGTATAGGGGTGACGGGACTTTGTGCCCAGAGTGCATACACTATGAGTGTGAAATTGTTCAGCATGAGAAGTTCTACAAAAACTTCCGCGACATCATATCTCTATCATTGATAGATCGCCCACTATAAGTGTTTTTACTTTTACATTTCTTCCAACAATCTCCAATCAGTGAAAATTTAAATCACTAGTTTCGGAGGAAGTCTATCACCCCATCTTCAGCCAGCATCAAACTGTCGAGTCGTGTCGAGTTATGAGTCTTAACTTAAGACTTCAGAGAAAAGTATATTAATTGTTTGGAGTTTCGCTGTTCACCTCGGCTTCTCTGAATTGGGTGTGGAACCTGCTGTCCGTGCGCCTTTTAAGCTTACACTGGGTAAACCGTAAAAAGATACGGGCGAAACGGGGGTTGCTAGAAAATGATTGCTGTTTCAGTTAGGGGCTTGGACATGGTGGTCATCAGCCCCAATAGTCAATTGAATATTTCCATCATTTTCAGCCTCCAGGTCACGACTTAGCTTTGGGGTGAATCCACTCTCCTCATCACTCGCTTGAACTCATCAAATTGTATGTAGCGTGTTCGCTGCACATTGCAGAAGTTTAGCGAGAATGCGCTCAACTTTACTTCATGTATATAACGATGTTATGCCTGAGTAGAGCCTCAATGCGTGAAGTTTACGTTACACCGCAGTGGTCTTTAAGAGGTGAAGCATTAAACGGCACTAAAGCTATACAAGACATGGTGAGATGACCTCGGATGACCACGGCTTTCTGTTTATCGAGGGTCTATACGACCTCTGGCCGGAAGACGACACGAGATGTCCCCCCTACCGTGCGTTCATCCAGCCACTCGCACAGTCTTTATTACCCCCCGGCGATAATGACACTCCGTGCCATTAACATAAGCCACGATCTGCCACATACCCACTGTAATTACGGTTCATGAATTGCCTGTTTCATTATGAGCACCATATTAAGACTAAAACTATACTTTAGCTTCTAATGGACGGATAAAGCAAGACAAGGCTCAAATGTTATATGCCTAGCTGAAGTGGGAAGGGTAAAATTGCCAGTAAGCATAAATGATAGTCTGCTGTTAGAATTCCAAACATTGTTGCAGAGTATGACAGCATTCTGTTACGTTGTTAAATTGAAAAGGTGATAAACAGCAAATTTCGAACCAAATGTATTACCCAAAGAAATTAAGAAGTTTAATAAAATAACAAACACAGAATCGCTAAATGCTTAAGTATCAAGTATACAACTAACGTTGTTCTAACAATTTACATACGTAGGACAACCGGATTTTTGGTTTTAAGAAAGCGAGTGATGAACGTAAGAGGAGCTGGCCTGTCTCAATGGTGAAACGTTGGTCATGTGACTGGCACTGCCGGTTCGAATACGCCCACAGGCAATGTTTGTGTCTTTCGTTGTAGTCAGTTTTGTTTCTAAGCAAGTAATAACTAAATGCCAAATATCAAAATGCGACCTTCAAAAACCAGGTAAGCGCCAAACCAACACGACGACCACGTAATGCTCCCAATTTTCTTTCTCGCCTATTGGAAGCTAGATAGCCGTCTTTAAGCGCGCCCGATGTATTGAGAATGTCTTGGAATCCTTAATGCCGCATTTAATGCCGCCCTTAGTTTATTGAAGATATGGTACAACGTACTTCCTAATATAATATTATGTTTTCCTTGTTCCTCCCTTACCTGGCCTGGCTGCAACGTTATGTAGTTTCTCATTTCCAATAGAGGGTGTTTTCTAGCAGTGTAAAAAGGGGCGAATTCACCATGAATGTGTGTTTGTTTAGATGATTAGGTTTGTTTGATTTAGCAATGTTTATCTCGATTGCTTCCTTTATATCGAGAGCTCTGTCGGTTCTTGAAGTGAGCCTGTGTCCCACGTCGTACATATGTTCGCGTACGGTCGAGTGTGTCCCGTATTTTATCCCATTTCTGTGTTCTTTCCTTTGCATATTCATTACCTACCACTTTGGCCAATGTAATTTTCATGACACTCTGTTTCTTGGCACGTCGGGTACGGGACTTGCTTATTTTAATTACTGTTGTGCAGATGCTTGTCGTTTAGGTTGTTTGCTGTGAATCCTAGTTTAGGCTAATGCCTTGTTTCTTGAATAAATTGATGATTTTGTATGTATCGTACACGTATTTAAACCACGCGAATTTGTTTTTATTATTGTTGAGTTGTTTTATTTCTATGCCTCGCTACAATTTGACCTATTTTGCTGGGTAGGAAATCATTTTCTTTAGCTATTTGCTAGATTATTCTGACTGCATTATTAAAGTTATCGTTTTGAATGGGTACATTTCATGCCCTGTGTATCATTGAATTATAACCCGCTAGCTTATGCGTGCTAGGATGGTTCGAGTAATTGTTAATTGCTTGCGATGTGTAGGGTTTCGAAAGATTGAGTATGACAGTTCGTTAATTTTGCGATTGACATTTATGTTGAGATAATTTATTTTCCGATCGAATTCGGGTTCCTTAGTAATTTTAATGGAGAGGTGTAGTTAATTGATGGCTAGGAGTATTGTTTCTTCGTTTGTTAATTCTGTGGTCGTTGACTCATAGGGCCTATTACATCATCCACGTACCATTTCCATTGTACTATTCCATTTGTCGAGTTATTTTCTAAGAACTCTTTTTCCAGTGTGTTTATGAAAACGTGGACTATTAACCCACTTAGTGGTGAACCAATGGTTAAGCCCTCTGTTTGTGTGTATATTTTATTTTCGAATTGAAACACGTTTTGATTGAGAACGACTCTCAGTAATTTCATGATCCCTTCGGTTTCGTTTGTCGGGTTGTGTGTCTTTTTCTATTATACTGATGGCTTCATTTATAGGGGTATTGGTATATATGTTTGTTATATACCATCGATAAAGGGTAAGAGAAGTATAGGTAGAATTAGGGGACCGTTTATTTGATTCAGTGTTTAACGATATCAAGGTGAAATGTGTAGAAGCAGTGCTAATTATTATAGAGGCGATTTGTTCACAAACAGAGGCTTGCCGGCTAGACTGGAAGCTGAAAGGTAAAACAATCTGAAACGAAATGAAATGAAATTAATGAAACATTCAAACGTACCGGTAGTACTACTAAACTCCATTCCTCAGCAATCCTCTCCGTGTCTGCGGCCCTTCCTGGCATGGGAGATGTCTGAATTACTTCTCGTTCTTGTGATGTCGTGCACGTGGTGAAAGCAAGCAACAATATACCTCTCTAGAAACCCTAGCGGTGCTGATAACTGCAGAGCATCAGCGATCGGATTAAGAAGCCTTGAACAAACCGCTAAACGGACAGGGTAAGATCCAAAACCACGGCTGTCATAAAAAATGGAATCACATTTCGTTGGGATGAGATTTCACGAGACGATATTTCCTGTTTCTGTCTGTTCGATATTTCCTCCAATATCCTATGACGGCGAGTCAACAGCTCTTCTTAAGCCTCCAGGGATGGAAAGTTGGCCAAGGGGAGGAAAGTCATTGGAAATCTACAACCACACAGCTTAAAATGGATGATCTAATCTACGTTAATGCTGTTTATTAAGAATGTGATACCTACCAACTACGAGTAAATAGTACAGCAGTGTTATTTCTGTCAGAAAGATACTGTTATTGTTGTTATTACTTCATTTCAGGGGCTTGGACATCGTGACCATTTATCCCAGTGTACTTGGGTGTGTGTGGATTTTTGTCTGATAACCTGTGTCATTGTGATGGCTGTATCAGTGTGGGTATTTGTAATTCAGGTAAGGATTGGTAAGGAGGCGACAACCAAGAATGCTAACCACTACACCACGAGGTGGTCCTGTCATGCTTCTTACGCTAAACAACCCAAGAAGCAATTAATTTGTACGTGAATTGTCCGTTACGCGTAGTGACGAGAACTGCCACTTTTGTAATCCAGATACCAATAAGATGAATGCCATAAGAACCCTGGTTCGATTCCCAGTTTTGGCCAGATGACGAGAACGGAGTGCATTATCTCTCGTGTGAACAACTGAGAAGGGATGATGGGGGTCAAATATCCAACTCAGCCGTACTAGAAGTGGATTTACAATTCAATTAACCGGCAAATGATGAATCTGTGCCAATCGTAAGGCCCCTCCTTTCTTGTCTTTGGAGCTGCAGACAACCGCTAGTTAGACAACACAATAACACGTTATCAGTGGATATGGAATTTTAGGTGCTATTCCTTAATATGGTTTGGCTAAGAGCCCATATTAGCTTGTTTTACAAAGAGAACATTAAATGAGCATCCCTAATTGAGTTTAGGTTTCACCTTTTCTCATCTGACACATTTCATTCCTTAAATTAATAAGCAGAACAGAACGAGTGCAGCATTACATTCATTTCGTTCTACTGCAGTTTCTTTTAGCTTAAGAGCTTACTAGAAGAATACTGAAGTTCACTTAGTGACCGGAGGTGCAACTTCACAGAAAATAACATTCAAACGTTATCTATTTTAACAGTGTTGCGTGGTTGATTAAGACGTTACGTTCTGGGACTGGTTTTAGACAGACATTTTAATATATTATATATGTATATAATCCAAAATTGACCATTACCGCAGGGCTCAAACCACTAGACCTAGAGAGCTGAAATTTTGCATGTTGGTTGAACCGAGTATGTAGAGGCTCACTAAGAAACGGTTTTTAAAATTCAATTTGTGACTTTTTCGGTCCTTTGGCATTGAGCAAGGACAGTCGGTACAAAGATCGGAATTAGCTCATTTTAAGCCGCCAGATACGAGAAACAATACTCAGAGGTCCTGTAGGGACCCCGAAACACACCTTTTAAGTTCCTAAAATGAACGGTTTCGGAGATATTCCCAAATAACTGTGTTCCCTCTGAGAAACAGATCAACGTTACTACAGCAACCGCTGAAATTTCGCAGACTGGGGATAGTTTTCTGGCAATATCTCGAAAACCGTTTTTTTAGGGCCATAAAACGCGGGGTTCGGTTCCCACTTCGTAGAAGTGGAAACCACGAACATTGCTCCTCGCATTGATACACGCAAACTGAGATATATTTTACTTATGGAGGTGGTTTCTGGGGTCGGATTCGATCGTGATTTTGAGTCTAATTTTATACTCTTTGAGCTGGTTATTTCAAGCGAGCTTTCAGTTCTTTGCTCTAATTTACAGTGTTAAGATGCTTTATATTTTGCACGGTATGCTTTCATTTTCTTTATCTATTTGTTTTTTGTTAACTGAATATTTGGAGGAAACAGACATGTCAAGGAACAGTAGAAATGCTTGGAAGCTTCTCAAGCGACTTAACAACGATCCAACCAAAGGACCACTCCATGCAAATGTTACGGCAAATCAAATTGCAAATCACCTTGTCATCAATGGGAAAACCAATCACCAAACAAAGAAAATGGAACACGATACCCTGAGCAATGAAGAGATGAAGTCCATTAACCTATCCCGGCCGTTTGAAATAAAGGAATTACAGAAAGCAATTCAATGTGGCAAAAATGAAGAAGTGGCAGGATTAGATGACATCACAATAGAGCAAATAAAACACTTTAGCTCAACTACACAGGTATGGCTTCTGAACTTCTTCAACAATTGTTTTTCTTCTCTGAAAATTCCTAAAATATGGAGAAAATCCAGGGTGATCGCATTTTTAAACCTAGAAAAGAACCTTCGGATCCTAAAAATTTCAGACCAATCTGCTTACTCTGTTACCTATACAAACTAATGGAAAGAATGGTACCAAACCGCCGAATGAGAGTAGTAGACCAAGTACTAATCCCTCAGCAGTGTGGCTTCCGTCCAGGTAAGCGCTGCACGGAACAGGTTCGACATCTGACTCAGCGCATTGAGGATGGTTTTCAGATGAAGAAGATCACTGGTGTGGCTTTTGTGTATCTTTCCGCCGCCTACGATACTTTTACACAAGTTCTATAGAATGATTAAAGACATCAAGGTAACCAAGATGATAACTACTTTCCTGGAAAATCGTCGCTTTCTTGTTGAATTTCAAGGACGCCAAAGCAGATGGAGAAATCAAAGGAATGGTCTCCCTCAAGGCGGTGTACTGGCTCCTATTCTTTATAACATCTACACATATGACTAGCCATTGCCAGAAGGCACTAAAAGCTTTATATATGCCGATGACCTTGCACTTACCATTCTGACTATTACCTTTGATGAAGCTGAAATTTCTTTAACTGTACGGTAGCATTAGAAGAGCTAGGCATTTATTATGAGAAAAATCACCTGAGACCAATTCCAGCTAAGACTCAAATTTTGCCCTTCCATCTACGGCATGTACAGGCCTCTCAGAAGCTCAATATATTGTGTAAAGGGAGTTTACTGGCACATTGCTTTACACCAAAGTACTTGGGATTTATGCTGGATCGCACATTAACATACAAGAAACATTGCCAAAACTTAAAACATAAGATAGCTGCTAGAAACAACATCCAACGCAAATTGTCAGGAACCAGTTGGGGAACACAACCACAAACAATCAGAACATCAGCTCTAGCTCTATGCTACTCTGCAGGCGAATATGCCTCCCCGGTTTGATACAGGTCAGCTCATGCTAAGCAGATCGACATCGCTCTCAACGAAAGTTGCAGGATCATTACAGGATGCTTAAAACCAACACCTATTGAGAAGTTCCAACTTCTAGCTGGTATTGCTCCTGGTGAGATTCGTAGGGAGATAGCAGCTGACAAAGAAAGGCTCAAATCATCTACCTCAGAAGCACATCCCCTCTATGGATACCATCCTGCCACACGGAGGCTGAAATCTAGAAAGTGTTTTCTCCGCACATCAGTTAAGCTTCAAGGAAAAGCAGAGAATGCTAGGATCAATATGTGGAAAGAAAGAACTTACCACCTTTCCAACTGGATGGAGCCGAAGGAAAGTCTTCCATGTGGACACCAGGAGAAGTGGACAACCTGGAAAGCCCTTAACATACTCCGTACAGGAGTCGGCAGAACAAAAGTAAATCTGCGGAAGTGGGGTTTCTCAAGCGACTTATCACTCTGTGACTATGGAAAGCAGCAGACAATCCAACATTTATGTCAGTGTGACTTATGTCCTTCAAAGTGCACTATGAAAGGTTTGATTACAGCCTCCTAGAGCGCTATTGACGTCGCCCAATACTGGGCAAAAATCATCTAGCTCTCAAATTTGTTGCTCGGTGTGCGGTTTGTTTGTATAATGGGCCTGCGTACGTGTATGGCGGAGATTTAGATGTCCTGTATTCATTGTCAATGTTCTTTTTTTAAACATTTGTATGTAAAGTTGATGCTTCTGACACGAGTAAAAAAGAAAGAAAGAAAGAAAGAAAGAAAGAAAGAAAGAACTAAATATTTCTGTTTGCCAATATTGATCTGCTCTTTTTCGTTTTTTACCATGATCAGCAACCCATATTCACAGACGAATGTGTCGTATTCTACCGGCTGTCACGTTAATTTTTTTTCTTAATTACTCTTACTGAGGAATTGGGTAACTTATTTCAATAAAGTTGGTATTTTGTCTTTCACGGCCATTGAATCCCCGCACAAGGCACGGCTTAAACCTATAATAGTTGCTGAGTTGGACTAATGGACTTATGGTGCAGCAGAAAAGAGGAGAATTGAAGATTTGGAAATATGGTGATACAGGAGAATTATGATCAGATGGGTAGATAGGGTAACAAATGAAGAGGTATTAAGACGAGTGGGAGAAGAGAGATGTTTCTGGCGACTGCTAATGAAGAGAAGAGGTAGGAGGGTAGGACACATATTAAGACACCCAGGAATAGCAAGCTTAGTTATGGATGGGAGGGTCGAGGACCAGAACTGTATGGGTAAACCAGGGTTAAACAGATTGCCTCGGATGTAGGGTGTGGTAGCTATGTAGAGATGAAACGATTAGCTCAGGAGAGGGAGAAATGGAGAGCTGCATCAAACCAGTTAAAAAACTGAATACTTAAACAACAACAATCATGAATTTTAATTACTTAGAGAGGCATGTGAGATAAAAGGGTTGTTGGAGAATTTTAATCCCTGGGATGTAACACTGGAAGAGACTGCATCATGTACATCAGCGGCCAAGGTGAGAGATATTTAACTATAGGTCTATTAATAGCGATATGTTGACGTTCAAATCATCAATAAGTATGGCCAAATTACATCCAGAATAGCTTAAGTAAGAATACTTTTAATTCCCCATATTCCGATAGATTTGCCATTCCAGTGTGCAAGAGTGCAGTTCCCTCCTCAAACAATATTCGCAATTTCTTTAACAAAGCGCAATGACACACACTTAACTTTAGCACGTGTACATTTAGACAAAACCATTTTTTCCAATGGGCAACTGTATGTGGCATTCTCGCGAGCATCCGGACAACAAAATCGTTATGTCTCAGCAGAAGATGGCAAAACCAAAAACGTAATTTTAAAATGTGTTACATAATGTAACATAGAACCCTGCAGACTTTCACAACTCTATAAAATTCCCACTTTGCTGCTCATATCAATATACTGTATGCATCAGAATATTCAGAATTAGAATGGACCCACCTGTAGACGCGATTGCTGTAATAGAATAGACCAATTATCAGCAATAATGCATCGTCCCCATTGTCTTGATCGCGGGCGAAGCAGTGCGATATCTGCAAGTACATGATAACATGATTGAATTTTGCATCCTGATATACGATGTAAAATTGATTTCGGTAATGTTTGTATAATTTTTTTTTAGCCTACTTTTCACTTTTTGCAAAAATGAGGAAAAAGTAGACATATGAGATCGTGTCTGTCTGTCTGTCAGTCTATCTGTCTGTCCTTCTGTCTGTGTGCGTGTGTGTCGTCCCCCCCCCCCTCCCCTATCAACTCCTAAACAGCTGCAGCAATCGAAACCAAATTTAGTATGAGTAAAGATGTATACCGGAATAACTCAAGCCCTTATTTGAAAATGATGTCAGTGCCAGCAACTGCTGAAAACACGCACTAGAAGTTTTAGCTCCATGTTGGATATCTTGGAAGGTATGCATGGGAGCTATTCCAAAATTGGCACACATGTAGATAATACTATTTGAATTTAATTTCCAGGAGGCCATAGATGACAGTGTTGCCAAAATAATGTTAAGCCTTCTGATAAGTCCAATTTTTAAATGCCTATAACTTCTACACTATCAATTGGATTTCAACCAAATTTTGTATGTAATATGTGTAAATAAACAGATATGACTGAGCGTATTCATAAGAGCCTCCAGGACTGCCAACTGTTAATAATTGCTATCTCTATTTTGTTTATATCCAAATACCAATATATCAGAATGTATGCAAGCCGACAGCTTTGAAGTATGCACACGTATAGTCCCTGACATTTTAGATTAATTTGGAGTAACTTATTTACGTCAGTTCTACCAACATGATTCTATGCCTGCTGATAGGTCCAATTTTAAAATACATGTAACTTCTATACTGACAAATGGATTTCATCCAAAATTGGCATAACAAGATATCATAATATTTCAGATTATTTCTGACCACCACACACATGACATTGTTGCCAACTTGCTTTTACGCGTGCTGATAGAACCAATGTCTAACTGCATGTAACGTCCATTGGACTTCTACCGAATTTTGTATTCTGTACCTTAATAGATGGAACTAAGAATATATTCAGTCACCAGGGCTGCCAACTGTAGTGCTCTATTAGGCAACATTATACCAGGTATATTTCGAACTAATTAGACATTTCGATATTACCAACTTAATTTCGTCATTATTCTACATAGGTTCATATACTCTAGATTAATCATTGGCATGAATCTTATTTTTAAGAAAAGTAGGCTCTTGAGTTCGTCACGGAACTTCTTGTTTCTAATGCAATTGGCACATTTTTGCACCTTCTTGACTAGATTACAGCACTTTCCTTGCATATTTATCGACATTTTGCACCTAATGTACCTACGTCGAGTTGTCAGACAGGTTCCACACAAACCCAAGAACACGGGGCAAATTACTACATTCTCTAAAGCCCATAATTAATTAATGTTTAAACAATTTATTAACTACAATAACATCGTTAAACACTCATGAATATTTAAATAGAGTTAACAGCCATCTATACCATCTCTTGATGTAGTGTTTAGCATTCTTGGCTTTCCCCCTTGAAGTTCGGGCTCAATTCCCGGCTCCACCAAGAAAATTAATTCTGATCTGAGGGCTAGAAAGGGATTAATCTCACTCTCTGGAGGCATAATTGAAAAGAGGTGTCTTTGATTCTCATTCTCAGCCATCCAAGAAGTGGTTTTGTATATTTCCTCCAATTCCACTCCAGGACAAATATCGGGGTGGTTCCTTACTCAAGATCACGAACACCTACCCAATCCTAGCCCAATCCCTCCCGGCTTCGCCCGGTATCATAAACGGTTTACCCAGCGTAAGCTTAAAAAGCGCACGGACAACAGGCTCCAGACGCAATTTAAAAAAAACGAGGTGAACAGCGAAACTCGTAAACTCGCTACGAAGGTAATAATTTAAATTTCCACTAAATGGAGATTGTGGGAAGAAATGAAAACATTAAAAATCTTATAGCGATGTATTAAAGATAGAGATATGCTGTCGCGAACATTTTTGTAGAGACTTTCATGATAAACAATTCTTACACTCGTAGTATATGGCTATTGTTAACGGTTTACCGAGCGTAAGCCTAAAAGGCGCATGGATGGTAGTTTTTGCTTCGACTTGATTCACAGAAATCGTTACTGCTCGCTTTCCCTTGGTACGCAGCACTACATTTGAGATGCCCCCGTGGTAGAATTTAGCCTCCTGACTGTAGACCCATCACCAGACTGCTGTCTTGGCGGCAGAGTTGCACGTGAATCTCTGTTCTGCCAGAAACTTCTTCAGAGGACCATGACAATGCGAGACCACATGTGGCAACCAGAACCGCCAACAAGCTCCAGTCATTTCACTGGGAGAGTCTGGACTACCCACCATACAACCCGAACCTTGCCCCTAGTAATTTTACCTGTATGTATCTTTCTTTGGCTAAAAATAATACGGGCAGTGACTTTTCGATCCTCCTTCGTATCTCCATAGATCATTTTTTTTGATAAGTCGCATTTTCGAGATCCCCTAACGATTCGAGGATCGACTGTAATATGAACAGACGAATAGAAAGATATCTATGATATTTATAAATTATTTATCGTCCCTATATTATTCTGCTAAGGTCCCATTCCGGTTTTGTACCGACAATAAGGTCCTGTTAACACCAACCTACACATATGGGGTACCTACAGGTTCCGCATAACACCATGTGTGCCCGAAACGCACTCACTTCCTATTTAAATGCATCACAATTAAATAAATACCTTAAAAATGTACATTTACAATGGGAGCACCGTAACCTGGCACGGCGGCGGCAGCCATCTAGTGGGAGCGCGGCGTACTGCTAGGCGAGCCTGCCGCTAGAGCACAGGGCAGCGCGGTGTTGGCCTCCATCTGGCGGGAGCGTGGCGTACTGCTAGCTGAGGAGTCTCTCACAGATGGCTCCGGTGTAGTCTCGCCAAGACTTTCTCTAGGGTTCAATCCTTTGGAAATGTAAAAATTGCTGTAGAAGAAACTCCCAGACAAACAATAACCGATGAATTCGTTGTAACATCGTATATTGCCTACAAAGAGTTGCTGTGACAAGTACAAAACACTGTTCTACATAATTCTATGTGTTCTTCTCATGTCCGTATGCCGTTTATCAACTATAAATACATTTCTTCAATATGTAAAACTTCGTTCTCCCACATTCTTCCCTACTACCTCATAAACCTACATTCACGTTGCGAAAGCTCGCACGGGCCACCAGTTTTTACCTAAAGTCAATATTCATTTCATTTAAACCGTACCAGTTTCGGTCAAATAGTGACCATCTTCAGCTGGTATATGATGAGCAACTGAGTATTACCATACCAAAACTTCACATAGTAAATTTTCCACCAAAAAAAAAGACAGATCTCTTACAATAATTTTGTTAATTAGGCATAACAATTGTCTTGAAGAACAGCGTAGAAATGAGGAGATGTGTGTGTGTGAAAATACAGGGTCTTTCGTATAAAGGAAGAACGGCAAGCGGCAGTTTTGTTATTCGCTGCTGCGGTGGCCTTGGCCGAGCTTGTGGCGCGCCATGGCCCCCTGCGTTAAGCGTGTGTACTATCCTGTATGAAATATTATCTTATAAAAGATGCTGGAAGTGTCGTCCTTCCTGGGTCATACAGGCATTGTATCTGGTAACCACATTCTGGCTGACGCGAGTGAGTTCTGCCACTGTCATGTTTCTGATTTTTAATTTTATGCTTTTTATTGAGCACTGCGTGAGTAGTGTCAAACTTATTTACAATTACGTGAATCTGTGCTAGTGAAGGTGGCACTTCATCAGGAAATTGCTGAACAAATGCATCACGTATCCGCCGAGCCCATCGTACTTAAAATAAGTTTTACATTATAAAATACGATGTTGTAATGATAACTGTCTCATGTTAGCATCTGAGGTTCAGACTGGCGACTGAACACCAGCACGTTTATTGCAAGGTCGAGTACAGTATAGGCCTATACTATGCGTTCGCTTTCATTACTACAGCAGGGGGCCGTGGCACGCCACAAGCTCGGCCAAGGCCACCGCAGCAGCGAATAACAAAACTGCCGCTTGGCGTTCTTGTTTTACATGAAAGTCCCTGATCTATGATAATTCTAAGTTTTGGTTCTGCAACATCATAACTTCCTTTCGGGGCCGGGAGGGGTGGGGAGACTGGACCCCTAGGTCTCCTCCTCTTGGCTACATTACTGGGATTCGACGTAGTGATATGGGAAAGTTCCTTTTTGAGTTAACTCGGAATTGATGACACAAATGCAGGGCAAAAGTAACTAGTGTGGTGAAATCAAATGTCCCAATATGACCTTTACTCGCGGACCATTCACAGTTCATTAATATCGACGACGAGGCTATTGATGTCACTATTTACTGGAGCCGGTGTAATATCTGCGGCTGCCTCGCAACGATTGTCATCAACTCTTGTGCAGGCTGGAATTTTTAATCCAGTGCGTAGCTCGCCCTAAACTGAAATATTACACATTCCCGTTAAAAGCTAATTATTGCAGTATATTACCCTTGATAGAACTAAAGCGAAATCTCTTTCGAATTGAAAACTTATTCAAATGAAATATATAATTATGAAGGGTTGTCAAAATTGCATTCCAGCAACACTCTCCACTATCATTTCATTTCATCTGTCATTCATTTACTTATTGCCCCAGAGGAGTGCGTCAGGCCTCGGCAGCCGGCACAGTTCATATCCTCGCCGCTAGATGGGGGCTTCATTCATTCCATTCCTGACCCGGTCGGAGACTGGAAGCAGGCTGTGGATTTTCATTTCAGGTAACACATGCTTCGGCTAAGGTGTAACGCCATAACTAGCATTCGTTAACTTAAAGGTAAAGAGAATAAAAGGATTTACAAATTAATATGCAAAAATATTAATAAGTTATGATGGTTAAATATTGCCATTGAATCCGTATTGAAACGTTAATGCGCATTAATCAATAAATAGACGACTGACAGCGGTAACTACGCTCGCTTACGCTCAGCTATCTGCGGACCCGATAGACATCTTAAGAACTTGGAGACAAGAAGGGCACCCAAGTGTAAAACGCATTGTCATGTTGAAACATATCTCTCTTCATCCCCAACCCCGTATATACTGGAATATATTGGTAGAAATGCATGCAATGACAATATTTGAATACTTATTTAAAACAAGTAATTCCATGAATAACTAAATAGCCTATTTTCATATATTCTATTGGTCTTCTTCATTGAAACCTCTCCTGACGATTAAAAGGATCGGCATGTTGGATTGTTCTACAGTATATGTAGGCCATGGAGCTAAAGTATGTACCAGTTGATAATAAGATGTTCAGCAAAGAACATTATAACCAACTTTCTCCTAAATGTATGGGAATACTTATAACTCTTTGTCCTCACCACTAACTCAGTCACCACCACCGATATGTATTTTTTGTTTTCTTCTATGTTGATAATAGCCAGCAAGTACGTGTCTAAATCAATTTTAGCCTGTATACTTTATGATGATTAAATAACAAAACTACTTATTGTAATGCATTCACGTCCGTTAATCTCGATATTTAGCCTCCAAACTAAAAATCCTTCGTTTCAGGTATCTTCCCCTTTAAAAATCCACGCCAATCACAGTAGGTTGGTGCTGCAACCCAGCAGTGAATTAATACACAGGGTGTTAGCAGCAAGCCCTACTTTGTGCTGTAACTCGTTTGTTTTACAAGATATTTTAATTTTGACACTTGCTTTGGGAAGTAATTTTCAAGCTCTAGAACCTTTGTTTCGTAGGATTTTGTGGGAAGTTCACGCATAACGCGCAAATCAACTTTTTATGGCGCGATTTTGGCACTTTTTTGCCCAAATCGGTTTTTTGACATCACCTATCGAAAGAGTGACATCGAATTAGTCGAATTATCCACCAAAATATCAGTTTTTGTTCAAATCAAACTCGCAAAATGCGTGTTTGTGTTTAGTTTTTTGTCCGCTTATAGCATGTGACCTGCCTCTGCCCGGCCTGGTCGAACTAATCTAAACACAAACTCGCATTTTGTGGGTTTGATTTGGGCGAAAACTGATATCTTGGTGGCTTATTCGACTAATTCGATGTCGTTCTTTCGATAGGTGTTGTCAAAAACCGATTTGGGCAAATAAGTGCCAAAACCGTGCCATAAAAAGTTGATTTGCACGTTATGCGTGAACTTCCCACAAAAACCTACGAAACAAACGTTTTAGAGCTTGAAAATTACTTTCCAAAGCAAGTGTCAAAATTAAAATATCTTGAAAAACAAACAAGTTACAGCACAAAGTAGGGCTTGCTGCGAACACCCTGTATATCTTGTACGCCTCTGAGTGTTGAATGGGCAGGCAGTTTAAAGCAACCAGGAGGGATGCGATAAAGATGGCAGTGCTTAAAGGTAAGCGGAGAGCGGTCATGGCTAGAAGTTGAACTATTACAAAATTACAATACATCAGGAGGCCAGGGAATTAAAAAGCGGAATGTTTGGATCAATTACCCACGTAACCCGCAAGGGAGAGCACCGTAAAAAGGCATTGAGAAGGCTGTGGTTGATGACAACGTGTATCTTGTTCTTCTATTCTCATTTTTTTATTTTGCCTTCTGTTTATGTGCGATGCTGGGGCTGTGATTATAAATAAACGAGTGTATACATTAGCCTGTTCTTTGGGATATATAGCATTCTATTATCTGTAGAAAGAGCTTATCCACATCATTTGTAAAAGAGTTAAAAAAGGCAACTCTAGCAGATTTTGAACCCCAGAAGCCTGCGTAGGATACTAACTCGCTAGCACAGAGCCAAACATGTCTATAATATGTCCCTGTTATTAACCGACTTAGGTACAACGTGTTAGCAATTAATGTATTGAAATAAACGATTTCTTCACTGCAGTACATTTTCATTATAAATCATTTCATACAAAGTTTATATTATTTCTATCATTAGGATTTATCGCGTGCAACAAACTCGAACTATTGAAATAAAGGACAGGCACAAGAGGTCAGCTGCCATCTTGTCATGTGACAACGACGACTCAGCTCTTTTAGGTCACTGATAAAGTGTAATAAATAATGGGTCACATCCTTTAGGATAGCTTAAACCACCCTAGGCTTGATAGTCGGAATTGGTGGGTCCTAAGCCATTGATTATAATTCTTGCATAATTCACACGGCCACCATCTTTAAATGGTACAGCTGATGACCTCATAGTTTGGGCACAAAATGCGCCTCATATGTTTTTACCAAATTTCGTGAAGATCCGATGATTAGTTTGGCCGTAATTAAATGTTACGTTTTGACCCTTTGAGTGGCCACCATTATTTTTTGTTAAAGATGGCGGCAATATAAAACATGACACTGAGGTGACCTTTGCTAATGCTACCTCTGTACCAAATTTCGTTCAATTCGGTTTGATGGTGTTTCAATTGATAAGGGGTGGACAGATATACACACACACAGGCACACAAGTTTTTGGTTCTGTGTAGATCTCATAAGTCTACTTTTATTTTTTGCAAAAATCGAAAGTAGGATAAAAATTATTGCTTTGGTTCATTATACAAAATAATGTTCATTTCGACCGCATGATTAGGATGCAAAAATTTTATAACAATTTACTTTAAAATTTCGCACAGCCACCATCTTGAGTTTATGAATCCAATTAAATTAAATTTGAAGCTAGTAGATTTAATTCTGAATAAACAGTTTCACTGAGCTCGGATGATGAACTCGCGAGAAAACTCCATATACATTTTTTAACTTCACTTGGCCGCCATTTTAGTTTTGTACTTAACAGGTTTTCAAAAGTCACATAAATGAACTTAAGTTAGTGTTATCTAACACCATACAAAGATTCAGAGTGATATCAGTAACAGTTTCGGATATATAGAATGCCGGTGAAATATTTCGCGTGGCCGCCAAGTTGGATTGGTGAAAAACATTAAACTTTGAAGATCATGGTCGAGGTTGGACGAGATAGTAGTATAACTTTACCTAGTTTCATTGAAATCTCTCCAGCCGTTAAGATTTTATTAGTGGGGAGGGGTGACGCACCCACGGACAAAAAGTGATCTCATAACCCTATACTTCATATGATGAAAATAGGCTAATAAGGTGTCGATTGACACATTTATGTTTGAATTTAATTTTACAAATTTCATTTAGAATTTTACCGTGACACTTCCATAGAGAATTCCCTACTCAATATGAGACGTACAGATTTTAATTAGAGAGACTGTCTGTCAGACGGAACGTTCGTACTTGTCACTGGCCAACCGAAGTGGAGCAAGTAATTCAAAGATTTCCTTCCACATTTTTAATTGCATAGGGTAAATATGGCGTTAGCCGATCTGAGGTTTAGTAAAACTACTGCCACCAAAAAGATAAATACTGTTAAATCAGACGTTTATTCTTCACATCGGTGACAAAGCAGCGAGGTGTGTTCAATTGGGCCCCCTGGTGGTGTAGCGGCTAGTGTTCTTAGCTAACGTCCCGGAAGTCCTCAGCCTGAGAAGAGGTGAGGAAAGGTGGGTTCGATTCCTTTCTCAGCCATAGTGGTAGTGGTTTTCCGTGGTCTCCCACTTCTACTCCAGGCAAATTCAGGGATGGTACCCAACTTAAGGCCATGGCTGCAACCTACCCAAATCTTACCTCAATTACAAATACACACACTGTTACAGGCATCAAAATGGCACAGGTTTACAGTCAAATTATACACACACCCAACTACACGGGGCTACGTGACCACGATGTCACAAAGCCCTTAAATAATCAACAACAACTTATAAGTTATGGAGTAAGTTCTGAAGGTTGGGGTCAACTCACGCATAGTGCCGAGATTCCTATCCTGGATCTCCAAACGGTGTAGCGCAAATAAATAATTTATGGACACCCTGGTAGCCTCCGTGGCTGAAGCGGCAGCACGACGGCCTCTCTCCGCTGGGTCCGTGGCTCAAATCCCGGTCACTCCATGTGAGATCTGTTGGACAAAACGGAGGCAGACAGGTTTTTCTCCGAGTAGCTTACTCCGGTTTTCCCTGTCAACATTGTATTCCAGCAACACTCACCACTACCATTTCATTTCGTCTGTCATTCATTTAATCATTGTCTCAAAGGAGTGCAACAGGCTTCAGCAGCCGGCAAAGTTCATATCCTCGCCGCCAGATGCTGACCCGGTCGGTCGACTAGAAGTAGGCTGTGGATTTTCATTTCATGGACACCCTGGTAATGGGAAATAGTGTTGTGTGTTTATGTTGAAAGACTGTGGATAGGAGAGAGGAGTAGGATAGGCTATACAGTTCGACAGCCTGTACGTAGTTGCTCAAAGTGGATTGCGCAATGATGGCATGCACTGTAAACTAGATAGCATAATGCGGCTTCTCGCCTAGAGATTCCTCTCTGAATATTCTCAATCAGTTTGTGTTAATCGCTGTTCAAATGGACGCAGACAATCTCCGCACTTGAATAGTTCCTGAAGGTAACACATACGCGGATATAATCCCTTTCATGTGAACGATACCTTAAAGCCTCCATGCTGATATTCATATGACAGATCAAATTCATGGAATGCTTGAATATCTGACCTGCTATCAACAAGATTTCAATTGACTAATAATAAATATAATAATAATAAGTAACATAATTATGGACTTGATAACACAGCGTGCAAGGAGAGATTGAAGAAGATGGAATTTGCCTATAAGCTTACTCACACCCGTTATAACAAACGATCGATATCGTTCCTAGCAAAAATTAAACGCTATACAACTGTCATTAAGCCAGAGGTATTATATGGTTCTGAATGCTTAACATTGAATAAAAAATGGAAACCAAGTTGAACTAGAGAAAAACAGGAAGAAAAACAAGATGTTCAGTAAAGAACATATAGCCTACATTCTCCTAAATGCATGGGTTGAGTTATAACTCTTTGTCCTTTTCAAGGAGTATAATTGAATGTTGGTTCTAGGTTCTAGTAGATTGTTGAAATGCAACGTGCTATACGGATATTAAACATGCTAGTGCTACCTCTGTACAAAATTTCATTAGATTCGGTTTCGCCGTGTTTGAATTGATATGGTGAATCGATTTGCGCACATACATGGCTGCTATATGCACACTATTAGGCTGATGACCTTGTAGTTCTGTCAAAAGATGCTTCCCACAAGACGATATGTTGTTGCAAAATTTGGTAGAGATCAAATGATTAGATTGGTCGTAATTTGATTTAAACTTTTAACATTTGGGTGGCCGCCATTCCGTTTCCATCAAGATGGTGGCGATATAAAACATGACACTGAGGTGCCCTTTGCTAGTGCTACCTTTGTACCAAATTTCGTTCAATTCGGTTTCACCGTGTTCGAATTGATAGGGGGGACACCCATTCAGAGTACAAACACTCACACACACAGACATATAAACAGACAAACAATTTTTGGTCCTGTGTTGATCTCATAAGTCTATTTTCATTTTTTGCAAAAATCGAAAATAGGCTAATACTTCGAAATATTTTGGGTCCCCAAAAGAATAGAGAAAATTGGTGGATGAAGAGGAGAAATGAAGACCGTTACCGTCATATGCAGTAGAAGAAATTACAGTTTCAATTAAAAAAGTCCTCTTGGCACGCCGGAAGGCGGAGGTAGATTTCACCGGACAAACTTGGGGATAGGCGAAAATAGGCAGAATATGCAGGTTTTCGTAGAAGGATCAGACCTCATTTATTGCGAGAAGATATTTTATAATTGGAGCTTAATTAACTTTGTTTTTCGTCATTTTATGCTTATTTTAAACATTTTATTGTCTTATGGGAACGGTAACCTTCTTGTCATTTGGGGTCCATTTTTATACTTGTGGTCATACTGTCCTTATGCAAGGTTTCGACACTGATGTGTGACTATGTAACGGTCTGTTACTTCTTCACGCAAAATTATATCTCCCGCAGAGATTTTGGTTGGTTGCTCAGTTTATGGGCTGCGACAACGCGGTCATGTAACCCCGTGTACTTAGGGATGGCTGTATTAGTCTGTAATTCAGGTAAGGACTGCAGACGGTCAATTTCAAGCAGTAGTTCCTAATGTTGGTACCAGGTACTACCGTCAACGACACCTAGCTGTGAACTTGCTACTAGATGCCACCGCAACCAGCAACTCGCAACGAACGTTGTAACTTCCCCTCCAAAGGAAAACATACTGAGGGATTTTTAGCGCTCTTAGAAAATTCGACGACTTCGGCCGACTTTGAAACCGCGACCTTGGGCATAGACATTCAGCATGCTACCAGTTACGTCACCGAAGCCGCTTCACACTTAAGTCAGATGGAAATACTGAATCTGATCTCGTGCAAGTGCGTTGTCATGGCGACAATGAAGGCTCATCCCTCATCAATTTAGTAGTGTTGCCATGGCAGCCTCTGATAGCTCTTGGCATTTTCTTATAATTCCGAAATCATTTTTCTCATCCCTTGGCGTAATGGTGGGTCATATCAAAAATTCTTTCAGACAAATGTTTTAGGTAATTATTAGGGGAATATTGCCCAATTTGTACGGTTTTGATATTGTGCCTATTAAGAGAGATATGATTAATGTTTCCTGAAAAACCCACTTTTTCCCACCCCTTTGGTCAATGGTTGGTGCTATAAAAAAACTCTTCAAACATAAATTTTTGGGCTTTATCCGACACATAGTATGAACGTTGAACGGATTCGATATGTCACATATTAAGAGAGTTATAGCAATATTTCACTTTTTCGAAAAATGCCCCCCATTTTCACCCCCTTCGACCGATTTAGCCCAGTAACGAACTCGACCGAGATTTCATAGGTATACATATTTGGTAAAAAATTCAAAGTGATTGGTGCAAAATTACGGCAGTTATCGTGTCCACAAGAAACTGATATACATATATGTACATATATACATACATAAATTATATATACACTTTTGAACTGACGGTGGTTTTGGGGTCTGGGGGATGTGAAACGCGAAGATATGTCGAAATTTTCCGGAAGTCGATACATGGGACCCATTGCAATAGTTAGCTTTCTAATGAAATCTACCTAAAAAAGAGAAGACTAACATTTGATGGACATCTTTACAGGATGAACAGTAATCGGCTCTCGAAGAGAATGTTTGATTGCATCTCTAAATTAAGAAACACTACAGAATGGCTGGAGGAGTACGATGGGAACTGCAACAACTGAAGATCACGGATGCTATCATCTCGGACAGGGAGAAATTTCGGTGACGGGTCCATTCAGCAGATGTTACACGTTTCAAAGTCCAACGACGGCCTACGAGGGTGATGTTAGTGGAACAACGGCAAACGATTAGCCGTCGAATGAAAAAGTTCTGGGAAGAAAAGAAAAGGAAAAAATAATGTACAATTGTCTTAGATTCTAAGCGGTCTATAATTGGCCAAATTCTGTATATATATAATAATTCCTACGTGGCTTAGGCGGCAGCACGCTGGCCTCTCACCGCTGGGTTCGTGGTTCAAGTCCCGGTCACTCCATGTGAGATTTGTGGTGAACAATGCGGAGGCAGACAGTTTTTTTCTGGGTACTCGGTTTTCCCTGTCACAATTTCATTCCAGCAACATTCTCCACTATCATTTCCTTTCATCTGTCATTCATTTACTCATTGCCCCAGGGAGTGCGACAGGCTTCGGCAGCCGGCACAGTTCATATCCTCGCCGCCAGATTCCATTCCCTGACCCGGTCGGTCGACTGGAAGCAAGCTGTGGATTTTAATTATTAATAATAATATAATTAGAGTGTATTATTATTATTATTGTTAGCCTACTTTTCACATTTTGCAAAAATGAGGAAAAAGTAGACTTATGAGATCGGGCAAATGTGTGTCTGTCTGTCCCTCTGTCTGTCTGTCCTTCTGTCTGTCTGTGTGTCCCCCCTATCAACTCCTAAACGGCTGCAGCAATTGAAACAAAATTTGGTAGGTGTAAATATCTATACCTGAATATCTCACGGCCATATTTAAAAATGAAGTCAGTGCTACCAACTACTGAAAAATCACAATTGAAATTTGAGCTCCATGTTGGATATCTTGGAAGGTATGAATGGGAGCTATTTCAAAATTGGCACACGTATAGATAATAATATTGCAGTTTAATTTCCAGGAGGCCATACATGGCAGTGTTGCCAAAATGATTATAAGCCTGCTGATACGTCCAAATTTTAAATGCATATAACGTCTACACATCAATTGGATTTCAACCAAATTTCGTATGTGCTATGTGTACATAAACAGATATGACACCGTATTCTTAAGAGCCACCAGGGCTACCAACTGTTAATAAATGCTCTCAATTCTTTTTATCCAAATACCCATATATCAGAAAGTATGCAAGCCGACAGCTTTAAACTATGCACACGTATAGTACCTGGCATTCTAGATTAATTTGGAGTAACTAATATACGTCAGTGCTACCAACATGATTCTAAGCCTGCTGATAGGTCCAATTTTAAAATGCATGTAACTTCTGTACTAACTAATGGATTTCATTCAAAATTGACACAAAAATAGATCATATTATTTCAGATTATTTCTGACCAATACATGTATGTCATTGTTGCCAACATGATTTTACGCGTGCTGTTAGATCCAATGTTCAACTGCATGTAACGTCCATTCTATCCATTGGACTTCAACCAAATTTTGTATTCTGTACCTTAAGAGATGGAACTAAGAGTATATTCAGTCACCAGGGCTGCCAACTGTAGTTCTCTATTAGGCTACATTATGCCAGGTATACAGTATTTCGAACTAATTAGAAATTTCGTTATTACCAACTTATTTTCATCATTATTCTAGACAGATCCATATAGATTAATCATTGGATTGGATCTTACATTTTAAGAAAAGTAGGCTCTTTATTTCGTCACGGAACTTCTTGTTGTTATTTTTCTTCTGTAGATTTTGACCTACTGTGAACCGCGGCAAACAATCGGCCAATTATTCTCCTCCCAGAGTTTCTGCACATGGCTGTTAGGTCTTCTCCTTCTGTATTCAGACCAGACGACATTGGTATATCCAAAACCTTTGATTTTATCGTCCTTCCCACGAAATCCTGTTCATTGTTAATATTATTATTACTATTATTTTATTATTATCATCATTAGAGCCTATCGAAAGTCAGCGATAGTTTAGTATTTCCCCTTGATAACCATAAACTGGAAATATAAGTGATACAAGCCGTATTTTCAGAGTTGCCTAATTCTATTAATTAACGCTTTCCAATCGGTCAACACAAGTAGGATCTGAGGATGAGCGCTTGACGTTTGAAACATGTCATCCAATTGTGTACATAGAAGCGTGTTACTTTGTAATAACTTCTCGTTTCTTTCAGTTTACGGTACTTAGACTACAGTAAATACTTGTAATTTGGTACAATTTATGTTGAACGACTGGAAAGGTTTCTTTAATATATTACATTGGACATTTCCAGGAATTAAATATTTACATTCAACGCCTGCGTTTTGTGTTTAATTGAGTCGTGTTTCTAGGAATATAAGAAATGAGAAATATGAATATCAACAGCTCGTTTGATTTATTACAAGACGTCAACGCGAGTGGGCGCAATTTGATTTTGTGGGGAATTACAATTAATTTTCTTGAGAGTGAAATAAAATATAAGAATTATTTATACAATTCATTAATTGTAAATTATGCAACGAGCCTATAATGGCAATAATTATATGTTTTAACATAAATATTCATAAATATCTGTTGAGATTCAGTCAGTTGAATTTTGTGATCGGAGTGCAAGCGCTGGGTTTGATATATCTGTTTTCCAAGTTCTCTGACCGACCGACGCATGAGCTCTGTGTACATCGCAATGCCATACATATTCTTTGATGCCATATGTTCACAGCCTGCCGATGTGCACCAGCATTCAGTCAAACTGTCACCGAAGTCGTTTGAAAGCAATGCGCTGTACAGAAATTGGTGTTGGGGATATTAAGGTACAGTACTACTTCTGGTCTCATATTCGCCTGTTTATTTACGCGAACATATGGACGGTGCACTTTCCATGTCGGTAATAATAATATCGTATGGTGTCGGGTGCCGGGTGCAAGCTTTCTAATTTGACACCCAGAGGGTTGCTTGCATGTTGAATTTCGTTGTTCCTTGAATCACTATGAAAGTCAAGGAGGTTAGATATCTAATCTCCTTGAACACTATGGCGCTTTCTAGTAGAGAAATGAGGGACTTTGTGTTGGCGGAAATTTTCGAGATTAATTTTGCCATTATGAACACAGCCTACTGAATTCAAATGGGTTCTTTGACATGCCAACATCGTATGACATGCATGTCGAATTTTAGCCGCTTTTCTAAAATCACTTACCACGACCAGGAACGAACTTGCAATCTTGGGGTTGGTAGACCGACACGCTATCCACTCACCCACCGTGGCAAGCTTCCATGTCGGTAATTTATATAAACATGTTGGATTTTGAGCGCATGCGCGAAGGTATCCTTACCTAATTGGTCAATGAATGAGCTCTGATTGGTTGGGGAAACTGCATCATAATGAAAACTGGTACTATAATAAGCCTCATTATCATACAGTTTTCTGACACGTAGAAAACACGCTTGTTTGTGTTACTTGGGATTTATTAAATGTTTAAATACCTGGCGTATTATATTTCAGGCACTACGTGGTTGATTGTAATTGCCCACCCAATCTAATTGAGTACAATCGTGTTGACCAACTGAAAAGTTTTTAATAATAGATTACTTAGGCCACACTGAAAAAAATTGAAATAATATCCAACAAGAAGTTCCGTGAAGAACTATACAGCCTACTTTTCATGCCAATGATTATTCTACAGAATATGAACCTATCTAGAATAATGACGAAATTAAGTTGCTAATATCGAAATTTCCAATTAGTTCGAAATACTGTATACCTGGCATAATGTATCCTAATAGAGCACTACAGTTGGCAGCCCTGATGACTGAATATATTCTTAGTTCCGTCTCTTACGGTACTAAATACAAAATTTGGTTGAAGTCCACTGGATAGCATGGACGTTACATGCAGTTAAACATTGGATCTAACAGCGCGCGTAAAATCATGTTGGCAACAATGTCATGCATGTATTGGTCAGAAATAATCTGAAATAATATGATCTATTGTTGTGCCAATTTTGAATGAAATCCATTAGTTAGTATAGAAGTTACATGCATTTTAAAATTGGACCTATCAGCAGGCTTAGAATCATGTTGGCAGCACTGACGTATATTAGTTACTCCAAATTCGTCTAGAATGCCAGGTACTATACGTGTGCAAAGTTTAGAGCTATTGGCTTGCATACTTTCTGATATATTGATATTAGGGTAACAAAAATAGGGACAGCACATATTAACAGTTGGCAGCCCTGGTTGCTCCTTAGAATACGCATAGTCATATCTGTTATGGTACACATAGCACATACGAAATTTGGTTGAAATCCAAATGATAGTATGGAAGTTACATGTATTTAAATTTGGACCTGTCAGCAGGCTTAGAATCATGTTGGTAGCACTGACGTATGTAAGTTACTCCAAATTAATATAGAATGTCAGGTACTATACGTGTGCATAGTTTAAAGCTGTCGGCTTGCATACTTTCTGATATATTGGTATTTGGATAAAATAAATTAGGAGCATTTATTAACAGTTGGCAGCCCTGTTGGGTCTTAAGAATACGCTCAGTCATATCTGGTTATGTACACATACAACATACGAAATTTGGTTGAATTCCGCTTGATAGTGTAGAAGTTATATGCATTTAAAAATTGGACCTATCAGGAGGCTTGTAATCATTTTGGCAACACTGCCATGTTTGGCCTCCTGGAAATTAAACTGAAATATTATGGTCTGTACGTGTGCCAATTTTGAAATAGCTCCCATTCATACTTTCCAAGATATCTAACATGGAGCTCAAATTTCAATTGCGATTTTTTAGCAGTTGGTAGCACTGACATCATTTTCAAATATGGCCGTGAGATATTCAGGTATAGATCTTTACTCCTACCAAATTTTGTTTCGATTACTGCAGCCGTTTAGGAGTTGATAGGGGGGGACACACACACAGCCAGACAGACAGACAGAAGGACAGACAGACAGACAGACAGACAGACGGACAGACAGACAGACAGACAGACAGACAGACACACATTTGCCCGATCTCATAAGTCTACTTTTTCCTCATTTTTGCAAAATGTGAAAAGTAGGCTAAAAATATACATTACTCTAAAAAATTCCCCTAGACACAAAATTGTGGCATCCATGACGTCATGGACGACAGTAAAGCTCTAAACGATGCATGTTGGTTGGTTCCTCAGTTTAGGGGTTGCGACAACGCGGTCATGTAGCCCCGTGTTCTTTGGGTGTGTGTAGAATCTTGCTGATAACTGGTGTCAATTGTGATGGCTGTATTAGGGTGTGTGATTCAGGTAAGGACTGCAGACGAACACTACTTTTGCTACTAAATGCTGCCGTCAACGACACCTAGCTGTGAACTTGGCTAATAGATGCCACCGCAACTGGTGACTGGTGGCGAACTTTGGAACTAATAGAGCGTTAATCAAATCTAACCTACAAATTTAGTTTCACACAATTGCAGTTAGTGGAAGTTTCCTCTACATGCCATAATTCTATGGCCGGCTTTACTTCCCCTCCGAAGGAAGGCATACTGAGGGATTTTTGACGCTCGACAAAATCCAACGACTTCGGGCGGGCTTGAACTTGCGATCTTGGTGGATAGGAGCTCACCATGCTACCAACTACGCCACCGAAGCCGGCTAGGCATAGGCCTATATGTTGATTCTATGTTTTAATAAGACCTTACATACAAACACAATCCAAAACTGGGGATTACGCGCCAGACCCCCCACCCCGCCTCCCCCTCCCCTTGCTTTTATGACGACGAGCAGTCATTTTAGACCTGACAGTCGCCTAACCTAGTAGTGCCTAATAGTTTCGTCCAGACAGTCGTCTAACCTAGTAGCGACGAATGGTTTCGTCCAGACAGACGTCTCACCTAGTACTGACGAATGGTTTCGTCCAGACAGACGTCAAACCTAGTAGCGGCCAATAGTTTTAGTCCAGACAATCGTCTAACCTAGTAGTGACCAATGGCTTTTTCTTACCATGGCTTTTGAAGAGTACAGTAGAACATTTGAATTAAAATGAAAACTTGACTTGCTTGACTTATTCCCTTCCGCTCCTATCTGATTCTCTTTGCTGTCAAGTTCATCACTTCCCTCCAAGTCTTTCAAGCTTTAATGGCCACCTCTTCGATAGTACGTTTCCAGGTCTTTCTTGGTCTTCCTCGTCGCCGAGCCCTTGACGGTTCCAGTACAGAACTCCCCTTTCCGCAGATTATGCCTAATCCAGCCCCATTTCCACCGTTTAATTTGGACTTCTCGAGGTTGTTGGTTTGCCCTTTGCCACAGCTCTTCGTTTGGGATTATGTCTGTCCATCGTATAAATTTAAAACTAATATACGAATATTCACAACTCACCACAACACCTTACACTTGAACACATGTGACTACATCGGCATGTAACGACGCACTTCCTAAAACCTAATATATCTGACCATTATGTCAGCAATTCAAGCCACACCATCAATCAAACGAACATCAACGTCCCACGTCATCGACTACTTATTGCAGAATATACTTGAACCGAAATAATAGCCTGCTTCTAATATTTCAACAGACAACTCATCCATGGTCGGGTATTTATCTAAGAACTCTAGTTATAATAATTTTGTATTATGTTATACTTAAGAAGGATTCGAATTTATAAACTAAATTCTAATATTAATTGCTTACCTGACTCGCCACATAGAGAGTAATTGTTATCTAAAACTTAATGATCCCTCTAAAATCTATACAGAAACCGGACAGCAGTTATTTGAGCCGAAGGACATGAGAAAGACGCTGGTATTCAGGAAGGTGTCAGGCAAGGTTGCAACTTATCACCCATACGTTTCAATATATACATTGAACACGCATTGAAGGAGAAATAATTTCAACTCTGAGATTTTCTGATGACATCGTCATCTTAGCCGACGCACCAGAGGATCTGGTATTGATTCTGTCTTGAGGAAAGAATTCATGATGAAAATTGATAAATGTAAAACAAAAACATTGGAATGTAGCCGAAAGAAATCAGAAACCCCTATGGACGTCAAATTGGCAGGTGAAAAGGTAAAGGAAGTATGAGACTTCTGTTACTTAGGAAGCAAAATTACCAGTGATGGACGAAGCAAAGAGGATATAAAAGTAGGTTAGCACAGGCAAGGAAAACATTTCTACAGGAATGGAATCTGTTGACATCAAAAATAGATTAAGGTATTACAAAGTTATTTTTAAAGCCAATGTCGAGAGCGTGGCACTCCATGGAAGTGAAACTTAGACTGTTGGAGCAGCAGAAAAAAGCAGAATTGAAGTGTTTGAAATGTGGTGTTACAGGAGAATGATGAAGATCAGATGGGTAGATAGGGTTACAAAATGAAGAGGTATTAAGACGATAGGGAGAGGAGATATGTTTCTTGCGATTGCTAATAAAGAGAGGAGATAGGTTGGTGAGACACATACTAAGACAGCCAGGAATAGTAAAGTTAGTTATGGAAGGAAGGGTCGAGGATATGACCTGTAGGGTTCAAGGTTAGAATATGTTAAACAGATTCCGTCGGATGTAGGATGTGGTAGCTATGAAGAGATGAAAATATTAGCTCAGGTCAGAGAAGCATGGACAGCTGCATTAAACCAGTCTAAAGACTGAAAACTCAATCAACAGCACTGATCCCGCATGTTGTTTATGAATTAATGTTATTTATTTCATGTATTGTAAGTCTGTGTTTAGTCATTAAAATCCAAGTTGTGATGTTTAGAAGTATAATTTGATGTGTTATAAACTTAACGGTTAGTGACTGCATGAACTCCGAGCCCCACCAACTGTTTCCAAATGGAGTAATAAATCTATAGGGGGTATAGACTGACTCGTACGATTTATGTCCCCGGTTCGAATCCCGCCTGGGTGCAGATATGAATTAGATGTCACCACAGTTTACTAGCTCGTATATCACATTCCAGATTACGTGTTTGGTTCGTAATAATATATTATTTAATTTATGTAACAAAACTCGGTGTACATAGATATGAAACAAATGATCGCGTAACTTATACAGGTGTTTCAAAACGTTTTACCTTCTTTTTAAACCATGTCTAGTGGGAAAATAGCAGTCCAAATCTGATTTCACAATAGTACATTATGCAACGAGCCTATAATGGCAATAATTAAGACACGAGTATATTTATAAAACTAGCGAAGCGTGTTATATAATTTCCATACGAGTGTCTTAATTACCATTATAGGCAAGTTGCTTACGACTGTTTATGTTCGACGAAAATTATTATTTTATTATATGTTCTAACATAAATATTCATAAATATCTGTCGAGATTCTGTCACTAGACTTAAGTGAAGAGCGCATGCGCTGGATTCCCATTAAGGATCAAAGTCCTTCCTAAGCTTTGTTCATTTTCTTGGGAATTGTGTGGGCTCAGCATTTGCTCTCTACACTATAACAAATTCGAAAGCTTTAAAACATTGGTATATTGGCTTTCACGGCCAGTGAATTAAAACTCAGCAATTCTTCTAGGTTTGTGCCGTGTCTTGTGTGGGATTTCGCCTAGGACACCAAGTTGGCTCATCGGCGGGCTCTTGGTGTCCCCGCCCGGACCCCCACTGGAGTAGCGAACTGCGCGCCACCTCCCTTTATATAAGGTGCAACCGCACCTCTTGACTGCGAGAACTAAAAGCTCAAGCAGCCTCAACCTCCCTATGAAGGCTTCCAAAAAGATGGTATATTGGCTTTCACGGCCAGTGAATTAAAACTCAGCAATTCTTCTAGGTTTGTGCCATGCTTGAGCTTTTAGTTCTCGCAGTCTAGAGGTGCAGTTGCACCTTATATAAAGGGAGGTGGCGCGCAGTTCGCTACTCCAGTGGGGGTCCGGGCGGGGACACCAAGAGCCCGCCGATGAGCCAACTTGGTGTCCTAGGCGAAACCCCACACAAGACACGGCACAAACCTAGAAGAATTGCTGAGCTTTGAAACATTGTTTATCCTGAACTAGTACCAACAGATAGCGCTCAGATACTATGTGGGACCATTTTGTTATTTTGGTCAAATAACACAACAATAGGCTGTTACAAACGCTTTAAAATTAAAAAATATATCGTATTATCAACTAGTTATTCTTCAAATTCGATGCGTATAGAATGTCAATGGAAGGTAAATCAAAGGAGTCCCTAATAGAACAGTCATGACATCTGACGGAAATGTTTGGCACAAGAAATCCCCTTTCTGAATAGAGCTGGCTTATTTACTTCCGTGCATCTAGTGGCATACGTATGCTTCCTCCAAGACGATCCGGTGTGTTGATGTCAACAACAATATTCTTTACTGTATCATTGTTGAGATCATTGCCCTATTTTATGGGACGGTGTGAATAGCCGACATGATTATAGTTTTCAGAAGTATTTTAATAATATTATGCATTTTCAAGAAATATGAGCATCGAAAGTCTTTTTTCTTCACTGAACTGGAGACTTGATTTTGTTTCACCGTGTGTGTAAACGCTGGAGTAAGTAGCCGTGTTGACCCATGTAGGCTATAGTTATTACTCTCTTCTCGTTAGCGAGCGGCTATTCAAACACGTTAGGAAGCTACAGGCTCCGTCAATAACCATTGTTCCCTGCCGACCAAAAGCTGATGGTTCCTGACCAATATCATGCTTTCTCTGTCTCTCCACGTTAAGTCCAGAGTCTAATCCTGGCGGCTTGCTTACGTCCCAAGTCTCCAGTATTTCGCAGTTGCACGTAGTTCTGTCCAGTCTTGCTGCTTACTCTCAGTGGCTACGATGGAGAGTTGACAACACTATGCCTCGAACTGGGAAAGCCTTCGCTCCCCCAGCTAGGTTTCAAAGGCGAGCCGCTCGTTAACGAGGAAAGTGAGAAAGTCTTGTATATTGAGCCCAATAATTAATAAGCAATCCTGAATAAAATAGAGAGGTGGAAGCAGCTCATTTTGTGTCTAATAGTGTTGGTTCGTTCCTCAGTTTAGGGGCTGCGAATACGCGGTGATATAGCCCCGTGTACCTTGGGTGTGTGTAGAATCTGTCTGGTAACTGGTGTTAATTGTGATGGCCATATTACAGTGTGTTACCTGTTTATAATTCAAGTAAGGACTTCAGACATTCAATTTTCAAGTAGTTCATACTTTTGCTACCAAACGCCACCGTCAACGACAACTAGTTCTGAACTTTGTTGCTAGATGCCACCGCAGTCGGATCCTGGAAACGAACGTTGGAACCTAAGATCGTTAGTTAAATCTACCCTATAATTTAGTTTCACACAAGTGTAATTAGTGGAAGGTTCTTTTACATGCAATAAATCTATGACATGGGACCGCCGGCTTATCTTCCCCTCCGAAGGAAGGCATACTGAGGGATTTTTAACGCTATTATAAAAATCCGACAACTTCGCCCGGGTTCGAACCCGCGAATTTGGGTATAGAAGCTCAGCATGCTACCAACTACGCCATCGAAGCCGCTAGTGTCTAGAAGTGTTTGGAAGATAATTATATCGGATGAAACACATTCATACAGCTCAGTAATTTGGGCTGCCCATAGCAATAGGAGGTTCAGAAGAGCAGAGCTGCAGTCTAAACTATTGATGTATCGATAATGCTCTACACGCAAAAGCTGCAAATTCAGTCATTCGAAGCTTTTAGAAGACTTTTTTCGCTGCATATCTCAAGCAGAGACGTTGTCGTTACATCAGTGGATTAAGACTGTAAATCTGCTCTTCCTACGTCGTATTACCATGGGTACACCATTTTACTGTGCTGTCTGTATGTATTACAACTTGAACAAAAACTACACCACCCACATGGGGAGGTGGTACCTTTTTTCACACGTAATTCTGAAAGTTGAATGAAGATTAATGCAGACGTATAGCTGCCATTCTGCTTTGCCAAAGCTCCTCCTATGGCTGTTAGCAACCCAACTTACTGAGCTAATGTAGGTGTTACACACTGAACAAACCTACACTTCGTACATTGCGGTGGTCTTGTTTCGTACGTAATTCTAAAAGTTGGATAATGAACAATGCAGCCATACGAGTATAGCTGTCATTTCAATTGAAACTACTTGACGCACATCCCCTGCGTTCTAAGATGAATACAATGGTTAAGCGTCAAATTCCGGTATAATATGCCAAGCAGTATGAAGGTTGGTTCAACACTGCAGGTTTCTTTTTTAAATAAGGAAGATTTCAGTTTACTCATGCAGCTAATCTGATAGTCGAACTCATTTTGATGAGCCTCGTGGCTTCGTAATGCCAAGCGGCTGGAAAATGATTCAATTTGTCGCATGAATTCGAGCGAACGTGTCCATAAAATGGCAACAATGTTGTTTCTGTTGCATGCTTCATAAACTCTCACAAATGATTGTAATTGATTACATCGAAATATTTGGTCAGGGATGATGCTCCTTCTAGCGCCAAATAATGGAAGTGTGCCATTTGGCAAGGTTTGTCGCACCTCTCCCAGGGGGTGAGAATAAATAACTAGGGAACATTGATCAATGAAATCGGCAGAGCGCTCGGGAGTACTCGGAAAATGCTTCTCTCGCCTCTGCTTTTTCCAGAACGTTGGGCACATGCACCGACCGAGATTTGAACTTGAGATTTTACGGAGAATGGGGGCGTGGTGGCACAGCGGTCAAGCTGTTAGCCTCTCACCACGACAGACTGGGTTCGATTCCCGGTCAATGGATGTCAGATTTTCAAAGTGAAATGTCACGTCCTGTGCTTCGGATTCCACGTAAAGAAAGGAGGTCTCGTGGCTTATGATCTCACGATTAACGGTCAGGTAAAACTACAATCTTCCTTCTTTTTCTACGTTGAATGATCAACGTCTAGCCATCTGAGTCACGTAGAGACCTTGCTGATAAGATATGGGGGATTTGAATTTTAGACGGATTACATGACTTGTTTCGCTTGTCAAGCGAGCATCGTCAGATCTAAATATTCAAGACTAACCTACAGTGACATCCACAGACAGTCACTGCCCTACAAGAACAAAATAAAAATAAAAGTCTCAAAATTTAATAAGTGTGGTAAATATCACTGACAAATATATATTTTTCTTAATACTAAGGAGATACAATAAAAAGAAAAAAAGAGATCTGATCCCTCAAAAAATAAGGGTGTCTGGAATGATAAGACAAGGGCCAATTAAGGCGGTAAAATGATGGACACCCTAATAACGTCGGGGTTGGAAAAGAATAATATTTCACCAAGGGAGGTCGATAGGAAAGATGAAGGAATGGAGCCTGACATAAGTGAGATTATTACAAGCTCTTGCTCAGTTAGATTATGCGGGGTAACTATATCACACACTTTTCTAAAAGAAAATGCATTATTAATACTATTCACTGATAATGTGGGAATTTCGGATCACGCAATTCGACCGTCTCACGGTCATCATCAGATCATGATCACTAGGGTTGGAATTTAAACTACAGTATCGTACAAATATTTAGAAATATGTTTTGCTAGACTTTGTATAACTTGTCTTGTATAAGTTAGTATTTCTAATTCGCAACGAAGCTCGTTATTTGAAAAGGTTAATAAGTCCAGAAGATTTCAAACCTTAAGTCAATTACATTTCATTGTACCGGCTTCGGCCCCATTGTGGCTCTCCTCAGCGCAAATAATAATACGAATAGAAAAGCAAGACTTACAGTAAATGAAAAATTTTACCTTAAAAGAAGATTGTTCTAAAAATAATCGCTCAAAAGCTAAAAAAAAACACATACACTAAAATTTAAAAAAACAGATTGTTACAAAAATATGTTAAATGCGAAATAAATAAATCTTGATATAAAACCAGCTTGAAGAAGGAACAGTGATATGGATATTATGTAGACAAAAATTTTAGGTTAAGATTGAATTAGTCAGAATGGGTATATTCATGTACAAATGTGAAGAAGCTGTGGAATGATAGCCTATCGTTGAGATAAATATTCCTGTTGAGGTATAAATTACGTATAGACAACTAGGTCGATTTTTTCTTAATAACAATCTATTATCAAAGAGAAGAAAACATATCTACAATGGCATTACATATGCCAGTTGCAAGTACCGATGGTAGATGTCGCATTAAACTACCCTTGGTCCCCCACATCCTCCCCACGCTGGTCGATTTCAAGAGGAATCACCAGTTGCACCGGTCGGCTGACTCTAGAACCATCGGGGAGACGCAGGATGACTGTCCTCACTCGTCCATCTCATCCTTTCAGTATTTCGTCAACTCAGGCTCTCTTCCACATATGCCTAGGCAGGACGTATTCTTGTAAGAGGGCAAGGTCTCCAACTCGCAGTTTCGGGTATTTACCAGCAGGACACTTAATCTCGTGGTAACTCCGCAGTTGCAGGAGGTATTCCCTCTTCCACCTTCGCCAGAATTCTTCAGATATGTTCATCTTTAATCGAAATTCTTTGAACAGATCTCTTCTTCCACCAGGCTCAGGTCCATTTGGAAGGGTCGTGAATCTCTCTCCGTTCAGAAAGTGAGAAGGTGTAAGAGCTTCAAGGTTGCTCCCGTCTTGCACAATGGGACGTGAATTCAGGACGGCTTCAATACTGATCAGTACAGTGTTGAGTCCTTCTTCATCGACCTGCGATCGACCGAGTACCTTTCTGAGACAGCGTTTGGCGGAACCGATCATCCTTTCCCACCACGGGTAGTTGAATTCGACATCTACCATCGGTCCCCCACAATTCCAATGTGTACAATAAAAAGTACAAATTAATATTGACTGATTTGTAATCTTCAGGACTTATAATACATCATCAATAAGGAACAGGGCTATCACGGTCATTTTCATGTCGTACTGAAAAAGTTAGTATACTCTATGATGTTGTTCCCCCAATTATGTGGGGGAAATGTAAGACACTCTAATAACACCGGGGTCGATTGGAAAGATGATGGAAGTGGAAGCTATGCTTTAACCCATATAGTGCCACGGGGCCGATATAGACTAATGGACGAGGGAGTGTCTGCTAAAAATGCCACTGGCCGATCTAACGTCCCCGTTTTTCAAAACTTTAGTGTAATTTTCAGACACGCAGCACTATCACTGCTGTAGCCAAAGCAACGTGGGAATCATTCTCTCTCTGAATATATCGATTGTTTAACTTCCGTGAATACTGTAACTGGATTTATAATGAGTATTCTTTGAAAATGCTGCAGTTAGCTGGCTTTCCGCGTGTGTTATATTTAGATGTCGTGTATGCTTATGATTTTGCTAGAGCTAATTAGGATATGCGGTGTATTTCACAAAATGTACTATTTAGATGGTTGGTGGTTGGTTCCTGAGTTCAGGGACTGTGACAAGGCGGTCATGTAGCCCCGTGTACTTTGAGTGTGTGTAGAATCTGTCTGATAACCGGTGTTAATTGAGATGACTGTATTAGTGTGTGTTATCTGTTTTTAATTCAAGTAGGGACTGCAGACAGTAATTTCAAGTAGTTCCTCCTTTTGCTACCAAATGCTACCGTCCACGATACCTAGCTTACGGACTTGCCTACCAGATGGCTTCGCAGTCAGCACCTGGCGACGAACGTTGGAACTAATAGAGCGTTGTCAATTCTAACCTGAAAATTTAGCTTCACACAAGAGTAGTTAGTGGAAAGGTTCTTTTACATGCCATAAATCTATGACATTGGACCGCTGGCTTTACTTCCCCTCCGAAGGAAGACATACTGAAGGATTTTTAACGCTCTTAAAAATACGACGACTTCGGCATAGCAGCTCAGCATGCTACCAACTACGCCACCAAAGCGGGTTATTATTTAGATTGTGTAGGCTGTCGAAATTAATGAATTAATGAATTTAATGAATTAAAAACAGATATATTTTTAAAGAATTTTCTTAATTGCACAAATGGGAGAAAGTATTAACTTTTTAGCATCTAGTACGTTGACAATATGTTTATCTGCTACAGAAAAATATCAACATTCCATCTTTAACAAGAAGTTCCGTGAAGAACTATACAGCCTACTTTTCATGCCAATGATTATTCTACAGAATATGAACCTATCTAGAATAATGACGAAATTAAGTTGCTAATATCGAAATTTCCAATTAGTTCGAAATACTGTATACCTGGCATAATGTATCCTAATAGAGCACTACAGTTGGCAGCCCTGATGACTGAATATATTCTTAGTTCCGTCTCTTAAGGTACAAAATACAAAATTTGGTTGAAGTCCAATGAATAGCATGGACGTTACATGCAGTTAAACATTGGATTTAACAGCGCGCGTAAAATCATGTTGGCAACAATGTCATGCATGTATTGGTCAGAAATAATCTGAAATAATATGATCTATTGTTGTGCCAATTTTGAATGAAATCCATTAGTTAGTATAGAAGTTACATGCATTTTAAAATTGGACCTATCAGCAGGCTTAAAATCATGATGGCAGCACTGACGTATATTAGTTACTCCAAATTCGTCTAGAATGCCAGGTACTATACGTGTGCAAAGTTTAGAGCTATTGGCTTGCATACTTTCTGATATATTGATATTAGGGTAACAATAATAGGGACAGCACATATTAACAGTTGGCAGCACTGGTTGCTCCTTAGAATACGCATAGTCATATCTGTTATGGTACACATAGCACATACGAAATTTGGTTGAAATCCAAATGATAGTATGGAAGTTACATGTATTTAAAGTTGGACCTGTCAGCAGGCTTAGAATCATGTTGGTAGCACTGACGTATATAAGTTACTCCAAATTAATATAGAATGTCAGGTACTATACGTGTGCATAGTTTAAAGCTGTCGGCTTGCATGCTTTCTGATATATTGGTATTTGGAAAAAAAAATAGGAGCATTTATTAACAGTTGGCAGCCCTGGTAGGTCTTAAGAATACGCTCAGTCATATCTGGTTATGTACACATACAATATACGTAATTTGGTTGAATTCCAATTGATAGTATAGAAGTTATATGCATTTAAAAATTGGACCTATCAGGAGGCTTATAATCATTTTGGCAACACTGCCATGTTTAGCCTCCTGGAAATTTAACTGAAATATTATGATCTGTACGTGTGCCAATTTTGAAATCGCTCCCATTCATACTTTCCAAGATATCCAACATGGAGCTCAAATTTCAATTGCGATTTTTTAGCAGTTGGTAGCACTGACATCATTTTCAAATATGGCCGTGATATATTCAGGTATAGATCTTTACTCCTACCAAATTTTGTTTCGATTGCTGCAGCTGTTTAGGAGTTGATAGGGGGGGACACACACACAGCCAGACAGACAGTCAGAAGGACTGACAGACAGACAGACAGACAGACAGACAGACACACAGACACACATTTGCCCGATCTCATAAGTCTACTTTTTCCTCATTTTTGCAAAATGTGAAAAGTAGGCTAAAATATAGGTAGGAGATAATTTTAATCAAACAGTTGTGAATTCACTAAACTTGGCTTGGATTTGTTTGCATAACCGCTGATTAATTGCTTGGCATCAAAAAGGTTAATGAGCTTTAGCCCCGTGGTCGCCAACCCAACCCACATCCCACTGGGCGTGAGCCCCTGAGAGTCTTGGAGTTACTGTTTTAAACAATGTGCATACAGCAGACTCTCAGACTGTGCAAGTGAAGTCAAGCAGAAGCCAGTCGACATGCAGATGAAGTTAATGCCGAACCATTTGCAAGACGGGAGAAGATGGTATCTCGCGGGCTATCGCGTGGCAGTGCGCAATGGGTTGGAATATCAAGCCGTGAACTTGTGTAAGACCGTCACCACACCTAATTAGGCTGCAACTACATTGAAACACATGGGAGAAAGGAGAAAGGAGGGACGGAGTGATAGGACTCATTAGTGCTGCTAGATTCCACTTCAAAACATCAACAGTTCCACACGTAATGCTATTATGCATGGTTGACGGTGATATATGGCATTCGCCCCCACATTATTAGCCCGCAATAGTTACACACACCGCTACCTGTACTAAAGTTACATCGGATATCAGACACTGGCAATTACACGAGGTTGACGATTAAAATGTTGTTAGGCCAAAAATAGACCAGCAACAAAAACAACTATACAGATTGCAATCAGGGATAAAAATAAGCGGATACTTTTGCCTTGGATGTAAGATGTGGTACTACTCGGATCCAATTTCTCTGAAATTGCGGGGTGAGGTGATGCGGAGGCGGTAAGAGAAGGGCCTGTCAACAGCCCGCCATGTTATCTGGAATTCGTGTCTATTGCAATACTGCTAAAATAGGGCCATTGCCTAAACCACTGTGGTGTTGCGAATCGGTGAATGAGTCACCGACTAATGTCACACATCAAAAAAAGTTTTGCATCACCTCGGTTCCCAGATCTCCGGCATATAGACGTTGACTGTGTATATTGTATCAAAGATACAGTCCCTTTGACTGTTCATAGATGTCACTAAAACTGCTCAAAGATGTAAACAACCATGCATGAGCAGGGCCTATTAGACGAAGGGGGTACGACAGCCGATCAGTTCCAGTCATTCCACCAGGACGAAGGTACGCTGCTCATGTTGTCTGTAGTTCTACCATGCCTAGAAGGTCAATACCGCAGTTCGATCGCGTCCGCATTGTTACTTTGTGTCAAGAAGGGCTCTCAACAAGGGAAGTTTCCAGGCGTCTCAGAGTGAACCAAAGCGATGTTGTTCGGACATGGAGGAGGTACAGAGATACAGGAACTGTCGATGACAGGCCTCGCTCAGGCCGCCCAAGGGCTACTACTGTAGTGGATGACCGCTACTTACGGATTGCCGCTCGGAGGAACCCTGGCAGCAATGCCACCATGTTGAATAATGCGTTTCGTTCAGCCACAGGACGTCGTGTTTCAACTCAAACTGTGCGCAATAGGCTGCATGATGCGCAACTTCACTCCCGACGTCCATGGCGAGGTCCAGCTTTGCAACCCCGACACCATGCAGCGCGGTACAGATGGGCCCAACAACATGCTGAATGGACCCCACAGAATTGGCATCACGTTCTCTTCACCGATGAGTGTCGCATATGCCTTCAACCAGACAATCGTCGGAGACGTGTTTGGAGGCACCCTGGTCAGGCTGAACGTCTTAGACACACTGTCCAGCGAGTGCAGCAAGGTGGTGGTTCCCTGATGTTTTGGGGTGGCATTATGTGGGGCCGACGTACGCCACTGGTGGTCATGGAAGGCTCCGAAACGGCTTTACGATACCTGAATGACATCCTCCGACCCATAGTGCAACCATATCGGCAGAATATTGGAGAGGCATTTGTCTTCATGGACGACAATTCTCGACCTCATCGTGCACATCTTGTGAATGCGTTCCTTCAAGATAACGACATCGCTCGACTACAGTGGCCAGCATGTTCGCCAGACATGAACCCTATCGAACATGCCTGGGATATGTTGAAAAGGGCTGTTTATGGGCGTCTTGACCCACCAACCACTCTGAGAGATTTACGCCGAATTGTCGTTGAGGAGTGGGACAATTTGGACCAACAGTGTCTTGATGAACTTGTGGATAGTATGCCACGACGAATACAGGCATGCATCAATGCAAGAGGACGTGCTACTGGGTATTAGAGGTAGTGGTGTGTACTGCAATCTGGACCACAAATGCTGAAAGTCTAGCTGTATGATGGTACAACATGCAATGTGTGGGTCTCATGAGCAATAAAACGAGCTGAAATGTTGTTTGTGTTGATCTCTATTCCCTTTGTATTTAAAGGTTCCGGAACTCTTGGAACCGAGGTGATGCAAAACTTTTTTTGATGTGTGTATTTGGTTCTGCTACTACGCACGGGCCGGGAACCCTACACATCACTCGTCAACGTCGGCGATCAACATTCCTCTCAGCTTGGACTGGAGCATATAGCTATGTGGAGATGAAACGATTAACTCATGACAGGGAGACCTGAAGAATTGCGGCAGACTAGGCAAAAGATTGAATACTCAAACAACTGGTACACACAAAACCGGTAAAAAATTAGAATACTATCGAAATCAGCTTTATATTTTAAGTACGAGTATATATATTTTTCGTAATTGATTATTGACTCTTTTAGAGGCTTTGCGATATGGTGGTCATTAAGCTCCGTGTATGTGGGTATGTGTAGAATTTGTCTGATAACCTGTGTCACTGTGATGTCTGTAGTAGTGTGTGTATTTGTAATTGAAGTAGGATTTAAGATGGAGTCCAAAACAGAGGTGCACCTTGGTGAGGGGCAAGCAGCTTGATCACTGCATCATAAGCATCATATTATTAAACAGGAAGACGTCCAGTTTAAAATCTTGCATGGAATTTCACTCAAGAATTCATTTTCTGGATTTATACCAAATACATATTGAAAATATGCTTAACTTGTGTTTGTAGCTATTTTATTTTCCATATTGTTACGTGCCACCCCCTAGTGACACTTTTGTTAACTGGATTACGGTGGGTTGAAGCACAACATAGATTGTTCCTTTAAAGAAATAATTAATTTTATTGTGGCCACAAAGATACACTACCCATCAGCAAATACAAGCAATTGGAACCTTACTCCAGTTTCCTCAAGTCTCTTGCTTATGGAGAGCCCTTGCCCTCTTTCAGTTGTCAACAGTTAATCTTCTCGCTAATGAGTCTGGTGGCCTTGACAGAACTACATGCAACTCTCCCCTATGTACACAAATTACAGATACTTACGAAAACACAGGCAGTCCCCTGTATGCTTCTCACTTCCTCGCTGTCAAGAGAAACGGCTTCACTAGGGGTTTCTCAAGTCACCACACTTCTGTCGCTCACGATAAACGCCCGCACTAGCTCGTAAAACACAACAACACTGCTTGACAGGTCGCTCCTATATAGCAGGCCGGTGACTCAATAAATGCTTCTAGACCCATCCAGGGTTCACGGCTTCTCGAGGTTTCCTTCACTGGTTGAGTCACGATTATTCTGGACCATCCCTTTGTCCTAGTAGTCCTGTTGCATAAGGCGTACGCAATACTCTGAGGCAGGGCACAGCCCAGCCCTGGGGCAGTTGTGACTCATGCGGCGAGCGATGACACAAACTCACAGCCGTAACAATATACTCAATGACGCCTTTCCCGCAGAGATTGCAAACGTGGTGATATACACAGGTCAATTAATACCTAGCACGTTTCATTGCGAGACGACAGTAGTTTATGGCTGTCAGAATAAAGTTTTCTTGTTAAAATTGAATGAAATTATGCCTCTTCTTGCGCATATAGTTGTACGAATTTTACGTGTGGAATTACAGTGAGAGATTTCCCTACAGAATGGGGCCTAGCTATCACCGCGTAACGGTACCTTCATTGTGAAAATTGGGCAAACACAAAGTCAAATAAAATTGCTGTCATAAATTGTAAACATTGAACAAGAATTCGAAATCTTTGCAGAAAACTTTTCAATTTCTCTTTTTTCGAAACCCTTCCCAATGTGATGGATGTTTGTCCTTCCACTGTCACTGATTCAAACCTTATATACAAAGTCTTCAAATAATAAGTACAGTTCTTAATTCTTGATATTTTTTTCCTTTCCCAATACTTCTTCATTCTGGAATATCTTGCAGCTCGTTCTTCTGCTGATATAACATATTGCGTTCGCTATGAAATTTTGAATGTTAGTCGAGTGTATTTGTTATTCAGAAGCCGTTTCTCCTCTCTATGTTCTTTATGATACTTAGTAATTTTCAATTCGTCTAAATCCATTTGTATTTCTTTAAACCAAGGGATTATTGTTTTACTGTTCCAAAAGAAGTCAAAAAGTTGTTTCAGGAGTCTAGTATTTGGCAAGCGGGATATGTGTCCAAAAAACACAATCCTCCGTTTTCGCATCGTGCCAATGATAGATTCATTTTCCTTGTAAAGTATTGAATTGGGCAAAAGTCTCCACTGGCCCCCAACCTGGTGTTTTTTATTGATTATTGTCCGAAGAATCCATCTATCAACCTTCTGTAGTGTGTCAGTTATTGATCGGGTGTTTAGTTTAAATAAAGTTTCACTTGCATATGTTGCTTCTTGCTCGACGGAGAAATAATGTCGAAGTTTAGCATTAATCGAAAGAGACTGTTTCTTGTATGTTGGCCAGGTACTCTGTTGTGCTCGTTGCAATTTTAGTGTTCTACTATCTTTTGATGCTCATTCATTGGCATTCCAAGTGATCATCTCACTATATATTGAGGCAAAATGTAACTGTTATAAATTTCTATAGTCTACATCATTCAGTCAATAAGCGTAACTGAACTCAAGCGATGACCTCTCATTTGAACTTCAATTATTCGATTCTTTAGTTAGCAGATTAATCTATTATTCGGTTTGTGGATTAATCAAATGTACAGTCAGTCGATTAATCGATTAAACGTTTTCGATTAATTTCAAATTTATCGATAAATCGATAATTATTTGATTGACCGAACATCGCTTAATACTAGGTCTATTTTTTATCTGCTTTAGAAGTCTGCAGGACTTACCCAATTTAATTATATTTAATTTGAGACTTTGTTGATGCTGATAGGAGAATTAGAACTTGACTTATTGATTTTTGAACCAGTAAAAACACAATTCTTACTTATTGAGTATAATAAGTTAAAAGTTTAGCATTGTGATTAGAAACGTGCGCCCTGTTTCATTTAAAGCAATGTTCTGAGCATATTTATGCATGAAACATGTAAGAACCATGCATTTTCTTAAAGATGAAGAATTAAGCTTCTATCTGGAAACAAGAATATAATAAGTAGTTCCGTGAAGAACTATATAGCCTATTTTCATATGTCCTACTTACGTTTATAGCCTCTATCAACATACAAATTTTTAGTTTGATTGCTGTAATAGATTCCTAGATATTGAGAACCGTCTAAATATTTCGGATGGTCACCATGTTGGAATTTTATATATAGGCCTTAGAATTATGTACTATTACACGAAGATTATTGTGTAGGTATATTATTCAAACTTCAATCACATCATTAGAACTAAGAAATAGAAACGAGATTTTCAAATTTCGCACTCCCGCCATCTTGTGGTTATGAAAATAACTGAAATGTATTAGATGCCAGTGGATTAAAATTTATATAAGTATATACTGTACCAAGTTTCACTGCGATCGGATGGTTAAATCGCGAGAAACATCCATTTGAATATATTTCACGTCCCCGCCATGTTGGATTTGTGCTCACCAGGTTATTGAACGTTCCATAGGTGAACTTATTTTTTGAATTTTGCACAGGCGCCATCTTGAGATCATGCAAACAATTGAACAGAATTAAATGCCAGTTCATTGCAATGTGCATCAACATATGCTGTACCAAGTTTCACTGCACTCGGATGGTTAAAACGCGAGAAAAGTCTTTAAAAATGTTTCAACTTCACCTGGCCGCCATGTTCGTTTTATAGTTAACAGGTTCTTGAAAGTCTCATAAGTGAACTTCTTGTAGTGCCGTAAAAAATCGACTGATATCTGTAATAGTTTCGAAGATATAGAATGCCGATGAAATATTTCGCACAGCCGCCATGTTGAATTAATGAGACGTAATAAGATTTGAAGGGCACTGTCGTGGTCGGCCAAAACAGTACTATGACCGTACCGAGTTTCATTGAAATCGCTCAAGCCGTTTAAATTGTATTACGGGGACACACACGCGTACACACACACACGGAGAAAAGGTGATCTCATTAGCGTAATGTTCATAAATGAAAATAGGATAAATATGGCTTCCAACACGATAATATTATTATTGTTATTACTGTTATTATCATTGTTATTATTATAATTTATGTATTTATCACATACTAAGTTTTCAAATAGGTGTTCGAGTAAAACTCAGCAATTCTTCTAGATTTGTGCCGTGTCTTGTGTGGGGTTTCGCCTAGGATACCAAGTTGGTTCATCAGCGGGCTCTAGGTGTCCCTGTCCCGCTGGTAAGCCAGCTTGGTGTCTTAGGTGAAACCCCACACAAGACAGGGTACATACCTTGAAGAATTGCTGAGTTTTTATTCACTGGCCGTGAAAGCCTCTTTTTTGGTTAGTATTTTGCTTTTTGAAGACAATGACTGTGTATGTGGGAGTCACTGTAGGTTTGGTAGTTTTGTGTAGAGCTATTTATCTTGCACATTTGGATGATGATGCTCGCTTGATGAGCGAAACGTCATCCCATAGTTTTCTTATTCTTCAATAGTCCGTAACAATATATGTATACGAATCTTAATAACATATAATTTGTTTCATGTTATTAGCCTACTTTCGATTTTTGAAAAAATGAGAGTAGACTTATGAGATCAACACAGAGCCAAAAATTGTGTGTCTGTGTGCCTCTGTGTGTGTGTGTGTGTGTGTGTGTGAGTGTGTGTACTCTGAATGTTTGTCCCCCCCCTATCAATTCGAACATGGTTAAACCGTATTGAACGAAATTTGGTACAGAGGTAGCACTGGCAAAGAGTACCTCAGTGTCATGTTTTATATTGCCGCCATCTTTACCAAACCTTAATGGCGGCCACTCTAATGGTCAAAACTTAATAATGCATTACGACCAAACTAATCATCGGATCTTTACCATGTTTCGTAACAGCATATCGTGATATGGGACGCGTCTTTTGCCCAAACTACAAGGTTATCAACCGTACCATTTCAGGATGGCGGCCGTATGAATTATGCAAACTTTATTATCCGTAACATGGGGCCCACCAGTTCCGATTATCGAACCAAGAATCGTTTTATCTGTTCTAAACGACGTGCCCCTTTGAAATTAAAGGTTTATATTGTAATATTATAGTCTAGTAGTGACATTAAAAAGCTGAGATGTCTCGGTTATTTGACAAGATGGCAGCTGATCTCTCGTTCTGACCTATATTTTACTGATTTCAGTATGTTGCATGCAACATAGTCTAGTGATAAGAATTATATGAACATTATATGAAATGAACTCGGTTTGAAATATACTCCAGTGAAGAGATCGTTTAGTCCAAGTCATTATTTGCTAGAACGTTCTATCTAAATTGGTTCCTAACGCTGAATTAGTGTGTGCACGATTGTCTGAGTGGTTAGGGTTTTTGTCTTCCATTAGGCTGGCCGTGGTTCAAATCCTATCAGAGTTGATTTTTTTGCTTGAATTGTTTTGTATTTATTGTTTCTTGAGTGCATTGGAAAATATATATTTAATTAAAACAACATTCTCCAGCGGAGTGACATCTAATAGTAATTAGGTGAACTATGTATGAGCTAACCACAGCCTTCTACATGCGAGCTGCGCTCTATACCGGCCAGTTAGTGAACCCATGCCTACAGTATAATTGAAAAGTTTCTTATTTTTCCCAATAGAGCGCACACATCCCCAAGATTAGGGGCAATTATCACGGCCGTTGCCTACGCTTGTATTATAACGTAGGCAACGATCAGGGCCAACGAGAATGACTGGCCCTGGTGCGTTTTCGTGACGTCAGCAATGTAGTTCTGTTGCACCACATCCTGTAGTCTGTACAACCAGTAGACCATTAATCGTAGTAGTTGTTCACAAGATAATACGATTCAGGAGAATATACAAAATACACATAACGAATGTTATCTTTCCCTGGCAGCTGCTTGTTAATTATGTTGAATTACTTGACGGTTACAAAGTGTTCACGAAGATTATGAAAAGCTATGAAAGACGCCGGACAATGTATTCATGTATAAGTCTTATAATTGAAAGATATACCGTACATAAATATATCAAACGTTTTTATAATTGAACTATATTCACGAACATAATATTCTATGGTCTTCGTTTTACTGCCGGTGTGGTACCTAGTCATCTTGTCTACATCATTGAACCTGTATAAATGTTGGTATTCATTTATCACTTGTCTTCATAGAAGTTATTGATACAAGTCGTTAGTCGGTGGCGAGTGTATTCCGCAGATCTCTTCTATAAACGTATTAATTTATGTTCCGCCCTTTGAAACAACAGTAAGTTAATGATATCAATACTGTGCTGCAAGATTCTTTGATCTAATTATACTCATGTGCAACTAATTTAACTCACAACGAAGGTCACAGACTCTACAGCTCAACTTACTGTAGCCTACTCATTGCAGCTATTAAAGGCACAACGAACTCTTGAATCCTAGTTCGCGTGGATTTTTGTAACGAGTAATTTCAACAGGCGTAGTTTTGCAAACCTATACAGTATAATTTATCGTGTTTGAAAACACACGGAACATCTAAACTGCGTCTATTTTATGAAGATTGTGGTGTTTGAAGCCATATTTTCAGTGTTGCCTTAGTAAACAAGTGTTTAGTGCTTTTCAGTCGGTCAACACGAATGTACCCAAAAGAGATGGGTTATGCCCTAATCCTGAAATAAATTACATGAGATTAATAAAACACTAGGATGACCAGTTTCGATCGTCAAGCGATCATCATCAGATCCATTACACTTAGGCTATAAAATCTATGTTTGAAATACAGGTGAAAATATTTACAATATGTACAATTATTTAGTTGCAGTATTGGTACTGCAACTGTCAGTGTATGCTAAATGAAGTATATATGTTAGGTGAAATGCTAAATGGTGATAGCTATCCGGAGATTGTACTTTAGAGAGATTATATGGTTGTAAACTATGGTTAAACTATAAAATTTTAGGCTAACTACTTATCTGATTGTCTTCCGTATTACAGCTACTCGCAGTTTTCGTGCTTACTAGAACTCACTGTGCGGTCGACTGCGGTGGTTATCTTAACGACTGGTTTTTCCCTCCCTTCTCCCCCCTACCCCTACGTGCTGTGGGGAGTGATCGCGATGTGTTTATGTGAGGTGTTGCCAACCTAGATAAGATGTATGTTATTGAATGAGGTGGGTCTGCAACTATTAAAGACCGTGGATTAGCCCTCGCCACGCGTGGAGCATAACCCATTCGAACTAAGCGTTGACGGTCTTATGAGGACGTCCCGGTACCTTTAATACTGCCGCGAATATGGGCCTTGGTTTATTGCAGAAGAAAAGTACATCGTACACCTGATCCAGATAACATTTACCCGGTTTTGAGGAGTGGCGTTCAAACCATAGTTTATAATTCACCCCAGCATTTTGTAATTTCATCAGCAAACACTCCAAACAACGTCAAAAGACAACTATAATAAGGAAATAAGAACTATTATGCAAATAGCTAAGGAAAACAACTTCTCGCCAAGCAAAATAAATCAAATTATAGCCAAACATAAAAGTAAAGCTCAAACGATTCCCAAACCGGACAGTAATGAGAAAAAATTTGCGCGTTTCAACTATGTGAATGCGAATACATATAAAATCACTAACCTATTCAAAAAGCAAGGCATAAAGATAGCTTTCACGACGAAAAACACAACCGCTAGGCACCTCCTAAATAGTAATCTAAATAAACGTGACCCGTATTCAAGGTCAGGGGTATATTCTCTAACGTGCCAAGACACCGATTGTCAAGCTAATTACATCGGGCAGAGTGGAAGGCGACTAGACACACGTTATAATGAACATAGGAATGCGATAAGATACGGAACACATTCAGCCGTGTGCGAACATATGTGTGACGCAGGGCACAGCTTTACCAACATTGAGTCGGACCTTAAAATAATCCATCACGAATCGAAAGGCAGAGCTCTTGACATAAAGGAAGCAATCGAGATACACCTAGCCAAACGAAACAATCCCAACAATCTAAATGAACACACGTTCATGGAGAGCTCACCCCTCTTCACGCTACTAAAAAACACACCCTGTCGGAAACAAAACACAATTTAGCGACACAGCCAAGCTAGATAAAAAAGGGGGGGAAATTGGGGAGTTTTTAATAGGTAAATGTTATCTGGATCAGGTGTACGATGTACTTTTCTTCTGCAATAAACCAAGGCCCATATTCGCGGCAGTATTAAAGGTGCCGGGACGTCCTCATAAGACCGTCAACGCTTAGTTCGAATGGGTTATGCTCCACGCGTGGCGAGGGCTAATCCACGGTCTTTAATAGTTGCAGACCCACCTCATTCTATAACATACATCTTATCTAGGTTGGCAACACCTCACATAAACACATCGCGATCACTCCCCACAGCACGTAGGGGTAGGGGGGAGATGGGAGGGAAAACCCAGTCGTTAAGATAACCACCGCAGTCGACCGCACAGTGAGTTCTAGTAAGCACGAAAACTGCGAGTAGCTGTAATACGGAAGACAATCAGATAAGTGGTTAGCCTAAAATTTTATAGTTTAACCATAGTTTACAACCATATAATCTCTCTAAAGTACAATCTCCGGATAGCTATCACCATTTAGCATTTCACCTAACATATATACTTCATTTAGCATACACTGACAGTTGCAGTACCAATACTGCAACTAAATAATTGTACATATTGTAAATATTTTCACCTGTATTTCAAACATAGATTTTATAGCCTAAGTGTAATGGATCTGATGATGATCGCTTGACGATCGAAACTGGTCATCCTAGTGTTTTATTAATCTCATGTAATTTATTTCAGGATTAGGGCATAACCCATCTCTTTTGGGTACATTCGTGTTGACCGACTGAAAAGCACTAAACACTTGTTTACTAAGGCAACACTGAAAATATGGCTTCAAACACCACAATGTTCACGGCTAGTCAGGCAAATCGTGAAGCCAAGAAATTCAAATCACTCAGGCTTAAACTCATGAATTTAGACAAGTCAATTTGGTTCAACAAAAAATGTATAGAACTAAACCTCACACCTAAATACGTACCAATTAAAACCGTACCGAACACACCAGCCTCGATCATTTCAACTAAACAAGCCAAAGCGCTTTGGATAAAAAACGAATTAAGATTTGCATACATAAGAAAGCAAAAAATTAACCAACAATTATACGACATTCAATTGCAACTAAGTAATTTCTGGCACACAGCCCAATGGGACAGCTTCACCGAGCACCTACATGACACCATCAAAATCAGAGCAACGAGGAAGCATGAAACGCTAGAAAATAAATTAAGAAAACTAGGAGAAACACAGAACCATCAATCTAACGAACAACACACGAATAACAATGAATTCAATTTCCACAGCAGAGTAAACAACAGAACGAACGTAACCTTTTCTCAAGGTGAAATGAATATTTTAGACAAAGGTTTGAAATACAACTGCACAGACGCACACACGAACCACAATATAAAACAGTTGATCACAGATATTGAGATAGCCAGTCACAAGCTCCCAGCAGAAGACAGGGAATTAACCAAAAATCTCGCCACCAACGAAGCCAAAAAAATCCTCAAACGAGAGGGCGATAGCAATAACATTCAAAACAACAAACAACTCAAAGAAATAAAGTCGTTGAAACAAAAAATAAGAGAACATGACTTAATCATCACAAAAGCAGATAAGGGAAACACTACAGTAATTTTGAACAAAACAGAATACATTGAAAAAACAGTCGAATTCCTAAACAACAACGAAATCAAGGAATTAACAAAAGACCCCACCAACAAATTCCAAAAACAAATAAAAAGTGCGCTAAAAGAAACAGAATACATACTGACCAAAGCCGAAAAATCAAAACTAATAAACATGAACCCGAAAATACCGTCATTGAGGGGACAACCAAAAATACACAAAAAGGAATGCCCAATGAGACCAATAGTTAATTGTAGGAATGACCCTAATTACAAAATCAGCAAAGAGTTACTAAAAATCTTAAAATGCCGTCTTTCCAACGACAAAAACAACTCTGTAAAGAACACAACAGAACTAGTAACAGCATTGAACACCCTAAAAATGAAACCTAGCTTCAGGCTAGTATCCTTCGACGTAACTAACATGTACACCAATATTCCGATTATTGAAGCAATCAACACTACCGAAAACAACTTAAAATCCAACAATTCGGTAAAAGAAATTGAAGAGATTGTGAGATTACTGAGGGTCGTTCTCAACCAAAACGTGTTTCAATTCGACAATAAAATATACACACAGAGAGAAGGCCTAGCAATGGGATCGCCACTAAGTGGGTTAATCGCTGACATCTTCATCAATGCACTAGAAAATGCGTTCTTAGAAAAGACTTCAACAAAGGGAATAGTAATATGGAAAAGATACGCAGATGATGTAATTTGCATCTACGATACTGAACTAACAAGCGAAGAAACAATTCTCCAATCCATTAATAGCTTTCACCACTCTATCAAATTCACTAAGGAATCCGAAATAGACCGGAAAATAAATTATCTCGATATAACTATTGAACGTAAAGACAACGACCTTTCATATTCCATATTCCGGAAAGCAACACAAACCTCACATGCAATCGACAATCAGTCTAATCACCCCAGTACGCACAAACTAGCGGGTTTCAACTCAATGGTGCACAGGGCTTTAAACATACCCATGTCAAAAGACAACTATAATAAGGAAATAAGAACTATTATGCAAATAGCTAAGGAAAACAACTTCTCGCCAAGCAAAATAAATCAAATTATAGCCAAACATAAAAGTAAAGCTCAAACGATTCCCAAACCGGACAGTAATGAGAAAAAATTTGCGCGTTTCAACTATGTGAATGCGAATACATATAAAATCACTAACCTATTCAAAAAGCAAGGCATAAAGATAGCTTTCACGACGAAAAACACAACCGCTAGGCACCTCCTAAATAGTAATCTAAATAAACGTGACCCGTATTCAAGGTCAGGGGTATATTCTATAACGTGCCAAGACACCGATTGTCAAGCTAATTACATCGGGCAGAGTGGAAGGCGACTAGACACACGTTATAATGAACATAGAAATGCGATAAGATACGGAACACATTCAGCCGTGTGCGAACATATGTGTGACGCAGGGCACAGCTTTACCAACATTGAGTCGGACCTTAAAATAATCCATCACGAATCGAAAGGCAGAGCTCTTGACATAAAGGAAGCAATCGAGATACACCTAGCCAAACGAAACAATCCCAACAATCTAAATGAACACACGTTCATGGAGAGCTCACCCCTCTTCACGCTACTAAAAAAACACACCCTGTCGGAAACAAAACACAATTTAGCGACACAGCCAAGCTAGATAAAAAAGGGGGGGAAATTAGGGGGTTTTTAATAGGTAAATGTTATCTGGATCAGGTGTACGATGTACTTTTCTTCTGCAATAAACCAAGGCCCATATTCGCGGCAGTATTAAAGGTGCCGGGACGTCCTCATAAGACCGTCAACGCTTAGTTCGAATGGGTTATGCTCCACGCGTGGCGAGGGCTAATCCACGGTCTTTAATAGTTGCAGACCCACCTCATTCAATAAGATACATCTTATCTAGGTTGGCAACACCTCACATAAACACATCGCGATCACTCCCCACAGCACGTAGGGGTAGGGGGGAGAAGGGAGGGAAAAACCAGTCGTTAAGATAACCACCGCAGTCGACCGCACAGTGAGTTCTAGTAAGCACGAAAACTGCGAGTAGCTGTAATACGGAAGACAATCAGATAAGTAGTTAGCCTAAAATTTTATAGTTTAACCATAGTTTACAACCATATAATCTCTCTAAAGTACAATCTCCGGATAGCTATCACCATTTAGCATTTCACCTAACATATATACTTCATTTAGCATACACTGACAGTTGCAGTACCAATACTGCAACTTAATAATTGTACATATTGTAAATATTTTCACCTGTATTTCAAACATAGATTTTATAGCCTAAGTGTAATGGATCTGATGATGATCGCTTGACGATCGAAACTGGTCATCCTAGTGTTTTATTAATCTCATGTAATTTATTTCAGGATTAGGGCATAACCCATCTCTTTTGGGTACATTCGTGTTGACCGACTGAAAAGCACTAAACACTTGTTTGTGAAGATTGATATAAAATGTGGCATTTCTGCTGCTTATGAATTGCTCTCGACTTAAACGTACAAGCACCATCAAGCAGTACATTGCCTACGTCACAGAAGGGTTTGGTTTACGCGCCATGGCCTGTCTTTCTCGTTAACCGTGCGCGATTACAAATTAGCTGTGTAATAGGAACTGGTATATTAAATATGTTTCTCCCAGTGATACGCTTAGAGCAACGAAGTTTCAATTATTGTAAGTAGTCGGTGTTAATATACTGAATACCTACGTTGTTTGGAGTGTTTGCTGATGAAATTACAAAATGCTGGGGTGAATTATAAACTATGGTTTGAACGCCACTCCTCAAAACCAGTGTGCCAATTTGCACTTCGAATTGGAAGAAATTAGGAAGTGGTAAAGACAAAGAGTTATAACTATACCCATACATTTAGGAGAAAGTAGGCTATATGTTCCTTCCTGAACATCTTGTTTTTCACATATTCCAGTTACTGGAATGATTTTTGTGTTGACCGACGGAAAGTTACAATTTTAATTGTTTTTTTTAGCGTATGGTTTTAGTGCCGGGTGTGTCCGAGGACATGTTCGGCTCGCCAGTTTTGTAGCTGCTTCGAGACGGACACCCAATGGGTGAGCTACAAGTACCGTTGGTGAGGAAAGTTGGAAGGGAAGGTCGAGGAGTTGGAAGGTAGCGGCTGTGGCCTATAGTTAAGGACCAACCCCGGCATTTGCCTGAAAGGAAGATGGGAAACCACAGAAGACCATCTTCAAGGTTGCCGGCGGGGGGATTCGAACCTCCTCGCCTCCCGGATGTGAGCGACTGCCAACAGTCATGCCGCAACGACCTCGGCTAACTCACCCGGTTGAAATTCAAAGCTATCTTTATGGTAGTTCGACCAATTGAGTCGTATTAGTATTATTATTGTTATTTAAAACGCATGCGTTGCAAGAATCTTGCTGGCTGACTGGAACTCGATTAGAATCCTAATATAAACGTGGCGCACGATCCGTGAAATCAAAACTTCCGTTGCTTTGCACCTGCACACAGTACTTTTAGTCATGCTGCATAAATTCGATTACAGTTTAACCGAATACTGATTGATTCATTGCCATCATATACGACATTTGTTTCCAACCAGGACTACACAAAGCGAAGTCCATTTCCTGACGATCCTGCTGTACGGTTCTATAACAGTCTTGAGTATGTTAACCGCCTATGCTTAACCAGTTTTATAGACTCGTGAGCGGAAACAATAGCACGGACAATTTACTCGCTGACGGTGATTGAAAAGGGCTTTATCCAGGTCTTAAATTATTGCTTTTACTCTTATTCTGTCTTCTCGTTCTTCTCTCGCAGAGATGGGGGAGGATAAAGCGATGAGGACTTGTCGGGACATGATTCGGATGTGGTCTGAGGGAGGAGGAGGAGCAGGAAATGGAAACACAATCTCAGGAGGAAATACGGGAACGTTTCATTACGGAGATTGTTCCTGCGTGATCCCATTCTTATAAGATTACAGCATATTCCCAATTGGATTTCCATGAGCCCTATTAGTTTTATTTCCTTGCAGTGTTTTACACCGGAATGAATCCTCCTCATAGAACACATTTTAAAAGAGTTCATTATTTAAGTAATGACGTGATTAAAATGAGGGTGATAATAATAATAATAATATCGTATGGCCTCGCGTGCCGGGTGCAAGCTTTGTTATTGGCACCCAGAGGGTAGCTTGCATGTCGAATTTCGTTGTTCCTTGAAGCACTATGAAAATCAAGGAGGTTAGATATCTAAGCTCCTTGAACACTATAGTGTTTTCTAGTAGAAAAATGAGGAACTTTGTGTTGGTGGTAAATCCCGAGATTAATTTAGCAAATATGGACACGGCCTACTGAATTCAAATGGGTTCTTTGACATGTCAACATCATAATGACATGGTGTCGTATTTTTGCCGCCTTTCAAAAATTACTTAGCACGGCCAGGAGCGAACCTGCAAGCTTGAGGTTAGTAGACCGACACGTTGACCACTCACCCACCGTGGCAAGCTATGAGGGTGATGAAGATCGATGATATTGTTATAGTTCGAAATATGTGATGTACCCGTATTTTTACGCGATGGTGGATAGCCATAGCAATTCACGTCCTTGGTCAAGGGGTACGTATTAAGACTGCTGTGTCCATCTAGAATTTAATTTTAACCTCAGGGCTTGAACAAGATTCATTAATCCTCAAGATGACTACTGAAAAGGAGGATATGATTCCCACCTTATCCTTCAGAACTGGTTTCCCGTGGTCTTCATACCTTATTCTGGTAAATAGTGGAATAATACCTAACTTGAGACCAGAGACACCTCATTTCGATGCTACACACTCACTGGCCAAGTTCCAGCTGACAAATTTAACATTCACCCAAGAAACATGAGACTGATTATGACGATGTCCCAAACCCCTAATTTATATTAAGAAGAATTCACTAATAATCCTGGAAGGTAAAGATGTCGGGTTTGAATCCTATGAGCTTAAATTATATTTTATTTTATTTTAATTTATATTATAATATTTTATTTTATTCAAGCCTTTATGTAAGCCTCCGTGGCTTAGGCGGCAGTACGCCGGCCTCTCACCGCTGGGTCCGTGGTTCAAATCCCGGTCACTCCATGTGAGATCTGTGCTGGACAAAACGGAAGCAGACAGGTTTTTCTCCGGGTACTCCAGTTTTCCCTGTCAAAATTTAATTCCAGCAACACTCTCCTCTATCATTTCATTTCATATGTCATTCATTTAATCATTGCCCCAGAGGAATGCGTCAGGCCTCGGCAGCCGGCACAGTTCAAATCCTCGCCACTAGATGGGGGCTTCATTCATTCCATTCCTGACCCGGTCGGAGACAGGAAGCAGGCTGTGGATTTTCTTTTTTTTTTCAATCAAGCCTTTATGAATGTATAATAACAATAATGTTATTAGTTTGACGTCCATTTTAATTACTGCGACCTTTTTGAGACGACAGGGTGTCGGAATATTGCCCCGAACGAGTTTTTAACGCGCCAGTAAATCTACTGAATGGCTCCCTTGAATTTGCACACCATCGAATGCCAGCTGACTCTACCGGGATTTGATCCTGCAACATTGAGCTCCACAGGCGAGAACGTTGCCGCTGAGCCACGCAGCCAGTCCCTTTATGAATGGCAAAATCACCAATTGCCAGACATTAGTGAATGAAAAACCATTAGTCTATGTCATGACACATCCAGTTCTGCCAACGAGCGACGGTAAAACTATCGTATTTGTTCTTTAAAATTATCGTATCGTCGCCGAACTTGCAATATCGCGTATCTGATAATGTGCGTTTTATTCAATATTTTCCTTATGACTGTTCAGGCTTCCCAGCCGTATTTGGATGTGCCGTCCAACAGAATAATTCACGTTAGGTCAATTTTCCTGTGTGTATACCTAAAGGAAAATAAACCTTAAATAATATACTGTACTGAAGGAGTGCATAAATACATGGAAATATACGTTTCTGCAGTACAATGAATTTAAAGCTCATTTTTCTTTAAGCAATTACTCAATTGTAAAGTAAGTGCAAATTCAAACAGATGACGATCTAGATGGTAATCTCCAATAATTAATAAAATGCTCTGTGAATGAATACAACATCCATTCAAATAATAGTACATGATTCGATATAAGATGATATCTTCTTCAGCGTTAACACAATATTAAAATAAAGTAAAATGGATATTCTTACAAATAATTTGATTACAGTAAATCCAATTTAATCAAATTGTTTTATTTAAATTTCATGTAATCATATTATTTGCAAGGTTTATCCATTTTATTTTATTTTAATATTGTATAAGCGCTGAAGAAAGATATCATCGTATATGGAAACATGTACCGTACTAACATTCGAATAGAATTTGTAGTCTATTGATTGACAGTACATTTTAATTTATATTATCTAATATTCAATGAGGCGATTTTCTTACATTTTCCTAGAATCTCCAATAATTCAAACATCAGCATAGTCATAATAATTCTCATTTTTCCACTCTTATTATTAACTTAATAGACGGAGGAACTTTTTTAATATGTTGCATGTCGGGAATTCCAGCTTCCGTTCCGAATTCATTTGACCGTTCGTTAAGCTACTTATTTGTGAAACATATCGTATTTTCTTTTCTGAAGTGGTCTGTAATTAAATTTCAAGTTTCAGCCTGCTTATCTCTCCCAATTGTTATGCAGAAAAGTGTGTTTATAACGAGTTTGATATTAATCATTAGGACTAATGCATCCCTCGTTATCTCTTATGCTAATAGGGAACGGGTCTATTCTTATGGATGGCTGGCGTGATGTCAGCAATTAGTGTGCTATGTCAGTTTCACCAAGATGATTAATCAGCGGAAATTGCCTAAGTAGGTGTTGCCTTGAGACCAATAAAACCCATACTGGGTCTAAATGTCATGGTGCACTAGACAATATGATACGGTTAGGAGCTGCCAAATCAGTTCCACTGGCTAGATATGTGTCAGTATGTGTGAATATCAACTCGGAAGTGCGGGGATACTATATAAATGCTTAGTAATAATAATGTTAGTGGTTTTACGTCCCTTTTAATAACTGCGGGTTTCAGAGACGTCGGTGTGCCAGGATTTCGCCCCGAGGGGGATCATTAACGTGCCAGTAATACTACTGACATGGCTCCCTCGCATTTGCACACCCTCAAATGCCAACTGGCTGCAACAGGATGCGATCCTGCAACCTTGGGAACAGCAGGCGAGAACGTTACCGCTGAGCCACGCAGCCAGCCAATTATAAACGCTCATAGGGCTGTAGATCTCATCCATGACAAGTAGTTCCGTGAAGAACTATACAGCCTATTTTCATATTCCCACTTATTGCAACTATCAACATACACAATTTCAGTTTGATTGCTGTAATAGATTCGTAGATATTGAGAACCGACTAAATAATTCGGATGGTCGCCATGTTGGATTTTATATATGTAGGTCCTAGAGTTATGTACTATTACATGCAGATTATTGTGTACGTGTAGTATTCAAACTTCAATCGCATAATTAGGACACTAGAAGTTACAAGGAGATTTTAAAATTTTGCACAGCTGCCATCTTTATGTTATGGAAACAATTGAAATAAATTAGATGCTAGTGGATTACCATTCGTATAAGGATTTACTGTACCAAGTTTCACTGCTCTCGGATGGTTAAATTGCGATAAACGTCCATGTGATTATTTATACTTCGCGTCGCCGCCATGTTGGATTTGTGATCACCAAGTTATTTAAAGTCCTATAGGTGAACTTAAGTTCATAGCCCCTATGAACATTAAAAAAATTAGTTTGATTGCTAAAATTGATTCGTAGATATTCAGTATCGTCTAAATATTTCGGATGGTCGCCATGTTGGATTGTTAAATGTATAGGCCATAGAGGCATGTACCATTAAAGGAAAATTATTGCGTAGGTTTATAATTCAAACTTTCACTTCGATCGCATGACTACATCACAAGAAATAAAAACTTAATTTTAAAATTCGCACTGCCGCCATCTTGAGGTTATGTAAACAATTGAACTAAATTAGATACCAGTGGATTACAATGTGTATAAATATTTCCTGTACCAGGTTTCAGTGCGCTTGGAACATTAAATCGCGAGAAAGGTCTATTTAAAATGTTCAAATTCGCTTGGTCGCCATGTTCGTTTTGTAGTTAACCGGTTTTTGAAAATCTTATAGATGGACTTCCAGTAGTGGCCTTTATCTCCGTACAAAATTTTAGGGAGATACCGCTAATAGTTTCAGAGATATAGAATGCCGGTGAAATATTTCGCACATCCGCCATCTTGTGATTATGTAAAGAATTGAACGAAGTTAGATGTCGGTGCATTACAATGTATATAAACATATACTGTACCAAGTTTCATTGCGTTTGGTTGGTCAAATCGCGAGAAACGTCTATTTAAAAGTCGCAAATTCGCTTGGCCGCCATGTTAGTTTTTTAGCTACCAGGTTTTCAAAAGTCACATAAGTGAACTTATAGTAGTTCCCTCTATCACCATAGAAAATATCAGGGTAATATCGGTAATAGTTTCGGAGATATTGAATGCTGGTGAAATATTTCGCACAGCCGCCATGTTGGATTGGTGAGTCGTAACAAAATTTGAAGGGCACGGTCGAGGTCGCCGGGAATTATGCTATGAACTTTCCGAATTTCATTGAAATCGCTCCTGCCGTTTAGATTTTATTAGGGGGGACACACACACGAATCACACACACACACACACACGCACACACACACGGACAAAAGGTGATCTCATAAGCCTATTTTTTCAAAATTGAAAATAGGCTAAAAACTAACACTCTCTGTGATTAACGTGGACAATCATGCAACAGTTTGGTCACCATGGCAACAGATGTTCGTCATACGTTGTTGTCTGATTCTTCTGTCTTTCGACTGATTTAATGCAGCACTCCATGCCTCCTTGTCCTGAGTTAATCGTTTTATAGCTACCGCAACTCACATCCTAGGCATATTCTGACCTTGGTCTACCAGTACAGTTCTTGTTTTTGAACCTTCCTTCCAAAACTAAATTCATTATTCCTGGATGTCTTTCAGAGGTGTGCAAATTATTAGTCTCGATGGCAGTTTTCCAACATTTACTTCGTTCGTTTTGTGACTTAATACAGTAGAAATATTTTGCAAGGCGCTGAAACTATTTCAAATGGTTAATCAATCGTCTTAATAAATTGTTTTAAATAACCTGACAGTAAACGAATATTTTACAGTTTCCACTAAAAGAGGAGCCTTGTTAACTCAGAATGCCACACTTTTTGTTTTGTTACTGTGTTCTAGTTTTCATGTGAATTTAAACCAGAGAGATTGGAGGTCTTTTATTACCAATTCTCCACTCTTGAACTATTCAAAGATTCGTGGCTAATGGATTGAAATCATTTGATACATAGGGAACATTCCAAATTCAACGAAAGAAAGAAAAAAACGGAGCCAGCTCAGCTGTCCTCAGCATCTCCAATTTCGAACATTTTGCCTTATGGGAAACGTTTTAAGTTCACAGGGGAGAAAACATTACTAACTAGGGTAGGCCTAATACAAATTTTTTAAAAAATGAATAAAAAATTATGACCGATTTAAATTCTTTTTTAGAGTCTGATAATTTGCACACCTCTCTAATATGTGAGAGGGCGTGGTGGCGCTGCGGTCAGGCCGTTGGCCTCACACGAAGCTGTACCGGGTTCGATTCCCGGTCAATGAATGTAAGATTTTCGAAATGCAATGCCATGTCCAGTGGTTGGGATTCCACGTAAAAGGGAGATCCCGTGGCTCATGATCGCAAGATTAACCATATAACAAAAGAGAAACTGTTCCGCCTAGTCAATACATTTATTTGAAACAAGTTCTAAACTTGTTATTATATGGTACATGTTTCGGGGCCTCTAGTACTGGTCCCTTCTTCAGCCATAAATTAAGATGTAAAATCCAGCATAATTAAAGACATCATAAAAATACATAAAATGATGAGTGAATTGATGAAATGAGGTGAAAAAGAACATATTAACCATGAGAAGTAACATGAGTGCGCATCAGTAAAATGTAAATTGGCCAGCATAATTAACGACATAGAGTTCCTTAAGATATAATAACAAGTTTATAACCTGTTTTAAATAAATGTATTGACTAGGCGGAACAGTTTCTCTTTTGTTATATAGTGAATCAGTCAATACGGAAAATGAACGTCTTTCAGAGCACAATTCGCAAGATTAACGTTCACGTAAAACTACAAGCTTCCTTCCTTCTTAGTATGTGTCCTACCAAGGCATCTTAGCAGTCACCAGAAACAACTCTCCTTTTCCACCCACTATAATACCTCTTCATGTATTACTCTATCTACCCACCTGACCTTCGTCATTCTTCTGTAACACCACACTTCAAATGCTTTTAGTCTAGCTTTTCTGCTGTGCTAACAGTCCAGTCGCCTCCGTAGCCTAGCGGTCAGCATGGTTAGCTGCCGCCCCGGAGGTCCTGGGTTCGATTCCCGGCTCTGCCACGAAATTTGAAAAGTGGTATGGACTGGAACGGGGTCTACTCAGCCTCGAGTGTTCCAAATGAGTAGAGGGGTTTCGATTCCCTCTTCAGCCATCCTCGAAGTGGTTTTCCGTGGTTTCCCACTTCGTCTTCGGGCAAATGCCGGGATGGTACTGCCCCCGTAAATTGAATTATACTGAGACCACGGTGGCTGTATTGGCATATGTGAATAAAGTTATGGCCGTGATAGTTGTGACGTGTATATTCATGACGTAGGCACGGATGACGCAGACTTCATGCAAGTAGGCTGGATGGGCTGAGATTCTTGGTGACGTCATGATTTTGTTCGAGAAGGATCTAAGATTTACGACGCAGTCGCAGGGAAACAAGGAATTGTGCTGAGGAAGAAGTTACGCTATTGGAGGAGAGGCTCGAACCAATGAATGATAGTTTGGAGGGAGACGGAGATTACTGAAACTACCATATTTAATTACTTTTGGCATGCAGAATTGTGGAAATCTATTTTCAGTTATGGCATTGATTTGGAATTTTGAAGAAATTAATTATGAGTTTTTGAAATTTGAAAATCCGTCAAGTATAGCCAAAGTTAGAACTTCTAGCAATGACGGAGGAACAAGCTATGGAAGGGATGGATACGCCCCTTAAGAAGTTGATAAAAGGCCTTGCACAGCAGAGAGGAAGTTCTCATGTCTCATGTCTCAAGGCTCTCATGGCTCATTTTTCTGATTCTCATATTGTCAGACTTCGAGTTCTTAAGTGAAGCAAGTCGTCATTAGCACGTGTGGTAGAGCCCACAGCATCGAACAAGCATTGAGCGTGCAGCAGTACAATTTTACGGTTACTGAAACTAGGCGAAGTTGGAGCGCACACATAAACGAGTCTACAAGATTATCTATCAAGAGTTAGCTACTGCATTTATGCTAATTCAATTGTGCATTACAATATTGAGGCGTGTAAGAAAGTTGAACATTTTCACTATTATACTTTGGAAGATATTCGCATTTTAAGACTGCAGACAAAAGTGATTTTCTCGACACCTGAGAAGCACTTTTATAATACCCCATTCTACGCTACGGCTGACACATGTATTGCAACCGTGATACTGAAGATTACATTTGGTGATACAACGCTACATTCTACAATGGAACTATATAATCTGGCAGTACTTTCGACTATTATTATAACGGAAGTGGAGATGGAAGACTAAAACTTTAATGCAATTGGGACATATATCAATGGAGTGAAATAGCAGCATGGAACTTCGTTAATCGTCATTCTACAAAAGCGAGCATGTAGTGAACATCCAACTACACTCATGCATCGTAATCCATCGCTGAATTACATCAAATGGCAGTGGAAATATCTTCATACTCCACAATTATGAACATTTCTGCGGAAATAATTGCAATAAACTTCATGGCGAATTTCTACCAGAACTTCAGAGAACTTTCAAGAGAGGCCAGGGTGGACCCGGCTCACACAGAAGAGTTTTGCCAGAAGGATGTCTATCGTCTACACGGAGCAGTGCTATTTCCGGAGGAGGAAACTGTTCTATTCTCCGAGGGCGCAGGTTCCAGGTTCGAGGTCGGAGCACATCTTTACGGTGGTGAAATGGAACCAACAGCAGTCTTCTTTGGAAATTTTCCTCTAGAACTTCAATCAACAGATAAGGTAGTCGTGAACGTTTCTTGTTTTATTTGAGCCATTTAGCGATATCTGAGCAACCATTTTTCCCATATTTTCTGTCCCATATATTTTGCCCCATATTCTTGCTTGATATTTTTGTACTCAGTACACTTTGCTGATTTATGCCTTTTTCTACGATTTATTGAGACATTATTATGTCATTGGCATATTTATATAATTTTGGATCAGTTGAGACTGATATTATATATTCTTTCAGTAATTTGCATATTTTTGTAGTCACGATTTAACTGTAATGTTAACGATTTTCTATGGCAAATTTGAATTCAGACAGCGTGTCACTTTATTAAAGTAATTCTATTCAGTAAATTACTTTGACCAATTTTCTGTCATCCTCAAGAAAGAAGAATGATTAAAAGATTTTAGAGCGTTAAAATCTACTACTTTATCGACGATCTTGGAAATACTAGTCGTTTTATGAACATGATTGCAACATAGACATTTATCGTCAATTCTGAAATACCATTGCATTATAGACAATTTTATGAAATATGAACTTTAATTACGATTTATTGAGTACACTATAGTAATGAACATTTGATAGGAGTTTTTCTCAATTGGAACAAAAATGTTTGTAGTCCACAGTCTAATTGTATTCTATTCGACTATTTATGCAGTTTAGATGAACTTTGATTGAAGATAGTATTTTTATACTGCGATACTTTGATGATATTAATCTCAACTTTGATAGACCAGGGAGGCGTGTCTAATCGTATTTGCTATTAAATTTATTTGTGATTGGCAAATTTTTACTTCATATCGCTTTATGAATGAAACCCACGAAGTTTAAATATAATAAGAGTTTTTGATACAATTGATGAATATAAGAATTTTTAAAGAGGAACTATGGATGTATAATCGTTAGTTCAGTGGACGTGTAAAAGTCGCTGATGAATAATGCCCTGTAATAAGTGAAGGAGGTTCCCACAGTAATATTGATGACGTAAGTGGAGGTTTTTTGTATGTATTGTGGAAGATTTTGATGCCATATATAATGAGATATATGATGAATTATGGGCCAATTTTGGTGCAATTTTGTGCGTTTTGAGCGAGATATTTTTTCCGCTGAGTGTATTGTTCAGGTCCTTTGAATATTATTAATGTGAAGTTACTGTTAAAATTAACAAGAGTGTTTAAATAATTTGAGATAACGATTTTGAATGGAGGTTACCGTCACAAATAATAATAATTATTAAATCTTATTAAACCTGAATCTAAAATTTAAATATAACTAACCTTCATTGGTCGATTATATCACCACGATTTAAGTAATTATCAACCGGATAAACGTGTGGTTTAATGTATTTCTAATATAAATAATATAAATAATATAAATAATGTAAATAACTATATAAATATCTTTAATAATAATTTAAAACGAACGGGATTAATAGAGGCGTGTATAAATTTTTCAATTGTCGTTTGACAATGTTATAAACAATTTAAAATGTTATAAATTATTAATGAACTTTTTGTTATAAACATTAAGCGTTTTCGTTATTATACTCTAAACAACGCTAGTTCAACAATTGGAATATACAATTAAACAAGATTTGAGATTATTAGAGTAATCCATTGATATTTGAACGGAGCATTTAAAAGATTTGCGTGATAATATTTGAGTTGAGATGTGAACATTTAAAGTGTTTTGAAAAGGAACTAGGCTCTGAGGTAACTAGCATATGCTAACATTGGCTGGACAGGTGTGTCCATTTGACGAAGCAAGCAGGCGACACGGTGCAGGGTGTATCGCAGGTGGCCAGATAACTGTATGATAGAGGCCAAGGTCATCTACATAGCAAGCCTTGCGGTTATAAATAAAATGTGAAGTTCATGAACAAGGAAACAATTGCTATATGTCTCGTCCCAGCTCCCTTATCCATTCCAAAGTGCATTATTATTATTACGTTCTTTTGAGCTAGAGAAAGCTGAAATTTTGTATGTGAAGTCTACAAGTCCTACAGGAGGACATGGTTACATGGACAATGGCTTCTGATTGCCACGTATATTTGGTTGTTAAATTTTGTTAAATTATTTTCTTTATGTGAAATACATTATTGTGCAGTTTAAATTTTCTTGTTTCCGTTTTGGTTCATTTTAAATATCGTGGTGGAGGTTATTGTGAGGGCATACTATTAAGTGATCCAGTTGAAAACCCAGACCCGAGATTAAATTGAAAAGGTAAGTAAAAGGTAAGTATGAACCCCCGTATATTTTGGTGTGTTCCACAATAATTTCTTGTTAACTACTGTGATCTAATCTCGGTAGTATCTGTCAGTGTCATTTTCATTGATGTAGCAGTGCCGGTGCGATTGATTATTGGCAATCCGAGTGAGGGGGCGGATTTCTGACAGCCTACTATCCGGATTATCGGGGAGGCCACGGCCGCCTCCTTCCTTGCCTATCCATCCTGACCTTCCATTACCTTCCCTCATGAGGCCCCTGTTCGCTTTGCAGGTGAGGCCGCCTGGGCGAGGTGCCAATCACACCTCACCAGTTGTATCCCGTCCGATTAGATGTTCCCAGCTCTAGGACACTGCCCGTAGAGGCGGTAGTGGTGAGTTCCCTCGCTGAGTCCGTGGGTTCCACCAACCTTGAGGGTAAACGACTAAGAAGAAGAAGAAGCTAACAGTCCAAGTTTCACTTCCGTGGAGTGCCACGCTACAGACGAAGGTTTTCAAAACTGACTTACTAACCCCTCCCCGTAGAAATGCTTTCCTTGCTTGAGCCAACCTTGTTTTATATCCTCTTTGCCTCGTCCATCGCTGGTTATTTTGCTTCCTAAGTTACAGAAGCCTCTACTTCATTTAGTTTTCACCTACGAATTTGACGTTAAGAGTGGATTCAGATTCTCTTTCGGCTGTATTCCATTATTTTTGTTTTACATGTATTTATTTGCCTATTTTCATTGATGAAAAAAATAGGCTTATAATATCACCTATTGTCCGTGTGTCTGTCTGTCTGTCTGTGTGTGTGTGTGTGTGCGTGTGTGTGTGATGGTGTGTGTCCCCCACTAATAACATCTAAACGGCTGGAGCGATTTCAGTGAAACTCAGTAAGTTCATAGCACTATTCCGGACGACCCCGAACGTGCCCTTCAAATTTTGTTACGTCTCACCAATCCAACATGGCGGCTGTGCGAAATATTTCACCAGCATTCAATACCTCCGAAACTATTACCGATATCACCCTGGAATATTTTACGGTGATAAAGGGAACTACTAGAAGTTCACCTATGTGACTTTTGAAAACCTGTTAACTACAAAACGAACATGGCGGGCAAGCGAATTTGAAAATTTTAAATAGACCTTTCTCGCGATTTACTGTTCCAAACGCAATGAAATCTGGTACAGGAAATGTTTATACACATTGCAATGCACTGGTTTCTAATTTAGTTCAATTGTTTACATAACCTCTAGATGGTGGCTGTGCGAATTTTAGAATTAACTCTTTTTTTCTTGTGTCGTAAAGTTTGAATAATGAACCTACGCAATAATTTTCCTTTAATGGTACATGCCTCTATGGCCTATACATATAACAATCCATCATGGCGACCATCCTAAATATTTAGATGGATCTCAATATCTACGAATCTACAGTATTTCAGTAATCAAACTGAATTTTTTTGTTCATAGGGGCTATGAACATAAGTTCACCTATAGGACTTTCAATAGCCTGGTGATCACAAATCCAACATGGCGGCGACGCGAAGTATAAATATTCACATGGTCGTTTCTCGCAATTTAACCATCCGAGTGCAGCGCCACTTGGTACAGTAAATCCTTATACAAATGTGAATCCCCTGGCATCTAATTTTTTCAATTGTTTCCATAACCACAAGATGGCAGCTGTGCAAATTTTTAAAATCTCCTTGTTACTTCTTGTGTCCTAATCATGCGATGGAAGTTTGAATGCTACACGTACACAATAATCCTCATGTAACAGTACATAACTCTAAGATCTACATACATAAAAATCCAACAGGGCGACCATCCGCAATATTTGGTCGCATCTCAATATCTACGAATCTATTACAGCAATCAAACTGAAATTGTGTATGTTGATAGAGGCAATTAACATAAGTAGGATATGAAAATAGGCTGTATAGTTTTTCACGGAACTACCTGTTTTATATCCTCTTTGCCTCGTCCATCGCTGGTTATTTTGCTTCCTAAGTTACAGAAGCCTCTACTTCATTTAGTTTTCACCTACGAATTTGACGATAAGTGTGGATTCAGATTCTCTTTCGGCTGTATTCCATTATTTTTGTTTTACATATATTTATTTGCCTACTTTCATTTATGAAAAAATAGGCTTATGAGATCACCTTTTGTCCGTGAGTCTGTCTGTGTGTGTGTGTAAGTGTGTGATTCGTGTGTGTGTGTGTGTCCCTAATAAAATCTAAGAACAGCTGTGGTAGGAATCGAACTCATCTATTCTTAGTTTTGCCTCACGGGGCTGAGCACAACGCACCAGTCTTCTGACCAAAATTTAATTTCTTGGCAGAGCCAGGATTCGAACCCAGGACCTTTGAATCCGGAGTCTCTATACGTACCGCGAGACCGTAGGAGGTGAACATATTTGTAAGATACAGTCAGTTGGGATTGGGACGTTTTATTTAAAGTGCAAAAGTATGAAAATGATGCATTTAGGGAAGGTTTAATTTTCAATTTTACTACAACAGCTCTCGCCCAAGGAAGTTACCCACTAACTCCCTAGGTGAAAGGCTGACTTTAGAGCGATTTGCTGTACTGCGGCCAAAATTTTTCTTCTCGATGTCAGACATCATATGTGTTCACTCCAACGACTGGTCAGTTGCCAAGAATCCTTCACAAGCCTTGCGGACTTAGGAGACCAATTTCTTCGTCACGTAGTCATCCGCACTGACATCATTTACAATTCACTGTATTAAGCACTTTCTGTGTCGTCCACGTGGTTGCTTTTCATCAATGAAGTCCTCTTCCACAAGTTCGATTAATTTTAATTGGCACATGTAGTGTCCCGTCCAGGAAACACGCCGTCTCCGTACGAATTACTGCGATAATAATTCTTGCTGCCCCGTCCCTAGAAATGTTACATTTTTCATACTGTCATTCCATGTGACTAATCATGTTACAAAAAAATAAAAACCGTTTCTAAAGCTTCCAGTTTTTCTTTATCTACTTAATTCAGTTGCCATATGCCACAGTTATCACAATAACACAGTTTATCAAACAAATTCCACAAACACTAATAAACAGGGCTATATGACCACAATGCTTACAACGGTGGGTGAGTGGTTATCATGTCGTACTACCAACCCCAAACTTGCAGGTTCACACCTGGCCATGGTAAGTGATTTTTGAAAGGCAACAAAAATCTCCGCACGCATGTCATACGTTGTAGGCATGTTAAAGAATCCATTTGAATTCAGTAGGCCGTGTTCATAGTGGCAAAATTAATCTCGGTATTTTCCGCCAACACAAAAGTGCCTCCTTTTTCTACTAGAAAGCGCTATAGTGTCAAGGAGTTTAGATATCTAACCTCCTTGACTTTCATAGTGCTCCAAGGAACGACAAATATCCGACATGCAAGCTGCCCTCTGGCTGTCATATAACAAGCTTGCACCCTCACCCGAAGCCATACGATATTATTTATTATTATTAGTGGACATATGTTGACAAAATACATTTATTGTCCAGACCAGGAGACTTAGAATCTCTTTGGTTATTCTTTATAGACCTTCTCGGTCGATCCTAATGTGATTGTATAGAATACCTTCCAGCCATTCAGGCATGACTAAACTTGCTGTAGATAAGCTTAGAATAAAGCATAATTTGTTCTTTTTATAATGTTTTCTTGTTCCGTATTGACTTACAGTTATATATTTAGAAATACACGTATACAGTTCCACCTAGTCAATACTTGCCCTAAGAATTAAATTTTTATTTTAAAATAGTGTACATTTGTTTCTAGTTGTATTTAACTCATCTTCAGCACTTCACGACGATATAAAATATTACCAAGACATGCAGATTCGAAAGATATTTTCTTCTCATAAAACTAAATACTGTTAAACATGTTGTAGGTAATGTTGGTAATTTTTTACATGGTTGTGAAGTGCTATGAGTTAAATACAACTCGAGACATATGCACACTATATCTACTTAGTATAAAACAAAGTCCCCGATTCTTGGATGTTACGGCTAAACTGTAGACCCTCTGGATGGATTTTGATGCGGTTTTCACCATTCTGTAAAGGATATCTCGAGGATGATTTCTGTATAAAATAATTTATTTATGATCAAAGGAAACCAAGCAGTAACGATTTCAGTGGAAAAGTCTAAAAAAAACCTGGCGTCCGAGGGTTTGTAAGGTTACGCTGGGCAAACCGTTAAAAATAGCTAAATATTATGAGTGTGAGAAATGTTCAGCATGAAAAGTTCTACAAAAAAGTCCGAGAGAGCATATGTCTATCTTCAATACATCGCCCACTATAAGTGTTTTTACGTTTTAATTTCTTCCAACCATGTCCATTCAACTACTGAGGCGAAAGTTTACGAGCTAGCTAAGGGCGAGTCTATCATCCCCGTTACAGCCTAGCTAGCGGGCGAACCTATTGCCACAGATACAGCCAGCAGCAATCCGTTGAGTCGTGTTGAGTTAAGACTTCTGAGCAGGGTGGTTGTGTTTGTAGTTTCCCTGGAAGTTCAACTCGGGTTTTCTTCATTTCGTCTGTGAAACACAGTCAAGTTAAGATTGGACGGAAGGGGGATTTGAGTTTCATTCACCTCCCCATTCCCTGGAAGTGCAACTCTCATTTCGCTTGTGAACGTTTCGTTCCGCAAAATTCACAGTCAATTTAAGATTGGACGGAAGGGGGATTATATTATATTAAATTTTACTGATTGGTGTATAATCTCTACTTAGTATAAAACAAAGACCCCGATTCCTGGATGTCATGCGTAATCTCGAGAACCACTGAATGGATTTTGATGTGGTTTTCACCATTCTGTAAAGGATATCTCCAAGAAGGCTTTTGTAGAAAATAATTTATTTATGAGCAAAGGAAGCCTATCAGTATCGATTTCAGTGTAAACGTCAAAAGAAAAACCTGGCGTCTGTGCGCATTTTAAGCTTACGCTGGGCAAACCGTTAAAAATATCAATATACTATGAGTGTAATAATTGTTCATCATGAAAAGTTCTACAAAATATGCCGCGAGGGCAAATCTCTCTATCCTCAATACATCGCCTACTTGTGTTAGGTAGATTTCATTAGAAAGCTAACTATTGCAATGGGTACCATGTTTCGACTTCCGGAAAATTTCGACATATCTTCACGTTTCTCATCCCCTAGACCCCAAAACCACCGTCAGTTAAAAAGTTTATATATAATTTATGTATATATATATATACATAAATCACTTTCTTGTGGACACGATAACTACCGAAATTTTGCACCAATCAATTTGAATTTTTTACATAATATGTATCCCTATAAATTCTCGGTCGAGTTCGTTAATGGGCACAATCGGTCGACGGGAGTGAAAATGGGGGGGGGGGGGCTTTTTTCGAAAAAGTGAAATATCGCTATAACTCTCTTAATATTTGAAATATCGAATCCATTCAAAGTTCATACTATGTGTCGAATAAGGACCAAACATTCATGGTTGAAGAGTTTTTTGATAGCACCAACCATTGACCAAAGGGGTGGGAAAAAGTGGGTTTTTCGGGAAACATTTATCATATCTCTCTTAATAGGCACAATATCAAAACCGTACAAAATGGACAGTATTCCCCTAATAATTACCTAAAACTTTTGTCTGAAATAATTTTTGATATGACCCACCATTACGCCAAGGGATGAGCAAAATGATTTCGGAATTATAAGAAAATGCCAAGAGCTATCAGAGGTTGCCATGACAACACTACTACTAAATTGAGGAGGAATGTGCTATCAGACATTGCCATGACAACGCACTTGCACGCGATCACATTTAGTTTTCCATCTGACTAAGTGAGAAGCGGCCTCGGTGACGTAACTAGTAGTATGCTGAATTTCTATGCCAAAGTTCGCGGGTTCAAAGCCGGCCGAAGTCGTCGGATGTTCTAAGGAGCGCTAAAAATCCCTCAATATGCTTTCCTTTGGAGGGGAAGATCCAACGTTCATTGCGAGTTGCTGGTTGCGGTGGCATCTCGTAGCCAAGTTCAGAGCTAGGTGTCGTTGACGGTGGTATCTGGTAGCAACATTAGTAACTACTGCGTGAAATTGACCGTCTGCAGTCCTTACCTGAATCACAGACTAATACAGCCATCACAATTCACACTGTTTATCAGACCAAAGTACACGGGGTTACTTGACCGCGTTGTCGCAGCCCCGAAACTGAGGAACCAACCAAAATCTCTGCGGGAGATATAATTTTGCGTGAAAAAGTAACAGACCGTTACATAGTTACACATCAGTGTCGAAACCTTGCATAAGGACAGTGTGACCACAAGTACAACAAGAAGTTCCGTGACGAACTAAAGAGCCTACTTTTCTTAAAATTTAAGATTCATGCCAATGATCAATCGATATGGATCTATCTAGAATAATGACGAAATTAAGTTGGTAATATCGAAATTTCTAATTAGTTCGAAATACTGTATACCTGGCATAATGTAGCCTAATAGAGCACTACAGTTGGCAGCCCTGGTGACTGAATATATTCTTAGTTCCATCTCTTAAGGTACAGAATACGAAATTTGGTTGGAGTCCAATGAATAGCATGGACGTTACAGGCAGTTTAACATTGGATCTAACAGCGCGCGTAAAATCATGTTGGCAACAGTGTCATGCATGTATTGGTCAGAAATAATCTGAAATAATATGATCTATTGTTGTGGCAATTTTGAATGAAATCCATTAGTTAGTATAGAAGTTACATGCATTTTAAAATTGGACCTATCAGCAGGCTTAGAATCATGTTGGCAGCACTGACGTATATTAGTTACTCCAAAGTAATCTAGAATGCCAGGTACTATACGTGTGAAAAGTTTAGAGCTATTGGCTTGCATTCTTTCTGATATACTGATATTAGGGTAACAAAAATAGAGACAGCATTTATTAACAGTTGGCTGTCCTGGTTGCTCTTAAGAATACGCATAGTCATAGCTGTTATGGTACACATAGAACATACGAAATTTGGTTGAAATCCAAATGATAGTATGGAAGTTACATGTATTTAAAGTTGGACTTCTCAGCAGGCTTAGAATCATGTTGGTAGCACTCACGTATATAAGTTACTCCAAATTAATATAGAATGTCATGTACTATACGTGTGCATAGTTTAAAGCTGTCGGCTTGCATACTTTCTCATATATATTGGTATTTGGATAAAATAAATTAAGAGCATTTTTAACAGTTGGCAGCACTGGTGGTTCATAAGAGTACGTTCAGTCATATCTGGTTATGTACACATACAACATACGAACTTTGGTTGAATTCCAATTGATAGTGTAGAAGTTATATGCATTTAAATATTGGACCCATCGGCAGGCTTATTATCATTTTGGCAACACTACCATGTATGGCCTTCTGGAAATTAAACTGCAGTATTATTATCTATATGTGTGCCGATTTTGAAATAGCTCCCATTCATACCTTCCAAGATATCCAACATGGAGCTCAAATTTCAATTGCGATTTTTCAGCAGTTGGTAGCACTGACATCATTTTCAAATATGGCCGTGAGATATTCAGGTATAGATCTTAACTCCTGCCAAATTTTATTTCAATTGCTCCAGCCGTTTAGGAGTTGATACGGAGGGACACACACACAGCCAGACAGACAGACAGACAGACAGACAGACAGAAGGACAGACAGACAGACAGACAGACAGACAGACACACATTTTCCCGGATCGATCTCATAAGACTACTTTCTCCTCATTTTTGCAAAATGTGAAAAGTAGGCTAAAAATGTACCCCAAATGACAAGAAGGTTACCGTCCCCATAAGACAACAAGAAGTTCCGTGACGAACTAAAGAGCCTACTTTTCATGCCAATGATTATTCTACAGTATATGAACCTATCTAGAATGATGAAGAAATTAAGTTGCTAATATCGAAATTTCTAATTATTTCGAAATACTGTATACTTTGCATAATATAGCCTAATAGAGCGCTACAGTTGGCAGCCCTGATGACTGAATATATTCTTAGTTCCATCTCTTAAGGTACAGAATACAAAATTTGGTTGAAGTCCAATGAATAGCATGGACGTTACATGCAGTTAAACATTGGATCTAACAGCGTGCGTAAAATTATGTTGGCAACAATGGCATGCATGTATTGGTCAGAAATAATCTGAAATAATATGATCTATTGTTGTGCCAATTTTGAATGAAATCCATTAGTTAGTATAGAAGTTACATGCATTTTAAAATTGGACCTATGAGCAGGCTTAGAATCATGTTGGCAGCACTGACGTATATTAGTTATTCCAAATGCATCTAGAATGCCAGGTACTGTACGTGTGCAAAGTTTAGAGCCATTGGCTTGCATACTTTCTGATATATTGGTATTTGGAAAAAATAAATTAGGAGCATTTATTAACAGTTGGCAGCCCTGGTGGGTCTTAAGAATACGCTCAGTCATATCTGGTTATGTATGCATACAACATACGAAATTTGGTTGAATTCCAATTGATAGTGTAGAAGTTATGTGCATTTAAAAATTAGACCAATCAGCAGGCTTATAATCATTTTGGCAACACAGCGATGTATGACCTCCTGGAAATCAACCTGCAATATTATTATCTACTAGCTGAAACCCGTCAAAAATGACGGTCAATAGAAAAATATTTACTGAAGCATTTTCTTATGTAGGCCTACTGTATATTCTTTGTACGATGATTTTTTGGCTCTATTGAAACTATAAGGGCGTCAAAAGATTGCACTCTCAACATTGCAAAATACTGCTGGCCATGACTGAAAAATTGATGAGGCAAATTGAGACCTATACGTTCCAGAGTTTTCCCTTGAGCTTCATTGATTGTGACAGAGTATGCCAAATAAATTGGAAAATATTGCCTCTTAAAACAAAATGATAGTGTTTTATCGGATGCTGTTAAATCAAGTAGAAGGATTCAACCTCTCTGCCTAATTTTAACTGCACTTATTATTTCCAAATCCAAGCAATATGGTTGCATTTAGGAGCCCTTGGGAAACGTTCAGATTTCTAAGCAGCATAACGGTTCAAGCGTTTGGAATATGTGGAGGCAAGTCATTTAGTTCCAAGGAATTCAAGAACTCTGAGGAGTCTAATAAAACTGGCCGCAAACCGTCACATATAATTTTGGAATATAACGAAGAAATGCGATGATGTGCACCTCCATACATCTTAAAACAATGTGGACCGTATGGGTGTGGCACAGTAACATTGGCACCAAATGAAACGAAGGACATAGCATTGTACTGCCGATTAGTCTCTCTGAAATTCCTTGAGATATCATCTCCAGTGAAAAATAATTGTTGCAGCATGTCAAATGTTTTATATTTAGTCAGATTAATTTTACATTACAACAGCAAAGCTCAAAGTAACCAAGTGAAGATTTCTCTCAAGAGAAATACAGTGCAGAACAATGTTTAAATTTGTTCGTCAAGGACCCTACACTGTAACGGTATAGTATCTGGAATTGTATCTGAAATGCCGTATTCATATTGGAGTTTAAAAGTGGCTTCGTATTTTTCTCCGATTTCCCACTTGTTTGCGGCTAATGTTCTATTTCGTAAAATGGGTTTATTTATAGCAGCATTTCTCCCCAAATTAACGTCATAGCTTATTAAATAACACTATAGTGGCCTGCATCAACGCAGCTGCCAAATATTAAATAGCAAATAATAACTTACTTCCATTGCCAAAATCAACTGCGTGGTTAGACTCATTGTTATGTACTCTAAAAAAAATAATCAATAAACAACAATATTCACTTATACAACTAAGTTCAGAGACTTCCATTCTCAAGTTGGTTGCTGATGAGAATGCGATGAGACTGATCGCCAATAATAAAATCCTTGCAATTTTTGCAATTTGCTTGCAAACGCAACTCAGGATGACGAACTTCATTTTGAAATAAACAGAATGAAACTGCTCTAAATAATCAATTTCCATCACCTGTTGAAGGTACAATACTTTGCATTTCCATGACAGTAAATTATGCAAGGGAGCATAGAATCACTTCGCCACTACTGGAATGAGCATGGACTCACTTCGCCAGCCACCGTAATGGAGGGAGTTTTAGAATTATATGTTCAGTGTTTTTCAAAGATCGTATTAACACAGGGAAGCCCAGTCTTAAGGCTACATTCTGAGCTATCGCCCCAGATTCCAGGTTCGATCCCTGCTCTGCCAAGAAATTTAATTCTGGTCTGAGGGCTGGAACGGGGCGCACTCTTGAGGCAAACCTAAGAAGAGCAAAATTTGATTCCCATCTCAACAACCTTGGATGTGGTTTTCCGTAGTTTCCCACTTCCACTCCAGGCAAATACCGGGATAGTTCCTAACTTAAAGCCTCAGTCGTCAACTCTCCATTCCCCATACTAATTACAAATGCACACATCAATACAGCCATCACATTAACACAGGTTATCAGAGAAAGGTTTACACTCACACACCAAAGTAGACGGGGCTGAGTGACCACGATGTCTGAGTCCATCAAATGAATTATGTTCGAAAATTTTCTCTCAAGGCGAAGCGATTGTGCCGATATTTATTTAATAATTTAAAAGTATCTGGGAACGTAAATCATGGAGAATTCCTTACCTTACGGGAATAATAAACGTAGCCTAACATATGTTTAGACAATGTAATACCAATTGCAAGATAGAATAATTGGGAAATAGAATTACATGTCTGAGGTGGGAATCAAACTCCTTCGACGATGCATAATCAATTTCGTTGTCCACAATGTTAGCCGCTGAGCCACCCAGACAACGAAATTCGAGTGCAATATTAAGAGACGTAAACAACAAACGCACTTAACTGCCAGTTACAGTTCATCAATATTTCCCTTATTTCATGATTCTCAACTCCCTATTCCCCATACTAATTACAAATGCACACATCAATACAGCCATCACATTAACACAGGTTATCAGAGAAAGGTTTACACTCACACACCAAAGTAGACAGGGCTGAGTGACCACGATGTCTGAGTCCATCAAATGAATTATGTTCGACAATTTTCTCTCAAGGCGAAGCGATTGTGCCGATTTTCATTTTCAATTTAAAAGTATCTGGCAACGTAAATCATGGAGAATTTCTTACCTTACGGGAATAATAAACGTAACATATGTTTAGACAATGTAATACCAATTGCAAGATAGAATAATTGGGAAATATAATTACATGTCTGAGGTGGGAATCAAACTCCTTCGACGATGCATAATCAATTTCGTTGTCCACAATGTTAGCCGCTGAGCCACCCAGACAACGAAATTAGAGTGCAATATTAAGTGACGTAAACAACAAACGCACTCAACTGCCAGTTACAGTTCATCAATATTTCCCTTATTTCATGATTCTATTCCAGTATATATCGGGATACAACATAAGCGATATTTCCCTTTTCAATTCTCATAAACAAAGATCACACTACGATACGGTGGATCTTTTATCCGCCATTTCTCTCAGGAAGAAACGCAATTGTGGCAACGCGCAATTGCCACATATAATACCTTTTTCCTTAAACATATAAAAATATACCGTAACATATATTTTCCTTTTAAAGACACACTGCAAATCTGCATGCCAAGAGCTTTCGTTAGAATGCCATACGAAGCCAATCGGTTAAGTCGTTTTCAAAATCTCGTGTGTACAAAAAATACATTAGTGTTTTAAATATATATGGCAACAGAGAATTCGTTACTTTACAGGAATGATAAAAGTGAAATATGTTTCTACACTCTAATACCAATCGTAGGAAGGAAGAAAACAAAAAAAAAACATATCCGAGGTGGGAATCGAACCCTCTCGACCATGCAAAGGATGGCAACAGAGAATTCGTTACTTTACGGGAATGAAAAAGTGAAATATATCTCTACAATGTAATACCAATCGTAGGAAGGAAGAAAATGAAAATAAATAAACGTATCCGAGGTGGGAATCGAACCCTCTCGACCATGCAAAGGATGGCAACAGAGAATTCGTTACTTTACGGGAATGATAAAAGTGAAATATGTTTCTACAATGTAATACCAATCGTAGGAAGGAAGAAAACGAAAATAAAAAAACATAACCGAGGTGGGAATCGAACCCTCTCGATGGGAACAGAGAATTCGTTACTTGACGGGAATGATAAAAGTGAAATATGTTTCTACAATGCAATACCAATCGTAGGAAGGAAGAAAACGAAAATAAAAAAACATATCCGAAGTGGGATCGAACCCTCTCGATCATGCATAATACAAATTTCTGGCCAGTAACCTTATCCCCTCGGCCAACCAGACAACTATGTGACACTGCAGTATTAAGTTATCTAACCAGTATACACACTCAACCTGCACTTTATGTCCTTCAATTCGTGGTTTATTTAATATAATTCTATTTCAATGCATATTGTAAAAACATAACTAACATTATTGGAGACCCTTTTTAATTCTCATAAACAAAGATCTCAGTTAGACGCGACCGGAATCGCCATTTTCCTTGTTGAGAAAGGCCATTGTGCGCATGCGCGAGAGTGTCAAATATTACATATTTCTTTAATCATTTAAAAATATACCGTAACATATATTTTCCTTTTAAAGAAACTCTGCAAATCTGCATGCCAAGAGCTTTCTACAATGCAATACCAATCGTAGGAAGGAAGAAAATGAAAATAAAAAAACATATCCGAGGTGGGAATCGAACCCTCTCGATCATGCATATTACAAATTTCAGGCCAGTAACCTTATCCCCTTAGCCATCCAGACAACTATGTTTCACTCCAGTATTAAGCTATCTAACCAGTATACACACTCAACCTGCAGTTTATGTCTTTCAATTCGTGGTTTATTTAATATAATTCTATTTCAATGCACATTGTAATAACATAACTAACATTATTGGAGATCCTTTTTAATTCTCATGAACAAAGATCTCAGTTAGACGCGACCGGAATCGCCATTTTCCTTGTTGAGAAAGGCCATTGTGCGCATGCGCGGGAGTGACAAATATTACATATTTCTTTAATCATTTAAAAATATACCGTAACATATATTTTCCTTTTAAAGAAACTCTGCAAATCTGCATGCCAAGAGCTTTCGTTAGAATGTCTTACGAAGCCAATCGGTTAAGTCGTTTTCACAATCTCGTGTGTACAAAAAACAGCTTAGTGTTTTAAATATATAGATACGTATGCCAATTTTGAAATAGCTCCCATTCATACCTTCCAAGATATCCAACATGGAGCTCAAATTTCAATTGCGATTTTTTAGCAGTTGGTAGCACTGACATCATTTTAAAATATGGCCGTGAGATATTCGGGTATAGACCTTTACTCCTACCTAATTTTGTTTTGATTGCTCCAGCCGTTTAGGAGTTGATAGGGGGACACCCACACACAGCCAGACAGACAGACGGAAGGACAGACAGACAGACAGACACACATTTGCCCGATCTCATACCACTACTTTTTCCTCATTTTTGCAAAATGTGAAAAGTAGGCTAATAAAATGTTTAAAATATGCATAAAATGACGAAAAACAAAGTTAATTAAGCTCCAATTATAAAATACTTTCTCGCAATAAATGAGGTCTGATCCTTCTACGAAAACGTGCATATTCTGCCTATTTTCGCCTATCCCCAATTTTGCCCGATGAAATCTACCTCCGCCTTCCAGCGTGCCGAGAGGACTTTTTTATTTTCAGATTGGACGGAAGGGGGATTTGAGTTTCATGCACCTCGCCATTCGTAAATTACGTCTGACAAGAATTCGTTGCACATGCATCTCCATGATAATATAAATAATAGTCCAGTCAGTGATGTTAACCCATCATGCTGAGACGTAAAACAGATAGGCTATAGGTCGTACTTTATTGACACCGAAAATAAAGGCGCTTATCACGTAATGAATTCATAACTGTTCCTGGGCGAAGCCGGGACGGGTTGCTAGTTTTAAAATAAAAATTTAATTCTTAAGTATTGGCTATGGAACTTTATAGGTATATTTCTAAATAAGCGTGCTGTATAAGCCTTTCAAGATACGAGTGCTGGTGGTCGAGGTGTTTACTTGTCTCAGGCTGTGAGCTGCTAGCATGACGAATAGAAATAAACAGTGTCATCACTCCGCTCCTTATGCATTGTAGTTCATGGTCCAGCCAGTGTGAGGCGCGGAAGTCGCGCCGAACCATAAGCACGTGTGACAAGTAGCCCACGAGGTGCGCGAGAAATCATATTATGCGAGGGAATTTGTTTATTTGTGATAGTTTACGAATGTCTGTGCAGTGCTTTGTGAGTGCAAACAACTAAATTTTCTGCTGTTTCGGGAAAATGTCGTATTGTTTCGTTCCTGGATGAAAATCGGGTTACGGAAGAAAATCTGATGGTAGACATTTTTTCACACCACAAAAAGAAACAAATCTGTTTGCGAAATGGGCGAGAGTTATTCCGCGGAAAGGTGAGCAATTGTCAATCAAAAGTAGAATCTGTGACGTGCGTTTTTCGGAAGATTTAATTATTATAAAGGCGGTCTGTTTCGTAGTGAACTGTGAGAACGTGGAACTTCCTCGCGTGAAGTGGAAATTAAAACCAGGAATAGTACCTCACATTTTTTCAAAATTTACCGAAATAATCATCCACTGTGTTAAAATCACGAATACGCCCAGTAGGATACGGAATTAAGGCAGCCTTCCATGGTTACTTGTTCTACTTCGTGCCATCCTTACTTAAAACGAAAAAATATATAATCCGTCTTAATAATAATAGGCCTAAAATAATAATAGTTGTTGATTCTTTAGGGAATATGCGACATTGCGGTGACGTAGCCCCATATGCTTGGGTGTGTGTATATTTGTCTGATAACCTGTGTCATTGTGATGTCTGTAGTAGTGTGTGTATTCGGAATTGAGGTATGATTTGGGTAGGAAGCGGCCGTGGCCTTCAGTTAGGTACAATCCCGGTATTTGCCTGGAGTAGAAGTGGGAAACCACGGAAAACCACTTCCAGGATAGCTGAGGTAGGAATCAAACGCGCCTCTTATCAGTTTTGCCTCACGAGGCTGAGTGAACACCGTTCCAGCCCTCAGACCAGAATTACATTTCTTTGCAGAGCTGGGAATCGACCCGGGCCTCTGCGGTGATAGCCAAGAATGAGACGGACATATACTGATAACAATGGCCAACCTGCCAATAAAATAAACGGCCATCCAATTCTTCGCTTCCGTTACCGTCCTCCTGATCAAAATCATGGTAATATCCGAGTCTTCGGATCTTGTTTCAACTTTGTCTTCAGTATCAGTTACAAATTCCTTTGAAATTACTGATTCATGTACTAGCGATTCGTTATCTTTCAGCAGAAGGCGACACACTTACTCGTGTAGAGTTACTATTAGGCTCGTCATTTCACAATTCCAGGAAAATGCTTACTTAGGTATGGTGTATGATGTCCCGAGACGATAAGATTATAACTTGAACTGTTGGCTTGATATTACAACTAAAACGAACCACGGAACTGTCAGACCTATGCGCGACTAACGGAAGGTTTTAAAAGATAGTTCTATATGGGGACTGAGAATATTAATAAAAACTTTTTCACGGTAACTTATTATTCATAAGTCTTAACAAACAATTTGTTGTAATCGGCGTAACCGCATCCTTCGTAAAGAGGTTTACGTAGCCAAGCGCGTATCCCATATTTGAACAGGTGACTGCGGCTGACTGTGTAGCGTTGGTGGTCTGCGCCGCTAGCGCTAGCCAACAGCGGGGCGCGCTTGAACTCGGTCAGTGATAACACTATGTATTCTATTCGTCATGCTGCTAGTATGACAAGTACAGCATGATCTAAAACAACGAATTGATTTCTGCACACTGCTTTAGGTGATGTTTTGCATTTCTTTACCCTGGACCGCCCATCTCAGTCCACCCTCCAAACAGGAACCACACCACCCATTGAAGTTATTAATATTTAAAGGCTTGCGTTTCCTTTCATTCATGAGGTTTAGCTTATGCTCTTAAAATAGAAACATCGTAGAGTTATAATAAGTTCTGAAGATTAAACACTTCTTCTTCTTCTTCTTTTAATTTAGCGTTTGTCCCGCCACGTGGCAGGGTCCGCTATTTGAATCCGCTGTCTCCACTTTACTCGGTCATGGGCCATGTCCGGATGTAGGTTGATGCTTTTCAGATCCCTGTGCAGTGTATCGGCCGAACGTTATCTCGGTCGCACGTTTGGTCTTTTCCCGGTGACCTCTAGTGTGTAGCCCTGTTTTGCAATGGTGTCCGCTCCTGACCGAAGCACATGCCCAAACCATCGCAGACGACCCTCACGCATTTTGTTATTGATTGCCGCGATAAAACCTTAAGTGAATATTAATTTGTACTTTTCATTGTACCGGTTTCGGACACATTGTGGCCTTCCTCAGCGCAAATAATAATAAGAATAGAAATGCAAGACTTACATCATTGTTTTAAACCATAAACAAAGGTTGTTCCCAAAACTATTTCTAAACAATTAATCGTCTAAAGGCTAAAGAAAACACATATCAATTTTAAAAAGCCAGATCTGTTACAAAAATATGTTAAATAAAACATAAAAAAGATATAAAACCAGTTTGAACTAGGAACAGTGATCTACAGTAGAAAGAAGATTAAGATAGAAATGATAAACACCATCTAGAAAGTCAGAAACGAGAGGGAAATACCTACTATACCTTAGAATACTTACGTGGATGTTAACCTATATAGACATATTTTTTAAAATTAAATCCTGCTTTTCTATTCATGTTATTATTTACTCATAAAGGCCACGATGTGGCTGAAACCGGTACAATAAGAAGTATAAATTATTTTATGTTCGACCCTCAGTATTATGTGTCAGAAAACTGTATCATAATGATGGTCATTATAACACTGTTTTCCATTATGATACAGTTTCTCCAGCCAATCAGAGCTCGTTCATTGACAAATTAGGTAACGAACGATACCTTCGCGCATGCGCTCAAAATCCAACATGCCGGACATAAACACAACATCGAACTATAATAAATTATCGACATGGAATACGCGTAAATAAACTGGCGAATATGAGACAAGAAATAACACTGTACCTTAGAATCACCAACACTAATTTCTACACATCGCATTGTCTTGAAACGACTCCGGTGACAATATTACTGAGGGGCGGCAGATGTAAACATATGACCTGCATATGGCATTGCAAGCACACAGAGCGCATGCGTCGGTCAGAGAACTTGGAACATGGAGATATGCTACCTAGCGCACCACCCGATCACAAAATTCTAGTTACTGAACAGATATTTATGAATATTTATGTTAAAACATGTAATAAAGTTATAATTATCGTTGAACATAAACAGTCGTATGCAACTCGCCTATAATGGTCATTAAGACACTCGTATGGAAATTATAAAACTCACTAAAGCTCATTATAGGCTCGTTGCATAATGTACTAATTGATTTAAGATCTATAATCTTCATAACTTAATATACTCATTCTACTTCATCAATAAGTAACAGAGCTAACATGGTCATATTCATGTCATATTACCGTAGAGTTAATAAAATAAAATATATTTTGGAATTTAAAAAATACTTCGACAGTGAAAATGAATTTTCACTTGAACCTGATGAATGTTTTAGAGTGAACATCTACATTTGAATGTTTTACAGAGCTGCATTTGCTGTATTTGACCTGAATAACTCACATATGACTTTATTTCTTTACAGGTAAGATGACAATTTTCACTCAATCCCTGACCATCTTATATTCCGTAAGTTAACCCTTTACTTACTTTTGAAGTAAGAAAGCTATAGTAGTACCATTTATTTTGAGAATAATGTTTTAAATCACTAAGGCCATCTTTATGAAACACTGGAACTCTTATTAAAATGTCTGTGTGTTGATCAAAAGCCATATTTCGCTTGTACTGTAGATGATCTCGTATTCCTGAAAAGTGGCGAAGGTGATCAATCTATCGTCCAACATGAAATGACCTTTGGCGACCAGAATCCGGATGGTATACAGTACAGTAGATATAGAATTCGTAAGGAAGTAGTCGTAGTCCAGACCATCTCAATTGTGTAGCCATTAGTGATACTTCGAGGTTGCCCTGGACTGTCTGGGCTGATAGAAGCGAAGCCCGGAGTGAGAGAGACAGCTACTGATTGGGATAGACACAGAAATCTGATCACTGAGCGCGGCAGGGAGAAGTGAAATGTGCAAGGGACATTTTAAGAATCAATTCATTAAAACAACAATCCGACTTTAAAAAAAATATACTACAAATACAATCCTTCTCCTTCTGCGAATATAACGACACCTAGCGTTGCATTGATTTCAACAAGTTATTTATGTCAGGCAAGGAAAGCATTTCAAAAGAAAATGAATCTATTGACATCGAATATTATAGGTATTTGGAAGTCATTTTTGAAACCTTTTGTCTGGAGCGTGGCACTCTACGGAAGTGATATTTTAACTGTTGGCTCAGCAGAACAGACGAGAGCAGAAGCGTTTGAAATGTGGTGTTACAGGAGAATGATGAAGATCACATGGGTAGATAGGGATACAAGTGAAGAGGTATTAAGGCGAGTGAGAGTGGAGAGATGTTTCTGGTGACTGCTAATGAAAATAGGAGATAGGTTGGTATAACAGACACTAAGACAACCAAGAATAGCAAATATAGTTATGGAAGGAAGAGTCGAGGACAAGAGCTGTGGAAGTAGACCAAGGGTAGAATATGTTAAACAGATTGCCTTGGATGTATGATGTGGTATCTATGTAGAGATTAAACGATTAGCTCAGTGCAGGAAGGCATGGAGAGCTACATCAAACCAGTCGAAGAACTTAATACCCGAACAACACCCCAACAGTTATTTCAGAAGAAAAAAAATATGATCATTGTTATTGTCAGAGTGGGCAAGAAGATACAGGCAATCTCAATAGGTAACTGTCGGCGCACGTCTTTTCTATCTTAATTAACTCACTAGTACAACCATCAAAATAACGATCAGACAGATTCCATACACACACCCAAGTGTACGGGGCTACATTATCATGATGTCGTAATCTCCCTAAATGAATGGACAACAACATATCTCTTCATTCTAAACCACCTGGTGGTATAGCGGCTGTCGCCCTGGAGGTCCGGAGCCGAGAAGCCAAGAAATGCAATTCCGGTCTGAGGGCTGGAACGGGGTCTACTCAGCCTCGTGAGGAAACACTGTGTAGAGATGGGTTCGATTCCCATCTTAGCCATCCTGGATGTAGTTTTCCGTGGATTCCCCCTTCTACTTCAGGCAAATGCCGGGATGATTCCGAACTTAAGACCACGGTCGTGTCCTTCCCAATCTACATATGCATTACTAATACGCACACTACTACAGAAAACACAAGGAAACAGGTCGCACCCAAGTACACGGGGCTAAATAATCACGATATCGCAAAGCCCCAAAATGAATTTACTACAAACTACAAATTAATTAATAGCTGACGACTTTCCATCACCTGTAGAAAACGTTTCCGTAGTGGCTAGCATTTTTGGCACTCACCGCGGAGGTCCGGATTCTATTCCCGGTACTGCCAAGAAATTTAATTCTGGCTTGAGGGCTGAAACCGGGTCCTCTCAGCCTCGTGAGGCAAATCCTATTTCAGCCGTTTGGAAGTGGTTTTCCGTGGTTTCCCACTTCACACTCCAGGCAAATGCGGGATGGTACCTGGATGAAGCTTTGGTAATAATACATTACACACTAGAGTGCAGATATCACAGTGCCTCAGGTTAGACTGGTTAACAGCATTTTTGTTACAAAGAAGGTGCTAATGGGTGCTGAATTCGAAAATGAAATCCGCTTTCGTCCATCGGGCTCAGTTTTCGTAATATGGTACCCTCTACGTTTAAACACCTTGAAAATGCTGCATTTTTGGTTACGTTGGTATTGCTTACTTAATTCGCGTTGAGTTTTCTTTTGCGGAAGTACTGTAATTGTTGGAAAACAATCGAAATATATATTCAAGGACGTCCATGCATTATCCTCAGTTCCGAAATTCACCGCCAGGGTACGAATGAGGGCGATGAACCATGCTCCAACACATTATAGCACATTGGTGATTGTTGCATTGTTAATTGTTTATTCACTTTTATTTAATGTAGCTCATTTCTTTTGTTAATTTGTGTATTAACACAGATTTGTTTGTTCTCCTTTTGCCAGATATCAAGGCTGACGGAAGTATCGCATTTACAAAACCCATTATAACATGGAAACTGAGGCCGATACATAAATTCTGAGATTTGATCTGGATTCAGGGACAAATTATCATCCTGAAACCGCTTGTTTTTTTGTTTTTTTTTTGTAATCGAAAATTTTTATTTTCTTGTAGACCAGTGTTATGAGAAAAATTCTAAATACACCCAAGTACACGGGGCTACATGCCCAAGATGTTCCAAAGTCCCTAAGAAAGAATCAACGACATCAACAACTGGCCGTGAAAGCCAATATACCATCTTTTTGAAAGCTGTCATAGGGAGGTTATGGCTGCTTGAGCTTTCAGTTCTCGTAGTGAAGAGGCGCAGGTGCGCTTCATAAAACTGGAGGTAGCGGGCGGTTCGCTACTCCTGTTGGGGTCCGGGCGGGGACACCAATTGCCCACTGATGAGCCAGCTTGGTGTCTTAGGAGAAACCCCACACATGACACGGCACAAACCTCGAATTATTGCTGAGTTTTAATTCACTGGCCGAGAAAGCCAAATTACCAACTTTTTGGAAGCCTTCATAGGGAGGTTATGGCTGCTTGAGCTTTTAGTTCTTGCAGTAAAGAGGCGCAGGTGAGCTTTATATAAAGGGAGGTAGCGCGCAGTTTGCTACTCCTGCGGGGGTCCGGGCGGGGACAGCAAGAGTCTGCTGATGAGCCAGCTTGGTGTCTTAGGTGAAACCCTACACAAGACACGGCACAAACCTAGATAAATTGCGGAGTTTGACATTTCATATGTCTTATTCTACTTCCAAGTGTGTGAGTCTTGTAGAAAATGGAAATGTTAGCATGGTGGTACATCTTGGTACATAACGGTTGGTTTGATCGGCATTAAGTGCTTTAGACGTTGATGAAAGCCAAGTCAAACATTGAGATTCCTTCTCCTCGCTCCACGCCGTTCCATTCCGCTGTGTTTGCTATTGGAGCAGCGGGTTGAGGGTGGAGGAAGCGAGTGTCAGCTGCTATGGAAGGTGTAACATCTCAACACTGCAATGTCACAGCAACTTCTCTTATTCTCGTTACACAAGATCTACTTTCTTCACGATAATAAGAAACTCACCATTGGAAAATTTCATTCACAAGAATAAACATACGTTAGGCAATGTTGCCAGTTATGTGACTTGGAGCTGGATATATCGAGTTCTAAATCCTTTTACTGAAAATACATGTATATCTTTGCGCTTCACATATGAATCTAAGTATGTATTGTATGTCCACCCATTATTATTCCCGTTCCCAACGCAACGGGGTCGGGGATGAGATGCGATGAAGTTCATTGTGGCGGATGGTCTTTACGGCCGGATGCCCTTTCTGACGATAACCTCATGAAAGGGGTTAATGAGTGAAGAAATGAAGATGAAACTAGACAAGGATGTGGAAGGAAGCGGCCGTGGCCTGTCACAAGGTACCGATCCAGCATTTGTCTAGAAATGTAAATTGGAAAGCATGGAAAACCATTTCAAGGACGAAGACGGTGGGGCTCGAATCCACGTTTACTGTAGGTAGATTTCATTAGAAAGCTAACTATTGCAATGGGTCCCATGTTTCGACTTCCGGAAAATTTCGACATATCTTCGCGTTTCACATCCCCCAGACCCCAAAACCGCCGTCAGTTCAAAAGTTTATATATAATTTATGTATATATATATATATATACAGGGTGTATTTGATATGATGGAAGTCCGTTACACTGGTGATAGAAGAGACTATTCTAAGCTTCCTAGGTAAAAAAATTGTCTCCTATCTTGAAATTGATAATTAATCATTAAAAAGTCAATGTTTTTAGTTATTTCAGAAACTAATCAGGCAGAAAGTGGTGCGGCAGGCTGGGGGAAACGAGGTGGAGCTATGTGTGACGACGTGCGAAGGGGAAGTTGTTACGTAATCGGAGCATTGACCTTACCGGTTGACTTGAGGGGTGGTAAGCTATCAGCTGTTATGAGGATGAGCTCTACTGTCTCGTAAGAAAATGTGCGTTGCCGTTGGTCTTGTTGTTGTTGACAACGCACGCAATGACTTGGGACGTTAGGACCGGTAGTATTGTGTAGCCTACTTTGTAAGTGTGGAATTCATTGATTGATGTTCATGTATAAAATAATTTCGATACTCAGCCCTGATGTATCATTGGCGTCCGTGTCGGACCTTCTGTTGACTAGTTTCTGAAAATACTAAAAACCTTCACTTAATGAAATGCAGTGTGACAAAATTCCGACATCCCGTAGTCTGTTCAGAACTAGGCATTTAGGACGGAAGTAAAATACTTGATGTTTTGTTTGAGAGGCTTGGCGATTTTGGTCATTTAGCCCCATGTAGCTGGGTGTGGGTAGAATTTGTGTGATAACCTGTGTTTTGTGGTTTCTGTAGTAATGTGGGTATTTGTAATTCAGGTGAGGATTCGGAAGAGGGCGCCGGCCCTGTGGTGTTGGGGCAGTGCAACTGCCTCTCACCTGGAAGCCCTGGATTCGATTCCTGGCTCCATCAGGGATATTAAAAACTGACGTGAGGGCTGGAACGCAGTGCACTAAGCCTCGTGAGGGCAATTGAGTAGCTGTCTGACAGTGAGGCAGTGCCCGAGTCAGGAAAATCAAGATTAATGGCCGAGGGGACCCGATGCACTAACCACGCGTCACCCTAATATCTGCAGGCCAAATGGTTGGACAGCGGTCGCTTGGTAGGCCAAGGCCCTTCATGGGCTGCACTGCCAGCGGTTATGATTATTGAGAAGAAGGCGGCCGGGGCCTTAAGTTAGGAACAATCCCGACATTTGCCTGGGGTAGAAGTGGGAACGCATGGAAAACTACTTCCAAGATTTAATACTAGTACGTTACCACATGTTCATATTGTGAATTGTCCCATCCCATCTCCAGCCCTCGGGTGGCCATTAACTGGAGAGGGGGGTGGGGGGAGGGTTGATTTATTGGTCCATCAACAATGTAAATACATATGAAAATACACGAAAATGAAAATAAAATACAAATACATTGTTATAATACAGTGTTATAATAATAATAATAATAATAATAATAATAATAATAATAATAATAATAATAATAATAGTCTAATAATATTAATAATAGTCTAATAATAATAATAATAAGAGTCAGCATGTGTAGTTCTGGTGGTAGAGTGCTAACCTTCCCGAGGGTGCGATCTACGTTCAGTCATGTAGTAAATGAATGGAATCTAATACGATCATCTCCATGGATTTCATGGCACATACAAGAAATCCTACGTACATTAAAGTCTGGCAACTCGACATACCAAAAAGAAACATAAAAGAAGTTAGTATGTCTAAAAGCCTATTATTACTATTATTAGTATTATTAATATGTTTATTAGAGTTGTTGCACTATCTTCACACAAAGATAGACCAACAGTTCCTTAAATTAATTTACCAAATCTTTAGGATTTCTTTTTTCTATGCATAGTCCATGAAGCTGGCAAAATCCTAGACAGATCCACCATCACTAGTCATGTAGCCACTCCCCATGAATGTGTGAATCAGCTGTTCATAGGCTCGGTTTGTGTATTTCAATGTCATTGGCAGACAAGGCGAGGAGGTCACTCAACTGCAGACTCTGGTCAACATTCCTCAGCGTAGGAGGGGAGGGTGACGGGGAGAAGTCAGCTCTGCTGCTGAGGGGAACGAAGTGAAAGCCCGTTTCCAAGACATTGACCGACGATTTTTGTGATTTTATTCCACCTACACTAATTAAGATCCGACTTAATTTCATGAAGATATTTGCATAGAATACCATCTTCTATCACCAGTGTAAAGGACTTCCATCATATCAAATACACCCTGTATATATATATGTGTGTATCAGTTTCTCGTGGACACGATAACTGCCGTAATTTTGCACCAATCACTTTGAATTTTTTACATAATATGTATACCCTTAAAATCTCGGTCGAGTTCGTCAATGGGAAAAATCGGTCAAAGGGGGTGAAAATGGGAGGCTTTTTTTTCGAAAAAGTGAAATATCGCTATAACTCTCTTAATATCTGAAATATTGAATCCATTCAAAGTTCATACTCTGTGTCGGACAAGGCCCTAAAATTTCTGTTTGAAAAGTTTTTTGATAGCACCAACCATTGACCAAAGGGGTGGGAAAAGTGGTTTTTTCGGGAAACATTAATCATATCTCTGTTAATAGGCACAATATCAAAACCGTACAAAATGGACAATATTCCTCCAATAATTACCTAAAACTATTGTCTGAAAGAATTTTTGATATGACCCACCATTACGCCACGGGGTGAGCAAAATTATTTAAATTATAAGAAAATGCCAAGTGCCAAGAGAGATTGCCATGACAACTTTACTTTTAATTGATAAGGGATGAGCCATCAGCAGTTGCTGTGACAACGCCACTGCACGAGATAACATTCAGTTTTCCATCTGTCTGAGGGAAGCGACTTCGGTATCGGAACTGGTAGCATGCTGAACTTCTATGCCCAAGGTCGCGGGTTCAAACCCGGCTGAAGTCGTCGGATTTACTAAGAGCGCTAAAAAAACTGAGTTTGCTTTCCTTCGGAGGAGAAGTTCCAACGTTCGATGCGAGTTGATGGTTCCGGTGGCATCTAGTAGCCAAGTTCACAGATAGGTGTCGTTGATGGTAGTATTTTAGGTAGATTTCATTAGAAAGCTAACTATTGCAATGGGTACCATGTTTCGATTTCCGGAAAATTTCGACATATCTTCGCGTTTCACATCCCCCAGACCCCAAAACCACCGTCAGTTCAAAAGTTTATATATAATCCAAAATTGACTCATCACCGCAGGGCTCAAACCACTAAACCTAGCAAGCTGAAATTTTGCATGTTGGTTGATCCGAGTATGTAGAGGCCCAATAAGAAACTTTTTTTGAAAATTCAATTTGTAAGTGACTTTTATCGGCCCTTTGGCACTGAGCAAGGACAGTCGGTAAAATGTTCGGATTTAGCTCATTTTAAGCCGCTAGATACGAGAAACAATACTCGGAGGTCCTGTAGGGACCCCGAAACACACTTTTTAAGTTCCTAAAATGAACGGTTTCGGAGATATTCCCAAATAACTGTGTTCCCTCTGAGAAACAGATCAACGTTTCTATGGCAACCGCTGAAATTTCGCAGACCGGGGATAGTTTTCTGGCAATATCTCGAAAACCGTTCGTTTTAGGGCCTTAAAACGCTGGGTTTGGTTCCCACTTCTAACCACGAACGTTGCTCCTCGCATTGATACGCGTAAAATGAGATATATTATATATAGAGGTTGCTTTTGGGGCTCGGATACGATCGTGATTTTGAGTCTAATTTTATACTCTTTCGGTTGGTTGTTGTAAGCGAGCTTTCAGCAGTTTACTCGAATTTACAATGTTAAGACACATTCTATTTTGCACGGTATGCTTTCATTTTCTTTATAAATTTGTTTTTTCTTAACTGAATATTTTTGTTTGCCAATTTTGATCTGCTCTTTTTCGTTCTTAACCATGATCTGCAACGTATATTCACATTCGAATGTGTCGTATTCTACCGGCTGTCACGTTAATTATTATTGTTTCTTAATTACTCTTACTGAGGAATTGTTGTTGTTTGAGTCTTCAGTCTTTTGACTGGTTTGATGCAGCTCTCCATGCGTCCCTGTCCTGAGCTAATCGTTTCATCACTACATAGCTACCACACCCTACATCCGAGGCAATCTGTTTAACATATTCTAACCTTGGTCTACCCCTACAGTTCTTGTCCTCGACCCTTCCTTCCATAACTAAGCTTGCTATTCCTGGGTGTCTTAGTATGTGTCCTACCAACCTATCTCTTCTCTTCATTAGCAGTCGCCAGAAACATCTCTCCTCTCCCACTCGCCTTAATACCTCTTCGTTTGTAACCCTATCTACCCATCTGATCTTCATCATTCTCCTGTAACACCACATTTCAAATGCCTCAATTCTCCTCTTTTCTGCTGCACCAATAGTCCAAGTTTCACTTCCATAGAGCGCCACGCTCCAGACAAAGGCTTTCAAAAATGACTTCCTAATACCTAAATCTATATTCGATGTCAACAGATTCCTTTTTTGTAGAAAGGCTTTCCTTGCCTGAGCCAACCTACTTTTTATATCCTCTTTGCTTCGTCCATCACTGGTTATTCTGCTTCCTAAGTAACAGAAGTCTCCTACTTCCTTCAACTTTTCACCTGCCAATTTGATCTCCATAGAGGTTTCTGATTTATTTCGGCTGCATTCCAGTATTTTTGTTTTACATTTATTAATTTTCATCATGAAGTCCTTCCGTAAGACGGAATCCATACCATTCAAAAACTCATTCAAATCCTCAGGCTTGTCGGCCAAGATGACGATGTCATCAGCAAATCTCAGAGTTGAAATTATTTCTCCTTGAATCTTCACTCCCACTTTAAATTTTTCTCCAATTTCCTTCATTGCTTGTTCAATGTAAAGATTGAAAAGTATGGGTGATAAGTTGCAGCCTTGCCTTACACCTTTCTGAATACCAGCTTCTCTCTCATATCCTTCAGCTCGAATGACTGCTGTCTGGTTTCTGTATAGATTGTAAATCACCCTCCTATCCCTGTACTTTATTCCAATAGATTTCAAAATGTCAAACAATTTAGTCCAATCAACGTTATCAAAAGCCTTTTCTAAGTCTACAAATGCCATGAAAGTTCTCTTATCTTTCCTTATTCTACCTTCCAAAATCAGTCTAAGACTTAGTACAGCTTCCCTTGTTCCTACATTTCTCCTGAAACCAAACTGGTCTTCACCCAACTCCGTTTCGATCTGGCTTTCAATCCTCTTGTAAATTATTCTAGACAGGATCTTTGAAGCATGAGTAATCAAGCTGATTGTACGGTAATCTTCACATCTGTCAGCTCCCACTTTCTTTGGTATAGGGATGATAACATTCTTCTTGAAATCAGGGGGTACCTCACCTGTCTCATAAATCCTACACACCAAGTGAAATAACCTGATCAGACCTTCATCTCCTATGCAGCGTAGCAACTCAATCGGTATATCATCTATGCCTGGTGCTTTGTTCCTCCCTAAGTCCTCTAATGCTCTGTCAAATTCTGATCTCAATATTAAATCTCCTTTTGCATCCTCATCAATTTCCTCCTCCCTTTCCATTACATGATTCTCAATCTCCTTTCCCTTATACAAGCACTCTATGTAAGCTTTCCATCTCTCAAGCTTTTCTTCCCTATCTGTTAGAGGCTTTCCATTTGTGTCCCTAATATTACAGCACTTAGTCTTCTTTTCCCCAAAAGTATTCTTAATCCTTCGATAAGCTGTGTCTACTTTTCCTAATTTCAGACAATTTTCTATACCTGCACATTTCTCTTTCAACCATTCTTCTTTCGCTTCCTTGCACTTCTTGTTAACCTCATTTCTCAGACGTCTGTATTCTGCTTTCCCCTCTTCATCTCTTAGATTCTTGTGTTTCCGCCTTTCATCCATCAATTCTAGTATATCCTGAGTGATCCACGGTTTTCTACCTATTCTTTCTTTCCTACCAATGTTTTCTTCTGCGGATTTTGTTATTTCATTCTTCAAAAGTGCCCATTCGTCTGCAATTGAAGTTTGTTTAGGGGTTTTGATTAGTCCTTCCTTTATACTCTTCTTGAATCTTTCGTTTACATCCTTTACTTTCAGTCTGTCTATTGCCCACCTTTTTGGCTTTTGACTTTTCTTCAGTTTCTTCAACTTTAATCTGCATTTCATTACAACCAGATTGTGGTCAGAGTTTATGTCAGCACCAGGATATGTTTTACAATCCAAAATCTGGTTTCGAAACCTCTGCTTGACCATAATGAAGTCGATTTGGTAACGCCCTGTATCTCCTGGTCTCATCCATGTGTATATTCTTCTATTGTGGTTATTGAATAAGGTGTTAGCTATGACCAACTCATGTTCGGTGCAGAATTCCATCAGCCTGCTTCCTCGATCATTCCTTTCACCTAATCCAAAATCTCCTACTATCTTCCCTTCTCTCCCTTTTCCTACCACAGCATTCCAATCTCCCATTACTATAACATTTTCATCACCTTTGATATACCTCAGAATGTCATCTATTTCTTCGTAGACCTTTTCAACATCCTCATCATCAGCTTGACTGGTAGGCATATAGACTTGTACCACTGTGGTGCACGTAGGTTTAGTATTGATTTTTGCTACAATAATCCGTTCACTGTATTGCTCATAATATTCTACCCGCTGTCCAAGTTTCCTACTCAATATGAGACCAACTCCTGCTTGGCCATTGTTTGATTTAGTGCTAATGACCCTATAGTCTCCTGACCAAAAGTCCTGTTCTTCCTGCCAGCGCATTTCACTAATCCCAACCAAATCCAACCTCAACCTATCCATTTCCCTTTCTAATTTTTCTAACTTTCCACTTCCTAGCAGACTTCTAACATTCCACGCTCCGATCCGTAGAATGTCAGATTTCCTCTTTGTCACTTATGTGATGTTAACCCCCTCTCGAGTAGTCCCCACCCGGAGATCCGAACGGGGGACTAGTTTACCTCCGGATTGAAATTTTACAAGGGAGGAGGCCATCATCACATGTATTTATGCATAGAGAGGTGCATATCCTCGGGAATAGCATTACGGCTGTAGTTTCCCGTTGCTTTCAGCCGTGCAGCAGAACGCAGTGTAGCCATTAGTTGGCTTATATTATCAATATCTTAACCGTCTATTAGACTAGTAAAGAATTGATTTATTCTGAAAGGCTGCTACTCCCTTTCAGAATAAGTAAAGAGCAATTCTACTACCAAATACTAACCTTCTACAAACAATTAAATACCAAAATTCTACTAACGAAAAAAATACAACAAATACTACTACTAAAACAGTCTGTCACCAGGCCCACTCACATGCACCCTCACCAGACACACTCACACACCACAGGTTAAATCTGTTTTATGTTTTTTATTGTGTTATGTATTTTATTGCTCACTATGCCTTATTTGCTTTATCCTTTTTTACCATGCACCTTTTATTTATTTTTTATTCAAATAAGGCATTTCAATAAAGTTGTTATTTTGTCTTTCACGGCCATTGAATCCCCGCAAAAGGCACGGCTTAAACCTAGAAAAGTTGCTGAGTTGTACTAATGGACTAATGGTGCAGCAGAAAGGAGGAGAATTGAAGCTTTTGAAATGTGGTGATACAGGAGAATGATGATCAGATGGGTAGAAAGGGTAACAAATGAAGAGGTATTAAGACGAGTGGGAGAGGAGAGATGATTCTGGCGGCTGCTAATGAAGAGAAGAGATAGGAGGGTAGGACACATATTATGACACCCAGGAATTGCAAGCTTACTGTCGACCGAAATATTATGTGCACTCGAGTTTGAAGGTTGTTTGTGAAGTAACCAATAGACCTTCATAAAATCCAATGACATCATTATTTTCGTCGTTCGATTTTACGTTAGTTCATGAAGGTTTGGAATTTTTAATTTATATTTTAATATTTTTATCGCAGTTGAAACACAAAAAGTGCCCCTTTTTAAGCGTGTTTCAACCATGCGTCAGATTTAAGAATTATTATCTCACAAACCCGTCATCAGATCAAATCCAAATTTTAACACAATATACATTGGAATGTTGTATAACTGGTTTATTAATTTCAAAATTTTGTGTGTTCAAGAACGAATGTTGTTATCATTTTTGTAAGGTATCTCTTTCTCGGCTCGGGGTCGTTGGAAAATGTAGTTCTTGGTTGCGTTGTAATCCTTACACATCAAAAATTATTCTGTATGACTGTGACATAGGTAAATTAATTCACTTATTTTATATCGGTTTGTATTTGTACGGAGAATTAAGACATGGTTCACCAGCTAGCCGCTCCGGGAAATGCTATACAGCGTTGCTGATATGGAGCCCATCACTTCCGAGCGAGACGCGCCATGACGCGTGATGTAGCCCATCTTGGCAATGATGTACTGCTTTCACCGGAGCGGCTAACTGGTGAACCATGTCTTAATTCTCCGTACAAATACAAACCGATATACAATAAGTGAATTAATTTACGTATTTCACAATCATACAGCATACCTTTTTGATGTATAAGGATTACAACGCGACCAAGAATTACAATTTCAAACCATCCTGAGTCGAGGAAAAGTTACCTTACAAAAATAATAACAACTTTGTTCCTTGGACACACAAAATTTTAAAATTCATAAACCTGTTATACAACATACCAGTGTATATTGTGTTAAAATTTGGATTCCATCTTATGACGGGTTTGTGAGATAATAATTCTTAATTGTGACGCATGGTTGAAAAACGCTTAAAAACGGGCACTTCTTGTGTTCCAACTGTGATAACAAATATTAAAATATAAATTAAAAATTCCAAACCTACATGATCGAACGTAAAATAGAACGACGAAAATGATGATGTTATTGGATTTTATATAGGTCTATCGGTTACTTCACAAACAAACTTCAAACTCGAGTACACATAATAGTTTGGTCGACAGTAGTTATGGATGTGAGGGATGCGGACTAGAACTGTAGGGGTAAGCCAGGGTTAAACAGATTGCCTCGGATGTAGGGTGTGGTAGCTATGTAGAAATGAAACGATTATCTCAGGAGAGGGATACATGGAGGGCTGCATCAAACCAGTTAAAAAACTGAAGACTCAAACAACAACAATCAGGAATTTTAATTACTTAGAGAGGCATGTGGGGCAAAAGGGTCGTTGGAGAATTTCAATCCCTGGGATGTAACACTGGAAGAGACTGCATAATGTACATCAGCGGCCAAGGTGAGCGATATTTAACTATAGGTCTATTAATAGGGATATGTTTACGTTCAAATCATCAATTAGTATGGCCAAATTACATCCAGAATAGCTTAAGTAAGAATACTTTTAATTCCCCATATTCCGATAGATTTGCCATTCCAGTGTGCAAGAGCGCAGTTCCCTCTTCAAACAATATTCGCAATTTCTTTAACAAAGCGCAATGACACACACTTAACAGTAGCACGTGCACATTTAGACAAAACCATTTTTTCCCATGGCCAACAGTACGTGGCGTGCTCGCGAGCATCCGGACAACAAAATCGTTATGTCTCAGCAGAAGATGGCAAAACCATAAACGTAATTTTAAAATGTGTTAACATAATGTAACATCGAACCCTGCAGACGTTCACAACTCGATAAAATTCCCACTTTGCTGATCATATCAATATACTGTATGTATCAAAAATATTCAGAATTAGAATGGACACACCTATAGCCGCGATTGCTGTAATAGAATAGACCAATTATCAGCAATATTGCATCGTCCCCATTGTCTTGATCGCAGGCGAAGCCGCGGGTACCTGCTAGTATATATATATATATATATATATGTATATCAGTTTCTTGTGGACACGATAACTGCCGTAATTTTGCACCAATCACTTTTAATTTTTTACCGAATATGTATACCTATAAAATCTCGGTCGAGTTCGTTACTGGGCAAAATCGGTCGAAGGGGATGAAAATGGGGGACTTTTTTTTTTCGAAAAAATGAAATATTGCTCTAACTCTCTTAATATTTGAAATATCGAATCTGTTCAAAGTTCATACTATGTGCCGGATAATGCTCAAATTTATGTTTGAAGAGTTTTTTTATAGCACCAACCATTGACCAAAGGGGTGGGAAAAAGTGGGTTTTTCGGGAAACATTAATCATAATAGGCACAATATCAAAACCGTACAAAATGGACAATATTCCCCTAATAATTACCTAAAACTTTTGTCTGAAAGAATTTTTGATATGACCCACCATTACGCCAAGGGATGAGAAAAATGATTTCGGAATTATAAGAAAATGCCAAGAGCTATCAGTGGTTGCCATGGCAACACTACTAAATTGATGAGGGATGAGCCATCAGACGTTGCCATGACAACGCACTTGCGCGAGATCAGATTCAGATTTCCATCTGACTAAGTGTGAAGCGGCTTCGGTGACGTAACTGGTAGCATGCCCAAGGTCGCGGGTTCAAAGCCGGCCAAAGTCGTCGGATTTTCTTAGAGCGCTAAAAATCCCTCAGTATGCTTTCCTTTGGAGGGGAGGTTCCAACGTTCGTTGCGAGTTGTTGATTGCGGTGGCATATAGTTGCCAAGTTCACAGCTAGGTGTCGTTGACGGTAGTATCTGGTAGCAACATTAGGAACTACTGCTTGAAATTGAGCGTCTGCATTCCTTACCTGAATTACAGACTAATACAGCCATCACAATTCACACCGTTTATCAGACAGATTCTACACTCACCCAAAGTACACGGGGTTACATGACCGCGTTGTCGCAGCCCATAAACTAAGGAACCAACCAACATCTCTGCGGGAGATATAATTATGCGTGAAGAAGTAACAGACCGTTACATAGTTACACATCAGTGTCGAAACCTTGCATAAGGACAGTGTGTCCACAAGTACAAAAATGGACTCCAAATGACAAGAAGGTTACCGTCATCATAAGACAATAAAATGTTTAAAATATGCACAAAATGACGAAAAACAAAGTTAATTAATCTCCAATTATAAAATACTTTCACGCAATAAAATTAGGTCTGATTCTTCTACGAAAACCTGCATATTCTGCCTATTTTCGCCTATCCCCAAGTTGGTCCGGTGAAATCTACCTCCGCCTTCCGGCGTGTCGAGAGGACTTTTTTAATGGAAATCAAACAATGTGGCCAAAGAAAGTATATCAATGAGATTACAAAAATTACAAAAAATATAGATAAATTCCTCTGTTCGTCACCAGAGAGCAGCTGCCAGAAATTACTGTATGGACCATGGTAGAACGGCGGACAGAGTAGTAAGTAAGGAGAAGGTAAAGGGGGCGGGATGAAAATATAGATACTCTTCGAAGAATGTGGATGTGGGAGGGTTAGATGGATATAAGGAAACATAAACAAAAGGGAAGTGTATCTGGACGATACCTAACGTCATACAGACAACGGCGAAAAAACAGATGGAAACTCCTCCGGTGACGAACAAAGGATATCAAATCCAGGCTCTGTAGCCATAGAGGGAAAAAATACAAATTGAAATAGGTGAAGAACAGAGAGACTCAGAGGAACTATCTTCCTAGATCCTTAATAACTGGAAGCCAAGTGTCACTTAGCTGATATCCAGTGTCTCTGTTAAAATTATTGGTATTTTTACGAATTTCAACTGCCTCCCTTATAATTCTAGACCAGTTGTGCTTAACAAGGGCAAGCGCATGAGCATCCTTGAAACATACATCGTGCCCTGAAGACAGGGCATGTTCAGCTATAGCTGAGTTGCCAGGTTGGTTTAGACGGATGTTCCTTCGATGCTCTTTGATGCGAGTTGCAATGGACGGATTTGTTTGTCCAATGTAGACATTTCCGCAAATACAAGGGACTTCATACACCCCAGGTTGTATTATTGGGGACAATTTATCTTTGTTTAATGCTAAACGTTGACCAATTTTCGTCATAGTGCCGAAAACTGTTTTTATCTTGTGCTTGCGGAAAATCTTAGCAGCGCGGTCAGTGGTGTTGTGAATATAAGGGAGGTAAGCAGTTCCCCTCTGGGGACGAACAGAGGAATTTATCTATATTTTTTGTAATTTTTGTAATCTCATTGATGTACTTTCTTTGGCCACATTGTTTGATCTCCATTGAAAAAGGAGGCAAGGTTTCTCCGAAACGTATGGTTCTAATCTAATTTGGTTAGCCCAAAAAACATGAATTATTTATCCGGGCCGTGAAAGCCTTAATATACACAATATTAATAAAACTAACAAATAGAAGTGCCTATCTAAAAATCTTAAAATAAGGGACTGCAGTACTGTACACTGTAGTGCTAAAACCAGAATACCTATATGCGAGTAAATGCCTAGTATTAAATTATAAATTAGACAAACATGAAGTACCAGAAAGGATAATTACGAGAAAACAACAGTGAACACAAAAGAGGTATGAAAAGTAAGATCTAATGATGAAATATACAGGACTATATAGCCTAATGCATAACGGAAACTATAAGAAAACGGAGATTTTATACTAGCTATTGTGCCCGGCGTTGCCCGGGAGGTGTCTTTATATGTTGTAGAAAGATACATGGCAATGTATTTCGCATATATTTCTGCCCCTAAATGAGTTTAGAGCATAGTTCTCCTCGACTCTCATGTTATTCAAGTTCAATATTAACTCACTGTAAACCTAGTCGAAAAGTACAGTGGAATACATATGAATCTAATTATAACTATTTAATAAAAATAATAATATCTTATATATAAAAGTGAAAGTCTGTATGTATGTATGTGGGTATGTATGTGGATCTGTTCCGTATACAAATCTACACCGTTCCACCAATCACAACCAAATTTTGCATACACATAGTTTAGGACCCAGAAGGAACCGCTGGCTACATGAATTTTCGATAGTCTTTCTCATTCTTCTGATTTCGGTCCTTTTGCATTCAAGCACAGGTTAATCAAATCATAAAATATACTCATGAAGGAATGGCAAGACAGATAGTTTCCATGGCAACATAGCTCAAGTCGCGACACGGCCGACTGGATGCCATTTGCGCTCTGCACTGCCGGTATAGAAAATGAGGATCTTTACTTGAAATCCCGTTAGTTACTCAACTACTCACATAGCACTGTCAACCGAGTTTAGCATAACAAAGACTTGGCACTATCTTCCACTATATATTTGTCAAATACCACTCACTCACTCACTCATTCATTCATTCATTCATTCATCACGAAATCTCAGAAACCACCAAACGGATTGGAATGAAATTTGGTATGCAGCTTCCCCAAAGGCCGCAAATGCCCACTAAGAGCGGATTTTAGGATATTCAGGTTCTAAAGGGGGTGTTAAGGGGGTAGACCTGCATTTCATTGAATAGCAATATCTCCCGATTTGTTTCATTGGGGGATGTGATACTCGGCACATAAACTCATCATTAACAAGATGTTCAGTAAAGAACATATAGCCTACTTTCTCCTAAATGTATGAGTATAGTTATAACTCGTTATTATCAAAGAGTATACTAGAACTATTCTTTGTTGAAGACCTTAGAAACGATTTACCTCTACCAAACGCCACAACCTAGATAAAAACTGCTACCATCATTGAAGAAAGAAAGATAAGAAGTATATCAAGAATGTTATGGATCTGGAGACATAATTTACCGGACTGGCTGCGTGGCTCAGCGGTAACGTTCTCGCTTGCTGGGCCCTAGGTTGCAGGTTCGTATCCTGGCGCAGTCAGCTGGCATTTGAGGGTGCACAAATGCGAGGGAGCCGTGTCAGTACATTTACTGGCACGTTAAAGATCCCCTTCGGGCCAAAATTCCGGCACCCCGGTGTCTCTAAAAGCAGCAGTAGTTAAAAGGGATGTAAAACCAATAACATTATTATTATTATTATTATTACATATACGACCTGCCGTGGGCAACATCCAACTTTGAGTTGAGGCATGTCTTTACACGTCTGGTTGTGCATGGCTTTCACAACCCTAATTGAATTAACAAATCTTTCCATGACCCTACAGAGACGTGTGTATACAAACTATGTGGATATTTTCGATTGCTATTTGCCTCAAATAAAAGTAGTAATTAATAACCTGAACTAACACCTACTATGTGAAATCGTTTTGTTCTTTACTTCAAATAACATTTTCAAGTAACGCAAAATAGGCTGTTACAAACCCTTTAAAATAAAAAGTAAAAAATGTATCGTAGTATCATCTTGTCATTCTTCAAATTCGATGCGCATAGAATGCCAATGGTGTAGTAATCAATGGAGCCCCTCGTAGACTAGTCGTACCATCTAGTGGTGAAATATCGAACAATATAATCCTAACCACGGCCGACTGAATGCGCAGCTCGTATTCAGTCGGCCGTGTCCTAACAGAGCGAGTGCATTCTAGCGGCCAGAAGAAGAAACTTTTCAATAAAATCTGGAAGTTAATCTAGTTACCTTTTTGGCAGCTAGATGTCTCGAGTAAATCTGCTGGCGAATTATGTTTTAATTAAATATATATTTTACACCATAATATGCACAATATAACGCTTAATTTTAAAACATCTGAGTCATTACAAAACAATAAACATATAACATTTCAAGCAAAAAACCTAGCTCTGATCGGGTTTGAACCATAGGCATTTGAGCGATAGGCTGACGCTCTACCACTGAGCTAATTGTGTCAACGAATATCGTTCTATATAAAATGACTTACATAGAACTTGTTAGCAAATAATGATTTATACTAAACGATTTCATCACTGGAGTATATTATTTATATATAAAGCATTTCATACAAAGTTTATTTATTTTGTACAGTACGCTATATTGCATGCAATACTCAAATTAGTGAAATATAAGTCAGGCACAAGATATCCGCTGCCATCTTGTCTTATTAGTGAATCAGCTCAGCTTTTTAAAATCACGTCTGCACTATAGTATTACAAAATAAACTTTAAATTTCGAACGTGCCTCTTCCTTTAGAACAGTTAAAACGATTCTCGGCTCGATAATCGGAACTGGTGGGTCCCATGATATGGATTATAAAGTTTGCATAATTCGCACGGCCGCCATCCTGAAATGGTATGGCGGACGACCTTGTAGTTTGGTCACAAGACGCATCCTATACGAAGGTATGTTGTTACCAAATTTGGTAGAGATCGGATGATTTGGTTAGTCGTTATTTGATTTTCCGTTTTGAACGTTTGAGTGGCCGCCATTCAGTTTTAGTAAAGATGGCGGCGATATAAAACATGACACTGAGGTGTCCTTTGCTAGTGCTACCGTTGTACCAAATTTCGTTCAATTCGCATTCACCGTGTTCGAATTGATAGGGGGGGACAGACATTCAGAGTACACACACTCACACACACATAGACACACACACACACACACACAGACTCACACACACACACACACAGACACACACACAGACTCACACACACACATACACACACACAGACAGACACACTTTTTTCGCCCTGTGTTGATCTCATAAGTCTACTTTCATTTTTTGCAAAAATCGAAAGTAGGCTAAAAATAAGAAGACACGAGTCGGAGGGTTTTTCGATGTGGTGTATATTATGAGGTGAAAGGGGTGAAAAGTGGGGATTGAAAGATTCCTAACGGAGCGTGTATCTCTTAAACGACATAGGCGAGGAGTCTGAAACTCAGCGGGAAAAAATCAGCATAAAAATAAGTAAATATGTGTTTGACCGTTTTATCATAAATCCAATTTAAGGGGCCCATGGGGAGGGGTAAAATTCTGGGGGGGGGGGAGAAACAGGAAAGAAAGTATCCTAACTGATTGACTGACTGACTCACTCATCAAACTCAGGGGGGAAAAACTGCTTTAAAGTAAGTAAATAGCTGTTCGACAGTTTTTTTTCATAAGTCAAATTTAAGGGGTTCATGGGGAGGGGTGAAATTCAGAAAAAAGAAAATTGAAAGAAAATGTCCTGACTCACTCACTCACTCACTCACTCACTCATCATCGCCCAGCCAAAATTATTGAAGTTAGAAACATGACAGTTTGGGGATATGTTCATTGTATGTCAAAACCGTCTACTAAGGGAGAATTTTCGGATATTCAGGTTCTAAAGGGGTCTTAATGGGGTTAAACCTGCATTTCATTGAATAACAATATCTTCCGATTGTTTTCATTGGGGGATGTGATACACGGCATATAAACTCACATTTAAAAAGTAAGAAGACAGGTGTCTGAGGGTTTTCGATGTGGTGTATATTATGAGGTGAAAGGGGTCAAAAGTAGGGATTGAAAGATTCCTAACGGAGCGTGTATCTCTTAAACGACATAGGCGGGGAGTTTGAAACTCAGCGGGAAAAAATTAGCATAAAAAATAAGTAAATATGTGTTTGACCGTTTTTTCATAAATCCAATTAAAGGGGCCCATGGGGAGGGGTGAATTTCTGGGGGGGGGGGGAACAAGAAAGAAAGTGCCCTAACTGATTGACTGACTCACTCATCAAACTCAGGGGGAAAAACTGCTTTAAAATAAGTAAATAGCTGTTCGACAGGTTTTTTTTATCAATCAAATTGAAGGGGTTCATTGGGAGGGGTGAAATTCTGAAGGAAAAAAAATGAAAGAAAGTATCCTGACTCATTCACTCACTCATCATCGCCCAGCCAAAAATATTGAAGTTGGAAACATGGCATTTTGGGGATATGTTCGTTGTATGTCAAAACCGTACAATAGGGGAGGATTTTTGGATATTCAGGCTCCAAAGGGGTCTTAAGGGGGTTAAACCAGCATTTCATTGAATAACAATATCTCACGAGTGGTTTCATTTGTGGATGTGGTACTCGGCATATAAACTAATCATTAAAAATAAACAGACATGTGCCTAAGGGTTTTTCGATATGGTGTATTATTATGAAAGGGGTGAAAATTGGGGGTTGAAGGATTCCTAACGGAGCGTGTAGGCCTATCTCTTAAATGACATAGGCGAGATATTTGAAACGCAGCGAAAAAAAATCAGCTAAAAATAAGTAAATCGGTGTTCGACCGTTTTTTCATAAATTAATTTAAGGGGCCAAAGGGGTGGGGTGAAATTCTGGGGGAAAAACGAGAGAAAGTGTCCTAGCTGACTGACTAACTCACTCACTCACCCATGTCAGGGGGAAAAGACAGCTTAAAAATAAGTTAATAGTTGTTGAAGCGTTATTTCATCAATTCAATTTAAGGGGCCCATGGGGAGGGGTGAAATTCTGGTAAAAATAATTGAAAGAAAATGTCCTGTCTGACTCACTCATCACGCCCAGCGAAAACTATTAAAGTTGAAAAAATGTAATTTTGGGAATATGTTCGCTGTATATCGAAAACGTCAACTAAGGAATGATTTTTGTTTATGCGGGTTTTTAAAGAGATGTTAAGGGGGTAAACGTGCATTTCATTGAATAACGATATCTCATGAGTTGTTTCTTTGGGGATGTGATATTCGGTATATAAACTAATCATTAAAAATAATCAGACATATGTCTAAGGGTTTATCGATGTGGTGTATATTATGAGGTGATAGGGGTGAAAATTGGGGGTTGAGGCATACTTAACGGAGCGTGTATCTCTTAAACGACATAGGTAGGAAGTTTGAAATGCGGAGGAAATCAATCAACTTAAAAGTAAGGGGCCCTTGGAGAGGGGTGAAATTCTGGGGAGGAAACAGGAAAGAAAGTGTCCTAACTGATTGACTCACTTACTCACTCATCAAACTCAGGGGGAAAACAGCTTTAAATAAGTAAATAGGTGTTCGACCTTTTGTTTCATAAATTAAATTTAAGGGGTTCATGGGGAGGGGTGAAATTATCAAAAATAAATGAAAGGAAATGTCCTGACTGACTGACTCACTCATCATCGCCCAGCCAAAATTATTGAAGTTAGAAACATGAAATTTTGGGGATATGTTCGTTGTATGTCGAAAACGTCCACTAAGGAAAGAGTTTTGTGGTTTCATTTGGGGATGTGATACTTGGCATATATACTAATCATTAAAAATAAGCTGACACATTAAACCCTTTGGAAAATAGCATGTAGACAAGATTCAAATTTTCGGGGTCGTAATGGATTCTTGTGAATGTGATTTAGAGGTTTTGCTATCAACATAACTTCCAAGGTTCATAAGGTTAACTTATTATTATTATAAAGCCAAGAAAAACAACAGGATCTACTAACAAAATGAAATTTATTAACTGAATCAAACAAAAAAAAAAGAAATCTATAACCACCCTTTTATTGTTCACTCGCGTGAACAGATCTAACACTGACCAGCCTGACGTACCATGACGACATGGCATGACAGCTGTCAACAAGCATTGTGACTGCAATGTCACTTAAATCAAAGTAACAAAAGAAAACGGATCACAAGATCCAAATATAACAAACAAATAAATAGTACAAAAATTTAATATTTATGAGCGACACGGGTTTTAAGACTAGTTCAAGTAATGAGCATTTTGACGGGCGCTCGTTTCCGACCAAAACAGTTGGTTCGGGAACGGACTCCGTATTGCGAAGGACGAATTACGGAAATGTGGGAACAACAATTACATATTTATATACACTACTGACATGCTCTAACCTTAGATTACCACAACCAAATACACGTGTGTATTATTTAAAATAAGGGCTGCGGAATTACCGACTTATACCTTAAACACTAGGAAGGCATAACATGACATGAACAGGTTTGGCCGGTTGCCAAATTATATTTATATGAATACAATGGCCTTGAAAATAAGAGCCAACAACAACAAAATACAACTTTTAATTTTCACGCCGGAAAGTTTGGCGTTTTAAAACAATGAACAAATAAGTCGTAGTAATGATAAAAGAAACTTGGATCGACAACATGGCAACTTCCCAAATTAAACCAAATAAAATAACCTTAACTCATTAGGCTTTAAAGCAAACATAACGTGTCATAACGAGCTGGAGACAACCGGGCCTGTTATCGCATCACCGAGAGAGTGGCTGATTTCTTCCCCCAAGTAGTAATTAGTGCCATGCTAAATATAGATTCTGGCCCATAGCCAGCGTACAGCACCTTTGCTAATCGCCACCTGTTAAACGCGTACAAATAAATAACACATTATCTCAAAACATCCTCTCAGGGATTTTTAAGAATACATTCCCAGGTCAAACTTATCCCCACGGATAACTAGTTTGCCGGAATGATATCGCAGTCATGGACAGGCTTTACCTCTCCTCATCATCATCACTTACACCCAAAAATACGTGGCACATTTCTCGAAGATCACGTCGTAGCATGAATCAGCACACCTCTCAGATAATGACACACAACATGTCCAAATGACAATAAAGAATAAATAACAGGATCAGTCCTAGCCCGAGTTATCAAAGCAACAAAATGCAACTATTCCCCCCACGTAGTAATTAGTTTAACATATCATTAAATCAGTCCATTTATCATTGTCGTTCCTAGGTTCTCATTCATGGCTACACTTTTTATAGATACGTTAATCGATGCGGCCGTTTCGCTATAAGAATTACGTAACATAAGGACCACATTTAAATTACAAAATTTACTGTACAACATAATTGTCACGCAATGCCAAAAATTACTATACGCATGTCAGTTAAGAAATCAAACCCTGAAATTTAAATTAAACCACACAAATAAAATCTATACAAAGTTCCACACATCTCTCGCGATTCCCCTCGTCCAAAATCAATAAATCAATTTTTTAATACTCATCACTTAAACTGCTTTCCAGAGGCCTCCCGCCTCGTCAATTCCCATCATTAGGCCGTTAGCCCATAACACTGATGGTAATGGAGGATGAAGCTTGCTGTCTTCTCTCCATGGTCGACATTTTGCTGCTGTTAAAACACAATTAAATCAAAGTTTTTAAACTGTTCTATCTGCGTTCTAAGTATTTTATTTCCTCAGATCGTCCTATGCAGAATCGTCGACTTTCCCTATTCTATGGCTAATTGCCATCTCACAATTTATGAAAATTTCCAACTTCGTTGCCGACACACAACTATAATTTTAAAACCATATCGTCTTAAGGACGTCTTAAAATGACTGTCGAAGAATAATTAGGAGTGCCCCGGTTTCATCTCAGACATTTGTATATATACAGAAAGCCTAAAGTTTCAATGGTGGGAGAAAAACAGCTCCTCAATATTTTAAGTAATGGGCCTATAATTATGTGTGACCTCTCAAAAATCTTGTATTTTCTCACAGGTCGCGAATCTGCCGTCGAACAAGCAAACCGATCGCTAGATCTTTTTATATCCGATTGCCGCGCAAAACACACTGACGCTATGTTCTGGCGTCATGTTTTCTTATTGGTCAGATAAGTTGGCGTTGGAGCTCTGACCTTACAAATCCCGCCCTTATATTCACGTCACGACTATTCTCCTCTCTCTCACTCCTTGCCTTGTACGCAGCATTGTGGCCTTTTATGGTCACGTACGCCACAGCGTCATATCTGATTTTCTCAGAAATCCAAGAATAACATTGGTTGTGAAACTATTGGTCATTTCCAGCCAGCACGTAGCATGTCTTACCAAGTCCAGATTTCTTGCTACATCAATTTTACTCAAATATCCAGCATTTCATGTATTTAGTATTTCCATCTGTTTTAATAATATGAAACATTATTATTGGACACAATGATAAGGGTTCATCTGACCCCTAGTTGATGAAATTCGAACTCAAATGAAGTCGAACTTCACATCCCCTACTTTTCTGGCTCAAATTTGAAGTTGCTGGTCACCCTCAAATATAATGACTGTCCGCCTCTGTCTGTTTCAGTAGCCGTCTCGTTCCAAACTCATTAGGAAATTCCTGTATACTTATGCCCTCCGGCCTCTTTCCTTGCTACTCGTCTCCCCTCTCACTCTTTCAAAACATCAACATATTCATTAACGACTTCCGCCTGAACTTGTAAACACGTCAGAGCTGTCTTTTGAGCGCTTTCACCACTCGAGTACCCCCGTATCTTTTGTTGTATGTTATCACGCGAATGTTTAATTTGCTGCAGTAACATTATTTCTCGGTTCGTATGGCTCTCTCTGATGATACAATTTTAAATGAGATATTATACACTGTCATGTTTCCTGTGCTCACCTCTCGGACTCTGTAGGCGTTGTTACCTAAGTTCGTAACCCCTAGTTGAACTTCCTTAAGCCGCTCCTGTCTCTTTTCCATTTTACCGTGATGTCATCTCCTTCTTCTCCCCCGCGTTGCCATCTTCTTCCTTCTCCCTTCTTCTTCTCCGATTCCCGTACAATAACTTTTTTTTTACCATATTTCGAGACCCTTGCCTGACACGGTCTGCGAATCTCTCCTGCTATTCTTCTGTTTCCTATTGTCGGCTGCTCTATTTTCTTCTTCTCCATGCAGCTCCTCCAAATATCTCTGGGTTTCTACATGCATGGCCTCCAACATTTGATGTGTTCCGTTTTCCTCCTCGTGGTTGTCGGGATTCTTCCGCCGATCTATCGCTCTTTCCCATTTATCATTATTTCCTTCCATGTTACGTGGTTCTTCTAGGTACTGTTGCGGGTCAGCGTGTCTCTCGTTCCAATTTCTCTGATCATCCCTTGGATCCGATTGCTCGTTAAACCGCTGGTTATTTTGTGCGTTATATTGTTGATTGTAACGCCTATTGTCTCTGGGCCTATATTGTTGATTATAGTGTCCTCCACGCCATCCTCGATTGTAAGGTGCGTTATTATTATCCCTATTGTATGACGTTTGGTATCTCCTATTATCTCGCCACTGCTGATTGTTTGTGTTCCGGTAGCGGTTAGTTCCTTCCTGATTGTTATGGTTTCTGTCCCTATTTTCGTATCTCGGTTGAGATCTCGGCTCATATTCTTCGGTGCTCTGCCGTCTTTGGTTATCCCCAGTGTTTGTAGCTTGCGACCTCGTGTTTTTGTTCGGTGTCTTGACTACTTCGACTGCATTAACTAACTCTATCTGTCTCTTCTCTCTCGGGTTGATGTAATTAGTGGTTTCATCTATCTTCCTTAATACCTCTTCTGCCTGGACCACGGTCGTAATATTTGCCGCCACCAAGAATTGCTGAACGCTAATAGGCATCTGCTTTCCTATAGTAGTTATTAGCTCCATTTCGCTCGGGGGATTATCAAGATCCTGCAATTTGACAAGTTGCATGGCGAAAAAATCTGCATATTTCGTCTGATGCGTGGAATGGTATTTGCGCGAGTATAAGTCCATTCGCAAGCTTTGTTGATACGACCCACTCCAGTATTTGCTTAGGAAGGCCTTGTGGAAACCTTCCATTGATTTAAATGTGTTCTTAAATCCAAGATACCAGGTAAGTGCTGAGACCGCCAAAAATTTTTCAACCATTCTTAATTGTCGCGTTGAGCTAACATTTTGGTCCGAAAAATATTCTGTCAGTTCCCTTAAGAAAGCTTTAGGTGTCCCTCCGCTCTCTGGTAAAAACTTATTCGGTTTAAATTCGTTTCCACGGATGACTTGTATAACTTGCGTGGGAAGTTGTGTGTTTTGAGGTGTCGAGCTACGACCCTCATAATTCTGGAATGCTTGCGTGTCTACCGTTCTTGGACTTTGCCCAAGCTCGTGGCTGTCTATTGTGTGCTCTCTTTCCGCATTCTCCCCTTTCCCCTTTTCCATTAGTGTCGCAAACATCGTATTATGTCCAAGTGACTGCAACTCCGATTTTATCATGCGGTCCTCTTGAATTTGAAACCTTAACTTCATATTTTCTTCTAACGCCTGTATTTTCGCGTTATTTTCCCCTAGCTTCTTGCTTACTGCGAGCCGTTCATCTTTCGAATCAGCGCTCATCTTGGTCCAATCTTTCCTAATAGTATCCTTCAATTTAACAAAGCGTTTTTCGACTTCCTGTTGATTAGCCTCCTGATTATCTTCAAGTTTATCTATCCTTTCTCCCAGAGAAATGTTGTTCTGTTCTAATGTTTGTTTAATTTCTTCCTGGTCAATTTCTAACTTTTTCCATTTCTTAATTGATTGTATTTCTAATTTGTTGAGTTCCGTCACTAAGCCCGTGATATTGTTATCTACTGTAATTATCTGATCTTGCATACCCTGTGTCCCTCGTTCGATATTCTCAAACCTTTTTTCTAAGTTTGTGTGTGCTTCTTTGATTTCAGATGAGCTGGTCAAACACGCTTGCTCGATTTGTGCTAGTTTTGCCATAACAGTCTCATCCATTCCTTTTATTTCCTTTTTAAACGAATCTTCGATACCTTTTATTATTCCTAATTGTTTGGTATTGTTAGTGCTAACGTCCTTTGCTAATTGGATTAGCTGTTCTTTTGTGTGCTCTTTGATTTCTACCGTTAGCGCAGCTAGATTTTGAGTGTTCCTTTCGTCTTGTGCGTTTAACATTTCATTGTTTTTCTCAGACTGCCTATGTAATTGTTCACTAACCAGAATGTTTTGTGTAGCGATTTTCTGATTTATATTCTCGTTAACTTCAGATAGTTTTGTGTTTAACTGTGTCTGTATTTCTTCCGATTGTTTATTTATAGCAGCTAACTGTGTCTGCATTTCTACACTATTTGCCGCTAACTGTGTCTGCGTTTCTTCATTATTTGCCGCTAACTGTGTCTGCGTTTCTGCCGATTGTTTATTTATAGCCGCTAACTGTGTCTGCGTTTCTTCACTATTTGCCGCTAACTGTGTCTGTATTTCATTGGTTATGTCCTTTCTCATCTCACTAAGTTGTTCTCGCGTACGAGCGGATGCTAATTCAATTACTTCGCGGATTTCTCCCAGAGTTGCCATCACAACAATAATATATTTGAGACATAGGGAAATGACATAAGGGCGGAGCCCTGGATACGCGCGCTCACATATATTAAATATACACACATTAACCCTTTACATACTCAGTTCATTTACTTTAAATTACTCCCACAAACTATAGCATCACTGAGTATAATTTACTTATTATTCCATTTAATTTTAACCCTTTGATTCAGTTATAATCTTCCTGACCTTACTTTACTTACAAATTTTAACCAATTAATAGAGTATTAATTAGTTTTTAAGGTCTAACCTTCCTGTCAAATAATTCTTTGAGTTTGGCTTTTCTACACAAAGCTAATTTAATTTTATTGGGCGCCTGGAACAGTTTGTTCTAATTTTAATCAAAGTTCAAACACTTAACTTGTTCCACATTTACTTTATTGCAAACTCCATGACTTTATATTTTCAAACATTTGGCGGTACTATCTTCGCCTAACTTACGTTAATAAACTTATCACATGCCGGTGATCTATTTTTTTACTCTAAAACACAAATGCCACACGTTCGGAAGCCAAAGTAACTCTTATAAACCCTTTGGAAAATAGCATGTAGACAAGATTCAAATTTTCGGGGTCGTAATGGATTCTTGTGAATGTGATTTAGAGGTTTTGCTATCAACATAACTTCCAAGGTTCATAAGGTTAACTTATTATTATTATAAAGCCAAGAAAAACAACAGGATCTACTAACAAAATGAAATTTATTAACTGAATCAAACAAAAAAAAAAAGAAATCTATAACCACCCTTTTATTGTTCACTCGCGTGAACAGATCTAACACTGACCAGCCTGACGTACCATGACGACATGGCATGACAGCTGTCAACAAGCATTGTGACTGCAATGTCACTTAAATCAAAGTAACAAAAGAAAACGGATCACAAGATCCAAATATAACAAACAAATAAATAGTACAAAAATTTAATATTTATGAGCGACACGGGTTTTAAGACTAGTTCAAGTAATGAGCATTTTGACGGGCGCTCGTTTCCGACCAAAACAGTTGGTTCGGGAACGGACTCCGTATTGCGAAGGACGAATTACGGAAATGTGGGAACAACAATTACATATTTATATACACTACTGACATGCTCTAACCTTAGATTACCACAACCAAATACACGTGTGTATTATTTAAAATAAGGGCTGCGGAATTACCGACTTATACCTTAAACACTAGGAAGGCATAACATGACATGAACAGGTTTGGCCGGTTGCCAAATTATATTTATATGAATACAATGGCCTTGAAAATAAGAGCCAACAACAACAAAATACAACTTTTAATTTTCACGCCGGAAAGTTTGGCGTTTTAAAACAATGAACAAATAAGTCGTAGTAATGATAAAAGAAACTTGGATCGACAACATGGCAACTTCCCAAATTAAACCAAATAAAATAACCTTAACTCATTAGGCTTTAAAGCAAACATAACGTGTCATAACGAGCTGGAGACAACCGGGCCTGTTATCGCATCACCGAGAGAGTGGCTGATTTCTTCCCCCAAGTAGTAATTAGTGCCATGCTAAATATAGATTCTGGCCCATAGCCAGCGTACAGCACCTTTGCTAATCGCCACCTGTTAAACGCGTACAAATAAATAACACATTATCTCAAAACATCCTCTCAGGGATTTTTAAGAATACATTCCCAGGTCAAACTTATCCCCACGGATAACTAGTTTGCCGGAATGATATCGCAGTCATGGACAGGCTTTACCTCTCCTCATCATCATCACTTACACCCAAAAATACGTGGCACATTTCTCGAAGATCACGTCGTAGCATGAATCAGCACACCTCTCAGATAATGACACACAACATGTCCAAATGACAATAAAGAATAAATAACAGGATCAGTCCTAGCCCGAGTTATCAAAGCAACAAAATGCAACTATTCCCCCCACGTAGTAATTAGTTTAACATATCATTAAATCAGTCCATTTATCATTGTCGTTCCTAGGTTCTCATTCATGGCTACACTTTTTATAGATACGTTAATCGATGCGGCCGTTTCGCTATAAGAATTACGTAACATAAGGACCACATTTAAATTACAAAATTTACTGTACAACATAATTGTCACGCAATGCCAAAAATTACTATACGCATGTCAGTTAAGAAATCAAACCCTGAAATTTAAATTAAACCACACAAATAAAATCTATACAAAGTTCCACACATCTCTCGCGATTCCCCTCGTCCAAAATCAATAAATCAATTTTTTAATACTCATCACTTAAACTGCTTTCCAGAGGCCTCCCGCCTCGTCAATTCCCATCATTAGGCCGTTAGCCCATAACACTGATGGTAATGGAGGATGAAGCTTGCTGTCTTCTCTCCATGGTCGACATTTTGCTGCTGTTAAAACACAATTAAATCAAAGTTTTTAAACTGTTCTATCTGCGTTCTAAGTATTTTATTTCCTCAGATCGTCCTATGCAGAATCGTCGACTTTCCCTATTCTATGGCTAATTGCCATCTCACAATTTATGAAAATTTCCAACTTCGTTGCCGACACACAACTATAATTTTAAAACCATATCGTCTTAAGGACGTCTTAAAATGACTGTCGAAGAATAATTAGGAGTGCCCCGGTTTCATCTCAGACATTTGTATATATACAGAAAGCCTAAAGTTTCAATGGTGGGAGAAAAACAGCTCCTCAATATTTTAAGTAATGGGCCTATAATTATGTGTGACCTCTCAAAAATCTTGTATTTTCTCACAGGTCGCGAATCTGCCGTCGAACAAGCAAACCGATCGCTAGATCTTTTTATATCCGATTGCCGCGCAAAACACACTGACGCTATGTTCTGGCGTCATGTTTTCTTATTGGTCAGATAAGTTGGCGTTGGAGCTCTGACCTTACAAATCCCGCCCTTATATTCACGTCACGACTATTCTCCTCTCTCTCACTCCTTGCCTTGTACGCAGCATTGTGGCCTTTTATGGTCACGTACGCCACAGCGTCATATCTGATTTTCTCAGAAATCCAAGAATAACATTGGTTGTGAAACTATTGGTAATTTCCAGCCAGCACGTAGCATGTCTTACCAAGTCCAGATTTCTTGCTACATCAATTTTACTCAAATATCCAGCATTTCATGTATTTAGTATTTCCATCTGTTTTAATAATATGAAACATTATTATTGGACACAATGATAAGGGTTCAACATGTCTAATGGTTTTTCGATATAGTGTCTATTATGAGGTGAAAGGGATGAAAAGTGGGGGTTGAAAGATTCCTAACGGAGCGTGTATCTCTTAAACGACATAGGCGAGGAGTTTGAAACTCTGGGGAAATCAATCAGCTTAAAAGTAAATAAGTAAATAAAATAAATAGGTGTTCGACCGTTTTTTCATAAATCAAATTTGAGGGGCCTATGGGGAGGGGTGAAATTCTGGAAGAAAAACGTCCCCTAAGGAAGGCTTTTTGGATGTTCACTCTCATCGACCAACCAAAACTATTAAAGTTAGAAGAATGATATTTTGGGGATATGTTTGTTGTGCGTCGAAAACGTCTACTAAGGAGGGATTTTTGGATATTCAGGTTCTAAAGGGGTGTTAATGGGGTTAAACCTGCAATTCATTGAATAACAATATGACACGACTATGACGCGAGCGAAGCGACGCTATAAATGAGATGATGTGTCTGTGTATTACTCAATCACGCAAGTACCACTGGTAAGATTTACATGAATTTTACATGGAAGTAGCTGATTTACCTGGTTAACAAATAGATTACTTTTGATTTCAATACTTTGCACTATTTAAGGCTGGCGACCATCTAAGAAATAGTAAACTTTTGATGGTATATACGAGGTTTACAATTTCATTTTCTATCCGAAAGGTATCTTCAACCGTTAGCGATTAAAACCTAAATTTGTGCTATAAAGCACGGTCAACGCCGAGCAGTTGTAATGTCTTTTAGGATGGTGATTTGCTCACTGTTGGATGATAAATGTAATAGGTCATGAAATGAATTGAGACACATGTTAATACACACTGGTATTGTGAACTTACCTTCAGTAGTGCTCTCAAAATGAAATGTTGGGCGCCATGGTCGCAACAAAGTGTTGAAGACCTATAAAAGAAACACAAATAATGATAAATTAACATCAGTGGAGCACCTGAGACCTCTTTCTCCCAGCCCGTGGCGAAATCAAAGTAATCAACCAGTTAGTTTTTGCATTGGGGATAAGGGATGACTTACATGTACTTCTAACAACTGAAAAAGGAATGCAAGGCATGGATTAAAATACTGAATTTAATTCTACACAAAAACAAAATATGAAAAGTTAATAATAATAATAAATAGTAAATACTTTTACTGAAGTTATGTTAACCTGAGGCGCGAGAAAAGTGATGAGACCGATATTAAATTTAACGTTATTTCCAAAACTATGAAGTTACTTGCCAGCAATATAAAAGAAGAGATTTTGAATAATATATGTCAGCCTAGCTTACCGAGGTTGCGTGTCGAAGGAATTGGTCTCCATAGTTAAGACTTGTAGTTGTTCCTGGGGCGTTGATCCATCTCTTGGAATGACGTCTTGAAGGATCCCAGCAGATAAGTTCCGTTAATTATATTTACTGAGCAGCGATGATGTAGATTTAGCTGCTAGCTTGATCAGTGACGAAGTTCTAACTCCATAAATCACTTTACCGACTTTGGCCAAAAACACAACCATTGTCGTTATTGCATGGAAAGACGAAGAAATATGTCTTATATGCACAATCAAGTCCAAACTATAGACGGTATGAATGACTTACTTCATTCCCAATAAGATTCACAGTAGTGAGTGACTCTTTCCTTAAACGGGCCAGCCCTCAAGTGCCATCCGTCTTTCTCCACACTCCTGCAGAAAATAAACCTTCGTCGACCAATCAAAATACCGTTGCTATGGTCTTCTGTCTCAGAGATACGTTCCAGTAGACCCCGAGTCCTTCTTAGAAAACATCAGTTAAACTCCTCTTCACTTGGTACAGACACACCTTGTAAAGCCAGATAGCTCCTTTGACACTAATCTCTTGAAATCTGTTGTACCAGGCTATCCATTGTTCGCTTGCTCAGCGGAGAGCCCCCCGCTGTGCGTGTCACTCAGAATAATTACACTCGCCACGGTTTTAAAATCTGTCTTAAGAAAATAAGAAAAGGGTCTCATGACTGTGGTCACCTCACAAGTTAACATACTGTAGAATAACTGAAATATGTCGAATCCCTTTGATTCAAATAGCGAAAATAATTGGAGTTATAGTGTGTAATAAAACATCTCCATGGCTCAGTTAGCCTTGAATCTAAACTTAATAATAATAATAATAAAGAATTATATCAATTAAGTACGAATAATAATAACAATAATAATAATTATAATAATAATAATAATACATCTAAATATATAAATAACAAGTAATAGTTTGTCGTTATGAACATATTACACAGTGTAGTTGGACAAAATGTTCCATCCTTAATCTCCCTCTGCGCAGCACCTCGCCTATCCCCTGTTTTAACTGTCCCCTTCACATTTTAATTTATTTATGACGCGTAGCGAAGCACGGGTACTTCAGCTAGTTAATAATAAAACTAACAAATAAAAGTGCCTAACTAAAAATCTTAAAATAAGGCACTGCAATACTGTACACTGTAGTGCTAAAACCAGAGCATGCAACAATAGTAAAACGTGATGTATATACACAATTCATCGAGAACTCAGTCTCAAAATTACTTTCCTGATAGTGTTTATTATTTATTTAATGGGGAAAGTAAGACGTCTTATAGCAGTGTTCACAGAGTTATCTCTATTATTAGCCTATTTTCGATTTTTGCAAAAAATGAAAGTAGACTTATGAGATCACTACAGGGCGAAAAAAAGTGTGTCTGTCTGTGTGTGTGTATGTGTGTGAGTCTGTGTGTGTGTGTGTGTGTGTACTCTGAATGTCTGTCCCCCCTATCAATTCGAACACGGTGAGCGCAAATTGAACGAAATTTGGTACAAAGGTAGCACTAGCAAAGGACACCTCAGTGTCATGTTTTATATCGTCGCCATCTTGACGGAAACGTAATGGCGGCCACACAAATGTTCAAAGCTTAAATCAAATTACGACTAACCTAATCATCCGATCTCTACCAAATTTTGCAACAACATACCTTTATGGGGGCAGCATCCTTTGACCAAACTAATAGGTCATCAGCCTAATAGTTTGTGGATGCCGGCCATCTTTGTGTGAAAATCGATTGCCCCTATTAATTCGAACACGGTGAAACCGAATGGAACGAAATTTGGTACAGAGGTAGTACTAGCAAAGGGCACCCCAGTGTTATGTATTATATCGCCGCCATCTTGACGGAAACGTAATGGCGGCCACACAAATGTTAAAGGCTAAAATGTAATTACGACCAACCTAATAATCTAGTCTCTACCAAATTTTGCAACAACAAAACTTTATGTGGGAAGCATATTCTGACCAAACTGCTAGATCATCAGCCCAATAGTTTGCAGATTGTGGCCAAGTATGTGTGCAAATCGATTCCCCCTATCAATTCAAACACGGTGAAACCGAATTGAACGAAATTTGGTACAGAGGTAGCACTAGCAAAAGGCACCTCAGTGTAATGTTTGATATCGCCGCCATCTTGACGGAAACGGAATGACGGCCACCCAAATGTTAAAAGCTTAAATCAAATTTCGACCATCCTAATAATTTGATCTCGACCGGATTTTGCAACAACATGCCTTTTTGTGGAAAGCATCTTATGACTGACTACAAGGTCATCAGCCCAATAGTTTGCAAATAGAGGCCATGTATGTGTGCAAATTCATTCCCCGGATCAATTCAAACACGGTGAAACCGAATTGAATGAATTTTTTTACAGAGGTAGCACTAGCAAACGGCACCTCATATTCAAGTTTAATATCCCTATAGCACGTTGTACTTCAACAAGCTACTACAACCAACATTCAATTATACACCTTGAAAAGGACAAAGAGTTATAACAATACCCATGCATTTAGGAGAAAGTAGGCTATATGTTCTTTACTGAACACCTATTTTTTCAAATGTAGCACTACCTTCTTGTTAGGAAATAATATTTAAATTATTCAATAATTGGAAGATAAAGTCATCATTATGGAGTCAAATATACTTATGATTTTTAACCCCGCACGAATTACGTGAATCATGACCAATGACTTATTCCTGTACGTAGGTCAGTGTGTACTATACTCGTAACAGCATATTAAGGAACATTATTGCTGTGAGGATAATTTATATGCATATGATCTCATCCACATCAAGTGAAAGGAAATTAAGCAAAGTATAATCCCAGTATATTGTCAAATATGATGCTTAAATTGTGCACACATTGGACTTCCTTAGCCTCAAAAGTATTTCGTAAGATAAGAAATACATTCTCTAAATTCAATCTAATATATAAAAGTGAAAGTCTGTATGTATGTATGTATGTATGTATGTATGTATGTATATATGTTGGTTCCGTATACAAATCTACACCGTTCCACCAATCTCAACCATATTTTGCATACACATAGTTTAGGACCCAGAAGGAACCGCTGGCTACATGAATTTTCGATAGTCTTTCTCATTCTTCTGATTTCGGCCCTTTTTCACTCAAAAAACAGGCTAATCAAATCATAAAATATACTCATGAAGGAATGGCAAGGCAGATAGTTTCCATGGCAACATAGCTCAAGTCCAGACACGGCCGACTTGATGCCAATTGCGCTCAGCACTACCGGTATAGAAAATGAGGATCTTTACTTGAAATCCCGTTAGTTACTCAACTGCTCACACAGCACTGTCAACCGAGTTTAGCATAACAAAGACTTGACACTATCTTCTTTCTACTATATATTTTTCAAATACCACTCACTCACTCACTCACTCACTCATTCATTTATTCATCACGAAATCTCAGAAACCACCGAACGGATTGGAATGAAATCTGGTATGCAGCTTCCTCAAGGGCCGCAAATGCCCACTAAGAGAGAAATTTTGACTATTCAGGTTCTAAAGGGGTGTTAAGGGGGTAGACCTGCATTTAATTGAATAGCAATATCTCCCGATTCGTTTCATGGGGGGATGTGATACTCGGCATATAAACTCATCATTAAAAATAAGAAGACATGTGTCTGAGGGTTTTTCGATGTGGTGTACATTGCGAGGTGAAAGGGGTGAAAAGTGGGGATTAAAAGATTCTTAACGGAGCGTGTGCCTCTTAACCGACATAGGCGAGGAGTTTGAAACACAGCGAAAAAAAAACAACATAAAAAGAAGTAAATATGTGTTTGACAGTTTTTTCATAAATCCAATTTAAGGGGCCCATGGGGAGAGATGAAATTCTGGGGGGGGGGGGGACAGGAAAGAAAGTGTCCTAACTGATTGACTGACTGGCTCACTCATCAAACTCAGGGGGAAAAACTGCTTTAAAGTAAGTAAATAGCTGTTCGACAGTGTTTTTTTTCATAAATCAAATTTAAGGGGTTCATGGGGAGGGGTGAAACTCTGAAAAAAGAAAATTGAAAGAAAATGTCCAGACTCACTCACTTACTCACTCTCTCATCATCGCCTAGCCAAAATTATTGAAGTTAGAAACATGACAGTTTGGGGATATGTTCATTGTATGTCAAAAAAGTCTACTAAGGGAGGATTTTCGGATATTCAGGTTCTAAATGGGTCTTAAGGGGATTAAACCTGCATTTCATTGAATAACAATATCTCCCGATTGGTTTCATTGGGGGATGTGATACACGGCATATAAACTTATCATTAAAATGTAACAAGACACGTGTCTGAGGGTTTTTCGATGTGTTTATGAGGTTAAAGGGGTGAAAAGTGGGGATTGAAAGATTCCTAACGGAGCGTGTATCTCTTAAACGACATAGGCGAGGAGTTTGAAACTCAGCGGGAAAAAAATCAGCATAAAATAAGTAAATATGTGTTTGACCGCTTTTCCATAAATCCAATTTAAGGGGCCCATGGGGAGGGGTGAAATTCGGGGGGGGGGGACAGGAAATAAAGTGTCCCAACTGATTGACTGACTGACTCACTCATCAAACTCAGGGGGAAAAACTGCTTTAAAGTAAGTAAATAGCTTTTCGACAGTTTGTTTTTCAATCAAATTGAAGGGGTTCATCGGGAGGGGTGAAATTCTGAAGAAAAAAAAATTGAAAGGAAATGTCCTGACTCATTCACTCACTCATCATCGCCCAGCCAAAAATATTGAAGTTGGAAACATGCCATTTCGGGGATATGTTCGTTGTATGTCAAAACCGTACACTAAGGGAGGTTTTTTGGATATTCGGGTTCTAAAGGGATCTTAAGGGGGTTAAACCTGCATTTCATTGAATATCAATATCTCACGAGTGGTTTCATTTGTGGATGTGATACTCGGCATATAAACTAATCATTAAAAATACGCAGACATGTGTCTAAGCGTTTTTCGATGTGGTGTATTATTATGAGGTGAAAGGGCTGAAAAGTGGGGGTTGAAGGATTCCTAATGGAGCGTGTAGGCCTATCTCTTAAACGACATAGGCGAGAAATTTGAAACTCAGCGAAAAAAAATCAGCTTAAAAAGTAAGTAAATCGGTTTTCGACTGTTTTTTTTTCATAAATTAATTTAAGGGGCCAATGGGGTGGGGTGAAATTCTGGGGGGGAAAATGAGAAAAAGTGTCCTGACCGACTGACTCAGGGGGAAAAGACAGCTTAAGAAATAAGTTAATAGGTGTTCAAGCGTTTTTAATCAATCCAATTTAAGGGGCCCATGGGGAGGGGTGAAATTCTGGTAAAATAAATGAAAGAAAATGACCTGTCTGACTCACTCACTCATCACGCCCAGCGAAAACTATTCAAGTACGAAACATGAAATTTTGGGAATATGTTCGCTGTATGTCGAAAACGTTAACTAAGGAATGATTTTTGTTTATTCGGGTTTTAGAGACGTGTCAAGGGGGTAAACGTGCATTTCATTGAATAACGATATCTCATGAGTTGTTTGTTTGGGGATGTGATATTCGGTATATAAACTAATCATTAAAAATAATCAGACATATGTCTAAGGGTTTATCGATGTGGTGTATATTATGGGGTGAAAGGGGTGAAAATTGGGGGTTGAGGGATTCTTGACGGAGCGTGTATCTGTGAAACGACATAGGCGTGAAGTTTGAAATTCGGTGGGAAAAAACAGCTTAAAATACAAGTAAATAGGTGTTCGAACGTTTTTTCATAAATCCAATGTAAGGGACCCTTGGAGAGGGGTGAAATTATGGGGGAAAAGAACAGGAAAGAAAGTGTCCTAACTGATTGACTCACTTACTCACTCATCAAACTCAGGGGGAAAACAGCTTTAAATAAGTAAATAGGTGTTTGACCGTTTGTTTCATAAATCCAATTTAAGGGGTTCATGGGGACGGGTGAAATTATCAAAAATAAATGAAAGAAAATATCCTGACTGACTCACTCACTCATCATCGCCCAGCCAAAATTATTGAAGTTAGAAACATGAAATTTTGGGGATATGTTCGTTGTATGTCGAAAACGTCCACTAAGGAAAGAGTTTTGGATATTCAGGTTCTAAAGAGGTGTTAAGGGGGTAAACGTGCTTTCTATTGAATAACAATATCTCACGAGTGGTTTCATTTGGGGATGTGATACTTGGCACATATACTAATCATTAAAAATAAGCTGACACATGTCTAATGGTTTTTCGATGTAGTGTATATTATGAGGTGAAAGGGATGAAAAGTGGGGGTTGAAAGATTCCTAACTGAGCGTGTATCTCTTAAACGACATAGGGAGGAGTCTGAAACTCGGAGGAAATCTATCAGCTTAAAAATAAATAAATAAATAAATAAATAAATAAATAAATGAATAAATAAAATAAATAGGTGTTCGACCGTGTTTTCATAAATGCAATTTAAGGGGCATATGGGGAGGGGTGAACTTCTGGAAGAAAAACGTCCACTAAGGAAGGATTTTTGTATGTTTGCTCTCATCGACCAACCAAAACTATTAAAGTTAGAAGAATGATATTTTGGGGATATGTTTGTTGTGTGTCGAAAACGTCTACTAGGGAGGGATTTTTGGGTATTCAGGTTCTAAAGGGGTGTTAACGGGGTTAAACCTGCATTTCACCAAAAAACAATATGATACGACTATGACGCGAGCGAAGCGAGGCTAAAATTGAGATGGTGTGTGTCTGTGTATTACTCAATCTCGCAAGTACCACTGGTCCGATTTACGTGAATTTTACATGGAAGTAGCTGATTTACCTGGTTAACATATAGGTTACTTTTGATTTCAATACTTTGCACTATTTAAAATGGCGACCATTTTAGTGACGTCACTACACCCTTTGGTTTCAAACTTTCATATTTCCATTTCAAACAAAAAGAGAACGCTAAGAAATAGCAAACTTTTGATGGCATATGCGAGGTTTAAAATTAAATTTTCTATCCGAAAGGTATCTGCAACTGTTAGCGAGTAAAACCTAAATTTGTGCTATAAAACACGGTCAACGCCGAGCGGTGTAGTTGGACAAAATGTTCCATCCTTAATCTCCCTCTGCGCAGCACCTCGCCTATCCCCTGTTTTAACTGTCACCTTCACATTTTAATTTATTTATGACGCGTAGCGAAGCACGGGTACTTCAGCTAGTCCTTAATAATCTCTAAAATGCTATATTGGAATCCAGTGTGATTAGAACTCATGACAATTATAACATTAGGCTATTCAATAACTTTTGTCAGTAAGCACTAAAATTGCTAATATAAATACATAAAGATAGCAAAAACATTGTGAACGTTTAGTAGTTTAATTATGTTATTAACATGTTATCAACTAAAATAATGATTTAACATCCGGTTCCATTTCAAATTAGCATAGTCTAGTCATAGAGAAGGTTAATTACCAATTACAATATAACCCGAATAAGAAAGGCAAATACTATTCACAAAACAATCTGCAATATCACGCAAAAGTTACTGATTTCTGATTTTTAACACAAAAGACAGATTGTAGAGATAAACACTGTCAAGAATTTAAAAAAATGCACCATTAAGACATTGGTTGGTTGGTTCTTAATTTAGGGGCTGCGACAACGCGGTCATGTAGGCCCGTGTACTTTGGGTGTGTGTAGAATCTGTCTGATAACCGGTGTTAATTGTGATGACTGAATTAGTGTGTGTTATCTGTTTTTTTTTATTTAAGTACTGCAACTTCGAATTTTTCAAATAGTTCCTACTTTTGCCGCCAAGCGCCACCATCAACGACTACTAGGCCAAGTACAGAACTTAGCTACTGTGCCCATTCAGCATGAAATATGCAAATCACAGTATACCAACAATGCTCAAATCGGGATTATCGGGGTTATGGTATGTTCTCCCACTCTGTGACTTACACATTTTGGATTAAATAGAGGATACACTTCCAAAATAATAAACAAACTCAACTCCTACTATAAAAACATTTAATTACTCAAATATATGGCGCTACAACAAATTAAATAAATAAAATACTGACCCTTTAATTCTAACTTGTTCAGAGTGAACAAGGAATACATAATAAAACAAAGATTAAATCATAGTAAATGGTTTTCATAAACCAACAAACTTATATTTCGTTTCACTTCTATATAGTGTCCTTCTAAATTTTCATAAAATCAAGAGATCCAAATGGCTCAATACTTTTTATATACACTGTGTTTTTCATTTACAACACGTCACTTCCTATTACATGAGTATATCTTATATTCAAAAATATATCATTCTTATTACAGTACTGTTACTCATCTACTTAAATTTTTGGGCTTTCACAATGTTCTTCGGTTACCATCCCTCTCAAGTCAACAATTCACTACCGTGATTGGGAAACACTTGCGTACTCCCGAGCTACAGAAGACTACTTGAACACGTCAAAAATTAAGATCACTCCCGGAATCTAATTGTCTTCACTAAACTCGTGAAGCACTACATTATATAACATAACATTAGGGATTTCTCATTATTTGTCTTAAAAGACCATTATCTCATAAGAAAGCAACGATCTGAACTTGCAAGCGGTAATCATCAACTAAAAGAACCTCGGTTCGAAGACCGGGTCGTTAAAACAAACTCTAAACACTCTTGTGTATTATAACTTCAAACAGACGGCTCTCTAGACCTACCACAACACATCAATAGTAAGGGTCTGGCCTGGCCACTTAGCGTGATTTATAACCAGGAGCAGGAACTTCATGGTCTCACTCACAAGAGACGAGCTACCCTCAGCTTTATACAGCTGTTTCTTAAATGCAGTTCTTTGAACAGGCAAGGCTTTCATTCTACTTATTTTAACAACATATTTAGGTTCACTAGACCCATTCTCTTAACCTCGGCATTTATTAATTATGAAGTGTCCTCATTGGCAGGTAAGAATAATTCAATACAACTACAAATATTTAGGGGCTTCAACATAAACGAATCTGGGTTCGATTCTTTCAAATGCCTCGGGAACCATATCCCATACTGGAGGACTTATAACATTAGCGACTTGGGGCGGCCTTTTACCTTAAACATGCGCTCATAATACAATAAATATTTCGCATCATTTTACAATACAATACACACATGGCCTCGTGATCACGTCACTATTTAGAGGACTTACCATAGCTCAATTACCACGACCAACTGCCCCTCATAATTAGTGTTACCGAGTATATTTAGGTTCAACGCTTTCCTAGCGTGACAAATTAATTCAATGCGCTACATTGCTCTATTACTTTAATGCCAAGTTGCCTTCAATGAACTGATAATTCAAAATCAACATTTGATTGTACATCTCAATTCTATATTACTCCTCTCCCGTGACAATAATCGCTTTATCTTAAGAACATGTGTTCATAACATGTATTCATTCTTTTAAAGGAGCTCATAAGCTACTACTTTTCTATAATTCATCATAATCTTTATTCATTTATATAATTGTAATTATTATTATTATTACGCTTGCTTTCACATATTTAAATCATTTATCAAATACACTGATATTTTATTTCAGACATTTCCCCCAAGGGATTTATTTATTTCACATAATTATTTTATACTTTCTCAATTTTAATCGTTCAGATCGCGCTATAATTCTGTTATTTGTTATTCAAAAACATCCCTATTCTTTCGTTCTCAGGTGGATTGTACGCAAAACTTCCCCAACACATAACATAATGAAATGGTTACTCACATGATATTACGGTCTCCGACCGAATTCTCCAGCGATGTTTCATTTTTGCCCACTCAATGTGTTTAAGCCATCTTCATTAATCCCATTTCACACAATGACACTTCTTGATACACATACACATTATTTACTTTAAACACTGGTAACATATTGAACACAATTTTGTATTCTTTTATCATACACAAATAAATTCTCTAAAAATTATTACACTAAAACAGATTTTACTATATTTACATTACACTGCTTTTAATCACTGAGACTTTGATTTTTGCCTTACACACGTGATTTCTTTCTTCCCCGTTGCCAAGGGTGACACTCTTAGACGTTTGCTTCCTAATCTGGCCAAGATAATGAAAGTCTTGATCAATCTCCCCCTCCCTGGAACGGTAATTCTTCAGATCCGGTTTTCTGACTATCGGCTTCTATTTTTACTAGCTCGAAGTCGTTTCTTTCTAGACACTATTTAGTTTGTCTAGATAAAGTCTGTCCTGTTTACGACCTCTCGAATACTTTATCGGTGATCTATGATTCCCTAGGATTTACTGCTATTCCTTCACTTCGTAGCTTATTGTTTGTTACTGTTCGTTTGTCTCTTTTAGACAACGTCTTGAATTAAATTCTCACTTCTTATTATACTGCGCTCTAGTTCCTATCTTTCCGGTACACTAGGCGTTACTTATTTCATCCGACCCTGATCGGGTTCCTTAACTTTGATAGAAATGTTTGTTTCACTATCGTTGGTACTTCAAAACGTTACGATACTTTCTGTCGTTTAACTGAACTGTTATTTGAAGACCTATCGCCTGTTCTTTAAATTCGCAGCCTAACTTCGACTGTAATACGGAACTCTCACTATAAAGACTGACGCTTGCTGAACTAAATCTTGTACTAGGATGTTTCTATGTCTTCACACGGCGATACTAATTGATACTTCTTATACTGTGACGCTTCATCGTGCAGCGTCTCGGCGCTCACGGAATAACTGTATCTGATGATCTGGACACTGTGATGCAGCGCCTCCCCACGAGGTCTGCTGTAAACAGCATGATTTGCCTGGCTCTGCCAGGGCTTTTATACAAATCGGCGACAAAAAGATAAAATCCTCGTCTTTTTCATAACAAACTTTTGAAGCAATAGACGCACACTTTTGAAAATTATATCTCTGGAAAGCTTGTTTTCTAAACGTAAACTGGCTTCTTTGCACATTAAAATCGATCGTACAATTCCGAGATATTAAATAAAATTTGCTCTTCAGACCCGTGGATGTTGCAGTTGATTTTTAATCCCTACCACCTCTGGTCTCGGGGATCTTTTAACTACGTCATGCTGCGTTTGCACTTCTTTCCTGTGCAATTATTATAACATCTTTCCCCACACAAAAATCTCTATTCCAAAATGATTCACAATGATGTATTTCTTTTGTTAATTATATGTTCGCAAATGGCTTAAATCTAATTATTCCTCTTCTTGCACAACTGCGAGGTTGCCATTTTATTGCTGTGTAAGATCAATTTCCGAAACCTCTTCTCTCTTACTCCCAGCGGAAAGTTTTTATCGTTCTATTTATAGCCAAGATCGGCTCCCCATCGGTGCGTCATGCATGATATCATTTCCTGGGGCCACCTGGTCTCTTATTCTTGCACAACATTATACCAGTCCTCTACATAAAATCATTCTAAGTTCTACTAAAGACTGTATTTTTCCTCTCTTCTTTCTCCAATAAAACATGGATTCGACCCCTTGAACCCATGGTACATGGGTTCATTTCTCCCCAACTTAGATAAAGAAATTTCCGAAGTTTTGAGGAAATTTATTTAAACATTTTCATAAAAAATTTCATTATTTCAGTGTCGAAGCCATCATAACATTTCTCAGTACCTTCTGGTCTTTCTTTCCAAGCCCTTCCTTGCTCTGGCTTGTTTTGGGTCTCACAAGGTTCCCATTCATTCATTTCCTTTAAGCGGACGTCTCCACTTAAGGCTATAAATTACTCGTCTCGTTCGGGTGTTTCTAAGTCTCCTAATAGTCTGGCATGCGCTCCAAACTTGGGTCAGACAGTTTTTTTTTCTTCCTTGTTTCATGGGACGGGCATTCTGCCGGTCTGTCTCTTTTCTCAGGTTATTCACTATTAACCTATTTACATTCTATTAAGACTTTACGGGTGCGTATAGCCTTAACCCGTTACATTTTATTTTTATTTTTATTTTCTGGACTCAAAGTCTACAGAATTTCATTTGTCCTTAAGAGCACGGTCTGTCCTTACCCGTCTATTCTTGGTTTTCTTCCATTTCCCTCATCTCATCTCGAGATGGCATTTTCAAAAGAATCCTTTTTTCCTCTTACTCTTTAACGGGTGCATATAGCCTTAACCCGTTACCTATTCTAGAGTAACCTTTTTCCCTCATCTCGCAACGAGATGGCATTTTACAAGGAAATTTATTTTTCGTACTCTTCCAATTCCATAGTTCCTTTAGATCTTCTCTTTTTCTTTTCTTTCTACTATTCGTTTTCTTCCTACGAATCTTCCAACTATAAAACGCTTGTGCGTCTTCTTTCTCCAAGGTCATGTGCATTATTTCTCCTCCTCTCCTACCTTCAATAAGGTTTCTATCCTCTTATAAACCTATTTCAATTGGTGGTTGGCTTCCTCTTTCCTCATTTCCTTCAACGACATATCCTTTCTTTTCTACAGTAATCTCATCTTTTTCTTTGAGGTTTTCTTGGCTTTCATTAGAATCTGTTTCAATTTTTCTTTCCTCAGCTATCTTTCGTTGGCAATCCTGATATTTTATTATTATTTCAAGGATCTGTGCTTTCAATTTTTCTTCTTCTAATTCTATCTTATCTTTCTTATCCTCCTGAATTTCTTCTGTGTTTTCCTTTTCAATTTCTGTTAAATCTCGAACCTCTGCTTCCTTTTGTGCCTCGACGATACTCTCTCTTTGAGTTTCATTTGATTTCTCCATCTCTCCAGGAATTATTATTTCCGTCTCCCCAACTTTCACTTCTTTTGTTGTCCCTTGCTGTGGGTTTATCTCTTGCTCTCCAGGCTCAACTTTTACATAAAAATGATCTTCTTTCATTTGCAGCTCATTTTCGTTTCGGCCGTCTTCCTGACCTGGAATTCTCATTTCCTCTTGAGTGTCCTTTGTTTTCTCTAGAGGGATCTCATTGCTTTTCTCAGTTTCTACTGGAGTCATCACGATTTCCACTTCTTGTTCTTCTTCTTCTTTTCTAATATCAGTTTTTGGCTCTTGCACCATGACTTCTTTTTCTTTTGACTGATGGTTCTGTACTGAGATATCTCCCTTATCTTTATCTTCCGCGAATCGACTGAACCTATTTCCTAATGTTTCGATACTACTTTTAATATCATCCCGATATGTCTGATACAGTTCCCCATTTGATCCTAGCTGATCTATTAACTCTGTTCGCATCCCTTGGATCTGGGTTACAAGTTCATTTTTACATGCATCTACATTCTCTTTACAAGTTTTTTCCATATTACCTAATTTAGTTTCCATGGAACCAATTTTATCCTCTAAAATTTTAAAATTATCTTGTCAATCCTTTTTGGATTCTATACTATTTTTTTCTATAGTACTTATCTGAATTTTCAATCCTGCATTAAATGTGTTATTCTCACTTTGAAATGCCTTTAGCTTGTCCCCAAATGTTTTATCCAATATTTGAAATTTTGACTCTATGTTTCCTTCTATACTTTCTCGGAGTTCATTTGACCCCTGTTTTATTACCTCAATCTCAGCCTTCAGTGCTTCATTATTTGCTTTACTGTCAACTTTTATAGACTCTAACGTCTCATCTTTTGCAACTTTCAACTGTTTTTCATTTCCCGTTTTCATATTTTCTAGCTCAGCCTTCAGTTCATTATCCATTTTTATACAGTCGGCTTTGATAGATCCTAAATTTTGATTTATGGATTCTAACTCCTCTTTGTTTGTAATCTGTTGGAGGTCCAAGAGCCACTGCCTCTCTTCATTATTCTCTGTTTGCATGCTCACCTTTAAGACGTCCACAAGCCTCTGCATTTCCTCACTTAATGCCATCTTATAGAATACAGTGGGCTATCATGCCACATCCCCGGTTCATGCATAAGAGATGGTACTCCGAACTCTTGTGTCCCAATTTCCAAAATTTAACCTTAACACGGGTATTTACTAAAACGTACCCTTTTGATATACTCATTCAATGTCAAAACCTTTATGGAAGTGATTTAAAAATTCAAAAATTTCGAAAAACCCTTTTTTTTTTTGCAAAAAATGACAATTTTGATTTTTCAAGAAAAACTAGGAAACTAGGAAAACTCATCCCCACTTTGGGCGCCATTTGTTTATGTTGCTAGGGGGTTATTTAAATTTAGGGCTGCTCGGTGTGAGTTTCCAGGGTCCCATGCGGTCAGTTAACTTTATCTTTTGTAGCTACTTTTATCATTACTTTACTTTTACATAATATGACCGTCTTAAGTGTTCCTCTAATTTTCAATCCAGACACATTACTTTTATGCCCCCATGTGCCCATTCAGCATGAAATATGCAAATCACAGTATGCCAGCAATGCTCAAATCGGGATTATCGGGGTTATGGTATGTTCTCCCACTCTGTGACTTACACATTTTGGATTAAATAGAGGATACACTTCCAAAATAATAAACAAACTCAACTCCTACTATAAAAAACATTTAATTACTCAAATATATGGCGCTACAGCAAATTAAATAAATAAAATACTGACCCTTTAATTCTAACTTGTTCAGAGTGAACAAATAATACATAATAAAACAAAGATTAAATCATAGTAAATGGTTTTCATAAACCAACAAACTTATATTTCTTTTCACTTCCATATAGTGTCCTTCTAAATTTCCATAAAATCAAGAGCTCCAAATGGCTCGATACTTTTTATATACACTGTGTTTTTCATTTACAACACATCACTTCCTATTACATGAGCATATCTTATAATCAAAAATATATAATTCTTATTACAGTTGTTACTCATCTACTTAAATTTTTGGGCTTTCACAATGTTCTTCGGTTACCATCCCTCTCAAGTCAACAATTCACTACCGTAATTGGGAAACACTTGCGTACTTCCGAGCTACAGAAGACTACTTGAACACGTCAAAAATTAAGATCACTCCCAGAATCTAATTGTCTTCACTAAACTCGTGAATCACTACATTATATAACATTACATTAGGGATTTCTCATTATTTGTCTTAAAAGACCATTATCTCATAAGAAAGCAACGATCTGAACTTGCAAGCGGTAATCATCAACTAAAAGAACCTCGGTTCGAAGACCGGGTCGTTAAAACAAACTCTAAACACTCTTGTGTATTATAACTTCAAACAGACGGCTCTCTAGACCTACCACAACACAGCAATAGTAAGGGTCTGGCCTGGCCACTTAGCGTGATTTATAGCCAGGAGCAGGAACTTCATGGTCTCACTCACAAGAGACGAGCTACCCTCAGCTTTATACAGCTGTTTCATAAGGGACACTAGGACTGAGTTTTTAGGCAAATATGGCAAAATAACTTTTTTTTGTTTTTGCCATATATTTATCTAATGGACCCCTGCGGATCATTTCAGTAAAACAGTTTTCATGCATCGCCATTTTTAAAGGCTCAGCGACATTTTTAAATATCCTCTGCGTAAGACTTTAAACGCCCCCTTCAAGCTCTCTCAGTGATTGTACTTCTATATATCCATTACTGTGTGGATTTTTTCGATTTATTTTGAAGCCATTGCCAACATCTATGTGGGTACTGATTTGTGCTGCTATCTAGTGTCTAATATTAGAACTACATAGGCCTAACCAATATAAACACTAAAATCTAATGTGAAACTTTTACGGATTGATTTGTTTGAAAGTATATTTTGACATATAACTTCCTACATTTATATTGTCCTATACATTATTTTTATTATATAATTAACTTATCTTTACGTACAGTTACATATTATCAATTGAACAGGTAGTAACTTCCTGTGTTTATGTTTAAATTTTATTGTTTACATCAGTGCATGTGGCTTGAAATTTGTGATTATAATGGATGTAGTAAGTTCACGTTGGCGTGTTTCGAAAGGAAGATGTACCAAGAGAAAAAGAAAAACTTCAGCGGCAATAGAAGCTCGTAAAAAGAAGCAAGAAGCTAATATGAATGAGACAGCTTCTAGGCCTATTTCATTAGTGGTGCCTACAGAAGAGGTTAGTGTTTTACAAACTGTACAATTTAATTCCCAACAAACTGTAAACAGTAGTGCTTGTTCAAACCCCAGTAATACCGAGTTTGTAAATAAATATAAATCAGGAGATGTTAGTAATTCTGACAAGACTAGGTCTGAATTAAAACTGTCCTCTTATGCATCAGTGTCATTAGCTACATCCGATGAAAGTTATATATTACTGCACACTAGCACATTTCCTGATATATTAAAAAATTTGAAATGTCCTCACTGTAGCCAAGCTTCCCTAAATGTGGTGATAAACGAGCAGCATGGATTTGCTAATAAACTACATGTAGTATGCAAATCACGTGGACACTGTGCAGGTCAGGCATACACAAGTCCTCGGGTAAAAGCAAATGAGGGCAAAACATAAAGAGCTCCATTTGAAATAAATAGAAAGGGTACAGAAGCTTTCTTAAATCATGGACTTGGTCACAGGTACACGCAAAAATTTTGTATGGCTATGAAAATGCACTCCATGAATTCCAAGACCTTCACCAGTCACATGCACAACTTATCAACAGATGTTGATTGTCTCAAGGAGGAAATGCTGAGTGAGAGTCGAACTGTAATTTGTAACGCACATGAATGTGTAGACCCATCCCTCATAGAGGCTAATGTTATTGATATCGCAGTTAGTTTTGATGGAACGTGGCACCGCAGAGGTCATAAATCATTGTATGGGATAGGCTTAGTTGTAGATATCTTGACAGGTCTCGTTATTGACTATGAAGTCTTGTCAAAATTTTGCCATTATTGTGCCTTACTTGGCAATGAACTGGGTACAGATACACCAGAGTACATGGTATTAGCTGAACATCATGAAAGAAGTGGGGAATGCTGTAAAAACTATGATGGGTCTTCAGGGGCAATGGAAGTACACGCTGCTGATATAATGTGGAAAAGATCAGTTGAGAAGTGTGCAATGCGATACACAACTGTACTTTCTGATGGAGATGCAAAGACTTACCAGCATCTGAATGGAATTGCAGTGTATGGCGAAGGAATTAAAATAATAAAAGAGGAGTGTATCTACCATGTCGCTAAACGAATGACTACTGGGCTTCTGAAATTGAAAAAGGATACCAAGGACACAAATTTGGGGGGTCGTGGTCGTGGAACTTTGAAAATGGACACAATAAAGAAGTTTTCCAGTTATTACAGACAGTCAATTCAGAAACATATGCCTGATGTTCAAGCAATGAAGACTGCCATTTATGCCACTCTGTATCATTACAGATCCACAGATCAGAAACCACAACATCAGAAATGCCCCAAGGGAACTGACTCGTGGTGTTTCTATAATAGAAGCACTGCTCGGGGTGAGACACCTGAAAGCCACACTAAGATGTCAGTGCAATTTTTAGAAAAAATGGTCTGTCGCATTGCCCCTGTGTATCAGAGACTGGCCAGCAATGAGCTTTTAGCCAGATGTAGCAGGGGAGGAACACAAAATTCAAATGAGTGTGTTCACTCTGTTATTTGGAAGAAATGTCCTAAAGAAATTTTTATATCGAAGAAGCGACTGGACATGGGGACATACACTGGTGTTTCTGAGTTCAATATGGGCTGCTCTGCGACACAGGAACTGAAATGTGAAGTAAGAAATGAAGAAAGTTCAATGGTTTCCTCAAAAATAAGTGAGCGTTGTGATTAAATGAGAATTTATGAAAGCAGAAGGAGCTCGATGCAGGTGAAGACACGACAGGGTCTGCAGTTGAAGAAAACACAACAGGAAGCTGCCAAGGAGAAGTTGGAAGGCAAATCATATGAATCTGGGGCATTTTGATTCATTAGGTGATCCAAACTTGGTAATATAGCATGCGATTTTATAAAAATGCTTTTATCTCCAAACAACATTTTTAGGTAATGAAAATACTCCATGCGCATGATATATTCACCAATTTTATTCAAAATATCACTGGATATTCAGAAATACATGTGTTGTAAGATGACATTGCAATATCTTAGGTCACTTTGTAAATTACAGACAAAAAAACAAAAAACTATGAAAAATTATCAGAATTTATAAAACATGGTGGTACATAAAATGAAATTAATCTAACATCATACATGTATCACTTTTCTGAAATATCTCAATGTTATAATATTTAGAATAGGTTTCTGTATGTGCATTTTAAAAATCAAGCGTTTTACACAATTTCTAATGCGCATGGAGCATTTTGATCGCACGTTATATTTTAATAATAAAATTAGTAAAAAATCAATTAAATTTCATCCGATTGTTTTCAAATTTGCTATGTGACTTAGTATTACTAATCTTATTGTGCAGTTTAAATTTCAACTCATTCTGATAACAAATGTGGAAGTTGAAAAATTCACCCCTAGTGTCCCTTAAATGCAGTTCTTTGAACAGGCAAGGCTTTCATTCTACTTATTTTAACAACATATTTAGGTTCACTAGACCCATTCTCTTAACCTCGGCATTTATTAATTATGAAGTGTCCTCATTGGCGGGTAAGAATAATTCAATACAACAACAAATATTTAGGGGCTTCAACATAAACGAATCTGGGTTCGATTCTTTCAAATGCCTCGGGAACCATATCCCATACTGGAGGACTTATAACATTAGCGACTTAGGGCGGCCTTTTTACTTAAACATGCGCTCATAATACAATAAATATTTCGCACCATTTTACAATACAATACACACATGGCCTCGTGATCAAGTCACTATTTAGAGGACTTACCATAGCTCAATTACCAGGACCAACTGCCCCTCATAATTAGTGTTACCGAGTATATTTAGGTTCAACGCTTTCCTAGCGTGACAAATTAATTCAATGCGCTACATTGCTCTATTACTTTAATGCCAAGTTGCCTTCAATGAACTGATAATTCAAAATCAACATTTGATTGTACATCTCAATTCTATATTACTCCTCTCCCGTGACATTAATCGCTTTATCTTAAGAACATGTGTTCATAACATGTATTCATTCTTTTAAAGGAGCTCATAAGCTACTACTTTTCTATAATTCATCATAATCTTTATTCATTTATATAATTGTAATTATTATTATTATTACGCTTGCTTTCACATATTTAAATCATGTATCAAATACACTGATATTTTATTTCAGACATTTCCCCCAAGGGATTTATTTATTTCACATAATTATTTTATACTTTCTCAATTTTAATCGTTCAGATCGCGCTATAATTCTGTTATTTGTTATTCAAAAACATCCCTATTCTTTCGTTCTCAGGTGGATTGTACGCAAAACTTCCCCAACACATAACATAATGAAATGGTTACTCACATGATATTACGGTCTCCGACCGAATTCTCCAGCGATGTTTCATTTTTGCCCACTCAATGTGTTTAAGCCATCTTCATTAATCCCATTTCACACAATGACACTTCTTGATACACATACACATTATTTACTTTAAACACTGGTAACATATTGAACACAATTTTGTATTCTTTTATCATACACAAATAAATTCACTAAAAATTACTACACTAAAACAGATTTTACTATATTTACATTACACTGCTTTTAATCACTGAGGCTTTGATTTTTGCCTTACACACGTGATTTCTTTCTTCCCCGTTGCCAAGGGCGACACTCTTAGACGTTTGCTTCCTAATCTGGCCAAGATAATGAAAGTCTCGATCAATCTCCCCCTCCCTGGAACGGTAATTCTTCAGATCCGGTTTTCTGACTATCGGCTTCTATTTTTACTAGCTCGAAGTCGTTTCTTTCTAGACACTATTTAGTTTGTGTAGATAAAGTCGGTCCTGTTTACGAACTCTCGAATACTTTATCGGTGACCTATAATACCCTAGCATTTACTGCTATTCCTTCACCTCGTAGCTTATTGTTTGTTACTGTTCGTTTGTCTCTTTTAGACAACGCCTTGAATTAAATTCTCACTTCTTATTATACTGCGCTCTAGTTCCTATCTTTCCGGTACACTAGGCGTTACTTATTTCGTCCGACCCTGATCGGGTTCCTTAACTTTGATAGAAATGTTTGTTTCACTATCGTTGGTACTTCAAAACGTTACGATACTTTCTGTCGTTTAACTGAACTGTTATTTGAAGACCTATCGCCTGTTCTTTAAGTTCGCAGCCTAACTTTGATTGTAATACGGAACCCTCACTATAAAGACTGACGCTTGCTGAACTAAATCCTGTACTAGGATATTTCTACGTCTTCACACGGCGATACTAATTGATACTTCTTATACTGTGAAGCTTCATCGTGCAGCGTCTCGGCGCTCACGGAATAACTGTATCTGATGATCTGGACACTGTGATGCAGCGCCTCCCCACGAGGTCTGCTGTAAACTGCATGATTTGCCTGGCTCTGCCAGGGCTTTTATACAAATCGTCGACAAAAAGATAAAATCCTTGTCTTTTTCATAACTAACTTTTGAACCAATAGTCGCACACTTTTGAAAATTATATCTCTGGAAAGGAGCCTCCGTGGCTCAGGCGGCAGCACGTCGGCCTCTCACCGCTGAGTCCGTGGTTCACATCCCGGTCACTCCATGTGAGATCTGTGCTGGACAGAACGGAGGCAGGCAGGTTTTTCTCCGGGTACTCCGGTTTTCCCTGTCAACATTTCATTCCAGCAACACTCTCCACTATAATTTCATTTCATCCGTCATTCATTTAATCATTGCCCCAGAGGAGTGCGTCAGGCCTCGGCAGCCGGCACAGTTCATATCCTCGCCGCTAGATAGGGGCTTCATTCATTCCATTCCTGACCCGGTCGGAGACTGGAAGCAGGCTGTGGATTTTCATTTCATCTCTGGAAAGCTTCGTAAACTGACTTCTTTGCACATTAAAATGGATCGTACAATTCCGAGATATTAAATAAAATTTGCTCTTCAGATCCGTGGGTGTTGCAGTTGATTTTTAATCCCTACCACCTCTGGTCTCGGGGAACTTTTAACTACGTCATGCTGCGTTTGCACTTCTTTCCTGTGCATTTATTATAACATCTTTCCCCACACAAAAATCTCTATTCCAAAATGATTCACAATGATGTATTTCTTTTGTTAATTATATGTTCTCAAATGGCTTAAATCTAATTATTCCTCTTTTGCACAACTGCGAGGTTACCATTTTATTGCTGTGTAAGATCAATTTCCGAAACCTCTTCTCTCTTACTCCCAGCGGAAAGTTTTTATCGTTCTATTTATAGCCAAGATCGGCTCCCCATCGGTGCGTCATGCATGATATCATTTCCTGGGGCCACCTGGACTCTTATTCTTGCACAACATTATACCAGTCCTCTACATAAAATCCTTCTAAGTTCTACTAAAGACTGTATTTTTCCTCTCTTCTTTCTCCAATAAAACATGGATTCGACCCCTTGAACCAATGGTACATGGGTTCACTACTAGACGCCACCACAGTCGGCTCCTGGCAACAAACGTAGAAACCTATCCAATTTAGCTTCACACAGGTGCAATTAGTGGAAGGTTCTTTAACATGCCATAAATCTATGACATGGGACCGCCGGCTTTACTTCCCCTCCGAAGGAAGGCATACTGAGGGATTTGTAACGGCTTCGGCCGGGTTTGAACCCGCTATCTTGGGCATAGAAGCTCAGCATGCTACCGACTACGCCACCGAAGCCGCCATTATCTCAATATATATAAAAAAGAAGTTTGTTTTTTCTGAATTTCCACGGAAATTTGCGATATTTGCGCGTTTCAGACTGTTTTATGCTGGATGCGCGCAAAAATAAAAAAAATTCTGTCTGTCTGTTTGTTTGTTTTTCTGTCTGTGGACAATTTTTTGTGTCCTTATAACTCGAGAACGGCTGAGTGGATCAACGTAAAATTTGATACAGATATCCTTCAGAGGCACGACACCAAACATTGATGCAACTCTTCTCCGTACCTCTCATAAAAGGGGCCCTACCCCTTAAAATACATGCTGAAATAGGCGTAGAAGTGTGAAACAAAGCTCATTTTCAGCCCCTCAATGTGAGAAACGAAACTCGGGGGCCCTAAAAGAACCACGAAAACCACATTTTAAGGCCCTAAAACCAACATTTTTCGAGATATTCCCAAAAAACTAATTTCACTTAATAAATTAATGAGGAATGCATCCGGTAACAATGGCAACGGAATCTCAGAGGTCCATCTATTTCTGTAAGACGCAATGCAATTCCATTTATTACATTACTGTGAAGGTTTGCAAACGGCTATAAGGTTATAACGGATCCAAATTAAGCTGAAATATTCATCAATACATACAATGCGCTTAAGGGGTCAAGGGGTACTCTAGAATTTTTTCACGCGATTTACACGTGCTGGTATGGTACAGAAGGTCTATGATATCCCTTCTCTATTATATAAAAATGAAGGTTCGTCTGTTTTTTTCTGCATTTCCACGGAAATGTGACATATTTGCCGGTTTCAGACTGTTTTGTGACGATGCACGCAATAATTTTGTTTGTCTGTCTGTCTGTTTGTCAGTGGACAATTTGTTGTGTCATAACTCGAGTACGGCTGGGTGGAATAACGTAAAATATGATGCAGATATCCATCAGAGGCACGACACTAATCGTTGATGTAACTCGTCTCCGTAACTCTCATAACAGGGGGCCTACCCCCTTAAAATGCATGTTGAAATAAGCGTAGAAGGGTGAGACAAAGCTCATTTTCAGCCCCTCAATGTGAGAAACGAAACTCGGGGTCCCTAAAAGAACCACGAAAACCACATTTTAAGGCCCTAAAACCAACATTTTTCGAGATATTCCCAAAAAACTAATTTCACTTAATAAATTAATGAGGAATGCATGCCGGTAACAATGACAACGGAATCTCAGAGGTCCAGCTATTTCTGTAAGACGCAATGCAATTCCTTTTATTACATTACTGTGAAGGTTTGCAAATGGCTATAAGGTTATAACGGATCCAAATTAAGCTGAAATATTCATCAATACATATAATGCGATTAAGGGGTCAAGGGGTACTCTAGAAATTTTTAACGCTATTTACACGTGCGCGTATGGTACGGAAGGTCTATTATATCCCTATCCCTATGTGTTATATTATTATTAATACTATTATTTTAATTATCATTATTATGGCGTACAACGACGAGACAAACTCATTTTCAAACCCTTGGTGTCAGAAACAAAACTCGGGGCCCCTCAAGAGCCGTAAAGGGTCCCCGAAAACTATATTTTAAGGCTCTAAACCCAACAGTTTCTTGGATATTCCCAGAAAACTAAGTTCATTTAATAAACTAAAGAAGGGATACAAGCCACTAACCATAACAACAGTATCTCAAGAGGTGGCATCCAACTTTCCATCTATTTCTGGAATAAGTAATGCCACTCCATTTATTACATTTCTGTGAAAGGTTGCACATGGCTATAAGGTTATCACGGAACCAACTAAAACTGTAAAATTCATCAATGCGCTTAAGTAGTTCAAGGAGTACCCTAGATTTTTTTCACACGACTAACACGTACGATATGTCCTACAGAAGGTCTATTATATCTCCAAACAGCAACATTATTTTCAAAAATTCCTGATTTGAAATAGTAGACAGTTTTTTGCTGATTTTAGGAATTTGGGCCATTGGAGGCTAAAGAAAACTGAATTTTCGTGCACCACAAGCCTTTATAATTTATAAAAGGGGTCTTCCTGTAGTTGGGCACTTGACACAACGGTTAGGGTCAGTTCGTATGTGACGTGTATTGCGATTCGTCTACGAGGTTTTCAATTTTATTTTCCCGCCAGGAAGAACACGTTAGGTAAATTTAGTTTGAGAGCACATTTTATCTAATCATTTTTCTTTGCCAACAAACAGGTTTCAAGCCCCTAAACATTGCAACAGTAGCTCAATTGATAACATCTGGTTATTAACACCGAAGACCGTTCGAAGAATGGGTACTTCTGCTAGTCTATATACTGTATATAAAGCACAAAGTTTGTCTGTTTGTCTGTCTGTTATGTATACAAATCTACACCGTTTCACCGATCTCAACCGAAATTTGTATACTTACCCTTTGTAACCCTGCGTGTAACCCTGTCAACTTTAAAATTCGGACAGACCACCCCATTCCCTGCATTTAGGCCCTTTTGCACAAATCTACACCGTTTCACCGATCTGAACCAAAATTTGTATACTTACCCTTTGGAACCCTGCAAGTAACACTGTTCACATAAAATTTCGGACAGAGCACCCCTTTCCCTGCATTTAGGCCCTTTGGTCCAAATCTACACCGTTTCACCGATCAGAACCAAATTTCGTATGATTACCCTTTGGTACCCTGCGAGTAACACTGTCTGCTTGAAATTGCGGACAGACCACTCCATTCCCTGCATTTAGGCCCTTTGGCACAAATCTACACCGTTTCACCGATCTGAACCAAAATTTGTATACTTACTCTTTGGAACCCTGAGAGTAACACTGTCTACTTGAAATTGCGGACAGACCTCTCTATTCCCTGCATTTCGACCCTTTGTCCAAAATCTACACCGTTTCACCGATCTCAACCAAAATGTGTATATTTACCCTTTGGAACACTGGGACTAACACTGTCTGCTTGAAATTGCGGAGAGGCTACTCCATCCCCTTCATTTAGGCCCTTTGGCACAAATCTACACCGTTTCACCGATCTAAACCATAATTTGTATACTTACCATTTGGAACCCTGCGAGTAACACTGTCCACTTAAAATTTCAAACAGACCACCGCATTCCCTGCATTTAGGCCGTTTGGCACAAATCTACACCGTTTCACCGATCTGAACCAAAATGTGTTTACCTACCCTTTGGAACCCTGCGGGTAACCCTGTCCACTTGCAATTTTGGACAGACCACCCCATTCCCTGCTTTTAGGCCCTTTGGCACAAATCTACACCGTTTCATCGATCAGAACCAACATTCGGATACTTAGACCTGCCCTTTGATACTCTGCGAGTAACACTGTCTGCTTGAAATTGCGAACAGACCACTCCATTCCCGGCATTTCGGCCCTTTGGCCCAAATCTACACCGTTTTACCGATCTCAACAAAAATTTGTATATTTACCCTTAGGCACACTGCGACTAACACTGTTTGCTAGAAATTGCGGAGAGGCTAATCCATCCCCTGCTTTTAATCCCTTTGGCAAAAATCTATACCGTTTCACCGATCTGAACCCAAGTTTACATACTGACCCTTTCGAAACCAATGAGTAACACTGTCCACTTGAAAGTTCTGACATACCACTCTATTCTTTGCAGTTACCTCAGGAATCCCTCTGGGTTGCCAGCTTCCTAACTCACCAGCCATGAGCCCTTGAGTGTGTACCAGAAGTGGTGGGGCTACACACACCCTGCCTCTTTGAGGGCCTTGAGCAGAAGACAGGAGATATTATGAAAAGGAAAAGAAGGCAGACCCCTCGAAGAATGAGGGAATGAGGAAAGATGAGACAATGGCCAATTAAGGCGGGAAATTGAAAGACTCCCTAGCCCTCGGATACCCTAATACAGTCGGGTTCTGAAGAGAACAAGAGTTAACCAAGGGAGGCCGATAGGAAAGGGAACTGAAAGGAACCCGGCACCAGGAAGTAGAAGCGATGTCAGACTCAGCATGGGGTCCCGTGGTCGCTAAACCAGGTCCCACAAATTGTGAGACCCTGGGGGGGGGGAGTTGTGAGAATAGCTTGCTGATTCATCGCGAGGTGGCATGAGAGGACTTTCCAGAGCCCGCCGTGTCATTTGCTGTCTATGCTGATGCCAGCACAGGGCCGTTGCTCAAGTCACTGTGGTGTTGCGAAAGAGTGAGTGATTCCTCGGCCAATCTAAATGGGACGGGGAACCCCGAACGTGTGTCATCATATTTCGTTATCATCTGCGATCATCTCAGGTTCGTGCAGCTTGGACCCATATTCTTTGCCAAACAGTACGCCATAATCTCTTTCACTAGATCATCGAGTACAGGCCTAAGCCAGAAAATAAGGTTGAGACTTTGGAAGATATCGAAGCTAGACATCTGAACTACCTATATCAGTTTTAAAATTCCACCATGTTCATTTAGTAGTCATTTTTTCATTACCTCATTATTATCATCATAAGTGCAAATGACCTAGATGTTACGCGCATCATACCACTAATCACCGCCGCATAAAGTCTTTCTCGACAGTGTTTTTTTAAATATTTATTTTTATTACAGTACATTGTGTACATTATAAGTTGAAGTGTCAATTCAATACAGGTAGTAGTTTCCCCTATCATCCTCATCATTAGGGCAAATGACCTAGATGTTACGCCAATTTCACCATTAATCACCAGACACAATAAGTCTTTCTCGCCTGTGAATTTTGAAATATGTATTTCTATTACGGTAGTTTGTAAGTTTGACGTGTCAATTCAACAGTAGTTTTCATTATCATCCTTATCAAAAGGGCAAATGACCTAGATATTACGCCCTCTTTGTCTTTTGCGCAAATGACCTAGATTGTAAGTCCATTATATTTCTAAGGAGACTTTGAGACATTATCATCATTCCACCGGGCGAAGACGGGTACTACTGCTAGTGCTTAGTAAAACATAAACGTCAACTTATCAGTTGTAGAACACACCTTAATGGTGTGTATAACACTTCAATTCTAGTAGATATTACATACAATATATTACGCGTGATACATTTCGTCATAAGGTAAAGATTCAAAATCTTTCCTAACAGCAGCGGTATCAAGAGTGTAAAATTAGACTCAAAATGTCACATAGGTTTCGGTGCCCTAAAGACTAAAAATTAAATAAAATTATACATCAAATGCAAAAATCATTCAGACGACCACGTGTATTAGCGGCTAACATTCTCGGCTTTCGCCTTGTAGGTCCGACTTTGAATCCCGGCTATGTCAAGAAATTTTAATTCCTGTCTGAGAGCTGGAATGGGCTACACTGTGCCCCACATCTACTCGAAGCAAATACCGGGATAGTTCCTAACTGAAGGCCACAGCAACCTCCTTTCCAACCCTCATTTGAATTACAAATACACTCACCACTACAGCCATCACAGTAACATATGTTATCAGAAATATTCCATACACACTCAAGTTCATTGGGCTATATGACTGATGTGGCAAAGCCTCTAAATTAATCAACAACAACCGAATCATTTAGGCTCTATTAATATTAATACTAAGTTTCGTGATGAAATCTCCAGCTGTTGTAACGTTACGCCACATGCAGGGTTAGCCATTGTATTTCTTTTTTAATTTTAACTCTCTACAACGACGCCTGTTAATAACATTTAAAAATACGTATTCAGATTTTTATGGCGTTCAGATTCCTAATGTTCTTATCGTGGTTTGGTTCAAAAATGGAGTGGCATGACCTCTTGCAGAGATATATAGAAACCTGGTGTTAATGTCGCACCTACTGTTGCCATGGAGATAATAGAGTGCCATGGCCTCTTACAGAGATAGATCGAAACCTGGTGGTCATAGCTTGAGCTAGTGTTGCCGTGGTGGAAATTGAGTGGCATGGCCTCTTACAGAGATAGATGGAAACTTGGTAGCCTCGTCCTGAGCTACTATTGCCATGGAAACGACGGCCTTGCCATTCTTTCCTGAGTTTATTTTCTGACTTTATTAGCCTTTGCTTGAGTGCCAAAAGGCCGAAATCAAAAGAATGAGAAAGACTATCGAAAGATCATGTAACCAGCGCTTTCTTCTGGGTTCTGAACTGTATGTATGCAAAATTTGTTTGTGATTGGTGGAATGGTGTAGATTTGTATACGGAACAAATATATATACCCACATACAGACTCTCACTTTTATATATTAGATTTACAGAATGGTTGATTACAGATTAACAAAAAGGATATTCAATGATCTTTGGGAGAAAAGGTCAATGACTAACTGGATTCAACAGGTAAATAAAGTTTTAGAAAGAAATAATACTGTATACGAGAAGAAGACACTGTGGGCAGAGCGATTTCTCAAAAGAAGGTGATAAGTATGGAAGGATTCCAGGGAAGAGTGGAAAGGAAACCTGGGGCGAAGTGGTCTGAGGACAGAAAGAAGTAGCATAGTCTAAGAATGAAGAAATATTGGGAAGAGAGAAACAACACACTGATAATTAGATCCCGTAAAGCCACCAAGTTGTAGGATTATTGATTTCTGTGGTTTACCCGCAGTTTCACATAGTCCCAAAATTTTCTACGGGATTAATATCTAGTGATTAAGGTGGCCAGCCGAGGTGTGGTAGGATGTCTATTCGTTTGTCAAGCCAGTCACTTATGCGTGCTGCCATGCAAACGCGGCAGTTGTCTTACTGAAAAATGGAGTAACGTATTTTGAAATGGCATGAGGTAGTTAAATGTCTTTACTGCCAGAGGTGGCGTGCATCGTGTGGGTATCATTGCAATTGATAGGTGAAGTTTTTGACGTGACTGTTAGATTTCAAAATGATTGTGAACAACCATGTAGATTGGATTCTGAGAAGAAAGACATCTACGAGCCCAAAGTTTTATTACTTAAAGAAAAGTACATTAAGGGAAATATCGAGTTAGATTCCCGTCTCTGCCAAGAAAATGAATTCCCTCAACGACGGCTCGAATGGGATACACACAGATCTCAGGGGTGATAGCTACGAATTTTATCCACTACCCGACTAGGTGGCCTCATAACTTCTCTAAGCATGGATATAATTAGGCCTATGGACTGGATGTCTACCCAGAATATTAGTGTCATCAATTTACCGAGACCACCGTAATTATTGCAACCAGTGCTCGTCATCTATGAATATTAGATCATAGCGTCACCTATACTTTGCTACAAGTACAAAAGCTCTTAATTACGTATTGTTTGGTCATCTATGTATTCTAGGTCAGTAGCATTACCCATTCGATGCTACAAGAACAAAAGCTCTTAGTTACGTATTGTTTGGTCATCTATGTATTCTAGGTCAGTAGCATTACCCATTCGTTGTTACAAGAACAAAAGCTCTTAGTTACGTATTGTTTGTTCATCTATGTATTCTAGGTCAGTAGCGTTACCCATACGTTGCTATAAGAACACAAGATCTTATTTACGTATTGTTATTTCATGTATTCTAGAGTAGTAGTGTTTCCTATACGTTGCTATAAGAACACAAGCACTTAGTTACGTTTCGTTTGTTTCATAACGAATTATTTATTTAATATAATGTTGAACGCTAAAGAGGGTAAACATTATCGCGAATGATACGTGCCTAGAATGAAGATAATGCATTCACCATTATCCTCTACAGCTAACGATGCATAAATATACCAAGCGCTTCAATGATTCACAGAAGCTCAGAGGTCAGAAAATAGTAAACATATCAATGATTCTATGCCATTCCGTGTGGTTTTGGTGGCGTATTCGATAGCATGCTGAAGAGCTGTGCCCATGATCGTTGGTTCAAACCAGGCCGAAGTCGTCATATTTTTAAGAGCGTTAAAATCCCTGATTATGCCTTCCTTCGGCGGGCTCATGTCATCGATTTATGACATGTAAAAGAACCTACCTCTGCAATAGGTAGTGTGTAGCCAATTTTTAGGTTAAATTTGGTTACAGTCGCTCTATCAAGTTCCAACGTTTGCCGCTAGGTGTCAGTGGCAGTGGCATCTGGTGGCCAAAGTTGGACCCAATTGTAATTGAACTTGGTGGGGGCCTGCGGGCGTTCAATTAAAATACCCCGCTGTGGAATTTGGATGAAATTCATATATAATATGCTACTTCGTGTAGCGGACAAAATGAACGTCTTTTTAATGATAACATTATTGTGTGTGCAGTATGGAGGTACGAACGCGCATGCGTCAGGCGTCTTGTTTATTTTGCCTGAATTAATATCTCGTGTGAATAATGCTTCATGAATATAAAGTTGTAAATAGTTTGTTGGTAATTCCCATGCGTGTGCTAAGGAAGGTGTTATCAGCCCCGTAACAAGTGAAACTATTCTCAGACTTGATGGGGAGGAGTTAGACCGAGAAATCCAGGACATTTGCATAATGCGGTACAATGTCGTATTGTTACGACTTAGATTTTCATCTACATACACTACATAAATGCATCCTAAGTAGGGAACTCTGTGCTACACATCTATCCTATATAGTCTTTAATGAGTCTTGCGAGTTCCTGCTAATATAGAGCAGCCCTATTTTCAAGCTTCATTTATGAAGTTCACAAATACCTCCCTCACCGTAGCAGAATACGTATGCCTTTGAAATCACAACTGTTTTGGCATTACTGGGTTGCTATAAAGGCTACTTAGAAAAATTGTACAACAAGAAACAACTATTGAAATATCGCCTCTAGATATTGCAGTGCACAGAATGACACTTGCTAACGTATTTCACTTATTGGCAAAGATATCTGACTTATACTCATTCGTTTATTTGCAATTAGGGATGTGTCCCCCGAGAACCTTTCAACATGGGATCCATACTCGGCACTACAAAATAGAATATTTTTAAATAAGCCAACTTCAAAGCCGATAGAAATCAGAAGCAGAGGAATAATGAGAGGAAGTAGGAGACTTCTGTTACTTAGGAAGAAAAATAAACAGTGATGGACGAAGCAAAGAGGCTATAAAGGGTAGGTTGGCTCAGGCGAGGAAAGCATTTCTACAGAAAAGGAATCTGTTTACATCGAAAATAGATTTAAGTATTAGGGAGTCATTTTGGAAAGCATTTGTCCGGAGCGTGGCACTCTATGGAAATTAAACTTGGGCTGTTGGAGTAGCAGAAAAGAGGAGAATTGAAGCGTTTGAAATGTGATGTTACAGGAGAATGATGACGATCAGATGGGTAGATAGGGTTACGAATGATGAGGTATTAAGACGATTGGGAGAGGAGAGATGTTTCTGGCGACTGCTAATGAAGAGAAAAGGTAAGTTGGTAGGACACACACTTAGAAACCCTGGAATAGGGAAGTTAGTTATGGAAGGGAGGGTCAAGGACAAGAACTGTAGGGGTAGACGAATGTTAGAATATGTTAAACAGATTGCCTCGGATTTAAGTTGTGGTAGCTATGTAGAAATGAATCGATTAGCTCAATACTGGGAAGCATGGAGAACTTCATAAAGCCAGTTAAATGACTGAAGACTCAAACAACCTCAAAAACAACAACAACAGCAACAACAACAACATCAACAAGAAGATAGTTCCTATAGAAAACAATCATATTCGGAGAGACAATCAGTTAATATGTGACGCTGTTCAAACTAACCATATGAAAGAATGTATATGCTTAATTTCATATACAGCCTGTAACATTTTTTTAAAATTGTAGGCCTAGGAAATACTACAGTGAGAGCCTTACCTATTGAATGGAACTTCGCTTGCGCCGTGGGTCGGGAGAAGCGCGTTGAGTCAGCGCCACTTGACTAGCATCTACCGTTACACAACAACGCTTCGGGAAGCCCCCGAATGCTATCATTGCATTTATTGCATACGGAGCTGGCAAGATACCTTAGTTGTGATAATTACGACTTGTGGTGAAGTAGTTAGTTAGTTAGTTAGTTAGTTAGTTAGTGTTGTTTTAAGGGTCGGAACAGCGAGGTCATCTGCACCTTGTGGTGAAGTACTGTTGGCTATCTCGTATCCAGTGAAGATTGAATTTTCCTAGTAGAAACTTATCGTCTCAAGAAGAATTCTTTCAGTAAATGTGTTCGTAAGTTTCAGCGCCATGCGATTATTACTTGTGGGGGAATCTCAAACAAAACAAAAATGTATACAGATACAATCCGCGTACTCTGAAGGCTCTCTAGTACAAAATAATGGTACAGATAAGAAATATCAGTGAGAATTATTCACGGCGAGTGTACCGAAACTTCCTACGTTCGTGCATTATGTGTTTAGAAAGTGAAGGACAGATTTCCCAGCAACTACTCTGAAATTCATGTGATTAGTGATGATTATTATTAAATACGTTAAAAAGTGTAAATGTGTTAAACTAGTTGGGCGCTACGCTGGTGCTAGCGACACTCGGCTAGCCACAGTGGCCTGGCCACCAGGTGGCCTCCGTGAGTCTCAGTTCTATAGGGATGGTCCTCGCTGTAGGAGGAAACATCAATTATTCTTTCTAACAAGTTTCAGCTTTCAAAGAAGCCATCCTCAGAAAACAAATTGTTATTCACATAAGACAAACATAAAACAAGGAAGCACTACTCTTGATTCATATAGAAAATGAAAACTGGATATCCTTACAAAAGTTGGCTTGTTATATTTAAATAAATCAATTAATAATAAATGAATAATTAATAATAGTTTACTATATAAAGGAATCAAGTTCTATTAATTAGAGAAGGAAAAGTTTGTCAAGCATAATCTGGTGTTTAAAAAAATAAATTAATAACTCATAATTTAAGTGATATGTTATTGTGATAATTGGCAAGTGAGGAGCAACAAATAAGGGATATCACTTATCTAAGCCACGATGCTATTATTCTGAGAATTACATTACGCATCTATTATATCTTCTTCTTCTTTATATGCCGTCTCCGCGTCGAAGATTGGCGATCATCATTGCAATCCCTTGTTGAGTCAAGTTCAAACCATTCACGCAAATTCTTGAGCCAGGAGATCCTCCTCCTCCCTGGTCTGCGCCGTCCTTCAATCTTGCCTTCCATGATTAGCTGCTAGAGTCGGTACTTGTTATTTCGAATCACGTGGCCAAAATATTGTAGCTTCTGTCGCTTGATGTTGTAGAGCACCTCCATCTCCTTGCCCATCCGATCCAGCACCTCGGTGTTTCTCACCTTGTCGGTCCACGATATACGAAGCATGCGACGATACAGCCATATTTCAAATGCTTCCAAATTTTTCTCCAAGGTTTTGGTTAACGTCCACCCCTCGTGTCCATACATTAGTATGGGAATTATGTAACACTTGAGTGCAAGTAGTCTCGTTCTCAGACTAAGATCTCGGTTACGCAGCATTTTCTTCATTTTGATAAAGACACCCCTGGCTTGCTAAATGCGAGCTTTGATTTCATGGCTGCAGTCCCATTTGTCATTCAGGTAGCATCCTAGATATTTATACAACTGAACTCGTTCGATGGCTTTATCAGTAACTGTTAATTTGGTATCAATTACTTCTTTGCTGACAACCATGAATTTTGTTTTGCGAATGTTCATCCTTAAGCCATAATCATTGCTAACTGCGTTCACGCGATTCAACAATGCTTGGAGATCATCAATGCTTCCGGCGATCAGGACTGTGTCATCTGCATATCGGAAATTATTGATGACTGTGCCGTTGATGACAATGCCTTGATGAAACCCATCCAAGGCTTCCGACATGATTGCTTCCGAATATAAGTTGAAGAGCATTGGAGACAGCACACAGCCTTGTCGAACACCACGTCGAATTTTTACTTCATCGGACAACATAATATTATCCACCCGAATGTTCGTTTGTTGATTCCAGTAGAGATTGGCAATGGAATAATCAGCATCTTGTAAAGCTATAAGTACGAAAATATGGTAGGTTCGTATAAAAGACTTGGTATAATAAAATTTCCCTTCTTCCTATGAATAAGAATTAAACGTTAATATTTTCCCAGCATGGTATTGGTATATGAAGCATGTGCACTTTGCGGAACATCTTGTTTAAATTCTCTTTGTATCATGACTAAAATGTGAATAAATATCATAATACCCTACTTCTCTAATATGACGTGCAATTACCAGTATACCTGACATGAAATACCGCACGTTTTGAGCAGGTATATCCGTACCCCTCATAGTAATTTAACTGTGCAAGAGATTTGTCTCTGTTTCTGTAGCTTCCCTCCAGCAATACAGAATATATCGGTAGTTGGAATAAATTAAACGAACAGCCCTGGGGCAAGCACCAAGAAAGAGGAAGCCCTCACCGCGAGCCTTCCGTTATTTGTCAACTCCAGCTTCCTGCTTTAATTCCTTCTATTAGCCATGTCTATAACTGGTGTCGAGCTCATTTCCGTGGGCTCCTTCGCTTGGAACGCATAATCTAGCTCAATCTCGGTCTCATAACCTCGGTTTGATACTTCAAGAGTATTTCTGAATCATCGTCACCATCTTCGCCATCCGAATGTAGTTTTTCAAAGTGAAAAGTTAGGTGGAGTGTTTTAGTAAGCAAGAATTATGCAGCCAAATATGCCCTAAAAATACTGAAATATGATCCTTAAAAGGTACAATATGACCTAATATATTTACATGCTGTCTAGAAACACGTGTTAATCGGCAGAACCAATTAAAGCTAGAATTTCACTAATAAGTTGCGTTTAATATCTTGTATTAAAATACGTAGTGGGATATATTCCTACACTAGCAGAAGTACCCATTCTTCGAACGGTATTCGGTATTAATAACCAGATTTTATCAATTGAGAGCTACTGTTGCAATGTTTAGGGGCTTGGAACCTGTTTGTTGGCTAAGAAAAATGATTAGTTAAAATGTGCTCTCAAACTAAATTTACCTAACCTGTCCTCCCTGGCGTGAAAATAAAATTGTAAACCTCGTAGACGAATCGCAATACACGTCACATACGAACTGACCCTAACCGTTGTGTCAAGTGCCCAACTACAGGAAGATCCCTTTTATAAATTATAAAGGCTTGTGGTGCATGAATATTCAGTTTTTTTAGCCTCCAATGGCCCAAATTCCTAAAATCAGCAAAAAACAGTCTACTATTTCAAATTAGGAATTTTTAAAAATAATGTTGCTGTTTGGAGATATAATAGACCTTCTGTACGACATATCGCACGTGTAGGCCTAAGTCGTGTGGAGAAATCTAGGGTACTCCTTGAACCCCTTAAGCGCATTGATGAATTTTACAGTTTTAGTTGGCTCCGTGATAACCTTACAGCCATTTGCAACCTTTCACAGAAATGTAATAAATGGAGTGGCATTATTTATTCCAGAAATAGATGGAAAGTTGGATGCCACCTCTTGAGATACTCTTGTCATGGTTAGTGGCTTGCATTCCTTCTTTAGTTTATTAAATGAACTTAGTTTTCTGGGAATATCTAAGAAACTGTTGGGTTTAGAGCCTTAAAATATAGTTTTCGGGGACCCTTTACGGCTCTTGAGGGGGCCCGAGTTTTGTTACTGACACAAAGGGTTTGAAAATGAGCTTTGCCTCGTCGTTGTACGCCATAATAATGATAATAATTAAAAGAATAATAATAATAATATAACAATATAGGGATAGGGATATCATAGACCTTCCGTACCATACCCGCACGTGTAAATCGCGTAAAAAAATTCTAGAGTACCCCTTGACCCCTTAAGCGCATTATATGTATTGATGAATATTTCAGCTTAATTTGGATCCATTATAACCTTATTGCCGTTTGCAAACCTTCACAGTAATGTAATAAATGGAATTGCATTGCGTCTTACAGAAATAGATGGACCTCGGTGATTCTGTTGCCATTGTTACCGGCATGCATTCCTTCATTAATTTATTAAGTGAGATTAGTTTTTTTGGGAATATCTCAAAAACTGTTGGTTTTAGGGCCTTAAAATGTGGTTTTCGGGGTCTTTTTTGGGGCCCCCGAGTTTCATTTCTCACATTGAGGGGCTGAAAATGAGCTTTGTCTCACCCTTCTACGCTTATTTCTGCATGCATTTTACGGGGGTAGGGCCCCTTTTTTGAGAGGTACGGAGAAGAGTTACATCAATGATTAGTGTCGTGCCTCTAATGGAAATCTGTATCAAAGTTTACGTTAATACACCCAGCCGTTCTCAAGTTATAAGGACACAACAAATTGTCCACAGACAAACAGACAGACAAAGAAATATTTTTGCGTGCATCCGTCACAAAACAGTCTGAAACGGGCAAATATGTCAAATTTCCGTGGCAATGCAGGATAAACAGACAAACAATCATTTTATATAATAGAGAAGGGATATAATAGACCTTCCATACCACACCCGCACGTGTAAATCGCGTGAAAAATTCTAGAGTACCCCTTGACCCCTTAAGCGCATTGTATGTATTGATGAATATTTCAGCTTAATTTGGATCCGTTATAACCTTATAGCCGTTTGCAAACCTTCACAGTAATGTAATAAATGGAATTGCATTGCGTCTTACAGAAATAGATAGACCTCTGAGATTCAGTTGCCATGGTTACCGGCAAGCATCTATATATTTAAAACACTAAGGCGATTTTTGTTACATCGAGAATGAGATAACGTCTCAACCGATTGACTTCGTAATGCATTCTAACGAGAGCTCTTGCCATGTAGATTTGCAGAGTGTCTTTAAAATAAACAAATATGTTACAGAATATTTTTAAATTAATAAACAAAATTTCAGAAATCTTGCCTATCACGCATGCGCACAATCGCCTTGCCTTATGACAGTCATGGCGGTTAAAAGTCCATCGCGTTTTAATTTCATGTTTATGTATAAGAATTATAATGGAAGGGAACATTGCTTATTACGTTTTCATGACATACACTGGAATTACCAGACAGAAAATGCTGAAAAACGTAAACTGACATCAAATTTTGAGTGTGCTTGATTTTTAACACCCTAAATATTGCGCGCTGTTACCAGTGGTTCGGTAGCTCAGGCGGTTTCGCCGTACTCTCTTAATTTATGCATCACCCAATGTAAGGGGTTCGAATCCCCCCTCCGGCATATTTTTTTATTTCCGTATTTTCCTTTCTTGCAATTGCTATTATATTGCCAAAACATATTTAATTCTTGGCATTCCCATATGTTACAGAATATTTTTAAATTAATAAACAAAAATTCAGAAATCTTGCCTATCACACATGCGCACAATCGCCATGCCTTATGACAGTCATGGCGGTTACAAGTCCATCGCGTTTTAATTTCATAAGAATTATAATGGAAGGGAACATTGCTTATTACGATTTCATGACATACACTGGAATTACCAGACAGAAAATGGTGAAAAACGTAAACTGACATCAAATTTTGAGTGTGCTTGATTTTTAACACCCTAAATATTGCGCGCTGTTACCAGTGGTTCGGTAGCTCAGGTGGTTACGCCGTACTCTCTTAATTTATGCATCACCCAATGTAAGGGGTTCGAATCCCCCCTCCGCCATGTTTTTTTATTTCCGTATTTTCCTTTCTTGCAATTGCTATTATATTGCCAAAACATATTTAACTCTTGGCATTCCCGTAACTAAGAAATTCTACGTTCCCATCTCAATTTAACTTAAAACGCTATGGTAATTTCATTGAAAAGCTTTATAAGTTCCAACATTCGACAGATTACATTTGCAATAACGGTAGGCTATTTATCTTTATTGCTACAGAAGTTTTGGCATATTTTTGCGCATGGGATAACTGTGAATCAAGGATTGTACGAATTCCAACACATTACGAAGAATATATGCAGTGAATCCACCCGAGTGTCTTCAAATCGAGCCATGTGCTACGTAACTCATTTGTTATCCTCAGTTCTTTCTTTGCCTTATAAACATACAAGGCATGTCCAAAATGTTGTTACATGAAATTCCACTAATGAATTGTACCTTTACCAGTTATACGGCAATAATACAGTAGGCCTACGTTGAAATTCTGATACCGGTATTACAAAATGTAGGCCTACTTTTGATTAGATTGTTATCCAAATTAACTTCTATATTTCAGTACCAGATGCCGCTGCAGTCGAATGTTGGAACCGCCATTTGTATTGTGTTTCCGATCTTTCTGTTATATAGTCTTTGGTGGTCTGTTATAGTCTTTGGTGGTGAGTCGTTTTCTGTCGAGAATACATATCGCAGCATCTACGAATTGTTAAACCTTTCATTGTATACACCATGACTACGGCATACTAGAAAGTGACTACGCAGAATTACTGGGCCGGTTTGTCTCGATAATTCATTGCCAGCTTTAAGAGTGGGCTTCCCTGTGTAAATACGACTCTTGACACGTACAGGAAATATAATTGTAAAACTGGCTCCATTATTAAGGTGACTGGCGAAGTGGTTCTATGCTCCTCTTCATAATTTACTGTCATGGATATCCGAAGAATTGTACCAATAACAGGTGACGGAAATTGCTTATTTAGAGCAGTTTCGTACTGTTTGTATCGAAACGAAGAACGTCATAGCGAGTTGCGTTTGCAAACTGTTACAAAAATTGTTGCTGACTGGAATATATATAAGGATTTTATTATTGGCGATGAGTCTTATCGCCTTCCCCTCAACAACCAACTTGAGTATGAAAATCTTATGTCTCTGAACGGTGAATATGCTGGTCATTTTGAACTCCATGGTATAAGCCAATTGTGTAATGATTATTTGTTTAGAGTGCATAACGATGAGACTAACCACGTTGTAGATTATGGCAATGGAAGTGTTATTTGTCATTTATTGTTTATCGGCTCCGTTGATGCAGGACACTATAGTGTGATCGAATACGACATTAATTTGGGGATAAATCCTACTGTAAATAGACGCATTCGACGAAAAAGAACAATAACCGGTCGTGTGGAAACTACAAATAGACGCAAAACAATGAGAAATCGGAGAAAAGGCGAAACCACTTTTAATATAAAATATAAATCTGCCATTTCAGAAACAATGCCAGATATTATGCCGTACAGCGTTGGGTCCTTGACGAACGAATGTAAACATTGTTCTGCATTGTTCTTCTCTTGCGAAAAAACTACGCTTGGTTACTTCGGCCTTTGCTGTTGCAATGGTAAAATTAATCTGCCGGAATATAAAATACTTGACAGGCTTAAACCATTTTTCACTGGAAATGATGATACCTCAAGGAACTTCAGAGAGAATATTCGGCAGTACAACAATTCTATGTCCTTCGTTTCCTTTGGTGCCAATGTTACCGTACCACCTGAACACGGTCCATATTGTTTTAAAATTTCAGGAATTGTACATCATCGCATTTCTTCCATATATTCCAAAAATATAAGCGACAGTTGTTACGGCCAATTGTATGTATTAGACTGCTCAGAAGCTAATCAAATCAGATTAGCAAATCGAGCGAATTCTTGCATCAGGGAGGGTACACTTCATATTCTAAATAATATTTTGCAAGAGCATAACCCTTACATTCAACTGTATAAGACAATGCATTCAAAAATATGCGAAGAAAATGAACTGGCTTTAAGAGAAAAACGTCAACCGTTAGATTTGGTCATGCGCTTTTACCATGAACCTCAAGAAGATCCTAGACGTTACAATAACCCAGCTTCCTCAGAGATTGCAGCTATTTTTGAAACAACTGACGGCGCTCCGGCTTCACACCGCCACATAGCCGTATTTTCTAATCAGGGAGTTTTAAAGGAAATTGATGTTGACAGCATGCATTGTGATCCATTAACTTACGTTTTAATCTGGCCTTGCGGAGAAACAGGGTGGCATATTTCACTGCCAACAGGAGGGAACCGTAAGACGAACGTTAGGCAAAATATGACAATGCGTGAATATATTTTGTATTGGCTGTCGATTCGAGGTTGTCCTCCCGCAGGAGGTTTCAACCCTTTACTTAATGCAGGTAAACTTACCCAACAATTAATAGTTGACTATTATTGTCGAATAGAAGGAGATAGACTAAAATATATTCGCAATCAACAAACGAAATTGCGTGTCGATACCTACGTTGGTCTTGCTGATGCTTTACACTTTAGAGCTGAAAATGAAAGTTTAAGAGCTGGTCGCATAGTTATTTTGCCTTCTACTTTTATTGGTAGTCCCCGAAATATGTTGCAAAATTATCAGTATGCAATGGCAATTGTGAGAAAATTTGGCAAGCCAGACCTCTTCATAACTTTCACTTGCAACCCTTCATGGCCTGAAATTACTACTAGCCTCCAACCTTATAAAAATGCAAACAATAGACCTGATGTCGTTGTTCGCGTTTTTCATGCGAAAGTGAAGGAACTCTTGCGTTTAATAAATCAAAAGCAAATTTTTGGCGAGGTACAAACTTTCTTATACACGGTTGAGTTCCAGAAGCGAGGTTTACCTCATATACACTTACTGGTTTGTCTTCGAGATAGTTGTAAATTACGAGAAATCTATGATATTGATATGACAGTTTCTGCAGAAATACCAGATCCTTCCAATACAACATTGTACAGAAGGCCTTCTGAATCCCAATTAAATTTGCATGAAGGATGGAAGATGTAAGAAGGGTTTTCCAAAAGACTTTGTGCCAGAAACTAAAGAGAATGTGAACGGCTATCCACTTTACCGTAGGCGACAGAATGGAAGATCATATACTAAACGAGTACAAGGCACCAATGTTGAAATCGACAATCGCTTCATTGTTCCATACAATCGATATCTATTGATGTACTTTCAGGCCCATATTACCGTCGAAATCTGTGCAAGTGTACACAGCATCAAATACATACATAAATATGTTTATAAGGGGCATGATTGCGCTAACTTGAAAATCACGGCAAACGATGGAATGCTACATCATGACGAAGTTTCTATGTATTTGAATGCTAGATATGTTGGGTCAAGTGAGGCTGCATACAGGATTTTTGGTTACAACATGCACGAACAGTCCCACATTGTTGCCCGGTTACCTGTCCATTTACCAGACCAACAAGATGTATTTTTTCATGCCGATGATGCTCCCAAAGCATTAATACGGGCTCAGTTAAAAAGTACACAACTCACTGCATGGTTTCAGTTGAACCAAAATCCAACAACTAGGAGTGCATATATTTATCCTGAAACACCCGTTCATTATGTATGGGATAAATGCAAATGCATTTGGAAAAAAACGACTTAGATTCGAAAAGGTAATAGGTCGGATGTACAATGTTTCTCCATCTGAATCAGAAAGATACCATCTGCGCTTACTTTTACTTCACATAGTAGGTGCCACAAGCTTTGAGGATCTCCGAACATACCAAGGTGTTACCTGCCCAACATATAAGGGTATGGCAATTAAACTTGGTTTGCTTATCGATGATTCAGAATGGCAACGCTGTTTGATGGAAGGATCGGTTTTCCAAATGCCCTTTCAACTGAGACAGTTATTCGCCTACATATGCATATTTCATCAACCTTGCAATGCCAGTCACTTATGGGACATGCACAAAAACTCTCTCTGTGAAGATTATTTAAAGTCTGAAGATGAAAATACAGCTTATCAACTATCTCTCAGAGATATTAATAAAACTCTGCAATTGCATGGTTTCTCTCTGCCAACATTTAACTTGCCTGTTGGTACTGACACACACTCAAACGATCAAACTACTAATGAGCCAGTGTTCCCTTTTGATTTGGCTGACCTGATGTCCTTAGCAAACCAGGAACAACTTTCAATTATTAATGAAATCACTAGCGTTCTTCAAAATAACAACACAACTGTCACGAACGCATTCTTTATTGACGGTGCTGGGGGCACAGGAAAAACATTTATTTACCGATGCTTAATACAAAAGTTCTGGAGTTTAGGGCTTCATGTTATATCAGTAGCATGGACCGGAATAGCCGCTGTTTTGCTACCCAACGGTCGAACAGTACACAGTACATTCAAAATTCCTCTAAATTTAAATGAGAGTTCAGTGTCTGGATTAAAATTAAATTCCAAAGCAGCTGACGATATTCGACTAGCACGGCTCATAATATGGGATGAAGCCCCAATGGCAAATATTCATTTATTAATGTGTGTGAATCGTCTTCTAAAAGATATTATGGGTAATGACATTCCATTTGGTGGGAAAATTACTGTTCTTGGAGGAGACTTTAGGCAGGTTTTGCCTGTTGTTCCGCACGCTTCTCGCCAAACAATTATTCAAAACTGTATTAAATACTCTCCTCTCTGGCCCTTCTTCAAAATACGCTGCTTATATAAAAACATGCGGTTGAAACCAGAAGAAATTGAATTTTCTGATTTTTTGTTACAAATTGGTAACGGTGACTACCCCTCTGTAGATGGTGAGGAATCAAATGTTATTGAACTACCACCCAGAATTTTAGCGCATGATGACATCGTGACTGAGATTTACGGCGAAACATTCATTTCTACGAAAGATATAATCAATTTCTCGAAAGTATGCATTCTAACACCAAAAAATGAACACTGTAATGAAATTAATTTGAAAGTCATCGAATTTATACCCGGTAGTTCAAAAACATACACCAGCGTTAACAGATTAATTACTGAAGATGAAAGCCAGTTACTTCAATTTCCTACAGAATTCTTGAATTCCTTGGAATTAAGTGGTTTGCCTCCACGTATTCTTACTCTAAAAGTTGGGGCCATAGTTATGCTCCTCAGAAATCTGAACGTTTCCCAAGGGCTCCTGAACGGAACCAGATTATTTGTAAAGAATATGTATGAAAATTGCTTGGATTTGGAAATAATCAGCGGAGATAAAATTGGGCAGAGAGCTCTAATCCCTCGAGTTGATTTAACACCATCCGACAAAACCCTTCCATTTTCTTTTAAGAGACGTCAATTTCCAATTCGCTTGGCATTCTGTATCACAATTAATAAAGCTCAAGGGGAAACTCTCGAACGTATAGGTCTCTATTTACCTCAGCAAGTTGTCAATCATGGCCAGTTATATGTTGCAATGTCAAGAGTGCGATCTTTCGACGCCCTTAAAGTTTCAACAGTGCCAAAAAGTAGTCGTACAAAGAATGTCGTATATAAGGAAATCCTTCGGTAATTATTTTACCATTGACCATCATGTTTCGACTTCGTAAAGCACTCTGACAAAAGCTCTTGACCTGTAGATTTGCAGAGTGTCTTTAAGAGAAAAAAAAATGTTACCGACCTGTGTTATTGTGATGGTTGTATTAATGCGTGTATCTGTAATTAACGTGAGAATTAGGAAGGAGAACGCCGAGGCCTTACTTAAGGAACCATCCCGGTATTTGCCTGGAGTGGAAGTGGGAAACCGAAGAGAAACACATCCAAGATAGTTAAGGTTGGAATCGATCCTACCTCTCCTCAGTTTTACCTCACGAGGCTGAGCGCGTCCCGTTCCAGCCCTCAGGCCAGAATTAAATTTCTTGACAGAGCAGGGAAATGAATCCGGATCTCTGGGGCGATGGCCAAGAATATACTTAATAGTGGGCTTCCCTATGTTAATGCGTTTTTCGACATGCACTGGGCATATAATTCTAAAACTGCCTCCTTTACGGTGGCAGGCAAAGAGTCAGTGCTCATCCTGTAATTGGTGAAGTGATTCTATGCTCCCCTGCATAGTTTGCTGTTAAAGAAACCCAAAGGATTGAACCTATAACAGGCGATAGAAATTGCTTATTTCGAGAAGTTTCGTGCTGTTTATATCGAAATGAAGAACATCGCCCTGAGCTTCATTTGCAAACTATTGCAAACATTGTTGCTGACAAGGATAATTTTAAGGATTTTATTATTGGCGATCAGCCTCATCGCGTTCTCCTCAGCAACCAACTTAGTATGAAAGTCTCTGAACGGTGAATACACTGATCATGTTGAACTTCATTGTATAAGCCAATTGTTCATTGATTTTATTTGTTTAGAGTACATAACAATGAGTCTAACCACACTGTTGTTTTTGCAAGGGGAGTATTATTTGGCATTTAATATTTAGCGGCTCCATTGATGCAGGGCACTATAGTGTTGTCGAATAAGACGTTAATTTTGGGAGAAATACTACTATAAAACCCCGTTCGACGAAAAGGAACATTGTCCGGTCGTATGTTAACTGCAAATTGACGCAATAAAGTGAGAAATCGGACAAAATACGAAGCCACTTTAAAAATCCAATATAAATATGCCATAAAAATACTCCCATTTTCTTTTAAGAGCCACCAATTTCCAATCGCTTGGCATAATTTATCACCATCAATAAAGCTCAAGGGGAAGCTATGGAACGTGTAGGTCACTATTTGCCTCATCAAGTTTTCAGTCATGGGCAGTTATATGTTGCAAAGTCGTCTTTCTCTGTAATCATACAAATAATGCATATAAGAAAATCCTTCCGTAAATATTTTCCCAATGACCGTCATGTTTTGACGGGTTTCAACTAGTTCTTTCATTAATTTAGTAAGTGAAATTAGTTTTCTGGGAATATCTCAAAAACTGTTGGTTTTAGGGCCTTAAAATGTGGTTTTCGGGGACCCTCCAGGGCCCCCCGAGTTTCGTTTCTCACATTGAGGGACTGAAAATGAGCTTTGTTTCCCCCTTCCACGCCAATTTTAGAAAGTATTTTAAGGGGATAGGGCCCCTTTTATGAGAGGTACGGAGAAGAGTTACATCAATGATTAGTGTCGTGCCTCTGAAGGATATCTGTTTCAAATTTTACGTTGATCGACTCAGCCGTTCTCAAGTTTTAAGGACACAAAAAATTGTCCACAGACAAACAAACAGACATACAGACAGACAGACAAAATATTTATTTATGCGTGCATCCATCATAAAACAGTCTAAAACGCGCAAATATCGCAAATTTCCGTGGAAATTCAGAAAAAACAGACAAACTTTCATTTTTTTTATATATATAGAGAAGAGATTGGGATATATTCCTACATTGGTGATCACGACTTGATGTAACATACAGTTTTTTACCATAAACAATTGAGAGACTTGATCATGTATCATCTCCCTGGTTTCCCAATGATAATAACTGTTCCTCTCTCATCGCCTTCTCGATACTGCCTCCCTAGCGTACTAGAGGTAAAATATGTGGGATTACAGCTGAGTCCAGATCGGCTGCGCTCTGAAGTCCTGCAGCGGAGAAGAGTTGTGGTTTCACCACGAGTTCATTTAAGAATATCCCATTAATTAAGCTAAACATATCGTAATGTCAAATCTATAAATTACTGATTGCAATGAACAATAATTTGCTATAACTAAACCTCAGAAATCCCTCCCTATATTATTCTGCTAAGATCCCATTCCAGTTTTGTACCGAAAATAAGGTCCCATTAACACCAGCCTACACATATGGGGTACCTACAGGTTCAGAATAACCCAATGCGTAAGCGAAATGCACTCACTTACTCTTTAAATGCCTCACAATTAAATAAATACATTAAAACATGTATATGTATAATGAAATAAGGAAAGAATGCAACACGTTATCCATGGTAAAAGAATATTACAGGTCCATCCATTTCTGTAAGACGCAATGCAATTCCAATTATTACATTACTGTGAAAGTTTCCAGACGGTTATAAGGTTATCACTGAACCAAATTAAGCTGTAAAATCCATCAATACAAACAGTATAATACGCTTAAGGGGGTCAAGGGGCACTCTAGAATTTTTTCACGCAATTTTCACGTGTGAGTGTGGTACGAAAGGTCTTTTTCACCCGACTATGATGGGTCTCCGAAAACCACATTTAAAGGCCCTTAAATTAACAGTGTCTGTGATATTCCCAGAAAACTAACTTCGCTCTGATATACCTATGAAGGAATGACAAACCCCTAACCACTGCACCAGTAGCTGAATTGATAAAGTCTGATTATTCATACCAAGGATAAATCAGTCATAGCATTCGTGATTGAGATTTTTCTAAGTGTACTCTTTACAACTAGAATATTCGCGGTCGAAGCCGCGACGGGTAATGCTAGTAATTATTAAAATAAATGGATATCCTTACAAATATATTTGAATTCATTAATACTGAGCTCCAGTCGATGTTGTATAATTTCCTCTGTAATACCAATTTGTGAAGGTCTTTTTCTAAAACTGTTTACGTTCAATCACCCCAATATCTTAAACTTCTCAGCATGACTATTATTATTATTATTATTATTATTATTATTATTATTATATATTTAGTAGGCAGGATGGTGCAGTAGTTTATTTCAGACATTCTCGTTGTGTCATCGGCAGAAGAAGACTGCCAACACAGCAAATTCCAGGAAACTCACTGCTAAGTTAACAAGACCGCTTGAATGGACAAGAAAAACAGGGATACTATGCTTGTGATTTGGGCGCGGCTCCAACATCGTACATCAAAGTGGTTTGATTCATGATCCTATTTAACAACTATGTAGAGTAACATTTGTCATCCTTTAATGTTCACTCGCCTGACAGATGTATTGCAGGTAGATATGAAGAATCCTAAAAACAGCACTCGATTAATAAAATGAATCACGGACAATTGCAACTATAACTGGCGTTGCATCTTCTTTCCATAAGACTCTTTTGCTCTAAAAGCACGCGATGAAATGTTTACGTCCAGAGCGAAATAATGTAGCAAAATTGTTGATATCCAACAAAGAATGGCCTGCTTTTGCGGCCTGTGTTGTCGAGAGTTATACAGTAACTTTCTTCAGTAGCTCAAAGAACAGACGCTTCCTTTGAGTGCCTGATATAAGAATTTACTCTCGACAAGGTGGCATGAAACAAGAGAAGGAGTAAGAGAGAGAGAGAGAGAGAGAGAGAGAGGCTGTTATAGGCAATTACAAAGATTCTGTTTGTATATAGGCTACACCACAGTTACATTTCATGGATCGCTTGAGTATATTGCACTCGTATTTTCTTCAGTGCCGTCTTGTTGGCTTCTGTCCTGGTGATGGGCTGCCTAAGAGGGGAGAGGGGTGCTGTATTACTGGCGAACATCGCAATAGATTTATTATTATTGTTATAACTATTTCATTAACATCGGGTACATTCATCTAAATTGAACTGTAACTTTATTGTGATCTACTCCAATGGACTCTATCCTTATCTTTATTTAAATAAATAAATAATTTAATTAATTAATACATAACTAAGGACTAACTAACCAACTGACCGACGAACTAACTAACTATCTAACTAACTAACTAACTGACTGACTGATCGAATGACTAACTAATTAACTAAAACACTGACTAATGAAGTGAATGACTGACTAAATGACTGACTAACTAACTGACTGACTGACTGACTAAAAATAACTAACTGACTGACTAACTAACCAAATAACTACCTAGAGCTCACTGGTTGACTGACTAACCGACTGAATGACTAACTAATAACTAACTGACTTACTTACTGACTGACCGACTAACTAACTGAGTAACTAACTGATTGACAGACTGACTGACTAATTAACTGACTGACTGACTAACAGACTGACTAACTAATGAACTGACTAATTAACTGACTGACTAACTAACTGACTGACTAATTAACTAACTGACTGATTGACGGACTGATGGGCTGACTGACTAACTAACGGACTAACTAACTAACTGACAAACTGACTAACTAACTAACTGAATAATTCACTGACAGACCAACTGACTAACTAATGAACTGACTAATTAACTGACTGACTAACTAACTGACTGACTAATTAACTAACTGACTGATTGACGAACTGATGGGCTGACTGACTAACTAACGGACTAACTAACTAACTGACAAACTGACTAACTAACTAACTAACTAACTGAATAATTCACTGACAGACCAACTGACTAACTAATTAACTGCCTGCCTGACTGACTAACTAATTAACTGTCGGACTAGCTAATCTACTGACTGACTAACTAACTAAACAACTTACTGACTAACTAACTAATTAAATAACTGACTGACTAACTAATTAACTGTCTAGATGACTGTCTGCCTAACCAACTGAGTGACTAATTAACTAACTGACTGACCAACTAATTAACTACCTGTTAGCTAATTAACCAACTGACTGACTAACTAATTAACTTACTAACTGACTGCGCCATCACCCTGCCTACAGTAACTTGAAATGAGTGGCTAAGTTGCTGATTCAAAATCCACGATTTCATTTTCAAGATGTTTTAATGGCGTTCAAATGCGACAACTTTATATTAGCAGGTTGTTTGAATCTTTAAATGGTCGTTTGAAGACAAGATTCCACCACACTTTCGTCTCCGAAACACAGTTAATTGGCACTATTTATTCGTGACGTTATTATTATTATTATTATTATTATTATTATTATTATTATTGTTATTATCGTTATTATTAGACTATTATTATCACTTTTCGAAAATAACATTAAAAATGGAACTTTTTCGTAATATTATGCATATTAATTTCAAGACAGAATTCAGGCTTTAATGTTATTGTAACTACCAATTTAGGACTTGGTACGAGTAGGTTTGTACCGGAAGTAATCAATTTACCTACTATGACACAAATTTACCGCTGCTTTAATTTCGGTATTGCAAAGTGTTACAACCTTGAAACATTGCCATGCATATATACAAAATGGGCCGTGGATATATACAAAGCAGGCCACAAATATATACAAAGTAGGCCGTAGATAGATAGTTAGTTATTGAGGATTTAGGGAGCGGTACATCGAGGTCATCTGCCCTCGAAGGTAGATACAACGCGGGCCAAAGATATATACAAAGTAGGCCGTAGAGAGATACAAAGCCGTCAAGGGTATTCTAATAATTAATAACCTGTTTTGGAGGATTATCCTCAACTCAGACTTAAAACCAAGAAGTTTATTTGTACCGAGAAGTTTTCAAACACGAGTTCCTTTAAATTTTAATAAGCCAGCTGGATGTGACGGGATATAATTAGTCTCGGGTCTTTTGTCTCCCACAAAGACAGCCGCTGCTTTAAGAGATAATGTCAGGTGGGCGCCCGCAAGATGCAAGACGCGGCCGGGCTGGGACAAATGCAAGGAGGGGAAAAATAATCATTCGACGTCTCTGTTTCGGTCTTCCCCAACATTCAGGGAGTGAAATAGACAATGTGACTGGGGTAAACTTTTATGTTGGCTTCTGTAGGATTTCTTGTAGAAGAGGGGAGTAAATCCTTTTCCCTTACCTCCACAGGTAAACATATTAACATGTTAAATTCCAGCAAATCTTCCAGGATTTTGCCGCGTTTGTTGCGGGCTTGAGCCTAGGTGTACGAAGTTAGGCTCATCAGTAGAATTTCGTGCACACCCTGTAATATGAATATTAATACAAACAAGTAGTTCCGTGAAGAACTAAAGCCTATTTCCAAATATCCTACTTATGTTGATTGCCACTATCAACATACACAATTTCAGCTTGATTGCTGTAATAGATTCGTAGATATTGAGAACCGACTAAATATTGCGGATGATCGCCATGTTGGATTTTATATATGTAGGTCTTAGAGTTATGTACTGTTACATGAAGATTATTGTATACGTGTAGTATTCAAACTTCAATCACATGATTAGGACACAAGAAGTAACAAGAAGTTCCGTGACGAACTAAAGAGCCTACTTTTCATGCCAATGATTATTCTACAGTATATGAACCTATCTAGAATAATGAAGAAATTAAGTTGCAATTATCGAAATTTCTAATTATTTCGAAATACTGTATACCTTGCATAATGTAGCCTATTAGAGCACTACAGTTGGCAGCCCTGATGACTGAATATATTCTTAGTTCCATCTCTTAAGCTACATAATACAAAATTTGGTTGAAGTCCAATGAATAGCATGGACGTTACATGCAGTTAAACATTGGATCTAACAGCGTGCGTAAAATCATGTTGGCAACAATGTCATGCATGTATTGGTCAGAAATAATCTGAAATAATATGATCTATTGTTGTGCCAATTTTGAATGAAATCCATTAGTTAGTATAGAAGTTACATGCATTTTAAAATTGGACCTATCAGCAGGCTTAGAATCATGTTGGCAGCACTGACGTATATTAGTTAGTCCAAATGCATCTAGAATGCCAGGTACTATACGTGTGCAAAGTTTAGAGCTATTGGCTTGCATACTTTCTGATATATTGGTATTTGGATAAAATAAATTAGGAGCATTTATTAACAGTTAGCAGCCCTGGTGGGTCTTAAGAATACGCTCAGTCATATCTGGTTATGTATGCATACATCATACGAAATTTGGTTGAATTCCAATTGATAGTGTAGAAGTTATGTATGTGCATTTAGAAATTGGACCAATCAGCAGGCTTATAATCATTTTGGCAACACAGCGATGTATGGCCTCCTGGAAATTAAACTGCAATTTTATTATCTATACGTATGCCAATTTTGAAGTAGCTCCCATTCATACCTTCCAAGATATCCAACATGGAGCTCAAATTTCAATTGCGATTTTTTAGCAGTTGGTAGCACTGACATCATTTTCAAATATGGCCGTGAGATATTCGGGTATAGACCTTTACTCCTACCAAATTTTGTTTTGATTGCTCCAGCCGTTTAGGAGTTGATAGGGGGGGGGGGACACACACACTGCCAGACAGACAGACAGACAGACAGAAGGACAGACAGACAGACAGACACACATTTGCCTGATCTCATAAGACTACTTTTTCCTCATTTTTGCAAAATGTGAAAAGTAGGCTAAAAACGAGATTTTAAAATTTCGCACACTCTTGTGGTTATGGAAACATCTGAAATAAATTAGATGCCAGTGCATTAACATTTGTTTTAGCATTTACTGTACCAAGTTTCACTGCAATTCGGATGATTAAATTGCGAGAAACGTCCCTGTGAATATTTATATTTTGCGTCGCCGCCATGTTGAATTGGTGATCACCAGGTTATTGAAAGTCCTATAGGTGAACTTGTGTTCATAGCCCCTATGAATATTAAAAAAACAGTTTGATTGCTGTAATAGATTCGTAGATATTGAGAATCTTCTAAATATATCGGATGGTCGCCATGTTGGATTGTTATATGTATAGGCCATAGAGTCATGTACCATTAAATGAAAATTATTGCGCAGGTTCATTATTCAATCTTTCACTTCGATCGCATGATGACTACACAATAAATAAAAACTTAATTTTAAAATTCGCTCAGCCGACATTTAGAGGTTATGTAAACAATTGAACTAAATTAAATACGGTACCAGTACATTACAATGTGTATAAACATTTGCTGTAACAAGTTTCATTGCGTTTGGATAATTAAATCACGAGATAAGTCTATTTACAACTTTCAACTTCGCTTGGCCACCATGTTCGTTTTGTAGTTAACCAGTTTTTGAAAGTCTCATAGATGAACTTCCAGTAGTACCCTTTAACTCCGTACAAAATTTTAGAGTGATACCGGTAACAGTTTCAGATATATAGAATGCCCGTGAAATATTTCGTACAGCCGCCATCTTGAGGTTATGTAATCAATTGGACGAAGTTAGATGTCGGTGCATTACTATATGTATAAACATATACTGTACCAAGTTTCATTGCGCTTGGTTGGTTAAATCACGAGAAACAACTATTTAAAAGTCGCAAATTCGCTTGGCCGCCATGTTAGTTTTGTAGTTACCAGGTTTTCAAAAGTTGCATATGTGAACTTCTAGTAGTTGCCTTTATCACCGTACAAAATTCCAGGGTGATATCGGTAATAGTTTCGGAGATATTGAATGCTGGTGAAATATTTCGCACAGCCGCCATGTTGGATTGGTAAGACGTAACAAAATTTGAAGGGCACGGTCGGGGTTATCTGGAATAGTGCTATAAACTTACCGAGTTTCATTGATATCGCTCCAGCCGTTTAGATTTTATTAGGGGGGGAACCCACACACACGAATCTCACACATAGGCACACACAAACACACGGAGAAAAGGTGATCTCATAAGCCTATTTTTTCATAAATGACTAAGTGGCTAAAATTAATAAATATAACAGAGCAAAATAAATGGCAATTTATATTGCAACCGTAAGTCGGTCAAATCAAAGTAATTCCAATTACTGGAATATGCCAAAAATAACCTGACAAAAATGACTGGTGATTTATCCATCATAAAGGACTATTGAAGAAGAAGAAGAAGAAGAAGAAGAAGAAGAAGAAGAAGATGATGATGATGATGATGATGATGATCATGATGATCATGATGATTATGATGAAGCAGAAGAGGAAGAAGAAGAAGAAAACTGAAGGATGACAGTTTTCGACCAACAGCTCCAAATCTACAAGACAACTAGCTCTACAAAAAACTACCAAATCTACAGTGTTTCCCATGGACAGTCTCTGCCCTCCAAAAAATAAAAATATATAAGTGTACATATTGTAAATATAATCACCCATACTTGTAGACATAGATATAATAGCCCTGATGATGATCGCTTGACGATCGAAACTGGTCATCCAAGTTTATTTACTAATCACATGTAATTTTTTAATGATTAGGGAACCACCCATTACTATTGGGTACTATCGTGTTGACGGACTGAAAAGCAATAACTTACATTTCAATTACGAAGGCGACACTGAAAAATGTCTTCCAACACGATAATACTGAATGACAACCAAGTATGCTGAGCTGATGACCAATGAAGTTCCAAGCCCCTAATACTAATTAACAACAAAACTATGTAACGACAGGCAGGAAATACCATGCGGATATACAATCTCTTACCCACAGGAGTGTCGACTGTCGAGTACGATAATCATGTGATGCATACTGCGAGCTAACCCCATGCGTGAAATATGGGTAAATGTAATGCAGTCCTGTTAATTATGAACTAAGTTAGTTATTAGGTGATAAGAGCGTAACAAATACTCAGGTTATCCAACCAGAGATCGGCGTTTGGTTACATGACGACCAAATTATAAGCCCACTCAAGCGGTGTTATCGCTCGACACGTCAATTGCATTTAGATGTAATGTCTGTGGCTGCGTGTGGGTAATCTTGCTTGGGGATCGTCCGGGCTCAAGTTCACCTGTCGAGAGTGGCTAACCCGCTTCATTTTCACTGACTAGGCGTAAACAAACAAAAGTACTACATGAAAATGTCATCTGCGCGAGGGTCGGCCAATAATCCCTTCTCTCGTGTGGGATATGATTACCAGATGCCACCGGAGCATGGGTATGGAGTTCAGGTCTATCATTGAACATATCTTTTGAGTGCCATCAGATTGATTCTAAATTCTCTGGTTTAGGGTTCTCTTTAATAATTAAATAAATAAATAAACATTATATAAATAAATATAAATCTGAATGTAGGTTTGTCTGTCTGTTATTTATACAAATTAACACCGTTTCAGCGAACTGAACCAAATTGTATACCGATACACTTACCTTTTGGAACCTTACGGCTAACAATGACTCCGTGAAATTTTGGCATCCCTCTCCATTCCCTAGATTTAGGCCCTTTGGCACATATACGAAATATAGGATTAGTCATACTGTACCAGGAGCAATCCAGGCTGATTTTACGCCTCGCAATGCAAGAAACAAAAACTCTGGAAGTAAAATTCGGTTCAGTTTAGTGGAACGGTGTCGCTCTGTGTAAATATCATACAGACAAAAGGACCATAAATCTGCGTTTTAAGGCCCTACAACCAACCGCGATGGAAGTATTTAGTGTCGTAGTAGGGGTCCTGAAATGCTGGAAATTTAGGTGTAACCGTAAGAACATTCAAATGGGTGTAGAGGGCATTGTGGGCTGCTTCACGCGGCCCCTACTCGTGTTCTGGTGCTGATTTGCGTAAATAAATCTGAATACTATAGTTACATCTTGCACTGCTTACAAATTACAATCACGGGGAGTAATTCGTGTAAAAAGATTTCATAAGCCCCGTAAAACAGCTATCGTGCATAACTGTAGGCCACATCGTCTGTTAAATAAACATTAGGCTTCTGTACAAGTGCGATGGTGTTGGGGCAGAAAAATGGGGTCATCAGCAGCAATAAGTGTTGTACTTAATAATTTTCTTTGTCGAACTCCGATCATTTTCCTGCAGCGCTATGCTGGAAAGGACGACACTACTGCTCCCCACTATTCTAACAACCAATGAGGTATGGGTAGACGTCTTTTATTTCCTTTGTCTTATCAATTTTGTGTATTCGTTACTTGTGAAAGTAGTTAGTAGCATTATCCATTTTCATTATTATAATTATCATTAGGGCAAATGATCTGGATGGTATGTACATTACACTACTAATCACCACTACATAAAATCATCCTCGATTGTTATTTTTAGCCTACTTTTCACATTTGGAAAAATGAGGAAAAAGTAGTCTTATGAGATCGATCCGGAAAAATGTGTGTCTGTCTGTCTGTCCTTCTGTCTGTCTGTCTGTCTGGCTGTGTGTGTGTCCCCCCCCCCCCTATCAACTCCTAAACGGCTGGAGCAATCGAAATAAAATTTGGTAGGAGTAAAGATCTATACATGAATATCTCACAGCCATATTTGAAAATGATGTCAGTGCTACCAACTGCTGAAAAATCGCAATTGAAATTTGAGCTCCATGTTGGATATCTTGGAAGGTATGAATGGGAGCTATTTCAAAATTGGCACACGTACATATCATAATATTTCAGTTTAATTTCCAGAAGGCCAAACATGGCAGTGTTGCTAAAATGATTATAAGCTTCCTGATAGGTCCAATATTTAAATGCATATAACTTCTACACTATCAATTGGAATTCAACCAAATTTCGTATGTTATATGTGTACATAACCAGATATGACGTAACGTATTTTTATGAACCACCAGTGCTGCCAACTGTTAAAAAATGCTCTTAATTTCTTTTATCCAAATACCAATATATTTGAGAAAGTATGCAAGCCGACAGCTTTAAACTATGCACACGTATAGTACATGACATTCTATATTAATCTGGAGTAACTTATATACGTCAGTGCTACCAACATGATTCTAAGTCTGCTGAGAGGTCCAACTTTAAATACATGTATCTTCCATACTATCATTTGGATTTCAACCAAATTTCGTATGTGCTATGTGTACCATGACAGCTATGACTATGCGTATTCATAAGAGCAACCAGGGCTGCCAACTGTTAATAAATGCTGTCTCTATTTTTGTTACCCTAATATCAATATATCAGAAAGAATGCAAGCCAATAACTCTAAACTTTGCACACGTATAGTACCTGGCATTCTAGATTACTTTGGAGTAACTAATATACGTCAGAGCTGCCAACATGATTCTAAGTCTGCTGATAGGTCCAATTTTAAAATGCATGTAACTTCTATAGTAACTAATGGATTTCATTCAAAATTGGCACAACAATAGATCATATTATTTCAGATTATTTCTGACCAGTACATGCATGACACTGTTGCCAACATGATTTTACGCGCGCTGTTAGATCCAATGTTTAACTGCATGTAACGTCCATGCTATTCATTGGACTCCAACCAAATTTTGTATTCTGTACCTTAAGAGATGGAACTAAGAATATATTCAGTCACCAGGGCTGCCAACTGTAGTGCTCTATTAGGCTACATTATGCCAGGTATACAGTATTTCGAACTAATTAGAAATTTCGATATTACCAACTTAATTTCGTCATTATTCTAGATAGATCCATATCGATTAATCATTGGCATGAATCTTAAATTTTAAGAAAAGTAGGCTCTTTAGTTCGTCACGGAACTTCTTGTTAAAATATTTCTTTCTATTAGTTTGTAAATTTGATGTGTCAGTTCAGTGGTAGTTTTCAATAAATAATACTAATAATAAACAAATAAATAACTTCAAACAAACAATAAATAAATAAAATAAAAATATAAATAAAAATCTCAATTAATACATATTTATATAGACAGGCAGAGAAGAACCATACGGAAGAGTAAAGCGTGGTCCCGTTGTCAGCTAAGTACTCCCAAGCCCCACATCGTGGGTTTATTTTAGACGATATATAATTCGTTGAGGCCATCTGGCACCACGTAGGTACTCATCGACACTACTGAAGAAATTTCTTTACAAGTTATCTTATTTTATTGAAATTGATATCACTGATTCCAAGAATATAAACTAGTGGATTTTGGCCAAAAAAGAAAAATTAAATAAATTTGGGGGTTCATTTTCAAAGATTAATCCAAAAAAATTACGTGTTAGGACACGATACCTTTACTCTTTTTCAACTTAATTAAGTCATTGTTGTCGCAAATTGATCTGCTGTATGTTCAGAATGTTGTATAGCAGAATCGTTTTTGTATCATTGATTGAGGCAAAAATATATTAGCTTTGTTTTACAATCAACGTTATTTTGATTGAAAAAATAAATTAATTGTGGGGGGGGGGGGCGCAACCCCTAATTTCAATTTAACAGCTTCATTCTGCTTTACAACATAGCTGCATTATATGTCTATATTTTAGTTTTTAAATGAAACTAATATCTGCATTTTAAGTGGACATTTTAACTGCCCAAGTCAAGACAAATGTTGAAAAAATTGAGGGAGAGAAATCGTAACTTTAAGTTAAGGTACACATTTAGAGTAAAGAGTCTTACTTTTCAACTCCTAAAAACTGCATTTTCTTTGGATTTTAGGTCAATCTTCTGCATTCTCCAACCCGAGAGTATCTCCTACATTGTTTTAGTTCTAGAGTAGACTGTCTCAAAGCCAGATTAATGTGTGCTTTATCTGCTGCACTTATGCGTCAAAGTGACAGGTGCTGCAAAGCGTGTACACCGATCATTAAAGTGAATATAAATGAGCTAAACAACAATAAAACTAGTATAAACTATATATTTCTGGAAACTAGAGAGGACATACTATCGAATAAGACAATAAAAAAAATTCGAAAATTTACTTGAAAATGACTAATGGAAGGGTCGGTGAGTACCTTGTCTTGCTACACTTGGCAATGTTCTTCGCTTTCCTCTGAGCCCAGAATTCCCTCATTCTCTGTGAGTCGGCCATCTTGCGCTCCGCTGACCAGATGGTCCCTTGTCTCCTTTTCGGTTTCGGTGTCTCATCTCGGGTTAGCCCATTAGTCAGTATCTTTTTGCGGAAGAGATCTGTATTGAAGTCGTCGTCGGGTTTTAGATGCAGCATTTTGAGTTCGTCTCTGGTATACATAAACCAGGGCATTGTTATTTTGGGTTTGGATTCAAAAAAATGAAAAATCTGTTTAGTCAGCGTATGCCTTTTAGCGCTGGGAGTGTCCGAGGACAAGTTCGGTTCGCCAGTGTTTGTAGCTGCTTCTTTGCTTCTATGTAACGTGAATAGGAGTAGAGGATTTGATTGCTAGAAGACCATTCGAATTGTCAGAAATACACCGATAACTCAGCGACAGAGTTATAGTGCGATGGCAGGATGTTTCTAATTCCTCAAACACTTCAAGAAAAACGTGGGGGGAGGGGGGATTGGCAACAATACTAGTGTTGGTTGTGCACCAGTTAGATTGGAAATTATAAAACTCGGCATGTATAAATTATCATAATATTTTAAGTATGGTTACAATGTAGATGTGGGACAAAACACATTTCAGTGGTAGCAATTTTTGTGAATTATGAAACGTGTAACATCTGTGGTTCAGTGTGTACTGAATATTCCGAGGACGCATAGTTTGTGGATTTAACAAAACAGCATTCAAATACTATGTTTGCATCATTTATGATTCATCTCGCATTATTGGAGGGTTAACACGTTGGTGTCGGCTGGTTGTAGACTGTTTTTTTTAGTTTCCCCCGTTTGCCGGTGAATTTTTAGTTTCCACCCCACCCCAAATCACATGTTTGTTAATTCCATAACCAAATGGCAAATTAGAGGCTGATTCATAATTGATGTTTTTGGTGTAGTTACCCACAACGTTATTCCAATGATGCCACATCCACAGCCGCCTCATAATGATGCACATAAAATCGATTACAAGCTTGGTTTCAATAAAGGAGCTAAGGATTACATTTTCGTTTGTGCGTTCGAACGTCAATAAAAATAAATATTTAGCTGTGATGGGATTTTAAATCCTGCTGTTTGGTATTCCATTACGAAGCTATTATACTGTGTTTCAATATTGGGTGTTGACGAGATTCCGCTGTTATCAGGATTACTGTGTTACATAGCTGTAACCACATCATAGGTTTACGTCCAAAAGCGTGTAAGAAAAATTGTATTATCGTTTCATGGACCAACACTTCAATGATTATATTGTGTACGTATTCGGAGAGGAAACTACGAGGGGAAATCAGAATTGAATGGCCTCTAAATCATTTAATTGTATTACATTGGCGTACAAAGCAAATGTATTAACCACATACTTACTGGTTGGCGCTACAGACCATGTAGGACCTTGGCCTACTTGGTCACCTGCCTCCATTCATCTTGGTTGTTGGCATGTTAAGGAACCCATTTGAATTTGGTTGGTTGGTAGGTTCCTCAGTTTAGGGGCTGCGGCAACGCGGCCATGTAGTCCCGTGCACTTTGGGTGTGTGTAGAATCTGTCTGATATCCGGTGTCAATTGTGATGACTGTATTAGTGTGTGTTATCTGTCTCTTAATTCAATTAAGGACTGCAGACTTTGAGTTTTCAAGTAGTTCCTACTTTTGCCGCCAAACGCCACCGTCAACGACTACTAGTTCAGAACTTGTCTACTAGACACCATCGCAATCGGCTCCTGGCGACGAACGTAGAAACCTGAGCGTTGTTTACATTTTAACCTATTTTAGCTTCACACAGGTGTAATTAGTGGAAGGTTCTTTAATATGCTATAAATCTATGACATGGGACCTCACCTCCAATGGAAGGCATACTGAGGGATTTTTAACGCTTTTAAAAATCCGACGTCTTCGGCTGGGTTTGAACCCGCGATCTTGGGCATAGAAGCTCAGCATACTACCAACTACGCCACCGAAGCTCCCATTTGAATTCAGAAGGCCGTATTTATAATGGCAAAATTAATCTCGGGATTTTCCGCCAACGCAAAAAGTTCCTCCATTCGCTACTAGAAAGCGCTATAGTGTCAAGGAGCTTAGATATCTAACCTCCTTGACTTTCATAGTGCTCCAAGGAACAACAAAATTCGACATGCAAGCTGCCCTTTGGGCGTAAAATAACAAAGCTTGTACCTGGCATCCGAGGCCATACGATATTATTATTATATTATCTCGGTCCTGAGCTTTCCTCCTCCATCATTTAACACCCAGCTCTCTCAGATGGTCTTCAACGTCATCGAGACATTTTTACCTGGGTCTTCCCCTCCTCCTTCTCCAATCAGGGTTTTTTATTTTTTATTATTATTATCGAATTTGGCCAACTATGAACCGGAAGGAACTCAAGACTTATTGGCTTTCTTTCTCTTCTCTTCCCAGAACTTATTCATCCTGTCACTTCTTTGTTTTCTCTCCTCCTCGGAAATGATCCGTTTGGGCCTCCTGCTTGGTGGTTTCTCTTGAAATGATGTTACTCCGTCAACTCGACTGCGGAACTCTCTTCTATCGTAGGCCATCGGTGGAGTAATTCCAACTTCCGCTGCATCCCTCTACACCTCATCTACCCATTAAGATGTAACCTTTAACCCCATGATGTAGCTGAAGATCCTTATGGTCAGCCTGCCTTCATCCATTCGTAGTAAATGTCCGTAGAACTTTAACCTCCGCTTCTTCATTACGTCTGTGATATTTTCAGTACACTTGTAAAATTCGTCATTTTTCCTCTTCTTCAATGTCCCATCAGTAGTCTTGTGTGGTCCAAGTATTTTTCTCAGAACCTTCCGTTCTCTCTTTTCTAGTACTTGAAGTTCTCCCTTTTTACTTAAAATAAAACACTCTGAAGCGTACAATCCTTGAGGTTGTACTACCGATTTGTAGTGTCTGATTTTGGCCTTGTATGATAAAGGTCGTGTGTTGTATTTATTCTGGGTTAGTTTGTAGGCCAGGTCCAGTTTTCTGGTTCTTCCTTTGATTGCTGCCTTATCCAGTCCGTTGGGTTGGATCCATTCCCCCAGGTATTTAAACTATAAATACCTTTTTGACTGTGCTGGTTTCTGGCATTCTCTGTACGTGCTCAGCCCACCTGATTCTCCCCTGCTTAATTTTCACTACAATATCTGACTGACCAAACAATCCCTGTAACTTCAAATTTATCCTTATTCTCCATACATTCTGATCTCTTTCTTCTGAATGTTGATCGTTTTATATTATAGGGCAGCTAAATTCCGCAGAGTGCGATGGACTGGTCGGTGACGCACAGAGAGACGCATACCTCAAGTTGCGAAGTACAATAGCAAACATTCAGTGCATACTGTTAAACAAAGGTGGAGACACCCCGCAATAAAATATGCACAAGAATTTGGAATTGGCTCAGTTGGCAACCAAGAGCTTAATAAATTGTAAATTTCTGGACAGAGCGTCAAGTATACAAGTATAAGTCACTCCCACAATAGTTCCACTGTACTCCACGGACGCCATGTTTAGCTGTGACTGGATGCAAGGGGGTTACAACTTACAACGTACCATAGCAAAAACTTCATTGATTTAATACGAGTAATATAAGGCCGTATTTGAAACATTGGAAAAATTGGTAGAGTTTTCATCCTTCTGAGATGTATCTGGCCATCCATTATGATTCAGATCTAAAGCGGAAACAAGAGAGAAAGCTTTCCTCCCTAATTTGTGGACGTAGGCTTTTTACTTATTTATGTTCGACGATGTCGAAATGTAAACATTATGTGTCAGAAAACTGTATCATAATGAGGCTAATTATAACTCTGTTTTTCATTATGAAACAGTTTCTCCCACCAATCAGAGCTCAAGAAACAGTTGTGTGACCAATTAGGTAAGGATACCTTCGCGCATGCGCTCAAAATCCAACATATTTCTGTGTTGTCAAGCAATGTGAATGGTCTCTGCTTTTGGAGTGCCTTGACCACGCATGCGTTCTGTTCAGTCACAAGGCGCCTGCCTTGTTCACAAATAACTGAATTAACTGAATCCCACAGATATTTATGAATATTTATGTTAAAACATATAATAAAGTTATAATTATCGTCGAACATAAACAGTCGTATGCAACTCGCCTATAATGGTAATTAAGATACTCGTATGGAATTTATAAAACTCGCTTCCGCTCGTTTTATAAACATATTCGTGTCTTAATTATTGCCATTACAGGCTCGTTGCGTAATGTACTATTACTGAATCAATTCATTCATTCATCCATTCATTCGTTCATTTGTATATTCATTCAATTATTTTTTATTTATTCATTTATTTACGTATTCATTTTGCATTTATTTATTCAATCATTCATTTATTTATTTATTTATTTATTTACTTATTTACTTATTTGTTTATTTATTTTGTATTTATGTATTTATTTATTCATTCATGCCTTAATTCATATAATTGTTTATTCATTTATTCACTTTCTTATTTATTCGCTTATGTATTCATTCATTAATTAATTTTTTATTTATTTTTAGCCTATTTTCAATTTTGAAAAAAAAAAATAGGCTTATGAGATCACCTTTTGTCCGTGTGTGTGTGTGTGTGTGTGTGTGTGTGTCCCCTAATAAAATCTAAACGGCTGGAGCGATTTCAATGAAACTCGGTAAGTTCATAGCACTATTCCCGGCGACCTCGACCGTGCCCTTCAAATTTTGTTACGTCTCACCAATCCAACATGGCGGCTGTGTGAAATATTTCACTAGCATTCAATATCTCCGAAACTATTGACGATATCGCCCTGAAATTGTGTACGGTGATAACCGGCACTACTAGAAGTTCACGTATGAGACTTTCAAAAATCTGGTGACTACAAAACCAACATGGCGGTCAAGCGAATTTGAGACTTTTAAATAGACTTTTCTCGCGATTTAACTAACCAAACGTAATGAAACTTGGTACAGCAAATGTTTATACTAATTGTAATTCACTGAAGTCTAATTTAGTTCAATTGTTTACATAACCTCAAAATGGCGGCTGTGCGAAATATTTCACTGACATTCTATATCTCCGAAACTATTACAGATAGTAGACTTCCGTAGCACATTGGCATCACTCGTGACGTCAATACTACTTGTATTTTGTGTCTTGAGATGGCCTTCTCAGTATGTGCTAGCCATGCGTATTGGTGAGGTGTGTCTGTACCAACTGACGAGCCCAACGGCACACTGGGGCGAAACGCTGGCATTTTATGTTTGATCTGGCCGGACCAATTTTATCATATTAATTGATAATGTATCTGATCAAACGGAAATTAACATCATATTCCCATTTGGGAATGTTCATAACCTATTTGGATTGCCAAGGTAAGGTTTTTATTTTATGGAAGGGAATTTGACTTCCGTAGCACATTGGCATCACTCGTGACGTCAATACTACTTGTATTTTGTGTCTTGTGATGGCCTTCTCAGTGTGTGCTAGCCATGCATATTGGTGAGGTGTGTCTGTACCAACTGACGAGCCCAACGGCACACTGGGGCGAAACGCTGGCATTTTATGTTTGATCTGGCCGGACCAATTTTATCATATTAATTGGTAATGTATCTGATCAAACGGAAATTAACATCATATTCCCATTTGGGAATGTTCATAACCTATTTGGATTGCCAAGGTAAGGTTTTTATTTTATGGAAGGGAATTTGACTTCCGTAGCACATTGGCATCACTCGTGACGTCAATACTACTTGTATTTTGTGTCTTGTGATGGCCTTCTCAGTATGTGCTAGCCATGCGTATTGGTGAGGTGTGTCTGTACCAACTGACGAGCCCAACGGCACACTGGGGCGAAACGCTGGCATTTTATGTTTGATCTGGCCGGACCAATTTTATCATATTAATTGATAATGTATCTGATCAAACGGAAATTAACATCATATTCCCATTTGGGAATGTTCATAACCTATTTGGATTGCCAAGGTAAGGTTTTTATTTTATGGAAGGGAATTTGACTTCCGTAGCACATTGGCATCACTCGTGACGTCAATACTACTTGTATTTTGTGTCTTGTGATGGCCTTCTCAGTATGTGCTAGCCATGCGTATTGGTGAGGTGTGTCTGTACCAACTGACGAGCCCAACGGCACACTGGGGCGAAACGCTGGCATTTTATGTTTGATCTGGCCGGACCAATTTTATCATATTAATTGATAATGTATCTGATCAAACGGAAATTAACATCATATTCCCATTTGGGAATGTTCATAACCTATTTGTATTAATTACTCCAAATTAATCTAGAATGTCAGGTGCTATACGTGTGCAAAGTATAGAGCTGTTGGCTTGCATACTTTCTGATATATTGATATTAGGGTAAAAAGAATATAGACAGCATTTATTAACAGTTGGCAGCTCTGATTGCTCTTAACAATACTTATAGTCATATCTGTTATGGCACACATAGCACATACGAAATTTGGTTGAAATCCAACTGATAGTATAGATGTTACATGTATTTAAAAATTGGTACTATCAGCAGGCTTATAATCATGTTGGTAGAACTGACGTATATAAGTTACTCCAAATTAATCTAAAATGTCAGGTACAATACGTGTGAATAGTTTAAAGCTGTCGGCTTGCATACTTTCTGATATATTGGTATTTGGATTTAAAAAAATAGATGGAGCAATTACTAACAGTTGGCAGCCCTGGTGGCTCTTAAAAGGCGAGGTATGACTGAAATATTTGATATTTTGTTGAAAAAAGTCATTTTTATTTTTATTAAAAATAAAATATTACAATGTGTGCTCTATCAGAAAATGGTATATTTTTTTCTATGCGCCATTTATTTAACCCGTGGTAGCCATTTTTAAAAGGTGCTGCATGGGTATTTAATGCTCTGGTGCACGCCCACTCGCTTGAAGTACTGCAGAATATTTGTTTTAGGCCTAGATTTTACTTCGTAGTTCTTTTCAAATACTCCGCTAAGAATCGAGTGTTGGAAGCGGTGTGGATCGTGATGCTCCTTTGTCTGCTTGTGTTCAAAACAGAGACTAAGTTCCACAGCGATTTAGAAATTATTCTCTAAGAATCTTGTAACTTGTAAAATTATTTCAAGGGTTGTGTTAAATGACTACCTTATTTTTGGCCAGGAATTCTAAGTGTATGATGTTTTTATATGTGAAATATTAGATTTAAATGTGTTGAGTAGTACAACATGGTTGTTTAGTGTTTGTAAACAGTGTAACGTGTTGGTCTACAAATCTAAAGTGTGAAAAATTGTTTGTGCGCGTTCGAAATTGTGTTGAATTGTGATTTGTGTTTCTTTATTCATCATGGGGCGACTATCTACTCCCAGACGTAGTTATAGAAAGCCAAAGAAACGCCCTTCGAAGAAAAGTATTGCAGGTAAATTGTCCTATGAAAAATCTCAAAACTTAGGCCTAAATGTAGGCCAGGCTGAAAACACAAATGAGAAACTACAGTGTCATTTAGATACAAAATGTATTTCTAGTGCAGCATCTGTCAGTGGTTTGAGCTCTGTAGCAGAACAAAATTATGATATTTCTAGCAGTGAGAGAAAATTAAATTCATTTTCAGAATGCTCAACACAGTATGGGCCCCCAATTATAAATGATGGTCCTGTGATTTATACCTTAGTTCACACAAGTGTATGGGATAATCTCATGAAAGATTTACTATGTAGTGAATGTCAGACAAAGTCTGTGGTAGTTGAATTTAGAGAAAGTCATGGTTTCTGCAGCAAAATAGTAGTTAAGTGTAGGAACTGTGGGTACGTGGCTGCTAGTGAGTATAGTTCTCCTCGAATATCCAGTTCACAGAGTCAAAGACCTCCTTTTCATGTGAATAAAACTATAGTGGAGACATTTAGTGCCATAGGAAAAGGTCATCAAGCAATGCAGAAATTCTCTTCTAACATGGGCATGAATACTCTTGGAAAGAGACCTTATGCTAAACATTTGAACTTGTTAGTGGATGAGGGGAAAATATATAAGAAAGAGGTCCTTCGTATGGCAGCTGATGCAGTTCGCAAAGCCCATAATGGGGATGACAATGAAATAATTGACATTGGTGTTTCCTACGATGCCACGTGGCATAAACGAGGGCACAGTTCTAACTATGGGGTTGGCTTTGCTATTGACATCCAAACAGGCATTGTATTAGATTATGAGGTACTGTCAAAATGCTGTGTTGATTGTAAAAGGACTGAGAAGGAACTGGGTAAAAATAGTGTAGAGTTTGACATTTGGTTCAATGGCCATAAGGCTTCAGGGGAATGCCAGAGAAATTACAATGGCTCTTCCAATGCCATGGAGAAAGACATTGGGGAAATTATTTGGAAAAGATCTATTGCTGACCGAGGGATGAGGTACACTACGATGTTGTCTGATGGTGATGCCAAAACCCATGCCCATTTGAATGCTCTTCAAGTGTATGGTCCTCAGCAAGTCATCGAAAAAGAGGAGTGCATCAATCATGTGGCTAAACGACTTGGTACTGCACTTCGGAACATTGTTAAGGAGTGGAAGGTTAAAGGTGTCACTCTGGGTGGTCGTAAAGAAGGCAGTTTAAAAGAGACCACCATTACAAAGCTTACAAACTACTACAGGCATGCCATTGCTAGTAATATTCCTGATGTTATTGAAATGAAGAGGGCAGTTTATGCCACTCTTAGACACTGCATGTCCACAGACACTAAGCCCCAACATGGCACATGTCCAAAATCTTTAACAACATGGTGTTTTTATAATCGACAAATTGCGGAAGGGAAACCAGTGGATAGCCATAGTAAAATGAGTTGTAAATTAAGTCCTACAGTAGTTTCAAAAATCATGCCAGCATACCACAGGCTTGCATCAGATCAGCTGTTACAACGTTGCACCCAAGGGAGAACACAAAATGCGAATGAATGTCTTCATAGTGTTGTTTGGACGAAATGCCCCAAGGAAGTCTTTGTATCGAGGAAAAAACTTGAACTTGCTGTTCTTAAGGCAGTCAGTGAGTTCAACATGGGTTGTCTCAAAACACTGGAAATTGTTCATTCTGTCCGAGGGGAAACTATATCTGCTTGTGCGGTCTCTGGCAGCAAAAGTCAGGATATGCGGCGTGTCACCTTGAGTAAAAAAAGGAGATCAAATCACCAAAAACAATCCAGGAAACTACAAAAGTGGATGAAAATATCAGAAGAAGACAGAAAAAAGACATCTGAGGGGGATACATATGGAGCAGGACAGTTCTAAGGTAAGACCATGGTACTAAAACTTTAAATGCAATTTTCTCAGTTACAAATTTCAACACATTTTGCTGTATACAAAATGCTCCTTGCGACAGAGTTTAAATCAGAATTAGCTGAAAAGTTACTTGCATGCTCCAGCTTAGGTAGGGATATGAATTTGCTCTCAGTTTTTATGTCAAATGTATATTAGTATTTTTTTTGGCTTGTTAAATTTGAATGTTGCTGCATTAATTTAAAAAAAATAAAAATACTAATTTAAAAAAATTCTAGACAGTTCAATATTCATCAGATTTTAAAGTTGAGGGCAAATACTGTTAATATACTAGTAAGGTACATTATTACCAAATTTCAGTTCAGCAGCCTGAAAATTGCATCGCAAGGAGCATTTTTCAAGCGACTAATTATTATGTACTAAAAACAAGGATATTTTGAGAACCAGTAGGCATAAATGTATTAAACTTGGTACATGATATACTGATATCTGTCTACATGTGTATTTAAAATTTGGTACTGTTATCATGAAAACTGTAGAAGTTTCAAATTTCAGTCATACCTCCCCTTACGCTCAGTCATATCTGTTTATGTACGTATATTACATACAAAATTTGGTTGAAATCCAATTAATAGTGTACAAGTTATATGCATTTAAAAATGGACCTATCAGAAGGCTTAACATTATTTTGGCAACACTGTCATGTATGGCCTCCTGGAAATTAAACTGAAATAGTATTATCTACATGCGTGCCAATTTTGGAATAGCTCCCATGCATACCTTCCAAGATATCCAACATGGAGCTCAAATTTCTAGTGCGTTTTTTCATCAGTTGGTTGCACTGACATCATTTTCAAATATGGGCGTGAGCTATTCCGGTGCACATCTTTACTCATACTAAATTTGGTTTTGATTGCTGCAGCCGTTTAGGAGTTGATAGGGGGGACGCACACACACACAGCCAGCCAGACAGACAGACACACATTTTCCCGGATCGATCTCATAAGCCTACTTTTTCCTCATGTTTGCAAAATGTGAAAAGTAGGCTAAAAATACAGCTTCTGCGTTTAAAATCATACCCACATTTTTAGATTCTAAAAACCGCAATAAACCTAAAAAGGTAAAATTATATAAAAACTCAGAAATCTAAAAGTAGATAAGCACAGTAAAGCTGTATAGCTGCTGAAACAACAGTTGCACACACTGGATTGGCAGTGCGGATAGATGGGAAGAGACCAATAGGACGACTGAGGCAGCGTTGGCTTGAAACCCTACATGAAGATCTAAAAATTGTCCGACTTCATCCTGACATGGGACACAAACGTGTAATATGGTGACAGGAACCAAAAAAGCACACCCTGCTAATTTGTGGGACAAATGCTAAAGAAAAAGAAAGAAGAAGACAGTGAAGCTGTATACTGAGGGGGCACCTCAAGTCTGACACAACCCTCGGTTCTAGCGCCTTCTTTACTATTAGCCGAAACTTCCGTGTCCGATTCGTGATCACCCTCTTCTGTGTCATTGAAATTTCCTCTTCTGAAGATGACAATTCAATCCCATATTCGCTGGCTACGTGAAAATATCTCTTCGTGACAGCACCTAGCTCTCTCAATTAAACTAAATTCTGCCTTTCTTTCTTTTCAACAATATCAAGCATAATAATTTATCCTTTTTACTTCTTCTGGATTCATTTCATAGCACTGCGATACGTATGTTGGAGGCAGTCACTTATTACACACAGCTTAGTACGGTATAACCGGGTGAGTTAGCCGTGGTCGTAACGGCATGGCTGCTGGCAGTCGCTCACATCCGGGAGGCGAGGAGGTTCGAATCCCCCCGCCAGCAACCTTGAAGATGGTCTTCTGAGGTTTCCCATCTTCCTTCCACCGACAGCAGTGGCTCAGCTGGCTAAAGCGCAGCGTTAGGTCATGGGACCAAGCTCTCTGCTAACTCGGTAGACGCGTGGGTTCGAGCCCCACCGTCGGCCGTCCTTAAAATGGATTTCCGTGGTTTCCCATTTTCAACACCAGGCAAATGCTGGGACGGTACCTTCTGATAGGCCACGGCCGATTCCTTCCACATCCTTGCCCAGTTTCATTCATCTTCATCCATTCCATCTCTCATTCCGACGAGCAGGTCGCCCACGGGCGTCGAATAGAAAGATCTGCACTCGGCTTCTGAGGAGGCCACACGACAAAAATAAATAAAAAATCTTCCTTCCAGGCAAATGCTGGGGTTGGTCCCTAACTAGAGGTCACAGCTGCTACCTTCCAACTCGTCTTCCTTACATTCAAACTTTCCTCCCCAGACAACACTCCACACGTGACGGTACTTGTAGCTCATCCCATGGGTGTCCGCATAGTAGCAGTTACAAACTGGCGAGCCGAACATGTCCTCGGACACTCCCGGCACTAAAAGCCATACGCTAAAAGAAAGTACGGTATAGCACAGCAATACACGCCAGCGGTGGAAAACACCGCACGATAAGTAAGCAGTCCACAGAGACAACAGATAGCGAACTGAAAGGTAAGTGTTGTAATAAGCCGAATGCTGGAGGCCCGGACTAGGATAAGGTGATGGGGGATCCCATCAAACAACCACAGTATTCAGTGGACAGTAGCACAAAACACATTATCTATGGTCGAAAAGTTGCAGCACGTGTACTGGATGGTTAATGATATTCTGATTTATTTTTCTGATATCTTCATACGTTTGTCCCGATCTTACCTTTTGACCAACCAGCATACTGAATAAGATACTGGGCATGCCGGCAGTTTCTATCCCACATTGGGAAATTTAGTAGACTAGGTGCTATATTTGAACTGTTTGTTAGGATGAAAAGTGTAGCGTCACTCGGCGCGCCCATCCATCCCATTCCTTCCGCGGAGTGACACGACACATCACTCAGCACACAATGCGCGTTATGACGACATATAACGCCACTTAGTTGAAACATAACACAACGCGAGTCTGTCTTCGTGGCGCTAGCCGAAATTGTTACAGAAAAATGTTATAAATACACTGAATACAGAGGGTGTTTCAATCTCAAATACATGATTTATGATTAGGGCTCGGATTCTTAAGTTCTAAAAATCGGGAAAATATTAATTTTTTATGTATTAAAAATACCTGAAATACGTGACTAAAAAGTAAAAATATTTAATTATTATTTAGTTTATTCAGGCCAATATAAACAATATGCAGTAGCCTATTTACAAATGCAATTTATGATATGTCTCACTGACTGCTAAAGAATTACTATACACAACGAAATACATCTTCAGGTTGTCCATCACAAACGACCGATGATTATCGCGAAACACACCTTCTGAAGGCGCGAAACTGCGGCAATATATTGTGTCTTGCCATCGAGATGTGGTGTGACTTGAGATTGCTGTTCATCCTTGATTGCTTTCCCACATGGTTAGCAGAACAGAACCCCACCCACCAGAAGTAAAATTATCCTTAAATTCTGCAACATACTGTTGCAGACGATAACTTGTAGTTGCTTTTACTTTAGGCATCGTAAAACTGTCTTGCACTTCACAGTGGTAGAAATGAACTGCATGTGAGTGACACTGGTTCCAGGTAGCTGCGGGGAGGTTGGTAGGTCTAGCATGTGGAACAATATGGCTATGGACAAGGAAATCCCCGGCTTCCACAGTGAGTGGCACGGGGCGACAAGTTATGAATAACACAGTTGCAAGCTGACATACGCTCTGCATGAAGATTAGATAGCTCACAGGTTCTTCCCCGTTGAAGTAACACAGAACAAAAATGCAATAAACTGAAAGATCTAGCATACTGATTTTCAAAAATGTAAATATTATGCCGTTTTATGTGCTAATAAGTGAAAAGCAGGAATTTATGTATTTATAGAAAAAAAAGCATAAAATACTAATTTTCATAAGAAAATATTTATTTACCTAAAAATCCAAGCCCTATTTATGATTTACTAGCAACCCACCCCGGCTTCGCCCAGTATCATTAACGGTTTGCCCAGCGTTAGCTTAAATGGCGCACGGACGGCAGGCCCCAGACGCAATTCAGAAATGCCGTCATGAACAGAGAAACTCCAAACACATATAGTCTAATCTTCTCTGAAGTCTTAATGCGACATAACTCGCCAGTATGATGCTGGCTGAAGCAGGAGTGATAGGCTTGCTCGCTAGCTCGTAAACGCGCTATGAAGCTAGCAATTTAAATTTCCACTGAATAGAGATTGTTGGAAGAAATGAAAACGTAAAATCACTTATACTGGGCGATGTATTAAAGATAGAGATATGCTGACGTGGACTTTTTTGTAGAACTTTTCATGCTGAACAATTCTTACTCTCATAGAATATAGATATGAAAGGGCATTCAAAAGTTAGTTACATATGAGTATGGCAGACCAAAGACCGTTTATTGAATGACACACTATGATGCAAAGGGACACAGATACATCACACTATTTTTTGACATAGTCACCAGACTCTCTAAACAACGGCTGGCACGGTCTACTAATCGCTCAATACCTTGATGATAGAAGTCCACTTCTTGGTCATGGAGCCATCGGAGAATTACTGTTTGGACCTGTTCATCATTGTAAAATCGCTGCCCACCCAGATGGTCCTTCAACTTGCCGAACAGATGGAAATCATATTATGCTAGATCCGGACTGTATTGCGGGTACTTCCATACCTCCCATCAAAAACGTTGCAGCAAAGCGTGTGTTGTGCGCGCTGTGTGCGGTGTTGCATTGTCCTGCAGGAGAACAATGCCTCGGCTTAACTTCCCACGTCTGCTGTTTTAAACAGCGTTGCGCAGCGACGTCAATGTTTCACCATAAGCATCGGCTGTAATGGTCGTGCCCTTCCGCATAAACTCGGTGTTCACAATGCCTTCACAATTGAAGAACACAGTGGACATGATCGTCCCGGCCGATGGCCTCAACTCGAATTTCTTCTGCATCGGCGAGGATGTGTGTCTCCAGTCCATAGACGCCATCTTTGTTTCTGGTGTGAAATGATGCACCCATGCCTCGTCATCTGTAATGATGCGGCTTAGGAATTCGTTGCCTTCAACAGCGTAACACTGAAGAAATGCCAATGACTCCAGGAACCGTGCGTGTTAGATACCGCGACACCCAACGTGAGCTCAATTTCCGATACTGCAGATGGTCTCGCACGGTGGCATGAGCACTGCCTATGGAGATGCCGAACTGCTGGCCAATTTCTGGGATACACACTCTTCGATTGATGCGAATCATTTCATCGACCACCCGAATATTGTCTTCTGTGATCGATTTTGTTGTCCTTCTTTCCCGCACGGCATCACACACATCTGTTCGGCCGTGCTCAAATTGTTGGCACCATTTCACAATTTCTGGTCGCGACATTGAATTTGGTCCATACACCACCACAATTACACGGTGCATCTCTGTGCAATTTAGCCGGTTTGCCCACAAAAAAAACTTATGGTACCATGTACTTCCACTTTGGAGTATGTTTCCAGTTGCCACGCCATTTCGTTCGCTCACTACCATGCACCTCTTACCAGTACTGTAGCAGAACTGTCCCTGCGGGAAGCACTATACATGCCCTCTTTTCAGACGATGCACCGCTCATATTGCGCAATGCGCATGGCACCAAACGACAAGTGTAACTTACTTACTAAACGCTCTACTTATGTTTAACGGTTTACAAAGCGTAAGCTTAAAAGGCGCACGGACGGCAAATCGTTACTGCTCGGCTTCCTCTGGTGATAAATGAATAAATGTATAAATGTTATTCTAAAGAAACTTTCCTCGAGAAATCCTTTACAGAATGGTGAAAACCGCATCAAAATCCATCCAGTGGTTCTCGAGATTAGGCTAGCCGTCACATCCAAGAATCGGGGACTTTGTTTTATATAGGGGTGGATGACCTCGATGTTTCATCCCTTATAACTCCAATTAACACCCTCACCAACAATACGCGGGATTATGATATTCATACCACAAGTAGTTTCGAACTTTGTCTGGCTATCGACTTATAATTATATTTTTCTTTTATCAATGCAACCAATTTTTTTCTGAGGCTAGGCAGTCAATGTACCCTTCCTGGAAGTGATGACGTAACTCACCTGCACAGTTATAATGCGGGAATTGTACCAAAGTTATTTTGCAAATTTCTCGGCATTCATTTCTCTCCAGGTATTTCTCATTGTAGTACGCATCAAGACTTTGTCTTAGAATAGTTGATTTTAAATAGAAAATTCTGACAGCTACAGACGCCATTCCAACTAGTCAAGGTGGTCTCCACTAGCTCCGTGTCAAAAAGAATTATAATACACCTATCGGTCATACATTTTTAACTCGTAGTTGGAAGGCAATGTCATACTGAAATAATGTCTTATGTCAGCTACCATTGTCCTTCCGTTTGAGTTCCGCTTCATTTCCCGCAGAGGGATCTATTACAAGCTAATTATTCAGCACGTGTCTCCATTTATCATGGCGGCACGGCGCAGCACCTAACGTGAAGGAGCGGCTGTTATACTTGGCAGGAGATCACGGCTATGCCATGACAAAGAGCCCAGGTGTTGATTGTGTCGGCAGCATTCCAGTCAGCTGTATTCATCGTCAGAGAGCCACTGTTATTCACAGGATTTCACAATTCAGACGTCATCCAGACAGATTTGTGTTCCAATGTCCTTGCCAAGTTATGGTGGAATATGACTCTCTGAGACCGACCATGATACCGGTAACTTATTGTGTTAAAACGAAGACAACTAAGTAGGGCCAGGATTTTAATGCCCTATAAAACATTGCAAAATGCACTTTAAGGAATGCAGTTATGATCAAAATACCCTATAAAATGTATAAACTGTCATTAAAATTGCAAACATTTCACTCTGATATATATTTTCAGAATATAAATTCAAAGTTACATAGAATAAAATAGTATTGTTAAGAGGTCTGGGCATGGCCATCTAGAGCCCGCTGATGAGCTTATCTTGGTGTTCCTAGGTAAAACCCCACTCAATAGACACGGCGTTAACCTAGAAAAATTACTCAGTTTTAATTCACTGGCCGAGAAAGCCAATATACCATCTTTTTAAAGATCAAGTTTATTTAATGAAGTAACATCAATTTTTAAAGAATATACGCAACTGACGAAGTGATTTATTTTTCATTTTATTGGCAAATATTAAGGGTTCGTTTCATCAGTCCTGAAATGGGATGTGCAATAACTGCTAACATACATCTTTACTAGTGAAATATATTTAGTGTTACGCACCAAAATTGTTCATTTCCAAGCTTTTGCCCATTGAAAGGTGCAAATAAAATGCTGTCGTGTAGGTTTGCTTTCATTGTCCTATTTTCCCCCAGCACAAAGCAAAAACGAGCACATGACCAAAACAGAAAGCAGAAAGCAAATACAAAAGCAGAAAACAAACACGAAACCAGAAACCAAAATACACAAAGCAAAAATCAAAATTCAATTATAAGAGCAGAAAACAAACACAAAACCATAACCATAAAAATTAAAAAACAAAAGCAAAAGCAGGGAAACACGAACCCAAAACCAAATAACATAAAACAAAAAGCAAAATTCAAAAACAAAGGTAATGGCAGAAAGAAACAAAACCAAAACCAAAAAACTTAAATAAAAATCATAATTCAAAAACATAAGCAAAAGCTGAAATATCCAAAGCCAAAAACCACAAAGCAAAAAGCAAATTCAAATATAAAAGCAAAAGTAGAAAAGAAACACAAAACCAAAATCAAAAAAACTTAAAGCTAAATCAATATTCAAAAACAAAAGCAAAAGCAGAAAAACATAATACAAAAACCAAAAATAAAAACGCAAAAGGAAAATTCAAAAACAAAGGAAAAGGCAGATAAGGAACACAAATCCAAAATAAAAAACTTAAAGCAAAATCTAAATTCAAAAACAAAAGCAAAGCAGATAAACACAAAAGCAAAACCAACAAACACAAAGCAAAAAGCAAAATTCATAACAAGGGCAAAGCCAGAAAAACACTAAACAAAAAAAAACAAAAAAAAAAAGGAACACAATGCAAAAAGCAAACTTCAAAAACAAAAGCAAAAGCAGAAAAAATACAAAACCAAAAGCACAAAGCAAAAAGCAAAATTCACAAACAAAGGCAAAAGCAGAAAAACACAAAACCAAAACGATAAAACACAAAGGAAAAAGCAAAATTCAAACACAAAAAAGCAGTAAACAACCAATTACAAAATAAAACGAACTCAAAGCAAAAATAGGACAGTAGGTTGGAAAACAACAATTACAAAACCAAAAACGCTCATCCCCCCTCCAGAAGCAAATCCTAGTTACGCCACTGGTAAGTAATCTATTAGTAGAAGCTTTTCAGTCAGTCAACACAAGTGTGCCCAATTAGTTTGGTCGGAGAGTTACACTTCCTAGCACCCAAAATAAATACATGAATTTTATTTATACACTTTATAAGACATTGCTACTTAAAGACAAAAACATTGATGAGCAGGTGTCTCCAAGTAATTTCTACTGTAGTTTAATTATCAAAGTTCCAGCACAGCAATGACGGCTGGAGAGAAAAGGTTTCTTCTGGCTGTTGGCCCACCCACACAGTTAGACTACTAATGCCAGTAAAGTACAACTCAGCACGTGGTGTTGCGAGCCATAAGCACGGTCAATGGTGCGGGGCAATGAGCAGTCCGACCATATCAACACCCACTCAATGGAGCCTGGGCACTTGTCGGCCGAGAATTAATCGGGACTACTTACTGCCAACCTATCAATAGAGCAAGCATTCAATGGCTTTCAGAGCTATTTGTACACCAACCTAGAAGCATGTTGCTATTATGAGAAGAATCTACTCAATTTTATCTGTGTGACTATTCAGATAACCTATAGCATGAACAAACTGCTCTATTCGCTCACACCTTCTCTTGAAAATCCACAGCCTGCTTTCAGTCGACCGACCGGGTCAGGGAATGGAATGAATGAAGCCCCCATCTAGCAGCGAGGATATGAACTGTGCCGGCTACTGAAGCCTGACGCATTTCCCTGGGGGCAATGATCGAATGAATGATAGATGAAATGAAATGAAATGACAATGGAGAGTGTTGCCGGAATGAAATTTGTGACAGGGAAAACCGGAGTACCCGGAGCAAAACGTGTCTCCGCTTTGTGCAGCACAATTCTCACATGGAGTGACCGGGATTTGAACCACGGACCCAGTGGTTAGAGGCCGGCGTGCTGCCGCTTAAGCCACGGAGGCTCAACACCTGCTCTTATAATCCATATTATTAGGCTTTCATTGTAAGGGCTCAATCTCCATAGGTATCGGTTATTGATGACATGAGAAGTGGGCCCTTCACAGTGGTGACCTACAGATAATATTATGATCATGGCTTATGTACACAATTTTATTACCTGGGTATATGATTTAAAGCCAATGGCCATAGCAGTGTATTTTAATTGAACGCCCGTGGACTCCCCAAACAAGTTCAATTTCAAGTAAGTCCAAATTTGGCTACCAGATACCATTGTCACTGACACTTAGTGGCGAACGTTGGAACTTGATAGAGTGTTTCTAACCAAATAACCTACATATTTGGCTACACACTGCCAATTGTAGTGGTAGGTTCTTTTACATGCGATAAATCTATGACATGGGCCCGCCTGCTTTACTTCCCCTCCGAAGGAAAGCAAACTGAAGGACATCCGACGACTTCGGCCGGGTTTGAACTCGCGATCTTGGGCATAGGAGTTCGGCATGCTACTGACTACGCCACCGAAGAAATAGATGACAGAATACATAATATGTCAGAAATAATGCAAATTAACATGTTGTTGACATTAATTCATATCAGGGGCTTAGGACATCTTGGTCATCAGCCCCGTGTAGTTGAGTATGTGTTGAACTAGTCTGTTAACCTGTATCTCTGTGATGACACTACTATTTTGTATAGGCTAACTGTATTAGGGACAGGGATGGGATAGATGCTGCGGGACTTGAAGTAAGGTACTATCCGAGCATTTAACTGGAGGAAGTGTGCAAAAACCCCGAGAAAAAACACACTCAGAATAGCCTCTGACTCTACATGGACTCAAACCTGGGAACTACGGATTTTCTGCCCTCGCGGCCATGGTGCACGATTTGACGAGAATGGTGCTGGAAGTAAGCTTGTAGTTTTATGTGACCGTTAATCTCGCGATGATGAGCAACGGACCTCAATTTTTACGTGAAATCCGAGACACAGGACGTGATATTTCACTTCGAAAACTCGCCTTGGTGCGAGGCAAGCAGCTTGACCATTCCACCACCACGTCCCCTCTGATTATTAGAAAAAAGCAGTTTGTGATCAGGCTACAATGCCTGCCCTCTAATAATAATAATATCGTATGGCCTCGGGTGCAGAGTGCAAGCTTCGATATTTGCGCCCGGAGGGCAGCTTGCATGTCGAAATTTTTGTTTTTCCTTGGAGCGCTATGAAAGTCAAGGAGGTTAGATATCCAAGCTCCATGACAATATGCCGCTAATAGAGAAAAGCCTACTGAATTCAAATGGGTTCCTTAACATGCTAACAACGAATGACATGAGTGCCGTGATTCTTGTCGCCTTTCAAAAATCACTTACACTGGCCAGGAGTGAACCTGCAAGCTTCGGGTTGGTAGTCCGACACGATAACCACTCACCCACCGTGCCCTCTGAAGTATACCATGTGGAAGCTGGTAGTGGAATGAAAATAATGCAATATTTAACAGCGCTAAATAAATCCACACCTTATTGGTTTCCGAAGATGTAGCTCTGATTATCACAATCTTCGCAATAGCAGTGTATTTTAAGACATGGGAACCAGAAGGACAAGGGTGATATTAGAGCCTCTCTATTTTCTAGGGATGCAGTTGGATTTCCGGCACCATACTATTATTTTCTTGGAATAAGTGACCACCTCGTGATGTAGCGACTAGCATTCTTGCTGTACTCGATTCCTGGCTCTGCTAAGAAATTGTAATCTGGTCTGAGGGCTGGAACGGGATGCACTCAGCCTCTTGAGGCAAAAGTGAGAAGACGTGGTTTCGATTATCACTTCAGATAGCCTGGAAGGGGTTTCCCGTGGTTTCCATCTTCTACTCCTGGAAAATGCTGAGATGTTCGTGCCCTTTTCTGTTAATAATAATAACTAAAGGCCACGACCACCTCCTTCTCAATTCTCGCCTGTATTACAAATACACATGACACAACAGACAATAGAATAACACAGGTTAACAGACGAATTCTATTATACGCACAGCCAAGTACACAGTGCTAAATGATCACGATTGTCTAAGGTCCTGTAATGAAATAACAACTGCCTGGGAATAAGTTAGGCAATAATCGGAGAATAACCCGTGTGGGATAGCCAGCGAAATTCCTCATGGCTCCGATTGTAGCTTACCTGATATCATATTCATGGTTTCATATCACTCAACTTTGGCTTCCGTGTCCATTGTCAGTTCGTTACGTGGCTGAACACGCATGGGTGTGGTGACATGTAAACGAAAGATAGTGAATTAAAATAAATGTTCTGACTTTCCTTTCTCTTGCCCATGACCCTCGATGATCACTGGAAACAATTAGACCTCTCAGACGAGTCTTCAGTTTCTCAGCTGCTGTAGGGGGTGGCAGACCACAAGCAATTTTGGGAAGATAATGGGAAGGGTGCGTAAGATACGGGTTCACGCGGTCACTGATTTATAGCATTCACCAGTGTAAGAGATTTTCTCTGCGAGTCACAAGCGTTAATGATACTAGCGCACCCTATCTGGAGTAAGATTGGGGAGCGCTCAGATTGGCAGATATACATTAACGGCTCGTGCTCAAGTTCTCAGAATAGGTGAATTATGTACAAGGGACGATCAAAAAGTTTCCGTTTGAAGGGGTTGCTGCAGCAATATCCCTGATGTTGAACGCCAAACAAAAAGCACACTGGATGGCTGTTTACCTGCAGCACCTGATGCTTTTTAATGTTGAAGGCAACAAGTTGGTTGGTTCCTTAGTTTAGGGGCTGCGACAACGCGGTCATGTATCATGCACTTTGTGTGTGTGTAGAATCTATCTGATAACCGGTGTTATTTGTGAAGGCTGTATTAGTGTGTGTTATCTGTATTAATTCAAGTCAGAACTACAGACAATCATTTCAATTAGTTCGTACTTTTTCTACCAAATGCTACCATCCACGAAACCTAGCTTTCGGACTTGGCTACTAGATGACATCGCAGTCAGCACCTGGTGGCGAACGTTGGAACTAATAGAGGGTTATCAATTCCAACCTACAAATTTTGGCTTTACACAAGTGTAGTTAGTGGAAGGTTCTTTTTTCTGCCATAAATCTATGACATGGGCCCGCCGGACTTAGGTCCCTCCCGAAGGAAGGCATACTGAGGGATTTTTAACGCTCTTAAAAATCCGACGACTTCGGTCGGGTTTGAACCCGCAACCTTGATCATAGAAGGTCAGCATGCTACCAACTACGACACCGAAGGCGCCAAGCCAACATGTTCCTGGAGCACATTGTTGCAGGAAACGAAAGTTGGTGCCCCCACTGGGAACTAGAATCGAAAGCGTCGACTCTGCAGTGGGATATCCATCTTCTACTCGTCCCAAGGAGGTGATGCTCACCCTGTTCTTTGATCACTGGGGCCTATCGGTTATTGATTGCAAGGAACCTCTTGTCTTCATCACTGGGGGTACGGCACTGCGCAACACTGGAGAAGTTATGGCGTGCAATTAAGCCGAAATGTCTGGGAAAACTGTGGCAAGAGGTGCTGCTGCTTCATGATAACGCACGTCCCCATACCACAAAGGTCATAACGCAGAAGGTACGCCAACTCAAGTGGGAGACACTAGAGTAACCGGCCCGAAGTCTTGAACTCTCCCCATGTGATTATCACGCCTTCGGTCACTTAAAAAAAAAAGATACGAGCCTTACAGTAGTCGCATATGATGTGTAACATCAGACATGTTATCCTACCTTGAAGTTGTTACCGTTTTTATTATCCGTGACATTCATCAACACACTTTTTTTTACACTCTCATTATACATAACAATTCTAAGACTCTCTTTATTTTCTTCACTGCCTACTTGATATTTCTACTCTCGCACTGCCTTCTTGATAGACTGCTGTTACAAAGTAATCCATATATGATAAAGTTTCCAAATGGTACCACTGCCTGCAGACAGGAGGGATGCGATCCAACTGACAGTGCGTCTTACACACTTCCGTCCCATTTTTCTAAATCACTCCCATAAAAATATCAAGCAACCGAGTGGAAAGATGTTACACATCAAAAAAGGCTTTGAAGGGTCGACGATTCCTGTCAGACGAGGATGTGCAGAAGGCGGTTACGGACTTCTTCACGCAATTGGACAAGGCGTTTTACCTGGAGGGTCGGTAGGATGAGAGCCTCAATGCTCACGGCGATTCTGCCTCATTGTCATACTGATTCTGGACTGTTCGGTCGTCAAACATTTTGATCACGCCTTGGTGGAAAAAGTAAATATTCTTGTATTCAGCGAGTGAGGAAAGAGTGAGTTAAACTCCCACACTATGCTGCTTATTTTTTGTCATCTACATTTTTAGCCTACTTTTCACATTTTGCAAAAATGAGGAAAAAGTAGACTTATGAGATCGGGCAAATGTGTGTCTGTCTGTCTGTCTGTCTGTCTGTCCTTCTGTCTGTCTGTCTGGCTGTGTGTGTGTCCCCCCCTATCAACTCCTAAACGGCTGCAGCAATCGAAACAAAATTTGGTAGGAGTAAAGATCTATACCTGAATATCTCTCGGCCATATTTGAAAATGATGTCAGTGCTACCAACTGCTAAAAAATCGCAATTGAAATTTGAGCTCCATGTTGGATATCTTGGAAAGTATGAATGGGAGCTATTTCAAAATTGGCACACGTACAGATCATAATATTTCAATTTAATTTCCAGGAGGCCATACATGGCAGTGTTGCCAAAATGATTATAAGCCTCCTGATAGGTCCAATTTTTAAATGCATATAACTTCTACACTATCAAGTGGAATTCAACCAAATTTCGTATGTTGTATGTGTACATAACCAGATATGACTGAGCGTATTCTTAAGACCTACCAGGGCTGCCAACTGTTAATAAATGCTCCTAATTTATTTTATCCAAATACCAATATATCAGAAAGTATGCAAGCCGACAGCTTTAAACTATGCACACGTATAGTACCTGACATTCTGTATTAATTTGGAGTAACGTATATACGTCAGTGCTACCAACATGATTCTAAGCCTGCTGACAGGTCCAACTTTAAATACATGTAACTTCCATACTATCATTTGGATTTCAACCAAATTTCGTATGTGCTATGTGTACCATAACAGATATGACTATGCGTATTCTAAGGAGCAACCAGGGCTGCCAACTGTTAATATGTGCTGTCCCTATTTTTGTTACCCTAATATCAATATATCGGAAAGTATGCAAGCCAATAGCTCTAAACTTTGCACACGTATAGTACCTGGCATTCTAGACGAATTTGGAGTAACTAATATACGTCAGTGCTGCCAACATGATTCTAAGCCAGCTGATAGGTCCAATTTTAAAATGCATGTAACTTCTATACTAACGAATGGATTTCATTCAAAATTGGCACAACAATAGATCATATTATTTCAGATTATTTCTGACCAATACATGCATGACATTGTTGCCAACATGATTTTACGCGTGCTGTTGAATCCAATGTTTAACTGCATGTAACGTCCATGCTATCCAGTGGAGTTCAACCAAATTTCGTATTTAGTACCGTAAGAGACGGAACTAAGAATATATTCAGTCATCAGGGCTGCCAACTGTAGTGCTCTATTAGGATACATTATGCCAGGTATACAGTATTTCGAACTAATTGGAAATTTCGATATTAGCAAATTAATTTCGTCATTATTCTATATAGGTTCATATTCTGTAGAATAATCATTGGCATGAAAAGTAGGCTGTATAGTTCTTTACGGAACTTCTTGTTACATGCATGTTATCCATAAAACTGGGACAAGTGACAGATCAACATTCTTATTAGGATTTCTCGTGCTCTGGTACTGCCGTAAAGTTAGTCTCGTCTGTAAGACCATGAAATAATTAAACAAATTAAGCAAATAAAAGATTTACACCTTCCGCCTGAGGATATTCGTTACTTCGTGATTCATTTAGCATATGGCTTTTATTGCCGGGAGTGTCCGAGGACATGTTCGGCTCGCCAGAGTCTGTAGCTGCTTCTATGTAGACACCCAGGGGGTGAGCTATGTATACCGTCGCATGTAGATGAGATGACATAAATGAAGATGAAAGAAACTGTGCAATTTCATTTTCAAGTAGTTCCAACTTTGACTACCAGACGTTACAGACACCCAGTGGCGAACGTTGGAACTTTATAGAGGGGTTTTAGTCAAATAACCTACACATTTAGTTACACACTACCAATTGTAGTGGTAGGTTCTATTACATGCCATATATCTATGACATGGGCCCGCTGACTTTACTTCCCCTCCAAAGTGAGTTTATTTTAGAGTAAAATGTAATCCTTACAGTATAGTAAGATGTGTGTATCCTAAGCATGTAAAGTAAGTCTTTATGTAAAGGAACTAATACAGAGTTTCTCTCTTTTGTTTTAGGTGAGTGAGAGCTGACTGACAATCTATGACTGGTATGAATTATCTGCTAAAAGTGAGTTACGACTAGTTGTCTTGAAAATGTATCCCTGTTTGAGAAATAAGTATATTAGTTCATTGATACCCATAAATTCTTACAAGTATTTATTGTATTCATTTAAATTTGCTATGATAGTGATTTCATAGAATTTGCTCTTAACCATACATCCTTAGTATTTTGAGCTCAACATCTAAGGAGGTTATTTTGTTTCAGGGTTACCCAGGAGTGAAACCTCTATTTCCTGTATTTCAATAAACTTGGGCGCCATGTTTTATTAGTCAATCATAATAACTGCTCCGCTATGAGTATTGTATAGAAATAAATGAATAAGGGGCCGTCCACATATGACATAATCACATATAGTGGGGTGGTTGAAACTTATGATTACTTCAATGACGTGCGATGGTGGATAAACGAAATGATTAGGTAATCACTGAATGGAGTGCCTCTCCATGGTCCCTGGAGGATAATTGCAACCTTTCACACTATGAATACGCTAGTTAAATAGTCTGACATGCAGATAGGGAGAAAGATGCCAAATAGATGTGTCGCTACATTTCACTCTCAGGCTTGCAGTATGACGCCATGATTTTTATTTTTACTTTTAATATTAGCAGAAACAAGCCTCCGTGGCTTAGGCGGCAGCACGCCAGCCTCTCACCGCTGGGTCCGTGGTTCAAATCCCGGTCACTCCATGTGAGATCTGTGCTGGACAGAACGGAGGCAGACAGGTTTTTCTCCGGGTACTCCGGTTTTCCCTGTCATAATTTCATTCCAGCAACACTCTCCACTATCATTTCATTTCATCTGTCATTCATTTAATCATTGCCCCAGAGGAGTGCGTCAGGCCTCGGCAGCCGGCACAGTTCATATCCTCGCCGCTAGATGGGGGCTTCATTCATTCCATTCCTGACCCGGTCGGAGACTGGAAGCAGGCTGTGGATTTTCATTTTTTTCATTAGCAGAAACCTTGCCTTGTTCAAAGTATACGTCAATTCAGATCATAAAGAGGCTCAAAAATACTTTTGATGAAAACTGAAGTACGATTTTCGTCACTTGTTCGTGCATTTCTTGTGCCTTCCCCCCTCCCCTTAGCACCTTAGGATAATGCAGCATTATACCAGGTGGCTCATTTGCCCCCTTACAATCTACCTGTAAGTGTCCCGCATGCACTACTGTTGTATGGGATGCCTAATATATGATTTCCTCAGGGGTCACACATCATTCTGGCCGATTACGTCGGAATACGAAGGGATAACAACTCGTTACAATGTTCCTCAGAGCTAATGCGCCCCATGCGTTATGAAACCGCGAATTTGAGAGGATAATAGGTTCATATGTGGTACAAAAACACGACAGTTGCTGGCAACATATTGACAAGGACTGGTGCATTCAGTACACGGACATAATACTAATCTATGGAGAAGCTGGTCGTTATTCCGTCGAAACTTGAGGTTTCATAGCGCAATGAGACGCATTGGACGAGAGCACTAAGGAACATGCAGAGAGCGGCCGTCTGGTTTTTATCTCTTGGCAGACATAACCTGCTTGAATTAAAGGATACCCCTTAGGAATTCAGTTATTAGACCTCCCGTTCATCAAAAGCTGGACACCTAAAAGTAGATTGTAAGCGGCAAATGGTATAAAACACTGTAATGGTCTTCCATGCTCATCTCTTGAAACAATACTAGAGGTCTGGATTAGTATCTTTGTTCCATCTGCCTGAATGAAAGAAGCCGCTGTCCTCAGCATCAAACAGTATGAATACCTCCTCAATCTCAGACCAACTTAGAACGCCATGACAATCGGCATTAGACTGTTACTAATAATCACACGTATTAGGTAATGGTTACCGTAAAACTAATACTCTTTCCCCAATCTCTGGCTATCTCAGATTTGGATTTGAAGGTGCTCTAATATATTCTATTTTTTTTAGCCTATTTCCATTTTATGAAAAAAAATAGGCTTATGAGATCACCTTTTGCCCGTGTGTCTGTGTGTCTGTGTGTGATGGTGTGTGTGAGTTTCCCCCTAATAACTTCTAAACTGCTGGAGCGATTTCAATGAAACTCTGTAAGATCATAGCACAGCCGCCATCTTGAGGTTATATAAACAATTGAACTAAATTAGATGCCAGTGCATTACAATATGTAAAATCATTTACTATACCACATTTCACAGCGCTCAGAGAGTTAAATCACGAGAATAGTCTATTAAAATGTTTCAACTTCGCTTGGCCGCCATGTTCGTTTTGTACTTGACAGGTTTATGAAAGTTACACAGCTTAACTTGTATCAGTACCCTTTATCACCGTACACAATTTCAGGGTGATATCTGTAATAGTTTCGGAGATATAGAATGTCAGTGAAATATTTCGCAGAGCCACCATTTTGAGGTTATGTAAACAATTGATCTAAATTAGCCTCCGGTGCATTACAATGTATATAAACATTTGCTGTACCAAGTTTCATTACGTTTGGATAGTTATATCGCGAGAAAATTCTGTTTAAATGTCTCAACTTCGCTTGGCCGCCATGTTGGTTTTGCAGTCACCAGGTTTTTGAAAGTCTCATAGGTGAACATCTAGTAGTACCCTTTATCACCGTACATAATTCCAGGGCGATATCTGTAATAGTTTCGGAGATAATGAATGCTGGTGAAATATTTCTCACAGCCGCCGTGTTGGATTGGTGAGACACAATATAATTTGAAGGGCACGGTCGGGGTCGGCAAGAATGGTGCTATGATCTTACTGAGTTTCATTGTAATCGCTCCAGCCGTTTAGAAGTTATTAGGGACACACACACACACACACCTCACACACACACACACACACACGCACACACACGCGGACAAATGTGATCTCATAATACTATTTTCTTTTTTTAATACAATGAAAATAGGCTAATAACTGGCCAACCCTGTTTGATGAGTAACATAAAAGATACTGATTTGACTCAACCGTCCATACGTAAAAGTATCTTACCTGCATGAAGCATGCAAACAGTTGCAGCATGCCTGGTGAGCGTGAAATCCCTAGCTATTTCAGCAATTCTGAGGGAGAGAGAGATAGAAAAAGAGGCGCATGCTTCTTGCAATATTATTGATATTATTATTATTACTATATTACTATATTACTCACTGACACGCAGCGCTAGGCCATGGGGCCAATCTAACAGCGTACTCGGTAGACGTGGGGGTCGTGTCCCACCGTTTGCCGTCCTTGAAATGGTTTTACGTCGTTTCCCCATTTTCAATTCCAGGCAAATGCTGGGACGGTTCTTTCTGATAGGCCATGGCCGCTTCCTTCTACACCCTTGCCCAGTTTCATTCATCTTCATTTATTTCATTTTTCATTAACTCTCATGAAGTTGGTGTCAGGAAGGGCATTTGGCCGTAAAAACCACTCGCCATATATCCTTTAATCACCTCTCATCCCCGACCCCGTTGAAGAAAGGAATAAGGGGTAGACATACAATTAATATTACTATTATTGGTCTATTATTATTATTATTACTAGTCTATTATACACATTCATTAAATCCTCATTATACAATGGTACGAGTATTTTGCCTGAAAATATGTACTAATGTCAAGCACTTTCAGAGTTCATTCTTCATTATAGAATCGTAGAACTGTCTGGCAAGTGTCCAAGATCACCGACTTTAGGATCTGTTAATATTATTATTATTATTATTATTATTATTATTATTATTATTATTATTATTATTACTTAGGAAGCAAAATAACCTGTGACGGACGAAGCAAAGATGATATAAAAAGTAGGTTAGCTCAGGGAAGGAAAGCATTTCTACAGAAAAGGAACCTGTTGACATCGAATATAGATTTAGGTATAAGGAAGTCATTTTTGAAGGCCTTTGTCTGGAGCGTGGCACTCTATGGAAGTGAAACTTGGACTATTGATGCAGCAGAAAAGAGGAGAATTGAAGCATTTGAAATGTGGTGTTACAGAAGAATGATGAAGATCAGATAGGTAGATAGGGTTACAAATGAAGAGGTATTAAGACGAGTGGGAGAGGAGAGATGTTTCTGGCGACTGCTAATGAAGAGAAGAGATAGGTTAGTAGGACACATACTAAGACACCCAGGAATAGCAAGCTTAGTTATGGAAGGAAGGGTCGAGGACAAGAATTGTAGGGGTAGACCAAGGTTAGAATATGTTAAACAGATTGCCTCGGATGTAGGGTGTGGTAGCTAAGTAGAGATGAAACGATTAGCTCAGGACAGGGAGGCATGGAGTGCTGCATCAAACCAGTCAAATGACTGATGACTCAAACAGCAACATTATTATTATTATTATTATTATTATTATTATTATTATTATTATTATTATTATTATTATTATTATTATTGATGTGTAACATCTTTCCGCTCGGTTGCTAGATAGTTTTGTGGGAGTGATTTTGAAAATTGGGAACGGAAGTGGATCGGAACGATCGTGCTGGCTGTGGTGGATAAAACGGAAGTATGCACTGCCCGCTCGATCGATCAAACGGAAGTGTACTAGCTGTCAGTGGTGGATAGCGGAAGTATGCACTGCCCGCTGGATCGATCGAATGGAAGTGTGCCCTAGCTGGCAAAGGTGGATCGAACGGAAGTATAAGACGCACTGCCTACTCGATCGATCGATCGATCCAGCTGGCACTCGTAAGAGAAACAATCAGCGTGCGCTGTCGAATATTGACGCACTCTCGGCCATGTGGTATGTATATGACATACTGAACGGAAAATGCTCATGCGAACTCTGGTGTCAAGTGATTTAAACAAATGACATGGTACATGTTCGAAGTCTTCGTATCAGTATTTAAACGGTAAAATGCCTTATCAAACATTGTAAGTAGTCGGCATTGCATTGGCATAAGGCATTTTGAACTCAATGTCACTCAGGAACATTATCGAATCAAGCAAAATATAAATGAAACTTAATTCCGTAATGCAGTATTATTGGAACGTGGAAATAAGTCACCATCTTGTGAACAATATTTGCGTAGTCGAAATAGCCGTGGGGTTATTGCGTATGACTGTGAATCTTGAGATCTTGGGCGGGGTAGATATTTTTGCTACCAGATTATCATTTTAAACGATATTTATCATATCAATATGACTCATTTTAACAGAATCCATATGAAATTAAGTGTTGGTCTGTGAATCAAGAGGACCTGTTTATAAGGAATTTAAGGTTATGAGCGGTGTCGCGTCTATTAATCTAGTTGATCCATATCGTATTCTTTATCTAGGCTAGTGCTGGTGGAAGCTACAAATCATCTAATAAAATAAGTTCCTTGTTATAAACTACAATATCTATAAAACACTCCCTTTTACAATAGATTAATATTTGTGCCAATAATACTATAAAATACCGGTGTATCAACAATTTCACGTGAGGTTCCTTCTATGTCAGATGTTACACATCATATGCGACTACTGTAAGCCTCGTAATTTATTATTATTATTATTATTACATTCTATTTAATGGTGCTCGCGTACTTGCTATGACTTGGGGGCTGTGGTCACAGTCTCAAAAAGGCTGAGAATGCCTGCTCTAGACACTCCCTAAAAGGTAAAAGTTGTATGAATCTTCTGTCTTCGAAACAAATACCTGCTGTTTCGGGGAGTAATATGTTGACTCATTGTTGCATAAGCTTCTTGCTAATGAGGGGTGGTGTGATCTGACCGGAAGATGGAGTAGCCTCGAGGCGGGGCGATGATGGATAGCGCGGGGGAGGATCGCAATGATTTGATGGACTGGGAAGTGGTAGAGGGAAAAAAAAGTAGAAGAAAACATGAGGAATGGAAAGCAAGAAGTTGGTGTGTGTCGGGAGAACTTAATGTCAGCAAATAAATCGTAAAATGTGAGAGGTCGGCCCTTATCAAGACGGCACGACTTGAAATCTGTTCGCGCCCCATTTATTAGTGCATTTCATGAACTAGCTGAGATATATGAGGGAAGACCTGTAATCCTATTTGTTTGAGACTCGTTTTTGAAACCACACCAAATTACTATGTTGCCAAATGGTCTGTAAAATAAATGTCTTTCTTTCATCATGTAAGAGTCGGAGTGATGTATTTATGACGTCTAGGAACTTTGAGCAATGCGGAATGAAGTACTGCCCAGTTCCACTCTCTATGAAATTGCGGGGTGAGGTGACGTGGTAGGCGGGAAGAGAAGGGCCTGTCAACAGCCCGCCGAGTTATCTGGAATTCCTGTCTGTTCCAATATTGCTAATAATAATAATAATAGTAATAATAATAATAATAATAATAATAATATCGTATGGCCTCAGGTGCCGGGTGCAAGCTTTGTAATTTGACACCCAGAGGGTAGCTTGCATGTCGAATTTTGTTGTTCCTTGAATCACTATGAAAGTCAAGGAGGTTAGATATATAAGCTCCTTGGACACTATAGCGCTTTCTAGTAGAGAAATTAGGAACTTTGTGTTGGCGGAAACTCCCGAGATTAATTTTGCCATTATGAACACGGCCTGCTTTATTCAAATGGATTCTTTGACATGCCAACATCGTATGGCATGCGTGTCGTATTTTTGCCGCCTTTCAAAAATCACTTACCATGGCCAGGAGCGAACCTGCAATTGCTAATAATAGGGCCGTTGCCTATACCAGTGTGTTGTTGCAAATGAGTGAGTGAGTGACCGACCAATGTATGTATTCTGTTACTACGCACGGACTGGGAACCCCCACGTCTTTCCTCATCGTCCGCGATTCACTTTCCTCTCAGGTTCACCGAGCTTGGACTCAAGCAGTGTTGCCGCCAGAGAGTAATTGATTAGCACTGTAGCAGAGAGGGGTTCCTTACAGTGAAATTTAGCTCTGAAATACAGTATTCCAAGGAACTTACGCATTACGGTGTTTAGAAGCTATTTTGTCCCCGCCTATTAAAACCTAAATGGCTGGAGCGACTTCTGTGAAACTCAATAAGTTCATTTTACTACTTTGTCCGACCCCGAGCATAGCCTTCAAATGTCATTACGTCTCAACAGTCCAACATGGTGACTGTGCGAAATATTTTACTTCACCAGCATTCTATATATCTCCGAAACGATTACATATATCACCCTTAAATGTTGTACGATGATAAAGGGCACTACTAAAAGTTCACCTATGTGACTTTCAAAAACCTGTTAAGTACAAAACGAGCATGGCGACCAAGTGAAGATGAAACATTCAAATAGACTTTTCTCGCGATTTAACCATCGGAGCGCAGTGAAACATGACAAAGCAAATGTTTATAAACGCTGTAATGCACTGACATCTAATTTAGTTCAATTGATTACAGAACCTCATGATGGCGGCTGTGTGAAATTTTTAAATTAATTTACTTATTTCTTGTGTCCTAATCATGCGATCGAGGTCAACGTTTGATTAATGAACCTACGTAATAATCGTCTTCTTATAGTAGACTATATAACTCTATGGCCTGCCATATATAAATTCCAACATGGCGACCATCCGAATTATTTAGACTGCAATCTATGACACCAATCAATCTGAAATTTTGTATGATGATAAAGACTATGAACAAAAGTTCACTTATAGGACTTTCAATAACCTGGTGAGCACAAATCGAACATGGCGGTGACGTAAAATTTGAGTATTTAAATTGACGTTTCTCGCGATTTAACCACCCGAGCGCAGTGAAAGATTGCTTTTACTAATTTTAATCCGCCGACATCTAATTTATTTCAATTGTTTTCATAAGCACTAGAAGGCCTCTATGCGAAATTTTAAAATCTCGTCTATATTTCTTGTGGCCTAATCATGCGGTTGAAGTTTGAATAATACACCTACGCAACAATCTCCATGTCATAGTATGTAACCCTATGGCCTATATAATCCAACATTGCGACCATCCGAAACATTTAGATGGTTCTCATTATATACGAATCTATCACAGCAATCAAACTGAAATTTTGTGTGTTGATGGAGGCAATTAATATAAGTAGGACATTTGAAAATAGGCTATTTAGTTCTTCATGGAACTACTTGTTTTATAGTGCGTTTCGACTGCTACTAGGCGATTTGTTTGAAAACCTGGGATAGTAACACTGGAAATGCCACCTCCGCTCGCCCTATTAATGCTTAACTCTTCTGCGCGAACAGTTTGTGGTCTGCTTCATCAAAATATCCAACAAATGTAATTATGCTCTGGGGGCTGGAACTGGGTACATTCAACCTAGTGAGGCAAAACTGAGAAAAGATGGCTAACTTAAGGCCATAGCCGCCTCCCTCCCAATAATCGCCTGTATTACAATTGCATACACTACAACAGACACTTACAATAACACATGTTACAAGACAAATTCTACACACACCCAGGTGCATGAGGTTTAAGAACCACAATATCCAAGCCTCCCAAATGAAACAAGATACCATTGCATAGCTGAGCGGTCGGAGCAGCGTCGTACAAAGCCATAGGTCGCGGGTTTAAATCCCGCTGGGATCAGATATATTAATTTTTTTACATCAATCTACATGGCTTTTGGTGTTTGTGTGTTACACGAACTATAAGTTGGACGCCTTCATTTGTAATAATAAGCTACCACACCCTACATCCGAGGCAATCTGTTTATCATATTCTAACATTGGTCTACCCCTACAGTTCTTGTCCTCGACCTTCCTTCCATAACTAACTTTGCTATTCCTGGGTGTCTAAGTGTGTGTCCTACCAAATTATCTCTTCTCTTCATTAGCAGAGGCCAGAAACATCTCTCCTCTCCCAATCGTCTTAATACCTCTTCATTTGTAACCCTATCTACCCATATAGAGGCGCTGAGCTTCTAACTGAAAGGGAGTGGGTTCGATCCCCACCCAGGTAGCGGATTTTAGAAACCAAACTACCACTTTCGGAAATGCAAATAGCCCTGGAGTTCACTGAGCCTGCACCAGAAATGAGTACCAGGATAATTCCTGGGCGCAAAGATGGCCGGTCGTGGAGCTGATAACTCCATCCCCTGTAGTGCTGTTGTCGCAAAGAGTGGAAGCCTCTACCTTCCACTACTCCCACCGCCTCCATGGCCTGTTCAGAGTTGCCTTTATTTGTAATAATAATACCAATAATGCAATTTCCATTATATTTTTAGGCACACATTAAGGTACGAGAGTAGGCGGCTTCGGTGGCATAGTCGGTAGCATGCTGAGCTTCTATGCCCAAGATAGCGGGTTCAAACCCGGCCGAAGCCGTCGGATTTTTTAAGAGCGTTAAAAATCCCTCAGTATGCCTTCCTTCGGAGGGGAAGTAAAGCCGGCGGTCCCATCTCATAGATTTATGGTATGTTAAAGAACCTTCAATTAATTGCACCTGTGTGAAGCTAAATTGGATAGGTTAAGAATGTAAACAACACTCTTAGGTTTCTACGTTCGTTGCCAAGAGCCGACTGCGGTGACATCTAGTAGCTAAGTTCTGAACTTGGCCTAGTAGTCATTGAGGGTGGCACTTGGCGGCAACATTAGGAATTATTTGAAAAAGTCTAAGTTGCAGTACTTAAATTAAAAAAAAACAGATACCACACACTAATACAGTCATCGCCGGCCCCGTGGTGTTGGGGTAGCGCGCCTGCCTCTCACCCGGAGGCCCCGGGTTTGATCCCCGGCTCCGTCAGGGATTTTAAAACTGACGTGAGGGTTGGATCGGGGTGCACTCAGCCTCGTGAGGACAAATGAGTAGCTGTCTGACAGTGAGACAGCGCCCCGATCACGAATACCAAGATTAACGACCGAGGGGACCCGACGCGCTGATCACGCATCACCCCAATATCTGCAGGCCAAATGGCTGGGCAGCGGTCGCTTGGTCGGCCTTAGCCCGTCATGGGCTGTATAGTGCCAAGTTTTTATTAATACAGTCATCACAATTAACACCGGCTAGCAGACAGATTCTAGACATACCCAAAGTACACGGGACTACATGACCGCGTTGTCGCAGCCCCTAAACTTAAGAACCAACCAACCAAGGTACGAGGGTATTGTTTAGCATTCACTTGACTATAACGAACAAAGGGTTGTAGTAATTACTTACATTAATTATTATGTTTTAGGTACAGTTTATAAAATATTGTTTACTTTATTGTATATTTTATAACTTGCCTTTCTTCTCACTCTAATATAATCCACAAAGAAAGTTGGCGTGCTCCCCCTCAACTTTGCCTCTCACTGCGTCTTCTCACAGAGTGTTAATTATATAGCCTAGCTTATAAAATAATGAACTTCCGATGAGCGCGCACTGCGGCCACAGAACAAAGGCTCCTCGGCTTCCCTCTCTCTTTTAAGATGATGGTCTCCTAAAATCTGGACTGGGCTAAACTTAGTTTAGTGTAGTGGAAAATTAAGACTTTTTTTTTCTAAAGAGATCATTACCGAGGTGATAGGCGAGTGAAGTGTTGAATAACATGGAAGATTAAGTAATCCTTTATTATCTATTTCGTCATTTGCTGCTCTGTGTTAAGTTAGGAGCTCCCTTTAGATTAAAGGAGAACCTTAAAATGCACCAGCATGGATGTTAAGAGGGATTATTGTTGCCAACCTTGAGGATAAATCGCCAGACTTGGTAACTTTTACATGCAGGTTAATTGAAAATAAATTACAGGAATGAATTGTAAGACTACATACAACTTCGATTTAAAATAACAATTGTCATGCACTCAATAACCTTTTTGGTGGAAGGTCACCTGAAAATCAGTGAAAATCTTTTTAAGATCAATGTTGCTTTGAATTTTTATATATTGGATGCCCCGCTTATACTATATGTAGACAGAGAAAGCAAGGAGGTCAACGGAAACGCTTCAAAGACGTCCTAAAATACAATTTAACCAAATGTCAAATCGACACGGATAAATGGGAGACTACAGCATCAAATCGTCAGGTATGGCGTCGCATCGTCCACCAAGGTCCACTATGTTTCGAACAACATCGACGAAACCGTGAGCCTGAGAAGTACAATGCGAGGAAAGAGCGTGAGGTTTATAGGAGGATCAACCCACAAGAGCCAGTGGCTGCTCCGAACAACGTGTGTCGCTACTGTGGACGAGTTTGTGTTTCCAGGATTGGGCCATATAGTCATCTAAGAACTCACCTTCAGAAAACAATCTTACTCGAGAACGAGTGATAGCCTATTATTCATTCATTCATTCATTCAATTTCCCTAATCGGCCAACTAGGGACCACGATAAGCCTCATTTTACATTCTGGCATTTGTTCATTTTTCGCTTGATCCACATTGCCTTCATGAGCTCACTGTGTTTGGCACGACGTTCCTCTGTCCATTTCGCACCAGTTGTCCGTTTTTCGTCCCGGAAAGTCCCAAACGTCTTGATGGCTGCTCTATAAAGATTTCGGTCTTGTGCATCTTCTGCTCGTATCCCCATTTCTTTCAGATCTTTCTGGACGTTAACATACCGTGGCATTGTCGTTTTTGGTTTTGAGTCGAATATACTGAAGATACGTTTCGTCCATCGGGAATCGATCATCCGTCGCATATGACCGTAGAAGCAAACTCTGCGTTTTCGCATTGTGTCTGTGATCTTCTCTATCCTCGAGTAAATTTCTTGCCTGGATTTTCTGATGTAGATGCCATTTTTGTAGTCTGGGCCAAGTATAATGTGTAGGATCGTTCTTTCTTTTCTCTCTAACTTCGCGAGCAAACATTTCTCGGATAGGATAAGGCATTCAGATGCATATAGCGGTACTGGTTTGATGACAGTGTTGTAGTGACGAATTTTTGTGTTCATAGAAAAGCACTTTTTGTTATATATGTTGCGGGTGGATTGAAAAGCGACTTCCATTTTCTTGATTCTTGCTTCTATGGCTTCCTTGTCAAGGCCATTTTGCTGGATCCATTCCCCAAGATATTTAAATTTATTAACACGGTTTATCGTTCCATATTTGGTGTTTAGTTGTGCTGTATCATCCTTGATGTTCGACATTACTTCTGTCTTTTGAAAGGAAATTTGTAATCCTGTTTGTTCTGCTACTTCCTTCAATATATTGACCTGTTCTGTTGCACTTTCGAAATCTTCTGTCATCAGGGCTATATCATCAGCGAATGCTAAGCAATCTATTTCCACTCCGTTTTTCTTCGTCCCGATCCGTAAAGGTTTGTAAAGGCCTCCTTCTTTTAACTTCTGTCGCCAATTCTGTATTATCTTTTCAGGCACGCAGTTGAACAACAGAGGTGACAGGCTATCTCCCTGTCGAACACCTGTCTTGATTTCAAAGGGTTCAGAGATACATCCTTGGAATTTGACTTTGGATGTGGTATTAATTAGGGTTGCTCTTATTATCGCCAGCAGTTTCATATCGACTCCCATTTCTGCAAGTATGTTAATCAACACATCACGGTCGATGCAGTCGTACGCTTTCTTAAAGTCTACAAATGTCGATACATACGTTCGACCTCTCAACACATTGTACCTAATTATGGTTTTTAGGTTAAAGATTTGTTCTGCAGTCTATCGGCCTTTCCTAAAACCCTATTATTATTATTATTATTATTATTATTATTATTATTATTATTATTATTATTATTATTATTATTATTATATGTAGGCCTATATAGGCCCTATATGTTTTCATTCACGCAATAAACTCTACCGTATTAACTGCCATTGCTAGCACATATAGTAAGGACCATCCCTATAGAAAGGAGCCTCGGATGCGCCGTGCCACAGTGTGTAGCCACCTGTCGAGCAAGGCACTGACGCTAGCAGCAGCGTAGCGCCCAACTAGTTTAACACAATAACACTTGTTTACGTATTTAATAATCATTACTAAGGTTCTGATGTTAAGGAAAAGTCATATTTTTTCCCAAGCTCATTTAACCCGAAATCTGAAAAATAAGTTTAAATAACGGGTCCCTGACCACGTTTAAAGCAATTTGATGTTGCCTATAAATATATATTTCGGCCATTTTTATTGTTTTGGTCATATTTGGTCATATTTTAGTGGTATAAGGTCATATTTGGTTATAATTTCAGCATTGTTGTTTAAATTGAGGCGTCGATAACAAGGTACGTGTTATCAGCGTCGAGTTTCAAACACAGGATTTCCAAATAGTGTAGTGGATATATTTTTCTTTCTTTCCCCTGAACAGGCAAATAGCAGGTTTAGAAGACCTGATTCCAAGAAAGCGCTCCTCTACGGACGTCATTTAGCATTTACTGTATGTTAGTGATACTCTACCTATCCCAAAAATTCATGTCATATTTCATAGTTTTTAGGACATATTTTACAGTTTTTAGGTCATATTTAGCTAGTTTTTAGGGCATATTTGCTTGCACATTTTGTACTTCTTTAGGTCTTAAACTTCCGAACCCTAACCATTTCACAGTAGTTGCTGGAAATGCTGTCCTTCTTTCTCTAGACACACGTTGAACCATCGTAGAAAGTTTGGGTAAACTCGCTATAATTCATCCTCACGGATATTTTGTATCAGTGCAGTTATTTCGTTCTCGCGAGCCTCCAGAGTACGCGGATTGCTTCTGTACACCTTTTGTTTGAGGTTCCCTCACATGTAAAAATTGCACGGCGCTAATAATAATAATATCGTATGGCCTGGGGTGCCGGGCGCAAGCTTTGTTATATGATACCCAAAGGGCAGCTTGCATGTCGAGTTTTGTTGTTCCTTGAAGCACCATGAAAGTCAAGGAGGTTAGATATCTAAGCTCCTTGAACACTATAGCGCTTTCTAGTAGAGAAATGAGGAAACTCCCGAGATTCATTTTGCCATTATGAACACGGCCTACTGAATTCAAATGGGTTCATTGACATGCCAACATCGTATGTCATGCGAGTCGTAATTTTTGCCGCCTTTCTAAAATCACTTACCACGGCCAGGAGCGAACCTGCAAGCTTGGGGTTAGTAATCCGACACGATAACAACTCATCCTCCGTGGCAAGTTCCAGGACGCTGAAACGCATGAATAAATTAACTTCTTCTTGAGAAGATATGTTTCCACTAGGGCAATTTGCTGTTTTGTTCTAAACCTAACCATGTTCACGGGATAGGAGGCAGGCTACAGTATTTCACAGCAACTATTAACTATCACAACTGAGGTTCTTTCCGGTGTGTATGCAATAAATGCTATAACAGCATCCAGGGCTCCCCAACCCGCTGTTGTAATCGCTACATGCTATAAATTCCACGGTGACGCATTGCGATCTCTCCGTGGCACGGCCACTGTGAGGCTCCGTTCTATAGGGAGATCTCTCATTGCCGTTTGATACTGAGAATACATCGAGTAAACCCAACTGTATCCCAAACTTATAGGCATTCCATTAATTAGGAATTAGTCTGTAGCTAAATGATAGAATAGTTCTGCCCAGGAATGGTAAAGTTGTGTAGCAGTTTGGAGTGCGGATAGCTTTGAACTCGGGCCTTGTTGTAAAATAGGTCACTAGCTAGCGTGCCAAATGCATGCCTCACCTGGTTCGTTTGGCTCACGAGTGGAAATAGCAGTGCGATTATGACGTCCATACTTTTAATTGAACACTCGCAAATTAAATTAAAGTACGAACTTATTTACAATTGTATAAATTTGGTTAGATTTGACGAGAGCGTTAATTAATGAAGTCTGAAACGTATAATCATAAAGCCTATACAGCTTCCACTCTCGTATATTAGCACTGCTTATTATCTTCCCCGTGATCCAATGAATCAATAAACTCCAATATAAATCCTCTTTATTTGTTTGTACATAATAATGCTGGTTATATATAGAATGCCCTTTAGTTGTTGTAGGTTTTCCGTGCCAGCTGTTGTTCTTAATTCCTTTTCTCCCTCTAGTTTCTTTGATCCGTATGTTGTTTATTCTTTGCAGAGTAAATTACTTCCATTGGTAGTGCTTTTTTTTCTTTTTCAAATGCCGATCTCCTGCACCAGCTCTCCTTTAAATTAGACTTGTCATTTCCATTCTTTCTTTATATCAGCTGTCTCGTGTGTCGGCTCCATGTATTTTAAGTATAATGTAATAAAAGTAAGTATAGGAAAAATCTGACAAAGCTTTTGACTCCAATGACTCACCAGACACATATCCAAGATTCACGAATTGCTGTCACAACTAATCAATATAGTATTTTTTTATTTATGTATTTATAAATTAACTAGCAGAAGTACCCGTTCTTCGAACGGTGTTCGGTGTTAACACCAGACATTATAATAATAATAATAATAATAATGTTATTGGTGTTACGTCCCTTTTAAGTACTGTTGCTTTTAGAGATGCACCAGACATTATCAATTGAGCTACTGTTGCAATGGTTAGCGGCTTGTCATTCCTTCATAAGTTTATCAAAACGAAGTTAGTTTTCTGGGAATATCACACACACTGTTAATTTAAGGGCCTTATATTGTGGTTTTCGGAGACCCTTTATAGACTCGCAAATTTTGTGTCTCACATTGAGAAGTGCAACATATGCTTTGGTCGTCCTTCTAGGATAATTTTTATATTTCGCCTATTTTAGCATGTATTTTGAGAAGTTTTTCCCTATATCCACCCTTCTACTGTATGAAATGTACGGTGAAGAGTTTTATAAATGATTGGTGTATTGACTCATGTTTACCATACCTAATTTTACGATGCACCAAGCATCCGAACATGAGTTATAGGCATACATAAGGATACACAGAAAGACAGACAGACAGACAATACTATTGTCTACAACATATCAGCCAGAAATCCTAATATAGGTATATCTACCACACAGTATCAAAGAAAATCATCCTTACGATGAACCCGTATGTCGAAAAAAAAAAAAGATTAGTTAAAATCTGCTCTCAAACTAAATTCACCTAACGTGGTGTTACGGCTGTGAGTTTGTGTCATCGCTCGCCGCATGAGTCAAAACTGCCCCAGGGCTGGACTGCTCTCCCTCGGTGTATTGCATGCGCGTTACGCAACGGACTGCGAAGTGAAAGGGATAGTCCAGAACATTCGTGACTGGACCAGCGCTGGAAACCTCGAGAAGCCGTGGACTCTGGATGGATCTAGAAGCATTTATTGAGTCACCGGCCGGCTATATAAGAGTGACCTGTGAAGCAGTTGTGGTCGTTGTGTTTTACGAGCTAGTGCGAGCGATTATCTTGTGCGACAGAAGTGTGGTGACGAAGTGCTGTGCGAGTTACGAAATCCTGTGACATTGTTTCTCCCAGCTTGTGAACAGCGAACATCAAGTGCTCGTAAGTAACGGTATTTGTTGTACCTGAGGAAGAGGGGCAGGTAGCTTCTGCCAAGGCCACCGGACTCATTAGGACGGATTAACTTCTGTGATCTGTTGCAAGTGAAAGGGGCCAAGGGCGCATAAGGAAGAGACTTGAGGAAACTGGAGAAGGCTCCTAATTGCTTGTATTTGCTGATTAGTGTAATTTTCTGGCCACAATAAAGTTAATTATTTCTTTAAGCAGTAATTGCTGTTGTGATTTGTACCCCCACCGTAATCCAGTTAACAAAAGTGCCACTAGGGGGTGGCACGTAACAATTGGTGTCAGAAGCGGGATTACGAACTCAAGCACAACACCTGACGGTCCTGGTTTCAAAACCCGAGCAGGTCATTTTCTCTAATTTTCCTGTGAGTGCATGCCCTTTACAAGGCAAACAACTAAAATGGAGGAGAAATTGGCAGCATTGCTAGAAAAGTTAACTGGCATGGAAGACGGCCAGAAGAAATTAGCCAAGGACCTGAAGGATGACCTGAAGAAGATGGAAGACGGCCAGAAGAAGATGGAAGACGGCCAGAAGAAATTAGCCAAGGACCTGAAGGATGACCTGAAGAAGATGGAAGACGGCCAGAAGAAGATGGAGGACGGCCAGAAGAAGTTAGCAGAGGACCTGAAGGACGGCCAGAATAAGTTAGCAGAGGACCTAACCGCCAAATTTCTGGATGGCCAGAAAAATCTGGAAGAGTGTCTGCTGACGAAATTAGAGGAGAGCCAAAGGAAATTAGAACAGGGCCTACGTGAGGAAGTCGCAGCAGTGGAGGAGAAGTTCAACACCTTGCAAGTGGAAGTTGCCGAGCTGCGCCAACGCCCGCTGATGGGGGTGGAGGAGAAATTCAACGCCTTGCAAGTGGAAGTTGCCGAGCTGTGCCAACGACCGCTGATGGGGGTGGAAGAGAGATTCAACGCTCTACAAAAGGAATTTGCTGAGCTGCGCCGACTCCCGCCGACAGGGATGGAAGATAGATTCAAAGCCCTACAAGAGGAAGTCGCCGAGCTGCGCCGACGCCCGCCGACCGGGGTGGACGAGAGAGTCAAAGCCCTACAAGAGGAAGTTGCCGAACTGCGCCAACGCCCACTCACGGGGGTGGAAGAGAAATTCAACGCTCTTCAAGAGGAAGTTGCCGAGCTGCGCCGACGCCCGCCCACAGGTACACCGGGGACATCAGGAACGGGACAGAGCAGAGTGACGCCCCCAACCTTCGACGGAAAGGTCCCGTGGAGCACCTACTTACGTCAGTTCGAGGCGGCCTGTTCCATAAATAACTGGAACAACACAGAAAAGGCTACAGCTCTCATTGTAGCGCTGAGAGGTGACGCCCTTAACGTCCTTCAGGCCATCCCGACTGGATCCCAGGACTACGCTTCCCTGATCGCCCATATGGAGTCCCGATATGGAGATAGCCATCTTCAGCAGGCCTATCAGATGCAGCTCCGGACCCGGGTACAGAAGAACGCGGAAACCCTGCAGGAGTTCGAGATGGACATCGCACGCCTCGTAAGGCTCGCCTACCCAACAGCGCCGGCCGACTTTCTGGAGCAGATAGCGACGCAGACTTTCACCGACGGGCTACGGGACTCGGACACTCAACAGGCGCTGCGTCTCGCGCGCAATAAGACCCTGGCAGATGCGCTGAGCCACGCACTTGAGTTTGAGACGGCAAAACAGGCATCCAGAATGCACGCGCGGGTGCGTCAAGTGGACGTCGACGAACCAGTAAAAACCAACGAGACCAAGCCCCTGGCCGACGAATTAATGGAGGCGCTAAGCCGTTTCTTCGATAGTCGCGGCACCACCAGCAACGACACAGCCGGAAGGCAACCGGAGAGGCGGCCCGGAAGAGGACTACCGACCTGCTGGACCTGCGGTAAGAAAGGCCACCTGAGCAAGGACTGCGGTGATCGCCGCCGCCGAGGGTATCCGACGGGAAATCAGTCGTCTGAAAACCACGCGACCCAGGGAAACGAGTATTAGCCAGCCTTGGGGGGCAAAGGTTGGCTTGTGACAGTCGTCAAGCCCCGGCAGACCAAGTTCGTGTGACGCAGTTACGGAGGGATAATAGCAGCCTGATGGTCGACGGAGTCGTCAACGGAGAGAGCTGGCCCATGCTAATCGACACGGGAGCATCGAGGACCATCGTCAGTCCCACCGTGATCCCGAAGTGGAGAGTGCAACCCACACAAAGGAACCTCCAGCTAATAACCGCGACCGGAGAGACCGCACCGGTACATGGCGAAGCATCACTGGAGTTCGTCATTGGTCGACGGGCGATAAAGCATCCAGTGCTTGTGGCTGACGTGTCAAATGAAGTGATCATCGGTCTGGACTTCCTGGACCAGAACAACATCATCTTGGATCTGAGTACCAACACTCTGCACTTCGGAGTTGAGGAACTTGCTTTGCAACCTGCGCACGAGTCCATCACCGCACGGCGAGTAAGGCTGAGAGAAGACGTCATCGTTCCCGCCAGGACGGAGGTCAGCGCTGCCGTAATTGTCGACGGAGCTGCTGAGGGAGTGGCGGCTGTCATCGAGCCAAAATATGAGGACATCCAGACAAAAGGATTGCTAGTTGCCAAGACTCTCATCAACACGACGTCTCGGCCGTACGTCCGCCTGTCCAACCTGAACGACTACGACATTACGGTTCATCGGGACACCAACCTAGGAGTCTGCGAGCCCGTTACCTGGATTGCCCGCATCACAGATACGACAGACGGACACCTGCAGATGGACAACCGAAGAAGACGCACACTGCCAGAAGAACTACAGAAGCTGTACCAAGGATCCCAGGACCATTTAGACGAGGAACAATCACGCAAACTTCGGGACCTGCTACACGAATTCCAGGATGTCTTCTCCGTGGGAAGCAAAGACTTCGGCAGGACAAGCTTGGTCCAGCACAGAATCGACGTTGGGGACAGCGCACCGATTAGGGCCCCATTCCGACGTGTCCCGCTCGCCAAGCAAGCCGAAGTCGACCGGATGGTTGAAGAGATGAAGGATCAAGGGGTGATCGAGCCATCACATAGTCCTTGGAGTTCTCCGGTCGTGCTTGTGAAGAAGAAGGACGGTTCCACCAGGTTCTGCGTGGACTACAGGCGGGTGAACGACGTCACGAAGAAGGACGGCTACCCTCTACCCCGGATCGACGACACGCTGGACACCATAACAGGGTCAAGATGGTTCTCCACCTTGGATTTGAAGAGTGGCTATTGGCAGGTGGAGGTCCACCCTAAGGACCGCGAGAAAACGGCGTTCTCTGTGGGCAGCGGGCTCTGGCAGTTCACCGTCATGCCATTCGGTCTGTGCAACGCCCCTGCGACCTTCGAAAGGCTAATGGAGTCCATTCTGAGGGGGCTACACTGGAAGACCTGCCTGGTCTACCTAGACGACGTCATCGTTCTGGGGAGAAGCTTCGAGGAGCACTACAGCAACCTGAAGGAGATCTTGTTGAAGCTACGGGCTGCCCAGCTGAAGTTGAGCCCCAAGAAGTGTCAGCTCTTCCAGAAGCGGGTCCAGTACCTTGGGCATATCGTCTCCGAGGAAGGGGTGCGCACCGACCCAGAGAAGACCGCAGCTGTGAGGGAGTGGCCAGTTCCGAAGGACAAGTCCCAACTACGAAGCTTCCTGGGACTCTGCACTTATTACCGTCGCTTCGTGAGAGGATTCGCCGACATCGCCAAACCTTTACATCGACTGACTGAGAAGGACCAACTCTTCACGTGGACAGCAGAATGCCACAGTGCCTTCGAGCAACTCAAGCAGGCTCTGTGTACCGCGCCTATTCTGGCCTACCCCAGACCTGGAACAAGGTTCATCGTCGATACCGATGCCAGCGACTTTGGCATAGGGGGGATCATGTCGCAAGTAGTGGACGGCGAGGAGAGAGTAGTGGCCTACTTCAGCAAGGCCTTGTCAAAGCCAGAAAGGAACTACTGCGTCACCAGGAAGGAGCTGCTCGCCATCGTGAAGACCATTGAACACTTCCACAAGTACCTGTACGGGCAAGAATTTCTCATCAGGACAGACCATGCATCCCTGCGGTGGCTCCTGAACTTTAAGCAGCCCGAGGGTCAACTCGCGCGGTGGTTAGAGAGGCTTCAGCAGTACAACTTTGAGATTCAGCACAGGAAAGGCCAACTGCATTCTAACGCCGACGCCCTGTCACGAAGACCGTGCCCCGAAGACTGCACCTTCTGTACTAGGAGGGAGGAGAACACCGGGATACAGTGCCGGAGGACTACTGTGGAACTTCAAGGGAACTGGAGCCGCGAATCTTTCACGCGGGCACAAGCAGAAGAATATGACCTGGAACTGATAGCCGAATGGAAGAGGGCCTGTGTCCCCAGACCCGGGTGGAACATTGTGAGTGACTGCAGCCCAAAGTTTAAGTCCTACTGGGCGCAGTGGGACTCGCTGATTGTAAGGGATGGCCTCATCTGCCGCGCCTGGGAGAGCACCGACGGGAAGACATCTCGGGAACAAGTCGTCGTTCCAAAGGCTATGACGGAGGAAGTCCTGAAGGAAGTCCATGGAGGATCATCTGGTGGACACCTAGGGATAAAGAAGACCCTGGAGAAGCTGAGAGAGCGGTTCTACTGGATCGGATGCCGAACCGACGTGGAGAACCACTGCGCGAGGTGCCACGATTGCGCAGCCAGCAAGGGCCCAGGACGAAGACGGCGGGGTCCACTGAAGACCTACAACGTCGGCGGCCCCATGGAGAGAGTGGCCATCGATGTTGCTGGGCCATTCCCATTAAGCGAGGCAGGGAACCGCTACATATTAGTCGTCAGCGACTACTTTACCAAATGGCCGGAGGCGTATGCGCTCCCTAACCAAGAAGCCGCGACGATCGCAGAGACCCTGGTGAAGGAATTCGTCAGCCGGTACGGAGTACCCCTGGAGCTGCACTCCGACCAAGGGAGGAACTTCGAGTCGCAGGTGTTCCAGAACCTATGCCAGCTGCTGGGGATCCGGAAGACAAGGACGACGCCGCTACACCCTCAGTCCGACGGGATGGTAGAGCGATTCAATCGCACCGTCGAGAACCATCTCCGAATAGTCGTCAGCGAGCACCAGAGGGATTGGGACAAGCATCTTCCACTATTTCTCCTGGCCTACCGCGCCGCCGTGCATGAAGCCACCGGGTGCACACCAGCCCGGGCCATGTTTGGGAGGGAGCTCCGTCTACCTGTCGATCTTGCCTTCGGCCGACCTGGGAATGATCCGATCCCGGTAAGCCAGTATTGTCAAGAACTGGTCGACCAACTGGAGGACATGCACGCGTTCGCGAGGAGGAAACTGCGGATCGAGACCGACCGAATGAAGACCCGATACGACCAGCAGACGGATGCCGGAGGATTCCACGAGAACGACCTGGTCTGGCTCTTCAACCCATTACGGAAGAAAGGCCTGTCACCCAAACTGCAGAAGTCCTGGGAGGGCCCGTACCGAGTCGTGAAACGAATCAACGATGTCGTCTACAGGATCCAGCGGAGCCCGAGGGCGAAGATGAAGATCGTGCATCGAGATCGCCTGGCAGCCTACGGAGGGACACAGACGGACCAATGATTGATCGGGACGATCAGCCTTTTTAGGAAGGGGGGTGGTGTTACGGCTGTGAGTTTGTGTCATCGCTCGCCGCATGAGTCAAAACTGCCCCAGGGCTGGACTGCTCTCCCTCGGTGTATTGCATGCGCGTTACGCAACGGACTGCGAAGTGAAAGGGATAGTCCAGAACATTCGTGACTGGACCAGCGCTGGAAACCTCGAGAAGCCGTGGACTCTGGATGGATCTAGAAGCATTTATTGAGTCACCGGCCGGCTATATAAGAGTGACCCGTGAAGCAGTTGTGGTCGTTGTGTTTTACGAGCTAGTGCGAGCGATTATCTTGTGCGACAGAAGTGTGGTGACGAAGTGCTGTGCGAGTTACGAAATCCTGTGACATTGTTTCTCCCAGCTTGTGAACAGCGAACATCAAGTGCTCGTAAGTAACGGTATTTGTTGTACCTGAGGAAGAGGGGCAGGTATCTTCTGCCAAGGCCACCGGACTCATTAGGACGGATTAACTTCTGTGATCTGTTGCAAGTGAAAGGGGCCAAGGGCGCATAAGGAAGAGACTTGAGGAAACTGGAGAAGGCTCCTAATTGCTTGTATTTGCTGATTAGTGTAATTTTCTGGCCACAATAAAGTTAATTATTTCTTTAAGCAGTAATTGGTGTTGTGCTTTGTACCCCCACCGTAATCCAGTTAACAAAAGTGCCACTAGGGGGTGGCACGTAACAGTGTACTTCCTGACATGAAATAGAATTGAAAGCCTTGTAGATGAAACGCAATACACGTCACATAAAAACTGACCCTCTACGTTGTGTTTGGTCCCCGTACACAGGAAGACCTCTATCATAAATTATAAAAGCTTGTGGTGCATGAAATTTCAGGTTCTTTAGTCTCAAATGGCCCAAATTCCTAAAAGCCGCAAAAAATGCTGATTCAATTCAGGAATTTTTGAAAATAATGTTCTTGTTTGGAGATATAATAGACCTTCTGTACTATATGTCGCAGTGAAAATTGCATGAAAAAATCCTAGGTTACCCCTTGACCCCCTTAATTGCATTGATGAACTATACAGTCTACGTTTGTTCCGTGATAACCTTATATTTGCAAACTTTCACAGAAATGTAATAAATGTAATAAATGTAATAAATTGCTTCTTAATGAAATAGATGGAAAGTTGGATGCCACCCCTTGAGATAATGTTCTCATGGTTACCGATTTACATTCCTTCATTAGTTTGTTAAATTAAATTTAATTAGTTTTCTGGGCATGTTTCAGAAACTGTTGGTTTTAGAGCCTTATAATGTAGTTTTCGAGGACCCTCGAATTTTATTTCAGGCACCGAGGGGCTTTGTCTCGTCGTTGTTCGCCATAATATAATACTAATAATAATAATATAATATAGGGATAGGAATATAATAGACCTGCCATACCATACCCGCAGATGTAAATAGCGTGAAAAAATTCTAGACTACCCCTTGACCCCCTTAAGCGCATTTTACGTATTGATGAAATTTACAGCTTAATTTGGTTCCATAATAACCATCTAACCGTTTGCAAACTTTCACACTAATATAATTAATGGAATTGTATTGCGTCTTACAGCAATAGATGGACCTCTGAGAATCTGTTGCCATGGTTATCGGCTTGCATTCGTTCATTAGTTTATTAAATTAAATTAGTTTTCTGGGAATATCTCAAAAACGGTTGGACGTAGGACCTTGAAATGTGCTTTTAGGGCCCCCAAAGTTTTGTCTCTCACATTGAGGGGCTGAAAATGAGCTTTGTCTCGTCCTTCTACTCCTATTTCAGCATGTATTTTAAGGGGGTAGGCCCTCGTTTATGAGTGGTACGGAGAAGGGATACATCAATGATTAGTGTCGTGCCTCTGATGGATGTCTGTACCAAATTTTACGTTGATACACCCAGACGTTCTCGAGTTATAAGGGAACAAAGTTGTCCACAGACAATCAAACAAACAGACAGACAGACAGACAGACAGACCAAAACATTATTTTCGCGCGCATCTATCATAAAACAGTCTGAAACGTGTAAATAACTCAAATTTCTGTAGAAATTCAGAAAAAAACAAACAAATATTCTTTTTATAAATGTAGAGATATACTGCACCGCTCGGTGTTGACCGTGTTTTATTGCACAAATTTAGGTTTTACTCGCTAACCGTCAGAGATACACGAAAAGTGATAAGAACATTCTGGATAGAAAATTAAACGGCAAATCAGGTGTATACCATCAAAAGTTTGCTATTTTTAGCGTTCTCTCTTTAATTGAAATGGAAATATGAAATTTTGAAACCAAAGGGTGTAGTGACGTCACAAAAGTAGGATTTACTCGCTAACCGTTGGAGATACACGAAAAGTGATAAGGACCTTTCGGATAGGAAATTAAATTTAAAAGCTCGTAGTGCCATCAAACGGTTGCTATATCTTAGCGTTCTCGTTTTATTTGAAAAGGAAATATGAAAATAGTCGCCATTTTTCAATAGTGCAAAATATCGTAATCAAAAGTATCCTATATGTAAACCTGGTAAATCAGCTACATCCATGCAAAATTTCATTTAAATCGGACCAGTGGTTCTTGTGTTATTGAGTAACAGAAAGACAGACAGACAGACAGAAAGACAGACACACACCATCTCATTTTTAGCCTACTTTCGATTTTTGCAAAAAATGAAAGTATACTTATGAGATCAACACAGGGCGAAAAAAGTGTGTCTGTCTGTGTGTGTGTATGTGTGTGTGTGAGTCTGTGTGTGTGTGTGTATGTGTGTGTGTGAGTCTGTGTGTGTGTGTGTGTGTGTCTGTGTGTGTGTGAGTGTGTGTACTCTGAATGTCTGTCCCCCCCTATCAATTCGAACACGGTGAAACCGAATTGAACGAAATTTGGTACAGAGGTAGCACTAGTAAAGGACACCTCAGTGTCATACTTTATATCGCCGCCATCTTTACCAAAACAGAATGGCGGCCACTCAAATGTTCAAAACGTAAAATCAAATTACGGCTAAACTAATCATCCGATCTCTACCAAATTTGGTGACAACATACCTTTATATAGGACGCGTCTTTCACCCAAAATTCAAGGTCATCGGCCATGCCATTTCAGGATGGCGGCCGTGTGAATTATGCAACCATTTTAATAAATAGCTTAAGACCCACCAATTCCGATTATCGAGTCTAGGGGGGTTTAAGCTATCCTGAAGGTCGTGATCCGTTATTTATTATAATTTAATATTATAATATTATACAGTATGAGTGGCTTAAAAGAGCTGAGCCGTTGTGTCACACGACAAGATGGCAGCTGTCCTCATGTGCCTGTCTTATATTTCAGTAGTTTTAGTATGTTGTATGTGATATACCGTACTGATACAATAATATAAACTTTGTATGAAATGATCTTTAATGAAGATGTACTGCTGTGAAGAAATCGTTTATTTAAAGTCATTATTTGCCAACAGTTTGTATCTAATATGTCAGTTAAGAACACCTGACGTCATGGACACGGTTAGCTCTGGGCTAGCATGTTAGTCTGACACGCAGTTGACTGGGGATCGAGTACTGCTACAGTTAGATTTTTTTTTCTTGAATTCTTTTACAAATGATGTGCACGAGCTTTTTCCACAGATACTGAATAAAATGTCATTTAGCTCAAAGGAGAGGATAAAGTATACACTCGTATATTAATAAAATCACAGTCCCAGCATCGCACATAAACAGAAGACATTAGAAAAAGGAGAATAGAAGAACTAGATACACGTTGTCATTAACCACAGCCTTCTTAATGCCTCTGTACGGTGCTGTCCTCTTGTGGGTTATGTGGGTAATATTGCTCCAAACATAACGCTGTGTAAATGCCTGAGCTGGCTTCCTGAAGTATGGCAATTTTTTAATACTGGTAGTTCAACTATTAGCCACGATCGCGCTCCGAATACCTTTAAACACTGCCAGCTGGATCGCCTCCCTCTTGGCTACTTTAAAATGCCTACTCATTCAACACCCATAGAACACTGCCATCGTAGTACATTACGATGGCAGTGCATAGGCGTACAAGATAATAGTACATTATGCAACGAGCCTATAATGGCTATAATTAAGACACGAGTATTTTTTATAAAACGAGCGTATGCGAGTTTTATAATTTCCATACTAGTGTCTTAATTACCATTATAGGCGAGTTGCATACGACTGTTTATGTTCGACGATAATTACAACTTTATTATATGTTTTAACATAAATATTCATAAATATCTGTTGAGATTGTCACTAGAATTTTGTGATCGGGTGCTGCGCAGGGTAGGATATCTCTGATGTCCAAGCTCACTGACCGACCGACGCATGCGCTCTGTGAACTTCAATGCCGTATGTGCAGATTGAGCATCAGTATTCAGTAAAAATGTCACGGAAATCGTTTGAAAACAACCCGCTGTGTAGAAATTGGATTTAAGGATATTAAGGTACAGTGTCTCATATTAACCAGTTTATTTACGAGAACATTATGGACGGTGCACTTTCGGTAATTTATATAGACATGTTGGATTTTGAGCGCACGCGAGTAGGTATCGTTACCTAATTGGTCAATGAACGAGCTCTGATTGGCTGGAGAAACTGTATCATAATGAAAAAGAGTGTTATAATGACCATCATTATGATACAGTTTCCTGACACATAATAGTGGGGGTCGAACATAAAGATACCCATACATTTAGGAGAAAGTAGGCTATATGTTCTTTGCTGAACATCTTGTTATATATTAGTAAGATGATGAAAATATGAAATTTTTAAACCAAAGGGTGTAGTGACGTCACAAATGTAGGTTTAACTGGCTAACCGTTGGAGATACACGAAAAGTGGTAAGGTCATTTCGGATAGAAAATTAAATTTTAAGGCTCGTAGTGCCATCAAAAGGTTGCTATATCTTAGCGTTCTGTTTTTATTTGAAATGGAAATATGAAAATAGTCGCCATTTTTCAATAGTGAAAATATCGTAATCAAAAGTATCCTATATGTAAACCTGGTAAATCAGCTACATCCATGCAAAATTTCATTTAAATCGGACCAGTGGTTCTTGTGTTATTGAGTAACAGACAGACAGACAGACAGACAGAAAGACAGACACTCACCATCTCATTTTTATATATTAGCAAGATTTAATTTATTTACTTACTTTTTTTTTATTTAGTCAATTTACCCTCCAGGTTGGTGGGTCCCACGGACTCAGCGAGGAAACTCACCACTACCGCCTCTATGGGCAGTGTCCTGGAGCTTGGAACATCTGGTCGGAATGGATACAACTGGGGAGGTGTGATCAGCACTTCGCCCAGGCGGCCTCACCTGCAAAGCGAACAGGGGCCTCATGAGGGATGGGAACGGATGGAAGATTGGGATGGATAGGCTAGGAAGAGGGAAGGAGGCGTCCGTGGCCTTACAGTAGGTACCATCCCGGCATTTGCCCGAAGACGAAGTGGGAAACCACGGAAAACCACTTCGAGGATGGCTGAGGGGGAATCGAACCCCCTCTACTCATTTGGGCCACCCGAGGCTGAGTAGACCCCGTTCCAGTCCTCGTACCACTTTTCAAATTTCGTGGCAGAGCCGGGAATCGAACCCAGGACCTCCGGGGCGGCAGATAACCATGCTGACCGCTGCGCTACGGAGGCGACCTTTATTTATTTATTTATTTATTTATTTATTTATTTATTTATACTTGCGTTACCCCGCTGCAGAGTAGGCTTGTCCTGTTTGGTACAGTTCCAGTCATGCTAAGCAAGTTGTTTCTTCTCTAAATAAAACATGCCAACTTATGACTGGCTGTTTGAGACCTACACCACGAGATAGAATCTACTGTTTGGCTGGAATCGCCCCACCAGATATTAAGAAGAGAAGGTGCAGCCATGACTGAGAGAACTAAAGCAATTACCTCATGCGCATACCCTTTGTACATCCTGCCCATCGACGACTGAGGTCTAGGAGGAGTTTCCTGAGTTCAACGGAAGATCTACGCGAATCTGCTAAGTCCACAAGGTTAAGATTATGGAGATTTAGAAATACACAACTTGATGGCTGGATGCTACCAATTGAACATCTCCTTCCAGGACAGACCCCGTAGTTCCGCCCCTTCAAACAACAATAACTAACTCCCTCCAGGACATGAGGAACACTGATCCACGTGGACATCGTTGAACAGGCTTTGTACTGGTGTTGGTAGATCAAGAATCAATATGTAAAGTGGGGTTTTCCTGCCACATCCAGGCTATGTGATTGTGTTGAAGTCCAAACCACAGTCCATTTCATGAATTGCAATAAGTGTCCTTTAGGTTGCACAATGGAGAATTTGGTGGCTGCGACACCTAATGCCCGTTACTTGGCCAAGTTTTCGACATACACTATTTGATACGTGTGTTATTAAGTACTATTTTTTTTTCAATGTACATACTTCTGATACGAATAAATATTTATTTATTTTATTCATTTATTTATTTATTTATTTATTTATTTATTTTTCTTCTTCTTCTTTGGTCGTTTGGGCCACCTATGGACCATGGTGCATGTGATTTAGCTGGTGTTCTTAATGGATTGTTTGGCAGCTGCTTTTTTGCTGAAATTTTCGGCCTTTCTATTGGACCAGTAGCCTTTCATTTTCTTGCTAAACTCTAGCTTACGTTCCTCGGATCATTTACTGGGCGCGCTATGGTGAGCTTCTGTAATGGATATGAGGAAAGGATTGGTTTCAACTTTCAGACGGTAGCGACTCTTGTCATTTATTGTGTCTTGCGGAATATGAAGTTCAGCAAGATCAATCTCAATTTGTTTGATACACAGGGACCCAGTGGCTTTGCCCTTCTTGGCTACCTTGAAGATTTTATAAGACAATCTGTGGTGGTCCATTCTGTACAGGTGGCCGTAGAAAGCCAGGCAAATCCTTCTGATTGCATCTGTGAGGTTTCCCTGGTGTTTGTAGAGTTCACAATTTGGTTTGTACCACCGTCTTCCATCTGGTAAGATCCTTGATCCCACTATTTTTCACTACAATTTCCTCTCCTGTACCTCAAGGGCCCTTAGTTTTTTTTCTTAGAAACAGGCACTCAGATGCGTAGAGGATTGATGGTCTGACTACTGCATTATAGTGTCTTAGTTTGACAATGTTGCGAGGCGTACAGTTTCCTGCAGGCATAGTCTAGTTTGATCCTCCTTTAATTATTTATTTATTTATTTATATATTAATGTATTTAATTATTTATTTATTTACTTATTTATTTATTTATCTCGATTCAAGTTTAGGGAAACATCGATTACAATTTGGTACAATCGTGTTGACCGACTGAAAAGCATTGATATTGATTGTGAACATAACTTTACATAGTCTATAATTTCCAATGTTTGTCCGATTTAAACGCAAGACAAATACAATATATTCAGTAAAGAATCTGATATGGATTCATAATTGCTGGTCACACTGACAAGATAATCACATTACAAGAGGCCACCATTGGAATGCAGCCAAAATAAATCAGAAACCTCTATGGACATCAAATTGGCAGGTGAAAAGCTAAAGAAAGTAGGAGACTTCCATTAATTAGGAAGAAAAATAACCCGTGGTGGACGAAACAAAGAGGATATAAAAAGTAGGTTGGCTCAGGCAAGGGAAGCATTTCTACAGAAAGAGAATCTGTTGTCGTAGAATATAGATTTAAGAATGAGGAATTCCTTTTGAAAGCCTTTGTTCTGGAGCGTGGCCCTATATGGAAGTGAAACTTGGACTATTGGTGCAGCAGAAAATAGGAGAATTGAAGCGTTTGAAATGTGGTATTACAGGAGAATGATGAAGATCAGATGGGTAGATAGGGTACCAAATGAAGAGGTATTAAGGCGAGTGGGAGAGAAGATACGTTTCTGGCGACTGCTAATGAAGAGGAGAGATAGTTTGGTAGGACACGTATTAAGACATCCAGGAATAGCAAGCTTAGTTATGGAAGGACGGGTCGAGGACAAGAAATCTAGGGGTAGACCAAGGTTAGAATATGTTAAACAGATTGCCTCGGATGTAGGGTGTGGTAGCTATGTTGAGACTCAATGATTAGCTCAGGACAAGGTACCATCGAGAGCTGCATCAAACCAGTCAAGAGACTGAAAACTCAACAACAATAACCAGTTTAAGTAGGAACGGTTGAAATAGAATCATAAATAAATGGTGTGACACAGGTTATCTGACAAATTGTACACACACCCAAGTACACGGGGCTACATGACCACAATGTCGCAAAGCTCTTAAAAGGATCAACAACATCGATACTTGGGTTAGTGAAGCAACTGACCCATCATAACCTGTGTTACTGGTCTGTACTAGTGTGAGCTGAAGGAAAGACATAAGAAAATCACGCGTTTCCCCATGGCAGAAGGAGCAAAAAACATTCCGTCACTGCCTGTCGTTCTGAACCTCCCTCTTCGTCTCTCGTTCCAGCACGCAGCCATAGGACTCACATATCTAAGTATTTTTAGCCTACTTTTCACATTTTGCAAAAATGTGGAAAAAGTAGACTTATGAGATCGGTCAAATGTGTGTCTGTCTGTCTGTCTGTCTGTCCTTCTGTCTGTCTGTCTGGCTGTGTGTGGGTCCCCCCCCCCCCCCATCAACTCCTAAACGGCTGCAGCAATTGAAACAAAATTTGTTGGGAGTAAAGATCTATACCTGAAAATCTCACGGCCATATTTGTAAATGATGTCAGTGCTACCAACTGCTGAAATATCGCAATTGAAATTTGAGCTCCATGTTGGATATCATGGAAGGTATGAATGGGAGCTATTTCAAAATTGGCACACGTATAGATAATAATATTACAGTTTAATTTCCAGGAGGCCATATATGGCAGTGTTGCCAAAATGATTATAAGCCTGATGATAGGTCCACATTTTAAATGCATATAACTTCTACACTATCAATTGGAATTCAACCAAATTTCGTATGTGCTATGTGTACATAAACAGATATGACTGAGCGTATTCCTAAGAGCCACTAGAGCTGCCAACTGTTAATAAATGCTCTCAATTTTTTTAAAATCCAAATACCCATATATCAGAAAGTATGCAAGCCGACAGCTTTTAACTATGCACACGTATAGTAGAGGACATTCTATCTTAATTTGTAGTAACTTATATACGTCAGTGCTACCAACATGATTACATGCATGCTGAGAGGTCCAACTTTAAATACATGTAACTTCTATACTATCATTTGGATTTCAACCCAATTTCGTGTGTGCTATGTGCACCATAACAGATATGACTATACCGATTCTTAATAGTAACCAGGGCTGCCAACTGTTAATAAATACGGTCTCTATTTTTGTTACCCTAATATCAATATATCAGAAACTATGCAGGCCAATAGCTCTAAACTTTGCACACGTATAGTACCTGGCATTCTAGATTAATTTGGAGTAACTAATATACGTCAGTGCTGCCAACATGATTCTAAGCCTGCTGATAGGTCCAATTTTAAAATGCATGTAACTTCTATACTTACTAATGGATTTCATTCAAAATTGACACAACAATAGATCATATTATTTTAGATTATTTCTGACCAATACTTGTATGTCATTGTTGCCAACATGATTTTACGCGTGCTGTTAGATCCAATGTTTAACTGCATGTAACCTCCATGCTATCCATTGGACTTCAAACAAATTTTGTATTCTGTACCTTAAGAGATGGAACTAAGAATATCTTCAGTCACCAAGGCTGCCAACTGTAGTTCTCTATTAGGCTACATTATGCCAGGTATACAGTATTTCGAACCAAATAGAAATTTCGATATTACCAACTTAATTTCGTCATTATTCTAGATAGATGCATATAGATTAATTATTGGAATGAATCTTAAATTTTAAGAAAAGTAGGCTCTTTAGTTCGTCACGGAACTTCTTGTTTGTTGTTGTTGTTGTGGGGACATCGTGGTCTCTATCCCAGTAATTTATGGTGGAGGAATTTCGGCGGATTTTTGGCACGCAAACATGTAATATATAGCTTTGAAGGTATTTTAACAAGTGTATTGCGTATTATAGTAAAGCCATCATTACTTCCAACTTGACGTTTTAGTGCTAGGCTAGAATTTCGTTCGCTAAATCGCGGCATCACGAACAGAACTCAATTTAGCGTGATATATCGATTTGAATGGCTGCCTGTGATTGTCTAGTTAAAGTGATTTTCCTTCTGACCACTAGATAACTCTAGGGTAACACAGAAACGTCAAGTCCGAAGTAATGATGGCTTTACTATAGTAGAGCATGAAATATCCACCAAACTGAGTGAGTTGTGTGGACCTCTTTAAAAGTCGTAATAATTGAAGTTCTCAACATCGGTAAGACGAGTTGTACCTAGCTATCTTCCTCACGCTCTTTGGGGGGCAGATGACCTCGTAGTTACGCCCCTTAAAACAACAATAACTAACTATTCACGAACGTGGGGGTTGAAATCGAGAAATATTACTGAGTCTCGTGATGTTGACGGAAGTGAATTATCGGCTAACTGAACACAAAATATAAATACAGTAGAACGTCGTTTATCCGGGCGTCAAACAAACAACAATTATGCAGACGAGCAAAAATAAAAAAAGACGGAAGTGCGCGCTGCCTACAGTAGTGAGTCGGTTCTCGTTTTGAATTGTTGGCTCTGTTGTCTCCTACAGATTGTTAATCTATAATCTTTCAACGTGTTACGGTATGTGAGTGTGCGTAAAACTGTACTGAATTACGTTGTGAAAATGGCTTCTACGAGTGGATAAAAGGAAAAAAATCGCAATGTTTTATCGATTGAGAATAAGGTGCAGATCATTAATGAACTGAATAAAGGTGAGAGTGTGCAGTGTCCAATGAAAACTTACAGTGTTGGAAAACACATAATTCATGATGTGAAGAACCGAAAAGGTGAAATTCTGAATTATGCATCGAAGTTAGGTAGTGAAGAAGGGTCTTAAAAGAGAAGAATCATGAAATCAGCTACGAATGAAAATTGGGATGAAGTAGCGTACTTTGGGTTCATTCGGACAATACGTAAGGGATATCCCATTTCTGGACCATTGTTATGCGAGAAAGCGTTGGAACTAAATGAGAAGCTTGGTGGTTCTCCCTGTGAAATGAACGCATGTTTGATCATCCTGAAAAAATAAAACGTTATCCGGAACACTTTCGGTCCCAATTAGTCCGGATAAACGACGTTCCACTGAAATTATAACATGCTTAATAATGCAGCCAGAAATGATTACTTCAAGTTATTTCTTTTTGATCGCGATGCAAGAATAAATGTCATTACAAGATTAGTCCTGTTATGAAATTATAAACTTGAATTTCTTTATTAGACTAAACGCAAACACTCGTAATTCTCCTGTATTAATAATTATCCAAAAATGTTGCGTCTTACCTCGCATAGAAGTTGTCTTGCTGCTCAGATATAAAAAAAAAGAATAATCATTTATTATTTAGCGTATGGTTTTTAGTGCCGAGAGTGTTCGAGGACATATTCGAGTCGGCAGAGGCTGTAGCTGCTTCAAGCGGACACCCGGGGGTGAGCTACAAGTACTGTTAAATTTCAAGTAGTTCCAACTTTCACTACCAGATATCACTGACACGTAGTGGTGAACGTTGGAACTTTGATAGAGCGTTTCAATGAAATCTAACCTAGAAATTCAGCTTCAGTCCAGTTTAATTAGTGGAAGGATCTTTTATTATGTCATAAATCTATGACATGGGACCGCCTGATTTACTTCTCCTCCGAAGAAAGGCATACTGAAGGATTTTAACGCTCTTAAAAAATCCGACCACTTCGGCCGGGTTTGAACCCGCGATTTTTGGCACAGCAGTTCAGCATGCTACCAATTACGCCGCCGAAGCCGCTCCAAAATGAATGAATGATCGTGTAGCCTCCGGAGAGACCTAGTGCAGGTCCTTCTAGTTGACGCCCGTGGGCGACCTGCGGGTCGTAATGAGGATGAAGTGATGATGAAGACGCCACACACACCCAGTCCCCGAGCCATGGGAATTAACCTCAGGAGATTAAAATCCCTGATGGCTCGGCCGGGAATCGAACCCGGGGCACTTTGGGCCAAAGCTTAGCGCGCTAACCATTTAGCCACAGAGCCGGACTCCAAAATGAATGACAACGTATGACAAAAATTGAGGCGAGTAAATACGCGTGGAACCGAATATGCAAGCGCAAATCTGGCTACGAATGAACCTGCTAGTAGATTGGGCTTACACGAAGTGCGGGATTACGATGAGAGCCTTTCTTACCGTGCGGGAATATTGTGTGAGTTTGAGTCTTCAGTCCTTTGACTGGTTTGTTGCAGGCCTCCCTGTCCTAAGCTAATAGTTTCATCTCTAGCCTACATAGCAACCATACCCAGCATCCGACGCAATCTGTTAAACATATTCTAACCTTGATCTACCCCTACAGTTCTTATCCTCTACCCTTCCTTCCATAACTAAGTTTGCTATTCCTGGCTGTTTTAGCATGTGCCCAATCAACCTACAGTATCCCCTCTTCATTAGTAGTCGCCACAAATATCTCTCCTCTTCCACTCATCTCAATACCTCTTCATTTATAACCCTATCTACCCATCAGATCTTCATCATTCTCCAGTAACACCACATTTCAAACGCTTCAATTCTCCTATTTTCTGCTGCTTCCAACAGTCCAAGTTTCACTTCCATAGAGTGCCACGCTCCAGAAAAAGGCTTTCAAAAATGACTTCCTAATACTTAAATCTATTTTCGATATCAACAGATTCATTTTCTGTAGAAATGTTTCCCTTGCCTGTCTGTGCTAACCTACTTTTTATATCCTCTTTGCTTCTTCCATCACTGGTTGTTTTGTCTCCTACATCCTTTAGATTTTCACCTGCCAATTCAACGTCCATATGGGTTTCTGATTTCTTTCGACTGCATTAAAACTGTGATTCACATTTTCTAACACTAATCCCAAGACGCGCTAGGTGGTGCTTGTAAATTACCGTCACTTGCTGGGCCTATGATCTGCACTGGACGTGTTCAGGAACAATTCGAGGAGCATCATTTACCGACTTTTGTGTTCATCGAAGAAAGGGTGTGCTTCAACATATGTTTTCGAACCAGGTGAATTAGGGCACGAATGCTCGTATTTAATAGCGTATATACTGTACCTACATGTTCTTGTGAAGAATAAAGCTTATATTCCTTCGATCACTCCATGACCCGAACACCAATCTCTATTTACATGCACACTCACGGCACCAAAGAGAGGTATACTTAAGATCATCACTATAATAACTGAGAGATTTAGAGAGCCATAAAAAGATTGATACGATGTTAGCTCCTCTCAAGGGTAGTGCTATAGTGGCTTGACGGTTTCTAGAGACCAGCATCCCAACAGGAGGAAGGATCATCCACCTGAGGGAGAGGATGTAAGGGGAACAGACTATCTTCTCAATATAACTGACCGTAGTGAAAAGATTATCCTCAAGCAACACATAAAACGAGTGTTAGTCAACTTGTTGGTTCGAAATAGGATAAAGCTCTCGATGCAATATGTCACAGCTTATCCCACTTCGCGCCCGCACGTAGATAAAATTAATATAGATGAATTAAATTGGCCAAGGATCTGGAGGGAATCATCCCTGCATTTATCTGGAGTTCGTATCAATTCGTATCATCCATTGATAATGCCACGGAACTTTTCACTGCTCCTCAGGCATGATTTAATGTAGGCGAATTACAAGCTAATTATTGAGATTTATGATGTACAGCACCACATTAAACACACTCACTCCTGTTTATGCTGGTGTTCTCTGAACTAAAGGGTCCTTTAACGCAGGGATTGCCAAACGGTTTACTAGCATGGCCCACACACACATTTCAGACTATCTCAGCTATATTTGGGGCATCATTATTCGTGACTTGACGTTTAAGTGCTACGCTAATGCTACCTAACGGTCAGAAGTGAAGTCATTCTAACCAGCCAATCACGGGCAGCCAATCATATTACAATACACTTTACCCTTGCGGCATCTCTCGAATTTTGAGATTCAGATTTAATTGCCAAATAGTTTTTAACTGCACACATCAAAAAAAGTTTTGCATCACCTCGGTTCCAAGAGTTCCGGAACCTTTAAATACAAAGGGAATAGAGATCAACACAAACAACATTTCAGCTCGTTTTATTGCTCATGAGACCCACACATTGCATGTTGTACCATCATACAGCTAGACTTTCAGCATTTGTGGTCCAGATTGCAGTACACACCACTACCTCTAATACCCAGTAGCACGTCCTCTTGCATTGATGCATGCCTGTATTCGTCGTGGCATACTATCCACAAGTTCATCAAGACACTGTTGGTCCAAATTGTCCCACTCCTCAACGACAATTCGGCGTAAATCTCTCAGAGTGGTTGGTGGGTCAAGACGTCCATAAACAGCCCTTTTCAACATATCCCAGGCATGTTCGATAGGGTTCATGTCTGGCGAACATGCTGGCCACTGTAGTCGAGCGATGTCGTTATCTTGAAGGAACGCATTCACAAGATGTGCACGATGAGGTCGAGAATTGTCGTCCATGAAGACAAATGCCTCTCCAATATTCTGCCGATATGGTTGCACTATGGGTCGGAGGATGTCATTCAGGTATCGTAAAGCCGTTTCGGAGCCTTCCATGACCACCAGTGGCGTACGTCGGCCCCACATAATGCCACCCCAAAACATCAGGGAACCACCACCTTGCTGCACTCGCTGGACAGTGTGTCTAAGACGTTCAGCCTGACCAGGGTACCTCCAAACACGTCTCCGACGATTGTCTGGTTGAAGGCATATGCGACACTCATCGGTGAAGAGAACGTGATGCCAATTCCGTGGGGTCCATTCAGCATGTTGTTGGGCCCATCTGTACCGCGCTGCATGGTGTCGGGGTTGCAAAGCTGGACCTCGCCATGGACGTCGGGAGTGAAGTTGCGCATCATGCAGCCTATTGCGCACAGTTTGAGTTGAAACACGACGTCCTGTGGCTGAACGAAACGCATTATTCAACATGGTGGCATTGCTGTCAGGGTTCCTCCGAGCGGCAATCCGTAAGTAGCGGTCATCCACTACAGTAGTAGCCCTTGGGCGGCCTGAGCGAGGCCTGTCATCGACAGTTCCTGTATCTCTGTACCTCCTCCATGTCCGAACAACATCGCTTTGGTTCACTCTGAGACGCCTGGAAACTTCCCTTGTTGAGAGCCCTTCTTGACACAAAGTAACAATGCGGACGCGATCGAACTGCGGTATTGACCTTCTAGGCATGGTAGAACTACAGACAACATGAGCAGCGTACCTTCGTCCTGGTGGAATGACTGGAACTGATCGGCTGTCGTACCCCCTCCGTCTAATAGGCCCTGCTCATGCATGGTTGTTTACATCTTTGAGCAGTTTTAGTGACATCTATGAACAGTCAAAGGGACTGTATCTTGGATACAATATACACAGTCAACGTCTATATGCCGGAGATCTGGGAACCGAGGTGATGCAAAACTTTTTTTGATGTGTGTATTTTCTTTAGAGCAAGGGTGCCTTGTTTATACTGTTCAGTCACACAAATTAAGAAATTATTTCCAAAGTGATACATAAAAAAACAACAAGAAGTTCCCTGACGAACTAAAGAGCCTAATTTTCTTAAAATTTAAGATTCTTGCCAATGATTAATCTATAATGACGAAATTAAGTTGGTCATATCGAAATTTATAATTAGTTCGATATATACCTGGCATGATGTAGCCTAATAGTGCACTACAGTTGCCAGCCCTGGTGACTGAATAGGTATTCATAATTCCATCTCTTAAGGTGCAGAATACAAAATTCGGTTGAAGTCCAATGGATAGCATTGACGTTACATGCAGATAGACATTGGGTCTATCAGCGTGCGTAAGATCATGTTGGCAACAATGTCATGCATGTGTTGCTCAGATATAATCTGAAATATTATGATATATCGTTGTGCCTATTTTGGATGAAATCCATCTGTTAGTATAGAAGTTACATATAATTTAAAATTGGACCTATCAGCAGGCTTAGAATCATGTTGTCAACACTGACGTATATTGGTTACTCCAAATTAATCTAGAATGTCAGGTACTATACGTGTGCAAAGTTTAGAGCTGTTGGCTTAAATACTTTCTGATACATTGATATTGGGGTAAAAGAAATAGAAACAGTATTTATTAACAGTTGGCAGCCCTGGTTGCGCTTAAGAATACGCATAGTCATTATCTGTTATGGTACACATAGCGCACACGAAAGTTTGTTGAAATCCAATTGATAGTATAGAAGTTACATGTATTTAAAAATTGGTCCTATCAGCAGGCTTAGAATCATGTTGGTAGTTCTGACGTATATTAGTTACTCCAAATCAATATAGAATGTCAGTTACTACTGTATACGTGTGCATAGTTTAAAGCTATCGGCTTTCAACTTTCTGATATATTGGTATTTGGATAAAAATAAATAAATAGGGAGAGCATTTATTATCAGTTGCCAGCCCTGGTGGCTCTTAAGAATACGCTCAGTCATATCTGTTTATGTACACATAGTACATATGCAATTTGGTCGACATTCAATTGATAGTGTAGAAGTACCACATTTAAAAAATTGGAACTATCAGCAGGCTTAGAATCATTTTGGCAACACTGCCATGTATGGCCTCCTGGAAATTAAACTGAAATAGTATTATCTATATGTGTGCCAATTTTGTAATAGCTCCCATGCATACCTTCCAAGATATCCAACATGGAGCTCAAATTTCAATTGCGGGTTTTCAGCAGTTGGTAGCACTGACAACATTCTCAAATATGGCCGTGAGATATTGAGGTATAGATCTTTACTCATACCAAATTTGGTTTCGTTTGCTGCAGCCGCTTAGGAGTTGATAGGGGAGGACACACACAGACAGACAGACAGACAGACAGAAACACACACATTTACCAGGATCGATCTCATAAGTCCACTTTTTCCTCATTTTAGCAAAATGTGAAAAGTAGGCTAAGAGGAGGGAAGAGTAGGCTTTATCACGCTCCCAGCGCAGTGAGGTATGTGAAACGTCTCGAGCCTCCCACACTGGTGTTTGTTGAGGCTCCTGCGTTTGCCCTGCCTATGGAGACGAACATACAGTAGTTATAATTAATGTTACTCGCACTCGAAAATGTAACGCCAGTAGTCGCGTGGATTACAGTACAATGATTATAGGCCAACTTAAATGGGCATTTTTAGCTACTTTCTCATGTGTAACATCTTTCCACTCGGTTGCTGGATATTTTTGAAAAATGGGACGGAAGTGGATCGGACGGAAGTGTGTAAGACGCACTGCCAGCTGGATCGTATCCCTCCAGGACATTCATCAACACACACAAATCGTTTTTATTTACACACTAATAATACATAACCATTCCAAGACTCTCCTTTTTTCTTCACTGCCTACTTGATATTTCTCCTCTCGCACTGCCTTCTTGATTGTTCTCGCACTGCCATCTTGATACTCTGCTGCTAATCATATCAATATGATTCATAATCCATATGAAATTACGTGTTGGTCCGTGAATCAAGAGGTCAGGGAACCGGGCAAGCCTTTCATGATCTACTGCTGTGCACATTGCATTTACTCGCAAGTTGGCCTATTTATAGGGAATTTAAGGTTATGAGCGGTGTCGCGTCTATTAATCTAGTTGATCCATATCATATTCTTTATTTAGGCTAGTGCTGGTGGAAGCTACAAATCATCTAATAAAATGAGTTCCGTATTATTAACTACAATATCTGTAAAACAATCCCTTTTACGGCGGCTTCGGTGGCGTAGTCGGTAGCATGCTGAGCTTCTATGCCCACGATCGCGGGTTCAAATCCGGCCGACGTCGTCGGATTTTTAAGAGCGTTAAAATCCCTCTGTATGCTCTCCTTCGGAGGGGAAGTAAAGCCGGTGGTCCCATGTCATAGATTTATGGCATGTTAAAGAACTTTCCACTAATTACACCTGTGTGAAGCTAAATTGTATAGGTTAAGAATGTAAACAAAGCTCTTAGGTTCCTACGTTCGTTGCCAAGAGCCGACTGCGGTGATGTCTGGTAGCTAAGTTCTGAACTAGAAGTCGTCGGCGGTGGCGTTTGGCGGCAAAAGTAGGAACTACTTAAAAATTGATCGTCTGCAGTGCTCACTTGAATTAAAACACATAACACACACTAATACAGTCATCACAATTAACATCGGTTATCAGACAGATTCTACACACACCCAAAGTACACGGGCTACATGACCGCGTTGTCGCAGCCCCTAAACTTAAGAACCAACCAACCAACTCCCTTTTACAATAGATTAATATTTGTGCCAATAATATAATAAAATTCCGGTGTATTAACAATTTCACGTGAGGTTTCTTCTATGTCAGATGTTACACATCATATGCGACTACTGTAAGGCTCGAAAAGTTTTTTGTTTAAATTTTTTAAGAAGAATGGCCTGTTATTAAATATAGCCTAATAATCATGGACAAATACACGAAAAACAAAACATTTTGACACAGCATGAAAAACTTTTTTAAATTTTGTTTTGTCAAAGGAAATTCGGTAATATTTTCCATATTGAGTAAAATAATGAAATACTTGCGAAGAAGTAAGTATTATCTTACAAATAAGTGTTATTTATATAGCCTATTCAATTTCTCCATTCTATACAATTCTATGCCCATACAAGCAAGCCAACGCAGCTCAAGCTTAGTTCCGCAAATACATAGTCTCGTGGAGTACAGTTGTAATCGAAGTTAACTCCTTAGTTTGTCACTGACGCGCTAGCTAGCGGTCATTGATGTAATATTTCACGGTGTTTGTAGTGGAGAGACCTTCTACGTAAGGTACTGGACAGTATGTACCAAAATCAAGTGTATTATGTTCGCAGATATAAAACAAGTGGACCTGGATTACAATAGTAATCCACGCGACCAACGGACGGTTAAGGTGTGGAACAGTTAGGTCATCTGCCCCTGGAGACAAATATGTTCCACTGTGGTCGAAGAAAATGGGCGAGCATTTGGCACCACCCAGTCTTGCTGCCCGAGTTTCTGGACCTTAGGTGTCGAACACGGGGACGCCACAGCCGAGCAACTGTCAAATTTAGTTAGTTAGTTATTGTTGTTTTAAGGGGCGGAACTACGAGGTCATCTGCCCCAACTATCAAATTTCTGCAACACATTATTAGCCTATAGAGCCCTGCGTGGATAAACAAAACGTTATCCGCATCCGCCCCGCATCCGCAAAATATTATCCGCATCCGCCCCGCATCCGCACAACTGTTCTCCGCATCCGCCCCGCATCCGCACAACTCTTATCCGCATCCGCCCCGCATCCACCCCGCATGCGCCCCGCATCCGCACAACTGTTCTCCGCATCCGCCCCGCATCCGCACAACTGTTCTCCGCATCCGCCCCGCATCCGCACAACTCTTATCCGCATCCGCCCCGCATCCACCCCGCATGCGCCCCGCATCCGCACGACTGTTATCCGCATCCGCCCCGCATCCGTACAACTGTTATCCGCATCCGCCCCGCATCCGCATGATTTCTTTCCGCATTCGCACGTTTGTTATCTGAATCTACTGGCATTACAATAATATTTTGAAATAGATACAGCATAAAATAATAAAGCAATATATTTAGACCTTGGAGGAAAAAGTCGTTCTCTTGGGCTTTCTATGTCATGTGCTATGTATAAAATTAATGTTAAAAAGCCAGAATTGCAACCCTTTCCTGTTCGGCGTGTTAATTATGCTTCATGACATAATTTGAATGAGATTACCTTAAATCATCATCTTACATTTGTCATGAATAATACATAACGGAAAGATATGACATGCCAAAAACATCCGGGTCCTAATAATGCTATCCAACAAGTTCGAATTGTATTCTAAAAATTATCCGCTAATTTTATCTGAACAATATCCGCAGATTATCCGCTATCCGCACAGCTATGCAAACTATATCCGCAGGACAAGACATTTTGGGGATATTTTTTATTTTTTTATTTATTTAGTCAATTGTACCCTCCAGGTTGGTGGCTCCCTCGGACTCAGCGAGGGAACTCACCTCTACGGCCATTCCAGGCATTTGGTCGGAGTGGATACAACTGGTGAGGTGTAATCAGTACCTCGCCCAGGCGGCCTCACCTGCAAAGCGAACAGTGGCTTCATGAGGGAAGGGAGGAATGGACGATCAGGATGGATAGGCAAGGAAGGAGGAAGGAGGCGGCCGTGGTCTTACAGTAGGTACCATCCCGGCATTTGCCCAAAGACGCAGTGGGAAACCACGGAAAACCACTTCGAGGATGGCTGAGGTGGGAATCTACTCATTTGGACCACCCGAGGCTGAGTAGACCCCGTTCCAGTCCTCATACCACTTTTCAAATTTCGTGGCAGAGCCGGGAATCGAACCCAGGACCTCCGGGGCAGCAGCTAACCATGCTGACCGCTACGCTACGGAGGCGACTAATTTTGCGGATATCCTCGGGCTTATTCACGGATATCCGCATCCAAGCAGGGCTTTACCTATAAGTCCTTGATGCGCACAAGTTTGAGCCTGACTTCCCAGGGGTAGAACAACTTTTGTTCGCAGGTGGGGCAGACGAGTAGCTTGTTGATGTTGAGTTCCAAACAGGTCCCTATGGGGTGGATGAAATTTGATGAGGACGCATTAAAATGAACTGTGTGGGTCACCATTCTCCCTGTGGCAGTGGAAGTCATATGTCCTGCATGTAATTAGTAATCGTTTAAATTAGTATTGTTTTACAATCAAATATGTTTGCATTGCTAATGTCTGCTCTAACTAGCAGAGAAATGTAGTGCCAGCACACAACAGCAGTACAGCGTTTTTCACCAATCGAGTTAAAATATATACAATTTTAAGGGGGAATATCTGTTTAGAATTGTGACTCATGATTTGGTGTTGATGTTGTTGAATCTTTTAGGGGCTTTGCAACATCGTAGTCTTGTACTTGGGTGTGTGTAGCATTTGTCTGATAACTTGTGTCACTGTGATGTCTATACTAATGTGTGTATGTTTTATAATTGAGATGGTATTTGGGTAGGAAGAGGCCGTGGCCTAATGTTCGGTACCACCCCGGCATTTTCATGGAGTAGAAGGGGGAAACCATGGATAACTACTCCAAGGATGGCTGGGGATAGGAATCGAACCAACCTCTACTCAGTCTTGTCTCACGAGGCTGAGTGTACCCCGTTCCAGCCCTCAGACCATAATTTAATTTCTCGCTGAGCCGGGAATCGAACCCGGGCCTCCACGGTGGCAGCCAAGAATGCTAATCACTACGCAACAAGGCGGATGGTTAGCAGATGACAGCACTATCTGGTTGTATGCTTTGATTAGAGGAAGAATATTTTATTCATTTGCATTTGGGTACCTAAAATTAAAGTGGCTTTTATCAAATTTCATTTGTTTGAATGTTCCTCATCCCTTGGGCAAATGAAACATAGATAAAATACTGCTATGTTATATACTCGTATGGTGGCCGACTGCCATTAAACGTTAATGTAAAATTGTCTTAATTAATAACAGATGATTTGCAAGCTGACTACCGCGTCTTTAAACCAATAAAGTGACGTATTAGAATTCTGCAACAAATTATGATCCAACGTTAAATTCATACCCAAACTACACACATCAAAAAAGATACAGTCAGTCTCAGAGACTAGACTTTATATCATTTCAAATGACGCATGCTAAAAATGCTACACATGTTAGAAAGGCTCCGGAGGGCTCCTTCAACAGACTCCATTACCCATTAACTTAGGCTTCCCGCGCGGGGAACGGAGAGCGGGAGGTGCACTCTGCTGCATGACGTCACGCACTCGCCGTCTCCGTATCGCATAACGCCAGACCCCAGGAGTAAACTAAGACTCAACAGACTCCATTACCCATTAACTTAGGCTTTCCGCGCGGGGAACGGAGAGCGGGAGGTGCACTCTGCTGCATGACGTCACGCACTCGCCGTCTCCGTATCGCATAACGCCAGACCCCAGGAGTAAACTCAGACTCAACAGACTCCATTACCCTTTATCTTAGGCTTCCCGCGCGGGGGCTGCATGACGTTACGCAGTCGCCGTCTCCGTATCGCATAACGCCAGACCCCCAGGAGTAAACTCAGACTCGGTGCATTTGCACTGAACAACATAATGACGTCATACACGCCGTAACCGTAACGCATAACGGTAGACCAAAGCGTAACGATGAAGTCGACAAGATCATTTGGAATGATAAAATGTATTGCTTATTGTCATGGGGCACAGAGGGGATGTAAGTGAAGACAGAATTATTTATTAAGTAGTGTACACGCCTGCTCTATACTATTGAGATCGGGAGCATAGGCAGGCTATTCCATTCTGTGAATATCATTCTCCTGAAGAAAGGCGGGCGAGCGTTATCGTCCACGAAAGTGAAATTTGGGCCGAAATTGTCAGCATAGCCTTTTACTACAGGTGCCAGGATAATATCCCTGTAAAGTATGCCCTGGGTTGTACACGAGGGTTTCGGGGACCATGCATGATGCCACCGCAAAACATTACACTGCCTCCTCCCTGTTGGTATCGGTCTCGAATGTATTGGTCGTGCATACGTTCAGCGGGTCGTCTCCACACTCGCACAGATCTATCCTCATTGACACAGGCGATATACACGCACACAAGAACGACTAATGGGTTTGAGACCACTACGACTCATGCCCATCAATATGCAATTTCTTTTTGCTTAACTTGATTTTGGAAAAAGCACTAAAAAGAGCATCATCGATTGGAGGAGGTACGATTGTAAGTGGTGAAGTGAAACTCTTAGCGTTTGCCGATGACATTGTGGTTTTAGCGGAGGAGGAAGAAGAACTAAAAATAATAGCTTAAGTTCAAATAGAAGATATGGAATTTAGGAAGACTAGGTCTTTCAAATACCTAGGGAGTACAGTCAATGCCAACAACAACACGGAGGAGGAAGTAATGAACTGGCTAAAATCTGCAACGAGGTGTCTCTTTTCAATGAATAAACTATTTACCAGCAGGCTATTAACGAAAACAACAAAACTCCGCATTTACAAGACAATCGTACGACCAATATTAATGTATGGGGCGGAAACATGGACACTGAGCAAGAAAATGGAGAGAAAAATTATAACTTTTGAAAACAAGGTGTTAAGAAAAGTTTTTGGGCCAGTGTCTGAAAATGGAATCTTTAGAAGAAGAAAAAAATATTGAAATCCACATTCTGAACCTGATGTGACAGCTGTAATAAAGAGCAGAAGAATTGAATGGCTGAGAAGAGAATAGAAAATGGTGAAGACAGTGCTAGAAGGGAAGCTACAAGGTACGAGACCCCTGAGTAGACCAAAACTGAGGTGGATGGATGGAGTCAAGAAAGACCTGGAGACACTGGGAGCCAACGAGAACATGGCTAGCAACAGAGGCCAATGGAAGGGGCTAAAGAGTAAGGCAATGGACCGACTTCGGTTCGTGTGGCCAACGAAATAAGTAAGTGTGTAAGAAAATAGGCTAACGTATAATGAAATTCAATCACTAATGTCGATACCGACAGCAGTGGCTACACTGGCTAAAGTGCAGTGTTAGGTCATGGGGCCAAGCTCTCTGCTGACTCGGTAAACGCGTGGGTTCGAGCCCTACCGTCAGCCGTCCTTGAAATGGTTTTCCGTGGTTTCCCATTTTCAACACAAGGCCACGGCTGCTTCCTTACACATCCTTGCCCAGTTTCATTTATCTTCATCCATTCCATCTCTCATCCCGGCGTGACTAGAAAGACCTGAACTCGGCCTCTCAGGAGGCCACACGACAAAAATGAAACTAATGTCGATGAATACTTTGAAAACAAACAATTGTCTTTTCCCTTGAATTTGTTCTTATTGAATTTTGTTGAATTGCACCTTCCGGCTAATATGTATAACGTGCTATGGACCTTTGTTAAACAAATGTTGGTGCAGCATTAAAGTTATGCAGATGTGATTCCATAGTTCTGGACTGGCAAATGCCCGCGAGACAAATCCGCCAACTGAATTTCGGAGACACATTTGCTTTCTGCTAAAAATAGAGGACAATGTGAGTGATCTACATGCATTTGCTAGCCAAGCCACCACGCTTCCTGCAGGCATGCATTATGAAGCGGCAGAGAGAAATGAGGTACTGAAGGTGGTCTGTCGGGAGCTGTGACCGGCTTTCAAAGTGTCTGAATACTTCATTAGAATCTTTAATCCTTGGCACAATTATCCTGGCAGCGGGCACTTGATGGACGTGCAAGAAAATATAATGGAATGACCGAATAAAGTGGGTTCGCACAATTCTGACTGATGACACTTGAGTGTCTCGCTCTTTATGAAGGATCCTTTCGTAAAATGTGATGACAAAAGCCTTTACAACTCATGTAATTCTTAAAGAATTTTATAATTCAACCTTATCGAGGTAGTTTACATTAACGTGTACACTCCATAAATATGCCTTCCAACTCTACCTATCTTCCTGAATCAATGATTTCGAATAATTAATTACGGTGATTGGATTTAAGAGCAATGGGGAAGCAAGCCAGCCTGACGCTTTATTTTTGATTCGTCATCAGTGCTAATTTACAGTAGACTATATGGGTTGTATTATTTGTACATTATACGACCTAATGCCTTAAAACCTTAATTTCTCATCAGTGCGGTCGTGAAAATCTAATTCTTGAAATCTATTGACGAATTGGATTGGTCATCAGCCTCTTTTACTTGTGCCCCTACTGTTGCCTAATGATATCTTACGCATTGTGTCTGCGGTCCCAAACAGATACTGGCGTTTAGCTATGCACTTGACCTTGAGAACTCAGCGGAAGGAGATGGGTGTAGAGCGATGCGGCGAGCGGGCCGAATACTTTCCTATCTGAGAACATTGACGCGCGTGACAGCAGGTTCTCACAATGAGACACAGACAAGCTCAGCGTGGTAAATGTTTAACGCTGCAGTAGTATACCGGGGGAGTGGGATGGGGAAGTGTAAAGCTAACTGCCGGTAACTGCCCTTGCTGGGTTCGATTCACAGCTCAATCACGCAATTCATTTCTGGTCTGAGGGTTGGCATAAAGTACACTCATCCTCGTGTACCAAACCTGTGAAGAGGTTGGTTTGATTCCCACTTCAACCATCCTAGAAGCAGTTCTGTGGTTTCCCATTTCCATTCCAGGGAAATGCCGGGGTTATTTCTTACTTGTGGCCACAGCTACCTTATTCAGGACATAGACCTGCTGAAACACCATATGTCGTTTATACATACTTATTAATCATAAGGTAGAACAACGTAACATATCCACCTGAGATACCAGTCATTTCAATAATTTTTTTTGCACATGAGCGAGTTTGCTTCGGGACATAGACCTGCTCGAATCTGTTGCTTGGTTATCTCCATCCACTGTTCAAAATGGTTAATGTATATTTGCCAGGTAATTATGTAACTATAGTCAAGTCAACCCCTGGCACTATCCAGCCCATGACGGGCTGAGGCCGACCAAGCGACCGCTGCCCAGCCATTTGGCCAGCCGATATTGGGGTGACGCGGGATCAGCGCGTCGGGTCCCCTCGGCCGTTAATCTTGGTATTCGTGATCGGGGCGCTGTCTCACTGTTAGACAGCTACTCAATTGTCCTCACGAGGCTGAGTGCACCCCGTTCCAACCCTCACGTCAGTTTTAAAATCCCTGACGGAGCCGGAGATCGAACCCGGGGCCTCCGGGTGAGAGGTATATAACTATAGGATGTGTGAAATACTTGGCCATTGATATTCCAACCGTAATGATATGATACGTTGAGAAACAGTGCATCATGAGGGGAACAAGCAATGAATGTAATGTGACAATTAAACTACTTTCCAGTGTTTGACAAGGTGGCTGTTGTAATTTGTGATTAATATCAGTCAACATGGATGTAGAATGCAAACCCATTTGCCATTGAAAACAAATGTTATACATATCCGTATTGATAGTAGAATTGAAATAAAAATCCACAGCCTGCTTCCAGTCTCCGACCGGGTCAGGAATGGAATGAATGAAGCCCCCATCTAGCGGCGAGGATATGGACTGTGCCGGCTGCCGAGGCCTGACGCACTCCTCTGGGGCAATGATTAAATGAATGACAGATTAAATGAAATGATAGTGGAGAGTGTTGCTGGAATGAAATTTTGACAGGGAAAACCGGAGTACCCGGATAAAAACCTGTCTGCCTCCGTTTTGTCCAGCACAGATCTCACATGGAGTGACCGGGATTTGAACCACGGACCCAGCGGTGAGAGGCCGGCGTGCTGCCGCCTAAGCCACGGAGGCTTAGAATTACAATTACAAGTTTAAAATTATTCGGCGTATAATTTTAAACTTTTAACACAGACAATATTTAATACCATCTTCATAATGGTTAATGTCTAAGCATTTTATGTCATTGTAGAGCTATTTTGTCTTCTGTATTGTATATGGATCTGATAATAATAATAATAATAATATCGTATAGCCTCGGGTGCCTGGTGCAAGCTTTTTTAATTGACACCCAGAGGGTAGCTTGCATGTCGAATTTCGTCGTTCCTTTGAACGCTATGAAAGTCAAGGAGGTTAGATATTATCTAAACTCCTTGACACTACAGCGCTTTCAAGTAGAGAATGGAGGAACTTTGTGTTGGCGGAAAATCCCGAGATTAATTTTGCCATTGAACACGGCCTACTGAATTCAAATGGGTCCTTTAACATGCCAACAACGTATGACGTGAGTGTCGTGATTTTTGTCGCCTTCAAAAATCACTTACCACGACCAGGGGCGAACCTGCAATCTTGGGGTTGGTAGTCCGACACTATAACAACTCACCCACTGTGGCAAGCTATATGGATCTGATTATACTCTCTTTTACGAGCTAAATATGTCTTCCCATTGATTTCCCCTCTTCTCTAGTCCATAACAAATGCAGTATATACGAGTATATTTAACCACATGTGAGTTTGTTCAGGTTGATTTTCGCATGTCCCAGTTATTGGGTTTAAATTGTGTTGACCGACTGAAAAGGCTGGAGCGATTTCAATGAAACTCGGTAAGGTAAGAAACATTCAAAATGTCATTGAATCTTGCTGATGATATTTGGTGTACGGTTTACTTTTAACTCCTTGCCTCGTAAATTCTGTGAGTTTGGTTCGCCGATTCACTCATTTATTTGATGTAAACGATAGCTGGCATCTTCCGTATGGCTACTTCTTCCACGATCCCCAAGGTAAAATGGAGCGTTTTCCATTTGTCCGCAAGCCCATTCGCTTCGTAAATCGAATTCTCGTAAGTCCCTTTTAACAGATTTAAGCTGGAGAAAGTTCTTCTCATCCTTATTGCTCCTCATAAGTCAATGTTGGGGAACATCCTTACGTGAATTTGTCTGAATCAGGCCGTGATTTTACTGCGTTATGTTGAAATCGCCGTGATCGTTTATATCAATAGACGTTCAAGAAATTAAACAGAACTATTAATAATAATAATAATAATAATAATAAAAATAATAATAATAATGATATTCTCTTAATTACATTACATGATGACCTACTGCTATTTGGTAGAGAGGTTCACAAACCCTGCAAGCCATTGAGATGGAACTAGAGAATAATAAAGGCCAGACCATTGAGCTATAGGCGAACATTTAAATTCTCACTCTGGTATTGATTCATCTATGGCACTGGTCTGCGCCAATAATAACAATAATCCCGGTCACTCCATATGAGATTTGTGCTCGACAAAGTGGAGACAGACAGATTTTTCTCCGGGTACTCCGGTTTTCCCTGTCACAATTTCCTTCCAGCAACATTCTCCACTATCATTTCATTTCATATGTCATTCATTTAATCATTGGCCCAGGGGAGTGCGACAGGCTTTGGCAGCCGGCACAGTTCACATCCTCGCTGCTAGATAGGGGCTTCATTCATTCCATTCCCTTACCCGGTCGGTCGACTGGAAGCAGGCTTTGGATTTTCATTTTCAGTGAGGTTATGGTTGTGTGGGATTTTAGTTCTCGCAGCGAAGGGGCGCAGGTGCGCTTCATAAAAAGGGAGGTAGCGCGCAGTTCGCTACTCCTGTGGGGTTCCGGGCGGGGACACTAAGAGTCAGCTTGGTGTCCTAGGCGAAACCCCACACAAGACACGGCACAAACCTAGAAAAATTGCTGAGTTTTAATTCACTGGCCGTGAAGGCCAATATACCATCTTTATATTGTTCTATTCATTTTTAAATTACATGTTTTCTGTGTAAGGATTTTCAATTATTTATTTATTAACTATTTATTTATCTATTTATTTAAAGTTTAGTTATTATTACTCATATTTGTAATTATATTATATTATAAATTAGTTTTAAGCTCCCCCCTGTGGGTTGGGGGTTTAGAATACACCCACGGTATCCCCTGCCTGTCGTAAGAGGCGACTAAAAGGGGCGACCTTGGCTATACTTTAAGGACTCCGCGTTGTTTTGTGAATAGGACCCCCAGTGGGTGGGAGGAAGCGAATACATCCACGGTAATCCCTGCCAGTCGTAAAAGGCGACTAAAAGGGCTTCTCGGAACGGTCCCCTTTCGAGGGTTTGACAGTCAGCTCTAAAAGATATACACCCGTGCGGTATAACTCTCATTAGGTGATATCGCACTTCTTTCCGTTACTGCTTTCAGGGCCTGGCAACCAAAATGTTTATATGTGCGTGCTGTTAGGGGATGGGCCACTTACGCTTGCGACTACGCTCGAAAGCCTGTTCCGGTCTTGGCCGCGCCGACAGGTGGGTGTGCCATGTACCCGTGCAGTAGTATCCGCCTGACTACGCAGGTCCCCGCACAGCCGAATGTCTGAGCTGTAAAATCCAGTATATGCCAAGGGGTACATGCCGATACGGCATTGTAAAACATCGGACCCCCGGGCAATGCCTTCCAAGCTAGGCGGGCCTTGCCCTGGCTGGGTAGCGCCTATTGTGACGGCCCGTGATCGGATGTCGGTGGCATTCGGGGAGGATGATCTGGCCATGGGTTCAAAAAGAAAAATCCCCAAACAGGGTGGTCCTACACCCAAGTCTTTAACATTTGATCCCTACGGGGATCAACCCCCTGGGAACAATCTGTGCGTGAAAATCTGGGTGCTAACACCCCCAAGTTTCTGGTAGCTACCAGAACAGATGGGGGTGATTTCAAGCTGGTAAAGAGTATTTTGTTTTCTCGCCACATAGAAGGTGTCTATGGTGAGCTTGAGAAAGTTCAAAAGATGAGGAACGGTAGCTTGTTGCTCAAGACTAGGACTGGTGAGCAAGTTGAACAACTTTTGCAATGTGACCACTTTGGCGAAATTCCCGTCAAAGTGGAAAAGCACACGTCCCTGAATCTGGTCCGAGGAATTATTTTCCACCGGGACCTGATTCTGAACACTGACGAGGTGCTCAAGGAGGATATGCAGCACCGTCACGTGACTGATGTCCGGCGCATTACGCGCAAGGTCAATGGTCAAATCGTGGATACTGGTGCTTTCATTATTTCCTTTGAGCTTTCGGTGCTCCCGAGAAAGTCAAGGTTACAAGTTACCGTTGTGACGTACGGCCTTATATCCCTCCACCAATGAGGTGTTATAAGTGCCAGAAGTTCGGGCACATGTTATCCCGATGCTCGAGCCCCGAAATCTGTGGAACATGCGGTAGGGTACCACACGAAGCGGAAGAGTGCACTACACCTTATCAGTGCACTAATTGCCCTGGATTTCATTCTCCTCGGGACAGGAACTGCCCTGTCTTCCTCAGTGAGAAGAAAATCCAGGAGATCAAAATCCTGGATGGTCTCACCTACCAGGAGGCCCGCAAGAAGTACCATACCACGATTTCGCCTTCTCCAACGATTGATTATAGAGCCATAATACAAAATTTGGTCCCGGCCACCTCATCTTTTGTACCAGCTGTGAAACCTGCAACTGAGTTTCCTGTTCCGAAACCAGCACCTATGCTTATAACTGAAAGCCCGAAGGTGACTTCAACTCCACCTTCGGCCAGCACGAAACCTGTGCAAGCGAAGGCTGCTCCGCCCGCACAGCAGGGGAGGAAGTTGAAGACTTACTCCCCACTCGGGAGGAAGTCGAAGACTTTCTCCCCACCCATACGGTCGGCGAAAGGCGCGCCGAAGCCGGCGGAGGCGGCATCGTCGACCAGGGTCAGGAATTCGGCTCCTGACCCGTCTATATATCTTAAAGTGGCGGATAAGAAGGGACCCCGCACTACGCAGTCCCTTTCTCCAAAAAAGGGGAAGCCATCCGCCCCACCACCTGCGGATGCTTCTGCGCCTAGGGACGTTTCGGTCCCCAGATCTGGGCGCTCCCCACGGAGATCCCCCGGCCGCCGAACTGCGTCTAGGAAATCTTCCACCGAGTCGATTCACTCCATGACCTCGCCTGAGAATATGGAGATTATAGTCGACGTAGTGGCTGATGATCCTCCAGAGGCTAAGTTGTAGCTTACTGCTCCAACTTATTCCCTAGTCTATAAGTTCACACAATGGCACTGTTACAGTGTAATTGTAACAGTTATGACAGGCATTTGACAGAGCTCCGTCAGCTTATTGCCCAATACGCAGCGAGTATAGTCTGCCTACAGGAAACAAACCTCAGACCTGATCACGAGACTGTTCTGAGAGGTTTCCGACTATACTCTAAAGAGCGACAAGACGCCACCCGGGCTTCCGGGGGCGTTTGTACCTTCGTTCGCTCTGACTGCTATAGTGAGGAGTTTCCACTCGCCACTCCTCTGGAAGCTATTGCTGTTCGCGTGTCCTTGCCTGCTATGACAACTGTTTGTAACGTGTACCTTCCACCGAACCAGCCCCTTGATATTAATGACGTCTTTGATTTTGTTGATCAACTTCCAGTCCCTTTCCTACTCGTGGGTGATTTCAACTCTCATCACCCCCAATGGGGATCACCATCTTCCTGCCCCAGAGGAAGGGACGTGGAGGGCTTAATTCAAGGGTTGGATTTATCTCTATTAAATACAGGGGAAGCTACAATTTTTAGCTTAGCGCACGGCACGTACTCACACATTGACTTGAGTGTGTGTAGCCGTGCGCTGGTCCCCCTATTTGGTTGGTATGTACACGACGACCTCTGTGACAGTGACCATTTCCCGATCGTTCTTACCCTTCTGAACCAGACGCCCGTGGAGTTCTCCAGTCGTTGGGTTCTTAAGCGGGCAAATTGGCCCTCGTTTCAAGAACGAGCTGTGTCCGTTGATCTTGGTTGCCGGAGCGTCGATGACGAGGTACAGCACATCACCGATGTGCTTCTTGCTGCCGCCGAAGAGTCCATTCCATCCTTTTCTGGGACTCCTCGTCGCAAACTCGTCCCTTGGTGGACAGAGGATATTGCAGCGGCAATAAGAGACCGTCGTCGAGCTCATAAGCACTACCGTCGGCGTCCAACCATGGCCAATTTGGTGGCGTTTAAGAAATTTCGTGCCAAGGCACGGATTCTTATTCGCCAGAGTATGGAACAATCCTGGGAACGGTATGAGTCTTCTATAACGGCACATACCCCCTCCACTCAAGTGTGGACTAAACTACGACGCATTTCGGGAATTAAGACATCTTCTACTGTACCGGGAATTTCCATTGATAATGAACTGGTTACAGATCCTTATCGCGTTGCAAACCATCTCGCCTCGTATTTTGCGGATATATCCGGTTCCGATAACTATGACCCTGCCTTCGTGGCCCTGAAGCGCGAAGCGGAACGTTTCCCGCGCTTCGGAGTAGTACAACGTGCCCTTTTTTGAGTGGGAACTCCGCGGAGCGCTGGCGCTCTGCAGGGACACGTCTCCCGGCCCGGATAATATTCACAACCAGATGCTTAAGCACCTTAACGATGAGAGCAATCGTTATTTGCTCAGGGTGTTTAACCAAATCTGGTTGGAAGGTGTGTTTCCAGCGCAATGGCAGGAAGGTATAATTATACCTATCCTGAAGCCCGATAAGGATCCCAATTTGACAGGGAGTTACAGACCTATTTGTCTCACTAACGGTCTGTGCAAGCTCTTTGAGAGGATGATCAATCGGCGCCTGGTGTGGGTCCTGGAGAAACGGGGACTCCTGTCTGAATACCAGTGTGGTTTCAGGGCGTCTCGGTGTACCAACGACTATCTGGTACGCCTGGAGACCGCCATACAGGACGCTTTTCTCCGGAGACAGCACCTAGTCGCTGTTTTTTTTTTACCTCGAGAAGGCCTATGACACCACTTGGCGTTACGGCATCCTCCCTACCCTGCATCAATGGAAATTCTGAGGTAACTTGCCGGTTTTTATTGCGAATTTTCTGTCTCTTCGCCTGTTCCGTGTCCGAATAGGGGGGGCATATTCGCAATATCATATACAGGAAAACGGAGTCCCACAGGGATCGGTGCTTAGCGTAACATTATTTGCGATTGCCATAAACGGTATAGTCGCTGCTGCTGGTCCAGCAGTGGTACCGTCGCTATACGTAGACGACTTCGCTCTACATTATAGTGCGCAAAATATGGCGGTCGCTGAACGACAGCTACAACAAGCTATTCGGAGAGTGGAACGCTGGACACTAGAGCATGGCTTTCGATTCTCAACCGCTAAGTCCTCGGTTGTCCATTTCTGCCGAAAGCGCACTCTCCATCCTGATCCTGAACTTTATCTGGGCAATGTAGCTTTGCCTGTTGTTGCTGCGTACCGGTTCCTTGGGCTCCTTTTCGATCAGCAATTGACGTGGGAGCCACACGTGCGGTGTTTGAAAACTGCCTGTGCTAAGAAACTCAACATGTTGCGGTATCTTAGCGGCACATCATGGGGGGCGGACCGTGTGGTGCTCCTACGCTTTTATAAGGCTCTGATTTTATCTCGATTAGATTATGGCAGTGTAGCATATGGTTCGGCCCGTAAGTCAGTGCTTGTTAAACTGAACAGTGTCCACCACGGCGGTGTGAGGCTGGCGACGGGTGCCTTTCGGACAAGCCCAGTCGTCAGCTTGCTCGCCGAGGCTGGCGTACCTCCTTTACACCTGAGGCGCCAACAAGTACTGCTGACCTATGCTGCAACTATTCGACAGATGCCCCTTCATCCAAGGTATCCATGTTCGTTTTCCAATCCGAATCACCGGCTGTATGATGCGCTCGCCCAAGCCACTCGGCCGGCGGGGATTCGCTTGGATGACTTATACCGTCAGTTCCAATTTCCTTCTATCTCCTGCATCGCCCGAGTACCTAGCATGGCCCCTCCGTGGATGGTCTCTCGCCCTGATATCATCCTGGATCTGCACACCGGCCCCAAGTCGGACACTGACTCCTCCGTCCATCGGAGGCTGTTCCAGTCCGTGGTGAGCCGGTATCCGGGATCAGGGCTTCTATTCACGGACGGTTCGAGGGTAAACGAGAAAGTAGGCTGTGCATTTGTGGTTGAGGATCGTCGGTTTCTCTTTTCACTTCCCGATGCCTGTGGCGTGTACACAGCGGAGTTCTATGCCATCTTAGAGGCTCTGCGGTACACGTTATCAGACGATCACCAGCACTTTCTTGTGTGTACTGACTCTCTGAGTGCGCTGCAAGCGATCGATGTGTGTTTCCTGAAGCACCCGTTGGTCCGATCTCTCCGGAAGGAAGCTGTGGTACTCTGTCGACTCCGGATCGGCCATGGGATTGCTACGCACTCCCACTTGCTGAAGAGAGAAGATCCCCCTGTGTGTCCTTGCGGTGCCCACCTAACCGTGGCACACCTTCTCTTGGAGTGTGTGGATCTGGCCGATCTGCGCAGGACTCTTAAACTGCCTAATACCCTCTCCCTTATTCTCCGTGATGACGGGCCGTCAGCTGACCTCGTCATCCGGTTCATGAGGGAGAGTGGTTACTTTTTTAGGTTTTAATGTGTAGTTACGACTTTTAATTCAGTTTAAATCTGTTTTTTTATTGTGTTCATCTCTTTTATTGTTCACTATGCCTTATTTGTTTTGTCCTTTTTTACCATCCGCCTTTTATTCTTTTTATTCAAATAAGGCATAATTTTTGGGGCTCACTGTCTGTTTTATAAACACCATTTTCGTTTCATCCATGGCAGTGAGTTGTTTTTATCTACATCCTTTCATTTCACGCCATTTCATTTCATTAGGGGCCGATAACCTCGACGTTAGGCCCCTTAAAACAACGATTATCATCATCATCAGTTTTAAGCTGAAGAAGATTCAATTTAAGGCTCGAAACATGTACAATTGAATAGATGTTTCATTATGTGTAGGCCTATTAATAGGCGTAATATTTTTAAGGGTTATCTTTAAATCAATACAAAAGATATCTTACATTTACTAGCATGGTTTAATGTTGCTGATTTTTAGAAAACTATATGAAAATAAAAAATCGACAGAAGATGCCCAAAATATGACGTAATAAATTAGTGGTTCTACAATGTGGGAACTATGATCTGCATTTCTGTATAAGTTATCAATGATTGTGGTGAACCAATTAAAGGACGCCATGTAATCAAAATCCACGTCCTGGTTACGACAATGTGTTTTTCTCAATTTTTGACAAAGCTTTCTTGTGAAATAAAATGGTGATATTTTTTTTCGCAACGCTCCTCGTACATCACCCTGTATAATTGCCTGTCTAAAGTTTCACCAACCCCACTTTTGTAGAAATTCATAAAACATGAAGGCGTGTGTTAATATAACGTAGGGGGGAGAGCTTGTCCGAGGAAATGTTTTAAGTTTCATCCTTAATAACTTGAGTCAACAAGGGATGATGCTCGTTCTGGTGGACAAGTCACGCGCGTCCTCGATCGTAAATGCCACCACTAGTCCTTTGCTGTCTCCTCTCCACCCGCACCCTCCTCCGGGCAATCCTCTCCGTCCAGTATGTGTAGCCATTGAATATTGATGTTGAGCTCTGAACCACTTGGCGGTTAATCTGTGCAGTTCTCATCTTTAGCTGGTCAGAGCCGTCGACGTTATCTCCAGAGTTCCAAGGGGGATGGGGGAATTAAACTCAGCGAGGGTGCACAAGGGAGAGCTAATAATGAACCCTATGTCACCACTGCACTATATTCACCCTAGTCCACTGAGGATGTTGGCTCAGCTTATACGGGTGCTCCAAATGCATCTCTGCATTCTCATTTTCTGTGGTGCTAAAATCCTTCCCAGTTGAGATTCTGGCCATATAGAGGAATAAAATAACGTAAATGATTTAAAGAGGAACTGTAGAATCTCACACAGTCAATTCCGTGGAAATCTACAAAATCGTAAGGAATTGATTTCTTTCGACAATTCAAGGGCAGCCGGAACGTCAATGTAATTTTAAGCTTTCAATTTAACATGTTGTCAGAAAATACAAACAGGAACTAATTACAATTTTCAGGGATGTTCGTTGATGCTATCACCTTACTTTAGCATAGGCGTTTAGAATTTAACAAAATTTTCGATATTCCGTGGAATTTTAGCCTATTTTCATTTATGACCAAAAAAAATTATACGAGCCTTACAGTAGTCGCATATGATGTGTAACATGTGATATGTTACCCTGCGATGTGTGTCCCGGGAGCGCAAATCCCTTGTTGACAGTGAACTCTGTTTGTCATTGAAATAACTACTTGTAAAACTCCACTGCCAAATCCTGACCGTAATGAATCATAATATTGTTATTTGCCTTGGCGGAAGCAATCCACTGCCTACTTGATGCGAACTGCGCTCTATACCGGCCTGTTAGTGAACCCATGCCAGCGATGTTATTGAAAATGGCCTCGTTTTGCCGATCAGCGCACTGCCAAGTATAGGCGCGATTAAAAATTAGGTGTGCGGAAGGTATATTAAATGTGTGTCTCCCAGTGATATGTTCAGACCAACGAAGTTTCAATTATTGTTAGTAGTCGGTGTTAATATACTGAATTCCTACGTTGTTTGGAGTGTTTGTTGATGCGATATAGATTCCACATAGCCACATGGCTGACAGTACATCGAGTGCTTACATTAAATAAGAATAAAGCAAAAGTATGAAGATTTAATAAATCGTAATTGTTTTCAGCAAATAGGATAAAATGAATATTTTCACACCAAAGAACGACAACTTGAAGATGATTTACTGTAGGAATATCTTATATAGGTTCTCCAAACCTTGAAGTAAACTGTATGCGATATACATTCCCCATAGGCACACGACCTACAGTACGTCGTTGTACCGATCTCCGCCATCACGCGCGCTCATTGTTTCCGTCCCATGCACTTCCGTCCCATCCATTTCCGTCCCTTTTCCAAAATCACTCCCACAAAAATGTCCAGCTACCGAGTGGAAAGATGTCACACATCAAAAAGGCTTATGAGATCACGTGTGTGTCCCTAATAAAATCTACATGGCCGAGGCAATTTCAATGAAATGGGTAAGTACATACTACTACCTCGTCGGACCGCGACCGTGCCTTTCAAATTTTAATACGTTTTACCAATCCAACATAGCGACTGCGCGAATTAATTCACTGGCATTCTATATCTCCGCAACACTAACACATATCACCCTGAAATTGTGTACGGTGGTAAACGGTACTACTAGAAGTTCACATATGTGGCTTTCATAAACCTCTTAAGTACAAAACGAACATGGCGGCCTAGCGATGTGTGGGGGTCCGAGCGCTGAGGAGCCAGCTTGGTGTTCCTGGGTGAACCCCCACACAAGACACGGCATAAACCTAGAAAAACTGCTGAGTCTTAGTGTGATACATATCACGTAATGGAGTTCAATAAGAGAGCGGTCTCTCTCACTGAATTTTGCACTGATTCTTGAGCTTGATGTAAGGATATATTTTGCACATTGTGCGTAGTAAAATTTTTATTATAAGACAAACTGTACTTTTGAGTCTATTAACCACAACAATATTAATGATATTTATTGCAACCAATGGTCAAATACAATAATAATTAAAATTGCGCACAATGAAGTCATGTACAGAATTCTGTTAATGTCACTGTTCTCTTACTACAAACTTTTGCGTGATATCTCTCACACGACTTTCCACACAATTCACACATAAAGTTCTCGTCTGGATTATGGTAGACCTTCTTGCTGCACAGCTTGAATTGAAAACCATAAACAGCGAAACGTGTCATGAAATGGCGAAGTTCATACATAGAATTCCTCCACTCTGAGGTCATCATGGCATCTATCTGGTAGAAATCCCTCCAGATGTTGGCTTTCTTCTCTTGAAGTTCTTGCAGTAATAACTGATATTGCTTTGTAGATGGCAGTAACATTCTTATACGCAACTCCTCTATGTAAAATGGTTGTCTCGTTAGTTCATAGGTCGTCCTTGACGGTGCATTTTGACCTAGACAGAGAATCTTTTTTCATGTATATGCCCTTTACCCTTTCTATCTCAGCAAGGTCGTTTTTCAAGAGATGCTCCCATCACAACAATTTTCATCATTACAGAAGTGGCCACCGCAGATCTGCTGATGATAGCTCCAGGTTTCCGTGGTGAAAGAAGATATGTTGAGGAGGAATTGAAACTCAAGCAACATTAAGTTCCCTGAAGATTTTGCTGTTTTGTAGTTCTTTCAAAAATCAAAACCCACATTATTACCTCTTTCACAATTCATAAGGTGTCTTGGTCCCCCAGGACTTTTTCGTTCATGGAAAGTTTCAGGAAATTATGGTTTTATGCCATCTTCTTAAAGAATACACATACTTCTTATGAGCATCTTCTGCTGCTTGGAATTAACTTCCCCTAATAAAACTCATCTCGCTTCCCCTCCTTCACTCTTGTGAAGCCTGTCTTATTTATAGCTCTTCTTTCCAAGGCATTCTCCAGCCAGCCCACCCCCCGATTCCCTCAGGCCATTATGCATAACCCAATTTTTTTCCGTTTAATTTCATAACACGCGCAGTTTTAAGAATTTTACTATCCATTAGTTAGTTCTAATTTAATAACGCCCGTGCCTAAATAAATTAGAGTAACATCTTAATGGGAACTTCATAATGTTGTTTTTAAGATGGGAGATTATTTACTGGACTTTTTTGTGTCAGCGGTAGTATTATGCGGTGGTGATCACCGCATGTTATCAGCTTTTAGTCTGAGTGCTGGGATGATGACTATCCAGCCTCGAAAGGGCAACTGAGTATAGAGAGGTTTTGATACCCACTTCTGCTATCCTAGAAGTAACTTTCGTGGATTCCCAGAATGGTTAAGGCCACACACACACTCAAGTAGGCCTACACGGGGCTACTTGACCATGATTTCGCAAATCCCTAAATGCATCAACAACAAGATGTTCAGTAAAGAACATATAGCCTACTTTCTCCTAAATGCATGGGTATTGTTATAACTCTTTGTCCTTTTCAAGGAGTATGATTGAATGTTGGTTGTAGTAGCTTGTTGAAATACAACGTGCTATGGGGATATTAAACATGAATATGAGGTGCTCTTTGCTAGTGCTACCTCTGTACCAAATTTCGTTCAATTCGGTTTCACCGTGTTTGAATTGATAGGGGGAATCGATTTGCACACATACTTGGCCACCATCTGCAAACTATTGGGCTGATATTCTTGCAGTTTGGTCAGAATATGTTTCCCACATAAAGATATGGTGATGCAAAATTTGGTAGAGACTAGATTATTAGGTTGGTCGTAATTACATTTTAGCTTTTAACATTTGGGTGGCCGCGATTACGTTTCCATCAAGATAGCGGTGATATAAAACATGACACTGAGGTGCCTTTTGTTAGTACTACCTCTGTACCAAATTTCGTTCCATTCGGTTGCACCGTGTTCGAATTAATAGGGGGAATCGATTTTCACACAAAGATGGCCGCCATCCGCAAACTATTACGCTGATGATTTATTAGTTTGGTCAAAGGATGCTCCCCCCATAAAGGTATGTTGTTGCAAAATTTGGTAGAGATCTGATGATTAGGTTAGTCGTAATTTGATTTAAGCTTTGAACATTTGTGTGGCCGCCATTACGTTTACGTCAAGACGGCGGCGATATAAAACATGACACTGAGGTGCTTTTGTTAGTACTACCTCTGTACCAAATTTCGTTCCATTCGGTTGCACAGTGTTTGAATTAATAGGAGGAATCGATTTTCACACAAAGATGGCCGCCATCCGCAAACTATTACGTTGATGACCTATTAGTTTGGTCAAAGGATGCTCGACCCATGAAGGTATGTTGTTGCAAAATTTGGTAGAGATCGGATGATTAGGTTAGTCGTAATTTGATTTAAGCTTTGAACATTTGTGTGGCTGCCATTACGTTCCCGTCAAGATGGCGGTGATATAAAACATGACACTGAGGTGCCTTTTGTTAGTACTACCTCTGTACCAAATTTCGTTCCATACGGTTGCACCGTGTTCGAATTAATAGGGGGAATCTGTTTTCACACAAAGATGGCCGCCATCCGCAAACTATTAGGCTGATGACCTTTTAGATTGGTCAAAGGATGCTCCCTCCATAAAGGTATGTAGTTACAAAATTTGGTAGAGATCGGATGATTAGGTTAATCGTAATTTGATTTAAGCTTTGAACATTCGTGTGGCCGCCATTACGTTTCTGTCAATATGGCGGCGATATAAAACATGACACTGAGATGCCCCTTGCTAGTGCTACCTCTGTACCAAATTTCGTTCCATTCGGTTTCACCGTGTTTGAATTAATAGGGGGAAATGATTTTCACACAAAGATGGCCGCCATCCGCAAACTATTAGGCTAATGACCTATTCAACTGGTCAAAGGATGCTTCCTCTATAAGGGTATGTTGTTGCAAAATTTGGTAGAGATCGGATAATTAGGTTAATCGTAATTTGTTTTAAGCTTTGAACATTTGTGTGGCCGCCATTACGTTTACGTCAAGATGGCGGCGATATTAATCATGACACTGAGATGCCCATTTCTAGTGCTATCTCTGTACCAAATTTCGTTCCATTCGGTTTCACCGTGTTTGAATTAATAGGGGGAATTTATTTTCACACAAAGATGGCCGCCATCCGCAAACTATTAGGCTAATGACCTATTCATTTGGTCAAAGGATGCTTCCTCTATAAGGGTATGTTGTTGCAAAATTTGGTAGAGATCGGATGATTAGGTTAATCGTAATTTGATTTAAGCTTTGAACATTTGTGTGGCCGCCATTACGTTTACGTCAAGATGGCGGCGATATAAAACATGACACTGAGGTGCCTTTTGTTAGTACTACCTCTGTACTAAATTTCGTTCCATTCGGTTGCACAGTGTTTGAATTAATAGGGGGAATCGATTTTCACACAAAGATGGCCGCCATCCGCAAACTATTACGCTGATGACCTATTAGTTTGGTCAAAGGATGCTCGCCCCATGAAGGTATGTTGTTGCAAAATTTGGTAGAGATCGGATGATTAGGTTACTCGTAATTTGATTTAAGCTTTGAACATTTGTGTGGCTGCCATTACGTTCCCGTCAAGATGGCGGTGATATAAAACATGACACTGAGGTGCCTTTTGTTAGTACTACCTCTGTACCAAATTTCGTTCCATACGGTTGCACCGTGTTCGAATTAATAGGGGGAATCTGTTTTCACACAAAGATGGCCGCCATCCGCAAACTATTAGGCTGATGACCTTTTAGATTGGTCAAAGAATGCTCCCTCCATAAAGGTATGTAGTTACAAAATTTGGTAGAGATCGGATGATTAGGTTAATCGTAATTTGATTTAAGCTTTGAACATTCGTGTGGCCGCCATTACGTTTCTGTCAATATGGCGGCGATATAAAACATGACACTGAGATGCCCCTTGCTAGTGCTACCTCTGTACCAAATTTCGTTCCATTCGGTTTCACCGTGTTTGAATTAATAGGGGGAATCTGTTTTCACACAAAGATGGCCGCCATCCGCAAACTATTAGGCTGATGACCTTTTAGATTGGTCAAAGGATGCTCCCTCCATAAAGGTATGTAGTTACAAAATTTGGTAGAGATCGGATGATTAGGTTAATCGTAATTTGATTTAAGCTTTGAACATTTGTGTGGCCGCCATTACGTTTACGTCAAGATGGCGGCGATATAAAACATGACACTGAGGTGCCTTTTGTTAGTACTACCTCTGTACTAAATTTCGTTCCATTCGGTTGCACAGTGTTTGAATTAATAGGGGGAATCGATTTTCACACAAAGATGGCCGCCATCCGCAAACTATTACGCTGATGACCTATTAGTTTGGTCAAAGGATGCTCCCCCATGAAGGTATGTTGTTGCAAAATTTGGTAGAGATCGGATGATTAGGTTAATCGTAATTTGATTTAAGCTTTGAACATTTGTGTGGCCGCCATTACGTTTCCGTCAAGATGGCGTCGATATAAAACATGACTCTGAGGTGCCTTTTGTTAGTTCTACCTCTGTAACAAATTTCGTTCCATGCGGTTGCACCGTGTTCGAATAAATAGGGGGAATCGATTTTCACACAAAGATGGCCGCCATCCGCAAACTATTACGCTGATGACCTATTAGTTTGGTCAAAGGATGCTCCCCCCATAGAGGTATGTTGTTGCAAAATTTGGTAGAGATCGGATGTTTAGGTTAGTCGTAATTTGATTTAAGCTTTGAACATTTGTGTGGCCGCCATTACGTGTCCGTCAAGATGGCGGCGATATAAAACATGGCACTGAGGTGCCTTTCGTTAGTACTACGCTAGAAAATAAGTTAAGAAAACTAGGAGAAACACAGAACCATCAATCTAACGAACAACACACGAATAACAATGAATTCAATTTCCACAGCAGAGTAAACAACAGAACGAACGTAACCTTTTCTCAAGGTGAAATGAATATGTTAGACAAAGGTTTGAAATACAACTGCACAGACGCACACACGAACCACAATATAAAACAGTTAATCACAGATATTGAGATAGCCAGTCACAAGCTCCCAGCAGAAGACAGGGAATTAACCAAAAATCTCGCCACCAACGAAGCCAAAAAAATCCTCAAACGAGAGGGCGATAGCAATAACATTCAAAACAACAAACAACTCAAAGAAATAAAGTCGTTGAAACAAAAAATAAAAGAACATGACTTAATCATCACAAAAGCAGATAAGGGAAACACTACAGTAATTTTGAACAAAACAGAATACATTGAAAAAACAGTCGAATTCCTAAACAACAACGAAATCAAGGAATTAACAAAAGACCCCACCAACAAATTCCAAAAACAAATAAAAAGTGCGCTAAAAGAAACAGAATACATACTGACCAAAGCCGAAAAATCAAAACTAATAAACATGAACCCGAAAATACCGTCATTGAGGGGACAACCAAAAATACACAAAAAGGAATGCCCAATGAGACCAATAGTCAATTGTAGGAATGCCCCTAATTACAAAATCAGCAAAGAGTTACTAAAAATCTTAAAATGCCGTCTTTCCAACGACAAAAACAACTATGTAAAGAACACAACAGAACTAGTAACAGCATTGAACACCCTACAAATGAAACCTAGCTTCAGGCTAGTATCCTTCGACGTAACTAACATGTACACCAATATTCCGTTTATTGAAGCAATCAACACTATCGAAAACAACTTAAAATCCAACAATTCGGTAAAAGAAATTGAAGAGATTGTGAGATTACTGAGGGTCGTTCTCACCCAAAACGTGTTTCAATTCGACAATAAAATATACACACAGAGAGAAGGCCTAGCAATGGGATCGCCACTAAGTGGGTTAATCGCTGACATCTTCATCAATGCACTAGAAAATGCGTTCTTAGAAAAGACTTCAACAAAGGGAATAGTAATATGGAAAAGATACGTAGATGATGTAATTTGCATCTACGATACTGAACTAACAAGCGAAGAAACAATTCTCCAATCCATTAATAGCCTTCACCACTCTATCAAATACACTAAGGAATCCGAAATAGACCGGAAAATAAATTATCTCGATATAACTATTGAACGTAAAGACAACGACCTTTCATATTCCATATTCCGGAAAGCAACACAAACCTCGCATGCAATCGACAATCAGTCTAATCACCCCAGTACGCACAAACTAGCGGGTTTCAATTCAATGGTGCACAGAGCTTTAAACATACCCATGTCAAAAGACAACTATAATACGGAAATAAGAACTATTATGCAAATAGCAAAGGAAAACAACTTCTCGCCAAGCAAAATAAATCAAATTATTGCCAAACATAAAAATAAAGATAAAACGATTCCCAAACCAGACAGTAATGAGAAAAAATTTGCGCGTTTCAACTATGTGAATGCGAATACATATAAAATCACTAACCTATTCAAAAAACAAGGCATAAAGATAGCTTTCACGACGAAAAACACAACCGCTAGGCACCTCCTAAATAGTAATCTAAATAAACGTGACCCGTATTCAAGGTCAGGGGTATATTCTATAACGTGCCAAGACACCGATTGTCAAGCTAATTACATCGGGCAGAGTGGAAGGCGAGTAGACACACGTTATAATGAACATAGGAATGCGATAAGATACGGAACACATTCAGCCGTGTGCGAACATATGTGTGACGCAGGGCACAGCTTTACCAACATAGAGTCGGACTTTAAAATAATCCATCACGAATCGAAAGGCAGAGCTCTTGACATAAAGGAAGCAATCGAGATACACCTAGCCAAACGAAACAATCCCAACAATCTAAATGAACACACGTTCATGGAGAGCTCACCCCTCTTCACGCTACTAAAAAACACACCCTGTCGGAAACAAAACACAATTTAGCGACACAGCCAAGCTAGATAAAAAGGGGGGAAATTAGGGGTTTTTAATAGGTAAATGTTATCTGGATCAGGTGTACTATGTACTTTTCTTCTGCAATAAACCAAGGCCCATATTCGCGGCAGTATTAAAGGTGCCGGGACGTCCTCATAAGACCGTCAACGTTTAGTTCGAATGGGTTATGCTCCACGCGTGGCGAGGGCTAATCCACGGTCTTTAATAATTGTAGACCCACCTCATTCAATAACATACATCTTATCTAGGTTGGCAACACCTCACATAAACACATCGCTATCACTCCCCACAGCACGTAGGGACAGGGGGGAGGAGGCAGGGGAAAAACCAGTCGTTAAGATAACCACCGCAGTCGACCGCACAGCGAGTTCCAGTGAGCACGAAAACTGCGAGTAGCTGAAATACGGAAGACAATCAGATAAGTAGTTAGCCAAAAATTTTATAGTTTAACCATAGTTTACAACCATATAATCTCTCTAAAGTACAATCTCCGGATAGCTATCGCCATTTAGCATTTCACCTAACATATACACTGCATTTAGCATACACTGACAGTTGCAGTACCAATACTGCAACTAAATAATTGTACATATTGTAAATATTTTCACCTGTATTTCAAACATAGATTTTGTAGCCTAAGTGTAATGGATCTGATGATGATCGCTTGACGATCGAAACTGGTCATCCTAGTGTTTTATTAATCTCATGTAATTTATTTCAGGATTAGGGCATAACCCATCTCTTTTGGGTACATTCGTGTTGACCGACTGAAAAGCACTAAACTCTTGTTTACTAAGGCAACACTGAAAATATGGCTTCAAACACCACAATGGTATTAATTAAAACCGCAAATAGTCAATAAATATATCTACATAGCATAAAGCGAAGACACGGATTCTTGGATGTAACGGGTAATATCGATGGACGGATATTGATGCGGTTTTCACCATTCTGTAAAGGATTTCTTGAGGAAGGTTTCTGTAGAAAAAAAGTATGATCAAATGAAGCCGAGCAGTAATGATTTCAATTAATCGAGTCGAAGAAAAACCTGCCATCCATGCGCCCGTTAAGCTTACGCTGGGTAAACCGTTAACAATATCTATACACTTTGTGTGTAAAAACTCTTCGGCATGAAAACGTTCTACAAAAATGATCGGAACAGCATAATTATCTCCATCTTTAATACTAGTAATGTTATTGATTTTAGGTTCCTTTTAACAACTGCGGCTTTTAGAGACGCCAGGGTGCCGGAATTTGGGGATCTTTAACGTGCCAGTTAATCTACACGCATTTGCGCACCCCCAAATGCCAACTGGCTGCGCCAGGATTCGATTCTGCAACTTTGGGCCCAGCAAGCAAGAACGTTACAGCTGAGCCACGCAGCTAGCCGTATCTTAATACAACTCCCACTATAAGTGTTTTTACGTTTTCATTTCTTCCAACAATCTCTATTAAGTGGAAATATAAATTACTAGCTTCGGAGTGCTAGCACCGCAACTTCGATCAGCATCAAACTGTCAAGTCGTGTCGAGTTATGACTTCAGAGAAGAGTATATGTGTTTGGGGTTTGTCTGATCACGTCGCCTTTTCTGAATTGCGTCTTTACGTGCGTGCGCCTTTTAAGTTTACGCTGGGTAAACCATTAAAGATACCGGGCGAAGCCGGGGTGGGTTTCTTCTATTATTATAAATCGTTTAATATAACAGGACTAGATTTGTTTCGCTCTCAGTGTGGTTTCCGGATGAAACTATAAAAAATATAAAGTTGTGAGCAATTAAAAATATGGTAATTTTGAGATTCTCTTAAAATATTTCAAAAAATATCAGAATCAGATTTGTTATAAATTAATTTAATTAAAATATAATCAAAAGTATCATTTATCTTCCAGAGAAACTTATGAAACTGTCGAGTTGCAGTAAAATGGAAAAGAATTGTAATTTTTACAACTAAATGGATTTTTTATAAAATCAAATACAAATGTTCTTCTAATATTTGTTCTTTGTATGAGCTTCTTGAAATATACTGCTTTAATACTTCTTAACACACCAGTCTCTTCCGTGACTTGACCGGGGAGTTGTACCCATCGAACAGTGGGAGGAGTATGACTGTATTAGCGTCACTTTTAAACCTGAAACGAAATATCACATGCGCCGCTGGGTCAAGTTTGGCGGGAATCGGTTTCTACATACGAGTAGGATGAAAGGTAGCATTTTCCTGAATGTATAGAAACATGAATCTCAATTCTGTGCCCAGTCGTTTACGTTTTATGTTATTTGAAAATTATTTGAAAAAGGCCACTACTCATCGATCATTAATCACTCGTTCCTAGCGGATGCAGAGTGCACGAGCCAATGCAATGTTGTCAAGTGACGAGGCGAATGAGCAAAGCACTTCCTCCATTGCGTTAGCATTATGTTCTCATGCTCAAGTCCAAGCAGAGAATGAACGATGTTGCTACATCTTGCCTCGGGGAGGCAGGACGTGTCACGTGTTTCTGAGGAGGCGTGAAGGAAATAAAATGAGTTACTGCGTCGCGGCAGAGACTAGTGTGTCGAGCTCTAAAAGCAAACTCAACAAAGTAAACATATTGGGCTGTGCAGTGACTTACTTAAAATTCCTGGTGGAAATGTTCAATCAACCAAGTTCAATTCACCCTTGATGCTGAAACATCTCAATTCCTCCATGATACAATCGAATTCCGGCTATCTGTGTGGAAATCTGCTGTACTAACCACAAAACTACGATTGCAGTATTTTAACTCATATGTTGCGGTGGATTACACCAATATGTAATCTTCTTTTATTTAAATAACCCTTTATATTGGACTAGTAGAGATATAATAATTATATTCACATCTGGAATGGTATGCAATGAATCTGACGAATTTGGGGGGAACTAATGTTTTCATCGAGTTCCCCCTCCCCTGCCACTTTATGGCACATCGTAAAGAGGAGGGAGCACAGAGTATCTCATGGAACAACAGTGGCGAAACACAGCAAGTGTTGATGCAGGGGTGGGAGGCATCTAAACAAATTACGCCTGTCACTTGAGTGAAGGAGTGTTGAATGGGGAAGTTTATCTGTCCCACTAATGGGGCTGCATTTCTCTCCTCCCCTCTTATCGCTCTCACTGAACACTATACGAGCCTGTGTGGCGCTATGCTGCTTGCCGATAACGCGCTGCACATACTTCCCAATCTCTTCCCCACACACAACATATTACAGGCCTGAATTATCATGGCGAAGGCTCATATTACGGCGGTTCAAATTTCTGCGCCAGGTACTATCCAAAGAGTATACTGCATGGTTCAGGAAGATGTAACTGACAACCGTCATGGTTGGTAAGGTAGGCTAATTAACTTACTACTTATACTTGTAAATTATTATAATCATTAGGGCTCGGATTTTTTGGTAAATAAATATTTTTTTATGTAAATACATATTTTAAGCATTTTTTCTATAAATACATAAATTCCTGCTTTTCACTTATCAGCACATAAAAAGACAAAATATTTTCATTTTAAACAAGTAGTTCCGTGAAGAACTATACAGCCTATTTTCATATATCCTGCTCATGTTAATTGCCTCTATCAACATACAAAATTTCAGTTTAATTGCTGTAACAGATTCGTAGATATTGAGAACTGTCTAAATATTTCAGATGGTCGCCAGGTTGGGTTTTTATTTTTGTACTATTACATTAAGATTATTGTGTACGTGTGGTATTCAAACTTCAATCGCATGATTAGAACACAAGCAGTAAAAACGAGATTTTAAAATTACGCACAGCAGCCATCTTGTGATTATGCAAACAATTGAAATAAATTAGATGCCAGTGGATCAACATTTGTATAAGCATTTAACGTCCAACGTTTCACGGCACTCGGATTCTTAATTCGCGAGAAACGTCCATTTAAATATATATACTTCGCGTCGCCGCCATGTTGGATTTGTGCTCACCAGGTTACTGAAAGTCCTATAGGTGAACATATGTTCATAGTCTCTATGAACATTAAAAAAATTCAGTTTGGTTGATGTAAAAGATTCATAGATATTGAGAACCGTCTAAATATTTCGAAAGCTCGCCATTTAGGATTGTTATATGTATAGGCCATAGAGTTATGTACCATTCAAGGACAATTATTGCCTAGGTTCGTTATTCAAACTTTCACTTCGATCAAATGATTACGACACAAGAAATAAAAACATAATTTTAAAATTTCGCACAGCCGCCATCTTGAGGTTATGTAAACAATTGAATTAAATTAGATGGCAGTGCATTACAAGCTGCAAATTCATTTACTGTACCACATTTCACTGCGCTCAGAGAGTTAAATCACGAGGAAAGTCTATTAAAATATTTTAAATTCGCTTGGTCGCCATGTTCGTTGTGTACTTTACAGGTTTATGAAATATACATAGGTAAACTTGTATCAGTACCCTTTATCACCATACAAAATACCTGTAATAGTTTCGGAGATATAGAATGTCAGTGAAATATTTCGCACAGCCGCCATTTTGAGGTTATGTAATCAGTTGAACTAAATTAGACTCCAGTGCATTACAATGTGTATAAACATTTGCTGTACCAAGTCTCATTACATTTGGATAGTTAAATCGCGAGGAAAGTCTATTTAAATGTCTCAACTTCGCTTGGCCGCCATGTTGGTTTTGTAGTTACCAGGTTTTCAAAAGTCACATAAGTGAACTTATAGTAGTTCCCTCTATCACCATAGAAAATGTCAGGGTAATATCGGTAATAGTTTCGGAGATATTGAATGCTGGTGAAATATTTCGCACAGCCGCCATGTTGGATTGGTGAGACGTAACAAAATTTGAAGGGCACGGCTGAGGTCGCCGGGAGTAGTGCTATAAACTTTCCGAGTTTCATTGAAATCGCTCCAGCCGTTTAGATTTTATTAGGGGGGGGGGACACACACACGAATCACACACACACACACACACACACACACGGACAAAAGGTGATCTCATTAGCCTATTTTTTCAAAATTGAAAATAGGCTAAAAATCAGTTTATTGCATTTTTGTTCTATGTTACTTCAACGGGGAAGAGCCTGTGAACTATCTAATCTTCATGCAGAGCGTGTGCCAGCTTGCAACTGTGTTATTCTAAACTTGTCGCCCCGTGCCACTCACTGTGGAAGCCGAGGATTTCCTTGTTCATAGCCATATTGCACCATATGATAGGCCTCCCCCAGCTACCAGGAACCAGTGTCACACACTTGCAGTTCATTTCTGGCACTGTCAAGTGTAAGGCAGTTCTACGATGCCTAAAGTAAAAACAACTACAAGTTATCGTCTGTTGCAGAATTTAAAGATAATTCTTATGGGGGCTTTCTGTTGTGGGAAAGCAATCAAAGCTGAACAGCGATCTTAAGTTGCACAACACCTCAAGGGCAAGAAACATATTGCCGCAGTTTCGTGTCTTCAGAAGAAGTGTTTCGCGATAACCGTCGGTCATTTATGATGGACAACCTGAAGATGTATCTCGTTGTGTATTGTAATGCTTCATCAGTCAGTGAAGCATAGAATAAATTGCATTCGTGAGTACTGCACATTGTTTATATTCATTTAATAAACTAAATTATAATTAAATATTTTTACTTTTTTGTCACATATTTCAGGTATCTTTAATACATAAAAAATAAATATTTTCCCGATTTTTAGCACCGAAAAATCCGAGCCCTAATAATCATTAGTAATTTAAATAACTCAGAATAAGACTTTGTGCGCATTCAGTTTCTTCTTAAGACGCTGCGCCGTCTCAAAACGGAGGTTGGTGATCCATGCGGCTCTGATCTTGAGAGTGCAGTATGAAAAACGTCTTCTTATGTCTTTCACCATAAATTTCTGCGTCTCACAACGCACCATTTACATTGTAACTATCCTTCAATAATTAATTGTACTGATACTTTGTATAAATTTTTTGAGGAATGTATTGCAGTCAATGGCCACAGCATAAAACAAGATAGCCTACATAACACAAATAACAAAATAGTACATTATGCAACGAGCCTGTAATGGCAATAATTAAGACACGAGTATGTTCATAAAACGAGCGTAAGCCAGTTTTATAATTTCCATACGAGTGTTTAATTACCATTATAGGCGAGTTGCATACGACTTTTTATGTTCGACGATAATTATAACCTTATTATATGTCTTAACATAAATATTCATAAATATCTGTGGGGTTCAGTTAATTCAGTTAGTGGCGCTGGCTTTGCTGACTGAACAGAGAGCGCATGCGTGGTCAAAGCACTCCGAAAGCAGAGACCATTCACTTTGCTTGCCAACACAGAAATATGTTGGATTTTGAGCGCATGCGCAAAGGTATCCTTACCTAATTGGTCACACAACTGTTTCTTGAGCTCTGATTAGTGGGAGAAACTGTTTCATAATGAAAAAAAAACTCTCGGCACGCCAGAAGGCGGAGGTAGATTTCACCGTACAAACGTGGGGATAGGCGAAAATATTCAGAATATGCAGGTTTTCGAAGAAGGATCAAACCTCATTTATTGCGAGAAAGTATTTTATAATTGGAGATTAATTAACTTTGTTTTTCGTCATTATATGCATATTTTTAAGATTTTATTGTCTTATGATGACGGTAACCTTCTTGTCATTTGGACTCCATTTTTAGCCTATTTTCAATTTTGAAAAAATAGGCTTATGAGATCACCTTTTGTCCGTGTGTGTGTGTGTGTGTGAGAGAGAGGTGTGTGTGTGTGTGTCCCCTAATAAAATCTAAACGGCTGGAGCGATTTCAATGAAACTCAGTAAGTTCATAGCACTATTCCCGGCGACCTCGACCGTGCCCTTCAAATTTTGTTACGTCTCACCAATCCAACATGGCGGCTGTGTGAAATATTTCACTAGCATTCAATATCTCCGAAACTATTACCGATATCGCCCTGAAATTGTGTACGTGATAAAGGGCACTACTGAAAGTTCACCTATGAGACTTTCAAAAACCTGGTGACTAAAAAACCAACATGCCGGTCAAGCGAAGTTGAGACATTTAAATAGACTTTTCTCGCGATTTAACTATCCAAATGTAATGAAACATGGTACAGCAAATGTTTATACGCATTGTAATGCATTGGAGTATAATTTAGTTCAATTGTTTACATAACCTCAAAATGGCGGCTGTGCGAAATATTTCACTGACATTCTATATCTCCGAAACTATTACAGATATCACCCTGCAATTTTGTACGGTGATAAAGGGTACTGATACAAGTTTACCTATGTATATTTCATAAACCTGTAAAGTACAAAACGAACATGGCGACCAAGCGAATTTGAAATATTTTAATAGACTTTTCTCGTGATTTAACTCTCTGAACGCAGTGAAATGTGGTACAGTAAATGATTTTGCAGATTGTAATGCACTGTCATCTAATTTAATTCAATTGTTTACATAACCTCAAGATGGTGGCTGTGTGAAATTTTAAAATTAAGTTTTATTTCTTGTGTCGTAATCATTTGATCGAAGTGAAAGTTTGAATAATGAACCTAGGCAATAATTGTCCTTGAATGGTACATAACTCTATGGCCTATACTGTACCCAATTGGTCACGGCAGTCTGGCATCGAACTCAGGTCTCATCAGAAAAGACCAGGCACATGGTTATGCCTAGAGTCGAACCATTGATCTCTGCGGGGGAGCAATTATTGGGAACCCAAAGAGCAATGAGAGGTATACTGACATATAAGAATGTAGCGTGATTTCACGATCTATAGGTGAAAATCTTAGCAATTTAAGGGAAGGACTGTAGCCAAATGCAAGGAAATATACATTTTCAGAGCATACGAAAATGAGAGGAGGCCAGTTTGAAGTTTTACAAATGACCCTTAGCAAGTGGGCGGGGAATCCAGGCGCCTACCGAACTACTTACGTCTGGAGCGGAGAGACAGCTCAGAATTAATGACTCGGGTATCCACCGCTTGACAACGGTGCAAGCTATGGCGGGATCGACTGCTCATGGAAATTAATTAATTATAGCCAAGTGGAGCATTGAAATGCATTGAAATATACACCCAGGTGAATATATTCACGGAGAGGTAATTTAGGAATGGTTTTTCACCTAAATTAAGGCCTTTATCTCCAAATGAATGCATCACAACCTAGCCTACGCTCAAGAGCATTGACTTTGTAACCAGTCAACGGGGAAGTACCACGATAGCGTGCCCAAGCGCTGAACTAAGGCAGTTAATTGAAATTAATTGGCCGAAGCGATCGCCGGCACGCGAATGTTTTTGTAACCTCCACACATAAATAAACAAGATGTAGATGTCATTTCGGCTGAAAAGGTATTATTTCAAGAAAGGAGTCGCTCTCATGTGTCCAGTGGACTATTTTGTACGAGAAACCTTTATATATGGGGAGCGAGGCAAGCCAAGCCTGTTCATCACAATTCGTCACCAGTTCTGCTACAGTCTTCACGAGTCGCTCTACAGTTGTTCTACAGTATACACGTAACTAAGACGCTGCTTGTAGCGCGCCAAATGTTAAAGTATCAACGCGTCGCCGTTGGAGAAAAATAGAAGCAAGTTATAAAGCGTCATAAATAATCATGAAGTGCGTCGAAAGTAAATTATTACAGATATTTACCTATTATCTGACGCCAATATAAATTCGCCAGCGAAAAGGAACTTATAATGTTTTTGAACAGTTCTTATACCGGGAGGTATTGTCAGAATTATATATGACAGCATCATCAGAAACACTACAATGATGGGAGCTTGGAAACCATTGCCACCTAATTTGGATAGTGAGCTGAACAAGATTGCAGGGAACGAGGATTGAACGTCCGTAAAACGCTGTTAGATTGTCACGGAGACCAGCGGTTGTCATAATTAGAGCGCATCTCTGAGATCAGGCGTAGGAGAAATCCAATTTAAGGATCAACATGTGAAGTAGTGGATAAATGTATATAAATTGTGAAATAGTGAATTTAAGTGTTCATGTGTATAGTGATTAATATGCAGTGTATTGCAATGATAAAAGCCACTGATAAAAATATGTGTATCATGTGGGAAGTGTATGAATCTAAGTGTTGTGTCAAGGATAACATGATGGCTTAATTCAAGCGTCATGGTAGCGCTAAAGCTGAGGCGCTGGCACTATCCAGCAAAGAGGAAAAAGTGAGTACCCATTTTTTATAATGTAATTATAAATAAGTAGTTCACCATGTAACGATTTATCACTTTGAGTAAGATGTAATAGTCACTTACTGAACGAGTTTTCACCACTCGTCTTGATTAAAATATGGCTTGGAAGGTGATTTGTTTGAGGCCATTCAGGCAAAAATAGTGATGGATGTAACGGTAACGTTAAATGATAATAATAATAATATTATGGGTCGGCAAAAGTAAAGTAATAGGCATTTTTTGGCCTAAATAATGTTCAAATAGTGTCATGTCTAATGTAAAGATACTGTATTTGGTAAACAGTAAGAGTATAACGTGAAATATAGAGAAATACGAGAGCTTTTTCAGTGTCAGTGAAATATGAATGAATATTTGATATGGTCAATCCTTAGGATTATGTTTGAGGACCATTAAAGTAAAGTAAGCCAGTAAATTTTATTACATTTGTGTTAGGAGCTATGTAAAGCTTTGGCTTAAGTGGTATGATAAAGAGAACGCGGGTGCCTTAATAATGGAGTCATATATGTGAAGTATTGTTTGAGCCGCTTGTAAGCGTGCAGAATTAACGTAGAATCCAGTGATTTACGTAATAAATATAGCGGGGACAAACTAGTATAGCTTGCACGTTAGGTGAGAAGTTGGCTAAATCTACGAGTAGTATCGCCCTTGAGCATAATGTATTATTTCGCAGCGAATTGGACAGAGCCTGTCTGTATCCAACGCTTGCTTGAATTATGCCACTATTGACGTCCGTCGAGACGCTGTGAGCATGTGTGTATTAATGACTTACCCTGTGAGGTAAAGATCATATTCGTCGTTTAGGAACGCAGATTTCCTTATATTTTATTGACAGCTGCTGGTGAAAGTCGTGGATTTTCACTATGATGCGCGTCTAAAAGCCACTAGTAGTCACCATAGAACGGCAAGACTATCACTAGAATTCCACCCCAGCCATGAATGTTAATTAAGGAGCCAGTTGAGCCCAAGACACTATAAGGGTAGGTGTTAAATATTTAAATGACTCAATTATTTAGGAGCCACACTCAGTGTTACTCCACTACTGCATTTTGTAAACAAACCTGACCTTGATCTTGACTGTCGAGAGAGAGGGGGAAGGGTAGACCACTTCTGCAGCGGCCATCTTGGATAGCCAGCTGGAACGAATTTTATTGCCTGCTAGAGGGGAGGAAGGTCGTCCGACCGGTCCCTTGTAAATTAGAGTCACACTAGGAGACTGAGGAATCTCGATATTTAAATATGCAATTAAGATATGATTATTTTGATGATGCCAAGTGAATTGAACGGTGGGTTGCAACTCACATACGTTGTTGAATCATAGAAATCAGATAATATTTGGCTCAATTATTCTCTGAGGAGAAAAGCTGAACCAAAATAATGTAGGCATCTTCTTTTAGAGTGCATTTTGCCATTCCTGCTAATTTATGCAGACGGGTATGTGTTTTCCCAGAACATGACACGTTTGTAACGTTGATAAGCCCGACAAGACCCAGAAAATCGTTATATGGTGAAACTATAAAATTAAGTACCACTTTTCTTAAAGCGTTCATCTGGACGGAAGGAGGGAAGATGATTCACGCAACACAACGAATATCTGTTAATGATTGCAGAAAATAATGAATTCATATTAATCAAGGTAAATGCCATAAGAAATGGAATAATGTTTTATTAGTATCATTTTATGTGATATGTGATTTTTGTGTTATGATACTCCCATTCACTAAAATTGTGTCAGTTGATGAACACTATGGAAACCCATGGAAGTCTGAAAATATCATTGACAGGATGCTAGAATTAGATTTGAGTGCAGTGTAGCACTATTTTACGAAGAAAGCTCACAGAACAACCCTATTTTATTTGTGGGAATTAAATGTAATTTGTCCTTTGTTTTGTATTTGTTGTATAGCCATGATTTTAGACCAGTAAATGTGTTAATTTTAGGAATATGTTGTGTATTTCCTGTAGAGTAGTTACCTGGTAGACTCAAATCCTGAGCATGTGGTCGTATGGTGGGCAGGAACGTCCCATACCTCGAAAGACCGTGAGTTAGTTGGGATACGAACACATGGTCCACATGATGACAATCGGGTACAATACATATAACAATCCTAAATGGCGAGCTTCCGAAATATTTAGATGGTTCTCAATATCTATGAATCTTTTACAGCAACCAAACTGAATTTTTTACGTTCATAGAGACTATGAACATATGTTCACCTATAGGACTTTCAGTAACCTGGGGAGCACAAATACAACATGGCGGCGACGCGAAATATATATATTTAAATGGACGTTTCTCGCGAATTAACTCTCCGAGTGCTGTGAAACGTTGCACGTTAAATGCTTATACAAATGTTGATCCACTGGCATCTAATTTATTTCAATTGTTTGCATAATCACAAGATGGCTGCTGTGCGTAATTTTAAAATCTCGTTTTTACGTCTTGTGTTATAATCATGCGATTGAAGTTTGAATACCACACGTACACAATAATCTTAATGTAATAGTACAAAAATCAAAATCCAACCTGTCGACCATCTGAAATATTTAGACGGTTCACAATATCTACGAATCTGTTAGAGCAATTGAACTGAAAATTGTATGTTGATAGTGGCAATTAACATGAGCAGGATATATGAAAATAGGCTGTATAGTTCTTCACGGAACTACTTGTTATACTTGTGGTCACACTGTCCTTATGCAGTGTTTCGACACTGATGAGTAACTATGTAACGGTCTGTTACTTCTTCACGCAAAATTATATCTCCCGCAGATATTTTGGTTGGTTCCTCAGTTTAGGGGCTGCGACAACGCGGTCATATAACCCCGTGTACTTTGGGTGTGTGTAGAATCTGTCTGATAAACGGTGTGAATTGTGATGGCTGTATTAGTCAGTAATTCAGGTAAGGACTGCAGACGGTCAATTTCAAGCAGTAGTTCCTAATGTTGCTACCAGATACTACCGTCAACGACACCTAGCTGTGAATTTGGCTACTAGATGCCACCGCAACCAGCAACTCGCAACGAACGTTGGAACTTCCCCTCCAAAGGAAAGCATACTGAGGGATTTTTAGCGCTCTTAGAAAATCCGACGACTTTGGCCGGCTTTGAACCCGCGACCTTGGGCATTGAAGTTCAGCATGCTACCAGTTACGTCACCGAAGCCGCTTCACACTTAGTCAGATGGAAATCTGAATCTGATCACGTGCAAGTGCGTTGTCATGGCAACGTCTGATGGCTCATCCCTCATCAATTTAGTAGTGTTGCCATGGCAACCACTGATAGCTCTTGGTATTTTCTTATAATTCCGAAATCATTTTTCTCATCCATTGGCGTAATGGTGGGTCATATCAAAAATTCTTTCAGACAAAAGTTTTAGGTAATTATTAGGGGAATATTGTCCATTTCGTACGGTTTTGATATTGTGCCTATTAAGAGAGATATGATTAATGTTTCCCGAAAAACCCACTTTTTCCCACCCCTTTGGTCAATGGTTGGTGCTATAAAAAACTCTTCAAACATAAATGTTTGGGCTTTATCCGACACATAGTATGAACGTTGAACGGATTCGATATTTCACATATTAAGAGAGTTATAGCAATATTTCACTTTTTCGAAAAAAAAGCCCCCCATTTTCACCCCCTTCGACCGATTTAGCCCAGTAACGAACTCGACCGAGATTTTATAGATATATATATTCGGTAAAAAATTCAAAGTGATTGGTGCAAAATTACGGCAGTTATCGTGTCCACAAGAAACTGATATATATATACATAAATTATATATAAACTTTTGAACTGACGGTGGTTTTGGGGTCTGGGGGATGTGAAACGCGAAGATATGTCGAAATTTTCCGGAAGTCGAAACATGGTACACATTGCAATAGTTAGCTTTCTAATGAAATCTTCCTAAAAAGGTGTTATAATGAGCCCTATTATGATACAGTTTTTTGACATATAATGTTTACATTTCGACATCGACGAACATAAATTGAGTAATCGTTCAGTCTTATCTCTAAGTACTGTACCCCTCTGACACATGGGTACAGTACATAGTATCAAACAAAGACCCCGATTTTTGGACGTAACGGGTAATCTCGAGAACCATTGGATGGATTTTGATGTGGTTTTCACCATTTCTCTAAAGGATTTCTGTAGAAAAACATTCATTTATGACCAAAAGAAGCCTGGCGGTAATGATTTCAGTGAATCTAGTCGAAGAAAAGCCTACCGTCCTTGCGCTGAGTAAACCGTTAATATATCCCTACGCTATGAGTGTAAGAATTATCCAGCATGAAAAGTTCTACAAAATAGTCCGGGACAGCATATCTCTATCTTCAATACATCGCCAACTATAGGCACAAGTGCCTTTGCTTTTTCATTTCTTCTAACAATCTTCATTCATTGGAAATTTTAATTACTAGCTTCGGAGTGAATTTTACAAGCTAGCCAGTGAGCCTGTCACCCCAGCTTCGGCCAGCAACAAACTGTCGGGTCGTGTCGAGTTAAGACTTCAGAGAAGAGTGAATGTGTTTGGAGTTTCGCTGTTCACCTCGGCTTCTCTGAATTGCGTCTGGGACCTGCCGTTCGTTCGCCTTTTAAACGTATGCTGGGTTATAATAATATCGTATGGCCTCGGGTGCCGGGTGCAAGCGTTGTAATTTGACACCCAGAGGGTAGCTTGCATGTCGAATTTTGTTGTTCCTTGAATCACTATGAAAGTCAAGAAGGTTAGATATCTAAGCTCCTTGAACGCTATAGCGCTTTCTAGTAGAGAAATAAGGAACTTTGCGTTGGCGGAAACTCCCGAGATTAATTTTGCCATTATGAACACAGCCCACTGAATTCAAATGGGTTCTTTGACATGCCAACATCGTATGACATGCGTATCGTATTTTTGCCGCCTTTGAAAAATCACTTACCACGGCCAGGAGCGAACCTGCAATCTTAGGGTTAGTAGACCGACAAGCTATCCACTCACCCACCGTGGCAAGCTTATGCTGGGTTAACCGTTAAAGATACCGGGCGAAGCCGAGATGTTTATAAACAGTCACTGCAACTTGCATCAAGGACCTGCGTCTTTGCTCGCACCAAAGGACATGATATCTGTCGCACTTTTTATCCCACAAGGTAACAAGTCGCATAACGTTTTAATAATGCATACTCTTCTGTTATTCTGGGCAAAATTTCCCTGGACTAGCGATCAGCCCAGAATAGCCGTGGTGTTAGAATACGGACGGTATGTGGTGGAGCTGGACAGACAGGTTTCCAGCCACGTTTCAGTGGTGGGGAAACAGCGGCAGCAGTTACTCGTCGCTCGTCGTACTGTCGACATCACGTGTTAATGCTTAAAATATGTGCATACAATCGTCTTGAGTTCGGCGCAGTTAAGGGAGAAGTTTCTCCTCTAACACTTCACCATGCATACTGTACCGCGAACTTAAGCCTCGCCACATAACGTCCGTACTTCTACACTGCACGCCCACTATCCAGACTCTGTCGTACAAGCAGGGTTTTCTAAATAATAATAATGCCGTGCAGTTCAAGAAACGGTAAGCACTATTTGTATAACAAGCAGGTAACAGATGCTTATCTGTTCATTAATAATGTCTCGATTCCTTGTTTTATAAGTGTTGCTACCCGTGTGTCACTAATTCCAATATTTTCTCCTTTCTTAACATCGTGTCCTCTCATGTTATTCTCCCCTTATCCTATGTAAATGTACATTTAACATTCCCCAAATTTCAGCTGTAAATAATGTATTCATTGCTCGATTCTCACTAATTGCCATCTGCCAAGTTTGAAACAACCCAGTATACGTTTATACAGCGGGAGTTCAGACGCATCTCAAAGGCGGAGAGGGGCTTCGCTCTGTTCAGAGACTTCCATCATCGAACTGTAAATATTGTGTATTTAAGTGATAAATACATTTATTATTATTGTATGTAAACATGGCCTAGGTATTGTGTTTATCTTTGTTTTATATTCCTCTTCCTTCGTTTCGGCCTGCTGTGGACCACGATACTTCAACCGTTTGCACCCTAGAACTTTAAATCTTCTCCAGTATTCTCGCATTCGTGTTCTGTGAGCCTCCTTTATTTCATCAGTCCACTTCTTGCCGATTTTCAATTTTGGCTTTTCTTGGGAGCTCTTGAGTGCTCAAAGTTAGCTCTTCAGAGATGATTCAAACTTCTGGAAGATCTTTTTCAACTTCGATGAGCCAGAATCCCTTGTTTTTTCTGTTGTTGTTAACAAAGCAGTAAAATACCTTGTTTGTCTGTCTCTGCGAGCTCATGCATGTTATGTGGCCATAAAATTAAATACTCCTTTTCCAAATGGTGTCTGTTATCCTCTCAATGTGTAGGTAGATGTCGTTGTTATGCCGTCTCCTATACTCGACATTTTCTCTGATTCGCCCAAGGATCTTCCTCAGGAGTTTCCTTTCTGTGGCTTCGAACTTTTCAATCAGACCTTTTCTATTCATTGCCAGACATTCTGCTGAATACAGGGCTTCTGGGCGAATGACTGAACAATAATGCTTAAGCATGGCGTAGATGGACACTGATCTTTTGTTGTAGACATCTCTAGTTAGCTGGTAGGCCTATGCCACTACTATCTTGTAGATCCTAGCTATGATTGCTTCTTTCTCAGAATTGTTAGGTACTATCCACTTGCCTGAGTACATAAACGTTTCTACCTGTTTGACTTCGCCCAGTTCAACAATGAGCTATCTGGGAGCTGGCTGAATATTAGTTATAAACTCTGTTTTTTGAAAGGATATGTGGATGCCAGCTCTTGTTGCTTGAGTTCTAAGTAGGTTAATTTGTTTTCAGAGTATCTAGGGAGTCAGAGAATATCCCCAGTTCGTCTAAAAAGCCTAGGCAGTCTATTATTATCAGAACAGTTTTCTTGTGTCCTATTCTAACTCCATTCTCGACCTCTTCTTTGCAATATATTCTTTGTTTTACATTATTATTTTTATTTTTATTTTTATTTATTGTCCTTTGAGTGGCAAAGTTAAGGCTCTCTTACACTTAACCACATATTGTGTTTGTGGATATTAATTTAACATCAAGGAACATTAATACATTTACAATTAATTTACACTACATTAGAGTTTGCAGAAACAATAAAACAAATTTACATTAATATTATTTCAACTATTTCAGAATAATATGCCGCAGCTATTATTGCTTCTTGATCTGACGAAGGACCTCCACATTAACATTTTCAAGAGACAACGGTAGGATATTGATACATATCAAAGGCTCAATCCTATGTTTAATGGAGGAGCCCAGGGCCTAGCATTCACATCCATATAGAAGAACAGAGATGGTTGGTTGATTCCCCAGTTTAGGGGCTGCGACAACGCGGTCATGTAGCCCGTGTATTTTTGGTGAGTGTAGAATCTGTCTGATAGCCCGTGTCAATTGTGATGACTCTATTAGTGTGTGTTATCTGGTTTCAATTCAAGTAAGGACTGCAGTCATTGAACTTTCTCAAGTAGTCCCTAATTTTGCCGCCAAACGCCACCATCAACGACTACTAGTTCAGAACATTGGTTACCGGATGCCATCGCAGTCTGCTCCCGAATAATTTAGCTTCACACAGGTGTAATTAGTGGAGGGTTCTTTAACATGCCATAAATTTATGACATGGGACCGTCAGCTTTACTTCCCCTCCAAAGGAAGGCATACTGAGGGATGTTTAGCGCTCTTAAAAATCCGACGACTTCGGCCGGGTTTGAAGAACAGAGGATACTGTGTGTAGCAACGGACCATGCGGATTCATAGCTGCAAACTAAGAACTGACCGTAGACTGCAAGTATTTTTATTATTATTATTACTATTATTATTATTATTATTATTATTATTATTATTATTGTTATTATTGCCTGATGGCGTAAATCTGCGTAAACCTGAGAGCGTAGAGGGGAAGGTAGGAGAAGGAAGGTAGATGAGGGAGTCACTGTTGTTGTGCTCCTTGGTGGTGCATTTACTTCCAATACAGTTAGAGTTGCAGTAAGATCTGATGTGAATATTTTCCCTAGCAACAGGAGAAATGAACGTTCCTCCCCTCTCAACTGAAAACTGAACTACTAAATAACGTATAATGTCCCAGACCAAGGAGCCTCCGTGGATTAGGCGGCAGCACACTGCCCTCTCACCGCTGGGTCCGTGGTTCAAATTCCGGTCACTCCATGTGAGATCTATACTGGACAAAGCGGAGGAAGACAGGTTTTTCTCCGGGTACTCCGGTTTTCCCTGTCACAAATTTCATTCCAGCAACACTCTCCACTATCATTTCATTTCATCTGTCATTCATTTGATAATTGCCTCAGGGGAGTGCGACAGGCTTCGGCAGCCGACACAGTTCTTATCCTAGCCGCTAGATGGGGGCTTCATTCATTCCATTCCCTGACTGGTCGGTCGAATGGAAGCAGGCTGTGTATTTTAAATTTTCAACCAAGACCACATCAAGTCAAAATTAAATCGATCTGTCAATCGCCCAGTTGACTTATGCGGTGCTGAATACAGGCCTGTTACAAAGGATGAGTGCATCGTCTACATTAGTTGAAATGGAAACATACAAGGCTGCTACGTTGGATCTCCGGTCTAACACTGCATGACCATTTCACCAATATTGAGGTCCACAGGAGGTAAGAGTGGCACCGATTATATAAAAACTGAGGGAGACTCGTCTACAGGGGTATGCGCTTGTGAAGGACGGCATAATTGCTACGAGTGGATTACAGCTGGAGGTAGAAGGAAAATGGTTGAGAGAACGACAGAGGTAGCATTGGTTTGACACTCTTCATTTAGACCTGAAGATCGCTTGTCTCCACCCAGATCAAGCATTCAATCGTGCCAAGTGGCGACAAAGTGCCAGAGTAGCGGACCCCGTCCTTGCACGGGACAAATGCTGAGGAAGAAGAAGAAGAAGAAGGAGAAGAAGAAGAACAAGAAGAAGGAACAGAGAAGACTTTTTATCACATTCCGCATGTATAATCTAATGTATGTTCCCGCGTTTAATACACCCTCCTCAGTAGAATTCTACCACTCGCGAAGAAATTACAGACACAATTTTGTATACAGTACAACAGATCTTAAAACTTGCGTAAATTCCAATGAATGTGTAAACATCCTGAGTCATATGTATTGTGATTTTGGTCCGTGAACTCTTTTATATATTGCATTTAAGAATTGCTAGTATTAAGGGCTGTACGTTATTTTGAAATGCGTAGTCCATGCTTAGGATATTATTTCAACATAAGCTATGAATGATTTTTTAAATTAAATACGAGTCTGTAACATTTATTTAATAATTACAATGAGAAAATGCTTCTATTCCAATCTATTACAGTATACATACTCCAAGTTCATCAAGCTTCTGAACCAGAAGGAGTTATAAGGTGCTTTTTGTGCCAAAATCTTCCAAATCGTCTTAATAGTACTGGAAAAATCTTGCATTTCTTGAAAACTCAACGGAAATATATTTATTAGTATAAAAAGAGTGTTTAAACAAATAAGCAAGACGATAGCCCCTGACTGAACTGTGTCGCGTCCAGCCCGCATAACATTAGAACCGGGCGGGTAGTCTGTACACATGGGGCGCACACAACCCAATGTGCATTGAAAATAATATTCAAACTGAATTACCCGGAGCCGTGACAAATTGCACTCTGATTTCATATATCGACAATTGGTTTAAAACATGCGTTTAAACAAATAAACATATTTTTAGAAGCCCGCATAGGAGTAAAGCACGTCGGGTGGTTACTGAACATGCGAGATTTCTCTCATAGGTTATCTATTAATTTGTCTTACCCAGAGCCAAATTTACCTACATCTACTGGTGATATTTGAGGACTTTCATTGGTTCACTGTGGGCAAACGAATTTAGCCATTTCTTGCAGGCAGTTTAGTTTTATGATGGAAATGAATGTTAACATGTGAATAGTTTTACCCACGTACCGTTATAAGAAAAATGAACAGTATCAAATTAAATGCAATTTGGGACACGTGATATACCACATCATTCCAGCACATGTGGCAAGCTTGATTCGAATAAATCCACATGTAACTGTGTAGTCTGAACAGTCATTAACACGGTTTTGTTAAAGGTATGCTTTTTCCTACTAAAATAATTCTCTCGGTTTCGCTGTTTTTTGCCACATCCAAGTATTCCACAGGTCTGTATGACTCCGTCGAGCGGAACGTAAGGCGTCGGAGGAGAGGCGCTGTATCGGGACAGATCCCATTATCTCAAACCGCCTGTGACATCCCTGCAACCTGTTGCTAACCACTTCCCTCGCTTTAACTTCCACCAGAAATCTCAGAGATGATTCACCCTTTGGAATAGCCTTATTATATGATATCGACATTTTAAGCATAAAAAGTTAAGTACCATAAGCTAGATGTAGACGCCATCTGCTCCTAATCGTATAATCGAGAAGAGAGTGTTTTCGACAGAAGGATGGTTTCGTCTGATAGAAGCCGCTAAACCCCAAGGCGTAGCTTTACGTGTTAAATTGCACACAACAAGAGTGAAGCGAGCTGCAGTCCAGAGATCAGAAGTCGAATCCCAGCACTGACACGGCTATTCTGTGTTTCACCGTGGCCCACATTTTAACTGAGTGTGTGGATCATGCTGATCTACGAAGAACCTTGGTTTGCAGATGACACACTTATAGTATATAATTTTCAAAAGAAAAATATGTATTGTCCGTTGAGCCATTATATATTTAACCAATTGAAGAGCCCAATTACACACCGGGGCGAAACACTGTCATTTTGTTGAGTTATGCCGGAACATTTAGCACAATTTGTGTTTAAACACTTATATTAGCCAATAGCGTGGTGGCTGCTGATCTCGTCATCCACTTTATAAGTGAGAGCGGGTTAGGACCAGCACTCTAAAATTTCAAGTGATCATTGACTCAAAGACTTCTTATTTTTTGAATTCTGATTTCTTTCCCGTGAATTTTGATTATTGTAATAATTATTCGTTTTTTGTTTTATTATTTTTAGAACATTTCTTATTTAGGCTTCTACCTCTAAATTTTATTTTATTTTAAATTAGTATGATTTAATCTGTGTTATTATCTTCTGCATTAAAAATTCTCCTGCCTATGAAAAGGATCGCCATTTTGGATTGTTCCGTATGTAGCCATACAGTTATGTACCATTAGATTAATATTATTGCGTAGGTTCATTATTAAAACGTTCATTTCGATCACATGATTAGAACACAGGAAATAAAAAGCATTAATTGAAAATTTCGCGCAGCCGCCATCTTGAGGTTATGAAAACAATTGAATTAAATTAGATGTCAGTGCATTAAACTGTTTGTATACATTTACTGTAGGCCTACCAAGTTTTACTGCTCTCGGAATGTTGAATTGCGTGAAAAATCCATTAAAATGCTTCAAATTCGCTTTGCCACTATGTTCGTTTTGTACCTAACAGGTTTTTTGAAAGTCGTCTAGGTAAACTTGTAGTAGTACTCTTTATTACTGCACAAAATATCAGGGTGATATCTTTTACCGTTGCGGAGATATAGAATGGCAGTGAAATAATTAGAGTGGCCACCATGTTGAAGCGGTGAAACATATCAACATTCGAAATGTACAGTCGAGGTTGGACGAGGTAGTAGTATGTACTTACCGAATTTCATTAAAATCGCTTCGGCCGTTTAGATTTTATTACGGGGGCACACGCACACACATACGCACACGCACAAACACAGACAAAAGGTGATCTCATAAGCCTATTTTCAGCCTACTTTCGTTTTTTGCAAAAAAAATAAAAATGAAATTAGACTTATGAGATTACTACAGGGCCAAAAATTGTGTGTCTGTCTGTGTATGTCTGTGCGTGTGTGAGTGTGTGTACTCTGAATGTCTGCCCCCCCCCCCCCCTATCAATTCGAACACGCTGAAACCAAATTGAACGAAATTGGGTACAGAGGTATCAATAGCAAAAAGCACCTCAGTGTTATGTTTTATATCGCCGCCATCTTGACGAAAACGTAATGGCGGCCGCCCAAATGTTAAAAGCATCAATCTAATTAAGACCAACCTAATCATCTGATCTCCACCAAATTTTGCAACGTTATACTTTTATGTATGAAGAATCTTTTGACCATACTAAAAGGTCATCAGCCCGAAAATTTGCTGATGGCGGCCATGTATGTGTGTAAATCGATTACCCTATCAATTCAAACACGGTGAAACCGAATTGAATGAAATTAGGTACAGAGGTTGCACTAGGAAAGGTCACCTCAGTGTCATGTTTTATATCACCGCCATCTTGACGGAAAAATAATGGCGGCCACCCAAATGTTATAAGCTTAAATCAAATTACGACCATCCTAATCATTTGATCTCTGCCAAATTTTGCAACAACATACCTTTTTGTGGGAAGCATCGTTTGACTGAACAACTAGGTCATCAGCCCAATTGTTTGCAGATAGCTGCCATGTATGCGTGCAGATCGATTCCCCATATCAATTTAAACACGGTGAAAGCAAATTGAATGAAATTTTGTACAGAGGTAGCTTTAGCAAAGGGCACCTCATATTCATGTTTAATATCCGTAGAACACGTTGTATTTCAACAAGCAACTACAACCAACACTCAATTATACTCCTTGAAAAGGACAAAGAGTCATAACAATACCCATGCATTTAGGAGAAAGTAGGCTATATTTTCTTTACTGAACATCTTGTTTCATAAATGAATATAGGCTAAAAATAGCCCAGAGCTTATCTGAAGCAACAACAGTAAGTTCACGCCTCGATATTCGCTGTCCTGACGACGTGACTTCCTTGCCGAGCCAAGTTGCAGTAAGAGAAATTGTGTGGACGGTCATAGGAAATAATGTGGGTTACAGCATGAGGTGGGAAGTCAGAATAATTAGTCCACTACGACGGAGAATTATGACCGTCATAAATCACTGGAGGCTTGTGTAAATTTAGAAGCATCTTGAATCTAATACAGTTCTTGGCACTTCATATGTTTCCAGTGTGTTCGTTACTTATTGCTATGTATTTATCGCCATGGAAGTTAATTTTAATGATGAAACGCCGTGCTTTGAAGAACAGAAAAGTGAAGATATTAGGAATGATTTACTGTGTTTTCTTACAGTTAGTACCTCCGGTGTTGGCGAACTTGCCTTGATAGCCATCACTACCGTGCACTGAAATAATCGGACGCAATGCGGGAGAGTATGATTATTACAGCTGGTAATAAGCGACGTTCGATTAATCGATTAATAATCATTTAATCGAATAATTTGAAATGAGTCGGAAACGATTAATCAATGAATCGACTGACCGTACATTCCAAATTCGACTAACCTAATAATTATTATTGTTTGTTGTTTGAGTCTTCAGTCTTTTGACTGGTTTGATGCAGCGTTCCATGCCTCCCTGTCCTGAGCTAATCGTTTCATCTCTACATAGCTACCACACCCTACATCCGATGCAATCTGTTTAACTTATTCTAACCTTGGTCTACCCCTACAATTCTTGTCCTCGACCCTTCCTTCCATAACTAAGCTTGCTATTCCTGGGTGTCTTAGTATGTGTCCTACTAACCTATCTCTTCTCTTCATTAGCAGTCACCAGAAACATCTCTCCTCTCCCACTCGTCTTAATACCTCTTCGTTTGTAACCCTATCTACCCATCTGATCTTCATCATTCTCCTGTAACACCACATTTCAAATGCTTCAATTCTCCTCTTTTCTGCTGCACCAATAGTCCAAGTTTCACTTCCATAGAGCGCCACGCTCCAGACAAAGGCTTTCAAAAATGACTTCCTAATACCTAAATCTATATTCGATGTCAACAGATTCCTTTTTTGAAGAAATGCTTTCCTTGCCTGAGCCAACCTACTTTTTATATCCTCTTTGCTTCGTCCATCACTGGTTATTCTGCTTCCTAAGTAACAGAAGTCTCCTACTTCCTTCAGCTTGTCACCTGCCAATTTGATGTCCATAGAGGTTTCTGATTTATTTCGGCTGCATTCGAGTATTTTTGTTTTACATTTATTAATTTTCATCATGTATTCTTTCCGTAAGACGGAGTCCATACCATTCATTATTAGAATATTATTAGGATGTCTCATAAGTAATGTCGTTTTTTTAAGTTTGGTGTTTTATAAGATGCTAGAGGACCCGTGCGAGAAATCTCGCATGTTCATAAGCCACACTTTCCCCAATAGGCCTAGGTTTATAATAAGAGACTTAAGGAAGAGAGGTTGTTATGTTTTTATTTGAACCAAATGATTATAGGACACTATTTACGTTTCAGGCGTCCCTAGGCCAAAATGCGAACTGAACAGCAATGATGTCGCGTATTTTCCTACAGCAATAGTATTTGCTAACCGCACACTCCTTACAAAAATTTATATTTATGAAATTAGAATCCAATTCGTCACTGCTAATGCCATTTGTGTGCTTAGTCCATTGATTGACAGCTTAGTTGCAACACTCACCGGTTATTCGATATTTATGAAATTATAGCCTATGATTTGAGTACTAATTCCTTTAAAATACTGTTTTTGAAATCCATGAGAAATGATAAAGGAAAGACCTAAGAATGTTAAAATGACATGAAACAGGCGTCACAGCGGCCAAAATGTGAAGTGGAAAGCAATTGTGGAGCGTATCGTCCTGCAGCAACAGTGTCTGCAAATCGCACACTTCGTACAGTTTTTTTTAGTCTTTCTTTTTAAGAAATTATAGATATTTATGAAATTAGAGTGCAATGCGTCACTGGTAGTGTATATTCTCTTTCATTTGAATGCTCATTTGTCACGATCGGTCGCTTGTGAGCGCCGTAGGAGGGATCTATACTACTGAAATAATGTATACTAGCGGCCCCGTGCGAGAAATCTCGCATGTTCATAAGTCATACTTTCCCCAACAGGTTTGTAATGAGTGACTTAAGGAGAAAGGTTGTTATGTTGTTATTTCAACCAAATGATTATAGAACAACATATTCATTTCAGTTAGAATTCCAAGCTGTACGTTCTCTAACTTAAGAAGGCAATTACTGAAAATTCTATCATCATAACACTCACCAGTTATTCGATATTTATGAAAGCATCTTGGTCAAGATTTCCTGCTTTATATTGTTGGCTGAGAAGCCTCCTTCTCCCTTAACAAGACAGCCCTCGTTGGAAAACTTCACGCCCCACTTACAGTGAGGCTTCCTTGTTCCTTAGTGCAACGATCAGCGCTAAACTATTTTGCATGTTACCTACAGGGGTGCTTTCCTTGTCCTGTGTGTAGCGCTCAACGCTAAACTCCTTTGCACGTTACCTACAGGGGTGCTTTCGCTTTCCCGAGTGGAGCGTCAGCATGAGAGCGTGCTGTGGCTGGTATATAACTGTGAGCATTGTATACTGCTTCCTTGATCTGATTTTCCATGTTTTCCTGAAGTTGGGTTTTTATGTATTGTGTTAGGTATTCGACCTTTTCGGCAAGGGCGGCTATTACCACCCTTCAGGTTTAATTGATGTCCAGTGCCTCAAGTTTACACATTTCACACAGCCATATCAGTTTCCTGTTCTTTCTTTCAAGGTCATTGACTTCCTGACCAATGAGGCCAGTACAGTTCTCGTGGGTCTATTCTCTGCACCTATCGCATTCGATTGTGCTGTCCTGATTAGTGCATTGCCTCTGACATATCGGGCAGAATCCCTTTTTGTTGCTTCTGGGTGCACTCCGGGCAGAAAGCATCTTGGTCAAAATTTCCTGCTTTATCTTGTCAGCTGAGGAGCCTCTTTCTCCCTTATCAGGGCAGCCCTCGTTGTAAAACTTCTTCACGCCCCGCTTACAGTGAGGCTTCCTTGTTCCTAAGTCCAACGATCAGCGTGGCTGGTTTCTTTCTTTGATATTTAGGAAATTAGAATGCAATTCGTGCTGAGTCCATTGATTGTCAGTTTAGCCGCAACACTCGCCGGTTATTCGATACATTAACTTTCAGTCAGAATTCCAAGTAGTACGTTCCCTAACTTAAGAAGGCAATCACTGAAAATTGGATCATCATAACACTCATCGGTTATTCGATATTTATGAAATTATACGTGTTGAGTACCCAATCCATTGATTTAGTCATTCTGAAACCCATGGGAAATGATAGAAGAAAAACCTGTAAAGGAATTAATGTTTAATAGTTCTAAGGTTTTAGATGCCGTAACACACGCCGGTTATACGATTTAGAGTACTCAATCCATTGATTTACTGTTTCTGAAAACCATGCGAAATGATCGATATTTATGAAATTAGAATGCAGAAGAGAAACCTGTAAAATAAATTAACGTTTAATAGTTTTAAGGGTTTAGACGACAACCCTTAATTGTGGCATGTTAGAGCATCAGTATCTGCAAATCGCACACTTCTTACAAAAAATATATTTATAAAACTATGCAATTCGTCACCGTTAATTTATAAAATTATACGATTTGAGTACACATTCCTTTGATTTACTGTCGCTGAAATACATGCAGAATGATAAAGGAAATATCTCAAAAAGTTAAAATGACACTAAACAGGCGTCACAGCGGCTAAAATGTGAAGTGGACAGTCATTATGGAGCGTATTTTCCTACAGCAACAGTAACTGAAAATCGCACACTTCGTATAAATTATAGTCATTTATGAAATTAGAAAATCTCGCTTCTTCATAAACCACACATTTCCCAATAGGTTTATAATGAGAAAATTAAGGAGAAAGGTTTTCATTTCATCCAAATGATTATAGAACACTGTTTACATTTCAGTTAGAATTCCAAGTTGTACTTTCTCTAACTTAAAGGCATTCACTGAAAGTTGGATCATCATAACATTCACCAGTTATTCGATATTTATGAAAGCATCGTGGTCAAGATTTCCTGCTTTAACTTCTTGGCTGAGGAGCGTCCTTCTCCCTTATAAGGACAGCCCTCGTTGGAAAACTTCTTCACGCCCCGCTTACAGTGAGGTTCCCTTCTTCCTAAGTGCAACGATCAGCGCTAAATTCCTTTACACGTTGCCTACAGGGGTGCTTTCCTTGTTCTGTGTGAAACGCTCAACGCTAAACTCCTTTGCACGTTACCTACAGGGGTACTTTCGCTTTCCCGAGTGGAGCGTCAGCATGAGAGCGTGCTGTGCCTGGTTTCTTTCTTTGATATTTATGAAATTAAAATGCAATTCTTCACTGTTGATTCCATTTCTGTGCTGAGTCCATTGATTAATAGCTTAGCCGTAACACTCACCGGTTATTCGATACATTTCAGTCAGAATTGCAAGCTGTACGTTCCCTAACTTGAGAAGGCAATCACTGAAAATTGGATCATCATAATACTCATCGGTTATTCGATATTTATGAAATTATACGTGTTGAGTACCCAATCCATTGATTTAGTAATTCTGAAAACCATGGGAACTGATAGAAGATAACCCTGTAAAAGAAATAATGTTTAATAGTTCTAAGGTTTTAGACGCCGTAACACACGCCGGTTATACAATTTAGAGTACTCAATCCATTGATTTACTGTTTCTGAAAACCATGCGAAATGATCGATATTTATGAAATTAGAATGCAGAAGAAAAACCGGTAAAATAATTAACGTTTAATAGTTTAAGGCTTTAGACGACAACTCATAATTGCAGCATGTTAGAGCATCAGAATTTGTAAATCGCACACTTCTTACAAAAAAAAATATTTATGAAAATAGAATGCAATTCTTCACTGCTAATTTATGAGGCATATATGATGATGATGATGATGATGACGATAGTTTGAAGGTTGTAGACGACAACTCTAGCATGATACAGCAACAGTATTTGCAAAAAGCACACTTCTTACAAAAATCGATATTTATGGAATTAGAACGCAGAAGAAAAACCTGTACCCAATCCATTGATTTACTGATTCTGAAAATCAGATAGAAGAAAAACTGTTAGAGAATTAACGTTCAATGTTTTAAGGTTTTAGACGACAACTCAAAATTGCAACATGTTAGAGCAACATTATTTGCAAAAAGCACAATCCTTACAAAAATCTATATTTATGGAAAAAGAATGCAGAAGAAAATCCTGTATCGCGGCATATTAACAAACCTGGAATATAATAAATCCATTGTTGAGATGGATGGGCTTAAATCATGTTTGTGCCGAGTCCATTGATTGAAAGCTTAGCAGTAACACTCGCCGGTTATACGATTTGAGTACCCAATTCATTGATTTAGCCTACTGATTCTGAAAACGTACACATTCCTTTGATTTACTGTTTCTGAAATTGATGCAAAATGATAAAGGAAAGACCTCAGAATGTTAAAATGAAATAAAAAAAGGCGTCACAGCGGCCAAAATGTGAAGTGAACACCAATTATGGAGCGTAACTTCCTGCAGCTACAGTAACTGCAAATCGCACACTTCGTACAGTTTTTTAAAAGTAATTTTTTAAGGAAATTATAGATATTTATGAAATTAGAGTGCAATGAGTCACTGGTAATGTATATTCTCTTTCATTTGAATGCTCATTTTTCACGATCGGTCTCTTGTGAACGCCGCAGGATGGGATGCATGCTACTGAAATATATATATATGATGACTAGCAGGTACCCGCGGCTTCGCTCGCGATGAAGACAAAGGGGACGATGCATTAACGCTGATAATTGGTCTATTTTATTACAGCAATCTCGGCTACTGGAGGGTCCATTTCAATTCTGAAAATTCTGATACATTGATATGAGCAGCAAAGTGGGAATTTCATAGAGTTGAGAAAGTCTGCAGGGTACGATGTTACCTTATGTTAACATTTTTGAAAATTACGTTTCTGGTTTTGCCATCTTCTGCTGAGACATAACGATTTTGTTGTCCGGATACTCGTGAGCATGCCATATACAGTTGCCCATGGGAGAAACTGGTTTTGTCTAAATGTAGCCTACACCTGCTGAGTGTCATTTCGCTTTGTTAATAATAATTGCGAATACTGTTTGAAGAGGGAACTGCACTCATGCACACTGGAATGGCAAATCGGAATAATCGGAATAGCCCATGGGGAATTAAAAGTATTTTTCCTTAAGCTTTTCAGGGTGTACCTTTCCCTCAATTATTGAAGATTTGAACGTCAACATGCCGCTATTAATAGACCAATAGCTAAAATATCTCTCACCTTGGCCGCTGATGTATATTGTGCAGCTTCTTCCAGTGTTTCATCCCAGTGATTGTAATTCTCCAACAACCCTTTTGGCTCACATGCCTCCCTAAATAATTCCTAATTATTGTGTTTTAGAGATCTTTGAAATACGTTGCCCTCGCACATGGTGTATTGTCATCGTGCCAGGAGATGGCAGTTCAACACGCTGTGACAGGGTGCCTGGGGTGGGGGTGGTCTTGCAGTACTCATGCGCAGCCCTCCTATTCCCAACCTAAATATATCAGCTTCCCGCATGCCAATGGTTGTTATTGCAGCAGGCGACACGCACCCAGTGAAAGAACGAATGTGCTGAGTGAGTGAATCAAGTACTGACCAACTTTATGTTTTTGGAATGCACGATTTGCAGTGAGCGGGAAGACATCAGCAGTTCAAACCCAACTGCCATCTCCTGGCGCGATATCAATAGATGCATTGTCAAAGGAAAACATTCCATGTTACGGACATGGACCGTATAACATGTACCGAAAGCTTCTGTAGATTTAACACCAGGCCTATTCTGAACAGCAGTTCCTTGAATTCAGATTTGCCAACTTTTTATTGTAACTTTCCATGTGAAATATCTCTGTACCTCAACATTCAGAAAAGTACTTTCTAAATCACGTCTTGTGTAAATGTTGGAAAAGGTAGTGTAGAAATTATTATCAGTAAAATAGACTGGCCACACTTCTGTAAATGCATATTGAGGTATGTGACAGCGGTATGCCTTTAGTGTTAAGGAAACCGCAATAGCCGCCACATAGCTTCGTTGCTACTGACATAACGACCGGACTGATATGTTTGTACTTAACTATACGGGATTTGTGTGCCCTGACATTGAGGTATGTGACAGCGGTATATGACTTTTGAAAACCTGGTAACTACAAAACCAACATGGCGGCCAAGCGAATTTGCGACTTTTAAATAGACGTTTCTCGCGATTTGACCAACCAAACGCAATGAAACTTGGTACACTATATGTTTATGTACATTGTAATGCACCGACATCTAACTTCGTTCAATTGTTTACATAATCACAAGATGGCGGATGTGCGAAATATTTCACCGACATTCTATATCTCTGAAACTATTAGCGGTAAAACCCTGAAATTTTGTACGTAGATAAAGGGCACTACTGGAAGTCCATCTATAAGACTTTCAAAAACCGGTTAACTACAAAACGAACATAGCGGCCAAGCGAATTTGAAAATTTTAAATAGACCTTTCTCGCGATTTAATGTTCCAAGCGCAATGAAACCTGGCACAGGAAATATTTATACACATTGTAATCCACTGGTATCTAATTGAGTTCAATTGTTTACATAACCTCAAGATGGCGGCAGTGCGAATTTTAAAATTAAGATTTTATTTATTGTGATGTAGTCATGAGATCGAAGTGAAAGTTTGAATAATGAACCTACGCAATAATTTTCCTTTAATGGTGCATGACTCTATGGCCTATACATTTAAAAATCCAACATGGCGATCATCCGAAATATTTAGACGATACTGAATATCTACGAATCTATTTTAGCAATCAAACTGCATTTTTTAACGTTCATAGGGGCTATGAAATTAAGTTCACCTATAGGACTTTAAATAACCTGGTGATCACAAATCCAACATGGCGGTGACGCGAATTATAAATATTCACATGGACGTTTCTCGCAATTTAACCGTCCGCGTGCAGTGAAACTTGGTACAGTAAATCCTTATACGAATGTTAATCCACTGGCATCTAATTTATTTCAATTGTTTCCATAACCTCAAGATGGCAGCTGTGAAAAATTTTAAAATCTCCTTGTTTTTTCTTGTGTCCTAATTATGCGATTGAAGTTTGAATACTACACGTTCACAATAATCTGCATGTAACAGTACATAACTCTAAGACCTACATATATAAAATCCAACATGGCGACCATCCGAAATATTTAGTCGGTTCTCAATATCTACGAATCTATTACAGCAATCAAACTGAAATTGTGTATGTTGATAGTGGCAATTAACATAAGTAGGATATATGAAAATAGGCTGTATAGTTCTTCACGGAACTACTTGTTTTTAAACTATGATATAGATATATCTTGAAAAAGGGATGGCCGTTTAGATTTCTAATGTTCTTATCGTGTTTTACTAATAATGTTATTGGATTTACGTTCCTTTTAACTACTCTGGCTTTTAGAAACGCCGGGGTGCTAGAAGTTTGCCCCGAAAGGGATCTTTAACGTGACAGTAAATCTACTGACATGGTTCCCTTGCATTTGCGCACCCCCAAATGCCAGCTGATTGTGCCAGGATACGAACCTGCAACCTTGGGCCCAGCAAGCTAGAACGTTACCGCTGAGCCTCGCAGCTAGTCTATCGAGTTTTAGATAATAAGTGGCTTGGCATTGCTTATTACAGGGATAGATGGACAATTGGATGTCATGTCCTGAGCTACTGTTGCCATGGGTACCGACTTGCGATCAATTCATCCGTTTATCACAGTAGTGGCTACGCGGGCTAAAGCGCTGCGTTAGGTCAAGGGGCCAAGCTCTCTGCTGACTCGGTAGACGCGTGGGTTCTAGCCCCACCGTCCGCTGTCCTTGAAATGGTTTTCCGTGGTTTCCCATTTTCAATACCAGGCAAATGCTGGGACAGTACCTTTTGACAGGCCACGGCCGCTTCCTTCCACATCCTTGCCCAGTTTCATTCATCTTCATCCATTCCATCTCTCATCCCGACGCGCAGGTCGCCCACGGGCGTCGATTAGAAAGACCTGCACTCGGCCTCTCAGGAGGCTACACGACAAAAAAAAACGTTTATCAGAGCGTACTGTTGCCATGGATACGGACTTGCCATTAGTTCATCAGTTTATCGGAGCGAGGATAGTTTTCTGGGAATAGCTTTGAAACTGTTGGTTTTAGGGCCTTAAAATGTGGTTTTCGGTGTCCCTTAGGGACCTACGGAGTATTTTTTCTCGCATTGAGGGGCGTAAAATGAGCTATGTCCGGTCTTTATGCGACAACTTCGATATTTTGTCCCAGTTAAGAATAACAAAAATGAAAAATCACATTTCACCTCTTTTCACCCCCTTTAAAATCGGATTTTTTAAAATCCTTTCTTAGTGTGAATCTACACTACGGTAGGAACATATTTTCAAAGTTTCATGCAATTATCTCCAGTAGTTTTTGCTGTGCGTTGATTATCAGTCAGTCAGTTAGTCAATCAGTCAGGACATCTTCCTTTATAGGTATAGGTAATTGGTATTTATTGGTTCGCCAATGCTATGTACAGGAGGCTATGACTAGAATTGCGTATATTGCGAGAATCTATCAGTCGTCAGTAAGTTGTTAATGCACAATCACAAATGGAACTTACAAAGTTGGAGGTTAAGTTCTTGTAAAGCACAACTGGAAATAATATTACAAATCTGCTGCTGCGACTCAAGGAATGTATGAAGTGGAAGGAGAAGGTGTTGTTAGTGAGCGTGTGGCACAACGTCCAACGTTTCAACATTGGAGAATAAAACACTACTGATATACCGCGTTCTGGAAGACCTAAACAATGAGATATTGAGAATACACGCAGAGTTTAGGAAGAAAATCCCCTTAAAACAACAATAACTAACTAGACTTAAATTGAGCATTTATGGACTGCATGTTAACAATCAATTTCATTTGTGTCTAGATGTTGTTCTGCTACCGGTCTTGACATTCTACCAGTATTTCTTGAGTCCATCGATCAGTGCCTTCTGGGTTTACATTACACTTCAAAATCCTAACAGATTTAACCATTTATCAAAATTCAAATTTGTGGATTTCTGTTTCTGGAAATATTATTATTATTATTATTATTATTATTATTGACATCATTATCACAACAAACACCGGCTACCTTTTTATGTTACAGCCTGGTTCGTCCTTAGCAAGGCACCCTGTGTTCTGACGTAATTTTGTCGATTACACTGTTCAGAGACTTCATATTACTGTACATCCATGTCGTGCCCTCACTCTCCACGAGTCTCCTTCGTTTTATAGGATGAGCTACCGGGTGAGTTAGCCGTAGTCGTTACGGCGTGGCTGCAGGCAGTCGCTCACATCCGGGAGGCGAGGAGGTTCGAATCCCCCCGTCGGCAACATTGAAGATGGTCTTCTGTGGTTTCCCATCTTCCTTCCAGGCAAATGCCGGGGTTGGTCCCTAACTATAGGCCACAGCCGCTACCTTCCAATTCCTCGTCCTTACATTAACACTTTCCTCCCCAGACAACACTCCACACGCAACGGTACTTGTAGCTCTCCCAATGGGTGTACGTATAGAAGCAGCTACAAGACTCTAGCGAGCCAAACATGTCCTCGGACGCAAAAAAAATATAAAAAAAAGGGATGAGCTAAATTTCCATCTGAATCATCGAGCCATGCTGAGTGTTCACCAGGGTATTGTCACCAAGGAACTTCCTGACAATATGGCAGGTGTTTAGCAGAACTGCCTCCTGTAGTTAAATATATTTCTACGGATGCAGATTCAATATGGATAGACTACTGTCGAGAGTTTTAGGTATTATTATTATTATTACATTATTATTGTTATTATTAATTTACTGTAGTTATGAAAGTTGCTGTCTTATCGCAGCAACACTGTTCTTTTTAAACAGAGCATAGATTCCAACAACATATCCACAGCGTCGAATCCTGAATTTTCTGCACGTCAAAAGCACCGTCCAGTTTAATATATAGTTAACATGAACTCCGGCGCGATGCCTGCAATTCTTACAAGAACCGTGTCAAAGTTAATCAATATTTGGAAGTGGGAATTCCTACCAGGAACCAAACCATTCATATTCTCGCTTGACCTCATTTCTTCTGTGGAAGTGATACTTCCATTTTATTAAACCCCTAGCTCCGACAGAGCTGCTATGTTCATCGCTCTGTGTCGAAACATAGGAATTTTATATTCTTTGTATGTGATAGTGTATATAAATTGCACAGTGCCGGTCTAATTCCGAGCAACGTTTGTAAGAATATTAGCTTACTTTTCTCATTTTGCAAAAATGAGGAAAAGTAGACTTATGAGATCGATCCGGGAAAATGTGTGTCTGTCTGTCTGTCTGTCCATCTGTCTGTGTGTGTCGTCGTCGTCGTCGTCCCCTCCCCCCTATCAACTCCTAAACGGCTGCTGCTATCGCAAGCAAATTAGGTAAGCATAAAGAATATCTCACGGCCACATTTGAAATTGACGTCAGTGCTACCAACTGCTGAAAATCGCTATTGAAATTCGAGCTGTATGTTGGATGCGAACTATTCAAAAATTGGCACACAAATAGATCATGACATTCCAGAATAATTTTCAGAAGTCCATATATGCCAGTGTAGCCATCATGATTCTAAGCCTGCGGATAGGTCCATTTTCTAAATGCATGTAACTTTTATACTATGGATTGGATTTCAACCAAATTTCGTATGCGCTATGTGTACTACAACAGATATGACTGTGCGTATTCTATAGATCCACCGGGCTTCCAACTGTAAATAAATTCTCTCTCTATTTGTTTAATCATAATATCCATATATCAAAAAGTATGCAAGCCATCAGCTCTAAAGTTTACACACGTATAGTACCTGACATTGTAGATTAATTTGGAGTAACTAATATTTCTCAGTACTGCCAACATGATTGGCATGAATCTTAAATTTTAAGAAAAATAGGCTCTTAAGTTCGTCACGGAACTACTTGTTAGAATTAAACATCACGTCCCTATGGTATCCACATCACGTAAAACTGTAGGTTTGGTGGCTTATAATCAGTAGATCAACACCGACAACGGTGGCTACGCTCGCTAAAGCACAGCTTTAGGTCTTGGGACCAAGCTCTCTGCTGACTCGGTAGACGCGTGGGATCGAACCCCACCATCCGCCGTCCACGAAATGGTTTTCCCATTTTCAATACAAGACAAATGCTGGCACGGTACCTTCTGACAGGCCTCGGCCGCTTACTTCCACATCCTTGCCCAGTGTCATTCATCTTCATCCATTACATCTCCCATTCCAGCGAGAGGGTCGCCGACGGGCGTCGTCTAGAAAGGCCTGCACTCGGCCTCTCAGGAGGCCACATGACAAAAATAGCAGATTAATACTTAGAACGCTTTGAAACTACGTTTTAGTGTTGCCTTACTTTTATAAAAATATATAAGTACATAAATATTTAGGATATCAAATCAATAATTTATTTATTTATAAAATGCGTAAATATTAACCATTATGACAATGGTAGTAATAATGATAATATCGTATGGCCTCGGGTGCCTGGTGCAAGCTTTGCTATTTGACACCCAGAGGGTAGCTTGCATGTAGAATTTCGTAGTTCCTTGACTATGAAAGTCAAGGAGGTTAGATGTTAGATATCTAATCTCCTTGAACACAATAGCGCTTTCTAGTAAAGAAATGAGGAACTTTGTGCTGGTGGAAACTCCCGAGATTAATTTTGCCATTATGAACTCGGCCTACTGAATTCAAATGGGTTCTTTGACATGCCAACATCGTATGACACGCGTATCGTATTTTTGCCGCCTTTCAAAAATCACTTACCACGGTCCGGATGGTAGTAATTAAAATCAGTGTTGACTGATAGTACTATGAAATGAAAAACCGCCTTGTTTAGCACTACAGTATGTGGAATGTAATTAACGATTACACGTAGTCTACATGTTTCGGTGTACAATGCCACTCTCGTCAGCGTGGAATATAATAAATGAAACTTAAACTATGTTTGCAAAGACAAACGAACCATTAGAAATGTAAACGAAAAGAAATCTCACAATACAAATTAGAAAATATATCTACTTAGTATAAAATAAAGTCCCCGATTCTTGGATGTCATGGGTAATCTTGAGAACCACTGGCTGGATTTTGATGCGGGTTTCACCAATCTGTAAAGGATATCTCGAGGAAGGTTACTGTAGAAAATAATTTATTTAAGATCAAAGGAAGCGAAGCAGTAACGATTTCAGTGAAAAAGTCGAGAAAAAAACTGGCGTCCGTGCGCTTTTTAAGCTTACGCTGGGCAAACTGTTAAAAATATCTATATACTATGAGTGTAAGAATTGTTCAGCAAGAAATATTCTACAAAAAAGTCTGGGAGAGCATATCTCTATCTTCAATACTTCGCCCACTGTAAGTGTTTTTACGTATTCATTTCTTCCAACAATCTCCTTTCAATTACTGATGCGACAGTTTACGAGCTAGCTGGGGGCGAGCCTATCACCCCAGTTACAGCCTAGCTAGCTGGTGAGCCTATTATCCCAGATACAGCCAGCAGCAAACTGTCGAGTCTTGTTGAGTTAAGACTTCAGAAAAGAGTGGTTGTGTTTGAAGTTTCCCTGGAAGTGCAACTCGGCATTTCTTCTTTTCGCCTGTGAACTTTTCGTTCCGCAAAATACACAGTCAAGTTTTGATTGCACGGAAGGGGGATTTGTGTTTCATGCACCTCGCCATTCTAAAATTACGTTTGACAAGAATTCGTTGCACATGCATATGTATAATAAATAGTTCAGTCAGTGATTTTAACCCATCATGCCGAGACGTAAAACGGATATAGGTCGTAGTTCATTGACATGGAAATAAAAGCGCTGTTCCTGGACGAAGCCGGGGTGGGTTGCTAGTATAATATAAATAAGAATAGAGTGAATATAAATCTACCTTAATGGATAGTCTGTAACACAATCCATCAGTACGGTTTAAATACTATAGTTAATCGGACGTCACAAACCTACAATATCGTTAAAATATAGTGCATCAGACGTCGCTGCTATTTCCTTCAAATTGTTACGTAGGCCTATTTACCACATCACTATAACTGGAAGCTACATCCTATAGCAGCGACGTCATCTGCCCCTCAATAGAGTAGTCTCTCAATGAACTGTAGCATAAAGTTATGGTCTTGCAGAACCAAAGTATAGAATCATGGGTAAGGTTTTATTCATCTATTCGTAGTATTAGTACCGCCTTCGGATTGTATATGGTATCGCCCACTCCTCAACGAGTGGGAACTAATTGCGCTTAAACTTGTTGCCATGGCAACTAGGTAGCCTATCGGAAATAGGCGAAATTGTCCACACTAATTACAGATAGACTTCCAGCTATGAAACATATCGATTTTAGTATACGTCCATGTCAACAAATTAAAGGATTCCGGAATGTTCTATGTTGTCCATGCTAATTTCCAAATTCTGGTCTACCTTTTCCTCAGAAACTATTCGCAGGAACTAATCAAATTTTTCACAGATGTTCTGCAAGACTATTTCGTTATTTCGACTCAGGTGTTTTGAAAATGAATGTATTTTTGAATTTCATTAATCTTTTTAAAATAGCATAATTTTAACACCACATTTGAATATTTCTATCTATCAAATTTAAACTTAAATAAATTTTGAAAAATGGGCATGAGTAAGATAAAATATATAAGGAGGAATTACATATAAAAATTTCAGCTTTGTACTGTATGTTGCAAAGTTCTGAAAAATGGGGAAAACTTTTGTGTAGAAATACGTTTTAGCGAGAAATTGGAACCTAATACATTTCCGGTTTCTAGAACAAGCCTGTGCCAAAGGATTTCTTTTGAAGAACTAGTAACAGTTTTGCTGTTGTTTCATGTCCCTTTGTCCTTGCTTCTAAAGCAGCCTCTTTTATATTTTTTTTTGGTATCTAAAGTATCGTCTAATAGAAATAAATATAGAAATGTACTTAATGGGTTTACTAATAGGCCGCTCGATTGTAGGAAAGTATATGGAAAGTAGCCTCAGGAATGAGACATAACAAATTATTGTACCGTTAGAAATCTATAAATACGTAGATTAATATCATACAAAACTACATTTTGAAAATGTTGAAGATACAATGCTTCAATTCGGCTATTATTTCAGATTACTCCTGGGCGAGTAGAAACATGTAGGTGGCAAGATATCCTTGTTTTAATACACCCTTAAAATGCATGTTCGTGTTTCAAACTGAAGATTTCTTTCAAGTTAAATCAACTATATCACCCATTTCTAGCGTAATTTGTGAGGCCTCATTAGATGTGGCACGGCTAATGATTTGCCAACAAGCTACAGCTGCCAAGAATGTGTCACTGAGGAATTGTGGAAGCGAGATAGGAACATGTCTTCGTCTGTACATCTGCAGTCATAATTATTATATACACATAGATTAAAATGGGCACAATAAACAGTAGGCTACTTTGATGACCATTTCCCTTAGGTTCCTACAAAGATGCTGCATAATATAGAAGACTTTCGGCTCATCTATTCTTTCTAAAGTGAGATCCTATATGTTTGGTTTCTCTGGGTCTTGGTAACTTAAATGGTGAAATATATTATATTTCATTAATCAATCTGATGTTGCCTAGTTCTTTATGAATTAGAAACCCAGTGTATTTAAGATATAAATAGTATGATGTAAAAAATGTGCGTCGAAATATCAGATGCCATTTTTAAAGCGAAACGATGCGTTGCACACCTGTCTCATTGTATATATACGAATACCTTTTGGCGAATGGCCATGGGTAGAAACTGTCTGGCTAAAAGGGTGGATGGACCTCATCGTTGCTGAAGATGGATGTTGCTGTTGGTTTGTGCTTTGTGAGTGAGGCGGGAGTGAAATGGTCCCTGGAGGAAAAAGAATAACCGTAACAAAAACGTTCCGGTCATTTTCTTTCATTAGAGTAATGTGACAGTCTAGGAGCTGCTTCAAATTCCAGACACGAGTACTATTTGTGTTAGAGATTGTGAATACGTATTTAAAGTTCAAGGGTATATCTAAGAATCATTGATACCCACGCATATTCTGCATATTCTCGCTAATTCGTCAGCAACACAAATTATCTTATTTACTTGAAATTGATAGAACAGATTCTATTTAAAAGTTAGAAGCCATTTTGCAGTGTTGCCTGAATAATGAATCACCCCAATTGCTTTTTAGTCGGTCAACACACGTGTGCCCAATTAAACTGCACGTGAAGTAAAACATATTTTATCACCCTCCTGCGTGAAAGAAATGTTACTTGTCTTGGCAAAGTTCGGACTCAAGACCCTCTCTTACACCGAACCACGCAGTATGGTATCAGTACATGTTGCAGGGTAGGGCCACCCCCTATCGGCCCCTTTCACCACCTTTCATCCCATTTCACGCCACAACCCTAGAGAAACCAACAACAGCAAATGTCTAACCATGGCAAGTACACTCAGCCTGATAAACCAAACCACACACACATGTGGTAATCCTTACGACATCCTTTCGACATAAGTCTAAACAGGTAGCTGCCTACTATCTAGCACAAGAATTTGCTGACTTATTTACACAAAAATTGACGATTCCTTTAAATACTCCCCACACCAGGAAGTGAGGTCCCTCTGTCTCTCTGTCGTCCTCCACACGCCGAGGTGCTGCTTGACGTCCGACCATTCTACGGTCTGGTGAGTTGTACTCATAAAAAGGTTATCCTTAGTGAATCCTTTCCATCCGAACCTAATAACTTGTATTCAACACATTTATCCTTTACACAGTTGCACACTTACATTAATTAAATCCTTTACATTATTTTAGACCGCTTCCTTGTATTTTCTTGAAAACCCCCTTATTCGCACTCCGGTTCTCAGCCAGCGAACTCTAGGCCGCTACACCACGACGGTCGCCTTTGCTGTCTCTTGTAAACACGCGTCAGCAATAACTTCACAGGCACGGCCGTCTCGCCGTTGCTCGTTACATTCATTAGAAACCACGCACTCACTACATCCCACTCAGGTTATTGTCCTGCAACCAAGAACTTCGTCCTTTAGACGACCTCCCCCCCCCCCCCCCAAATCGAGCTACTCACCCCCAGGAAAATACAATATGAGACAATTTTTGAAACACAAAAATAATTGTGATCCTAAATAAAGAGTAAATAATTATGTTAATACTAATGAAAAAGGCATACGAATAATAATAATAATTATTATAATAGTAATAATAACAATAATCACACTGTCACAAGCCTTTCTATAATATCCTAAATATAATCATAGCTCAGTCATAATTATGTCCTATCATCCATCACCATTCACACGGGGCAAACAGCAGTATTCAGCAAGTAATCTCGGCATGCGGCCTTACATTTCTTTATTGTTATAGAATTTCTGATATCGGCAGAAGTTAAATTCCATAGTCGAGACCCAGCTACAGCAACAGAGCGGTTGAACATAGATGAGTGATTGAAGAAAAGAGAAATTATTCAAAAAATAATTTTAGAATCACAGAGTTCCTTATTTTTAGAACATGCCATTCCTCTTCTTCCATTTGTTGCACTAGCATTCAATTTTGGTTCAGAGTTATTGGCTTAAAACTTGCTCAGTTTTGCTTAACTTTATCGTCCACGATGATATTTCTAGTAGGGCTGCCCATCGTTCACTACTCGACAAAGCATTGCTGATTCATGAGTCGAAAGTCAGTTGCCCACATTACCCCGCGGAGACAGAAGTTTATTCAGTATAATTTAGTACATAACTCTGCGCTCGCTGAATCACAATTCACTTCTAAAGCGGAAACCACAGTTGAAATCCATAGCGATGTCGGGATTAAACTCACGACTTCCACTCGGGAGTTCAGAGGCGCTTAGTCTCTGCGATATCGTAACTCCACTTCTGTAGAGCTTTCGAGTTGGCGAGTGCTTCACCACGTTACTACTTCAAACACCAAATCAATTTCGTTAATATGTGCAATAAGCTGATCCTAAACAAAACAGCCGAATAAATCCATGGAGGTGATTTTGGTTATGTGATTCTTTTGATAGAATCCAAAGTACCCATTGGAAACATCCCAGTCACTCCCGATTAGTGAGATGGGGATTAGCGACCGCGGGACCCCAGCTGAGTCCTGTGTTACTTCCACTTACTTGTATTGGGCTCCTCTTATTCATCATTCCAGCGATCCGTTTTCGTCAACTCTTTTGCCTTTCCTACCCCGACGGGATTTAGGGTGTCTGATGCCTATGTCGCCTTTCATATCTCCGCCCCAATGGGTTCTTGATATTGCAACAATGCAGTCGGTCGACACAACATAATACCAATTACTAGGACATGCGAAAAAACAACATATTTATATATATGTAGGCCTATACATTTTGCCTATAGAAGTCGGTAGCATGCTGAACTGATATGTCCAAGATCGCAGGTTCAAACCCGGTTGAAGTCGTCGGATTTTTAAGAGCGTTAAAATCATTCTGTATGCCTTCCTTCTGAGGGGAAGTAAATCCGGTGGGTCCATGTCATAGATGTATGGCATGTAAAAGAACCTACCACTACAATTAGTAGTGTGTTGCTAAATTAGTAGGATATTTGGTTAGAAACGCTCTATCAAGTTCCAAAGTTCGCCGCTAGGTTTCAGTGTCAGTGGCATCTCTGGTAGCCAAAGTTGGAACTACTGGAAATTAAACTTGATGAGAAACGTACGAGCGTTCAATTAAAATTCCCTCTATGGCCATTAGCTGCAATTCAAATATAAATATACATATATATATATATATATATATATATATATATATTTGTTATGTATTACAGAAGAGCTAGGATGACATATTTCTCTCGTCAAGCGAGCATCATCAGATCCAAATATTTAAGACAAAAAAAGTTCTACATTCGTTCTTGTCACTTCTTTCCAGATACCCACATTTTTTGAAAAGTCACACGTCTTCTTTTCTTTTTCAAGATAATTCTCTCCTACTGTAAGATGCCCTAAAAGAGGCAAGGTATGTGTAACCCTACCACGCTTGGTATACCTTGGATAGCACTACAACCTCAAGGGTTGGAATTTTAAGAGCTCGGGAGTTGGTGACCCCGACTTCAGTCGGTCTACACGCTTTTAATCAATTACATTAAGCAGGGTAACTTTGCACCACACTTTCCTGAAAACAATGACGCACTTGACACCTATGCGATGACTGTGCTTGAATAGGATAGGTAAAGTACTCATACGATTAACTAGAAATCAGTGTGTATGCTGTAATTTTATTATATTTTTGTGTAGCGTATCTATTTACACTTGCATAATATGCATAGGTCGCCTCCATGGCGTAGCGGTCAGCATGGTTAACTGCCGCCCCGGAGGTCCTGGGTTCGATTCCCGGCTCTGCCACGAAATTTGAAAAGTGGTACGAGGACTGGAACGGGGTCTACTCAGCCTCGGGTGGCCCAAATGAGTAGAGGGGGTTCGATTCCCCCTCAGCCATCCTCCAAGTAGTTTTCCGTGGTTTCCCACTTCGTCTTCGGGCAAATGCCGGGATGGTACCTACTGTAAGGCCACGGCCGCCTCCTTCCCTCTTCCTAGCCTATCCATCCCAATTTTCCATCCGTTACCATCCCTCATGAGGCCCCTGTTCGCTTTGCAGGTGAGGCCGCCTGGGCGAAGTGCTGATCACACCTCCCAATTGTATCCATCCCGACCAGATGTTCCAAGCTCCAGGACACTGCCCGTAGAGGCGGTAGTGGTGAGTTCCCTCGCTGAGTCCGTGGGTTCTACCAACCTGGAGGGTAAACGACTGAGAAGAAGAAGAAGATAATATGCATACCTATGCCTAGATCACAAACATATTATAATACAACGCCTGAGAATAGAGTAACATTTTCAAATAACGAGATTCACTGCGAATTATAAATAGCCTACTAACATTAACAAGACAAAACATATTGTATAATTTTAAACTCATCCCCAGTGATTTCTCTTCCTCTCTTTCTCTTTCTCTGTGGTTAACAGCCGTGAGGCTGGTTGACAGCAACTCGCCATCCTACCCGTCTCTCCGTCTTCCTCTTTAGTTAACAGTATGAGCCACAACCCACATCTTCCAATATTTGACTCATGTACTCCGGTCTGGATCTTCCTCTATAATTCTTGCCGTCTACTGTTCCTTCTTCTAAAGACTTCCTCATTTGTGACCATTTCTTTCCAGCCGATTTTCATAATACTTCTTCAGCACCAGGTTTCAAATGCTGGTAGTCTTTTCCTCTCTCTCTCTCTCTCTCTCTCTGTCCTATTGTCCAAGATTCGCTGCCATATAGCGCGACGCTCCATACATAGGTCCTTGTTTCCTCACATCAAGACTTATGTTCTTTGCTGTAAATAGGTTCTCCTTTTTATAGGAAGCGTTCTTGGCTTGGGCAATCCTACTTAATATTTCCGGTCAAAACTCATAATCCTAAAATTTTCAAATTATCAGTGAATAATATTAATACTTTAGTTTTATTTCCGGAAAGTGTGTTATTATATATATACAGTAGTTAACCCACCTAATCTAATTGGGCAAAAGCGTGTTCACCGACTGAAAAGTATTAATTGATAATTTCTACAGGCAACACTGAAACAACTTCACTCATTGACTTTGAAGCAGACCCTCTCCATGTTCCCCTAGCTATCAGTCTTTCATGGCTCTCTCCTTTCTGAGACACACAATTCTCTTCTTCCAGAGGTGAAGGCATTTCTTTTCCCCTCTCTATTAGTTCCCTTATGCCTTCTTTTTTCTAATTTTCTACTTCCAGTACGTATGGCCGCGTGGTGCAGAAGTAACGTTCTCAGCTGCTGTGTTCGAGGTCACAGGACCGAACCCTGGCACAGTCAGTTGGCATTTGAGGATGCTTCAATGCTAGGAAACCTTGTCAATAGACTTACTCTCCTTCGGGGCAAAGTTTAGACACCCCGACAATGCACCGTCCCTTCGCTGGCCTGGATTTGAAATTGAGAAACCACGGAAAACAATTTTACGGGCTACCGACAGTTTGGATTGAACCCCACTCTTCTCCCTACTCCGGAGTTAACCTTGCACGTTATTGAGTTAGTTACTCCGATCACTTTCCAGTGCTCTAGCGTTCGCAAAGCTAATTACAAACAGAAGTTTACCATCCACATCTCAATGGTTATTGGAGCGCAATGGTGTAGAGGTCACGCTGCGTGCATCCCGCCAAAGCGGACAGGATTCCATTCCCGGTTCATGCATGTGAGATTTTGGAGAGAAAGAAACAAGTCCAGTGTTTCGGATTCCACGTAAAACGGAGGACACTAGGCTTATTATTATCATTATTACTATTTATATATTTACCATGGACCATACAAGAAGTATGGAAGACATAGTGAATAAGGGCAAGCCCCACATAACTTATATATTTTATGCTTGACACGCACAACATAGGCCTACATCTACATATTGTTTATTTGTGTGTTTGTTCTTTTGTCTATCCATTAATTCAAAAATAGTGATCCAGATTCAAAAATGATGCGTTATACAGTAAATGCTGCTATTATCGGTTTTAGATGTGATTGCCGACGGTGAAATAGGGAACTAAACCTTGCCTACAGCCACTGCCATCGTAATGTACAGGCCGTAAGGCTCCTACTGTGACGTCACGCCCAGGGTAGTTAAAGTCGCAGCAGCAGTCAGATAGCTCCCTTCACACGCAGTCTCTTCAAACCTAATATAAATTACGCCCCCGCTTCAAGACGTAGAAAAATAGCAATGCTATTTAGGGCTGATTGATACGTCCATCCGTTACCACTACATAGGCTACGCCTAATTATCGCTCCGCTTGTTCGAATCCGGCCGATGTAGCTGGCATTTTGAGAGTGAAAAAAATTGTACATTGCCGGTACATTTACTAGGACGTTGAAACACACAAACAGGGCTAAATTGCAGTATTTTGACGTCGAGAATAAGATCTATTCTTGGCTATTTTCTCGTTGTTCACCGCTTTGAAAAGGTTTATGGTAGATGCCTGAGAAAACCCCACATCACTCTTGGCTATTCAACAGATCACGTCCTAAACTGCTCGTGGATGACAAAGCACAATGTAACCTATCTCTAACTGTAATCAATGCACAGGCCACCCTCAAGGTGACAAACAGGGCCTATCCTAACACCACTTATTTTCTATGACTCAATCTAACTTGTTTCTTGCATCAGGAATTTACAATGGGTTGTAATTTTGAAATCAGGTATCAGTAACCTACAGTACATACACCCGGTGCTAACAATCCCATTAATGTAAATACAGTAGCCCACACAAATTCTGCCACGAAAACATTACCATATTCACTTGAGCTTGATCGAGAGACCATTCTCACAAATAATGTAACTTGGACTGACTTCAGTAGATATCGCTTCTCTGATTTACATAGGTAAGTAACTTAACCTCAGTATTATCATATTAGATATGTTTCCAGTCCTAGCATAGGCTGAAGTTTGGGAACTTCTTACAATAATTGAAACCATATTAACTAACAACCTACCATCGAGGCGATTAGCTCTTCTCTCCCGAAGAATGGTATCTAACTTTCAGGGAAATGTTAACATACACTCTTATATTCCCCGTAATGTACCTACCAATAATTTCTAGGAATGTTGTGTATGCATTGCTTTCTTAAATTATCGTGGTGGGGAAGGAGAAGCAAGCCACATTATCCTTTCTTTCATAATACCGGTAGTTGCTATAAACAAACTTTTGACATACCTGCGACCTGAGAAGGAGGTTTCCTGAACTAACAACATTTTATTACCATCCAAAAAAACTTGTATGAGTCGAAATAATAAGAGATATAGAGGTCCTAACTAAAACATAACCTTCTGTGTGATGACAAACATGCAACGCAAATTTTGCGTAGATACAATAACCTACCTACAACATGAACAATTGTTTCAGAAAATAAATAATCCTCATTCTACATGACGTAGGTAGAAGCGTTCTCCAAGTATCACTTTTCACGCGGATACTCATTCATAAAAGATATAAACAACACAGCACAAAGCAAAATGGTCGCCATCTCTACCCCCTACCGATCAGCTGATCAATCGTTAAGAGTCGCTGCATGATGGCCTGTACATTACGATGGCAGTGCTACAGCCGATCTGAGCTTGCAATGCTGCAGAATTTTCCCCTTCACCCCGATGTTTAACTTTTGTACCCTATATTTCGAAGTAAAGCATATGAAATATATGGCGGGAGCTATATGAAATAGCCACCTGCGGGCTCCTGTTGGATGGAGTTTGACAGCACAACACGTTGTCAGCGCGCTTTCATTCATTCTGATGGTAACGACAAAAAATGATGATGACGATGATAGGGACAGCGAAGGGATGGAAGGTATCAAATCCTTGCCAAGTTACTGAGGATTATGTACTGTATTTGTTGGTGTCGGTTCGCTTGTGGCAATCAATAAATAACTTACACCCACTGGACACCAAATATAATAGAAGTGAATGACGCAAGGTAAGACATGAAAGCAAGAAACTACTGCAGCACGCCTAGTGGTAAGGCGAACAAATACCAGTATGAAAATATTAGCTCCCATGCATGTTAAAATTTTTATTTTTATATAACCCGGTCATTCCAATCCATATTTAATTTAATAACATATTTCCATTTTAAAATGGCACCAACTGGGGACTGGATGTTTTATTCTGAACTGTGTACACCGATGTCGTATGAACCGTATTCTTTGGTGTAACACCGTATTTTGATTATATGACAAATGCGGCTTACGAATGAGAAGTATGGAGTACAAAGCTGCAGGAATACGTCAGTATCGTGGTATCTGCTATTGTTATTGCGGGACTTTTGAACGTATCTCTCAAAATCAAGATAATGAACAATTACCGTAGCTTGTTTCAAGCAAGTCGAGCCGCCATGTTATCAACAACACGGACCACAATTATAACAAGACCAACCAATTATGAGGCGACCTTTTGACTGGCAGCGATCCTAGTGGGGTGGCGTTGAAGTACCCAGTGCTGTAATTTACTCGTCACGTAGCTTCATCCCCCTGAATACAACGTAGGCCCTAAGTGGTTTGAATTCTATTGTTTCCCGCCTGTCATCCAATACAACTCAACAATGCAAAAATACGGCAACAATATTGCCACAGGGTGCTCAATTTATTAACATTACCATACGGTATGACATTACTTTGGTATTATCACGAAGGCGATTGTTAAGAGTGAATGATCACGATGCAGTGGGTGTGCTTGGTGCTATCATGACCTGTTTCTGTGTCAACTATCTACTGTCAACGACCATCAATCAGACTTCTTTCATCTTGAAAGATAATCATCAATAATACCTGCTTATAGCATGTGAGTGTTGATATAATCATGAGGTTAATTTGTATTAGCTGTAGAGTGTTTTCCCTCAGTGTCGTATTTATCGAATTGAATAACGGTGATAAACTCAGTTAGCATGGCTTCGGCGTGCAAGTTATTTGTGTACCCTACAGTGAGAGCCTTCTCTACAGAACCGAACTTCGCATGCGCCGTGCGATGGCAGGGGCACTCTGGCTAGCCGCCTGTAATGCATATAAGTGAAATGAAAATCCACAGCCTGCTTCCAGTCTCAGACCGGGTCAGGAATGGAATGAATGAAGCCCCTATCTAGCGGCGAGTATATGAACTGTGCCGGCTGCCGAGGCCTGACGCACTCCTCTGGGGCAATGATTAAATGAATGACAGATGAAATGAAATGATAGTGGAGAGTGTTGCTGGAATGAAATTTTGACAGGGAAAACCGGAGTACCCGGAGAAAAACCTGTCTGCCTCCGTTTTGTCCAGCACAGATCTCACATGGAGTGACCGGGATTTGAACCACGGACCCAGCGGTGAGAGGCCGGCGTGCTGCCGCCTAAGCCACGGAGGCTCTGTAATGCATATAAGTAATGATTATTAAATACGTTACAAAGGGATCTGATTTACAGAGGTGGAAAAAGACCTACAAGAACTGGGAATATCACATGAGGACTCTTTGAAGAAGAAACTTGGGGAAATACAGAGTGAACGAAAGGAAGCTAACCGAAGAAGAATGCGCGAATACTGGGCCAATGGGAAAGAACGAGGGAAAAGGCAGTTGAAATAACGTGGTCCATAGAAGACCAAAACGATTATATATAAAAAATCATAAGAATTATGCAAAAATAATTAAATTAAATTTCAATAAATAGAAATAAAATACCGTATCCTTAATAGTCTAATATTCTGCCCTATGTATGTCTACCCCTTATTATTCCCGTTTTTCCAACGGGGTCGGGGATGAGATGCGATGGAAGTCATTGTGGCGGTGGTTTTTACGGCCGGATGCCCTTCCTGACGCCAACCTCATGAGAGGAGTTAATGAGAGATGAAATGAATGATGGTGAATGAAACTGGGCAAGGATGTTGAAGGAAGCGGCCGTGGCCTTTCAGAAGGTTCTGTCCTAGCATTTGCCTGGTGTTGAAAATGGGGAAACCACGGAAAACCATTTCAAGGACAGCCGACGGTGGGGCTCGAACGTCTAATATTCTGCCCTATAAACGATTAAATTCCGATTATTAAGGTAACACTAAAAATGGCTTCAAATACAATTATATGATGTACAAGTGTAATAAGTGTGGGAGCCTTCGTGGCTCAGGCGGCAGCACGCCGGCCTCTCACCGCTGGACCCGTGGTTCAAATCCCGGTCACTCCATGTGAGATCTGTGCTGGACAGAACGGAGGCAGACAGGTTTTTCTCCGGGTACTCCGGTTTTCCCTGTCACAATTTCATTCCAGCAACACTCTCCACTATCATTTCATTTCATCTGTCATTCATTTAATCATTGCCCCAGAGGAGTGCGTCAGGCTTCGGCAGCCGGCACAGTTCATATCCTCGACGCTAGATGGGGGGCTTCATTCATTCCATTCCTGACCCGGTCGGAGACTGGAAGCAGGCTGTGGATTTTCATTTTTCACAAGTGTAATAAGTGTGCAATATTCGAATAAGCTGATTTACAACAATAAAAACTTGGCTACTCAACTCAACTCTTCCAAGCTCTCGCCATATCCTTCACGTTCTTTCTTTCTTTATTTCTATAACGTGTAGCCAAGAAGAGCGGTACCGGTTCTCGTATCAAAACACGTACGGTATTCATCTACCAGTTACTTTTAACATTAATGTATTTCTTTATCACCTCAGCTAGAGAGCTACCTGTCTTCTATCAATTACATTAACAACCATGTGAATTAATTGAAACTTGGCATCAGTGTAAGGTGTTTGTAGAATGTCTAGGAAACCCTGCTCATTAAAATATAATGTAAGACTTTAATGTGGTGACCGCTGTAACTTTCAGAAATTATATTGGCTATTAAAACTTTGAAGTGAATATCATGAGACTTGGCATCCATGGAAGATGCTGGTAGGATGATGAGTTATGCTCATTTTCTGTGAGGGTCATAAAATCTAGATGATGCTAAGTGCAATCTTTCATAACCCTAAATGAAAGATCTATTAAATTATAGAAGACGTTAACGCAACAATTGACTGTTTGAAATTATGACCAATGATCTGAGAGATCTAAAAATGGACGCGTCCAACAACAAATTAAATTAGCAGCTGTTTGCCCTTCCTCATGAGTAGAATGAGCGTACGTTTGGAATGCCTAATAGGATAAGCTGGTGGTTCCTATTTCCATCCTCTTGTTTCTAGTATTCTTGCCTGCCACCCGGAGGTCCGAGTTCGATTACTGGCTCTGCCAAGAAATTTAATTCTGGTTTGAGGGCTGGAACGGGCTTCACTCAGCCTCGTGACACCAAACTGAGAAGACGTAAGTTCGATTCCCATCCTGGAAGTGGTTTTCCGTGGTTTCCCACTTCTACTACTCCAGGCAAATGCCGGGATAGTTCCTAATTTATGGCGAAGACCGCCTCCTTCCATATCTTCACTTGAATTGCAAATACACACCCTACTGCAGACACCACAATAGCAGAGGTTATCAGACAAATTCTACATACACACAAGCACACTGGTTTAATGACCACGATGTCCAAGCCCCTCAAATGAAACTACAGCAACAACAACGGTCCACTTCGTTGCGTAGTAGCTAGCATTCTTGGCTGTCACTGGGGAGGCCCGGGTTTGATTCTCGGCCCTGACAATAAATTGAATTCTAGTCTGATGGCTGGAACGGGGTAGGAACAACCTCACGAGGCACACCAGAAAAGAGATGGGTTCGATTCCTACCTTAGCCCTCCTGGAAGTGGTTTCCCACTTCTACTCCAGGCAAATGCCGAGATGGTACCTAACTTATGGCCACGTCCGTTTCCTACCCTAATCCTACCTTGATTACAAGTGCACACACTAATTCAGACATCACAGTGACACAAGTTATCAGACAACTCACACACACCCAAGTACACGGGGCTAAATGACCACGATGTCGCAAAGTACTTAAAGAATCAACAACAGCAAACATCAACGAACTTATTCCTGCGAAGTCTGGAAGAAATATCTGTGCCACATGTGCTCTGGAAGTGCTTTTCTTACTCTAGTTAAAGAAATCGAGCTCCTCTCTACGTGTTTTCACCAGCAAGCTAGTTCAAAAAATAGACTTGTAATTTCCATGGAATGCATCACGTGAAGGTATTTTTAATTGAAATATTTGGTTTGTTGTAAGACGTGAACTTTTCACTCCACAGTGCTGAGAATAATCTATTACGACAGTCCCCGGATCAAATTCAAACGAATTAGAACATGTGCGCGAGTTGGCAAGCATTTCTGAGCATGTCTAGTATGAATTAATCCCTACTAACAGCTGTTATCGAATTAAAATGGCGTGGAATAACTATAAAACCTTAATAACAGCTGGGTAATGCTTTGGGAGTCCCTTTTCTTTAAAATACGTGAGAGGTAGACTCATTACGCTTTCCCTTAAACCACTGAATTCAAATGTATTGCCAGTATTAGCCCACTTCCGAATTTTGTAAAAAAATAAAGTAATAATAATTAAAACTTAGCAATCTTTCTAGGTGTGTGCCATGTCTTGTGTGGGATTTCGCATTGGACACCAAGCTGGCTCATCAGCGGGCTCTTGGTGTCCCCGCCCAGACCGCCACAGGAGTAGCGAACTGCGCGCTACCTCCCTTTATATGGCCGTGAAAGCCAATTTACCAATAATAATTATGTTAATGGTTTGCCGTCCCTTGTAACTACTCTGGCTTTTAGAGATACCGGTGTGCAGCAGTTTTGCCCCGAATGGGATTTTTAACGTGCCAGTAAATCTACTGACACGGCTCCCTCGCTTTTGCGCACCCTCATATTCCAGCTGACTGCGTCTAGATTCAAAAATAAACGTAGAAATGGGATCTACACGGACCAATTTATCTGTGTGTGTCTGCATGTACGAGGGAAGTTCGGAAAACAAATGTCATTTTCTTTTCCCGGGACCCTTTGTTTCCAAACTGACATAAGCCTAGAACATGGCATCATTAACTATACACCTTGAACTATTTTTAGACATAGTCGCCACCGACATTAAGACTCTTGTCTTAGCGTGCAATCAGTTTAAAGAAACCACTCTGGTAAAACTCGGTGCCCTGCGATCCAAGGAATTGTCGTACAGCTTGCTCCACACATCATTGGTCTGGAAGTGACGTCCCATGTTGTTTTCATTCGTGGATGTGGAGAGACGCCCACTTCGATCTTTACCCTCCACTCTCTGTCGTTCTTCACTGAACATGCCACACCAGAGCCCGACCATTTGACGAGATATGACCGCTTCACCATACACGATCTGTAGGCGTTCATGGATGACTGGCATAGTAATCCCACGTGACCATTCATACCGGATAACAGCACGTACTTCCATTGGTGACCACGTTGTCTGTACACGTCTGTCTGCCATCATGAGTTGTACTCTAATTATATCGGGCACGCCGACCTGCTGCTCCGCTCTCTTCGTCAGCGCTCTGCGAAGAACACTTTGTATATTTAGGTAAAAAGTAACTTTTATAGATTTCTGTAACTCAATCCGAAAGTAAGCCTCTTTCGTAATGCAATGTATTTCACGCTCATTGGTGTGTTGATTGACATGCCTCTTCTTTTCGTAGACCTTCCTGGCATGCCATGTTCCATTCCAATGAAAAGCCAGACTGGAGAAGAGGACTTGGCTCTGTGACCTGTGAATGAAAAGTCACGAGAATGTGTCGGACCGATCAGACTGCCGGTAATTAAATGCCATGCTGAGTGTGATTGTAGCGTGCTGCAGATCTTACTTTGGGATCTCTGGAGCACTATCATTAATTAGGCGCGTGCCAGAACGATCAGATAAATACCTGGACGATATATGATGTACTGTACTGACCAACAGTATCTACTTGAACTGCCCGGTAATAAATTGACTGACAAACGGAGGATTAATAAGAAATGAATTTTAAATACTTTTTTATAACATAGTAGGCTACTGAATAGTGTTTAGGGATAATATGTGTATGTTTGCAGTACAAAAGAAGAGAAAAGGAACAAAAACCTCCATTTTAAAATTCAACATTCATGAGCAATGAGAAGTAAGAGTCTACGTCAAGATATACAGTATTTCATAATTCTTTAAATGAATGGGTGGATTAGGGTATTTCTTACATAAGCTGAAGGTAACCGATTTGAGGGTAGCACGAATGATTGCTGGGACAAATACAGTAGATCGGAGCAATGGCTGGAGGGTCCTCGAAATGAAAATAATAAGGGCCAAGTTAGAAATGAACACGTTGTGTGAGTGTGTTCATAAGATATGACTTTGCTGGTATAATAATAATATAGTTTGGCCTCAGTTGCCGGGTGCAAGTTCTGTTATTTGCCGCCCAGAGGGCAGCTTGCATGTTGAATTTTGTTGTTCCTTGGAGCGCTATGAAAATCAAGGAGGTTAGATATCTAAGATCCTTGATACAATAGCGCTTTCTAGTAGAGAAATGAGGAACTTTTGTGCTGGCGGAAAACCCCGTGATTAATTTTGACATTATGAACACGGTCTTCTGAATTAAAATGGGTTCTTTAACATGCCAACAACGTATGACACGCGTGTCGTGATTTTTGTCGCCTTTCGAAAAATCACTTGCCATGGCCAGGAGCGAACCTGTAAGCTTGGGGGTTGGTAATCCGACACGAACCCATTTGAATTCAGTAGGCCGAGTTCATAATGGCAAAATTAATCTTGGGAGTTTCCGCCAACACAAAGTTACTCATTTCTCTACTAGAAAGCGCTATAGTGTTCAAGGAGCTTAGATATCTTGCCTCCTTGACTTTCATAGTGATTCAAGGAACAACTAAATTCGACATGCAAGCTGCCCTCTGGGTGTCAAATTACAAAGCTTGCACCCGCCACCGAGGCCATATGACATTATTATTGTTATTTCCACTCAACCACTGTGGCAAGCTACTTTGCTGGTGAGGATCATATGATGGGAATGGTGGAGGAAAAATTACCTAAGAGGTTAATGTTTTCGACTTTAGAAGGCAAGTGATACATAATAGACCTAAGCGGCATTGGTTAGATTCAGTGTTAATCGATTTCAAGATGGCATGCATAGAAAAAGAAGAGGCCGGAATGCTACAGTAACTTCTAATAGGAAAACGAATTAAGTACTGCAATATTTTGCTAATAGTATACTACAGTACTTTCTACTACGGTACCTTTTAATAAGCCACGGGAGCTTCCAGCCAAATCATTGCCCTGTTCCCTTCGTCTTCATTCATTTCACCTCGTATTCATTATTCACAAGAGTTTGTTGTCAGGAAGGTTATGCAGTAAAAACCTCTATCACATAGAAATTCATCTAATTTCATTCCCAAACCAGATGGAATGGAGATAATAAGTGCTCGATTTACACGAATACCCCTTATTGTTCTTGTGTCTAAAAGTTAGTGAATGAGTTGAGAGAATTACTATGTGGTAAATGATGCTTTATGGCAGGATGCCCTGCCTGAAGTCAACCAAATCAGAGGAGTTAATGGGAGATAAATGCTTTTGAGTAAGGAACAAAAATATTGGAATGCAGCCGAAATAAATCAGAAACCTCTATGGACATCAAATTGGCAGGTGAAAAACTAAAGGAAGTAGGAGACTTCTGTTACTTAGGAAGCAAAATAACCAGTGATGGACGAAGCAAAGAGGATATAAAAGTAGGTTAGCTCAGGCAAGGAAGGCATTTCTACGGAAAAGGAATCTGTTGACATCGAATATAGATTTAGGTATTAGGAAGTCATTTATGAAGGCGTTTGTCTGGAGCGTGGTGCTCTTTGGAAGTGAAACTTGGACTATTGGTGCAGCAGAAAAGAAGAAAATTGAAGCGTTTGAAATGTGGTGTTAAAGGAGAATGATGAAGATCAGATGGGTAGATAGGGTTACAAACGAAGAGGTATTAAGACTAGTGGGAGAGGAGAGATGTTTCTGGCGACTGCTAATGAAGAGAAGAGATAGGTTGGTAGGACACATACCAAGACAATCAGGAATGGCAAGCTTAGTTATGGAAGGAAGGGTCGAGGACAAGAACTGTAGGGGTAGACCAAGGTTAGAATATGATAAACAGATTGCCTCGGATGTAGGGTGTGGTAGCTATGTAGAGATGAAACGATTAGCTCAGGACAGGGAGGCATGGGGGCGCTGCATCAAACCAGTCAAAAAACTCAAGACTCAAACAACAACAACAATAACAACAGAGTAAGGGATAGTAATAAAATTGCTGTGGTTCATTACCGTTCCTACATCTGGCTGGAGCTGAAAATAGACAGCTATGCGAAAATACATAAAGAATGATTGGTGGTAGGATACGAACCCACTCTCTTCCCAATTTCGGAGACAGTTTGGCGCCGTGGCCTTGCACGTTAACGCTCTCAGCTGTGCATTTTTACATTTTTTCTCCCACCCACTTTGGTATACTTTGAAGCAAGTCATTAATACATTCTGTGAATCAGTGCGTAAACAAGAGTAGGTCTATGCTTGCTTTTTGAGTGCTCTGTATTTGCTTCATGACACAGTGACGGTAATATTCTTTTAATGTTAGTGAATGTTGCAATTCGCGGTTGATGATGCGGGAAGCACACGTAATTTATGGAGCATGAAAACTGTCTGGCTGCGCTAGACCTAGTCATCTAAGAATTACATCTTTCTTGGCATGTTACCCATTGAGAAGACTTCATTTAAACCAGCGATGGAATTTGAGTAGGAAGAATGTGGTCAGAAAAAGACTGAATGAACAGCGACATACAGGCAATAAGAAGAAAGGTCTTACGATATGGGTTAGAGAATTTCCATCTTTCTTTAGCTCAGTGTGATATAGCCTAATAATAAGAAGAATAAGAAACTCAATGCATGGAAGGATACGCTCGTTATCTAGATGGAATACCTTAACCCTTTATAGGGCAGCTTAACCCTTTATAGAGCACCTTAACCCTTTATAGGGCACCTTAACCCTTTACAGGGCACCTTTAAACCCTTTACAGGGCAAATTTCAATTTTAATTTTTATGTGTTTTTATCATTTCAAATGATCTTGTCGACTTCATCGTTATGCTTTGGTCTACCGTTATGCGTTCATGTTGTTCAGTGCATATGCACCGAGTCTTAGTTTACTCCTGGGTAATGGCGTTATGCGATACGGAGATGGAGAGCGCGTGACGTCATGCAGCAGAGTGCACCTCCCGCTCTCCGTTCCCCGTGCGAGAAGCCTAAGTTAATGGGTAATGGAGTCTGTTGAAAAATTCCTGGGGTTTCGAGCGAAGCGAGAAGCCCTCCTGCCTTTCTAACATGTGTAGTATTTGTAGCATACGTCATTTAAAATTATATAAAGTCTAGTCTTTCAGAATGACTGTATCTTTTTTTTTCATTTTCATTTATTAGCCTACTTTCGATTTTTGCAAAAAATGAAAGTAGGCTTATGAGATCAACACAGGGCGAAAAAAGTGTGTCTGTCTGTGTGTGTGTATGTGTGTGTGTGAGTCCGTGTGTGTGTGTATGTGTGTGTGTGAGTCTGTGTGTGTGTGTGTGTGTCTGTCTGTGTGTGTGTGAGTGTGTGTACTCTGAATGTCTGTCCCCCCCTATCAATTCGAACACGGTGAAACCGAATTGAACGAAATTTGGTACAGAGGTATCACTAGTAAAGGACACCTCAGTGTCATACTTTATATCGCCGCCATCTTTACCAAAACAGAATGGCGGCCACTCAAATGTTCAAAACGTAAAATCAAATTACGGCTAAACTAATCATCCGATTTCTACCAAATTTGGTGACAACATACCTTTATATAGGACGCGTCTTTCACCCAAAATTCAAGGTCATCGGCCATGCCATTTCAGGATGGCGGCCGTGTGAATTATGCAACCATTTTAATAAATAGCTTAAGATCCACCAATTCCGATTATCGAGCCAAGTGGGGTTTAAGCTATCCTGAAGGTCGTGATCCGTTATTTATTATAATTTAATATTATAATATTATACAGTATGAGTGGCTTAAAAGAGCTGAGCCGTTTGTGTCACACGACAAGATGGCAGCTGTCCTCATGTGCCTGTCTTATATTTCAGTAGTTTTAGTATGTTGTATGTGATATACCGTACTGATACAATAATATAAACTTTGTATGAAATGATCTTTAATGAAGATGTACTGCAGTGAAGAAATCGTTTATTTAAAGTCATTATTTGCCAACAGTTTGTATCTAATATGTCAGTTAAGAACACCTGACGTCATGGATACAGTTAGCTCTGGGTTAGCATGTTAGTCTGACACGCAGTTGACTGGGGATCGAGTACTGCTATAGTTAGTTTTTTTTTCTTGAATTCTTTTACAAATGATGTGCACGAGCTTTTTCCACAGATACTGAATAAAATGTCATTTATCTCAAAGGAGAGGATAAAGTATACACTCGTATATTAATAAAATCACAGTCCCAGCATCGCACATAAACAGAAGACATTAGAAAAAGGAGAATAGAAGAACTAGATACACGTTGTCATTAACCACAGCCATCTTAATGCCTCTGTACGGTGCTGTCCTCTTGTGGGTTATGTGGGTAATATTGTTCCAAATATAACGCTGTGTAAATGCCTGAGCTGGCCTCCTGAAGTATGGCAATTTTGTAATACTGGTAGTTCAACTATTAGCCACGATCGCGCTCCGAATACCTTTAAACACTGCCAGCTGGATCGCCTCCCTCTTGGCTACTTTAAACTGCCTACTCATTCAACACCCATAGAACACTGCCATCGTAGTACATTACGATGGCAGTGCATAGGCGTACAAGATAAAGATTAATACACTGATAGGTCGCAGCACCACCTACTGTGATTGGGGCGGAAGATTCTTAATTTTGCAGGCTAGCTTAATATAGAGATTAACGGACGTGAATGCATTACAATAAGTTAGTAGTTTTGTTATTCAATCATCATAAAGTATATAATATTGATCTTGACACTTACTGGCTTATTATCAATATAAAAGAAAACAAACAATACATTGTGGTTGGGGTGATTGTTTTAGGGATGAGGACAAAGAGTCATAAAGATACCCATACATTTAGGAGAAAGTAGGCTATATGTTCTTTGCTGAACATCTTGTTTTAATTATTATATTATTATTAACAATGTTATTTTTTTGTTTCTCTAATTTTAATGTTTATATATTTATTTTTAATTTTCAATTTATGTTCTTATAGATTTAATTTTGATATGTTTATTGAATTAATTAATTAACTAATTTCGAATGGATTCTTACAAATATTTTCACTTTTTTTATAGTTATGATTATTACTTTAATTTTCATATTTCTTTTATTATTAAAATTTTATTTCTATATTTATATTTTACTAGCTGAAGTACCCGTGCTTCGCTACGCGTCATAAATAAATTAAAATGTGAAGGTGACAGTTAAAACAGGGGATAGGCGAGGTGCTGCGCAGAGGGACATAAGGCATGGAACATTTTGTCCAACTACACCGCTCGGCGTTGACCGTGTTTTATAGCACAAATTTAGGTTTTACTCGCTAACAGTTGCAGAAACCTTTCGGATAGAAAATGTAATTTTAAACCTCGCATATGCCATCAAAAATTTGCTATTTCTTAGCGTTCTCTTTTTATTTGAAATGGAAATATGAAAGTTTGAAACCAAAGGGTGTAGTGACGTCACTAAAATGGTCGCCATTTTAAATAGTGCAAAGTATTGAAATCAAAAGTAACCTATATGTTAACCAGGTAAATCAGCTACTTCCATGTAAAATTCACGTAAATCGGACCAGTGGTACTTGCGAGATTGAGTAATACACAGACACACACCATCTCAATTTTAGCCTCGCATCGCTCGCGTCATAGTCGTATCATATTGTTTTTCAATGAAATGCAGGTTTAACCCCGTTAACACCCCTTTAGAACCTGAATACCCAAAAATCCCTCCTTAGTAGACGTTTTCGACACACAACAAACAAACATATCCCCAAAATATCATTCTTCTAACTTTAATAGTTTTGGTTGGTCGATGAGAGTAAACATACAAAAATCCTTCCTTAGTGGACGTTTTTCTTCCAGAAGTTCACCCCTCCCCATATGCCCCTTAAATTGCATTTAAAAAAACACGGTCGAACACCTATTTATTTTATTTATTTATTCATTTGTTTATTTATTTTTAAGCTGATAGATTTCCTCCGAGTTTCAGACTCCTCCCTATGTCGTTTAAGAGATACACGCTCCGTTAGGAATCTTTCAACCCCCACTTTTCATCCCTTTCACCTCATAATATACACTACATCGAAAAACCATTAGACATGTGTCAGCTTATTTTTAATGATTAGTATATGTGCCAAGTATCACATCCCCAAATGAAACCACTCGTGAGATATTGTTATTCAATGGAAAGCACGTTTACCCCCTTAACACCTCTTTAGAACCTGAATATCCAAAACTCATTCCTTAGTGGACGTTTTCGACATACAACGAACATATCCCCAAAATTTCATGTTTCTAACTTCAATAGTTTTGGCTGGGCGATGATGAGTGAGTGAGTCAGTCAATACATTTTCTTTCATTTATTTTTGATAATTTCACCCCTTCCCATGAACCCCTTAAATTGGATTTATGAAACAAACGGTCAAACACCTATTTACTTATTTAAAGCTGTTTTCCCCCTGAGTTTGATGAGTGAGTAAGTGAGTCAATCAGTTAGAACACTTTCTTTCCTGTTTTTTTTTTTTTTCCAGAATTTCACCCCTCTCCAAGGGCCCCTTAAATTGGATTTATGAAAAAAACGTTCAAACACCTATTTACTTGTATTTTAAGCTGTTTTTTCCCACCGAATTTCAAACTTCACGCCTATGTCGTTTCAGAGATACACGCTCCGTCAAGAATCCCTCAACTCCAATTTTCACCCCTTTCACCTCATAATATACACCACATCGATAAACCCTTAGACATATGTCTGATTATTTTTAATGATTAGTTTATATACCGAATATCACATCCCCAAACAAACAACTCATGAGATATCGTTATTCAATGAAATGCACGTTTACCCCCTTGACACGTCTCTAAAACCCGAATAAACAAAAATCATTCCTTAGTTAACGTATTCCACATACAGCGAACATTTTCCCAAAATTTCATGTTTCCAACTTTAATAGTTTTCGCTGGGCGTGATGAGTGAGTGAGTCTGACAGGACATTTTCTTTCATTTATTTTACCAGAATTTCACCCCTCCCCATGTGCCCCTTAAATTGGATTGATTAAAAAACGCTTATCACCTATTAACTTATTTCTTAAGCTGTCTTTTTCCCCTGAGTCAGTCGGTTAGGACACTTTCTCTCCTTTTTTTTTCCCAGAATTTCACCCCACCCCATTGGCCCCTTAAATTCATTTATGAAAAAACAGTCGAAAACCGATTTACTTACTTTTTAAGCTGATTTTTTTTTTCGCTGAGTTTCAAATTTCTTGCCTATGTCGTTTAAGAGATAGGCCTACACGCTCCATTAGGAATCCTTCAACCCCCACTTTTCAGCCCTTTCACCTCATAATAATACACCACATCGAAAAACGCTTAGACACATGTCTGCGTATTTTTAATGATTAGTTTATATGCCGAGTATCACATTCACAAATGAAACCACTCGTGAGATATTGATATTCAAAGAAATGCAGGTTTAACCACCTTAAGGCCCCTTTAGAACCCGAATATCCAAAAAACCTCCCTTAGTGTACGGTTTTGACATACAACGAACATATCCCCGAAATGTCATGTTTCCAACTTCAATATTTTTGGCTGGGCGATGATGAGTGAGTGAATGAGTCAGGACATTTCCTTTCAATTTTTTTTTCTTCTGAATTTCACCCCTCCCGATGAACCCCTTCAATTTGATTGAAAAACAAACTGTCGAAAAGCTATTTACTTACTTTAAAGCAGTTTTTTTTCCGTGAGTTTGATGAGTGAGTCAGTCAGTCAATCAGTTAGGACACTTTCTTTCCTGCCCATCCCCCCGAATTTCACCCCTCCCCATGGGCCCCTTAAATTGGATTTATGGAAAAGCTTTCAAACACATATTTACTTATTTTTATGATGATTTTTTTTCCGCTGAGTTTCAAACTCCTCGCCTATGTCGTTTAAGAGATACACGCTCCGTTAGGAATCTTTCAATCCCCAATTTTCACCCCTTTAACCTCATAAACACATCGAAAAACCCTCAGACACGTGTCTTGTTACTTTTTAATGATAAGTTTATATATGCCGTGTATCACATCCCCCAATGAAACCAATCGGGAGATATAGTTATTCAATGAAATGCAGGTTTAACCCCCTTAAGACCCCTTTAGAACCTGAATATCCGAAAATCCTCCCTTAGTAGACGGTTTTGACATACAATGAACATATCCCCAAACTGTCATGTTTATAACTTCAATAATTTTGGCTAGGCGATGATGAGTGAGTGAGTAAGTGAGTGAGTCTGGACATTTTCTTTCAATTTTCTTTTTTCAGAATTTCACCCCTCCCCATGAACCCCTTAAATTTGATTTATGAAAAAAAACTGTCGAAAAGCTATTTACTTACTTTAAAGCAGTTTTTCCCCTGAGTGTGATGAGTGAGCCAGTCAGTCAATCAGTTAGGACACTTTCTTTCCTGTTCCTCCCCCCCCCCCCCCCCGAATTTCATCTCTCCCCATGGGCCCCTTAAATTGGATTTATGAAAAAACTGTCAAACACATATTTACTTCTTTCTTATGTTGATTTTTTTTCGCTGTGTTTCAAACTCCTCGCCTATGTCGTTTAAGAGACACACGCTCCGTTAAGAATCTTTTAATCCCCACTTTTCACCCCTTTCACCTCATAATATACACCACATCGAAAAACCCTCAGACACATGTCTTCTTATTTTTAATGATGAGTTTATATGCCGAGTATCACATCCCCCCATGAAACCAATAGGGAGATTTTGCTATTCAATTAAATGCAGGTCTACCCCCTTAACACCCCTTTAGAACCTGAATAGCCAAAATTTCTCTCTTAGTGGGCATTTGCGGCCCTTGAGGAAGCTGCATACCAGATTTCATTCCAATCCGTTCGGTGGTTTCTGAGATTTCGTGATGAATAAATGAATGAGTGAGTGAGTGAGTGAGTGAGTGGTATTTGACAAATATATAGTAGAAAGAAGATAGTGTCAAGTCTTTGTTATGCTAAACTCGGTTGACAGTGCTGTGTGAGCAGTTGAGTAACTAACGGGATTTCAAGTAAAGATCCTCATTTTCTATACTGATAGTGCTGAGCGCAATTGGCATCAAGTCGGCCGTGTCTCGACTTGAGCTATGTTGCCATGGAAACTATCTATCTTGCCATTCCTTCATGAGTATATTTTATGATTTAATTAGCCTGTTTTTGAGTGAAAAAGGGCCAAAATCAGAAGAATGAGAAAGACTATCGAAAATGCATGTAGCCAGCGGTTCCTTCTGGGTCCTAAACTATGTGTATGCAAAATATGGTTGAGATTGGTGGAACGGTGTAGATTTGTATACGGAACCAACATATATACATACATACATACATACATACATACATACATACAGACTTTCACTTTTATATATTAGATTTTTACACTTTAATTATTAATGTTTTCAGTTTTTTTTTTAATTTAATCCAACACATTACGTCAATTAGACACGTACCTATATAATATTTGATTTTTAGAAATACTAGTACTTCGGCATGAAAATTCTCAGAAATTTGGTTTAAGGATTCAAGTATCAGCATATTTAAAAGCGTAAACTGTTCTTATGATAGGTGGTTAATATAGAGACCAGTATCCCATTAAGTGTTAAGAATAAGTTAGGCAAAATTCATCAAGTAAATAATTCAAGTACTTATGAGAAGTAATTCAGCCATCAGGATTGAAACCTGAGGCAAACAAAGAGAGAATTTCAAAATTGAAGAAGGTCTAACAAATCTACTGGAACATATACAGTGGAACAAAAAATCAATATCGAAGAACGCAAAATTAAAGACGTAGAGAAAATATTGAGCAAAATCCTTCATCCAGTCTGCTTAGGAGAAGTCTGGATGAAACGGAAGTCTGATAAGCTTTATCAGCATGCTGAAAAGATCACTGACATCTTCAGGAAAAGGCGCTTAAAGTTCTACGGGCCCATTCTCAGAATGACAGTATCGCCAAAAGGATTCTCAACCTCAGGAATAACTGACTTAGTGAAATGGAAAAAGTCCTTCAAGAAATTGGCATTGCAGAGAAAATTGTACAAGATTGAGTCCAGTTCTGATAACTAATAAAACAACCATTAATTCCCTGGGAAAACACTACCAGGACCAAGAAATCATGGAGTGAGGAACGGAGGAAGCTTTACAGTGCCCAGATGAAATGATTTTGGGAGAAGAAACATCATTAGCTAAATAACTTCTATCGCGCTCCACAGGTGGACAAAAAGATGTAATAATAATAATAATAATAATAATAAAAGATACAGTCAGTCTGAGAGACTCGACTTCATATCATTTCAAATGACGCATGCTACAAATGCAGCACATGTTAGAAAGGCTCAGGAGGGCTTCTCGCTTCGCTCGAACACCCAGGACTCTTTGCACTCTGCTGCATGACGTCACGCACTCGCCGTCTTCGTTCGCATAACGCCAGACCCCAGGAGTAAACTCAGACTCAACAGACTCCATTACCCTTTAACTTAGGCTTCCCGCGCGGGAGCTACTTGACGTCACGCACTCGCCGTCTTCGTTCGCATAACGCCAGACCCCAGGGGTAAACTCAGACTCGGTGCATATGCACTGAACAACATGATGACGTCATACGCGCAGTAACCGTGACGCATAACGGTAGACCAAAGCATAACGATGAAGTCGACAAGATCATTTGAAATGATACAATAATAATAATTATAATAATATGTCGCCTCCGTGGTGTAGTGGTCAGCATTCTTAGCTGCCACCCCGGAGGTACACGGTTCAATTCCCCGCTCTGCCACGAAATTTGAAAAGTGGACTGAGGACTAGAATGGGGTCTATTCAGCCTTGGGTGGTCCAAATGAGTATAGGGAGTTCTATTCCCACCTCAGACATCCTCAAAGTGGTTTTCCATGTTTTTCCTACTTCGTCTCCGGGCAAATGCCTGGATGGTACCTATCGTAAGGCCACGGCTGCCTCCTTTCCTCTTCCTTGCCTATCCCTCCCAAACTTCCTCTCCCTTCCCATCCCTCATGAGGTCCCTGTTCCCTTTGCAGGTGAGGCCGCTTGGGCGAGGTGCTGGTCCCACCTCCCCAGTTGTTTCCCCCGACTAGGTGTTTCAAGCTCCAGGACACTGCCCAGGTGGCGGTAATGGTGGGAACCCTCGCTGATTCCGAGTGAAAAGCCAATCTGGAGGGTAAACCGACTAAATAATAATAATGATACAGTTATACTAATAATAATACAGAATTGGCCCAGTTACATGGTGTAGATCTTTTGAGTTGGAGCCATTTAGGTGATCTGCTATCCAACGCATGAAACTGTAACCCTCTTCAGTGATCTGCGGGTAGGAGGACGTGGGGGTGCAGCGGTCAAGCTGTTGGCCTCTCAGCACGACGGACTGGGTTCAATTCCCGGTCAATGCATATAATAGTTTCAAAGTGAAATGCCATGTCCCGTGGTTCGTATTCCACGTAAAAATAGGACGTCCCGTGGCTCATGATCGCGAGATTAACGGTCACGTAAAACTACAAACTTCCAATCTACGGTTACGGTAATCACTGAAATTGACACGATAAGTCCTTTGCGAGCCTACAACGCATGACTGGTGTGCCGTGGATTTCCCCGCCTTTCAAATATCTAACCTCCTTGGTCGCGAATCGAACCATGGATTTTGGAATATTGAGAAGGAAAATATCAATTTGGCCATCATCAGGAAATCCATATAACCATTTTCTTTGTAGTAATATACGTTGCAATGGACATGTAACTTACGTAAGTAACTAGGCTTACTAAAACTGCACAAGAGAAAGGATTCAAATACTGTACTGACTTAATTTGTGGCATAATAATTGAATATTAGACCATTTTTGGAATTCAAATTCAAATCCTCCGCATTCATGGCAGCTATGAAAACCACGGTCTGCGCTGGAAGAAAACTCATAATCAACTCTTGGGACTTTACGACGCATTGAGACGCTATTTTTCTAGATAAAACTCCACGTCGCTATCACCGTGACTCGAACCTCGACTGTTCGAGTGATAAGCCACTGCATCACCACTAAGCTCACAAAGTTCACTAATACTCTTTTCATTAATTGCTCGTTCTATTGAACGCTATGCGGATAAGAACACATAATTGCATAGGATTAAGTGGCGAAGAATTGATTATATAGTTAATTAATACATTACTTAATGCATTAATTAATTAATTCAATCATTCATTATAGCGTCGATGATTCTGCAATAGTTCGTATCTGACATTATTTTGAATCGGTTCATTTTTTGAGCCTATTTCGGTAAGAAAATTGCACAAGATAATTTGATGTCCAGGCCCATTGTACCAGTATAGGGTATTTGATGTTCATTTCAGTTTGAATTCTCCTGGACAGCATAACCTCATTTTGCTCCATGCTGTCTGGTCTTGAGTCAGCTGTGAGACCTCATGGAGAGACTTCCCTAACAGTAAATTATTATTATTATTATTATTATTCTTATCTCTCATTGACGGGACAGTGCCACCGCTCTTTCAATAATGGTAATTTCGTCTTATTCCGAGTTCATTTTCTCCTATTTTATGAGATATGAAGTTCTGAGAATTTTGCAGGTGTGAGATCTTTAGATTATGCAAAACCTCTCACATAGAAAATTGGTAGAATGTATTGATTTTTTTAAACTTTAATTTGATATGTTTACTGATTCAGATTATGTACTGAAGTATTGTTGAATTGTTGTTTAAGTTTCAGAAGTTTGAGTCTTATAGTTCCAGAAATAACAGTACATTATATTCCGGAAAACGAAGTCACGTTTAAATTAGAAGTTGTTATAAATGGCAATTATACTGGATGTGGCTGCATTCCATAAAAAAAGGCACTTACAGCTTCCTCGGGGTTCTCCTCAGCTTGAATTTCCTCATATAGGGCCTTCCTCTTCCCTGAAATTGCATAGTCCACATTCTAAAATTATTTAGTTTTGAAACATTACAAGTAAAAATTTTAAAATTTTACTTCAAAACTGATCTACTTTAAACATTTAAATTGAATAGTTCTAAATCGAGTACCTTAGTAAACAATACATTTTAAGCAGAGAAGTTCAAATAATTTAGCGAGATAGCCTTCTTCTTCTTCTTCTTCTTCTTCTTCTTCTTCTCCTTCGGATACCTATCCATTAATGGATGCAAGCGACGACATGATGCATATTTTGCTTATAAACTGCGATGTGGAATAATTTATCGATGATGGGTAATCGTGTCCATTGTTTAATGTTATGCACCCAGGAAATCCTTCTTCGGCCCCTTCCTCTTTGACCTTCGATCTTTCCTTCCAGTATCAACTTGAGAAGTCGATATTTGGTGTTCCGCAAGATGTGTCCCAGGTGTACAGTTTTTCGTCTTTTAAAGGTGCATAATAAGTAGGGCTCGGATTTTTAGGTGCTAAAAATCGGGAAAATATTTATTTTCTTGTATTAATAAAAATACCTGAAATATGTGACAAAAAAGGGGAAAAAAATTATAATTAAGTTTATTAATGTGAATATAAACAATATGCAGTACTCATGAATGCAATTTATTCTGTCTCACTGACTGCTGAAGCATTACAATACACAACGAGATACATCTTCAGGTTGTCCATCACAAATGACCGATGATTATCGCGAAACACTCCTTCTGAAGGTGTGAAACTGCGGAAATATGTTTCTTGCCCTTCAGGTGTTGTGTAATTTGAGATCGCTGTTCATCCTTGATTGCTTTCCCACATGGTTGGCAGAACAGAACGCCCCCATCAGTAGTAAAATTATCTTTAAATTCTGCAACAGACGATAACTTGTAGTTGTTTTTACTTTAGGAATCGTTGAACTGCCTTACACTTCACAGTGCCGGAAATGAACTGCATGTTCCAGGTAGCTGGGGGAGGGGAAGGTCTAGCACATGGCGCAATATGGCTATAAATCCCCGGCTTCCACAGTGAGTGGCACGGGGTGACAAGTTAAAAATAACACAGTTGCAAGCTGACATACGCTCTGCATGAAGATCAGATAGCTCACAGGTTCTTCCCCGTTGAAGTAACACAGAACAAAAATGCAGTAAACTAAGAGATCTAGCATACTGATTTAAAAAAGTAAATATTTTGTTTTTTTATGTGCTAATAAGTGAAAAGCAGGAATGTATGTATATATAGAAAAATGCTTAAAATATGTATTTACATAAAAATATTTATTTACCTAAAAATCCGAGCCCTAATAATAAGTTTCGTTGTCTGTTCATTCTATGCAGTAATCAATATTAGTTATTCGTACAGTCCGTGGTATCTTCAGCATTCTGCGGTAAATCCACATTTCAAAGGCCTCTATCTTCTTTGTTATTGCCGCATTTATTGTCCATCCTTCAGACCCGTATAGAAATACAGACCAAATATATCAGATTACAAACCGACGTCTAAGGGTTAGATTTAAGTCCGTACTTGTGAGGATTTTCTTGAACTTCACAAAAGCATTACGGGCATTCTCTATACAACATTGTATCTCCATATCTTATCCCCAATCCTCGCATAGCCATGTTCCAAGGTATTTGAATTTATCTACTCTTTATAAAAGTCAGGCTGACGTGTGAGTAATCAAAAATAGTTTCACACTTTTGCCCAATACTGCCCCCTTAACTATCCTGATAAGGTTGGTGCCAGGAAGGATATCTGGCGTTAAAATTCATTAGCAGCATAGAAAATTATCACACCTCACTCCGGACCCTGTAAAAGAAGGGAGCAATTAGGGATAGAGTAGGCCTACAGTGTCTATACTGAAGTGAGTGTTGTCTGTTTACCTAAGCACTGCAGGGCACCTGAACCCCGCGAAACATGTTAAGCGCATCTCGTCCTTACATTACTCAACGTGACGCTCAGATAGCCAATCAGCTGGTAACACGATTAAAGCGTGTTCTCCACATGAACTAGCAAATCCCAGCTTAGTGACGCCTGAAGGTAAAGCATAGGATAGTGCAACTCCGATGAACAATACTCGACCACAGGCAGACTAAGAGGATCTGAAGTTCACTTTCACAGAGATCTAAAACTCTCCTGTCCATGTTAGCCACTAGCGCTTCCATTCATATCCACACAGCTCAAAGAGAGGGCCGACTGACAGAAACTAGAATAGACTAACACACAGCTGTGCAAAATTTATCTTTTCAAGGGGAAGCACGTATGTCTGCAAAAATATCCAAGTACACTAAAATCACATTACGAAACCAACTCTTGTGCAAAATCACAGTCGCTCACGTCTTTATAACACTTTGGCCAGACCAACCATTTGCTACGGTAGCGAGTCATGGACACTAAGAACTCAGACGTCTCTCGACTTACAGCTTGCGAAATGAAATTCATGCGACGAACAGCAGGCTTTACAAAATTGAATTATATACGAAATGAAGATGTGATGAAGAAATTGAAGGTGAAACCTGTCATCACTTACATCTATAATTACGAGAAAAACTGGAAACGTCACGTGCAAAGGATGGATTCTGGAAGACTACTGCGTTAGAAGCAAGGGAAAAGGATATGGAACCATAGGAAAATGGATGCTAGTGCTTCAAATGAAAGAAAAAGAATCGTATGTTGCTAGCATGTTCTAAAATCCGGAATTACTATTTTTTATTCCAATTTCTCGCAAAAAATATTTCTGATATGAAATATTCCCCTTTTTCTTGAACTTTCAACGTATAAAGTTGAAATTTGTATATGTACTGTAATTCCTCCTTTTACGTATATGTTTTAACAAGGCCGTTATTAAAAATGTAGGCTACTTAAATTTAATTTTGCGAGATGGATAGGTCCATGGATTTGCTGTTAAAATTATGCAATATTAAGAAGATTCATGAAAAATCAAAAATACATTTATTTTCAAAAACGCGTGTCAAAGCAAGGAGCGAGTATTGAAGAACATCTTCGATTCGTTCTGGTTAATTGTTTCTGAGAAAAAGGTAGAAAAGAAAATTCGAATTTAGCATGGCCAATTTGAGACATTCTGGAGTCCCTTAAACCGGTTGTACAAGAATAAAACGGCGATTTCAAAATGTTATGTTGTTTGAAGCTATTTTCAGTGTTGCCTTAGTAAACGAATGTGTGACGCTTTTCAGTCGGGTTATTTCCTAATCCTGAAAAAAAAAAATACATGAGATTAATAAATACACTTGGATGACCAGTTTCGATCGTCAAGCGATCATCGTCAGATCCATTACACTTAGGCTATAAAAATGTTATGTCTGAAAGTATGGGTGAAAATATTTGCAGTGTGATTGTAAATATTTTCACCTATACTTTCAGACATAAGAATGATTGTAAATATTTTCACCCATACTTTCAGATATAAAAATTTTGCAGCCCAAGTGTAATGGATCTGATGATGATCGCTTGGCGAGCGAAACTGGCCATCCAAGTGTATTTAATAATCTACTGTATTTTTTCAGGATTAGAGAATAACCCATCTCATATGGGTATAATCGTGTTGACCGACTGAAAAGCATGAAACTTTTCGATTTAAAAATGATCAATGTGATATTGCCCTCTTCCATAGATTCCGGCATCCATACTCCATGAGGTGATAACGTTACAATGGTCACGTGCCATACTTCTCAAGGTATATACTGTAGTTCATTGTCGGGAAATAAAACATACTGTATTTGCCATGACTTATGAATCGCCCCTCGTGTATTGTGTTGGAGTGATGAGACGAGTTATTAGAGTGGAGACCAATGAGAAAATGTCTGGCGATACTAGGGATCCAAGTTGTGCGGACAACTCTGACCACGAGCTGGAGAGGCCTGGTTATGCCTAACTCGTAACTTAATGTTGTTTCCACTACGAGTAACGAGTAGAGAATGCTAACGCAATAACAAATAATGAGCTCAGAAGTGAATAGAAAGGGGGGGGAAAATTGCAAATGCAAAGTCACGTTATTAGGTGTAGTAGGACTACGCATTTCAGACGTTACGAAGCCATTAGAATCTATTTTCAAAAGTTTCCTCCATCTCTTTCGGTAAGAGACAAGAAAGAAAAATAACATCCGTCACACTTGAGAGACAGACTAACAAGGACTTGAGTTAGCAATGAATAAGTGTAACTATTTGAATGAATTCCGTTGAAAAAATGACGTGTGATTAGAATTCTATAAACAGTAGATCGGTAAGGTCATACAGGAATAGCAGACAATAATTAAACAGAAACAACTTGCGAGGTCTTGAAGTCAGGTTCAAAGACGCCTTTGCTATTGAGGTATGAATGCACCAGCTTATAACTCCTATGTATCAAGTAGCGCGGTGGTAACGATTGAAAGCCTATTATGTGAATTCTCCGAGTGGTGTTGTTTTTCGAGATACTATGAACCTCTTCAAATACGGAATAGCACTTCTTCCATTAGGCTACGGCAATCAGTGACGGAACTCGATGATACATGTTGTTGCACGGATTTTCACCCTTTGAACAAGACCCCAAGAAGTGACCTCGAGTTTCTCTCCCATTGATGCAGTATCGGCAGTAGCCATCATCTTGACATCTGCCCAAAAAGGCTTATCTCTGAGATTTTGTCGCCCCCTTCAGGACTATTTGTTTAATTAATGTCTTTAGTTATTTCGTTAGTTATTTCTTTAGTTACTTCTTTAGTTAGTTCTTGAGTTTTTTCTTTAATTTATAATTTATTGGTTTATTTTATTATTTATTAATCTTATTAACAACATATTTATTTATTTATTTGTTTATTTATTATTTATTTGCTCAGTATTCACCAACCTGGAGTGCATCAAGCTTATCATCACACATTGTTTCGCGTTTCTAGACTTTTTTTTAAGGATCAAAATAGAAGTATACAGAAGAGAGGGTTGTTAAGTTTATTAATAATGTTCATAATACCGAGAATACTACCGAGCTGAGTGATGTGCTCGTACGTTTGACGATTATGGGGCGTTCAATAAAGGCGCATGAGTTGTAAGTGGCCATTGAAATAATGTATCGTCCCAGCAATGGTGTAACACAGATACAACATTATCCTGCATTTGCGCTCGTTGTAATCCAAATGAAGTGGCCTCTTCATTTGTCATAACTAGGTCCCGGAAAATTACTGTTATGCTGTTGCATTCTACATAGGCTTTCTGTTATTAGCATATCGGAATTTAATTAAAATTGTTCCAACAGCGGAATGAAATGTATTGTTAAATAGCTTTGTTTACCAGTCCTTGGCGGGTTCAAAGAGTAAAGGTAGGTAGTTTATGACGACAACATCTACGACATTTCCCTATCAGAGAAGAAAGGGAATAAAAGATGTATGCCAGAAAAATGGAAGACAGCCTTATAATCTAAATCACTAATAACAATTGTATACAAATTTTAACATTTAACGTTGACATGTTTTTGGGATCGGGTTCAATCAAACATTTTCGTGAGAAGAACTAAACGTGTGACTGTTATCTAGGCCTACTATAGGATTACCAAGGTAACTAGTATTCATCATCTAAATCTGAAGTGTAAAGGCCATCTAGGCCTCCTATATGGTTAACAAGGTAACTAGTATTCATCATCTAAATCTGAAGTGTAAAGGACATCTAGGCCTCATATTTGGTTACCAAGGCAACAAGTATTCATCATCTAAATTTGAAGTGTAAAGGCCATCTAGGCCTCTTATTTGGTTACCAAGGTAACAAGTATTCATCATCTAAATTTGAAGTGTAGAGGCCATCTAGCTCTCCTATTTGGTTACGAAGGCAACAAGTATTTATCATATAGATCTTTAGAACATATGCATGAAGCGATATTAGTATAGCGAGGTAACACTAATTTAATGTTTGTCTGCCACTTGAATAATAAGAGGTCATTTGAACTAAATCGAGCTACCTGAAGACGAAACTCTCAGTGAACACTGAGCTGGATTCTGGCAAAAGCAAAAAAATATTTCACTATGTAGTGTGTCCAATACCGCCCGAATGACGCACTTATTTGAAACAGGAACTCAACCGAGAACCAAAAAAATAAAGAGATTCTATACCCCTTAGATTACAGAGTAAGGAATACTGCTTCTACTATTGTAATTAAAATTCACCGCAACTTAGTTACACTTATTGCCACTGTTTCTTGGTAAAGGCAAGTCCATGCCGGGCGAAACGCATACAAAGAACAAAGAAACACTAACACTCACAAACAACCTGGCCTCGCGATTGATTTAATGTGATCCCACCATACCCACCTGCTGGTGGACCGTATACTTCTATAAACAGTTTCTGACAACTACTGCTAACAACGAAGTCTGGGCTTGGCCTATACCAGCCGCTGTTCAGTACCTCCCGAACGTCCCCTAGTGGATACCAATACTAGCTGCCTGTGCCAAGTACTTGTCTGTGTGTTGAACTTGTCTGATAACCTGTATTTATGAGATGACTATAGTAGTGTGTGTGGCAGTATTAGGGACAGGTTAGGTGCCGCAGGACTTGATAATAAGGCACAATCCCGACATTTGCCTGTAGGGAGTGAGGAAACACTCGTGGATAAACCACACTCAGGAAATCCGCTGTCGGCACCGGAATTCGAACCTCCGATCTCCGGACATGCTGTTGATCCCAATCGTGTGCATTGTGGATGATTTAACGTGCACGGCTACGCTGCGGGATCTATGTAAGGGTGCGTTGGGCTCGAGTAAATAAATAGAAAATTACAAGAAATTAATTTTATTGGCATTTGCGTAAACATTTTCCATCTCTTGGCTTACTCAAATTTTTAACTGCTCGATTTATTTTGCAAATCTTTTTGGGATTCCAATAAAACAGTTATTTTCATAATAATAATAATAATAATAATAATAATAATAATAATAATAATAATAGACTAATGATGTTCTCTGTAAGATTCCAGACAACACACGATTATGCTTCTTGAAGATTTCAATGCACAGCTGGGTAAGGAAAGAAAGTTCCAAAACATTATCGGAAACTATCCAGCTCACCAGAGAACAAATCGCTATGGTGAGAGACTCGTAGAACTATGTAAGGCTTTCAATCTGGTTATAAAATCCACAGCGTTCAAACACCTTCCCAGAAAACAGAAGACTTGGACATCTCCGAATCTAAATCTCGGCGAATTTCAAATTGATCACGTCGCAATTGCACGTAAAGCTCAGAGAGAAATACAGAATGTGAAGGTTCTAAGAAATGCCAATCTAGATTCGGATCACTATCTATCCAAAATCAAAGTTAAACTGATTCCGAGAAACACCAGAAAGGCCGTCTTAAAAGGATCAATCGATTTGATTCTGAAAAACTACTATTGTGCCTTGAATTTACTCAAAAACAAGTAGTTCCGTGAAGAACTACACAGCCTATTTTCATATATCCTACCTATGTTAAAACTGCCACTATCAACATACAAAATTTCAGTTTGATTGCTGTAATTGATTCGTACATATTGAGAACCGACTAAATATTTCGGATGGTCGCCATGTTGGATTTTATAAATGTAGATCCTAGAATTATGTACTGTTAAATGAAGATTATTGTGTACGTGTAGCATTAAAACTTCAATCGCATGATTAGGACACAAGAAGTAACAAGGAGATTTTAAAATATCGCACAGCTGCCATCTTGTGGTAATGGAAACAATGGAAATAAATTAGATGCCAGTGGATTAACATTCGTATAAAGATTTACTGTACCAAGTTTCACTGCACTCGGATGCGTAAATTGCGAGAAACGTCCATGTGAATATTTATATTTCGCGTCGCCGCCATGTTGGATTTTTGATCACCAGGTTATTTTAATTCCTATAGGTGAACTTAAGTTCATAGCCCCTATGAACATTAAAAAATCAGTTTGATTGCTATAATAGATTCGTAGATATTCAGAGCCGTCTAAATATTTCAGATGGTCGCCATGTTGGATTGTTAAATGTATAGGCCATAGAGTCATGTACCACTAAAGGAAAATTATTGTGTAGGTTCATTATTCAAACTTTCACTTCGATCGCATGATTACGACACAAGAAATAAAAACTTAATTTTAAAATTCGCACAGCCGCCATCTTGAGGTTATGTAAACAGTTGAACTAAATTAGATACCAGTGCATTACAATCTGTATAAACATTTCCTGTACCAGATTTCATTGCGTTTGGAACATTAAATCGTGAGAAAGGTCTAAATAAAATTTTCAAATTCGCTTGGCCGCCATGTTCATTTTGTAGTTAACCGGTTTTTGAAAGTCTTATAGATGAACTTTCATCAGTGCCCTTTATCTCCGTACAAAATTTCAGGGTGATACCGCTAATAGTTTCAGAGATATAGAATGCCGGTGCAGTATTTCGCACATTCGCCATCTTGTGGTTATGTAAACAATTGAACCAAGTTAGATGTCGGTGCATTACAATGTGTATAAAGATATACTGTACCATGTTTTATTGCGTTTGGTTGGTTAAATCGCGAGATACGTCTATTTAAATGTCGCAAATTCGCGTGGCCGCCATGTTGGTTTTGTAGTTACCAGTTTTTCAAAAGCCACATAGGTGAACTTCTAGTAGTTTCCTTTATCACCGTAAAAAATTCAGGCTGATATCTGGAATAGTTTCGGAGATATTGAACGCTGGTGAAATATTTCGCACAGCCGCCATGTTGGATTGGTGAGACGTAACAAAATTTGAACGGCACGGTCGGGGTCATCCGAAATAGTGCTATGAACTTACCGAGTTTCATTGAAATTGCTCCAGCCGTTTAGAATTTATTATGGACACACACACACATACACACACACGCACACACACACGGACAAAAGGTGATCTCATAAGCCTATTTTTTCAAAATTGAAAATAGGCTAACTAGAATCTTGGAATCCCAAAAACTGGGATGAACTACAGCAGGCCTTGGTCACAACAGCACAGGAGACAGTTCCACTGACGAAGTCAAAGAAACATGCGTGGTGGAATAATCCATGTGATTCAGTGGTAAAGCAAAGACAACTTGCCTGGCAGAAATGGAACTCGGGAAAGAACCAAGATAATTGGGAAAACTTCGGGAACGAGAGACAACGCGCTGCAAAAATCATCCCCAATGTAAAACGTGCCTACAACAAGAGCCAACTACCTCAAATTGAGCTAGACTTTCAGAGGAACAACACAAGGGACTTCTACAGAACCTTCAAACGCAATCCAAGCAAATACAATCCTCCGAGTCTACAGTTCAAAGACTCAAATGGGAGACTAGCTTACAGTGAGAGAGAAAATTGCCAGATTCTAGCGAAATACTTTGAATCCCTCCTTAATTGTGAGACTCCAAACTCCACTTTCTCATTTGAAGACAACATACAAGTGCATCCAGATTCATCCCCTCCAACGAAAGAAGAAATCAAACAGATTATCCAGTCACTTAAGAACAACAAGGCACCAGGTGAGGACTCGATAATCGCCGAATTGTGGAAGTATGCTGGTGAAAAGATGATTGATAAATTGACTGACATTATCAAGGAGATTTGGGAAACTGAAAAACTTCCACGTGACTGGACTTCTGCCTTGATTCATCCCCTGCATAAGAAAGGTGACAAAACGGACGTTAACAACTATCGCGGCATTTCTCTCCTACTGATAACTTACAAAATTATTTCAAAAGCTCTGCAGATTAGGGCAGAACAACAACTTGATCCACAATTAGGAGAGTACCAAGGAGGGTTCAGGAAAGAGCGCTCATGTGCCGAACAAATTATGAATCTGAAATCCATCCTTTTCTATCTGAAGCAAAGGAACAAGAAATTTGTGGTAACCTTCGTCGACTTCAAAAAGGCCTATGATTCGATTGATAGAATAGCTCTTATTCAAATTCTAAAGGAATTTGGATTGGATAATAAAACCAGGGCAATCATTCAACAGACCTCAGCTAACACAACCTCCAGAGTCAAGTTCAGAGGAGAAATTTCAGACTCTTTCGAAATTAAGACAGGAGTTAGGCAGGGAGATGGGCTTTCACCCCTGCTCTTCAACTGTGCACTTGAAAAAGTCATCCGCGAGTGGTGCAAAGAAATGAACGATGGGGTCAAAAATGGAGTACGACTGGGTTACAAGAACATGAACCTTTCTATTGATTGCCTAGCATTTGCAGATGATCTTGCAATTTTCTCCGACTCTTTAGACATGGCCCCAAAACAAATTAACTAGCTGCAGTTACAGGCAACAAAAGTTGGTTTTGAGATCTCTTTGGAGAAAACACACTTCATAACTAATATCAAGCCAGCACCAAGGGAGCTAAAAGTAAACCAGGGGAAAATCAAACGGACAGATAAGTTTAAATATCTTGGCGAGTGGGTAGAACCCAACGTATGTGAGAAAGAAACCTTCACTTCGCGCATGAACAAAATGGAAATGGCGTACCAACTCACCAAGGACGTTTACAACAAAAAGTCAATGTCCCTGAACGCAAAACTTAGGCATTATTGCACTGTCATACGACCAGAGGCTCTGTACGCAGCGGAATACCTCACCATGAACAAGAAAGGCCTGGTAGAAAAATTGGAGATCAAGGAAAGAAAGATCTTGAGGAAAATTCTTGGCCCGATTAAAGACAACGGTGAATATAGACGACGGCATAACTGTGAGCTGTATATTCATGTCCAGAAGATCTCTGATGTAATGAGGAAAAGGAGGATTGCATTTTATGGCCACTTGCTTAGAATGAAACCCACACGATTGACGAACAGGATCTTTAACTATTTTAAAAATAAGAAGACCAAGCCAGCCTGGTTCGAAGAGGTGGAAAGTGACCTGCAACAGATGAAAATTACCTGTGGGGATATTCAAGAACGCAATCCCCTCAGGAAGAAACTACACGACCACCAGGGTTTTCAAGAAAAACCGAAGTAGAAGACGGGAAAGGTGTGGACGGAAGAAAGAAAAGAGCAACACCGGCAACGTATGAAGGGACACTGGGCAAAGATCAAAGCCCAGAGATGCCAGTTGAAATAACGTGGTCCTTAGTTGGCCGATGCGATTAAAGAAGAATAGACTAATAATATAAATAGTTCGTAACTGACATATTTCATTAATTAATGTGTATTAAGTTATTATTATTGACTAACGTGTAATAGATTTACTAAAACCATTGGTATTTATTTAGATAGTTCGTAAATTCATTGGCAGTGTTCTAAATTAAGGTGATGATTATGCTTTGTTTCCATGTAACCTACTGTACATAATTGCTTTGTATTCTAACAATGATCTGCGAATAATGGTGATATAATAATAATAATAATAGTCTAATAATGATGATGATGAATAGTAATAAATAGTAATAAATAATAATAATAATTATAACTGAAATACATAATAAATAATAATCAGAATAATGATACCTATGTAATTTCAATAGTAATAATAATGAATAGCAATAAAGAGTAATACTAATAATAATAATAATAATAATACAAATAATAACAGAGCTGATGTGGCCATTACATTAAATCTGGGATGATAAGACATTAGCTAATGGATTAAGTTCCCCATGTGGCAAGGTAGGTTGTTTGCTTAACAATTATTCTGTCACAATAGGAGAGGCTCAAATGTCAATCTATTCTCTCCCCTCAAGTGAATAGTGTATAACCTCAAGCTGTGTGCCTGTTATTGCATTTAAGTTGAGTAAATCCCATCTTGTATTATGATGTCGGTTTCTTATTGACTAATTCAAGATTGCCTTGTTAATAATCGAGATCTCATTTGAGCTTTGGCGAGATGTTAGAACAAGCATTTACCCAGCAAGGGGCTTCTGTTTCAAACCTCAATACTCGTGCTCTCCTTGTTCTGCTCTTTGTGTGGTTTACTACTGTTGCGAGTCGTCTTCCTCATCATAACAGCCGAGGTTTTGTTCACCCCAACCCCTTGCATCCCACCACTAACGCAGCCACTCCGTCACGCATCACGCCCATAACGAGGGCCGCCACTGTCGTTGTCTTGGTGTTTCTTTTCTTCTTGCAATCTTTCTTGGGCAAAGAGTTTAACAGCTTATGGGCGATTACTTGGAGAAACCCTTCCTGGCTGCGCTCGTTAGACCGTGCAAGATTAGAGGTGTTCTTCCTGAGCGATCATTTGATGTGGACATCTTTCTCCCTTGCTTTGTTAGGACTTCACTTTGCTACAGTGCACACAATTGGTGTGTAACAATTCACGAACTGTTTATAATTTAAAATACGCGTGTAGTCGAGAATTCGGAACTCGTGTAGTATACGTTACCCGCCGCCATTGAAATCCGAAAAATTTTCTATAGAAATGGCCAATGTTACTAATATACAGGAGTTGAATATTTTATCGCTAGAGGGTGTTACTGATTTTTTTCAGAGTGCCAACATTATTGTTTCCAGACCAATATTTTCATCCAGACCAATGTATTTCGCCTAGACCCCTGCGGGCCGCGTTAGGCTAATATAAACACCCCTGGTTTTTGTCACGCACAGTGGGGGTAGTCACGCATCAATAATCTTTATCAAGTCCAATGGTTTTGCCTAGTAGTACAATCAGTAAGTTGGCAGCAAACATGGCGGCGTGCTTTTTGATAAGATTATTACTTGAAAGTTAATGTTGACAATTTCCTTATTTTGGAAGTGTTTACGCGGTGTTTGTTAATGGCAAATGGCTTTTATAACGTGGCAGAGTAATTACAAACCATTTTCAGAGCGCTAATAAGTAAAATAACGCACTTCCGAAACGGGCAACGGATACTACACGAGAGCCGTGAATACAAATGCACATTTGCACAATTCTGATCGTATAACTTATTTCATTTAAACGTTACTGAGATTTAATTTTCAACAGCTGTTCTTCTAGAAAATATCGTGCAGCGTAATATTGTGGCATGTGACAGTATACCTCAGTGTTTTTCTCACGATGAGATGTCTATCTTGGCGTAGGACGTTATTTCACGATGTTTTATCTAATTGAGATATCGACCTTCGTGGGAGAATCGATAATATGATTCTGTAACTCTCCGGTATCGCTGTTGTGAGTGCTTTTGTTTTTCCTGACAATACGAAAAACATTATTGTTGTTGATTCCTTAGGGGCTTTGCGACATCATGGTCATGTACTAGGGTGTGTGCCAACATTGTATGATAATCTGTGTCACTGTGATGGTTGTACTAAAGTGTGTACTTGTAGTTGAGGTGGGATTTGGGGCCGTGGCCTTAAGATAGGTACCATCCTGGCATTTTCCTGGAGTAGAAGTGAGAAACCTCAGAAATGTAAGAATGGAACCAGCCTCTTATCAGATTGGTCTCATGAGGCTGAGTGTACCGCGTTCCAGCCCTCAGAGCAGAATTACATTTCTTGGCAGAGCCAGGAATCGAACCCGGGCCTCCGCGGTGATAGCTTACTAGCCACCACGCAACGAGGCGGTTAATATTAAAAACAGTGGGTGTTCGACGTCAGTAGTGATTGGTTCTCTGACTGAGATTGTCGTTTAGAATTTAGCAAGACGTGAATTTTAAATTGAAATCTGTGATGTTAAAAGCTTTTTGTTGTTGTATCATTTGAGGGGTTTGGGCATCGTGGAAATTCACCCCGTTTGCTTCAGTATGTGTTGAAGTTTGTCTAATAACCTGTATTATTGTGATGGCTGTATTAGTGTGTATATTTGTAAATCAGGTGAGGTTTATGAAGGAGGCGGCGTTGGCCTTCAGTTAGGAACCATCCCAGCATTTTCCTGGTGTGGAAGTGGGGAAAATCATGGAAAACCGGTTCCAGGATGGCTGAGACCAGAATTAAATTTCTTGGCGGAGCTTGGAATCGAACCTGGACCTCCAGGGTGACAGTGATGTTAAGCAGTCTGTATGAAGGTGGAATAAACTATTCTGAAAATAACAGTAGGCCTATCTTTCGTTATTTTGAGGAGACCTTGTAGACAACGAAAATCCTCTTTAATCCAACGCTAAACGTTTAACATAATTATATAGGTACACTTGCTAAATAAAATGGCCACTAGAATATCTTCAAAAAATCAATGATGTGGGATATTATATGTTGAACAATACCATGCAGAGTAAATAGGTTACATTACCTCTGATGAGGTCTCAGATATAAATTAAATAACAATGCGATTCATTTCTTTAAAATAATAGCCAGCATTTCAGTGTTTGTTAATCAAGTATTTTTCTTTTTACCCAGCCGATTGTCATGAATCTGCACTACTTGCAGTGTTTGTGTATGGAGAGTGAGCTGTGTAAGTTTCACACTTATAGCCCTCTTACTTTCCAAGAAACATGTACCTATAACAAAACACAATCACTGTTATGGTAACTTCAATTCAAAAGTTAAACAAAGTATAATAAAGGCTTTCACGGCCCGTGAATTAAAAAATCAGCAATTTTTCTAAGTTTATGCCGTGTCTTGTGTGGGGTTTCGCCTAGGAACACCAAGCTGGCTCATCGGCGGGCTCTTGTGTCCACGCCCGGGCCCCTACAGAAGTGAAAGGCTGCTTGAGCGTTTGCTCTCGCAGTTAAGAGGCGCAAGTGCGCTTCATAAGAAGTGAGGTAATGCACAGTTCGCTACTCCTGTTCGGGGTCCGGGCGCGGACACCAAGAGCCTGCTGATGAGCCAGCTTGGTGTTCCTAGGAGAAACCCCACACAAGACACGGCATAAACTTAGAAAAATTGCTGAATTTTAATTCACTGGCCGTGAAAGCCAATATACCATCTTTTTGGAAGCCTTCATAGGGAGGTGAAAGGCTGTTTGAGCGTTTTGCTCTCGCAGCTAAGAGGCGCACGTGCGCTTCATAAGATGGGAGGTAGTGCACAGTTAGCTGCTCCTGTGGAGGCCCGGGTGCGAACACAAAGAGCCCACTGATGAGCCATCTTGGTGTTCCTAGGCGAAACCCACACAAGACTCGCCATAAAACTAGAAAAATTGCTGAGTTTTAAAGTATAATAATTCCTTGTTAGCGTCTAGAGGGGAACTGTCACACGCACACTGGAAGAAAAAAAATAGGAACTGTCTGATTTTTATTTAACGAACGTAGATTTACTCAGAAATGTGTGCGTAATCAGGTTAAGCAAAAAGGACACAGATTTGACGTCAGTAGGCCCATCAAAATGTATGGAGTATCACTCCTTATTTTCTTTTGAATTATAATAGTTATATTCGTAGGTAGTAAATAGCCGAGACCTATCTTTTACTAATTTATTTGCCATTCCAGTAGTTTTGTCTATTATTCACTGTCTGAAGATTGATTTCTAGTTCCGTCGAATTTGTCCTGCGTTCGTAAGAGGACGAGAGGTCACCCAATATTCATTTAAATGTAAAGTTTTGAAGCCTTGTTTCGTTGTTGCCTTCACAAACTGTTAGTTGTAACTCTTCAGTCGGTCAACACAAGTTTGTCCAAATGACTGGACAGGGGTGAAATGTGTAGTCTATAATATAACAATAAATACCGTAAATAATGAAATAAATAAATCAATAAACACTCCTGAAAAGTACACGTAGCCTATAAGTTATAATCACTATTATGGGCAAGTTAGGATTATGATTTTCGACCGTCAAGCGGTCATCTTCACTAAGGTTGAGGTTTAAATTTATACTGTACACAAATTGTATTGAATTAATCGGTTAGGTCTGATTATGCTTCGTATAATGATGTTTATACTACCGATTCTCCGTTTAAAACTCCTTATGTGGGGTTAATTTGTTTTACAAGGGTTTGTGAACTACGTATGATTATTATGCACGTGTATACAGTTAAAACGAACACAATATAGTAAAACTAGAACATGCACAATAATACTTTTTATGCATATGTAGTATCAGGTTTCATTCTTTTTTTTCATGGATTTTCTGTGTTCTGCAAAAGGCCCTAAGGGGCATGGTTCAACTTGAATAGTTCTACACCATCAAGGGTTCACGGCTGGTGAGCTCGTATGTTGACGACCCCCAAGGATTTCGTAGCTTGGTCTGGCTTTTCCCCTTTTTATGGTAACTTTGGATCGGATCCTCTCCTCTTTCTCTTTTATTCCTACTTTTATGGCTCTAATTCCTTACAAATCCTTCAATTCTCATCCCCCTTTGATACTAATGTCGATTTCTTCGTAGTTGTAAGCAAGTTGTAAGTACGGTACTCTACTGTAGTAAGTTTTAGTCGTAGTTTTTCATTTCATTTTTCACTATCATCCAAATCGTTAGGGACAGATATCCTAGATGTAGGCCTATCTCCCCTATAAACGACAATCACCATCACCATTGATCAACTCGAGTTAGAGGGAAAATCAAGGATATGCAGTACACTTGTGAACGTATTTCTTTCTCGACAGCATTTCTCTTTGCAGCGGTATGTATCGGCTACGTTGTAGTGTTCTATTTGTTTATAGCAGAGAATGTACATTGTTGTGGCAAGTAAATCAGTGTTCGGTATACGCTCAAAGGAACACTGTATCGCTGTTGACTCGTGGGGGAACGACCCGCCAGGTGACTCATACGTAGCGCTGCCAAGATAAACTCATCGCGCCATAACTCACTCAGCGGTTATAAATCCGTGTCAGCTGGGCCCAACCGTGCCGCCACCAGAGTACATGTAGAGAAACAAGATGTTTGAAATATTCTTTAGTAGATTCCCTGATCACCAGTGGATGAAAATAACTGACTGGGAGAAGACCACAATGTACGCACATGCTTCGACAAAAGTAGTACACAGCCACCAGATTAAACGGCCGCTCTACAACACTATCACTGGCAACAACCCTCATAATTTTTATAAGTGTAGTTCCTAGCACACTCACTTGAGAAAATGCCGGGATGGTACATTATTTCATTGAAATCGCTCCAGCCGTTCAGATTATATTAGGACACACACACACATACACATACACACGGACAAAAGGTGAATCCATGAACCTCTTTTTTATAAATTAAAATAGGCTAAAATGATTATATATTAATAATATTAATACAATAAAGCAATTGTAGTATATTATAATATTGTTTCACTATCTTTAGTAGTACGGTAGTAGAGGTAGTTTTCATTATCATACCGGTAATTTATATGGTAGCACTACAGAACAGGAGACCAAAGGTATAAAAAAAATTAGTTAGTGAAATTTGCCGAAGTACCTTTAGTAATGGTATCCGGAGATGTTAAAATAATAGATGTTGACTCGTCCGCTGCCATAAACCCACCCAGCCATCCCAAATAGATACACGACTTATATAGCAGAAATGAAGTCTTTTCTAGCCATCTTGCTTACTAAGTCAGGAATGCCAACCCTACGCATTTGGTACTATTTCACATCGGGTATAGAACGAGTAAACAAAAGAGCGTCGATAAAGTAGAAACATTGCGCCAATTGTCAGTGTTTATTTATGTATTTATAATGTTTTACATACAAAAACAGACCTAACCTGGGGCTTACGCCCCAGACCCCCTTGCTTGTGGTACTAGCAGTAATTTTCGACCAGGCAGTACCTAACCTAGTAGCGGACATAAATTCTATCTTATTAATGTTTTACGTACAAAAATAAACCTAACCTGGGGCTTACGCCCCAGACCCCCTTGCTTGTGGTACTAGCAGTAATTTTCCGCAAGACAGTGCTTAACTTAGTGGAAATTTGTAACAATTTCAAAATTTACGTGTCATACGGTGAATTTTGTATTGGACATGTTGGTAACGTACTCAGATGTTCGTTTTTCGGGTGTCACATGACGTATGACGTAGTCTCCAAGATGGCGTCCATAGTGAAATGAAGACGATGCTAAAAGCATTATTTTCGTAAATAATCAATTAAAAGGAATTATTCCGGTGCAGCAGTGGCAATTGAGAAAGTAAAACGACTCCCAACATCTCCGAGAAAGGTTTGTCAATCATACACACCACACTATATTTTCAGTAATATACCTTGTTGAAAGTTACGACGGCTTGGTCTCCTGTTCTGTAGTTTTAATCTTTATATTTAGGTGCAGACGACCTAGAGGTTCCTCCTCTTAAAACAACAAAACCTTCACCTATCAAACTAAATCTACACGCACCAAAGTAAATGGGGCCGATTGTTACGATGCCCCGTGCCCTTTTAAATGCTGTAACCACACTGGGTAGGCTACGTATGGGCATGGGAGGCAGGTATGATTGACTTTAGCTTCTGCCATCCTTGAATTCTTTGTCCGTAGTTCAGTTTTCAAGAAAACCACCTCGTGGTGTAGCATCCACCATTCTTGACTTGCCAGCCCTGTCAATAAATTTTTATTCAGATCTGAGGGCTGTAACGTAGTAAACTAAGCTTCGTGAGCCAAAACTGAGAAGAAGTGGGTTTGATTCCCATATCAAACATCTAGGAAGTGATTTTCCGTGGTTTCCCCACTTCCATTTCAGGCAAATGCTGGGACGCCTCATTCCCACTCCTCATCTGATTTACAAATACACACACTAATACAGCCAGCACAATAGCACAGGTTATCAGACAACTTAAACACACACACACATCCAAGTACACGGGGCAACCAGTGGCGACTGGTGGTCACCCTTCTTGGTATACCGCACCATTTACCCCTTACATCCCCCCCCTCCCTTTTCACCATGCCTCAACCTCTTGTCAAAGTTGAATTATTATTATTATTTTTATTTGTTATTGGAGAACATTTACATAACTTCTAAGAAACACACTCTATAGCTATAATTTTGGATAGGTTATCCCAATATATTGAGGTCACTAGCCAATTGTTTTGGCCGGGGATATAAGGTCGGATTCCCTTCCTAACGCCACGTGATCTTCCATGTGAAATATTTAGCGTGCTGTCACCGGAATTCGAACCTCGACCTCCGGGTAAAGCCAGTGCGTCATCCTCCCTCTGCAAGGACTATGTCCTTATACATTAAAAAAATCTTCGTTTAACGCCTGAACACGGCCTACATGAAACTGCTTCTAGGTAAATGGCCTTCGAATCCCCTCGCCCTCCCAGTTCATTTTGACAACGTACAGAGTACATTTCATCTTTACGTTGCCTTCTCTCTCTCCCCGTTCTTGACCAGGTCTTAAATTTTACGAAAACAAATAAACATTGATCCATTTCCGAAGGATCTCAATTATACATTGTCTCATCATTAGACAGGTCCAAACATGAGAAGCGCATTCATTCATAACCAATGTAATAATGCAATTAAAGAAGAGCCAGTATCTCAGTGAAAATATCTTCTGGAAAGCGAACATTCAGCCTCAATCAATAAAATGATACCAGGTGAGTTAGCCGTGGTCGTTACGGCATGACAGCTGGCAGTCGCTCACATCCGGGAGGCGAGGAGGTTCGAATCCCCCCGCCGGCAACCTTGAAGATGGTCTTCTGTGGTTTCCCATCTTCCTTCCAGGCAAATGCCGGGGTTGTTCCCTAACTATAGGCCACAGCCGCTACCTTCCAACTCTTCGTCCTTACATTCCAACTTTCCTCCCCAACGGTACATGTAGCTCACCCATTGGGTGTCCGTCTCGAAGAAGCTACAAAACTGGCGAGCCGAACATGTCCTCGGACACTCCCGGCACTAAAAGCCATACGCTAAAAAGAAAAAAAAATAGTGTAAACTACCTTGACATATTGTTTCCCAACCTTGGTCTGCCAGGAAGAATTTTACTTGAAAGTAAGTTCCATTCACTTAGATTTCTAAAGGCCTACCTCGTGGCGTAGTGGCTAGTATTCTGGGGCTGTTACTGCGGAGGTCCGTGTTCGATTCTCTGCTCTACCAAGAAATGTAATTCTAGTCTGAGGGTTGGGATTCACTCAACCCCCAAGAGGCAGAAATGAGAACAGGTGGTTCGATTCCAACCCCCAAACATCCTAGAAATGGTCTTTCGTGGTTTCCCACTTTCACTCGTACATATCTTAAGGCCACAGCCGCCTCCTACCAAAATCCTGGCAACGGTACAGCCATCATAACGACATATCTCATCAATTTCCACACGCACCAAGCCAGGGGTGGATTTAAGGAGTGAACGATTCATCTTGCTGTTATACATGAAAAACATGACGAAAACAGTGGCTTTAGACAAATTCTTTCACACTTAAATACTCTGTATCAAAATGCAAATTTTACGATAACGTACTATTTTAAGTGTTCGGCTGTAGAGGATAACAGAAGCAGAGGTAGAGCTATGAGGCGATGGTTAGTTTCAGTGTTGAACGATTTCAAAGTCAGAGATGTAGAAGCAGAGGGAGCCGGATTGCTAACTGCTAATAGGGGATCATAGAGGCGACTTGTTCGCAAACAGAGGCTTGCAGACTGGACTGGACGCTGAAAGGTAAAACCATCTCAAATGAAAATGTATGTATATTTGAAAGAATACTACACATTTTTGACAGTTCTCTAAAAAATGGCTTTAAACCACGCGTTGGCTATGACAGTAAATAGTAGAAATACCAAAACTAAAATAAATTGGAATACAATAAATATTTGACTTAAAATAGCTAATATCACGCAAATTTTTCCCAACTCACAAAACGGACTCTGCGAGGGATCATTCCTCTACCGTCGCAAGGATGGTGTCTCGGAGCTGGATACACTTCGTCAGCAGATACAACTGGGGATGATGACAGGTGACCGCTACCTTGGGTCAAATTAAGGAAGGACCAGGGAAGGGATTTTGGAGGGCAGTCGGTCGGTCGTGGACCTGTTGAAAGGAACCGTCACGGCACTTGCCTGGTGGTGAAAATAGGAAACCAAGACAACCATTTTCCGGACGGCTGAAGTGGGATTCAAACCCACACTCTCCCGATGCCAGCGAGATACGAGCTAGCGCGTTACTGCTCTTGGCCACCGTGATCGGTAACATTTATTTTTACTCCAAAATATCAAAAATAAATTTAAAAAATGTCCTATTACTCACTAATTTGGGCCTAGTTTTAGCAAAATTATCCTATCCCGGACCTCCCCCACCCCTCTCCAAGCTAGGGGTATTCCATACTCTCTAGACTCCCTGGTGTGTGTTCGCCTACCCCCATGATCTTGCCTTAAATCCGCCCCTGAACCAAGTACACGGGGGCTACATGACCACGATGCTTCAAATCCCCTAATTGAATCAACAACTGCAAAGCAACAAATATTCCACGGGTAAAATTCTACCTGATTTCGGCAGAAACCAATGCCTTCATTTCCTTGCACAAAGAAATAGATCGCTTTAATTTCAACTTACTGAGGAAATCCAATGGAATAAAATCCTTTCAACAACGCTACTATCCACTTCCAGTGTTTCACTTAATCTAAACATGTTAATATTTCAGTGGGAAGTAATTCACGCCAAGACGAACTCACAACATAACTGAAGTGGATGAGGCACTGCCACAGATTACCTACGGCACTGCGCTGGTGTGCCTTCCCTTGTGAGCAGGGTGAAAGTACTGTTTGAAATCAGCCAATCAGCAATACACTCACCGCTAGTCTTGAGCGCGATACCCCATACGGAACGTGGCTGGGCTACTCTTTCCCTCCCCCGCCCCGCAGGCCAGTGTCGAGCCCTTTCAACGACCGGGCTAGACTTGCGGTATACCAAAGTACAGTCACTCACAGCTAAAAGTGTGTACCCCAGAAGAAAATTAGCGAGTTAAGCGGGATTCGAGCGCCAGCTTCCTTGACAACAATCGGCGGAACATGAATGATGACAAGTTCGATTTTCCTGACTGCACTGCTACATACAAGTCGAGAAAATGTCGAGATAAACATTTTATATTTTTATCACTGGTGGTATACCGCCGGTATATGCGATGCATGGGAGAATTCGCCACTGGGGGCAACTTGACCACGATGCCGCAAAGCCCCTATATCAATCAATAACTACAACAACAAACTTTGGTTATCATTTCACACACACACAGTTATTTCATGATGACGTTGGCGCCGTTTAGTCACGAGAATAATTAATGGAAGAAAATAAGGAAGTGTATACACGATGAAATAAAGGCGTCTGTTTATCAAATGTTTACATTCGAGAACAGACGGTGCTCTCTACCTTTGCCAAGTTCTGGGGATTTGTGCAGCCTAAAGAAGTAACTTGTCTGCCATCTAGCGGCCGTGCTGTCAAATTAATAGTCTTCTCTCAAACGTGACTCTGTCGAGATAATGGAAAATAAATATTTTCCAACATGGAATACATTCTACGTAACCATATGATAACTGAACAATGACTTCCGTAATGAACTAATATGCCTAAATATTTAGTTTTGCCCTACCAGTCTGCTTTCTGCACATCTGTAATGTTTCATTCGTACCGTCCAAAAATCTATATAACAATAGTCTATTGGTGACACAGGAAGGAAGGAAGGAAGCTTTTAGTTTTACGTGACCGTTAATCATGCGATCATGAGCCACGGGACCTCCTTTTTACGTGGAATCCGAACCACAGAACATGGCATTTCACTTCGAAAATCTCACATGCATTGACCGGGAATCGAACCCGGTCCACCTTGGTGAGAGGCCAACAGCTTGACCGCTGCGCCACCACGCCCCGGTGACACAGGATTTCACGTGAAGTTCTGAAGGCATTTTTTTCATTGTTGCCTGTACAAATTATCATTTTATACCTTTCAGTAGGCCTACATGCTTTTTGTCCATTTTCATTAGGCAGGATAACTTACGAGGCCCATCAAGGAATTAAGTTTCCCTATCTATTTAATAAACAAACAAGATGTTCAGTAAAGAACATATAGCCTACTTTCTCCTAAATGCATGGGTATTGTTATAACTCTTTGTCCTTTTCAAGGAGTATGATTGAATGTTGGTTGTAGTAGCTTGTTAAAATACAACGTGCTATAGGGATATTAAACATGAATATGAGGTGCCCTTTGCTAGTGCTACCTCTGTACCAAATTTCGTTCAATTCGGTTTCACAGTGTTTGAATTGATAGGGGGAATCGATTTGCACACATACTTGGCCACCATCTGCAAACTATTGGGCTGATGTTCTTGCAGTTTGGTCAGAATATGTTTCCCACATAAAGATAAGGTGTTGCAAAATTTGGTAGAGACTAGATTATTAGGTTGGTCGTAATTACATTTTAGCTTTTAACATTAGGGTGGCCGCGATTAGGTTTCCATCAAGATAGCGGTGATATAAAACATGACACTGAGGTGCCCTTTGCTAGTGCTACCTCTGTACCAAACTTCGTTCATTCGGATCCACCGTGTTCGAATTAATAGGGGGAATCAATTTTGACATAAAGATGGCCGCCATCCGCAAACTATTAGGCTAATGACCTATTAGATTGGTCAAAGGATGCTCCCTCCATAAAGGTATGTTGTTGCAAAGTTTGGTAGAGATCGGATGGTGATGTTAGTCGTAATTTGATTTAAGCTTAAACATTTGTGTGGCCGCCATTACGTTTCTGTCAATATGGCGGCGATATTAATCATGACACTGAGATGCCCTTTGCTAGTGCTATCTCTGTACCAAATTTCGTTCCATTCGTTTTCTCCGCGTTTGAATTAATAGGGGGAATCGATTATGACACAAAGATGGCCGCCATCCGAAAACTATTATGCGAATGACCTATTAGATTGGTCAAAGGATGCTCCCTCCATAAAGGTATGTAGTTGCAAAATTTGGTAGAGATCGGATGATTAGGTTAATCGTAATTTGATTTAAGCTTTGAACATTCGTGTGGCCGCCATTACGTTTCAGTCAAGATGGCGGCAATATAAAACTTGACACGGAGGTGCCCTTTGCTAGTGCTACCTCTGTACCAAATTTCGTTCCATTCGGTTCCACCGTGTTCGAATTAATAGGGGGAATCAATTTTGACATAAAGATGGCCGCCATCCGCAAACTATTAGGCTAATAACCTATTAGATTGGTCAAAGGATGCTCCCTCCATAAAGGTATGTTGTTGCAAAGTTTGGTAGAGATCGGATGGTTATGTTAGTCGTAATTTGTTTTAAGCTTTAAACATTTGTGTGGCCGCCATTACGTTTCTGTCAATATGGCGGCGATATTAATCATGACACTGAGATGCCCTATGCTAGTGCTATCTCTGTACCAAATTTCGTTCCTTTCAGTTTCACCGTGTTTGAATTAATAGGGGTAATCAATTCCGACACAAAGATGGCCGCCATCCGCAAACTATTAGGCTAATGACCTATTCATTTGGTCAAAGGATGCTTCCTCTATAAGGGTATTAAAAAAAACCCTGGCACTATCCAGCCCATGACGGGCTAAGGCCGACCAAGCGACCGCTGCCCAGCCATTTGGCCTGCAGATATTGGGGTGACGCGTGATCAGCGCATCGGGTCCCCTCGGCCGTTAATCTTGGTATTCGTGATCGGGGCGCTGTCTCACTGTCAGACAGCTAGTCAATTGTCCTCACGAGGCTGAGTGCACCCCGTTCCAACCCTCACGTCAGTTTTAAAATCCCTGACGGAGCCGGGGATCGAACCCGGGGCCTCCGGGCGAGAGGCAGGCACACTACCCCAACACCACGGGGCCGGCTCTATAAGGGTATGTTGTTGCAAAATTTAGTAGAGGTCAGATGATTAGGTTAATCGTAGTTTGATTTAAGCTTTGAACATTTGTGTGGCCTCCATTACGTTTCCGTCAAGATGGCGGCGATATAAAACATGACACTGAGGTGCCTTTTGTTAGTACTACCTCTATACCAAATTTCGTTCCATTCGGTTGCACCGTGTTCGAATTAATAGGGGGAATCGATTTTCACACAAAGATGGCCGCCATCCGCAAACTATTACGCTAATGACCTATTAGTTTGGTCAAAGGATGCTCCCCCCATAAAGGTATGTTGTTGCAAAATTTGGTAGAGATCGGATGGTGATGTTAGTCGTAATTTGATTTAAGCTTAAACATTTGTGTGGCCGCCATTACGTTTCTGTCAATATGGCGGCGATATTAATCATGACACTGAGATGCCCTTTGCTAGTGCTATCTCTGTACCAAATTTCGTTCCATTCGTTTTCTCCGCGTTTGAATTAATAGGGGGAATCGATTATGACACAAAGATGGCCGCCATCCGAAAACTATTATGCGAATGACCTATTAGATTGGTCAAAGGATGCTCCCTCCATAAAGGTATGTAGTTGCAAAATTTGGTAGAGATCGGATGATTAGGTTAATCGTAATTTGATTTAAGCTTTGAACATTCGTGTGGCCGCCATTACGTTTCAGTCAAGATGGCGGCAATATAAAACTTGACACTGAGGTGCCCTTTGCTAGTGCTACCTCTGTACCAAATTTCGTTCCATTCGGTTCCACCGTGTTCGAATTAATAGGGGGAATCAATTTTGACATAAAGATGGCCGCCATCCGCAAACTATTAGGCTAATAACCTATTAGATTGGTCAAAGGATGCTCCCTCCATAAAGGTATGTTGTTGCAAAGTTTGGTAGAGATCGGATGGTTATGTTAGTCGTAATTTGTTTTAAGCTTTAAACATTTGTGTGGCCGCCATTACGTTTCTGTCAATATGGCGGCGATATTAATCATGACACTGAGATGCCCTATGCTAGTGCTATCTCTGTACCAAATTTCGTTCCTTTCAGTTTCACCGTGTTTGAATTAATAGGGGTAATCAATTCCGACACAAAGATGGCCGCCATCCGCAAACTATTAGGCTAATGACCTATTCATTTGGTCAAAGGATGCTTCCTCTATAAGGGTATTAAAAAAAACCCTGGCACTATCCAGCCCATGACGGGCTAAGGCCGACCAAGCGACCGCTGCCCAGCCATTTGGCCTGCAGATATTGGGGTGACGCGTGATCAGCGCATCGGGTCCCCTCGGCCGTTAATCTTGGTATTCGTGATCGGGGCGCTGTCTCACTGTCAGACAGCTAGTCAATTGTCCTCACGAGGCTGAGTGCACCCCGTTCCAACCCTCACGTCAGTTTTAAAATCCCTGACGGAGCCGGGGATCGAACCCGGGGCCTCCGGGCGAGAGGCAGGCACACTACCCCAACACCACGGGGCCGGCTCTATAAGGGTATGTTGTTGCAAAATTTAGTAGAGGTCAGATGATTAGGTTAATCGTAGTTTGATTTAAGCTTTGAACATTTGTGTGGCCTCCATTACGTTTCCGTCAAGATGGCGGCGATATAAAACATGACACTGAGGTGCCTTTTGTTAGTACTACCTCTATACCAAATTTCGTTCCATTCGGTTGCACCGTGTTCGAATTAATAGGGGGAATCGATTTTCACACAAAGATGGCCGCCATCCGCAAACTATTACGCTAATGACCTATTAGTTTGGTCAAAGGATGCTCCCCCCATAAAGGTATGTTGTTGCAAAATTTGGTAGAGATCGGATGGTGATGTTAGTCGTAATTTGATTTAAGCTTAAACATTTGTGTGGCCGCCATTACGTTTCTGTCAATATGGCGGCGATATTAATCATGACACTGAGATGCCCTTTGCTAGTGCTATCTCTGTACCAAATTTCGTTCCATTCGTTTTCTCCGCGTTTGAATTAATAGGGGGAATCGATTATGACACAAAGATGGCCTCCATCCGAAAACTATTATGCGAATGACCTATTAGATTGGTCAAAGGATGCTCCCTCCATAAAGGTATGTAGTTGCAAAATTTGGTAGAGATCGGATGATTAGGTTAATCGTAATTTGATTTAAGCTTTGAACATTCGTGTGGCCGCCATTACGTTTCAGTCAAGATGGCGGCAATATAAAACTTGACACTGAGGTGCCCTTTGCTAGTGCTACCTCTGTACCAAATTTCGTTCCATTCGGTTCCACCGTGTTCGAATTAATAGGGGGAATCAATTTTGACATAAAGATGGCCGCCATCCGCAAACTATTAGGCTAATAACCTATTAGATTGGTCAAAGGATGCTCCCTCCATAAAGGTATGTTGTTGCAAAGTTTGGTAGAGATCGGATGGTTATGTTAGTCGTAATTTGTTTTAAGCTTTAAACATTTGTGTGGCCGCCATTACGTTTCTGTCAATATGGCGGCGATATTAATCATGACACTGAGATGCCCTATGCTAGTGCTATCTCTGTACCAAATTTCGTTCCTTTCAGTTTCACCGTGTTTGAATTAATAGGGGTAATCAATTCCGACACAAAGATGGCCGCCATCCGCAAACTATTAGGCTAATGACCTATTCATTTGGTCAAAGGATGCTTCCTCTATAAGGGTATTAAAAAAAACCCTGGCACTATCCAGCCCATGACGGGCTAAGGCCGACCAAGCGACCGCTGCCCAGCCATTTGGCCTGCAGATATTGGGGTGACGCGTGATCAGCGCATCGGGTCCCCTCGGCCGTTAATCTTGGTATTCGTGATCGGGGCGCTGTCTCACTGTCAGACAGCTACTCAATTGTCCTCACGAGGCTGAGTGCACCCCGTTCCAACCCTCACGTCAGTTTTAAAATCCCTGACGGAGCCGGGGATCGAACCCGGGGCCTCCGGGCGAGAGGCAGGCACACTACCCCAACACCACGGGGCCGGCTCTATAAGGGTATGTTGTTGCAAAATTTAGTAGAGGTCAGATGATTAGGTTAATCGTAGTTTGATTTAAGCTTTGAACATTTGTGTGGCCTCCATTACGTTTCCGTCAAGATGGCGGCGATATAAAACATGACACTGAGGTGCCTTTTGTTAGTACTACCTCTATACCAAATTTCGTTCCATTCGGTTGCACCGTGTTCGAATTAATAGGGGGAATCGATTTTCACACAAAGATGGCCGCCATCCGCAAACTATTACGCTAATGACCTATTAGTTTGGTCAAAGGATGCTCCCCCCATAAAGGTATGTTGTTGCAAAATTTGGTAGAGATCGGATGATTATGTTAGTCGTAATTTGATTTAAGCTTTGAACATTTGTGTGGCCGCCATTACGTTTCCGTCAAGATGGCGGCGATATAACACATGACACTGAGGTGCCTTTTGTTAGTACTACCTCTGTACCAAATTTCGTTCCATTTGGTTGCACCGTGTTCGAATTAATAGGGGGAATCGATTTTCACACAAAGATGGCCGCCATCCGCAAACTATTACGCTGATGACCTATTGGTTTGGTCAAAGGATGCTCCCCCCATAAAGGTATGTTGCTGCAAAATTTAGTAGAGATCGGATGATTATGTTAGTCGTAATTTGATTTAAGCTTTGAACATTTGTGTGGCCGCCATTACGTTTCCGTCAAGATGGCGGCGATATAACACATGACACTGAGGTGCCTTTTGTAAGTACTACCTCTGTACCAAATTTCGTTCCATTTGGTTGCACCGTGTTCGAATTAATAGGGGGAATCGATTTTCACACAAAGATGGCCGCCATCCGCAAACTATTACGCTGATGACCTATTGGTTTGGTCAAAGGATGCTCCCCCCATAAAGGTATGTTGCTGCAAAATTTGGTAGGGATCGGATGATTAGGTTAGTCGTAATTTGATTTAAGCTTTGTACATTTGTGTGGCCGCCATTACGTTTCCGTCAAGATGGCGACGATATAAAACATGACACTGAGGTGTCCTTTGCTAGTGCTACCTTTGTACAAAATTTCGTTCAATTCGCATTCACCGTGTTCGAATTGATAGGGGGGGACAGACATTCAGAGTACACACACTCACACACACACAGACACACACACACACACACAGACTCACACACACACATACACACACACACACAGACTCACACACACACATACACACACATAGACAGACACACTTTTTTCGCCCTGTGTTGATCTCATAAGTCTACTTTCATTTTTTGCAAAAATCGAAAGTTGGCTAAAAATACAGTTACATGAAAAATGTTATTGGCACCAGATACAGCAATGATTAAGCTCCTTTTCAACATGATAACCAGTTTTGAGACAAATTTCATATCGTTGGATCAACTAGAGTAGGCTATTCCTGTGTCGTAGAAGTCGCTCAACTGGGAATGGAACCAGCGAGTGACTACGCTGGGTGATCAAACAGCTCCGAGCGTTTCTAAGTTTTCCCTCAAAAGGCTGAGTGAGCCCCGGTCCTGCCCTCACCCCAGAATTAAATTCCTTGGCAGAGCTAGGGATCGAACCCGGACCTCCGGGGTGACAGCCAAGAATTATACCCGCTACACTGCGAGGTGGCCAATATCTAAAAACTTGCATTTGTTACGTAACTTTTATATTATTTTATTTTATTTGTTGGTTTGTGCGGAGTCCGGGATATAAGTTGAATATACAGTTGGTAAATTGTACGGTATTTGAGACCGAATGCCCTTCCTAAGACTCACGTAATCAGATAATTTATGAGAGATGAAAAGAATAAAGTTGAATTAATCTGGGCAAGGAGACGGGAAGAAGCCACCGGCTAAGAAATACTAGGCCATATCAAGTGCGGTTTACGGTAGTTTTACATTCTGTCCAAAGATAATCTAGCTCCAAGAAGATGTGCAATTTCTCACTGAGAAACCTGACCGATAAAGCTAAATTTCACTGACTTCAAAAGTATTTTGTTTGAACTTCAAGCAGTTAATAGAACACAGAGAGAGAGAGAGAGCAAATGAATTTGAATTTTGTGATGTACTTGAAGCAAAACTGACGATCTCGTCTTTGGTATTAAACTGAACATAATGATGCAAGAGAAAGAATTAACTGAAAGTGCAAATTATGAATGTGAATTATTGAGGACATGGAAGCTATTGTGTAGCCTAATTGAAGATTAAAAATTATATTATATCGGCCTTACAGGAGACCAAAATACAGTACCTCAAGAAATTCCTATCCTCCGGTCAGCGTTTTTACACCGACGAAGATCTGAAGGTGAGTGTTACAAATTACTGGGTTTTCTAATAGGAAGAGTCCATTAGCTTATCAATAATTTTCATGAAAGATGCCTTTTAAAATACTTGCAGAGATTAATGCAAAGAAATGTAGCTCTTACAGAATAACTCACCTCGTTGTGAAGTGGCTAGCAATTTTTGCTACCATGTCTGAGGTCCACGTTCGATTCCCGGCTCAGCCAAGGAATTGAACTGGTCTGAGCATTAAAACGATGTACACTCACCCTCGTGGGCCAGAACTGGTTCCATTCCCACCTCAGTCATCCTGGAAGTGGTTTTCCGTGGTTTTCCACTTCTAGTCCAGACAAATGTCAGTATGTTACCTAACCTAAGGCCACGGACGCCTAATACAATTTCCTAGTCCCAATTGCAAATAAGCTCGCTAATTAAGCCATTACAATAACACTGGATTTGAGACAGCTTCCACACACACCTACGTACACGGGGATACTTAACTAAGATGTTGAAAAGTCCCTAAATGAATCAAGAAGAGTAATTCATGAGTGATCAAGCACCTCATCCCTGTCCTTACTACTAGAGTCATCACAAGAATACAGGTTATCGGACACACATCCAACTTACTTGGCTGATAACAAAGATGTCCCAATTCACTTAAATGAATTAACAATAACAGGTCTACGTCACGTGTTGTCTCAAGAACAATAACGGGCTCTCCGAAGAGCAACCAAGCGCATAGGTTCTGGAGATTAGTACACATGCACCTGATCATGGCTTGTATTACGTGCCTTGTCAAGTCTATTGATTTGTGGCCTTGTCTTGTGTCCACTTACACGGCCTCAATTAATGTGATCCTCTCGCCGTGTCCGGCTACATGCTGAGATATCGCAATATCACGTACTCGAACAGTATCAAATTCATACAGCAGAGTTATACACTACTACAGTATACTAGACCTAAGCGGTCTCTCTCATGTTCTGGTCAGTGAAGAGGCTAACGTGCTGTAATGTTTCCTTCCCTTTAAGACCCACATTGTGCGTCCAAATGTAATGAATTTACTGTGATTGATTATTTTCCTGAAGGGATGTTAATAATAATAATAATAATAATAATAATAATAATATCGTATGGCCTCGGGTGCCGGGTGCATTCTTTGTTATTTGACACACAAAGAGTAGCTTGCATGTCGAATTTCGTTGTTCCTTGAAGCACTATGAAAGTCAAGGAGGTTAGTTATCCAAGCTCCTTGATCACTAGAGCGCTTTCTAGTAGAGAAATGAGGAACTTTGTGTTGGCGGAAACTACTGAATTCAAATGGGTTCTTTGACATGCCAACATCGTATGACATGCGTGTCGTAACTTTTTACCGCCTTTAAAATGTAACTTACCACGGCCAGGAGTGAACCTACAAGCTTGAGGTTAGTAGACCGACACGTTAACCACTCACCCACCGTGGCAAGCGAAGGGATGTTGAAGAACCACAACGAAGTTCCACGTTGAGATCAAGTTATAAGGTTTTATATAAGTTAATGTTGGGCACCTTGGGTCCATCACCATGTGATACATTCACATATACCATGAGGTATATGCCACGCAGACTCTTTTTCTCAGATCGTGGGGAAACTAAGTTTCTCACCAGGATAATACTCGTTTCCAGGAATATGTTCGACTTATAGCTATTTCTAACTACTGAAATGGAAACACCGTGCATGAATTTCAAGATAAAAATAGATTTTAATAGAGCGAAAAGCTAGACATAATAATAATAATAATAATAATAATAATTATGATATGAATAAATAAAATGTGTGGCTACAATATTGCCCAAGGTTACAAAATATATAAATAATAATAATAACTCTCACGGCGTATCCTATCATTATGAAGCCGTCATTTTGAACATACTACAGTGCTAGGAAATAGTTCCCACTATATTTTCTTGTTTTTGGCGTACAAGATTTTCCAGCATATGTTGCTATGTATCCACAAGCTAGCTAGATTAATTTTCAGAATTTCTTTTATAAGAATCTATGAGTATCTTCTTTTTCATTTCCACGTTAATTGGGAGCTTTTCCAACTTTGCTTTTCATGTGATGAATTTTGTGTGTGAATATAGTTTGGTCGGTTGGTTGATTGGTTCCTTAGTTTAGGGGGTGCGATAAAGCGGTCATGTAGCCCCGTGTACTTTGGGTGTGTGTAGAATTTGTGTGATGAACGGTGTTAATTGTCATGGCTGTATTAGTGTGTGTTATCTGTGATTCAGGTAGAAGGACTGCTGACGGTCAATTTTTCAAGTTGTTCCTACTTTTGCTCAAGTTCCTAGCTCATCTGGAAGTGGGTTATAATTTGTATACCTTAGTTTACATGCGGCTGTATATATTAGATACGTTAAAACAAAGTAATGGTAATTACAATTGAAATACGGTAATATTTACAAGATTCCCTTCAGCATTTATTTCTGCTTAGTGAGAATATCACTATGAACGCAATTCGTGTTTTTTACGCACCCAGTACTGATCGTTAATTTTAAAGTACTCGTTACGTTATCTAACTAGAATTATCTCAACTGCTCTCTGCAAATAATGGCCCGTCATTCCTATGGCCACTCTACAAGATGTTCTGTTCTTTGTGCTAGATGGCCTTAATCTCTTCACCAGACCTAATAATTAACACAATCCTTCTCCGCTCCCACTGACCTCTTTCTTCTAAACTGGGATATTTCCTTACGGAAGTGATCAAAATACTGTATAAGCTCACAGAATTGTTGCAATACATACGGTAGCTTCATATCAAACCATGTTAATTCCGTTCAATTGATTCGCAAACTATAATACAGGAACATTGAGGATGAGTACAGCCAAAAGAAGAATAATGACAATACAGCAAGATGCCTCTTGTAGAGCTAGAAGGAAAGTTGACTGGTCCAACGTGTCTTAGCGTAACCATGGTTACGGTTGGTTTTTCCTTTACCAGTTACCAGTTACAAAATGTGGAAAGTAATTAGGAAATATCTCGGAAACGGTTAGTTCTAGGGCGTTAAAATGTTGTTTATTCTAAGAATTGTTTCTCACCCTTAGGGGTATGAAATGAGCTCTGATCAGTCCCTCTGCGACTATTTCGATGCTTTACCTATTTCAGAATATGCCCAAGTGCTTTATTCTTCACAGGTGTAAAAATAAAAAAATACTTTCATGCAACATTTCAGCTTAATCGCTTGAATAGTTGTTGCTTAAACGAGGGACATAACGACAGACATACACCTCTATTTTCATATACCGTATCGTTAAAATTCCAAGGAAAAAAAACGAAAAAACCAAAAATACGGAAAAGACAGGAAGAATGGACATATATTATGAATTTTATGGGTTTTATTTTACGCAATTTGCTTTCAGCGTAACGCACAACTGCTAGTTTGAAACTTGCGCGGTAACTACGCGGAATTTCTAAGCTTGTTGGTGCTTTTAGCTCCAAGTATCTGCAATCGCTCATACAGTAGTAGCAAAATATAAACGGTTTATTACTGTAGTCAAATGCTGTAGTAGAATACCACAGAAAAACAAAGTACTGCTCACAAGATTAACAACAATCACAACAATGCTCACTTCAAACATTGCATTGTTACGCAATCACTTCTTCCAGCTTCTCGCTTGCTGACTCTAGTGAGAATTTTGCAGTATTTTCAAATGAGAAACAAGCGATATGTTTGAATTGTACTGTATATTGTTCTGATGTGTTAAGATTAAGGTAATTTGTGTAAGGTCGCGCATATAAGCGGCACGTCAATTTTTCAGGACCAAACTTTAGATACAACGTTGTGGACTAATACAGTATTAGTTAAGGTGTTTTACATGGGGCTACGGATTATTTTTTTCATCCGTCCTTGTAGACTTATGTTTTATGTCTTTTTTCTAAAAGATCCTATTAGCCCATGTCTCTTGCATACGCAGTCTGATCCTATATCACTGACCTGTATAATAACTTTATTGCACGATGTGCCGATATTATTATTACTAGCATTTTAAGCCCTATTTACTTTGAAATATTAAACACGTATTAAGTGAACACATGTACGTTTGTTTCAGTTACTACGCTTCAGCATCATTTCCCCCTGGTCCACCACGTCTTGTACCACCACTCAAACGGCCACGGCTTATGGTACCACCAGCCAGACCGGTCATCAAGGCTACAGCTCCCCAGAAACCGTCACCGCCCGCCGCCATCAACCAGCTGAAGACATACAGTAAGTAGCATAATTCTTATAACATTGTTTTGTTTCAAACCCACTAATGAATAATTATACTATAAGCAACTGTGCTCACTCCAACAGAAAAATGAACGCAATTAGGAGCAGGTAAACTCCGTCCAAGCAATCTGCGAAGTGCTAGTGTGAAAACACGTAGTCTGTGCCCAGGAGTGACTCGGCTGACTGGCCAATGAGGCGCGATGGCACTGAATAATTAGCGCAGGAGAGAGGCGTGACCTTGACTTCCACCAACTCTCGCAACGGCTGGGCTGCCAAGCTCCACCCATAGCATTCTCGCCTCACTTCCTCTGTGTGACGTCATGCACAAACCTACTTCACAGATTCCGTGGATGAGGTATGGTAGGAAATGAAGGGGGATTCTGACCAGAGAGTGACCATCCGCACCTGAATGATTTTGACTATGGGTAGGCTATGTATTCTGACGCGTGCCTGGAATGTCCTGGGGTTTATTTCAAGGTCTACCAATGAATATATCCTGGTCTGAGGCCTGGAACAGTGACCACTCAACTTCCTGAGAATACCAAAGAAGAGATGCGTCCCTACATATTTGGAACATTGTTTCTAGTTGTTTCTTCTACTGACAACATGGTATTAACGTAAGGCAAGAGCCTTACGGTAGTCCAACTCCGACCACAGACGCTGTAGCATATCCTGGTCAATTTTAGCTACAGCCACATGGATCCAATTCCTCAATTAAACAAGTGCAAAACTGCTAGCGTCAATTATTGTCATCTTGTGACAGGTGCAGATCGGTGTCTTATACACTGGCCTCCCTGGTCGCCTGATCTGACCCTTGTGATTTCTTTTTATGGGGGTCTTTCAAGGATGAAGTTTATGTACCACCCATGCCAGTTAATCTTGCTGAAGTGACGAATCGGATCTACGTGGCTGTAGCTAAAATTGACCAGGATATGCTCCAGCATGTATGGTCGGATTTGGACTACCGTATCGATATTTGCTGTGTTGCGCGAGGACGGCACATTGCAATTTTGTAGCAAGCAGACTCAACAAACTTGTATAGCTTCTCTTTTAATTAGTAGATCAGAAATCCCGAGCGCCGCACTGTGGGTTAGTGTCTTATGAATAGGAGTAGAGGAGTTGGCGGCTTGAATTCTCAGAAATGCAACGGTTCTCACCGGCTGAGATATAATGCCAATACTTTTTGTAACAGGCGAAATTTTATAGGACAGGCCTAACTTCGGATTGTTCCTGCAAACCCCCGAATGAGAGCCAATTCTGCATGGACAGCAGAAAGGAAGAACAATCCTAGTGAGAACATTAAGAGATTTTGGTAGGAGAAGAAAGCTAATTCAAAGTTATCTGTGAAATAGGTTCTATCGCACTCCTTAGTTGGTCATAGCGTTGTAAATAATAATAATAATAATAATACTAATAATAATGAAATATATAGAAAAATAGAAAACATATCAGAAGCAATAATGAAGAGGAGATTGCTATTTTTTGGACATTTATACAGGATGGATGGCAGTAGGAAAACAAAGCAGACCTTCACATTCCTGTGGAACAAGAAGTCAACAACAACCTGGTACATGAAGTGAAAAATGATTCGGAATGAAAAATATCAGAGAAAAAGATACACCACAGATATATTTTTAGGCAAAACGTGCTAAAAATGGAAGGATTCCAAGCGAGGAAGGGAAAGAAAACCGGCTCGAAATGGTCCGAGGAAAGGAAGAGGAAACATAGTGAGATGATGAAGGAATATTGGAGGAAGAAGAAGGAACAGCAAAGGACAAAGCATCGAAATTCTCTCTTGGTCCCTGACGACCGAAACGAAAATAATAATAATAATAATAACTGTGCTCTCCGGAGAAGCCTGGTTCAGGAATTTCGAGTTGACGCCCATGGGTGATCTGCGTGTCGTGTTGAGGATAAAAGAATCCATGATGAAGATTTCGTGAATACCAATATAAAACCCCTTAATCCAATATCTCTTACAGATAAGTGATCCCACCCATTTTGTAAACCTTTATTCTTATGTCTTGTTTCATCCCTATGATAGCTACATTACCTTAAACCAGCTGTATTTAAACAGTACACACGGCGCCCTGGTGCCTCATGGATATCCACCTAAGGACCGTGGATTTCTTTGTAGTTTTACATGACTGTACAGAAGTCATTTGTGGAAAATTTAATTGGTGATGTTGGTCTACCTATGTGATTTCGACGGAGAAGAAATAGACAAACTTTCATGTTTGCAGCATTTCATGAAATACATTGAGATAGACGGATGTTGTTTCCGTAATTGAAGGACAATTACCTGAACTCTATATGAATTTTGAATAATACTTCCCTGAAAACTACAGGTATGAGTTGAAAGTGATACTCTCTTAAATGACGGCTACTGTGGTGAGAAATCTACAGCAACTATACAGAAACTGGGATGACTAGCGCTAGAGTTTCAAGAGTAACCATAATTTTTAGCTCAACCGTATTCATAAATATCTGCTTAAAGGGAATCTTAACTCGTTGTCAGTTTCTCCACAAATACATACAAGTTAGACACACTACACCAGAATCCGTAATAAAGCAGATTACCAGACAAAAGTAAGTGGACTACCAGCGACTGCTGACCAAGGTATCCCTAGTTACTAAATAAGGAAGGAAGCTTGTAGTTTTACGTGACCGTTAATCTTGCAATCGTGAGCCACGGGACCTCCCTTTTACGTGTAATCAGAGCCACAGGACAGGGCATTTCACTTCGAATATCTCACACGCATTGACCGGGAATCGAACCCGGAGTCACTAAATAAAACAACATTAAAAGCATAATACGTCGCACGGTGATATATCACCACTAGAACTGAATTTCTGAGTGCTGTCGCCTTGTTGTTGTTGTTGTTGTTTCATTTCAGGGACTTTCATTCATTCATTCATTCATTCATTTATTTGCAATGGGGGGTGTGTCCCCCGGTGGCAAATTGGATATACATAACACATACATAATTATACATAACAATACATAATTATACATAACAATACATAATTATACATAACAATTCAATAACAATTATACACCAATTAAACTGGAGTATTTACACAAATAGTCAGTCTTTTCTTAAACACACCTATATGTTTGGGAAAAGGCTCTAAGACTGCGGCAGGTAGAGAGTTCCAGTTATCAATGGCACGGTTTACAAAAGAATATTTACCATAATTTGTTCGCTGTGGTCGGCCCTTAACTTTGAAAGGATGATCGCTCCTACCCATGTAAGTGGGCTTTCCCAATCGTTTGCTAAGCTCACCCCATGCTGGTTGATTTGTATACGTGTTGTACATAGCGTAGAGTCTTCATCCTCCTAGCCTCCAGTGATTCCCACCCAAGTTTCTTTAACATACGGCTCACACTGCTCCTGGGATTAAAGTCACTGAGCACAAATCTAGCGGCCTTTCTTTGTACCATTTCCAACTCATTGATGAGCCCTACTTGATATGGATCCCAAACCGCCGAGGCATATTCCAGAATAGGTCTTACAAGTGACAAATAGCCTAATTCTTTAGCAGAGGTACTACTTCCTTTTAATACCCTCATTACAAAGTGCAGGGATTTGTAAGCTTTTGAAACTACACATCCTACATGACTACTCCATTTCATATCATTCCTTACGTGAACGCCCAAATATTTGCAAGAATCTTCTTCTACAAGTATTTCCGAGCCAATGTTATATTGAAAATCCTGCCTTCGCACCTTCCCTATTTTTAAGAGACTACATTTTCTTGTGTTTATTTTCATTTTATTTACAATCGCCCACTTATAGACCAGGTTCAGGTCCTCTTGCAGCACTGCATTGTCTTGTGAGTCGTGTATCTTTCGATATATTACACAATCATCCGCAAACAATCGACAGTCACTGCGAATTCCATTTGGTAAGTCATTTATAAACGCCAAAAACAACAAAGTTCCGATTACGCTGCCCTGAGGGATACCCGACGTTACGGTAATTTCATCCGAGAATACGCCTTCAACTTTCACTTTCTGGGAACAACCCGTCAAAAATTCTTGGATCCATAAAATTACTCTTCTATCAATCTTCGTCGAAGCTAATTTATGGAGTAGCATGTCATGCGGCACGACATCAAATGCCTTCGCAAAATCTATCACCACGGCGTCGACTGAAACTCCATGGTCTAACGATTCGCTAATGTCTTGAAAAAGTGATAGCATCTGACTCTCGCATGAGTAACCTTTCCGAAATCCATGCTGCCTATCATTAAACCATGATAATGTTTCCCACTGTTCCCTCAAGTAGTCGCAAATGAGATGCTCCATCTGCTTACAAACGATGGACGTAAGGCTAACCGGCCTGTAGTTGCCCAATTCAAGTCTGCTCCCTCCCTTAAATATTGGGAATACCGTAGCTCTTTTCCAGTCACCTGGGATTTGCGCATTGTTTATGGACACATTAAATATCACCTCCAAGTATCGTGCCACGGCCCTACCTCCTAATTTAAGTACTTCACTAACAATATTATCAGGACCCATTGATACATTGAAACGCAGTTTTTGTATTAGCTTTACAATTGCTGACTGGTTTATTTGGAACAGGGGAGCCCCTGATTCGTCGTTAAGGTCCAACACACAGCTATTGGATTTATTGAACACACTACCGTAAAAGACATTTAATTCATTAGCAATGGCCTGTTTCTCAGTAATTAATTTACCGTCACCGGACATTATCATCGACAAATTATTTGAATTTCCCTTTCTTCTCCTAACATAACTGTAAAATTTTTTCCACCCACCCCCTCCCGAACCAAGTAAACCTTGCATATAACTGTCATGAGCAGCCCTCTTTTTTAAGACGAGCTCTCTTGATAAGGACTTAAATTTCAACATATACTTGTCACTATCATGTCTTTTATTGTATAATTTCCTAATTTTCCGTTTTAGTCTCCTAATTTCTCGTGTGTAATACTCAGGGTCTGGGTTTTGTTTCAGCAATTTAAATGGGACAAATTTATCAACAGCGCTATTTAAAATTTTCAAAAAGTTAGTCCACAGGATATTAATGTGATTTCCTTCCGATGCCCATCCTACAAATAGCTCATTCAAATACCCCTGAAACTTGCCCTGATCCGCCCTGCGATACTGGAATATGATCTTTTTCGCTACATCAGAGTCTAATTTTGTAACGTCACCATATCTAATATTTAATTCAACCCCAGAATGGTCACTAATTCCTGGTACTTTCAGACAGTTAATATACAGCTCTACAGGCCTTACGAGATAAACATCTAAGGTATTATTGTCTCTAGTTGGGAAGTCAACTACTTGGGAAAATCCCCCCTCCCTTAAGAATTTATTTGCAGCGCTCTGAGCTTGACCACAGCTAGTTGACTCACCAGACCAGTCTACTTTGGGGAGGTTTAAATCTCCAGCAATTATTATGCTCTTTTTCATAGCATTACCCGTACAAGTTTTATCATACAGTGTTTCGAGGAGAGAAAAGTTATCTTTCGGTGCTCTATACGCCCCTATCACCTGAAGAGGGAATTTATGTCCTTTATCCGAAATTTGTACACATAACATTTCATGATCCATATCGGCCCACTTTAAGAAACTAGCTATATTTTTGCGCACACAAATAAATAGCCCACCACCTCGCTTCCCCCGATCCCTTCTGTACATTTCGTAGGTCCCTTGAATTATTTCGCTACTATTTATGTCCTCATATAACCAAGATTCAGTTGCAATGACAATGTCCGGAGAATACGTCTCTACAAGATTCCAAAATTCAATTAATTTATTTCCTAAACTCTGACAATTAACCTGCAGTAATCTTAGAGTCTTACCTCCGCAGCAAATATCTTGAAGTAGCTCCTTCTGTTCCCATCGGCTGGCAACCTCTGGACCTGCTCCTCCTCACAAAAGCCGGCACGAACCGATGACCCTGTCATGTAGGCTCCCTAGGTTGTAAGCGCCCCGTCGATTTAGATGCAGCCCGTCTCGGGCGAAGTCACGGCCACCAATCCAGCAGTCAGCTTCTACGTACACTAATCCCAGTTGTGCACATACCCAGTCCATGCGGTCATTTACAGTCTTAACTCGCCTTAACGGAACATCTCCCCGCCGAACAATGCCACTCATTATAATTTTTGCATTTCTAAACTTGCTTTTAGCTTTTCTGCCTAGTTCGTAGAGCTCCCCCATGATGTAATCAGCTGTAGCCCTCTTCTTCAAATCATTCGTCCCAACATGGAGCAACAACACTTTAACTTTTTCACAGTCCTCTATATTTGTTTCTTCCACTTGTTGGGCAAGCTGGTCAATTTTAATCCCCGGATAACACCGCACTTTCGCACCTGATTTCCTCGAGATATTCGCACTCCATCGTATCATGGAATCACCCATTATGATAACGTCATCCTCAGTTTGCTCCTGCACGCCCTCTTCCACACTGATCCCAGTAGAAAGCCGTTCAGTCACATCCTTCACCGTTTCTTCTGATTCACGAAGCTTAGCTCTAAGTTCCTGTATTATTTGATCCCTTGCTTTGATTTGCACCCTCAAACAGTCCGGCGTATCACATACTTTACAAAACCAATTTCCGACATCACAATCCTCCTTTTTGACCTTAATACAGCCGAAGTGAAACCATTTCTCACATAGTCCACACTCAACACCATTCTTCAATGTTTTACTGCACGTCGAACACTTTAAAACTGTCACTGGATCATTTGCCTGATTCACATTTGGAGTAACAGGCCCTGGATTCACTTCCACTCCACCAATAACTAGCAATGCAGCTATCACTAGGGCTATGAACCACAAGTTGCTAGGTCCCGTACGCACACACAAACACCGGAAATCCCGACTACCCTTCACATACCACAGTCCGATCCTCGCCCGATAACATTCCAGAGAACAACCCATTCCAGCACACCTGAGAGCTTGGGAAAAACACGACCTTTCACTTTGACTGCCAACTGCCAGTCGTAGGCATATAGCTCCTATGTGTGAATTTGTCTGATAACCTGTGTTATTCTGTTGTCTAGTGTGTCTCTAGTCGTGTGTGTATTTATAAGTGAGGATTGGGAAGGAAGTGGCCGTAGCTTTAAGATAACCATCTCGGCATTTGCCTCTAGTAGAAATGACAAATCACGGAAAGACACTTCCAGGATGGCTGAGATGGGAATCGAATAAAACTTTTCTCAATTTTGCTTCACGAGACTGAGTGCACCGCGGTCTAGCCCTCAGATTAAAATTAAATGTCTTGGCAGAGCCGGGAATCTAACCCGGACTGAGCCACGATCCGATCATATCGCCTTGTTGATAATGTATGTCTCAGTTGACATCTGAGGGTGCGCAAATGTGAGGGAGTCATGTCAGTAGATTTACTGGCACGTTAAAGTTCCCCTTGGGAGCAAAATTCCGGCACTCCTGCGTCTCTAAAACCCGTAGTAGTCTAAAGAGACGTATATTATTATCATTGTTGTTAATATTATTATTATCTTTCTTTCTTTCTTTCTTTCTTTCTTTCTTTCTTTCTTTCTTTCTTTCTTTCTTTCTTTGTTCGTTAAGTCTATTCATAGAGCGCGTTGGAACATGTTAGTTGGCTAGATGAACTTTGCCTTATCCTTCTCTCAAAATCTCTTCAAGAACCCACTGTGTTGCTTCTTGCGTTCTTCTGTCCATTTTGTACCAGTTCTGTTGTTGGTTGGTTGGTTCCTTAGTTTAGGGGCTGGAACAACGCGGTCATGTAGCCCCGTGTACTTTGGGTGAGTGTAGAATCTGTCTGATAACCGGTATTAATTGTGATGACTGTATTAGTGTGTGTTATCTGGTTGTTTTTTTTTAATTCATAAGGACTGCAGACTTTTGAATTTTTCAAATAGTTCCTACTTTTGCCACCAAACGCCACCGTCAACGACTACTAGTTCAGAACTTAGCTACCAGACGCCACCGCAGTCTGATCTTGGCAACGAACGTAGGAACCTAAGAGCGTTGTTTACATTCTTAACCTATACAATTTAGCTTCACACAGGTGTAATTAGTGGAAGGTTCTTTAACATGCCATACATTTATGACATGGGACCGCCAGCTTTACTTCCCCTCCGAAGGAAGGCATACTGAGGGATTTTTAACGCTCGTAAAAAATCTGACAACTTCGGCTGGATTTGAACCCGTGATCTTGGGCATAGAAGCCCAGCATGTTACCAACTACGCCGCCGAAGCCACCAGTTCTATTGTTAAACTTCACCGTAAATGTGTGCTAATTTACAGAGGTTCTGAAGATATCTCGGTTTTTCATTATGTTCTCTCCGATGTTCATCTCATTCAGCTCCAGCCTTGTTTCCTCCAGCAAAATCATCCTCGATTTTTAGGCTACTTTCGATTTTTGCTTTTCAATAATAATAATATTATAATTACTATATAAATTTTAAAACAAACGTAGCCTACGTTCTTTATGAGAGTTCCTAAAGATGATATGTTCTTTGAAGACGAAGAGTTGATTGAAATCCTGGACTACTTAATATTCATAATGTAAAGACAAAGGCAATTTACTTCGTTCAGTTCGTCAATCTTCATTATGTGTATCAGAATTCTTATCATAACTAACTAAATAAACGCTGCCACGGTCTCTACGAAATATATTATAGCCTCGGACACATTCTAAATTATTCATGAAATTAACGCCAATCTCCAAGAAATTAGCAAGCCCATTATAACAGTGCTTTATGTTTTATTTATGAAGTTAATGCAGTTAATTAGAGCGTTAATAAAGTTCTAGAATTCAATAAATGGCGTCAAAAATTCTCAAGATGCATGACAGCTCCTTTATTAAATCGTTGAAGGGGTTTATAGCCGGGGTGATGCATTATGAGTTCTTGAGGGACAGGGCGTCACTTCAGTGTCAGTAATTACTTATCGATTACATTCTCGAGATTGAAATCAGACCCTCGCCGAGGGTAAAGAAATGGCTTACCTTCCACTTAAATATGCTGTTGACCCGTTTAAACCATCCCCCTCCCCCTCCCCCTCCCCCACCCCTCCCCCCCTCCACCACCCCCCTCCCCCCCGCTCCTTTTTTTTTATAACTCAGTATGAGGATTTTACTGATGAACGAAGACACCAACAACATAAAATATGGTGCTAGTCATCCACTTTATGTTTGCTAGTTAGCTATAATTTTTATCATTTTAAATGACCTAGTCGACTTCGTCGTTAGGTAACGGCGACGTCACGAAATGTACCGAGAATGCACTGAGGTGTGTGACGTCATAGTACCACTTGGTGCATGTGTACTGAGTTCACTGGCGACTTCTGACGTTATGAGACGGCAACGACACGACGAGCGTGACGTCATCCAGCCAGCTCCCTCCTTTCGCCGCGCGCTCCAGCTCCCTCATGACTTGTAACTTTCTAGCGTTCTGATTGTTTCTTGATCATCTAACATGTCAAGAGTCTTTGGGTTCGAGCGAAGCGAGAAGTCTCCAGCCTTTCTAGCATTTTTCAGCATTTAAAATGATATAAACTCCAGTCTTTCAGACTGACTGTCTCTCTTCTTCCTAGCGTCGAAGACTCCATGAAATAAATGGTAGGTGCGTCACCAGGGCTGAAGATTTTAGTGTTACAGTGTGCAGGTCTTTCAGGATGACTACAATAGAGCCAACCTTACTTCCGACTTGAAGTTTCTGTGCTACGCTGCAGCTATCTAGCGGTCTAAAATGAAATCACTTTAACTAGCCAATCTCAGGCGCTCATTCAAATCGATTTATTAAATCGAGTTTCGTTCACGATGTTGCGATTTAGCGAACGATAGGCCTATTCGACTTTTCGTGATATATCGATTTGCATGGCTGCTTGTGATTGGCTAGTTAAAGTGATTTAGTTTCTGACCACTAGATAGATGTAGCGTAGCACTCAAACGTCAAGTCGGAAGTAAGGATGGCCCTACTATAAAGAAGGAAATAAAAGCTTTCTTGTTGTTGTTGTTGTTGTTGCTTATTTTTGGGGTTGCAACATCGCAGTCATATAGTCATTTGAATTTTTGGCAAACTGAGTTTGGTTGCTACAGTGAGGTCCTTCTCTATAGAACGGAACCTTGCCTGGGCCGTGTGACGGGTAGAGAGATCAGTTACGGCCAGATGACAAACATTTACCGATTACACAACAGCGGATCGCGCAACACTGGATGTTATCATAGCATTGAAAACATACGCAGCTGACAGGATACCTTAGTTGGGATTGTGGCAACTGTGGTGACTCTACCGTATGGACATAAAACAAAATATTTATTCCATGGAGGACTTAGTTACTTAAATTTTTTTGTTTACTCTTATGTATTCTTAGAATTAAGTCTCACCACTTTGTTGTGTGCCTTCAGTAATATTTAAAAGATTAGTCGCGAATATAAAATGAAAACAACAAGATAATTACGACTTATGGTGAAGTAGTGGAGGCTATCTCATATCCCGTGATCATGATTAGGTATGGAACAAAATATTGAATTTTCCTAGTGGAAACGTATCTTCTCAAGAGGAAGTCTTCCAGTTAGCAAGTTTTGAGTGCCGTGCGGGGTTTACTACTGGGGAACCTCAAACAAACTGTAGGCTATACAGAAAAAATCCGCGTACTCTGGATGCCATGGACGACGAAATAACTGCACTTTTACGAAATATCAGTGTGGATGAATTACAGCGAATGTACCAAAACTGAACGTTGGTGCAATGTGTGTTTAGAAAATGAAGGACAGCATTTCCTGCAACAACTCTGAAACTCATGTAAGCAATGAAGGATGGTTATTAAATACGTTAAAATGTAAATGTGTTAAAGTAGTTGGGCGCTACGCTGCTGCTAGTGCCAATGCCTTGCTCGACACGCTGCTAGCCACAGAGCCCCGGTCGTCACACGGCACCTGTGAGGTTCCGTTCTATAGAGATGGACCTCACTGTCACGCCTAATAAAAGTCCAAGCAGAAGTAGATGAGATGACACCTGACTTGAAACCACTGTAATGTAGAACGGAACTTATACGTTTCCAAACGTGCGATCCTTTTCAAAATACTGTGAGGGCCCTCCCTATAGAACGGAGACTCGCTGATGCCATGTGGCGGCCGAGGCACTGTGCACTGCTCGAGTCCAAGCTCCGTGAACCGGAGAGGAATGTGGATCGCGGACGATGAGGAGTGATGTGCGGGGTTCCCGATCCATGATAGTAACATAACCAAATACATTGGTCGGTCACTCACTTATTTGCACACCACAGTAGTTTAGGCAACGGCCCTATGTTAGCAGTATTGGAACATACAGGAATTCCAGATAACACAGCGGGCTGTTGACGTTGACAGGCCCTTCTCTTCCCACCTCCCATGTCACCTTACTCCGCAATTTCTCAGAGTTTGAAACCGAGCAGTATCGCAGCGTGTCGAGCAAGGGATTGGCACCACGAGCAGCGTAGCGCCCAACTGATTAAAATATAAATTCACACTTTTTAACGAATTTCATAATTATAGTCACTTACAATACATAATTTCACAGTAGTTGTTAGAAATGCTGTCCTTTAATTTCTAAGCACACGTAGGAAGTTTTGGAACACTCAATATAATAATTCATATCAGTGGAGTTATTTTATTCTCGAGAGCCTCCAGAGTACGCAGATTGTTTCTCTTGTTTGAGGTTCTCCCATAATTAAAAATCGAACGGCGCTGAAATTTACGAACAAATTCACTGCAACTTCTTCTTGAGAAGATAAGTTTCCACTAGGAATATTCGATGTTTTGTTCTATAGGCCTACCTAACCATGTTCACGGGATACGATATAGGCTAGAGCACTTCACCACAAGTCTGAATTATCACAACTAAGGTATATTGCCAGCTGCGTATGTAATAAATGCTATGACAGCATCTGGTGCTTCCCGTCCTGCTGTTGTAATTGGTACATCCTATAAATCTTGCGGTGGCGCATTGCGATCTTTCCGCGGCACGACCTCTGCAAAGCTCAGTTCAATAGCGAGGGCCTTCACTGTATTATGTACGGTACTCACTCCCCTCGACACATCCCAGAAGTGTTCAACCCTTTGACTTTGAAGGTAACGATCTGTGCCAAAACTGTCAGAGTAACGATCCATCGTTACCGGCCTTTCTTATTATTTCCTTATTTTTACACTTGATAACAGCAATTTTTCAAGGAATATGAAGTAGGCAATTTTAACTGAGTTTATATTCCGCGGGAACATCTGACAATCTGTATTTATATTAATTCTTAGAGTCTGAAGCATGTACTCACAGATTTTTGTGTCTTGTTTACGTCGTGGTTGGTGGAAAAATTGCATGTATTTCTCTCAGATTTCGTTGGTAATTTTGGAATCTTTACATTTACAATGCTATCAAATAATACTGTATAGAGTTTCTCTTAACATGAATAGTAGACTTGACAAGTGAATTCCATTACCTAAAATTACTTCAAAAATATCAAATCTGATTTTTTTTTTCATTTTTTTACATTGAAATCATATGACTCAGAGACATCACTTATTTTCAGTAATAACAAGTGATTTATACACTCTATGTTTATAATATTTTATTTTAATATCTTTATTGGTCTCTCTCTCTTCCATCTTATTTTAAAAGAAGTGTGTGCACAGCTTGGTAAATATAGATGACAGTTTTCACACATCCATCAGATGAGAGCATGAAAGTGAAACTGTTAACTGGAATTTCCAAACATTCTGTAGTCTATATAGACTAATAAGGAGACGCCCTGTCAGCGTTCTAGCATGCGGAGAGTTGAAGCACTGATCACGCCCCAATACTAGTCCAGCTCCAGCAGGAAATGAGCCTTTGGTACCGTAGACTTATTTATTAGTGGGATTTAAGTATGATTACGAGTAAAAGATTCGTGTGCAGGTATAGTACGAAGTTGTAAGGTATATGACGATGGAAATCAAGGAATATTTGTTGACCTTTGCTGGCTAGCGTGAAGTGTACGGCAGTCACAATACTTTTCGTCGCACTCGAAAATGATATAAACTGCCGTAAAACGTTTAAGTTTACAACATAAACTAGAACAATACACCGATCTAAAATATAGTATAGCACTTGGGAAATGAATGCATTATATTGTTTTTATTGCACGATGTTTTTAACGAATAGGCCTATTCAGTTCCGGTAACAAAATAAACAAGGTCTAGGCTGAGGTTTGAGATTAACACGCTAAAATATGCAAATAATGGCATATCAATCCTCTGACACACATGAGCAATAAATATAGAGCTCAAGCCACGATAAAAAATAGATTGGGAGTAATTAGATTAATAAATTGACAAGCAGAAACTGTTTCCAGTAAGAAACGAAGGAAAATATCCGTAACTAATTCCTTGCAATCGAAATAAATATATTGGTGGACACATATGTCACTATTTGATCATTTAACGAATGAGAATAGAACAGTACCATACCGTAAGGTGGCTACTGTAAGGATGAAAACTTAACATAATTAATGGCAAATAAAGTGCATTTACTTGTGAAATGACATTACTTTGGCAAGTGGGAGTTCCGATTGCTCAATAATATGCCTCACACGTCGACATATAGACCCACACGCGAAATATCATCACTTTTTAGAACGTACGTCAGACCATCCCATGCTATTTTTTATGAGCCTAATGCAATGTTTTGAGCATATGATGAGCATATGGTTGCCTCCGTAGCGTAGCGGTCAGCATGGTTAGATGCCGCCCCGGAGGTCCTGGGTTCGATTCCCGGCTCTGCCACGAAATTTGAAAAGTGGTATGAGGACTGGCAAGGGGTCTACTCGGCCTCGGGTGGCCCACATGAGTAGAGGGGGTTCAATTCCCACCTCAGCCATCCTCGAAGTGGTTTTCCGTGGTTTCCCACTTCGTCTTCGGGCAAATGCCGGGATGGTACCTACTTTACGGCCACGGCCACCTTCCCTCTTCCTTGCCTATCCATCCCAATGTTCCCTTCCCTTCCCGTCCCTCATCAGGCCCCTGTTCGTTTTGCAGGTGAGGCCGCCTGGGCGAAGTGCTGATCACACTCCCCAGTTGTATCCAATCTGACCAAGTGTTCTCAGTTCTAGGACACTGCCTGGAAAGGCGGTAGTGGTGAGTTCCCTCGCTGAGTCCGTGGGAACCACCAACCTAGAGGGTAAATTGACTAAAAATAAATTTTAATAAAAAATGAGCATATGCCTTGTGGCATCACTTCCTGGCCATTAGGGCCTCTCCTTATTACTCCTTGATCCGGATAACAAGACGTCTAAAATGGCGGTACTACTATTTTCGACACAGGTAGGTTGGGGGAGAGATGTTGCGAGCAGTTAAGGGCTGATTGATGACGCAGCACTCGTAGTAGTTTATCTAATGACGTAGCGCATTGACAGAATTCAACGCCTCATTAGCAGGCCTATCAGGCGAAGAGTTGCAATGAGCTAATCATGCCCGACAGGGAGAGCGTGATTGCTCTTGGTTCTCAGTATTAGAATGACGTTCGGATCGGGTTGGATAGCCTCATCCACTATGATACCGATAGCTTAATTGAGATAGCATCTGACGTGGACATTTTCAACCCGTACCTCTCTTATTATCTAGTGGCCGCCTCGATGCATAGTGGCCAGCATTCTTGGCTGTGTTCGGCTCCGTGGCTAAATGGTTAGCGTGCTAGGCTTTGACCCGAAGTACCCCGGGTGTGATTCCCGGTTTCTTGGCTGTGTCCGGCTCCGTGGCTAAATGGTTAGCGTGCTAGGCTTTGACCCGAAGTACCCCGGGCTGGATTCCCGGCCGAGCCATTAGGGATTTTAATCTCCTGGGGTTAATTCCCGTGGCTCGGGGACTGGGTCGACGAGCCATCTTCATCACCACTTCATCCTCATTACGACGCGCAGGTCGCCCACGGGCGTCAACTAGAAAGACCTGCACTCGGCCTCTCCGGAGGCCACACGATCGTCATCATCATTCTTGGTTGTCACCGTGGAGGCCCGAGTTCGATTCCTGACTGTGCCAAGAAATTTAATTCTGATCTGAGGGCTGGGAGGGGGAACACTCAACCTCATGAGGCAAAACTGAGAGGAGGCGGGTTCGATTCCATCCTCGGTCATTCTGGAAGTGGTTTTTAGTAGTTTCCCACTTCTACTCCTGGCGAATGCCTGGATGGATCCTAAATTAAGGCCATGGATGTCTCCTTCCCAATCCTCATCTGAATTACAAAGACACACAATAATACAGTCATCACAATAACACAGGTTATCAGACAAATTATATACACACACACACACACGCAAGCTTGCAAGTACACGGGGTCACAAGACCACGATGTCGCAAAGCCCCTAAATGAATCAACAACAACTCTATCATCAAGTACACATTGTAAGATGTCAAACATGCAAGACGAATTAACGGATAAATAATTGATAATGCAGAAAATCCCACGTTATGTGAACATATTGGTGGAAGATTTACTCAAGTCTGAAATATATTGTAGCTTTCTCAAGCAAGTAAATCTCAGGATTTCTTTGTATTCAGAAATAAATCTAAAACGGCAACGCAGGGATTTTAGGGGTTTATTTTTTATGAAACACAAAAGGTTGCTTAAAATTTCATAGGGCTTGCATTAGTTAGTTATACAGTACATGCTATTGAGGTAGTTTATATCGAAGGCAAGTCGTTGGCGGATTAAGGAAGAGGTCTCTGAAATCTCGAAGGGCCTCGTAAGACTTCGAAGAGCTGTACTACAGCCATGACGACAAGTCTTGGAACCGAGCCGAGTGCAAGCAGAGAATTAGTTATGTAGCATACACTTTCAACGTTGTCGCAAGGAAAGAAATACAATTTTCAAGACGCTTTAAGAAGCTAAACGTATACATTTCTTTTACTAGTATACAAATGCAACATCGAATGTGTACCTTTTATACTCACCAAAAAATGTAGTCCAGTTTGTCTTAGTGCCTCTTTTAACTGGCCGGAATCTTGCTAAAGGGAGTTCGTTAGCAATCAAGCGAAGTCGAATTCGGGTTCGAGTCTCTCATGAGTCAGACGTAACTGTAAATGGCTTGTAGGCCTACTTCCTGTACAATATTATATTTGAATTGCAGCCAATGGCCATAACAGGGTATTTAATAGAACGCCCCTAGGCTCCCCATCAAGTTCAACTTTGGTTGCAACTTTGCCTACATGATAGAGCGTTTCTAAATAAATATAGGGACAAATGACCTCGTCGTTCCGCCCCTTAAAACCTCAATAACAAACTAAATAAATCTATGACATCGAATATAGATGTAGGTGTTAGGAAGTCATTTTTGAAGGCCTTTGTCAGGAGCGTGGCACTCTATGGAAGTGAAACTTGGATTATTGGTGCAGCAGAAAAGATGAGAATTGAAGCGTTTGAAATGTGGTGTTACAGGAGAATGATGAAGAACGGATGGGTAGATAGGGTTACAAACGAAGAGGTTTTAAAACTAGTGGGAGAGAAGAGATATTTCAGGCGACTGCTAATGAAGAGAAGAGATAGGTTGGTAGGATACACACTAAGACACCCAGGAATAGCAAACTTAGTTATGGAAGGAAGGGTCGAGGACAAGAACTGTAGGGGTAGATCTAGGTTAGAATATGTTTAAACAGATTGCCTCGGACATAGGGTGTGATAGCTATGTAGAGATGAAACGATTAGCTCAGGACAGGGAGGCATGGAAGCTGCATCAAACCAGTCAAAAGACCGAAGACCCAAACAACAACTTGACATGGCTCTGCCAAAGGATGGAAGGCTGTTAAAAATCCGACGACTTCGGCCGGGTTTGAACACGTGATCGTGGGCATAGCAAATCAGCATGCTACCGACTACGCCACCGAAGCCGCTACTTCCTGTACAATACACTACCCAATAACGGAAAGCTTTCCTGTCGTCAGTACGTTCGTACAATTCCAATTCTGGAAATAATTACATACAGGAACATGAAAAAGCAATGACATGAATCAGAGGTGTCCTTACAGCACGCCGGGTGCATGACAGCGTGCCTCTGGCGTGGAGGGCCGTCCATCGATGGTTGGGGAAGACGATAGGCCTATGTCTGTCCCTCCCGCTCGTTTTCCCATCTCACTCCCTCCCGTACTGCCTTCGATATGTTGTGGTTGAACGGTTTCACACACATACTCTGTGAGGGATAATTCCTCTACCGTCGCAAGGATGGTGTCTTCTAGAAGAACACACTTTAATAGCAGGTATAGCTGGGATGGTGACAAGCCGATCATCTAGTCCAGTGGTCTCCAAACTACGGCCCGCGGGCCAAATCCGGTCTGCCAGTGTGATCAATTCGGACCGCGAAAACTAATGGCTTATTGTTGTTATTGTTGCTGTGATAAGTTAGATAAAAAGTGACAGTCAGTCTGAAAGACTAGACTTTGTATCATTTTAAATGCTACAAATGCTGAAAAACGCTAGAAAGGCTGGAGGCTTCTCGCTTCGCTCGAAGCCAAAGACTCTTGACACGTTAGAAAATTATCTGCATAATACTTATTTTTCTTATCTTGTTTCAAATTACTCGCGAAGGGCAAGTGCAAACCAAGGGCAAAGCAAGGTCCAGCGCGGGGGGATGCCGCACGCTCACCAGAGCGTGCGGGGACTTGCCCCTTCCATCCAGTCTAAAAACACTTATAGTGGGTGAGGTGTTGAAGATAGAGATATGCTCTCGCGGACTTTTTTGTAGAACTTTTCATGCTGACCAATTCTTACGCTCATAGTATATTGATATTTTTAACGGTGTACCCAGCGTAAGCTTAAGAAGCGCACGGACGCCAAGTTTGTTTTCGACTTTTTCACTGTAATCGTTACTGCTTGGCTTCCTTTGATCATACATAAATTATTTTCTACAGAATCTTTCCTCGAGATATCTTTTACAGAATGGTGAAAACCACATCAAAATCCATCCAGTGGTTCTCGAAATTACCCGTGACATCCAAGAATCGGGGACTTTTGTCTTATACTAACGAAGTAGAAATTGTCGGGGTACACATGCACCGAGCGGTACTATAACGTCACACACCTCAGTGCATTTGAGTACATTTCGTCCGTCACCGTAACGTAACGCCAGACCCCAGCGTAACGACGAAGTCGACAAGATCATTTAAAATGATAAAAATTCATATTGATAATAACTCGGTTTTATTTACTTGCTAGGTAAAGCTTAATGACAATATGTAATGCACAGACAGTTTAACTTACGCATAATAGCAAATAAATAGTTGAAAAATATTGGAATGCGGCCGCAATAAATCAGAAACCTCTATGGAAATCAAATTGGTAGGGGAGAAACTAAAGGAAGTAGGAGTCTTCTGTTACTTAGGAAGCAAACTAACCAGTGATGGACGAAGCAAAGAGGATATAAAAAGTAGGTTGGCTCAGGCAGGAAAGCATTTCTACAGAAAGGGAACCTGTTGACATCGAATATAGATTTAGGTATTAGGAAGACATGTTTGAAAACCTTTGTCTGGAGCGTCGCACTCTAAGGAAGTGAAACTTGGACTATTGGTGCAGCAGAAAAGAGGAGAATTGAAGCGCTTGAAATGTGGTGTTACAGGAGAATGAAAAGGAAGCTTGTAGTTTAACGTGACCGTTAATCTCGCGATCATAAGCCACGGGACCTCCGTTTTGTACGTGGAATCCGAACCACAGGACATGGCATTTCACATTGAAAATCTCACATGCAGTGACCGGGAATCGAACCCGGTTCGCCTTGGTGAGAGGCATACAGCTTGACCGCTGCGCCACCACGCCCCACAGGAGAATGATGAAGATCAGATAGGTAGATAGGGTTACAAACGAAGAGGTATTAAGACGAGTGGGAGAGGAGAGATGTTTCTGCTGGCGACTGCTAATGTAGAGAAGAGATAGGTTGGTAGGATACATACTAAGACACCCAGGAATAGCAAGCTTAGTTATGGAAGGAAGGGTCGAGGACAAGAACTGTAGGGGTAGACCAAGGTTAGAATATGTTAAACAGATTGCCTCGGATGTAGGGTGTGGTTGGGGTAGCTATGTAGAGATGAAACAATTAGCTCAGGACAGGGAAGCGTGGAGAGCTGCATCAAACCAGTCAAAAGACTGAAGACTCAAACAACAATAGTTGAAATGATTCCCACTAACCGTTTATAATGTTCACTTGTAAAAATACTAATGTAATTGTGATTTTCCACTGGCAATTATAGTTTGTAGTTTTGGACCAATTTTACTTGTACCAATTATTAAAAGAGATTTTAAAGATGCTGATCGGTTAACTTAGATCTGTGATTAACAATGGTAGCCTATTCTCGCTCAGGGCGCGTACTCGGCGACTACTCTAGAAATTATAGATAATGGCAGGAATTTTAAAACGGTTTTTGCCCTTGGAACTTACTGGAGTAATCAGTATGGCCCGGGGGATGAAAAGTTTGAAGACGATCTAGGCGATGGCTAACTAATTAAGGAAGGGCCAGGGAAGGGATTATGGAAAGGAGTCGGTCGCGGACCTATTGAAAGAAACCGTCCCGGTATTTGCCTGGTGATGGAAATGGAAAATCACGAAAACCATTTTCAGGACAGCTGAGGTGAAATTCGAACCCACGCTCTCCCGATGCCAGCGAGACAGGAGCTTGCAAGTTAGCGCTCTCGGTCGCCGTAGCCGGTATTCAAGAAATATATAGTACAGTGTTATTTTTCAAAATTATAAACTAATTTAAAGTAATTCAATATCGAATTAACAAAGCTCTACTGTTTCAAGTATCAGGGTAGAAAACTCGACAAATGAAAACAGTAGAAATATATTTCCTAACAACATACCGTCTACAATGTGGAACTAATCTCCCCCCTTGGTGTGCGCATCATACTTTCAGGTCTTGTTTGTCGGTTTTCATCCCAGGGGATCAAATCAATAAACAATGAGGTCGCTGAATGAAATATGGCTGAGGGGGACTGTTGAAGCCACCTGTATCCCTACAGCGACCAGGGCAAGCCAGACCAGACCTGGCACGATGCGATGCGATATATAGCTCTCGCAATCGGCTGCAATTTATATATGGCCCCCGTCCCGTCCCGGGTACAACCAAACCAAGCCTAACCCCCACCTCCAAAGTGATATTGAAACTTCCCCACTAGCTAGCCGGGGAGGGGTGGACAAACAGTTGAATATTTCACAAACTCCCGAGCTCAGTTTGCTAGGGTAACTACCACAATAATAGTGGTCTCCAACTGTTTGTTTCCATTTCGACTTTTTTCTTTTACAGTATTTAACGAGCCAAAACGGGAAAAGAGAGAGGGGGTTTGTATACTTTTGTCATAAAGTAGTAATGCACTTTTACAATGGCGTCAGTGTGTACGCTTATTTACTGCTCGACAGTTTTTATTGAACTGGAAACCAAAGAAATAATTGTTCGATTTAATTCTGGCGTAAGGGCTGGAACGGAGTACACTCGGCCTCGTGAGGCAAAACTGAGAAGAGGTGGATTCGAGGCCTACCTCAACCATCCTAGAAGTGGTTTTCCGTAGTTTCCCCATTTCTACTCCAGGCATATGCCGGGATTGTTTCTAACTTAAGGCCACGGCCGCCTTCTTCTCAAACTCATCTGAATTAAACTACACAAAATAATAGGCTACAGCTAACACAGTGAGACAGATTATCAGAAAAATTCCACACACACCCAAGTACACGGGGCTATTTGACCACGATATCGCAAAGCCCCTAAATCGATCGACAACAAGAAATGAAGCGTTCAAGGGAAGAGCCTGATTAAATATTTGACCATTATTAAAATTATTCTTTATTTTTGCTGTAACATGAAAAGAAGTTTCCATGACTCAAAATGTGACTTAGGAACTAAGCGTTTTCTAAACTGATGATTTTCCACTTCCACTCTACGCAAATGCCGGAATAATTCCTAACTTAAGTCACAGACGTCTCATTCCTAATCCTCACGTAGATGGGCTGCAGTGCCACCTTGTGTCTGGCTACCGGAGCCCCATTGACTTCTACGCAAGTGTAGTGCCAAGGGTTATTACTACAGACACCTCAATTACACAAGTTATCAGACGAATTCTTCAGATAACCAATCACACAGAGCCCCTCAAATTAAATAACAACAATAACAACAATCACAAAATAATGTTCCTAGTTTAAGAATTGGTTGTTGTTAATTCATATCAGGGTCATCAGCCCCGTGTAATTGTGAATTTGTCTGATAACCTGTATTTATATGATGACTGTAGTAGTTAGGAATTACGGTATGACATTGTGTTCGTCTGTTAAAGTGGGACATTTTGTTCGAAATGGCACCGTTAAATGTGATGAGATGCGTATTTATTAGAAGTCTTGGCTGTCACCGTGGAAGTCCGGGTTCGATACCCGACTGTACCAAGAAATTTAAATCTCTTCTGAGCGCTGGAATGGGGTACACTCAGACTTGTGAGGCAAAACAGAGAAGAGATGGGTTCGATTCTGTCCTCAGTTATCCTGAGAGTGATTTTTCGTTGTATCCCACTTTTACTCCGGCAAATGCCGGAATCATCACTAACTTGAGTCCACGCCCGCCTCCTTCCCAATCCTCGCCTGAATGATGAATGCACACTACTACAGACATCACTGTTACACAGGTTATCAGGCAGCTTCCATACACACCCAAGTACACGGGGATAAATAACCACGATGTCCACGCCCCTAAAATAAAACAAAGGCAACTTACCTCACAATATTACAGCAGGTAGCAAGCAGTGTGAGAGGAAATTTATAATGGTATCATTTATTCTCGTAAATTCACGGGGGCAGATTTGTTTTATATTAATATCATTTACCGGCCAGTTGCGAGTGCTGCGAATATTATAGGCTATGTTTATTGAGTCATCTGCGACAACTGTATTACAATCCCACTACAAACAAATACTCCACCTTGATATTGTTCACTGAATCGGGTTGTATCAAATACATACGTAACAGTCCAGTTGCAATCGATCAAAGTTTTAGAAAAATGGATTTAGACTCCGAGTTTTTGTTTGGTTATTGGAGAAATCGTTATGCTGTGCGCATGTTAAACTCTTTGTGAGTCTGGGCTGCACACTTCATTACAATCTATTTCTCGAAGCGATATGTATCTTTTTATTTGAGTTTTATTTGGTTAAATGGTAGCCGGTTGGAGCAGCGAACTCCCCTACCTAGAGGCCGAATCCCTGCCTCGTTTCGACCATGACACAAAATGTGCATCATAATTCCACACCTGTCACTCACACAACTGTTGCAGAAGTTGTCGGATAAATTTTGTTATTGTAAGGTTTGTAATTCTCACATCTACTCAATAATATATTTAAGAGCAGATCCCGCTGTGTAGCATTGCATGTTAAGTTACACACCACGGCTGCAATGGGGAGTTGAAAGTCCGGAGATGGAAGGTTCGAATTCCGATGCTGGCTGTGACCGTTCTGAGTTAATGAAGTGTTTCTTTCTGGGTATTGTTTGACGTTTATTACATTACATTACATTACATTACATTACATTATCCGAACCGGCCAAAACTAAGGACCACGCAAATATCATTTCATTTCCCTCTCACAGTTCTTTCTTCCTTTCGCTTCCTCCACACTTCCTTCATTCTTTCAGAGTGTTGCGCCTTTCTCTCTGCTGTCCACCTTTCTCCCTTGCGTACCTTCTTTTCTCCCACAAGAACCTTTATGTTGGAAAGAATTTGCCTGAACTGTGTTCTGTCTCGGCAGTCGTCATCTGTAATTTCTAGCCTCCGGAGTTCTTCCTTCATCTGCTTGGTGTAACCCCCTTGGCTCTTCAGATTATATATTTTATTCAAAATTTGTTTATTTAATCTTGTTGGATCCATTCTAACCATATGTCCATAGAAACGTAAACGTCTTTTCCTAATTGTAGTTTCCAGATCTTCCACCCTTTCATATATATCCTTGTTTGATCTTAATTTGTAGGTTGCCTGTACCACTTTTGGGCCGTAAATCCTGCGCAATATCCTCCTTTCAATCTTCAGAAGCTTTTCCAGGTTCATCAAGTTTGCCATTAAGGGAGAGGTTCTTGTTGTATATATGTTTAATGGAGAAGTTGAGTTTTTCTAGTTTAAGTCTTCTGATTTCCATCGACTCTTTGTCCAGTTCATTGTTGCTAATGATCTCTCCGAGGTATTTAAACTGTTTCGTGACCTTTACCATCCCATATTTCGTCTTAACTGTTTTCTTCATGTAGTTCTTGTTGGTGCTCATCATCTCTGTTTTTGTATATTAAATTATAAATTGCATTTTATTTTATCGCATATCCTCCAAGCTCGGTTTCATCCATGGACTCTGTGAGGGATCATTCCTCTACCGCCACAAGGACAGTGTCTTGGAGCTGAAGACACTTTGTCAGCAGATAGAACTGGTGATGGTGACAGGCCGATATTCCAAGAGACCGCTAATTTGGATCTAATGGGTTCCAAGGGAATGGGAAGGAAGTCGGTCGTGGAATTATTGAAAAGAACCGTCCCGGCATTTACCTGGGGGTGAAAAAGGGTAACATTGGAAAGTCATTTTCAGGATGGCCGAGGTGATGTTCAAACACATACTCTCCCTATACCCGCGAGGTACGAGGTAGCACGTTGGTGCTCTCGGCCACCGCGTCTGGTTAAAAATTATATGTTGCCGTAAATTGCAAGTTATCAGGAAAGATTTATTCAAAATAAATGCTCCGACCTATGGACAGGGATGACTAAAATAATTTGGAAATAGAAAACAAATAGACACTGTACAATCAATAAGAATTATAATGCAGTCAAATATTTAAAAAGAAAACTTTACGAGCCTTACAATAGTCGCATATTATGTGCCACATCTGACATAGAAGAAACCTCACATGAAATTGTTGATACACCGGTATTGTATGATGAAAATGATGAAGAAATTGAAGTATTAATCTCAGAAAGGAGAAAAGCCTTGCTGCAAACTTGGAGAAAATATATGATCTCCCATACTAAGAAAGAAGCATTTTGTCTTGCGAAGGCAAATGTCCAGAGAGGAACTCGTGCGCTCAAAAATGCATGGTGGACATCCAAAGCTAAAGAGCTGCAATATCTAGCAGACAATGATTCGCGACAGTTCTTCCAAGCCACAAAAGCGATTTATGGCCCCTCCGTGTTTGGTAGAAATCCACTTTGGTCCAGTGACAAAAGTACACTTCTGAAAGATCAATACTCCATCATGAATAGGTGGAAGGAGCATTTTGAAGACCTCTTGAACCAGGACTCAGTTATTGATGAACAGGTGTATGATATATTAGAACAAGCACCCATCAAGGAAGAACTCGGTACCCTGCCAACACTAGATGATGTTCAGTGCGCTGTTAATCAAGCAAAGCGACACAAAGCCACTGGATGTGATGGAATACCAGCGGAAGCTCTCAAAGAAGGAGGCGAGGAACTCATAAGCCACATACATGATCTTATCATTAAAATTTGGAGAACTGAAAAAATGCCTGCTGATTTCAGAGATAGTCTGATAGTTCCCATATTTAAGAAAGGTGATCGTGCAGACTGCAACAACTATCGTGGTATATCATTGTTATCATGCCTTGGAAAGCTTATTGCTCGTATTTTGGCGAATCTTATTCTATCCCTGGCGGAGAAAATACTCCCAGAGAGCCAATGTGGTTTCAGGCCTTCTGGAGGAACTGCAGATATGATATTCACTGTTCGTCAGCTTCAGGAGAAATGTAGAGAGCAAAATAGACCTCTTTATATTGCCTTTATAGACCTCAGTAAGGCATTTGACTCGGTAAATCGTGAAGCCTTGTGGAAGATTTTAGCATTGTATGGTTATCCACTGACATTTATTACCATCTTAAGACTACTCTACACTGATATGAAGGCAAATTTCATTGGTAACGACTCTATTGGAGAACCATTTCATATAAATACCGGCGTTAAACAAGGCTGTGTGATTGCCCCTACATTGTATTCTCTGTACGTTGCCACTGTCATGCAGTTAGTCAAAGATGATCTTCCTACAGGCATACAGATAACTTACAGATGGATGGGAAGATCTTTAATTTGAGCCGTCTAAAGGCACGGACTCGAACATCTCCTGCTGCATTGGTTGAGTTACAGTACGCTGATGATAATGCAGTAGTAGCTCAATCAGAGGAAGAACTTAGGAAAATCCTGAATGCTTTTTCTTCAGCATACAAAAAGATTGGGCTGAAATTTAACACCAGTAATACCCAAGTCCTCTACCAACCAGCCCCTGGACAAGGACAAAGAAACATCAATGTCACAATCGATGGAGCGAAGCTTCAAGATGTTAACACCTTTTCTTATCTTGGCAGCACCCTGACATCAAGTGCAAATATAGATTCCGAAATCAAACACAGGATTAACCGTGCTGGATCATCCTTTGCAAGATTAAGGTTTAGAGTTTTTGACAACCATGATATCAATGCTGCAACGAGGATCCTTGTGTACAACTCAGTTGTAGTTCCCACCTTACTTTACGGATCTGAATCCTGGACATGCTACAGACGTCATTTTAAAAAGCTTGAGCAATATCACCAGCGATGTTTGAGGAGAATTCTTCGTGTGACATGGCAAGACAAACGCACAAACACCATCATTCTCGAAGAAGCACAGACTACCAGTGTTGAAGCCATGCTTTTAAAACGTCAGCTGCGATGGACAGGACACGTAATCCGCATGCCCAATAATCGCATTCCCAAGCAAGTGTTTTGCTCTGAACTAACTGAGGGCAAGCGCTGTGTGGGAGGTCCGAGGAAGTGATTCAAAGACGTACTAAAGGCTAATATGCAAATGTGCCATATTGATATCAACAACTGGGAGACCTTAGCTCTTGATAGCTCATCCTGGAGATCAATTGTTCATCGTGGTGCGATACTTTTTGAAGAAAACCGCCGACGTATGATAGAAGATCGGAGGCAGCGCAGAAAGAACAGAGTGTTCATTAGAAGACAGGGAATGAATGCGGATGTCTCACTTGGACCTGATACTACCTGTCATCACTGCGGAAAACTGTGTGTCTCCCGCATTGGGCTTTTTAGTCACCTCCGGACTCATCGATGAAGAGTCATTCGGCATTGGAAGGCCAACCTACTCGAGACGAGTGTTTGCTATCATCATCATCATGTCTACCCCTTATTATTCTCGTTTTCCTACGGGGTCCGGGATGAGATGCGTTGGAAGTCTTTGTGGCGGATGTTTTTTATGGCCGGATGCCCTTCCTGACGCTAACCTCATGAGAGGAGTTAATGAGAGATGAAATGAATGATGGTGAATGAAACTGTGAAAGGATGTGGAAAGAAGCGGTCGTGACCTGTCAGAAGTTACCGTCCCAGCATTTGCCTGGAGTTGAAAATGGGAAACCACGAAAAACCATTTCAAGGACGGCGAATTGTTGATACACCGGTATTTTATAATTTCATTGGCACAAATATTAATCTATTGTAAAAGGGAGTGTTTTACAGATATTGTAGTTTATAATACGGAACCCATTTTATTGGAGGTTTTGTAGCTTCCACCAGCACTTGCCTAAATAAGGAATACGATATGGATCAACTAGATTAATAGACGCGGCACCGCTCATAACCGTAAATTCCCTATAAATAGGCCAACCTGCAATGTGGACAGCAGTAGATCATGAAAGGCTTGCGCAGTTCCCGGACCTCTTGATTCACAGACCAACAGGTAATTTGATATGGATTCTGTTAAAATTAGTCATATTGATATGATAAATATCGTTTAAAACGATAATCTGGTAGCAAAAATATCCAACCCGTCAAGGATTTGAGCCCCAGAACTCTAGATTCACAGCCAAAGACGCTAACACCACGGCTATTTCGACCACGAAAATATTGAGCACAAGATGGTGACTTATTTTCATGTGCCAATAATACTGCATCACAGAATTAAGTTTCATTTTTATTTTGCTTGTTTCGATAATGTTCCTGCATGAAATTGAGTTTAAAATGCCTTATGATTAGGCCCTCTTGTGAGTAAAGAGAATGTATTCAGCAATAGTTCATGAAGGCTTGCTCAGTTCTCGTAAGCTATAAACACAACGATTATATTATATTGATGACTGCATTACCGTTATGTGGGTTAATATTTGTATAGCCATTGTGCAGAAACATAATACCGACAATGCCGACTACTAACAATGTTTAATATTAAAGCATATTATCATTTAAATACTGATACGAAGACTTTGAACATGTGTCATGTGCTTTGTTTCAATCAGTTGACACCAGAGTTCGCATGCGCGTTTACCGTCAGAATGAAAGTGTTCAGCAACGCGATCCAGCTGGCAGTGCGTCTTACACACTTCCGTCTTATCCACTTCCGTCCCAATTTTCAAAATGACTCCCAGAAAAATATCCAGCAACCGAGTGGGAAGATGTTACACATCAAATATATGTGTACCGTGTTCTAAAATACTCTATAAAATACCATAAATCTAATAAAAGACAGTAATGTATTTGGCATAAGATACTAGACTTAATTAGCTGCACAATGTCTGGAGGGGCAGGGATTTATACTTTGGCTCGTGCAGACCCTAATCAGTGACATGTATAGCCGTGATGATATCTATAAATCCCTGGATTTCTCGGCTAAATTTCTGGAAAGGGCATCATTTTGCTAGACCAAAAAATATTCTACACAAGTTACAATAACGCGGGGTAAATTTCAGCACTGTATTTTGTTAAATTACCGAGTCAAGGTTCCAAACGCTGACGTGATATCACTTGAAGTTACTCAGTAAATATTCATTTTTACTAATGTTTTGCAGAAAATCGGTACGATATTGTTCTGGAAGAAATTCCAATCGACACTGAATTAGCTGTAGAGTAGAAGTGGGAAAATCACAGAACATCACTTCTGGAATGCTGAGGTGGTAAACGAACCCAGCGTTTCTCAGTTTTGCCTCACAAGGCTGAGTGAGGCCCGGTCCAGCCTTCAGACCTGAATTAAATTCCTTGGCAGAGCCAGGGATCGAACCTGGACCTCCGGGGTGACAGCCAAGACTGATAGCCACTACACTACGTGGTGATCAATACCTGAAAACTTTCATTTGTTACGTAACTTAATTTTTGGATAATTTGAAGGCAGAATGTCACTGTGTTATTAATTCTGTTTGTACAGGGTCTGGGATGAAATGAAGAAAATACTGTATATATTTGGTAAATAGCACGGTATTTGAGACCGAATGCCCTTCCTGACATTCGCGTAATCAGATAAGTTTATTAGAGATAAAAATAATAAAGTTGAATTCAACTGGAAAGGGAGTTAGGAAGAAATGACCGGCTACGAAATACGAGGTCATATTAAGTTTGGTTTACGGTAGAGTTGTTACATACTCTCCAAAGATAACTTGGCTCCATGAAGTTGTGCGATTTCTCTCTGAGAAACTTGACCGATAAAGCTAAATTTGACTTCAAAAGTATTTTATTTGAACTTCAAGTAGTTAATTAAAGTTCATTAACGGAAGTGGTTCGTATAGAACACAGATAAAGCTTGATGAGCAAATGAATTCGTATTTTTTGATGTAGCTGAGACTGACGATCTCGCCTTTGGTATTAAACTGAACATAATGAGGCAAAAAAAAAACAACTTAAAGTGCAAATTATGAATGTGAATTATTGTGAACATGAAGGCATTTGTGTAATTGAATATTGAAAATTATTTTTATATTGGCCTTACAGGAGAACTAATATAGTATTTAGGGAATGAATCGCTTTTATCCTGAATTATTTCTAATCAGTTATCAGTTCCTGTGTATTGATCATTATAAAAATATCTGTTTTTGGCTAATCCTCTAAATATAATTTTGATAAATGCAGGGGTCTTTCTTTTGTGCATTTTCATTGAAGTTTGTATTAAAAGGAGTCCACTGTATGATGGACTAAGTTTTAGGAGCTTAAGAAATTCTGGGCATCAACTCCATGTACATGGGTGTGTTTTCAATTTTTTCGATAACCTGTGTCTCTGTGGTGACTGTAGTAGTGTGTGTAACTAAAATTATTAAATTTGGGAATGGGGTAGGTCCCACAGATTTTGAAATAAGGTACCAACCCGGCATTTGCCTGGATAGAGTGTGGAAAACCCCAGGGAAAACCACACACAGAATAACTGTTGTAAGCGCCGGGATATGAACCTCCGATCTTCGGACTTGATGCAGTTCCCAATTGCGGTCGTGGTGAACTATTTAACGCGCACGGCTACGCCGCGAGGTTGTATGAGGACACGTGCTTGTTTGCTTATTCATTGTTAATTATTATTATAAGTAGGCCTATTATTTATCAATCGGGAACTAAAAGTCATTCTGGACATCAATTCTGAGTGAATGAACGAAACCTGTAAATGCAAAATGCACCCGTTTGCAAATTCTTGATAATTATTTCGAGTGTCTCACTCTAAAACCTTAACGTTTTTCCATAGAAGAAATTCAAACCTAAGGGACAAAGATCGCGAAGATTTATTATTGCAAACGTAAAATTCCTTCTTGTACTGATCGTTACGATGCATTTGTTTTTATTCCTTCTAAGGAAATCTTATGTCACGTAAACGAGACCTTTAATCAGTGACACATCGTCAGCCAAGACTTCCTTACTACATTAAACATGAATTTAAAAATATAGTTATGTTCTGTGTCGCTGTAATTTAATCCTTGTTTTGTAGTCCTGGACCTCCATGGTCACCTTACACGGGAAGCATCAGGTAAGACAGGTCAAAACCTGTCTTGAAACTTTTTGGACACAATCGTTGTACTATAAGAAGACAACGTGTGGAAAATCAGCCTCCAGATTGAACTGCGAGGCTCCAAAATCATGTGGCGAATCTCTCATATAAATCAATGGGAAATAGCGAGTAACGTACATGTTGGAATGGACAGCCCTGACGGCCCAAGCACTCATGGCTGGTGGAAAGCAGCCGCACGCTCCAGTCTGCATATGCGCCCTGCCTCGCTACTACTCTGAGTGCCACAGGGATGTCCAGCTCTACCAGCCGTCATGCCTGCGTACCAGGATGTCAGGTACGATTTCGGAGCCTTGCAGTTCAATCTGGCGGCTGATTTTCCACACGTTGTACTCTTACAGTACACAAATTACCTCCACAAAGTTTCAAGATAGGTTTCGACCTGTCTCACTTGATACTTGTGTAAGGTAGGTGCCGATTTCATAAAAATAAAAAATCAAATATTGAAGGAAATGAATGGCTTTAGACTAGCATAGTTTCCCTTGGAGCGGTCAGAGGCTACTTTTATAGTAACCCGCCACAAAAGCGCCTTTGAACCTAGGGCTTGTAAGTGTGCCGCTGTTGGGGCGAAGTCTCATTCATAGAAATGGATGCAATGCAACTTCCTGGGCAACTGGAGATTCTGTTCCGAATACCAACTGCGGTCAAATTTTGAAGTCTTAATCTTTCAGAAAAGTTTTGTCGAGATTCTATAATTTAAATTTAAGTGAGCCAAAAATTGTTCCTGTGGTTTTATAAACGTATCGTTTGACGTTTTTTATTGTAATACACCAAGAATTAATTCAAGATGGGAAGGTAAAAATTTCGGTGGTATTTAGCAAGGAGGTTCACAAACCACTCAGAATCACTTCGCAAGCTGGTTTACAAATCACCCAGAATCGTTTTATAAGCGGGTCCACAAACTACTCAGAATCGTTTTGCAAGTGGGTGGTGAATTTTACCCGTAATATACCGCATTTCTTGCAATAGCCTAGGTATATCGCAAACTAGTATGGGAACGGTATATTGCAGAACAATCCTGAGAAATATGTGTGTCATTCCGACATTCTTCCAGATTATTACACGATTGTCATTACCATTTCTAATTTATTTTCAGGTAATCCTGATATCCTGATATGCGGCAACTGTCGGGAGATGTTCACCGAACTACAGGAACTCCTTGACCACAAGAAGACATACTGTAAGCTACGCTTCACCTGCAAGTGCCACACGCTAAACGGAGTCAAATCAAGTAAGTACCTGTCCCTTCGTGCAATCTTGTTAGTATTGCCAGACTCGAACAGATCGATGTCTTTAACTGGGGGGGGTCTATATCTGGGCCCAACAGGTGCATGCACATGGCCACTCCAGCACGATGCTCTCCTCAGTGTGTGAATTGGAGGGGAAACCTTGTGGAAGCATAGCTACTGTCACTCCTAAAACGAGTGGACCTGCTACGTAATTTCATGCGATTTAGCTGAACAGCAAATCAATGAGAAGACTTCTTGAGTGAATGGAGTCCAAAACATTGAAATAAGAAGCCGAAAATCTGCATATTAAGACATTCGAGGAAAATATACGATTAATCGTAAAATAATAATTTAAATTAAGCCTACGTTACTAAATAGTCGGTCAATATAATTGTACGATAGAAGTTCTGAATATACGTTTCGCCAATGTCTTTTCCCAGGGACCCTTTTTTTTTTGCCAAACTGACATACACCATGACATCATGTAGACTACTATAAGTATCTTGAACTTTTTTCGACATAGCCGCCACCAAAACCACCGTCAGTTCAAATCTCTACATAGTAGGCCTATAAAACAAAGTCCCCGATTCTTGGATGTAACGGGTAATCTCGAGAACCACTGGATGGATTTTGATGCGGGTTTCATTATTCTGTAAAGGATTTCTCGGGGAAGGTATCTGTTGAGAAACATTATTTTATGACTATAGAAAGCCGAACAGTAACGATTTCAGTGAATCGAGTCTTAGAAAAACCTGCCGTCCGTGCGCCTTTTAAGGTTACGCTGGGTAAACCGTTAAAATACCTGTAAGAATTGTTCAGCATGAAAAGTTCTACAAAAATGTCTGCGACAGCATACCTCTATCTTTAATACTCATACTTTAATACAGTACTTACTTTAACTTATGTATGCCCACCCTTTATTAATCCTAATTTAACGGTGTTGGTGAAGAGATGCGATGAAAGGCCATGTGGCGGATGACCTTCCAGACACCAACCCCATGAGAGGCGTTATGAAAATCCACAGCCTGCTTCCAGTCGATCGACCGGGTCAGGGAATGGAATGAATGAAGCCCCCATCTAGCGGCTAGGATATGAACTGTGCTGGCTGCCAAAGCCTGTCCAACACCCCTGGGGCAATGATTAAATGAATGACAGATGAAATGAAATGATAGTGGAGAGTGTTGCTGGAAGGAAATTGTGACAGGGAAAACCGGAGTACCTGGACAAAATTCTATCCGCCTCCGCTTTGTCCAGCACAAATCTCACATGAAGTGACCGGGATTTGAACCACGGACCCAGCGGTGAGAGGCCGGCGTGCTGCCGCCTAAGCCACGGAGGCTCAGCGGAGGTAATAAGAGATGAAATGAATGAAGATGAATGAAACTGGGCAAGGGTATGGAAGGCAGCGACCGTGGCCTGCCAGAACGTACCGTCCCAGCTTATGCCTGTAGTTGAAAATTGGAAACCACCGAAAATCATTTCAAGGACGGCCAACGGTGGGGCTAAAACCACGTATACCGATTACGAAGAGAGTTTGACCCCATGGTCTAGTGCTGCGCGTTTGCGAGCGTAGCTACCGCTGTCGAATTTCGTGAATTCGAAATACTTTTCTTTGCCCGGTGAAATCCATCTCCACCTTCCGGCGTACCGAGAGGGATTTTCTGTCAATTATTGCCGCTTTTTGCTCTAACCTCCCGTTTCATGACTGTGCACATTGTCGCGTTTAAACGTCGCGTTAGTTTAGTTACTGACAGCAAATTGTGATTTGCGACCAGTATATCACAAATTTAACATTTTCCCTACGTATCTCCATAACTCTAATTTTTGATAAGTCGACATTATTTTAAGGGGGAACATAGATAGAGCTTATGGAACCAAAACAATACAAGGAAACATACACATCTTGCTATTATAAGCAAAGTGAAAAATACCAAAATTTAAATCGTTTCCGTGCAATTTTTATTCATTTTTCAAAATTTGGTTCTTGCTTTGTGCTATTCTTCATTGTTTTACTCATAACTCCCATGTTGATAGGAATGTTTGGAGTTTTCTTTTTTTTATCTTCAACTACAAACTGAATCTCACTCAAAACCGTTGTGACTTTAATTAGTTTTTCTATGAAGCGTTAAAAATATTTTTTGAGGTTGCTCAGAATAAAAATGGAAAAAATGACGCTTAGTTCATTAATCAATGATGTGAAAATATATGAGATTCATTTTGTAGCTGAAGGTTTAACATCCACGTTCAAAAATCCAAAAATTCCTATCAACATGGAAGATGTGATGGAAACGAAGAAGATCGGCACAAAGTAAGAACCAAATTTTGAAAAATGGATAAAAGTACCTAGTTAGGATTTAAATTTGGAAAATTCTGTACCTCAGAACCAGACTAACGTAAGTCACATTATGCCAACTTTTCAGGAGAGCATAAAAACTGTAGAAAATTAACTCTTATGTCTGACTGCATGGCTAACACTTAATTAGGCAGCAAAAACTATTGACATTATTCAAGTTGTATGTACTTAACCCCTTTATTGGTATTTCCTTTAGAATTAACGCAATATTCAGTCAGGACTGGACTTACGTTTTTTGGCTGTACTTATGAAATCGTTTGAGGACTTAAGACTGGACTTGCGTTATATTGGCTGTACTTATAAAATCGTTCTAGGACTTAAGACTGGACATGCGTTATTATTGGCTGTACTTATAAAACTAGGTTTAAGACTTAGCACTATGACAAGGTGTGTTAATGGGACTTGCGTTTTAATGTATTCCTAACGCTTCAGGACCACAATAAAGTAAGTGGATTTAAGTTTGTCTGGCTCAATCATAGGTTGTCAATCACGCGATGTTTCACCGGACGTAAGTTGTAATGGCTTAATGTAGAATCAAATTCTACATACAATGATGTAATAACCTGAAAATCGTAATTTTTGGACTTACGTTCGTCTGGTTCTGAGGTACAGAATTTGAAACTTTGTTTCTAATAACAAGATATGTGTGTTTGCTTGGAGATGTGAAATCCACAACCTGCTTCCAGTCGTCCGACCGGGTCAGGAAATGGAATGAATGAAGCCCCCATCTAGCGGCGAGGATATGAACTGTGCTGGCTGCCAAAGCCTGTCCAACCCCCCTGGGGCAATGATTAAATGAACGATAGATGAAATGGATTGATAGTGTAGAGTGTTGCTGGAAAGAAATTTGTGACAGGGAAAACCGGAGTACCCGGAGAAAAAACTGCCTGCCTCTGCTTTTTCCAGTACAAATCTGACATGGAGTGACCGGGATTGGAACCACGGACGCTTGGAGAGGTATATTATTGTTATTGTACAAGATTAATGTCAGGCACGGTTATATCAAAATCGTTATTGTTTTGGATCCTTAAGCTGTGGTCTATCCACCCACTTAACGATTCGAGTTATCGAAGTTTAACTCTTGTATTGTGGTAAGAACAATGTTCTGTATTATGCGTAGCAAGTCGATTGTAGTGGTATGCTGGTAGTAGGTCATCGCTATCGCCACATTGTCCAGCTTCGTCCTGTATTAGCTAGAGTCAATGGCACAGCTATAATGGAGCTTTGAGGTGTCGTAAGAATACTGCGGAGCCGGAAAGATCCGGTCGTTGCACAACCCTGGCAAAGTCTGAGTGGACACAAGCCATTATTCATGGGGCTCCGACATTCATATGCTAAACTGTGGGGGGTACTATGTCTTGGAGCTTTTGTGTCGCCGTGATTCGTGCTGCACTCCGCATATTCAACCCCACGACACTAAACGAGACGACCTTCATTTAAAGGAGACAGGGCAAGATTTTACTGATGGATATTGGGCTGGTAATAAGCATTGTTCAGCAAAGAGGATATAAAAAGTAGGTTGGCTCAGGCAAGGAAAGCATTTCTACAAAAAAGGAATTTGTTGCCATCGAATATAGATTTAGGTATTAGGAAGTCATTTTCGAAAGCCTTTGCCTGGAGCGTGGCACTCTATGGAAGTGAAACTTGGACTATTGGTGCAGCAGAAAAGAGGAGAATTGAAGCATTTGAAATGTGGTATTACAGGAGAATGATGAAGATCAGATGGGTAGATAGGGTTACAAACGAAGAGGTATTAAGACGAGTGGGAGGGGAGAGATGTTTCTGGCGACTGCTAATGAAGAGAAGAGATAGGATAGTAGGACACATACTAAGACACCCAGGAATAGTAAGCTTAGTTATGGAAGGAAGGGTTGAGGACAAGAACTCTAGGGGTAGACCAAGGTTAGATTATGTTAAACAGATTGCCTCGGATGTAGGGTGTGGTAGCTATGTAGAGATGAAACGATTAGCTCAGGACAGGGAGGAATGGAGAGCTGCATCAAACCAGTCAAAAGACTGAAGACTCAAATAACAACAACTCGTGCGGGCTACAGGTGTAGCCCAGTGATTTATCTTGTTGTAGCGCAGAGTATACTTTTTGCTAGGATTATTGAGAATCTCTGTAGCTCTCTGTTGATGCTGTATTTAACAGACCGGTGTGATTCCAACTGAACAAATTGCACCAAACTGACACCAGATGCATTAGAAGTCGTCTGGGCGCGAGCATCACTGTTTCAGAATTGAACGTGCAAAGGAAACATTCCCTCACAGGAGGTGGTCATATAGATGACTTTCAAATCAGTCAGTGTTTAGATGAAAGTAATGATAGGTTGAGTGTAGTGGAAATAAAGTAGGCTGTTGCTTCTTGTGTGGACGAGGAAGGGATAAATCTACAAGGAACAGATGCGCAAAGTGCAATGAAGATCTTCTCGGATCATTGTGTCCATTTGCACAGAATGCTTGAGTGACAAATTTGTATGAGCATGCTTTTGGATTTCCTGGGCTATAGATTGTAGCCCAAAGGGCAAACATAAACTTCAAAACTTCGAGAAAAGATAAATGAAAATACTGAAATTGTTCATAATAAGTGCTGATTTTCTAAGGAAATGATCTAACCTAGTTTTATTTTTGTTTAATTCCAATCTAAATATGCACTAATATAAGTACGTTGGTTTACATAAAGAGTAATTTAACAGTTGTAGTTCCATTAGTTTTATTTATGTTGCAGTTTTACCAAAGATGTACGATAACATTGAATGTTCTTCTTAACTTTGTATTTTCTCTCCATATGAAGATAAATGCCTACATAAAATCATCAGATTTAGCTTAGAATACTTATATATACTACTATGTATCATATTATTGAAACTGAACACCGAAAATAACGCGTGCGAGTCCATCGCATTGAATAACTGTTTGGGCTACATATGTAGCCCGCGCGAGTAAAGCTGTATCTCTTACTAGCGCGAGTGTCCGAGGGTTAACCAAATGATAGATTAATTGACTAACCGAAGAATCTATTAATCGGCTAACCCAAGAGACACGAGATAATAAAAGATGTGTAAATGAAAGATCATCGCTTAAGTTGAGTTACGTTTATTTTCGGAACTAGCCACCCACCCCAGCCTCGCCCGGTATCTAAGGGGGCACATACAGTTTAAGGAGCCACAAAAATAACGATTTTAATATTATAACTGTGCCTGTCATAAATCTCGTACAACAATGATATACATTTCCATGGAAACACACACACCTTGCTATTAGAAGCAAAGATAAAAATTTTCAAAATTCAAATGGTAATTATTTCTATCTTTTTTCAAAATTTGGTTCTTGTTTTTTGCCGACCTTCACCGTTTCCCTGATATCTCCGGTGTTTATAGGAATTTTTGGAGTTTTCTTTTTTTAATGTAGGTGTTAAACCTTCTGCTACAAAATGAATCTCGCATATTTTCACACGATTAATTAATTAATTAATTAAGCGTCATTATTTCCTTTTTTATTCAGAGCAAACTAAAAAAAATGTTCAAAGTTTCATAGAAAGACTACTTAAAGCCACAACGGTTTTGAGTGAGATTAATTTTGTAGCAGAAAGTTTAACACCCACATTAAAAAAGAAAACTCCAAAAATTCCTATAAACACCGGATATATCAGGGAAACGGTGAAGGTCAGCACAAAACAAGAACCAATTTTGAAAAAAATTATAAAAATAATTACCATTTGAAATTTGAAAATTTTTAACTTTGCTTCTAATAGCAAGGTGTGTGTGTTTCCATGTAAATGTATATCAATGTTGTACAAGATTTATGATTGTTGTGGCTCCTTAAGCTGTATGTGCCCCCTTGGTTTACCCATAGTAAGATTAAAGGCACACGGACGGCAGGCCCCAGACGCAATACAGAAAAGCCGAGGTGAACAGAGAAACTCCAAACACATACACTCTTTTCTGAACTCTTAACTCGACACGACTCGACAGTTTGATCCTGGCCAAAGCTGTGGTGATAGGCTCACTCGCTCCACAGCTAGTAATTTAAATTTCCACTAAATAGAGATTGTTGAAAGAAATGGAAACGTTAAAAACACTTATTAGTGGGCGATGTATTTAAGAAATAGATATGCTGTCGCGGAATTTATTGTAGAACTTTTAATGCTGAACAATTCTTACCCTCATAGCATATAAATATTATTAACAGTTGACCCAGTATAAACTCAAAAGGCGCAAGGACGGCAGGTTTTTCTTGGACTCGATTCACTGAAATCGTTACTGCTCGGCTTCCATTGGTCATAAATGAATGTTTTACTACAGAAACCTTCTTCGAGAAAGCCTTTACAGAATGGTGAAAACCGCATCAAAATCCAGTGGTTCTCGAGATTACCCGTTACATCCAAGAATCGGGAACTTTGTTTTATACTATGTAGAGATGATGAGCAAAAATCTATAACAGTTATATTTCCCAAAATATACAAAGTATCCTTCCTTGTTTATGTTAACAATTACCAAATGAGGGTCAGTGACAGTGGAAGGTCAAACATCAATCAAATTGGGAACAGTTTCAAAAACAGAATAGACCGACCAAGTGTTTTTGGCAAAGAATTTGAATTTATGTTCAATGTTTACCATTTAGCCTAATATTCACAAATAAGATACATTATTTGAAAATGTATGACACAATATACCCGTAGTTTAATTAATTAAACGGAGGGGAAGTAAAGCCGGCGGTCTCATGTCATAGATTTATGGTATGTTAAAGAACCTTCCACTATTTCACCTGTGTGAAGCTAAATTGTATAGGTTAAGAATGTAAACAACGCTCTTAGGTTCCTACGTTCTTTGCCAAGAGCCGACTGCGGTGGCGACTGGTAGCTAAGTTCTGAACTAGTAGTCGTTGACTGTGGCGTTTGGTGGCGAAAGTAGGAACTATTTGAAATATTCAGAGTCTGAAGTAGGGCCTACTTGAATTTAAAAAAAAAAGAAACAGATAACACACACAATACAGTCATCACAATTAACGCCAGTTATCAGACAGATTCTACACACACCCAAAGTACACCGGGCCTACATGACCGCGTTGTTGCAGCCCCTAAACTTAGGATCCAACCAACCATAATTAATTAAATGTCTGTTTTACTTTCGGGAAAGCGTAGTGAAAGGAGCGAAGTACATCGATTAATGAACAAAACAATACATCAATTATTCGACAAAACTATTAATCGTTTAAACAAACAGTCGATTAGTCGTTTTGTAACAATCGATGTTTCGATTAATCGACTATTCGGTAACTGAAATGAATCGATTAAAAGTAGCAGCCCTTGTCATGGAGATGATCGTAGAATGTACGAGGCAAGCGGGAATGTGAATGTGGATCAGGGCATTAGAAATAATAATGAGACATCTATCTTCCATGAATGCCAGCGGCGTAGCCGTGCCCATTAAATCCTGCACCACGGCCGTGAGGACAGCTGCTGTAAATCCGGAGATCACAGGTTTGAATCCCGGTGCTGACAGAGGCTAACTTGACTATGGTTCTTTTCACGCTTCTTTTTATTTCAAATTCCCTCCAGGAAAATGCCGAGATAGTACCTTAGCACCTACCACATCGCTGTCCCTAATATACAGATACACATACTACTACTGCCATTACATAAATACAGATTGTCAGACAGATTCAACACACACCAAGCCCCTAAAATGAATTATAAACAACATCTAGTCGGAATGACTGGATTATTATTCATCTCAAGAGTAAACGCATTGCACATGTGCATAAAGGCATCAATGAGAAGCGGGTAGTGAAAATGAAAATCCACAGCCTGCTTCCAGTCTCCGACCGGGTCAGGAATGGAATGAATGACGCCCACATCTAGCGGCGAGGATATGAACTGTGCCGGCTGCCGAGGCCTGACGCACTCCTCTGGGGCAATGATTAAATGAATGGCAGATGAAATGGAATGATAGCGGAGAGTGTTGCTGGAATGAAATGTTGACAGGGAAAACCGGAGTACCCGGAGAAAAACCTGTCTGCCTCCGTTTTGTCCAGCACAGATCTCACATGGAGTGACCGGGATTTGAACCACGGACCCAGCGGTGAGAGGCCGGCGTGCTGCCGCCTAAGCCACGGAGGCTTCAAGCGGGTAGTATCAATATCAATTACTGTCATCGCGGCAGGAGATGGCAGTTCAACACGCTGTGACGGGGAGCGAGGGGTCTTGCAGTACGCATGCGCGGCCCACCTATTCCTAACTTAAATATATCAGCCTCCCGCATGCCAAAGGTTGTCATTGCAGCAGGCGACACTCAGTCAGTGAAAGAAAGAATGTGCTGAGTGAGTGAAGCAAGCAGTGACCAACTGAATGTTTTTTGAATGCGCGTTACGTAGTGAGCGGAAAGACCTCTGCAGTTCAAACCCGACTGCCATCTCCTGGCGCGATATCAGTATATGGTATGTTGGCTTCCACGGCCAGTGAATTAAAACTCAGCAATTCTTCTAGGTTTGTGCCGTGTCTTGTGTGGGGTTTCGTCTAGGACACCAAGTTGGCTCATCGACGGGCTCTTGGTGTCCCCGCCCGGACCCCCACAGGAGTAACGAACCTGCGCGCTACCTCCCTTTATATGCAGTGCAACTGCACCACTTTACTGCGAGAACTAAAAGCTCAAGCAGCCTTAACCTCCCTCTGAAGGCTTCCAAAAAGATAGTATATTGGCTTTCACGGCCTGTGAAGTAAAACTCAGCAATTCTTCTAGGTTTGTGCCGTGCCTTGTATGGGGTTTCGCCTAGGACACCAAGCTGGCTCTTCGGCGGGCTCTTGGTGTCCCCGCCTGGACCCCCACAGGAGTTACGAACTGCGTGCTACCTCCCTTTATATGCAATGCGACTGTATCACTTTACTGCGAGAACTGAAAGCTCGAGCACCCTTAACGTCCCTATGAAGGCTTCCAAACAGGTGGTATATTGGCTTTCACGGCCAGTGAATTAAAACTCCGAGTCCGCTGAAGAGCCAGCTTGGTGTCCTAGGCGAAACCCCACACAAGACAGGGCACAAACCTAGAAGAATTGCTGAGTTTCAATATCAATTATTTTAGCAAGGTCCCTCAAATTCTTTCTTACATTCGTACTGTACATATATACTGTACACACACACACGGACATTTGTCCCGTATTGATCTCATAAGACTAGTTCCATTGTTTAAAAAAATCCCAAGTATGCTAAAATTGTTTCTCTGAATATAAATATCGTAATCCATGTGATTTCACTGAAGAATTTCTGTTTGTGTTTTCCAGAACCGTCAGGCGATGAACTAGCTTCAGCCATGCTTCTGTGCGTCTTATGCAAGGACTCCTTCCAGAGTGCGTGGGACCTAATGGTACATGTACAGGCAGCCCATATGATGAACATCTACGAGTTGGGTGTACCCAAACCCGATGGTGGTCTCAAGGATGACCTCAAGGATGACATGAGGTTATCTTCCCAGCAGATGTCCCCTGCCAACTCACCATGCCCATGCCCGGCCAATCACGACAAAGAGGTCAGTTCGATATACAATAAAACATTCTTCGAAACAACGGACTAATAGTGCATTTCAGGGAATAATTCTTGTATAATAAATTGACAAATAAAGCTTGCCAAGTAGTTGATAATGTTTGTTTTGCTGTTGTTGTTGCTTATTTTTAGCGGGGTAGGGGGCGTGATGGCGCAATGGCCAAGCTGTTGGCCTCTTACCAAGATGGACCGGTTTCGATTCCCGGTTAATGCATGTGAGATTTTCGAAGTGAAATGCCATGTCCTGTGGTTCGGATTCCACGTTAAAAGGAGGTCCAGCGGCTCATGATTGAATGATTAAACGTCACGTAAAACAGCTTCCTCCCTTCCCTTCATTTTAGGGGCTGCGACATTGTGGTAATATAGCCCGGTGTAATTGGGTGTGTGTGGAATTTGTATGATAACCTGTGTTATTGGCAGGTGAAAAGCTAAAGGAAGTAGGAAACTTCCGTTACTTAGAAGCAAAATAACCAGTGATGGACGAAGCAAAGAGGATAGAAAAGTAGAATAGCACAGGCAAGGAAAGCATTTCTACAGAAAAAGAATCTATTGCCGTCAAATATATAGATTTAGACATTAGTGAGTCATTTTTGAAAGCCTTTGTCTGGAGCGTGGCGTTCTATGGAAATGTTACTTGAATTTTGTTGGAGCAGCAGAAGAGAGGAGAATTGGAGCGTTTGAAATTTGGTGTTACAGGAGAATGATGAAGATGGGTATAGCGTTACAAATGAAGAGGTATTAAGACGATTGGGAGAGGAGAGATGTTTTTGGCGACTGTTAATGAAGAGAAGAGATAGGTTGGTAGGACACGTACTAAGACACCCAAGAATAGAAAACTTAGTTATGGAAGGAGTAGAGTCTCCGTGGCTTAGGTGGCAGTACGCCGGCCTCTCACCGCTGAGTCCGTGGTTCATATCCCGGTCACTCCATGTGAGATTTGTGCTGGGCAAAGCGGAGATAGAGGGATTTTTATCCGGGTACTCCGGCTTTCCCTGTCACATACAGTTTGTTTGGAATTACAATAAGGCGGACACTTTAGGTTTTCAAAATTACTTAAAAGTAAATTTTCCTCGATGGGCATCGACTGGCGCTAGCATTGAAGATGTGTGGTTAAATTTCAAAAATATTATTAATACGGGCCAATCGCTATACGTTCCAAAATATAGAGTAAAGGGAAATCAGGATCCAGAATACTACAATTCACGTGTTAGAATTCTTAAGAGAAAAGCTAGAAAAATACACAACAGACTAAACTCAAATAATAATAATAATAATGTTATTGGTTTTACGTCCCTTTTAACTACTCTGGCTTTTAGAGACGCCGGGGTGCCGGAATTTTGACCCTAAGGGGATATTTAACGTGCCAGTAAATCTACTGACACGGCTCCCTCGCATTTGCGCACCCTCAAATGCCAGCTGACTGCGCCAGGATACGAACCTGCAACCTTGGGCCTAGCAAGCGAGAACGTTACCGCTGAGCCACGCAGCCAGCCTAAACTCAAATAGGAACTATTACAGACAATACCAACTAATTATCAAGGAATTGAACACAGAAAAACGTAAAGCAGATGATTCTTATATGAAGACTATACTAAAACCCGGAAATACAAATACTTTTTATAATTATCTTAGGAGACGGAAAAAGAACAGAGATGACATTAAGTCTCTGAGGGACTTAGAAGGAAATCTTGTCACAGGAAACCCAAAAAAAACTGAAGTGCTTAATGAGCAGTATTGCAGCGTTTTTACTGCGAAAGCTAGCATGTCCGTTTCTTCAAAATTAAAGGAAAATGCATTTAAACCATTCACTATTCATAACAGGGAGGTTAGAAAAAAACCTGGAGAAAATAAAAAAAAATCAAGTCAGTAGGACTCGATGAGGTGTCTGGCGACATTCTCAAGATAGGCGGAGAACAAATAATTCCCTTCCTTAGGGTATTGTTCACAGTCTCTCTGAACAATAGGTCTGTCCCGTCCGACTGGAAGAAAGCTATTGTAGTTCCAATTTATAAAGGAGGGGACAGAACCATGCCGGGTAACTATAGACCAGTGAGTCTGACAGCAGTAGTTTGTAAACAAATGGAACAAATAATTGCAGATTATATAAGGGAATTTTGGGTGAAAAATAACTGGTTGTATGATAGACAACACGGATTCAGGAAAGGATATTCATGTGAATCACAGGTGGTGGGTTTTTGTCAAGATATAGCAGAAGTCATGGACACGGGAGGCCAGGTGGACAGTGTAATCATTGACTTAGCTGAGGCTTTTGACATGGTTCCACATGACCTACTGTTACATAAGCTTGCAAATTTGGGTCTTGATGAAAGAGTGGTATTCTGGATCCAGGACTTTCTCCAAAACAGAACCCAAACAGTCGAAGTTGGGGGAGTATTTTCGAAAGAAACAAAAGACACCTCTGGAATTACACAAGGAAGTGTAGTTGGGCCATTGTTGTTTCTTCTATATATAAACGAACTGGCAGAATATGTTAAATCGGACGTCAGACTATTCGCTGACGACTGTGTAATATATAGAAAAGTCAATAATCAAGTTGACACTGCGCTCCTCCAACAAGACTTGGAACGTATAGAATGCTGGGTTATGCGAAATAACATGAGGATAAGTGCAGAAAAAAGTAAATGCCTGTCTTTTACTAACAGCAGAAAAGGGGCAATAGCTGATTATAAATTAGGAAACAAAATTATTCCTCGAGTGGAGTCATGCAGCTATCTCGGGATTGCCATAAATAAAAGGTTACACTGGGGTGAGCACGTTGAAAGCGTTGCTAATAAGGTACAAAAGTCATTATACTTCGTTATGAGAAACATGAAGGGTAGCAGTATTCAGGCCAAAGAATTGGATTACAAATGTCTTGTGAGACCAATTTTGGAATACGCCACGAGTGTGTGGGAGCCCTACCAATCAAGTCTAACGAACAAATTGGAGATGGTACAAAGGAAAGCTGAAAGACTCGTACTTGGCAAATTCTCCCAAACTGATAGTGTCTCTGACATGTTAAAGTCATTGGGTTGGGAATCCCTACACAGCAGAAGACATAAAAGAAGACTCCAGGAGATGTACAAAGCATACACAGGGGAGCCGGCCTCGAATGAGTTGCAAAACAGAATGCATGATCCAGATTATATGGGTAGGAGAGATCACGAATACAAAATTAGGCCCATCATTCAAAAGACAAACTTAGCTAAGTATTCTTTTATAAACAGGGGTATTCAAACATGGAATGAGTTACCTGAAGAAGTCTTAGAACCTTTTCCTAACAGTTTAAAAGCTTTCAAGAAGAAATTAAATGTTGCATTCAGGGAACCCAGAGACATTATGGAGAGAAATTAGGTTATAAGCACCATGTAAATATCTTGTTACCACCAGGTTTTGCCTAACTGTAACAGTACATATAAATAAATAAATAAATAAATAAATAAATAAATAAATAAATAAACAAATTTCATTCCAGCAACACTCTACACTATCATTTCATTTAATCTGTCATGCATTTAATCATTGCCCCAGGGGAGTGCGACAGGCTTCGGCAGCCGGCACAGTTCATATCCTCACCGCTAGATGGGGGCCTTCATTCATTTCATTCCCTGACCCGGTCGGTCGACTGGAAGCAGGCTGTGGATTTTCAGATATGGAAGGAAGGGTCGACGAAAATAACTGTAGGAGTAGACCAAGGTTAGATTGCCTCAGATGTAGGGTGTGGTAGCTATGTAGCGATGAAACGATTAGCTCAGGAAAGGGATGCATGGATGGCTGTAACAAACCAGTCAAAGACTGAAGACTTAAATACACACCTGTGTTATTGTGAGGGGTGTGCTAGTGTATTATTTTGTAAATTGGGGATAGGATTGGGATGTAGGCGGCCGTGGTCTCAAGTTAGTGAATTTTAATTATAAACTAATTTATAGTACCTACACTTTTAATAAACTTTATAAAGTAAAAGGGTAGAATTTGAAAATTAAATAGATTTTATAGGATGATGAAACTTTGAAATTTAAAATTTAATATTTAACCACTTCCAGGATGTCTGAAGAGGGAATCAGATCCTCCTCTTCTCAGTTTAGCCTCACGAGGTGGAGTGTACCCAGTTCCTGTCCTCACACTCGTCTACCTGGACAGCAGGTGATCAGGGTTTGAGTTTGAATCCCGGCTGAGGTCTGTTAATCAAGACTAGCCCATCAAATGCGTCTTTTTTTTCCCGAAATATTTAATATTCATAGGGAATTTTGATTCAAAAATAAATTAAGCTCAACATTTCTTTCTTTCTCTCTTTCTTTTTTTAAAAGGGATGGAAAGCCCATAACATTATTATTTCTCTTTTATAAGAAAAGGACAATCACTCTTATATTTTCTACAAGAACTGACCTAAAATCGCCTTTTCAAACGTTTTACGTCTCACATTCAATGTTCCAATATTCTTTTTTAACGTAGGTAGGCCTAATGTAGATTTAACGTAATATTAACTACCGTACCAGAAGGAAACAATGGTGGGACTTTCACTTTGTCAACGTTGATAATTACTTCCTTGGTTGTGGTAAGTTTTTACTTAACTTATGTAACGTAACATCAAGTCATTAAAAGTACCAAGAAAATTTAAATAGAATAAAAAAACAATGTAATTTGTTATTTTTGTAGTCTCTTTTGTCACAAACCTGGCAGAGCTGGTAATCATAACATTGACAGTGCCCACTCGTTGCGACTCAGTATCCAATGCCCATAAGATTCTCCACTTGGGGGGGAAAATATCTTAATCACTTAATCAGGGGGCAAGAATACCAGCATGCTCTTTTTATTTCATTCATTCATTTATTTGCAAATGGCGAGGGGGGAGGGAGGGGGAGGGGGAGCCGGGTGTACCCCGGAGGCAAATTAGGTACCGTGTATATAACAAGTTAACAATTGTACATACTAGAGTAGCCTATTTACAGAAAGTGTCAGACTTTTCTTTAACACCTTCTGCATATGTTTGGGGAAAGGCTCTAAGGGTAGGTAGAGAGATCCAGTTATCAATGGCGCGATTGACGAAATAATATTTGCCATAATTTTTACGGTGTGGTCGGCCCTTGACTTTGAACGAATGATTACTCATACTAATGTTAGTTAAGTGGGCTTTCCCATGCGTTTGCTAAGCTCACCCCATGCTGGTTGATTTGTATACGTGTTGTACACAGCGCAGAGTCTAGATTTAATCATCCTAACCTCAAGTGATTCCCACCAAGTTTTCTATAAAACACGAGTCAGACTGATCCTGGTATTAAAATCACTGAGCACAAATCTAGTGGTGGGTAGTTTATTGGCTGAGGAATAACCCACCCACCAAGGGAAGATGATTAAGAGAAGGAAGTAGATTTGGGATTGGAAAAGAAGGATAGAAAAATAGGAGGAGAGTCCCACAAAATTAATAAGTTTCACTTTAAACACACTTAAAGGCGATTGCCACAGAAACTTAACTTCCTGATATCTAAAATAGGTACGAGCTTGGTCGAAGCTGACGGGAACTGCAGCTAAGACTTGGGCAGTTTGCCAGAGAGAGGCTTTAGTGTTTTTCCTCCCAAGCACGAATAAAAGTACTATAGGGAAGGGTGATGGTCTGGCCAGACAGATAGTAAAAGCTTTATTAAGCATGAACGAGAGCATAAACCTAGGAAGGGCCAGGAAAGCCAGGATCCTGCCTAACTGTAGTATCAGAGAAATGATGAATCCAAAAACAAATATTTAATTTATTTAACAATTAGATGAAGTTTGAGGAAATTAACAATTATGCAATATAATTTTAATAAACATAGTTCATTTGAACTCTTTAACAAACAGGGTCGCAGACCTCTCAACATTAAAAGGTTGCTCCAGGCAATTGACAATTTACAAGGTTTCAAACCTTACATGTTTCTAAAATCTTTATAAGATTTAAACAAATGAACAATGAAATAATTAAAGCTTAAACGTGAATTGGAGAACAAAGAGTGCACCTTAAGAAATTCTGGAGAGAATGTTCTAGAGAAAGTGACAACTTTGAAAATAACAATAATAACAACATGAAAAATAAGATAGAAGTTCCTACAACTTCTTATATTTATACAGAATTAATATATGAGAATTATGCAAAGAGGACAGGTCACTTACTGTGAAACCTGAAGAAAGTGAAAGGGAAAGTTCTGGACTTCCCAAGTTTGAGCAGGAATCACTCGCCAAATGGGACAGTTTCCATTTCGTGAAACCTGAACATGACTCGCTCAAGAGTTTAAAGAATTGTTTTCCCTGATTATGGGAAAGGAACAACGTAAATTTAAAACTTGTATCACACAAGCAATTATGCAGAATTTAATTAATGTTAAACTAGCAAAGAGGGAAGGGCACCTTGTGAGTGACACCTTATAGAAAGTTACAATTTTATTAATAATGATGGTTAGTAGAAGGTTGAGGAAAGATCATTGGGATATAGGATCAATGTTCATGGCCGTATTTAATATAACCGGACGATCGCGACGCGGTAGAAACGTGGAGCAAGCGCTGTTTATCACTATAGTCTATGAAGATGGATGCAAAGTTCACTATAGAAACACTTAAGTTCATGAAAAAGAAAGTTATTGCAATTATGGAAATAACTGATTGCACTATATAGGTGAGAGTCTATTTCTTGAAAAAGTTGTAATTTACAATTAAATGCGCCATAGAATGTTCCAGAGGTTCCAGCGGTGGAAGAAAGTTAGCTATTGCAAAAATTTGTAAGGAAGATTCCTCATTTTAAATATCATTGTCCCAAGTGAGCTAAAAACACTTGACGGCAAGACTCGCAGATAGAGAACAAGATCTCGAAGGTTCCAGAACAACCTTAGCAGAAAATGGGGTTGAGAAAATCCAACGGAGGAAATAGCTTTATATTTATAGACAGCGGGTACTAAATAATATCCCACGTAGCGAGAGGATTTCTCGTTTAAATAGCTTAAGAAAAGCTCTTTTTTAGTAAGGTTGGCTTATACAAGCAGAAGCTCAACATGGCAAATCTCGCGAAGAATGATTACCGCCCCACAAGTAATCTCACGCTGTCTATAAAATAATCTATAAAAGCATGTAGATAAAATGATGAAGATGAGGTTAAAACCTTTAAAATGGTACTTATCTTGATTTCATGTTGAAGTTGAAGTTTCCTACTACTTTGCCAACATGGCGTAGAAGAGTGTGAGCCTCTTGGTTTGAGGAGGCAAGCTTTGACTGAACGAGTCAACTGCAGACTAAGAAGTGAGAGCGGCTCAACGGAGCACGGAGGGACCAAGAAAAGGGGGAAGGAGTGGGGGGGGGGGGGGGGTAGGAGACAAAAGGAGAACATATAAACATTGCCAACTTTGATACAAAAAATTAATTTCTTGCTGAGCTGATCTAAGAGTTGATAACAGATGATACTAGCGCAGCATGGTGAGTAAAGAAGTAGACGTAGTCCTCTTGCTCAAAGAGAAAATAGCTGGCGATGGTACAGGATCTGGTGGCCAAATGGATAAGTAAGTCCTCTAGCACCAGGAAGAGTTGAGGAGCTTCAGAGATTCGCTGCGAGGTGACGCTAGGTGGGTCACAGAAGTTATATATCTGAAACATACTTATGAAGACATAAGAGATATGCCCAACAAGGAGAAAACAGATGATCACTGTTGGTGTTTGACAAACAAGAAGGAAGAAACATGCAAAAGCATTGAAAATTATAATCTCAGGTACCGTGTATTCCAAGAATGCACCATACTGGGGGGGGGGGGGGGGGGCAGACACCAACAGCGAACAAGAAAAACAAGTACACATTTAAAGGTAATGGAGAGATCAAAGACAGAGGTCTTGTGATCGGACCATTAATAGTTAAGACTCTGACTTCCCTGACTCTCCCATCTCTTCCAGGGTAACACTTAGTCACTCTACCGGAAGTCCAGACTAGAGGGGGAGAAACATCCCTAACCAAGACCAAGTCCCCCACTTCAATGTCGGGACTGGAAAGAAACCACTTCTGTCTCCCTTGCAAGGAAGTTAAATATTCCAAGTTCCACCTCTTCCAAAAAGAATTACGGAGGGCTTCAAGTTTACACCAAGTGATAGGTAGATTAGAATCCCTGTAAGAATTAGGAAGGGGAGGAGGGGCAGAGAGAGAAGTGCGTGTAAGGAAGCGACCAGGTGTAAGTGGAAGTAGGTCATCAGGGTCATTGGAAAGCGGAGTTAAAGGGCGAGAATTAACGAAACTTTCAATCACGAAATAGCTGGAAGCTGAGAGAAATAAAGCACTAGTAAAGATTACGATACGATGCGAAAGAAGAATTGACAAGTTTAAACAAAACGTATAGAGACAAGTACGTCTATTCAGGATAAGAATATACCAAGTAAACAAAGAAACTATACGAGTAGAAAGCAAGAACGCCATAGGTAACGACCTAGTAGCAATAAGCAATGACCTTAAGTCACAATGAGTATCAAAGGGGTTACTCAGAAAAATACTTAAGTCAGCGAGAAACGTGACATAACAAGTATAAATGCAAAAACACATCGAATGTGACGACGAGAAAAAGCAAGTTTGTTCATCAATGAACATTAAGATCGCAAAAGATGTAAGCAAATTGCAATACATGAGCGCGTGAGAAATACGCAACGAAGTTTTGAAACAAGGAACGAAGCAGTTATAGAATACGAGCATGAGTAAATGAAAGACACAGGCAAGCGCGGCCTTGACACACATAGTACAACGAGATAAGACATATAAATAGCAGAGAGAGTCCTTGACTAGAACAAGTTTATTTTGGGAATTAGGTGAGCGGCTTCCGAGATTACGGTAGCGGCTCGCCAGACAATGGTTGGCAATCAGCCAAAGTTGAGATAAGAGAAACTTGCTTTGAACTGTGTCAAGCGTACAGGAAATAAACAACAACTTGACCTTACTCCGGCGTGTATACAAACAAGTTTGAAAAACAAGCAGTTCGGAGTACACAAACAACATTTGTTGAATCAGCTGTAACTTAAAGCAGATATTCAGGTTGAACAGCATGCAGTCAATCGTAACTTGGACGTGAACAATCAATTTAAAGATATATGAAATAGAGTAGGAAATCAATTTCGCATAATTGAGAGGATCACGGAATCCGACAATTTTCAACAAAAAGAAGCTTAATTCTTCCGAGCAAAGAAGACAAGCTGGGACATTGAGAAGAAGGTTATGCATAAGAATAGTTATTCTAGATGCTATAGAATTCAGATTTTCAAACGGTTTCATGAGCGACTTCCAATTGTGAGGAAGGAGGGAGGAGCCGACCGTGGCCATCCTTCTAAATAACGAAAGAAGTGAAACATGGCTTACAGCAAAGTGATGGAGACTGATGGCCATGGTTTTACACAAGGGGAAGATAGTTTTCGAGAAAGAGTTTAAGCAATTACCTTCTATAAAAAATGACATGAGAAGGTAAACGAAATAACACAAAGCAAGGCGAACTTGAATTGCCATTTTGTGCGGGAAGAAGGAAAAACCATTTAAACAACTTACAGAGGTAGCGTAGTTGTTCACGATAAGACATCGTTTCGACAAGTGTTTTTCAAAAATATTGAGATCTGAAACATGAGCGTTCTCTTTTTCAGAAATGGGATTTCTGTCAGCTGTAACGAAATGACATTGCGCTTTAGTTTGAAGACTGGGTTGTTTGATTTCACCAGTAATAACCCAACCAAAATCGGTGTCTCTGGCGACCACGGTTGAAGATAACTTGCGTGTTTGTTTGCGAATGCAATTCCAAAAAACATTGGCACTGAAAAGTACATCAATGGGACCTTGAGCATTAAACTGAGGATCAGCTAACCTTAAGTGCGAAGGAATCTTTAATCCGGAGGTATTAATAGAGTGACTTGGAGTGTCCTTGCCAATACTGGTAAGAATGAGACAGTTTAAATTAAGATTGGTGTTTCTTTGGCAAACGTCTCTGATTTTCAATTTTGAAGACTGCAAAACTTGAGTTTTCAAATTGTCAATGCCGGTCACACTGATAGAAGTAGGCGATGACGAAAGACCTAGTTTTTAATCAACGATTGCGAAACAAAATTATGAGTTGAAGCGGAATCGAGAAGACCACGGGTTCTAAACCAATTTCCAAATTTATCTTGGATTTCGAATTGTACAGTGGTAAAAAGGGTTTGCGCACTGTGAGAAGATTCGGCATTAGAAATGCAGGAAGAAGCATTAGTTTGTTCGGAGCTGCTCTGCATGGAGCTTGAAGAGGCAGGTACTGATGACCTCGATTTATCGTGAACGTGCAATAAAGAATGATGCGGTTTTTTACAATGGAAACAGAGATTTGATGACGTACAGTTCGAAGAAGAATGCTTAGGTGACAAGCAATTGAAACAATGTTTGCTATTTAAGACAAACTTCCTTCGATCTTCGACAGACAATTCTTTAAAGGATTTGCACGAATACAATGTGTGAAGCTTTTTACAGAGCGTGCATTTTAACGATTTGTTAAGCGGCCTGATATCTTCTCTTACATGATTGAAAGAAGAACGGGTTTGCTTGTTCTCGACAGATTGGGGCTGATGTCCCTTTGAAAAAGCAAGTTTTTTTTCAAAATTTTGACACTGATCATTCGTTTCGACCTTTTCGCACTGAAATGCGAGTGCTGTAAGAACTTGACATCGGCTGTTAAGAAACGAGATTAAGTGTTCGAAGGAAAATTCTTCCTTGCGAGCGAGTTCGATCTCCCAAGCCTTTAAAGTTGAAAAATCGAATCTTGATGTAGCCAGATGAATGAGTATGGTGTCCCATGTTTGGACAGGTTGATTGAGTTGGTATAATGCTCTGACATTCAACTGTATAGAATCTAAGAGGTCTCTTAAAGAGGTGACGTCATTAGGCCTGACGGCTGGCAAGTTAAAAAGACAGCGTATGTGACGAGCTACACTCAAACGTAAATTGCCATATCTCTCTTTAAGGAGATTAAAGGCGATGTGGTAGTTGTCTGCGCTTAAAGGCAGTGACTCCACCAAGGCTAAGGCTTCACATTCCAAAGAAGTGCGGAGGAAGTAGAACTTATGTATGTCAGGGATCTCGATATTTTCATGAATTAGGGAGCAGTAAAGTTCGTAAAAAGAATACCATTCACCTTCCTTGCCTGAGAAGTGCGGTAGGCTTATCTTGGGAAGTAACGGTTTAGGTTTGTTCTCGTGAACTGAAGCGGGTGCGAACTGGGCCGGATTGATGACCCTAGTGTCCGGTTCTGAGATATTGCGAATCAATTGGTGGGCCTTTGCAATCCCTTCAAAGTACAAGGGTTCGACCTCGTCCCGATCCGATTGAAGTTCTGGAAAAGCGGATTCAATCTCGGTTTGAATTTGGTCATAATAATCATAAGACCGTTCGTACAACTTAAGGCGATGTGTCAAGATGTCTAAATCACACTCGGCGGGATTTAATTTGCTGATGAAATTTCTGAATCTAGTGAGTTGCCCTTTATAGGAAGAACGTCTGGCAATGAGAGTTTCATCTTTTTCAGTAGGGGCCATGACAAAAAGAATAAATTGAAATACAACTCACGAAACTGTAGAACCTTGGAGATGCTGTCAAGTTTGCAGCAGCAAATGGGTATAAAGAACAGGACACACCAAAGGAGACAGGAGCGGCCTCTTTTCCGTTCACAGGCTTTGCATGATGTGGATATAGCTGAAAAATCCAAAGCAGATATTAATAATTTGCCAAGTATTGTCAAATGACACTTGACAAACAATAGAAATAAAAAATGGACTCTCCCGGGTTTCTGTTACCAAATTTTGGGTAGTTTATTGGCTGAGGAATAACCCACCCACCAAGGGAAGATGATTAAGAGAAGGAAGTAGATTTGGGATTGGAAAAGAAGGATAGAAAAATAGGAGGAGTGTCCCACAAAATTAATAAGTTTCACTTTAAACACACTTAAAGGCGATTGCCACAGAAACTTAACTTCCTGATATCTAAAATAGGTACGAGCTTGGTCGAAGCTGACGGGAACTGCAGCTAAGACTTGGGCTGTTTGCCAGAGAGAGGCTTTAGTGTTTTTCCTCCCAAGCACGAATAAAAGTACTATAGGGAAGGGTGATGGTCTGGCCAGACAGATAGTAAAAGCTTTATTAAGCATGAACGAGAGCATAAACCTAGGAAGGGCCAGGAAAGCCAGGATCCTGCCTAACTGTAGTATCAGAGAAATGATGAATCCATAAACAAATATTTAATTTATTTAACAATTAGATGAAGTTTGAGGAAATTAACAATTATGCAATATAATTTTAATAAACATAGTTCATTTGAACTCTTTAACAAACAGGGTCGCAGACCTCTCAACATTAAAAGGTTGCTCCAGGCAATTGACAATTTACAAGGTTTCAAACCTTACATGTTTCTAAAATCTTTATAAGATTTAAACAAATGAACAATGAAATAATTAAAGCTTAAACGTGAATTGGAGAACAAAGAGTGCACCTTAAGAAATTCTGGAGAGAATGTTCTAGAGAAAGTGACAACTTTGAAAATAACAATAATAACAACATGAAAAATAAGATAGAAGTTCCTACAACTTCTTATATTTATACAGAATTAATATATGAGAATTATGCAAAGAGGACAGGTCACTTACTGTGAAACCTGAAGAAAGTGAAAGGGAAAGTTCTGGACTTCCCAAGTTTGAGCAGGAATCACTCGCCAAATGGGACAGTTTCCATTTCGTGAAACCTGAACATGACTCGCTCAAGAGTTTAAAGAATTGTTTTCCCTGATTATGGGAAAGGAACAACGTAAATTTAAAACTTGTATCACACAAGCAATTATGCATAATTTAATTAATGTTAAACTAGCAAAGAGGGAAGGGCACCTTGTGAGTGACACCTTATAGAAAGTTACAATTTTATTAATAATGATGGTTAGTAGAAGGTTGAGGAAAGATCATTGGGATATAGGATCAATGTTCATGGCCGTATTTAATATAATCGGACGATCGCGACGCGGTAGAAACGTGGAGCAAGCACTGTTTATCACTATAGTCTATGAAGATGGATGCAAAGTTCACTATAGAAACACTAAAGTTCATGAAAAAGAAAGTTATTGCAATTATGGAAATAACTGATTGCACTATATAGGTGAGAGTCTATTTCTTGAAAAAGTTGTAATTTACAATTAAATGCGCCATAGAATGTTCCAGAGGTTCCAGCGGTGGAAGAAAGTTAGCTATTGCAAAAATTTGTAAGGAAGATTCCTCATTTTAAATATCATTGTCCCAAGTGAGCTAAAAACACTTGACGGCAAGACTCGCAGATAGAGAACAAGATCTCGAAGGTTCCAGAACAACCTTAGCAGAAAATGGGGTTGAGAAAATCCAACGGAGGAAATAGCTTTATATTTATAGACAGCGGGTACTAAATAATATCCCACGTAGCGAGAGGATTTCTCGTTTAAATAGCTTAAGAAAAGCTCTTTTTTAGTAAGGTTGGCTTATACAAGCAGAAGCTCAACATGGCAAATCTCGCGAAGAATGATTACCGCCCCACAAGTAATCTCACGCTGTCTATAAAATAATCTATAAAAGCATGTAGATAAAATGATGAAGATGAGGTTAAAACCTTTAAAATGGTACTTATCTTGATTTCATGTTGAAGTTGAAGTTTCCTACTACTTTGCCAACATGGCGTAGAAGAGTGTGAGCCTCTTGGTTTGAGGAGGCAAGCTTTGACTGAACGAGTCAACTGCAGACTAAGAAGTGAGAGCGGCTCAACGGAGCACGGAGGGACCAAGAAAAGGGGGAAGGAGTGGGGGGGGGGGGGGGGGGGGTAGGAGACAAAAGGAGAACATATAAACATTGCCAACTTTGATACAAAAAATTAATTTCTTGCTGAGCTGATCTTCTAAGAGTTGATAACAGATGATACTAGCGCAGCATGGTGAGTAAAGAAGTAGACGTAGTCCTCTTGCTCAAAGAGAAAATAGCTGGCGAAGGTACAGGATCTGGTGGCCAAATGGATAAGTAAGTCCTCTAGCACCAGGAAGAGTTGAGGAGCTTCAGAGATTCGCTGCGAGGTGACGCTAGGTGGGTCACAGAAGTTATATATCTGAAACATACTTATGAAGACATAAGAGATATGCCCAACAAGGAGAAAACAGATGATCACTGTTGGTGTTTGACAAACAAGAAGGAAGAAACATGCAAAAGCATTGAAAATTATAATCTCAGGTACCGTGTATTCCAAGAATGCACCAAGTGGCCTGTCTTTGTACCATTTTCAAATCATTGATGAGCCCTACGTTTTATGGATCCCAAACCGCCAAGGCCTGTTCCAGAATAGGTTTTACAAGTGAATAATATCCTAATCCTTAACCCGCGCATGGATATAATGCTCTATATTTTTATTTTGGTCAGCCCTTATTTTCTGTCGCTTACTGTACCTTCCTCTCCTAGCCTTCAATGTCACCCTGCGAAAGAAACATGTCCATAGCTTTTGGAACACTCAAGTTATTTCTATATTATTTACGGTCGGGTCAGATTTACCCATGGCGCCAGTCCTCGCGTGACAATTTTCGGCTTACATTAGTCGGGATAATCTGTAAAAAATAAAGGGGAAAATCCAACAATTATGGTGCAGCACAAAAAAAAAGTTCACGTTCCTATCGTCCATATATAGTGTCTAGGGTCACCTTAGTCTTCAGCTCCTTTGTTGAAAACAATCGAGATGATTGCTTGATCGGTAATGAAAATGAAAATCCACAGCCTGCTTCCAGTCTCCGACCGGGTCAGGAATGAAATGAATGAAGCCCCCATCTAGCGGCGAGGATATGAACTGTGCCGGCTGCCGAGGCCTGACGCACTCCTCTGGGGCAATGATTAAATGAATGACAGATGAAATGAAATGATAGTGGAGAGTGTTGCTGGAATGAAATTTTGACAGGGAAAACCGGAGTACCCGGAGAAAAACCTGTCTGCCTCCGCTTTGTCCAGCACAGATCTCACATGGAGTGACCGGGGTTTGAACCACGGACCCAGCGGTGAGAGGCCGGCGTGCTGCCGCCTAAGCCACGGAGGCTCGCTTTAAGGCCAATTATACTGTTACGAAAAGTATTCTGATTTCTTTCCATAAAATCCGTACGACTACGACAAAAAGGGCGTGACACTATGGGTCAAATTGACCTGGCACCAGTCCTCGTGTTTTATTATTTCACGCCAGTTCTCGAGGGTTAAGCAGAGGTAGGCCTACTACCTTATACTACCCTCATTACAAAGTCCAGAAATTTGTAAGCTTATCCACATGGAAGATACTATTCCGACATCTTGGCATTGACGATAAGGTTTATTATTATTAACAGAAAAGCGCACGAATGTGCATAACATAGATTTACATTAGTGAAACAAACATGTTACAAAAGAGTTAATTAATGTGAAAAACATCATGATCCAGTAATCAATCAGGAATGTGTGCATTAAAGCATTTATTCATGACCAGTCATTATATTGTGAATTGAATGTTATTTGTGAAATAGAGCAACACTGTATGATGCTTTGTTCATTTTAAATGTTAGTCCTTGCTATAATCACAGAGTGATTTCTGGTTATTTTTACATCGTGTGATGTGATATGTGTCACAGAACTGGTCACATAACGAGCACACGCAGAGTTCATTTGGGGCGTGGTAGGACATGTTTTTACATATTTTATGGTGGTACCCATGCACTGCTAACTTTATCACCACATGTCTTAGTTTCTGATTGGCGCTGGTCCAGTTCCGGTTGATCATGGCATCCGTGCTGTAAAATTCTAGCGGAATGTCTTCTCTCTTATCTCTTCTCTCTGCTAGGTGCGCTTCAGCATTCTTTGTTGATGGAAGCTGTAATTTTGTTCTTATTTCTTCGACGAGGAAGGGTTCCCGTGCTAATTCATATGTTAGGCGTGAGCGCGTGTATTTTGAGATGCCCATTAAGGTTTTCAGGAATTGGGCTTTAACTCTTTCGATGGTGGCCAGATCTCTCTTCGTTAGTCGGTCCCATATCAATATTATGAATGTAACCCGTGTGGCAGTCAAGCTCAGGGGAACGAACCCTCGTTTCCGGCAGCATAGCGATGAGTGATGGGCGATACAAGGAGAGCGAGCGAGGTACAACAAATGGCTACATTAGTTTGCGTCGCTCCCGCACGCTGCATAGATTTCATGTTGGCAAGACAGGTGCGGGCCTCGACTAGACAAATTGTGCAATTCTTCACCGTCCATTCAAAGAAAAAAAGAACATATCTCGTGCTTTGAGTTACTCTGCACTGTATACGTTCCTCTTTCATCCGTTTACGAGGAATAGCGGCACCAGATTATATCCTCTCCCATGATAATCTTAGCTCGTCTCCCAGTAAATAGGAGGTCTGTTTTCCGGTAATAGCAGCGAGTTTCTCCTTCTTTATGTCCTTCCTTTTTGGAGAGAAAGCTTATTCTACACGGTACCCATTGAGCTACTTGATGAAATTCTCTTCCCTTTCATATATGAAGTGTTGAACAATACTGGATAATTTAGAATATAGTTCATTGATGCTGTGTGAGTATTCTAATTATCTACTAACACAAATCTAGCACACATAATATTAATATTTTGTACAGGGAGCAAAATTCCCTATGAATATTTAAATAGATTGAGTCCGTTGAACTGATGATAAAATTTAAAAACTAACTTAGTGCAGAATTAAATAAACCTTCAAATGTTGCTCAAAGTTTTTGAAAGACCAGTAGCAAGGTAGTTACACTCTTCTCCCGAGCAGAATGCAGCAGTGCTTTGATGTACGCCAGTCTTTGGGGCAAGTGCTTGCCCCTCTACAACTATGCATACGCCTTATTAATCATTGAAGTGATAGGAGCCATTTTTCGGTGTTGCCTAATAAAGAAAGCTTTCCAGTCGGTCAACACAAATTGTGCCTAATTATATTAGGTGGGATAACAAGTATTTATATACCCTAACCTGAAAGAAATATTACATAATATATTTATAAAAAATAACACGTTTTATGTACAAAAAGGGAGTTACTTACTTACCATATTAATCATACGCAACAGCTTGTTCCGTTGTTGAGCTCTCAGACATGAATCACGCTGCAATTTCTTGTACATGTAGTTAATGTCCATACGTTCGAAGAGACAGAAGCCAGCCAGACACACATAGCTACGAAAGGTACAAAAGTCTACTAATAACCTAAAAACATATGCCTCTTATAACTTAATTTTAAACTGAAACATAGGCTATATAAAAAGGTTATGGACATAATGTTCCAGGAATAACCTAATCTACCGTCAGGTCTGTAGCTCATATTCTACGTAAAAAAGAGGTTCTGTGGCTCATGATCGCGAGATTATCAATCACCAGGTTTCACACTTTCTGGAAAGTCAGGAAAAATCAGGGAAAGTCAGGGAATTTTGGAAAGGTGAGGAAAACACTGAAAAATGCTGAAAATCAGGGAAAATAGATAGGTCTTTTAAAAAAGTCGGGGATTTTTAAATAACATCATTCGCCCGTGCTTGTTGGTGTGATAAATAATCAACAAATGTGCGATTTCTTCTGGTGAAACAAATTGTAATCAAGTCAATGTCAGAAGACACAGAATGCCCACAGAAGATATGTGGAAAGTCTCGAAGAGTCATAAATAGCTCAAAAAGAAGAAGAAAATAATAGAGCACATAAATGAAAGATATCCTTCGAAATTAAGAAACTTGAAGATATTAGAAAAGTAAAGAAATTGAAGCTTGCAGGAATATGAAAACATCACATCAAAAATAATATTGTTGGAGAAGGCAAAACAAGCATAGCCTTGTGGATTTTCATGTACAGTATTTAGAATGGAGAAAATCAACTTTTGACCATTTTGGCATTCAACCAATGACAGTGTCAAAAAAGACGTTTTTTAGTGTTATCTGAAACCTATTTCAATTTACTAGAGGTGTAATGGTCAAATTATGTTATCATATGACATACTGTATTAACTTTAACATACCTTAAAAGGTTTGTATCATTAATATTGTAGAATATGTTTAGTTGATTACTTTAAAGCACTAGACTGATTATGACATTGTATTCAAAATGAAAAAAATATTATGTAATCAAAGAGTATTGTAAGAATATTAAGGTGAGCGATGGACGGCTATGGGGATGGTGGAGGCCGATTAAAAGAATAAATATTGATATCCTTACTGTCATTTAATGAGTCGAGAGTCAGAGAAATATTGTCTTTTCAGTCATGGAAAGTCAGGGAAAGTCAGGGAAATCAGTACCAAAATAAAAGTGTGAACCATGATCACGTAAAACTACAAGTTTCCTTCTTTTTTCTTACCGTCAGTTTAGTGGATTTTATGTTTATTATTTACACTCTGTTTAGTCGTCTATTTAGCGCCATTCTATTATTCTTTCTATTAGAATAAATCTATGACCGAACTTCGCCTCAGTGACAGTTAGGTATAGACGTTCTGAAATATTTCTAGAGGAAATTGTGGGCTACGAACAGCGATTGTTATTATAACTCTACGTTATAAAGGAATTCACGTGCCTAAATGAATCAAAAATAATATTATTCGTTAGAAGTCAGTTTTACTATGTTGTTGGTATAGAGAGCATTATATTCCATTGTGCCAAGTGTTGATATTGCACCCCAATATGGAACCACACTTGTAGGACTACATTTGGATTGGCACGACCACTGTCATGATTGGCTTGGCAATGTGACAGAACCAAGTGCGATGTACTTCAGCTAAATCTTCCGGGCACCTCAATTCATTGAGCTTTATTACCGACATGTCGAACGGTAACCGGATCCTTGATGGGCGTTGAATTTCAATCCTGCACCAATCTGTTCTTACTTCGGAGGTCAATATCCTTAATCAGGTTATAAGTTATCTTCTAGAGCACATAAGATTGAACGTAATCTTCAAGGTGCCCTTAACGAACTTGAACCTTGGCTGAAAAAAAATGGTGCATTAAAATAAATGTAGATAAATGTTCCGCCACAGCCACTATCGATCAGTCCATTTATCCGCTGTACGTCACTGTGTTCATAGGTGCACCTGAAAGTTGTAGGAGGAGTTTCCACGTGTCGTATAGTACGGTGCGTTGTAACTTCATTGCACACGTACTAAAACCCCGCAGCCTAGTCATCAGTCATGTAGAAGACTAGCAGTAGTGCCCTGCTTCGCACGGTGGATTTATTGCAGCTGATAACCTCCGTACACGGCACCAACACCATCGCCCTTATACAGAGGCATACTATTGTCATGATGATAACTGTTTAAAGGGGCCTAAGAAATCTTTTTGCACTAATTACTCCCCGTGACTGCAATTTATAAGCAGCTCGCAATTCTGCACCAGAACACTGGTAGGGGCGACGTGATGTAGCCCGTTTTGCCAGGCAACAATAGACTTAGGTATTATTGAAGCCGTTCTGGAGCGCTTGTTCTTCCGACTTACTGAACAAAAATCAATCTTTAAGGTTACCTGAGAGGTGTGGCCTAGTGCTACATAGCCTAAACTATTCCTCTTAAATCAGGCTATCATATACAAAAAGAAATTTTCGAATCCGACTGGTAGTTCCAGAGATTGGCCCGTTTAAACACATAAACAAACACACAAACTCTTCAGCTTTATTATATTAGTAGGCTATAGATGTACCCATAGGACAGCAATCTATTCTTTCTGAGAGACGACATATTTGGTTCTATCTTGGTGTATAGTTTTTCATTAGATATGAATCGTACCTGGCCATCAACCCATCTGTTACTCTTCTTTAATCGTATCGGTCTACTAAGGACCACGTCATTTCAACTATCTTCTCTGGGCTTTGATCTTTGCTCAGTGCTCCTTCATACGTTGCCGGTGTTGCTCTTTTCTTTCTTACGTCCACTTCGTTCCCGCCTACAACTTTGAATTTACTTGAAAACCACCTGCTATTATTACTATTTTTTAAATTGTTATGCCCAACTACGGAGCGCGCTAGAACTTATTTTGCACAATGTTCCTTCTTCTTTTCTTCCCAATATCTCTTCATTCGTTCACGGTGTTCCTTTCTGCGTACTTCTCTCCAGCCTGTATTTTTCCTTTTAGGTCTCTCGGCAAATTTATGTTTGTTTACTAGGCTACTAAATTTTACTCAATCTGGAATGGTTTTCTCAGCAATACCCATTTTTTTTAGATCTTCATGTATTTCTGTTAACCAATTGTTGTGGATTTTCAGGGCTAGCGCTAGATTTAGAATTCTCTTTGTCAGCCTGTATTTATCCATTCTGTGAAGGTGTCCGTAGAATTTTAATCGTCGTTTTCTGATAGTATCTGTGATATTTTCTGCGGAATGAAAAAAATTCAAGTTGTTTCTTTTTCATCCAAATTCCATTTTCGAACTTTGGTCCTAGGATTTTTCTGAGAATTTTCCTCTCTTGTTTCTCGATGCTTTTCATTTGTGACCTGCCCCCAATTATTAGTGTTTCGGATGCATACAATGAATTATTATGATTAATAATACAATATTAATATCACCTACTGCAGATTGAGAATCGTTACAGATGATTGTACAGTTTATTCTAATTGGTAACCCCTTATAATTAATAGTTACTGCTCCTAAAGTCGCGTGAATAAAACAATGAAGACAGACTAAAGGATATTTATTGCCAGAAATACCGAGTAATTTTCAACTTATATTTCTTCCCATGAATTCATGTCCACACCTCGAGAAATGTACTCTTCCTTAATTATTATTTTAATTACACTTTTATCTTTCGAAGTTAATTGCAGTTCCGTGAGAGACCCACCCTAGGTTGGGACACACCCAGTACTCCGAGAGTGCTTTGTTCGCATTTTTCAGTGAGTTTTATTAGAGTCCTAGTTCCAATCATAATCCTAACGTAATTATCCCAGCTCTCTCCTTCTCTACCACATAATGTATTCTCCACTCGAACCAACCCACCAATTTTATTATTATGTTATATCCGAATGGAATTCCTCCTGAACTATAACAAACATGGCTGAAAGTCAAACTAGTTTCGAATAGGGCTGTATATTTTCAAACATCGAATTGTCTGAATAATTATTTTATCTTTCTTTTCTCTAAATATTTGTTTTCCGTATTTTTCAACTACTGCGGCTCTTAGAGACGCCGGAATGCAGGGATCTTTAACGTGCCAGTAAATCTACTGACACGGCTCCCTCACATTTGCGCACCCTCAAATACCAGCTGACTGCGCCAGGATTCGATCCTCCAACCTTGAGAACAGCAAGCGAGAACGTGACCGCTGAGCCGCGCAGCCAGCCGCCGAATAATTCTAATACGAATGTTTTGATTCGAACATAGTTTGGAATAGATCGACTATTCGTATAAGCTATTCAAGTTATTCGAACATTTGTAGTCCATATCCCAACATATTTGAACATTCCAATTTTGAAATACTGAAATAACTCGTCTATTCGGTCAATAATTGAATTATTCGACAAACAAGTCGAATCTTTGAAATGTTGGAATAATTATTATAAACATAGATAAAAGACAAAAGAAAGCATAAAGGGAAAAGGAAAGAAAGAGATGACAAGTGATACTTGTTTTGAATGATATTATTAAGGATCCATCAGGTTGAACAGGGAAGGGATTAACCCCAATTCGCCCCTTGGAATCGTCCCTGCTTCGAAAAACTCGTCCACTGGACATATTTCTTTACAAAAATTGCTGTAATTTACGGGTACTTATCATTTTCGAATAATTCTAACTAACATTACCCGTCGCGGCTTCGCCCGCGAATATTCTAGTTGTAAAGAGTACACTTAGCAAAATCTCAATCATGGATACTATAACTGATTTATCATTTGGTATGAATAATCAGACTTAATCAATTCAGCTACTGGTGCAGTGGTTAGGGGTTTGTCATTCCTTCATAGGTATATCAGAGCGAAGTTAGTTTTCTGGGAATATCACAGACATTGTTAATTTAAGGGCCTTTAAATGTGGTTTTCGGAGACCCTTTATAGTCGGGTGAAAAAGACCTTTCGTACCACACTCACACATGAAAATTGAGTTTAAAAAATCTAGAGTGCCCCTTGACCCCTTAAGCGCATTATACTGTATGTATTGATGAATTTTACTGCTTAATTTGGTTCAGTGATAACCTTATAACCGTCTGGAAACTTTCACAGTAATGTAATAATTGGAATTGCATTGCGTCTTACAGAAATAGATGGAACTGTGCGATTCTGTTGCCATGGTTACCGTGTTGCATTCTTTCATTTTTTCAATGTAAATATACATGTTTTAAGGTATTTATTTAATTGTGAGGCATTTGAAGAGTAAGTGAGTGCGTTTCGCGTACGCATTGGGTTTTTCTGAACCTGTAGGTACCCCATAGGTGTAGGTTGATGTTAATGGGACCTTATTTTCGGTACAAAACTGGAATGGGATCTTAGCAGAATAATATAGGGTGGGATGGGATATTTGAACTGTTCGACTTATTTTAATAATCGACTATTTTAAATACCCGAGTAGTCTACTTCGAATGATTTGAACAACCGAAGTATTTGGACATCCGTATAGTTGGAACATTCAAATTCTTCGAATAGTGAAATGTTCAAATATTTCGGACATTCGAATAATTTATTCGAATTTCAAATTGGCGAATATTCAAAGTAGTCGAATTTATTGAATATTCGAATGATATGCACAGATCTATTATCAAATTATAGTTATTTTCTTGCTAAAATCAGAGTTGTTAGCTGTGGTTTAGTATTTTCAAAACTATTTTTTCTAAGCCCCTCTATTCTATAAAAGAACATATTCTCCGCTACATGGAAAAGTATAGACTTGGACAAGTTTACGACTTTATGACATCTAAACTTCTTTGAATCCTGGAAACACTTTGTACTTTTCTGCATCGGTAATTTGTAGAAGTTGATAAACTTTTAAAACTCATTTTCTTCTTTCTCTGCATGTTTCCATTTGGGATAAATTTTACACATTTTAGCGTTCAAAATTATAGGAAATAACGAAACAATCATTACGAATCTAGGAGCTTGTGTTCTTATAGCAACGTATAGATGACACTACTGACCTACTATGTATACACGACGAACACTGATTAATATGGCTACCATGGAGTCAGGAAATTGATAACGCAATTCCAGATAGACCCTAAGCACAAGGGCATATCGTCCCTTAAGAATAAATACCGCGCAACTGACAATGCTCTTCTTTCCTAATAGTTTCCTTAATAGTCTAAAAATAGATATCGGAATTAAATACAAAGCATCCAAAGACATTGTTTATCATGAGGTGATCATAAATATTTACGGAATCTGTACTTCAGATTGCAATATAATTAGAAAGATTAAAAATATACTAAAATATGTCGTTAGTTTGTATTTTAACGATTAACGTATGCAATAATTCTGTAGCTGCGTACGATTAATTACATTTTATGAAACCGTGACACACAGTTAATATCTGTTGCCTAGGATAAATAATATCACAACTATTGTAGCAAGAAAGAAATTTATTTTCATGGTTTTAAATTCCTTTTCCTCATTTACTTGCCATCTATTACGAATATGACCTTTCCAAAGAAAGGATCCTTTAGTCTAGAAGAAAGCTAATTAAAATATATTGTGTGCAAGTCGACGAAAAAAATCCGAGTATGATCAATAGGTCTTCTGTATAATTGCAGAGTGGTTGGCAATGCGTCAAGTAGTCATAATAAATTCACTTAACAACTTTGATATTTATGAAAGGTACTCATTATGTAAAATTAAACTTGTTTTCAGCGCTAATGAATCTTGTCGTAATGAGTAATACAATGTTTCCCTTTGTAGATGGAAAAAGTGTACTGTTTAGAACTTGGCAAGCGCTGCTACGGTATTTACAGAGATACGTATGTTATTTTCATTCCGGGGTTCGAAGTAGCTCAGAGCAGAACTCACTATTCTCAAGTTCTAAGGGATGTCCATCACAGCAATCGGAATTATTAGGAATTGGTGCCTCTAGTAATACTCTTTTTACCCTACTTTTCAAGTTTGTTTATTTTTATTACTTATTCTTAAATTTTTTGCCTATTCTCACTTATGAAAAAAAAAGGCTTATGAGATCACCTTTGGTCCGTGTGTCTGTGTGTGTGTGTGTGTGATATGGTGTGTCCCCCTCCCTAATAACTTCTAAACGGCTGGAGCGATTTCAATGAAATGAATAAATAAGAGTCCAATAGTATTAACAAAATATCGAAGAGGTTAGACTTTATACGAAAGTAATCAAACCTGAAACACCATACGTCTCGGAAACCTTGATCATTGGAGTTAGATCCCTTGATCAAGACGTAGAGAAACAAGAAGGAAAATATTGAGTAAACTTTCTGCTCCAGTTTGCGCATGAAGAATCTGGAAGAAACGTAAGTATCGGCAGGTTTATCAACATTCTGAATAGATCACTAATACTTTCAAGAAGAGGCGAATGAAGTTCTACGACCACATCCTCAAAATGAACAATGACAGGCTCACCAAAAGGATTCTCTCTTAATGAAAGTCAAGAACAAATGACTTAGTGGCATAGATCAATCACCTTCAAGAAATTAACATCGCAGAGGAAATTATACAAGACCAACTGCAGTTCAAAACAGTAATCAACAACCATCGTTTGATGAGAATATGAATACCAGGACCAATAATTAAATCATGGACTGAAGAATAGATAAAGAATTTCAGTGCCCAGAAAAAGAGATTTTGAAAGAAGAAAAAATCAATATCGTTAGCTAAATAAGATCTATCGCGCTCCACAGATGGGCATACCGATGTAAAAAATACAAAAATATTAAAACTTAGGAATAATATGAAGGCCTTATTTCAATAGTGGAACAACTACACTTTTGAAATGAAGGATGTTATCCTCATTTTCATGTTCATGCAAATCAATTTTCTCTTATTTAAACAAGCAGTTCCGTGAATAACTATACAGCCTATTTTCATATATCCTACTTATGTAAATTGCCTCTATCAACATACAAAATTTCAGTTTGATTGGTGTAATAGATTCGTAGATATTGAGAACCGACTAAATATTGCGGATGGTCGCCATGTTTGATATTTATATATGTAGGTCTTAGAGTTATGTACTGTTACATGAAGATTATTGTGTACGTGTAGTATTCAAACTTCACTCGCATGATTAGGACACAAGAAGTAAAAATGAGGTTTTTAAATTTCGCACAGCTGCAATCTTGTGGTTATGGAAACAATTAAAAGAAATAAGATGTGAGTGGATTAACATTTGTCTAAGGATTTACTGTACCAAGTTTCACTGCACTCGGATGGTTAAATTACGAGAAACGACCGTGTGAATATTTATAATTCGCGTCGCCGCCATGTTGGATTTGTGATCACCACGTTATTAAAGTCCTATAGGTGAACTTATGTTCATAGCCCATAGCAACATTAAAAAATCAGTTTGATTGCTGTAATAGATTCGTAGATATTGAGATCCATCTAAATATTTCGGATGGTCGCCATATTGGATTGTTATATGTATAGGCAATAGAGTCTTGTACCATTAAAGGGAAATTATTGCGTAGGTTCATTATTCAAACTTTCACTTCGATCGCATGATTACGACACAAGAAATAAGAAATATTTTTAAATTCGCACAGCCGCCATCTTGAGGTTATGTAAACAATTGAACTAAATTAGATATCAGTGCATTACAATGTGTACAAACATTTCCTGTACCATGTTTCATTGCGTTTGGATCATTAAATCGCGAGAAAGGTCTATTTAAAATTGTCAAATTCGCTTGCCCGCCATATTCGTTTTGTAGTTAACTGGTTTTTGAAAGTATTATAGATGAACTTCCAGTAGTGCCCCTTATCTCCGTACAAAATTTCAAGGTGATACCACCAATAGTTTCAGAGATATAGAATGCCAGTGAAATATTTCGCGCAGCCGCCATCTTGAGGTTATGTAAACAATTGAACGAAGTTAGATGTCGGTACATTACAATGTTTATAAACGTATACTGTACCAAGTTATATTGCGTTTGGTTGGTTAAATCGCGAGAAACTTCTATTTAGACGTCGCAACTTCGCTTGGCCGCCATGTTGGTTTTGTAGTTACCAGGTTTTCAAAAGTCACATAGGTGAACTTCTAGTAGTTCCCTTAATCACCGTAAAATATTCGAGGGTGATATCGGTAATAGTTTCGGAGATATTGAATGTTGGTGAAATATTTCGCACAGCCGCCATGATGGATTGGTGAGACGTAACAAAATTTGAAGGGCACGGTCAGATTCGTCCAAAATAGTGATAAAACCTTACCATGTTTCATTGAAATCGCTCCAGCCGTTTATAAGTTATTAGGGGGAGACACACACCTTCTCACACACACGCACACACAGACAGACACAGGGACAAAAGGTGATCTCATAAGCCTATTTTTTCATAAATGAAAATAGGCTAAAAATAGTACACATCCAGCTGATGTTCTTCTGCAAAGAGAGTGCACCACAATGCATAGTTTCACCTCTCATTTATATGAAAAAGAGGATAATTCCCTTCATTTTGAAAGTGGAGTTGTGTAATGATAATGATAATTACAGTAGTTCCTTCTAATCGGCACAATTTACGTGTGCAGTGGTTTATCCGAGCACAGTGAGCCTTCACACGTTTATGACCAGTGGAAATGAATCGCGCACTATCTCATAGCGCCGCGAAAGCGTTTATTGAGTTGGTCACAGTAGTGTATTCTACTTGAGCTGTTGGAGCGTGCGAACAACAGTGAGTAATATGTGACTCCCAAGAAACGTGGCCGACGAGGTGCTGCGCCGAACGAATGTCAAGGGGATATCACGTGATATTATGTAAACTCGCTCTGCAATTCTCGCTCGCATACGAACGGCAACAAATGATCGGCCTATGATCATTAGGGCTCGTATTTTTAGGTAAATATTTTTTTTATGTAAATAAATATTTTAAGCATTTTTTCTATAAATACATAAATTGCTGCTTTTCATTTATTAGCACATAAAAACCCATAATATTTACATTTTTTAAAATCAGTATGCTAGATCTTTCAGTTTATTGCATTTTTATTCTGTGTTACTTCAACGGGAATATACCTGTGGGCCATCTGATTTTCATGCAGAGCGTATGTCAGCTTGCAATTGTGTTATTCTTAACTTGCCGCCCCATGCCAGTCACTGTGGAAGCCGGGGATTTCCTTGTCCATAGCCATATTGCACCTTGTGCTAGGCCTACCCCTCCCCCAGCTACCTGGAACCAGTGTTACTCACATGCAGTTCTACGATGCCTAAAGTAAAAACAACTACAAGTTATCGTCTTTTGCAGAATTTAAAGATAATTTTTCTTCTGATGGGGGCGTTCTGTTCTGCCAACCGTGTGGGAAAGCAATCAAGGCTGAACAGCGATACACAACACCTCAAGGGCAAGAAACATATTGCCGCAGTTTCGCGCCTTCAAAAGAAGTGTTTCGCGATAATCGTCGGTCATTTGTGAAGGACAACCTGAAGATGTATCTCGTTGTGTATTGTAATGCTTCAACAGTCATTGAGACATAGCATAAATTGCGTACTGCATGTTGTTTATAATCACATTAATAAACTAAATTATAATTAAATATTTTTACTTTTTGACACATATTTAAGGTATTTTTAATACATAAAAAATAAATATTTTCCCTATTTTTAGCACCTAAAAATCCGAGCCCTAATGATCATACCACGAATCTATTTTCCTCATGAGGCTGAGAACTATCCGTTTCAGACTTCACGTCAATTCTAAACTCCCTGACGGAGCCGGGAACCGAATCAAGAACCTCCTACGTACGAGGTAAACGTGCTACTCCTACATCTCGGCACCTGTCCACTCGCTGCTAAAAATATTTTTCGCAAAAAAAAGACCATATTTTAGATTCATGCAAAGATTGAGCAGGTGTTTTATACACTGCTTATGGCATAAGTAAATCAAGTGATATCCAGGTAGAACGTAATGGCGTATGTGAGCTAATATGCAGATTAGAAAGAGCGTGACAAAACCTTCACGCAACACCTAGCACCAAATGGCTCTTTAAGATAACAGTGAATAAATCTGAAGTCTCAAAAGCTGTAAAACAATAAACTAGGCAAGCTGTAAACAGTTCGTTGGGACGTGAAATACTGATTGTTTCACTTATAACCGCTGCTGTTTTTATTACTGATCCCTGATATGAAATACGTGTTTCTAGTAACACTCAGGACTTGCCGGTTTATTACGTTTGCCAACTGGTTTCACCGGTGAGAATAGAAAGCTGTGAAGCCATTTTTAGTTTTTCCCTAGTAATAATTAATAACTTTTCAGACGGTGAAAACATGTTTATGCCCAATTCTATTCGGTGGAAAATATGAGACTTCGTATGAAAATGTTTTATATGTATACACAGATAACAGGGGAAAGGGGGGAGGTATTAAAAGACAACATGTTTCGTTCGTCAAGCGAACATCATCAGATCAGCTAGGTAAATCAAATTAATTATTTTATAGGCCTACTTGACAATAAAATTGCTCTACCAAACACATAGCCTAAAATCCCCAATGCCAATTATACATAACTAGCGGACTAGTGCGAGAAATCTCGCACGTTCATAAAACACATTTTCCCCAATATGTTTATGAGAGACTTAAGGAGATAGGTTGTTATGTTTTTATTTCAAACAAATGATTTTAGAACAATATTTACATTTCAGTTAGAATTCCAAGTTCTACGTTCCCTAACTTAAGAAGGCATTCACTGAAAATTGGATAATCATAACACTCATCGGTTATTCGATATTTATGAAATTATACGATTTGAGTACTCATTCCTTTGATTTACTGTTTCTGAAATCCATGCAAATGATAGAGAAAAGACCTCAGAATGTTAAAATGACATTTAACAGGTGTCACAGCGGCCAAAACGTGTAGTGGACAGCAATTATTGAGCGTATTTTCCTACAGCAACAATATCTGCAAATCGCACCCTTATTTTTAGCCTAATTTTCACATTTTTCAAAACTGAGGAAAAAGTAGACTTATGAGATCGGGCAAATGTGTGTCTGTCTGTCTGTCTAGCTGTGTGTCCCCCCCCCCCTATCAACACCTAAACGGCTGCAGCAATCGAAACAAAATTTGGTAGGAGTAAAGATCTGTACCTGAATATCTCACGGCCACATTTGAAAATGATGTCAGTGCTACCAACTGCTGAAAAATCGCAATTGAAATTTGAGCTCCTTGTTGGATATCCTAGAAGATATGAATGGGAGCTATTTCAAAATTGGCACACGTATATATAATAATATTGCAGTTTAATTTCCAGGAGGCCATACATCGCAGTGTTGCCAAAATGATTATAAGCCTGCTGATAGGTCCAAATTTTAAATGCATATAACTTCTACACTATCAATTGGATTTCAACCAAATTTCGTATGTGCTATGTGTACCATAACAGATATGTCTATGCCGATTCTTAAGAGCAACCAGGGCTGCCAACTGTTAATAAATGCTCTCAATTTATTTTATCCAAATACCAATATATCTGAAAGTATACAAGCCGGCAGCTTTAAACTATGCACACGTATAGTACCTGGCATTCTATATTAATTTGGAGTAACTTATATACGTCAGTGCTACCAACATGATTCTAAGCCTGCTGAGAGGTACGACTTTAAATAGGCTACATGTAACTTCTATACTATCATTTGGAGTTCAACCAAATTTCGTGTGTGCTATGTGTACCATAACAGATATGTCTATGCCGATTCTTAAGAGCAACCAGGGCTGCCAACTGTTAATAAATACTGTATCTATTTTTGTTACCCTAATATCAATATATCAGAAAGTATGCAAGCCAATAGCTCTAAACTTTGCACACATATAGTACCTGGCATTCTAGATTAATTTGGAGTAACTAATATACGTCAGTGCTGCCAACATGATTCTAAGCCTGCTGATAGGTCCAATTTTAAAATGCATGTAACTTCTATACTATCCAATGGATTTCATTCAAAATTGACACAACAATAGATCATATTATTTCAGATTATTTCTGACCAATACATGTATGTAATTGTTGCCAACATGATTTTACGCGCGCTGTTAGATCCAATGTTTTACTGCATGTAACGTCCATGCTATCCATTGGACTTCAACCAAATTTTGTGTTCTGTACCTTAAGAGATGGAACTAAGAATATATTCAGTCACCAGGGCTGCCAACTGTAGTTCTCTATTAGGCTACATTATGCCAGGTATATAGTATTTCGAACTAAGTAGAAATTACCAACTTAATTTCGTCATTATTCTAGATAGATTCATATAGACTAATCATTGGCATGAATCTTAAATTTTAAGAAAAGTATGCTCTTTAGTTCGTCACGGAACTTCTTGTCTTAAAGTCATTTTTTAAAGACATTTTTGATATTTATGAAATTAGATGCAATTCATCACTGCAAATGTCTATTATCTTTCATTTGAATGCTCATTGGTCACGATCGGTCGCTTGTGAGCGCCACAGGAGGGATCTACGGTATACTAGTGAAGTAATATATATGATATGATGATAGCGGTCATGATTTTAATATAATAACACCTGCATTTTACGGATCCTTTATTAAACGGAAATTTGTCTTGTGCGGAAGTACGGCCCCGTGGACTTAGGAGTGATAAATGTGTTAAATTCCCTTCATTAAACGGAAACTGTGTTACGCGGACAACATAAATCAAAATACGTATTTTAAAGAAAAATTTCCAAGTTCCAGAATGCATACAGTGTTTAGAAACTGTTGAGATACATTGTGAAAGTCTACCTGGTCTGCTGTAACTGTTGATTCAGTAGCTAGCAAGGAATGTGCAAATAGGTCTTCCTTCATTTATTCTCCGATATTATGTTAGAGTGTGCGGATAATTGCCTGTTTCCTGTTCCCCAAGCCTTTTCCAACACTCACTTTAATGAACTGTTAATCAACAAATGCCTTTCTTAGTCGAAGCTCTTGTCCATCACCATATAATTCAGATTTTAATTGAGTACTTCAAAATTGAGTACCTACTGGCATAGTTCGGCAGTAGTCATTATGGCTCCGAAAACAAGAATAGTGCTTTGTCTTACCTCGAGAGTATAAGAGATAGATTAATTAATGCGTATTAATTCGTATTATCTTCGGTGGCGTAGTCGGTAATCTGCTGAACTGCTATGCCCAAGATCGCGGGTTCAAACTCGGCCGAAGTCGTCGGATTTTTTAAGACCATTAAAAATCCTTCAGTACGCCTTCCTTCGGAGGGGAAGTAAAGCCGGCGGTCCCATGTCATAGATTTATGGCATGTAAAAGATCCTTCCACAGACTACACTTGTGTGCAGCTAAATTGTTAGGTTAGATTTCGTCGGAACGCTCTATGTAAGTTCCAACGTTCACCACTAAGTATCATTGATACCTGGTTTTAAAGTTGGAACTAGTTGAAATTGAACGGAAATTGTAGCTCACCCTAAGGTTGTCCGCTGGAAGCACCTACAGACTCAGGCGAGCCGAACATGTCCTCAGACACTCCCGCCACTAAAAGCCATAAGATAAATAGCCTAAATAATAAAAAAAAAACGAAATTTGCTACGGTACCGGATTCTCGGTAAATAGGCCCACGTGTGTGCTGGGAGCGAAATTGACCCTGTTATATGAGCCCCGTAGCAGGATTAAGAATTTGAAAATAGGATGACGATATATTAAACGGTTCTGTAGATATTTGAGGTGGTCAACTATGCCGAATCACCCTGCATATTGACCTAGGGGGATCCATTTTGTTCTTTACCCTTATTTAAGGTATAATTCCGATATTTCACACCAAAACGGAAGCTTGCCACGGTGCGTGAGTGGTCAACGTGTCAGTCTACTAACCCCAAGCTTGCAGGTTCACTCCTGGTCATGGTAAGTGATTTTTGAAAGGCGACAAAAATTACGACACCATGTCATACGATGTTGGCATGTCAAAGAACGCATTTGAATTCAGTATGCCGTGTTCATAATGGCAAAATTAACCTCGGGAGTTTCCGCCAACACAAAGTTCCTCATTTCTCTACTAGAAAGCGCTCTAGTGTTCAAGGAGCTTAGATACCTAACCTCCTTGACTTTCATAGTTCTTCAAGGAACAAAGAAATTAGACATGCAAGCTGCCCTTTGAGTGTCAAATAACGATGCTTGCACCCGGCATCCGAGGCCATACGATATTTAACACCAATACGGAAACGTTTTCAATATGATTATATTGGATATACGATACAGAATGTAGAGACGAATCGATTAGCTAAAAACAAAGGGGTTTGAAGCGCTGCATCAAACTAGTCAATGGACTACGAACTCTAATAAAAAACATAAAAAGGTTTCTGCTATATAGGATCCCTTACGTAGCTCTGATGATACTTCCCTGATTTTTCTCCAGGACCTGGTGTTGCCGGCAGGTTTCATTCAGATCACGCATTCGCTAAGAACCTCTCCAGTCGTAATATGCCTTCTCGGCTCCTCAGCGTAGAGTAGTGGAGTGAAGAGGAGTCAAGTAGTACTGTCTCGGGGTGGTTATTGAAATTGAGCCAGCTTTCAACATTGTTCAGCCAAGTTGTGATAGGAATTTCTTGTGGTTTTTAAAGCTAACAATGGTTGTGCGTCACAGATTTCAAGGGTAGTAAGCCCTTCGATATTTGACTATAACATCGCCAACGTGTTTACACTAATGGTTGGTTTAATTCCAAACTTAACCTAGTAAAATAATCATTTTCTGTTGGTCAACACATTTTGTTGTTGTTGCTTATTTTAGGGGCTACGACATCATGGTCATATAGCTCCGTGTATTTGGGTGTGAGTGTGGAATTTGTGTGATTGATAACCTGTGTTATTTTGATGGATGTATCAGTGTGTAAATTGAGGTTATTATTGGGAAGGAGGTGGACGTGGCCCAAAGTTCGGAGCCATGGGAATCGAATCCTCTTCTTTTCAGTTTTGTTTCACACCAGAATTAATTTTTCTTGGCAGAACCGGGAATTGAAACTGGCCCTCCGGGGAGACTGCCAACAATGCTAGCCGCTACACATCAAGGAGATCAGGTCAACAAATGAATGTGCCAAATTAAATTTGGCGGGGAATGACACTTACTAACCTGGAGTCCGCTTCGTGGCGCAATTGCTTGCATTCTTGGCTGTCACCCCCTGACGACCGAGTTCGATCCCCTTTTAAAGCAAGAAATTCAATTCTGGTCTAGGGGTTGGAAAGGGGTTCACTCAGTCTCGTAAGAGCTAAACTGAGAAGAGGTGGGTTCGATCCTCACCTCAGTCATCCTTATAGTGGATTTCTGTGGATTACCATTTCTACTCCAGGCAAATGCTAGGACGGTTCCCAACTTAAGGCTACGATCAGCTCCTTCACAATCCTTACCTGAATTTATAGTACACACACTAATACAGCTATCATAATACCACAGGTTATCAGACCAATTCTACACACTCATACACACCCAAGTTCACGGGGTTAAATGACCGTTCTGTGCAAGCCCCTCAAACGAAACAACAACAAACAACTTTTCAGTCGGTGAACACGTTAATGTAGCGAATTAGATTTGGCGGGAATTAACACTTACCCTTTCACGAATTGATTGCCGGCGGTCGAGATGGGAACTATTCCTTGTTTACTTGTGTCACACGTCAGCCTGCTTCGTTGACAGGCACAGTTGCGCGAGTAGGATATGACTGAGCTCCAGTAGCCTCAGTCATCGTTTAACTCTCCGTGGTGAGATGAGCTCCTGTGACGCGCAATGCTGCTTGACTTATGTGCAGAATGCATTCTGTCATCGCTGTGTGCCCCGCTTCGCACCGTGGGGCAGCTGCTACAATAAATAACAAGTAGTTCCATGAAGAACTATACAGCCTATTTTCATATGTCCTACTCATGTTAATTGCTTCTATCAACATGCAAAATTTCAGTTTGAAGATTGTGATAGATTCGTAGTTATTGAGAAACGTCTAAATATTTCAGATGGTCGCCAGGTTGGATTTTTTAATATATGTACTATTACATGACGATTATTGTGTACGTGTGGTATTCAAACTTCAATCGCATGATTAGAACACAGGAAGTAAAAACGAGATTTAAAAATTTCGCACAGCCGCCATCTTGAGATCATGTAAACAATTAAACTAAATTATATGCCAGTGGAATACAATATGTATAATCATTTACTGTACCATATTTCACTGCGCACAGAGAGTTAAATCACGAGAAAAGTCAATTAAAATGTTTCAACTTCGCTTGGCCGCCATGTTCGATTTTACTTTACAGGTGTTTGAAAGTTACACACATAAACTCATACCAGTGCCCTTTCTCACCGTAAAAGATTTCAGGGTGATGTCTGTAATAGTTTCGGAGATATAGAATGCCAGTGAAATATTTCGCACAGCCGCCATTTTGAGCTTATGTAAACAATTGAACTAAATTAAACGCCAGTGCATTACAATGTGTATAAACATTTGCTGTACCAAGTTACATTACATTTGGATGGTTAAATCGCGAGAAAAGTCTATTTAAAAGTCTCTACTTCGCTTGGCCGCCATGTTGGTTTTGTAGTTACCAGGTTTTAGAAAGTCTCAAAGGTGAAATTCTAGTAGTACCCTTTATCACTGTACACAATTTCAGGGTGATATCGGTAATAGTTTCGGAGATACTGAATGCTGGTGAAATATTTCGCACAGCCGCCATGTTGGATTAATGAGAGACAATAAAATTTGAAGGGCACGGTCGGGGTCAGCCAAAATGGTCCTATGATCTTACTGAGTTTCATTGAAATCGCTCCAGCCGTTTAGAAGTTATTAGGGGGGCACTCACACACACACACCGTCTCACACACACACCCACGCACGCACAGACACATGGACAAAAGGTGATCTCATAAGCCTATTTTTCATAAAATGAAAATAGGCTAACAAACACTGGCGCAGCCACGCTCAGCAGCAATCAAATCTTAAATGGATATTATCTACCCACACTTACTAACCTGGAGACCGCCTCGTGGCGTAGTGCTTTGCTTTGCTGGCTGTCACCCGAAACGGCCAAGTTCGATCCCCGCCTCTTTTCCCATCCATACTTGAATTACAATAACACAAGTTATCAGACAATTCCTACACACATCCAAGTACACGGGGCTAAATGACCATGATGTCCAAGCCTCTAAAAAGAAACAGCAACAACTAGCCTGAAAATATTACATAGATTAATTCTACACCTTTTGAGACAGCGCGGAAAGCTGCAGTAAGCCCGGAGATCGTAGGTTCGAATCGCTGCGCTGAACAGCGGCTATCCTTTTTCATCCCGTTTTTTCCTCACTCCCTCCAGGCAAATGCTGGGATAGTACCTTATTTCAAGTCCCTAACACAACTACACACACTATTATAATAGTACATTATGCAACGATCCTATAATGGCTATAATTAAGACACGAGTATTTTTATAAAACGAGCGTATGCGAGTTTTATAATTTCCATACGAGTGTCTTAATTACCATTATAGGCGAGTTGCATACGACTCTTTATGTTCGACGATAATTATAACTTTATTATATGTTTTAACATAAATATTCATAAATATCTGTTGAGAGTCAGCAACGGTACTTGAATTTTGTGATCGCAGAGCGAGCGTTGGGTGTTATATCTCTGTCTTTCAAGATCTTTGAACGACCGACGCATGCGCTCTGTGTGCTTGCAATGCCATATGCAGCCATATGTTTACATCAGCCGTCCCTCAGTAATATTGTCACCGGTGTCATTTGAAGACAATGCGCTGTGCAGAAATTAGCGTTGGTGATTTTAAGGTACAGTGCTATTGCTTGTCTCATATTCGCCAGTTTATTTACGCGAACATATGGACGGTGCGTATTCCATGTCGGTAATTTATTATAGTTCGATGTTGTGTTTATGTCCGACATGTTGGATTTTGAGCGCATGCGCGAAGGTATCGTTACCTAATTGGTCAATGAACGAGCTCTGATTGGCTGGAGAAACTGTATCATAATGGAAAACAGTGTTATAATGACCATCAGTATGATACAGTTTTCTGACACGTAATAGTGAGGGTCGAACATAAAGCCATTTATCACATAAATACAGATTACACTCTTCAACAATGAAATGTTTACATAAACAAAACTACCCAATCTTTATAGATTTTGGTACGCTGAATTCGAAAATGACAATAATTTTCGTTTTTCAGCTACGGTACCAGTACTGTTTTCGTGCTATATGAAGTTTGTAGCGTCCTTATTTCTGGTTTAGTTCTCGATCTTCGCAATCGATGTGTCTGCCGCGTAGCGGCCGACAATCGCTTCGGCGGCAGCGTGTATAAATTGAGAATGGTTTAAATTGTTGTTTAAAAAGATAGGGTGGAATATGTAGAAGATTTGTTAATTTTAGTTTTCGGGGAATAAACAGTTGTCATAGCAGTCGAGCTCTGTTTAGCTACTAGCCTGGTGTTCTGGCTCTATATGTAACGTGCGCCATGGCCAGCGTTGCAACAGCTTCAGCTTAGTAACAATAATAATAATAGAATGATTTGAAAAGTTACGTTTTAAGCTTAAGAAAGGAAGACAGACCTCTAGTGGGTTGGCGTTTGATAGTATGAAATGTTGAAAAGACCTGTAGTAGGTTAATTTGTTTAAAAATAAAATAATAATAATAATATAATAAGCCTCGCTATTGGGAATAATGATGAATTAATGATTTGTATGGACTGTGAGTTAAACTGGGCTGTGACTGGTTGTATTCGAATGTGCCGGCTGAGCGGGCGTCTGTACTGGGCTGTGATTGGTGATTTGGTTTTGGTCCGTTTTGAGTATTCCTGATGGTAAATATTTTAATTTTTTGTTCGAAAAGTGTATTTTGGAGGTGTGGCTATAATGTAGAGTAGATTTGGTTTGGATATATTTATATTTGGGTGAAAAAGTTAGTCGGACGTTGTAATCCAGGCTTGTGATTGGCTATCCGAGTTCTGCATTCTCTGAGCTGATTTTTCAAGTGAATATGTAAATTTGTGCTTCTAAAGGGAGTTACAAGTTAAAATTTTTGCATGATCGAAGTTAATAAATTTATTTTGAGATTCGGAAAAGATAAATTAGGGTGTATATGAACTGAAGGTGACCCGTCAGCCCGCATCGCGCCACCCCGATGGACAGGCTTTCGCCTAATCCCCAGGCAGGCCCGCTACGAGCCAGCGGGTCCTGTGTTCGACTGCAGTAACTGACAGATAGACTTTGAATGTAAATGTAAATGGTAATATTGTTTTTAAGAGCGATTTGGTGTTGAGGAGTACTGTTTTAAGTTAATGTTTACTGCGTTATGTGATTTTCGGGTTGTAGAGTGCTTTCCGGTCCGCCAAGCGCCATCCCGAGCGACCGGGTTCTTGCCTAGTCCCCAGGCAGGCACCTAGCGATCCCAGAGTCCTTTGTTCGGTTTGTGGCTGAGTGTCTATGGCAGTGCGATGGCTGAGAGTTGGGAGAGAAGCTGTAGTAGCTGTGTAAGGACTGCATTTGTGTTTATTGGAGGAGGAGAGATATTGGGAGTCATGAGGGATGGAATGTTAGCGTGTTCGCGTTGTCTGTATGCCAACTGCCGTCGCCTTATGGCTGTTTTTATGTATTTGCAACCTAAATATGAGGCCACATGCGCACCACCACAGTTGACGCACCTAGGTTTGTCTCTGGCTACATCACAAGCGGCGTGGTGATGATGACCTCCACACCGGTTGCAACGCGCCTCGTGGGGGCAACTAGCAGCATCATGTCCTAATCGCTGGCAGTTGAAACATTGGATCGTGAGTGTAGCGTGTGGTTTGGAAGTGGGGCGACGAGTCGCTCGTGTTTTTGGGCGGGGCCTTGATTTTACTGTGTCAGCGGGAGGGAAATTATCAAGTGTGGCATCGCCCTCTGAAGGAGGGGCAATTGCCTGTGAGGGAGTTGTGTCTTGAGTTGTTTGTGAGCCTTCGTGTTCTTGAATTGTTGGCCCTGAACTTTGTTTGTTGTCTGTAAGCTTGGTTATGGATGTGTGATTTTTTGGGCTGGTGAATAGCGTACATTTGTGTTAGCGCTTAGGTCTGATAGGTGCGTTGTGAGTTTGTGTCCATGTTTCGGCGATGCTTGGTTCTGTTTGAGAGTGTTCATGAAAGAATTCGGGAGTAGATGTTTGTGAAGCCTTTGAGTATTTGAGAGTAGGCGGCAAAGGTGGCGGAACAGGGATTTTGGCCGTTGTGTCCTCCTGTTTGGACTCGTGAGTTTCATCTGTTTGAGTGTACGATTCGGTTTGATCATTTTGTTTGAGTGAAATGAATAAATGTTGGGGAACGCCAGGGTGGCTTAGAGGGCCCTACTAATACTCCTCAAACGGCTATTGCTGGTAGGTGTAATGACTATGAACCCATTGGAAGTTTCCTCTATGTCCGTGATGGTCTGTCATACAGGTTTCAGTACCTCGATGACAGCCATCCGGTTTGCTAGGGGATTCCGTGCTGGCCTAATCATGATGGAATGTGGCCCACGGTGATGTTCTCAGAGGGTGAGCGTACTGAAGGCACGTGTTATAGTCGAAGTCGGGGATTGGAACGTGTTTAGTATTTTGTTAGTGAGTGGGACGTGGTGTATTTCTGTAGAGGTCCCAGACTGGATCAGCTGAGTTGAACTCTTCAGGATTATGTTTGTGTGAGTTCATGGTTGCTTGTACTGAGAGTAGTATGAGGTGAATGAATGGGGTCAAATACTATTGTAGACCCTATGAAAACGAAGATTGGCTCGCCCAAGAAGTTTAATGCCTGTCGCACAAGGTTGACAGTTGGTCGGTTGTAGCCGTGACAGTGTGCGCTCAGGCGAAAAGGTTTAAATAATTAATTAATGTAAATTAATTATTTGGCTGCTGAAGGGGTTGGAGGGAAGAGTTTATTTAGCTTGGCTGTAACTCAAGGGTGATAGGATTTGCTTGACGTGGAATGGTGCGGTAGGTGGGCAGGCGACAATGGCTTGGTTGCAACAATGGTTAACTGTTGGAAGGGATGGAGATTGTTAACTTGAATTTGTGGATGGGTAGAGGGTTATAGGCTGGCTGAGGTATCGATGGTTGCGATGATGTAGCGGCGTGGAAGATGGATCATCAGATTGGCATCAGTTTGCTCGGAGCTCGGGGCAGCGACGTCTGACCTGTTACTTTGTGGAATCAAAACTTCTGTTATAATGTCCCGCAGATGTGCTAATAACCACAACAATTTGGAACGGGGTGCACTCAACCTCGTGAGAAAAATTGAGCAGCTGTCTGACAGTGAGGCAGCGCCCCGGTCACGAAAACCAACATTAACGGCCGAGGGCACCCGACGCACTGATTACGCATCAACCCAATATCTTCAGGCCAAATGGCTGGGCATCGGTCACTTGGTAGGCCTAGGCCATTCATGGGCTATAGTGCCAGGGATTATTATTATTATTATTATTATTATTATTATGCAAATGTAATATTATACTGGTGTTACTTAGGTGGTTTTTTAGAAGCTACCAATATTGTGTGTTTTCTGTAGATCCCATATTTTGTGGTTCACGAGTGTCAGCGACCTCGAGCATGTATTTCTTTGCGCGTAGGAGTTATACTCCTGTGGTTCCGACACGAAGGCTGTCTTCAGCACATAATTTGTGTACTGTAGTTCCCTTGCTGTTCCTTTCTTGTTTCATTTCAACGACTTACCAAACACAACACAAGCTACCGTGTGGCGCAGATTGGCTTATTTAAATGAGGGTGCGCCAGCAGCCTTGCGCAACTTATCTAACAAGCTCATTACGTACCGTGCGCCAGAGGCAACAAGAACTGCGTCTTGCCAGGCGCCTATTATATCTATGGCTCTGCAACTAGCACTACAACTTGCTCCCGAATAAGTACAGTGAGGTGTTTGTCATCTTCATAATGGCACACTACGTACTATTTTAATAACTTTCAGAATTTCGTAACAATTTTAGAATATTCCATCCTCTCTTTTGTGTGTTATTCATGGCGTTTCAGAAATTGCCAGGGATAGGTAAATTACTTCCGAAAAGTAACTATGATACAGTAGAGTGTGTGTTTGAAAATTCAGTCTTTTGCTGGTTTGATGCAGCCCTCCAAGTCTCCCTAATCGTTTCATCTCTACATAGCTATCACACCCTACAGTACATCCTAGGCAATCTCTTCAATATATTCTAACCTTGGTCTACCCCTACAGTACTTGTTCCCGACCCTTCCTTCTATAACCAGGTTTGCTAATCCTGGGTATCGTAGTATGTGTCCTACCAACCTATTTGCTCTCTTCATTAGCAGTCGCCAGAAACATCTCTCCTCTCCTATTCGTCTTAATATCACTCCATTCGTTACCCTATCTACCCATCTGATCTTTATCATTCTCCTGTAACACCACATTTCCATTCTTGTCTGCCGCGTCAACAGTCCAAATATCACTTCCAAAGTGTGTCACGCCCCAGAAAAAGGCATTCAAAAATTACTTTCTAATACATATAAATCTATATTTGATGTCAATAGATTTCCGTTCTGTAGAAAGGTTTTCCTAGCCTGGGCCAACCTACTTTTTATATCCTCTTTGTTTCGTCCATCACTGGTTATTTTGCTTTCTAAGTAATCTATATATATAAAGCTCAATGTTTGTCTGTCTGTCTGTCTGTCTGTTATGTATACAAATCCACACCGTTTCACCGATCTGATCCAAAATTTGTATACATACCCTTCGGAACCCTGCGGGTAACCCTGTCCACTTGAAATTTCCGACGGACCACCCCATTCCCTGCATTTAGGCCCTTTGTCCCAAATCTACACCGTTTCACCGATCTCAACCAAAATTTGTATACTTACCCTATGTAACCCTGTGAATAACACTGTCCACTTAAAATTTCGGACAGACCACCCCATTTCCTGCATTTAGGCCCTTTGGCAAACTTCTACACCGTTTCACCGATCCGAACCAAAATTTGTATACCTACCCTTTGCAACCCTGCGGGTAACCCTGTCCACTTGAAATTTCGGACAGACCACCCCATTCTCTGGATTTAGGCCCTTTGGCCCAAATCTACACCGTTTCACCGATCAGAACCAAAATTTGTATACTTACCCTTTGGTACCCTGCGAGTAACACTGTCTGCTTGAAATTGCGGACAGACCACTCCATTCCCTGCATTTAGGCCCTTTGGCCCAAATCTACACCGTTTCACAGATCTCAACCAAAAGTTGTTATTTACCATCTGGAACCCTGCGAGTAACACTGTCTGCTTGAAATTTCGAACAGACCACTCCATTCCCTGCATTTAGGCCCTTTGGCACAAATCTACACCGTTTCACCGATCAGAACCAAAATCTGTATACTTACCCTTTGGTACCCTGCGAGTAACACTGTTTGCTTGAAATTGCGGACAGACCACTCCATTCCCTGCATTTAGGCCCCTTGGCTCAAATCTACACCGTTTCACCGATCTGAACCAAAATGTGTATACTTACCCTTTGTAACCCTGTGAATATCACTGTCCACCTAAAATTTCGTACAGACCACCCCATTTCTTGCATTTAGGCCTTTTGCCAAAAATCTATATCGTTTCACGGATCCGGACCAAAATGTTTATACTTACCCTTTCGAACCCTGCGGGTAACCCTGTCCACTTGAAATTGCGGACAGATCACCCCATTCCCTGCATTTAGGCCCTTTGGCACAAATCTACACCGTTTTACCGAGCAGAACCAAAATGTGTATACTTACCCTCTGGTACCCTGCGAGTAACACTGTCTGCTTGAAATTGCGGACAGACCACTCCATTCCCGGAAAGAGGACAGGGTCCGTCCCAAAGGCAATGGAAAAAAGGGGTAAAACCGGACCCGCTCAGGAAACCCTCAGGGTTGCCAGCTCCCGAACTCACCAGCCATGAGCCCTTGAGGATGTAGCACTATCCAGGGTGCATCCGAATTGGTGGGGCTACACACACCCTGCCTCCTTGAGGGTCTTGAGCACAAGACATGAGATAGTAAGAAAAGAAAAAGAAGGCTGACACCTCGAAGAATGAGGCTATCAGGAATGATTAGACAAGGGCTAATTAAGGCGGGAAAGTGAAAGAGTTGCTAGGCCTCGGATACCCTGATACCAACGGGGTCGGAAGAGAACAAGAGTTTGACCAAGGGAGGCTGACAGGAAAGAGAACTGAAAGGAGCCCGGCACCAGTAAGTAGAAGCAATGCCGGACTCAGCTGGGGTCCCGTGGTCGCAAACCCACGTCCCACAAGTTGTGAGACATTGGTGGGTGGAGGGGGGAGGGGGGGGGGCAGGTGTGAGAATATCTTGCTGATTCATCGCGAGGTGACATGAGAGAAATGTCCCGACCCCGCCGTGTTACCTGGTATTGCTGACTATGCTGATGTTCATATTGCGTCTTTGCTCAAACCCCTGTAGTGTTACGAAAGAATGAGTGATTCACCGGTCAATGTGAATAGGACCGGGAACCCCCACCCGAACGTCTGTCATCATAATATATCGTCATCATCTGCGATATTCTCAGGTTAGTGCAGCTAGGACCCGAGCAGTACTCGATAAGCTCTTTCACTACACGCATCCAGTATAGGCCTAAGCCAGAAAATAACGTTCAGACATTGGAAGACATCGAAGGTAGAAATCTGAATTACCTATATCAGATTTAAAATTACACCATGTTCGTTTAGTAGTCATTTTTCATTACCTTATTATTATCATAAGGACAAATGACCTAGATGTTACGCCCGTTATACCACTAATCACCACACACAATAACTCTTCATCGCCTGTGAATTTTGAAATATTTCTTTCTACCACGGTAGTTTGCAAGTTTCTCGTGTCAATTCAACAGTAGTTTTCATTACCATCCTCATCAAAAGGGCAAATGACCTAGATGTTACGTCCATTATACTACTAAGTAACACCACAGTCTTCATCGCCTGCGATTTTTAAAATGTGTATTTCCATTAGTTTTTAAGTTTGATATACCCGTTCAGTAGTAGTCGTATTGACAGGCTATGCCAAAGGAGAAGATATCTTCATTCCCCGAATTCCTTTGATCCCTACTGATATGCCTTTTGATTTCAAGCTAATGCAATTCCCTGCATGATCCCCTCTCATGATCAGTTATACGTAGCTTGCTCAAGAGTGGGCACACCTAAACATTTATTTATTTATACACCAGAGGGAAAAACAAGGAATATCGTTTATCCTAACGCACTCCATTAATTTCAATGTTAGCTACAAACATGTTAGTATTTATTAAATAACAACTGCGAAGTGAGATGAAACATTTCTCTGAAGTTCAACCATTACATCGTATATTAGGCCGTGTTACTTTGCGATTCATCTGTCTAGGATACTATTTAATCTACTGTTACTGTATTCATTTATGCCAATGATCTGGTTCCTCTTCTTGAGAACCTGTACCGAAACATGTAAGCCGGTCACGTAGAAAATTCACAGCGAGTGTTATGGTATATCGTACATCTCTTTTCTATTTTATTCCTTTCATTCCTTTAAAGTATCAATTTTTTCCATTCGTTGATAAGTTATATGTGCCAGTAGTCGCTTCTATGTTCATCATCACTATGTAGAAGATGTTTTGCGTCAGAAGAAAAGACAACTGGATGCTCAGGAACGTTAACGATATATCGACTGAGAAATCTGGAAGCTTCACTTGGAGGAATTGCTTCAGACATTTATCGTACAGTTTAAACCTTAACAAGACGAAACTTTTAACCAGATAGCGATCTAAGTGGGAGCTCTTTGGCAAAAAAATAATCAATTCTTTCCCGAAATGTGAGTCCTAAAAATAACTTTTTCTATTATTTTCTAAGTTTCATGTCAGTTATGTAGTAATTTTCAATATCATCCTGATCAGTAGGGCAAATTACCTAGATGTTACGCCCTCAACGTCATTGGGTGCAAATGACATAGATTTTAAGTCCATTATATTTCTAATCACCACCACATATAGTCTTCTACGACTGAGATGTCACGAATTCTGGGACCGCTAACGACATATCTCGACTCGGACTGAAGACAAATATCACGAGAATGATCATTATTTTACAGAGCCTTCCCATAGTGACTTAAGTATACACATTGTCACTGGGTTTGATAATGTAAGAAATGAATACATAAATAAATATAATTTATAACGTTGAGTGTTAAGGAGACTGAAATATTATCATCATTCCACCGGGCGAAGCCGGGTACTACTGCTAGTACACATTAAAACAGACTCCAACCTCACCCTGGAACAACTAAGAGATGCAGTGTGGCACAGAACAAAATGGAGAGGTTCTTTCTTCTCGTGTGGGCTCCTGAAAGGCCGAGTGTAGGTCTTTCTAGTTGACGCCCGTGGGCGACCAGCGCGCCGTAATGAGGATGAAGTGATGATGAATACGTCACATACACCCAGTCCCCGAGCCACGGGAATTAACCCCAGGAGATTAAAATCCCTGATGGCCCGGCTGGGAATCGCACCCGGGACTCTTCGAGCCAAAGCCTAGCCCGCTAACCAATTAGCCATGGAGCCGGACACTTGGAGAGTGATGATCCATAGAATCGCCGATGGTCGGATTCGACTGAACGGATGACATCGTCAAGTAACAGAAGTCTTCTTCATCTTTTAGCTTTTCATCTGCCAATTTGACGTCAATAGCGGTTTCTGATTTCTTTCGGCTGCATTCCATTTTTTATTTTTACTTTTACTGATTATCATGATGAATTCTTTCCTCACGATTGCGTTACAGTTACCGTTGCTTATCAAAAACAATTGATATCGCAACTTTTCAGTCCTTCGACACAATACCGGTGATTCAGCAGCCCCTTCCAATATTGTTTGCTGCAACCCAACTAACGTTCGGTGGCAGGAAAGTCGATATTTCTCTGCTTGCATCCCGTGTGGTACTAACGCACTGCTAGGATATACTGCAAACAATACTAAACCCTATTATTTTTCTCTCGATGTGACTACAGACTAATACGAGGGAAACATAATTGTCGCATCGTACACACTCCTTGTTATTCTTGCTTTACAAGACGCCCAAGAAGTATGTGCAATATACTGTATATGGGACAAATTTCAAGAAAATATATGTAACACTTGCAGATATTGGTTGTTGGTTCCATAGTTTAGGGGATGCGACAACGCGGTCATGTGGCCCAGTGTACTTTGGTTGTGTGTAGAATTTGTCTGATAACCGGTGTTAATTGTGATGAGTTGATTACATTATTTGCGTGTGTTATCTGTTTTCAATTCAAGTAAGGTCTGAGACGATAATTTCAAGTAGTTTCTACTTTCGCTACCAAATGCTACCGTCCACCACACCTAGCTGTGAACTTGGCTACTACTAGGCCTAGATGTTATCGCAACCAGCGCCTGGTGACAAACGTTGGAATTTAAGAGCATTAATCAAACCTAACCTACAAATTTTGCTTCACACGAGTTTTACATGCCATAAATCTACAACATGCTTCCCCTCCAAAGGAAGGCATAATGAGGTATTTTTATCGATCTTTAAAAATCCGACGTCTTCGGCCGGGTTTGAACCCGCGATCTTTGGCATAGAAGCTCACAATGCTACCAACTACGCCACCAAAGCCGCCCTCTTGCAGAAATATTGAATATTTTGTGTAAAGTGGTTCGCTAGTGTATGAAATCCCTTGAAGGAATAGTAGTTGAGATAATGCGAAGGTATCGAAGAGAGCGTATCGCACGTAAAGCACATCGTAGCTAGTTGAGAGAACAGCGCGTTGTAAAGGCCGAGAAGCTCATTCGAACATTTTTGTTTTCCTTTCATGTTGGTTCTGGAGGCGCGACCCAATCGAAATCCTGATTGTTTCAGCAAAAACAAACACGAACTTCTCACTGCTACGTTCTTTGAGGGACGGAAGAGCTTTTCAAAGTGCCTTCAACTGCAAAGGTAGTTTATTCATTTGTTGAAATCAGAGGTGAAACTTTCGACATCGAGTTGTGGTGGTGGTGGCATCAAGCGCAGCTTGCCTCTAGTACCGCTCGCTGTAATTGCGCTGCCATTGTTTGAGTTTCAAGTGCACGGCCGCTCTTGTGCAGTCACTTGTCAACCACACAAGGTTCCGTCCGTATAGTCGGATTCAAGAATAAATATGTTACTTTTGAAGTGCTTACTTCTTGCATATTTTCTTCAAAACTTCTTTATAGAACAATGAATGGTGATTGTAACACGTCTGGAATAGTTCGCGTCCAATCATTGTTTGTGTGTTACTTTGCGTGTTTGGCTGTTTGTTTGCTTGTTAGGTTTCTGTCTTTTCATTGTTCATTTATTTATAATATTGTGTTATTTAATTGTTTGCTTGATTGTTGATGTGTAACATCTTTCCACTCGGTTGCTGGATATTTTTGTGGGAGTGATTTTGAAAAATGAGACGGAAGTGGGTCGGACGGAAGTGTGTAAGACGCACTGCCAGGTGGATCGTATCCCTCCTGGACATTCATCAACACACAAAAATCTTTTTTATTTACACATTAATAATACATAACAATTCCATGACTCTCTTGTTTTGTCTTCACTGCCTACTTGACATTTCTACTCTCTCACTGCCTTCTTGATTGTTCTCGCACTGCCTTCTTGATACTCTGCTGCTAATCACATCAATATGACTCATTTTAACAGAATCCATATGAAATTACTTGTTGGTCTGTGAATCAAGAGGTCCGGGTAGTGGGGAAGCCTTTCATCATCTACTGCACACATTGCATTTACTCGCAAGTTGGCCTATTTTTAAGGAATTTAAGGTTATGAGCGGTGTCGCGTCTACTAATCTAGTTGATCCATATCGTATTCTTTATTTAGGCTAGTGCTGGTGGAAGCTACAAATCATCTAATAAAATGAGTTCCGTATTATAAACCACAATATCTGTAAAACACTCCCTTTTACAATAGATTAATATTTGTGCCAATAATATTATAAAATACCGGTGTATCAACAATTTCACGTGTGGTTTCTTCTATGTCAGATGTTACACATCATATGCGACTACTGTAAGGCTCGTAAAGTTTTTATTTGTTTTCTTATTTTTTTTTATTTATTTACTTAGTTATTTATTTCAATATTTTAATTGTGTGTTTGCTGGGACCACGGACAAGTTCCACTATACAATGTGTAGTCACAATGTTTGTTTTCTTGTTTATTTATTTATTCACTAATTAATAATTTATTCATTTATGTATTCATTTAATTATTCATTGATTTATTTGTTTAATAATTTATTAATTAATGTATTTATTTCTTCATTTATTCATTGATTCATTTATTCATTTATTCATTTATTCATTTATTCATTTATTCATATATTCAAATATTCATTTATTCATTTATTTATTTATATGTTTATTTATTTTATTTATTTATTTATTTACTTATTTATTTATTTTAACATTTTAATATTGTGTGTTTGCTGGGACCACGGAAAAGTACAATGTTTCATCATAAAGGCATGTTTTCAACGCGATTTTTGGTTAATGTTTATCCTAGCTACATGTGCCCACCGCGGAGTTGCCTTAAGGCTGGAGCCTTAGAGCTAGGTTGGCAGGGAAAATATACTTTATTTGTTAGCAAATTCCTCATGATATTTAGGTTTACCTGGTGTTGGCTTATCGCACTACCATGTATTATTCACACGATCATTACACAAAGGGTACGAGCTCTGCGCTAGCAATGGTGACGCTTCGGGCTATGTTGCCTTTGTTAACTACTGTGTGTTGGTATAACATTCTTCCTAACGGCTTAGAATGAAAAGTAAATGCAGACTCCTGGAAATGCAGAGTGAAAAGAGTTCAATACGCCAAATAAACTGTTGATAGATCTTGTTGACAGGCTAAAGTGTCTGTAGCGATTACTATTCCCTCAATCATCTTGAAATATTAATTTACAAGGGTATTAGTTCTACGGAAAGAACTGGGAGTACAGAAACTAAATGACAAACTGGAGCAAAACAGATTGAGATTTTTATACATGTCAAACGGATGAAGGAAGTAAGGCTACCAAGACGAGCACTGGATCGACGGATGACCGGGAAGAGAGGACAAGGAAGACCAAGATTGCGTTGGATGGACTCGGTGAAGAATAGCATTAGTAAACGGAACCTGTATTGGAACACCGTGTCAGAAGAGGAATGGTGGAACGACAGAACGAAGTGGAGAGGAACTATATTTGTCCCCACCCAGTGTCAGCTGGAAAAGGGGAAATGGTGATGATGATTAGTTCTACCAGTACAGTACCTAGGCATTTTTATTAAGCTCCAGCACATTTTTAAGAATATCGGGCAGTACAGTAGTTCCAAATAGGCCTACTCATTATCGAATTGAATAACAAAGTCTTTGTCACCATGCATGATATGACTGAGTATTCTTGCCAACATCATGTTTTGATTTTACTTCGACATTTCAGGCTGGTACATTAGAATGCATCTCTTTGCAAACAAATGTACAAGAACACCTCGTGATGCAGCGGCTATCAATCTTGTCTGTCGCTCTGGATGTCTAGGTTTGATTTTCGGTTTTGCCGAGAAATAAACTCTGGTCTGAGGGCTGGCACACTCAGCCTCATGAGCCAAAACTCAGAAGAGGTGAGATCAATTCCCAATTTAGCCACCTTGGAAGTGGGTATTCGTGTATTCCCATCTCTACTGCAGGCAAATGCTGGGATGGTTCCTAACTCAAGTCCACGGACACCTCCTTCCCAATTCTTACTTGAATGACAAATATGCACAATAATACAAACATCAAAATAATACAGGTTATCAGACGAAATTACACACGCACATCCAAGTACACAGGGCTTAATGATCACGATGTCCAAGGCCCTCAAACAATATAACAACAACTACAATAATAAGTGATCATAAGTGATTTTAGAACTTCAGTTCTGCATTATTTGCCAGTTATTATTGGACAACTCTTGTTTCTTTCGCTAAGTTTTAGATTTGAATTCAATCATTGCAACAAAAATTTTAGGGGTATATAGTGAAATCATCGTTACTTCAGATTGACGTTTCATTGCTACGCTAGAGCTATTTAGCGGTCAGAAGTGAAATCACTTTAACTAGCCAATCACTGGCAGCCATTCAGATCTACATATCAGGACAAATCTAGTTTCGTAGGCCAAATCATAAAGTCACGAAGAAACCCGATTTGTTGTGATATGTCGGAAAATCAGCCGCCAGATTGAACTGCAAGGCTCCGAAATCTTACCTGACCTCCTGGTACGCAGGCATGACGGCTGGAGGAGCTGGACATTCATGTGTTACTCGGAGTAGTAGCAAGATGGGAAATATGCTGACTGGAGCGTGCCGCTGCTTCCCACCGGCCTTGAGTGCTTGGGCGGTCAGGGCTGTCCCTTCCAACATATATGATACTCGCTACCTCCCATTGATTCATATGAGAGATTCACAACATGATTTCGGAGCCTTGCAGTTCAATCTGGCCGCTGAGTTTCCGCACGTTGTCCTCTTATGTAGTACAACGATTGCGTCCACTAAGTTTCCAGATTGGTTTCGACATGTCTTACCTGATATTTCCCTTGTTAGTTACAAGGCATGGGATAAAGTTCTTACAAGTGGTGTGATGCAATTGTTTTTCGTTACCCTGTGTGTACTGCACACCCAATTCTCTCAGCTGCTGATTGACACAATATAATGTGTGTGTTGCAGGACCAGAAGAAGGTGATCTCCAATGACCGTCACGACGATGACGATGACGATGCAGTAGAACTGACCTGTGACGGTATCCTGTCTTCCCCAGACAGAGACAAGGCGAAGGACGAGATGGATGGTGTCCACAACGACAAGGAGCTGGAGGAACTATTGGCCGTCGAGTCGACTGCACAAGCCTGCATCATGCACGCCTTGCACATTGTGAGTGGTCAATGCGATAACCTCCCCTACACGTTCACTCAGTGTCGTGTTGGAAGCCTTTTTTCAGTGTTGCGTTAATAAATAACCCCTGACACTACAGCCCATTAAGGGCCTCGGCCTACCAAGCAACCGCTGCCCAGCCATTTGGCCTGCAGATATTGGGGTGACGTATGGTCAGCGCATCGGGTACCCTCTGCCGTTAATCTTGGTTTTCGTGACAGCTACTCAATTGTCCTCATGAGGCTGAGTGCATCCCGTTCCAACCCTCACGTCAGTTTCTAAAATCCCTGACGGAGCCGGGAATCAAACCCGGGGCCTCCGGGTGAGAGGCAAGCGTGCTACCCCAACACCACGGGGCCGGTATAGTGTTGCCTTAGTAATCGAAATTTAATGCTTTTCAGTCGGTCAAAATCTTTATACCCAATTGTAATGGGTGATTCGCTAACTTGAAAATTAAAATAAAAAATCATGAGATTAATAAATACACTTGGATGACCAGTTTCGATTGTTAAGCGATAAGCGATCATTATATTTTTTACATCTAGGCTAATAAATCTGTTTCTACAAAAATGGGTTATTGCTGACTGTGCACTTACAGTAGCTGTTTGGGCGATAAGTGGTCCATTTTCGTGCTGCTGCCGCTTCCAGCTGCTTGACCATTCAATAAAAATCACATATTCACAATAAGCAAGCCAATAAGCAGGTCAATCACCACTACCGTATCTCAACAAAAATCAAGTAGTTCCGTGAAGAACTATATAGCCTATTTTCATATATCCTATTAATATCAATTGCCTCTATCAACATACAAATTGTCAGTTTGATTGCTGTAATAGGTTCGTAGATATTGAGAACCGTCTAAATATTTTGGATGGTCACCATGTTGGAATTTTATATTATAGGCCTTAGATTTGTGTACTATTACATGAAGATTATTTTGTGGTGTTTTATTCAAACTTCAATCGCATGATTAGGTGACAAGAAATAAAAGCGGGATTTTAAAATTTCGCTCAGCCGCCATCTTGTGGTTATGAAAATAATTTAAATGAATTAGATGCCAGTCGATTAAAATTTGTATAAGTATATACCTTGTCAAGTTTCACTGGGCTTGGATGGTTAAAACGCAAGAAACGCCATGTTCGAATTGTGCTCGCCAGGTTATTGAACGTCCCATAGGTGAACTTATGCTTGTAGCCTCTATACACTTACAAAATTTCAGTTTGATTGCTGTAGTAGATTAATAGATATTGAGAACTGTCTAAATATTTAGGATGGTCGCCATGTTGGATTTTAATATATGTAGGCCATAGAGTTATGTATTATTAGATGATGATAATTGTGTAGGTTCATTATGCAAATGTTGATTTCGTTCGCATGAATAGAACACAAGAAATAAAACTTAATTTTCGAAATTCGCACAGCCACCTTCTTGAGGTTATATAAACAATTGAACTAAGTTAGATACCAGTGCATTAAAATGTGTATAAACATTTGCTGTACCAAGTTTCATTGCGTTTGGATCATCAAATCGCGAGGAAAGTCTATTTAAAACTTTCAAATTTGCTTGGCCGCCATGTTCGTTCTGTAGTTAACCAGTTTTTGAAAGTCTCACAGATGAACTTCCAGTAGTGCCCTTTATGTCCGTGCAAAATTTCATGGTGATACCGGCAATAGTTTCAGAGATGTAGAATGCCGGTGAGATATTTCGCACAGCCGCCATCTTGAGGTTATGTAAACAATTGAATGAAGTTAGATGTCGGTGCATTATAATGTGTATAAACATATACTGTAGCAAGTTTCATTGCGTTTGATTGGTTAAATCGCGATAAACGTCTATTTAAATGTCGCCAATTCGCTTGGTTGGTCTTGTAGTTACCAGGATTTCAAAAGTCACATAGGTGAACCGCTAGTAGTTCCCTTTATCACCGTACAAAATTCCAGGATGATGTCGGTAATAGTTTCGGAGATATAGAAAGCTGGTGAAATATTTCGCACAGCCGCCATTTTGGATTGGTGAGCTGTAACACAATTTAAAGGGCACGGTCGGGGTCACCCTGAATAGTGCTATGAACTTACCGAGTGTCATTGAAATCGCTCTGGCCGTTTAGAAGTTATTAGGGGACACACAAACATACACCTCATACACACACTCACACACACACGCACACACACACGGACAAAAGGTGATCTCATAAGCCTATTTTTTCAAAATTGAAAATAGGCTAAAAAATCACATATCCTGACTAGTTGTGCTAGTTTACCTCTGCAACATAACAAGTGTATACATTGTAAGTATCATAATTCATAACTTAGAACAGAAAATCTTCGAATAAGGCGTCTAGTTTAGTACAATTCCTATGAGAACTTAAAAATGGCTGGTGTGTTAAATTTTTATAATCACAAAAAGATGGTATATTGGCTTTCACGGCCTGTGAATTAAAACTCAGCAATTTTTCTAGGTTTGTGCCGTGTCCCGAGGGGACCCACTGATGAGCCAGCTTGGTGTCCTATGTGAAACCCCACACGGGACACTGCACAAACCTAGAAAACTTGCTGAGTTTTGAAATCACGCTTATATTTCACGATAGACATGCAAGTTGGTATAATGAGTCATGGCAATAATATTAAACTGCTGGATATATGAAAATGGAAAATAGATAGAAGTTTAATATTACTTAGTGCATACTAATGGAAGATTAAAATAATAATTCATTGTAATGTATGAATTAATATTAATGACGTTGTCTTCTTGTGCTTTATGTTCATCATACATTATTTATTGCTGCGGAACTAAAATAAAGTGTCTATCTTATTCTGAGAGCAAGATAAGATTTTTTATTTTTATGGTTTGACATTTTCTGCAGTGTTATCTTTCATACAATTATGTAAGGTACTTAAATAATTGTAGTTAGCAGGTATTATCTTAGACTATTATTATATGTGAGCAAAATTTCATAGAGATTGGTGCAACTGGACTGGGGTAAAGAGTGCATTTGCTTTCAAAACATTGTGTTTAGGCATTTTTCCCTAATTATTTAATTAAAAACTTTTCTGTTCAAATTTTGGTAATTTATTATTTATCGTATGATGATACAGAGTTAAAATATACACTACATATCAAGTTATATATACAGTTATATACAAAGTCATAAACACAAGTTCTAAACTTCTATATCCAGGCCATCAATCCACTGAAGTGCCTCAGAAGATCCATGGTGAATGTCACCTACTGATCCTTGGAACGCTCGTTGCGGACATTCACCAACAATATGTCCGATGGTTTGCAAGGTAGCTCCACAATCGCAGTTAGCAGAAGTAACCCAACCCCATTTGTGAAGCAGGAATCCACATTTGCCTTGTCCTGTACGGATCCGGTTAATAATTCTCCATTGGCGTCTGGGGAGTTTGAAACCTTCTACCCGGTTGGAAGGGTTTTCAATCAGATGTGCATTGAATACTGATGATTCTTCCCACATAGTTTTCCATGCTTCTGAGATGTTAAATGAAGAGTCTTCAAGGAGTACTGCAGAGCGCCAAGGTGGTTTTCTTGACTTCAACCGTTGATTGCCTGCTTTTGCTACATCAGTATGTATGGGTAGCTGGGGGTTCTTCTGAATGGTTTTCCAGATCTTCAGGAGAGCCTCTGATCTTCGAAGAGCTGGAGGTTGGATGTTACTTAGAACAGGTAACCAGATAGTGGGTGTGCTACGTATACAGCCCGTAATCAGTCGCATTGTCTGGTTAAGTTGTACATCTATCTTCTTGGAGTGGACACTGTTTAGCCAAGATGGGCAGCAGTATTCAGCAACGGAGTATGACAGTGCCAGAGCAGTTGATCGTAAAGTTTGAGCGCTGGAACCCCAGGAGGTACCAACAAGCTTCTGAGTGATGCTATTACGGGTCTTCACCTTTGCGACCACGTTCGTGAGATGTTGTTTGAAGGTCAAGGACCTATCAAGCGTTATCCCAAGGTACTTAGGCATGCTGCAGAACTGCAAAGTTTGTCCTCTGAATTTGACTTCTGGTTTGTAATTAGAGAACCTATTGCGTAAGTGAAATGCGGATACAACAGTTTTCTGATAATTTAGGCGTAGGCACCATTTCTTGAAATATGTGTCCAAGACTTCCAAGTCGGCAGTTAGTGTATTTTCAGCATCGGTGAAGTTGGAGTTCTGGGTTACCAAACAGATGTCATCAGCATATATGAATTTCCTTGAAGAAGTTTCTTGCAGGTCGTATATGTACAAGCTGAAAAGGAGAGGAGCTAGGACAGATCCTTGGGGTAATCCGTCATTTAATTTGAAGAACTTGCTTCTATCATTGCCAGAGTAAACCTGGAAAAGTCTATTGCACAGCATGTTGTCAATTAGGTTTGTGAGTTTGAGACACGGGATGATGATCACAAATTTCAGAAGGAGGCCTTCTCGCCATACTGTATCATAAGCGGCAGATAGATCCAAGAAAGCAGCTAGGCTTACAGATTTCTCCTCGTACCCATTTTCAATATGAGTTGTTAATGCAAACACTTGATCATTACAGCTTCTGCCAGGTCTGAATCCAGCTTGTTCTATGGGGATGTGGTTGTTAATAGTATCAAAATTTCTGTTGTAGATGAGTCGCTCAAGTAGTTTGTAAGTGACACTTAGTAGAGCTATGGGGCGATAACTTTCGACTTTTGTCGGATCTTTGTTCGGTTTGAGGATCGCTAATATTTTTGTTTTCTTGAATAATACAGGGAGATTTCCAGTATTAAGGATATCTGAAAAGAAGTTAGTAAGCCATTTAATTGTAGCTGGTCCACAGTGAGCGAGGAATTCAGGATAGATTCCGTCGAATCCAGCTGCTTTCCCAAGTTTCATGTTTGTGATGGCGACTCTGACTTCCTCTACAGTGAATAGAGTGGAGAGTTTTGAAGAATCCTGGGCTGCTTTTTTCTCACGTCCGTAGGTTTTACCCATTGCTGCCCTACACGTGTCCCCCGGGTGGTGCTAAGTAAGCAACAAAATAGAGATGAGACCGAACTGCCTGAAAAGGCCTCCCGGTCAACAAATACAGAGTAAACAGTCAATAAGTCCTTCTCAGGACGCACAAGTTCGTAGCGTTGGACCATCTCTCCGCATATGTCAACTGAACATTGAAGGAATAAGTAGAGCTAAATGTGACTATCTATCCAGACTATCAAAGAAACATGCTATCGATGTCATTGCACTCCAAGAAACGCATACAGCAGATGATCAACAGTTACGAAGTAGAGGGAAAATACCAGGATATACATTAATAGCCTCGAACAACCATGAAAAGTACGGCCTAGCGACTTACGTCAAGCATAACATAAAAAACCATCAGGTACTTTCAGTGAGCAGTGAAAATAATATATTTACAATTATAACAAAATTTTGGTAATGAAATCATATAAAATATAATGACGTTTAAATATCTCTTGAAAATATCAAGAAAGTACCTTCAAAATCTTTAGAGATAAATAAGAAAGTTTGAATGGTTGCATTTTTTGGAGATTCCACACTTCCTGGTTGCCTTACGGCACACTCTGATAAGTTTGTCTTAAATTGACACAATAAGGCACAAAACCAGTTAAGGCTATGCTGTCCCTTAGTATTGTAAATGTCTTCACATATCTGGTTGGCGATTACTACTATAACTTCAATATAGAGAACACATGGCTTGATAATTTCCTAAGAGGGAAACACGTTGGTCACATAGCCTACAGTCTTCTGTTCCTTATCCGCTGCATGCTGGATAATTATGTGCAACACAACCAAGGTGGCTGAGATAAGTGGAGTCACTCCTAAAAAAAAAGCGCACATAATGCCAAGCCGCGCTGGAAATTATGAGTGCGTTCATATCAGATTAGAAGTTTAATATTACTTAGTGCATACTAATGGAAGATTAAAATTAATAATTCATTGTAATGTTTGAATTAATTTTAATTACGTTGTCTATTCATGTTCCTTTAGCTTATCTCCACAAAGGGAGGACGAAAATGGGAGGACTTAAAGTTGAGCAGTCGCTTAAAGTGACAACGGATGTGAAACAACGTAAAAGTTGTATTAGCCTACTTTCGATTTTTGCAAAAAATGAAAGTAGACTTATGAGATCACTACAGGGCGAAAAAAGTGTGTCTGTCTGTGTGTGTGTTTGTGTGTGTGTGAGTCTGTGTGTGTGTGTGAGTGTGTGTACTCTGAATGCCTGTCCCCCCCCCCCCATCAATTCGAACACGGTGAGCGCAAATTGAACGAAATTTGGTACAAAGGTAGCACTAGCAAAGGACACCTCAGTGTCATGTTTTATATCGCCGCCATCTTGACGGATACGTAATGGCGGCCACACAAATGTTCAAAGCTTAAATCAAATTACGACTAACCTAACCATCCGATCTCTACCAAATTTTGCAACAACATACCGTTATGGGGGCAGCATCCTTTGACCAAACTAATAGGTCATCAGCCTAATAGTTTGCGGACGGCGGCCATCTTCGTGTGAAAATCGATTGCCCCTATTAATTCGAACACGGTGAAACCGAATGGAACGAAATTTGGTACAGAGGTAGTACTAGCAAAGGGCACCCCAGTGTCATGTTTTATATCGCCGCCATCTTGACGGAAACGTAATGGCGGCCACACAAATGTTCAAAGCTTAAATCAAATTACGACTAACCTAATCATCCGATCTCTACCAAATTTTGCAACAACATACCTTTATGAAGGGAGCATCCTTGGACAAATCTAATAGGTCATTAGCCTAATAGTTTGCGGATGGCGGCCATCTTTGTGTCAAAATCGATTACCCCTATTAATTCGAACACGGTGAAACCGAATGGAATGAAATTTGGTACAGTGCTAGCACTAGCAAAGGGCACCTCAGTGTCATGTTTTATATCGCCGCCATCTTGGCGGAAACGTAATGGTGGCCACACAAATATTCAAAGCTTAAATCAAATTACGATTAACCTAATCATCCGATCTCTACCAAATTTTGCATCAACATACCATTATGGAGGGAGCATACTTTGACCAAACTAATAGGTCATTAGCCTAATATTTTGCGGATGGCGGCCATCTTTGTGTGAAAATCGATTCCCCCTATTAATTCGAACACGGTGAAACCGAATGGAACGAAATTTGGTACATAGGTAGCACTAGAAAAGGCCACCTCAGTGTCATGTTTTATATCACCGCCATCTTGACGGAAACGTAATCGCGGCCACCCAAATGTTATAGGCTAAAATGAAATTACGACCAACCTAACAATCTAGTCTCTACCAAATTTTGCAACAACAAATCTTTATGTGGGAAGCATATTCTGACCAAACTGCTAGATCATCAGCCCAATAGTTTGCAGATGGTGGCCAAGTATGTGTGCAAATCGTTTCCCCCTATCAATTCAAACACGGTGAAACCGAATTGAACGAAATTTGGTACAGAGGTAGCACTAGCAAAAGGCACCTCAGTGTCATGTTTTATATCGCCGCCATCTTGACGGTAACGGAATGACGGCCACCCGAATGTTAAAAGCTTAAATAAAATTTCGACCATCCTAATAATTTGATCTCTACCGGATTTTGCAACAACATGCCTTTTTGTGGAAAGCATCTTATGACTGACTACAAGGTCATCAGCCCAATAGTTTGCAAATAGCGGCCATGTATTTGTGCAAATCCATTCCCCGGATCAATTCAAACACTGTGAAACCAAATTGAATGATTTTTTTTACAGAGGTAGCACTAGCAAAGGGCACCTCATATTCATGTTTAATATCCCTATAGCACGTTGTATTTCAACAAGCTACTACAACCAACATTCAATTATAAGTTACTCCTTGAAAAGGACAAAGAGTTATAACAATACCCATGCATTTAGGAGAAAGTAGGCTATATGTTCTTTACTGAACATCTTGTTTTTTTTCTTTTTACCACATGCAGCTTTTCAGCTATTCGATTGTGTTGTCTACATGACGTAAAGGTGGTTGTTGTTGTTGATTATTTGGGGCCATTTCGACATCGTGATCACGTAGCCCCGTATACGTGGGTGTGTTTAGAATGTGTCTGATAACCTGTGTCTGTTTATTTTATTTCGTGTAGTCTCCTCAGAGACCGAGTGCAGGTCCTTCTATTCGACGCCCGTGGGCGACCTGCGCGTCGGGATGAGAGATGGAATTGATGAAGGTGAATGAAATTGGAGAAGGATGTGGAAGGAATCGGCCGTGGCCTGTCAGAAGGTACCGTCCCAGCATTTGCCTGGTGTTGAAAAGGGGAAACCACGGAAAACCATTTCAAGGACGGCCGACGTTGGGGCTCAAACCCACGCGTCTACGGAGTCAGCAGAGAGCTTGACCCCATGACCTAACGCTGCGCTTTAGCCAGCGTAGCCATTGCTGTCGGTGTCCTGTGTCAGTGTAATGACGGAACTAGTGTGTGTATTTCTAATTGAGGTAGGATTTCTGTACAAAGCGGCCGTTGCCTTACATTAGGTACCATCTCGGCATTTGCCTGGTATAGAAGTAGAAAACCACGGTATACCACTTCCTGAATGGCTGAGGTAGGAATCGATCGCGCGTCTTCTCAGTTTGCCTCACGAGACTGAGTGTACCCCGTTCCACTCCTCAGAGGAGAATTAAAGTTCTTAGCATGTCCTCCGCAGTGCCTTCAAGCGTCTGCGAGAGCTAGCATCAGTAGTTACGTTGGCAGCACGACTGTCGCTTGTATTAAAGCAAACAAACAGTAAACTTTGTACTCACCACAGCCATTCATAACAGATGCTGGATGTGCTGATGACACACACGCTCGCTTTATGCAATACACACTGACGAATTCCACAGCCCACACGTGTAGGATTCACCCTGTCAAGGACACCGTGCTGCCAACTAAACTGCTGATGCTAGCTCTGGCAGAAGCCGGAGGTTACTGCGGAGAACATTTCCTGGCGCCCTGTAGCACAAAACTTGACGAGCCTTACAGTAGTCGCATATGATGTGTAACATCTGACATAGAAGTAAACCTCTCATGAAATTGTTGATACATCGGTATTGTATGTCTACCCCTTAATATTCCCGTTTTCCTACGGGGCCGGGGATGAGATGCCATGGAAGTATTTGTGACGGATGGTTTTTACGGCTGGACGCCAACCTCACTAGAGGGGTTAGTGAGAGAAGAAATTAATGATGGTGAATGAAACTGGGTAAGGATGTGGAAGGAAACGACCGTGGCCAGTCAGAAGGTACCGTCCCAGCATTTGCCTGTAGTTGAAAATGGGGAAACCACGGAAAACTATTTAAAGGACGGCAAATTGTTGATGTTGGCACAAATATTAATCTATTGTAAAAGGGTGTGTTTTACATATATTGTAGTTTATAATACGGAACTCATTGTATTAGAGGTGTTGTAGCTCCCACCAGTACTAGCCTAAATAAAGAATACGATATGGATCAACTAGATTAATAGACGCGACACCGCTCATAACTTTAAATTCCCAATAAATAGGCCAACTTGCGAGTAAATGCAATGTGCACAGCAGTAGATCATGAAAGGCTTGCCCAGTTCCCGGACCTCTTGATTCACAGACCAACACGTAATTTCATATGGTTCATGTTAAAATGAGTCATATTGATCAGATAAATATCGTTTAAAACGATAATCTGGTAGCAAAAATATCTAAACCGTCTGGGATTCAACGCGAGATCTCTCGATATACAGTCAATGACGCTAACCCCACGGCTATTTCGACCACACGAATGTTAGGTACAAGATGGTGACTTATTTTCACATACCGATAATACTGCATCACGGAATTAAGTTTCATTTATGTTTTGCTTGTTTCGATAATGTTCCTGCGTGAAATTGAGTATAAAATGCCTTATGAATAGGCCCTCTTGTGAGTAAATAGAATGTATTCAGCAATAGTTCATGAAGGCTTGCTCAGTTCTCGTATAAACACAACGATTATATTATATTGATGACTGCATTACCGTTATATCGGTTAATATTTGAATAGCCATTGTGCAGAAACATAATACCAGCAATGCCGACAATGTTTCATATTAAAGCATTTTATCATTTAAATACTGATACAAAGACTTCGAGCATGTGCCATGTGCTTTGTTTCAATCACTTGACACTAGAGTTCGCATGAGCGTTTACCGTCAGAATGAAAGTGTTCAGCAATGCGAACCAGCTGGCAGTGCGTCTTACACTCTTCCGTCCGGTCCACTTCCGTCCCATTTTTCAAAATCACTCCCACAAAAATATCCAGCAACCGAGTGGAAAGATGTTACACATCAATAATCAAATCATGATTAGTGGCATTTTTATTGGGGTTACTGAGATATTGAATTAATAACTTCAACACTGTTCAAATTACCGCTGCACAAGGTAGTAAATATTTCGAGCTTGGTTTCACTTTATTTGGAAGTGAGCATTACAGCATGAACGGAAGCTAGAAGGAGAGAACCATGCTTTAAAAAAAATAAGAAAAGAAAGGAAGAAAACACGTCGTTTTTACGACGCCTTAAATTACGGTGTCGTCATCAACACGCGTATTAAAAGGTGTTGCTGGTGCAGTAGATGGCGGCATCTCTGCTGATTATCTGGGTGGGCTGTAATGGCCTCCCTTATGAGCCCCCAGGGTCCAAGCACTCGCAAACTCTTAACACCCTCTGAGTTACTGCTGCAAGTGGATCACATTTACGTCACCCAGCGATATATTGGGCTCCCCACACCACACGAACCTGTGTTCATATTTCAAATAGAGCATCCTACTTCAGAATTAGCAAATGTTGGTGTTGTTGTTTCATTTTAGGGTCTTGGACATAGTGGCATTAATCCCTGTGTACTTGGATATTATACGAGTATATAATGTCTGACAATCTGGTTACTGTGCAGTGTGTAGTTTTTTATTTGTAATTCAGGTGAGAGTTGGGAAGGAGGCAGCCGTGGCCTTACGTTAGTAATCATCCCGACATTTACGTAGAGTAGCCAGTGGAAAGGCACGAAAAACTATTTCCAGGATGATTGATTGATTTATTTCCAAGGCTACACTTAGAGCTTAAGAACTCCTTTACAGTAGCGTCCTACATACAATATGATTAAGCCTTATCAAGATAAAACATTTCACTAACATTCACAATATAAATAATAATAGTAGTCTAACAATGATAGTAAGAAAAGTACAGTAATAATACAATAATAATAATAATAATAATAATAATAATAATAAGTAGAAGAAGAAGAGCAAGCAAAACCTGCACCTTACAGACCTCAATGGTCTGACGAAAGAAAATTGGCATTCTCCAACAAAATGAAACAATACGTCAAGAATTGAGTCAAAATGCTTAACGCTTTCCAATATTGGGAAAATACGCTGTAAATAAATAAATAAATAAATAATAATAATGGAAACTTTATATACAAGAGAGTGCATACAGACCCAGTATCAGCCTGAAAGACTAACACCTCATACAAGAAGAGATATTAACGTAGATAGTGTAACGATTCTCTTTGGTTACTTTTAGTTTGTAGCATTGTCACCTCTTGCTAGGGCGCTACGAGGAGTTTAGTGTTCTGTCACTGCATTTTGGATTTTCTGTGGTGACCTAGTATTGAGGTGGCAGGGGGCTTCGCCATATGAAATTTCTTTAGGATGTATATGTTCCTTTTAAGATGTTCAGTTGTTTTTAAGATTCTTTTTCTTAAGAATGGAAGGGGTTATGTTTTATGATGGATTGGGTTATGTGATGTGGAAAGGATGATAAAAGGATAGTGATATGTCTGCTTGTTGGGATGAGATAGTGATATGTTTTGCTAATTGGAGAGAGTTATGTTATGTTTGGAATATAGTAAATGAATAGAGGATTTGATAAAAAAAAAAGTATAGATGATTGTGTTTCCTTACGGTAATAACAACCATCACCCGCGAATAGAAGAACAGTTACATTCATGAAGAACCAGTATCAGCCTGAAAGACTAACAACTCATACAAGAAGAGATATTAACGTAGACAGGTTGTCAAGCTATTGTCATAATTGAACTAAAGGGAGTAGAACCATTTAGGATGATCTATCGTACCTCAGGGATTCCCAACCTTTCTCAACATCACGGCATACCTAACCTATGATATTTTGATATGTCAGTTCTAAATTTACAGGACACTATTCTGTCCTTCCAAGTAATTCAACGATTTATATTATCGCATCAACGACCGATCTAATACCTGGGGACATTTGGCATTGCATTGCTTCATGTTCTTTAGTAATTAGCTAAATGGTGCAGTGTTGTATGTGTCTTGTTCGTACTACAGCGCTAATGGAACACACACACACAAGTTATAGCAGCACCAATCTCTAGGCACTGTTCCACATCAGAGCCGTCCTCTTTAACTGACAAATTACCAATGAATATTTTACAACACTGATCAGTATTAGAACATCTAGTCTCTTACCAAGAGGTTTGGAGTCTATCCACGTGGTTGCTGTGTAATACTCACATGGATAATCATACATTATTCCATTTTTCGTGAAGCTATAGTGAGAGTAATATTATTACGGTCTTAATTTGGAAAGTTAGTGAGTGTTAGTGAGCCACGAATCACTAGGAAAACAGGATGGTCTTCCCTCATAAACTTCAAATATATTATTGAATTCCCGTGAGCAGTCTGTCAGATCGTAATACCACATATTCACACAAAATATTACAGTGGTGGATATTGTTGTTATGGAGCGAAACATCCAGGCCATCTGCCTCTAATTATAAAGATGTCGATGGAACTGAGTTAAATGGAAGAAAAGAAGAGATTGACAAAATATTGGAATAAGGGAAATAAAAGGGGAACAGAAATGTCTTTTACCCTCACAGTTCACTGCAATACTGGAAATTAAACAAATATAAAAATAGATAAATGAATGAATAAATGAATAAATAAATAAATAGATAAGTAATAAAGTGTTTTCTGTAGTTCAGTTTCCCACGGAATTATTCATATGTTTCCTTACACTCTGTTCTGTGACTTGGAGTACGAAATCACGTCGATAATAGCCACCATTTGCAACGTTCGTGGCTCTTCTGCAAAGTTCCCTTCAAAATGCTACTAAAATATTTTTTTATATTCGACGATGTGCAAATGTGAATATTATATGTCAAAAAACGGTATCTTAATGAGGGTCATTATAACATTATTTTTCATTATGAAACAGTTTCTCCCACTAATCAGAGCTCAAGAATCAGTTGTGTAACCAATTACGCAAGGATAGCATCGCATCTGCACTGACTTCCACGGCCTCCTATTTTAAATTTCAGTGCGTGGCTAGTGTCATAGTGGGGTATTTGAGGAGGCCATGGTCAAATAAAAGTATTCTCTGCGTCCCATGCGCTCTGTTCAGTACATAAAACTGGCAAAATCTCAACAGATATTTCTGAATATTTATGTTCGAACATAAAATAGTTATAATTATCGTCGAACATAAACAGTCGTATGCAACGAGCCTATAATGGCAATAATTAAGACACGAGTAAGTTTATAAAACGAGCGAAGCAAGTTTTATAATTTTCATACGAGTGTCTTAATTACCATTATAGGCTCGTTGCATAATGAACTATTTTAATTCTTCTATTTTGAAAATCTGACCTGCTTTTTCTGTAAGCCTCCCGTGAATGTACATTTAATTGGATCTTTCTTTTCTGTTTCAGGACCAGTCATCAGTTGGAAGCCAAGGATCGGACATAAAATCTGAGCAGAAACCAGTCATTGTGCCCATCACGAACGGTGAACTACGCGCTCAGGAGTGACTTCATCATGTCACCTTTATTAAATGTACATAGTCTACATCTAAGGACAAAATATTTTACTATTGCGTGCGATGAGTGACGACAACACACCTCTCCTTACCTCCACAATCCTGTTCAGTCTGCCTCATGCGGTTAGTGACTGGTTTCAAAAGGAGCAAGAACAGGGCAAAATACTTAGCAAAAATGGTTGACAAACTTCATGTACAGTGGGAATTCCAATACACACGGTGTGTGAGTTTCAAGATCACACGGTGTTAAATAAGATCCTAAACACATTTTAAGTGAGTTTTGTAATTCAAACCTTCTATATATAAGATTCAAGACGGACAACAAAATGTTGGTATTCTAATAAATAATAGAAAATGAAATGAAAAAATAAGTAAATTTAAAAGATATTCGCTAACGATATTGAATTCATATATTTATTGATTGGTGAATCTTCTGCTGTACTCTGGTATATGATCTACTCATGACTACTACCAACTTGGCTATCAGTTTCGTTTCACCAAACGTATTTTTCTTGGAGGACGTTTCCTTAGCTTTATCTTTATGTTAGTGTTGAATTATTAATACTGTTACAGTACAAATTTCAGTAAATCCAACACGTAATTCCTTAATAGGAATTGAATGTAATTTCGTTGTGTTAAATGATGTATATTCAAATATGAATTAATTTTTCTAAGATCGTGTTAACTATATTTTTATTACGGTACAATAACAGTGCTATTTTATTGTATTAATCAATTTTCAAGTTCTCTTGACTAATTTAGAATAAGTTTATAAATATTTTGGCAGAAAACCATGGAATAGAACAACACTAACATCAGAATAAAGAATCTACATTGAAATATTGCTTGGTAGAAATACAGAATGGCGCTTAATCGACGTGATAAAGGGATCTATTGTGTGGTGCGAAATGAATATGAAAAGGATGTCAAGACGATTATCATAACATTTCGTTAGTGATTGAATTCTCATGGAGAATAATTTGACTTCCACCTGCCCTCGTGGTAATAATAAACAATGAGTATGTGTGATAGTCCCGTGATCACTTCACCTTCCAAAGAAAATCCTAGACGCACTTAACACTAGCACTAACTACATTAACACAGCGCGCGCACACTTTCCACACAATATGTACTCAACACTTTGTATATTTGACTTCTTCAGAAAAAGAAGAAAAAAACCTTTACCCGAACCTTCTTCACTAAATAATGGTTATTGTGTATGTTTCCCGACCTCAGAGCGAGATTAGTATCCCACTGCCAACAGCTTCTATGGCGTTTAACACTGTATGGATTGAATGCAATTGCTTTTTGGATCAATTACCAGATGATACTTGGTGGCTTATTATTTTCTTCAATGAAACGTTTCTCATAGCTTTTTTTAACATTATGTAGATCTGGTGATTATACTCGAAAAGTTAGCATAATTCCTCTAAAAACAGAAAGCCTTCCCATCATCTTTGATTTTTTTGAATATTCATAAACAGTAAGCCCATTTTATAACAAAATAAATTTGTAAAACCTACAGGTATTTACCTAATAGAGAAATAATAAATTATTAAACGAATAATACATACAATTACAGGAAGATTGACATAACTTTTTTAGTACATGCGGTGAACCAAATTACCAAGCAAACCATTTTATGCATGTAGTGACAATACATATATAAATGTGCATCCAAGAGTCATAACAATGGCAATGTTTACTCTTTCTTGCTACAGTGAGATTCTTTTGCTGAAGCGGGCCAGCGACCAGCTACCAGGCAAGCACGCCTTCCACCAGCTAACCGAACTTGGTCCGCAGATTGCGTGGAGTTGTGTTAACCAGGGTCATTAAAGTCATTAAGTAACTAAACATTCATCAACGAGGGTGTGAAATGTCAGCACGCAGATAAGAAGGTAATATAAACAACAGCTTCCTGCAGGATTTAACTAAAGAAGCACAGATGATTTTATTACTTCTTGGGAATCTGGATTACCTTACGTCACCAGTTAAAGGTTAGAACGTACCTTTTCACAGAAGATGCTGAACATGTTCTCCTTCAGCTGACAGACAGTAACTTTGGAAGTTACATCATCACATTATGTATCTACTCCTGTACCCCCCTGCTTGTTGACTGTAATTAATCGAAGCATGGACCTAAGCCCGTTTCATGATGAATTGTGGGGAAATTCAAAATCCAAAGTGTACAGATCAATTACCCGTAATCTAGTGGAGATGGAAAACAATATACGGCAGTAGATCTCCCTCACAACAGAAGGGAATTACAACGTGTAAACGCTAATTTATTTACACGGTACAACGCCTGCCTGTCAGCTGAAGGAGAACATTTTCACCATCTTCTGTAAATAGGTAAATTCTTTAATCAGGATTTGCCGGTGAATTTACCATTAATTAACGTACTTTGTTACGGTTTCTACCTGCGCGCGGTCTGCGGTTCGAGTTCGGTTGGCTGGCAGAAGGCGTGCGCGCGCATGATGGCTGGCAGTTGGCCCCCCACTCTAGCAAAAGAATCACCTTTTATATCTGTTATGGTAATAAAATTAATGGCTTTATTTGTGAATGTCGAAAGTTTTATTGTTTTAGTTATTGCCTTTCTGACTGTAAGCTCCTGTGTACTGTAATTACAACTTCACATGAAAATATGTTTCTATCATTTCATGTAAAAAGAAATCGTACAAGCGATGCAGAGTTGTACAATTAAGTATAACATTACACAGATAAAACACAACTACTGTCATATTTCGAAAAACAATAATCGATGAAACTTGGAGTGACAGTAGAAACTAGATGGAGCTCTCTCATTAAAATTACAAAGATAAACATACTGGGCCAAAATTGCTATATTGTAGACATTTGTGTTTATGAGCGATATGTAAATCATATGTTTTCTTTAGTTATGCCAAATGACATAATAATGGATGTCTAGTAAATCTGCCATGATATAAAATATTTGGGATGGCTTGTGTGTTTTCAATCTCTGTAAAATATTCATTTGTGGATTATCACATTTTGTAATATAATAAGGATATATTTTGTGTGAAATTAACTACCAACAAGTTTTAATATTACCATTTTGTAGCTTTGCCAACTAGAACTCATTCCTTGTCCCTCTACTTCTCGCCAAATCCCACTGCTCTCGACTTAATCCTAATACGTGATGTTATGTAAAATAAAATTGTGCAGCGATTAATTGAAACAGTGCAAGGAAATATATATTAAATATTTTCCTCTCGAATTATATATTTCTAATTGCTGGACAATATTTCACTTTAAAAGAAAACTAGTGTTATAACCTTCAATAAGTTTTTACGGAGATTAACACGGATGATCAACTGAGAGAAGTGACTGTCAGAAAATGATTGCCGCTAAAATGGACAACATGTTCAAAAGTAACATATCAAATTATGAAAAAAATAATTAATATTGTTTGTTGTTGTATAACATGAGTGAAGATTTATTGAAATGTACATTTACAGGGGCCCAACCAGCAGGAGTTGTTTCTTCCAGCATAAACTGGTTAAACTTTATAAATTGTAGGCATTTTAGAACTTCATTGAATGACCAAACAAACAACAAAACATGGATAAGCTTCCTACAATTGGGCCTATGTCATTGTTCTGCACTTGTAGATGTGTTTTGTTTTATTGTTTTGTCATGCAAATTCAAGAATTGTTTTTGTTGACTTATCAGTGAGCTATTATTTCTGCGTGTGTCATACCAAAGAGCTTGTGGGTACAGTAGCAATGAATGCTGATTTGTTATTATTCTCTACTGTTGTATAGTTGAATGTGTACAGACTAGTCACTGGTATTATCAATAAATGTCCTTTACTTGATTGTCTCTACTTGTACATTGATGAGTCTCCTCTCCTATCCTATCCCACATGTTTGATATACAGGGTCAGCGAAATAGAATGCCTTGATTTTAAATAATTGCTGCAAGAATTATTCGGTTTGTGCTACTACGATGCGCGATGATATTTGAGAGTGCCAACGTATTCTCGGACTGAATTGTTTAAACTGTCGCTCTTGCGAAATTTCGGCTTCGTATATTTCTTAATTGTGTATTTTGAGGAACGGAAAATTCACAGGCGAAATGAAGAAAAGCCGAGTTGCACTTCCAGGGAACCTCCAAACACAACACTCTGAAGTTTTAACTCACCACGACTCGAGAGTTTGCTGCTGGCTGTATCTGGGGTAATATTCTCGCACATTAGCTAGGCTGTAACTGGGATGATAGACTCGCCCGTAGCCAGCTCGTAAACTGCTGCCTCAGTATTTGAATGGAGATTGTTGGAAGAAATAAAAAAGTAAAAACACTTATAGTGGGCGATGTATTGAAGATAGAGATATGCTCTTCCGGAAATTTTTCTAGAACTTTTCATGCTGAACAATTTAGATATTTTAACGGCTTACCCAGCGTAAGCTTAAAAGGCACAAGGATACCATGTGTTTCATTCGACTTTTTCACTGAAATCGTTACTGCTCGCCTTCCTTTGAACATAAATAAATTATATTCTTTAGAAATCTTCCTCGAAATATCCTTTAGAGAATGGTAAAAACTGCATCAAAATCCATCCAGAATTTCGCCCGTAACATCCAAAAACTTCAGTAGTGACACTTGAGCCCAGCAACAGAAAAGAGAGAGAGCGTTGTAGCAGAAGAGAGATAAAACGATATCATCACCTTTCACTGTAACACTTTTTCACGAACGTCACTGTATTCCAACAAATTTATGCGACGTCGTCACGTTGAAACCTATAGAGGTGATGTAATGGTTTTAGCCTTAAAACGCGTGGAAAATGCAACATTTTATTTTCATATCTTTGTAAGTTTCAATGTGAGCTCCGTTTGGTGCTCTGCAGATGTGTGTCGAGTGTATCGGGTTACCGCGCGGAGGTAGAGTGAGGCGGAGCCCACCTTGCATACGCTGTCCAGTCTATTGGCCGATATCTTCTATTTGAGGTCGGCTTCGGTGGCGTAGTTGGTAGCATGCTGAATTTCTCTGCCCCAGATTGAAGGTTCAAACCCGGCCAAAGTCGTCGGATTTTTTAAGCGTGTTAAAAATCCCTCAGTATGCCTTCCTTCGGAGAGGAAGTAAAGCCGCCGGTCCCATGCCATAGAGTTATGGCCACTAATTACACCTGTGTGAAGCTAAATTAATTATAGGTTAAACATTTGACAAACGCTCTTAGGTTCCGACGTTCGTCGCCATGGGCCGACTGTGGTGGAATCTGGTGACCAAGGTCAGAACTAGTAGTCATTGACGGTGGTGTTTGGCGGCAAGAGTAGGAACTACTTGAAACAACTCAATGTCTGCAGTCCTTACTTGAATTGAAAACAGATAACACACACTAATACAATCATCACAATTAACACCGGTTATCAGACAGATTCTACACACACCCAAAGTACACGGGGCTACATGACCGCGTTGTCGCAGCCCCTAAACTGAAGAACCAACCATCCACTTCTATTTGAGCGAACACAAACTGTTCAAGCATGTCGAGGTATTAGGCCTGTAATTGTTTCTTCAGCGAAAAAAAAAAGGACCAATAACTTGGTCATGAAGTAATCCGCACCACACATTGACACACATTGGACGTCGGCAGCGAAACAAACGGGGCTCACGTTTGGAAAATAAATATTACCTTTTCCACGCATTTTAAAGTTAAATCCATTACATTACATGTCATAGTTCTTCCTTGTTTAGCAATTATTGCTTGCCACGGTGGGTAAGTTGTTAACGTGTCGGTCTACTAACCCCCAAGCTTGCAGGTTCGCTCCTGGCCGTTGTAAGTGATATTTTTTTATAGGCGGCAAATATTACGACACGCATGTCATACGATGTTGGCATGTCAAAGAACCCATTTGAATTCAGTAGGCCGTGTTCATAATGGCAAAATTAATCTCGGGAGTTTCCGCAAACACAAAGTTCCTCATTTCTATACTAGAAAGCGCTATAGTGTGTGAGGAGCTTAGATATTATCTAATCTCCTTGACTTTCATAGTGCTTCAAGGAACAACGAAGTTCGACATGCAAGCTACCCTCTGGGAGTCAAATAACAAAGCTCGCACCCGACTCCCGAGGCCATACTTATTATTATTATTATTATTATTATAGCAATTATTTAAAATCCGGACATTATTTTTCGATGACCCTGTATAGGATAATGAAGGAATCCTAGGAGCTTTATACGATGTTGGGTTGACAACACTAACCAAGTGTCAATTCAATATACAAAAGACGACCCAAATAAATACTTTCATACATTTTCATTTCAGACTGTTTTGCCTTTCAGCGTTCAGTCTAGTTAGCAGGCCTCTGTTTGCGAACAAGTCGCCTCCATGATGCCCTATTAGCAGTTAGCAATGCAGCCTCCTGTGCTTCTACAGCTCTAACTTTGAAATCGTGCAGCTCTGAATCTAACCATCGCCTCTTAGGTCTGCCTCTGCGTCACTCACCCTGTACATCCGAACTGAATAACCTTTTAGGTAATCTCTCCTCCCCCATTGTATACGCATTACCCCATCATCTGAGTGGGCACATTCGAACAGCTTCATCCAGCGTGTTCATTTCTTACTTAGTATTTGTCTGTACATTACGAGTACCCTCCTGCCATTGCTCCCATCTATTTAACCCAGCAATCATTCGTGCTACCCACATATCAGTAACCTGTAGCTTATGTGTCAGATATCCTGGCTCTACCCAGCTCTCACTTTCATACAGCAAGGTCGGTCTAAATACTGAGCGATGTAGGGGTGGGTTTGTCACTACACTAATTTATTTCTTGCAAAATACTGTAGATGGCAGCTGAGAACTTACTGCATTGGTTTTTCTACATCTCGCAGGGACTTTGTTTTATATGGGATGGGGATTTTCGCTCGCCCGCTCGCCCACGTTCCAAGTCTGTCTCCCGCCAAGCACTTTGCCGTAATGCGGCACTCGCCCGCACTGAGTAATGTTGTTGTTTGAGTCTTCAGTCTTTTGGCTGGTTTGATACAGGTCTCCATGCCTTCCTGTCCTGAGCTAATCGTTTCATCTCTACATAGCTACCACACCCTACATCCGAGGCAATCTGTTTAACATATTCTAACCTTGGTCTACCCCTACAGTTCTTGTCCTCGACCCTTCCTTCCATAACTAAGCTTGCTATTTCTGGGTGTCTTAGAATGTGTCGTACTAACCTATTTCTTCTCTTCATTAGCAGTCGCCAGAAACATCTCTCCTCTCCCACTCGTCTTAATACCTCTTCGTTTGTAACCCTATCTACCCATCTGATCTTCATCATTCTCCTGTAACACCACATTTCAAATGCTTCAATTCTCCTCTTTTCTGCTGCACCAATAGTCCAAGTTTCACTTCAATAGAGCGCCACGCTCCAGACAAAGGCTTTCAAAAATAACTTCCTAATACCTAAATCTATATTCGATGTCAACAGATTCCCTTTTTGTAGAAAGGCTTTCCTTGCCTGAGCCAACCTACTCTTTATATCCTCTTTGCTTCGTCCATCACTGGTTATTCTGCTTCCTAAGTAACCGAAGTCTCCAACTTCCTTCAGCTTTTCACTGGCCAATTTGATCTCCATATAGGTTTCTGATTTATTTCGGCTGCATTCCAGTATTTTTGTTTTACATTTATTAATTTTCATCATGAATTCTTTCGGTAAGACGGAGTCCACACCATTCAAAAACTCATTCAAATCCTCAAGCTTGTCGGCCAAGATGACGATGTCATCAGCAAATCTCAGAGTTGAAATGATTTCTCCTTGAATCTTCACTCCCACTTTAAATTTTTCTCCAATTTCCTTCATTGCTTGTTCAATGTAAAGATTGAAAAGTATGGGTGATAAGTTGCAGCCTTGCCTTGCACCTTTCTGAATACCAGCTCTTCTCTCATGTCCTTCAGCTCGAATGACTGCTGTCTGGTTTCTGTATAGATTGTATATCACCCTCCTATCCCTGTACTTTATTCCAATAGATTTCAAAATGTCAAACAATTTAGTCCAATCAACGTTATCAAAAGCCTTTTCTAAGTCTACAAATGCCATGAACGTTCTCTTATCTTTCCTTATTCTACCTTCCAAAATCATCCTAAGACTTAGTACAGCTTCCCTTGTTCCTACATTTCTTCTGAAACCAAACTGGTCTTCACCCAACTCCGTTTCTCTCTGGCTTTCAATCCTCTTGTGAATTATTCTAAACAGGATTTTTGAAGCATGAGTAATCAAGCTGATTGTACGGTAATCTTCACATCTGTCAGCTCCCACTTTCTTTGGTATAGGGATGATTACATTCTTCTTGAAATCAGGGGGTACCTCACCTGTCTCATAAATCCTACACACCAAGTGAAATAACCTGATCAGACCTTCATCTCCTAAGCAGCGTAGCAACTCAATCGGTATATCGTCTATGCCTGGTGCTTTGTTCCTGCGTAAGTCCTCTAATGCTCTGTCAAATTCTGATCTCAATATTAAAACTCCTTTTGCATCCTCATCAATTTCCTCCTCCCTTTTCATTACACGATTCTCAATCTCCTTTCCCTTATACAAACACTCTATGTAAGCTTTCCATCTCTCAACCTTTTATTCCCTATCTGTTAGAGGCTTTCCATTTGTGTCCTTAATATTACAGCACTTAGTCTTCTTTTCCCCAAAAGTATTCTTAATCCTTCGATAAGCTGTGTCTACTTTTCCTAATTTCAGACAATTTTCTATACCTGCACATTTCTCTTTCAACCATTCTTCTTTCGCTTCCTTGCACTTCTTGTTAACCTCATTTGAGTAATTGAGCTTAGGAATTTGTACATACCTAGTTGACAGCTTGTGCTGAAAATGTGTCAATGATATGCAGCAGTGAATGGCAAACATTTTCAGCGCCAGCTGTGAAGTAGGTAAGTACAAATTCCTATACTCAATGACTCAGTGCTGGCCGGGCGCCGCATTACGGCAAAGTGCTTGGCGGGAGACAGGCTCGCAACGTGGGCGAGCGAAAATCCCCGTCGCATATAAAACAAAGTCCCTGTACCATCCTGAGAGAATATGCAGCCCAGGTATTCAAAATGTTCCACCAGTTCCAATTATGTTCTTCCTACCTGACATCATATTTTCTTGCCTTTCTTCCTTGTCGACATAACCTTCTGCTTTGAAATGCTGATCTTCATACCATACTCCCTAAATTTCTGTTCAAGTTCTAACTTGTTGGCTTGCAAGCTTTCGACGTAGTCCGTCATTACAAGCAGGTCATCAGCGCAGGTCAGACTACCTACCTGGTTTAAACTAATGCGATCCAAATAAGGGAAGCTGTATCATAAAGTCAGGAAACACATCACCAACACAAAGGACAATATTTCATGAATTCTCAACGGGCAGAAAGAGAGGAGAGGAGTATTAACACATGCGCTGAGTGCCAAAGCAGAGAGAGAGAGAGAGAAGCATCAGGTCAGCGTGCTCGAATTCATTGGAGTGCAAACCAGTATGGTGGAATGCTGTGTCTGGAAAAAAGTCAAAAATGGAAGTGCGCGCTATCGTGCACTGTGAACGGGCGCGAGCGACTAGTGTTTAAGGGAACCTGGTAGTGTACATCAGCCAACAGTGCAACTGCTTAAAAAAAAAAGAAGAATATTTTGAAATGTTCTCCTAGTTAAATACATTCTCACAATTTTGAGCCATAATTTCAGGTATATTTTTATTTTTAATTGTTTTATTTTCTTATGATTATTTTCATTTTCCTGTTTTTAATTCACAAGTGGCTGTAAGTTCACCTTGATTGGGCCCACAGTTCCGGAGAAAATAGTGCATAACTCAAGAAATGTAAAGTTTTGAGAAATATTTATTAAAATGTCCATAATTTTACATTTTTAGCCTATTTTCATTTATGAAAAAAAAAAGGCATATGAGATCACCTTTTGTCCGTGTGTGTATGTGGGCGTATGTGTTTGTGTGTCCCCAATAAAAGCTAAACGGCCAAAGTGATTTCAATGAAAATCGGCAAGTAAATACTACTTTTATACATATGGAATTTTATGAGAACTTTAAGATGGCGGCTGTGCAAATTCTTTAAAATCACGTTTTTAATTCTCATGTCCTAAGAAATATAGCTTGGTATAATGATCTATCATTAGAAAATTCATTTGCTGGCATACGATTCTATAGCCTATAGTATATGAAACAATCCAACATGGCATCCATACAAAATATTGAACCAGTTCGCAATATTTCCGAAAATATTGAAGCAATCAACCTGAACTATTTTATGGTGATAGAAACATATTAACTAAGTACATATTTGTGGCTTTTGAAATCCTGAGAAACATAAACACAATATGGCAGCCAAGTTAATTTCAAATATTTTAAACGATTTTACTAGCGATATAATCACCCGAGACCAGTGATGTTAAGAACAGCGAATCTTTATTCAGAGTTAGTATACAGTCATCTCATGTTCAATTATTTTCAAAAATTCGAGATGTCAAGAGGTGGAAATTTTAAAACCCTTTTTAAATTTTACGTACCCTACTCAATCGACATAAAAGAAGATTCGTATGATAGGTTAGTATTATAATCATTATCTAATGGCACTATGTTCTGTAGCTTACTTTTCGTAAGTCATGAAGGCCGTGCATTTGACTTCATTGAAATTAAACTGCCGTGACGCGGTACAGGAAGATGTCATGTCGCGGGAGGAGTCTTAGTCACCGATAATGAAAGTTATATCGCACCCCCGGTGCAAGACTGCCACAAGTCAAAAAGGACACTGTCAGGAGAAGCATTTAAAGATTTTGAGATAACAGGAAAAATATAAATATTTACATAATTAAAGTGAAAGTAACGTATCACTAACTTCTAACACTGTCTAATACAATGCAATAACATACAAAGTTCTCTCATGGATTATAATTATGTGTTTTAATCGAAAATAATAATAATTTTGAGTTTTGGCAGTTTTGTACTCAGTGCCGTAGAATTGTTATTTATAGGATCTGAGTTGTGACAATTTTACAGGACACGGACTAGATTATAGGCATTTATATGTGTCACATACTTCAAAATGCACGTATATTTGTTTTTGACTTGTGGCAGTCTTGCACCTCGGGTGCGACATATTCTTTTGGCACACACTTTCTCAATGGAATGGTGTTGGTGGTGCTATTTAGAATATAGAAAACAATTTTAATGTCCGGGGGTTTTTAATAGAAGAGACGTGTGGGATATATGGAAACAGGCAAATTATGTCGTCACTAAACTAATTGTTATTACTGTGCTGTAGTTCCAAGCTTACAAGGGAACGGATTGCGGTGTAAAATTCTAATCTGGTTGAAGTTTAGTACACAATATTCCTACAAAGTTTTACAATGACGTAGTGAAAACCGCACGGGCCACCATCAATTTTGAATGTCAATATTGAACGCCGAAAACCAGCCGGGCGACGGCATGAGCGAGGAGGTGAGAAGAGGTAAAGCTGACCTTGAATTCTAACAGCACGCGATGGCTCCCTGCGACCTGCCAAGCTGCGTTGCATTCCCCACCTTATACATTCCCCTCATCCCATCAGTCCCTTATCAGTTCCCATCCACTATTGCAAGTACTGTATTAGAAAGATTAAAAGAGGTCGTTTTATCTATTTACAGCATGGCCAAGCGCAAAACATCACATTATGTTGCATTTTATACTCTAATCGGGAGGGTAGAAGAGTGAGCTGAGGGGAACATTTAAGATGGGGAATGCAACGCAGCACGACAGTTCGCTGCCTGGTGGCCAGGAGCCATCGCGTGCTGCTAGGATTCAAGGTCAGCTTTACCTCTTCCCACCTCCTCGCTCATGCCGTCGGCCGGCAGGTTATCGGCGTTCAATATTGGCGTTCAAAATCGAAAGTGGCCCGTGTGGTTTTCACCACGTCATTGTACAACATTGTAGGAAATTTGTGTACTAAATTTCAACCAGATTAGAATTTTACAGCGCAATTCGTTCCCTTGTTAGCCTTATATGATATGTCTCGTTTGTTGTATCTGATCTGGTCTAGACCACGCCAATTCTTATTTTCTAACTCTTGCTTTATTTGTGTCTTTTTCCAGGGTGTTGTGGTAGGATCAATTCTCCCTGGTATTTGATCCTCTCAGTTCTTATGAAGGTTCAATGTGCCACTTTCATGATTTTTCCATTTGGTGTATGTATTCTATGTATTACGCCTTCTCATGGGATACTTTCAATCTCGTTTCCTCAGCAATTCCATGAAGATTACCTAGTCAGTTTTTGAGCATCTGGGTCAATGTTTAATATGTATACACTATTTTTGAGCATCCTAAGCAGTTCTGTACATGGGTTGACTAAGATATCTGATTTCTTAAAATGTATTGCCCTACTCCAATCAGCGGCAATTTTGTGTATTCTATTCACAGCGAGAAGGTATTTAAAATATCAGCTGTGAATCACCAGAAAAAAGTGTAAGACAGGTATATTTTTACCAGACCCCTAATTATGGGTGACATAATTATGCAATAATGCGTACCGTATGTGTTTAATACCAGAAGAATCACTATTATGTTTGCACAGAAGAGTAAGATATATTTAATTTTGTTTTACCTTATTTGATCATTTTAACTCATAAAATAAAGTTAATATATTTTTGTGCACAAATTTTCCGAACACCCTGTCTGTGTGCGCATAAAGCTAAATGTTCAACTTGATATCAATGTTGCATTATAAGAGATATGCAGCCTTTAAGCCACTAGGACGTGTAACACACAAATAGGAGACAGAAGTTAGAGAACTATAATGTCTGACACACACGGGTCTCGAACCCACGACCTTGGCTTTGTACGCCGGTGTTCTGACCACTACGCTGTAGGAGGACAATTTAATTCTTTCATGGCAATGATACATCTATGACGCATACTGTGAATGAATTGTTTTCCACTTCAAATGAAATATTTTGACACAGCAATATCCCCTAATAATCTAAATATGATTCATTATTCCTCCTACGACTAGATAATATCTCATCGCTCGCATTACCAGATAGCATCCAATATTCTTTCACTGTTGGAACATTAACATCCATTAACAAGGCAAGACCACTTTAACTGACGTGGAAATCACGATGTTGGTTGATTGTGGTTGTAATAAGCTTTAACCCTATAATCAGCATTACATTCTAATCTGAATCACAAACTCAAACGTGTAACTTGTGGGTTCACAATGGACCTGTACTCAGCTTTGAAACCATTGTTCATAATTTCTAGAGGTTTTGGAATTGCCACTTTCAACTTCAGCGTAGAAGACATTAACGGTACTCGAGTTCCTAAGCTAAGTCGCTCTGTCTCAGCCCCTATTTACTCTGTTGTGATAGCTATTTTTGTGACTGCACTCTTGATTGGGCAACTAGTTCTTCAAGCATTTCGTGATTTTGGCAAAATACCACCATCACACGCTATACCATACGCACTAAGAGTTACTGCTACTCACACAACTGTAATTGTGCCTGTCCTTCTTCACATAACATCGATGAGGAGTTATATGGAGAGACTATTACTACTGATTCATGAAATTGATAACATTCTCCGATGCCAAGAAGATCCCGTTCACAAGAAACTGTTTCGATACACCATTTTTAGTTCAGTGTCGATGTTGCTCTTCATTGGTGTTCAAGTATATCTGGTTGTAATAAAGGACAAGATGTGGCACACATTGCCACTGTATGTTGCATATTATGTCGGATTTATTGTGCTCTGGCAGTTTGTGACGTGTGTTTTGTTGTTAAGTAATAGGTTCAATGCCCTGAAACGTGAAACCTTCAGAATATTCAGCAAATACCATCTATCTTCACAGGTGTGTTCTTTTATTGAATTTCGTCGTCTTAATTACTCTTCGGAAAACTCAAGGAACTTCAACAGAGTAACTTCCCTTACAAACCACAGAGAAGGCGACCCGAAGGTGTTTACAAATGACGATAACTTAAAAAATCTTGAGAGAATTTACAGAGCCCACACGATGCTATTTCGGATAGCTAATATTATTAACAGTTCCTTTGGATTTATTCTGGTTCTATCAGTAACTAACATATTGTTGGCTATAGTCAGTCATACATTCTGGTTGTTTGTTAACCTCGTGCATAATCATTTTAGTTTGATAAGATGCCGCCGTACTGCCCCATGGGGCCTCACGGCCAAGACAGTAGAAATAACACGAAAAGTCCTTCTAAGGACTCGGCATTCAATACTCGGACCTTGGGCCCTCAACTAACGGTTTGCCAGCTTAACATTGAGGGCATTAGTAGAGCTAAGTGTGATTATTTATCCAAGATACTCACGGAAAAATCAGTAGATGTAGTGGCACTACAAGAAACTCACACCGAAGATGGTATTCAGTTGTCTAATAGGGGTAAAATTCCTGGATACAAGATAGCGACGGAACTGCACCATCCAAAATATGGTATTGCTATTTATATTAAGAATGACATTGAAGACTATACAGTCTTGCCTTCTGATATACGCCAGAATATATTCTCAGCTTCCATCAAGATACAGAATGTTACCATCATGAACATCTATAAACCTCCACTGGTCTGCTGGCCAGATCCCGTCGCACTTGTACCTGATGAAGATAGTGTAATACTTGGTGATTTCAACAGCCATCATACTTCCTGGGGATATGACAGAAATGATGGTAATGGGGACAAGTTGTTTGAATGGATGGATTTAAATAATCTTGCACTGATATTTGATGCTAAAGACCGAGGCACATTCCATTCAGCTCGTTGGAACCAGGACTACTCTCCTGACCTATGTTTTGTATCACACAGCCTAGTGACTCCAACACCACAAATCCGTAGACAAGTTCTGAATGACTTCCCGCGCAGCCAACACAGACCCATCATTTATAACATCGGTATTCATATACCTGTAATAAGATCTGGACCCCAACCCCGCTGGAACTTCCAAAAAGGTGACTGGGATATGTACGCAAGATATACTGATGCTAATGTTCGATGGGTGCAACCAACCGCTGAGAACTATGACCGGTTTGTTGGCTTGATCAAGGCTGCAGCCAAAAGAAGCATCCCTAGAGGAGTCCGAAAAGACTATATCCCTGGTTGGAATGAAGAAACAACTCGTCTAAGCTGTGAATTTGAAAAAGACAGCAGCCGTGAGAAAGCAATTGAAGTGCTGAAATCCTTGGACAGTGCTAGAAGAGAGAAATGGTCCAAGATTGTTGAAAACTTGAATTTTACCCACTCAAGTAGGAAAGCATGGTCCCTCATACGAAAACTGGACCCAACGTCTATACCATCGAGAAAGCAATCAAGTATCAATGTAGAATCCATAGCTAACCAACTTGTTTCTACATCTAGGACGGAAGGACAGAATAAATTCAGTAGAAAGATACGACTGGAATTCAACCAGTTAAAACAAGAAGTCCAACCACATCCGTTGTACTCACGCCCATTTTCTTTAGAAGAGATACAAAAGGGTTTAGATGGTCTTCAGACTGGCAAAGCAGCAGGATTTGATGGTGTGTACCCAGAGTTCCTTAAGAAATGTGGCCCAGCAACCAAGCGATGGCTTACCACCTTCTTCAGCTCCATTCTGCATTCAGGACGCCTGCCTCCATCTTTCAAGAAGACCAAAATTATTGCAATATTGAAACCAGGGAAGGATCCTAAGCTACCTCAAAGCTACAGACCTATTTCCTTACTTAGTGTCACCTACAAACTACTTGAAAGGCTTTTACTGAATAGGATTGCTCCTGCAATTGAGTCACTGATTCCTGTTGAACAAGCTGGATTTCGCCCAAAACGAGACTGCTGCGATCAAGTCCTTGCCCTGTCTTCCTATCTAGAAGCTGGTTTTGAGAAGAAGCTCAAAAGTGTTTCTGTCTTCCTGGATCTCTCAGCAGCCTATGATACTGTCTGGAGGAAAGGACTTCTCCTCAAACTTATAAAGGCAGTTCCTTGCCTTAAAATAGTCACCCTGATTGGCAATATGCTGAGTAACAGGCTATTCCAAGTGTTCACTGAAAATGTTAGAAGCAGGTTCCACACTATTAATAATGGTCTGCCACAGGGATCAGTTCTATCCCCTCTGCTATTCAACTTGTACACCCATGATCTGCCCGAAACTCTATCTCGAAAATTCATCTATGCGGACGATATAAATCTTACAGTCCAAAATACCACCTTTAATGAAGCAGAGGATGTAATGAATGCAGATCTTCAGAAGATGGATGAGTACTTCAAGAAGTGGCGCCTCCAGCCAAGTGCTTCAAAATCTGAAGTTGCCTCATTCCACCTTAACAACCTAGAGGCAAACTACCAGCCTAGAGTTAAGTTTAGGAATCAATACCTAAAGTACAACAGATGTCCTAAGTACTTAGGCATAACATTGGACAGGACACTGACTTATCAACAACATACAGAAAAAACTGCTGCAAAACTAAAAAGTCGCAATAACCTACTTAGTAGGTTAGCTGGAACATCATGGGGCGCTGACGCCAGCACACTCAGGACTACCGCTCTGGCTGTCGTGTATTCTCCAGTTGAATATTGTGCAGGCGTGTGGTTGAACAGCTCTCACTGCCAACTCGTAGATATACAACTCCGCCAGGCAATGCGCATCATCTCTGGTACTCTACGTTGCACCCCTACCCAGTGGCTACCTGTACTTTGTAATATCGCTCCACCCCATTTAAGGAGACAGCAAGTTCTTGTTCGCTTGTGGTACAGGATCAAAGAAAATGCTGAGCTTCCTATTCATCAGGATGTCATACGGCTCTCTACAAAGAGATTGAAATCCCGAAAGCCAGCATGCAAAACGGCTATTGATCTTTCGTCCACTGAGTTCAACCTCCGAAATGCCTGGAGAGATGAATGGCGAAACTCCTCACCTCGCGGCTTACTTCAAATCAGTGACCCCACCACAAGACTTGCTGGTTTTAATCTTCCTCGGGCAGTTTGGTCAAGGCTCAACGGAATCCGATGTGGTACCGGTCGAACTGGTGCAGCCCTACACCAGTGGGGTTGGATAGATTCACCCCGATGTGACTGTGGTTCTGAAATGCAAACTATTGAGCATATTGTGCAGGAGTGCCCTCTGCATTCATATCCCGGCGCCTTGGATGATCTCAACTCAGCAACTCCTGATGCAATTGCGTGGATTACAGACCTTCCTGTCCAAATTTGATGTGATGGTCCTAATGCTGTCAATAGTGTTTAAAATTGTAAATAGTGTATATACTGTAATTATTTTTCTGTCTTGTTAGCATCATACGCTAAATAAATAAATAATAATTTTAGTTTGAATATTGTTTCAATTGCGATCTTATTGAGAATGCTGATAGGACTAATTGAAACAGCACTGATCGTTGAACCATGTCAGAAAGCAATTAATGTTGCTTCAGACACCATGCTTGTTGTTTATGAGCTGATGTATCAGTACCCACAAATTGCATTTTTGAAACTGGAACTTAACGCCTGCGGGTATTTTCCTCTTGACCGTTCTCTACTAGTAGCCATAATTAGTACTTCTGTAATGTATTTGATTATTCTGCTACAGTTTATTGCTTCTGGATACTAGAGGAAGCTGTTGGAATACGAAGTATATAACAATAGTTTGCCATCATTTTATCCATAGATTTGAAATAAATCATGGTGAAGTTCCACATTTACGTAAATGGAATATTATCCCTTAAACAGACAAAAAATGTTATTGTGAATTATTTCAGGAATGATGTTTGTTATTTATGTTGTAAATCAACCACTCCTATTAAATTGTAACCTATTGTAATGTGGCTATAATGCCAAACATGTGGCACGTCTTTATCCCAAATTAAACTCCGAACCTGAGTACAGGAAACTTCCACATTGTGTGCTCTTGTTGATCCCATATACAATCTTAAATTTTCTTTCAATTCACTTCCCCAATATTTGAAGTGCTATACTACTTCCAGATCTACATCTCCAATTTTAACAATCACTTTTCCCTCTTTCTTTCCCCTTGTCTTACTTTTCTGTAAACTGATTTTCTTTCCCCATTTCTCAATATTGTCCTTCAGCATATCCAGCTGTTCTTCGACCACATTTCTATTCTCTCCAAAAAATCAGAATATCATCAGAAAATAGGATTATGCTCATTTTATCCTACTTTTGATTTTTGCAAAAAGTGAAAGTGGACTTATGATATTTACACAAGGCCAAACAATTGTATGTCTGTCTGTATGTGACGTGTGCGTGTGTGTACGTCTGTGCCCCACTCTCAATTGAAACACGATAAAACCGAATTGATCGACATTTGGTTCATAGGTGACTATCAAAGGGCACCTCAGTGTCATATATTATATTGCCGCCATCTTTACCAAAACTTAATGGTGGCCACTCAAATGGTCAAAACGTAACATTAAATTACGATCAAACTGATCATCGGATCTTTACAAAATTTGGTAAAATCATACCTTCATATGAGACGCAACCTGTGCTAATACTACAACGTCATCATCCATACCATTTAAAGATAGCGGTCGTGTGAATTATGCAAACATTATAATCAATAGCTTAGGACCCACCAATTCCGATTATCGAGCCGAGGGTGGTTTAAGCTATCCTAAAGGACGTGTCCAGTTATTCATTATAATTATAATTAATGTTACACTTTATCATTGACTTAAAGATCTGAACCGTCTCTGTCACATGACAAGATGGCAGCTGACCTCTCGTGTCTCACCTATATTTCAGTAGTTTGAGTATGTTGCTTGCGATATAGTCTACTGATAGAAATAATAGTTAGTTAGTTAGTTAGTTATTGTTGTTTTAAGGGGCGGAACTACGAGGTCATCTGCCCCTTTATAGAAATAATATAAACTTTGTATGAAATGATTTATAATGAAGATGTACTGCTGTGAATAAATTGTTTATTTCAATACATTATTTGCATCACGTTGTATCTAAGTCGGTTAATAATACTAGGATGTTATGGACACGTTTGGCTCTGTGCTAGCTCATTAGTCACTCACGCGGGTGGTTGGGGTTCGGAACCGACTAAAGTTACCTTTTTTTTAACTTGAATTCTTTTACAAATGATGTGGACGAGCTTTTTCCACAGATACTAAATAAACTACTATTTTGCTCAAAGGAGAGGCTAATGTATACACTCGGTTATTAGTAATCACAGCCCCAGCATCACACATAAACAGAATACATTAGAAAAAGGAGAATAGAAGACAAGATACACGTTGTCATCAACCACAGCCTTCTCAATGCCTCTGTACGGTGCTGTCCTCTTGCGGGTTACGTGGGTAATTGTTCCAAACATTCCGCTTTGTAAATCCCTGAAGTAATGCAATTTTGTATTAGTTCAACTTCTATCCATGACCGCGCTCCGATTACCTTTAAGCACTGCCAACTGGATCGCCTCCCTCCTGGTTGCTTTATACTGCCTGCCCATTCAACACTTAGAGGCGTACAAGATGTAGGCCTATATTAATTCACTGTGATCGTGGCGGATTTGTAAAGGGAAAGATACATGAAAAGAAGGATTCTTAAGTTTCGAGGCTTAATATCGAGATTAACTGACGTGATGCATTACAATAAGTTAGCACACAACTAGCTGTATAGTAAAGGGCACCTTAGGGCCCTGGTTTATATTGCCATGTCCTGGCGATTAATTGAGTGTTCAGTGTTTACATTAACAACAGACCAAACTATTAATCGGATCTATACCACATTTTGGAGAAAATAAAACTTTGTACTGGAATAGTCAGAGATCTAAACTACAATAATAATTTCAAGACGGTAGCGATGTGAATCATTCTTCTGTTCTAATGAATTAACATAATATGTACATACTATTCCTTTTATGACTATACAAGTGTGTGTATGCGCCCCGATGTCTTGGCTCTCTTTACTTTACTCAATGCGCTTCCTGTGCGAACATTTTATAATTTACCACCTGGTACACTTCATTAGAATTGTTGGCGTGTGAATTTTAGAGTGAGTCCACATAATATCACTTCCGGTACTCTTGTCGGCCTGTATTCTTGGCGCTCACGTGTTACCATGTTATGTACATGGCCCACACTCTGACAGATGGAGAAGAACACTGAGATTGGACTCAATGTACGCATGCGCTGCGCGAGGAGACATTGCGCACATAGATTGTACCGGCCAAGAAGAAACGGCCAATTTATACCACCTGGATGGCGCAAATTCGATTCCTGGCAGTGACACATATTTTAATTCTCGTTTGAGATAATGAAGCGGTATCGTTGACATCCAAGTCAACCAAGTGGCGTCAAGTTCCGCGTCATGTACGGGACCTTTGGGCTAAACGAGTTTACTTCCTTACCTAGTCACCCTAATTCAACTGCATTATCAAGACAAGAGATTTAACACTACACATTCATTTAAGATCAAGTAGGCTATATTGTTATGTCTGGATAACGGTTCGTGGCTTCGGTGGCGTAGTCGGTAGCATGCTGAGCTTCTATGCCCAAGATAGCGGGTTCAAACCCGGCCGAAGCCGTCGGATTATTAAGAGCGTTTAAATCCCTCAGTATGCCTTCCTTCGGAGGGGAAGTAAAGCCGTAGGTCGCATGTCATATATTTATGGCATGCTAAAGAACCTCGCACTAATTACACCTGTGTGAAGCTAAATTGTATTGGTTAGGAATGTAAACAACGCTCTTAGGTTTCTACGTTCGTTGCCAAGAGCCGACTACGTTGGCGTCTAGTAGTCTGGTTCTGAACTAGGCCTAGTAGTCGTTGACTGAGGCGTTTGGCGGCAAAAGTAGGAACTATTTGAAAAATTCAAAGTTGCAGTCCTTCCTTGAATTAAAAAAAAAACAGATATACACAGTAAACAGCCATCACATTTAACACCGGTTATCAGACAGATTCAACACACACCCAAAGTACACGGGGCTACATGACCGCGTTGTCGCAGCCCCTAAACTAAGGAACCAACCAACCAACCGATGACGGTTCAAGGTGAAACCGTATCGGACATTCAACCCCAGTTCAACCTGGTAAGCGCAGCGATCAAGCTGTTGGCCTCTCACCAAGGTGGACTTGTGTTTGACAGCCGGGTTAATGCAAGTGAGATTTTCGAATTGAAATGCCATGTCCTGTGGTTCGGATTTCACGTAAAAAGGAGGTCCCGTAGCTCATGATCACAAGATTCACGGTCACGTAAAACTACAGTCTTCCTTCCTTCAACCTGGTCAGCAACAACGTCGCTTCCTGACTATAAAACGCTGTGGACTCAGGTCAGAGGAGGTCAGTCAGGCACTGCAGAGGCGGAAGCATGATAATTATAGAGGTCGGTTGCCTACCGAGATTTGGTAAGTTGGGTCATCGGACGCTCGTTAACCAAGGGAAACAGAGCTGAGTCGGTACTTGGGAGCACCATAGCTAGCAAAGCTGAGGGGACAGGCGATATCCCGTATTTCTATTTTACTTCTGGATTACATTATAATCCATCTTCATCCTTGTGCCCACGGTGGTGGGTCCAATACTCACACACTGAATTAACTGGGCGTTAAACATTCAACCTATTTCATTCCCTGAATCCAGGAATAACGTCCCACTCCAATTTCCTTGTATAGTAGGGACTGTGCTGTAATCCGTATCAGAAGCTAATACATTATCTTGCAGAATCCCTGATCGGTCTATGGCGTAAGACCGTGCCATCAAGTGGGGACACACCGTATATCTTGTAGTTGTTCTTGCTTCATTTGGGGGATTGGTTATCATGGTCTTTTGAGCCTCGTGTGCTGTACATCATTTAGATCATACATACATTCATTCATTCATTCATTCATTCAATCATAATTTGTCTCATAACCTGAATTATTGTGGTGTGTTTCAGTGTAAGTTATTTGTAATTGAGTTGAGGATTGGGTAGGAGTCTGTCGAGGCCTGAAATTAGCGAATATCCCCGCATTTGACAGGAGTAGAATTTGGAAACTACGAAAAATCATTTCGAGGATGGCTGAGGTTTTACCTCATGAATCTGAGTGTGCAACATTCCAACTCTCAGACCAGAATTAAATTTCCTAGCAGAGTCGCTCATCAAACTTGGACATCAGGGGCGACAGCCATTGTATCACAATATGGTTGTTTACATTTTTATTGTGTGGGGTAATTACTCAATTGTGAATCATGAATGAATCAATTCCTGTTATTGTACAGCACTTGGAGATTGTTGGAATCAAGATAACTAATTGCAACACCGTTATCTGTCCATTATATCTCCGATATTAAGATAGCTTGTAGCCAGTTGAATGAACAGTCAAGATGAGTCCACTACCATCCGTTGGCGTCCTTCTTATTGCCTTTGTCGTGAGTACACCAAACAAAATTCAATGTAGTTAAGGAACGCAATATGCAATATGTAGACATACTTTGCTATAGATACTCAAAAAACCTGAGTTTAATTTTAGAAAAAATAATTTAAATTTAAAAGATAGTTATCTTAACTTCAGAAAAAGTAACTTCAATTACAGAAAGAGTCAGATTAATTTTAGAATAAATATAATAAGTGAGCATTATATTCTCTATATAGTCCTGAAAAGAATCTCCTTCTCCGAAGTTGAGGTTGAAAACATAAATTAACTTATAAGTTAGATTCGGTTATCTAAGTTGTCCACTTCATTCCAAAGAATGGTGCTAAGTGGTTTATAAAGTAACGTGCAGTATATTACTACGGGGAGTGTGATATCACAATCGTACAGCTACTTGCCTTTCACTAGGACGGCCGAGGTTCGATTCCGGTAAGAAAACAAAACAAAAGTTTGGTGCTTTTCAGTCGGTCAACACGAATGCACCCAAAAGGAGCTGGGGTATGCCCTAATTCTGAAATAAATTACATGAGATTAATAAATACACCAGGATGACCAGATCCATTACACTTAGGCTATAACATCTATGTTTGAGAACGCAAGTGAAAAATATTTACAATATGTACAATTATTTACTTGCAGTATTGGTAATGCAACTGTCGGTGTATGCTAAATGTAGTATATATGATGTTAGGTTAAATGTAAAACGGTGATAGATATCCGGAGTAGCCTTAAATTGTGTGGATATCTCTATCTACTTACAAGGGGAGGATACGATATATGGGTCACCGATTCAAACCATCTTTAGTACACGTGTAGGGCATGACTAGGCGTATACCAGGTGCAAGTAGTAAAGTGCGCTTCTCAGCCGATTCTGAGAAATTAATTATTAATTATTCATAATTGCTGTAGCGCGTTCATGTGCGCTGTACGTTAACGTGAAGCCAAGAAGCTCATGGTGCAGCGGTAAGAGCCCTGCTTCGTCAGCTTGGGATCACTGGATCGAATGCCACCGGTAAACTTTTTTTTTGTAAACGTAGGCAATTCGTACAACAGTAGGTGTCGTGAATAATGTTCATTTTGCAGTCAATTGTAATAACGTGTTATGTGCGCGGGAAAGGGGAGTGGGAATAAATCTTACGGGAGATTACATCCTCGTCGCGGAATTTGAATGCTGTCCACTTCCATCGGCCTTCGTAGGCCCCGGCACATCACTATAACGTGTAATATCCGACATCGCACAATTATTCCCACTCTTATGATGTTGCTACCTCAAGAGCCAAGGAACGAATGCGGCATTCAACGTTTCCTGGGTGAACCGTTTATCCTCCTGCCCACCGCTATCGTTAGATTGTGTGCAGGTGACCTCGCCAGTTCCGAACACTTTCCAACTGTAGCAAAAGAGTATCGAGAAGGCAGTGCGAGAACAGAATAACTAAAAGGCAGTGCGTGAGTACAAATATCAAGTAGGCTGTGAAGAAAAGAAAGTCTTGGAATTGTTATGTATTATGAGTGTGTAAAGAATAGAAATATTTGTGTGTTGATGAATGCCATGAATAGTAAAAATGGTAACACAACCAATACCCATAGCATGAGACACTATTTGCGGGGTACGGAGTGGTCTGATGGTTCACTGACGTGCAATGAACGGAACAGACTGGGCCTTCAGTGTATAAACATATACATATAATAGAGTACACCTGACCATTTTTAATACCAATGTATTTGCAATGCCCCGACTGTACATTATGTAATGTCACAAACGTTCAACCCCATACGATGATTTCAGAATCCCTTTTCCCGCTCACAGAACACGTTATTACAATTGACTGCAAAATGAACATTATTCACGACACCTACGGTTGTACGAATTGCCTACAGGGCTGGCATGCGAAATTAAATTCATGGCTGTGGGGGCGAAAATAATTTAATTTCGCCGTGAGCGCGGTATTCGGGAGCGAAATGATAATGATTGTCGGCGCGTAATTAAATCAAAGCGAAACTTAATTCGAAGCGAAATTAATTTCGTTCCAGACTTTTAATTTCGCTCCCGGCGCGAAATTAATTTAGTTCCAGACTTATAATTTCGCTCCCGGCGCGAAATTAATTTCGTTCCACACTTTTAATTTCGCTCCCGGCGCGAAATTAATTTCGTTCCCCACTCTTAATTTCGCTCCAGGCGCGATATTAATTTCGTTCCAGACTTATAATTTCGCTCCCGGCGCAAAATTTATTTAGTTCCAGACTTATAATTTCGTTCCCGAGGCGAAATAAAATTCCCAAACGGCATTAAGTTTCGCTCTCCGACGTGTATTTAAAATGCATGAAACATTTAATTTCATTGTTGAAATTAAAATACAGTATATTCGTTTCGAGAGTTAAATAATGTTCTGTACGATGATCAAAGTCCTGACGTCTGTCTGTTAGGTAGTCAGCCCGAAGGCTGGTTGGATCCTCAAAAAGTACCGCCGGTAGGTTATGTGGGTAGATACCCACAAAAACTCTAGGCAGCGCTATAGTGAGGCGTACTAGACAAGATGAGGGGTGAGGTAGTTTGCCTTTGCTTTCCTCACTGAGTCAGAACAGCAGTACTAACCCTATGAGTAGAACCCTTCACAGCATCCACAGGCACTGACTGCCCCAAATTTCATTACTAAGCACCACCCATACCTCAGTAGCTTCCATATAATCACAGCCATGTTTAAGACTGAGACAGCGGTGAAAAGCCACATTTTACTCTAGCCTGTGCCAACAGTCAAATGCAAATGAGTCGTCAAGTTACAAAACTCGTTTAATCAACTTGTGAATAAGGATCATTTTCATGAGAAACGTTTCTCTGGACTTTGCCTCACGTATCTTTTGTGTTTGTTGTTTTCTACTTTTGGTTGGTGTTTTTGTGTTTGCTTTGTGCTTTTGCTTTTGAATTTGACTTATTGCTTTTCTTTCTTGGTTTTGTGTCTGTGTTCTGCTTTTGCTTTTTTGAATTTTGCTTGATGTTATTTGTTTTTTGTTTTCTGCTTTTGTTTTTGAATTTTGCTTTTTGCTTCGTCTTGTTTGTTTTCTGATTTTGCTTTTTTGAATTTTGCTTTTTGCTTTATGTTTCTTGTTTTCTGATTTTGCTTTTGTTTTTTGTGTTCTGCTTTTGCTTTCTGCTTCGTCTTTTTTGTTTTGGTTTTGTGTTTGTTTTCTGCTTTTGCTGTTTTTGAATTTTGCTTTTTGCTTTGTGTTTCTTTTTTATTCTGCTTTTGCTTTTGTGTTTGAATTTTGCATTTTACTTCGTGTTTTGTGTTTTTGGTTTTGTATTTATTTTCTGGGAAATGAAAATAAATCAAAATAAACAAAACAAAATAAAAACAAAAACAATATAAAACAAATTAAACAAGACAATTTAAAACAAAATAAACGAAATAAAGTAAAACAAAAAAAATAAACAAAACAAAATAAAGCAAAATAAAATAAAACAAAATAAAATGAGGTAAAATAAATAAAATAATTAAATAAATAATTTTACGACATGATCCTTTTTCACAAGTGTATTAAACGATTTTTGCAACTGGACGACTCAAATGTACTGCACGGGGTCGTTGGGATGAGGGAGATGGCTACCTGGGAGGCTTGTCGTAGTATAGTATCTGTGTGTGCAGTATATGCATCGGCCGTCGTCTGGTTATCCAGTGGGAGATGGTCCGCATGGAGGCGATTGTTGACGTAGGCGCGGTATTCCTGCCAGTTTGCTGTGCAGAAATTCTGGACCATCCTGGGAGGTGGTAGTGGGGGAAAAGGGAAGTTGAGTAAAACGGGGGCATGATCACCTCCTTTGAGTGGCAGGACAGACACGTCAAACAGATGGAGGAGGAAGTTATGAGCAATGACTGCGTCGGGGTGGTATTGGAGGAAGGACGGGTAGATTCTGGGAGAGGGACGAGGGTGGCGTCGATGTGACGTAGGTAGATGTCTAGGCTATGAAGTTCTAGGGCCGAACGGGAATGAAGGTTGAGGTCGGCCATTAGAATTAAATGGGGGAAGACTTCAGACACGTGGGTAATGCAGTATTTGGGGATGGGGTGGTAGGGACGAATGTAGATGGTGACTAGGTGTAGGACGCGGGAACAAATAAGGCTTTCGGGGAAGAAAAAAACAGATTTCATTTCAGAAACAAAATGAAATGTTCCATGCATTTTAATTTCAAGCCGAAGGGGGGGGGGGGGGACTAAATGCCGGGAACGAAATTGATGGTCGTTAACAAATTTAATTCGCGCCAGGAGCGAAATTAAAAGTCTGTAATGAATTTCATTTCGCGCCAGGAGCGAAATTAAAAGTCTGTAATGAATTTCATTTAGGGCCGGGAGCTAAATTAAAAGTTCGTAATGAATTTAATTCCGCGCCAGGAGCGAAATTAAAAGTCTGTAACAAATTTTATTTAGCGCCGGGAGCTAAATTAAAAGTCCGTTATGAATTTAATTCCGTGCCAGGAGCGAAATTAAAAGTCTGTAACGAATTTCATTTCGCGCCGGGAGCTAAATTAAAAGTCCGTAATGAATATAATTTCGCGCCAGGAGCGAAATTAAAAGTCTGTAACAAATATCATTTCGCTCCTGGCGCGAAATGTTATTCCATTGAACAATTTCATTTCGCGACGCTAAATTAAATTGATAATGCATTTCGTTTCGCATGCCAGTCCTGATTGCCTATGTTTAAAAAAAAAATAAAAAAAAAAAAAAAAACAAAAAAAAAAAAAAAAGAGGCTCACTGGTGGAACTCGAACCAGTGATCCCACGATTACGATGCAGGGCTCTTACCGCTGAACCCTGCGCTCCTGGGCTTCAAGTTAACGTGCACCGCACATGAACGCGCTACTGTAATTACGAATAATTAATAATTAATTTCTCGGAATCGGCTGAGAAGCGCACCTTACTACTTGCACCTGGTATACGCCTGGTCATGCCCTACACGTGTGCTAAAGATGGTTCGAATCGGTGACCCATACATCGTATCCTCCCCTTGTTAGGCTATAACATCTATGTTTGAGAATACAGGTGAAAAATATTTACAATATGTACAATTATTTAGTTGCCGTATTGGTAATGCAACTGTCGGTGTATGCTAAATTTAGTATATCTAATGTTAGGTGAAATGCTAAAATTGTGATAGAAATCCCGAGTTTGTCTGTTTGGGGTGATTATATGGTTGTAAAAATCAACTATGGATATACTGTAATAATACAGGCTGATACTTATCCGGCTGTCTTCCTGGCTGGAACGTTGAGCAGTTTCGTGTTCACTCTAGCACTCTAGCACGTCCCGGTAAGAGTTGGGTGGAATTTTCACCTGATATATCACATGGTATCAAGAATGGCGTCCAGCCTAACTTTTTAGCCTACTTTTCACATTTTGCAAAAATGAGGAAAAAGTAGACTTATGAGATCGATCCGGGCAAATGTGTGTCTGTCTGTCCTTCTGTCTGTCTGTCTGTCCGGCTGTGTGTGTCCCCCCCCCCCTATAAAATCCAAAACAGCTGAAGCAATCGAAACAAAATTTCGTAGGAGTAAAAATCTATACCTGAATATCTCAATGCTGTATTTGAAAATGACGTCAGTGCTACCAACTGCTGAAATATCGCAATTGAAATTTGAGCTCCATGTTGGATATCTTGGAAGATATGAATGGGAGCTATTTCAAAATTGGCACACGTATAGATAATAATATTTCATTTTAATTTCCAGGAGACCATACAAGGCAGTGTTGCCAAAATTATTATAGGCCTAAGGCTGCTGATAGGTCACATTTTTAAATGCATGTAACTTCTACACTATCAATTGGAATTCAACCAAATTCAACCAAATTTCGTATGAGCTATGTGTACATAAACAGATATGACTGAGCGTATTCTTAAGAGCCACCAGGGCTGCCAACTGTTAATAAATGCTCTCAATTTATTTTAACCAAGAGGGGAGCGTGATGGCGCAGTGGCTTAGCTGCTCGTCTTACGGCCGGGGTTCGAATCCCGATGACAGCGGGGTGGAATTTTCACCTGAAAAATCACGTGGCGTCAGGAAGGGCATCCGGCCTTAAATCCCCGGCCAAAACCAAAATGAGCCTGGTTGGCTCCAGTGACCCCAATTACTTGGGAAATGCCGAAGAAATAGATAGATAGAATTTATTTTAACAAAATACCAATACATCAGAAAGTATGCAAGCCGTCAGCTTTAAACCATGCACACGTATAGTACCTGACATTCTATATTAATTTGGAGTAACGTATATACGTCAGTGCTACCAACATGATTCTAAGCCTGCTGAGAGGTCCAAATTTAAATACATGTAACTTCTATACTATCATTTGGATTTCAACTACACACATCAAAAAAAGTTTTGCATCACCTCGGTTCCCAGATCTCCGGCATATAGACGTTGACTGTGTATATTGTATCCAAGATACAGTCCCTTTGACTGTTCATAGATGTCACTAAAACTGCTCAAAGATGTAAACAACCATGCATGAGCAGGGCCTATTAGACGGAGGGGGTACGACAGCCGATCAGTTCCAGTCATTCCACCAGGACGAAGGTACGCTGCTCATGTTGTCTGTAGTTCTACCATGCCTAGAAGGTCAATACCGCAGTTCGATCGCGTCCGCATTGTTACTTTGTGTCAAGAAGGGCTCTCAACAAGGGAAGTTTCCAGGCGTCTCAGAGTGAACCAAAGCGATGTTGTTCGGACATGGAGGAGGTACAGAGATACAGGAACTGTCGATGACAGGCCTCGCTCAGGCCGCCCAAGGGCTACTACTGTAGTGGATGACCGCTACTTACGGATTGCCGCTCGGAGGAACCCTGACAGCAATGCCACCATGTTGAATAATGCGTTTCGTTCAGCCACAGGACGTCGTGTTTCAACTCAAACTGTGCGCAATAGGCTGCATGATGCGCAACTTCACTCCCGACGTCCATGGCGAGGTCCAGCTTTGCAACCCCGACACCATGCAGCGCGGTACAGATGGGCCCAACAACATGCTGAATGGACCCCACGGAATTGGCATCACGTTCTCTTCACCGATGAGTGTCGCATATGCCTTCAACCAGACAATCGTCGGAGACGTGTTTGGAGGCACCCTGGTCAGGCTGAACGTCTTAGACACACTGTCCAGCGAGTGCAGCAAGGTGGTGGTTCCCTGATGTTTTGGGGTGGCATTATGTGGGGCCGACGTACGCCACTGGTGGTCATGGAAGGCTCCGAAACGGCTTTACGATACCTGAATGACATCCTCCGACCCATAGTGCAACCATATCGGCAGAATATTGGAGAGGCATTTGTCTTCATGGACGACAATTCTCGACCTCATCGTGCACATCTTGTGAATGCGTTCCTTCAAGATAACGACATCGCTCGACTACAGTGGCCAGCATGTTCGCCAGACATGAACCCTATCGAACATGCCTGGGATATGTTGAAAAGGGCTGTTTATGGACGTCTTGACCCACCAACCACTCTGAGAGATTTACGCCGAATTGTCGTTGAGGAGTGGGACAATTTGGACCAACAGTGTCTTGATGAACTTGTGGATAGTATGCCACGGCGAATACAGGCATGCATCAATGCAAGAGGACGTGCTACTGGGTATTAGAGGTAGTGGTGTGTACTGCAATCTGGACCACAAATGCTGAAAGTCTAGCTGTATGATGGTACAACATGCAATGTGTGGGTCTCATGAGCAATAAAACGAGCTGAAATGTTGTTTGTGTTGATCTCTATTCCCTTTGTATTTAACGGTTCCGGAACTCTTGGAACCGAGGTGATGCAAAACTTTTTTTGATGTGTGTATATTTCGTATGTGCTATATGTAGCATAACAGATATGACTATGCGTATTCTTTAGAGCAACCAGGGCTGCCAACTGTTAATAAATTCTGTTTCTTTTTTGTTACCCCAATATAAATATATGTCAATATTACCAACTTAATTTCATCATTATTCTAGATAGATCCAAATAGGCTAATCATTGGCATGCATCTACTGTATATTTTAAGAAAAGTAGTCTCTTTAGTTCGTCACGGAACTTTTATTACTTTCGTTATCGTATTGGACACTATTTTTCAGTGTTGCCTTAAATGCTTTTCAGTCGATCAACACAATTGTATCTAATTTTAAGGAGTGTTATTCCCTAAACTTTAAACAAATATCTGAGAATAATAAATATTAATTAATTTACTTATTGATGATTTTATTATCCTCATGTTATTTTTTTAGGTTTGCAGAATAACTCCATTACAATTGGGTACACTCGTTTTGGCCAACCGAAAAGCATTTAAAGTTCTGCTTCCTTACTTTTGGGCAAAGAGATCATACAAACTTAATACTTTAAAATGTTTCACGCATAGAAATTTTGAGGTTGGGATTGATATGATCTTGTGTTTCGTGATTCCTTGCCAAAACATTTCCTTATGGATACTGAATTTTTCTAGATTATATTTTTTCACAGCATTATCATCATTAAGATATGTATTCTCACGTAAACACATGATCTTATAAACCTCAAAATTTATATGCATGAATATAAAATATCCACATTACTGGCAATTTCAACATCAAGCTGATTTCTTTCAAGAACTATATCTTTCACGTTTAGTCTATACTTGTAACATATTTGATATTTTTTTTAGAATTTCAATGTTTGTTAAGCTTTTGGACGGTAACTAGTATTTTTAGAAATATGTTTGAAAGCAATCTTTGTTATGAAAACGTTTTAAGTGTAGGACTTGCAACTCGAATCATCATATACGTATATTATTTCAGTAGTATAGATCCCTCCTGTGGCTCTCACAAGTGACCGATCGTGACAAATGAGCATTCAAATGAAAGGGAATAGACATTAGCATTGACGAATTGCACTCTAATTTCATAAATATTTATAATTTGTTTAAAAATGACTTTAAACAAGATGTTCAGCAAAGAACATATAGCCTACTTTCTCCTAAATGTATGGGTATCTTTATGACTCTTTGTCCTCATCCCTAAAACAATCACCCCAACCACAATGTATTGTTTGTTTTCTTTTATATTGATAATTAGCCAGTAAGTGTCAAAATCAATATTATATACTTTATGATGATTGAATAACAAAACTACTAACTTATTGTAATGCATTCACGTCCGTTAATCTCTATATTAAGCCAGCCTGCAAAATTAAGAATCTTCCGCCCCAATCATCTTCCGCCCCAATCACAGTAGGTGGTGCTGCGACCTATCAGTGAATTAATCTTTATCTTGTACGCCTATGCACTGCCATCGTAATGTACTACGATGGCAGTGTTCTATGGGTGTTGAATGAGTAGGCAGTTTAAAGTAGCCAAGAGGGAGGCGATCCAGCTGGCAGTGTTTAAAGGTATTCGGAGCGCGATCGTGGCTAATAGTTGAACTACCAGTATTACAAACACGGCCGACTGAATGCGCTCACAAAATTGCCATACTTCAGGAGGCCAGCTCAGGCATTTACACAGCGTTATGTTTGGAACAATATTACCCACATAACCCACAAGAGGACAGCACCGTACAGAGGCATTAAGAAGGCTGTGGTTAATGACAACGTGTATCTAGTTCTTCTATTCTCCTTTTTCTAATGTCTTCTGTTTATGTGCGATGCTGGGACTGTGATTTTATTAATATACGAGTGTATACTTTATCCTCTCCTTTGAGCTAAATGACATTTTATTCAGTATCTGTGGGAAAAGCTCGTGCACATCATTTGTAAAAGAATTCAAGAAAAAAAAACTAACTGTAGAAGTATTCGATCCCCAGTCAACTGCGTGTCAGACTAACATGCTAGCCCAGAGCTAACCGTATCCATGACGTCAGGTGTTCTTAACTGACATATTAGATACAAACTGTTGGCAAATAATGACTTTAAATAAACGATTTCTTCACTGCAGTACATCTTCATTATTAAAGATCATTTCATACAAAGTTTATATTATTGTATCAGTACGGTATATCACATACAACATACTAAAACTACTGAAATATAAGACAGGCACATGAGGACAGCTGCCATCTTGTCGTGTGACACAAACGGCTCAGCTCTTTTAAGCCACTCATACTGTATAATATTATAATATTAAATTATAATAAATAACGGATCACGACCTTCAGGATAGCTTAAACCCCCCTAGGCTCGATAATCGGAATTGGTGGGTCTTAAGCTATTTATTAAAATGGTTGCATAATTCACACGGCCGCCATCCTGAAATGGCATGGCCGATGACCTTGAATTTTGGGTGAAAGACGCGTCCTATATAAAGGTATGTTGTCACCAAATTTGGTAGAGATCGGATGATTAGTTTAGCCGTAATTTGATTTTACGTTTTGAACATTTGAGTGGCCGCCATTCTGTTTTGGTAAAGATGGCGGCGATATAAAGTATGACACTGAGGTGTCCTTTACTAGTGCTACCTCTGTACCAAATTTCGTTCAATTCGGTTTCACCGTGTTCGAATTGATAGGGGGGGACAGACATTCAGAGTACACACACTCACACACACACAGACACACACACACACACACACACACAGACTCACACACACACATACACACACACACACAGACTCACACACACACATACACACACACAGACAGACACACTTTTTTCGCCCTGTGTTGATCTCATAAGTCTACTTTCATTTTTTGCAAAAATCGAAAGTAGGCTAATCATTTTTTGCAAAAATCGAAAGTAGGCTAAAAATGTGTACGAAGATACTGATGCTGTAGGAAAATAAGCTCCTTAATTGTTGTCCACTTCACATATTGGCCGCTGTGACACCTGTTTCAAGTCATTTTAACATTCTGAGGTCTTTCCTTTATCATTTTGCATGGATTTCAGAAACAGTAAATCAATGGAATGAGTACTCAAATCGTGTAATTTCAAAAATATCGAATGACCGGTGAGTGTTAGAGCTAAGATGTCAATCAATGGACTCAGCACACAAATGATATTGCATTCTAATTTCATAAATATCATTTTTTGTAAGAAGTGTCGCTTTGCAAATACCGTTTCTGTAGGAAAATACGTGACTTGCTTTTCAGTTCGCATTTTTGCCTTAGGGGCGTCTGTTTCATGTACCTACAAACTATCAAACTTTAATTCATTTACAGTTTCGCTGTCAATCAGTGGACTCAGCACACAAATGACATTAGCAGTGATGAATTCCATTCTAATTTCATAAATATTGATTTTTGTTTGAAATTCTAACTGAAATTTAAATATTGTTCTAAAATCATTTGGTTGAAATAAAAACATAACAACCTTTCTCCTTAAGTCTCTCATTATAAACCTATTGGGGAAAGTGTGGTTTATGAACACCCGAGATTTCTCGCACGGGTCCGCTTGTATTATCTATTTCTGCTGAGTAAGGTCACACAATGGCCGAAACCAGTACACTATAATTAAAAGTATATTTTATTGACTTAAGGTATTAATTTGCATAATAAATTATTATTATTATCATTATAAATACATTTGGCTATACAACATACCCTGTACTGCGATCAGTTTCATTGCGATTCTACCCAGAGACTTTCATCAGTACTGACGAACTGCTTTCAGTAGATGAAATTATTAAATTTCCACTCTGATTGCATGAATGTTAGCATTTTCTGTTCAGTATTCTTGGCTTGCTCGGTTACTAAATCAGAAAGACGTATCGTGTGCAGAATCCCAATGCAGTAGCTACAAAATGTGTATTAAATCCATGCCATTATTATTATTATTAGTACCGGTAGTAGTAGTATTACTATACATGAAGTTTAAATACAAATACTAAAGCATCGCTGTCGGGTCCCTTGCGACCCAAAGACACTGATGATTCCACTGGGTCTCAAGATGTTCAGAGGAAGTCACTGAAGATACAAACCCTTACGTATTATTACGATCATTTTTTTCCCCCACGCGAATGGACCACTTAGGATCACGCTACAACTTCATTTCTTTTTCTTGGTGCGATGTTTTCTCTGCACCCAATACTCCTTCAAGCGTTCGCTGGCCTGTTTACGGTGTTTGTCCGTCCAGGCTCTTCCGGTCTTCTTAGGTCTTCCTGCGGCTTGAATCCCTTCCAAATTACTCAGTATGTTCCTAAATCTATTTCTGTCTAACAGTTGGTCTTCAGAGATGTTCAATCTTTCCATATCCGCCTTTGTTTCCTTAATCCATGCTTTTGTGGTCTTCTTTCTCAAGAAGTAATCAAATATCCGTTTGGTGAGTCTATTTTGGTCCATTCTGTATAGATGTCCGAGAAACTTCAATCTCTTCTTCTTGATAGTCTCAGAGATTCTTTCTACTTTGTGGTAAACTTCTTCATTACTTCGAAGTTTCCATCCACTTTCTGTTTGAACAGCACCCATAATTTTTCTGAGGATTATTATTATTATTATTACTATTATTCCAGGCTGGAGTCGTGTCATCGAGCTCCAACGTGACATGTGAGGTGAACGGATACGGGTGTAGTGCTGACTGCAGTGTGTTGTACCACTGCCCCAGTGCAACTAGCAGCAGCCGGCAAGTAGCTAGATGTGACACGTCACAGGGTCAGTATTGCAATGCTGCACTTGGTGCTTGCTCCAGCACTCCTCATCACTGTCGCCAACTTCAGGCCAGCACCTTCCAGTGCACCCAACAAGGATACTTCCCAGACCCTGATGACTGCACTCAGTACCACGTGTGTATGCAATTCCCCAACAGTAACCCTGAGTTTGTGTCCGTCCTCGATGGACGTTGTGACAGTGGTTGGGCATACGATCCTGTTACAACAACCTGTAAGTATCTGGTAACCGACAAGGTCTGCACCCAGGGCGTTGTGCCCCACTGCGCATACGTGGGCCAGAATGGACCTCTTGCTAGTAACCCAAATATGTTCTACATCTGTACCATGGACAGCAATGGTGTGCTACGACCTCTGATCTACGAGTGCCCACATGGTGGTACCTACGTCACAGGAAGTGGATGCAACACCTCCCCTACTACTACGTCACCAGTAACCACGACCACTCCTCCTCCAATCATTGATGTCTGCACTAAACCAGGAGTGTTTGCAGACCCGACCAATTGCCACCAATACTATATCTGCACTGACTGGCTTCAGAAGAGACATTGTGCGTGTTGTTGGGGCTTCTACTACAGTCCAATAAGGCAACGATGTGTATTTGGAACCTGTTAATGGTGGAGCAATCCTCCAACGGTTTAGAGGTCTCCTCTTCTACCTGAATTGTTATAATTGGCAATTCAATAGGTCATCTCTTCTTCTCATTTTCCTCCTCATATAACAGGTCCTTGTCAGTCGCCAGGTAGGTTTCAATTATGACGGTTCCTGGGATGCTGCTTCAAATCAAATGTACCACGGAATCTATAAGTAAATTGTCAGATGTGATGAGAAATGTGTTATTGTATTTAATTAGTGTTTTGTTCTTCACAATTTATCATAATGTAATTCACTCAGTCTTTTTGAAGCCATGTTATGAATATTTATCTTTTAATTCTGTATAGTCTATTCAAATAAAACAATAAAACTACTTGGAAAAAGAAATGTTGGAACTTTGGCTTTCATAACAAAGTAATATAACTCCAGCAAATCTTCTTAGTATTTGTCGTGTTTGTCGCGAGGTTTCACCCAAGTGTACTACCCATACTCATCCAACAAGAACATAGAGTAATAGAGAGGGCCCGTGCGGCGCATGAGGCAGTGAGAAGGCTGCTTCCCCCACTACTATGAGACCAAGCAGTCAACTGCAATTTTTTTATAGCAACATTCTGCGATCAAGTTTATCCTCTTCGGACCCGGGGTACACATTTGTGCTTATTTTTGATCAGCAGAAAATAGTATTATGCGAATTATGACCTCTATTTCTACCCTCTAAATATTCCCATTTCTACGGGGTTAATGAAAAGACGTGAATTTTATGTGGCGAATAGGTTTCACGACCTTATGCCTTTCCTGACGCCTAGCTCATCAGATATGTTTAGAGATGAAGTGAATAGTGACGATTGATGTTGGAAGGGAACACCAGTGGCCTATTAGAAAATACCGTTTCGGTTTCGTCTGGAGTTGTAAATGATAAATCATGGAAAACCATTTCAAAGACATTAGATTATGAAATTCGAAACCACTCGTCTTCCTAGTCTGGAGATAAGATTGACCTAAACACTTGGGTCTTAGCTCATTACCGCAATTGGTAATTATGACCTGTGATTTTAATATCTTATTCTTTTAAGAATATTCTCTTTGTCTTCAAATATGCAGTACATTATTATTCGTGCCATTATTTAACATGAAAGACGGTAGAAAGAAAATATCAGCTGCAAATTTTGGCTTGGGTCTGAAGAGGTTATGCTGTGTAACTGCTAGGATTGCAGATATATATCAACTGATTCATATGTAAGGCTCAAGCCGTTGGGTTTCAAGAGAGAGAGAGAGTGAACGGTACATTAAAATACTATATATGAAGCTGTAAGTGATGTACTGTATTTTCCATTTAGTAATCTCTGACTTAGCATTCCATGGATATTAAGGAGTTTAGTAATACGAATATATATTCGTGTAATTAATCAACATAAATTACGCAACTGTCCACATGCTTTCACCTTTCAAGGATAGTTATACTGCTTTAAACAACGGCTTTGTCAGTTTTTTCTCAGGCACTTGCCTTTAAAAAGTTCTATAATAAGCCGAAATGTCTTGGAGGTTTTGTTCATTCTTAGAAAAACTCAGCATTCATTTGATTCACTTGCTCTCATCTTCATTAATTATTTTCAATGATAAATGAATACCCCAAAACACTTGGCAAAATCGACATTAGGTTTCCTTTTGGACACACAGAAATTGCATTTTAAACATATTTTGAACGGTATTCTTATCATATGTAAGTCGTTGCAAAAACATCTACAGTATGGATACATATGACATTACAATGAACTGTCCCTTCTAATCGTTTACTGGACCTTAAATAGTACGAGCTTGTTATACAGCTGACGAACATATTTTCGAAGCATTGCACTATAAGTGCCGGCATACCGTGCTTGCTTTACTGTCGTATGTAACATACTTCATATTTACTGTTCCAGGGGGTCACCGAGTGCAATAACCTCGTGTCGTCTATGCAGAACTGACACGTTAACATACACCACTCAACACATGCCACACAGGAGTTTGTCAACCACTAACGTGAATTACAGAATACACATTGAGTTAGCACGCCGGGAAATGGCAAGACTTGGCTTAGCGGTAACGTTGGAGTGCGAGTAGCCTGCTTCAGCCGCGCGTCGCCTTTGCTCTGTCTATTATCCTCTGCTTTCGTTGGGCTCATTAGTACACATTCGGCATACTCAGCCTGGACCATCGCTAGGGTAGTGAACTATGCCCAACGTCCCATATGCAGCACATTGTACTCCTTTGTGGGGGGGGGGGGGGGACGTAGAGCTCCCTCAGCATTATCTTCTCCCTGTAGAGGTACTGTACGCGTTTGGGGAGACGAGACAGAAAATTATACAAGTAGGGGAAAGTTTTCTAAATTAGCCCATGTTAAAATTTATCGATGCTGGAAGCGAACACAAAACTGGTTTGGTTAGAGAGTGAATTAACTGAGTTAATTCGGCCGGCCAATAGCAAATTAGTAGTCGCAAGGGGACTCGGAACAAGCTTCGCTAGGATGACAAAGAACCCGAGCAGTCACGAGGACGCCCGAGTGAAAAAGATTGGGAAGAGGAACTAAGCGTGTGGCAAGAGAAAGAAGAGGGGAGCCGACGCGAGGCCGCACGCGACCATGACCAATGGGAAGCCGCCTATTAAAATTAACACCAAAGGAGTAATTAACATATATAATTACTAGGACAAAGTTATTACATTAAACCATCATGAAGAGTGTTAAATGATAATTGAGAACGATTGAATATAATTACAGCCGAGATCTTAAGTTATTATTGAAGAGTTTGATCAATTAATATAAGCAACCAATCAGAGCCATGGATTGAAAAGGATGCGGTTTTTGGAAAAGAGACGCGGAGAAAAGACGAGAGGAAGCGAGGCTCTTATCAACCACGACTTCGAAGTAGAAGGACGTTACTACGAACTAGTCTCCAAGTTGAACGAAAGAGATAGAATTATTCATCGAAGGCACTCAGTAATGTGCATGTAATATTAACATAGATATTCAGCGAGGAAACAATATTAAATTTATACGACAAAGCTACAGCTTCAAGATGATAAAAATTCAGAAGTTGAGGGAGGAATTTCATGAAGATTCTACAGCCGTCGTGATGAACGCTTAAACAATTATGGGAACAACGCTATGATGGCATCAAGAACATCCGAAATGACTTAACATCAACATCTCGGGGGAGATTAACATCTCATCTCTCCCGTAATAGAAAGTCTACAATCATCAGTCATTTTACCATCTCAAATGACGATCTACAGGGAACTATGGGGGAAGAAGACTGCAAGTTATTCATGTACGAGGGCGACCAGGGAATTACCCGGTGCCGAAGAGAGAAAGGGCTATCCCATCTCAATCAGAAGAGTCATCGGCGGAAGGTGGAGACAGCACGGTGATGATCGAGTTCAAATCCCAGTAGCTGACCGCACGAGATATTCGGAGGGAGATTTGGACAAGAATGCTGACCACCACGCAGTCTTAAGCCGCAAGAAACATTCCGTTTCTAATGGGTAACCAAAGGGAGTCCACTTCATGTCAACTCTAACCCAGCACAAGGTAGTCCAAGGACCAACGCTAAATATCCCACTATGTAGAATTGTAGATCTTGAATATCCGACAACTATTGTTGAATGCAATTTTTCTATATTGTTTATTAGTTTATTGCAGTTTTCATTGTTTTATTCGTAAAAACATCATGCGGATGTTTGATAGTATTTTTCGACGACTTCGGAATTTTAGGGATATTTCATTTCGATTTTTCGATTTTTGCGATATTCGAAACTTGAAGGGAGATTTTATAGTTTAATTCAGATTTTATACTTTAGCTCAGGATTTTATAGTTTGTTGAGAATTGTTATTGTAAAGTTCAAACGTGTATTAAATCGAACGATATTTATGTTTTATTAATAAATGTAATAGTGGAAATGTATTCCAAGTATGTGAACGGAAGTATATGTCAAAGAATGTAATTACGAAAGATATATTGTAGAGATCTAAAGAAAGTTACGAACTGTGAAATAATGAAACGAATTTAGTGAAGAAAGTTTGTAAGTAATGGTTTTTTGAAAGTATTAGAATTTGTTGAACAGACAGTAAAGAAAGAATTTGTGAAGTATTATAATGTGGAATTAACAAATGCGAACGAGAGCATATTTTGAAGTAAGAAATAACGTAATGATGAAATGGAAGAAACGTTACAGTTTGTTGAAAGAATTTTGAGGAATGTGAGTGAAGTAAAGAAATACGATTTTATTTAAAGATTATCATTTTATCGCATTACCTATTAAATTGAGGCAGGGAGAGAACCAGTATTATTATTATATGTTCATTAAGATTGTGATGACTGAAAGAAGAGTTTATTATTGGAAAGTGTAGAGAAATAAATGTTATGGAAATTTGCGAATTATCTCGCTGGATGAGATTTATTATTCCCGTTGTAGACGGAGGTATTTGTTGTGAGACAATGAGCCAGTGTGTAGCCATTGATCTATTTTTGAGGAAATGTCTGTAGGGACAGACGCATGTATTTCATGAAAGTAAGAAGTTATAAGAGAATTGTTACGGAAGTTTATTAATTGTGGATGTTATTGAAATAGTCTCAATAGAGTTGAAACTCCTTGAAATTCACAGGACAGCGGATCCTGGATGAAGTTAAATCTGATAGAAATTATAGGGTTTAATGGATCTTTGTTGAAGCTGAGAGTAAACTGAGATCTATTAAATTGTTCTTATCCTAATGTTTGTCATTTATGGTAATTATTCAACGAGTGGAAATGTGTATTTTTATTAAGTATTTTTATTACATGAACAGATAAGTTGTAGGAGGTTTTTGAACTAGTCTCTACTTAATTGTATGGATTATGGAATCCCAGATGTTATCGTAAAACACAAACAAGACTAAGTAGAGTGAAGTAATATTTTTCTGAAGCCCGTTGAGATTTAGAAGTAATGAGGAAGGACAGTTACATTTTGTATTGTCGGGAGAAAGGAACGAACGTGTTGTAAATATTTTATTTCTAAGTAAGTAACTGACGAACTACGACGTGATTATTTTCATTGTATAGAATGTTATATTAAACGTATTTCATATAAATTCGTAAATAGATTTAGGAGTGTTTTATATTTTAAATTTAAACCTTAAAAATTTGTGTAGAGATTTTGCGCTTCTTAGACGAAGGAATATAAATATTAGGGTGCGGGAGATGAATTGTATAGAGTAATGATTAGTATTTGTAATGACGGAGATCTACGTCATGGGTAACGTCATTTATTTTTGGGATTATTTAAATTTTTAACTTATTATTATTATTATTATTATTATTATTTATTAAATCGTTACAAATACACACATTTTACAAAATTCATAATATCTGTACACATTTTATGAATTTCCTTACACTTCCTACTCATAGTTTAACCTGTAAATTTACAATTATTAAATTATATTGTTACAATATGATAAAGACAGGTCGAAATAGGATATCAAATTCATACAGAGCAGGAAGAGATATCACATATGCCACTAAAAGGTGCAACCTTGTGTGTGGCATGCATATCGTTGATTACTATTTCAAAAATTGTATAATGGCTTAGCCGAATAACACGTTCTATGTAAATGATGTATACACAAAAAAAAATAATGAATAAGAAGGAAAATTGAATTTGTGTTTTATAAACTTGTAGGCTCAACTAATTATATTTTCAATTTTAATTTTGTTTTCTCTGAGAAAATGTTTTATTTGCTTCTTCAGGTTTGCATGATTTCCTTTAAATTCTTTTAATTTAATTGGGAGAATGTTATATAATTTTGGTGAGAAATACAGAAAGTTACGTTTGGCTATACCTAACTTAGGTTGATATAAAATAGAGTGATTCTCTGTAATACTTCTGGTTCCATACCCGTGGCTAACAACTTGAATTCTATTTCTCTCTTTAAAAATGTATTTATATATTTCAAAAGCATACAATTATTTAATGTTGAAGACCCTTGTCTCAGCATACAGTCTCATAGTCGGATATAATCTATCTTTCTTCAACATTATTCGTAATATGAGATTCTGCACTATCTGAACACTTTTTAGTACATTTTCATAGGCGCCTCCCCAGGCAAGAATACCATATGTAAGAACTGACTGGACTAGAGCATGGTAGATGTCTCTTATTAATTTGTAATTGACAATATGTTTTAAATTGTGAAATATATAGATTATTCTTCTTATTTTACTTGTAAGGTGTTTGCATTGGCTTTTCCATTTCATGTCACTATCTATAAATAATCCCAGATATTTAACTGTATCCACTTTAGCTATTTTAGGACAGTCACAGTTCTGATTACAGTTCAAAGTGTGTATTTTTAGTTAATTAAAATTATCTTCAACTGCTTTTAAACTGAATCTTACGAACTTTGATTTATTTATATTTAAAAATAGTTCGTTACCATCTAACCAAACCTTTAACAATTTCAATGCCGCAGTTGCAATTTGTTTTACATTTCCCCATGTTCTACCTTCAACACAAACTACCGTATCATCTGCGTATGATATGACATTAACATTTTCAATTCCATGTATAGATGATTCAACATCGTTGATAAAAATCAAAAATAATAACGGACCCAGCACTGTGCCTTGTGGTATTCCTCTTTTCACTCTTAAAGGTAGACTTGTAGTTCCATTTATTCTAACGTATTGAATCCTTTCAGTCAAATAGCTTTCTATCAATTTCAGAGATTCTGCACTATCTGAACACTTTTTAGTACATTTTCATAGGCGCCTCCCCAGGCAAGAATACCATATGTAAGAACTGACTGGACTCTGATGCCATATCTTTCCATCTTCTGAAGGAGAATATGGTGAGGTATGGTGTCAAAAGCCTTCTCTAAGTCTCTAAGTCGAGTCCCCAATAGCATCAGTGGTGCTGACATTTTTTATAAAGCCAAATTGTCTAGTTGATAGTAGATTGTGTTTCTTCAAAAACTGATAAATATGATTTTTTATACATTTTTCAAATAATTTTGATATGACTGTCGTTAACGATATCGGTCGATAGTTCTTTAGTTCTGAAGAATTGCCTGCTTTATGTAGCGGTTTTGCAATTGTAATTTTTAATTGCTTTGGGAAGTATCCAACTGAAAGTGACTCGTTTATTATTGTTAGTAAAGGACTCTTTAAAGAATTAAAATTCTGCTTAATAATTTGAGCTGAGATGTTATCTATTCCCATTGCTTTAGTGTCGCTTATTTCGTGTAGGTACTTATGTAAATCCGCTTCGGTAATCGGAATAAAAAACTGGAATATGTGTTTCTGTTGATTTTCAAGGAAAAATCTGGATTGTTCTTAATATTTTTAGACATGTCAGTAGTTTTGTTAATAAAATAATCATTGAATGTATTAGCTATAGTGAAATCATCATCGTAAACATGATTTTGAGATCTTATTTTTGTTATTTCTTCTTTATGACTTATTCTTTGTGTTATTTCATTGACAATGCCCCATACTTTTCTTGGATTATTAGAATTGGAATTTATTAATTGTTTATAGTGGTCAGTTTTAGCTTTATTAAGCAATTCGTTTAATTTATTTCTATACCGCTTATATTTCTCCTTCATGGCATTGTTCTCTTTATTTGCTATATATTCCTGATACAACCTATCTCTGGTGTGAATGGACTTAATTAGCGCGTGCGTGATCCACTCCTTTCTCTTTCGTTGCTTTGAATTTAATTGTATTGAAGAATTTTTTATGCAATTTTGGATAGTTTGTATAAATTTATCTACTTTAGAATCCAAGCGGTTGTTCTCTAATACTGTGTCCCAATTAATATTGCTCAATTTATTTTTAAGTATCTCACTATCTAACTTAAATCTATGTTCACGTATGTTACACTGAGCTGCTTCTAAGTCACGGCCATTTTCAAGATGTATACTAACTAATATAGGATAGTGATCTGTAATTCTGCTCTGTGATTTAATGGGTAAGATGTTATCATTAGAAATACCGCTACGAATAAGTGCATGATCAATACAGGTTTTGCTCGTTGAAGTTTCTCTAGTGGTGCCATATATCAACGAACTAAAATTATGCTCATGCAGTAAGTTTAAATATTCATTAGAGTCGTACTCATCAAATAGATCTATGTTAGTGTCGCCTAGAATCACCTCGGTTTCTAGTGTACATTTTTGCTGGACATAATCATGGAGATTATTAATAAATAGTTGTTTATTGTATTTTGACGAACGGTATATGCCTGTCAATGCAATTCTATTGTTCCCATAATTTATTTTGAGCCTAAGGAGTTTGAAATCATTGTAAGTCACAGTTTCTACCTCATGGTCAATAGAATTCTTCACCATAAAAACAACTCCATCACATTTATTAAAGCATCCTTCGTTATAGTATGTTTTATAGTTGGAATGATTGCATATATTAAAGTTACCTAATTTCCAAGTTTCTGTGAGTATAACGACATCAAATATATGGTTATATGCTTCTAACTCGGCATCCAAATTTATTTTATTTTTAGATAGACTTCTAATATTTGTGTGAAATATGCTTAAGTTATTTACCTTCTTAAATTTAAGTATTTGAGATACACATTGATCAATACCTCTACCTACTTCTGTATGAATTTGATATCTTACAAAGTCATCATTAAATAAAGTCATACACAGAAATATTTGACAGGAAGAGGATATTTACAATTAGTCAGCTGTTGAGATCTGTTAGTAAGGTATACTAATTACTGTATTGGATGTTTCCTCAGAAGTGAAAGGGCGAGGTAGTAGGTAGGGGTGATCGCTTTGGGGCAGTAACAGGGGAGCAGTAAGTGGGAGGGGAGGGGTTAGTGACCTTCGCGTGAGCTGGTGTTTCCAAATGACAAAGGAAGCTGAAGTGCGTACCAACTTATACGTCTTAAAGTCTTTAGCAGCTGATGTTAACCTATACTCTAAACTAACTCGAAGGATTCGAATGAATCATGCAATAAATTAATGAAGGAAGTGAAATTAATAAAATATAATGCGTATTAAATTAGTGAATTTAATTAAATTAAAAATTAAATTGAAAAGGAAATTAAAAATGTAATGTTTTTATTATAATGAGATGGACTCCAGGAATTAAAAAGTGTCAATTACTCATCTGGTTTCCTACTGGGCTGGTAACTCCTTCATTTTCGTCACTCGGACCTTTCTTCCGTCGGTGTTTCTTACAAAAATGACACCATCTTGACTCCAAACGTTCTTCAATTGAAATCGAGACACAGCAGTCTTCAGAACAGCAAGTCGATTTGCGGTGAGGTCTTCCCTTATAGTTGTTCTCGTTCCCTTGAGATGCCTTTTCTTCTTGAAGAACTCACTCCTAGCTCTATATGAGGTAAACCTCACTATAATTGGTCGCGGCATGTTTGTTGACTTCATTCCCACTCGGTGGCTCCTATCAATGTCATTCTTGTTGACGTCTGCATTAATTTTCCTTGCAACTTGGAGCACAAGGTCGTCCGTGTCCTCTGCATCATTCTCATTAATGCCAAATAGTCTGACATTGAGCCTACGTCCATACTGTTCTATTTCGTCCAGTCTGTCATTCATAGTCTGGTTCAGTTCGTCAAGTTCACGCTTTCTTAATTCTAATTTCCTCTCTAGATCGTGGCATAGTTCATTATTGAATTTCACGGACTGCTCCAGCTCTTTTATCACACACTCCGTGATTTTGTCCACAATATTGCTGGCAATTAGGTTTATGAATTCCTTAGACTGAAGTGATTCCATAAGTACCTTCCTTACGGTCTTCTCAATTGAGTTGGCACTTCTGGGACTGCTGGGCTGCTACGCGCCTTGCTGCTTTTTTTTTGCTCGAACCGCCCATAGCGAAAATTCAATTTTTAGGAGAAACTGTCGCACTTAAGATAATGTTTCTTTTTGCAAATAGTTCCCAGCCACTAATGAAAACTTTTAAAAATAGATTGCCACAATCAACTGTATTTAACACCTCCGATTATACAGTTATTCCTGGAGAGAACTCACTCACGTGTCACTCGCACTGCGCCATTACGGGAATTACATTTTACTTGTTATAAAACCGTCGCCTAGGGCACAGCAGTTGTTCGCTGTATTGAAGCTTATTTAAGCTTACACGTAACAATTTTTACAATTTCTTTGCGAAACAATTTGTACTTGTATATGGATTTATGACATTTAGTCAACAATCTAGTAGCCATAAACAATGACCTTAAGTTATAATAAGTATCAAAGGGGTTAATCAGAAAAATATTTAAGTCAGCGAGAAACGTGACGTGACAAGCATAAATACAAAAACACATCGAATGTAACGACGAGAGAAAACGAGTTTGTTCATCAATGAACAATAAAGGTGCAAAATATGTAAGCAAGGTGCAATACATGAGCGCGTAAAAAATATGCAACGATGTTATGAAACAGGAATCGAAGCAGCTATAGGATACGAGCGGGAGTAAGTGGGAGACATAGGCATGAACGACCTTGACCCACATAGTACAGCGAGATAACGAATATAAATAGCTGAAAGAGTCCTTGACCGGAACAAGTTTATTTTGGTAATGAGGTGAGCAGCTTCTGAACTTACGGAAGCAACTCGCAAGGCAGTGGTTGGCAGTCAGCCAAAGTAGAGATAAGGAAAACTTGCTCTGACCTTTGGCAAGCATAAAGGAAACAAAATAAAATAAATTTAGATGCCGAGTTAGAAGCATATAACCATATATTTGATGTCGTTGTACTCACAGAAACTTGGAAATTAGGTAACGTTAATATATGCAATCATTCCAACTATAAAACATACTATAACGAAGGATGCTTTAATAAATGTGATGGAGTTGTTTTTATGGTGAGAATTCTATTGACCATGAGGTAGAAACTGTGACTTACAATGATTTCAAACTCCTTAGGCTCAAAATAAATTATGGGAACAATAGAATTGCATTGACAGGCATATACCGTTCGTCAAAATACAATAAACAACTATTTATTAATAATCTCCATGATTATGTCCAGCAAAAATGTACACTAGAAACCGAGGTGATTCTAGGCGACACTAACATAGATCTATTTGATGAGTACGACTTTAATGAATATTTAAACTTACTGCATGAGCATAATTTTAGATCGTTGATATATGGCACCACTAGAGAAACTTCAACGAGCAAAACCTGTATTGATCATGCACTTATTCGTAGCGGTATTTCTAATGATAACATCTTACCCATTATATCACAGAGCAGAATTACTGATCACTATCCTATATTAGTTAGTATACATCTTGAAAATGGCCGTGACTTAGAAGCAGCTCAGTGTAACATAAGTGAACATAGATTTAAGTTAGATAGTGAGATACTTAAAAATAAATTGAGCAATATTAATTGGGACACAGTATTAGAGAACAACCGCTTGGATTCTAAAGTAGATAAATTTATACAAACTATCCAAAATTGCATAAAAAATTCTTCAATACAATTAAATTCAAAGCAACGAAAGAGAAAGAAGTGGATCACGCACGCGCTAATTAAGTCCATTCACACCAGAGATAGGTTGTATCAGGAATATATAGCAAATAAAGAGAAACAATGCCATGAAGGAGAAATATAAGCGGTATAGAAATAAATTAAACGAATTGCTTAATAAAGCTAAAACTGACCACTATAAACAATTAATAAATTCCAATTCTAATAATCCAAGAAAAGTATGGGGCATTGTCAATGAAATAACACAAAGAATAAGTCATAAAGAAGAAATAACAAAAATAAGATCTCAAAATCATGTTTACGATGATGATTTCACTATAGCTAATACATTAAATGATTATTTTATTAACAAAACTACTGACATGTCTAAAAATATTAAGAACAATCCAGATTTTTCCTTAAAAATTAACAGAAACACATATTCCTGTTTTTTTATTCCGATTACCGAAGCGGATTTACATAAGTACCTACACGAAATAAGCGACACTAAAGCAATGGGAATAGATAACATCTCAGCTCAACTTATTAAGCAGAATTTTAATTCTTTAAAGAGTCCTTTACTAACAATAATAAACGAGTCACTTTCAGTTGGATACTTCCCAAAGCAATTAAAAATTACAATTGCAAAACCGCTACATAAAGCAGGCAATCCTCCAGAACTAAAGAACTATCGACCGATATCGTTAACGACAGTCATATCAAAATTATTTGAAAAATGTATAAAAAATCATATTTATCAGTTTTTGAAGAAACACAATCTACTATCAACTAGACAATTTGGCTTTATAAAAAATGTCAGCACCACTGATGCTATTAGGGAATTAACTAGGCGAATTTATGGAAATATGAACAGTATGAAACCGACCTTGGGCATATTTCTCGACTTAGAGAAGGCTTTTGACACCATACCTCACCATATTCTCCTTCAGAAGATGGAAAGATATGGCATCAGAGTCCAGTCAGTTCTTACATATGGTATTCTTGCCTGGGGAGGCGCCTATGAAAATGTACTAAAAAGTGTTCAGATAGTGCAGAATCTCTGAAATTGATAGAAAGCTATTTGACTGAAAGGATTCAATACGTTAGAATAAATGGAACTACAAGTCTACCTTTAAGAGTGAAAAGAGGAATACCACAAGGCACAGTGCTGGGTCCATTATTATTTTTGATTTTATCAACGATATTGAATCATCTATACATGGAATTGAAAATGTTAATGTCATATCATACGCAGATGATACGGTAGTTTGTGTTGAAGGTAGAACATGGGGAAATGTAAAACAAATTGCAACTGCGGCATTGAAATTGTTAAAGGTTTGGTTAGATGGTAACGAACTATTTTTAAATATAAATAAATCAAAGTTCGTAAGATTCAGTTTAAAAGCAGTTGAAGATAATTTTAATGAACTAAAAATACACACTTTGAACTGTAATCAGAACTGTGACTGTCCTAAAATAGCTAAAGTGGATACAGTTAAATATCTGGGATTATTTATAGATAGTGACATGAAATGGAAAAGCCAATGCAAACACCTTACAAGTAAAATAAGAAGAACAATCTATATATTTCACAATTTAAAACATATTGTCAATTACAAATTAATAAGAGACATCTACCATGCTCTAGTCCAGTCAGTTCTTACATATGGTATTCTTGCCTGGGGAGGCGCCTATGAAAATGTACTAAAAAGTGTTCAGATAGTGCAGAATCTCATATTACGAATAATGTTGAAGAAAGATAGATTATATCCGACTATGAGACTGTATTCTGAGACAAGGGTCTTCAACATTAAATAATTGTATGCTTTTGAAATATATAAATGCATTTTTAAAGAGAGAAATAGAATTCATGTTGTTAGCCACGGGTATGAAACCAGAAGTATTACAGAGAATCACTCTATTTTATATCAACCTAAGTTAGGTATAGCCAAACGTAACTTTCTGTATTTCTCACCAAAATTATATAACATTCTCCCAATTAAATTAAAAGAATTTAAAGGAAATCATGCAAACCTGAAGATGCAAATAAAACATTTTCTCAGAGAAAACAAAATTAAAATTGAAAATATAATTAGTTGAGCCTACAAGTTTATAAAACACAAATTCAATTTTCCTTCTTATTCATTATTTTTTTGTGTATACATCATTTACATAGAACGTGTTATTCGGCTAAGCCATTATACAATTTTTAGAAATAGTAATCAACGATATGCATGCCACACACAAGGTTGCACCTTTTAGTGGCATATGTGATATCTCTTCCTGCTCTGTATGAATTTGATATCCTATTTCGACCTGTCTTTATCATATTGTAACAATATAATTTAATAATTGTAAATTTACAGGTTAAACTATGAGTAGGAAGTGTAAGGAAATTCATAAAATGTGTACAGATATTATGAATTTTGTAAAATGTGTGTATTTGTAACGATTTAATAAATAATAATAATAATAATAATAATAAGTTAAAAATTTAAATAATCCCAAAAATAAATGACGTTACCCATGACGTAGATCTCCGTCATTACAAATACTAATCATTACTCTATACAATTCATCTCCCGCACCCTAATATTTATATTCCTTCGTCTAAGAAGCGCAAAATCTCTACACAAATTTTTAAGGTTTAAATTTAAAATATAAAACACTCCTAAATCTATTTACGAATTCATCTGAAATACGTTTAATATAACATTCTATACAATGAAAATAATCACGTCGTAGTTCGTCAGTTACTTACTTAGAAATAAAATATTTACAACACGTTCGTTCCTTTCTCCCGACAATACAAAATGTAACTGTCCTTCCACATTACTTCTAAATCTCAACGGGCTTCAGAAAAATATTACTTCACTCTACTTAGTCTTGTTTGTGTTTTACGATAACATCTGGGATTCCATAATCCATACAATTAAGTAGAGACTAGTTCAAAAACCTCCTACAACTTATCTGTTCATGTAATAACAAGATGTTCGGGAAAGAACATATAGCCTACTTTCTCCGAAATGTATGGGTATAGTTATAACTCTCTGTCCTTATCATCTCCTAATTTCTTCCTATTTGAAGTGCAAATTGGCACACAGGATTTGAACAGTGGCGTTCAAACCATAGTTTATAATTTACCCCAGCATTTTGCAATTTCATCAGCAAACACTCCAAACACCGACTACTTACAATAATTGAAACTTCGTTGCTCTAATAAGGCCCATCTACAATGTGCAGTCGGCAGTCCGTAGTTGGTAGTCCTCGGTCGGCAGTCGCGATCGACTCCGTGTATACTATAGGCACCATACACAACATGAAGTTGCAGTTGGTAGCTGGCAGTTGGCAGTCGAGAATTTTATCCTTGACTGCCAACTACCCGACTGCAGCAATGTAATAGCCAATCAGAGCAGATCAGAAACTGACGTCACGTTGTTGTTCTGTGTCGTGTACGAATGATATAGAACTAAGTGAAGTAACTTCGCAACCCGTTAATTTACAGGCTAATCTTAAATACACGGTATAACAAAATAATCCATCTCCAAATCATCCATATTGCAAGTTTTGAGATTATCAACAACGCCTCTGTGCACAAGGAATAAACGAATGTTACTGTCTTATTACTCCTAGCAGTCGTTAAGACTGGGTTCACTAACTGGCCGGTATAGAGCGCTGCTCGAATCTATAGTTTCTGCATAGTACAACTGAAGGCTGGAAGATGTCACTCCAGTGGAGAATGTCGTTTTTTTTAATATATAATTTCCATTGCAAAAAGCACCATATAAAGCTTTATTTTATAACGTCTCAGTACTCAAGAAACAATAAATATAAAAACTAGTCGTGATATCTAGTTGTGAAATATCGAACAATATAATCCTAACAGAGCGAGTGCATTCTAGCGGCCAGAAGAAGAAACTTTTCAATAAAATCTGTTACCTTTTTGTCAGCTAGATGTCTCGATTAAATCTGCTGGCGAATTATGTTTTAATTAAGTATATGTTTTGCACCGTAATATGCACAATATAACGCTTAATTTTAAAACGTCTGAGTCATTACAAAGCAACAAATATGTAAAATTTCAAGCAAAAAACATATCTCTGATGGGGTTTGAACCATAGGCATATGAATGACAGACTAACGCTTTACCACGGAGCCGTTTGTGCCAACGAACATTGACCCATATAAAATGACTTACATAGAACTTGTTAGCAAATAATGATTTATACTAAACGATTTCATCACTGAAGTATATTATTTATATATAAAGCATTTCATACAAAGTTTATTTATTTTGTTTCAGTACGCTATATTGCATTCAATACTCAAATTAGTGAAATATAAGTCAGGCACAAGATATCCGCTGCCATCTTGTCTTATTAATGAATCAGCTGAGCTTTTTAAAATCACGTCTGCACTATAGTATTACAAAATAAACTTTTAATTTCGTACGTGCCTCTTCCTTTAGAACAGTTAAAACGATTCTCGGCTCGATAATCGGAACTGGTGGGTCCCATGATATGGATTATAAAGTTTGCATAATTCGCACGGCCGCCATCCTGAAATGGTATGGCGGACGACCTTGTAGTTTGGTCACAAGACGCATCCTATACGAAGGTATGTTGTTACCAAATTTGGTAGAGATTGGATGATTTGGTTAGTCGTTATTTGATTTTACGTTTTGAACGTTTGAGTGGCCGCCATTCAGTTTTAGTAAAGATGGCGGCGATATAAAACATGACACTGAGGTGTCCTTTGCTAGTGCTACCTTTGTACCAAATTTCGTTCAATTCGCATTCACCGTGTTCGAATTGATAGGGGGGGACAGACATTCAGAGTACACACACTCTCTCACACACACACACACAGACTCACACACACACATACACACACACAGACTCACACACACACATACACACACACAGACAGACACACTTTTTTCGCCCTGTGTTGATCTCATAAGTCTACTTTCATTTTTTGCAAAAATCGAAAGTAGGCTAAAAATCTATATATATAAAAATCAATGTAACGTGATAGTTTGTCTGTGGGTGTGTATGTCTCCTATGCGTTCATATACCATTCGTCCGATTGCGATGAAACTTGGGTGAGATGTTGAGTACACTCCAAGGAAGGTTTCTGACTTAGTAAATCCATTTTACAATAGGTAGCGCACGCGTAGATTCAACAAATGAGCGACGATGCGCGAAGCATTTCAAAAAAGTCCCGTATGTGTCCATATACCATTCGTCCGATTGCGATGAAACTTGGGTGAGATGTTGAGTACACTCCAAGGATGGTTTCTGACTTAGTAAATCCATTTTACAATAGGTAGCGCACGCGTAGATTCAACAAATGAGCGACGATGTGCGAAGCATATCAACAAAGTCCCGTATGTGTTCATATACGAGTTGTCCGATAGCGATGAAACTTGGGTGAGATGTTGAGTACACTCCAAGGAAGGTTTCTGACTTAGTAAATCCATTTTACAATAGGTAGCGCACGCGTAGATTCAACAAATGAGCGACGATGCGCGATGCATTTCAACAAAGTCCCGTATGTGTTCATATACCATTCGTCCGATAGCGATGAAACTTGGGTGAGATGTTGAGTACACTCCAAGGAAGGTTTCTGACTTAGTAAATCCATTTTACAATAGGTAGCGCACGCGTAGATTCAACAAATGAGCGACGATGCGCGAAGCATTTCAACAAAGTCCCGTATGTGTTCATATACCATTCGTCCGATTGCGATGAAACTTGGGTGAGATGTTGAGTACAGTCCAAGGAAGGTTTCTGACTTAGTAAATCCATTTTACAATAGGTAGCGCACGCGTAGATTCAACAAATGAGCGACGATGCGCGAAGCATTTCAACAAAGTCCCGTATGCATTCATATACCATTCGTTCGATAGCGATGAAACATGGGTGAGATGTTGAGTACACTCCAAGGAAGGTTTCTGACTTAGTAAATCCATTTTACAATAGGTAGCGCACGCGTAGATTCAACAAATGAGCGACGATGCGCGAAGCATTTCAACAAAGTCCCGAATGCATTCATATACCATTCGTCCGATAGCTATGAAACTTGCGTAAAATGTTGTGTACACTGCAGGGAAATTTTCTGGCTTAGTACATCCACTTTACAATAGGCAGCGCACGATTAGATTCAACAAATGAGCTACGACGCGCGAAGCATTTCTACAAAGTCACGTTTGCGTTCATATACCATTCGTCCGATAGCGATGAAACTAGGCTGAGATTTTGTGTGCACTCCAGGGAAGGTTTCTAGCTTAGTAAATCCCTTTAAAAATAGGTAGAGCACGAGTAGAATCAACAAATGAGCAACGGCGCGCGAAGCGTTTCAACAAAGTCCCATTTAATTTCATATACCATTCATCCGATAGCGATGAAACTTGGGTGAGATGCTGTGTACACTCCAGGGAAGGTTTCTGGCTTAGTACATACATTTTACAATAGGTAGCGCACCAGTAGATTCAACAAATGAGCGATGACACGCGAAGCGTTTCAACAAAGTCCCGTATAAAGTCATATACCATTCGTCTGATAGTGATAAATGTTTGGTGAATTGTTGTGTACACTCCAGGAAAGGTTTCTGGCTAAGTAAATCCATTTTACAATACGAAGCGCACGTTTATGTTCAACAAATGAGTGACTACGCGCGAAGCGTTTCGACAACGTCCCGTATACGTTCACATAGCATTCTTCCGATTGCGATGAAACTTGGGTGAGATGTTGTGTACACTCCAGGGAAGGTTTCTGGCTGAGTACATCCATATTACAATATGTAGCGCAAGAGTAGAATCAACAAATGAGCGACGACACGCGAAGCGTTTCAACCAAGTCCCGCATGCATACATGTACCATTCGTCCGTACCTATGAAACTTGGGTGAGATGTTGTGTATACGTCATGGAAAATTTCTGGCTTAGTAAATCCCCTATACAATATGCAGCGCACAATTTGATTCAACAAATGAGGGACGACGCGCGAAGCGTTTCAACAAAGTCCCGTATAAGGTCATATACCATTCTGCCGTTAGCGGTGAAACTTGGGTGAAATATGGTTGACACTCCAAGGAAGGATTCTGGGTTAGTAAATACATTTCACAGTAGGTAGCACACGAGTAGATTCGACAAATGAACGACGATAGCGATGAAACTTGGGTGAGATATTGTGGACACTTACGTGACGGTTTCTAACTTAGTAAATACATTTTACAGTAGGTAACGCACGAGTAGATTCAACAAATGAGTGACGGAGTGCGAATCGTTTAAACAAAATCAGGTATGCGTTCATATACTATTCATCCGATTGCGATGAAACATTGATCAGTTATTTTGTACCCGCCAGGGAAGGGGACTTAGTAAATCCATTTCACAATAAGAAGCGCAAGAGTAGATGCAACAAATGGGTGACGACACGCGAAGCGTTTCAACAAAATTCCCTATTGCGTTCATATAACATTCTTCGATTGCGATGAAACCTTGATGAGTTATTGTGTACACGGCAGGGAAGGGCTTCGACTTAGTAATACATTCCTCAATAGGTAGCGCACGAGTAGATTCAACAAATGAGTGACAGCGCACGAATCGTTTAAACAAAAACCCCTATACGTGCATATACCATTCATCCGATTGCGATGAATCATTGATGAGTCATTGTGTACACGCCAGGGAAGGGTTTCGACTTAGTAAATCCATTTCACAATAGGTAGCGTACGATTAGATTCAACAAATGAGTGACAGCGACGAAACTTTTTGAAAGTTGTTGTGCACGCTCCCTCGAATGGTTCTAAATTAGAAAATCCATTTTATGATAGCTTAGAGGCAGTTAACATGTTGTGTATCCAAAATCACTTCAAGAAACAGAATTTCAACGCCAACACTTTCTTTGATTGGCATTGCAACGCATGCCGGGTACAGCTTGTCTATAAAAATCAATCTTACGTGATAGTTTGTCTGTGGGTGTGTATGTCTCCTATGCATTCATATACCACTCAACCGATTGTGATGAAACTTGGGTGAGATGTTGAGTACAATCTAAGGAAGGTTTCTGACTTAGTAAATCCATTTTACAATAGGTAGCGCACGCGTAGATTCAACAAATGAGTGACGATGCGCGAAGCGTTTCAAACAAGTCCCGTATGTGTTCATATACCATTCGTCCGATAGCGATGAAACTTGGGTGAGATGTTGTATACACTTACGTGAAGGTTTCCAAATTAGTGAGTACATTTCACAGTAGATAGCGCACGAGTAGATTCAACAAATGAGCGACGACACGCAAAGTGTTTCAAAAATGTCCCGTATGCAATCATATACCATTCGTCCGATAGCTATGAAACTTGCGTAAAATGTTGTGTACACTTCAGGGAAATTTTCTGGCTTAGTAAATCCAATTTACAATAGGCAGCGCACGAGTAGATTCAACAAATGAGCTACGACGCGCGAAGCATTTCAACAAAGTCAGTTTCAAAAAAGTCCCGTATGCATTCATATACCATTCGTCCGATAGCTATGAAACTTGCGTAAAATGTTGTGTACACTTCAGGGAAATTTTCTGGCTTATTAAATCCACTTTACAATAGGCAGCGCACGAGTAGATTCAACAAATGAACTACGACGCGTGAAGCATTTCAACAAAGTCACGTATGCGTTCATATACCATTCGTCCGATAGCGATGAAACTAGGCTGAGATGTGTGCACTCCAGGGAAGGTTTCTGGCTTAGTAAATCCCTTTAAAAATAGGAAGAGCAGGAGCAGAATCAACAAATGAGCGACGACGCGCGAAGTTTTTCATCAAAGTCCCATATAAGGTCATATACCATTCATCCGATAGCGATGAAACTTGGGTGAGCTGTTGTGTACACTCCAGGGAAGGTTTCTGGCTTAGTACATCCATTTTACAATAGGTAGCGCAGCAGTAGATTCAACAAATGAGCGATGACACGCGAAGCGTTTCAACAAAGTCCCGTATAAGGTCATATACTATTCGTCTGACAGTGATAAATGTTTGGTGAATTGTTGTGTACACTACAGGAAAGGTTTCTGGCTTAGTTAATCCATTTTACAATACGAAGCGCACGTTTAGATTCAACAAATGAGTGACTGACTACGCGCGAAGCGTTTCGACAACGTCCCGTATACGTTCACATACCATTCATCCGATTGCGATGAAACTTGGGTGAGATGTTGTGTACACTCCAGGGAAGGTTTCTGGCTGAGTACATCCATATTACAATAAGTAGCGCAAGTAGAATCAACAAATGAGCGACGACACGCGAAGCGTTTCAACCATGTCCCGTCTGCATTCATATACCATTCGTCCGATAGCTATGAAACTGGGGTGAGATGTTGTGTACACTTCATGGAAGGTTTCTGGCTTAGTAAATCCACTATACAACAGGCAGCGCACAAGTAGATTCAACAAATGAGGGACGACGCGCGAAGCGTTTCAACAAAGTCCCGTATAAGGTCATATACCATTCTGCCGTTAGCGGTGAAACTTGGGTGAAATATGGTGGACACTCCAAGGAAGGTTTCTGGCTTAGTAAATATATTTCACAGTAGGTAGCACACGAGTAGATTCGACAAATGAACGACGACACGCGGAGCGTTTCAATACACTCCCCTATGTCTTCATATCCCATTAGTCCGATAGCGATGAAACTTGGGTGAGATGTTGTGGACACTTACGTGACGGTTTCTAACTTGGTAAATACATTTTACAGCAGGTAGCGCACGAGTAGATTCAACACATGAGTGACGGAACGTGAATCGTTAAATCAAAATCCGGTATGCGTTCATATACTATTAATCCGATTGCGATGAAACATTGATCAGTTATTGTGTACACGCCAGGGAAGGGTTTCGACTTAGTAAATCCATTTCACAATAAGTAGCGCAAGAGTAGATGCAACAAATGGTTGCCGACGCGCGAAGCGTTTCAACAAAATCCCATATTGGGTTCATATAACCTTCTTCGATTGTGATGAAACCTTGATGAGTTATTGTGTACACGCCAGGGTAGGGTTTCGACTTAGCAAATTCATTTCTCAATAGGTAGCGTACGAGTAGAATCAACAAATGAGTGACAGCGCACGAATCGTTCAAACAAAATCCCGTATACGTTCATATACCATTCATCCGATTGCGATGAAACTTTTGAAAGTTGTTGTGCACGCTCCCACGATTGATTCTAAATTAGAAAATCCATTTTACGATAGCATAGGGGCAGTTAACGGAAATTGAAAAACATGTTGTGTATCCAAAAGCACTTCAAAAAACAGAATTTCAACGCCAACACTTTCTTTGATTGGCATTGCAACGCAACAAATGAGCGACGATGCGCGAAGCATTTCAACAAAGTCCCGTATGTGTTCATATACCATTCGTCCGATAGCGATGAAACTTGGGTGAGATGTTGTGTACACTTACGTGAAGGTTTCAAAATTAGTGAATACATTTCTCAGTAGATAGCGCACAAGTAGATTCAACAGAGAGTGACGACACGCAATGCGTTTCAACAAAGTCCCGTATGCATTCATATACCATTCGCCCGATAGCTATGAAACTTGCGTAAAATGTTGTGTACACTGCAGGCAAATTTTCTGGCTTAGTACATCCACTTTACAATAGGTAGCGCACGAGTAGATTCAACAAATAAGCTACGACGCGATGCATTTCAACAAAGTCACGTTTGCGTTCATATACCATTCGTCCGATAGCGATGAAACTAGGCTGAGATTTTGTGTGCACTCCAGGGAAGGTTTCTAGCTTAGTAAATCCCTTTAAAAATAGGTAGAGCACGAGTAGAATCAACAAATGAGCAACGACGCGCGAAGCGTTTCAACAAAGTCCCATATAATTTCATATACCATTCATCCGATAGCGATGAAACTTGGGTGAGATGTTGTGTACACTCCAGGGAAGGTTTCTGGCTTAGTACATCCATTTTACAATAGGTAGCGCAGCAGTAGATTCAACAAATGAGCGATGACACGCGAAGCGTTTCAACAAAGTCCCATATAAAGTCATATACCAGTCGTCTTATAGTGATAAATGTTTGGTGAATTGTTGTGTACACTCCAGGAAAGGTTTCTGGCTAAGTAAACCCATTTTACAATACGAAGCGCACGTTTATATTCAACAAATGAGTGACTACGCGCGAAGCGTTTCGACAACGTCCCGTATACGTTCACATACCATTCATCCGATTGCGATGAAACTTGGGTGAGATGTTGTGTACACTCCAGGGAAGGTTTCTGGCTGAGTACATCCATATTACAATATGTAGCGCAAGAGTAGAATCAACAAATGAGCGACGACACGCGAAGCGTTTCAACCAAGTCCCGTATGCATTCATGTACCATTCGTCCGTAGCTATGAAACTTGGGTGAGATGTTGTGTACACGTCATGGAACATTTCTGGCTTAGTAAATCCACTATACAATATGCAGCGCACAAGTTGATTCAACGAATGAGGGACGACGCGCGAAGCGTTTCAACAAAGTCCCGTATAAGGTCATAGTCCATTCTGCCGTTAGCGGTGAAACTTGGGTGAAATATGGTGGACACTCCAAGCAAGGTTTCTGGCTTAGTAAATACATTTCACAGTAGGTAGCACACGAGTAGATTCGACAAATGAACGACGACACGCGGAGCGTTTCAATATAGTCCCCTATGTCTTCATATCCCATTAGTCCGATAGCGATGAAACTTGGGTGAGATGTTGTGGACACTTACGTGACGGTTTCTAACTTAGTAAATACATTTTACAGTAGGTAGCGCACGAGTAGATTCAACAAATGAGTGATGGAGCGCGAATCGTTTAAACAAAATAAGGTATGCGTTCATATACTATTCATCCGATTGCGATGAAACATTGATCAGTTATTGTGTACCCGCCAGGGAAGGGAACTTAGTAAATCCATTTCACGAATCGTTTAAACAAAACCCCGTATACGTGCATATACCATTCATCCGAATGCGATGAATCATTGATGAGTTATTGTGTACACGCCAGGGAAGGGTTTCGACTTAGTAAATCCATTTCACAATAGGTAGCGCACGAGTATATGCAACAAATGGGTGACGACGCGCGAAGCGTTTTAACAAAATCCCCTATGCGTTCAAATAACCTTCTTCGATTGTGATGAAACCTTGATGAGTTATTGTGTACACGCCAGGGTAGGGTTTCGACTTAGTAAATCCATTTCTCAATAGGTAGCGTACGAGTAGATTCCACAAATGAGTGACAGCGCACCAATCGTTCAAAAAAATCCCGTATACGTTCATATACCATTCATCCGATTGCGATGAAACTTTTGAAAGTTGTTGTGCACGCTCCCACGAATGGTTCTAAATTAGAAAATCCATTTTACTATAGCTTAGAGGCAGTTAACATGTTGTGTATCCAAAAGCACTTCAAGAAACAGAATTTCAACGCCAACACTTTCTTTGATTGGCATTGCAACGCATGCCGGGTACAGCTTGTACTTAATAAAAATACACATTTTCACTCGTTGAATAATTACCATAAATGACAAACATTAGGATAAGAACCATTTAATAGATCTCAGTTTACTCTCAGCTTCAACAAAGATCCATTAAACCCTATAATTTCTATCAGATTTAACTTCATCCAGGATCCGCTGTCCTGTGAATTTCAAGGAGATTCAACTCTATTGAGACTATTTCAATAACATCCACAATTAATAAACTTCCGTAACAATTCTCTTATAACTTATTGCTTAGATACCTTGGATCCAAGGCTTCTAGATTATATGCATTGCAACTGGATGAAGCAATAATGGGGCCATGAAGTAAATTGAGATTCTGTGAATTAGATCAACAAAGGAAATTGTTTTAGTTGGTCTAAGTAAAATATGTTTTTTCCATACTTGGACGTCTCCTCATCATGATGATGTATTTCATTACATGACATTCGATGTTTTCCCTCTAATGCAAGACTATAAGCTCAGAAGCCCCAGCTTGAACAGCAAGTTTCAGTCAACAGCATTGTAAACAACAGGCTATAAATCCCAAGTGAAGTGATTTCCACATGCACAAACATTAGAACAGTGCTATATAAGTGTATTCTCAAGAACCTAGCAATACCAATGGTGTTAATTTTTACTGATGTGCACTCACATTACCTCTCATGAGTAATATGTTCTTTTTCGCCTCATTTCATCCATTCACTCATCATTTTATGTATTTTTTATTATGATATCTTTAATTATGCTGGATTTTGCAACTTAATTTATGGCTGAAGAAGGGACGAGTACTAGAGGCCCCGAAACATGTACCATATAATGGCAAGTTTATAACTTGTTGTAAATAAATGTATTGACTAGGCGGAACAGTTTCTCCTTTGTTATATAGTGAATCTGTCAATACGGAAAATGAACTTCTTTCAGAGCACAATTTACTAGATTGTTGTTACCTATGGCGTTCTTGCCTCCTACTCGCATAGTTCCTTTGTTTATTTGGTATATTCTTATCCTTAATAGGTGTACTTGTTTCTATACGCTTTGTTTAAACTTGTTAATTCTCCTTTCGCATCTTATCGCAATCTTTACTAGAGCTATATTTCCCGCAGCTTCTAGCTACTTTTTTTATTGAAGGTGTTGTTAATTCTCGCCCTTTAACTCCGCTTTCCATTGAACCTGATGACCTGCTTCCACTCACACCTGGTCACTTCCTTACACGCACTTCTCTCTCTGCCCCTCCTCCCCTTCCTAATTCTTATAGGGATTCTAATCTACCCATTGTTTGGCGTAAACTTGAAGCCCTCCGCAATTCTTTCTGGAAGAGGTGGAACTTGGAATATTTAACTTCCTTGCAACGGAGACAGAAGTGGTTACTTTCCAGTCCCGACATTAATGTGGGGGACTTGGTCCTGGTTAGGGAATGTTTCTCCTCCCCTGGTCTGGATTTCTGGTAGAGTGACCGAGTGTTATCCTGGAAGGGATGGGAGAGTCAGGGTGGCCAGAATCTTGACCACTAACGGTCAGATCACAAGACCACTGTCTTTAATTGCTCCATTACCTTTAAATGTTTAATTGTTTATCCTGCTCTCTGTTGGTGTTTACCCTCCCAGCTTGGTGTATTCTTGGAATACACGGTCAGATGGAGTATTTTTTTAATGCTCTTTGCTTGTTCATTCCTTTCTTTTTCTCATACACCAACAGTGATCTCCTATGTTCTTGCTGTTTAGGGTTCTCATGTTATTCGTGAGTCTGTTCTAGATATATATCTTCCATGACTCACCTAGCGTCATCTAGCAGCGAATCTCTGAAGTTCCTCAATTCTTCCCTGTACAAGAGGACTTCCTTATCAATCTGGGCACCAGATCTCGTCGCCATCGCCAGCTATCATCTCCGTGATCAAGTGAACTTCGTCTACTTTTTCACCCACCAGGCTGCGATAGCGTCGCCTACTATCAACTCTTTGAAGACCATTCATCAAGAAAAACATTTATTTTTGCAAGGTTGTCTATTCTGATATGTAATCCTTTTGTCTCCTACCCCCGCTCTTTTCCCTTTCCTGGTCCCTCTGCGCTTCGCTGAGTGGGTCTCACTTGTACGTCGGCAGTTGACTTAGTTAGTCAAGGCTCAACTAGTGCTAGCCTCCTCAAACTAAAGAGGCATTCTCTTCATTCCACGCCATGTTGGAACTTTAAGTTTATCCGTCAAAGGGAACTTCACCATCGCCATGCAGCAAAGATAAGTACAGACTGCAAGTTCTAACCTCATCTTCATCGGTTTTAATATCTACATGCTTTTAATAATCATTTATAGGCCACTTATTTGTGGCAATAATCATCCTTCGCGGGATTTTCCATATTGAGCTTTGTCTGTCTAAGCCAATCTTCGTAAAAAGCAACACTTCTTATGCTTGTTAAATGAGAGATCTTCTCACAACGTGGGATATTATTGAATACCCACTGTCTAAAATATTAAGCTCGTTCCACCGCTGGAATAACTTTGCCCCATTCTTCTATTAGGATCGTTCTGGAACCTTCCAGAATCTGCACTCTATCTACCAGTCGCGCCGTCATGTATTTTCCTCTCACATGTGGGGATACTATTTTAAATTAAGGAATCTTCCTTATAAATTACTGCAATAGCTAAATTTTCTTCCACCGTTGGGATTTTCTGTGGCGCATTTAATTGTAATCCACAACTTTCTCAAGCAATAGACTTTTGCCTACCTAGTGCAACTAGTTATTTTCCATAATTGCAATAACTTTCTTTGCCATACACTTTTGCGCTACTACAGTGAACTTTTCATTCATTTCAACAGACTATAGTGAAAAACAGTGTTCTTTCAGTATTTCTTCCGCGTCGTGCTCGTCCGATTATTATAAATACGGCCATGAACATTTACCTTCCATCCCAGTTGATCTTTCCTAAACCTCTTACTAACAAACCATAATAAAATTGTTAATTTAGGTCCTTTTTCAATGAGGTGTCACTCTAAAGGCGTGCCCTCCCACTTTTGCTTACATGTAATTAATTAACGTCTGCATAACTACGTGTCTTGTACACGTTTAAAATTATCTTGTTTCTCCCTTCTAATTAGGGAATACTATTCTTTTAACTCATAAGTGAGTTATTTCTAGGTTTCACGAAAGGGAATCTTGCCCCATTTGGCTCGTGATCCCTACTTAAACATAGGAGGTCTAGAACCTTCCTGTCGACTTTCTCTTCAGGTTTCACATTAAGTGACCTGCCCTCTTTATGTGATTTCTAAAGGTAATCCAGCTTAAATGTAAGAAGTTATAGGAACTTCTATTTTATTCTTCCTGTTTTTGTTATTGTTATTTTCAAAGTTGTTACTCTTTCTAGAAAATTTTCTCAGAAATTTCTAGAAGTACACACCTTGTACTCTATTTGCTGTCTAGCTTTAATCACTTTAATTGTTCTTAACTTTGTACTATATCCTCTCTATTTTAAAATCTTGCGAGGATTTTATAAAGGTTTGAAACCTAATGAATTGTTAATTGCCTGGCGCAAACTTTAAATGTTTTCTGAGGTCTGTGACCCCAAATTGTTAACAAAATTGAAAATATATGTTTGTTAAATTCAACAAATTCTTTTGAATTGTTAAAAAAATAAAAAATATTTGTTTTTGGATTTATCATTTCTCAAACTTGACAGTTAGGCAAGATCCTGGCTTTCCTAACTCTTCCTAGGTTAATGCCCTACTTAATGCAAATAAATCTCTTAATAGGGTTTTCACCACTTGTTGCATTTGAACAAGAACTCTTAGGCTTAACTGATGTCAAACTCTCCTCCTATTTCTCCATCCTTTTTCTTTGGTCCGAAACCCATCTCCTTCTCTTTATCATCTTCCCTTGGTGGTTAGGTTATTCCTCAGCCAATAATCTACCCAACATCCATTTACTCTTAACATTAACGGAAGATTGTAAGTTTCGAGAAATTTCTGACATTGACAGTGTAGTGTCAGCCGAAATACCAGATCTCGAGGATAGGGCGCTATACGAGTTGGTAAGGCGTCATATGACACATGGTCCTCGCGGATCTTTGAATCCTGCTTCAATCTGTATGAAAGATGGCGTATGTAAGAAAGATTTCCCTAAACAATTTCAAGAAGAGACCAAAGATAATGCCAATGGTTATCCTTCGTATAGGAGAAGCAATAATGGACGGATTATTATATAAACAATTCCAGGCATTGGCATTGAAGTCGATGGTCGATTCATTGTTCCCTACAATCCATTTCTTTTACTTTATGTGCAAGCTCATATTAATGTTGAAATATGCTCAAGTGTTCGGAGCGTTAAATACATCCACAAATATCTTATATATTAAAATCCACAAGTATGTGTATAAAGGTGCATTGTTAAAATATGTTCCGAAGGCGAAACGGTGAACTACGATGAAATTATTTCTTTCCTAAATGCTAGATATGTTGGTCCAACAGAAGCCGCATTCAGGATATTTTCATTTCACATGCATGAACAGTCACATTCTATCGTGCGATTACCAGTTCACTTGCCAAACTTGCAAAATATCAATTTAAAAAATGATAACGCTCCTGATATTTTACTTCAAGCACAGTTGTGCAACACGGAATTACAAGCGTGGTTCAAGTTAAATCAAGATTCGCAAGCCAGAAGTCCGTATATATATCCTGAAACACCAGTACATTACGTCTGGAATAAGAGCAACTGCCAGTGGCAAAAAAGAAAAAAATGTTTCAAAAACTATAGGCAGAATGTATAATGTTTCGCATACAGAAACAGAAAGGTATTATTTACGCCTGTTATTGCTTCACGTCATAGGTGCTACCAGCTTCCAGGATCTACGAACATACAAAGCAGTTGTCTATTCTACTTTTAAAGAAACAGCTAAGGAGCGAGGTTTGCTGATTGACGATTCTGAATGGCAGAGTTGTTTGGCAGAAGCGTCACAATTTCAGATGCCTTCTCAGTTACGACAATTGTTTTCTTACCTATGTATCTTTCAGACCCCTTCAAATGTAATATAGTTCATTGTCAGAAGATTATCTGCAGTTTCACGAACCTAACATTGCATATCAGTTCACCCTTACACATATTTCTAATACATTAAAGCTCCATGGTCTTCCCATTACTTCTCTCGAATTGCCAGCTATTATTGATAATTTCCCTCAGACAAATTTACCAATGAATTATCCTAAACTTAATGAGGATCAATTAAGTCGGATGATAAGCCAAGCAAATGGAAACCAAACGGCTATAATTACAGACATTTTGGAGTTAGTACAAAACAGCCATGAAATGATGAGAAATTCATATTTCATTGACGGTCCAGGGGGCACCGAGAAAACATTTCTTAACCAATGCTTGATTCACAGTTGCACAAATTTGGGGTTAAATGTAGTTTCTGTTGCATGGACTGGTATTGCAGCAATGTTACTACTGTACACAGCCAGTTCAAGTTACCTCTACATTTACATGGAAGTCCTGTATCAGGAATAAAAGTTAACAGCAAGGAAGCTCTTTATATTCGTTCAGCAAATCTTATCATCTGGGATGAAGCCTCTATGGCTAATAAGCACGCGTTGATGTGTGTAAATCGGTTGCTCAATGGCATCATGAATAACGACGTGCCTTTCGGAGGAAAATTATCATTTTAGGTGGAGATTTTAGGCAGGTATTGCCTGTTGTGCCTCACGCATTTAAAGCAGCATCAGTCCAAATGTCAGTAAGGTTCTCTCCTTTGTGGCCATTATTCAAAATTTTTAAACTCAACAAAAGTATGCGAGCGGATACAGATCAACGTGACTTTGCAAACATCTTCATACAAATTGGTAACGGTGAATACCCTCACGTCGATGGAGAAAATTCAGAATTAGTCCCACACTGAAAAATATTTCACGCTTTTCAAAAATAGCAATTTTAGCACCTAAAATGAACATTGTAAAGAAATAAATGACAAAGTTTTAGACCTAAGCCCAGGATAATCGAGAACTTACATCAGTGTGAATAATTTGATTACTGAAGAAAGGAGTGAACTTCTACAATTCTCAATAGAATTTTTAGACAGCATACTGTAGGCATAAGTGGATTGCCACCTCATATCCTTCGACTAAAAGAAGGCTCAATTGTGATTTTGTTGAGAAATATTAATGTTACCCAAGGTCTGTTGAACGGTACTAGACTGTTTGTTTGGAAGATGCATGACAATGGCTTACACCTGGAAATTATTACTGGCGTAAATGTTGGAAACAATGTCCTACTCCCTCGCCTTGCGCCATCAGATACTTCTATGCCATTTTACTTCAAAAGGAGTCAGTTTCCAGTACGTTTGGCTTTTTGTATAACTATCAATAAAGCTCAAGGTCAAACACTAGATCAAGTAGGCATTTATTTACCTCAACCGGTGTTTAGCCACGGACAACTTTACTGTATGCCGCACTATCGCGAGCAAAATCCTTTCATGACGTCAAAGTTCAAATAGAACCAAAAGGCAAGTGAACAGCAATTGTCGAATGGAAGGAAGTACTATTAGAATTTTGAAACGAATGTTGCGGAGGAGCACAGACCTCAGAAAACGGGGCACAGATTAAATAACAATTATACAAGGACGTCCGCATCCATAATACGATAACTGTCCTGTGGTAATGGTAAAAAGAAAATACTATTGTCCTACATCGGTGATTTTTATCCTGCATCCTGTTATTTCATTCCCTCAGTTCTATAACGAAGATATACTCAATCAAATTTACAGCTTAATAAATATAATTCGTTCTGTGTGAGTTATCTTTTCATTTCTCATCAATCGCCTTTACTTACTATTCTATCTGTAGGGGTGGAGGCGATAGCTGTCTTTACAGAGATGTGCAAATTATTAGATTCGATGTCAGTTTTCCAAAATTGCATTTTTACTTTTCACGGTTTAATGCACTAAGTATGTTTATAAGGCGATGAAATTACTTCAAATGTTTAACCAAGACTCCTAATTATATTTTCCTGTAAGAAACTCAAATTAACATGATTTTTTAGAATTTCCACTAACAGAGGAGCCTTGCAAATGCAAAATGCCACAAGTTTCGTTTTTATTACTTCACTCTACTTTACGTGAGAATTTAGAGCGGAGGGATTTGGGGTCTTTTAACTGATGAACGCTATTGAACTATTCAAAGATTCATGAAATATGCATTGAAATCACCTGACTTGAATTCTAAAGACAATGAAAAATTGAAAATGGACCCAGCTCAGATATCCCTCGGAATCCAATAATCTGAAAGTTTCCAGACGCAATTCCTTATGGGAAAATGTGTAATTCCACGGGAGAGGAAACACTACTAAGTAGGACAACAAAAGAAGTTGGTCAATAAAATGATATTGAATAAAAGTAATTACGACTAATTACAATTATTTATTTAATTCTATTAATGTGCACACCTCTATATGTTAACCAAGAGTTACATCTCTAAATTCAAATATAAGAGACCCATCTTTTATTTTAAATTCATACCATTATTCATAAGTAGACAAAACACCAAATTGTACCACCATAGCCTTAAATTGTGTGGATATCTCTATCTACTTGTATAAAACAAAGTTCCCAATTCTTGGATGTAACGGGTAATCTCGAGAGCAACTCGATGGATTTTGATGCGGTTTTCACCATTCTGTAAAGGATTTCTCGATGAAGGATTAGGTAGAAAAACATTTATTTATGACCGAAAGAAGCCGAGCATTTACGATTTCAGTGAATTGAGTTGAAGAAAAACCTAACGTCCATGTGTCTTAAAAAAATCGATATTCCCTGAGAATTGTTCAGCATGAAAAGTTCTGCAAGAAAGTCCGCGACAGCTCCCACGTCGACCACTGTAATTGTTTTTACGTTTTCATTCCTTCCAGCAATCTGCATTCAGTGGAAATTTAAATTACTAGCTTCAGAGTGAGTTTACGAGCTTGCGAGCGACCTATCTCCCTAGCTTTAGCCAGCATCAAACTGCCGAGTCGTGTCGAGTTAATTCTTCAGAGAAGAGTATAGCTTATGTGTTTGGAGTTAGCTGTTCACTTCGGCCTGACGTCCGTGCGCCTTTTAAGCTTACGCAGTGTAAATAGTGGGACACACACACAGAGGACAGGCAGATACCCACACATTTGATCTCATAAGTCTACTTCATCATTTACCCAAAAGCGACGGTACCGTAAATGTCTGTTCAGGTCACTAGCATGAAGACATGCAAATGTCATATGGACAGAAATGCTGTAGGATTGTTGAAGTGAATGCTGCGGAGCAGCACGGGTTTTCTAGTAATAATAAGAATAATAATAATATTTATTTGTCCGACCCCTAGAGGGTTAGCCAAACGTCACAGAATAATGTACATAATTTCATAAATACAAATTCAAATATCATAAAACGAGAGTTATTACTCTCTAGTTGGTATGAAATGGTCAATACAAATGGTTTCACAGGATGGCCACTGTTGATTTAAGGATTTTATAACAATTTCTTCTTGGACATTTTTTAGATTTTGTAAATCCCTCTCCAGTTAGCAAATAATTTTATAATAATATCCCTAGAGCCGAAAAATAAGCCAGTAACGGATATTTTCTAAATAATTAGGGAATCTTGGTTTCATATGATCCTCTTTTCTCTTTATCTACTTCTTATGGTTGATTCATGGTGGTTTCCAATGGATTCGTTGGATCAATGATCTCCGCTTTCTTCTCCTGACGATTGTTAGCAAATAAAATCTATTATTATTATTATTATTATTATTATTCTTTAATCGCATCGGCCAACTAAGGACCACGTTATTTCAACTGGCATCTCTGGGCTTTGATCTTTGCCCAGTGTTCCTTCATACGTTGCCGGTGTTGCTCTTTTCTTTCTTCCGTCTTCCGTCTTCAACTTCGGTTTTTCTTGAAAACCCTGGTGGTCGTGTAGTTTCTTCCTGAGGGGATTGCGTTCTTGAATATCCCCACAGGTTATTTCCATCTCTTGCAGGTCACTTTCCACCTCTTCGAACCAGGCTGGCTTGGTCTTCTTATTTTTAAAATAGTTAAAGATCCGGTTCGTCAATCGTGTGGGTTTCATTCTAAGCAAGTGGCCATAAAATGCAATCCTCCTTTTCCTCATTACATCAGAGATCTTCTGGACATGAATATACAGCTCATAGTTATGCCGCCGTCTATATTCACCGTTGTCTTTAATCGGGCCAAGAATTTTCCTCAAGATCTTTCTTTCCTTGATCTCCAATTTTTCCACCAGGCCTTTCTTGTTCATGGTGAGGCATTCCGCTGCGTACAGAGCCTCTGGTCGTATGACAGTGCAATAATGCCTAAGTTTTGCGTTCAGGGATATGGACTTTTATGTTGTAAACGTCCTTGGTGAGTTGGTACGCCATTTCCATTTTGTTCATGCGCGAAGTGAAGGTTTCTTTCTCACATACGTTGGGTTCTACCCACTCGCCAAGATATTTAAACTTATCTGTCCGTTTGATTTTCCCCTGGTTTACTTTTAGTTCCCTTGGTGCTGGCTTGATGTTAGTTATGAAGTGTGTTTTCTCCAAAGAGATCTGAAGACCAACTTTTGTTGCCTGTACCTGCAGCTGGTTAATTTGTTTTGTGGCCATATCTAAAGAGTCGGAGAAAATTGCAAGATCATCTGCAAAAGCTAGGCAATCAATAGAAAGGTTCATGTTCTTGTAACCCAGTCGTACTCCATTTTGGACCCCATCGTTCATTTCTTTGCGCCACTCGCGGGTGACTTTTTCAAGTGCACAGTTGAAGAGCAGGGGTGAAAGCCCATCTCCCTGCCTAACTCCTGTCTTAATTTCGAAAGAGTCTGAAATTTCTCCTCTGAACTTGACTCTGGAGGTTGTGTTAGCTAAGGTCTGTTGAATGATTTCCCTGGTTTTATTATCCAATCCAAATTCCTTTAGAATTTGAATAAGAGCTATTCTATCAATCGAATCATAGGCCTTCTTGAAGTCGACGAAGGTTACCACAAATTTCTTGTTCCTTTGCTTCAGATAGAAAAGGATGGATTTCAGATTCATAATTTGTTCGGCACATGAGCGCTCTTTCCTGAACCCTGCTTGGTACTCTCCTAATTGTGGATCAAGTTGTTGTTCTTCCCTAATCTGCAGAGCTTTTGAAATAATTTTGTAAGTTATCAGTAGGAGGGAAATGCCGCGGTAGTGTTAACGTCCGTTTTGTCACCTTTCTTATGCAGGGGATGAATCAAGGCAGAAGTCCAGTCACGTGGAAGTTTCTCAGTTTCCCAAATCTCCTTGATAATGCCAGTCAATTTATCAATCATCATTTCACCAGCATACTTCCACAATTCGGCGATTATAGAGTCCTCACCTGGTGCCTTGTTGTTCTTAAGTGACTGGATAATCTGTTTGATTTCTTCTCTCGTTGGATGGGATGAATCTGGGTGGGCTTGCATGTTGTCTTCAAATGAGAAAGTGGAGTTTGGAGTCTCACAATTAAGGAGGGATTCAAACTATTTCGCTAGAATCTGGCAATTTTCTCTCTTACTGTAAGCTAGTCTCCCATTTGAGTCTTTGAACTGCAGACTCGGAGGATTGTATTTGCTTAGATTGCGTTTGAAGGTTCTGTAGAAGTCCCTTGTGTTGTTCCTCTGAAAGTCTAGCTCAATTTGAGTTAGTTGGCTCTTGTTGTATGCACGTTTTACATTGCGGATGATTTTTGCAGCGCGTTGTCTCTCTTTCCCGAAGTTTTCCCAATTATCTTGGTTCTTTCCCGAGTTCCATTACTGCCAGGCAAGTTGTCTTTGCTTTACCACTGAATCACATGCATTATTCCACCACGCAAGTTTCTTTGACTTCGTCAGTGGAACTGTCTCCTGTGCTGTTGTGACCAAGGCCTGTTGTAGTTCATCCCAGTTTTCGGGATTCCAAGATTCTAGTTTTTTAGTAAATTCAGGGCACAATCGTAGTTTTTCAGTATCAAATCGATTGATCTTTTTTAAGACGGCCTTTCTGGTGTTTCTCGGAATCAGTTTAACTTTGATTTTGGATAGATAGTGATCCGAATCTAGATTGGCATTTCTTAGAACCTTCACATTCTGTATTTCTCTCTGAGCTTTACGTGCAATTGCGACGTGATCAATTTGAAATTCGCCGAGATTTGGATTCGGAGATGTCCAAGTCTTCTGTTTTCTGGGAAGGTGTTTGAACGCTGTGGATTTTATAACAAGATTGAAGGACTTACATAGTTCTACGAGCCTCTCACCATTGCGATTTGTTCTCTGGTGATCTGGATAGTTTCCGATAATGTTTTGGAATTTTCTTTCCTTACCCAGCTGTGCATTGAAATCTCCAAGAAGCATAATCGTGTGATTGTCTGGAATCTTACAGAGAACATCTTCAAGGTCTTCCCAGAATCTATCCTTTCCTTCCGGGTCTCTCTTATTTGCTTGATTGATTGGCGCATGGACATTCACAACAGTATAAACTTTGTTTGTGCTCCGGAAGGAGAGAGTTGAAACTCGACTGCTAGGCGATTTGAAGCCAATGATTGAATCCAAAATCTTCCTACTGACGATGAATCCTGTGCCAAGGTTGGGAACTGTTTTTATTACACGTTTACCAGTTTTACCTTTAAAAATTCTTTAGCCTTCTGACTCAAAGACTTGTTCGCCTGTGAATCTCGTTTCTTGAATTGCTGCAATCAGGATTTGATGTTGGGATAAGGAATCAGTTAGTTGTTTCAATTTACCAATCTTCCGAAGGGAATTCGTGTTAAAGGTAGCAAAGAAATTCCGGCGTTTGTGTTGGATCTTTCCTGGAGTCTCCGATACCTCCAAGCATGTTGGCGCAGGCTCCCCAGATTCCGAAGGCCTGCAAGCTTCGCTCAAGGCGAAGGTGGATTGGATACCACCTGGGGTAGTAGCCTTTGCTGAACTTTCCTCCATGCTTTGAACAGTTGAAAAACTGTAGTTTGGGGTCGGTGATGTTTCACACCAACCAGGGTACTACCAAGGTTGTGAGCCTTGGAGCCCCCAGCACTGATTATTATTATTATTATTATTATTAGATAAGCCTCCGTGGCTTAGGCGGCAGCACGCCGGCCTCTCACCGCTGGGTCCGTGGTTCAAATCCCGGTCACTCCATGTGAGATCTGTGCTGGACAAAACGGTGGCAGACAGGTTTTTCTCCGGGTACTCCGGTTTTCCCTGTCAAAATTTCATTCCAGCAACACTCTCCACTATCATTTCATTTCATCTGTCATTCATTTAATCATTGCTCCAGAGGAGTGCGTCAGGCCTCGGCAGCCGGCACAATTCATATCCTCGCCGCTATATGGGGGCTTCATTCATTCCATTCCTGACCCGGTCGGAGACCGGAAGCAGGCTGTGGATTTTCATTTCATTATTATTATTAGCCTCCGTGGCTTAGGCGGTAGCACGCCGGCCTCTCACCGCTGGGTCCGTGGTTCAAATCCCGGTCACTCCATGTGAGATCTGTGCTGGACCAAACGGAGGCAGACAGGTTTTTCTCCGGGTACTCCGGTTTTCCCTGTCTAAATTTCATTCCAGCAACACTCTCCACTATCATTTCATTTCATCTGTCATTCATTTAATCATTGCCCCAGAGGAGTGCGTCAGGCCTCGGCAGCCGGCACAATTCCTATCCTCGCCGCTAGTTGGGGGCTTCATTCATTCCATTCCTGACCCGGTCGGAGACTGGAAGCAGGCTGTGGATTTCATATCATTATTATTATTATTATCACTTTCTTGCTATTATTATCGTCATTATTATGTATACCGCATTTCTGTTATAATGGTCAACATTACTATCACACCACGCCCCAAATCGGCCATGGCAACCGAGATTGTAATTGCTGTTTAATAGTCAATGCAACTACTCAGCATATACGACGAATGGCGAGTCTGTCGCCCGTACAAAACTTAATAAACGTCTTTAACAGCCCAATACTAAATCAAAACCCGAAGCATTAAGTCAAAACCCCTCACTACTAAAATTAAACCATGCCAGCAGCTTTATTATTATTATTATTATTATTATTATTAATACATTTTTATAACTTCTGTTTCCACCCTAAAGCAGGCACGTGATAGGTTAACAATAAACTAATCAAACAAACATATAGTAGCATAATTTATTAATCAAATCACCTGAAACTTAACAAACCAGGCTTAGGAGCACGTAGACGCACCAGTACAGTCACAACCGAGACTGCCTGAGCCTAACTTGGTACAGCTACAGTAGGTGAAAGTCGAAAGAGACACGACAAAATCCTAGAAGAGTTGCTCAAGTTTAATAATCATTGTTATTGTTAAGGGTACCCTGTTCACAATGTTCATTCATGCTACATAAAAGGAACATTTTCTCAGAATTTTTCAAGGTATACTTTTGAAATGTTCCCAATTTGTATATGCATGTATTGTCTCGTTACTGAAATGACAGTTTTGAATCATAGTAATTGGATCCCTATTTACGAATTTGTTAAAGAAAAGCCATAAATATCAGTACTATTTCCCCAGATGATACAATCATACAACCAGAACTATATTACTGCCACCAAAGTGCCATTTGAGCTTACGGACATGTTACTAATATTATAAATGTAACCTGAAAGTTTGAGGTTCCTACATTCAACACAAACTGAGAAAATGTCCTTTAGTATAAAATAAATTACTTATGGGAAACGATGTTTTAAGGTGCAACACTAATGCATAAAGGCAATGCACGCCATAACAAAATAATTAATTAATATACTTCTGGTTTGTACATGTATATTGTCAACATCTGAACAAAAATGAAAGTGAAATAATCACAGATTCAAAATCAAAATTTAAAAAATTTGGAATGTTTTATCAAATGTTTGATTGCGGATCCCCTTATATCAGCAAGATGAAATTAAATTTTTTCTACTCTTACCAACCATGGAAGTCGCCTCCGTAGCGTAGCGGTCAGCATGGTTAGCTGCCGCCCCGGAGGTCCTGGGTTCGATTCACGGCTGTGCCACGAAATTTGAAAAGTGGTATGAGGACTGGAACGGGGTCTACTCAGCCTAGGGTGGTCCAAATGAGTAGAGGGGGTTCGATTCCCACCACAGCCATCCTTGAAGTGGTTTTCCGTGGTTCCCCACTTCGTCTTGGGCAAATGCCGGGATGGTACCTACTGTAAGGCCACGGACGCCTCCTTCCCTCTTCCTAGCCTATCCATCCCACTCTTCCATCCCTTCCCATCCCTCATGAGACCCCTGTTCGCTTTGCAGGTGAGGCCGCCTGGGCGAAGTGCTGATCACACCTCCCCAGTTGTATCCATACCGACCAGATGTTCCAAGCTCCAGGACATTGCCCATAGAGGCGGTAGTGGTGAGTTTCCTCGCTGAGTCCGTGGGAACCACCAACCTAGGGGGTAAATTGAGTAAATAAAATTAAAAATAAAAACCATGGAGCCTGCTTCATGTTTAACAACATTCATAATCAAGAATGTTTTGTTGATTATACATTCTTCCTATAAGTAATTGACTTGATTATTCTTAATAAAATAAAATGTGTGTTGAATACAAAACATGTTGATTTATTAAACTTTGTTTTTGTATCAGATCAGTGTGAAAAATAATATTTAACAATAAATCCAGATTTATTGTTCTGATCGAGAAACAAACGATGTAGGAGTTGCAAAGGATTATTATTCCCTCCTATACGAATTTGGTAACTGATGTTGTATTCTCTGACGTTGGTTACAGTTCACAATCCTACGGACCATCGAATTGAAAGTAATAGTCGACTGACATAATAAAATATGTTACCCTGAATTTTTAAAATTACTGGATGTTTCCAGTGCCCTCCGTGTCACAAAACTGTACTGGGTACGTATAGCATGTTTAAACTGTTAAAGAAAGCTTTCCAATCGGTCAACACAAATTGTGCCGAATTTCATTAAGCAGGAAACAAAGACCGTATTTATTGTACCCTAACCTGAATGAAACGAGATATTATAACACACTAACACGCTTAATCTACAAAATGGGTTCGAATTGGCAGGTGAAAAGCTAAATGAAGTGGGAGTCTTCTGTAACTTCGGAAGCAAAATGACCCGTGACGGACGAAGCAAGGAGGATAAAAAAAAGTAGGTTAGCAATGCAAGGAACGTATTTCTACAGAAAAGGAATTTGTTGAAATTAAATATAGATTTATGTATTAGGAAGTCATTTTTGAATTCCATTGTCTAGAGCGTGGCACTCTATAGAAGTGAAACTTCGACTGTTGGAGCAGCAGAAAAGAGAAGACTTGAAGAAGCGTTTGAAATGTGGTTTTACAGGAGAATGATGAAGATCAGATGGGTAGATATGGTTACAAATGAAGAGGTATTACGACAAGTGGGAGAGGAGAGATGTTTGTGGTGACTCCTAATGAAGAGAAGAGATAGGTTGGTAGGACACATACTAAGACACCCAGGAATAGCAAACTTAGTTATGGAAGGAAGGGTCGAGGATAAGAACTGTAGGGGTAGACCAAGGTTAGAATATGTTTAAAAGATTACGTCGGATGTAGGGTGTGGTAGCTATGGAGAGATGAAACGATTAGCTCGGGACAGGGAAGCATGGAAGGATGATTCATACCATTCAAAAACTGAAGACCCAAACATAAAAACATCTTATCTCCTAGCTGCAGCTGGTTCTGAGCACACGATAAAATAATGCTAAAACTACATAGCATTTCTCGCAGTGTCTGTCATGAAATTAAAGATAGAAATGCACAACGTTTAACATGTTGAGTCCAAGCCCTGTTGATTCCAATGAATTGAAATTTCTTTTTGAATTAGACTTCTTTTTTTTCTCTAAGCACTTTCTTTAAAATTGAGTTATTTCTCAATGTCATTGAAACATGTCATTATGCTCGTACACATTCCTGCTGAAGTCTAGAATATCTGAAGAAGCTTTAAATTATGCTATAATAAAACAAGTAGTTCCGTGAAGAGCTAAATAGCCTATTTTCATATATCCAACTTATGTTAATTGCTTCTATCACATACAAAATTACAGTTTGATTGCTGTAACTTAATAGATTCGTAGATATTGAGAGCCGTCTAAATGTTTCAGATGGTCCCCATGTTGGATTTTTAAATATGTAGGCTAGGCCATAGAGTTATGCACTATTAGATGACGATTATTGCGTAGGTTCATTATTCAAACTTCGATCCCATGATTATGGCACAATAAATAAAAACTTAATTTTAACATTTCGTACAGCCACCATATTGAGGTTATGTAGCCTAAATAATTGAACTAAATTTGACGGCAGTGAATTAAAATGTGTATAGAAATTTTCTGCACCATGTTTTACTGCGCTCGGATTCTTAAATCGCGAAAAAGAATTCTTTAAATGTTTTAATTTCGCTTGGCCGCCATGTTAGTTTTGTACTCAACAGGTTTTTGAAAGACACATAGGTGAACATTTAGTAGTGCTCTTTATCACCGCACAGCATTTCATGGTGATATCGGTAATAGTTCCTCAGATATAGAATGCTGGTGAAATACTTTGCACACCCGCCATGTTGGATTGGTGTGACCCAATAAAATTTGAAGGGCAAGGTCTGGGTCGGAGTAAGTAGTACTATGTCCTTATCGAGTTTCATTGAAATCATTCCAGCCACTTAGATTTTATTATGGGGAGCCCCTCCCCACACACACACATACACACACACACACACACACGGACAAAAGGTAATCTCATAAGGCTATTTTTTTCATGAATGAAAATAGGCTAAAAATTGTAGTTTCATATAGTTAAGAATTTATTTAAATTGTGAAAAGGAATTGGATACCGTGGTATGAAAACTGCGTAACTTTATTATTCTAACTTTCACTTCGATCGCATGAATACGACACAAGAATTTAAAAACTTAATTTTAAAATTTCTCCCAGCCGCCATCTTGCGTTTTTGTAGACAATTGAACAAAATTAGACGACAATGCATTAGAATGTAGGCCTATATACATATTTACTGTACCATATTTCACTGCGCTCAGACGGTTAAATCACGAGAAAAGTCTATTAAAATATTCCAAATTCGCTTGGCCGGCATGCTCGTTGTGTAATTTACAGGTTTTTGAATGTAACGTAGATGAACTTGTAGTAAGGGGCAGATGACCTCGTAGTTCCGCCCCTTAAAACAACAATAACTAACTATCTAACTTGTAGTAGTGTCCTTTATCACCGTACAAAATTTCAGGGAGATATCAGTAATAGTTTCGGAGATATAGAATGCCGGTGAAGTATTTCGCACAGCCGCCATCTTGAGGTTATGTAAACAATTGAACTAAATTAGAAGCCAGTTCATTGCACTATCTATAAACATTTGCTATACCAAATTTCATGCTGTTTGGATGGTAACATCGCGAGAAAAATCTATTTAAAAGTCTCAACTTCGCTTGGCCGCCATGTTGGTTTTGTAGTTACCAGGTTTTTGAAGATCTCATAGATGAACTGTTATTAGCGCCCTTTATCATCGTACGAACGTTCATGGTGATATCGATAATAGTTTCGGAGATATTGAATGCTGGTGAAATATTTCACACAGCCGCCATGTTGGATTGGTGAGACGTAATAAAATTTGAAGGGCACGGTCGGGGTCGCCCATAATGGTGCTACGACCTTACCGAGTTTTATTGAATTCGCTCGAGCCGTTTAGAAGTTATTAGGGGGACACACACACACACACATAAGCCACACACACATTACACACACACCACACACACATACGCACACACATAAACACACACTGACAGAAGGTGATCTCATAAGCCTATTTCTTTTTTCATAAAATGAAAATAGGCTAAAAATGGACCCCAAATGACGAGATGGTTACCGTCCCCACAAGACAATAAAATGCTAAAAATATGCATAAAAAGACGAAAAGCAAAGTTAATTAAGCACCAGTTGTAACATACTTTCTCGCAATAAATGAGGTCTGATCCTTCTACGATAACCTGCATATTCTGCCTATTCTCGCCTATCCCCTAGTTTGCCCGGTGAAATCTACCTCCGCCTTCCGGCGTGCCGAAAGGATTTCTTTTTCTTTTATTGTAATACTGATCGACAATTACAATGACTAAAATTTATTCCCTTTATTTCAAAAATAATGCCCGTAATAAAGAGAAAATTCACCTGGATTTGTGTTTATTATGATACATAACACTTTACTTGCACGGTGCAGGATAACAAAATAATATCGAACATTCAACAATTGGAATTAATTACGCTACATATAGAACCACACATAAATATTCATCTCACAGTCCACAGGCACCGCGATCACAATTACAAGAAACATATTTAAATATATAGAAATTAGCATACATCAATATTCGATTGTGTGTTGCTATGGATTTCATGAGGCGAGTTTCCAACGTGAAATTAATCCTCACATTAAAGTTGGATTAAAACATTTTATATTAATAAACAAATTAAATATGTATGCACATAGTGTATGTGTTAACTCAGTGGAAATTACAACGCTCGCACACAAAAAGAATAACTCAAAATGTGAACTCGACCATGTCAGCATCAACACAACTTCATGTACAGTAGTATTAACGCGCCCGCTATCTCAGCCGGCGGTGGACAATGAGCCCTGAGCGCAATGCTCTAGCATTCAATCTCCATCGCATCACATCTGAATGAAATTGATTAAAACAACTCCGACTCCCTTAACAAGCACTCGTTATAATAAACAAAATCATTGTCATTCAATGTCTAAATGAAACACAATGTGACTTGTATGTTTCCCGTTGAAATGACTGATATTACTTGCTCTAGGCCATGAAGTTAAAGCATAGTCCTATCAGGGCTACAGCTAGGAGTGCTCACATATCTGCACATCATGGATAAAGGGACACACTGGATTGGCTGGTAATGAAAGACCAGACCAATTAGCGAAATAAGCGTTTACGACACATCTTGAAATAACATAATTATAGTAAGTCTCCAATATGTTACGTAAAAAGGCAGATAAGGAAATTCATATTACACGAATGGAATATCGCATGGACATGTAGAAATGGTTCTGTAACAAGTAGAGGAGTCCACGCCGCATGACCTGTTTTGGTTGAGACATTGGCGCAACATAGCGGCCAGCAAGAGGGGTAATAATCTCAAATAACAACTTCGTTGGTGCAATGACGCCGGACCTTCGGCCCGATTAGGTGGAAATTTAGGAAAATTATAAACTGTTATTCTAGGCAATGCTGCCACCATCACGTGGTTATGAAAGCAGGACGTCCTCGGAAATGGAAAATATCATACAGCTGTAAATACATTACTCCACACATTTTTTGAGAATTCATAGGCAATGCATAAACCATCACATAGTTATGAAATATCTGTAATAGTTTTCTTGCACTCGTCCGCCTCGAATAGGCTGGCCAATCCTGTATACTTTTTTACCCTAAAGAAAAAGAAAATGAAATTCAAGGCCCCAAAAATAGAAGACGGTGAGAGATATCAAAAAAATGAAACTTGGTACGACAAAGAAATATTTCACCGGCATTCTATATCTCCGAAACTATTACTGATATCACCCTGACATTTTGTACGGTGATAAAGGGTACTACTACAAGTTCATGTATGTAAAATACAAAAACCCGTAAAGTACAAAACAAACATGGCGGCCAAGCGAAGCTAAGGCTTTTATATAGACTTTCCTCGCGATTGAACCATCCAAACGCAATGAAATTTAGTACAACAAAGTTTAAACACATTGTAATGCACTACCATCTAATTTAATTCAATTCAATTGCGGCTGTGCGAAATATTTCACCGGCATTCTATATCTCCGAAACTATTACTGATATCACCCTGAAGTTGAAACATATTAACAGTTTTTTCTCGCGATTTAACTATCCGAGCGCAGTGAACTATGGTACAGTAAATATTTATAAATAATTTAATGCACTGGCATCTAATTTTGTTCAATTTTTTATATAACCTCAAGATGGCGGCTGTGCGAAATTTAAAAATTAGGTTTTTATTTCTTGTGTGGTAATCATGCGATCGAAGTGAAAGTTTGAATAATGAACCTACGCAATAGGTTTCTTTTAATGGTACACAACTCTATGGCCTATACATATAACAATCCAACATGGTGATCATCCGAAATGTTTTGATGGTTCTTAATATCTACGAATCTTTTACAGCAATCAAACTGAAATTTTTATGTTCATAGAGGCATAGGGCTTTGAATAACCTGGTGAGCACGAATCCAACATGGCGGTGACGCTAAATATAAATATTTAAATGGACGTTTCTCGCGATTGAACTACCCGTGTGCAGTGAAACCTGGTACGGTAAATGCTTATACAAGTGTTAATCCTCTGGCATATAATTTATTTCACTTGTTTTCATAACTACAAGATGACCTTTTTGCGAAATTTTTAATCTCGTTTTTACTTCTTGTGTCCTAATCATGCGATTGAAGTTTAAATACTACACGTACACAATAATCATCATGTAATAGTACATAATTCTAAGACCTACATATATAAAATCCAGCATAGCGACCATCCGAAATATTAAATGGTTCTCAATATATACGAATCTATTACAGCACTTAAACTGAAATTTTGGTATGTTGATAGAGGCAATAAACATAAGTAGGATATATGAAAATAGGCTTTAGTTCTTCATGGAACTACTTGCTATTTCTCGTATCCTATTAAAGCGTTTGAAAATATGATTCGCATGCTGGGCTATGATAACAATCATTATCTAATGACTAAATTCTGTAACATTTGACTTTTCTTAAAATTATTTCGCGTGGCTCGTTACAGAAAAATGCCATTTTGCGGGAGAAATCTTAAACACCGATATTGAAAGCTAAATACAGTATTATATATATATTGTGCCCCCGCCCAGTCAACGGGCTAATTCGTGTTGACTGACAGAAGAATTACAACTAAGAGCTTGTACAGGCAAAACTGAAAAACTGGCTTCAAAACTGTACATTTGCTTACCTGGTTTCCACTTAACTGAAGCCCGCTCAGCCAGTATATGCTCCCTGGACAAATAAAAGTGACAAAATAAACATTGTTTACGATTGAACTTTTCGTCCTCTCTAATGTTAGCACTTCGCGAATGTTTCATGTTAGTGTCCATTCACTTGTAACGATAGTTAATTGCAAGAGATGGAAGCGGACTCTCTAAATGAGTGTGTGTTACAGAATTTTAACAACGCTGTTATTTCTTGAACATTGAGTGTCCATTTTGAATTTCCATTAAACTCTTTGAAAATTACCATATTAATTAGTTCACTGGTGGTTTACTCTGCATGTTTTGTGTATTTCACTTTCGCAAATCACCATACTAATAAGCAGAGCTCCGAGCATAGATTACATAGGATACGGTACTATGTAAACTACTTGATATCTTATAGCAGATCTGCCATAATAACGTAGCGAGACCAACTTCGTGTTACATGACTTATTTTCAACCCCTTATTATTCCAGTTTTTTAGCATGGTTGGGGATGATATGCAATGAGTTCCTACGTGGTGTGTGGTTTTTGCGGCTGGATGCCCATCCTGGTGCCAACCTCAGGAGAGGAGTTAATGAGAGAAACGAATGAAGATGAATGAAACTCGCTAAGGAGATGGAAGGAAGCAGTCGTGGCCTACTAGAAGTTACCATCCCAGCATTTGCCAGGAGTTGAAATTGGGAGACGACGGAAAACCATTTCAAGGACGGTGGGGTTCAAACCCACGTCTACCAATTTCGCCTATATCTTGGCCCAATGGCCTAGCGCTGCGAGTTAGCTAGCGTAGCTACCTCATAACTTAATTTCAATGACTGGTTCAATTTTGTCGAAGTTATATTGTATTCCTGTATAAATGAAAACCAGAATTGGTTCAGTGTTTCAGAATGTAACTTCTTGTATGCAATTTGATATTTTCTGGCGAGTCATTGTGTTTACTCTTTGTGTTATCAGTCGAAACTTGAAAAAATTGTGGGCCAATGTTTTCTAGGCTGGGCTTTATTCTGATAACCTGTGTGCTGCTGCCTCAGCGGGGAAGTTATTTTACTGGTGACTGGGTTGCATATGGTTCGCCCATTTTGCCGTTGAGTGTATATAACGAGCTTTAAATCCTTCAGGACGGTTAAAGTAAATTGTGAACTAATCAGAAAAGTAGTAGGATAGGTGTTGAAATTCTAGCTTGACACCGGTACACTCTGACATCTCAGACCTCAGGATCAACAGACTCCGTTCGAGACATCCACCTCTTGCACTCGTCAGCAACCTCATCGGATTCAACACCACCGATTCCTGGAGGGGAGAATGGACCCAAAATGCTCCAGCTACATGCCAGGCAATGCCATGCATCAATGAAACAATTCCTGGGTTTGATCCCTCGCGAGGTATGGTCAATGCTCAACTACCTTAGGACGGGACATGGAAGATGAGGGGATTCACTTTTTAAATGGCTAATGTTGTTCTCACCAGTATGGGACTGTGGTGCGTCGCGTCCGATTGTTGAGCACTTCAGGGAGGTCTGCAGCATCTGCGCATTCGGAGGGTGATTTGAAGACATCTTGTTGGCAACTCCAAAATATATTGAGTATATACAAGGTCTAGATGTCTGTTTGTAGTTCAGTTCATTGATAATTATTGCTCATTTGTAGTAATGTATGTATTTGTATGCCCTAACAAATAAGTGGTAATGTACAGAGTCAAACGTTCGACGTTGAAAGATTCCTTTATAAACCAGTTTGAATCATTTGAAATCAGGATGTTTCGCAGAATACTGACGATCCCTTGAGAGGATTACACCTATAACGAGTGGTTAAAATATCACTACAGGAAAATATGTGAAATCCTGAGTACTGTAAAACCTAGGAAAGTAGTCTATTTTGAACACATATTTCGAAATAAATAACAAAGCATCCTTGTACAGCTAATACAGTACAATAACTTGAAGTGATAGAAGCCATTTTTTCAGTGTTGCCTTGTTCTAACGGAGAAAGCTTTCCAGTCGGTCAACACACATTTTGTGCCCAATTGAAGAGTGACGTACGGTAAATCCAATTTGACGGTTTTTCAGTTTTTTCTTTCATAAGGAAGTTTATACAGTAGGTTCTCTCAACGCATAGCAAAGGTTTTAAGTCACAATACGTCTTATATCCCTTATTAACAGAGATCTAAAAACTAAGTTTGTTTGCAAAGTGACGTAACTACAACGTGTATTCATTTACAACAAGCTGTACCCGGCATGCGTTGCAATGCCAATCAAAGAAAGTGTTGGCATTGTAATTTGGTTTCTTGAAGTGCTTTTGGATGCACAATTTTTTCTTCAATTTCCGTTAACTGCCTCTAAGCTATCGTAAAATGGATTTACTAATTTTGAAACATTTGTGGGAGAGTGCGCAACAACTCACCAAAGTTTCATCGCAATCGGATGAATGGTATATGAACGCAGATGGATCTTTGCTGGAACACTTCACGCGTCGTCACTCATTTGTTACATCTGCTCGTGCGCTACCTATTGTAAAATGGATTTACTAAGTCGAAAACCTTCCCTGGCGTATACACAACAAATCATCAAAGTTTCATCGCAATCGGATAAATGGCATATGAACGCTTAGGGATTTTGTTTAAACGATTCGCGCGCCATCACTCATTTGTTGAATCAACTCGCGCGCTACCAATTGTACAATGGATTTACTAAGTCAGAAACCTTCCCTGCAGTGTGCACAACAACTCACCCTAGTTTCATCACAATCGGATGAATGGTATATGAACGCAGATGGAACTTTGTTGAAACGGTTTGTGCACCGTCACTGATTTGTTGAAACTACTCCTGCGCAACCCATTATACAATGAACTTGCTAAGTTAGAAACGTTCCCTGGACTGTGCACCACATCTCAGCCAAGTTTCATCGTTATCGGACGAATGGTAGGCCTATATGAACGCGTTCGGTACTTTGTTGAAACGCTTCGCGCGTCGTCGCTCATTTGTTGAATGTACTCGTGCGCTACCTATTGTAATGTATATTTGCTAAGCCAGAACCCTTCCTTAGAGTGTACTCAATATCTCACCTAAACTTCATCGCTATCGGACGAATGGTATATGAACGAATACGTGACTTTGTGGAAACGCTTCGCACGTCGTAGCTCATTTGTTGAATCTACACGTGCGCTGCCTATTGTAAAGTGGATTTACTCAGCCAGAAACCTTCCCAAAAGTGTACACAATATATAACCCAAGTTTCATAGCTATCGGACGAATGGTATATGAATGCATACGGGACTTTGTTGAAAAGCTTTGCGTGTCGTCACTCATTTGTTGAATCTACTCGTGCGCTATCTACTGTGAAATGTATTTACTAAGTTAGAAACCTTCCCTGGAGTGGAAACAACTTCTCACACAAGTTTCATTGCAATCGGATGAAAGGTTTACGAACAAATACGGGACTGTGACAAAATGCTTCGCGCGTCGTCGCTCATTTGTTGAATCTACTCGTGCGATGCCTATTATAAAATGGATTTACTAAGCCAGAAACCTTCCTTGGAGAGTAATCAACATCTCACCCAAGTTTCAGTGCAATCGGATGGGTGGTGTATGAACGCATAGGAGACATACACACCCACATACATACTATCAAGAAACATTGATTTTTATATATATTGCACCCTTCAATAAAGCATGGTTCTGTCGAGAGTCATCTACGGGGTCGTGTTCAGTCCTGACTGCTTTACACAGCAAAGTTCGCTTAAAACAACATGCTCTAATGAATAGAAAGGTTCATGACAGAGGCTATACTAGAAATAAAATGAATAACAAGTAGAATAAAATAAATTTAATTACTGAAAATATGTGCATAATAATAATAATAAATAAAAACAAATCCTCCCTGACTTTCACCCCCTTAATAAATAATAATAATAATAACACTGAGCGGTAGGAACTCGCTCGTCACAACAAGACAATGTGAATGCAGCTTCACATAAATGATAAAATCATAACAAAAGCATTTGAGCGGTAAGAACTCACTCGTCACAGCATATGGATACGAGTCCATTTTTCTGGTCAAGAAGTTATATAATGTGTGGTGTACTGTTCGTTAATAAGAAACTGAGTACTGATGCGAGTCCGTTTACAACTGAAACAGACATGTTGCTTACTGAGTGCATCTTTTAAATCACACTACGGCTATGGGACCCACCATTAATGAATACACTACAACTACTACTGACACATGCAAGATCTAATAATCTAAACAAAATGAAGAATCTCCCTGAGATTCTTACTGGTGCAGGAGCACACGGAATAAAAAGAGCATGCCATAAATAGGCCAAAAACCGCTCTCATCAACTTGGGGACATAGCTCTGCGCACCCTAACTTGACACGGGTCAAGAACGCATCAAAATAAACACACCAAAAATTGAACCAACAACAACAAAATACAAGCCTACCGGCTGAAAAACAATGTTTACATTTATATGAAACGGCAGACAAACACGAATTTCGGTGGCAACCTTACAATTATGGACAGCTCCCCTTTAATCAAGCAATACTCATTATAACCAATCAGGTTTTGTGAATCTAAAACAACATCATAACTTGCAGTATAAGAAAGCAGATCTGTTACTAATGACAAGAGACGTTATCTGATTGAGCTCCCCCCAACTTGTATGAGTCACGCTGTCCTACAAATACCTCTCTCTGTCTGGCAAGCTAAGTGCAGTTCCCTCTGGAAACATCAACATATCTCAGGCATCCCAAGGATGGCGAGAAACAAATATATACCACGAGTTCAGCCCCGCGAGGTCATGAACTGGGTTGGCGTGGAGCAAGTCAGAATAATCACCATGATATATTCTCGCTAGCACATCATAAAATCACATACGCACCCATAGCTTGGACAGAATCTCATACACACTCACTCTGGGTCGGCTCAAACAGATCAACAACAATACTGCGTCCATTGACACATTAACAAAAACAAACAACAGAAACTCGGGTGCAAAGTGCCATCCCGTTCAAATCTGCTGGAAAGCAACTATCGAAAACAATCCTGATCCGTCATAAAATTCTACTCACAAATAATCTTTTACCCTCCAAATTCTATTTTTAATCTCAAAATTAATTCAATTCCATTTTTGTTGTAAGGCATATCTCCGAATAATAATGCTTGACCGCGATTTACGCAAGCGAGATCGAGCAACGGCTTCGCATCTCGCCCCGTACAGTTAAACCAAATACAAACACAAAATATATAAATTACGCAACGCTCGGCTAGTCCCATATTTAATGTGTCAGTAAAACAAAAACTAATAATCTACATTACCAAGCAAGCAAACAAATATTTACAAAAATATCCCATAACACCGTAGCTGACTTAATAAATAAATAAATTTATTTGGTACTCAATCCTTTAAAACAGCGCCAGGAAATACGTCTGCAGCCATCTCCTTTAATATGTTTATCTGGTCATTGACATCTTCAGGCAAATGTCCTGCTGGTTCCCAGATCGATCCTCGTTCTTGGACGACATCACGTGCTGAATTAAATAAAGTTTTGTCAGATACACACACGATATAATTCCTACTACATTCACCTATCAAGTACTATATTCCTTGACAGTCTATTTGGTGAATTACTTCGATGAACTGGTCCTATCTGGTAGTACTGGGACTACAAATAAATCACTGAAGTTATACTTTTAATTTGACGATACTGTTCCATGCTCACAAACATGAAAATCTGCAGAGTAATACGTTCCGTCCTCAGACGAACAAAAATTAGTAGTCCTTCCGTCCTCAGACGTACAAAATAGTAATCGCTCCGTCCTCAGACGAACAAAATAGTAATGATCCTCGAAGCATCTTGGATCCTTATAAATGACACTGACTAGGGTAGGTGTGGAAGGGGATCTATTAAAAATATTCCATAATAACTATCAGACTAGCATGCGACCGGTATCATTGAGTTCGTAGCAGTGTGGAGGTTACGATTATGCTGTAGCCGGCTTAAATCGATCGTGGAATTAATCAGTAGATAACTCCCGCGTTAATCTACTCGTGCGCGTTCCCAAGCCGAGTTCCCGCTAAGACAAGGCGTCTTGATATTATTGGCCTAGACTCTTGTATGTCTTTGCGCGTTTTTACAAACATTTCTGCCGTAGGGAGTGGTTCACATGATGATAGACCAATTACCTTGTAGCATTCGATTTCTTCCTTGGCGCCAACCTTCATAGCAACAAGCCATAGTGTGCGTCCCCAAGCCAACGTTCGCGCTAAAAGTTGCACCTGTTCTATGTCTCAAGAATATATACGCATCCTCCTAAAATACCACAGGAGCTTAAACCATTGTGTCCTCTCGGCCACTGATTTCTCAATCTTTTCCCAACAGCGTCCGGCTCTCATATCTGTTGTCTGTATAAATGTATCAAAAGACGATGAATAATTATTAGAATCCTTTATACAGCCTGCGGATAAAGGGTTCACAACCCCCCCTGAATGGAAAAAATCGAACATAAAAAATAGTCGATTTTTTTTACACATACAAAACATCTGTAATCCATTTCTGCCAATCCTAGAGAAATCTCCCTCTCATCAGTCTAGTCTAGCCGCCACTGTCGTTGGAGTCACAACACTTCCTCGTGTTTACATCCCGTTCCCTCATTCATTCAGACATTGCGCAAACCAGCCTGCTTGACTGATCGCCTAGGGCTAGTCTCTCCCCTTTCCAGTGCCCTTATCTCTCTCGCTCGCTCTCCCGCTGTGTCGTCACCGTCAGAGCTCATTAGTGTCTGACCACAGCAGACTGTTGACTACTTCCTCGTTCTACTGACGTACACACTGACCCACTTATAGTTGGATGTGCAAAAAGGACGTCCATATATTCAATTTGCAGCATTATTTCTGCGTTCCCAAGGTTCGCTAGTATGATACAACTTTAAATTCGCCGCGTTATAGACAGATATTGTACCTGTACTCAATTCTTTTACTCTGTATGCGTTGTTACCAAGATTCCGTACAATACAGAAGGGGCCAATAAATTTTGGACTGAACTTGTTAAATACCTTCTTCTCTGGATCAGATGTCGCTGGCTTCCGTACCAAAACAAGCTCGTTGACTAATAGTTCTCTGTGATACCTTTCATTTCTGACACGACGTAATCTGCGATCCGCCTGGTTTCTCATATGGACTCGTTCTCTCAATTCTCAACTCATGACCAACCATGGGATCTTGAGGGCTATTGATGATGTTGCTCCACGATCTTACTGGATATTCGATCATGTGCAAGACCATGGGAATCTGGCCTGTTGACTCATGTCTAGTTGTCTTCATACAGGTCTCTACATCTTTGATCCTGTCTACCCACTTGTGATGTTCATTGGGAATGAAGATCCTAAGTATTTGGTAATACATTTTATAGCGCGTTCGCTTGGATTAGCTTGGGGGTGGCGAATGCTACTAAACATGTGTTTTACATCCAAGTCTTCCATACCTTTCTTGAATTCGGCACCAGTGAAATAGCTTCCGTGGTCCGACAATATGAATTCTGGATTTCCAAGGATTGGAATAACTCTATTTCGAATACGACTGAGTACTTGTTTCGATGTAGTTTTCTGAATGGGGCATAATACGACAAACTTAGAAAACACATCAATGCACACTAGCAAGTGACGGCAACCTCGCTGACCTGTTGGGATTGGGCCGAAACAGTCCAGGGCCACTAGCTCGCAGGGTTTCTGAGGTAGCAATGGTCTAGGATACTGCCTCATTAGGTAATTATTCGGCTTTGTCCTCTGACAAGGATCGCAAGTCTTTATTACGTCACAAATGGTAGTCCTCATTCGCGGCCATGTAAACGTTTCTCCAATGGTCGCCTGTGCCTTGTCTAATCCCACGTGACCGAAGCTTTCATGTATGTGCCAAGTAAGTCCTCTTTGTAATGATGCAGGTACCATGATACGTAATTTGGTGTGTTCTTCATCTATCCATTTATGCAGTAAATTGTTAAGGTAGACATATCTTCCTTCTCTGGCTTTTGCTTCTCTGTAGGCCGGGGTTCTTGCTGGTAATTCCTTCTTAAAGTACTGGATCATTTGGTACATCCACGGTTCTGCTTCCTGCTCTCGTCTTATCTCCCGTAATTCCTCGAAGAATGCATGGTCCTTTGCTGTTATCTCAATATGCTGTACTATCGCTGTTTCTTCGGTATCAGGCTCGGGGTTCCTGCTTAATACATCCGGAATTACATTCATTTTTCCTGGGCAATATTCAATCTCGATGTTAAATTGTTGTATGTAGATGGACCAACTTGTCACACGCTCGCTAGCCATAGATGTCTTGAACAAAAACGTTAGTGCTTTGTGGTCTGTTCTAATAACAATGGGGTAACCATACACAATTCGTTTCCATTGTTGGAGAGCATGAAGTATTGCCAACAATTCGAGTTCCGTGACCGTATAGTTGCGCTCGTGTTTACGCAATCTGCGGCTCACAAATGCTAAATAATCACGACGTTGAAGGTTAGCTGGATCTTCTTGGTATAACATTGCTCCTATACCAACCATGGAAGCATCCGCTTGGATAATACATTTCCGTTGAAAGTCTGGATAACCTAGTATGATACAATTTTCCAGTAATAATTTTGTTTCTTGAAATGATTTTTCACACTCAGCGTTCCAAAGCCATTTGTTGTTCTTCTTCAGCATTTCCTGCATAGGTGCTACGGTTTCAGTATATCCTGGGCAGTTTTCCTTAAAGAAACCCGTCACGCCAAGGAAAGCTCTGATATGTTTCACTCTCGTTGGTGTAGGGAAATACTTTATCGCCTCTATCTTGGCAGGGTTTGGTCGCACTCCCTCCTGGTCAATGATGTGCCCCAAGTATAACATCTCCTTCTTGAAGAAACGGGATTTCTTCAAGTTGACTTTAAAATTTGCAGTTCTAAGGTTGTCCAAAAGCTTATCCAAATTTTCCATATGTGTCTCAATGTTATCTGACGCCAAGAGTATATCGTCAATATATCGTACAGTCATTTCCTTCACTTCTTCAGTCAGGTTCCGATCCAAGGCTCGAATTAATGCGCATCCGGCAGTTTTAACGCCGAAGGGCATTCGGACGAAGCAATATGTCTGATTATCGAACAAGAAGCCAGTAAGAAGCTGTGACTTCTCATCCAGTTCGAGATGGTGAAACGAACTCGTCAGGTCTACTGATGAATAGATGCTCTTGTTCTTAAATCCTTTTAAGACGTCTCTGATGATTGGCGCTCTGTCATACTCGGGAAAAATAAGGCGCATGTTTAGATTTCTGGCGTCTAGACAAAGTCTAATGGATCCATTCGGCTTTGTTACTGCCAAAATCGCATTTAAATAAGGTGTAGGAGTCTTCTTAATCACTCCAGCTTGCAACATATCATCAATAATCCGTTTTACTGGCTCTCGATGTTTTTCTGGTATAGGGTACAATTTGCTTCGAAATGGGGACCAATCCTCAACCTGCATAGAATACTGAAAGTTTATTATCTTCCCTGGAACTGTGTCAAACACTGCCTTGTGTCTTCTTAAGATCTCCTCAAGTTTCTTCCTATGTTCCACCCCTAGTTGTATGTCACTGAGCCGCTCCTGTAATAGTTCTTCAAACTGAGTATCGCTATCCTCTCCTTCTGCTAGTAAGGCCCATATCTCCTGAGAGTCACTCTCTTCATTTAATTCCACAACAGCCACATCTATAAGATCATCTTCCGCCTTTCGTGTCTCCTCTTCTGTCTCCTCTGCTATTGCCTCCAATGCCCATGAACTCACGTCTTTCCCTGTAGTGATTTCATCCATGTGTAAGCCCACATCCTTCAGTTTATCAAACTCCTTAAAACTGACTGTATCATTATGCAAATCTATGACTGCCTGGTAGTCACAAATGAAATTTGCACCCAGAATAATGTTAAAATTCATTTTAGCCATTATGATGAAAGTCTGTCCAAATATATGGTCTAATATATCCAATTCTATAAATGCCTGACGTTTGCAAGTGACGGTGCGTTCGGGAATAACGCCCCTCACCTTGAGTTGCGGTACTGGAATCACAGGAATATTCTGACTCCGTCCCAACTCTCGAACCAAAGCCTCCGATACAAGACTGATTTGTGACCCCGTGTCAACCAAGCATCTCACGTTAATTCCACCAATCTTGGCATAGATAATAGGTAATTGTTTGATATCATCGTTCCGTGGTTTTACAATCTCCTCCAGGCAATCTTCCGGCAAAGCTATCCATTCTTGTATGTGTGCCACGACCCATCCTTCTTCACGATCCGGCTGTTGCTCTCTCAGGGTGAGTCCTTTTTCAATTATTGGGATTTTTTTTTACAACCCCCGCGACTACCATCATTCTTCTGTCGCGTATTTCCCTGGCGTTCTTCCTGCTTCAATAAACTCTCGGCCCCCTCAATGTGAGTATCTGGATTTGACCTCCTATTTATTGCATTTTCCCAATGTTTTTGTTCGTCCCCTCCATTAGCGTGTAACTCTTCCAGGTAGCGCTGAGATTCGGCGTGCCTGCCATTCCAATCATTTCTATAATTCCGATAGTCCCCTGGTTCTGATATCTTCTTTCACGCCACTGTCGATTATCATTATTGTTATTTTCATAACGTCTGTAGGGTCCCTCATTTCTCCTATTATTTCTCCATTGTTGGTATCCTCGCTGCTGATACCTATTGTTGCCCTGCGTATGTCTATCATTGTTATTTTCATGACGCTGGTGTGACCTATTTTCGTCACCCTCCTGACCTCGTCTTGGTGTTGTTGACACACTTGTATTTGTGGCCTGCGTCCTAGTGTGTATGTGAGCGGGTTTAACCACCTCCGTTGTGTTTACAAGTTCCAGATGTCGTCCCCCTCTTTGCTGCAAGTGAGATGTTGTCTCATCAATCTGACGTAAGATTTGTTCGGCTCGAACCGCTGTGTCCACGTTTGCTGCTACTAAAACCTGCTGAACATTCACTGGCAACTGCCGTGCAATCGTCATAACCAGATCCGATTCTTCTAAAGGGTGATCCAAATCTTTGAATTTTAACAATTGTAGCGAAAAGAAATCTGAATATTTTGTCTGCTGAGTCGATTGATATTTTCTTGAATAAAGTTCCATTCTGAGATTTTGTTGTAGAGAAGCCGACCAGTACTTTTTAAGGAACGCAATCTTAAAATCATCGATCCCTCCGAAAGTATACTTGAAGCACTGTAACGTGTTTTTCGAGGGGTTTTTATGCCACTGGCATAAGTCAGTAGGAAGCCATTCTATATTTATTTACGCGGGAAATTGTTCAGCCAAGGGAATTTTTCATGTTAATTTATTATTATTATTAATTTATTATAATTATTATTTAGATATTTTCGGAGCATTTTATAAAAATTATAAGCATACAGATAGGTTTTCTATGTCTTAGAAAACGCTATCATGCAAATTATTACGAACGACGATATCATAGAAAATTATCTGATTACGGAAATTTACGGAGTTTCGTCAGTTAGGGTATATCGAGAGACGTGACTCACTGGGAATTCAAATACAAGCTTAATCCTGTCGGGAAGTATTACGCAAGCGGGCTCGCATCGTCAAGGAAAGGCGAATTGTTGGAACGGAATACGACTTCCCCTTACCGCCGAGTGTAATGAGGCAGAGGAGGGGAGTATAGCACGTGGGGTGCAGCCAATCAGTGGAGACGACGTAAGCTGGAAGACGGCTCCGGAGTGGGGAGCCAACGTGTGCATATATCGTTCAGCGCGCCGTAAAACGGGGAATCTGTATAGTTCTTGCCGAGGGTAGTTATACGCGGGAGTCGCTCCGATGTTCCGTGGAACGAGGACCATCTGTGTAGAACTTGCGGAGTACGGTTGCAAGTGCGTGTCGCTCCGATGTTCAGTGGAGTTAGCGACTATCTTTGTGAAACTTAACCAGTGTGGTTATACGAGTGTTTGGGTCCGAAGTACGGACCATAGAATTATCTAAACTACCAGAATATCATCAAATAACGAAGAAGATGTCGACGTCCAGGAGACTGTGGGAAGCACACAGCATCATCCAGTACGAGGGAAATGCTTTAGCAATTTCCAGTGGTAAGCGCAAATGACGCGGAAATACGCAATCTCTCATTTTTCTTTGTTTTATATTTCATAATTCAGTAACTTCATAGCTTGGAAATAAGAGTAAAATAATTTATCAGACTCCGTTTTCACGTAATTTTCTATCGGTAATATTAAAATCGCAACGCTCCAATTCAAATTTTAAACTTATTATTCTTATTATTAATATTGCTATTCTTGTTTTATATAATAAATTCATTTCTTTTACAATGCAATCTTTGCTTTCAGTAGGTAGCATTAGATATAGACCAATTCCTTCTCCTGATACAATTGTTTGTTGGGTTAATGATCAAATCATACCACGATCTGAGAGAATAGAGTCTTGAATGTGTTCTGCCAGAGCTAGACGATGTTAAATACAAATTTAGATTTCAACATTGGGTTGAGGTCTTGGCGCCCATTAAAACAACATAGCTTAGGCAAAGGTAAACAGTTACATTTCTCACCCAACAGTTCGGGGCTAGCAAAACGTATCATTTGTACGCTCAACGTGGAGCAAAGTAAATACCGTTTCACTTGTCATCCCAGCCTAAGCGGACACGTTTCATTTGGCGCCCAACGTGGGGATGAAAACCTAATAACATTTGTGGAAGGAGAAGGGTATATATTTCTGTGCCTGTATTTTGGGGGTTATTTGTCTCTATCAGTGTATATCATTATGGGGGATGAGAAAGAAAGACATATGAGGTTACGTAGTGGTCATCAACTGGAGAGTGATGATACGAGCAGTATGTCGAGTGATGGTAGTACCGGGTAGCGGAGGTAAATCCCGATACTGAAACAGGGAGTGTAGGCGGCCAACCAGAATTAAAAACTTTACTTCTCGAGTTCATGTATCAGAACAAAGTTAGTAGTGATGCCTTAAATGCAAAATTAGAACAAAACAGTAGGGAAAATAAAGAAAGTACAGATGCCTTAAACGCCAAATTAGAACAAAACAGTAGGGAAAATAGAGAGAGTAATGAAACTTTAAACGCCAGATTAGAACAAAACAGTAAGGAAAATAGAGAGAGTACTGAAACTTTAAATGCTAAATTAGAACAAAACAGTAGGGAAATGAGTGACAAATTCGAACTGATTAGAGGTGAAATCAGGGGGGTGATGGAAGAAAAGGCTAAAGAGATTATTGCAGATGTAGACAGAAAATTAGGAAAAGTACAGGAGGAGTTGGAAATTAGAATCAGTACACAGGCTGAAAATTTGAAAGAACTATTGCAACTGGAAACACAGCAGGTCAAAAAGCAATTGGGGGGAGAAATTGACAAAATTCAGGTAGCTACTAAAGAGGTTAAGGAACAGCTGGGGGGTAGAATTGAGAAAGTCCACTCACAAATAGTTGCAGAAGTAAATGATTTAAGAGAGAGTAATAGAGAGAGCATTAGCAAGATTGAGGAGAAACAAGCAAAGCTATATGATAAAGTAGAAGAATCAGAAGGAAACATTAAATTAACAGTAAACAGTATTGAGAGGAAGGCTGAGGAGAAAATCGCAGAATTAGAGTTAAAATTAAAAGCTAGGATCAGGCAAGAAAATAGTCAGAATAGGCCAGTTTTTGTGAATAGCACACACAGGGAGGTATAACTGGGTAAGTTCAGCAATCGACAGGGGTGCCCAATGGAGTTCATGAACACTATAGAAAATAAATTCGGGGAGGGGTTGGAAAATGGTAGTATTGAGTGGTGCCAGGTAGTTGAAATTTTAGAACAAGTGTTTGTGGGGGAAACGAGGAATTGGTTTGCTGTCTACAGAGACAAGTTTACTGATATCAATGATTTTAAAATGAAATTCTGTGAAAAGTTCTGGAATGAGGTTATTCAGTCGCAGCATCGTGAGGGAGTAGTGTGTGGTAAATATAACCCTAAAGGAAGCTCCACCATGACCGAATACTTTTTAGGGCAGGTATTAGTGTGTAAATATCTGGATGGCTTGAAGGAGGAAAGTGATGTGGTGAGGTTGCTACTTAGGCACTTTCCCTATAGGATCAAGGAGGCTGCTTGTATCCAGAATGTAAAGACTATATCACAAGTAGAAAATTTGTTAAGCACATTTGATGCACTAGGGAGAGGGGGTTATGAGGACAATTTCAATCGGAACCAGGGTAATAATAATAATAGACCTAATGAAGCCAGGCATCAAGAAGTTCAAGGGAACGGTGACGAAGGGGCCAACGCTCAAAATAGGAATAATAATAATCAGCTAAATCAGAACAGAGGAAATGGCTATGGTAATCAGTATCAAGGGAGGAACAATGATTTCAGGGTAAACAATTATACAGGAACCCTATGACCTAAATGTAAGAAATGAATTATTACATGAACTAAATGATGAAGGTATTATTCAGGAAGTGGTTAGTAAGGGAGGAACAATGATTACAGGGGAAATCAAGGGAGAAACAATGATTTCAGGGGAAATCAAGGGAGAAATTATAATGACAATAATTACAACCAGAATAGGGGTCAAGGAAGAGGACAGCCTAGTGGTAGTAATATACAGCCAAACAATGACAACACAGCCCAGAACAACCAGACCAGTTTAGTAGTTAGTAGTACTACGGCCAGCTGTAGCGGTTCTTTAAACGCGAACCAGGCTGCGAAGTAAGGTCAGAATCTCAGTCTGTAGCATGCCCTGTCCATACAATTATACAGGAACCCTATGACCTAAATGTAAGAAATGAATTATTACATGAACTAAATGATGAAGGTATTATTCAGGAAGTGGTTAGTAAGAGCCCCATAGTTAAATTTAACGTGTCCGAGGCGTACACAGGTGTTTTAATTGATAGTGGTTGTATGAAGAGTTGCATAAGTAGTGCATTTTATGATAAAATGAAAGGAACTGGAGTAAATTTTGAGGAGATGCCAATTAAAAGCACTTTTGTTATCACAGCTGTTGGGAAGAGGTCTAAAGTGATTTCTAAGCAAGTTTTAGTAGACATTAAAATTAATAATCATGTAGAGAAGCAGATTTGTCTTGTAATTCCAAATTTAGTATTCAGTGTTATCTTGGGTTCAGAGTGGCTAAGTAGAGTGTCTGGTAACTTATGTTATGATGTAGGGAGTTTGAAATTTAAATGGGGAGATTCTGAAGTAGAAGTAGCGTTCAATGACCAAATTCAGAGAAGTAGTATTGTAGGTGTGATTTGTACTTTAAATGAGATATCGCCAGCCGTAGAGCGGGGTTCTCCATGTTTTGTGGGCAGTTTGATTACGAACGGAAGTCTAGAGGACTCGTTACGTGAGGCTGCATTTCAGGGAAATATAGAGGATGAACAGTGTGATCGGCTCTATGATGTGTTATGGTGTAATAGGAGAGTTTTTGAGGATCGCATTGGTATGGCCAATTGCTATACACATTCATTGAACGTTATTGATAGGTCAGTATTCACAGGACATAGATATCCTGTACCTTTCGCTTATCAGAGTGCAGTTGAGGCACAAATTAATCAGATGCTTGGAGATGGGATTATTGAGCACTCTAACAGTCCATATGTTAATTCTTTGATCACGGTACCCAAGACCGACGGCACTGTTCGTATTTGTTTAGACGCTCGTTTGGTTAACAGTAGAATTAGTTCAGATCAGCTGAAATCTATGTCAATAGAGGAATTAATGCAAACATTTGAGGGGAAGAAGTATTTCACTTGTGTAGATTTGAGTTCCAGTTTTTGGCAAGTGCCACTTATGTACGAAGATAGACCATTTACAGCTTTTAGTCATAAATATAACCTTTATCAATTTTGTAGAACACCTTATGGGTTAAAGAGTAGTTCAGCAGCTTTAATTAGGGCTTTAAACATCGCATTAGGGGATGACACAGGAGAGTTTGTAACCATTTACATAGATGATATGGTAATTAGTTCACGCAGTTTTGAGGAGCATCTACGTCATTTAGATATAGTTTTTCAGAAGTTAGATCAGGCAGGGTTCACTTTGAAGCTGTCTAAGTCGTCATTCTGTCAGTCAGAAGTGACATTTTTAGGTCATAGAGTGTCGAGTAGAGGTGTAACACCAGAAGAAAGTAGGGTTAATAAGATACTTAACGCAGAGGTGCCACAGAATGTTAAACAGTTAAAAACTTACCTGGGAATTTGCAACTTTTTCAGGAGGTTCGTTCTTAAATACTCAGGGTTGGTAGAACCATTCAGGGAATTGCTTAAAAGTGGGACTCGGTGGAGATGGGAGTCCAAGCATGATCAGGCTTTTAGAGCGCTGAAGGAAGGTTTTGAGAAAGCTGTAGTGCTGAAATATCCGTTAAAAGATAAGGAATATGTGGTTATGACAGATGCTTCACATATAGACATTGCTGGAGTATTATGTCAGAGAGATGATGAGGGTAATCTGTGCATTGTATCTTTAGCCTCGCGAGGACTGACTGCAGCAGAGAAAAGATACACGATTACTGAGTTAGAGCTTTTAGGTATTGTTTTCAGTTTAGGGAAATTTAGAATGTATTTAGTAGGGGGGAAATTTGAGATCCACACAGATCACCATGCATTACTGTATATGAGGACTTGTAAACTCAGTTCTAACAGAGTTAGTAGGTGGATTCTTGCTCTGCAGGAATACGAATTCACAGTAAAATATATTAAAGGTAAATATAACATTCTTGCAGACATGCTATCGAGGGACACTAATTTATGTAGGGATTATCCTGTGGTTAAAGCAGAGGACGGTATTTTAATATGTGCATGTGTGGACAGTAGCAACAGGGCATCGTTACAGACACTGAGAAATATGCTAGTGGAGCAACGTGATGACGTTAAGTTGAAGGAGCCACTGGCTAGGTTGGAAATAGGTGAAGAAGAGTATGTGAAAGTAGGACGGTTCACGTACAAGATGCAGGATGGGCTTCTTGCAAGGAAATGTAGGAATAATCGGTGGGCAATATGTGTTCCTGCCACTTTGCGGGAGGAGCTAATTTGGTTCATTCATAGGGAATTAGGACACTTTGGTGCTGCCAAGGTCTTCTATGAAATTGGTCGTGACTTCATTTGGAGTAAAATGGGAAGGGACGTTAGGAGGATTTTAGCTAAGTGTGACACCTGTCAAAGGAGTAAATATCCAGTTAAATATTTAGTGGGGGAGAGATCTGCAGTTCTCACCAGTAGTCCCGGCGAACTACTGTGTGTGGATTTATTTGGCCCGATCGTTAAAGGACAGTATGGCTACGAGTACTTTTTTATAGTTATTGACGCTTTTAGTAAGTATGTCAAGCTATATCCGCTAAGGAAAGCCACGGGACTAGCGTGTAGCCGTCTGATCATTAATAAGTATGTACCTGAGTTTGGCATTCCTCACAGAATACTATCTGACAGTGGACCACAGTTTACTGCAAAGAAATGGAGAACCAGTATGCAGGAAGCTGGTATAACACACGTTCATTCCTCTGTAAGGTACCCTCAGGGTAATTCTGCAGAGCGTCCATTAAGGGAAGTGGCTCGTCTTTTTCGGACTCTAGTGCATGACAAGCATGCGGCCTGGGTTGGACATCTTCCCAAGGTCGAGACTTGGCTGAATTCTGTCCAGCATGAGAGCACGAAATTGACGCCATACGAAGTTCACTTCGGAAAAAGACCACAAAATGAACTAGCGAGGGTGTTGGGATTAAATGAGGGTAAGCAACCGGGGATGGATTACATTGTCCAGTTGGCGAAACAGAATTTATCTAAGTCAGCACAAAAGAGAATTCGCCAACAAAAAGAAACTAAATTTGACCTATTCGAGCCGGGAGACAGAGTCTTGCTTAGAGTGCCGAAACAGTCAAATAAGCTAGAGAAAGTCATGTCCAAGTTCTTTTATCTCTACGAGGGCCCATTTATAGTTTCCAAACGTATTGGGAAAACAGCATATGTGCTGGAGAATAGTGAGGGAAACAGATTATACGGGACGTATAATATACATAGTCTACGAAAATATGTGTCATAAAGTGAGTGTGTTTAGCTGGCGAGCCAGCCTATCAAATGAGTAAGTGTGGTGTCTGGTGCGTGGAAGATCTGGTCTTCCAGGCAGGCGTATCAGAAGTCACACAGGGGGGTAGTATGTAAGTAAATGAGAGTTTTTAAGGTACAGGGAAATATGACGGGATTGTCGGATGCTCTTGAGCACTAAAATGTCTCGATACACCAAGGCCAGAATTTGGTAGCGCTGGTGAATTCCCATTTGCCTCCAAGAGATGGGTGAGCGCTTGTACATGGTATTTTTGCTTAAGGCGTCCACGAGGCAAAAGATGGGCCATCAGAAAGCGAGACAGTCCTTCATGAAACTCATACATATCAGCACACGTGATTTCTGTTTACGGCCTCGCCATGTAAGATTTGTAAGTGTGTAATTTAAGGTAATTTGTACAAAGGTATTATTTCTGTGTTGAGAACTAGTATTAAGTAGAATATGGTCTACGGGAACTTAACAATACAGGGCGATTACGGCACAGAAATATTTGGTGTTATATGTAATGCACATTTACTTTTTTTTTTTCAGAAGTCAATATTAATTTAATCATCTACTTTAAAGAGAGATTAAGTATTATGATCACGAGGCGCTGCCACAATAGTGTGATCGTGTGTTCAGTGCTAAGTGAGATTAAATTTCACCATAAGGAAGGGACCTCCAGTGAAATTAGGAAGTTCTATGGTGATATAAATATATCAGAACACCTTCAATGCGTGTGATATGACATCATAAATACATAGTGCTCACACATTAATTATGTCTATTTCTCCAACATAGAGGAATTTGAGAGGCGGAAATATCCGTGGAACACTATTTTATATGAGAAACATTGGACTGGTTGCAAAGTGCAATCCATAGTGACAACAAACTTTGACGCAAAGTGCGTGAAGAAAAATTATGAGTGTATATATCTGTAATTTAGGGTGATTTCATTTATGTAATATGTATTTTGGATGGGTTTATTAACGTGTCTGGGATAATCGGATAATGGACCGTCGTCACGGTAAATCATCCGATGATCCGAGGCGAATATGTAACGTGTTTTTCGAGGGTTTTTTATGCCACTGGCATAAGTCAGTAGAAAGCCATTCTATATTTATTTACGCGGCAAATTGTTCAGCCAAGGGAATTTTTCATGTTAATTTATTATTATTATTAATTTATTATAATTATTATTTAGATATTTTCGGAGCATTTTATAAAAATTATAAGCATACAGATAGGTTTTCTATGTCTTAGAAAACGCTATCATGCAAATTATTACGAACGACGATATCATAGAAAATTATCTGATTACGGAAATTTACGGAGTTCCGTCAGTTAGGGTATATCGAGAGACGTGACTCACTGGGAATTCAAATACAAGCTTAATCCTGTCGGGAAGTATTACGCAAGCGGGCTCGCATCGTCAAGGAAAGGCGAATTGTTGGAACGGAATACGACTTCCCCTTACCGCCGAGTGTAATGAGGCAGAGGAGGGGAGTATAGCACGTGGGGTGCAGCCAATCAATGGAGACGACGTAAGCTGGAAGACGGCTCCGGAGTGGGGAGCCAACGTGTGCATATATCGTTCAGCGCGCCGTAAAACGGGGAATCTGTATAGTTCTTGCCGAGGGTAGTTATACGCGGGAGTCGCTCCGATGTTCCGTGGAACGAGGACCATCTGTGTAGAACTTGCGGAGTACGGTTGCAAGTGCGTATCGCTCCGATGTTCAGTGGAGTTAGCGACTATCTTTGTGAAACTTAACCAGTGTGGTTATACGAGTGTTTGGGTCCGAAGTACGGACCATAGAATTATCTAAACTACCAGAATATCATCAAATAACGAAGAAGATGTCGACGTCCAGGAGACTGTGGGAAGCACACAGCATCATCCAGTACGAGGGAAATGCTTTAGCAATTTCCAGTGGTAAGCGCAAATGACGCGGAAATACGCAATCTCTCATTTTTCTTTGTTTTATATTTCATAATTCATTAACTTCATAGCTTGGAAATAAGAGTAAAATAATTTATCAGACTCCGTTTGCACGTAATTTTCTATCGGTAATATTAAAATCGCAACGCTCCAATTCAAATTTTAAACTTATTATTATTATTAATATTGCTATTCTTGTTTTATATAATAAATTCATTTCTTTTACAATGCAATCTTTGCTTTCAGTAGGTAGCATTAGATATAGACCAATTCCTTCTCCTGATACAATTGTTTGTTGGGTTAATGATCAAATCATACCACGATCTGAGAGAATAGAGTCTTGAATGTGTTCTGCCAGAGCTAGACGTTGTTAAATACAAATTTAGATTTCAACATTGGGTTGAGGTCTTGGCGCCCATTAAAACAACATAGCTTAGGCAAAGTTAAACAGTTACATTTCTCACCCAACAGTTAGGGGCTAGCAAAACGTATCATTTGTACGCTCAACGTGGAGCAAAGTAAATACCGTTTCACTTGTCATCCCAGCCTAAGCGGACACGTTTCAGCACAAGAACCACGTAAGTACATTTCCCGAAAGAAATCGTTCCATCAGTCTTAAACGACGCGCGGGCGGTATATTATTATCATTAAAATAGTGATCCATCTCTTATGATACGCCTTCGGTGTGACACCAGAATTTTCTGTGAATTTATTAGGTTTAAATTCATTTGATCGAATTACTTGAACGACTTGAGGGTGCTGATAGCCATGTTGAGGGGTAGAGGTCCCTCCAACGTTGTTGTGAAATCCCTCTGTGCTATTCGTTAATGGGCTGCCTGTCAGTCCGTGGCCACTTTCCGCGCTAATTGCCCCCTGGCTCGTTGTGTCAACTCCCTTATCTTTAGTGTGCTCTGTCTGAAATAACGTGTTCTGTCCTAATGAGCGCAACTCTGCCTTTATAATTCTGTCCGACTGTTCTTTCATTTTATTCTTGATTTCTTCCTCAAGTGCTTTAATGCGCGTATGATTTTCACCTACGGTCTTTATAATAGTTAGCCGTTCTTCTTTAGAGTCGCAGCTCTTCTGATGCTATCTTTTATCGCTCCTAATTTTTCTTCCATCTGCTGTTTCGTGTCCTGCTGATTCGATTCTATCTTCTCAAGCCTGTCTTCTAGACGTAGATTATTCTCATCTATCGTAGTCTTTATATTATCCTGGTCCGATTCTTGGTTTTGCCATCGCTCTGCTGTTTGTATTTTTAATTTATCCATGTCCTTTATTAGACCGGTAATGCTTTCGTTTACTGCCGACAATTGTCCCTGGATAAACGTAGAATCCTCCTCCATTTTATCAAATCGCTTTTCAAGACCATCCTGTGCCGTTTTAACCTCACTGTTATTTACCGTGCATGCTAATTCTATCTGAGCTAGTTTTGCTAATACAATTTCGTCCAAATCATTTAGTTTACGGTTGAACGTATCCTCTAATTTTTGTATCTGACCTAGCTGTTTGTCATTATTCTTACTTATATCAAGCGCGAATTGAACCATCTGCTGTGTAGTGTATTCTTTCATCTATGCAGATAATGTAGCTAACTGACTCGTATTTCGACTTTCTTGCGCCTCTAACTGTTTGTTTATATTTTCATTTACTTGCACTTGTAATGAGTTACCCTGTTCAATTAATTGTGCCTTCTGTTCAGATAATTGTGATTTCATAGTGTCATTCATTTGAGCCTGGAATGACTCATTCTGTTCAGATAATTGTGATTTTATAGTGTCATTCATTTGAGCCTGGAATGACTCGTTCTGTTCAGATAATTGTATTTTTATAGTGTCATTCATTTGAGCCTGGAATGACTCATTTTGTTCAGATAATTTACTGTCTAATCTTTCACTTTGTTCTCTTAATAGTTTCTGGGTTCGTGCCGTAGCACTCTCAATAATTGCCTGGATTTCTGCGACCGTCGCCATTTTCACACACAAAAATATATCACTGAGAAGACAGGAGGATGGCATGCAAACGTCTCCCTGACACACACATATATAATTCTTGACATACATTTACTTCAATTGACCACATTCAGTTCATTTAAACTTATTCCCTTTACTCCCGCAAATCAATCATCACTGAATGGTTCTAATTTTACTTAATAAATTTTTAACCCCGCACATATTCAGTCATAAATTACTATCCAGATCTGATGTTAACACTGACCAATTAACAAAGTATTAATTGTCAATTAAGGCTACCAGCCTCCTAACATATTCATGAGTTTGACTTTCTAAACAAATCTAATTTTATATTTAATCAATGGGCGCCCGATTTCACGTACATTATTTTACTAATTACGTCAATAAACAAAACGTAAATCGTATTTTAACTTGCAAACTCGTGATTCTACTGTATATTCCATTTTCTTGGCGGTACTTCTCTTCGCCGTATTTACGTTAACAAAATATCACTTCCGGTGACCTCACACAGTCAAAAACAGCGAAACACCACATGTAGGGTAACAGCTTGTTTATGATCCGCTAGAAAAGCCCAAACCAACGAAACGCTCCACGGTATGACATCAGCTTATCTATGCTGTCTATCCACCGTGTTCTAGTAGATAACTAGCAACGAACTAGCCCCACTTGGCGCGCCAGCTTGTCTATGCACCCTTCAATAAAGCATGGTTTTGTCGAGAGTCGTCTACGGGGTCGTGTTCAGTCCTGACTGCGTTACACAGCAAAGTTCGCTTAAAACAACATGCTCTAATGAATAGAAAGGTTCATGACAGAGGCTATACTAGAAAAAAAATGAATAACAAGCAGAATAAAATAAATTTAATGACTGAAAATATGTGCATAATAATAATAATAAATAAATAAAAACAAATCCTCCCTGACTTTCACCCCCTTAATAAATAATAATAATAATAACACTGAGCGGTAGGAACTCGCTCGTCACAACAAGGCAATGTGAATGCAGCTTCACATAAATGATAAAATCATAACAAAAGCATTTGAGCGGTAAGAACTCACTCGTCACAACATATGGATACGAGTCCATTTTTCTGGTCAAGAAGTTATATAATGTGTGGTGTACTGTTCGTTAATAAGAAACTGAGTACTGATACGAGTCCGTTTACAACTGAAACAGACATGTTGCTTACGGAGTGCATCTTTTAAATCACACTACGGCTATGGGACCCACCATTAATTAATACACTACAACTACTACTGACACATGCAAGATCTAATAATCTAAACAAAATGAAGAATCTCCCTGAGATTCTTACTGGTGCAGGAGCACACGGAATAAAAAGAGCATGCCATAAATAGGCCAAAAACCGCTCTCATCAACTTGGGGACATAGCTCCGCGCACCCTAACTTGACACGGGTCAAGAACGCATCAAAATAAACACACCAAAAATTGAACCAACAACAACAAAATACAAGCCTAACAGCTGAAAAACAATGTTTACATTTATATGAAACGGCAGACAAACACGAATTTCGGTGGCTACCTTACAATTATGGACAGCTCCCCTTTAATCAAGCAATACTCATTATAACCGATCAGGTTTTGTGAATCTAAAACAACATCATAACTTGCAGTATAAGAAAGCAGATCTGTTACTAATGACAAGAGACGTTATCTGATTGAGCTCCCCCCAACTTGTATGAGTCACGCTGTCCTACAAATACCTCTCTCTGTCTGGCAAGCTAAGTGCAGTTCCCTCTGGAAACATCAACATATCTCATGCATCCCAAGGATGGCGAGAAACAAATATATACCACGAGTTCAGCCCCGCGAGGTCATGAACTGGGTTGGCGTGGAGCAAGTCAGAATAATCACCATGATATATTCTCGCTAGCACATCATAAAATCACATACGCACCCATAGCTTGGACAGAATCTCATACACACTCACTCTGGGTCGGCTCAAACAGATCAACAACAATACTGCGTCCATTGACACATTAACAAAAACAAACAACAGAAACTCGGGTGCAAAGTGCCATCCCGTTCAAATCTGCTGGAAAGCAACTATCGAAAACAATCCTGATCCGTCATAAAATTCTACTCACAAATAATCTTTTACCCTCCAAATTCTATTTTTAATCTCAAAATTAATTCAGTTCCATTTTTGTTGTAAGGCATATCTCCGAATAATAATGCTTGACCGCGATTGACGCAAGCGAGATCGAGCAACGGCTTCGCATCTCGCCCCGTACAGTTAAACCAAATACAAACACAAAATATATAAATTACGCAACGCTCGGCTAGTCCCATATTTAATGTGTCAGTAAAACAAAAACTAATAATCAACATTACCAAGCAAGCAAACAAATATTTACAAAAATATCCCATAACACCGTAGCTGACTTAATAAATAAATAAATTTATTTGGTACTCAATCCTTTAAAACAGCGCCAGGAAATACGTCTGCAGCCATCTCCTTTAATATGTTTATCTGGTCATTGACATCTTCAGGCAAATGTCCTGCTGGTTCCCAGATCGATCCTCGTTCTTGGACGACATCACGTGCTGAATTAAATAAAGTTTTGTCAGATACACACACGATATAATTCCTACTACATTCACCTATCAAGTACTATATTCCTTGACAGTCTATTTGGTGAATTACTTCGATGAACTGGTCCTATCTGGTAGTACTGGGACTACAAATAAATCACTGAAGTTATACTTTTAATTTGACGATACTGTTCCATGCTCACAAACATGAAAATCTGCAGAGTAATACGTTCCGTCCTCAGACGAACAAAAATTAGTAGTCCTTCCGTCCTCAGACGTACAAAATAGTAATCGCTCCGTCCTCAGACGAACAAAATAGTAATGATCCTCGAAGCATCTTGGATCCTTATAAATGACACTGACTAGGGTAGGTGTGGAAGGGGATCTATTAAAAAATATTCCATAATAACTATCAGACTAGCATGCGACCGGTATCATTGAGTTCGTAGCAGTGTGGAGGTTACGATTATGCTGTAGCCGGCTTAAATCGATCGTGGAATTAATCAGTAGATAACTCCCGCGTTAATCTACTCGTGCGCGTTCCCAAGCCGAGTTCCCGCTAAGACAAGGCGTCTTGATATTATTGGCCTAGACTCTTGTATGTCTTTGCGCGTTTTTACAAACATTTCTGCCGTAGGGAGTGGTTCACATGATGATAGACCAATTACCTTGTAGCATTCAATTTCTTCCTTGGCGCCAACCTTCATAGCAACAGGCCATAGTGTGCGTCCCCAAGCCAACGTTCGCGCTAAAAGTTGCACCTGTTCTATGTCTCAAGAATATATACGCATCCTCCTAAAATACCACAGGAGCTTAAACCATTGTGTCCTCTCGGCCACTGATTTCTCAATCTTTTCCCAACAGCGTCTGGCTCTCATATCTGTTGTCTGTATAAATGTATCAAAAGACGATGAATAATTATTAGAATCCTTTATACAGCCTGCGGATAAAGGGTTCAATATAGATGTATCTTATATCCATGTTGACCAATCCGCTGGCTCTCTGGACATCACGGAATATGACGCGGAAACATGGCTGCTTTCAGGAGGTAGAGAAATTGTGTTTGTGTCTTCTAGTGCTTCATAGTGATAAATTAAGGCCGTGGCTAACTTAAAAGAAAATGTAGAGAATCAGTTTGTGTTGTTCATAATGTCCTTCAAAGCGTACTACCTCCAAATTACACGAAACTATTACCACAATTTCAATTGATAAGAGATTTTTAAAACACAGTGTCATGATGTGCATAAAGGTAATGAATGAAATTACGTTATATTGATAATCATATCAGAATTCAATTGCACGAAGAATCGCGATTTCTGAAGATTTGCATTTCATGGATTTACCTCACTTCGGAAATAAGGACTCAATTTCATTCGGCGTGAAAACAAGTCTTTATATGCCCTAACATGAAAAACATTACGTTAGATGTTTATCAGGTTAGTGTATATAAATACTTGTTTCACGCCTAATGTAATTGGGCACAATTTGTGTTGACCGACTGAAATGCTTTCTTTATTAATACAACAACTGAAGGTAAGATGGAAGGGAAACTTGGAGTAGGACTGAGATGGTTACCGTGGATTCTGATCAACTGGCACAGGTTTCACATCCTACAACGTGGCCAAGCTGATACATTGAGGGAATGCATTCTAATAGACTATTTCATGATGGTCACCAAACACTAGAAGATGGTAGAAATTGTGAGATCAACTTTGTGTATTTCATGCCGGGTGGAACTTCTACTCCTAAACTATGTTACACGCTGTCGTCCCAGCTAATAGCCGCATAGTAAATAGATTAAATATTGAATGATTTTGTCATATTACTTTTATATATAGTTTAGAACTCAATAATGAGTTAGATAGTAATGTGGTGTTACAGAAGAATGATGAAGATCAGATGGGTAGATAGGGTTACAAACGAAGAGGCGTTAAGACTAGTGGGAGAGGAGAGATGTTTCTGGCGACTGCTAATGAAGAGAAGAGATAGATTGGTAGGACACGTACTAAGACACCCAGGAATAGCAAGCTTAGTTATGGAAGGAAGGGTCGAGGACAAGAACTGTATGGGTAGACCATGGTTAGAATATGGTAAAGAGATTGCCTCAGATGCAGGGTGTGGTAGCTATGTAGAGATGAAACGATTAGCTCAGGACAGGGAGGATGGAAGGCTGCATCAAACCAGTCAAAAGACTGAAGACTTAAACAACAACAACAATGACCTCTGCAATTCCCTTATAGTTTGGAGCGGATAACTTTATCATTCTACTCCTGCTGATATCAGAAATTAAAGCGTATGCGAGAGAAAATGTCTATGTAAGTAGTGTGTTTTGGATGGTTCTGTGACCTCCTCCTCACCCTCCTCACAAGATGTCGGCAGCCCGATATCTCTCGAACGCATGGTCGGATTTTGACGAATGAGGTGTCATTGAACTCGGGCGGACACCTTCTTTCCAATGGATAACATATTTCCACCCCAAAATAAAACCTACCCCTACTAGAGGGTGATATTTTAATTTTTTGAGAATCTCTCTTTCCAATTGCAACATGTGAGAGTTTGAATGCCAATATGGAATGAAACGTTGTTCTACACATGAGACATGTATACGGTGGAAAGCCAATATGAATTAACATGCTTGTATTTTTTGTTCTTTACGCATGCCCACTCATGGCTATTGTAAGAGGTTGGGGGAGCGGTTCCCTGTGGACGGGTCCTTGTTGACAGATCCCTGTGGATGGGTCATTGTTGACGGGTCATTGTGGACGAGTCCCTGTGGACGGGTCCTTGTTGACAGGTCATTGTTGACAGGCCATTGTTGACGGGTCCTTGTCGACAAGTCCTTGTGGACGAGTCCCTGTTGATGGGTCCCTTTTGACTGATCCCTTTGGACTGGTCCCTTTGGACTGGTCCCTAATGCTATGATGAAATTAAATGTTGTTCCACATGAAATGCAAGCGAAGAGCCGATCGCTAATATGAATTAACATGTTTGATTTTTTGTTTTTACGCAATCGCACTTAGGGTTTTTGTAAGAGGGCGGGCTTTTTGAATACAGATTTATAGATGAGTTTTTTTTAATTAACCAAAAGATCCAAAACTAATAGGTCATTAGCTTTTAATATCTCATGAATCAATAAGGCTAGGAACTTGTATGAGAGGTCGTTGGACTTGGGGTGACATTCTGTTTCTTAATGTATTATTCATTTTTCTCAAAAGGGCCTAACTGCACTTTTGTTAATATCTCGTTAACTAATAATCAGAGAGGGTCAAGTGAGGTGTCATGGGACTCAAGATGGTCAACCCTTTTCCATGACCAACGAATTTACCCCAAATATTCAAAACAACAGGGTCATTGACCTGAGATTATATAAACTAATCATCGGATATCAACATGTAAGGTGCCATTAGACTTATAATGGTCAACCCTTTCCCATGGCCAATGAATTTACCTAAAATATCCAAAACATTAAGGTCATTGACCTGAGATTTTATAAATTAATAATTGGATACGGACATGTGAGATGTTTACCGTGAGTGATGAAACATAGCTAGGTAGAGAAAGAATTAGTGTAGGCTACATGTATGGTGACTAACAAGTCTTTCACTATTGGAACTTGTTTTCAGATCAGACTGTAGTAAGAGAGAGTATAGGTTGCAGGCATGGGTTAATAAATGACAAAAGGTGTACACAAAATCGGATTTATTGATTCAAGAATTAAGAGTAGACTATCTTTAATTGATTGGTTAAAGAGGATAGCTAAAGAAACAAAATGGTGACGACATTGAACTAAACTGAACCAAGCTGAATCAAACCCAACCAAACCGAACCAAACCTAATCGAAAACAAGCCAAGGGTTTAAGTGTAAAACTTGTGGGTGAATGTGATCATTGGTAATGTCAAAAAGGAAAGGGATAACGCTCTACCTATAGAGGGTAAGGTAATGCTAGAGCATGGTGCTAATCCACACACCCAAGTTCATGAACCACACACAACTATCCTATGCAGTTTTTATGGGTTGACTGTTAGAACTTGCTCAGTGGTTACTGGGACAAGATGGTCGCTACACACAACAAGCTTTAAATACCTGAGGCTAATAATCTATACACACTCACACACACTTGTTCTAAACTAAACTGTCTTGCTGGCAGAGCTCACACAGCAGGTAAATGACTGAAATGCTTGGCTAACAGAAATACAATCATTTTCGGTTGTCTAATGTTACCAGCTAAACATTACGTGCTATAGTGGTGAGCACATGTGCCTCTTTCACTGGAGATCTTAACTCGATTTCTAGCTCTAAGGCCTAGGACGAATCAAACTAAGAAAAAAGGGTATGGTGACGCAGTGGTTAAACTGTTAGCCTTTCACTAAGGTAGACTAGGGTTTGATTTTAGGTTTATATGCATGTCATAAACAAACAAATAAAAGCAGAGATAATGTTTAAAACTGATTACACTTGTCTCTTTTCAAATTATTACTTAGATTACAAATACAAACGTGGACTGGGTTTGACATACAGTTAATGCTTCCTATCACATACTAGACTGTAAGAAAGTCAAACAAGCAAAAGGCGTAGGTAGAGCAGTGGTAAAATCGCTATGTGTAGAGAAATACCTAACGGTTTTATGAACTGGCGAAGGTATGTCGCATAAACAGTGCAGGATACAATCCAGCAACCATAATTTTTATCTTGTGGACAAGAGAAAACATATATAGAGAGAAATATTTAGAAAGCTTGTGTGTGTGTGTGGGTAGCATTGATTGTTTGACCAGAGAAAATACGGTGAGGTAGGGTGGGGAGAGGGAGAATTAGCACTTATATATGAATGGAAAATAGATTTTTTTCAATCGTTTTGTTTTTCAAATGCAGTGGTAGATAGTCGTTATTTTGTAAACTACTACTACTACTACTACTACTACTGGTCGGCGCTACAGTCCCTGGAGAACCTTGGCCTCCTTTTATCACCTGCCTCCATTCATCTCTATCTTCCGCCTTCCTTCTCCAGTTCCTGATTCCCAGACTCCTAAGGTCGTCTTCCACATCATCTATCCACCGTCTCCTGGGTCTTCCTCTTCTCCTCCTTCCATCCGGTCTTTGCGTAAACACCTTTTTGACACTCCGTGATTCTGGCATTCTCTGAACGTGTCCTGCCCATCTTATCCTTCCCTTTTTTGAATGGAGTCATTTTTGACGGGTCCCTGAGGACAGGTCCTTTTGGCTGATCCCTTTGGACCGAACCCTTTGACATAATTTGGATAATTGCATGGGCCAGTACATAGGTACCAGTCCAAAGGGACCGGTCCAAATGGATCAACCAAAAGGACCTGTCCACAGCGACCCGTCAAAAATTACTCCAATAAAAAAGGGCCCTTCCAAAGGGGCTAGTCAACAGGGACCAGTCCAAAGGGACAAATCAACAGGGATCAATGAAAAGGGGGAAGCGCGTCATGTAAGTCGTTGCGCGCCGCCGCCGTGGGAACATAGGTGTTTATCAGCAGTCTCCGGCAATGTTCGGGAGAGTAACCTTGAAAAGTAGCTGAAACTCGGTAGTCGAAAGCATAGCTTGACCCGTTTCTTACCTATATGACAAGGTTTGGTTAGGTAAATTTAGGTTATGTTAGGTGAGCTGAGGTTAAGTCTTAAAATATTCCCTCTCTTATGTGTTCAAAGCCGATTCACCCTGAACAGTCAGCCAAAACTTTAAATATGTATTTATCATTACATAAAGAATTAAAGCAAACTTAATTAATTATGAATGGCGTTTTTTGTTACTGTTCAATGCAGACAGAATATATGCATTAAATGATAGACTCAACACAAAATGTTTTGATTGTTGACTTGTGTTATTGATAGATTGGTTTAATGTTAGGGGCAGTGCACACTTTCCATGTCGATAATTTATATAGGCTAGAAGGAAGGTGTTGCAAACTTCTGATGTGTATTTCCAAATTTCCTGCATAGTCTATTTCATAGAATTTTCCTGTAACTTAAAAGTTCATGCTGATTTTGTCTTTGTGTTTGACATTGCAACTACAATGGTTGATTGGATATTCTTTGTCAACTTTCAAATCATGTAATTCATGTCAGATATGTTGGAATTTCTGTTCATGTGTGAAGCTATCAAGTACCGATACCTAATTGGTTACACAACTGTTTCATAATGAAGATCTTGATCTCTGATTCATTGGAGAACTGTTTACGCTTGTCTGAACCAAGACTAACTGACTACTCACTGCTAAGGTTTAGAAATTACATTTACTCAAATCACATTCTGGTAAAAAAGATCTTGACTGCTATAAACTGCTACCACTCTTCCACCACTTTGCTAACACTTTTCTACCATTTGACTCTCACTTTTGCTCTTACTTTAAACTGCACATACTACAAACTATCATTTTTATTATCGAGTTAACATTACTAGAGATTAGTTTATGCTTAACAGTTGACATGGAAGTATCAACGACTAGCTATGGTAAGCCATGTGCTTACTATAAAGGATATGCATATATTGTAAAATGAACTAATAAAAATGGAACTGTTATTAGGTGCTGTTCGAAACAACGATCTAAAAAGTGTCGAGGAATGATTAAAACAAAAGGCTCCATCATACTTATTTCAATCAATCATCATTGTAAATCTCAAAATAATACTCATTTAAATGGACAAAATACTCTAACCAAGGTAAAAAAGCAAGACCAAGAAAAAATAGTGTGGCTCAAGATAGTGCTTTGTTTGTTAAAGAGCATTTATTATCTCCTGAAAAATACATGTTAGGACAGTCGTTAACGTCTAAGAAACCTCTAACACTATCAAAGACAACACAAACTATGCCAAAGGTTGTTGCATTGCAAGATGAACAAAAAGGATTAGATAGTAATAGTGATGATGATTATATTGATGATAATTATATTGATGATGATAACCATGATGATGATGATGATTATGATGATGATGATGATAATGGTTTACACCCAAAAAAATCATTTGTTAAATTTGTTTACTGGAACAATCCCAGTAAGCTAATCCAGCGGCTTCACTACTTGCAAACCTGTAAACAGGCTGGTCATACTAAATATGAGGAAGAACTTTTGGATATAGAAAATGAGCTTCGTGATGCTAAAATTATAGTGTAATGAATCCATGTAACCGCTTAAACTATTTCTTAACAGTACATGTAATATTTTCTACCACTTTGCTACCACTTTGCTACCACTTTTCTAGTTTGCTACCACTTTTCTACCACTTTGATACCACTTTTCTACTACTTTTCTGCCACTTTTCTACCACTTTTCTAGTTTGCTACCACTTTTCTGCCACGTTTCTACCACTTTTCTATCACTTTTAACTGTACATATTAAATATAAAAGCCAACGCTAAATAATTCTATTACCAGAACAGAGATAACCTTTGTAGTGTGCAAATCATACTAACAGGTTAGTTACTACTATGGAACTTACTACAACTTACCGAGGTAAACAACTTGTACTCTATAAAGGCTACTCTTATAACTATAGACGACAAAATGTAAAAGGAATAATATTCTGGCGATGCTCAAAACAGAGGTCAACAAAATGTCGAGACAATATGAAAAGTAGAAATGGTGTGGTTTTAAGTGTGAGTGATCATCAATGTAGTGCTTCAGACAAAACACTGATGGTGTTGGTAAAAAATCATCAGAATGCTAATAAGTTAGTACAAGAGAAAGATGTTGCTACTCAAAATAGTGCATTGTTTGTTGAGCAACGTTTAACCCCTGTTGTAAAAGTTATGTTGTATCCATCTTCCACGCCTCAAGAGTCATCAACATCACAGACTATGCAAGAGGTAGTGTTGTTGTTGTTTTAAGGGGCTGAACTACAAAGTCATCTGCCTTGACATGCAAGTGGATCGAAAAGGACTATATAGTAATAGACAAAAGAGAGTTGTAGTTTGTATATATCTATTGTACAAGTACTTACATTAAATAAAAATAGTGTATGGGTATTGTCTGTTTTTCTTAATTGCTATCCCTATGTCCCACTATTAATGCAATTGTTAACCATCAACAGTCTCTGACTATGTTCGCAAAGAGAGTGACCTTAAACAATACACTCTATCTATGGTTTGTGTACCGAGTACACAATAATACAGTGTGGTCAAGCCATGTTGAGGCAATAGTTATATCAGGTAAGGGATTCGAACCCTTGCTTTCTTGTACAGAAAATTTGAACTTAAGTCAAACACCATAACCACTCGGTCAACCTGACAGTTACTAATTTAATTATGTTTGTGGACTTGAGTGTTTATAAAACTTTTCCCAGTATACATTGACTAAACCCCTTGTTTGTTTTGAAATATAGATTTTGTTTTGTTTGACCATAACATTGCAGTTATGAGTCTTGTGAACTGGGTGTTTAATATAGGGTTAAAGGCATTTTAAAATAATTTTAGAAAAGCTCTTAGGTATCGTGTCATGGGTTTTAGTAATGCATTACTGTTCGTTGACTAACATTTACCGTTACACAACATTATTTTGGTTAGCTCTACATGTTGTTGTTTGAGTCGTCAGTCTTTTGACTGGTTTGATGCAGATCTCCATGCCTCCCTGCCCCGAGCGAAACGTCTCATCTCTATATAACTACCACACCCTACATTCAAGGCTATCTGTTTAACATATTATAACCTTGGATCTCCCCTACAAGCTCTTGGGTTCAATTCCTAGATTTAACACAAACTTTTAAAAGTGGTATGACAACTAAAACTAGTCTACTCGGTCTCGGGTGGTCCAATAAGTAGAGAGGGTTTGATTCACACCTCATCCATTGAGCACCATGTTCTTTTTTTTTTTTTAATAATGATAGCCATTTGTTCAATTTCACATTTCACAAATTGCAATTTGTCAATTTTCCATTTGCATTTTTTAAAATGACAGTTTGATGTTTTTCAATTTCATGATATGGAAACATGGATTTTTCCATTTTCATATTTACACATTTGTCAATTTCCCATTTGCATATATTTTCTTAAATGTCCGTTGAGGTTTTTAAATTTTGTCTATATGGAAACATGGATTTTCCATTTTGCTGTTTACACATTTTTTATATATTTATTTTGTGTATGTTGAAAAACGATATTTCCAAAACAAGATTTTTTATTTTTCATTTTATGATTTTGTAAATGATCTTAATGTGAGTGCTTGACCATGGCAATAATACAGTCTATCTATGTGTTAGCGGAACCATAGAGGCTTATTACTACTGCAAGTAAGAATGTTTTACAAAATAACGACTATCTACCACTGCATTTGAAAAACAAAACGATTGAAAAAAATCTATTTTCCATTCATATATAAGTGCTAATTCTCCCTCTCCCCACCCAACCTCACCGTATTTTCTCTGGTCAAACAACCAATGCTACCCACACACACACATGCTTTCTATATATCTCTCTCTATATATAAGTTTTCTCTTGTCCACAAGATAAAAATTATGGTTGCTGGATTGTATCCTGCACTGTTTATGCGACATACCTTTGCCAGTTCATAAAACCGTTAGGTATTTCTCTACACATAGCGATTTTACCACTGCTCTACCTACGCCTTTTGCTTGTTTGACTTTCTTACAGTCTAGTATGTGATAGGAAGCATTAACTGTATGTCAAACCCAGTCCACGTTTGTATTTGTAATCTAAGTAATAATTTGAAAAGAGACAAGTGTAATCAGTTTTAAACATTATCTCTGCTTTTATTTGTTTGTTTATGACATGCATATAAACCTAAAATCAAACCCTAGTCTACCTTAGTGAAAGGCTAACAGTTTATCCACTGCGTCACCATACCCTTTTTTCTTAGTTTGATTCGTTCTAGGCCTTAGAGCTAGAAATCGAGTTAAGATCTCCAGTGATAGAGGCACATGTGCTCACCACTATAGCACGTAATGTTTAGCTGGTAACATTAGACAACCGAAAATGATTGTATTTCTGTTAGCCAAGCATTTCTGTCATTTACCTACTGTGTGAGCTCTGCCAGCAAGACAGTTTAGTTTAGAACAAGTGTGTGTGAGTGTGTGTATAGTGTTTTAGATCCCTTATTTGGGGGTGGATCTAAAAGGGAGAGTTGCTGTACTAATTTATGAGTTTGTGCCTAAAGAAGGGTAGCTCCCCTTGACAGGGCAAGCTGACCAGTGTAGTGTGTTGTGGTGTGCTAGGAACTAGGGGGCGCTCCTATAAAGACTGTAAATGTGGTTTAAGGGATGTAGCCTTAGCACGCGGGTCGATGTACTAGTCGCCCAGCCGGCTACTTATTATATAATCACCTTGCTAGTGTCAGCGGTTCGGCACGCGCTTCACTTGAGCACGCGAGCCGCTGTGAGGAATACAAGGACGTCTGAGTTGGCGTTATTACTACGGTGTGTCACGTCTGACTGTGACGGGAGTAAGGAAGGACGTTGGGACGTGAAGAAGAGTGTAGATCAGTAATGCAAGTGTAAGAGACTGACCAAGTGTTTATTGGTCAGCAATGAGTAACTGTTAGTCCCTTTTAAGGGATCTTGTGATGTTATAATGTGAGTACAAACTGTGGGTGTTAGGTTACAAAAGTAGGATTCTGAACACTGACTGACTGACTCACCTCGGTTGACACTGTCGTTAGCCTCCGGCTGTCTCGTCGAAGCACTGATGATGGAGAGATCCTCGTGACCCACTTAAGGCACCTTTTATACCTTTAGCCTCTGTTCTGTCAGCGCGTTGTGGCATAGTTGAACCAGTTTGTAGTATGTCGCTGTGTGTCATAATTACGCAAGGGTTGAGCTGCTTTATGGAGTAGCCAGCTGCCCTTATAGTATTGATGGATATTGGGTAGGCTTTTAAAGGGTTGCCTTTTATGAGATTTAGACAGATGATGGGGGGGATGATCTCTAAGGGGTGCATACCCCTTGGGTATTGTACAAGCCTCTTCCTCCATTTGGTCGCGTCCTCGCGACCGGGAAGGGCACTTGGGGTTGGGATGTTGTCGTAGTAGTTTTTGAATCCCCCTCGTCTCTTCTGGTGGTGGCGTCGTAAGCGTCGTCGTATGGAACGGGTGTCGTCGTGCAGAAGTGTAGGTGTGCGGTCAGCCCGTGTTCAGAGGGGAGGGTTATGGGGTGTACATAGATATATATGTATATAAATTTTACATTGCATGGTGAAATGTGCATTAACATTTGTTGAATAAAGAAAATAATTGCTATTGAGGCACAATCGCCATTGCCGTTGTCGGCATAAAAAAGAAAAAAAACATGGTTATACATGGTTACATAGTTGTGCAGGGAGGAAAAACCCAGGGCCGAACGGATGATTGCGTCGTCCGCCCTATCTTGGGGAAAAAGTGCTCCCTGCAATAAAGAAGATAGGAGAGAATAGAAAAAAATGGGTGTTCCAGGGTATAATTTAAAGGAAATATTTAAAATGTATTTATTGGTGTGGGATAAAACGGAACACCCTGACAAATGGGGAAGTTAGAAGAGAGAAAAATGAAAGAAAACAATTCACAGACATTGGTTACGTGTTACCTTAGCAAACGAAACAAAACAAAACAAAAATATAGACATCGTGTACACGTGAACTTGATAAACAGACAAAAATATATATAGTGTTTAATGTATTATGTTGCGATGCTGACATTTAGGAATTTCCATTGGAATAATTGCCCGTGGGCGCATGAATATGTATGTAGTTTACTCTTTAAAATTATGAACTACAATGACCTTATGTCTACTTAAGCGCGCTAAACCCTTATAATTCTAGTTTTTGTTTGGATCCTCGCGTGCACGCTACCTGTTTGTACGTACGCTTGCCGTATCACGGCTGATCCTATACGGCCACCTCTTGGCACGGTTGAGTGGTCGTACCGCTTGCAGTGTATTCTTAATACCTAGTCTGTGAAGCATCCTCTGTGGGTGAATGCTTGCACACTTGGCCAAGAGGGTCGCCGCCACATGCCGGTTGCGCCCTCATCGCCGTAAGCTGCGTCGCATTTTGACGCTTCAAGTGTTTTTGTTTTATGCAGATCTGCCAGCAAGCCTGATGCCCCACAGGCATCATTCCTGCTGTGCAGATTATTGACGTGTAGCTGTAAAAAAAAAATGTAGTGAGTGTGTAAGTGAGAATGAATGTTAAATGGAGGTTAGTATGCACAGGTATAATACTACAATAAGGGGGCATTAAATAGCATGTTGCTGCTATCTGGCAGCAAAATCATAATTACACGTGTCATATTCTAGGTGACAATGCCTGCAAAAAAAAATGGAGAGGTTAACAAAACATTGAAATTCCCTATTCCATATGCCGCTTCCTGTGGCAGCGTTGCCACAGTCTGAAGCCCCTTTTTACCTGTGAAAAGAATGGCATGGTTATTATTACTCGATATATGGCCGGGCTTACCCTATATGGTGCCGTGACGTCATTTCCTAATGTGTTGTAGTATTGGGCTTACCCTGGCAACGAATTTGGGCCGCCAGGCGCCGAAATTTTACCTCAATATATGTATTGAAAAAAATTGTCTTAAATGTAAGACTATGCTACATTATAATAACTTATCATGAGTTATCGGACTTACCCTGATGACGGATTTGTGGGTCATCAGGCGCCGAACGGCGTTCTCTTATACTACTTATTCTACTTATGGTATATATAAAAAAAAACTACATCTAAGCCGAGAGGGTTGCCTTAATCTATTGCCGAAAGATGCTGTGCTGAATTGCAACAGTGTTCATTAAATTTGCTTAATCCTAGGTTGCGTGTCAAATGCAACCGTGTATAACTAAATTTGGCCTAGGACGATCGCCTGGGGCAATTAAATCCCCAGATCACCACCCGCACGAGCCCCAGAAACACCGGTTGTCTCTAGGGTCGCTAGATTCCGTCCCCTTAACTCTAGGTGTCGACGTCTATTACTAGGACTAATCTATGCGCAGGCGCTTACGGTGCCACTAAGCTAACCGTTTCGCCCGCTGTAACTTTCGTGTTCATAACCGGGTGCTGTTCCTATTTGACGTAGGTGAGCCGCCCACTTGGCTCCTGTGAGGGGCGCGCGATGCCCCTCTCTGAATGCCCTCTGACTGCCCGATGCGTCGTCATTTATGTGGGCATTGGACAGTGTGGTCCAATGGCATAATATCCTCCGGGAAGAAAGCGTCCGGGGAGTCCTCTTTGCCTGTGTCGGCCGCAATATTTGTATTCATATGTCCTCCGGGAAGTGAGCGTCCGGGGAGTCCTCTTCGCCTTAATCGGCATTGCTGGGTTGGCCCACTGAACCCTTTTGAGTGCCCGCTATGCTACTCATTTAAGAACTCTGGCGACCCGTTGTCGTCCATTTACGTGGGCGCAGGACCGAATGAGCGCGTACATTCCATATATATATATTCATATTTCATTCTGCATTATTGATTACCGTCGTGGTCTTCACCTTCACCTCGCGGGGTAAGGACTTGTCGGATCTAGGATTGGTCCTGCTGAACCCTTGGATCCTGCTTCACTCCTGACGAATAGGAGTCTGACTCCCCGCCATGGAAGTCCTACTTACGTAAATTTAACTAACAGTCTAGTCATAATATGGTCGTCTCTAGGGATAGCTCCCGAGGCCGGCGCGGAGTGAGCTATTTCTCCCGCCATTCTCAGAAAGTCTCCCTGCAGGTTTTGGCTTCGACGACCGTGGCTCAAAGTGGGTTTAGCATCCCTTCCTCCCAGGGGCGGTTTATGCGCACCTAGGATTCCAGAGCTTGCCCGACCAGGCCGCGAATGCTTTGACCTTACGTGGTTCGTCTATTTGGTCTAGTCGTCAGTAATTTGATGAGCCAACTGGGGTAAGGGTGGGGAGCGTGATGGCGCAGTGGCTTAGCTTCTCGCCTTTCACCCGGACGGCGGGGGTTCGAATCCCGGTGACAGCGGGGTGGAATTTTCACCTGGAAAATCACGTGGTGTCAGGAAGGGCATCCGGCCTTAAATCCCCGGCCAAAACCAAAATGAGCCTGGTTGGCTCCGGCGACCCCAATTAATTGGGAAAAGCCGAAGGGAAAGAAGAAGAACTGGGGTAAGGGTCCACATCGCCTTCCCCAGCTCTGCTCCTAGTGTTGTGCTTTTGACCTTTGGCTAACGCCGGTATCATCAGCCAGGGTGTTTCAGATTCCCTTTTTTTTTTTTTTATATAGGTGTAACCTGTGTAAAAAGTGTCAAATGTAAAATACTTCCAGTGTGGTGGGCTGGTAAAACCTCTACATACGTAGACTACTTTAGGCTACCTGTGCTATATCAGCTTCTCCAGCGATAATGCTCTTTTTTTAACCTTGATGGAGGTGTTAGTAGGGTCTGTGGCGTCAGGTACCCTGTTATTGTGATCTGGGGGTAGTTATCTGTAGAGTGGGTTAAAGCAGGGTAGGAGGAGGTTGCGCACTTCCGAATTCCGCGTTAGTGGCGGCCTGGAACCGGTTTTTGTGCTGGGATGCTCCTACAGTGAGTGGAACGGGGCAGGTAATTCCCGGGGTTGCAAAAAATAAAATAAAAATCCATGCCGGTCTGATATCAATATCCCCTGGTGAATGGATGGGATATACATGCATGCGTCTGGATATGAGGCGTTTGCACTCATGTATGGATAGGTGTAGGTTGAGGCATAATACTAATATATTTCCCTCTCATGCGGGATGATTTAAATTTAAAAAAAATGGTTAGTATTTATTACTTATGGCCTCATCTCTCATATGGAGATGTGCATTACGCTTAGTTGTTGTTTGCCGATGCACCCCTCTCATTCAGGTGATAGCGGTGGGGCTCAAGGCGTAGCATGCCCTTTCTGTAAACACATGAAGTTTACCAACCCTTATGTATACTTTGTAGTGTAGTGTAGCTGTGCTGGTCGTGTTCATGTGTCTGCGTTGTTTATGTTTGGACGTGAAAAGGTTATGGGAAGGGAGTAGAGTGGGACGCTGTTAGCATGTTCTCTTGTCATCCTTCCTTGGTCCATGTTGGTTTTCTATCCGCGCTTTGGGATAGCGAAGCTTCACGACCTACTCTGGTCCGTTATAGGGCTAAGTCCTAGTCGCCTGGAATGATTTGTTTCGGGACTAGGGTCGCAAAAAGAAGTTGTTAAGGGGAGGTCCCGTTTCCTCAAAGTCCCTATGTTCGCCCCTGATTGGTGAGCGCGTTTGTGTGTGTGTGTGTGACTACGCTCCGCTACACCACGCGGACGCCTGGTCTGCTGTAGGGCCAAGTCCTACTGTGTATATTGTGTATGGGTAGGAAGCGCCCGTGGCCTGCCAACGTCTTTACGAACGTGCTACTCTGGGCCTGCGACAAGTTTTGGTCTGTGACGTCTGCTTGTTGATAAATGCTTTCGCAGTGTTGAAAAATGTATAGTGTTATGATTGTTCTGCATTTGTTTATTCATGGTCACTGCCACTACACAATCGCGTTTTGTCATCGACAGTGTTGCAAAGTGGCTAAGTCTGCAAGTCATCAGTTTGTGTGTGTAACTTCAGGCCGGGATGTTATGTAGGTTAACCACTGTTGCGTGTTTTTCTGCACGTATGCCAGTGTGGTCATTGTGTTAAATTCCTGGCGGCCCGATGTGGTAATCCGCCCTGCTACTATTGCCGTTGTGTGGCCATTATTCCGTAAGACCGTTGTCTTACGAAATTTATATGTCTCTGTCTGGAAAGTCCATTTTCCCTGTCAAGTGTATTTCTGGAATTTTATGCCTGTCATTTGGCCGCAGGAATGTAGTATTATCTGTCTAAGCCGTTATATGGGCCAATTTTGGTGTGATTGGAAGGCCGTCTGCTTGTTTTTCCCTGGCGTGCAATTTTCTCTGGGGTTCGAACCCGTGTTCTATGTAATTCTCTGTGTTATATGTCTGCGTTGTTCATGTTCTGCGGGCATTCTGTCTGTATTTTGTTTGTGTTTCTCGTACCGAAAATACCGTTGTTTAGTTAGTTTTCGGTACGAGGTTTTTGTGTGTGGACATGGGTTCGAAGCCGGTTGTCTGTAAAGATTTGGTGGCCATTTCTGTGCCGCCTACACTATGGCAAATGGGCTGTGTGTTTTTCTATGCGCAACCCCTAGTATACCTTCCTGCGAGGAGTTTGCTTATTTTTGCCCTCTCCTCGTAGTGTAAATTTTGAAGATATAGGGTTCTTAGGTTGGCTATGAATGATTCCGTGCAGTGTGCTTTGGGAACTGTCGTCTGTAAGGCTCGCAGTTTATCACTGAGGTCTGCTTTACTGCTGAGTATGAGGGTGTCGGGTTGCAATGTCTTGCGCGCTCGCTTGTTTACTTGTTTCGATAACGCTGTGTATCCGAACATGTGTTCTTAATCAGCCTGCTTTCTGTTAGTGCTCTTCGCATTATAAAAAGGCAAGAGGGGAATTTTGTGGTTTAACGTGACCATTTCTGGAGATCATGTGCCACGGGATTTCCGTTTTACTTGGAATCCAAACCACAGGCCATGGCATTTCACTTCGGAAATCTCATATGCATTGGCCGTCTGTGAAAGAACCTTCCATTGACTACACTTGTGTCCCCGAGTGTTGTGTTATGTATACCTATGTATAAAATATATATATAGTTTATTTGGCCATTTTTCTTTCTTGGGCTAAATGTGTGAAACAAAAAAAAATTATTTATGCCCCGCTCTGAATTAAGAGAGCACATTGAAAGAAAATAATAGTAGGTGGCGTTAGTCTCTAAAAATTATGTCGTGAGCACTATGTTTTTGAAAAAAAATGGTGATTGGGACCTGAGTGTAGTATTTACCATTTTGGTAACGTGAGTACTACCGTAATCTGGTTACGTCTCAGGGGAATCTACCGACACTGTCTAGTACACCTTAGGAAGGCCATTGCCAGACGTAACTGATACCCTTGTATCCACGTCACGAGCAAAGCCAGTGCACTGTGGGAGTCAAACCTGCCTATCAAAGTAATTGTAACTCACCAAAATGACAGTGTCTCATCCCGGTGTGCAATTGGGCTTTTTAGTTGGTTAAAGCACACCTCCCAAAATTTTTTTTTTTTTTGAAACTAGTTTGAGATTCTTAATTCTTGCCATGCTTACGGTTTTCGCCCGCAACAAGAGAATCTGTCAAACTGTGGAACCATAACGTAGAACGTCTAGTCATTTCTACTTAGAAAGACTCACTTAAGCTTTATGCTGTGATTTTATGCCTAAGTTGTGTTCAAAATATCTCTTTCCGGCCTTAAGCCTGATGGGCTTTCACTTGGCTTAGTGATGGCCTAATAGAAAGATGCCATGGTTCCCAAAAAAAAACACAGAAGGATTTAAAATTACTCACTTCTAATTTGGCCATGTTGCCCTGTATATACATAAAATACGAGAAAGAAAAAAAAAATGCGCAGTTTATGTTTACTATGTAATTGTCGGTCTATTTTCTGATATCTCCCGCGTGAAAGAACTTGTGTGGCCATTTATGATGGGGGAAGTGATGTTATTTTATTTCTTTGGCCTTGGTGGAAGTCGTTATCGTCTTTCGAGCTTCAGTGCTCAGAAAGGTGAAGGGTTTTGCCCTGTTACGATATTATAGGCCTCTGAAATCCATTGAGGTGTTTCTTTGCTGTTTTCCGGCGGAATTTCTAGCAAAGTAAGCCTTGCCCTACTTCCACCGTAGCGCGTGTTTCTAGGTCTAAGTGTACCTGTATTTAAGGGCGTTATTGCGCTTGGCGCTATCTTAGCAGATTTTGCGGGAGTGTATGTATGTTTGACTGCGAGGTTTTGTGGGGTGGGTAATAATACCTTTCCTAATCCCCGTGTATTGTATGGTAATGCCTGTTTAATCCGTATGTGCGTGTACCGTGCATCCTGAGGGACTAATGCCGGTGTTCGCCTCCGTTCTGGCAAATTTGCCCTTTGAACTGGCGGTGAAGGCCGCTTAAGTGCCTGTTTTTGTCCTGCCAATGTGGTGTCGTGTAGCCTGTCCGCTTTCTGGCCCGTGGCCACGGCAGACTCCTGCCACTGTGTTAGCCTATCTGTGTGAGTGTATGTAGGTTTTATATGTGGTAGGTCAGGCTCTACGTCGTCAGCCCATGACGAGGTTACCTCCTGTTGTCCCTCTGTCGTATTATGTGTGATTGAAGGTCCTGGCTTCAACTCCCTCTCGTTCATCCGGTCCGAGGGGATTGTTCTAGGCTCTTCCCCTCGGCTTGGCAAAATTGCCTTCCGATCCGGAGCTGGAGGACGTGTGTCTGTGTAGGATGTATTCTTTAGTATGTTGGAGCCTAACCTGGCCGTCTCCTGGACTGTGGCCACGGCGAACTCCTGCCACTGCGTGGCAGTACTTGTCGAGAGGGACATCCTCGCAAATTGTCGAGTTAGCGTATCTACGCTTATGTCCTCTCTCGGCTGGGCTGGTGGCCCTACCATGAACTCAAAAATGGCCTTGTTGGTTTGGAGTTCACGGTATTCGTCCCAAATTTGGGTGTACTGCCTATTGAGGCATATGGCCTGTTTGCAAGTGCTTATGTGCGCATCTTAATCGCGCTGTCCTACCCTCTGACGGAGTGTATGGCTGTTTGCCCTGTATTGTCCCGATTTTCTGTTTTGAGTGTCCGTATTTGTGTTTGCCTGATCTGTATGTGCCTTTGGCATCTAGCCAATAATGCTACTAATATTGGCATACCCCTATTACCTTCATGGCTTGCAATCTCTTCATGAGGTGCCATTCTGCCTGAAGTGTATGGGCCTAAAGTAACAATAGAGAGAAAAAAAAATCTGTGCGTGTTTGCCAGTGTATTCCTATATCTCTCTGGTTCTGTATGGGGCTAGGGGGTTGGTTTATCAAGCCTTTCCCTTGTGTAGCTAGTTTAGAGCACCAAAAAAAAATATGGTGCTTTCTGTCTGGGGGAAAAATTTTTTCACTATCTGCTTGGCTTTTTGCGGTTCAGAGGGGGTCGTTTTGACTACGAGGGCTCGTTGGTTGAGTCCTGTTACTGCGCGTAGTACCCCGCCTCCACCAGTGTTTTAGATCCCTTATTTGGGGGTGGATCTAAAAGGGAGAGTTGCTGTACTAATTTATGAGTTTGTGCCTAAAGAAGGGTAGCTCCCCTTGACAGGGCAAGCTGACCAGTGTAGTGTGTTGTGGTGTGCTAGGAACTAGGGGGCGCTCCTATAAAGACTGTAAATGTGGTTTAAGGGATGTAGCCTTAGCACGCGGGTCGATGTACTAGTCGCCCAGCCGGCTACTTATTATATAATCACCTTGCTAGTGTCAGCGGTTCGGCACGCGCTTCACTTGAGCACGCGAGCCGCTGTGAGGAATACAAGGACGTCTGAGTTGGCGTTATTACTACGGTGTGTCACGTCTGACTGTGACGGGAGTAAGGAAGGACGTTGGGACGTGAAGAAGAGTGTAGATCAGTAATGCAAGTGTAAGAGACTGACCAAGTGTTTATTGGTCAGCAATGAGTAACTGTTAGTCCCTTTTAAGGGATCTTGTGATGTTATAATGTGAGTACAAACTGTGGGTGTTAGGTTACAAAAGTAGGATTCTGAACACTGACTGACTGACTCACCTCGGTTGACACTGTCGTTAGCCTCCGGCTGTCTCGTCGAAGCACTGATGATGGAGAGATCCTCGTGACCCACTTAAGGCACCTTTTATACCTTTAGCCTCTGTTCTGTCAGCGCGTTGTGGCATAGTTGAACCAGTTTGTAGTATGTCGCTGTGTGTCATAATTACGCAAGGGTTGAGCTGCTTTATGGAGTAGCCAGCTGCCCTTATAGTATTGATGGATATTGGGTAGGCTTTTAAAGGGTTGCCTTTTATGAGATTTAGACAGATGATGGGGGGGATGATCTCTAAGGGGTGCATACCCCTTGGGTATTGTACAATAGATTATTAGCCTCAGGTATTTAAAGCTAGTTGTGTGTAGCGACCATCTTGTCCCAGTAACCACTGAGCAAGTTTTAACAGTCAACCCATAAAAACTGCATAGGATAGTTGTGTGTGGTTCATGTACTTGGGTGTGTGGATTAGCACCATGCTCTAGCTCTACCTTACACTCTATAGGTAGATCGTTATCCCTTTCCTTTTTGACATTACCAATGATCACATTTACCCACAAGTTTTACACTTAAACCCTTGGCTTGTTTTCGATTAGGTTTGGTTCGGTTTGGTTGGGTTTGATTCAGCTTGGTTCAGTTTAGTTCAATGTAGTCACCATTTTGTTTCTTTAGCTATCCTCTTTAACCAATCAATTAAAGATAGTCGACTCTTAATTCTTGAATCAATAAATCAGATTTTGTGTACACCGTGTGTCATTTATTAACCCATGCCTGCAACCTATACTCTCTCTTACTACAGTCTGATCTGAAAACAAGTTCCAATAGTGAAAGACTTGTTAGTCACCATACATGTAGCCTACACTAATTCTTTCTCTACCTAGCTATGTTTCATCACTCACGGTAAACATCTCACATGTCCGTATCCAATTATTAATTTTTAAAATCTCAGGTCAATGACCTTAATGTTTTGGATATTTTAGGTAAATTCATTGGCCATGGGAAAGGGTTGACCAGTATAAGTCTAATGGCACCTTACATGTGGATATCCGATTATTAGTTTATATAATCTCAGGTCAATGACCCTGTTTTTTTGAATATTTGGGGTAAATTCGATGGTCATGGAAAAGGGTTGACCATCTTGAGTCCCATGACACCTCACTTGACCCTCTCTGATTATTAGTTAACGAGATATTAACAAAAGTGCAGTTAGGCCCTTTTGACAAAAATAAATAATACATTAAGAAACGGAATGTCACCCCAAGTCCAACGACCTCTCATACAAGTCCCTAGCCTTATTGATTCATGAGATATTAAAAGCTAATGACCTATTAGTTTTGGATCTTTTGGTTAATTAAAAAAAACCTCATCTCTAAATCTGTATTCAAAAAGCCCGCCCTCTTACAAAACCCCAAGTGCAAATGCGTAAAAACAAAAAAACAAACATGTTAATTCATAGTAGCGATCGGCTCTTCGCTTGCGTTTCATGTGCAACAACGTTTAATTTCATCATAGCATTAGGGACCAGTCCAAAGGGACCGGTCCAAAGGGATCAGTCAAAAGGGACCCATCAACAGGGACTCGTCCACAAGGACTTGTCGACAAGGACCCGTCAACAATGACCTGTCAACAATGACCTGTCAACAGGGACCCGTCCACAGGGACTCGTCCACAATGACCCGTCAACAATGACCCATCTACAGGGACCTGTCAACAAGGACCCGTCCACAGGGAACCGCTCCCCCACCCTCTTACAAAAGCCATGAGTGGGCATGCGTAAAAAACATAAAAACAAGCATGTTAATTCATATTGGCTTTCCACCGTATACATGTCTCTTGTGTAGAACAACGTTTCATTCCATATTGGCATTCAAACTCTCACATGTTGCAATTGGAAAGAGAGATTCTCTAAAAAATTAAAATGTCACCCTCTAGTACGGGTAGGTTTTATTTTAGGGTGTAAATATGTTGTCCATTGGAAAGAGGGTGTCCGCCCGAGTTCAATGACACCTCATTCGTCAAAATCCGACCGTGCGTTCGACAGATATCGGGCTGCCGCCATCTTGTGAGGAGGGTGAGGAGGAGGAGGTCACAGAACCATCCAAAACACACTACTTATGTAACAATTCTAACTTTGTCATTTAGACTTTCACGGCCGGTGTTACTATTCATAATGTTGAATTTTGGGCTTATGCCGTGTTTTATTATATTAATATTCGACGCGTTTCGAAAGAAACCATGTTTTTCTTCGTCAGGAATAATCTGGAATACGACAATGTTGCTAAGAGAAAGCAGCTAAGAACATATAGAAGGTGCCCAAAGATGGACGCCATTATAGCCCCATGTTAGGGACAACGGAAAGCAGCAGTGAATTAAGTAAAAATGTAGACTTTCACGACCGGCGTTGAAATAGGAATCTCCGTTTCGCGGGCTTATAGGTCGTGTTCCAAGGACATTTTGTCGTCCTGACGTTTCGCTGAATACTGCGTTCAGCATGTTCACAGGTTACATAAAGCGAGGTAAAACAAGTAAACAGAAGATATATAAATAGTCAACAACCCACACATAGAGGCTACCATAGCAACGGCGTACCACATAAAAGTAATGCATCAAGGACAGGGCTGCTCGTCTGTTGCATCTTCTCGTCTACGACGGTCAATAAGGGCAGGCTTGAGAATTACTTTCTCAGGGTTCTGATAATAGGTAGCCAGGATTCACTGAGATTGTAGCCGGTGTCGCGGTTGAAATTATCTGGGTGTTTACGTATTTCAACCGCCTCCCTGATGATTCTGGGACGATATATTTTATACGGGCAAGAACATCCACTCCTTGGAACATGACATCATGGCCAGGTGTTAAAGCATGATCGGCAACAGCTGATTTATCAGGTTGAATGAGCCTGATACATCTATTATGTTCCTTAATGCGAGTGCATATTGTTCTCGAAGTCTGCCCGATGTAAACCTTGCCAGAAGTACAGGGAACTCTGTAGATACCCGGTTGTTGCAATTTAGGCAAACTGTCCTTAGTTGGTCGCAGGAGTTGCCTAATCTTAACAGAAGTTCCAAATACAGTCCGTATGTTGTACCGACGTAGGATTTTAGCAATACGATCCGTCGTGTTATGTATGTACGGAAGGTAAGCAGTTCCTCTTACATCTCTTTTCTCAACTGACGTCCTATTATTATTTGTTGGTTTCAGAACCGTAGAAATCAAAGCCTTGCTATAACCGTTGCTCTCAAAGGTGGTTCGCAGGGTGTTAATTTCTTCTTGTAAAGAAGACACTTCACAAATCCTCCTAGCCCTGGTAGTTAGAGTTGTAAGGATACCATGTTTCTGGGCAGGGTGATGGTGAGAACTTGCGTGGAGATATCTATTGGTGTGTGTTGGCTTACGGAAAACGCTGTGTCCTAAAGATCCATACTCTTTCTTGGTGACGAGAACATCTAAAAAAGGGTATTTTGCCGTCAGATTCCTTTTCCATGGTGAAACAAATAGAAGGGTGCTGGAGATTAAGGTGATCCAGGAAATGGCTAAGATTTTCCTCACCTTCCGTCCAAACAACGAACGTGTCATCCACATAACGCCACCAGATCTTCGGTTTGAAAGGAGCCGACGACAAAGCTTTCTCTTCAAAGTTCTCCATGAAGAAATTAGCCACAACAGGAGAGAGAGGACTACCCATGGCCACACCATCAGTCTGCTCATAAAAATTCCCATTCCGTAGAAAGTAGGAGGAGGTCATGCAGTGATGAAAAAGTCTTGTGATGTCTTCAGGAAAAAAGCCATTAATGAGAGACATAACACCATCAATAGGTACTCTCGTAAACAGAGACACCACGTCGAGACTCACTAGGATATCACCCGGCTGAAGTGTTATAGCTTTCAACTTTTCCACGAAGTGTGTGGAATTCTTAATGTACGAAGGCGTGTTACCCAGAAGCGGCTGAAGTAGTCTACCTAGGTATTTGGAAAGGGCATATGTAGGAGAACCAATCGTACTAACAATAGGTCTAAGCGGGACATCTTCCCTATGTATTTTAGGAAGACCATAGAGTCTCGGAGGAATAGCATCCCCTGGAAGGAGAGTCTTCGCTGCATCCGCTGGAATAGATGATTGCTTCATCAATTTGACGGTGACATTTGAGTAGCGAGTAGTAGGATCACGACTATTAATCCTATATACAGGATCTGATAACAAAGACGAGATTTTGGAATCATAATCAACCTTATCCAACACCACTGTCGCGTTACCCTTGTCAGCGGGGAGAACGATAATATCAGAATTGTCCCTTGGATCTTTAAGTGCCCGGCTTTCGCCTTGTTTTAAGTTGGTGTTAGGTGGCTTAGCGGTCTTGAGAACTCGGGAACATTCTTGCCTGGCTTCCTCGGCCTCTTCAGGTGTGAGGTGATGTACCGAGGATTCTACGGATGTAATAAGTTCTTCAATAGGAATTCTTCTAGGCGCTACAGCAAAATTGAGACCTTTAGCGAGAACTGCCTGTTGGGTATCATTTAGGGGATTGCTGGACAAATTTACGACAACCTTGTTAGCATCAAGTCTAATGGCTTGAGATTTCTGCAACTGACATAACCTATCATATTTGGAAATATGTCTGTCCCTCACCTGATCTAGAACGCTGTTAGCTTGCACTGAAGAAATACGATCAAAGATCTTCCATAATTCCTCACTTACGAAGTTTGAGAGGCGTAGATGTAACTGTAGTAACTCCCTCGAAATAAAATCCAATTGCTTACGAGTATGCTGTAACATCTCTATCAATAACGCCTTGCTTGCACGACGATAGATTCTCGTTGCCTTAGGTGTTCTGAAGGTATGCTTCAACATAACAAAATTCGGTAGAATATCGTGATCCCGGCATCTAAGGAGAAAAGCGAGTGAAGAGATTAGACACACCTTCTTGCGTCGTAACCTAGTAAATCTAGAAATCAGTCGGAAAATATCCTCCCCATAGAGGTTTCTAATATTGTCATTTAGACTTTCACGGCCCGTGTTACTATTCATAATGTTGAATTTTGGGCTTATGCCGTGTTTTATTATATTAATATTCGACGCTTTTCGAAAGGAACCATGTCTTTCTTCGTCAGGAATAATCTGGAATATGACAGTGTTGCTAAGAGAAAGCAACTAAGAACATATAGAAGGTGCCCAAAGATGGACGCCATTATATCCCCATGTTAGGGACAACGGAAAGCAGCAGTGAATTACTTTCTCAGGGTTCTGATAATAGGTAGACAGGATTCACTGAGATTGTAGCCGGTGTCGCGGTTGAAATTATCTGGGTGTTTACGTATTTCAACCGCCTCCCTGATGATTCTGGGACGATATTGCTTTATATGGGCAAGAACATCCACTACTTGGAACATGACATCATGGCCAGGCGTTAAAGCATGATCGGCAACAGCTGATTTATCAGGTTGAATGAGCCTGATACATCTATTATGTTCCTTAATGCGAGTGCATATTGTTCTCGAAGTCTGCCCGATGTAAAGCTTGCCACAAGTACAGGGAACTCTGTAGATACCCGGTTGTTGCAATTTAGGCAAACTGTCCTTAGTTGGTCGCAGGAGTTGCCTAATCTTAACAGAAGTTCCAAATACAGTCCGTATGTTGTACCGACGTAGGATTTTAGCAATACGATCCGTCGTGTTATGTATGTACGGAAGGTAAGCAGTTCCTCTTACATCTCTTTTCTCAACTGACGTCCTATTATTATTTGTTGGTTTCAGAACCGTAGAAATCAAAGCCTTGCTATAACCGTTGCTCTCAAAGGTGGTTCGCAGGGTGTTAATTTCTTCTTGTAAAGAAGACACTTCACAAATCCTCCTAGCCCTGGTAGTTAGAGTTGTAAGGATACCATGTTTCTGGGCAGGGTGATGGTGAGAGCTTGCGTGGAGATATCTATTGGTGTGTGTTGGCTTACGAAAAACGCTGTGTCCTAAAGATCCATCCTCTTTCTTGGTGACGAGAACATCTATAAAAGGGTATTTTGCCGTCAGATTCCTTTTCCATGGTGAAACAAATAGAAGGGTGCTGGAGATTAAGGTGATCCAGGAAATGGCTAAGATTTTCCTCACCTTCCGTCCAAACAACGAACGTGTCATCCACATAACGCCACCAGATCTTCGGTTTGAAAGGAGCCGACGACAAAGCTTTCTCTTCAAAGTTCTCCATGAAGAAATTAGCCACAACAGGAGAGAGAGGACTACCCATGGCCACACCATCAGTCTGCTCATAAAAATTCCCATTCCATTGAAAGTAGGAGGAGGTCATGCAGTGATGAAAAAGTCTTGTGATGTCTTCAGGAAAAAAGCCATTAATGAGAGACATAACACCATCAATAGTTACTCTCGTAAACAGAGACACCACGTCGAGACTCACTAGGATATCACCCGGCTGAAGTGTTATAGCTTTCAACTTTTCCACGAAGAGTGTGGAATCCTTAATGTACGAAGGCGTGTTACCCAGAAGCGGCTGAAGTAGTCTACCTAGGTATTTGGAAAGGGCATATGTAGGAGAACCAATCGTACTCACAATAGGTCTAAGAGGGACATCTTCCTTATGTATTTTAGGAAGACCATCGAGTCTCGGAGGAATAGCATCCCCTGGAAGGAGAGTCTTCGCTGCATCCGCTGGAATAGATGATTGCTTCATCAATTTGACGGTGACTTTTGAGGTGCGAGTAGTAGGATCACGACTATTAATCCTATATACAGGATCTGATAACAACGACGAGATTTTGGAATCATAATCAACCTTATCCAACACCACTGTCGCGTTACCCTTGTCAGCGGGGAGAACGATAATATCAGAATTGTCCCTTGGATCTTTAAGTGACCGGCTTTCGCCTTGTTTTAAGTTGGTGTTAGGTGGCTTAGCGGTCTTGAGAACTCGGGAACATTCTTGCCTGGCTTCCTCGGCCTCTTCAGGTGTGAGGTGATGTACCGAGGATTCTACGGATGTAATAAGTTCTTCAATAGGAATTCTTCTAGGCGCTACAGCAAAATTGAGACCTTAAGCGAGAACTGCCTGTTGGGTATCATTTAGGGGATTGCTGGACAAATTTACGACAACCTTGTTAGCATCAAGTCTAATGGCTTGAGATTTCTGCAACTGACATAACCTATCATATTTGGAAATATGTCTGTCCCTCACCTGATCTAGAACGCTGTTAGCTTGCACTGAAGAAATACGATCAAAGATCTTCCATAATTCCATACTTACGAAGTTCGAGAGGCGTAGATGTAGCTGTAGTAACTCCCTCGAAATAAAATCCAACTGCTTACGAGTATGCTGTAACCTCTCTATCAAGGACAGTTTGCCTAAATTGCAACAACCGGGTATCGACAGAGTTCCCTGTACTTGTGGCAAGGTTTACATCGGGCAGACTTCGAGAACAATATGCACTCGCATTAAGGAACATAATAAATGTATCAGGCTCATTCAACATGATAAATCAGCTGTTGCCGATCATGCTTTAACACCTGGCCATGATGACATGTTCCAAGGAGTGGATGTTCTTGCCCGTATAAAGCAATATTGACCCAGAATCATCAGGGAGGCGGTTGAAATACGTAAACACCCAGATAATTTCAACCGCGACACCGGCTACAATCTCAGTGAATCCTGGCTACCTATTATCAGAACCCTGAGAAAGTAATTCACTGCTGCTTTCCGTTGTCCCTAACATGGGGCTATAATGGCGTCCATCTTTGGGCACCTTCTATATGTTCTTAGTTGCTTTCTCTTAGCAACATTGTCGTATTCCAGATTATTCCTGACGAAGAAAGACATGGTTTCTTTCGAAACGCGTCGAATATTAATATAATAAAACACGGCATAAGCCCAAAATTCAACATTATGAATAATTCTAACTTATTGAGATAATCAGAAGATCCGTGGGACAGGGCTGCTCGGTAAGACGTAACATAGACTTTTGTTCCGTAAACCAACACACTACATTACAGCCCTGTCCCACGGACAACAGTCACCTTTATTCCTGATTTGCTCATTAAGTAAGAAATGGAACATAGACATTTGTTCCCCGATACGCTTGAATTCTAAAACAATGAAGAAATTTAAAGTCGCATGGCGAGAAAACAGCCTGCCCCGTGGTGTTAGGGTAGCGCGCCTGCCTCTCATTCAGAGGCCCCGGGTTTGACTCCCGGCTCCGTCAAGGATTTTAGAAACTGACGTGAGGGCTGGAACGGGGTGCACTCGGCCTCGTGAGGACAATTGATTAACTGTCTGACAGTGAGGCAGCGCCATGGTCACGAAAACCAAGATTAACGGCCAAGGGGACCCGATGCGCTAACCACGCGTCACCCCAATATCTGCAGGCCAAATGGCTGGGCAGTGGTCGCTTGGTAGGCCCAGGCCCTTCACGGGCTGTAGTACAAGGGGTTATTTATGCCGAGATTACCTGTTGAATATTGCTGGCTGACTCATGTGAATGGTGATGGATGGTGGGACGTATGACAGAGCTAGTTACTGTATATTTGGGGTATTATAGAAAGGTTCATGACATTGTGATTATTGATGTGTAACATCTTTCCACTCGGTTGCTGGATATTTTTGTGGGAGTGATTTTGAAAAATGGGACGGAAGTGTGTAAGACGTGCTGCCAGCTGGATCACATCCCTTCTGTCTGCTAAGTTGGATTGCATACCTCCTGGCTGCTTTAGTAGCCAGAAGGGATGTGATCCAGCTGGCAGTGGTACCATGTGGAATGATTATCACATACGGATTACTTTGTAACAGAAGAGTTTCAAAAGGCTGTGCGAGAGTAGAAATATAAAGTAGGCAGTGAAGAAAAAAAGTCACTTTCTGTTAACCTAACTTAGTTACTGGCAGCAGAGTGATGTAACGGCAGAGTATCAAGAAGGCAGTGCAAGAGTAGAAATATCAAGTAGGCAGTGAAGAAAAAAAGAGAGTCTTGGAATTGTTATGTATTATGAGAGTGTAAAAACTAAAAAGGATTTTTTGTGTTTTGATGAATGTCAAGGATAATAAAAACGGTAACAACTTCAAGGTAGCATAACATGTCAGATGTTACACATCATATGCGACTACTGTAAGGCTCGTATCTGTATTGTTATTATTATTATTATTATTGTTATTATTATTATTATTATTATGCCTGATTCATTAATGTTAGTATTAACATAATTAATTTACTATTTATTTACCATCATAATGAATAATTAATTGAATTAATTGTTATTTAATAATTGATATTGTAGCTTTTATTCTTGTAAGTTTTTTACTGTCTTTCAAAAATTGTTTTATATGTACTGGTACCATATTGCGTGGTTAAGTATAAGAGAGGGCCATGAGCCCTAACTTCGCCACTACTAATGACATACAATAAATACATAGATATTCCGATTCTTTGTAGTTGTTTTTCTTTCACGAACAAAACGTTTACGTGAATTGGGAAACCAATGATCGGCTGGAAATTTGTTCAAGGAATCTTCTTCAGATTAGAGCATATTCTTACCCCGAACATCTCTGATAATGATAAGGTCATACTAGTGAAGTGGTTATCACAGCATGTCCAAACGCAGGATTCCAGTTTTCCAGATGAGGGTTAACGGGAATACAATGGTTTCGAGTGGAAATTCATCCCCTAGCTAACTTTCTCAATATTTTTCTAATTTATACAAAAATGACTATTGTCAATTGGGCTGCGATAGGCCGTTCATGGATAGCAGGGTGATACCTAAGAAACATTTAGTTGTTTTTAATATTGCTTATAATTTGCACAGTGTAAACCAAACATGATTAAAGAATGCCTTCCTTCGGAGGGGAAGTAAGGCCGGCGGTCCCATGTCATAGATTTATGGCATGTAAAAGAACCTTCCACTAATTACACTTGTGTGATGTTAATTATAGGTTAAATTTGACTAACGCTCATAGGTTCCAACGTTGATTGCCAGGAGCCGGCTGCGGTGGCATCTAGTAACCAAGTTCAGAACTAATAATAATAATAATAATATCGTATGGCCTCGGGTGCCTGGTGCAAGCTTTGTTAATTGACATCCAGAGGGTAGCTTGCATGTCGAATTTCGTCGTCCCTTTGAACGCTATGAAAGTCAAGGAGGTTATATATCTAAACTCCTTGACACTACAGCGCTTTCAAGTAGAGAATGGAGGAACTTTGTGTTGGCGGAGATTAATTTTGCCGTTATGAACTCGGCCTACTGAATTCAAATGGATTCTTTGACATGCCAACATCGTATGACATGCGTATCGTATTTTTGACGGTGGCGTTTGGCGGCAAAAGTAGGAACTACTTGAAAATTTAATGTCTACAGTCCTTACTTGAATTAAAAACAGTTAACATACACGAATACAACCATCACAATTAACACCGGTTATCAGACAGATTCTACACAAACCCAAAGTACACGGAGCTACATGACCGCGTTGTTGCCGCCCCAAAACTGAGGAACCAACGATTTAATGTTTCTTCTTATAATTTTAAGTTAAATAAAATATTTCACTAAAAATTAATTTATTTAAATAAACTGGCATAATAATGCATTTAAAATTTACTATTTCACTTTCTCTCTCTCTCTCTGTGGGATGTGTTTTCATTATTTAATTATTCAAGTATTTATTTATTTAATTAATTAATTATTCAGGTGTATTTTTTACATCGTTTTGCTTAGCTAATATGTGCCTTCCTTTCCTCCCAAAATCTCTTCATCCTCTCGATAAGAATTATTTAATTTTTGTTTGTTTATTTATTTGATGGCACAGTATATTGTCCTTCACGGCCAAGGAATTAAAACTCAGCAATTTTTCTAGGTAGATGCCGTGTCTTGTGTGGGGTTTAGTCAAGGAAAACCAAGATATGCTCATCAGCGGGCTCTTGGTTTCCGTGCCCGGACGCCACAGGAGTAGAGAACTGCGCGATACCTCCCTTCTTATGAAACGCATATGCCCTTCTTTACTGCGAGAGTTAAAATTTCAAGAAGCCTCTTTTTTTCTAGGTTTATGCCGTGTATTGTGCGGGGTTTCGACAAGGAACACTAAGACACGGCATAAATCTAGAAAAATTGCTGAGTTTTATTTATTTATCTATTTATTTAATTATACAAGTGTTTACTTATTTATTTATTACTATTATTTGTTACTTGTTACTTGTTACTTGTTACTTGTTACTTGTTACTTGTTACTTGTTACTTGTTACTTGTTATTTGTTATTTGTTATTTGTTATTTGTTATTTGATATTTGTTACTTGATACTTGTTACTTGTTACTTGTTACTTGTTACTTGTTACTTGTTACTTGTTACTTGTTATTTGTTATTTGTTATTTGTTATTTGTTATTTGTTATTTGTTATTTGTTACTTGTTACTTGTTACTTGTTACTTGTTACTTGTTACTTGTTACTTGTTACTTGTTACTTGTTACTTGTTATTTGTTATTTGTTATTTGTTATTTGTTATTTGTTATTTGTTATTTGTTATTTGTTATTTGTTACTTGTTACTTGTTACTTGTTATTTGTTATTTGTTATTTGTTATTTGTTATTTGTTATTTGTTATTTGTTATTTGTTATTTGTTATTTGTTATTTGTTATTTGTTATTTGTTATTTGTTATTTGTTATTTGTTATTTGTTATTTGTTATTTATTCTTTATCGTTTATTCTTTATAATTTATTATTTATCATTTATCATTTAATATTTATTATTTAATTATTTTGTGTTTGTTATTTGTTTATTCATTTAATTATTATTTAGTTATCTAAGTGTTTATTTAATTTAAAAAAATATTTTAGATATTCCTAACTACCGTATTTACGTGATTCTACGAAAAACCTAAGTGCATCGTATAACTTTAAATAACCACTGTCTAGGTTGTGGGTGCAGAGTTAGTGTGTACGTGAGGAACACCGTTTGTATAACACTGCCCTGGGTCAAGATGGTAGCAAAGTGTTTAATATAGGGCTGCATGCAATTAACCTAATCAATTGTTTAATTTCGACAGTGTTCATACTTTATGGAGGTATTCTCGAGTGCTGTTCAAATTAATGTCTGCGCAAAGAGACTAATATAACTCACTACTTCTTTGCGTCCGGAGTGCACTCAGGATGTCGACAATCCAGTTAGTCCACGAGATTATATCCATGTAGAGAACGCGTCTGGTAACGAGGTTACTTGATTACAGGCAGCAGCAATCAATTTCTCGTTAACTGGATAAAACGGGAAGAAGCGGAGGAAATTAGCACGATAATTGCGTGATAATAGTGTGTCACACTGTGAGAGAATAATGCCACACTGCAGAATCAGGTATTTTGAAAAGGCCAGATCTTCAATTTTCACCAAACACCTAATTAAGTTCATGGTATGTCTAAATTACTGTCGACCAAAATATTATGTGTACTCGTGTTTGAAGGTTGTTTGTGAAGTAACCAATAGACCTACTTAAAATCCAATAACAACTTCATTTTCGTCGTTCTTTTTTAGGTTAGTTCATGTAGGTTTGGAATTTTTAATTTATATTTTAATATTTTTATCGCAGTTGGAACACAAAAAGTGCCCGTTTTTAAGCGTGTTTCAACCATGCGTCACATTTAAGAATTATTATCTCAAAAACCCATCATCAGATCGAATCCAAATTTCAACACAATTTACATTGGAATGTTGTTTAACTGGTTTATTAATTACAAAATTTTATGTGTCCAAGGAACAAAGTTGTTATCATTTTGTAAGGTAACTTTTCCTCGGCTTGGGATGGTTGTAAATATAGTTCTTGGTCGCGTTGGAATCCTTATACATCGAAAAGTTATGCTGTATGACTGTGAAATACGTAAATTAATTCACTTATTTTATATCAGTTTGTATTTGTAGGGGGAAATAAGACATTGTTCACCAGCTAGCCGCTCCGGGAAAAGCTGTACAGCGTTGACGAAATGGAGCCCATCACGCATTATGGCGTGCGTCGCTCGGAAGTGATGGGCTTCATCTCAGCAACTCTGTACAGCTTTTCCCGGAGCGGCTAGCTGGTGAACCATGTGTTATTTCCCCCTACAAATACAAACCGACATAAAATAAGTGAATTAATTTACGTATTTCACAGTCATACAGCATACATTTTTGATGTATAAGGATTCCAACGCGATCAAGAACTACATTTTCCAACCACCCCGAGCCGAGAAAAAGTTACCTTACAAGAAATATAACAACTTTGTTTCTTGGACACACAAAATTTTGAAATGAATAAACCAGTTATACAACAATCCAATGTATATTGTGTTAAAATTTGGATTCGATCTGATGACGGAGTTTTGAGATAATAAATCTTAAACGTGACGCATGGTTGAAACACGCTTAAAAACGTGCACTTTTTTGTGTTCCAACTGCGATAAAAAATATTGAAATATAAATTGAGAATTCCAAACCAACATAAACTAACGTAAAATAGAACGGCAAACATGAAGATGTTATTAGATTTTATGTAGGTCTATTGGTTACTTCACAAACGATCTTCAAACTCGAGTGCACATAATACTTTGGTCGAGAGTAGGGAGTTTATTTTTAAGTGATAATAGGCTCATGTCGTGTGGCCTCCTAGGAGGCCGAGTACAGATGCTTCCAGATGACGACCTGCAAGTCCTAAAGAGCATGAAGTGATGATGACGTCATATACAGTACATCCAGTCCCCGGGGAATTAAATGTAAGAGATTAAAATCCCTGATGGCCCTGCCTGGAATCAAACCCCGAGACTCTTCGCACCATACCGTAGCACGCTAATCAAATCGCCACGGGACTGGACTTCAAGTGATAATAATATCATAATATCGTATGGCCTGGGTTCCGGGTGCAAGCTTTGTTAATTGATGCCCAGAGGGCAGCTTGCATGTCGAATTTTATCGCTCCTTGAAGTGCTGTGAAAGTCAAGGAAGTTAGATCTCTAAGCTCCTTGACACTACAGCGCTGTAGTAGAGAAAGGAGGAACTTTTTGTGTTGGCAGAAAATCCAGAGATTAATTTTGCTATTATGAGCACGGCCTACTGAGTTCAAATGCGTTTTTTAACTTGCCAACATCGTATGACATGCGTACCGTTATTTTTGTCGCTTTTCAAAAATCACTTACCACGGCCAGGAGCGAACCTGCAAGCTTGGGGTTGGCAGTCCGACACGATAACCACTCACCCACCGTGGCAAACTACTTCAAGTGATGATGGCTATATACATTGTACATTACGATGCCAACTTGGGCAAAGAAGAGGGGGGATGCTCGTTTAATATTTCCAAGTCCGCGGGTTCTATGTCGACCAAAGTCAGTGGATGTTTCTTATGCGACAATATTGAGATCACTCCTGTTAAATGGCTTGTAAATGCACCATCCAGTACCACTTCGGCATTTGGTACACTCGGCAAAATTAAATCTTGACACATTTTACGGATCTGTGATAGATTGAATTATACCTGCTCAAAGAGCCTAATCAAGCATCAATATTAATTATGTGAAGACAAACGCCGACATGTGGTGCCAACTAATGGACTGTTGTCACTTTCCAACAAGTAGTTCCGTGAAGAACTATACTGTACAGCCTACTTTTCATGCCAATGATTATTCTACAGTATATGAACCTATCTAGAATAATGACAAAATTAAGTTGGTAATATCGAAATATCAAATTAGTTCAAAATGTACCTGGTATAATTTAGCCTAATAGAGCACTACAGTTGGCAGCCCTGGTGACTGAATATATTCCTAGTTCCATCTCTTAAGGTATAGAATACAAAATTAGGTTGAAGTCCAATGGACGTTACATGCAGTTAGACACTGGATCTATCAGCACGCGTAAAAGCATGTTGCCAACAACACCATGCGTGTGCTGGTCAGAAATAATCTGAAATATTATGATATCTTCTTGTGCCAATTTTGGATGAAATCCATTTGTTAGTATAGAAGTTACATGTATTTTAAAATTGGACATATCAGCAGGCATAGAATCATGTTGGCAGCACTGCCTTGTATTAATTACTCCAAATTAATCTACAATGTCAGGTGCTATACGTGTGCCAAGTATAGAGCTGTTGGCTTGCATACTTTCTGATATATTGATATTAGGGTAAAAAAATATAGACAGCATTTATTAACAGTTGGCAGCCCTGATTGCTCTTAACAATACTTACAGTCATTCTGTTATGGTACACATAGCACATACGAAATTTGGTTGTAATCCAACTGATAGTATAGAAGTTACATGTATTTAAAAATTGGACTATCAGCAGGCTTATAATCATGTTGGTAGAACTGGCGTATATAAGTTACTCAAAATTAATCTAAAATGTCAGAATATACGTGTGTATAGTTTAAAGCTGTTGGCTTGCATACTTTCTGATATATTGGTATTTGGATAAAAAAATAGAGAGAGCAATTATTAACAGTTGGCAGCCCTGGTGGCTCTTAAGAATACACTCAATCATATCTGTTTATGTACAGATATTAAATAAAAAATTTGGTTGAAATCCAATTGATAGTGTAGAAGTTATATGCATTTAAACATTGGACCTATTAGAAGGCTTAAAATTATTTTGGCCACACTGTCATTGTTGGCCTCCTGAAAATTAAACTGAAATAGTATTATCTGCATTTGTACCAATTTTGGAATAGCTCCCATGCATACCTTGCGAGATATCCAACATGGAGCTCAAATTTCTAGTGCGTTTTTTCAGCAGTTGGTAGCACTGACATCATTTTCAAATATGGACGTGAGATATTCCGGTGCACATCTTTACTCATACTAAATTTGGTTTTGATTGCTGCAGCCGTTTAGGAGTTGATAGAGGGGGACACACACACAGCCAGACAGACAAACAGACCGACAGACACACATTTTCCCGGATCGATCTCATAAGTCTACTTTTTCCTCATTTTTGCAAAATGTGAAAAGTAGGCTAAATGGCTAAATCCAAACAACACCCCCCAGGTTAGGTGATTCTTCCTAACTGCCGTATTTACGTGATTCTATGAAATACCTATTTACCATAGCCTATGGTAGCCTACTAAAGATTCACGTCTGCCTCGTTGTGTAATTGCTAGCAATCTTGGCTGTCACCACGGAGGACCAGGTTCGTCTCCCGGCCCTGCCAAGGAATTTAATTCCAGTCTAAGTGCTGGAACGGGGTACACTGAGCTTCGTGTGGCAAAACTGAGAAGAGGCGTGTTCGATTCCAACCTCAGCCAACCAGGAAGTGGTTTTCAACTTCTACTCCTGGTAAATACCGGGATGGTTCCTAACATAAGGCCACAGTCCGCTTCTAACCTAAATTATACCTCAATTGCAAATACACACACTAGTACAGTCATCACAGTAACACAGGTTATCATACCAATTCAGCACACACCCATGTACATGGGGCTACATGACAAGTCCCTAAAATAATCAATAACAGTCAACAAGAACTAACGAGTCACACAAAGACCTCACTTCCTCTTTCACTGATATAGTAATGACGCAGGACGTTTGGCCTAGTTGCCACCCCCTACCCCCGTGTCCAAAGTTACACGATACATTCTACAACAGTTGGTTAGCATTTACTGTTGATGATGATGGTGTGTGTTTTGAGTCTTCAGTCTTTTGACTGGTTTAATGCAGCGCTCCACGCTTCCCTGTCCTGAGCTAATCGTTGCATCTCTACATAGCTACCACACCTTACATCCAAGGCAATCTGTTTAACATATTCTAACCTTGGTCTACCCCTACAGTTCTTGTCCTCAACTCTTCCTTCCATAACTTACTTTGCTATTCCTGGGTGGCTTGGTATGTGTCCTGCCAACCTATCTCTTCTCTTCATTATTAGTCGCCAGAAACATCTCTCCTCTCCCACTCACTTTCATACCTCTTCATTTGTAACCCTATCTATCCTTCTGATCTTCATATTCTCCTATAACACAACATTTCAAGCGCATCAATTATTCTCTTTTCTGCTGCTCCAAAAGTCCAAGTTTCACTACCATAGAGTGCCACGCTCCAGAGAAAGGTTTTCAAAAATGACTTTCTAATACCTAAATCTACAGTATATTCGATGTCAACAGATTCCTTTTCGTTAGAAATCCTTTCCTTGCTTGAGCCAACCTACTTTTTATATCATCTTTGCTTCGTCGATCACTGGTTATTTTGCTTCCTAAGTAACAGAAGTCTCCTACTTCCTTTAGCCTTTCATCTGCCAATTTGACGTCCATAGGGGTTTTTCATTTCTTCGGCTTTATTCCAATATTTTTGTTTTACATTTTTTATTAATGATGGTGATTATAATAATAATAATAATAATAATAATAATAATAATAATAATAATAATAATGTGGGAAACGGTTTCCAGATCATGACACTCACAAGCATCGAATATAGAACTGAATTATTTATTAAAACAATGAAACTGATTAAAATACAATAGAGAATTAAGGGGATGCGTTTCGCGGCTCGTCGGAACTCGGAATATTGCTTCTCTTCTTTTTATTCTCAGACAATGGAGCTGAGCTTACTCCTGCGCCCGCTAGATCCCATACTCGGCCTTCTTGATCCTCATCTGGCTCCCACACTCGGCCGTCCTGATCCTCATCCGACCCGGATGAAGAAAATCCGCCCGGCCATGGCCTCATGAACTCCGCACAGGACGATGTGATTCTTGGTCCAGCATGGTATCCTTCTCTGCTGACGTCATATGTGTCGTTGAGTTTTACTCGAGTCACTCGATAAGGTCCTAGACTTTTGGTTTTTAGTTTCAGATGTGGACCGATCTGAGTGCGTTTGATGGCAACCAGGTCGTCGACCTGATACTTCTTAGGCTCCTTACGTCGTCGGTTGAATTCAGCACGATTTTCAGATTGTACTTTTCTATCTGCTTTTTTGCATCTTCTCTCATCTGATCACGTTTTTCGTTGAACGAATCGATCAGCTCCTCTTCGATGAGTTGCACTATACGTAGATCATTTTGGTTGTGCATTCTGACTCCTGTCAGCAGCTCGAAAGGTGACATTCCGACGCTCCTCTGGAACGTAGAGTGATAGCTCGTTGGACGGATGGTACAACCTTGTACCATTTTGTTGGATCGTCAATGATAAGTTTAGCGATGATCTTGGTCACTGTTGAGTTGACTCTCTCGATTTGACCATTGGCTCTTGGCAGTCCAGCTGTGATCAAGACGTGCTTGATACTCTGCGATTTACAGTAGTCCTGTAACTCATGGGAGGTGAACGATGGCCCCCTGTCGGTGATCACTTGAACTGGGTTTCCAAAGTTCGTCCTCTGAAACTCCATCTTTTCAATCGTCCATCTCTGACGATGAAGTTTTCGTAAGGCCCTTTCTCCAGTGTCGCTTTTATCGCTGTCAATCCTTCGTCTTTTCTCTGGGCGATTTTGATCCTCGCTGCAAGGCCATCAGGGAATCCAAACATCACTGCTGGACATCGGCTCAGGGCGTCGACATGTTTCATCCTGGTTGCAGTTCGGTGTTCGATGGTATAGTCAAACTCCTCCAAGGCCATAGCCCATGTAGCTACTCGTGGGACCAGGTCCCTTTTGTGCATTGTCTTTGGGAATGCCATACAGTCAGTCACAATTTTGAACGGAATTCCATTTTTCTTTTTGACTACCACCACTTGGCATGTATATTCTGATTGACTCGGTTCTATGATATCTTCCTCCAGCCACGCCTCGACTTGCTCATCGACAAATTCGTTCTCAAGCGGTGCCATTCGTCTGGGCCTGCTAAATATCGGTTTTTCTTCTTTCAATGTGATCTTCATCTTGACATCAGTAGATTTCGTCTTCTTTGGTACATATCTCACTACCAAATCCTGGATCTGTTCCTTTTTGTCCTCATCAACGCAGTTCTCGATATCAAATTCCTGTTCGTCGGCTACCCTGATCACCATCATTGGGACCTCTAGTTTCTTGATGGTAACTCCTTGCTTGCTCAGGATGACCTCACCCTGATCCAATAGATCCTTACCAATAACCATGTCCCACTCCATAGTATCATCAGAAACAACATAAACGTTGGTTTGGAACTCCAGCTCGTCTACCTCAACGACTGTTGTGAAGCAACCTTGAGGAGCAACAAAACCATTACCGAATCCTTTCAAAACAAGATCCGTGCTCTTCAATCCTGGGGAACCCATGGTCTTATGGATGTTTTGTCGCAGTAGGTTATAAGGACTGCCACAGTCGATAAGTGCCTGAAGTTTCTGCTGACCCAAACTAACCTCTTTGAACTTGAGGCAGCTTTTCTTTTCATCAATAAGATTGATACCTTGATTATTCCTCTTATCGTTCTTCCTCTCCTTTTTGCACTCGGATGAAATGTGGCCAAACTCATTGCAGTTGAAACATCTCTTGCCTTTATCCTTGTGCTCACATTCCTTTGAACTATGACCAGATCCACCGCAATTATAACATCTATCTACACTACTAGCCTCTTTCTTCTTTGTACTGCCCCAGCACTTTCCGTCCTTCTCGTTGGCACTCTTGGCACTTCCTTGAAAATTACTGTTATTATACTTTGTGCTTTTCTTTGGCAAAGACTTCACTGCCATCTCATAACTTTTCATTTTCTCCTTGAAATCCTTGGCATTTTTTGCTCCATAGAGAAGAAGTTTTGATCCTGAATCGTCCTCGATCCCATCAATCACGTACTGACACAGAGAAACTTGCTCAACATCACCTCTACTGGCGATTTCCTTCATCACAAGAAAGTATTCCTGTAGAGATTCGTCGCGCTTTTTTCGTCGCTGGGTTAACAACTTGTGAATTTCTGCACTGCTTGCCGCCACGTCAAACTCCTCTTTCAAGGCCTTCTTCAATGCAGTCCAGGACGTCAGTCCTTTCTCACCTTGAATAAAAAGCTTAGCTAAACCATCGAGTGATTTCTTTGCGAAAATAAACTATTGGAGCTCACTCCATCCCACCCCTCAAAATTTGCGATCCATTTCTTCACTGAGTAACCATTCTTACCGTTAAATGTTTTCATAGCGCCCTCTACGTCGCGGAACGACAATGAAAACTTATGTTGTTCTCTATACCTTCTGTGCTGGTCTTCCTCTTCGCTCTCTTCATCTTCTTCGTCTTCTTCATCTTCGTCATCATCGTCTATATTAGTTGCGAGTTCATCCAATTTTCTCAAGTAATAACAAGTGGTGTTAATCATTACCTCCTTTGTCCCGATCTCGGTATTAAGAATCTCAGAAACACGCAACAGATCAGCCTTGGAAAATGTTTCTTCGATAAATTTCTTCTTAGCTCCCTCTTCAATGGAATTTTCGTCAAAATCGAATCCAGGAAACTCTCGCAGTCGCTTTCGATTCTTCCTGTCGTCTGGTATATGCTCGAAAATGAGGTTATGTAAAACTTTGATTGCTTTGACCGGAGCATCACTTATGTTCTTATTTATTTTCTCTATTGCACCGAGTGTAGTCATCTTATTTGTTTACTCACGTCTTTCAAGTAGATTTCCGTCAATATCGCTTCCTCAAAACCTCGCTATCAAGCCTGTTGTACCTCATTCACCGAACCGGTGATATTTGTAGGTGATATCGTTGAATACCGCTTCCCGTCGTTTCTCTCTGACGAGTCGCTATCCTCTTACCACATCCACAATCCTCTGTCGTCGTTTAGATTCCGACCCTCGTCGTCGTCACGGCACCACTAATTGTCGCTGAAACTGCAGAACAAATTTTGCTTGCCTATGAATCCTCGTCGTAGATTCGCACGTCGTGGGCTCACAAAACTGCACGTCGTCTCGTCGTCAGCGTCGTAGGCAACAGCAACAAATATGTTTAGCCGTTCACTTCGTCGAAAACAGAGTCGTATTTTGCGTCGTATTTCGTGTCGTGGATTGCGTCGTAACTCGTTGTTTCAGTCCATCCCGGACGAGCCCCCATTTGTGGGAAACGGTTTCCAGATCATGACACTCACAAGCATCGAATATAGAACTGAATTATTTATTAAAACAATGAAACTGATTAAAATACAGTAGAGAATTAAGGGGATGCGTTTCGCGGCTCGTCGGAACTCGGAATATTGCTTCTCTTCTTTTTATTCTCAGACAATAGCGCTGAGCTTACTCCTGCGCCCGCTAGATCCCATACTCGGCCTTCTTGATCCTCATCCGGCTCCCACAATAATAATAATAATAATAATAATAATAATAATAATAATAATAATAGAAGACGACACAACGATGAACTCTATCTACATGTGGAGAAAATAACGGACACCATTCGCAAAAGAAGACTCTCCTTTTATGGCCATTTAACACGAATGAACTCCGGAAGATTGTCCAATCGAATCTGTGCCTACTTTGTGGGAAAGAAAACCAAAGGGATCTGGTTTACAGAGGTGGAAAAAGACCTACAAGAACTGGGGATATCACATGAGGACATCTTGGAACGTGACTCTTTGAAGAAGAAACTTGGGGAGATACGGAGTTTTCAGCCAAAACCTATATTGAAAACTGGCAAGAAGTGGACCGAAGAACGAAGGGAAGCTCACCGAAGAAGAATGCGCGAATACTGGGCCAATGTGAAAGAACGAGGGAAAAGGCAGTTGAAATAACGTGGTCCATAGACGACCGAAACGATTAAATAATAATAATAATAATAATAATAATAATAAATATTATTAATTATGATAATATAAGGTGCGTTCAAAAAGTAACGAGCCGGAGGCTGGTATGCGCAAACAGGCGACGACATCGGCTAATCGTGGCGTGTGTAACGAGGTGTGGTTCCGACCAGAGCGTGGAAGATCACAGTCCGTCGCTAGAGGGCACGCGTGTACGTCACGTGACGATACAAAGCGAGCAGCAGCATGCATCAATCGTCCAACAAGACCAAGACAGTAGGCCATTCGACATGCTTCCTGGTGTGGTTGAAGACGGCGGGGCACCCATTGGGCACACACCTCCCGCAAGTGCAGTCGTTCCTTCATGATGGTGTGCACACTTCCAACGCTCAATCCGACCACGGCGGCTGTGGCGTTCACTGTCACTCGGCTGTCCTGTGTAATGAGTGCATCAACCAGCTGGACGTTGCCATCGGTAATGCAGGGGGGTGTCCCAGAACGGGCATCATCGGCTAACGACACCCGTCCTACCCTGAAGCGCTTGTGCTACGCCTTGACCCTTGCAAGGGACATGCAGTGTTCGCCGTACACTTGTGACATTCGCCGATAAATGTCCGTTCTCCTACTCCTTTCGCTGTCAGAAACCGAACAACACCTCTTTGCTCTTCGTTTAAGGCCTCCATGTCACTGTTTGCATTGCGACTGGCAGTGTTGGACGATTGATGCATGCTGATGCTCGCTTCGTATCGTCACGTGACGTGCACGCGTGCCCTCTAGCGACGGGCTGTGAGCGTCCACGCTCTGGTCGGAACCACACCTCGTTACACACGCCACGATTAGCCGCTGTCGTCACCGGTTTGCGCATTACAGCCTCCGGCTCGTTACTTTTTGAACGCACCTTATAATATTGGCCTGAGCTACCTGGTCTAGATCTTTTTAATATTAAACTCGCCATTCGATCCACAAATGAGTCTCGACTTTTCGTCTTCATTATTTCTAAGGGGTATACTACTTTACAATTGAGAATGTGATAGCAGTCCACTTCCAACTTCAATTACTTAGATTATATTGCAATTTGTTGAAGTATTTTTTGGTTAAAAGTAGTTAGTTATTTGAGCTCCCACATGGTTAATGTGGTGTGGGTATTAATATTTAAAATATGTGCAAAACTCCCCCACCGCAATGCATGATATTTATTTATTACTACATAAATAATATATTTATTTGAACATTTGTGCTGTGTTCGTTTTATTATTATATTGATAGTGGACAGTGATTTATATGACTAGCCGGAACCGTGCGAATAATTCATTGTTTTTTTTTAACATTATCCTATTTACTCTTCAAAATAGTTTACGAGTGCCAATTTGAAAGAAGGACAAGCTGAACCAAACGCCACTATTTATTGAAAACCCCACTCAATCTCCGGAAAAAATTTATTCAAGTGAAAAATCGATTTAGAATATTAAATTCAAATACAGTAGCCTATACTGTATTCCATTTAATAAGCATGGAAAACATGATCACTTCAGCCCTGTGTGCTTTTGCAAGTATATAAATAAATAAATAAATAAATAAATAAATAAATAAATAAATAAATAAATAAATAAATAAATAAATAAATAAATAAAAAATAAAAAAGATAAAAGATAAATATATAAATAATTAAATAATTAATTAAATAAATACATAAATAAGCAAATAAATAATTATGTTTGATAACGTGTAATACTGGGGGTGTGTATTTGTAATTGAGGTGAGGAACGGGAAGGAGGCAGCCGTGGCTCGACGTGAGGGTTCATCCCGGCATTCACTTGGGGTAGAAGCGGGAAGCCACGGAAAACCATCTCTATGATGATTGAGGTGAGAATCGAAATCACCTCTTCTTAGTGTTGCCACACAAGACTGAGTGTACCCCGCTCACACTCTCAGAGCCTTGACACAACCGGGAATGGTATTCGGACCTCAGACTGGGGTGACAGCCAAGAATGCTCGTTACTACTCGCTCTGCTGTGGCAACATCATCTGGAAGTGAGCTTTCTTTGAGCTCAGATTGTTGTGGTACAGTTATGGATATTTATACCTAGTCCGAGCATATTTTACTCGTGTTTTCTGTGGCTTAAACTGCCCATTCACTCAGCCACTTTTCTCATTTAGGAAGTAACTTTGGAAAGAGGATCTCAAATCATTCAGATAAGTACAATCTATATATAATATACGCTAAGGTGTATGTTTCACAATACTCAAGCTCCTAAACCAGAAGGAGTTAGAAGGTGTGGTTTTGTACCAACATATTCCAAATCGTCTTAATTGTACAGGAAAAATCTTGCATTTCTCGAAAAGTCAACTGAAATATATGTGTTTGTTTATAAAGTGCTTTTAAATAAATAAACAAGACGATAGCCCTGGCATAACTGTGTCACGTCCAGCCAGCATAGCAGTAGGGCCGGGCGGGTAGTCTGTACACATAGGGCGCATTTTGCAACCAGCAGCAGTGATGAATTGCTGTGATGGTAGCATGCTGAACTGCTGAGTCCAAGATAACGGATTCAAACCCGGACGAAGTCGTCGGATTTTTTATGAGCGTTAAAAATCCTTTTGTATGCCTTCCTTCGGGGGGGGGGGGGAAGTAAAGCCGGCGATCCCATGTCATAGATTTATGGCATGTGAAAGATCCTTCCACAGACTAAACATGTGTGAAGCTAAATTGTTAGGTTAGATTTCGTCGGAACGCTGTATCAGAGTTCCAACGGTCACCACTAGGTATCATTGATATCTGGTGGCGAAAGTTGGAACTACTTGATATTGAACGGAACTTATAGCTCACCCTAAGGGTGTTCGCTGGAAGCTGCTACAGCCTCAGGCGAGCCGAACATGTCCTCGGACACTCCCGGCACTAAAAACCATACAATATATAAATAAATAAATTTGATTTCATATCTACAATTTGTTTAAAACGTGCGTTTAAGCAAATAAACATATTTATAGAAGCCCGCATAACAGTAAAGCCAGGCGGGTGGTTTATACATGCGAGAGTTCTCGCACGGGTCCGCTACTTCCTAATATTATCGTAGTTGGAATAAAGTTCCGGAGTCTGGCACTCGAAACTTCGAAGTAGATAACTACCCAGAAGTAGTCGTTATAATTATTACACATGATAATTATTATGGTGTTAGATGCCATTTTTCCGTGTTGCATTAGGAATTTTAAATCACGGATGCGATGACATCGCGGCATTGGACGAGGGGTTTCTATGAGATGAGACACTTGATAACCAGATTCGCGGTGCATGGATTCCACTTCAGGGTGTGTGCAAACAAAATGTACCATCAGCCGGATTGCTGGTGCGTGTGTGCCCTCTGCGACAAAGCATGTGACAGATATCACGTAATGCAGTGTGATCAGAGGAAGTTATCGCTGTCACAGTTTTGTACTAGTGATAAGTAATTAATGATGATGATGATGATGTTCGAGGAAAAGATAAGTCATGTTTAATTCAATTGCATATTTTGTACTCTAATAAATTTATTAGTAAACAAAGGTTTGATGATTATCAGTTGGTCAACATGATTGTACCCAAATGAGAAGGGTTATTCCCTAATCCAGAAAAAAATTACATGAGGTCATCCAAGTGTATTTATTAATCTTATGAATTTTTAGCCTATTTTCATTTATGAAAAAAATAGGTTTATGAGATCACCTTTTGTCCGTGTGTCTGTCTGTGTGTGCGTGTGTGATGGTGGGTCTCCCCCCCCCGCCCATGAAATCTGGACGGCTGGAGCGATTTCAATAAAACTCGGTAAGTTCATAGCGCTATTCCGGATGACTCCGACCGTGCCCTTCAAATTTTGTTACGTCTCACCAATCCAACATGGCGGCTGTGCGAAATATTTCACCAGCATTCAATATCTCCGAAACTATTACCGATATCACCCTGGAATTTTGTACGGTGATAAAGGAAACTACTGTAAGTTCACCTATGTGACTCTTGAAAACCTGGTAACTACGAAACCAACATGGCGGCCAAGCGAATTTGAACGTTCTAAATAGACTTTTCTCGAGATTTAATGATCCAAACGCATTGAAACTTCGTACAGCAAATGTTTATACACATTGTAATGCACTGGTATCTAATTTACTTCAATTGTTCATATAACCTCAAGATGGCGACTGTGAGAAATTTTAAAATTACGATTTTATTTCTTGTGTCGTAATCATGCCATCGAAGTGAAAGTTTGAATAATGAACCTACCCAATAATTTTACTTTAATGGTACATAACTCTATGGCCTATACAATAACAATCCAAAATGGCGAGCGTCCGAAATATTTTGACGGTTCTCAATATCTATGAATATTTTACAGCAATCAAACTGTTTTTTTAATGTTCATAGAGCCTATGAACATAAGTTCACCTATAGGACTTTCAATAACCTGGTGAGCACAAATCCAACATGGCGGCGACGTGAAGTATAAATATTTAAATAGACGTTTCTCGCGATTTAACATTCCAAGTGTAGTGAAACTTTGCAGGTTAAATGCTTACACAAATGTAAATCCACTGGTATCTAATTTATTTCAATTGGTCTCATAACCACAAGATGGCAGCTGTGCGAAATTTTAAAATCTCGTCTTTATTTCTTGTGTCCTAATCATGCGATTGAAGTTTGAAAACTACACCTACACAATAATCTTCATGTAATAGTACATAACTCTAAGACCTACATAAATATAAAAATAGAAAAATTTATAAAAATCGGAAATATTTAAACGGCTTTCAATATCTACGAATCTATTACAGCAATCAAACTGAAATGTTGTATGTTGATAGTGGCATTTAACATAAATAGGATATATGAAAATAGGCGGTATAGTTCATCACGGAACTACTTAGTAAACAAAGGATTGATGCTTTTCAGTCGGTCAACACGATTGTACCCAAATGAGATGGGTTATTCCCTAATCCAGAAAAATATTACATGGGGTCTTCGAAGTGTATTTATTAATCTCTTGTATTTTTTTTTCAGGATTAGTTAATAACCCATTTCATTTGTGTACAATCGTGTTGAACGACTGAAAAGCATAAAACTTTTGTTTACACATGATAATTTTAACATAATATATGCTCTTTTGGCATGTCTTCAGAGATATCTTGAAAGGCTGTTGAGAAGACCTGCCTAGGCTCTATCGGCTTACTTGTGTTCCCAAGGCTCAGCTAATTTACTGGAAGACAGAGACCTCCTGTACCTTGTGTCGGGTTAGTAAGCGGGGCAGAGTAAATTTGTTAAGTCTTCTAGGGCAAGAATTAGTTGGTGTATGCATTGCACCTCCATACAACGTTCATTTGGTCCGGGTGTGGTGGCAGGAGATTACAAGAAAAGCCCAGGCGTGTCGCAGTAACCTCATAAACTAGCCGGCCTTCTTGCGAGGATACAGGCCGCAGTACAAGTAACATCGCCACCTGTTCACGACAAGCACTGAAAATGCAATTGCAGTAAATTGTTGAAATATGGCATAGGTGGTAATCGCTGTTTTATGGAGTGAAACAACGAGGTCATCTGCTCCTAGAGATAAGGATGAGAATGAGAATGAAAATGAGCGTTCCCAATATATCCCTCTACTTGTGAAGTGGCATTATTGTGACGTACATTGTGAGGTGAGGTCTGAGTGTCCGGCGAGTAATCTTGCTTGATCATAGGCACACACAATAAAACTCTTTACTTGAAATTTATGGGGTTCGTACTTCAACTGCTCTAACACACGATGCAAATATAAACATTTCTTAAAATCTAAGTATAGGACTTTCGTACTCATAATACGTTTGTAATGCGAAAAAAATAAAAAATTTCTGTGATGATTAGATTTAATTAATTTAAACAAGCAGTTCCGTGAAGAACTATACAGCCTATTTTCATATATCCTACTTAATATGTTAACTGCCCCAATCAACATACTACATTTCAGTTTGATTGCTGTAATAGATTGGTAGATATTGAGAACCAACTAAATATTTCGGATGGTCGCCATGTTGGATTTTATATATGTAGGTCCTAGAGTTATGTACTGTTACATGAAGATTATTGTGTACGTGTAGCATTCAAATTTCAATCGCATGATTAGGACACAAGAAGTAACAAGGAGATTTTAAAATTTCGCACAGCTGCTATCTTGTGGTTATGGAAACAATTAAAATAAATTAGATGCCAGTGGATTAACATTCGTATAAGGATTTATTATACCAAGTTTCACTGCACTCGGATGGTTAAATTGCGAGAAACGTCCATGTGAATATTTATAATTCGCGTCGCCGCCATGTTGGATTTGTGATCACCAGGTTATTTAAAGTCCTATAGGTGAACTTAAGTTCATAGCCCCTATGAACATAAAAAAATCAGTTTGATTGCTATAATAGATTCGTAAATATTTAGAACCGTCTAAATATTTCGGATGGTCGCCATGTTGGATTGTTAAATGTATAGGCCTTAGAGTCATGTACCATTAAAGGAAAATTATTGCGTTGGTTCATTATTCAAACTTTCACTTCGATCGCATGATTACGACACAAGAAATAAAAACTCAATTTTAAAATTCGCACAGCCGCCATCTTGAGGTTATGTATACAATTGAACTAAATTAGATACCAGTGCATTACAATGTGTATAAACATTTCCTGTACCAGATTTCATTGCGTTTGGATCATTAAATCGCGAGAAAAGCGTATTTAAAATTTTCAGATTCGCTTGGCCGCCATGTTCGTTTTGTAGTTAACCGGATTTTGAAAGTCTTATGGATGAACTTACAGTTGTACTCTTTATTTCCGTACAAAATTTCAGGATGATACTGCTAATAGTTTCAGAGATATATAATGCCGGTGAAATATTTCGCACATCCGCCATCTTGTGGTTATGTAAACAATTGAACGAAGTTAGATATCGGTGCATTACAATATGTATAAACATATACTGTACCATGTTTTATTGAGTTTGGTTGGTTAAATCGCGTAAAACGTCTATTTAAATGTCGCGAATTCGCGTGGCCGTCATGCTGGTTTTGTAGTTACCAGATTTTCAAAAGTTACATGGGTGAACTTCTAGTAGTTCCCTTTATCACCGTAATAAATTCCAGGGTGATATCGGCAATAGTTTCAGAGATATTGAATGCTGGTGAAATATTTCGCACAGCCGCCATGTTGGATTGGTGAGACGTAACGAAATTTGAAGGGCACGGTTGGGTTCGCCCGGAATAGTGCTTCGAACTTACCGTGTTTCATTGAAATCGCACCAGCCGTTTAGAAGTTATTAGGGACACACACACACGCACACACACACGGTCAAAAGTTGATCTCATAGGCCTATTTTTTCAAAATTGAAAATAAGGCTAAAAATGAAAACTTAACAAAATTTCATTATACAATTATTATTTAGAAACAAATATACATGGTTGACACAATGAAACATCAATGCATTCTTCTTCAGCTGAAAGTGTATCTTCCGCATGCATGGTCAGCGTGGAACATTAACTGTGAGGTGCGGTTACTGATACAGTTCCAAAACTTGACAACGCAATCGCCCGCACGTAACAGTAGCTAGAGCTGCACTGAGCTAAGCAGTGACTCAAGGAATTAATGTGCTCGGAAGGTACGCAAAAGAAAAGGCGGGAAGTAACAATAGAAGGGATAAAAATAGCACTTCAAAATATTCTTGACCGCAGCTCACAAGTAGAGGGATAAGATTCATCACTGTATATCACAAGGAAGCTTCTTACAAAGTGAGAAATTTGAAGTATTAGAAGACATTTTTCAGTGTTGTCTAGTTCTATTGTATAAGGCGTGATCAAAAAGTTTCCGTTTAACGGCTCTACAGTCCAATATCGATATGCTAATCTGCCAAAATCGCCGTGACCATTGAGGCACTCAACCCACCGACGCACCAGCATGACGATCCCCGTGTGGTAAAGCACCTTGTCCTGCTGCGTGAAGAAGTGCGTAACCGCCAGCTGCCTAGTACGACAGGAATATCTGACACTTGAAGGTCTTTTTTAAGGGACCGAAGACGTGATGAACCAGAGCCACCTATAACTGAACCCCTGCGCGGATGTGGATATCCAGTTAAACCCGCGGATATCCGCAAAATTTTTCGCTATGCGGATATAGTTTGCATGGATCTGCAGATAGCGGATAAACTGCGGATAATGTTTGGAGTAAATTTGCGGATAGTTTTTGGATTACAATCCAAACTTGTTGAATATCATTACTAGGACCCTCTATTTTTTAGCCTATTTTCATTTATGGAAAAAAAATAGGCTTCTGAGATCATCCATTGTCCGTGTGTCTGTGTGTCTGTGTGTGTGTGTGTGAGGATTTTTGTGTGTCCCCCTAATAACTTCTAAATGACTGGAGCGATTTCAATGAAATTCCCGTAAGTTTATAGCACTATTCCGGGCGACCCCGACTGTGCCCTTCGAATTTTGTTACGTCACACCAATCAAACATGGCGGCTTACGAAATATTTCATCAGCATTCAATATCTCCGAAAAAATTACCGATATAACCCTGGAATTATGTACGGTGATGGAAGGAACTACTAGAAGTTCACCTATGTGACTATTGAACACTTGGTAACTACAGAAACAACATGGCGGCCAAGCGAAGTTGCGAATTTTAAATAGACGTTTCTCGTGATTTAACCAACCAAACGCAATGAAACTTGGTACAGTATATGTTTATACACATTGTAAAGCACCGACATCTAACTTCGTTCAATTGTTCACTTAACCTCAAGATGGCGGCTGTGCGAATTATTTCACCAGCATTCTATATCTCTGAAACTATTACCGGTATCACCATGAAATTTGGTACGGAGATAAAGGGCACCACTGAAAATTCATCTATGAGACTTTCAAATACCGGTTGACTACAAAACGAACATGGCAGCCAAGCGAATTTGAGAAATTTAAATAGACTTTTCTCGTGATTTAATGATCCAAGCGCAATTAAACTTCGTACAGCAAATGTTTATACACCTTGTAATGCACTGGTATCTAATTTAGTTCAATTGTTTACGTAACCTCAATATGGTGGCTGTGCGAATTTCCAAAATTAAGTTTCTATTTCTTGTGTTCTAATCATGCGATCGAAATCATCACTTGCTAATGAACGCACACAATAATCATCATCTAATATTACATAACTCTATGGCCAACAAACTGTATATTAAAATCCAGCATGGCGACCATCCTAAATATTTAGACAGTTCTCTATATCTATTAATCTACTACAGAAATCAACTGAAATTTTGTATGAGTATAGAGCATAAGTTCACCTACGGGACGTTCAATAACCTGGCAAGCACAAATACAACATGGCGGCGACGCGAAATTTAAATATTCAAATGGACGTTCCTTATGTTTTAACCACTCGAGTGCAGTGAAACTTGATACGGTGTATGCTTACACAAATTTTAATCGACTGGCATCTAATTCAATTAAATTATTTTCATAACCAAAAGATGGTGGCTGAGCGAAATTTTAAAATCCCGCTTTTATTTCTTGTGTCCTAATCATGCGATTGAAGTTTGAATAAAATACTTTCACAATAATCTTCATGTAATCATACTAATATATAAAAATGAGATGGTGTTTGTCATCCTGTCGGTCTGTCTGTGTGTTACTCAATAACGCAAGAATCACTGGTCCGATTTAAATGAAATTTAGCATGGATGTAGCTGATTTACCAGGCTTACATAAACGCTACTTTTGATTTCGATATTTTGCACTATTTAAAGATGGGGACTATTTTCATATTTCCATTTCAAATAAAAAGAGATCGCTAGGAAATAGCAAACTTTTGATGGCAGTACAAGCTTTAGAATTTAATTTTCTATCCGAAAGGTCCTTATCACTTTTCGTGTATCTCCAATGGTTAGCGAGTAAAACCTAAATATGTATTTTAATGAACGGTCAACGCTCAGCGATGTTAGTCTTTGTTAGTCTCTACATGAACTGTTTTATTTATAGAGGTAGTTTGTGGGCTCCGAAACTAGACGTGATTTTGAGTCTAATTTTATACTCTTAGTGCCGGTTATTGTATGTGAGTATTTGGATCTTTACGCTTTTTCACAATGTTAGAGTATATCATCATCAACATCATCATACTAATATATAACAAGATGTTCAGTAAAGAACATATAGCCTACTTTCTCCTAAAAGCATGGGTATTGTTATAACTCTTTGTCCTTTTCAAGGAGTATAATTGAATGTTGGTTGTAGTAGCTTGTTGAAATACAACGTGCTATAGGGATATTAAACATGAATATGAGGTGCCTTTTGCTAGTGCTACCTCTGTACCAAATTTCGTTCAATTCGGTTTCACCGTGTTTGAATTGATAGGGAGAATCGATTTGCACACATACTTGGCCACCATCTGCAAACTATTGGGCTGATGAGCTAGCAGTTTGGTCAGAATATGCTTCCCACATAAAGATTTGTTGTTGCAAAATTTGGTAGAGACTAGATTATTAGGTTGGTCGTAATTACATTTTAGCCTTTAACATTTGGGTGGCCGCGATTACGTTTCCGTCAAGATGGCGGTGATATAAAACATGACACTAAGGTGGCCTTTTCTAGTGCTACCTCTGTACCAAATTTCGTTCCATTCGGTTTCACCGTGTTCGAATTAATAGGGGGAATCGATTTTCACACAATGATGGCCGCCATCCGCAAAATATTAGGCTAATGACCTACTAGTTTGGTCAAAGGATGCTCCCTCCATAATGGTATGTTGATGCAAAATTTGGTAAAGATCGGATGATTAGGTTAATCGTAATTTGATTTAGGCTTTGAATATTTGTGTGGCCGCCATTACGTTTCCGTCAAGATGGCGGCGATATAAAACATGACATTGAGGTGCCCTTTGCTAGTGCTACCTCTGTACCAAATTTCATTCCATTCGGTTTCACCGTGTTCGAATTAATAGGGGTAATCGATTTTGACACAAAGATGGCCGCCATCCGCAAACTATTAGGCTAATGACCCATTAGATTTGTCAAAGGATGCTCCCTCCATAAAGGTATGTTGTTGGAAAATTTGGTAGAGATCAGATGATTAGGTTAGTCGTAATTTGATTTAAGCTTTAAACATTTGTGTGGCCGCCATTACGTTTCCGTCAATATGGCGGCGATATAAAACATGACACTGGCGTGCCCTTTGCTAGTACTACCTCTGTACCAAATTTTGTTCCATTCGGTTTCACCGTGTTCGAATTAATAGGGGCAATCGATTTTCACACAAAGATGGCCGCCATCTGCAAACTATTAGGCTGATGACCTATTAGTTTGGTCAAAGGATGCTGCCCCCATAAAGGTATGTTGTTGAAAAATTTGGTAGAGATCGGATGATTAGGTTAGTCGTAATTTGATTTAAGCTTTGAACATTTGTGTGGCCGCCATTACGTTTCCGTCAAGATGGCGGCGATATAAAACATGACACTGAGGTGTACGTTGCTAGTGCTACCTTGGTACCAAATTTCGTTCAATTTGCGCTCACCGTGTTCGAATTGATAGGGGGGGGACAGACATTCAGAGTACACACACTCACTCACACACACACACACAGACTCACACACACACATACACATTTTTTTTCGCCCTGTAGTGATCTCATAAGTCTACTTTCATTTTTTGCAAAAATCGAAAGTAGGCTAAAAATGAGATGGTGTTTGTCGTCCTGTCTGTCTGTCTTTCTGTTACTCAATAACGCAAGAACCACTGATCCGATTTAAATGAACTTTTGCATGGATGTAGCTCATTTAGCAGGCTTACATATAGGCTACTTTTGATTTAGATATTTTGCACTATTTTAAAATTGCGACTATTTTCATATTTTCATTTCAAATAAAAAGAGAACGCTAAGAAATACCAAACTTTTGATGGCAATACGAGATTTAAAATTTAATTTTCTATCCGATAGGTCCTTATCACTTTTCGTGTATCTCCAACGGTTAGCGAGTAGAACCTAAATATGTATTTTAATACACGGTCATCGTCCAGCGATGTTAGTCTTTGTTAGTCTCTACATGAACTGTTTTATTTATAGAGGTAGTTTGTGGGCTCCGAAACTAGACGTGATTTTGAGTCTAATTTTATACTCTTAGTGCCGGTTATTGTATGTGAGTATTTGGATCTTTACGCTGTTTCACAATGTTATAGTGCTTTCTACTTAGCACGGTATGCTACTATCCTTTTTATCGATTTGTTGTTCGTTTCGTTTAATGAATATTTCTGTTGGCCAATATTTATCTGCTTTTTTGTCGTTTCTTTCCAGTGTTCATATTAATCTTACTGCAGAACTGGGCAAATTTATTTCAATAAAGTATGTAATTTGACTTTCACGGCCAATAAAAAAAACGCACAAAACACGGCGTAAACCTAGAAAAGTTGCTGAGTTTTAATTGCTTGGCCCTGAAATTCAATGTACAATCATTTTGGAAGCCTTTATAGGGAGCTGAAAGACTGTTTTAGCCTTTAGCACTCGCATTTAAGTAGCTGAGGTGTTCTAAATAAGAATTGGGCTATCGCACAGTTTGCTACTCCTTTGGTAGTCCGCAAATAAATCACAAGAGCCCGCTGATGAACCATTACGGAGTTACTAGGCGTAATCTCGCTCAAAACACGGCATAAACTTAGAAATTTTTTCTGTCATCAATTTGGTTTTGTTATTATTATTTGGGATGATTGAAGTTTGTTCCGTTACTGTTGCTCTTTATCATGACGGTTCGTACTTTCCGCAATATTACTTATCGCGGATATGACAATTGCTATCAAGTTTGATGTTTTTTTAAAACATAATGTTTATATGTTTAAATATAGTATGAAGACGTTAAACGATAGGTGTTCAATATTTAAGGCAGGTTATTTAACTTTTACTATATGGAAGCTGATATTTATTTCCAATATATTAACGCACTGTCTCACCTACAAAGCGGAGACAGACAGGCTTTTCTCCGGGTACTCCGGTTTTCCCTGTCACAATATTTCATTCCAGCAACAATCTCCACTATAATTTCATTTCATCCGTCATTCATTTAATCATTGCCTCAGGGGAGTGCGACAGGCTCAGTTCATATCCTTGCTGTTAGATGGGGATTTCATTAATTCCATTCCCTGACCCGGTCGGTCGACTGAAAGTAGGTTAAGGATTTTCACTTTCATACCTCTGATTAATAATTTGGTGAGTGAAAATGAATGTAGTATACACGTATAGTTGGTAACATGGAAATAACATAACTACATTAGGAATGTGTGATTATGTATATTAATGATTTAGGCTAGCAAGTACTAAAATCCGTTCGAAGAACGGGTACTTCAGCTAGTACTAATATATAAAAGTGAGATGGTATGTGTCTGTGTGTCTGTGTATTACTCGATCACCAAAGAACCACTGGTCCGATTTACATGAAATTTTACATGGAAGTAGCTGATTTGCCTGGTTAATATATAGGCTACTTGTGATTTCAATACTTTCCACTATTTAAAGATGGCGACCAATTAATTTACGTCACTACACCATTTGGTTTCAAACATTCATATTTCAATTTCAAATAAAAAGAGAACGCTAAGAAATAGCAAACTTTTGATGGCGTATACTAGGTTTAAAATTTAAATTTCTATCACAATGGTCCTTATCACTTTTCGTGTATCTCCAACTGTTAGCGAGTAAAATCTAATTGTGTACTATAAAACAAGGTCAATGGCAAGCGGTGTAGCTGGACAAAATGTTCCATCCTAACTCTCCCTCCGCGCAGCACCTCGCCTATCCCCTGTTTTAACTGTCACCTACACATTTCAATTTATTTATGACCAGTGGCGAAGCACGGGTACTTCAGGTAGTAGTACATAAATCTAAGGCCTATAATATAGAAATCCAACATGGTGACCATCCAAAATATTTAGACGGTTCTCAATATCTACGAATCTATTACAGCAATCAAACTTGTATGTTGTATGTTGATAGAGGCAATTAATATTAGTAGGATATATGCAAATAGGCTCTTTAGTTCTTCACGGAACTACTTGTTCCGTTATGTTTTTCTTTTTCATGACAAATGTAAGATGACTATTTAAGCTAGTCCCATTCAAATTATGCCATTAAGCATAATTAGCACTCCAAACTTAAAATGGTTCCAATTCTGGCTGTATAACCTTCATTTTAAACATAGCACATGACCTTCTCAAATGTATAAATGTGTTGCATTATGCTTTATCTAATTAGAAATATTATTGCAATGCCAGTAGATAACAGACGTGCGGATGCGGATAACAAACGTACAGATAAGGATAAAAGTCGTGTGGATGCGGGGCAGGTGCGGATAACGTTTTGTTTATCCGTGCAGAGCTCTACCTTTAACCAGGCAGCGGCCAGACCGTTTTGCAACACCGTCTCGCCGGCTTCATACGTCCTCCGGCCGAGCGCCTAGCCTGTCTCTTAATATTCTAATTTCATATCGGATTGACGAGAGTAGGTGCGTATAGGTAATAAAAGGAGATTTTGATGTATAAGGTGCGTTCAAAAAGTACCGAGTCGAAGGGTGGAATGCGCAAACCGGTGACGACATCGGCTAATCGTGGCATGTGTAACGAGATGTGATTCCGACCAGAGCGTGGAAGGTCACAGCTCGTCGCTATAGGACACGCGTGCACGTCATGTAACGATTCAAAGCGAGCAGCAGCATGCATCAATCGTCCAACGTTGCTAGTCGCATTGCAAACAGTGACATGGAGGCGTCAAACGAAGAGCAAAGAGGTGTTGTTTGGTTTCTTACAGCGAAAGGAGTAGGGGGAACGGACATTCATCGCCGAATGTCACAAGTGTACGGTGAACACTGCATGCCCCTTGCAAGGTTCAAGGCCTGGCACAAGCGCTTCAGGGAAGGACGGGTCTGGGGTGCCCGGTCTGGGGCACCCCCTGCATTACCGATGACAACGTCCAGCTGGTTGATGCACTCATTACCCAGGACCGCTGAGTGACAGTGAACGCCATAGCCACCGTGGTCGGATTGAGCGTCGGAAGTGTGCACACCATCATGAAGGAACGACTGCACTGCGGAAAGTGTGTGCCCAATGGGTGCCCCACAATCTTCAACCACACCAGGAAGAATGTCGAATGGCCTACTGTCTTGGTCTTGGTTGGACGATTGATGCAGGCTGCTGCTCCCTTTGTATCGCCACGTGACGTGCACGCGTGCCCTCTAGCGACGGGCTGTGACCTTACACGCTCTGGTCGGAACCACACCTCGTTACACTCGCCACGATTAGCCCATGTCTTCACCGGTTTGCGCATTACAGCCTCCAGCTCGTTACTTTTTGAACGCACCTTGTAAGTTATTTAACAGTAGAAGAACATGGCAAGAGACAAATAAATACTGCTCTGGTCCAAGCTCTGTGAACTTGCGGGGTGAGGGGAAGAGTCAGGCGAGAAGAGAAGGATCTGTCAACAGCCCACCGTGACATGTGGTATTCCATTCTATTCCAATACTGCTGACATACGGCCCTTGCTCAAACCACTGTGGTGTTGCGAATGAGTGAGTAAGTCACCGACCAATGTATTTGGTTCTGTTACTACCCACGTATCGGAAAGCCTCATCACTCGTCACCATCACTTCTCATCGCCCGCGATCCCCATTCCTCTCAGGTTCACGCAGCTTAAATCCGAGCAGTACCTCGTATCACCCATTTAAGATTTGATTGCCACTGACCGTGGCAGCGCCGGTGTTTGTTGTTGATTGTAGCAGCTGCCCCGCGGGACGAAGCGGGGAACACAGCGATGACAAGAGTTCATTCTGCACATAAGACAAGCAGCATTGCGCGTCACAGGAGCTCATGTCACCACGGACAGTCAAACGATAACTGAGACTACTGGAGGAGAGTCATATCCTACTCGGCAACTGTACCTGCCAACGAAGCAAGCCGACGTGTGACACAAGTAAACAAGGAATAGTTCCCATCTCGACCGCCGGAAATTAGTTCGTGAAAGGGTAATACAAGTGTTAACAGTTTACGTTTCTTTATTTCATATTAAGTATTCAATGGGTCTGTCATCATTTTAGAGTAATTCCTGAGAGGAATGTGCATCGCAGACTATGAGTAGTGGTGGTGACGAGTGATAAGGTTTCTTGGTCCTTGCGTAGTAACAGAAGCAAATACATTGGTCGGTGGCTCACTCACTCATTCCCAACGCCACACTGGTTTCAAAAAAGACCCTATGTTAGCAGTATTGGAATAGACGAGAATGTCAGGTAACACGGCGAGCTGTCGACATGCTTCTCAATTCTCGCATTCTCCTACCCTGCCTCTGCCCTTCATCCCGCAAGTTCACAGAGCTTAGACCCGAGCAGTACACATATCTTCATTGATGTGACGCATAACTGTGTCAAAAAACACTTCCTCGTGCAATAAATCGCTAGGCCTATCTATTTTTAGCCTACTTCTCACATTTTGCAAAAATGAGGAAAAAGTACACTTATGAAATCGGGCAAATGTGTGTCTGTCTGTCTTTCTGTCTGTCTGTCCTTCTGTCTGTCTGTCTGACTGTCTGGCTGTGTGTGTGTGTGTGTGTGTGTGTGTCCCCTATCAACTCCTAAACGGCTGGAGCAATCGAAACAAAATTTGGTAGGAATAAAGATCTATACCTGAATATCTCACGGCCATACTTGAAAATGATGTCAGTGCTACCAACTGCTAAAAAATCACTTTTGAAATTTGAGCTCAATGTTGGATATCTTGGAAGGTATGAATGGGAGCTATTTCAAAACTGGCACACGCATAAATAATAATATTGCAGTTAAATTTCCAGGAGGCCATGCATGGCAGTGTTGCCAAAATGATTATAAGCCTGCTGACAGGTCCTATTTTTAAATGCATATAACTTCTACACTATCCATTGGAATTCAACCAAATTTCGTATGTGCTTCGTGTACATAAACAGATATGACTGAGCCTATTCTTAAGAGCCTCCAGGGCTGCCAACTGTTAATTAATGCTCTCATTTTTTAAAATCCAAATACCCATATATCAGAAAGTATCCAAGCCGACAGCTTTAAATTATGCACACGTATAGTACCTGGTATTCTATATTAATTTGGATTAACTTATATACGACAGTTCTACCAACATGATTCTAAGCCTGCTGATAGCTCCAACTTTAAATACATGTAACTTCTATAATATCATTTGGATTTCAACCAAATTTCGTGTGTGTTATGTGTACCATAACAGATATGACTATGCCGATTCTTAAGAGTAACCAGGGCTGCCAAATGTTAATAAATGCTATCTATGTTTTTGTTACCCTAATATGATTATATCAGAAAGTAAGCAAGCCAATAGCTCTCAACTTTGCACAAGTATAGTACCTGGCACTCTAGATTAATTTGGAGTAACTAATATACGTCAGTGCTGCCAACATGATTCTAAGCCTGCAGATAGGTCCAATTTTAAAATGCATATAACTTCTATACTAACTAATGGATTTCATTCAAAATTGGCAAAACAATAGATCATATTATTTCAGATTATTTCTGACCAATACATTCATGACATTGTAGCCAACATGATTTTACGCACGCTGTTAGATCCAATGTTTAACTGCATGTGACGTCAATGCTATCCATTGGACTTCAACCAAATTTTGTATTCTGTACCTTAAGAGATGGAACTAATAATATATTCAGTCACCAGGGCTGCCAACTGTAGTTCTCTATTAGGCTACATTATGCCAGGTAACTTATACAGTATTTCGATCTAATTAGAAATTTGGATATTGCCAACTTAATTTCGTCATTATTCTAGATAGATCCATATAGATTAATCATTGGCATGAATCTTAAATTTTAAGAAAAGCAGGTTCTTTAGTTCGTCACGGAACTTCTTGTTATTGACTAATTAGTACGCCATATCAATGATTTATATAATTTTATTAATGCAGCCAAAGGCCACGCTTTTTAGCCTACTTTTCACATTTTGCAAAAATGAGGAAAAAGGAGACTTATGAGATGGGGCAAATGTGTGTCTGTCTGTCTGTCCTTCTGTCTGTCTGTCTGTTTGTCCTTCTGTCTGTCTGTCTGGCTGTGAGTGTGTCCCCCCTATCAACTCCTAAACGGCTGCAGCAATCGAAACAAGATTTTGTACGAGTAAAGATCTATACCTGAATATCTCACGGCCATATTTGGAAATGATGTCAGTGCTACCAACTGCTGAAAAATCGCAATTGAAATTTGAGCTAAATGTTGGATATCTTGGAAGGTATGAATGGGAGCTATTTCAAAATTGGCACACGATTAGATAGTAATATTGCAGTTTAATTTCAAGGAGGCCATACATGGCAGTGTTGCCAAAATGTTTATAAGCCTGCTGATAAGTCCAAAATTTAAATGCATATAACTTCTACGCTATCAATTGGATTTCAACCAAATTTCGTGTGTGCTATGTGTACGTAAGTGGATATGACTGAGCGTATTCTTAAGAGCCACCAGGGCTGCCAACTGTTAATAAATGCTCTCATTTAAAAAAAATCCAAATACCCTTGTATCAGAAAGTTTGCAAGCCGACAGCTTTAAACTATGCACACGTATAGTACCTGACATTCTATATTAATTTGGAGTAACTTATATACGTCAGTGCTGCCAACATGATTCTAAGCCTACTATCATTTGGATTTCAACCAAATTTTGTGTGTGCTATGTGTACCATAACAGATATGACTATGCCGATTCTTAAGAGTAACCAGGGCTAACAACTGTTAATAAATACTGTCTCTATTTTTGTTATCCTAATATCAATATATCAGAAAGTATGCAAGCCAATAGCTCTAAACTTTGCACACGTATAGTACCTGGCATTCTAGATTAATTTGGTGTAACTGATATATGTCAGTGCTGCCAACATGATTCTAAGCCTGCTGATAGGTCAAATTTTAAAATGCATGTGACTTCTATACTAATTAATGGATTTTATTGACACAACAATAGATCAGATTATTTCAGATTATTTCTGATCATTACATGTATGTCATTGTTGCCAACATGATTTTACGCGCTGTTAGATCCAATGTTTAACTGCATGTAACGTCCACGCTATCCATTCAACTAAATTTTGTATTCTGTACCTTAAGAGATGGAATTAAGAATATATTCAGTCACCAGGGCTTCCAACTGTAGTTCTATATTATTACCAACTTAATATCGTCATTATTCTAGATAGATCCATATAGATTAATCATTGGCATGAATCTTAAATTTTAAGAAAAGTATGCTCTCTAGTTCGTCACAGAACTTCTTGTTTCTTTTCAGGACGGGTCAGGGAAAGGATCTTGGAAGGAAGTCGGCCGTGGACCTATTGAAAGGAACCGTCCCGGCGTTTGCCTGGTGGTGAAAATGGGAAACCTCGAAAACTATGTTCAGGACGGGGATGTGGGATTTTAACCCACGGTCTGCCGATGCCAGCGAGACACGAGGTAGCGCGTTAGCGTTCTCGGCCAATGATTTATGTGAATCTCTTTTATAAGGTGGCCATACACGTACCGGCAAGCCTGTCAGTTATGCCTGAACAGTCCACAGAAAACCGGCGGCGGAACGTGAGTGGGATCCGTCTGAACAGGTGGCCGGTGATCGAACGAAAACTCAATCGTCCAGCCAGTAGCCTGAGGAGAGTACTTGCAAGCCGGTACGTGATATTTCTGAATGGAAACAGATTCTGGTATTCTATTGCAATTATAAATATTCTACAGGTATCTGTGTTTCCTAATAACCAAAATTGTGGATGTAGTTCTCATAGTGTTCTGTCCAGATCACTTCAAATATGAAAATTACAATATTTTTTTTCTCCCAATGATATTAAACAAAATAAAATCGTAACTTCAAAACTAACTGTGATGTTTTCATAATACAATCACAAAATGTTCATTCGGAACGCGTTCTAGGAGCCTGTAAAAGTTCGTATTCCTGAGCCCAAAAGTATAGGGACAGGATAATCATAAAATGAGATGGTGTTCGTCTGTCTGTCGTCCTGTCTGTTACTCAATCACGCAAGAACCACTGTTCCGATTGAAATGAAATTTTGCATGGCTGTTGCTGATTTACCAGGTTTACACATAGGCTACTTTTGATTTCGATATTTTGCACTATTTAAAAAATGGCGACCCTTTAATGACGTCACTACACCCTTTGGTTTCAAAATTTCATATTTCCATTTCAAATAAAAAGAGAACGCAAAGAAATAGCAAACTTTTGATGGCACACATGAGCTTCAAAATTTAATTTTCTATCCGAAAGGTCCGTATCACTTTTCGTGTATCTCCAACGGTTATCGAGTAAAACTTATAAAACACGGTCAACGCCGAGCGGTGCAGTATATCTCTCTATATATAACAAGAAGTTCCGTGAAGAACTATACAGCCTACTTTTCATGCCAATGATTATTCTACAGAATATGAACCTATCTAGAATAATGACGAAATGAAGTTGCTAATATCGAAATTTCCAATCAGTTCGAAATACTGTATACCTGGCATAATGTATCCTAATAGAGCACTACAGTTGGCAGCCCTGATGACTGAATATATTCTTAGTTCCATCTCTTAAGGTACAAAATACAAAATTTGGTTGAAGTCCAATGAATAGCATGGACGTTACATGCAGTTAAACATTGGATCTAACAGCGCGCGTAAAATCATGTTGGTAACAATGTCATGCATGTATTGGTCAGAAATAATCTGAAATAATATGATCTATTGTTGTGCCAATTTTGAATGAAATCCATTAGTTAGTATAGAAGTTACATGCATTTTAAAATTAGACCTATCAGCAGGCTTAGAATCATGTTGGCAGCACTGACGTATATTAGTTACTCCAAATTCGTCTAGAATGCCAGGTACTATACGTGTGCAAAGTTTAGAGCTATTGGCTTGCATACTTTCTGATATATTGATATTAGGGTAACAAAAATAGGGACAGCACATATTAACAGTTGGCAGCCCTGGTTGCTCCTTAGAATACGCATAGCCATAAGTGTTATGGTACACATAGCACATACGAAATTTGGTTGAAATCCAAATGATAGTATGGAGGTTACATGTATTTAAATTTGGACTTGTCAGCAGGCTTAGAATCATGTTGGTAGCACTGACGTATATAAGTTACTCCAAATTAATATAGAATGTCAGGTACTATACGTGTGTATAGTTTAAAGCTGTCGGCTTGCATACTTTCTGATATATTGGTAATTGGATAAAATAAATTAGGAGCATTTATTAACAGTTGGCAGCCCTGGTAGGTCTTAAGAATACGCTCAGACATATCTGGTTATGTACACATACAACATACGAAATTTGGTTGAATTCCAATTGATAGTGTAGAAGTTAAATGCATTTAAAAATTGGACCTATCAGGAGGCTTATAATCATTTTGGCAACACTGCCATGTTTGGCCTCCTGGAAATTAAACTGAAATATTATGATCTATACGTGTACCAATTTTGAAGTAGCTCCCATTCATACTTTCCAAGATATCCAACATGGAGCTCAAATTTCAACTGCGATTTTTTAGCAGTTGATCACTTTTGTGATACTTTCAATGTTTAGCTTGGCCCATTTGTCGGTCAAATTTTATTTCTTGTTACCGAGATCCCCGAATGGTAATTATTTCTTTACCAATGTATTAATTGCTTAAACCATATGCATAATCTTGTTATCAATCACTTATTCATAGATATTATAGTTCTCACCTCGAGTGTTTCAGTCGCTCGCTACCTCAAGCGTCCTCACTCCCGACATACAGGACATCTACTGGTTGATCCACTGTCCGCTGAGTAGTGTCGACTGACGTCACCCTGACTTTCGTTCGACCAATGGCAGGTCATTGTCCAGTCGAGCGATCTCCAGCTTCGAGAGGGTTCCATGATCCCTATTTAAGACGCCACTTGCTGGCGTTCTTCACCACTTCTGATCAACCGCCACTGATCAACCGCCACTTCTGATTACTTCAACCTGCTGGTCACCGCTACTGCATCTCATGACACCATCGCTAGTCTCTACGCTACCTAGCAGTTACGTCACGAGATCTGCACCATGACGTATTACTCAAGATGGCAAGACTAATTGCCAGCTGTTGTACTCTTTTCTCCTTCACCTTAGATGGGATACCTTGAATCATCTTTCGAAATACTGCTGGATCATCACTTGGAAGCTATAAATGTCATTCCTTCTCAAGAAAAGAAGAGAGAGTTGACATTTTATCAATGGTGCACATATCTCTAGGCCATGTACGCCTCCTTCTAAAGAAACCGTGAGGACTTTTAAATCAACGTTTGCTAGCTGGAACTTTTATGGAGCTGGCTCTTCAAAGATAAGTTTAATTTTATGAAGAGTTTATATCATACCAGTTATTTTACACTCTTAATTATTTTTTATGGTTCTCTCTTTTTATAAAGTGCACCCCTTTTTAGCCTACTTTCGATTGTTGCAAAAAATGAAAGTAGACTTATGAGATCAACACAGGGCGAAAAAAAGTGTGTCTGTCTGTGTGTGTGTATGTGTGTGTGTGAGTCTGTGTGTGTGTGTCTGTGTGTCTGTGTGTGTGTGAGTGTGTGTACTCTGAATGTCTGTCCCCCCCTATCAATTCGAACACGGTGAATGCGAATTGAACGAAATTTGGTACAAAGGTAGCACTAGCAAAGGACACCTCAGTGTCATGTTTTATATCGCCGCCATCTTGACGGAAACGTAATGGCGGCCACACAAATGTTCAAAGCTTAAATCAAATTACGACTAACCTAATCATCCGATCTCTACCAAATTTTGCAACAACATACCTCTATCGGGGGAGCAACCTTTGACCAAACTAATAGGCCATCAGCGTAATAGTTTGCGGATGGCGGCCATCTTTGTGTGAAAATCGATTCCCCCTATTAATTCGAACACGGTGCAACCGAATGGAACGAAATTTGGTACGGAGGTAGTACTAACAAAAGGCACCTCAGTGTCATGTTTTATATCGCCGCCATCTTGACGGAAACGTAATGGCGGCCACACAAATGTTCAAAGCTTAAATCAAATTACGATTAACCTAATCATCCGATCTCTACCAAATTTTGCAGCAACATACCTTTATAGAGGAAGCATCCTTTGACCAAATGACTAGGTCATTAGCCTAATAGTTTGCGGATGGCGGCCATCTTTGTGTGAAAATCAATTCCCCCTATTAATTCAAACACGGTGAAACCGAATGGAACGAAATTTGGTACAGAGGTAGCACTAGGAAAGAGCATCTCAGTGCCATGTTTTATATCGCCGCCATCTTGAGAGAAACGTAATGGCGGCCACACAAATGTTCAAAGCTTAAGTTAAATTACGACTAACATAACCATCCGATCTCTACCAAACGTTGCAACAACATTCCTTTATGGAGGGAGCATCCTTTGACCAATCTAATAGGTTATTAGCCTAATAGTTTGCGGGTGGCGGCCATCTTTATGTCAAAATTGATTCCCCCTATTAATTCGAACACGGTGGAACCGAATGAACGAAATTTGGTACAGAGGTAGCACTAGCAAAGGGCACCTCAGTGCCATGTTTTATATCGCCGCCATCTTGACAGAAACGTAATGGCGGCCACACAAATGTTCAAAGTTTAAGTTAAATTACGACTAACTTAACCATCCGATCTCTACCAAACTTTGCAACAACATTCCTTTATGGAGGGAGCATCCTTTGACCAATCTAATAGGTTATTAGCCTAATAGTTTGCGGGTGGCGGCCATCTTTATGTCAAAATTGATTCCCCCTATTAATTCGAACACGGTGGAACCGAATGGAACGAAATTTTGTACAGAGGTAGCACTAGCAAAGGGCACCTCAGTGTCATGTTTTATATCGCTGCCATCTTGACTGAAACGTAATGGCGGCCACACGAATGTTCAAAGCTTAAATCAAATTACGATTAACCTAATAATCCGATCTCTACCAAATTTAGCAACAACATACCTTTATGGAGGGAGTATCCTTTGACCAAACTAATAGGCCATCAGCCTAATATTTTGCGGATGGCGGCCATCTTTGTTTGAAAATCGATTCCCCTTATCAATTCGAACACGGTGAAACCGAATGGAACGAAATTTGGTACAGAGGTAGCACTAGCAAAGGGCGCCTCAGTGTCATGTTTTATATCACCGCTATCTTGACGGAAACGTAATTGCGGCCACCCAAATGTTAAAAGCTAAAATGTAATTACGACCAACCTAATAATCTAGTCTCTACCAAATTTTGCAACACCATATCTTTATGTGGGAAACATATTCAGACCAAACTGCAAGAACATCAGCCCAATAGTTTGCAGATGGTGGCCAAGTATGTGTGCAAATCGATTCCCCCTATCAATTCAAACACGGTGAAACCGAATTGAACGAAATTTGGTACAGAGGTAGCACTAGCAAAGGACACCTCAGTGTCATGTTTTATATCCCTATAGCACGTTGTATTTCAACAAGCTACTACAACCAACATTCAATCAAACTCTTTGAAAAGGACAAAGAGTTATAACAATACCCATGCATTTAGGAGAAAGTAGGCTATATGTTCTTTACTGAACATCTTGTTTTATGTTAAGCTCAACTTCTCTCCAATCAAGCAAGCTTGTTTCATGGACCTTTCTTTAATCTGGGTTTCTGTCATCAGGCCCTCTTCATATTTTGGTGCCTCACCCCCGGGAAACATATCTGTTGCACCCTGGATCCCTATACAAGTTCGTATTTTGGATTTTACATTAACAATTTTTGTTCATTGTGTTTCAACACTAATTCGCATTGTACGTTTCAGCTTGAAGCGCATGTTCAGCAGAGGAGGAGAGAAACGTAAGCTAAGCCGGTTTCTTCCGCATCAGACTAAACCTTACTACCTAGCAAGCTGTCATCCTCTGACTTCCAGTACTCGAAGTCACAATATTGACGTGAGTAACAAAGAACTTTTGACATGCCTAACCTTGATGAAAAACTCAGCAACGCCAGAGCCTCTTGTAAGGGCAAGCTCACACGGTTTCGTACTTTCTTAACGGAGCTCGAACCCCAAGAGCGTAATCTTGACATAATTTCGCAGAGGCTTAAGAATTATGAACAAGCCTTTGAGAAATATGATGAGATACAATGCAGTATAGAAACTCAGCATCCGGACCAGCAAAGTGATAGGTTGGAAGTTGAAAAATTATACTATCAGGGATTTGCTGAAGCTAAACAGCTTATTAGGGCTTTAACTTTAAAGGAAAAACAAGAAGATCAAACTTCTGCAGCATCTTCTACATCTTCTTCACGCATTATATTACCCAAATTAGAAATACCCAAATTCACTGGTAAAGACATAGAATGGGAACCATTTTTTAGCCTATTTTCAATTTTGAAAAAATAGGCTTATGAGATCACCTTTTGTCCGTGTGTGTGTGTGTGTGTGTGTGTGTGTGTGATTCGTGTGTGTGTCCCCCCCTAATAAAATCTAAACGGCAGGAGCGATTTCAATGAAACTCGGAAAGTTCATAGCACTATTCCGGGCGACCTCGACCGTGCCCTTCAAATGTTGTTACGACTCACCAATCCAACATGCTGGCTGTGCGAAATATTTCACCAGCATTCAATATCTCCGAAACTATTACCGATATTACCCTGACATTTTCTTTGGTGATAGAGGGAACTACTATAAGTTCACTTATGTGACCTTTGAAAACCTGGTAACTACAAAACCAACATGGCGGCCAAGCGAATTTGCGACTTTTAAATAGACGTTTCTCGTGATTTGGCCAACCAAACGCAATGAAACTTGGTACAGTATATGCTTATATACATTTTAATGCACAGACATCTAACTTCGTTCAATTGTTTACATAATCACAAGATGGCGGATGTGCAAAATATTTTACCGGCATTCTATATCTCTGAAACTATTAGCGGTATCACCCTAAAATTTTGTACGGAGATAAAGGGCACTACTGGAAGTCCATCTATAAGACTTTCCAAAACCTGTTAACTACAAAACGAACATGGCGGCCAAGCGAATTTGAAAATTTTAAATAGACCTTTCTCGCGATTTAATGTTCCAAGCGCACTGAAACCTGGTACAGGAAATATTTATACACATTGTAATCCACTGGTATCTAATTTAGTTCAATGGTTTACATAACCTCAAGATGGCGGCAGTGCGAATTTTAAAATTAAGTTTTTATTTCTTGTGATGTAGTCATGCGATCGAAGTGAAAGTTTGAATAATGAACCTACGCAATAATTTTCCTTTAATGGTACATGACTCTATGGCCTATACATTTAACAATCCAACATGGCGACCATCCGAAATATCAAGACGATACTGAATATCTACGAATCTATTTTAGCAATCAAACTGCATTTTTAATGTCCATAGGGGCTATGAACTTAAGTTCACCTATAGGACTTTAAATAACCTGGTGATCACAAATCTAACATGGCGGCGACGCGAATTATAAATATTCAATGGACGTTTCTCGCAATTTAACCATCCGCGTGCAGTGAAACTTGGTACAGTAAATCCTTATACGAATGTTAATCCACTGGCATCTAATTCATTTCAATTGTTTCCATAACCTCAAGATGGCAGCTGTGAAAAATTTTAAAATCTCCTTGTTACTTCTTGTGTCCTAAATATGCGATTGAAGTTTGAATACTACACGTTCACAATAATCTGCATGTAACAGTACATAACTCTAGGACCTACATATATAAAATCCAACATGGCGACCATCCGAAATATTATGTCGGTTCTCAATATCTACGAATCTATTACAGCAATCAAACTGAAATTGTGTATGTTGATAGTGGCAATTAACATAAGTAGGATATATTAAAATAGGCTGTATAGTTCTTCACGGAACTACTTGTTGAATTATTCAATTCTTTAGTACATGAGAATACTTCTATACCAGTAATACAAAAATTTCACTACTTGCGTCTGGCAGTTCAAGGCAACGCACTTAACCTGATTCAAGCACTTCCTTTGACCAGTGATAATTATGAAGTTGCTCTGAATCTTCTTAAGGATAGATATGGGAACATTCGTTTATCTATTCAACGCCATATACAAAGCTTATTCGAGTTACCTAACGTGCAAGCAGATAACAGTTTATCACTTCGTAAGTTGATTGACACTGCAGAGCTACACGTCAGAGCATTGTCCAATTTAAACCAACCTGTAAATCACTGGGATTTATTTCTAGTTCACCTCATTTCTGCAAGATTGGATGCAAATACATTAAAAGCCTGGGAAACAGAACTTTCCCAGAATTTGCAATGCACTTATGAGGCGATTATTAACTTTTTGAAGGCCAGAAGCCAAGTCTTTTCCGCCATAGCTAATCAAAAAACTAGTAGTTCAGATTCAAAAGCCTTCTCAAAAGATAAGGTTAGCAGTTCTAATCAGAGAATTTTAAGATCACAGGCTCTTCCTGTTGATGCTCGGTCACCGAACCAAATGCAAACGTGCGGTCTGTGTCAGCAATCGCATAATTTATACAATTGTGATGAATTTAATTCTTTATCAGTAGATGAAAGACGAAAGTTCATTACGAACAAAAAACATTGTTTCAACTGTTTGTCAGGAACGCATATGTTAAACAATTGCCGTTCACAACGTTTATGCTTTCATTGTAGGGCAAGACACCATTCACTTTTGCACAGACATGAAAGATCACGGTTATCAGGACCAAGCAGTTCCAATACCAAGTCTAATTCGGAGACTTCTCAAAATAGTGCGCAGTCGTATGCTCAAAGTTCTACCTCGCTTGGCAAAGTCCAGGTTTTATTATCTACCGTGCAGGTTCTATTGAAAAATTCTCACGGAAAATGGGTATCTGTCAGGGGATTATTGGACAATGCCGCTACCAACAATTTTATTAATGAATCGTTGGTACAAAAGTTAGGCCTTCCAAAACATCCTACCTCAATAGAGGTTACAGGAATAAACTGCTCTAAATCGCAATCCTTAAGCTTTGCTAAAGTGGATCTGAAGGACTCTAATAATCTTGGTACGCAGTTGCAATTAGATTGTTTGATTATCAAGTCTATAGGCAACAATATTCCTGGCACTTCTTATCCTATTCAAAGTTGGAATATTCCGAATTTTGTCCAGCTAGCTGACCCTCATTTCAACAGAGCTTCGCCCGTAGAGCTTCTTTTCAGCTCAAGCGTATATTGGCAATGTCTTCATTCCAATAACGTAAAAATTGCTCCTAATGTTTTCTTCCGCGAAACTGATTTTGGTTGGATTGCTACTGGCCAAATATACCGTAATCCTATTCAAACTGTATCGAATTGTTATTTTGTTGGTACCGATTTGAGTCAAGAGCTAACCAAGTTCTGGGATCTTGAGAATATTCAGGCTACTTCTTCTTCTTCTTCTTCTAACGAAATTTGTGAAAAGTTATACAAGGAAACCACTGTCCGTACTGCTGAAGGCAGATTTATAGTAACTCTTCCACGTATTCCCAATCCTCCCGCCATTACGGGCTCGCATTCCAGAGCACTTAGGTCACTATTTGCTATTGAAAATCGGTTCAAACAAGATGCTTCTGTCAAAACTCAGTATGCTTCCTTTATGGAGGAATACGAATCATCCAATCGCATGGAGGTAATTTCTAAATCAGAAGAAATTGACCATCCTTTAAATGAAATAGTTTATCTAAATCATCACCCGGTATGGAAAAATTCCTTAACACAAGACAATATAAGAGTAGTTTTCAATGGCTCATCACCAGATTCCAATGGAATCTCTTTAAATGATACCCTGCAATGTGGTCCCGCGATTCAAACAGATCTCACCTCTGTTTTGCTTAATTTTCGAAGGTTTCCTATTGCTGTAATCTCAGATATTAAGCAGATGTACCGGCAGATTCTCGTAAATTCTGAACAGCAAGATCTGCAAAGAATATTGTGGCGCGATGAGAGTTCCAAACCCATAAAGATATTTAGATTGACGACTGTGACATATGGCCTGAAGCCTTCAGCCTTTCTTGCGATTCGGTCTCTCCACATGTTAGCCGAGCAAGATGGTCATCTGTATCATCCTTTGGCCTCTGAGTCATTAAAAACGGCATTTTATGTTGACGATTTCTTGTGCTCTTTCCCTAATATTTCTGAAGCACTCCTTGTGTGCGAAGATTTGAAGTCCCTGCTCCTGGGAGGTGGTTTTCCGCTCCATAAATGGACTTCAAATTCCACTGAATTTATATCAAAATTTTCATCAGAGGTCCCAGTTGATGAATTTGTTGCCATTCCTACTGATGAAGCAGCCGTAAAAGCATTGGGTATTTTTTGGTGTCCTTCTTCTGATACCTTCTCCTATCAGGTACATCTGTCAGAATCTCCCCCTGTAGCTAAGAGACAAGTTCTGTCAGAAATCGCAAAGATCTTTGATCCTTTGCAATATATTGCTCCTATAGTTATTGTTGCAAAAATGTTCTTGCAAAAGCTTTGGTCATTAAAATCAGACTGGGATGAAAATCTCCCCCTTCCTCTTGTAGAAGAATGGTTAGAGTATCGCAGCAGTTTGCTGGATCTCTCCAAGGTTTCTATACCCCGCCCTTTAATTTCTAATCCCTTATACCGGCAGTATGACCTGCATGTATTTTCTGATAGTTCAGAACGGGCTTATGGCTGTTGTGCATACATAGTAGGACGTTCCTCAGCCACTTTCCCTGGATTTTCTAATTTAGTGTGCGCTAAATCAAAAGTTGCTCCACTTAAAACGGTATCATTGCCGAGATTAGAATTATGCTCTGCTTTAATGGCAACAGAATTAGCTACTAAACTAAATGTCAGTTTAAAGTTAAAATTTTCCCGCACATTTTTTTGGAGCGATTCTTCTATTGTATTAGCTTGGATTTCCAAGCCTTCTTCTTTGTGGAAAATCGCATTTCTAAGATTCATGAAGTCTCTCATTCTGAACAATGGAGACATGTTCCTAGCCGTGAAAACCCCGCGGATATAATATCACGTGGTTGCACGCCTAAAAAATTGATTTCTTCAGACCTGTACTGGAATGGTCCTCCTTGGCTAAGTCAGGAATCATCTTGCTGGCCTCGCTTAGCTAATCAATTTACAGAAGAAATACCTGATGCCCGTAATGACCCTGTCGCGTCGCATCTTACTTCTACTTCTACTAGCCTTTTTCATAGATACTCTTCATTTGATAAATTGATTCGTGTAGTGTCTTATATCTTCCGATGGAAATATTTAGTAATTGATCAACCTTTGAAGCCTCAACCCTTTCTCTCCAGAGTAGAGTTAGAATTTGCTACTTGCAAGATTTTGTTACTTGTTCAGTAGGAAGTATTTGCTCCTGAAAAGCAAGCTCTTATAAGTGGTAAAGATTTACACAAGTCTAGCAGGCTTTCACCACTCACTCCTTTTCTAGACCAGGACGGCATAATACGTGTGGGTGGAAGATTAGCTATGTCTAGTTGTGAGGATGGGAAAAAGCATCCCATCATCCTTCCTTCAAAGCATCCTATTACTACCCTTATAATAAAAAAAATTTCATTATAAACACCTTCATGCTGGCACTCGCACCTTGCTCTGTCTAATTCGTGAACTTTACTGGATCATCAATGGCGTTCATGAGGTTTCTTCTGTTGTCAAAAAGTGTATACCTTGCTTTAAGGTTAAACCACGGCCCGCCACGCAGATTATGGGTAATTTACCTCCATTTCGTTCAGAACCTAGTAAGCCCTTCGCTCTTACTGGGATCGATTACGCAGGTCCTTACGTATATCAGACCAATCCCTCTTCATCTAAGCGCAAAATCTTAGGTAAACTTTACATCTCGTTATTTGTATGTATGGTGACGGGAGCTATCCACTTTGAGTTGGTTACGAACGCTTCTGTATCCTACTTTTTGGCCGCCTTTTCTAGATTTGCTGCTAGACGGGGTGTTCCATCTGAAGTTTTTTCAGATAATGCAAAAATTTTTGTAAGCGCTTCTGATCTCTGGAAAAAAGTGTTAAGCTCCCCTTCTGCTAAAGAAAAAATTTCCAACTTTTCCTATTCTAAAGGTTTCAAATGGCATTTCACCCCGCCTTATGCTCCCCATGATGGGGGCCGATGGGAGTCCTGCATCAAACTTACTAAATGACAGCTTAAGAAAACTCTTGGTCCTACCATACTTTCTTATGAGGAATTCAACTCTTTAATTATTCAAGTCGAAGGTATTGTAAATTCCAGACCTCTGACCCCTCTTTCAAACGATCCTAAGGATCTTTTACCTTTAACACCCAGTCACTTCCTGATTGGCTGTTCGCTTGCTGCTACTCCGCCTTTGCTGGTTCGACGCTGTGATCCTAACTTACCTATCTTTTGGAGAAAAGTAGAATCTTTGCGCTGTTCTTTTTGGCGCCGATGGAAGTTAGAATATCTCAGCTTGCTAATTAGGCGTGAGAAATGGCGGCTTCCTCAACCAGATGTACGAGTGGGGGACATGGTTCTTCTTCGAGACCCATCTCCGCCTCTCGTGTGGAACCTAGGCAGAGTTATTCACTGCCACTTTGGCCGTGATAAACGCGTCAGAGTTGTTGATGTTTTAACTAGTAAAGGTCTTTTACTAGACCCATCTCTGCTATCTCTGTTTTGCCTTTCGAGTCTTAGTTTCTCCTCGTCTGTTATCCATGTTTTGCTTTGACTGATTCTTTTGTTTGTTTTCATTCGGAGTTCTCGGAGCATGATCACTTTTGTGATACTTTCAATGTTTAGCTTGGCCCATTTGTCGGTCAAATTTTATTTCTTGTTACCGAGATCCCCGAATGGTAATTATTTCTTTACCAATGTATTAATTGCTTAAACCATATGCATAATCTTGTTATCAATCACTTATTCATAGATATTATAGTTCTCACCTCGAGTGTTTCAGTCGCTCGCTACCTCAAGCGTCCTCACTCCCGACATACAGGACATCTACTGGTTGATCCACTGTCCGCTGAGTAGTGTCGACTGACGTCACCCTGACTTTCGTTCGACCAATAGCAGGTCTTTGTCCAGTCGGGCGATCTCCAGCTTCGAGAGGGTTCCATGATCCCTATTTAAGACGCCACTTGCTGGCGTTCTTCACCACTTCTGATCAACCGCCACTGATCAACCGCCACTTCTGATTACTTCAACCTGCTGGTCACCGCTACTGCATCTCATGACACCATCGCTAGTCTCTACGCTACCTAGCAGTTACGTCACGAGATCTGCACCATGACGTATTACTCAAGATGGCAAGACTAATTGCCAGCTGTTGTACTCTTCACCTTCAACTTAGATGGGATACTTTGAATCATCTTTCGAAATACTGCTGGATCATCACTTGGAAGCTATAAATGTCATTCCTTCTCAAGAAAAGAAGAGAGAGTTGACATTTTATCAATGGTGCACATATCTCTAGGCCATGTACGCCTCCTTCTAAAGAAACCGTGAGGACTTTTAAATCAACGTTTGCTAGCTGGAACTTTTATGGAGCTGGCTCTTCAAAGATAAGTTTAATTTTATGAAGAGTTTATATCATACCAGTTATTTTACACTCTTAATTATTTTTTATGGTTCTCTCTTTTTATAAAGTGCACCCCTTTTTTTTATGTTAAGCTCAACTTCTCTCCAATCAAGCAAGCTTGTTTCATGGACCTTTCTTTAATCTGGGTTTCTGTCATCAGGCCCTCACACTTTGCTACATTTATAATTGTTCATTTCTGTGATAAGCACTTAAGTGCAATTTGTTTATTGGTTATAAATTCATTATTAGAAATAAAAATTGTTAATGTATTGCTACCTACATTGGTTTTCTAGTCACGTATTTCATGCCCACTACCCCGCACCGCTTCAGTCTAATTTTCTTGACCACAGTAGTTATTTTGTCCAGGCTTTCACCTGATGCGTTTCGTTCTCCCGTATGGGGAAGTTTTAGGGCAGAACTTTTTTCTCCAGCAGTTGGTAGCACTGACATCATTTTCAAATATGGCCGTGAGATATTCAGGTATAGATCTTTACTCCTACCAAATTTTGTTTCGATTGCTGCAGCCGTTTAGGAGTTGATACGGGGGGACACATACACAGCCAGACAGACAGAAGGACAGACAGACAGGACAGACAGACAGACAGACACACATTTGCCCGATCTCATAAGTCTACTTTTTCCTCATTTTTGCAAAATGTGAAAAGTAGGCTAAAAATGAAAGATTGTCTGTTTCTTCTGAATTTCTACGGAAATTTGAGTTATTTACGCGCTTCAGACTGTTTTATGATGGATGCGCACGAAAATACATTTTTTGTTTGTTTGTTTGTTTGTTTGTCCGTGTACAACTTTGTTCCCTTATAACTCGAGAACGGCTGGGTGTATTAACGTTAAATTTTGTACACATATCCATCAGAGGCACGAGACTAATCATTGATGTAACTCTTCTCCGTACCTCTCATAAAAGGGGGCCTACCCCCCCTTAAAATACATGCTGAAATAGGCGTAGAAGGACGAGACAGAGCTCATTTTCAGCCACTCAATGTGAGAGACAAAACTCGGGGACTCTACGGAAATTTGAGTTATTTACGCGTTTCAGACTGTTTTATGATGGATGCGCGCGAAAATATATTTTTTGTCTGTCAGTTTGTTTGTTTGTTTGTTTGTTTGTTTGTTTGTCTGTGGACGACTTTGTTCCCTTATAACTCGAGAACGACTGGGTGTATCAACGTAAAATTTGGTACACATATCCATCAGAGACACGACACTAATAATTGATGAACTCTTCTCCGTACCTCTCATAAAAGGGGGTGTAACCCCTTAAAATACATGCTGAAATAGGCGTAGAAGGACGAGATAGAGCTCATTTTAGCCCCTCAATGTGAGAGACGAAACTCGGGGGTCTCAAAGGGTCCCCGAAAACCGCATTTTAAGGCCCTAAAACCAACCGTTTTTGAGATATTCCCAGAAAACTAATTTCATTTAATAAACTAATGAAAGAATGCAAGCCGGTAACCATGGCAACATAATCTCATAGTTCCATATATTGCTGTAAGACGCAATGCAATTTCATTAATTACATTAGTGTGAAAGTTTGCAAACACCTAGAAGGTTATCACGGAACTAAATTAAGCTGTAAAATTCATCAATACGTATAATACGCTTAAGGGGGTCAAGGGGTCATCAATATTTTTTTCACGCGATTTACACCTGCTGGTGTGGTACGGCAGGTCTATTATATTCCTATCCCTATATATTATTATAATTATTATTAATAATAATAATAATAATAGTATTATATTATGGCTTACAATGACGAGAAAAAGCCCCTCGTTGCCAGAAACAAAACTTGAGGGCCCTAAAGGGTCCTCGAAAACTACATTATAAGGCTCTAAAACCAACAGTTTCTGAGATATTCCCAGAAAACTAATTTAAATTAATTTAACAAACTAATGAAGGAATGCTAGTCGGTAACCATGACAACATTATCTCAAGGGGTGACATCCAACTTTCCATCTAGTTCTGTAAGAAGCAATGTCACTCCATTTATGATATATCTGTGAAAGTTTGCAAATGGCTATAAGGTTATCACGGAACCAACTTAGACTGTATAATTCATCAATGCAATTGAGGGGGTCAAGAGGTAACCTAGATATTATCTTGCAATTTTCACGTGCGACATATAGTACTGTGGCCGTTTAGACCAGAGTCCGCACGACCACATATGCATTTTACCAAGAATCAGTCAGCACGAGAGTCAAAATATCCCGGGGCGCCAGATGGGTTAAAGCTAATCGCAAAAACGACATCAAATGAAAAAAATGCTTTACTGATTTTTGGCTCAATGCAACAATAAGGATAGAAGGATATTCAACTGGGCACAACACATCATGTAAAATTATCTCATTTTATTCTGAATTTAAAATTGACTGCAAAATAAAATGCTCAAAGCAGCATCATTCAAGTGTGGCGACCCACATTACTATTTACACAATGTACAGAAATTTTCCAACACATTGGACAATTATATTTGGAGACACAAGTCTGATTATCAGTCCTGTAGACTGTGTTGGAAAATTATCTCCATTATTTATGATTAAATCCAGTTCAAATTTAATTGTCTTTACTGGAAATACTGTAGTTCACTGGTTGAATTTTTACATAATATTAACACTCGTAGAATAATTGTTCATAGAATTTTTAACTTTCACTTATCTTTCCAGTTTCAAAAAATATTGTCAAAAAATATTATTATCTCTGAATCAACACAAATTATGTACACATATTAATAACAGCATCTGAAAAGTATCTGACCCTTGAGCATAGTATCGAAGAACTGTGCGAAGCACAACAAAATTAATTGTTCTTCTGACATTAAACGTTTCGAGAAGTGACTCGATTATGAACTTCAAGTTCCTAACAAAAAAATATGATTTCTGAATCATCAACTTGATCAATAAATTGTTGGACCATTCAACTATTCGATTTTCCACTTGGAATCATTATTAAGAAAAATATTTATATTTGTGGCCATTTTAGTAACTTTCACAACTTGCAATTCTTTAACAGAATGCGGAAATAAGAATTGTAGCTTCATAATAAATTCATTTAGTTCATGACACTAGGATTGAAAACATCCTTCAAATTATTCGTGGTTATAGAATTATTTTTTAATTGGCAGTGGCCCATTCTATTATTTGTGTAAGAACACAATATTCCAACAACAACGGCAAAAGGTCTTCCTCTGAAGAAGAATAAAATACTATCATGACAAATCCGGGTTCTAGCAAAATCAAAGTCTTAATGGAATCCGTAAACAAGGTTGAAATAAGAACTGATGGTTTTTAAGAAATAACCTTTGGGTCATTCATACGACGCAATGTGTAGTTCCAATACTCCTTCTTTAACACTGAGTCATCGAACCTGCTATTTGATTGATGCTCAAATAAAAACCTCCTCATTCCTGCGACATAAACATGCGCACCTGGGAATGGCATTTCAACTACTCCACTCACATAAATTTTCTTCCCAAAATGTATACAATAAATCAAGCCTCTGCTTAATATCAACACTGGAAGATTTATAAACTTACAAGTTTATTTTATTTTACCATTCAGTTCAAACCGTGAAGTTACCACACTTATGATACTCTCTATTTCACTTTCGAATGTGTATCTACGTCATGATTTTATATAAATACAAAAATATCCTAATTGATACAAATATCATTTGCTTCCCGTTTCATGCCTCTCCGTGTTATCTGAAAAATATACTTTGCTCATTGCAAATATTAACTGTTCAACCAGAACTGTAATGTTGGTTGAATGCGGGCTTGCGCTAACCACTATCCTTCGGAAAATCACCTGTTCCAAACTAGAAATGATTAAACTACTTCATAAGCTCTCTCTCAATGAATGTGATTATTAGAAAATATAAGATCCAAGAATTATTTAGAAAAGTTATGAAAATCATTATTATTATTATTATTAGTGGATTATTATTATTATTATTAGTTATATTATTGTAAATGTGTTTAATTATTATTTCATTATGTGAGAATCCACATGTTCGATTCTTCGAATATGGATAAAATATCCATTTCTCAACAAAAATAATTATTAACTTTTACAGTTACCTCGGCTGATTACCGTGATTATCAAAAAAAAAGTCCTCTCGGCACGCCGGAAGGCGGAGGTAGATTTCACCGGACAAACTTGGGGATAGGCGAAAATAGGCAGAATATGCAGATTTTCGTAGAAGGATCAGACCTCATATAATGCGAGAACTTATTTTATAATTGGAGCTTAATTAACTTTGTTTTTCGTCATTTTATGCTTATTTTAAACATTTTATTGTCTTATGGGAACGGTAACCTTCTTGTCATTTGGGGTCCATTTTTATACTTGTGGTCACACTGTCCTTATGCTAGGTTTCGACACTGATGTGCAACTATGTAACGGTCTGTTACTTCTTCACGCAAAATTATATCTACCGCAGAGATTTTGGTTGGTTCCTCAGTTTAGGGGCTGCGACAACGCGGTCATGTAACCCCGTGTACTTTGGGATGGCGTTATTAGTCTGTAATTCAGGTAAGGACTGCAGACGGTCAATTTCAAGCAGTAGTTACTAATGTTGCTACCAGGTACTACCGTCAACGACACCTAGCTGTGAACTTGGCTACTAGATGCCACCGCAACCAGCAACTCGCAACGAACGTTGGAACTTCCCCTCCAAAGGAAAGCATACTGAGGGATTTTTGGCGCTCTTAGAAAATCCGACGACTTCGGCCGGCTTTGAACTCGCGACCTTGGGCATAAACATTCAGCATGCTACCAGTTACGTCACCGAAGCCGCTTCACACTTAGATGGAAATCTGAATCTGATCTCGTGCAAGTGCGTTATCTTGGCAACGTCTGATGGCTCATCCCTCATCAATTTAGTAGTGTTGCCATGGCAACCACTGATAGGTCTTGGCATTTTCTTATAATTCCGAAATTATTTTTCTCATCCCTTGGCATAATGGTGGGTTATATCAAAAATTCTTTCAGACAAAAGTTTTAGGTAATTATTATGGGAATATTGTCCATTTTGTACGGTTTTGATATTGTGCCTATTAAGAGAGATATGATTAATGTTTCCCGAAAAACCCACTTTTTCCCACCCCTTTGGTCAATGGTTGGTGCTATATAAAAAACTCTTCAAACATACATTTTTGGGCTTTATCCGACACATAGTATGAATGTTGAACGGATTCGATATTTCACATATTAAGAGAGTTATAGCAATATTTCACTTTTTCGAAAAAAAAGCCCCCCATTTTCACCCCCCAACGACCGATTTAGCCCAGTAACGAACTCGACCGAGATTTTATAGGTATACGTATTCGGTAAAAAATTCAAAGTGATTGGTACAAAATTACGGCAGTTATCGTGTCCACAATAAACTGATATACATATACATACATAAATTATATATAACTTTTGAACTGACGGTGGTTTTGGGGCCTGGGGATGTGAAACGCGAAGATATGTCGAAATTTTCCGGAAGTCGAAACATGGTACCCATTGCAATAGTTAGCTTTTTAACGAAATCTACCTCTGGTTGGTTCCTCAGTTTAGGGGCTGCGACAACGCGGTCATCTAACCCCGTGTACTTTGGGTGAGTGTAGAATCTGTCTGATACACGGTGTGAATTGTAATGGCTGTATTAGTCTTAATTCATGTAAGTACTGCAGACGGTCAATTTCAAGCAGTAGTTCCTAATGTTGCTACCAGGTACAACCGTCAACGACACCTAGCTGTGAACTTGGCTACTAGATGCCACCCCAACCATCAACTCGCAACGAACGTTGGAACTTCCCCTCCAAAGGAAAGCATACTGAGGGATTCTAGTGCTCTTAGAAAATCCGACGACTTCGGCCGGCTTTGAAACCGCGACATTGGGCATAGACATTCAGCATGCTACCAGTTACGTCACCGAAGCCGCTTCCCACTTTATCAGGCGGCTTTGGTGGCGTAGTCGGTAACATGCTGAGCTTCTATGCCCAAGATACCGGGTTCAAACCCGGCCGAAGTCGTCGGATTTTTTAAGAGCGTTAAATATCCCTCAGTATGCCTTCCTTCGGAGGGGAAGTAAAGCCGGCGGTCCCATGTCATAGATTTATGGCATGTTAAAGATCCTTCCACTAATTGCACCTGTGTGAAGCTAAATTGGATAGGTTAAGAATGTATACAACGCTCTTAGGTTTCTATGTTCGTTGCCAAGAGCCGACTGCGGCGGCGTCTAGTAGCTCAGTTCTGAACTTGGCCTGGTAGTCGTTGACAGTGGCGCTTGGCGGCAAAAGTAGGAACTATCTGAAAAATTGTTAGTTGCAGTACTTAAATTAACAAACAGATAACACACACTAATACAGTCATCACAATTAACACCGGTTATCAGACAGATTCTACACACACCCAAAGTACACGGGGCTACATGACCGCGTTGTCGCAGCCCCTAAACTTAAGAACCAACCAACCAACCACTTAATCAGATGGAAATACTGAATCTGATCTCGTGCAAGTGCGTTGTCATGGCAACGTCTGATGGTCCATGCCTCATCAATTTAGTAGTGTTGCCATGGCAGCCACTGATAGCTCTTGGCATTTTCTTATAATTCCGAAATCATTTTTCTCGTCCCTTGGCGTAATGGTGGGTCATATCAAAAATTCTTTCAGACAAAAGTTTTAGGTAATTATTAGGGGAATATTGTCCATTTTGTACGGTTTTGATATTGTGCCTATTAAGAGAGATATGATTAATGTTTCCCGAAAAACCCACTTTTTTCCACCCCTTTGGTCAATGGTTGGTGCTATCAAAAATCTTATTTGACATAAATTTTTGGCACTTATCCGACACATATTATGAACTTTGAATGGATTCGATATTGCACGTATTAAGAGAGTTATAGCGAAATTTCACTTTTTCGAAAAAAGCCCCCCATTTTCACCCCCTTCGACCGATTTAGCCCAGTAACGAACTCGACCGAGATTTTATAGGTATACATCTTCGGTAAAAAATTCGAAGTAATTGGTGCAAAATTACGGCAGTTATCGTGTCCACAAGAAACTGATATACATATATATATATACATATATATATATATACATAAATTATATATAAACTTTTGAACTGACGGTGGTTTTGGGGTCTGGGGGATGTGAAACGCGAAGATATGTCGAAATTTTCCGGAAGTCGAAACATGGGACCCATTGCAATAGTTAGCTTTCTAATGAAATCTACCTAATATGAAACATTCAAATAAATGCTCGTTATGCTCGGTCATCGATCCTAAACTGTTCTGAGTGCTGAAAATACTCAGAATAACTCTAATATGTCTTGCGTAAATCATTGCAAGATTTAAATACGAAGAAAAACAAATGTGTTGGTCATCTGCAGAAAATGAGTTTGTTCCAATTAGCTAGGCATAATATAAAAGTCAAATGTGGCTTACATTTCTCGTTGGTCTTGAAGCGTAGTGAACCTGGTCTGTACCAGATTTATCCAGATTCATGCCCTATTGGACACGCACGTCTAATCCTTGTATCGGCCGCCATGATATACCCACATTCTGTCTAACACGACATAGTGGAAATATTTCTTGAAGTTTGAAGTAACTGCTGATCCATTTTAATATTGGCTTCAATTAAATCCATAGCAGTTCGCTTAAATGGGGTCAGATCTAAATGATCTATTCTCAAATATGTCAGTTGTAACATAACTCACGGTAATCTTTTCAGTACAAGAAAACACTGACAGTCTAAATCAATCAACGGCTGTTCTGAAGATCGTTCCCTGGGCATGGTTTATCACCATCTATCATGCGCAAAGCAACTTATAGTTTCCCTTTGTCGGCTAATGAACAACACCGTGATAGACTGGCCTTCAATATACTGAAAGATCGGAGTGGTTATCAAGTTACAATTTATGAAACTGACTAATTGGATTAAAATATCCAAGTATTGAATTATTATTACTGGACTGTGACAAAGTACTTTCTAGACAAAGTCTAGCATGTGTCCATATAGAAATAAAGTATTTCACCAGTGTCCGTAGAAAAATAACAATCACCTTAGTGATTCCCTCTGCCGGAAACTTACTATGTTCCACACGTATCGTAACACTTTTGTGACTATCACAATTTAAAGATATCTTCTGCGTAGATCCGGCAACCATGTGCCTTGGCTCAACGTAGCAGCAGCACCTTGTCATGCAAGAGCTTGGTTCGAAGTGTGCTGATGATGCTTGGGCCGGTCGGCTTTTATTCAAAACGGTCGGGTCCACGCTGGATCACGCTGAAATCTGGAAATCATCATATCTCCGATGTCTCTGGTCCGATTCACTTGAGACTAAGTGCATTCTCTTTTATTTGGCCGTGCCAGTAATCTGATCCAAGTGTCAAGTCTCTACTCCATGGCTAACTATTTAATCAACAAATAGTCTCGACCTCTGCTACTACTCGCTACGTCACTTAACATGCTCTTGGCTGCACAAAGTTTCCATTCCATTCTAGAAGTAATGGAGCGCGATATTCAAATATCTCAACTTTCAAAAGCGGCTGTAGCCTTTCCCTTGATATCTAGGTGTCTGAATCTTGGAATACCCATTCCTAGAGTTGGGCACATCCACCCCAAACCTAGCAAAAAATAAAAATTGGAAATTTTTTATTTTTCCTATCTACACATTAAATCATCTGGTTCTTGAATAATAAATCTTCAAATTCGCTGCATTATAAGTTCCCACGATGTTACCAGTTCGTTTATTGGCGATTTCATAGCTTCCATTGTTGTTTACTTCCACAATACGATAGGGTCCAGCGTAAAGGCTTGCAAACTTCGAGTACACTCGATTTTGCACGTCAGAGGGTGTAGGTCTTTTCACTAAAACAAGAGTTCCTACGCGCGAGGGTCTGCGAAATCGCTTTCCTCTCACTCTGCGCTCTCTTTTCTCAGCTTGGCTCCTCAACTTGTCTAAAGCTAGAGTTTCCCTCATCTGACGACTTGGTTCAATCTCAGGTGGAATAGAGATGATTCGATCCCATAATCTTGTGGGTTTAATTCCATGATGAAGCAACATGGGAATTTGTCCAGTACTCTCATGAATTGTAGAGTTGATGGATTCGGATGCTAATGAGAGAACATCCATCCATTTCCAATGCTCATTTGGACAATAGAGGCGGCAAAATTTTGCTATTTCAGCCATCACGCGTTCTGCTGGATTGCTTTCAGGATGTCTGATAGAACAAAACAATTGTCTAATCCCAAGATTATTCATGACGGTTCTAAATTCTAAAGATGTAAATTGGGGTCCACGATCTGATAAAAGGAATTCCGGTTTGCCTGCTTCCGGAATTACGTTGTCTCTAATTCTCTTCGCACAATATTTTGGGTTTGCCTTCTGAATTGGGTGTAACATAGTGTATTTGCTGAAAACATCCATGGTCACCAGAATATATCGGTTACCTCTTTTAGACTTTGGGAGGACCATAAAGATCAGTCGCGATGATTTCACAAGGCTTAGAAGGAATAATAGGCCTTGGTAATTCTCTCAATAATCTAGAATTATGCTTACTCCTTTGGCATAAGTCGCATTCTCGAATAGTGTTCCTGACAGTTTGTCGCATTCGCTCCCACGAAAATTTTTCTTGTATCAAGTTGACCGTCTTATCTACTCCAGCATGACCTGCAATTCGATGTGCCATCCAGATAATGGGTTTTTGCATTCGTGGAGGTATCACTACTCTCAGCTTCGTATGGTCGGGATCTGCAAACTTGTAGACTAAACCATCTAACATCATAACGTCTCTTGAAATTCTTTCAGTTTCCACAAAATCATCATCATTTGGATCCATGTCTCCCTGTAGAAAACGAAAAATGTTTCTAAAACGTCGGTCTCTCCTCTGGGATAAATGCAACAATCTTAACCTTCTCAAGGTATCCTCATCCTCCTGCGTCAGGTTAACTTGAAAAACCTTAGATGTAGACTCCACTGCTCTACTCAATAAATCGGCCCCAATGTTCAATTTTCCAGGAGTGTGTTCAATAACTAGGTTGAATTGTTGAATAAAAAGTGACCATCTAGTTATCCTATCACTGGCAAAGTTTGTTCTCAAGATAAACTCCAATGCATGGTGATCAGTCCTCAGAATTACTGAATGTCCAATTAACATTTTCTTCCACGACTCCAACGCGAAGATTACAGCAAGGGCTTCTAACTCTGTGGTGTAATAATTCCTTTCTGATGGACGAAGTTTCCTGCTTATTGTTACGGCTGTGAGTTTGTGTCATCGCTCGCCGCATGAGTCACAACTGCCCCAGGGCTGGGCTGTGCCCTGCCTCCTGTATTGCGTGCGTCTTATGAAACAGGGCTACTAGGACAAAGGGATAGTCCAGAATATTCGTGACTGGACCAGCGATGGAAACCTCGAGAAGCCGTGAACCCTGGATGGATCTAGAAGCATTTATTGAGTCACCGGACTGCTATATAAGCGGCTTCAACAGTGAGGGGACCGAGTTTTCTGTGGGTGTGTGTTTTTGAGCGAGTGCGACAGAAGTGTGGTGACGAAGTGCTGTGTGAGTTACGAAATCCAGTGACATTGTTTCTCCAGCTTGTGGACAGCGAAATAGCCTGCAGCAAGTGATCGTAAGTAATTGTGGTCGGTGAACATAAGGGAGAGGAGCAGGTAGTTTCTGTCAAGGCCACCGTACTCATTAGGACGGATTAACTTCTGTGGTCTGTTGACAAGTGGAAGGGCCAAGAGCGCTCAAGGAAGAGACTTGAGGAAACTGGAGAAAGGCTCCTAATTGTTTGTATTTGCTGATTAGTGTAATTTTCTGGCCACAATAAAGTTAATTATTTCTTTAAGCAGTAATTGGTGTTGTGCTTTGTACCCCACCGTAATCCAGTTAACAAAAGTGCCACTAGGGGGGTGGCACGTAACATTATGAACGCCAGGTAACGTCTCTTGTGATCGTCATCTTCTTGAAGAAGAATAGCTCCAATCCCTACGGTGGATCCATCAGATTCTATGATGAAATTCTTGGTAAAGTCAGGATACTCTAATTTCACGCTGTTTACCAATAACCTCTTGGCATCTTGAAATGATTGTTCACAATCTTAATTCCATTACCATTTGTTTCCTTTTTTAATAATTCCTGCAATGGAGCAACCATCTTGGTGAAGCTTGGACAATGCCCTGCAAAGAATTGGCATGTCCCGAGAAAACTGCGGACATTCTGCACTCTAGTAGGTCTAGGGAAATTTGCAATCACCTGTATCTTTGTCTCATTGGGACGGTATCCTTCTCCATCCAAAATGTGGCCCAAAAATTTTATTTCCTTCAGAATGAACTGACATTTTCGAAGGTTTACTTTAAAGTTCGCTTTTCTCAAATCTGCGAATAACATCTGAAGATGTAACAAATGTTCCTCCTTAGTCTCAGATGCAATTAGGATATCATCTATGTAACGAATTGCTATCTCTTTTACTTCAGGACTCAAGTTTTGTTCCAGTGCTCTGATCAAAACAGATCCAGATGTTTTGACCCCAAATGGTAGACGGCGGAATACATATGTCTGCTGGTCAAACATAAATCCTGTAAACTTTTTGGAATCTTCACTAAGTCTAATGTGGTGGTAGGACGAAGTGAGATCAATGTTATAGAACCAGACCTTGCCTTGGAATTTCCTTAACAGTTCCCTAATGATTGGTGGTCTGTCATACTCTGGCAGCAATCTTGAATTCAAATTTCGCGCGTCTAAACATAGTCTCAGACTTCCATCTGGATTAGACACTACTGCTAATGGATTGACATAAGAGGTAGTGTACTTTTCAATCACATTGTTACTTTCCATCTCTTTGATAAGCACTTTTACCATTTCTCGATGCTTTTCCGCTACCGGATACAATTTAGCATGGAAAGGTGCATCATCATATACACGAATACGATATTCAAAATCTTTAAATTCACCAGGTTTAATATCAAAAATATCGTGGTACTCCTCCAAAATTTATCCTAGCTCTGGGGACTCCTTCTCAGTATAGACTTCTCTTCCTTCAGCTTCATGAAAAATCAGAGACCATTGAGCATCTCCCTCGATGTCTTTCTCTTCGTTTCCCTCGAAGTTTATCTCTTCGGTATTCTTGAATCTGATCGTCTCTGTCTTCATGTCTATCACTGCTTGATATTTCTGAACGAAATCCGCTCCCAATATCATGTCAAAAGCCATGTCCTTCATTACTACAAACACATGTCGGAAATCATGTCCTCCAATAGTAACACATAAGTATAATTGTGTTTTACACAGAGATATTTTGTTGGGTATTATTCCTTGGATTTTAATTCCTGATACTGGAATCTCCTCTAAATTCTCTTTGAGCTTCCATAGAATATAAAGCTTCTCGCTCACAAGACAAAGCATAGCCCCAGTGTCAATTAAAGTATCGACAGGTATACCGAATACTTCGCATGATATGATTGGCATTTTAATTCTTGTACCCATTTCTTTCCGTTCGTCATTATGTTGAATTAAGTCGTCATCCTCTGCTTGCCATTTAATAATCCTGGAAGTGAAAGTGTTTAAAATTCTATCTTCTACTATGAATTCGAAGTTTTTTTTCTTTTCCAATCCCCCGGGATTGTTGTGTTCCCGATGGACCTGGTTCATTGGGCTTCTGTTCCAAGAACTGCAAGTTTTCTTGGTGTCTTTCTTCCAAGTTCTTTCTCGTCTCCTTATTGAACTCTTCATTGGACTGACGAGTGTTCACATTCCCTCTGTTATTGTAGTTATTGTTTCTACCATAGTACCTTCTTTCCTGGTACCTTCCTTGATTATCCCTTGGCCTTCTCCATCGAGTATTATATCGATATCCTCCATCCGGTCTCGCATAAGTCTTGTAACTGTATCTGTTATTGTTCTGATTCCATCCTCTTTTATCGGGCTCTTCCCTCGGCTTTTTCTCTTCTCGCCCCTCTCGAATCTCTCGAGGTGTTTGAGAATAACTGTCGGCCATAACAGCGTACACAGCGTTGTTATTCTTTCCTCCCTTCTGATGGAAGAATTGAGCGTTCGTGTGATCAAGTTTCTGCAATACCTCGTCAAATTGCTCCATATTATAAATGTCAGCAGCGATCAATGTTCTTTGGACGTCTGCTGGAAACTGACGTATTAATGCGGTAATTAATTCATTATCTGGCATCGGCGGATCTAAATGTTGTAGTTTAGAAAGCTGTCCAGAAAAGTACGTAGAGTATCGAGTAGGTTGTGACGTCGAGAATCTCTTTGAATATAATTCCGCTCTGACTTGCTGTTGGGTTTCCAGGGACCAAAACTTTTTAATAACCCACGGGAAAACTCCTCAAAATTGATGAGAGTGGACCTAAAAGCTCTAAACCAAAGAAGTGCGGGACCTTCCAAAAATTTCCGTATCACTCGGATCTGTCTTTCCTTAGGGATTTTGGAATCTTTTAGGTAATCACTTACTTCTCTCAAGAATTCTACGGGTGTCACAGAATCTCGCCCTGAAAATTTAGAAGGCTTATCCTCTACATTCTTGAATATAGTTATGGGGTTGGATTGAAATACTGTCCTGACATCATCCTGTCTTTGACTATCAGTTTCTCTAGCTGCTCCTAGCTTTATCTGTATCTGTTCTTCTCCCCTTATACTTGGCATTTTCAACAGATGGTCATACAGTTTCTCGTCCTTGATTTGGGTTTTCATAGCCCCAATTTCCTTATGGTTTTCTTCTGCCATTTTTCTAATTTCTTCGGTTTCCTTACAGTTCTCCTTGACATCAGTGGATATCTGGTTCATAACAGCCTCGTGACTTTTCAACGACCCTGTCACATCTGATATGTCCTTCTGAGTTGCTTGAATATCTTTGGAAATTACTTGAATATGGGATGACAAAGATTCCCTAATTTCCTTGACTCCCTCTTGGTTCTCCAGCTTGAGTGTGTCTTTAATCTCATCGATAACTGTGGTTTTAATTTCAGTTTGTAATTCATTAATCACACCTTCTCTTATTTCTCCCACTATGAGTTCTTTGAAATGTTCTGTCAAACGTTGAACAACTAGAGTTGCCATCTCATTGCTCTCTTTCTTCACTCTGATTTCTAGGTTGATCATGTCTTCACCAACTTTCCTATGACCATGTTCTATCCTATCAGCTAAGCTTTGGGATCTTAGATCGGCATCGCGAAATTTATCGTCCATTAAACTTGCGTTAGTGGCTAATGAAGTTTCGAGCTCATGTGTTTTTTTCGCATAATTTAGTCATTTTACTCTCAAGTGACATTTTCAAGATTTCGGAATTCTCTTTAAATTTATTTTCCATAGAATTAAATTTACTATTTAAATTTTCTTTCAAGTTATCTTTTAATCTGCTTTCTAACAAATCGGAATTTTCCTTGAGTTTATCATCTAAACTTTCTTTCAAGTTATCTTTTAACCTGCTTTCTAACAAATCGGAACTTTCTTTCAAGTTATCTTATAAAGAATCAGAATTTTCTTTAAGTTTATCATTTAAACTTTCTTTAAGTTTATTTTCTAAAGAATCAGAATTTTCTTTAAGTTTCTTTTCCAAAGCCTCTGTATTTTCTTTCATAATGGCTGCTACACGCAGTCCAGCTTCTTTGGAACTCTCTTCCAAACTCCTCATCATCCTCATCATCTCTTCCATAATTTTCAATTATTATTCAAAACTTAGGGGTATACATGTTGGCAGACACAAGATTATAATTAGAACAAGAAATATGAATAGCTAATTGGAACACTCTAATAAAATGAGATTTGTCCTAATGTCGACGTGATGGAAAAACAAAATTCTCTAGTTTTACGAATTACATTTACCATAATATCACAAGAAAAATATGCAAGTTGTCAAATATCCTCCACCTGGATTCTAATAATGCGTATGTCCAGTCATCGAACGTTTACTACTGAATTTACTTGACGCCCTAATGGTTAAGCCAATATCAAAAATAATCAAACCCATTCTAATTATTAACCCAGTCAAATTTTTAATTTTCCCCACTAATTGGGTTTCCTACTAATTTATTCATCCAAACCAGACATCTCTCAACTCCCAAAATATCTATATAAAAATTATCACAATTTAAATCGGCATGCGATTGACCCTGTCTAACTCGATCCCCACGTTGGGCGCCATTTCTCTCTCTATCTTATTTTATGTGCCCGTTTAGACCGGAGTCCGCACGACCACATATGCATTTTACCAAGAATCAGTCAGCACGAGAATCAAAATATCCCGGGGCGCCAGATGGGTTAAAGCTAATCGCAAAAACGACATCAAATGAAAAAAATGCTTTACTGATTTTTGGCTCAATGCAACAATAAGGATAGAAGGAGATTCAACTGGGCACAACACATCATGTAAAATTATCTCATTTTATTCTGAATTTAAAATTGACTGCAAAATAAAATGCTCAAAGCAGCATCATTCATGTGTGGCGACCCACATTACTATTTACACAATGAACAGAAATTTTCCAACACATTGGATAATTATCTTTGGAGACACAAGTCTGATTATCAGTCCTGTAGACTGTGTTCCAAAATTATATCCATTATTTATGATTAAATCCAGTTCAAATTTAATTGTCTTTACTGGAAATACTGTAGTTCACTGGTTGAATTTTTACATAATATTAACACTCGTAGAATAATTGTTCATAGAATTTTTAACTTTCACTTATTTTTCCAGTTTCAAAAAATATTGTCAAAAAATATTATTATCTCTGAATCAACATAAATTATGTACACATATTAATAACAGCATCTGAAAAGTATCTGACCCTTGAGCATAGTATCGAAGAACTGTGCGAAGCACAACAAAATTAATTGTTCTTCTGACATTAAACGTTTCGAGAAGTGACTCGATTATGAACTTCAAGTTCCTAACAAAAAATATGATTTCTGAATCATCAACTTGATCAATAAATTGTTGGACCATTCAACTATTCGATTTTCCACTTGGAATCATTATTAAGAAAAATATTTATATTTGTGGCCATTTTAGTAACTTTCACAACTTGCAATTCTTTAACAGAATGCGGAAATAAGAATTGTAGCTTCATAATAAATTCATTTAGTTCATGACACTAGGATTGAAAACATCCTTCAAATTATTCGTGGTTATAGAATTATTTTTTAATTGGCAGTGGCCCATTCTATTATTTGTGTAAGAACACAATATTCCAACAACAACGGCAAAGGTCTTCCTCTGAAGAAGAATAAAATACTATCATGACAAATCCGGGTTCTAGCAAAATCAAAGTCTTAATGGAATCCGTAAACAAGGTTGAAATAAGAACTGATGGTTTTTAAGAAATAACCTTTGGGTCATTCATACGACGCAATGTGTAGTTCCAATACTCCTTCTTTAACACTGAGTCATCGAACCTGCTATTTGATTGATGCTCAAATAAAAACCTCCTCATTCCTGCGACTTAAACATGCGCACCTGGGAAAGGCATTTCAACTACTCCACACACATAAATTTTCTTCCCAAAATGTATACAATAAATCAAGCCTCTGCTTATTATCAACACTGGAAGATTTATAAACTTACAAGTTTATTTTATTTTACCATTCATTTCAAACCGTGAAGTTACCACACTTACGATACTCTCTATTTCACTTTCGAATGTGTATCTACGTCATGATTTTATATAAATACAAAAATATCCTAATTGATACAAATATCATTTGCTTCCCGTTTCATGCCTCTCCGTGTTATCTGAAAAATATACTTTGCTCATTGCAAATATTAACTGTTCAACCAGAACTGTAATGTTGGTTGAATGCGGGCTTGCGCTAACCACTATCCTTCGGAAAATCATCTGTTCCAAACTAGAAATGATTAAACTACTTCATAAGCTCTCTCTCAATGAATGTGATTATTAGAAAATATAAGATCCAAGAATTATTTAGAAAAGTTATGAAAATCATTATTATTATTATTATTAGTGGATTATTATTATTATTAGTTATATTATTGTAAATATGTTTAATTATTATTTCATTATGTGAGAATCCACATGTTCGATTCCTTGAATATGGATAAAATATCCATTTCTCAACAAAAATAATTATTAACTTTTACAGTTACCTCGGCTGATTACCGTGATTATCAAAAAAATATGAAACATTCAAATAAATGCTCGTTATGCTCGGTCATCGATCCTAAACTGTTCTGAGTGCTGAAAATACACAGAATAACTCTAATATGTCTTCCGTAAATCATTGCAAGATTTAAATACGAAGAAAAACAAATGTGTTGGTCATCTGCAGAAAATGAGTTTGTTCCAATTAGCTAGGCATAATATAAAAGTCAAATGTGGCTAACATTTCTCGTTGGTCTTGAAGCGTAGTGAACCTGGTCTGTACCAGATTTATCCAGATACATGCCCTATTGGACACGCACGTCTAATCCTTGTATCGGCCGCCATTATATACCCACAATCTGTCTAACACGACATAGTGGAAATATTTCTTGAAGTTTGAAGTAACTGCTGATCCATTTTAATATTGGCTTCAATTAAATCCATAGCAGTTCGCTTAAATGGGGTCAGATCTAAATGATCTATTCTCAAATATGTCAGTTGTAACATAACTCACGGTAATCTTTTCAGTACAAGAAAACACTGACAGTCTAAATCAATCAACGGCTGTTCTGAAGATCGTTCCCTGGGCATGGTTTATCACCATCTATCATGCGCAAAGCAACTTATAGTTTCCCTTTGTCGGCTAATGAACAACACCGTGATAGACTGGCCTTCAATATACTGAAAGATCGGAGTGGTTATCAAGTTACAATTTATGAAACTGACTAATTGGATTAAAATATCCAAGTATTGAATTATTATTACTGGACTGTGACAAAGTACTTTCTAGACAAAGTCTAGCATGTGTCCATATAGAAATAAAGTATTTCACCAGTGTCCGTAGAAAAATAACAATCACCTTAGTGATTCCCTCTGCCGGAAACTTACTATGTTCCACACGTATCGTAACACTTTTGTGACTATCACAATTTAAAGAAATCTTCTGCGTAGATCCGGCAACCATGTGCCTTGGCTCAACGTAGCAGCAGCACCTTGTCATGCAAGAGCTTGGTTCGAAGTGAGCTAATGATGCTTGGGCTGGTCGACTTTTATTCAAAACGGTCGGGTCCACGCTGGATCACGCTGAAATCTGGAAATCATCATATCTCCGATGTCTCTGGTCCGATTCACTTGAGACTAAGTGCATTCTCTTTCATTTGGCCGTGCCAGTAATCTGATCCAAGTGTCAAGTCTCTACTCCATGGCTAACTATTTAATCAACAAATAGTCTCGACTTCTGCTACTACTCGCTACGTCACTTAACATGCTCTTGGCTGCACAAAGTTTCCATTCCATTCTAGAAGTAATGGAGCGCGATATTCAAATATCTCAACTTTCAAAAGCGGCTGTAGCCTTTCCCTTGATATCTAGGTGTCTGAATCTTGGAATACCCATTCCTAGAGTTGGGCACAATACAGAAGGTATATTATATCTCCAAACAGCAACATTATTTTCAAAAATTCCTGAATTGAATCGGCATGTTTTGCGGCTTTTAGGAATTTGAGCCATTTGAGGCTAAAGAACCTGAATTTTCATGCACCACATGCCTTTATAATTTATGCAAGGGGTCTTCCTGTGTATGGGGACCTAACACAACGTAGAGGGTCAGTTTTTATATGATGTGTATTGCGTTTCGTCTACAAGGCTTTCAATTCTATTTCACGTCAGGAAGTACACATTATGTGAATTTAGTTTGAGCACATTTTAACTTTTTTTTTGTCGACATACGGGTTCATCGTAATGATGATTTTGTTTGATACTGTGTGGTAGATATACCCATATTTGGATATCTGAGTGATATGTTGTAGACAATAGAATTGTCTGTCTGTCTTTCTGTGTATCTTTATGTACGCCTATAACTCGTGTTCGGATACTTTGTGCATCGTAAAATTAGGTATGGTATCCATGAGAGTCAATAAACCAATTATTTATAAAACTATTCACCATACTTTTCATACAGTAGAAAGGTGGATATAGGGAAAAACTTCTCCAAATACATGCTAAAATAGGCGAAATATAAAAATCATGCTAGAAGGACGACCAAAGCATATGTTGCGCTTCTCAATGTGAGACAAAAAAATCGGGAGTCTATAAAGGGTCTCCGAAAATCACATTTTAAGGCCCTTAAATTAACAGTGTGTGTGATATTCCCAGAAAACTAACTTCGTTCTCATAAACTTATGAAGGAATGACAAACCGCTAACCACTGCAATAGTAGCTCAATTGATAATATCTGGTGTTAACACCGAACACCGTTCGAAGAACGGGTACTTCTGTTAGTGATCATTAAATTTCCGGGTGTCCGTAGTCTTTGGGTAGGACATGTAGAGCGTTTAACATACCTGCCCGAAATTTGGGAGATTCATGTCCGAATCTGAAATGTGATCTCATTTTATAGTCCACAGCAAAGCAACTGTACTGAAGAAATCATAAGCATGTTTCTATTTATTGCAGAAGGCATTCGATTTTCGGTTAGTTAATTACTGTATTCGTATATTTCAGATAATGTAACTGCCACGTAGATTTCTTGCAGTGCTGGGGAAACTAACTCGGACTTCTGGGTTGACAGCCACTGCCACTGCGCACGAGATGTTCGAATCCATATCTCAGCAGCTTCCATATAATCGAGAGCCTAATGAAGCGTGGGGAGATATTTTTATTTATTTTGATTGAATGCAAAATCTGAGATGTGGTACAGTAATTTAAACCTGATGAAGTGAAATGAAACTGGTTGGTTGGTTCTTAAGTTTAGGGGCTGCGACAACGCGGTCATGTAGCCCCGTGTACTTAAGGTGTGTGAAGAATCTGTCTGATAACCGGTGTTAATTGTGATGACTGTATTAGTGTGTGTTATCTGTTTTTAGCCTATTTTCAATTTTGAAAAAATAGGCTTATGAGATCACCTTTTGTCCGTGTGTGTGTGCGTGTGTGTGTGTGTGTGTGTGAAGTGTGTGTGTGCCCCCCCTAATAAAATCTAAATGGCTGGAGCGATTTCAATGAAACTCGGTAAGTTCATAGCGCTATTCCCGGCAACCTTGACCGTGCCCTTCAAATTTTGTTACGTGTCACCAATCCAACATGGCGGCTGTGCGGAATATTTCACTGGCATTCAATATCTCCGAAACTATTACAGATATCGCCTTGAAATTGTGTACGGTGATAAAGAGAACTACTAGAAGTTCACCTATGAGACTTTCAAAAACCTGGTGACTACAAAACCAACATGGCGGCTAAGCGAAGTTGAGACATTTAAATAGACTTTTCTCGCGATTTAACTATCCAAACGTAATGAAACTTGGTACATCAATTGTTTATACACATTGCAATGCACTGAAGTCTAATTTAGGTCAATTGTTTACATAACCTCAAAATGGCGGCTGTGCGAAATATTTCACTGACATTCTCTATCTCCGAAACTATTACAGATATCACCCTGCAATTTTGTACGGTGATAAAGGGTACTGATACAAGTTTACCTATGTATATTTCATAAACCTGTAAAGTACAAAACGAACATGGCAACCAAGCGAATTTGAAATATTTTAATAGACTTTTCTCGTGATTTAACTCTCTGAGCGCAGTGAAATGTGGTACAGTAAATGATTTTGCAGATTGTAATGCACTGCCATCTAATTTAATTCAATGTTTACATAACCTCAAGATGGCGGCTGTGCGAAATTTTAAAATTAAGTTTTTATTTCTTGTGTCGTAATCATGCGATCGAAGTGAAAGTTTGAATAATGAACCTAGGCAATAATTGTCCTTGAATGGTACATAACTCTATGGCCTATACATATAACAATCTTAATGGCGAGCTTCCGAAATATTTAGACGGTTCTCAATATCAATGATTTTTTTACAGCAACCAAACTGATTTTTTTAAATGTTCATAGAGACTATGAACATATGTTCACCTATAGGACTTCCAGTAACCTGGTGAGCACAAATCCAACATGGCGGCGACGCGAAGTATAAATATTTAAGTGGGCGTTTCACGCGAATTAACTATCCGAGTGCCGTGAAACGTTGCACGTTAAATGCTTATACAAATGTTGATCCACTGGCATGTAATTTATTTCAATTGTTTGCATAATCACAAGATGGCTGCTGTGCGTAATTTTAAAATCTCGTTTTTACTTCTTGTGTTCTAATCATGCGATTGAAGTTTGAATACCACACGTACACAATAATCTTAATGTAATAGTACAAAAATAAAAATCCAACCTGGCGACCATCTGAATATGTAGACGGTTCTCAATATCTACGAATCTGTTACAGCAATTAAACTGAAATTTTGTATGTTGATAGAGGCAAATAACATGAGCAGGATATATGAAAATAGGCTGTATAGTTCTTCACGGAACTACTTGTTTAATTCAAGTAAGGACTGCAGACTTTTGAATTTTCGGAATAGTTCCTATTTTTGCAGCCAAACGCCACCGTCAACGACTACTAGTTCAGAACTTAGATACCAGACGCCACCGCAGTCGGCTCTTGGCAACGAACGTAGGAACCTAAGAGCGTTGTTTACATTTTTAACCTATACAATTTAGCTTCACACAGGTGTAATTAGTAGAAGGTTCTTTATCATGCCATAAATCTATGACATGGGACCGCCGGCTTTACTTCCCCTCCGAAGGAAGGCATACTGAGGGATTTTAACGCTTTTCAAAAATCCGACGCCTTCGGCCGGATTTGAACCCGCGATCTTGGGCATAGAAGCTCAGCATGCTACCGACTACGCCACCGAAGCCACTGCTCTTTACACGGTTTAAATACAAAGAAAGTTACGAAACTCCTTTACATAGTTCGAGTACGCAAATGTGTTCGATATACAGTAGCTTGCAGAAAGGAGGGATTTAAAAAAGTTATACACCAGTTTTCCTGCCATGCTATTCAGAAATTCAAAAGTTTGTTTTTTGCCGTTTTAACATGATTGTTTATGTTTTTCGTTTCATTATGTGAAAAAATAAAGTACTTTGTATACAAAGCCTGTAAATCGCTGAGTTGAGGCATGAGTGACAAAAGTGAAGTCTGCATATAAGACATCATTGATGCTGATAATACGTCGTAGAGACAGAGTGAGGGCTTCGAATATACCAAATCCCTTACCCACGAGCTTAGGCGGCGTTCTAAAGGACTAGAATGGCTTGCTGGATGAAGTCCTGAGATCCGAGGTTTGAACCCTGGCGTTGACAACAGCTATTCTGGGTTGTGGTGAGTTACCGGATTTTTCTACGCTCACTCTTGGTAAATGGTCATTTTTCCAAGTCCTTGGCACCTTAACAAATATTAAGACTACACACAATTGTTTACAACAACATAGGTAATGAGACGAACTCCACACGCACACAAGTAGTCTATAAGGGGCTGATGAACAAGACGTCACGGTGTCCTAATTAAATGAGGAAACGAAAGCAAGATTTGTTCTTGAAATATATTGCATAATACATTAAAAAAGGTCACAGGGTCTATCTATCTATCTATCAGGGTGTCAGGTCTGGACTCCTTGGAGGCCATTCATGAGATGCACGTCTCCCCAGCCAACGTCCTGGAAACTTGTCACCCTACCAGTTCCGCACGACATTTGCAAAGATCCCAGAGGTGGTGATGGCTGTTGTTAACAATTAATATTGTAGCTGAAACAAATGTTTGGTGCTTTTCAGTCGGTCAACACGAATGTACCCAAATGAGTTGGGTTATACTCTAATCCTCAAAAAAATTGCATGAGATTAATAAATACACTTGGATATAAATGAAAAAAATTACATGAGATTAATAAAAACACTTGGATATTTATTAATCTCATGTGATTTTTTTCATGATTTGGGTACATTCGTGTTGACAAATACACATACACACACTAATACGGCCATCACAACAACACAGGTTATCAGACAACATTTCACACACACATCCAAGTATATGGGGATGAATGATCACGACATTCAAGTCCCTCAAATGAAACAACAACAACAACAACAAAAGTTGCTTGGGAGCACATGCACGGAAAAAAGTCGATTTGAAATATTTCCCTACCACTCACCATTGGCACCACTGGGATGGTTCATAACTTGAGACCACGGCCACCTCCTTCCCATTCCTCAGTTGCATTACGCATACATTTAATAATACAGCCAACACGATAACACAGGGTTTCAGACAGAATTTCACTCACATATCAAAGTACATGGGGATGAATGACCACAACATCCAAGACCCTCAAATGAACCAACAACAAGTTATTTGGAAGGACACACACACACATGGACAATAGTCGATCTGTGACGAGCGCTTCCTCCTTTAAAGCCTACATTACGATCTCTCCCCAAGACGGCACTATTCAGCTCATATATTCCATCCTCTTTATCCTGGTAGAATCGAAAGGCATTGTGCTCCCCATCCAAACCATTTAGTGTCTGCCCTCGTTCAATTATTCTAATCCCTGCCTTCTAACTCCTTGCTCTCAAATAGGATTGGGTTTGCACCACAGAAAGCTTCTATAATTCCTATACACCACCGAGTTCCATACTAAAGCTTTACATGCCAGCCTGACAAATTCAAATAGCTAATAACATAGCACGCAGCCAATTAAATGTACTGGCAAATTGCAAGATACTGTGCAACACGTCTGGCGTATAACCGAGGAGGCAGTTTGTCTTGTGACCTGAGGAATACACAAGGGAGTTCAATAAGAATGCGCACAGCTAATGTCTTATGAGTAGTTAAATAGACCCCTATTCTCCTTTAATACTTTCCATTTGTTATTCCCGTGAGGATGTAGATGATAGGAGATGAATTTCTATGTGGCCGATGGGTTTTACGGCCGGATGTCTTTTCTGGCACCACCTCATCAGGAGATTTATTGAGAAGTGAAATGAATGAAGCTGCATGAAGCTAGGCATGGGGTTGGAAGCAAGCTGTTATGGCCTATTATAAGGAAGCCTAACATCTTGGCATTTATCTGTAGATAATGAAGAACTACGGAAAGCCATTTCAAAGATGGCCTACCGAATCCAGGGAAAACCCGGGGCTACAGCGTTACGCCTTAGTGCGGGTTGGTTCATAATAATAATAATAATAAGAAGAAGAAGAAGAATGAGAAGGAAGTCCCATATTATAAATGCAGACCAGATCAGGTTCTGAACAATGACAAAGCCAAGATATTATGGGATTCCACTGTAATAACTGCTCGTTATGTAGAAGCCAACAGGCCAGAGGCAGACCTTGTGATATTCGATAAGCAAGCACACAAGGCTACCATCGTCGATGTTGCTGTTCCACTCGATCAAAACCTACAGGACACAGTGGCAGAGAAACGGCGCAAATACCAGCCACTAGGCACTGAACTCAGTCACATATGCGGCTTAAAAGAGGTTTTCGTCATTCCAGTTATTGTCTCTGTGAATGGTTTAGTCACAAAGGACTGGGAAAATTCAAAGGAACTTGGCTTGAAGATACACCATATGCATATAATGCAAAAGGCTGCCCTCCTTGATACTGCAAGTATAGTACACAAGTCTTTGACTCTTCAGTTACTTGCTCTGAACATCTGTAGATCCGGTACTAGAAGGTGTAGCCAATAACGGTGCCGTGCGACTTATCATATCTACAGTATATCATCAGTGTTTTTGGTTCACAAGTATTCCAACGGTGAAGCTTTCATATTCTTATGTAAATTTCTTACACAAGCAATAATAATAATAATAATAATAATAATTATTATTATTATTATTATACCTAAAGCAAGAACCTCTAATGGACACAATCATCAAGAGAAGCCTCCAATTCTACGGATACCTTGAGAGAATGAACGAGTCAACATTGACCAGTGTAATCCACAGAGCGCTCCTGCAAGAAAACAATATCACTGTGGTATCAGCAAGTTAAACAAGATTTGCAAATCTTTAATATCTCTGAATACGTTATACAAGACAGACAAGCTTTCCGGAAAATATTAAAAGATGACCCACAGGTCAAACTTAAGAAAGGGCAGAGACCAAACAGGTCAGAAGCAGCTAAACAACTACAATGTCAGAAAATGAAGGAGATATGGGCTAGGAAGAAGACTCTTATTAAAGTGAAACCAATCCCAACTCATCAAGCAGAAAACCATTTTGGTTAACCTACGTAGTCCATAATTGGCACATTCGAAGAAAGAAAGAAAGAAAGAAAGAAAGAAAGAAATAAGGAAAGAATAATAATAATGCTTAAAAGTTCAGCAAGATATCAGCCGCCAAGCAATCTACCAAAACTAACCGGAAGTGGCAGGCTACAGCTAAAACTCAAGCACCGTGGACCATTGTGACAGTGTAGTTTATTTACCATCCTATCGATTACCTAAACCGGGGTTTAGTTTCCGTTCTCATTATCATCCAGTATAATTTCCAAATGCATTATGTCTCATTTAGCAAGTTTTCGAAATGTGCTAGCCATATTCGCAGTTTTTCCTTGGCATCTACAATGAGTTTGCCTTAATTATCCAAAACACTATTCATTTATACTTTTGCTCCAATTCTAAGATTCTTTATAAACACCCCCTCTGATGCCTTCTGACCCAACGTTTCCAATTCTTTTCCAAATTCCTCCCATGATTTCCTTTTATACTCTCTCTTTCTTTTTGTCTCTGTTTCTTCCCACAACTACTACAACTATTACTACTGCTGCTACTACTACTACTACTACTACTACTACTACTACTAATAATAATAATAATAATAATAATAGTTATAACATCATCATAATCATCATCGAATGTTCACAGCTACCTGATGTTGGGTTGGAGCCACTTAGGCATTCTGCTCTCCAATTTCGACTATTTAGTTATATTTATTAGAACTATCTTTATACATTCGAACAATATTTGTGAAACATTGCGTTTCTTTTCAGAATAAATCCCCTATATCTGTCACTCACACTTATACTGGCGATGGTAGGGCTCCCCTTGTTCTTCCTGCGACTTTTAGCCAAACTTCTCAACTTGTTCATGTTATAGAGCACTGCTCAAGTAAGACATAGGCTAATTTTTGTCAGATCAAGTTTCCTAATTTAGAGGAGAGTGATAGCGTAGCAGCCAAGCTCCTTGCCTTCCACTAAGGTTTTATTTCTGGTTATTGCATCTTGGATTTCGCAGATGAAATATCACGTCCACTAGTTTGGATTCCACGTTAGAAAGGAGGTTCCGTGGCTTGCTATCTCTAGATTAACGGTCACGTAAAACTATAATCTTCGTTCGTTCGCTTTACGTTTTGACTAATTCAGAACAATAAATACTGACTTTAATTTTATGAGCACATTTCAGCCCAAAGACTTAGAGATAAGCTTCTAGTTATTAAACACATTTCTAGGAAGGGTGGGGTGGCACGCACTCTCTCTTGGTCCGCCATATGGATCAGTCACACATAAAACAACTCATTTATGACAAAAATAGAGAATACATAACTCACAAGAAACACTTACACTAGAATCAAAAGTTGAATACAACTGACTACACGCTAAAGTAAAATAAGAACTCAAAAAACACTCCAATTAACTGTGGAACCTAAATCTACAAAACATGTACACAACTCACAATAACGATCTATGGAAAATTAGTAAGAAGTAGGGCGGATCAAAACGTCTATGCTCCTATTTTTTTAGCAAAAAAATACCTGTAGATAGTTACAAATATACGTACTGTTCTCCGTACCATACACTATTTTTCCACATAGTCTCCACATTAGTTCAGACATTTGTCCCATCGCAGCTCCAAAATTTCGATGCCCCTGTGGTAGAATTCAGGTGAATCGTTGTCCTGACAGGAACGTCTTCAGCGGAACGAAAACGTGAAAATCACTAGGGGGCGTGGTCCGAACTGGCTGGTGGGTGGTCTAGACTCTCCCAGTGAAATGACCGGAGCTTCATGGTGGTTCTGGTTGCCACATTTGATCTCGTATTGTCATGGTCTGCTGAAAACGTTCCTGACAGGACAGCGATTCATGTGCAACGATGACGCCAATACAGCAGCCCGACGATGGTTCCACAGTCAGCTGGCTAAATTCTACCACAGGGGATCTCAATTTTAGTGCTGCTTTGAAACAAATGTTTGAAAAAATGTAGAGACTATGTGGAAAAATAGTGTAAGGTACATAGAACAGTAGCCTACGTATATTTGTAATTACCTGTATGAATTGTTTTGTGTCTAAAAACAAAATTTGGGCAAAACCATTTCGATCATCCCACGTGCTTACTAAACAAAATATAAGAATTCCCCACTACAAACAACAGAAGACAAATAATATCAACAGATGAACCCAAAGCGGAATTACTCGCTGACACGTTACAAGAACAATTTCAACCCAATTTAAACATACGCGACTACACCTTAATTCGACAACCACATACACCTATCAGTACTAAACTTCCTACATACACCAATCAACACAGACACATCTACCATAACCAACAATGAAATAAAAAAATACGAGCCTTACAGTAATCGCATATGATTTGTAACATCTGACATAGAAGAAACCTCACGTGAAATTGTTGATACACCGGTATTTTATACTATTATTGCCACAAATATTAATCTATTGTAAAAGGGAGTGTTTTACAGATATTGTAGTTTATAATACGGAACTAATTTTATTAGATGATTTGTAGCTTACACCAGCACTAGCCTAAATAAAGAATACGATATGGATCAACTAGATTAATAGACGCGACACCGCTCATAACCTTAAATTCCTTATAAACAGGACCTCTTCATTCAGAGACCAACACGTAATTCCATATGGATTCTGTTAAAATGAGTCATATTGATATGATAAATATCGTTTAAAATGATAATCTGGTAGCAAAAATATCTACCCCGTCCGGGATTCGAACCCGAGATCTCTAGATTCACAGTCATAGGCGCTAACCCTAAGGCTATTTTGACTACGCTAATATTGTGCACAAGATGGTGACTTATTTCCACGTTCCAATAATACTGCATTACGGAATTAAGTTTCAGTTATATTTTGCTTGTTTCGATAATGTTCCTGCGTGAAATTGAGTTTAAAATGTCTTATGAATAGGCCCTTTTGTGAGTAAAGAGAATGTATTCAGCAATAGTTCATGAAGGCTTGCTCAATTCTCGTATAACCACAACGATTATATTATATTGATGACTGCATTACCGTTATGTGGGTTAATATTTGAATAGCCATTGTACAGAAACATAATACCGGCAATGCCGACTACTTAAAATGGTTGCTATTAAGGCATTTTACCATTTAAATAATGATACGAAGACTTCGAGCATGTACCATGTGGTTTGTTTCAATCACTCGACACCAGAGTTCGCATGAGCGTTTACCGTTCAGTATGTCATATACATTCTACATGGCCGAGAGTACGTCATGGTATCAATTTCCGACACCGCGCGCTCATTGTTTCTCTTACCACTGTCAGCTGGATCGATCGATCGAGTTGGCAGTGCATCTTACACTTCCGTTCGATCCACCACTGCCAGCTGGTGCCACCTCGATCGTTCCGATCCACTTCCGCCCCATTTTTCAAAATCACTCCCACAAGAATATCCAGCAACCGAGTGGGAAGATGTTACACATAAAAAAATACAATCAAAAAAACTACCGGATAAAGCGTCCAGAAACGATGAAATTCATACAATCATGTTCGCAAAACTAACATCAAAAGCCTTTAGCATCTAATACAGATATTTAACATCATTATTAGACTAGAATACTATCCACAACAATGGAAATGAGCAAAAATAATCATCTTCCCGAAAGCAGGCAAAAATCATACAAATCCTGAGAACTATTTAACCATGAGCTTAGTAAGTATCATTTCTAAACTCTTCAAAAAGATTTACGTTCCAGCCCTATCAGACCAGAATTAAATTTCTTGGCAGAGCCAGGAATCAAACCCGGACCTCAGTGGTGACACCCAAGAATGCTAGTTACTACGCTGAGAGGTGCGAATTCGTGCAGGCAACGCCATTCCTACTGTCAATAGTGTGTAAACAATGTAGCCTATATGTGTGTGGGTTCAGGAAAGAAGTTGCATGATACGAGCCTTGACTAATGAGATCCAAATGCGGCTTCACTAAATTATCCCCTGAGCAGTAAACTGGTGCGGCTAATATGAAGGGATGCACTTCATAAAACAGCCTGCTGTACAGTAAATCCACCGTGCCACGCCAGCCTTGTGCGGTCAACTCATTAGAGAAAGTGAGAAACATTGGCAAAATAAGTCGAAGGAAACTAACCGCGGATAAAAGATCGTAAATAGTAAGTTGGGGAGACAATTTGTGGCGTAATAATAGATTATGATCAGAGAAGTGGAAACAAATTCAACGATCAGTGTCCCTCTTGTATCCAGCCTGCAACGACCCTTCTGGTTGACCACTAAGCTGCTAAATGAATTTGCAACAACTGAAGATTCTAGATACAAATTAACACCAGTCTTATTTTGTTGTTGTTGTTGTTGTTGATGTTGTTTGATTTGAATGGCTTGAACAACATGGCCATTTAGCCCATGTGTTTTATTGTGATGGCTGTAATTGGGTGCGTATTTGTAATTCATATGAAGATTGGGAATGAGGCGGCCGTGGCCTTAAGATGGAATCCATCCCAGCATTTGCCTGAAGTAGATCTGATAACCACATCTAGAATGGCCGAAGTAGGAATCAAAATCCCCCTCCTCTGACAGTTTTGCTTCGCGAGGCGGAGTGTACCCCGTACACTACATCAATTATAAACTGTGGTTTGAACGCCGCTGCTCAAATCCATATGTCATCCTGTTGTGTGCCATTTTTGACTTCGATTAGGAAGAAAAGAGGAGGTAATAAGGACAAAGAGTTATAACTATACCCATACATTTAGGTGAAAGTAGGCTATATGTTCTTTCAGGAACATCTTGTTTTCTTTTTGCTCTGTGTTTTTAGCCTACTTTCGATTTTTGCAAAAAATGAAAGTACACCTATGAGATCACTACAGGGCGAAAAAAAGTGTGTCTGTCTGTGTGTGTGTATGTGTGTGTGTGAGTCTGTGTGTGTGTGTGTGTGTACTCTGAATGTCTGTCCCCCCTATCAATTCGAACACGGTGAGCGCAAATTGAACGAAATTTGATACAAAGGTAGCACTTGCAAATGACACCTCAGTGTCATGTTTTATATCGCCGCCATCTTGACGGAAACGTAATGGCGGCCACACAAATGTTCAAAGCTTAAATCAAATTACGACTAACCTCATCATGCGACCTCCACTAAATTTTGCAACAACATACCTTTATGGGGGCAGCATCCTTTGACCAAACTAATGGGTCACCAGCCTAATAGTTTGCGGATGGCGGCCATCTTTGTGTGAAAATCGATTGCCCCTATTAATTCGAACACGGTGAAACCGAATGGAACGAAATTTGGTACAGAGGTAGTACTAGCAAAGGGCACCCCAATGTCATGTTTTATATCGCCGCCATCTTGACGGAAAAGTAATGGCGGCCACCCAAATGTTCAAAGCTTAAATCAAATTACGACTAACATAATCATCCGATCTCTACCAAATTTTGCAACAACATACCTTTAGCAAGGGAGCATCCTTTGACAAATCTAATAGGTCATTAGCCTAATAGTTTGCGGATGGCGGCCATCTTTGTGTCAAAATCGATTACCCCTATTAATTCGAACTTGGTGAAACCGAATGGAATGAAATTTGGTACAGAGGTAGCACTAGCAAAGGGCACCTCAGTGTCATGTTTTATATCACCGCCATCTTGACGGAAACGTAATGGCGGCCACACAAATGTTCAAAGCTTAAATCAAATTACGACTAACCTAATCATCCGATCTCTACCAAATTTTGCAACAACATACCTTTATGGAGGAAGCATCCTTTGACAAATCTAATAGGTCATTAGCCTAATATTTTGCGGATGGCGGCCATCTTTGTGTGAAAATCGATTCCCCCTATTAATTCGAACACGGTGAAACCGAATGGAACGAAATTTGGTACAGAGGTAGCACTAGAAAAGGCCACCTCAGTGTCATGTTTTATATCGCCGCCATCTTGACGGAAACGGAATGACGGCCACCCAAATGTTAAAAGCTTAAATCAAATTTCGACCATCCTAATAATTTCATCTCTACCGGATTTTGCAACAACATGCCTTTTTGTGGAAAGCATCTTATGAGTGACTACAAGGTCATCAGTCCAATAGTTTGCAAATAGCGGCCATGTATGTGTGCAAATCCATTCCCCATATCAATTCAAACACGGTGAAACCGAATTGAATGAATTTTTTTACAGAGGTAGCACTGGCAATGGGCACATTATATTCATGTTTAATATCCCTATAGCACGTTGTATTTCAACAAGCTACTACAACCAACATTTAATTATACTCCTTGAAAAGGACAAAGAGTTATAACAATACCCATGCATTTAGGAGAAAGTAGGCTATAAGTTCGTTACTGAACATCTTGTTTGGTTTTGTGTTCGTTTTCTGGTTTTCCTTTTGGTTTTGAATTTTGTCATTTTCTGTTTTGTTTTTGGTTTTGAGTTTGTTTTCTGCTTTTGCTTTTGAACTTTGCTTTCTGTTTTGGTCATGTGGGTGTTTTTGCTTTGTGCGGGTGGGCAAAATAAGACAATCAATGAAAGCAAACCTACACGTTTACGTGTTTGATCTCGATAGCATTTGCACCTCTCAATGTGCCTAACACTAAATATGTTACACAAGTAAAGAAAGATAAATGTTCTCAAATTATAAACTTACATAGTCCTATCGTTTGTCACAATCTGAAAATTGGCTATTATAGTTTTTTTAAATATTTGGCTCTGGGTGGGGATTGATCCCCTGTTCACCCCCACCCCGTAGTTAAGCCAATAGGCTTGGGAGCTCTCGTTCATCATTCCCGTGTACTTGGTTGTGTGTTCAATTTGTCTGGTGAAGTGTGATTCAGTATGACTGTTGTTTTTGTTTCATTTGAGGGGCTTGGTCATCGTGTATATTGAGCGCCGTGTACTTGGTTATAATTTTTGTAGAATTTATCTAATAACCTGTGTTATTGTGGTGTCTGTGCCTGTATGGTCCCGAACTTACGCCCACGGCAGCCTTCTTCCCAATGTGTGTATTTGTAATTTAGATGAGGATTGGGAAGGAGGCGGCCGTGAATACTAGTTTGGTCCGAAGCCAAGTAGTGTAAATAACACCAGTTTGGTCTCATTGTGGGAAGTGAATACTAGGTCAGTCCGAAGTCAAATACACAGTACCAGTTTGGTCTCATGGTCAGAAATGAATACTTGTTCAATCCAGAGAAGAGAAGTAAGCAATACTAGGTCGATCCATTATCCGATTCAAATACTAATTCAGTTCCGGATCGAAAATATCTAGATCGGTAGTGGAAATCAATAGCTACCTTCTCTTTTTATGCAGGGATAGGATGGGTAAATAAATTCGTAACAGCGCCTTCCTTTCGGCACAGCTAAAAATGTTGATTATCACTAAGGTTCGGATGTTAAGGAAAAGTCATATTTTTTCCTGAGCTCATTTTACCCGAAATCTGAAAAATAAGTTTGAATGACGGGTCCCTGACCACATTTAAAGCAATATGATGTTGCCTATAAATGCATATTTCGGCCATTTTTATTGTTTTGGTCATATTTGGTCATATTTTAGTGATTTAAGGTGATATTTGGTTATAATTGCAGCATTTTTGTTTAAATTGAAGCGTCGTTAACAAGGTACATGTTATCTGCGTAGAGTTTCAAAAACAGGATTTCCGAATAGTGCAGTAGATACATTTTTCTATCTTTTCCCGGAACAGGCAGATAGCAGGTTTAGAAGATCTGATTCCAAGAAAGCGCCCCTCTACGGACGTATTTTAGCACATATTTCTGAACAAGTTGGATTGCGACACTGTATGCATGAGGTCACGGAACATGACGATAGTGTGCTTCCGGCATTCAACAGGATGTCACAGTAGATATATTTAGCTCAGAAGCAATTAGCAAACAAGGAAAATGTTTTTATCCATAATGGTCCATATTGAATTTAAATGCCACTAAATAACTTACTCTTATTTCCGTCTTTTCAATACTTGTAATATTATTAGCACTGTTTAGTACTGGTACATGTTTCGAACAATAATGTTGTTCTTCCTCAGCCAGATATACACATTTTAAACACTTATGGGCATAAAATACATTGCAAATATACATAGTTCATTATAAAAGTCACTGGTAAAATCTAAGTATCACATGTCCAATACACTGGAAAATTGTTTTTGCACTTAAGACATACATGTCATATTTCATAGATTTTTAGGTCATATTTTATAGTTTGTAGGTCATATTTAGCTAGGATTTAGGGCATATTTTCTTGCATATTTTGAACTTCTTTAGGTCTTAAACTTCTGAACCCTAATTATCACGTATATTTATGGGTTGACTGAAATCTATTTTACATAGATTATTAAAGGCAACACTGAAGAAATGGCTTCTTCGTTTTCTAATTTCAATCTAAACTTATATTCAATCCAGCCATAACCTATCTAAACTAGATGTTAGTCACCTTGGAACAACAACTATCACCATTATCATCATCATCAATTCTGCCATATCCACAGCCAAGCAACAATCCACTTCGTTATATTTAATTAAAACTAATACAGCAAAGAAACATAGTCGAAACACGGCAGATTCTATATGAGGTAAAACGGGTGTCTATTCCAAGAGCCCTGCGCGGATATACAAAATGTTATCCGCATCCATCCCACATCCACACGACTTTTATCCACGTCCGCACGTCCGTTATCCGAATCTACTGACAATACAATGAAAAAATCCACAGCATGCTTCCAGTCTCCGACCGGGTCAGGAATGGAATGAATGAAGCCTCCATCTAGCGGCGAGGATATGAACTGTGCCGGCTGCCGAGGTCTGACGCACTCCTCTGGGGCAATGATTAAATGAATGACAGATGAAAGTGGAGAGTGTTGCTGGAATGAAATTTTGACAGGGAAAACCGGAGTACCCGGAGAAAAACCTGTCTGCCTCCGTTTTGTCCAGCACAGATCGCACATGGAGTGATCGGGATTTGAACCACGGACCCAGTGGTGAGAGGCCGGCGTGCTGCCGCCTAAGCCACGGAGGCACTGACAATACAATAATACTTGTAATTGATTAGGTAAAGCATAAAGTATTAAACCAAAATATTTAGACATTTGACGAGAAAGTCGTTCCCGTAGTCTATGTAAATCATGTGCTATTTTTAAAATGAATATTATACAGACAGAATTGCAACCCTTTTCAGTTTGGAGGGTTAATTATGCTTAATGCTTGCCACGCTGGGTGAGTGGTTAACGTGTCGGTCTACTAACCCCAAGCTTGCAGGTTCGCTCCTAGCCGTGGTAAGTGATTTTTGAAAGGCGGCAGAATTTACGAAACGCATGTCCTACGATGTCATGTCAAAGAACCCATTTGAATTCATTAGGCCGTGTTCATAATGACAAAACTAATCTCGGGAGTTTCCGCCAACACAAAGTTCCTCATTTCTCTACTAGAAAGTGCTACTGTATAGTGTTGAAGGAGCTTAGATATCTAACCTCCTTGACTTTCACAGTGCTTCAAGGAACAACGACATTCGACATGCAAGCTACCCTCTGGGTGCCAAATAACAAAGCTTGCACCCGGCATCCGAAGCCATACGATATTATTATATTATTATTAGGCTTAATGACATAATTTGAATGAGATTTGCTTAAATCATCATCTTACATATGTCATGGAAAGAACATAACGGAAAATAAGTAGTTCCGTGAAGAACTATACAGCCTATTTTCATATATCCTACTTATGTTAACTGCCACTATCAACATACAAAACTTCAGTTTGATTGCTGTAATAGATTCGTAGATATTGAGAACCGACTAAATATTTCGGATGGTCGCCATGTTGGATTTTATATATATAGGTCCTAGAGTTATGTACTGTTACATGAAGATTATTGTGTACGTGTAGCATTCAAACTTCAATCGCATGATTAGGACACAAGAAGTAACAAGGAGATTTTAAAATTTCGCACGGCTGCCATCTTGTGGTTATGGAAACAATTGAAAAAAAAGATGCTAGTGGATGAACATTCGTATAAGGATTTACTGTACCAAGTTTCACTGCACTCGGATGGTTAAATTGCGAGAAACGTCCATGAGAATATTTATACTTCGCGTCGCCGCCATGTTGGATTTGTGATCACCAGGTTATTTAAAGTCCTATAGGTGAACTTAAGTTCATAGCCCCTATGAACATAAACAAGTAGTTCCGTGAAGAACTATAGAGCCTATTTTCATATATCCTACTTATGTTAATTGCCTCTATCAACATACTATATTTCATTTGGATTGTTTTAATAGATTCTTAGATATTGAGAACCGACTAAATATTTCGGATGGTCGCCATGTTGGATTTGATGTAGGTCCTAGAGTTATGTACTGTTACATGAAGATTATTGTGTACGTGTAGCATTCAAACTTCAATCGCATGATTAGGACACAAGAAGTAAAAACGTGATTTTAAAATTTTTCACAGCTGCCATCTTGAGGTTATGGAAACAATTGAAATAAATTAGATGCCAGTGGATTAACATTCGTATAAGGATTTACTGTGCTGGACAAAACGGAGGCAGACAGGTTTTTCTCCGGGTACTCCGGTTTTCCCTGTCAGAATTTCATTCCAGCAACACTCTCCATTATCATTTCATTTCATCTGTCATTCATTTAATCATTGCCCCAGAGGAGTGCGACAGGCTTCGGCAGCCGGCACACTTCATATCCTCGCCGCTAGCTGTGGGCTTCATTCATTCCATTCCTGACCCGGTCGGAGACTGGAAGCAGGCTGTGGATTTTCATTTCATAAGGATTTACTGTACCAAGTTTCACTGCACGCGGATGGGTAAATTGCGAGAAACGTCAATGTGAATTATAATTCGCGTCACCGCCATGTTGGATTTGTGATCACCAGGTTATTTAAAGTCCTATAGGTGAACTTAAGTTCATAGCCCCTATGAACATTAAAATATGCAGTTTGATTGCTAAAATAGATTCGTAGATATTCAGTATCGTCTAAATATTTCGGATGGTCGCCATGTTGGATTGTTAAGTGTATAGGCCATAGAGTCATGTACCATTAAAGGGAAATTATTGCGTAGGTTCATTATTCAAACTTTCACTTCGATCGCATGACTACATCACAAGAAATAAAAACTTAATTTTAAAATTCGCACTGCCGCCATCTTGAGATTATGTAAACAATTGAACTAAATTAGATACCAGTGGATTACAATGTGTATAAGTATTTCCTGTACCAGGTTTCAGTGCGCTTGGAACATTAAATCGCGAGAAAGGTCTATTTAAAATTTTCAAATTCGCTTGGCCGCCATGTTCGTTTTGTAGTTAACCGGTTTTGGAAAGTCTTATAGATGGACTTCTAGTAGTGCCCTTTATCTCCGTACAAAATTTTAGGGAGATACCGCTGATAGTTTCAGAGATATAGAATGCCAGTGAAATATTTCGCACATCCGCCATCTTGTGATTATGTAAACAATTGAACGAAATTAGATGTCGGTGCATTACAATGTATATAAACATATACTGTACCAAGTTTCATTGCGTTTGGTTGGTCAAATCGCGAGAAACGTCTATTTAAAAGTCGCGAATTCGCTTGGCCGCCATGTTGGTTTTGTAGTTACCAGATTTTCAAAAGTCACATAAGTGAACTTATAGTAGTTCCCTCTATCACCATAGAATATGTCAGGGTAATATCGGCAATAGTTTCGGAGATATTGAATGCTGGTGAAATATTTCGCACAGCCGCCATGTTGGATTGGTGAGTCGTAACAAAATTTGAAGGGCACGGTCGAGGTCGCCGGGAATTGTGCTATGAATTTTCCGAGTTTCATTGAAAAAACTCCAGCCGTTTGGATTTTATTAGGGGGGGACACACACACGAATCACACACACACACACGCACACACACACGGACAAAAGGTGATCTCATAAGCCTATTTTTTCAAAATTGAAAATAGGCTAAAAATCAGTTTGATTGCTATAATAGATTCGTAGATATTCAGAGCCGTCTAAATATTTCGGATGGTCGCCATGTTGGATTGTTAAATGTATAGGCCATAGAGTTATGTACCATTAGAGCAAAATTTTGCGTAGGTTCATAAATCAAACTTTCACTTCGATCGCATGATTACGACACAAGAAATAAAAACTTAATTTTGAAATTCTCAAAGCCGCCATCTTGAGGTTATGTAAACAATTGAACTAAATTAGATACCAGTGCATTGCAATGTGTATAAACATTTCCTGTCCCAGATTTCATTGCGTTTGGAACATTAAATCGCGAGAAAGGTCTATTAAAATTTTCAAATTCGCTTGGCCGCCATGTTCGTTTTGTAGTTAACCGGTTTTCTGAAAGTCTTATAGATGAACTTTCAGTAGTGCCCTTTATCTCCGTACAAAATTTCAGGGTGATACCGCTAATAGTTTCAGAGATATAGAATGCCGGTAAAATATTTCGCATATCCGCCATCTTGTGGTTATGTAAACAATTGAACGAAGTTAGATGTCGGTGCATTACAATGTGTATAAACATATACTGTACCATGTTTTATTGCGTTTGGATGGTTAAATCGCGAGAAACGTCTTCTTAAAAGTCGCGAATTCGCGTGGCCGCCATGTTGGTTTTGTAGTTACCAGTTTTTCAAAAGTCACATAGGTGAGCTTTTAGTAGTTTCCTTTTTCACCGTCAAAAAATCCAGGGTGATTCCGGGAATAGTTTCGGAGATATTGAATGCTGGTGAAATATTTCGCACAGCCGCCATGTTGGATTGGTGAGACGTAACAAAATTTGAAGGGCACGGTCGGGGTCGTCCTGAATAGTGCTATGAACGTACTGAGTTTCATTGAAACCGCTCCAGCCGTTTAGAAGTGATTAGGGGACACACATACACACCTCACACACGCACACCTCACACACACACACACACGCGGACAAAAGGTGATCTCATAAGCCTATTTTTTCAAGATTGAAAATAGACTAAAAATATATGATATTCCATAAACATCCAGTTTCTAGTATTCATCAAGTTCGTTCGGAGAGTGATAGGTCTGTAGGGGACGGGTATAGAAGTAATTTGAGGTAGGGAACTTGGGGTCGGAGCGGCCTCTTTAACCCCTAAAATAAGGGTTGGTTTAGTCCCTCAACCCTGTAAGTTAGGCACCCTACCCAAGCCTCTATTATTTTTCTCAATCCTTTAACTCTTGGCAAGATTCATTTCACCATGTGGCGTTGGCGTAATGGATAGCGTTGCGGGTCGAAAGGCCGATAGTCCCGGGTTCGATTCCGGGCTTTTTTTAATGTTATTTTAGGTGTAAGGTTTGTAAGCTTGATACCTTCGGTAAATTAAATCATATGACTACAATACGACAAATAACATTAAAAAAATGCCCAAGCCCGGAATCGAACCCGGTACTACCGGCCTTTCGCAACGCAACGCTATCCATTACGCCAGCGCCACATGGTGAAATGAATCTTGCCAAAAGTTAAAGGATTGAGAAAGGTAAATAGAGGCTTGGATCAGTTGCCTAACTTAGGCCACTCCGACCCCAAGTTCCGTATCTCAAATTACTTCTATACCCGTCCCCTGCACGACCTATCATTCTCCAAAGATACATAAAAGACACCCTGTATAAGTGATAGGACCGACATAGTGTGTACACAGTACTTATAGACTAGGACAGGCCACGCCAACTCAGGTGCCTCGCGAGCACAGGCCAGCACCGGCAAAAGCACTGGTGCTCTGCTGTAGAGGCAGACACAGCACTGCTGTGGCAGTGGCACATGCCGGACTTGGTTTACACGAGTGAAAAATCATAATGGAAGGCTGGAGGCGAGTTACTACAGTCCCTATGTTGTTATCAGCTGCCCCAAGAGGTCCGATGATTGATAAAGCTGTCTTACACTGCTGCTGAAGTACAGTCATTGCCAAATATAATGACGTTCTATTCGTAGCTACGTAACGTGTACTTCCGCGTCACACAATACTTCGACGTTGACTGTACTGTCTGCAAGTCGGTGTCGCCACGTACTCAAGTCTGGAATTCCATTACATCAGATCGGTAGTGACAAATGTGAAGCGATAGGGTGAGAGATCGACTGTGTATAGGCTCACCCGCACGCTTAAAGGCCAAGGACAATCGTCTAAAACAAACGCCCGGCCTTGTAGGAGAGGAACGTGTACTGCTCGAGTCCAAACTCTATGAACTTGCGGGATGAGGAGAAAGAGCAGGGAAGGGTCGGGCGTGAAGAGAAGGATCTGTCAAGACCCCACCGTGATATATGGTATTCTCTTCTATTCCAATACTGCTAACATTCAGCCGTTGCTCACACCACTGTGGTGTTAGGAATGACTGAGTGAGTCACCGACCAATGTATTTAGTTCTGTACTATGCACTGTACCCGTTCGTCCTGGGGATGCGATGACCCATCTGCTATTACATCGCATTCCTGGATTTCCAGGACAGAGCGGAGTTAAATGAACATCTAGTCAAATAAGGAATGTGCCGGAAATCCAGTTGAAATATCTTAAAAGCAGAGGGTAACACGAGATAAAGTATCTCCAGGGTCATTACGGGTTTAAATTTAATAAAAACAAGATGTTCAGTAAAGAACATATAGCCTACTTTCTCCTAAATGTATGAGTATAGTTATAACTCGTTGTTATTATCAAAGAGTATAATAGAACTATTCTTTGTTGAAGACCTTAGAAACGATTTACCTCTACCAAACGCCACAACCTAGATAAAAACTGCTACCATCATTGAAGAAAGAAAGATAAGAAGTATATCAAGAATGTTATGGATCTGGAGACATAATCGACCGGACTGGCGGCGTGGCTCAGCGGTAACGTTCTCGCTTGCTGGGCCCTAGGTTGCAGGTTCGTATCCTGGCGCAGTCAGCTGGCATTTGAGGGTGCACAAATGCGAGGGAGCCGTGTCAGTACATTTACTGGCACGTTAAAGATCCCCTTCGGGCCAAAATTCCGGCACCCCGGTGTCTCTAAAATCAGCAGTAGTTAAAAGGGATGTAAAACCAATAACATTATTATTATTATTATTATTATTACGACCTGCCGTGGGCAACATCCAACTTTGAGTTGAGGCATGTCTTTACACGTCTGGTTGTGCATGGCTTTCACAACCCTAATTGAATTAACAAATCTTTCCATGACCCTACAGAGACGTGTGTATACAAACTATGTGGATATTTTCGATAATATAATGCTAACAGAGCGAGTGCATTCTAGCGGCCAGAAGAAGAAACTTTTCAATAAAATCTGGAAGTTACCTTTTTGGCAGCTAGATGTCTCGAGTAAATCTGCTGGCGAATTATGTTTTAATTAAATATATATTTTACACCATAATGTGCACAATATAACGCTTAATAACATTTTCAAGTAACGCAAAATAGGCTGTTACAAAACCTTTAAAATAAAAAGTTAAAATGTATCGTAGTATCATCTTGTCATTCTCCAAATTCGATGCGCATAGAATGATAATGGTATAGTAATCAATGGGTCCCCACGTAGACTAGTCGTGACATCTATTGGTGAAATATCGAACAATATAATCCTAACAGAGCGAGTGCATTCTAGCGGTCAGAAGAAGAAACTTTTCAATAAAATCTGGAAGTTACCTTTTGGCAGCTAGATGTCCCGAGTAAATCTGCTGGCGAATTATGTTTTAATTAAATATATATTTTACACCATAATGTGCACAATATAACGCTTAATTTTAAAACATCTGAGTCATTACAAAACAATAAACATATAACATTTCAAGCAAAAAACCTAGCTCTGATCGGGTTTGAACCATAGGCATTTGAGCGATAGGCTAACACTCTACCACTCAGCTAATTGTGTCAGCCAATATCGTTCTATTTAAAATGACTTACATAGAACTTGTTAGCAAATAATGATTTATACTAAACGATTTCATCACTGGAGTATATTATTTATATATAAAGCATTTCATACAAAGTTTATTTATTTTTTATCAGTACGCTATATTGCATGCAATACTCAAATTAGTGAAATATCAGTCCGGCACAAGATATCCGCTGCCATCTTGTCTTATTACTGAATCAGTTCAGCTTTTTAAAATCACGTCTGCACTATAGTATTACAAAATAAACTTTTAATTTCGAACGTGCCTCTTCCTTTAGAACAGTTAAAACGATTCTCGGCTCGATAATCGGAACTGGTGGGTCCCATGATATGGATTATAAAGTTTGCATAATTCGCACGGCCGCCATCTTGAAATGGTATGGCCGACGACCTTGTAGTTTGGTCACAAGACGCATCCTATACGAAGGTATGTTGTTACCAAATTTGGTAGAGATCGGATGATTTGGTTAGTCGGTATTTGATTTTACGTTTTGAACGTGTGAGTGGCCGCCATTCAGTTTTAGTAAAGATGGCGGCGATATAAGACATGACACTGAGGTGTCCTTTGCTAGTGCTACCTTTGTACCAAATTTCGTTCAATTTGCATTCACCGTGTTCGAATTGATAGGGGGGGACAGACATTCAGAGTACACACACTCACACACACACAGACACACACACACACAGACTCACACACACATACACACACACAGACTCACACACACACATACACACACACAGACAGACACACTTTTTTTCGCCCTGTGTTGATCTCATAAGTCTACTTTCATTTTTTGCAAAAATCGAAAGTAGGCTAAAAATGCAAATATCAATGGGCGCCATCAACTGAATACCTAGCAAACCACATACTTCCTGGTTAAGCCTTAATTAAGACAAGGAAAGAAATAGGAAAATCACATCATCATCAGATCACAACTAAGATAAAAACAAATTTATTCAACTTTGATAGTCAGACAGACATATTAAACACTCATCCTACCTGAGAGCATGGTCGAATGCCAACGTTAAATTGTCATTGTCCAGAAAATCGAACCATCTCTATTCTACTCAAAGTGTATTTAATCCACATAAAATAGGAAAAATTTCTAAAGTTCTCTTGGGTTCTCAGGATCACCGTAGCACTATGTCTTTGCGTCACTGACAATCGTGATAACTGAGACCTAACTTCTCTTTAAATTAACATCATGAATGTGGATGTAAAAATATTATTAATCTGTCTAAACACACATATTATAATCACATATTTAAATATCACATAATTTATGGCTTGCATGGCATTATTCAAATGCTGAATGTTAGTGAAATGCTCCTAAACATCGAATAAGTAATTTACACTATTTACACTGTCATTAATAATTGCTTGTTTGTGAATCACAGAAAATCCACTACTCATTGGTTATAATCATCATCATCATCAAAATTAAATATTTCTCACACTAGTTCTCATCTCAAAATTCAATATATTCATGTCAGAATAATTAATTCATTATCATCAAATCATTTAAATGAATATTATAATCATCAATTCTTTATGCTCTCTAATTATTCACACAATCTCCTTTCATCATCTCCTTCAGATTAAATCATCTTAAATCATCAATATAAATTGTTTAAAACATCAACTCAAATTGCAATTCTTCAAATCATTCTCAATTAAATTTATTTAAATCCATTTAAATTTATTAATCATCAGCTTCTTTATTTAATTATCACCTTCTAATTCAGTTATTCATCATCTATTTAATCATCTATTAATTTATTTAAATCACCTTATTTATTCAATCTTTAATTCATCCATTTATTTAATTCATTGATCTATTCCAAAATTTAATTTATCAATTTATTTAAATTTTATTCTTCTGGTTATTTAGATTTTTATTATTTCATCTAGTCATTCTGATTTTTATTTCATTAGGTCAGATCATTAATATGCTTACACTTCAGATTATTATTTCATTAATTATTATTATCAGAAAATCTTGTTTTATCAACATTATTTATTTGTTTAATTTCCTAACAAATTGTTTAATATGGGTTATAGAACGTTGTCTTACAGTTTTATCACTTCCAAGTTATATCTCGTATTCAATTATCATGCCAAAAAATATTATTGCCTTCACAAATTCACGTTGGATCTCACTATCCAAAACTACATTATATATTCTCACTTTATCAAATACCACATTTGAATACCACAATTATTCCACAAAACTCCATAAATATTCAGCGCACAGCATGAATCTCAAAAATGATGCTAGACTGGGTTCGACAACCTCATGTCTGCTTCAAAATACATTAGCAATATTCCAACTTCCACTCGGCAACTTCCACAAAATGCCTATCACAAACTTCACTTAATCACGTTGCATGATCTACAAAAAATACGAAACTGGCTTCAAATTATCAACGCACACAATCTCCAATAAGTGTAATTAATCTGATCACATCTAGACAACTTCTTAAACAATTAGGAAAAATATTACCTTAGTAATCGAAATCAAATTCAAAATCTGCTTTCAAATAGCATAAATTCTCTCAAAATTCTCATAATTCACTTCACAGAAAAACACCAATGTGCTATAATCTCTCACATCAAAATATGCAATACTGATTTGCCTCAAAATAAATCTGACCATTAATGATTCATCTTACAAGATTTAATTACTTTAAATCCTTCTCAAAAGTATCAAACTCAATCATAAAAATTATCAAAAGGATCAACTGTATCAGCTGTTAATTGAAAGTACTCTCAAAAGAGTATAGCAACAAAATATTGGATTGGCAAACAAGAATTACAAAAATGTAACACTGCTGTCATTTATTTCTAATTTATTTAACAAAATTCGACTGATATGTGACTAGTAGTTTCTTGTTTGATCCTCTTACAATCTCAAGTACACTTGGATGATAAAAATGAGTTCCTCAATGGCAAGTAATATGAGTATCCACCTCACAATCGTATAAATACGAAAGGCCTTGCCCCGTCGTCTAACATGATAATGCCCTGAACGATGGGTAAAGATGTGTACCACCACGCAATTGCCTAAAGCGAAAGGCCCCATCTCGTCGTCTGATGAGTGAATGTACCAGATTGGAATCAACAAGTCTCTAGTTGTCATATAAAAAGCGATATTCATTCACTTGAGTGAATAACTTCTTAATATCTCCAAACAATCCAATGGAAAAAATCCCTACTGATGAATAATACACACTCGCTAGTATGCAATGAACTGACGAAGTAATTTAAATAATCCAATTGCAGATCACGAGTTCGAAATACTCGCCGCAAAAAAAAAACTATCCAAGAAAACTATCCTTACTGGAAAATGTCTAAAAGACCAAACATCTGCATAATAAAGCCAACCAATGGTGAGAATTTCGTATAATGGTGCCTGCCATATCATATGGTAACGTCATATTCTAGCAAAATTGGAGCAAATAATGTTTAAGCCATGTCTAAATAATCGTATAACTCCTACTAGAAATATATATACAAGTATGCCCAGTGTTCATGAAAATATCATATCAGAAAGTCATAACTCTTACAGTACCTTCTCATATCAGCAGGTATTATATTTCAAAGATCGTCGATTATCCTCGTGTGTAATAAATTTCTCGAAAGATCGACGTGAATATCGTCTCACCCACACGATAACGATTGCCTTCATATCCCAAGTGAATCAGCTGTTAGACCTCCTCTTCTTCAGGAATCGAATCCATCGCTCCGTGGTGCCATCGCGTCTCTGTCTTCGTTTACTCCGACATGATGAACTGCATGTTATCCATAGCGGATACTGTACAAATCCTTACGTAAAAGTTCATAAAAGCAGCGTACCCCATATTCTTCTTCTGTGTTACGCCACTGTCCCATACAATGTTCGGTTTGCTTGTTAAAAGTTCAATCTCCACAGCGGTTAAGTCTCACTTGCAGAAAATAAATTTTATTTATGAGAGTGTATAAGTTTTTGAAACACCCTGTAGCTGTGTTCGTACTCGATATTTTATGATAATTCATGAAAAAGAATTGTATTAATGCACGTGCCAGTGTTCATGAGTGCATATAATTTTAACAGTTCGGTTGCTTAAAAGCGTTAATGTTCGCTTGATCCCATGGTTGCTCTACATGTTCCGTTATGAAATGCATAGTCGTAATGTCATTTGAATATCTAAGTTCATTTGAAGTTCACAATTGCAGTATATTGTAACTATCTGCCTGCACAATTCGATTACTGAATACAAGTCCCAACTCAATGTTGTAACTGAATGTTGAAATGAAGTTCATCTTCTTTAATATTGCCTGCGTATAAAAGTCGGATCTAGCATGCTCGGTTCTACTGCACTGTTCCAGAATGATCTTCGCTTAAAGCCGGCCTTGCCATGCCACTTTGCTGTGCTGTTCTGCGTTACAAAATGCAGCTCGAAATAAAGTTTCCAATCTCGTATTACAATGCTGTTCTGAACCCGGCTTTTCTCATGCTTACACGGCCCGCATAGCTTGCCTCGGAACCGGTCCTCTCGCATCGCCTACCGTGCGTTGCCTGCCTTGGCTCACTGACCTACTTCTCGCTCTCTGCTTGGTGAAGTAATACTGTCGCCTTCACTTTACGCAACTAGTGCTGTGCACCGCTCAGCTTTGCCGTACGCTCTGCGCATGTGTTCTACTCAGCCCTGACGACTGAACTCGACTGATGTCTCTAAACTGCATTGACCAGCTCCTACCTGGCGCTGTCACGTGATGCTCCCCCACTTTCTGCGGTCGTGCGTCACAAGTATAATCTCGACCACCATCATCTCGGCTATTAAGTTATACAATAACTTAAGGGATTATCTGTCTTTCTTCAAGTTATTATCATATATAATGCTTGACATTTCTTCTCTTCTGAGATGATAAAATACTGTTCCATATAGATCTTAATAAAACTTTAATATTCCTCCCATAATTCCATCTGCTTGACTGGCAGTGCCTTCTTGATCCTTGGCCTTCTACATCATTTCCTAACATTCTTCTCGACTCGATTTGAGCGCTATCTTTACAACTTTTCCCATAAATCTCAACTACGGCTTAATGTCAGCTGGCGTAGCCGATAGCCTCAACAGGGTATCGGGTACATCTCTCCCGTACATCTCCTTTTTTATCAGGCTTGAGAAAAAAAATACACTCTCAAGCATTCTATACACAACATATGTACACGATAGCTCTATAATCCTCTTACTCAGCATAATGATACTTTCTAATGCTAGCTGCGTTACAAGTCCCCACAACTTCATTAGTATCCATTCCCTCGATGTACCATATCTCCTTAAATTAGATCCTCTTCTTTGACTTGCTATCTCTCAACAATGATGATTGATTCCCAATGATTAGTATTCTGATCCTGCATTACTTTGTCGTTTGTTTCTTCCTTCTGCACTCGTGCTTGCTCGATTAATATCTCTAGTTATCTCTTCGGGTGGTGCACTAGGCTGTCTACTTTCTTGCCTTGATCTCCCATATTCTGGATTGTCTTGTCTTTCATTTGGATCATTTCTTCTGCTATCCTGCCTATCGTTCTGATTAGACTGTTGACCTTGGTTCCAGTTGTATCGACCTCGATATCTATTATTGTACCTATTCCTATTTTGGTATCTGGAATTCTGATTATAGTTCCTGTATCTACTGTTTCTTGCGTCCTGATCGTATGGCCTCTCATATGTTCCTCGATATCGATCATTCCCACGAACGTTGTGAATATTACCTCTATTCCCTTCGTTCCTTCTGTTTCCCCAGGAATCTCTTCTATCCGTCTGTGCTGCGTTATCGACAACTACCGCATTCACCTGTTGCGTGCTTCGATTATCGTTCCGTGCAGTTCTGGGTGTAAGTTGAGCGCTTGTGTAATCTAATCGGCGTAAGATATCGTCATAATGCTCAAGTGTGTTCGCTCCCGATGCTATGAGTGATCGTTGTACCTCAATTGGCAACTGTCTTGCTATAGCTTGCAAAAGCTCTTCTTCTGGCAATGGAGGAATGAAAAACTGTAATTTAGCCCATTGCGAAGTAAAGTAATTAGCATAATGCGTCGGATGTGACGTAGAGTAACGTTTCGAATACATTTCTGCTCTTACGTTCAGCTGATCCTCTGCACTCCAAAATCTCCTTAAGAATGCTATGGCAAATTGTTCCATATTCGCAAAATTGCTCCTGAATGCGCGAAACCAAGTTAACGCAAGCCCGTCTAAGGCGCGTTCGACTATCCTTAGTTCTCTTTCCTTGGCTACTCTATGTTCCGCCATGTAATCGCGAATATCTCTCAGAAATTTGACTGGTGTCACTCCTGTGTTCCCTGAAAACTTCCTTGGCTTATCTTCCAGATTTCTGATGATGGTCACTGGACCTGAGTATCGTTCACTCGTACCAAACGTACTCCTATTCGAATTCGGATTATCTTGAGGGGTTGAACTAGCCCTTTCGAATGTTACATTCTGTTGCGTTTGACGGTCTTCTCCCACGCTAACCTCTTGACTGTTCATACTGCGGTCTATCGGTGTCTGATTTATCGATACTTCCCCCGTTGTAACATTTTGACTTGTGAAACTATTTATTATAGATTCTATTTTAGTCATCCTATCTTCTGTTCTCTTTTCTACGGTCTTGACCTTAGTCTCCAAATCATCTAACGACGTAACATCCTGCGTTCTGTTACTCTCTTCTAAATCGTTCTTTAATTTGTCTATCTTGTCTTCGCATGTAGTCTTTACTGACGCGACTTGTTCCTTTAACTGATCAACATCTGTCCTAAACTGAGTTGAATCTATCTTAATCGCTTCCTTATTCTCAGTAAATCTCGCTTCCAAGTTCGCCATACCTGCGATTAATTTCTCATCCAACCCTGCACGTTTTTCATTTGCTTCGGCATCGACCTCACTATACCGTTCTTCGACTATTGCACCGACTCTATTTTTGAATAAAGCTACGTTTTCATTAACTTTCTGCTCTATATCATCATCAATTTTCCTAATGTCTATCTGCAATTGGTTTTCTAAGGATTTCAAGTTAGAATTAACCTCTCCTAAGACTTCCTCTTTAACGGTCCCAATTACTGACTTTAAACCTTTGATTTCATTACCTAGATTCATTTCTAGACCTTTGATTTTAGATTCGAAAGATACTTCGGTAGACCACTCTTGTATTTTGCCTACATCGGCCACTAAACCATCAATGTCGAACCTCAACTTCGATACATCTGAATTTGATATCTTTCTGTATAGAAATAACATCTGTTCTTAAATTAAGAATGTTTTCTTCTTCTCAAATTTCTAAATCAATAATATTTTTTTCTTAACATTTGCACATTTTTCTCTCCTTTCATTTCTACTGCTTTTATATCTAATTGTAAAGCCTTAAAGATTTCATCATTCTTTAACGTTAATCTATTCTCCAAACTAGTTAAATTGTTTTTCAACTCTGTGTTATTTTCTTCACTACGAGCTTGTAATCTAGTTTCTAATAACTTAAATCTATCCTTTAAGCCGCCTTCATTACTGGTTTGTAGTCTAGTCTCTAATGATTTTAAATTTTCTTCATTGCTAGCCTGTAATGATTTTAATTCATCCCTACTACTAGACTGTAATCTGGTCTCTAATGACATCAACTAATTTTTACTATTTGACTGTAACCTAGTCTCTAATGACTTTAAATTATCTTCATTACTAGTCTGTAATAATTGCACATTTTCTTTACATCTAGCTTCTAACCTAGCTTCTGAATCATTTATCTGCTCTTTAACTTCTGTTTCCATTTTAGAAATAGTTACTGCAATACTAGACATGCCATTCTGTAACTCTCCTAACACCTTAGATAAATCTTCCGGTAACATAATTATATATTTCAATAAACGTTTTATTCAGAGACGTTAGACAACAACACAACACAATGTATCAATTCCTGCATTCACTTGTTTATAAGAAAAAATGACTTATAACTAAACATGATATAACACTAATATGATTAACATGATCACTGGAATGGGCATACAAGTATATTGTCTGACTAAGTTTAATAAATTTTATAACACCATTAAATGAAATTGAGATCAATCTCTCCGTAATCCAAATCTGATGTGATTCCATAGAATAAACAAAATCGATCCCCCCGTTGGGCGCCAATTCTGCCTCTCTCTGTACCCGTTCGTCCTGGGGATGCGATGACCCATCTGCTATTACATCGCATTCCTGGATTTCCAGGACATAGCGGAGTTAAATGAACATTTAGTCAAATAAGGAATGTGTCGGAAATTCAGTTGAAATATCTCAAAAGCAGAGGGTAACACGATATAAAGTATCTCCAGGGTCGTTACGGGTTTAAATTTAATAAAAGAAATGCAAATATCAATGGGCGTCATCAACTGAATCCCTAGAAAACCACATCCTTCCTGGTTAAGCTTTAATTAAGACAAGGAAAGAAATAGGAAAACCACATCATCATCAGATCACAACTAAGATAAAAATAAATTTATTCAACTTTGATTGTCAGACAGACATATTAAACACTCATCCTACCTGAGAGCATGGTCGAATGCCAACGTTAAATTGTCATTGTCCAGAAAATCGAACCATCTCCATTCTACACAAAATGTATTTAATCCACATAATATAGGAAAAATTTCTTAAGTTCTCTTGGGTTCTCAGGATCACCGTAGCACTATGTCTCTGCGTCACTGACATTCGTGATAACTGAGACCTAACTTCTCTATAAATTAACATCATGAATGTGGATGTAAAAATATTATTAATCTGTCTAAACACACATATTATAATCACATATTTAAATATCACATAATTTATGGCTGGCATGGCATTATTCAAATGTTGAATGTTAGTAAAATGCTCCTAAACATCGAATAAGTAATTTACACTATTTACACTGTCATTAATAATTGCTTGTTTGTGAATCACAGAAAATCCACTACTCATTGGTTATAATCATCATCATCATCAAAATTAAATATTTCTCACACTAGTTCTCATCTCAAAATTCAATATATTCATGTCAGAATAATTAATTCATTATCATCAAATCATTTAAATGAATATTATAATCATCAATTCTTTATGCTCTCTAATTATTCACACAATCTCCTTTCATCATCTCCTTCAGATTAAATGATCTTAAATCATCAATATAAATTGTTTAATTCATCAACTCAAATTGCAATTCTTCAAATCATTCTCAAATAAATTTATTTAAATCCATTTAAATTTATTAATCATCAGCTTCTTTATTTAATTATCACCTTCTAATTCAGTTTTCATCATCTATTTAATCATCTATTAATTTATTTAAATCAGCTTATTTATTCAATCTTTAATTAATCCATTTATTTAATTCATTGATCTATTCCAAAATTAAATTATAAATTTATTTAAATTTTATTCTTCTGGTTATTTAGATTTTTAATACACACATCAAAAAAAGTTTTGCATCACCTCGGTTCCCAGATCTCCGGCATATAGACGTTGACTGTGTATATTGTATCAAAGATACAGTCTCTTTGACTGTTCATAGATGTCACTAAAACTGCTCAAAGATGTAAACAACCACGCATGAGCAGGGCCTATTAGACGGAGGGGGTACGACAGCCGATCAGTTCCAGTCATTCCACCAGGACGAAGGTACGCTGCTCATGTTGTCTGTAGTTCTACCATGCCTAGAAGGTCAATACCGCAGTTCGATCGCGTCCGCATTGTTACTTTGTGTCAAGAAGGGCTCTCAACAAGGGAAGTTTCCAGGCGTCTCAGAGTGAACCAAAGCGATGTTGTTCGGACATGGAGGAGGTACAGAGATACAGGAACTGTCGATGACAGGCCTCGCTCAGGCCGCCCAAGGGCTACTACTGTAGTGGATGACCGCTACTTACGGATTGCCGCTCGGAGGAACCCTGACAGCAATGCCACCATGTTGAATAATGCGTTTCGTTCAGCCACAGGACGTCGTGTTTCAACTCAAACTGTGCGCAATAGGCTGCATGATGCGCAACTTCACTCCCGACGTCCATGGCGAGGTCCAGCTTTGCAACCCCGACACCATGCAGCGCGGTACAGATGGGCCCAACAACATGCTGAATGGACCCCACAGAATTGGCATCACGTTCTCTTCACCGATGAGTGTCGCATATGCCTTCAACCAGACAATCGTCGGAGACGTGTTTGGAGGCACCCTGGTCAGGCTGAACGTCTTAGACACACTGTCCAGCGAGTGCAGCAAGGTGGTGGTTCCCTGATGTTTTGGGGTGGCATTATGTGGGGCCGACGTACGCCACTGGTGGTCATGGAAGGCTCCGAAACGGCTTTACGATACCTGAATGACATCCTCCGACCCATAGTGCAACCATATCGGCCGAATATTGGAGAGGCATTTGTCTTCATGGACGACAATTCTCGACCTCATCGTGCACATCTTGTGAATGCGTTCCTTCAAGATAACGACATCGCTCGACTACAGTGGCCAGCATGTTCGCCAGACATGAACCCTATCGAACATGCCTGGGATATGTTGAAAAGGGCTGTTTATGGACGTCTTGACCCACCAACCACTCTGAGAGATTTACGCCGAATTGTCGTTGAGGAGTGGGACAATTTGGACCAACAGTGTCTTGATGAACTTGTGGATAGTATGCCACGGCGAATACAGGCATGCATCAATGCAAGAGGACGTGCTACTGAGTATTAGAGGTAGTGGTGTGTACTGCAATCTGGACCACAAATGCTGAAAGTCTAGCTGTATGATGGTACAACATGCAATGTGTGGGTCTCATGAGCAATAAAACGAGCTGAAATGTTGTTTGTGTTGATCTCTATTCCCTTTGTATTTAAAGGTTCCCGAACTCTTGGAACCGAGGTGATGCAAAACTTTTTTTGATGTGTGTATTTCATCTAGTCATTCTGATTTTTATTTCATTAGGTCAGATCATTAATATGCTTACACTTCAGATTATTATTTCATTAATTATTATTATGAGAAAATCTTGTATTATCAACATTATTTATTTGTTTAATTTCCTAACAAATTGTTTAATATGGGTTATAGAACGTTGTCTTACAGTTTTATCACTTCCAAGTTATATCTCGTATTCAATTATCATGCCAAAAAATATTATTGCCTTCACAAATTCACGTTGGATCTCACTATCCAAAACTACATTATATATTCTCACTTTATCAAATACCACATTTGAATACCACAATTATTCCACAAAACTCCATAAATATTCAGCGCACAGCATGAATCTCAAACATTATGCTAGACTGAGTTCGACAACCTCATGTCTGCTTCAAAATACATTAGCAATATTCCAACTTCCACTCGGCAACTTCCACAAAATGCCTATCACAAACTTCACTTAATCACGTTGCATGATCTACAAAAAATACGAAACTGGCTTCAAATTATCAACGCACACAATCTCCAATAAGTGTAATTAATCTGATCACATCTAGACAACTTCTTAAACAATTAGGAAAAATATTACCTTAGTAATCGAAATCAAATTCAAAATCTGCTTTCAAATAGCATAAATTCTCTCAAAATTCTCATAATTCACTTCACAGAAAAACACCAATGTGCTATAATCTCTCACATCAAAATATGCAATACTGATCTGCCTCAAAATAAATCTGACCATTAATGATTCATCTTACAAGATTCAATTACTTTAAATCCTTCTCAAAAGTATCAAACTCAATCATAAAAATTATCAAAAGGATCAACTGTATCAGCTGTTAATTGAAAGTACTCTCAAAAGAGTATAGCAACAAAATATTGGATTGGCAAACAAGAATTACAAAAATGTAACCCTGCTGACATTTATTTCTAATTTATTTAACAAAACTCGACTGATATGTGACTAGTAGTTTCTTGTTTGATCCTGTTTCAATCTCAAGTACACTTGGATGATAAAAATGAGTTCCTCAATGGCAAGTAAGATGAGTATCCACCACACAATCGTATAAATACGAAAGGCCTTGCCCCGTCGTCTAACATGATAATGCCCTGAACGACGGGTAAAGATGTGTACCCCCACGCAATCGCCTAGAGCGAAAGGCCCCATCTCGTCGTCTGATGAATGAATGTACCAGATTGGAATCAACAAGTCTCTAGTTGTCATATAAAAGCGATATTCATTCACTTGAGTGAATAACTTCTTAATATCTCCAAACAATCCAATGGAAAAAATCCCTACAGATGAATAATACACACTCGCTAGTATGCAATGAACTGACAATGTAATTTAAATAATCCAATTGCAGATCACGAGTTCGAAATACTCGCCGCAAAAAAAATAACTATCCAAGAAAACTATCCTTACTGGAAAATGTCTAAAAGACCAAACATCTGCTTAATAAAGCCAACCAATGGTGAGAATTTCGTATAATGGTGCCTGCCATATCATATGGTAACGGCATATTCTAGCAAAATTGGAGAAAATAATGTTTAAGCCAGGTCTAAATAATCGTATAACTCCTACTAGAAATATATATACAGGTATGCCCAGTGTTCATGAAAATATCATATCAGAAAGTCATAACTCTTACAGTACCTTCTCATATCAGCTGTTATTATATTTCAAAAATCGTCGATTATCCTCGTGTGTAATAAATTTCTCGAAAGATCGACGTGAATATCGTCTCACCCACGCGATAACGATTGCCTTCATATCGCAAGTGAATCAGCTGTTAGACCTCCTCTTCTTCAGGAATCGAATCCATCGCTCCGTGGTGCCATCGCGTCTCTGTCTTCGTTTACTCCGACATGATGAACTGCATGTTATCCATAGCGGATACTGTCCAAATCCTTACGTAAAAGTTCATAAAAGCAGCGTACCCCATATTCTTCTTCTGTGTTACGCCACTGTCCCATACAATGTTCGGTTTGCTTGTTAAAAGTTCAATCTCCACAGCGGTTAAGTCTCACTTGCAGAAAATAAATTTTATTTATGAGAGTGTATACGTTTTTGAAACACCCTGTAGCTGTGTTCGTACTCGATATTTTATGATAATTCATGAAAAAGAATTGTATTAATGCACGTGCCAATGTTCATAAGTGCATATAATTTTAACAGTTCGGTTGCTTAAAAGCGTTAATGTTAGCTTGACACCATGGTCGCTCTACATGTTCCGTTATGAAATGCATAGTCGTAATGTCATTTGAATATCTAAGTTCATTTGAAGTTCACAATTGCAGTATATTGTAACTATCTGCCTGCACAATTCGATTACTGAATACAAGTCCCAACTCAATGTTGTAACTGAATGTTGAAATGAAGTTCAGCTTCTTTAATATTGCCTGCGTATAAAAGTCGGATCTAGCATGCTCGGTTCTACTGCACTGTTCCAGAATGATCTACGCTTAAAGCCGGCCTTGCCATGCCGCTTTGCTGTGCTGTTCTGCGTTACAAAATGCAGCTCGAAATAAAGTTTCCAATCTCGTATTACAATGCTGTTCTGAACCCGGCTTTTCTCATGCTTACACGGCCCGCATAGCTTGCCTCGGAACCGGTCCTCTCGCATCGCCTACCGTGCGTTGCCTGCCTTGGCTCACTGACCTACTTCTCGCTCTCTGCTTGGTGAAGTAATACTGTCGCCTTCACTTTACGCAACTAGTGCTGTGCACCGCTCAGCTTTGCCGTACGCTCTGCGCATGTGTTCTACTCAGCCCTGACGACTGAACTCGACTGATGTCTCTAAACTGCATTGACCAGCTCCTACCTGGCGCTGTCACGTGATGCTCCCCCACTTTCTGCGGTCGTGCGTCACAAGTATAATCTCGACCACCATCATCTCGGCTATTAAGTTATACAATAACTTAAGGGATTATCTGTCTTTCTTCAAGTTATTATCATATATAATGCTTGACATTTCTTCTCTTCTGAGATGATAAAATACTGTTCCATATAGATCTTAATAAAACTTTAATATTCCTCCCATAATTCCATCTGCTTGACTGGCAGTGCCTTCTTGATCCTTGGCCTTCTACGCCATTTCCTAACATTCTTCTCGACTCGATTTGAGCGCTATCTTTACAACTTTTCCCATAAAACTCAACTACGGCTTAATGTCAGCTGGCGTAGCCGATAGCCTCAACAGGGTATCGGGTACATCTCTCCCGTACATCTCCTTTTTTTATCAGGCTTGAGAAAAGAAATACACTCTCAGGCATTCTATACAAAACATATGTACACGATAGCTCTATAATCCTCTTACTCAGCATAATGTTACTTTCTAATGCTAGCTGCGTTACAAGTCCCCACAACTTCATTAGTATCCATTCCCTCGATGTACTATATCTCCTTAAATTAGATCCTCTTCTTTGATTTGCTATCTCTCAACAATGATGATTGATTCCCAATGATTAGTATTCTGATCCTGCATTACTTTGTCGTTTGTTTCTTCCTTCTGCACTCGTGCTTGCTCGATTAATATCTCTAGTTATCTCTTCGGGTGGTGCACTAGGCTGTCTACTTTCTTGCCTTGATCTCCCATATTCTGGATTGTCTTGTCTTTCATTTGGATCATTTCTTCTGCTATCCTGCCTATCGTTCTGATTAGACTGTTGACCTTGGTTCCAGTTGTATCGACCTCGATATCTATTATTGTACCTATTCCTATTTTGGTATCTGGAATTCTGATTATAGTTCCTGTATCTACTGTTTCTTGCGTCCTGATCGTATGGCCTCTCATATGTTCCTCGATATCGATCATTCCCACGAACGTTGTGAATATTACCTCTATTCCCTTCGTTCCTTCTGTTTCCCCAGGAATCTCTTCTATCCGTCTGTGCTGCGTTATCGACAACTACCGCATTCACCTCTTGCGTGTTTCGATTATCGTTCCGTGCAGTTCTGGGTGTAAGTTGAGCGCTTGTGTAATCTAATCGGCGTAAGATATCGTCATAATGCTCAAGTGTGTTCGCTCCCGATGCTATGAGTGATCGTTGTACCTCAATTGGCAACTGTCTTGCTATAGCTTGCAAAAGCTCTTCTTCTGGCAATGGAGGAATCAAAAACTGTAATTTAGCCAATTGCGAGGTAAAGTAATTAGCATAATGCGTCGGATGTGACGTAGATTAACGTTTCGAATACATTTCTCCTCTTACGTTCAGCTGATCCTCTGCACTCCAAAATCTCCTTAAGAATGCTATGGCAAATTGTTCCATATTCGCAAAATTGCTCCTGAATGCGCGAAACCAAGTTAACGTAGGCCCGTCTAAGGCGCGTTCGACTATCCTTAGTTCTCTTTCCTTGGCTACTCTATGTTCCGCCATGTAATCGCGAATATCTCTCAGAAATTTGACTGGTGTCACTCCTGTGTTCCCTGAAAACTTCCTTGGCTTATCTTCCAGATTTCTGATGATGGTCACTGGACCTGAGTATCGTTCACTCGTACCAAACGTACTCCTATTCGAATTCGGATTATCTTGAGGGGTTGAACTAGCCCTTTCGAATGTTACATTCTGTTGCGTTTGACGGTCTTCTCCCACGCTAACCTCTTGACTGTTCATACTGCGGTCTATCGGTGTCTGATTTATCGATACTTCCCCCGTTGTAACATTTTGACTTGTGAAACTATTTATTATAGATTCTATTTTAGTCATCCTATCTTCTGTTCTCTTTTCTACGGTCTTGACCTTAGTCTCCAAATCATCTAACGACGTAACATCCTGCGTTCTGTTACTCTCTTCTAAATCGTTCTTTAATTTGTCTATCTTGTCTTCGCATGTAGTCTTTACTGACGCGACTTGTTCCTTTAACTGATCAACATCTGTCCTAAACTGAGTTGAATCTACCTTCATCGCTTCCTTATTATCAGTAAATCTCGCTTCCAAGTTCGCCATACCTGCGATTAATTTCTCATCCAACCCTGCACGTTTTTCTTTTGCTTCGGCATCGAACTCACTATACCGTTCTTCCACTATTGCACCGACTCTATTTTTGAATAAAGCTACGTTTTCATTAACTTTCTGCTCTATATCATCATCAATTTTCCTAATGGCTATCTGCAATTGGTTTTCTAAGGATTTCAAATTAGAATTAACCTCTCCTAAGACTTCCTCTTTAACGGTCCCAATTACTGACTTTAAACCTTTGATTTCATTACCTAGATTCATTTCTAGACCTTTGTTTTTAGATTCGAAAGATACTTCGGTAGACCACTCTTGTATTTTGCCTACATCTGCCACTAAACCATCAATGTCGAACCTCAACTTCGATACATCTGAATTTGATATCTTTCTGTATAGACATAACATCTGTTCTTAAATTAAGAATGTTTTCTTCTTCTCTAATTTCTAAATCAATAATATTTTTTCTTAACATTTGCACATTTTTCTCTCCTTTCATTTCTACTGCTTTTATATCTAATTGTAAAGCCTTAAAGATTTCATCATTCTTTAACGTTAATCTATTCTCCAAACTAGTTAAATTGTTTTTCAACTCTGTGTTATTTTCTTCAAAACGAGCTTGTAATCTAGTTTCTAATAATTTAAATCTATCCTTTAAGTTGCCTTCATTACTGGTTTGTAGTCTAGTCTCTAATGATTTTAAATTTTCTTCATTGCTAGCCTGTAATGATTTTAATTCATCCCTACTACTGGACTGTAATCTGGTCTCTAATGACATCAACTCATTTTTACTATTTGACTGTAACCTAGTCTCTAATGACTTTAAATTATCTTCATTACTAGTCTGTAATAATTGCACATTTTCTTTACATCTAGCTTCTAACCTAGCTTCTGAATCATTTATCTGCTCTTTAACTTCTGTTTCCATTTTAGAAATAGTTACTGCAATACTAGACATGCCATTCTGTAACTCTCCTAACACCTTAGATAAATCTTCCGGTAACATAATTATATCTTTCAATAAACGTTTTATTCAGAGACGTTAGACAACAACACATCACAATGTATCAATTACAGCATTCACTTGTTTATAAGAAAAAATGACTTATAACTAAACATGATATAACCCTAATATGATTAACATGATCACTGGAATGGGCATACAAGTATATTGTCTGACTAAGTTTAATAAATTTTATAACACCATTAAATGAAATTGAGATCAATCTCTCCGTAATCCAAATCTGATGTGATTCCATAGAATAAACAAAATCGATCCCCACGTTGGGCGCCAATTCTGCCTCTCTCTGTACCCGTTCGTCCTGGGGATGCGATGACCCATCTGCTATTACATCGCATTCCTGGATTTCCAGGACAGAGCGGAGTTAAATGAACATCTAGTCAAATAAGGAATGTGTCGGAAATTCAGTTGAAATATCTCAAAAGCAGAGGGTAACACGATATAAAGTATCTCCAGGGTCGTTACGGGTTTAAATTTAATTAAAAAAATGCAAATATCAATGGGCGTCATCAACTGAATCCCTAGCAAACCACATCCTTCCTGGTTAAGCCTTAATTAAGACAAGGAAAGATATAGGAAAATCACATCATCATCAGATCACAACTAAGATAAAAACAAATTTATTCAACTTTGATAGTCAGACAGACATATTAAACACTCATCCTACCTGAGAGCATGGTCGAATGCCAACGTTAAATTGTCATTGTCCAGAAAATCGAACCATCTCCATTCTACACAAAATGTATTTAATCCACATAAAATAGGAAAAATTTCTAAAGTTCTCTTGGGTTCTCAGGATCACTGTAGCACTATGTCTTTGCGTCACTGACATTCGTGATAACTGAGACCTAACTTCTCTTTAAATTAACATCATGAATGTGGATGTAAAAATATCATTAATCTGTCTAAACACACATATTATAATCACATATTTTAAATATCACATAATTTATGGTTTGCATGGCATTATTCAAATGCTGAATATGTTAGTAAAATGCTCCTAAACATCGAATAATTAATTTACACTATTTACACTATCATCAATAATTGCTTGTTTGTGAATCACAGAAAATCCACTACTCAGTGGTTATAATCATCATCATCATCAAAATTAAATATTTCTCACTTTAGTTCTCATCTCAAAATTCAATATATTCATGTCAGAATAATCAATTCATTATCATCAAATCATTTAAATGAATATTATAACCATCAATTCTTTATGCTCTCTAATTATTCACACAATCTCCTTTCATCATCTCCTTCAGATTAAATCATCTTAAATCAGCAATATAAATTGTTTAATTCATCAACTCAAATTGCAATTCTTCAAATCATTCTCAATTAAATTTATTTAAATCCATTTAAATTTATTAATCATCAGCTTCTTTATTTAATTATCACCTTCTAATTTAGTTTTCATCATCTATTTAATCATCTATTAATTTATTTAAATCAGCTTATTTATTCAATCTTTAATTCATCCATTTATTTAATTCATTGATCTATTCCAAAATTAAATTATCAATTTATTTAAATTTTATTCTTCTGGTTATTTAGATTTTTATTATTTCATCTAGTCATTCTGATTTTTATTTCATTAGGTCAGATCATTAATGTGCTTAAATTTCAGATTATTATTTCATTAATTATTATTATCAGAAAATCTTGTATTATCAACATTATTTATTTGTTTAATTTCCTAAAAAATTGTTTAATATGGGTTATAGAACGTTGTCTTACAGTTTTATCACTTCCAAGTTATATCTCGTATTCAATTATCATGCCAAAAAATATTATTGCCTTCACAAATTCACGTTGGATCTCACTATCCAAAACTACATTATATATTCTCACTTTATCAAATACCACATTTGAATACCACAATTATTCCACAAAACTCCATAAATATTCAGCGCACAGCATGAATCTCAAAAATGATGCTAGACTGGGTTCGACAACCTCATGTCTGCTTCAAAATACATTAGCAATATTGCAACTTCCACTCGGCAACTTCCACAAAATGCCTATCACGAACTTCACTTAATCACGTTGCATGATCTACAAAAAATACGAAACTGGCTTCAAATTATCAACGCACACAATCTCCAATAACTGTAATTAATCTGATCACATCTAGACAACTTCTTAAACAATTAGGAAAAATATTACCTTAGTAATCGAAATCAAATTCAAAATCTGCTTTCAAATAGCATAAATTCTCTCAAAATTCTCATAATTCACTTCACAGAAAAACACCAATGTGCTATAACCTCTCACATCAAAATATGCAATACTGATCTGCCTCAAAATAAATCTGACCATTAATGATTCATCTTACAAGATTCAATTACTTTAAATCCTTCTCAAAAGTATCAAACTCAATCATAAAAAATTATCAAAAGGATCATCTGTATCAGCTGTTAATTGAAAGTACTCTCAAAAGAGTATAGCAACAAAATATTGGATTGGCAAACAAGAAGTACAAAAATGTAACCCTGCTGGCATTTATTTCTAATTTATTTAACAAAATTCGACTGATATGTGACTAGTAGTTTCTTGTTTGATCCTCTTACAATCTCAAGTACACTTGGATGATAAAAATGAGTTCCTCAATGGCAAGTAAGATGAGTATCCACCACACAATCGTATAAATACGAAAGGCCTTGCCCCGTCGTCTAACATGATAATGCCCTGAACGACGGGTAAAGATGTGTACCACCACGCAATCGCCTAAAGCGAAAGGCCCCATCTCGTCGTCTGATGAATGAATGTACCAGATTGGAATCAACAAGTCTCTAGTTGTCATATAAAAGCGATATTCATTCACTTGAGTGAATAACTTCTTAATATCTCCAAACAATCAAATGGAAAAAATCCCTACTGATGAATAATACACACTCGCTAGTATGCAATGAACTGACGAAGTAATTTAAATAATTCAATTGCAGATCACGAGTTCGAAATACTCGCCGCAAAAAAAAATATAACTATCCAAGAAAACTATCCTCACTGGAAAATGTCTAAAAGACCAAACATCTGCTTAATAAAGCCAACCAATGGTGAGAATTTCGTATAATGGTGCCTGCCATATCATATGGTAACGTCATATTCTAGCAAAATTGGAGAAAATAATGTTTAAGCCAGGTCTAAATAATCGTATAACTCCTACTAGAAATATATATACAAGTATGCCCAGTGTTCATGAAAATATCATATCAGAAAGTCATAACTCTTACAGTACCTTCTCATATCAGCTGTTATTATATTTCAAAAATCGTCGATTATCCTCGTGTGTTATAAATTTCTCGAAAGATCGACGTGAATATCGTCTCACCCACGCGATAACGATTGCCTTCATATCCCAAGTGAATCAGCTGTTAGACCTCCTCTTCTTCAGGATTCGAATCCATCGCTCCGTGGTGCCATCGCGTCTCTGTCTTCGTTTACTCCGACATGATGAACTGCATGTTATCCATAGCGGATACTGTCCAAATCCTTACGTAAAAGTTCATAAAAGCAGCGTACCCCATATTCTTCTTCTGTGTTACGCCACTGTCCCATACAATGTTCGGTTTGCTTGTTAAAAGTTCAATCTCCACAGTGGTTAAGTCTCACTTGCAGAAAATAAATTTTATTTATGAGAGTGTATAAGTTTTTGAAACACCCTGTAGCTGTGTTCCTACTCGATATTTTATGATAATTCATGAAAAAGAATTGTATTAATGCACGTGCCAATGTTCATAAGTGCATATAATTTTAACAGTTCGGTTGCTTAAAAGCGTTAATGTTAGCTTGACCCCATGGTCGCTCTACATGTTCCGTTATGAAATGCATAGTCGTAATGTCATTTGAATATCTAAGTTCATTTGAAGTTCACAATTGCAGTATATTGTAACTATCTGCCTGCACAATTCGATTACTGAATACAAGTCCCAACTCAATGTTGTAACTGAATGTTGAAATGAAGTTCAGCTTCTTTAATATTGCCTGCGTATAAAAGTCGCATCTAGCAAGCTCGGTTCTACTGCACTGTTCCAGAATGATCTACGCTTAAAGCCGGCCTTGCCATGCCGCTTTGCTGTGCTGTTCTGCGTTACAAAATGCAGCTCGAAATAAAGTTTCCAATCTCGTATTACAATGGTGTTCTGACCCCGGCTTTTCTCATGCTTACACGGCCCGCACAGCTTTCCTCGGAACCGGTCCTCTCGCATCGCCTACCGTGCGTTGCCTGCCTTGGCTCACTGACCTACTTCTCGCTCTCTGCTTGGTGAAGTAATACTGTCGCCTTCACTTTACGCAACTAGTGCTGTACACCGCTCAGCTTTGCCGTACGCTCTGCGCATGTGTTCTACTCAGCCCTGACGACTGAACTCGACTGATGTCTCTAAACTGCATTGACCAGCTCCTATCTGGCGCTGTCACGTGATGCTCCCCCACTTTCCGCGGTCGTGCGTCACAAGTATAATCTCGACCACCATCATCTCGGCTATTAAGTTATACAATAACTTAAGGGATTATCTGTCTTTCTACAAGTTACTATCATATATAATGCTTGACATTTCTTCTCTTCTGAGATGATAAAATACTGTTCCATATAGATCTTAATAAAACTTTAATATTCCTCCCATAATTCCATCTGCTTGACTGGCAGTGCCTTCTTGATCCTTGGCCTTCTACGTCATTTCCTAACATTCTTCTCGACTCGATTTGAGCGCTATCTTTACAACTTTTCCCATAAATCTCAACTACGGCTTAATGTCAGCTGGCGTAGCCGATAGCCTCAACTGGGTATCGGGTACAGCACGGACCCAGAAACCTCATCACTCGTCTACACCACTACTCATAATCCGCGATGCACATTCCTCTCAGGTTCACGCAGCTTATCTCGAGCAGTATTGGCAGCGCTTAGCGAGGCGAGAGTCGTGTTATGGTTGTTGTTTGGTGAATGGGGCTGGGCAGATCAGTGCGCGTCAGGCGGCGTACCGGTATGAAAACGAATGATAATAATAATAATCATCATAATGCATATTTTGTGTACAGACAGAATTAATAGTTTTATTGCGCTCCTGGTTTTGCACATATTTTCAACATTCTTTGTTTATCTTTGGCATCGCTTTGAACCCACTAATTTTCCGATATTTGGAACAATCGTTTTGGCAGTTGCAATCCGAAGTATACAGTAGCTTCCAAACAACCATCAGACAAACATGACCTTGCTTTTGTTTTGTTAATATTCATAATTGAAAACATTTGTTCACAAACGAACGTTGTTCCGAACATAGCAACAAATTTCAGGCCGAGGGCATGAATCTTCGGGAATTCTTGTTCCTTAACGCCTTTATAAAATAAAATCAATACTCCATTGTAATGGTAATAGTGGTCTGTCAAAATTGAATCGCACTGAATTTTTATCAGCTCAACTTGGAGACTTGATGGTGCATCCTCTGGGCGCACCGAAAAAGGCGCCATCAAAATTTTGAGAGCCGGATTTATTGTTTTATTTCTTCAAAACTATCTTCAAATTCTTTATGCAATGACTGTAACGCTTTTGTGTACTCACTGATGTGTTCATCAGGATTTTAAAGAGGAAAAATTGTCCCAATTTGCTTCATGAGGCTAACTTTTTAAAAAGCACAAGCTGCAATTTGAAATTTTCAATACGGTCACACATACAGTAGTACTGATTAATTTATTTTTTTCCTTGCAAAGAGACATTTAAATCATTTAAATATCCCGTGGTCGCCTCCGTAGCGTAGCGGTCAGCATGGTTAGCTGCCGCCCCGGAGGTCCTGAGATCGATTCCCGGCTCTGCCACGAAATTTGAAAAGGGGTATGAGGTCTGGAACGGCGTCTACTCAGCCTCGGGTGGTCCAAATAAGTCGAGGGGGTTCGATTCCCACCTCAGCCATCCTCGAAGTTGTTTTCCGTGGTTTCCCACTTCGTCTTCGGGCAAATGCTGGGATGGTACTGTACCATTATACTCATATTGTTATGATGTATTGTGCAGTTTGAAGTATATGTTGAAGATCGGCGCGATCCACAAGTTGCTAAACGAAGCTGGAGTCGGCCGCTCGATTACGGTACTTTCCGAGGATCGACGGGCACGCACGAAGCCAGGTGCATATGATTACAACATGGCGACCATCGACCCAGTTTATTGATCGGTCACTAGGATTAAATTTTTATCAGCAATAAGAAGAAAGAGGATAACATGCAAGATTTGCAACATTATACGAGACTCTGGAACAGAGCATAATTTGTATTTTGTTATTAATACAGGTTTAGTATCTTTTGGAGATATTATAAATTATGATTTACATCCAACAATGAGAGAACAGTTCGATTACTGTCACGTCTGAGTGGGGGTAGCGTGAGGCCAGGTGGATGGACACACAGTCAGCTGTGGGCAGATAACATTACGGAGTGCTGGAGAACATATCTCATCGTGAAGCTTGTGAACGCGTTTCGTTAGTGTAATGTGACGCGAGGTTTATATCAAACACTTTAAAGGATATGCAGAGCCAGTGTCGAAGGACTCTGTTCGTTTGCACGAGATGCAATCTATACCGCTACAGGGGTAAAGCAGTATTAGAAACTGTAATTTCAATACAACAAGCTGCCTGTTAACACAACGAACTTTGGTTTTGAAAGCAGTCTGTGATTTCATTGCGTTGATGCCGAGTGCACAGCAATGGTATTGAACTCTGAACACTATTCCTCATCGCGAACAGACATATTCTTAATCAAGATGTCAAGAGGAATAATTTTAGTGATGTTCATTTCTTTTATAATGGCAGGCTAAATAACGCAGCAACATGAACGCTACTAAACCGGCATTGTATCGAACATTTCAATGAACTATCGCCATGGCCCCAGTGATGACTGATTACGATTGTGTGACCACTTGTGTCTACCTCACTAGTAATCATGAATGCTAATCGCATGGGCAGTCATTCGTATTTCGTTCATTAATATTTCGACCCGATATGAAGAATGCGACCCTACAGAGAAACGAACTGTGTGCTGGAAGATGTTGGAGACGTGAAGTAGCGATGCCTGACTATTTACCCAGGATGGGCAATAGCCTTCTGAACCGGGAAGAACGTGTGGTCTGGAGAAGGTATACCCTGGTTTGATTCCCGACGACCTGGGGAATGCTAGTTACAGCTACATATGGAGAAGGTGTGATATGCAGTGCATATCAATGCTCGCTCTTGGAAATTCATCGATCAACAAGGTACATCCTACACAACTTCACCTCTCGTAGCTAAGTGTAGATATTTCAATGCTAATTTACGCCATTATTTTCTTTTTAACATGTTTATATTTTTGAGTAGTATGTCGGACTGTGGAATTTAGGCTTGACGTTTTTAATCTTGACTGATTTCACACTCGACAGGTTTTAGACTTCCATAAGAAGTGCAACCCATTTTTAGCTTGTAATTAAGTATGTTTAAGTAGATTTCATCTTAAATTCAGTAATATTTCATGAAGCTTTCTTAGGGTAGTGAAGAGGACATCGATAGTCATTTTGTGATTCAGTGTAGTTTATCAACGTGGTGAGCTCTTTCTTATGTCAATTTATGACATTCTTCGCATCGTTAGACTGTTTTTCTGTTGAGCTACATTTTCCTACTGCATTTTCGAACTTTATACATCCGAGAGTTTGGTTTATGAATAGAAGACTGATTCTGATAGCAAGTTTTGATTTTTGTGAAAGTTTATTTTATACTCATACAGAGGAGTTCGATTTCTCGCTTTTATTAGTAACATTCTCTGTGTTGGTGAAGAACAGAGGCTGGTAATGTTTTCTAACCAGACAATTGTGCTAATTGTTATTGTTACGTGCAATGCCCGTCCCAACGTTTTTAAAATCCATCTTCCCTGTATACTGGTGTTCCTTGACCTTTGAAACGACTGCCTGGTCGCTTGATTCCAATTTTGAACACGAGAAGGCAGCTTCTGTCAGACTTCGGCGCTGCTAGCCGTAGTTCCTTCTTCTTCACCACTAGAGTGTGTTGGTGGTGCCTTATAAACTAATCCTATTCCTGTCATATTTGAAGGCTATTTATTATATTCTACGTCATGAAACAAAGGACTGTATATACATGATACCGCCAAATTAATTACTTAATAATCCATTGTTTTTTGATGTGTCAAGCCTTGATTGGACAATAACAATTTACATGAATGCAGTTCGGTATCTGACGTGTGATTCTCCGCCATCTTGTGAGCCGATTGTCGGTCGTCTAGGAAGCAAGAAGCCAGCTGGTGTGACAGAGTATCTCTCCAGCTGGGGGCATTGGCTCCTAGCTTTTACAAAATATGAATACCTATTCAACTAAGAAAATGCCTGTGCTCGTAAGGCTTTAATTTTCATCGTTTCGCCGTGAAGAGGAAGTATGAAATGCAAATCGTATCCCGAGGCAGACAGGAGTGCTTGTGATTCCGAAACGGCGCATGGCTGGGTGGGCCATTTTCAGGCAATTTAGTGCCGTATAATATTTTATTTAAATTGTGTGTTGATTAACTTATTATTATTGTGTCTCCACTGTGAAGTTTTAAGGTACGTTATTAATTTTTATATATTTTATTATGGGAGCTCCTATATTGGCCTTGTATAAATGTTTGATCTTGTGTTTTGTTTCGCCTGGTAGGCCTAATTTATTTCTGTTTTAATAATGTTACCAGATATATATTAATTTTGTTATTTTTTTTTCTTCGTACCTTCTGGAGACACATTTCTAGTTTATTTTACGTTTTAAATTATTATTTATTTTCCTTTGGCAATCTTGGGATTGGCATATTATTAATCTGATTTACGATCCGATGTTCCAGCCTCATGTTAATAGTATTTAGATGTAATTGTTTTCCTCATTTTATTTCCCTCCGGTGATTTTAAAATTAATTTAATTTTAATTATTTGCCGTAATTTCGATTTGACTTGTGGTCGTCTGCTCCTGTGGCCATGTTTGTTTTGTTTTTGTTTGGCCCGAGTGCATTCTGGTCTTGGAGTGCAGTCTCTTGGCGTCGAGCGGTAAACTCAAACGTGTTGTGGTGTTAGCTTAATATGCTCTTATTAATCTTTTTGGTTTAACTTTGTGTTTTTGGTGAATGTTCCTGTGTTTTTCTCCGTCATGCAAATTATGGATTTATTTTCTGATCCAATTTTATTTTATTAATTTAATTTTAATTTTTTTTCGTTTTATGGCGTGGCCTGGATCTCTGCATGTCGGATCGGTATTGCATTCCCTTGTAAATTATCAAGCCCGTTCTCATTTAATTATGCCTGCATTTTCTTTTTTAAATCTTTGGGCTTTAATATTTTAATTTTAATTTAATTATTTTCTTTTTGTTTGCTTTGCAAGCAAGCATGTTAAGCGGTCTCTTGCCTTTTTTTTGTAAATTATGCTGGTTGATGCATGTTCTGTTTTCTGGTGGAGGTGTTCTTTAAATTTTAACAATAAAATTTTTATTTTAAGTTTTTAAGCAACTGTTGTGGCATTATTTCGTCGGCGACAATTCCATTAGTTATTGGGGGGTGTCTGTAGAATAGCCTGTGCGTTCCCCTCTTCTCCACCTTCCTTCCACCCCTTTGGGTGTTCTTCTGTTGGGACATGTCTTCTGGAGGTGATTTTGCTGAAGCGAGGCGGACCTCTTGAATAAAGGTAAGTTGGCCTATCCTCGCTGGTCATCCACGTGTCAGTTATGATTAACATGTCCGGTGGTGTAGAGACATTACTTTGTTTCTCGAATTCATCCGTGCAGGGGTGTAACGAACATTGGCTTGATCAACTTTCCCTTTATTTGTATTTAACTTGTTTCATGTTAGCCTCTCGCGTGAAGGCATAGTTGAGATCCTTGGTCGAAGGAATTTATCATTGTTTTTGATTGTCGTCATTTGACTTTAATATATCAATGAAACATCATTCACTTTTTTAATCAGCGTATATCCCAAATTTAATAAATGTATAAATACATTCTGATTAAGGAGAGCCGATGCTATTGCAATCTCTCATAGCATAGGTATTAATTCTAAAAGGATATTTTATTATTGAGAAAATCCAACCAACATCATTGAAAACTAATGTAAACTATGTATAAATTTAAACAACGATGTAGTAACAACAATTATCGGCTGAGAATAAAATTCGTCATTAAGCAATGAAGGTGATCCAGTTACGTTAAAATATGTATGATTATAATAAATTAATTCTGAATAGAGTACTCAGGGGAGTACATATGTATAAGAATAGAGCCGCGTGAAGGCAGTGAAAGAATGAAATAAACATTAAGGTATTTCATGGAAACTAACCCATGATAATTGTGTTTGTGTAGTCAAATATAAGTTGACTTATTTTCAAGTCTAATTCAGCGTTGTACTACAAGCATTTTGTTGTTGCTTAGAAGCATGCTAACTACAAAGTAAAACATTAAAACATGTATGAAATGATATCAACCGTAATATTCTGAATTTAATCACCATGCTGACGAGGGATTTTCAGTTATCCTGATCAGTTATTTTGGTGAATGCAATAATTATTAAAGTGATAGATTACTTCTATTAAACTTTGTCACCTGGATGACAAAGGACCAATTTAAATATTTTCGAATCAGTTAAAGGAAACTAATGATCTTATTCTAAAGGAAGAATGTTAAACTGAGGCTTGCGAAATAAAAGGAAACACACTTGGAGTGTGCCATTCTGTATATAGATATATTTTCCAATGTAGATTTTTGTACATTAATGATAGTGCTAAAGGTAGGATTAAAAATGACCTACTCAAACGTGGAATTAATTTTCGATAGACCTTTTGAGGCATTGCTTGTGCCATAGTATGGTATTATCTTAAAGTGTGTTTAACGTTTTTAATAATGGAGAATACAGTGTGTCTAGTGATGACTAGATGTTGTATTCAGGTCACTGTGATTTGAGCTTCCGGTTGAAGCTGCAATTGATTTTCAGTTCAAGTGATATTATTACAGCATTCTGCTATTTTGACTTTGTGAATAAATTTTGAAGAATTTTATTTTAATTCTCTTAGAGTGGTGTTTTATAGCTGCGATAGGAGGTCACGTTAAGGAAACCATCGCAGGCATTTCAGTATAATTCCACGCTTTTGAGTTTATGTTTTTCTCATTCTTGTGTTCTACCGAGCTAGATTTTTCTTTTGTTGCTATGGTTTTTCTTGACGTTCCCTCAGTTAGGTAATCCTTGTGCCCCATTATCCCCGTCTCTTGTTGAGTGGAATCTGGGTTTTTTTTAGTCGGGGTTTTCAGGTTCTGCAATCCAGCTACCAACGAGGGATATCAACAAGCTGACGGTAGGTATTTCGGGGACAGTACCTACTGTAAGGCCACGGCCGCCTCCTTCCCTATTCCTAGCCTATCCATCCCAATCTTCCATCCCTTCCCATCCCTCATGAGGCCCCTGTTCGCTTCGCAGGTGAGGCCGCCTGGGCGAAGTGCTGATCACACCTCCCCTGTTGTATCCATTCCGACCAGATGTTCCAAGCTCCAGGACACTGCCCATAGAATCGGTAGTGGTGAGTTACCTCGCTGAGTCCGTGGGAACCACCAACCTAGAGGGGTAAATTGACTAAATAAAAATAAAATAAAAACTTGAATATCAATTGCACTTTGTGATCATTTGGAATCTGAAATGTGCATATTTCAATCCAAATTTTATTGTTTATTTTCAATTTCAATTACATTTTGTAAGTATTTTGAACTTCAATTGCATTTTGTACGTATTTTGAACTTCAATTGCATTTTGTACGTATTTTCAATCTCATTTTCATTTTCTAAGTATTTTGAATTTCACTTGCATTTTGTAGGTATTTCGACTGTACATTGCATTTTGTGCGTATTTTGAACTTAACCTGCATTTTGTGTGTATTTTTCAATCTATTCCTTTTGTGAGTATTTTCGTTCTAAATTCCCTTTTGTAAGTGTTATCGCTCTCCATTTTGTGAGTAGTTTCAATCTGAGTTCCTTTTTGTACGTCTTTTCCTTCTCTCTTAATTTTCGTTCTGGTTTCCACTTCATTGACATTTTCGCTATCACCCAGATCATTAGGGGCCGATAACCTAGATGTTAGGCCCCTTAAAACAACAATCATCATCATCATCATTTACTTCCCCTCCGAAGGAAGGCATACTGAAGGATTTTTAACGCTCTTAAAATTCCGACGACTTCGGCTGGGTTTGAACCCACTATCTTGGGCACAGCAGTTCAGCATGCTACCAACTACGCCACCGAAGCCGCTAACGTTATTGCGATAGTATATGATAAATACGGTAATCTTGTCGAGACGAAGTGTTTCGTTCTGTAACGCATTTACCTAAATGCAATCATGGAGTTTTCCGGTACATTGCCTAATTACGTTACGGTTACGGTTAAGTTATCTAGCCCTGGTTGTAACGTTCCCATCAATTTGCATACACAAGGCTGCCATCCAAACTTCAATAATATCTCGAAATAACAACAGCGTTCATGTAAGTACACTTGCGTGTAACAGAAAGGAGCGTTACTCCGGTACAAAACTAGAGTTCCATTCAGTAACGAATCGATGCAAGGCAGAGGTCGTAATGTTACAAGTGTACCGAATGGTGCGCGGAACGAAATGAGTAACGTTACTCCGCCGTATACCGCATGGCAGTAGGGTTCCAATCTGTACCGTGCCCATGTACCGAAGAGGCAGTAACGTTATATCTGTACCGAATGGTGCATGGAACGAAATGAGTAACGTTACTCCACCGTGTACCGTATGGGAATAGAGTTCCAATTTGTACCGTGCTCATGTAACGAAGAGTCTATAACGTTACTGCAGTACCGAACGAAATCATGTAACCGAATGATACTGTTACACCTCGAGTTTCGTTACGTTACCCGTTACGTTAAGTTACGGGTCCCTGGCAAGTACTGAGTGCTCGCGTTGACGTGGCCTTGACTAGGGTATGCTGAGTAATAAGACGTGCCCCCCCCCCCCAACTCAAGGTCAGCCATAACCCGTCAGCTCTAAGTGAGACATTCCGAGCAAATTGCCGGATGTTATGCGATTTCCTGCTCAAGCCATCAGACAGCGTCCAGCAAGTAGAAGACCGCTTCTTCAGCTACCGTGTATGATTATTGCATTAACAAATCATTTCTGTACCATTATCTTATTGTGTTGTTGTTTGAGTCTTCAGTCTTTTGACTGGTTTGATGCAGCTCTCCATGCCTCCCTGTCCTGAGCCAATCGTTTCATCTCTACATAGCTACCACACCCTACATCCGAGGCTATCTGTTTAACATATTCTAACCTTGGTCTACCCCTACAGTTCTTGTCCTCGACCCTTCCTTCCATAACTAAGCTTGCTATTCCTGGGTGTCTTAGTATGTGTCCTACCAACCTATCTCCTCTCTTCATTAGCAGTCGCCAGAAACATCTCTCCTCTCCCACTCGCCTTAATACCTCTTCGTTTGTAACCCTATCTACCCATCTGATCTTCATCATTCTCCTGTAACACCACATTTCAAATGCTTCAATTCTCCTCTTTTCTGCTGCACCAATAGTCCAAGTTTCACTTCCATAGAGCGCTACGCTCCAGACAAAGGCTTTCAAAAATGACTTCCTAATACCTAAATCTATATTCGATGTCAACAGATTCCTTTTTTGTAGAAAGGCTTTCCTTGCCTGAGCCAACCTACTTTTATATCCTCTTTGCTACGTCCATCACTGGTTATTCTGCTTCCTAAGTAACAGAAGTCTCCTACTTCCTTCAGCTTTTCACCTGCCAATTTGATCTCCATAGAGGTTTCTGATTTATTTCGGCTGCATTCCAGTATTTTTGTTTACATTTATTAATTTTCATCATGAATTCCTTCCTTAAGACGGAGTCCATACCATTCAAAAACTCATTTAAATCCTCAGGCTTGTCGGCCAAGATGACGATGTCATCAGCAAATCTCAGAGTTGAAATTATTTCTCCTTGAATCTTCACTCCCACTTTAAATTGTTCTCCAATTTCCTTCATTGCTTGTTCAATGTAAAGATTGAAAAGTATGGGTGATAAGTTGCAGCCTTGCCTTACACCTTTCTGAATACCAGCTTCTCTCTCATGTCCTTCAGCTCGAATGACTGCTGTCTGGTTTCTGTATAGATTGTATATCACCCTCCTATCCCTGTACTTTATTCCAATAGATTTCAAAATGTCAAACAATTTAGTCCAATCAACGTTATCAAAAGCCTTTTCTAAGTCTACAAATGCCATGAACGTTCTCTTATCTTTCCTTATTCTACCTTCCAAAATCAGCCTAAGACTTAGTACAGCTTCCCTTGTTCCTACATTTCTCCTGAAACCAAACTGGTCTTCACCCAACTCCGTTTCTATCTGGCTTTCAATCCTCTTGTAAATTATTCTAGACAGGATCTTTGAAGCATGAGTAATCAAGCTGATTCTACGGTAATCTTCACATCTGTCAGCTCCCACTTTCTTTGGTATAGGGATGAAAACATTCTTCTTGAAATCAGGGGGTACCTCACCTGTCTCATAAATCCTACACACCAAGTGAAATAACCTGATCAGACCTTCATCTCCTATGCAGCGTAGCAACTCAATCTGTATATCATCTATGCCTGGTGCTTTGTTCCTGCCTAAGTCCTCTAATGCTCTGTCAAATTCTGATCTCAATATTAAATCTCCTTTTGCATCTTCATCAATTTCCTCCTCCCTTTCCATGACATGATTCTCAATCTCCTTTCCCTTATACAAGCACTCTATGTAAGCTTTCCATCTCTCAACCTTTTCTTCCCTATCTGTTAGAGGCTTTCCATTCGTGTCCTTAATATTACAGCACTTAGTCTTCTTTTCCCCAAAAGTATTCTTAATCCTTCGATAAGCTGTGTCTACTTTTCCTAACTTCAGACAATTTTCTATATCTGCACATTTCTCTTTCAACCATTCTTCTTTCGCTTCCTTGCACTTCTTGTTAACCTCATTTCTCAGACGTCTGTATTCTGCTTTCCCCTTTTCATCTCTTACATTCTTGTGTTTCCGCCTTTCATCCATCAATTCTAGTATATCCTGAGTGACCCACGGTTTTCTACCTATTCTTTCTTTCCTACCAATGTTTTCTTCTGCGGATTTTGTTATTTCATTCTTCAAAAGTGCCCATTCGTATGCAATTGAAGTTTGTTTAGGGGTTTTGATTAGTCCTTCCTTTATACTCTTCTTGAATCTTTCGTTTACATCCTTCACTTTCAGTCTGTCTATTGCCCACCTTTTTGGCTTTTGACTTTTCTTCAGTTTCTTCAACTTTAATCTGCATTTAATTACAACCATATTGTGGTCCGAGTTTATGTCAGCACCAGGATATGTTTTACAATCCAAAATCTGGTTTCGAAACCTCTGCTTGACCATAATGAAGTCGATTTGGTAACGCCCTGTATCTCCTGGTCTCATCCATGTGTATATTCTTCTATTGTGGTTATCGAACAAGGTGTTAGCTATGACCAACTCATGTTCGGTGCAGAATTCCATCAGCCTGCTTCCTCGATCATTCCTTTCACCTAATCCGAAATCTCCTACTATCTTCCCTTCTCTCCCTTTTCCTACCACAGCATTCCAATCTCCCATTACTATAACATTTTCATCACCTTTGATATACCTCAGAATGTCATCTATTTCTTCGTAGACCTTTTCAACAACCTCCTCATCAGCTTGACTGGTAGGCATATAGACTTGTACCACTGTGGCGCACGTAGGTTTAGTATTGATTTTTGCTACAATAATCTGTTCACTGTATTGCTCATAATATTCCACCCGCTGTCCAAGTTTCCTACTCAATATGAGACCAACCCCTGCTTGGCCATTGTTTGATTTAGTGCTAATGACCCTATAGTCTCCTGACCAAAAGTCCTGCTCTTCCTGCCAGCGCATTTCACTAATCCCAACCAAATCCAACCTCAACTTATCCATTTCCCTTTCTAAGTTTTCTAACTTTCCACTTCCTAGCAGACTTCTAACATTCCACGCTCCGATCCGTAGAATGTCAGATTTCCTCTTTGTCACTTCTGTGATGTTAACCCCCTCTCGAGTAGTCCCCACCCGGAGATCCGAACGGGGGACTAGTTTACCTCCGGATTGAAATTTTACAAGGGAGGAGGCCATCATCACATGTAATTATGCATAGAGAGGTGCATATCCTCGGGAATAGCATTACGGCTGTAGTTTCCCGTTGCTTTCAGCCGTGCAGCAGAACGCAGTGTAGCCATTAGTTGGCTTATATTATCAATATCTTAACCGTCTATTAGACTAGTAAAGAATTGATTTATTCTGAAAGGCTGCTACTCCCTTTCAGAATAAGTAAAGAGCAGTTCTACTACGAAATACTAACCTTCTACTAACAATTAAATACCAAAATTCTACAAACGAAAAAAATACTAAAGTTTCACCAACAAACAAATACTACCACTAAAACAGTCTGTCACCAGGCCCACTCACATGCACCCTCACCAGACACACTAACACACCACAGTCTAATAGAACAATGACATATATCTAATAAACAAATTAACTTCATACTTACAACTAAAACTAACTACATACTTACTGTACTGTAATTTGAATTGACAATATTTACAACATTTAATTAAATCTTTTAAATTCATCTTCTACAGAATTTATTTCAGTCCTGTTGTGTGTTGTGACCAACCTCTAAAATTGGAATTTCTTTTGAATTTCATTTAAATTTGACTAATCATCCATTACACTTCTACTGGAAACTTGTAAGTAAATACTTACAAAATGCAATTGAAATTGAAAATACACGATGCAATTCAGATTGAAATATCCCAGTTCCAATTCAAATTATTCACAAAGTGCAATTGAAATTCAAAATACTTACAAAATGCAATTGAAATTGAAAATGCTTACAAAATGTACGGTAGATTCAATCGACTCATGTGGATTGACAATACTTACAAAATGCAATTTAGATTGAAAATACTTGACAAAATATAATTTAGATTCAAAATACCCACAAAATGCAATTAAGAATCAAAATATGTGCAAAATGCCCACCAAACAAAATGCAATTTAGATTCAAAATTCGTGCGAAATGCGGTTTTGGTTGAAAATACTTACAAAATGCAATTGAAATTCAAAATTCTCACTAAAAGGCCCGGCTACCTGCATTGAAAGACTTACCAAAAAGCAATTTAGATTGTCAATCTTTACAAAATGCAATTGAAGTTGAAAACAATCGCGAGATGTAATTCAGATCGAAAAAACTTACAAAATGCAACGTAGGTTAAAAATGCCTTAAAAATCGCTAGAAGGGAATTTAGACACACGGTGAACCAAGTAACAAAAACTGTGCGGGAATCTTAAAGAGAAAAGTAAATATAAGGAAAAGAGGAGTGGAGAGGAGAGGAGAGGGGAGAGAGGAGATGATGATGATGATAATTGTTGTTTTAAGGGGCCTAACATCTAGATTATCGGCCCCTGATGGTTTGGGTGATCGTGAAGATGAAAATAAAAGGGAACTTAAAACTAAAACTAACTACTAACCTACATACTAGAAGAAGAAATGGAAAATTAAAGGAGAATAAGGCAAATAAAAGGACAGAAGGAAAAGAAATGCCCTCAACCCTCGGAGAAGGCGGATTGAGGGACTTGGAAGGAAGGAGAGCCATGAAAGGCATATAGGAAAGTGAAAGAGGAGAGGGTCCGCCCCAAAGGTAAGGGACAAAAGGGGAAAACGGACCCAGCTCAGGAATCCCTCGGGGTCGCCAACTCCCGAACTCAACAGCCGTGAGCCCCTGAGGGTGTAGCATTATATAGGGTGCACCAGAAGTGGTGGGGCTACATACACCCTGCCTCCTTAAGGGCCTAGAGCACAAGGCAGGAGGTAAAAGGAAGAGAAAAAGAAGGCTGACCCCTCGCAGAAGGAGGGTATCAGAAAAGATGAGACAAGGGCCAATTAAGGCGGGAAAGGAAGAGACTCCCTAGGCCTCGGATACCCTAATTATTCCAAGTATAAACTATTCTGTTGATATCCAAGACATCTGGTTCGTGTTAATTCATTACAAGGGCTACGAATATCTTGGTCAACTGCCCTGTGTGCTTGGACGAGTATTAGGTTAGTCTAATAACCTATGTATTCGTAAGGAGTGCGGTAAAAACCGTGAGAAACAAAACACATTTGAGAAGACCCCTGTCAGCTCCGGCATTTGAACCATCGATCTTCAAAATTACTGTAGCCTCGCCTAAACAATGATGGGGTTCAAATTAACACACATGGCTATGCCAGTATTAGACACCTTCTATGGATGGAAATAGATATCAATTCTGGGTTTAACCACGGCAACAATAATTAGTCACTCAAGGCACTGTGGGCTTTGGAAGTCTCCGTGGAGTTAAAAGGTATAGCCCAGTTAGGTATTCTTGTTTTAAGGAGTGGAACAGCAAGGTAATCAGCCCCTGAAGATATAGCCTAACTATGAAAATGTAAAATGTATCCTTGTGTCTTCATATTTTTATTTTTTATCGCTTTTCCTACCAGCTCGGCTTCACCCACGGGCTCCGTGAGGAATCGTTCCTCTACCGTCACAAGGATGCTGTCTGGGAGCTAAATACAGATGCAACTGGGAATGATGACAGGCCGATTGCCCAGATGACCGCTAACTTAGGTCTAATTAAGGAAGGGTGGCCGTGGACCTATTGAAAGGGGCCGTCCTGGCATTTGCCTGGTGATGAAATTGGAAAACCACGAAGACCATTTTCAGGATGGCTGAAGTGGTATTGGAACCCACGCTCTCCCGATGCCAGCGTGGTACGAACTAGTGCGTTGGCGCTCTCTACTCCTGTGGCCGATTATCCTTGTGTCTTTGGGAAAGATCTATACCTTCTTTCTGTCCCCTGTATCAAAAAATCCCGTTTTTCGATTTTCGTGTGCGTTATCAACTTCTAAAACCGCATATGGAGCAAGATGGTACGATCATCAGTTATTAATTTTCAAATATTTCTCCCCTCCAATATTTGAACTTTCTTTGAGTGTCATGTATTATCAGTTAGCAGAATGGATGATGTGTCCAGTGACACAGTTACATTTCTCTGTTTCAAAACAAATCATAGATAAGACAGCTTTTGCGCATTGTGTCTAATCTTGCCCTCTACTTCGCTACGACAAGGTCTCTAAGTAATCAAATCGGATTCTTGTTTCTTATCATAATAATGAGCAGTTCAAAGTTTCACCAAGTCGTCCTATCGGAATAAACACTCAGAAAAGTGAAGGCCAATTCCAATCACTGAAGATATCAAGATATTGTGGAAATTCCATCATTTCTAGGAGGTGTGTTGCTCGATTCATATCTCATTCTTTGTTTTGAAATAGGCTTACCTTCAAGGTCAGGGTCACCGAATAATAGCCTACTTGTTATTAATTAGTATATGTAGGTCAGCCTCCGGGCTCCAACGTCGACTCTCAACGCAGCACTTACAACTAGGGCTCGGATATGTAGGTGCTAAAAATCGGGAAAATATTTATTTTTATGTATTAAAAATACCTGAATTATGCGACAAAAAAGTAATTTTCAATGTGAATATAAACAATATGCAGTACTCACGAATGCAATTAATTCTATGTCTCACTGACTGCTGAAGCATTACAATACACAACGAGATACATCTTCAGGTTTTCCATCACAAATGACCGACGATTATCGCGAAACAGTTATTCTGAAGACGCTAAACTGCGGCAATATGTTTCTTGCCCTTTGTAGTGTAACTTGAGATCGCTGTTCAGCCTTGATTACTTTCCCACATGGTTGGCAGAACAGAACGCCTCCATCAGAAGTAAAATTATTCTGCAACAGACGATAACTTGTAGTTGTTTGTACTTTAGGAATCGTATAACTGCCTTACACTTCACAGTGCCAGAAATGAACTGCATGTGAGTGACACTGGTTCCAGGTATCTGGGGGGAGGGGGAAGTCTAGCACGTGGTGCAATATGGCTATGGACAAAGAAATCCCCGGCTTTCACAGTAAGTGGCACGGGGCGACAAATTAAGAATAACTCAGATGCAAGCTGAAATACGCCCTGCATGAAGATTAGATAGCTCACAGATTCTTCCCTGTTGAAATAACACAGAACAACAATAAACTGAAAGATCTAGCATGCTGATTTTAAAAAGATTAAATATTATGTCTTTTTAAGTGCTAATAAGTGAAAAACAGGAATTTATGTATTTATAGAAAATATGCTTAAAGTATGTACTTACATAAAATAAATATTTATTTACCTAACAATCCGAGCCCTACTTATAACTGTGCCAAAAAGCAAGAAAACCCAAGATTACTGTACCTAAAGTACACGAGGATAAAGCATGTCCGTAGTTTTCTGGGGACTTGCCAATTTTCCGCTGGACATTGTCATAACTACACCAACATTGCTGCGCCTTTGCAAAATCTTTTGAAGATAGGGAACAGATGGAAATGGAGTGAAGAGCACGAGGAAACATAGCTTCTAATAGTTTGCTATGGTTTAATTTATTGTTCTTTATGATCAATTTATATTTTGTTTTATATTTTTATGTCGGTCAACACGCTTTGCCCAATTACATTAGGCGGGGTAACTATTGTAATATAATATATTATAATATATATTTATATTACCGACAGTAGTGGCTACGCTGGCTAAAGGGCAGTGTTAGGTCATGGGGCCAAGCTCTCTGCTGACTCGGTAGACGCGTGGGTTCGAGCCCCACCGTCGGCCGTCCTTGAAATGGTTTTCCGTGGTTTCCCATTTCCAACACCAGGCAAATGCTGGGACGGTATTTTCTGACAGGCCACGGCCGCTTCCTTCCACATCCTTGCCCTGTTTCATTCACCATCATTCATTTCATCTCTCATTAACTCCTCTCATGAGGTTGGCGTCCGGAAGGGCATCCGGCCGTAAAAATCCTCGCCACAAAGACTTCCATCGCATCTCATCCCCGACCCCGTTGGATAACGGGAATAATAAGGGGTAGACATACATACATAATATATAATTATTTATATTATACATAACACTTTCCTAAAACAAATTACATGTATTATTATTGATAGGCTAACAGTGAATAATATTAATAAATGTATATTTTTAAGAAAGTATGTTTGTTGTTTGTAGTCACACTACCTAATCTAATAGGGCAAAAGCGTGTTGACCAACTCTATAGACAAATTGATAGATCGTGCAAAAGAAGGAAAGGAAGTTCTTAGTTTGACGTGACCATTAATCTCGCGATCATGAGCCACGGGACCTCCTTTTTAAGTTGAATCCGAACCACAGGCATGGTGTTTCACTATGAAAATTTCACCTCCATTGACCAGGAATCGAACCCGGTTCCCCGTTGCGATATGCCATCAGCTTAACCGCTGCACCACCACGCCCCGTTAATGTGTCCAGGCAACACTGAAGAAATGGCTTCATAATTTTACATATTAATTTTTCTTGACAAATGGCCACATTTAAAATTCTGACTATCTATTGTAGTATGTTTAAGGACAAATAACCTCGATGCTCCGCCCCTTAAAACATCAATTAGTATCACCACAGCACCTCAATAAATAAATCATAAGCCACAAGACTCGGACAAGTAGGAATCGCACCGAGAAACTTCGTTTCGAAACCAAATTACATGAGCTTCAGGCATGTGTATCAGCAAGAGACACTGATCGTAAGCTTCCATAATTTAATAGCCTACTTTCGGTAAATAGGTTGTGGTTAAAATAAGCTGTAGTCCTTGGTTTGATAGCAACGTGGTCCCGACTGAGTCCGGTGTCGCTTCCACTTACTTGCACAGAGATCCTCTCTTTCACTTTTACCATGAACCTCATCAGAACTTGACAGTATTTAGCATTCGGGATCAAGGATGCCTTTCACTATCCACTTTTTGATGTGTAACATCTTTCCGCTCGGTTGCTGGATAGTTTTGTGGGAGTGATTTTGAAAATTGGGGACGGAAGTGGATCGGAACCATCGAGCTGGCAGTGGTGGATCCAACGGAAGTATGCACTGCCCGCTCGATCGATCAAACGGAAGTGTACTAGCTGGCAGTGGTGGACAACGGAAGTATGCACTGCCCGCTCGATCGATCAAACGGAAGTGTACTACTGGCAGTGGTGGACAACGGAAGTATGCACTGCCCGCTCGATCAATCGGATGGAAGTGTGCTAGCTGGCAGTGGTGGAAAACGGAAGTATGCACTGCCCGCTCGATCGATCGATCCAGCTACTAGATTATCATTTTAAACGATATTTATCATATCAATATGACTCATTTTAACAGAATCCATATGAAATTACGTGTTGGTCTGTGAATGAAGAGGACCTGTTTATAAGGAATTTAAGGTTATGAGCGGTGACGCGTCTATTAATCTAGTTGATCCATATCGTATTCTTTATTTAGGCTAGTGATGGTGGAAGCTACAAATCATCTAATAAAATGAGTTCCGTATTATAAACTACAATATCTGCAAAACACTCCCTTTTACAATAACAATTGATAATGTGTGTATAGGAAACAAGGCAGTGTGTGCTCTGTAGCACGAGAATATTATGGTAATACAGTAGGCAGTGCATTTAGCAGGCACTGGTTTGACGAGCACAGTGGCAAATGTTTCACCGACTTTCATTTGTCATTGATCAGTTTATGAAGCTTCACGTTCAAGGTTGAACATCACATGGGGTAGGACAAAGACGACAAATGACATTTAAGTAAGCGGCATTAGTGTCAAGCTGTGGTTGAGTAGGCTAGTCAAATATTAAATGCATAACAGAATGTTGTTATATGAGTGGAATAAAAGCTGAGACTAGGTCATTTCATGATTGTAGGAAGACATGTTTTGATTGTTTACGACGAATTGTATGAGAGTCTTGAGAATAATGAATGATATAGTTACTGAGGAGTGTGCTCACAGTATTTGAGAGTACAGTCGACGTTGTGTGTCACTTTGTTATTATGAATTATTAGAGAAGGAAGGAAGCTTGTAGTTTTGCGTGACCGTTAATCTCACAATCATGATCCACGGTACCTCCCTTTTGCGTGGAATGCGAATCTCAGGACATGGCATTTCAATTAGAAAATCTGACATGTATTGACCGGGAATCAAACCCGGTCTACCTTGGTGAGAGACTAACAGCTTAACAGCTGCGCCACAAGTGCGACAGTAGCATATCTCCAATTCAATCTATACATTCATCATAGTACCAGTCTGAAAATGGAGCGTAAATTAACATTTTAAGAATGTCCAAGCAGTGTAGTATACCAGTAGGATAACATGTCAGATGTTACACATCATATGCGGCTACTGTAAGGTTCGTATCTTTTTTATGGCTATTATCTTGCCTAACTTCATACCTTTAATTGAAGGGTTAGTACGACTCTTCCATCTTCAGTAGTCTAATATGTTTGTAACTAACATGGTGTCTTCCTAGGTGGATCAATAGTAGAATGTTCAACATATGATTCCCAGATCGTGAGTTCGACTTCCGACCAAGAATATTTTTTTTCTTATTGATGGTTAAGATCCATTTGTCTTGCACTCACCGAAAGTAATTCAATAAGTCGATATTTTACAAATTGAAGTGTCATGGATTCACTTGAGTTAAATCCAATTAACCTGAAATCAAAATAGATGCTATATTGGCTTTCAAGGCCAGTGAATTAAAACTAAGCATTTTTTCTAGGTTTATGCCGTGTCTTATGTGCGGTTTCACCTAGGACTACCATCTGGCTCTTGGTGTCCTGGCCGTGAAAGCCAATATACCATCTGTTTGGAAGCCTTTATAGGGAGGTGAAAGGCTGTTTGAGCTTTTAGGTCTCGCAGTAAGAAAGCGCAGATGCGCTTCATAAAAAGGGAGGTAGTGCACAGTTCGCTACTCCTGTAGGAGTCTGGGCACGGATACCAAGAGCTCGCTGATGAGCCAGCTTGGTGATCCAAGGTGAAAACCCACACAAGACACGTTGTGAACTTAGAAAAATGCTGAGTTTTAACCTGAAATCAGTCAGATAATTTAGAGTATATATTATGTTTCGTATAGCATGTGGATATAATGAATGTTTACATGTAGTGTGACGGAATAACAATATATAGACATTAAAACTCAGTAATTTTTCTAGGTTTGTGCCCTGTCTTGTGTGAGGTTTCGCCCAGGAACACCAAGCTGGCTCATCAGCGGGCTCATGATGATTCGCGCCCAGACCCCCACAGGAGTGCACTACCTCCCTTCTTATGAAGAGCACGTGCGCCTCTAACTGCTGAGTTTTAATTCACGGGCTGTGAAATCCAATATACCATCATTTTGGAAGCCTTTATAGGGAGGTGAAAGGCTTCTTGAGCTTTTTGTTCTCGCAGTTAGAGGCACACGTGCGCTTCATAAGAAGGGAGGTAGTCCTACTCCTGTGGGGGTTCCGGGCGCGGAACATCAAGGACCCACTGAGGAGACAGCTTGGTGTTCCTGGGCGAAACCCCACACAAGACACGGCATAAACCCCGAAAAATTGCAGAGTTTTAATTCACGGGCCGTGAAAACCAATTTACCATTATATAGACATATCAAACAAAAAGAGGGGTGGATGACCTCGTAGTTACGCCCCTTAAAACAACAACTAACTCAAACAATAAGACTTGAATATAGACTAAATAGATTGGAGCCTTGTTGTTAATGTTGTTGTTTTATTTGAGGGAATTAGATATCGAGGTCATTGGGCTCTGTGAATATCAGTGTGTGCGCGCGCGCGCTGAATTAGTCTGGTAACCTTTGGTATTGTGGTGTCTGCAGTAGTTTCTGTATTAGTATTTTAGGTGAATATTGGGAAATATGTGACCATGGCCTCACCATTAGGAAACATCCCAGCATTTGCATTGAGTAGAAGTAGGGTAAACCACTTCCAGTATCGCTGAGGTGAAAATTGAACCCATCCACTCCAAGGTTTGTCTCACGAAGTTGAGTGTACCCTGTTCCAGCCCTCAAGCCAGAATTAAATATTTTCACAGAGTCGTGAATCGAACCCGAACCACGGCGGTGACAGCCAAAAATGTAATCAATTTTTGTTGTTCGAGTCTTCAGTCTTTTGACTGGTTTGATGCAGCCCTCCATTCCTCCCTGTCCTTAGCGAATCGTTTCATCTCTACATAGCTACCATACCCTACATCCGAGGCAATCTGTTTAACATACTCTAACCTTGGTCTACCCCTACAGTTCTTGTCCTCGACCCTTCCTTCCATAACTAAGCTTGCTATTCCTTAGTATGTGTCCTACCAACCTATCTCTTCTCTTCATTAACAGTCGCCAGAAACATCTCTCCCGTCCCACTCGTCTTAATACATCTTCGTTTGTAACCCTATCTACCCATCTGATCTTCATCATTCTCCTGTAACACCACATTTCAAACGCTTCAATTCTCCTCATTTATGCTGCACCAATAGTCCAAGTTTCACTTCCATAGAGTGCCACGCTCCAGACAAAGGTTTTCAAAATTGTCTTCCTAATACCTAAATCTATATTCGATGTCAACAGATTCCTCTTCTGTAGAAATACTTTCCTTGCCTGAGCCAACCTACTTTTTATATCCTCTTTGCTTCGTCCATCACTGGTTATTTTGCTTCCTAAGTAACAGAAGTCTCCTAATTTCTTTAGTTTTCCCCCTGCCAATTTGATGTCCATAGAGGTTTCTGATTTATTGCGACTGCATTCCAATATTTTTGTTTTACATTTATTAATTTTCATAATGAATTCTTTCCTCAAGACGGAGTCCATACCATTCAAAAACTCATTCAAATCCTCAGGCGTGTCGGCCAAGATGACGATGTCATCAGCAAATCTCAGAGTTGAAATTATTTCTCCTTGAATCTTCACTCCCACTTTAAATTTCTCTCTAATTTCCTTCATTGCTTGTTCAATGTATAGATTGAAAAGTAAGGGTGGTAAGTTGCAGCCTTGCCTCACACCTTTCTGAATACCAGCTTCTCTCTCATGTCAATCAGCTCGAATGACTGCTGTCTTGTTTCTGTATAGATTGTAGATCACCCTCCTATCCCTATACTTTATTCCAATCATTTTCAAAATGTCAACAATTTAGTCCAATCAACGTTATCAAAAGCCTTTTCTAAGTCTACAAATGCCATGAACGTTCTCTTATCTTTTCTTATTCTACCTTCCAAAGTCAGCCTAAGACTTACTACAGCTTCCCTTGTTCCTACATTTCTCCTGAAACCAAACTGGTCTTCACCCAATTCCGCTTCTATCTGGCTTTCCATCCTCTTGTGAATTAATCTAGAGAGGATCGGGCTTCGAAGCGTGAGTAATCGATCTAATTGTACGGTAATCCTCACATCTGTCAGCTCCTACTTTCTTCGGTATAGGGATGATAACATTCTTCTTGGATTCAGAGGGTACTTCACCTGTCTCATAAATCCGACACACCAAGTGAAATAACCTGATCAGACCTTCATGTCCTATATGTAGCGTAGCAACTCAATCGGTATATCATTTATACCTGGTGCTTTGTTCCTGCTTAAGTCTTAGAATGCTCTGTCAAATTCTGATCTCAATATTAAATCTCCTTTTGCATCCTCATCAATTTCCTCCTCCCTTTCCATTACATGATTTTCAATCTCCTTTCCTTTATACAACCCCTCTATGTAAGCTTTCCATCTCTCAACCTTTTCTTCCCTATCTGTTAGAGGCTTTCCATTTGTGTTCTTAATATTACAGCACTTAGTCTTCTCATCCCCAAATGTATTCTTAATCCTTCGATAAGCTGTGTCTACTTTTCCTAATTTCAGACACTTTTCTATACCTGCACATTTATCTTTCAACCAATCTTCTTTCGCTACCTTGCACTTCTTGTTAACCTCATTTCTCAGACGTCTGTATTCTGCTACCCCTTTTCATCACTTACATTCTTGTGTTTCCGCCTTTCATCCATCAATTCTAGTATATCCTGAGTGATCCACGGTTTTCTGCCTATTCTTTCTTTCCTACCAACGTTTTCTTCTGCGGATTTTGTTATTTCATTCTTCAAAAGTGTCCATTCGTCTGCAATTGAAGTTTGTTTAGGGTTTTTCATTAGTCCTTCCTTTATACTCTTCTTGAATCTTTCGTTTACATCCTTCTCTTTCAGTCTGTCTTTTGCCCACTTATTTGGCTTTTGACTTTTCTTCAGTTTCTTCAACTTTAATCTGCATTTAATAACAACTAGATTGTGGTCAGAGTTTATGTCAGCACCGGGATATGTTTTACAATCCAAAATCTGGCTTCGAATCTCTGCTTGTCCATAATGAAGTCGATTTGGTAACGCCCTGTATCTCCTGGTCTCAACCATGTGTATGTTCTTCTATTGTGGTTATTGAATAAGGTGTTAGCTATGACCAACTCATGCTCGGTGCAGAATTCCATCAGCCTGCTTCCTCGATCATTCCTTTCACCTAATCCGAAATCTCCTACTATCTTCCCTTCTCTTCCTTTTCCTACCACAGCATTCCTATCTCCCATTACTATAACATTTTCATCACCCTTGACATACCTCAGAATTTCATCTATTTCTTCGTAGACCTTTTCAACATCTTCATCATCAGCTTGACTGGTAGGCATATAGACTTGTACCACTGTGGTGCACGTAGGTTTTACATTGATTTTTGCTACAATAATCCGTTCACTATATTGCTCATAGTATTCCACCGTTGTCCATGTTTCCTACGCAATATGAGATCAACCCCTGCTTGGCCATTGTTTGATTTAGTGCTAATGACCCTATAGTCTCCTGACCAAAAGTCCTGTTCTTCCTGCCGGCGAATTTCACTAATCCCAACCAAATCCAACCTCAACCTATCCATTTCCATTTCCAAGTTTTCTAACATTCCACTTCCTAACAGACTTCTAACATTCCACGCTCCGATCCGTAGAATATCAGATTTCCTCTTTATCACTTCTGTGATGTTAACCCCCTCTCGAGTAGTCCCCACCCGGAGATCCGAACGGGGGACTAGTTTACCTCCGAATTGGAATTTTACAAGGGAGGAGGCCATCATCACATGTGATTATGCATAGAAAGGTGCATATCCTCGGGAATAGCGTTACGGCTGTAGTTTCCCGTTGATTTCAGCCGTGCAGCAGATCGCAGTGTAGCCATTAGTTGGCTGATATTATCAACTAGCTGAAGTACCCGTGCTTCGCTACGCGTCATAAATAAATTAAAATGTGAAGGTGACAGTTAAAAGAGGGGATTGGCGAGGTGCTGCGCAGAGGGAGATTAAGGATGGAACATTTTGTCCAACTACACCGCTCGGCGTTGACCGTGTTTTATAGCACAAATTTAGGTATTACTCGCTAACGGTTGGAGATAACTTTCGGATAGAAAATGTAATTTTAAACCTCGTATATACCATCAAAAGTTTGCTATATCATAGCTTTCTCTTTTTATTTGAAATGGAAATATGAAAGTTTTAACCCAAAGGGTTTAGTGACGTCACTACAATGGTCGCCATCTTTAAATAGTGCAAAGTATTGAAATCAAAAGTAAGCTGATTAACCAGGTAAATAAGCTACTTCCATGTGAAATTCATGTAAATCGGCCCAGCGGTACTTGCGTGATTGAGTAATACACAGACACACACCATCTCATTTTTAGCCTCGCTTCGCTGGCGTCATAGTCGTGTCATATTGTTATTCAATGAAATGCAGGCTTAACCCCGTTAACACCCCTTTAGAACCTGAATATCCAAAAATCCCTCCTTAGTAGACGTTTTCGACACACAACAAACATATCCCCAAAATAACATTCTTCTAACTTGAATAGTTTGGGTTGGTCGATGAGAGTGAACATCCAAAAATCCTTCCTTAGTGGACGTTTTTCTTCCAGAATTTCACCCCTCCCCATAGGCCCCTTAAATTGGATTTATGAAAAAACGGTCGAACACCTATTTTATTTATTTATTTATTTATTTTTAAGCTGATTGATTTCCTCCGAGTTTCAAACTCCTCGCCTATGTCGTTTAGGAGATACAGCCTCCGTTAAGAATCTTTCAACCCCCACTTATCATCCCTTTCACCTCATAATATAACAACATCGAAAAACCATTAGACATGTGGCAGGTTATTTTTAATGATTAGTATATATGCCAAGTATCACATCACCAAATGAAACCACTCGTGAGATATTGTTATCCATTGAAATGCTCGTTTACCCCCTTAACACCTATTTAGAACCTAAATATTCAAAACTCTTTCCTTAGTGGACGTTTTCGACATACAACGAACATATCCCCAAAATTTCATATTTCTAACTTCAATAATTTTGGCTGGGCGATGATTAGTGAGTGAGTCAGTCAGGACATTTTATTTCATTTATTTTTGATAATTTCACCCCTGCCCATGAACCCCTTAAATTGGATTTATGAAACAAACGGTCGAACACCTATTTACTTATTTAAAGCTGTTTTCCCCCTGAGTTTGATGAGTGAGTAAGTGAGTCAATCAGTTAGGACACTTTCTTTCCTGTTTTCTTCCCCCAGAATTTCACCCCTCTCCAAGGACCCCTTAAATTGGATTTATGAAAAAATGGTCGAACACTTATTTACTTGTATTTTAAGCTGTTTCTTTCCCGCCGAATTTAAAACTTCTCGCCTATGTCGTTTAAGAGATACACGCTCCGTTAAGAATCCCTCAACCCCCAATTTTCACCCCTTTCACCTCATAATATAAACCACATCGATAAACCCTTAGACATATGTCTGATTATTTTAAATGATTAGTTTATATACCGAATATCACATCCCCAATGAAACAACTCATGAGATATCGTTATTCAATGAAATGCAGGCTTACCCCCTTAACATCTCTTTAAAACCCGAATAAACAAAAATCATTCCTTAGTTGACGTTTTCGACATACAGCGAACATATTCCCAAAATTTCATTTTTACAACTTTAATAGTTTTTCGCTGGGCGTGATGAGTGAGTGAGTCAGACAGGACATTTTCTTTCAATTATGTTCACCAGAATTTTACCCCTCCCCATGGGCCCCTGAAATTGGATTGATGAAAAAACGCTAGAACACCTATTAACTTATTTTTTAAGCTGTCTTTCTCCCCTGAGTTTGGTGAGTGAGTGAGGTAGTCAGTTAGGACACTTTCTCTCCATTTTCCCCCCAGAATTTCACCCCATCCCATTGGCCCCTTAAATTAATTTATGAAAAAACGGTCGAAACCGATTTACTTATTTTTTTAGCTGTTTTTTTTTGCTGAGTTTCAAATTTACCTCCTATGTCGTTTAAAAGATAGGCCTACACGTTCCGTTAGGAATCCTTCAACCCCCACTTTTCACCCCTTTCACCTCATAATAATACACCACATCGAAAAACCCTTAGACACATGTCTGCTTATTTTTAATGATTCATGCCGAGTATCACATCCACAAATGAAACCACTCGTGAGAAATTGTTATTCAATGAAATGCAGGTTTAACCCCCTTAATACCCCTTCAGAGCCTGAATATCCAAAAATCCTCCCTTAGTGTACGGTTTTGACATACAACGAACATATCCCCAAAATGCCATGTTTCCAACTTCAATATTTTTGGCTGGGCGATGATGAGTGAGTGAATGAGTCAGGACGTTTTCTTTCATTTTTTTTCCTTCAGAATTTCACCCCTCCCGATGAACCCCTTCAATTTGATTGATAAAAAAACTGTCGAACAGCTATTTACTTACTTTAAAGCAGTTTTTCCCCCCGAGTTTGATGAGTGAGTCAGTCAGTCAATCAGTTAGGACACTTTCTTTCCTGTTTCCCCCCCCCCCCCCCAAATGTCACTCCTCCCCATGGGCCCCAAAATTGGATTTATGAAAAAAAGGTCAAACACATATTTACTTATTTTTTATACTGATTTTTTCCGCTGAGTTTCAAACTTCTCGCCTATGTCGTTTAAGAGATACACGCTCCGTTAGGAATCTTTCAATCCCTACTTTTCACCCCTTTCACCTCATAATATACACCACATCGAAAAACCCTCAGAAACGTGTCTTCTTACTTTTTAATGATGAGTTTATATGCCGTGTATCACATCCCCCAATGAAACCAATCGGGAGATATTGCTATTCAATGAAATGCAGGTCTACCCCCTTAACCACCCTTTAGAACCTGAATATCCGAAAATTCTCCCTTAGTAGACGGTTTTGACATACAATGAACATTTCCCCAAACTGTCATGTTTCTAACTTCAATAATTTTGGCTGGGCGATGATGAGTGAGTGAGTGAGTGAGTGAGTCAGGACATTTTCTTTCAATTTTCTTTTTTCAGAATTTCACCCCTCCCCATGAACCCCTTAAATTTGATTTATGAAAGAAACTGTCGAACAGCTATTTACTTACTTTAAAGCAGTTTTTAGCCTACTTTCGATTTTTGCAAAAAATGAAAGTAGACTTATGAGATCAACACAGGGCGAAAAAAGTGTGTCTGTCTGTGTGTGTGTATGTGTGTGTGTGAGTCTGTGTGTGTGTGTATGTGTGTGTGTGAGTCTGTGTGTGTGTGTGTGTGTGTGTCTGTGTGTGTGTGAGTGTGTGTACTCTGAATGTCTGTCCCCCCCTATCAATTCGAACACGGTGAATGCGAATTGAACGAAATTTGGTACAAAGGTAGCACTAGCAAAGGACACCTCAGTGTCATGTTTTATATCGCCGCCATCTTTACTAAAACTGAATGGCGGCCACTCAAACGTTCAAAACGAAAATCAAATAACGACTAACCAAATCATCCGATCTCTACCAAATTTGGTAACAACATACCTTCGTATAGGATGCGTCTTGTGACCAAACTACAAGGTCGTCCGCCATACCATTTCAGGATGGCGGCCGAGCGAATTATGCAAACTTTATAATCCATATCATGGGACCCACCAGTTCCGATTATCGAGCCGAGAATCGTTTTAACTGTTCTAAAGGAAGAGGCACGTTCGAAATTAAAAGTTTATTTTGTAATACTATAGTGCAGACGTGATTTTAAAAAGCTGAACTGATTCAGTAATAAGACAAGATGGCAGCGGATATCTTGTGCCTGACTTATATTTCACTAATTTGAGTATTGAATGCAATATAGCGTACTGATAAAAAATAAATAAACTTTGTATGAAATGCTTTATATATAAATAATATACTCCAGTGATGAAATCGTTTAGTATAAATCATTATTTGCTAACAAGTTCTATGTAAGTCATTTTAAATAGAACGATATTCGTTGACACAATTAGCTCAGTGGTAGAGCGATAGCCTGTCGCTCAGATGCCTATGGTTCAAACCCGATCAGAGCTAGGTTTTTTGCTTGAAATGTTATATGTTTATTGTTTTGTAATGACTCAGATGTTTTAAAATTAAGCGTTATATTGTGCAAATTAAGGTGTAAAATATATATTTAATTAAAACATAATTCGCCAGCAGATTTACTCGAGACATCTAGCTGCCAAAAAGGAAACTTCCAGATTTTATTGAAAAGTTTCTTATTCTGGCCGCTAGAATGCACTCGCTCTGTTAGGATTATATTATCGAAAATATCCACATAGTTTGTATACACACGTCTCTGTAGGGTCATGGAAAGATTTGTTAATTCAATTAGGGTTGTGAAAGCCATGCACAACCAGACGTGTAAAGACATGCCTCAACTCAAAGTTGGATGTTGCCCACGACAGGTCGTAATAATAATAATAATAATGTTATTGGTTTTACATCCCTTTTAACTACTGCTGATTTTAGAGACACCGGGGTGCCGGAATTTTGGCCCGAAGGGGATCTTTAACGTGCCAGTAAATGTACTGACACGGCTCCCTCGCATTTGTGCACCCTCAAATGCCAGCTGACTGCGCCAGGATACGAACCTGCAACCTAGGGCCCAGCAAGCGAGAACGTTACCGCTGAGCCACGCCGCCAGTCCGGTCGATTATGTCTCCAGATCCATAACATTCTTGATATACTTCTTATCTTTCTTTCTTTCTTCAATGATGGTAGCAGTTTTTATCTAGGTCGTGGCGTTTGGTAGAGGTAAATCGTTTCTAAGGTCTTCAACAAAGAATAGTTCTATTATACTCTTTGATAATAACAACGAGTTATAACTATACTCATACATTTAGGAGAAAGTAGGCTATATGTTCTTTACTGAACATCTTGTTCCCCCTGAGTTTGATGAGTGAGTCACTCAGTCAATCAGTTAGGACACTTTCTTTCCTGTTTCTGCCCCCCCCCCCCAAGAATTTCACCCCTCCCCATGGGCCCCTTAAATTGGATTTATGAAAAAAACGGTGAAACACATATTTACTTATTTTTTATGCTGATTTTTTCCTGCTGAGTTTCAAACTCCTCGCCTTTGTCGTTTAAGAGATACACGCTCCGTTAGGAATCTTTCAATTCCCACGTTTCACGCCTTTCCCCTCATAATATACACCACATAGAAAAACCCTCGGACTCGTGTCTTCTTATTTTTAATGGTGAGTTTATGTGCCGAGTATCACATCCCCCAATGAAACCATTCGGGAGATATTGCTATTCAATGAAATGCAGGTCTACCCCCTTAACCACCCTTTAGAACCTGAATATCCAAAAATCCTCTCTTAATGGGCATATGCGGCCCTTGGGGATGCTGCATACTAAATTTCATTCCAATCCGTTCGGTGGTTTCTGAGATTTCGTGATGAATGAATGAGTGAGTGAGTGGTATTTGACAAATATATAGTAGAAGATAGTGTCAAGTCTTTGTTATGCTAATCTCGGTCAACAGTGCTGTGTGAGTAGCAGAGTAACTAACGGGATTTCAAGTAATGATCCTCATTTTCTATACTGGTAGTGCAGAGCGCTATTGGCATCCAGTCGGCCGTGTCCCGACTTGAGATATGTTGCCATGGAAACTATCTGCCTTGCCATTCCTTCATGAGTATATTTCATGATTTGATTAGCCTGTGCTTGAGTGCAAAAGGGCCGAAATCAGAAGAATGAGAAATACTATCGAAAATTCATGTAGCCAGCGGTTCCTTCTGGGTCCTAAACTATGTGTATGCAAAATTTGGTTGAGATTGGTGGAACGGTGTAGATTTGTATACGGAACCAACCCACCCACATACATACATACATACAGACTTTCACTTTTATATATAAGATATCTTAGCCGTCTATAAAACAAGTAAAGAATTGATTTATTCTGAAAGGCTGCTACCACCTTTCAGAATAAGTAATAGAGGATTTCTACTAACAAACATACTAACGTTCTACAAACAATTAAATACCAAAATCCTACTAACGAAAAAATATGTGCAAATGTCAATACGTAGGAAAACAAATTAAAAACCACAGAGCGTTCTATTTAAACAGATGTCACAGTTGAATGACGAGTTTGTTTATCCAAACCACAGCTTCGTCACTGGTCTCGTGGAGATCCATGGTTGTTCTACTGAACGTTTGAAGAGGACGTGATGGATAGTCTGGAACACGATTCCACAGTTGCGTGAAGTGTTCCCAGTGAGCTTCTAGTTATGCTCCTGAATTGTCAATTGTCGTGCACTGTTGCTTCACGTTCGTAGGTTCGTGACTTAAGTTTTTTTTTGGATATCAAAGCGACTAGTGAATGCATTATAGACAGCGTGAAATCAATCTACGAGAGTTAATTTATCATAATATGACAGTACTACCTAATAAAAAGTGGAGGACTCATTAGTATGGGTTATCAGTACGAACAAATCCAAGGAGAGATCGATTATCAGGCAATGGATGGAAAAGTTTCGAGGTGACTGGCGCGACTGACAACTGTCAAAATGGGACTGATTACTTCATAGCACCTTGTTTACAATGGGCATTAACTGCAATAAAATAATGATGATCGACTAAAAGTGAAGAGTACACCTTATGGTGGGAGTAATAGTTGGCGTAAATTCAATTCAAGGACTTAAAACATATTTATCATCAGCCCCATGCATTAAAAATTGAACACAATGCAAAACAAATTTATACAGATTACATACACTAAGACATGGATATGTTTATCAGAAATTCTGTATGCCCAATGTTCAACGTAATTATGGAATTCAAAGTTCATTTTAGCAGTGGCTCCCCTGGTGGATAATGGAAATGCGGGAACTTTTTTTATTAAATAGGTTTTATTATTACTCGGAGTCATGAAATGTTGAATTTCATGTAGTTCACTTAATAAACCCGTTTAATTCTAATATTGACTACACATGGGTTCAATGACCACGATTTACAAGTAGCTCAATGAAATAACAAGAAAGCGGAAGGGAATTCCAATGAACTGTCTGATGACATTGTCCGCAGTTGTTGAATTAATTATTGATAAACAGGTAATTGCTAGAGAATTAAATATGGAGAATTGTAGTGAGGTTAATAAATTTAATAGATACCTCGACGATGATCCAGATCGCTCACCTTAGCAAAGAAATCAACCGTCAATTCTAGCAAGAATTATATAGGTAGGCCTACGTTGCAATATATCAATAGGTCCACACACTATTTGCGGAGATGTGCTAAAAATAGGAGGTAAAGCCATTGGGCGATACTTGGTGGTGCTGCTTAGGCCTAATGTATCAATAATACATCAATCCCCGAAGACTGGAAAAGAGCTACAATAGTTCCAATAAGGGAGGGAATAGATTGGAAATGGGAAACTATAGGCCTGGTAGCTTCACATCCAACTTGCTGGAGTACCTTATTTCTGATTACTTGCGGGAACAGTGGGGAAAGTTATCATGGCTTAATGGGAGGTAACACGGATTTAGGCAAAGTTATTCATGCGACAGCCTAATATTATCACTTTTTCCGGGATAATGATTCGCTACACGGAGGAATGTAAGTAAACGCCATAATTATTGACTTTGTGAAGGCATTTGGTGTCTTCCCACATGACATACTATTCCGTAAATTAGCGGCAACGAAGAATGATAAAAGAGCAATTTTATTGATTCAAAAGTAGCCTACTTGAATGGTCGCCCGGGGAAGGTTAAAATGGATAATTTATACTCGGAAGTGTCCCGACGGGTGTCCCGCAGGGATTGACACTTATTCACGACTTATCGAATGAGATCCGAAGTGAGTGCCAATTGTTAGTGAATTGTGTAATGTACTGAAAAATTCATAGCATACAAGATAACGTTGAGTTACAAATTGACCTCAACCTGGTCCATAAATGGGCGGTTGACAGCAAATACGAGTAAATGTAGTCCCATGACAAAAGGGAAAGGGCGAAGGCATGATTTGAGATATAATTTCGACTCTGAAATGCTTGTAGAAGAAGACTCATGTAAATATATGTACTTGGGCATCCATGTATGGAATGATATGAAATAGATTAGCCGTGTGGAATGTGTCACCTCCAAAGCAAACAAGCCACTGCATTTGGTAATGAGGATATTAAATGAAAGTAATTATACCACCTCGGTGGATGAGTCGATAGCGTGTCGGTCTTCTAACCCCAAGATTTCAGGATCGCACCTGGCCTTGGTAAGTGATTTTTTTTGAAAAGCGGCAAAAATACGACACGCTTATCATACGATGTTGGCATGTCAAAGAAAGTTATTAACGTTGCACATGAGCACAGAGTATTTTTAAAGCATAATGTATGCTTGTTCACTTGGCCTGTAATACATCATTATTATTATTTATTTGTGGTTTAGCAACGTAAGTAGTAGCGAATGGCCTTGTGGTTTGGTAAAATGGATACACTGGTATGTTACCCACTTGTTTTCCAAGCATGTAATGACAACGAGGGGACCATCGCAAATGGTCTTCCCAATGTCAAAGTTCAACATGACAAAAAACATAACGCACAACATCTTCTCGGTTCAAGTAATAAATCCGGCTCCAACAATTTTATGTGCTGTCAAAAAGCCTACAGACCAGGATTCAAATGTTAACCAACGATCGTTTTATGATTTTAAATTTAACCCCCGTGGTAAACCGTCTTGCTCACTTGTTGTATTTGGTACTAAATCCATGTATTATAATAAAACTTTTATTTTTATTTTTAATGTAAGTTATTAACGTTGCACATGACCACAGAGTATTTTTAAAGCATAAGGTATGCTTGTTCACTGTCTGTTCACTAAGTTAATGACGCATGATCACACCTAAAAACAAAGAAAATAACCCATCACTCAATCAATCAATCAATCAATCAATCAATCAATACTTGTAAATAAAACTTTAATGGTAATTAGCATTAAAAAGATCAAAACACCATTAAAAATAAACCGTATGTTGTCAAGAACAGTAACCCAACTACTTATTTTCTTTTTATAAAGCTGCAGTCATTTACATCCCCCTTTAACCAATATATAAACCAAAAATGAAAGTCATGTCGTTTTGTACAGATTATCTTGTTCAAACCTGTGGATATTCATTGAGTCCATAGGGAAACGCCCATAAATTAAATTTTAAAATTTTGTTCTTAGAAAATCCAATATGGCCTTGTACTTTCCCGGTCAACAACCATTATGGTCTTGTGCCGATTGCCAATACATAGCCATTAATCAAGAAGGCAATCATCGTCCCTGTCATGTACAGGTAATGATTTTTTTGTGTACGGGTTTCAATAGATCTAAACTGGGATAGCGTTTAAGTTAGGCTTACCTGAGTTTTCAATAGTTCACTGCCTGGGAACAATGGTTGCACTCTGGTACGTCTCGGGTTTTCAGTGACTGCTACGGCGGTAAACCTTTCCTTTCCAAGTTTCTAAAAATAAATAAAATAAACCGTCATAAATACCTAAATTCGGGTTAATACATGCATTTCATAAAATAAAACATATCAAACAAACAAGATGTTCAGTAAAGAACATATAGCCTACTTTCTCCTAAATGCATGGGTATTGTTATAACTCTTTGTCCTTTTCAAGGAGTATAATTGAATGTTGGTTGTAGTAGCTTGTTGAAATACAACGTGCTATAGGGATATTAAACATGAATATGAGGTGCCCTTTGCTAGTGCTAACACTGTACCAAATTTCGTTCAATTCGGTTTCACCGTGTTTGAATTGATAGGGGGAATCGATTTGCACACATACTTGGCCACCATCTGCAAACTATTGGGCTGATGTTCTTGCAGTTTGGTCTGAATATGTTTCCCACATTAAGATATGGTGTTGCAAAATTTGGTAGAGACTAGATTATTAGGTTGGTCGTAATTACATTTTAGCTTTTAACATTTGGGTGGCCGCGATTACGTTTCCGTCAAGATAGCGGTGATATAAAACATGACACTGAGGTGCCCTTTGCTAGTGCTACCTCTGTACCAAATTTCGTTCATTCGGTTCCACCGTGTTCGAATTAATAGGGGGAATCAATTTTGACATAAAGATGGCCACCATCCGCAAAAAATTAGGCTAATGGCCTATTAGATTGGTCAAAGGATGCTCCCTCCATAAAGGTATGTTGTTGAAAAGTTTGGTAGAGATCGGATGGTTATGTTAGTCGTTATTTGATTTAAGCTTTAAACATTTGTGTGGCCGCCATTACGTTTCTGTCGACATGGCGGCGATATAAATCATGACCCTGAGATGCCCTTTGCTAGTGCTACCTCTGTACCAAATTTCGTTCCATTCGGTTCCACCGTGTTCGAATTAATAGGGCGATCAATATTGACATAAAGATGGCCGCCACCCGCAAACTATTTGGCTAATAACCTATTAGATTGGTCAAAGGATGCTCCCTCCATAAAGGAATGTTGTTGCAAAGTTTGGTAGAGATCGGATGGTTATGTTAGTCGTAATTTAACTTAAGCTTTGAACATTTGTGTGGCCGCCATTACGTTTCTGTCAAGATGGCGGCGATATAAAACATGACACTGAGGTGTCCTTTGCTAGTGCTACCTCTGTACCAAATTTCGTTCATTCGGTTCCACAGTGTTCGAATTAATAGGGGGAATCAATTTTGAGATAAATATGGCCGCCATCCGCAAACTATTAGGCTAATAACCTAGTAGACTGGTCAAAGGATGCTCCCTCCATAAAGGAATGTTGTTGCAAAGTTTGGTAGAGATCGGATGGTTATATTAGTCGTAATTTAACTTAAGCTTTGAACATTTGTGTGGCCGCCATTACGTTTGTGTCAACATGGCAGCGATATAAAACATGACACTGAGATGCCCTTTGCTAGTGCTACCTCTGTACCAAATTTCGTTCTATTCGGTTTCACCGTGTTTGAATTAATAGGGGGGATTGATTTTCACACAAAGATGGCCGCCATCCGCAAACTATTACGCTGATGACCTATTAGTTTGGTCAAAGGATGCTCCCCCCATAAAGGTATGCTGTTGCAAAATTTGGTAGAGATCGGATGATTAGGTTAGTCGTAATTTGATTTAAGCTTTGAACATTTGTGTGGTAGCCATTACGTTTCCGTCAAGATGGCGGCGTTATAAAACATGACACTAAGGTGCCTTTTGTTAGTACTACCTCTGTACCAAATTTCGTTCCATTCGGTTGCACCGTGTTCTAATTAATAGGGGGTGTTCGCTTTGCGAATGTTTTTTGTTGGCTATGTTTCCCTTACGGTGTGAAACACACGTTCAATTTTTCTGCCCCATTATTTTTAATTTCGTGAATTGCAGTCTGAACGCGGTGTTCTGATTTGTTTAATATTGGTGTTTCAGTTTAATTGCTTTTCTGTAATATTCATGTCAACTCACCTTTTTTCTGTAGTGTCTTTCTAGACGTACCATACCGTCACATTTTCTCACGAGTACTGAGCTCTCTCCAGCGGTAACGCTCGCAATGTGCATGGGGCTGTGCTGTGATTGGCTGCTCTCTCGCCACACCTTCATGCTAGAAGGTTCGGCGCGCTGACGTCACTACCGCTATATAGCCTTAGGTCTCCCGGCCTACAGTGTCTACTCTTGTCCACTCTTCTCCACTGATCACACCTGCTCACGACATACCTGCTGGGGTTACTGCCCTCTCGGGGTACCTCTTGCTGCCGGAGTCTCTTCTCCGCCGGCATAATCTCTCTTCTGGACCTGGCTGCCTGCCCGGGCAGTCTAAACTCATCAGCCTTCACTTCAACCAAATCTTCAACACGGATCTACTCTGCAAATCTTGATTCTAAGGACATAACTTCACCAGCCGCGGGAGGTACTACCAAGAGCCTCTCTATGCTGGTCGCTTTTTATAAGGAGAATCTACCATCATCAACTCTAGTTCCGAACCCGGAACCCTGGAGTATGCCTGACTGACCTCGCACAAGCCCGAGCGGGCGCACTAAATTACCGCCAGCTACTGATGACCTCCGGCAGCCGGCCTACCTTCGGAAGATGGTTAAGGAGATCTGATACTTCCTGTATCACAAATCAGAAGAGGTGGTAACCCTTTCACTTCATACATTCTGCCCGGATTCTTTCCGTCAGAAGAGTATTCTTTTTTAATTCTACTCTGGGATGAATTTAAATTATTATTGTAGGTTATTTTATTATGCTCCTTTTATTTAGTAATTTTATATTTAATCCTTTAAAGTTAGTTACAGCTCAATTTACGTTTCCTGGAGAAACGAGTAATTTTTAATTGTTACTGTTTTTTATTGTCAATTTTAAAGCAATCTCCTTGAAAGTATTCATTCCTTGCAATATATTTGCTTTATATTAAATAAATATCATTTAAATCTAAGTTTTAACATTTTGGTCTTTTCCCGCACTGTCCTTCATTATCACCTCTTGTGCCCGAAACCTCATTCTATCTAAATCCCTTAGGATGTACCACATCCATTAGGTACACCCTTTTCCATGGTGCCGAAACCCGGGATCGAACCCAGAACCTTCATTCTGAGACCACAAATTCAATTCAAAAAAACTGGTGCAATCTAATATTTGTTTTATACATTTCAGTATATCGTGGCTAGCGCGGGAGATCTGCGGGAAGGCGGAAACAATCCCAGCATATTATACAACTGGTTTCTTTCCGGAGAGCAGGTCTGTCTGGTGCCACAAGCAGCTTTGGTGAGTGAGTTGTTCCAACTTTTCCAGCCATGCCACCAATAATAGATGATAAACTGTTAAACTCTCGGGCGGCCTACAAAGGTCAACTCACCCGTTTTCAAAAATATTTAGCTACTCTACCGAAAGAGGAACAAAACCTTGACATTATATCTCAGCGTTTAAAAGCTTTTGAACAGGCGTACGAGAAATATGATCTCGTGCAACTTGAAATTGAAATCAAAAGTCCAGAACATCAATCAGATAGGGAAGAAGTAGAGAGTAATTACTTTGATACACATGCTCAGGCTGTGGCATTAGTTAGAACTTTGACCCTGGCGTTGAAGGTAGAGGAAACTCAAGGAAGAATTAGCGACCATGGGAATGGTATCAAACCATTGCTACCTAAAATTGAAATTCCGCATTTTTCAGGAAAGGAAGAGATGTGGCAATCATTCTTTGAATTGTTCAGTTCATTAGTACATAATAATGCCACACTTCCAGAAATTCAGAAATTTCATTACTTAAAATCCATTTTGCAGGGACCACCCCTTCAACTTATAAGAGAACTCCCCTTAACAGGAGAAAACTATAACATTGCTATAGAGCTTCTTAAAGGCCGTTATGGCAATGAAAATTTATGTTTACAAAGGCATATTCAAGCCTTATTTAGCCTGCCCACCTTGCGAGCTGAAAGCTTGTCAACACTGCGAGCCTTAAGTGACACGGTCCAACTACATGTCAGAGCATTGGCACGGTTGAATCAACCGGTCGAGCATTGGGATCTATTCTTAATTCACTTGGTTACTTCTAAATTTGATTCATCAACCTTAAAGGCATGGGAGAGGGAACTAACAAATGACACGTCATATACCTATGATTCGTTGCTTACGTTTATGAATAATAGATGTCAGGTTTTGTTAGCTGTAGCCTGTCATATGTCAGGAAGTGCAGATAACAAATCTAATGTTGTGAAACCAGTCGGTGCTAAAATAAACAAATCTGCTGTCTTTACTGTTCAACATAATTCAACGGATTGTATTCTCTGTAAAGCACCTCACAGGTTATATTCCTGCGTTGCCTTTAAAGCCCTTTCTACCGACGAAAGACGCAAATTAATAGCTCAAAAAAGATATTGCTACAACTGTTTGTCAACTAGGCATATGGTGCCTGATTGCTTATCTAAAAATACTTGCTCCCATTGCAAGGCTCAACATCATACCTTGCTTCATAGGTTTGAAAAGCCACGTCAGGCTCCTTCCCCTGGATGTTCTAAAGATGCATCCCCAGGAGCTAATGCGCAATCTTATACTCAGAGCTCTAGCTCAATTCGTAGTTCCCAGGTGCTACTATCAACCGTGTTATTAAAAGTTCAAGATTCCTCTGGTAGATGGCTTGAAGCACGTGCCTTATTGGATAATGCCACCACCCATGACTTCATAAGTGAGCGTCTCATTAAGAAACTTGGTCTTCCCAAGCAACCTACATTAATTCAGGTTACCGGTATTAACAATAGCAATGTTAAATCTTTGCATTTTGTTCGTGTTCACATCAAAGATGCTGTGAATTGTAACACAACATTGCAGTTGAATTGCCTTGCCATTGATACTATTGGCAGTAACACCCCTAGTAATTCTTTTGAAATTAGAAAGTGGCAATTTCCTCATAACATTCAGTTGGCGGATCCAACATTTAATACGAGCGCTCCGGTAGACATACTTCTCAGTGCCCAAGTATTTTGGCAATGTCTCCTTAGCTCTAAGGTTAAAATATCACCAGGAGTGTTTGTTCATCATACCAAGCTAGGTTGGTTAGTAACGGGTCAAGTCCCTCGTAAGTCATTTCAAAATTTCTCTCAATGTCATTTTGTCAATACAAGTCTCGATTACAACTTAGAAAGATTTTGGAAAATCGAAACTATAGATTCAGTTTCACCTTCCTCGGTTGAAAATGAAATGTGTGAAAAACTGTTTCGCGAAACGACCAAACGCAATTCAGAGGGTAGATTTGTCGTAACAATGCCCCGAGTGGATAATCCACCTCTTTTATTTGAAACACACCCTAGGGCTCTTAGAGCACTCTATGCTGTGGAAAGCAAATTTAAACGTGACCCTGTTGTTAAAACTCAATACTCCACATTTATGGAGGAATATGAGGCACTTGATCACATGGAGGTTGTTACCAAAAAAGATGATGCTTCTTATACCCCATCTGAAGTCATTTACCTCAATCATCATCCAGTTTGGAAGAATGAGATTTTAAAGGAAAACATAAGAGTGGTCTTTAATGGCTCTGCATTGGATGCCAATGGAATTTCTCTGAATGACACATTATTATCAGGCCCTCCTATTCAATCTGACATTTCTTCTGTCTTGATGAATTTTCGCTTGTTCCCTATCGCAGTAATATCTGATATCAAGCAAATGTATAGGCAGATTTTGGTCGATCAACAACAGCGCGACCTTCAGAGAATTCTTTGGCGCGACGAGCCTACTAAACCTGTCAAGATTTTTCGGCTAAAAACATTAACCTATGGACTAAAGCCCTCTGCTTTTTTAGCCATACGTACGTTGAAATTACTTGCTGAACAGGATGGCCCGTTGTATTCTCCTAAGGCTTCTGAAGTGTTAAAATCATCATTTTACGTTGACGATTTTCTTCATTCATTTGAGTCAGTATCTGAAGCACTGCAGGTCTCTAAAGATTTGACAGCTTTGCTTTTGGGAGGCGGATTTTCTTTGTGCAAGTGGAACTCTAATTCGGAAGAATTTCTTTCTAAATTTCCATTAACTTCAGTCTATGAAGACTCAGTAGAGCTTCTTCAAGAAAGTAATTCTATCAAAACTCTAGGCATCTATTGGAGTCCTCAAAAGGATTTTTTCTTTTTCAAAATTAATCTCAGTGACATCAAACCGCAAACTAAGCGGCAAATTTTGTCTGAGATTGCAAAGATATTTGATCCTCTCCAATTTTTGGCGCCAATTATTGTCACAGCAAAGCTTTTCACGCAGGACCTTTGGTCCTTGAAAACTTGTTGGGATGAACCAGTTCCTTCAGAGTTGCAAAAAAATTGGATTTCTTATAGAAATAGTTTGGAAGATCTCTCCAATGTTATTATCCCGCGAGTGATTATTCCCTTTCCCTCCTGTGGAGGATATGAACTTCACATCTTTGCCGATAGCTCATTGAAAGCTTATGGGTGTTGTGCGTATATTGTTTGCCGCAATTTTGACCAGTCATATTTCTTTTCCAATTTAATTTGCGCTAAGTCAAAGGTGGCCCCTCTTAAATCCTTATCCTTGCCACGACTGGAACTTTGTGCTGCTCTTCTGGCGGTTGAATTATCGGTCAAAATCCGCCAATCTTTGAAAATCCGATTTAGCAAAACTTACTTTTGGAGTGACTCAGCCATCACGTTGGCATGGATTGCCAAACCTCCCTCGCATTGGCAGGTGTTTGTAGCTAATAGAGTGTCCAAAATTCAACAATTGTCTAACTTTGAACAGTGGCATCATGTATCTGGCAAGGAGAACCCTGCAGATGTCATTTCTCGAGGATGTTCCCCTCTTATGTTGGCTAACCTGACATTATACTGGCACGGTCCCCCTTGGCTTCTGCAAGAACCTTCCGCTTGGCCAAATTTTCCTCTTCCGGAGTTATCAGACTTGCCGGATGCTGGTAAGATTACTGGATCTTCTCTTCTCGTTTCTGACTCTCCCCTTCTCTTGCAGCGATATTCCTCTTTCCATAAATTGGTGAGGGTTATGGCTTATCTCCTTCGATAGAAATATTTTGTGGTAGAACAACCCCTTTTTCCTAAGCCATATTTAACCCTTTCTGAATTAGGTTTAGCCACTACAAAAATCTTATGGCTTACTCAACAAGAAATATTCTCTGAAGAATGCCAGGTGTTGTCCCAAGGTCAATCCCTTAAGAAATCGGGTAGGCTTTCCTCACTCGCCCCTTTTTTGGATACTGATGGTTTACTAAGAGTTGGAGGACGTTTATCTTTGGCTGATCTTTCCGAGGATAAAAAACACCCAATTATTCTTCCTTCAAAGCATCATGTCACTTCCCTAATCATTCGTCAGTATCATTACCAGCATCTTCATGCTGGAACTCGTACATTACTTTCTGTCATTCGTGAAAGGTATTGGCCCATAAACGGAGTCCATGAAGTTACCTCTGTTATCCGGAAGTGCATTCCATGTTTTAAATCCAACCCTAAAATTACCACTCAGCTCATGGGTGATCTTCCCAACTTTAGATCTGCGCCTGCTAGACCTTTTGCCTTTACGGGGGTGGATTATTCCGGGCCTTTTGTTTACAGAAAAAATTCTCCTGAGGCCAAAAAATGTATTTTTGGAAAACTCTATATTTCGCTGTTTGTATGTATGGTCACCGGAGCAGTTCACTTAGAACTAGTTACCAACGCCTCTACTGCTTATTTTTTGGCAGCTTTTGCCAGATTTTCTGCTCGCCGAGGTCTTCCTTCAGAAGTATTCTCAGACAATGCTAAAAATTTTATCGGAGCTTCTGAGCAAATTAAGAGAGCTCTTACTCAAAATTCAGCGCTGGAAAGGATTACTGATTATGCTCACCAGAGAAATTTCAAGTGGCACTTCATCCCCCCTTATGCACCTCATCAAGGTGGACGGTGGGAGTCTTGTGTGAAACTCACCAAGAAGCACCTTAGACGTGTTTGTGGCCACACCCCCCTTTCTCATGAAGAGTTTAATTCCTTAATTATTTTTATTGAGGGCATAATTAATTCTCGTCCTTTATCACCCTTATCTAATGACCCTTCTGATCTTCTACCATTAACGCCGGGCCATTTTCTTATCGGTGGTCCATTGACTGCCTCCCCACCTTTGTTATATTCTAATTCTCAATCTTCTTTAGCCATTTCTTGGCGCAAAATTGAAAGTTTGCGCAATAATTTTTGGCGCCGCTGGAGGTTGGAAAACCTCGGTCTGCTTCAGCAGCGTGGTAAATGGCTTGTTTCCTGCTCTAACCTTCAGGTGGGGGACTTGGTGCTTTTGAAAGACCCTAGTCCTCCTCTTGTTTGGAATTTGGGTAGGGTTGTTGAGTGCTTTCCTGGCAGAGATGGTAGGGTTCGCGTGGTAAAACTGCAGACTTCTGCTGGTCATTTTCTTAGGCCCATCACCATGATTGCTCCTTTGCCACGCGAGGCCTAACTTCTGCGCTTTCTTACTGCAATTTTTTCTCGCCCCTCCCAGCATGTTCGCTTTGCGAATGTTTTTTGTTGGCTATGTTTCCCTTACGGTGTGAAACACACGTTCAATTTTTCTGCCCCATTATTTTTAATTTCGTGAATTGCAGTCTGAACGCGGTGTTCTGATTTGTTTAATATTGGTGTTTCAGTTTAATTGCTTTTCTGTAATATTCATGTCAACTCACCTTTTTTCTGTAGTGTCTTTCTAGACGTACCATACCGTCACATTTTCTCACGAGTACTGAGCTCTCTCCAGCGGTAACGCTCGCAATGTGCATGGGGCTGTGCTGTGATTGGCTGCTCTCTCGCCACACCTTCATGCTAGAAGGTTCGGCACGCTGACGTCACTACCGCTATATAGCCTTAGGTCTCCCGGCCTACAGTGTCTACTATTGTCCACTCTTCTCCACTGATCACACCTGCTCACGACATACCTGCTGGGGTTACTGCACTCTCGGGGTACCTCTTGCTGCCGGAGTCTCTTCTCCGCCGGCATAATCTCTCTTCTGGACCTGGCTGCCTGCCCGGGCAGTCTAAACTCATCAGCCTTCACTTCAACCAAATCTTCAACACGGATCTACTCTGCAAATCTTGATTCTAAGGACATAACTTCACCAGCCGCGGGAGGTACTACCAAGAGCCTCTCTATGCTGGTCGCTTTTTATAAGGAGAATCTACCATCATCAACTCTAGTTCCGAACCCGGAACCCTGGAGTATGCCTGACTGACCTCGCACAAGCCCGAGCGGGCGCACTAAATTACCGCCAGCTACTGATGACCTCCGGCAGCCGGCCTACCTTCGGAAGATGGTTAAGGAGATCTGATACTTCCTGTATCACAAATCAGAAGAGGTGGTAACCCTTTCACTTCATACATTCTGCCCGGATTCTTTCCGTCAGAAGAGTATTCTGTTTTAATTCTACTCTGGGATGAATTTAAATTATTATTGTAGGTTATTTTATTATGCTCCTTTTATTTAGTAATTTTATATTTAATCCTTTAAAGTTAGTTACAGCTCAATTTACGTTTCCTGGAGAAACGAGTAATTTTTAATTGTTACTGTTTTTTATTGTCAATTTTAAAGCAATCTCCTTGAAAGTATTCATTCCTTGCAATATATTTGCTTTATATTAAATAAATATCATTTAAATCTAAGTTTTAACATTTTGGTCTTTTCCCGCACTGTCCTTCATTATCACCTCTTGTGCCCGAAACCTCATTCTATCTAAATCCCTTAGGATGTACCACATCCATTAGGTACACCCTTTTCCAGGGGGAATCGATTTTCACACAAAGATGGCCGCCATACGCAAACTATTACGCTGCTGGCCTATTGGTTTGGTCAAAGGATGCTCCCCCCATAAAGGTATGTTGTTGCAAAATTTGGTAGAGATCGGATGTTTAGGTTAGTCGTAATTTGATTTAAGCTTTGAACATTTGTGTGGCCGCCATTACGTTTCCGTCAAGATGGCGGCGATATAAAACATGACACTGAGGTGTCCTTTGCTAGTGCTACCTTTGTACCAAATTTCGTTCAATTCGCATTCACCGTGTTCGAATTGATAGGGGGGGGACAGACATTCAGAGTACACACACTCACACACACACACACACACAGACACACACACAGACTCACACACACACATACACACACACACACACACAGACAGACACACTTTTTTCGCCCTGTGTTGATCTCATAAGTCTACTTTCATTTTTTGCAAAAATCGAAAGTAGGCTAAAAATGAAACAAGTTAGTTAAAAACAAGATGTTCAGTAAAGAACATATAGCCTACTTTCTCCTAAATGTATGAGTATAGTTATAACTCGTTGTTATTATCAAAGAGTATAATAGAACTATTCTTTGTTGAAGACCTTAGAAACGATTTACCTCTACCAAAAGCCACAACCTAGATAAAAACTGCTACCATCATTGAAGAAAGAAAGATAAGAAATATATCAAGAATGTTATGGATCTGGAGACATAATCGACCGGACTGGCTGCGTGGCTCAGCGGTAACGTTCTCGCTTGCTGGGCCCTAGGTTGCAGGTTCGTATCCTGGCGCAGTCAGCTGGCATTTGAGGGTGCACAAATGCGAGTGAGCCGTGTCAGTACATTTACTGGCACGTTAAAGATCCCCTTCGGGCCAAAATTCCGGCGCAGTCAGCTGGCATTTGAGGGTGCACAAATGCGAGGGAGCCGTGTCAGTACATTTACTGGCACGTTAAAGATCCCCTTCGGGCCAAAATTCCGGCACCCCGGTGTCTCTAAAAGCAGCAGTAGTTAAAAGGGATGTAAAACCAATAACATTATTATTATTATTATTATTACATATATGACCTGCCGTGGGCAACATCCAACTTTGAGTTGAGGCATGTCTTTACACGTCTGGTTGTGCATGGCTTTCACAACCCTAATTGAATTAACAAATCTTTCCATGACCCTACAGAGACGTGTGTATACAAACTATGTGGATATTTTCCATTGCTATTTGCCTGAAATAAAAGTAGTAATTAATAACCTGAACTAACATCAATGGCTTCAATTCAGTTACTATGCGAAATCGTTTTGTTCTTTACTTCAAATAACATTTTCAAGTAACGCAAAATAGACTGTTACAAAGCCTTTAAAATAAAAAGTAAAAATGTATCGTAGTATCATCTTGTCATTCTTCAAATTCGATGCGCATAGAATGCCAATGGTATATTAATCATTGGAGCCCCACGTAGACTAGTTGTGACATCTAGTGCTGAAATATCGAACAATATAATCCTAACAGAGCGAGTGCATTCTAGCGGCCAGAAGAAGAAACTTTTCAATAAAATCTGGTCGGCGTGCAGTTACCTTTTTGGCAGCTAGATGTCTCGAGTAAATCTGCTGGCGAATTATGTTTTAATTAAATATATATTTTACACCATAATCTGCACAATATAACGCTTAATTTTAAAACATCTGAGTCATTACAAAACAATAAACATATAACATTTCAAGCAAAAAACCTAGCTCCGATCGGGTTTGAACCATAGGCATTAGAGCGATAGGCTAACGCTCTACCACTGAGCTAATTGTGTCAACGAATATCGTTCTTTATAAAATGACTTACATAGAACTTGTTAGCAAATAATGATTTATACTAAACGATTTCAGCACTGGAGTATATTATTTATATATAAAGCATTTCATACTAAGTTTATTTATTTTGTATCAGTACGCTATATTGAATGCAATACTCAAATTAGTGAAATATAAGTCAGGCACAAGATATCCGCTGCCATCTTGTCTTATTACTGAATCAGCTCAGCTTTTTAAAATCACGTCTGCACTATAGTATTACAAAATAAACTTTTAATTTCGAACGTGCCTCTTCCTTTAGAACAGTTAAAACGATTCTCGGCTCGATAATCGGAACTGGTGGGTCCCATGATATGGATTATAAAGTTTGCATAATTCGCACGGCCGCCATCCTGAAATGGTATGGCGGACGACCTTGTAGTTTGGTCACAAGACGCATCCTATACGAAGGTATGTTGTTACCAAATTTGGTAGAGATCGGATGATTTGGTTAGTCGTTATTTGATTTTACGTTTTGAACGTTTGAGTGGCCGCCATTCAGTTTTAGTAAAGATGGCGGCGATATAAAACATGACACTGAGGTGTCCTTTGCTAGTGCTACCTTTGTACCAAATTTCGTTCAATTCGCATTCACCGTGTTCGAATTGATAGGGGGGGACAGACATTCAGAGTACACACACTCACACACACACAGACACACACACACACAGACTCACACACACACATACACACACACACATACACACACACAGACAGACACACTTTTTTTCGCCCTGTGTTGATCTCATAAGTCTACTTTCATTTTTTGCAAAAATCGAAAGTAGGCTAAAAACTCACTTTGACTTGTACTGGCTTCTTGCTGTTTCCTTCTAGTGGGCTCAAAAGTGCAATGGTATCTTCTCTCTCAGACATGTGAGGTATACTGGTTATCTGAAAACAAATAAATAAAAAAAATCATTAATTACCTTATCAATAACTACAAATTTGAGGTTCATTAGCATTACATTATTAAAATAATCATTAATAGGTACTTACCAAATAAAAGCATTTTTCTTCCACAGCTCTACTCTATACTTCCGTTTGCTTAAACGGCAAGTGCATTACTAACGCAATCCTTATCAGTCTGTTTTGCAACAGAGAGAGTTTCATTTTTCAGTGTTTTGACCTTGAACTGTTGTCTGTCTCTCACAGGTTCCCACGCCTCTACACATTCCTCAAGCGCGATATGATTTGCGTACCTTATACTAGTTTCATGTTTTTAATAAAGAACCAAAATGGCTGCCTCTTATACATCGGTAGTACAACTGTCTAGGAACCAAAATGGTGGTCTCTGTTTAAACGCCAGACCTGCTAGCCTCTACCAGGCAAGTAACCTGACACTGCACTTCCTGCTTGCATGCACATTTCTTTCTTATCAGCATTAGCAGCTCTGACAAGACCTCAGGCTAGGTACAGTATTCAGTGTCCAGCAGGCTGGACTGTGTGCGTTAGCAATGAAAACGTGTGTGTCTTAAACATTTTACTGTAATAATAATAATTAGCCCATTGGCCATCCTCAATATGACCATGTTAACCACATACTTTCACCACGTCCAAGAATCACTTGGTCATATCCTACAACCGTCTGCTGTGTCAGAGATAGGTCTCACTCATCACCGTTGACTTAAACGTTAAAGATCCCCTTCAGGGTAAAAAAAAATCCTAGCACACTTAACACATTTACATATATTTGCCTTCATTCCTCATAGGAATTATCGCAAAACCAACCGTAATAAGCCACCCCGCCATCCCGCCAAAATAGCAATTCATTTCTTCCGGGCACGGTCACTATTGTAGACAACAGGCTTGTTGTGACACAACAGCAGTATCATCTCTCTCAACGACCACTCTTAATTAAAATTTAAACAGGTAAAAAATGATTTTTGTTTTTAACATCCAAACGTCCCGCTTTCATTTACCACATACCATTATGAATTTATCAGGTTACTCACGACCCGTTTACTAACATGTTTAAAGATCCTCTTTAGGAATTTTCGAATATTCACCTTCATTCATCCGTCATGGGAAATATCTGATAAAGCGACCCCTCGTCCTGTCATTTTGCCGCCCCCTCGATTTAGCCATTTCCTGTATTCACCATGGCCTGTAATAGCCTCGTTGTAACACACGCCCAGCGCTACCGTCTCTCAGTCTACGACCGCGTTTTATTTAAAGAAATAGAAATAAGTTTTAAAATGCACAGTTTTTTTTGGTCCTAGAGACTTGAAATTGATTTTCGTGGTAAAGGGGATAGGGACCTTTCTATTATGTCAAACAAACTTCCTAGTTTCCAAAATATACAAATTTCAAACTTGTACTGTTTAAAAAAGACACAAAAAATGAAAAGTTTATTACAAAATTAAAGGTCATAGGTATCGTTCTTTTAAACCATGGCACACCATTTTATCATGTTTGCTTATCAAACTAACACCTACTTTCAAAACAAAACATTTTTTTTTAAATATAATGTGTGGTCCATAGCAAAGAGGACGTCACCTTCCTTGGACACCTCGTACTCGCCTCTGGCATCATTGGTTCGTCCGATATAACAAAAAAGTCTAAAATCATGGTTTAACCACAAAATTGGTTTTCACTCTTACTCGGATGTTAACTTTTGTTCTCGTCTTAGGCGTTTCCGAGATATTAACAAAAGTGAAAAAAAAAATACCAGTTTTACCGACAGTAGTGGCTACGCGGGCTAAAGCGCTGCGTTAGGTCAAGGGGCCAAGCTCTCTGCTGACTCGGTAGACGCGTGGGTTCGAGCCCCACCGTCGGCTGTCCTTGAAATGGTTTTCCGTGGTTTCCCATTTTCAACACCAGGCAAATGCTGGGACAGTACCTTCTGACAGGCCACGGCCGCTTCCTTCCACATCCTTGCCCAGTTTCATTCATCTTCATCCATTCCATCTCTCATCCCGACGCGCAGGTCGCCCACGGGCGTCGACTAGAAAGACCTGCACTCGGCCTCTCGGGAGGCTACACGACAAAAAAAAAAAAAAAAAAAAAAAAAAAAACCCCAAATTGCATTTCCAAATTCCACCCGTTTTAAAAAATAACCTCACCATCAAATAGAGTGGAAAAATACCATCTAAACGACCTCTCACTCAACCCTAGTCCTCCACCACCACCTAACTTTTCCCAACATAGCCATACGTATTGAAGCACACACGCGATTATACGTAGAACCGGCCTTACCACACTACTACCAGTCTTTGTCCTAGAGACTTGACATTTATTTTGGGGTAGAGGGGGTAGGGACCACTGATTTATGTCAAACAAACATTTTTGTTGAGTTCCTAGTTTTCAAATTTTAAGAATTTCAAAATTGGACTGTTTTCAAAAAACATGAAAATTATAAAAGTTTTATTATAAAAAATAAAGGTCATAGAGAGTTCAAGACCATTCATTTGTACCATTGCACAACGTTCTATGATGTTTGGTATTCAAAGCATCACCTACTTTTAAAAACAAAAAAAAACTATTTTTTTTTGAAAAATATTACGAGCCGTGCATAGGTAAGTGGACGTCACCCCGAGTCCTTCATCACCACATTGGTTAAAATCCGACCGTGGGTTCATAAGATATCGACAATCTTACTTGGCTCAGGAGGGCGCAATTTTAAAACTGCTGACGCTATGAGTTTAAGCTCTCACTGCTCCCCTACTCCCTTCAGCTACCTGTCTCTCGGTCTTCCTCTCGGTCTCCTTCCTTCCCACTTCATCTCATGTATCCTCCTGGGTATCCTCTTCTCCTCCATACGTTTTACATGTCCATATAATCTTGTATAGATTTCTCAATACCATCCTGTGATGGTTCCTCCTTCATTAATTCCCTGGTCCTCTCATACATTATTCTGTCCATCTTTGTAGCTCCAATACTGCTTCTCAAGAACCTCATCTCACTGGCCTGTATTTTTCTCTTATCCCTTCCTTTCATAACCCAAGTCTCCGAGGCATAAGTCAGGATAGGGACATAGTACGTCCGATATGTGATCTTTTTTCTGTTCTGAGGGACATCCTTGCTCCATAACATGCTTCTCACACTCCTCCGGAATGCTTCTGCCTGTCTTCTCCGCTCATTTATTTCTCTATCGTTTCTTCCATTATCTTGTATCAGGCTTCCCAGATACTTGAAACTCTCCACTTTCTTCAGCTGTTCCCCCCACGAATTTTTATTCCCGTTGTGGTTCTTTCTTTCTTCCTTGTTGTGATCACCATCTCGCTCTTATTTATGCTAAATTTCATCCCATATCCTTGTATTATTCCTTCCCACATATCCAACTGTTCCTGTACCTCCTCCTCCTTGTTTCCCCAAATCATCAAATCATCTGCAAACACCATTGCTTTCATCTTTCCTTCCCCAATTACTTGTGCCACTCGGGTCATTATGTCATCCATCACCACAATGAAAAGTAACGGTGACAGTGCACTTCCTTGTTTCAGGCCGTTTCTCTGTTCCAACAAGTCCGATCTCTCTCTTCCCACTTTCACACAGTTCACGCTTCCCTTGTACACCTCCTTTATCCTCCTTATAGTCCATTTTTCTACTCCTCAATCCTTCTGAGACTTCCATACTTTGATTCTGCATACACTGTCATATGCTTTCTCAATGTCCAGGAAGGCCATCGGTAGATCTGTTCCATACTCATAGTGCTGTTCTTGTTACTGCCTTACAGCAAAAATCAAATCCACTGTAGACCTTCCTGCTCTGAAGCCATGCTGTTCTTCCCTCATCCCTCCCTCTAACCTTGTCCTAATTCTCCTTTCCAAAACTTTCTCAAACATCTTCGCACAATGACTCATCAGTGATATTCCCCGATAGTTTCTGCATTCTGTTCTACTACCTTTCTTGAAGATCGGGACAATTATTCCCTTTTTTCAGTCCTCTGGGGTATTCCTTTCCTTCCATGCTGTCTTCGTCACTCGGTACAACCATTGTATCCCCACCTCTCCTGCTGCTCTCACCATCTCCACACTCAACTAATCCAAACCCGGTGCCTTCCCTCCTTTCATCTTACTCACTGCATCTTCCACTTCTTTCCATGTTAAGTCCTTTTCTGTTTGCAGTTCATCTTCCTCTTCCCCGATTTCTTCCTCCTCGCCGTGGTTTCCATTTGGTTTCAGAAGTTTTTAAAAAATATTGTTACGTGCCACCCCCTAGTGGCAATTCCGTTAACTGGATTACGGTGGGTAGAAAACACGACACCAATTACTGCTTTAAAGAGAAGTTAGCTTTATTGCTTGCAGGAAAGATACACCACTCAACAGCAAATACAAGCAATTAGAACCTTGCTCCAGTTTCCTCATGTCTCTTCCTTGAGCGCTCTTGCCCCTTTCACTTGTCAACAAACCACAGAAGTTAAACCGTCTTAATGAGTCCAGTGGCCTTGACAGAAGCTACCTGCACCTCTTCCTCATGTACACCAACTACAGTTACGATAATCTGCTACACGCTTTTTCGCTTTCCACAAGCTGGGGGAAACAATGTCACTGGATTTCATAACTCACACGGCACTTCGTTACCACACTTCTGTCGCTCAGGAAAATCGCTCGCACTAGCTCGAAAAACACACTCACTCACAGCTTGACAGGTCGCTCTTATATAGCAGGCCGGTGACTCAATAAATGCTTCTAGACCCATCCAGGGCTCACGGCTTCTCGAGGCTTCCATCGCTGGTTGGGTCACGAATATTCTGGACCATCCCTTTGTCCTAGTAGACCTGTTGCATAAGGTGCTCGCAATACACTGAGGAAGAGCAGCCCAGCCCTGGGGCAGTTGTGACTCATGCGGCAAGCGATGAAACAAACTCACAGCCGTAACACCACCCCCTTCCTAAAAGGCTGATCGTCCCGATCAATCATTGGTCCGTCTGTGTCCCTTCGTAGGCTGCCAGGCGATCTCGATGCACGATCTTCATCTTCGCCCTTGGGCTCCGCTGGATCCTGTAGAGGACATCGTTGATCCGTTTCACGACTCGGTACGGGCCCTCCCAGGACTTCTGCAGTTTGGGTGACAGGCCTTTCTTAGTAATGGGTTGAAGAGCCAGACCAGGTCGTCCTCGTGGAATCCGCCGGCATCCGTCTGTTGGTCGAATCGGTCTTCATTCGGTCGGTCTCGATCCGCAGTGTCCTCCTCGCGAACGCGTGAACGTCCTCCAGTTGGTCGACCAGTTCTTGACAATACTGGCTTACCGGGACCAGATCATTCCCAGGTCGGCCGAAGGCAAGATCGACAGGTAGACGGAGCTCCCTCCCAAACATGGCCCGGGCTGGTGTGCACCCGGTGGCTTCATGCACGGCGGCGCGGTAGGCCAGGAGAAATAGTGGAAGATGTTTGTCCCAATCCCTCTGGTGCTCGCTGACGACTATTCGGAGATGGTTCTCGATGGTGCGATTGAATCGCTCTACCATCCCGTCGGACTGAGGGTGTAGCGGCGTTGTCCTTGTCTTCCGGATTCCCAGCAGCTGGCATAGGTTCTGGAACACCTGCGACTCGAAGTTCCTCCCTTGGTCGGAGTGCAGCTCCAGGGGTACTCCGTACCGGCTGACGAATACCTTCACCAGGGTCTCTGCGATCGTCGCGGCTTCTTGGTAAGGGAGTGCATACGCCTCCGGCCATTTGGTAAAGTAGTCAATGACGACCAATATGTAACGGTTCCCTGCCTCGCTTAACGGGAATGGCCCAGCAACATCGATGTCCACTCTCTCCATGGGGCCGCCCACGTTGCAGGTCTTCAGTGGACCCCGTCGTCTTCGTCCTGGGCCCTTCCTGGCTGCGCAATCGTGGCACCTCGCGCAGTGGTTCTCCTCGTCTCTTCGGCATCCGATCCAGTAGAACCGCTCTCTCAGCTTCTCTAGGGTCTTCTTTATCCCTAGGTGTCCACCAGATGATCCTCCATGAACTTCCTTCAGGACTTCCTCCGTCATAGCCTTTGGAAAGACGACTTGTTCCCGAGATGTCTTCCCGTCGGTGCTCTCCCAGGTACGGCAGATGAGGCCATCCCTTACAATCAGCGAGTCCCACTGCGCCCAGTAGGACTTAAACTTTGGGCTGCAGTCACTCACAATGTTCCACCTGGGTCTGGGGACACAGGCCCTCTTCCATTCGTCTATCAGTCCCAGGTAACCATCTTCTGCTTGTGCCCGCGTGAAAGATTCGCGGCTCCAGCTCCCCTGAAGTTCCACGGTAGTCCTTCGGCACTGTATCCCGGTGTTCTCCTGTCTTCTGGTACAGAAGGTGCAGTCTTCCGGGCACGGTCTTCATGACAGGGCGTCGGCGTTAGAGTGCAGCTGGCCTTTCCTGTGCTGGGTCTCAAAGTTGTACTGTTGAAGCCTCTCTAACCACCGCGCAAGTTGACCCTCGGGCTGCTTGAAGTTCAGGAGCCACCGCAGGGATGCATGGTCGGTCCTGATGAGAAATTCCTGCCCGTACAGGTATTTGTGGAAGTGTTCAATGGTCTTCACGATGGCGAGCAGCTCCTTCCTGGTGACGCAGTAGTTCCTTTCGGGCTATGACAAGGCTTTGCTGAAGTAGGCCACTACTCTCTCCTCGCCATCCACTACTTGCGACAGGATTCCCCCTATACCAAAGTCGCTGGCATCGGTATCGACGACGAACCTTGTTCCAGGTCAGGGGTAAGCCAGAATAGGTGCGGTACACAGAGCCTGTTTGAGTTGTTCGAAGGCACCGTGGCATTCTGCTGTCCACGTGAAGAGTTGGTCCATCTCAGTCAGTCGATGCAATGGTTTAGCGATGTCGGCAAATCCTCTCACGAAGCGACGGTAATAGGTGCAGAGTCCCAGGAAGCTTCGTAGTTGGGATTTGTCCTTCGGAACTGGCCACTCCCTCACAGCTGCGGTCTTCTCTGGGTCGGTGCGCACCCCCTCCTCGGAGACGATATGCCCAAGGTACTGGACCTGCTTCTGGAAGAGCTGACACTTCTTGGGGCTCAACTTCAGCTGGGCAGCTCGTAGCTTCTTCAAGATTTCCTTCAGATTGCTGTAGTGCTCCTCGAAGCTTCTCCCCAGAACGATGACGTCGTCTAGGTAGACCAGGCAGGTCTTCCAGTGTAGTCCCCTCAGAATGGACTCCATTAGCCTTTCGAAGGTCGCAGGAGCGTTGCACAGACCGAATGGCATGACGGTGAACTGCCAGAGCCCGCTGCCCACAGAGAACGCCGTTTTCTCGCGGTCCTTAGGGTGGACCTCCACATGCCAGTAGCCACTCTTCAAATCCAAGGTGGAGAACCATCTTGATCCTGATATGGTGTCCAGCGTGTCGTCGATCCTGGGTAGAAGGTAGCTGTCCTTCTTCGTGATGTCGTTCACCTGCCTGTAGTCCACGCAGAACCTGGTGGAACTGTCCTTCTTCTTCACAAGCACGACCGGAGAACTCCAAGGACTATGTGATGGCTCGATCACCCCTTGCTCCTTCATCTCTTCTACCATCCGGTCGACTTCGGCTTGCTTGGCGAGCGGGACACGTCGGAATGGGGCCCTAATCGGTGCGCTGTCCCCAACGTCGATTCTGTGCTGGACCAAGCTTGTCCTGCCGAAGTCTTTGCTCCCCACGGAGAAGACGTCCTGGAATTCGCGTAGCAGGTCCTGAAGTTGGCGTGATTGTTCCTCGTCTAAATGGTCCTGGGGTCCTTGGTACAGCTTCTGTAGTTCTTCTGGCAGTGCGCGTCTTCTTCGGTTGTCCGTCTGCAGGTGTCCGTCCGTCCTATCTGTGATGCGGGCAATCCAGGTAACGGGCTCGCAGACTCCTAGGTTGGCTTCCCGGTGAACCGTAATGTCGTAGTCGTTCAGGTTGGACCGGCTGACATACGGCCGAGACGTCGTGTTGATGAGGGTTTGGCAACTAGCAATCCTTTTGTCTGGACGTCCTCATATTTTGGCTCGATGACAGCCACCACTCCCTCAGCAGTTCCGTCGACAATTACGGCGGCGCTGACCTCCGTCCTGGCGGGAACGATGACGGCCTCTCTCAGCCTTACTCGTCGTGCGGTGACGGCCTCGTGTGCTGGTTGCAAAGCAAGTTCCTCACTTCCGAAGTGCAGAGTGTAGGTACTCAGATAAAAGATGATGTTGTTCTGGTCCAGGAAGTCCAGTCCGATGATCACTTCATTTGATACGTCAGCCACAAGCACAGGATGCTTTATCGCCCGTCGACCAATGACGAACTCCATTGATGCTTCGCCATGTACCGGTGCGGTCTCTCCGGTCGCGGTTATTAGCTGGAGGTTCCTTTGTGTGGGTTGCACTCTCCACTTCGGGATCACGGTGGGACTGATGATGGTCCTCGATGCTCCCGTGTCGATTAGCATGGGCCAGCTCTCTCCGTTGACGACTCCGTCGACCATCAGGCTGCTATTATCCCTCCGTAACTGCGTCACACGAACTTGGACTGCCGGGGCTTGACGACTGTCACAAGCCAACCTTTGCCCCCCAAGGCTGGCTGATACTTGCTTTCCTGGGCCGCGCGGTTTCCCTACGACTGACTGTCCCGACGGGAACCCTCGGCGGTGGCGATCACCGCAGTCCTTGCTCAGGTGGCCTCTCTTACGGCAGGTCCAGCAGGTCGGTAGTCCTCTTCCGGACCGCCTCTCCGGATGTCCTTCGGCTACGTTTTTGTTGGTGGTACTGCGACTCTTCTAGAACCGGCCTAGTGCCTCCATCAGTTCATCGGCCAGGGGCTTGGTCTTGTCGGCTTTGGCTGGTTCGTCGACGTCCACCTGACGTACCCGCGCGTGCATTCTAGATGCCTGGTTTGCCGTCTCGAACTCAAGTGCGTGGTTCTGCGCATCTGCCAGGGTCTTATTGCGCGCGAGTCGCAGCGCCTGTTGAATGTCCGAGTCTCGTAGCCCGTCGTTGAAGGTCTGCGTCGCAATCTGTTCCAGGAAGTCGGCCGGCGCTGTTGGATAGGCGAGCCTTACGAGGCGTGCGATGTCCATCACGAACTCCTGCAGGGTTTCCGCGTTCTTCTGTACCCGGGTCCGGAGCTGCATCGGGTAGGAGTGCTGAAGATGGCTATCTCCATATCGGGACTCCATATGGGCGATCAGTGAAGCGTAGTCCTGGGATCCAGTCGGGATGGCCTGAAGGACGTTAAGGGCGTCACCTCTCAGCGCTACAATGGGAGCTGTAGCCTTTTCTGTGTTGTTCCAGTTATTTATGGAACAGGCGGCCTCGAACTGACGTAAGTAGGTGCTCCACGGGACCTTTCCGTCGAAGGTTGGGGGCGTCACTCTGCTATGTCCCGTTCCTGATATTCCCGGTGTAACATTGGGCGGGCGTTGGCGCAGCTCGGCAACTTCCTCTTGTAGAGCGTTGAATCTCGCTTCCATCCCCGTCGGCGGACGTTGGCTCAGTTCAGCAATTTCCTTTTGTCAATCGTTGAATTTCTCTTCCACCCCCGTCAGTGGGCGTTGGCGCAGCTCGGCAACTTCCTTTTGTAAGGCGTTGAATTTCTCCTCCACCCCCATCAGCGGGCGTTGGCGCAGCTCGGCAACTTCCAATTGTAAGGCGTCGAACTTCTTTTCCACTGCCGTGACTTCCTCACGCAGACCCTGTTCTAATTTCTTCAGGTCCTGTGTCAACTTATTCTGACGTTCTTCCATCTTCTTCTGGCCGTCCTCTATCCTCTCCAGGTACTCCGCTAGCTTATTTTGACCGTCTTCCATCTTCTTCTGGCCGTCTTCTAGTTTGGCAGTTAGGTCCTCGGCTAACTTCTTCTGGACGCCTTCTAGTTTGGCAGTTAGGTCCTCGGCTAACTTCTTCTGGCCGCCCTCCATCTTCTTCTGGCCGTCCTCCATCTTCTTCAGGTTCTCCGCTAACTTATTTTGACCGTCTTCCATCTTCTTCTGGCCGTCTTCTAATTTGGCAGTTAGGTCCTTGGTTAAATTCTTCTGGCCGTCTTCCATCTTCTTCTGGCCGTCTTCCATCTTGGTTTCCATGCCACTTAACTTTTCTAGCAATGCTGCCAATTGCGCCTCCATTTTAGTTGTTTGTCTTGTAAAGGGCATGCACTCACAGGAAAATTAGAGAAAATGATCTGCTCGGGTTTTGAAACCAGGACCGTCATGTGTTGTGCTTGTGCTTGAGTTCGTAATTCGGCTTCTGACACCAGTTGTTACGTGCCTCCCCCTAGTGGCAATTCCGTTAACTGGATTACAGTGGGTAGAAAGCACAACACCAATTACTGCTTTAAAGAGAAGTTAGCTTTATTGCTTGCAGGAAAGATACACCACTCAACAGCAAATACAAGCAATTAGAACCTTACTCCAGTTTCCTCAAGTCTCTTCCTTGAGCGCTCTTGCCCCTTTCACTTGTCAACAAACCACAGAAGTTAAACCGTCTTAATGAGTCCGGTGGCCTTGACAGAAGCTACCTGCACCTCTTCCTCATGTACACCAACTACAGTTACTTACGATAATATGCTACATGCTGTTTCGCTTTCCACAAGCTGGGGGAAACAATGTCACTGGATTTCGTAACTCGCACGGCACATCGTCACCACACTTCTGTCGCTCAGGAAAAACGCTCGCACTAGCTCGTAAAACACACTCACTCACTGCTTGACAGGTCGCTCTTATATAGCAGGCCGGTGACTCAATAAATGCTTCTAGACCCATCCAGGGCTCACGGCTTCTCGAGGCTTCCATCGCTGGTTGGGTCACGAATATTCTGGACCATCCCTTTGTCCTAGTAGACCTGTTGCATAAGGTGCACGCAATACACTGAGGCAGAGCAGCCCAGCCCTGGGGCAGTTGTGACTCATGCGGCGAGCGATGAAACAAACTCACAGCCGTAACAATATTCTTTCCACATTTTCTTCAGTTCTTCTATCTCTTGTCCCCTTTTGTTCACCATTCTAACATAATCCGTAGGATCCTTTCACCTCTTATTTTTTACCATCCCATACAGGACCTTTTTTGTACATTCACTATCCTCCATCATCTTTGTCCACTCTTCCATCCACTTTCTTCTCTCCTCAGCCACTACTCTCTTTGCCTCCTTCTTTCTTCCCTTGTCATCTACCGTCCTATTTTGATACCACCTCCTAAAGGCTCTATTCTCTTCCCTTACTATATCTTTTGTCCTCTCATTACACCATGGTGTTTCCTTCCACCTCTTCTTACTAGTTGTCCTCCCACGTACTGCTTCTGCTGCACCTACTAGTGTCTTCTTAAATCTAGCCCATTCCTCTTCGACCGCTCTTTCTTCATCTGTTGGAATTCCTTCCTTTACCATTTTGAGGTACTCGACCCTTCTATCTCCTTCTTTCAGTTTCCATATCCTTATACATCTTTCCTGGTTCTCAGTCCCTTCCTTCTCCTTAGTCCCTCTCAGGTTCATTACCAGCAATCGATGGTCGCTATCCAAGTTCTCCGATGGTATAACTTTAATATCCGTGATGTTCTTATTTAATTCTTTCTCATACAGTATATAGTCGACCACCGACTTCCTGGACACGTCATCACTTTACCATGTGATTGTGTGGCTCTGTCTTTTCTTGAACCAGGAGTTTCCAACTAGCAGGCTGTTCCTTTGACTGAAGTCCAACAGTTGCTTTCCTTCCTCATTTCTTCTGCCCCAACCCTCTGGTCCAAGCACACTCTCATACCCTTGTCTTTCTCTTCCTACATGGGCATTCAGATTCCCCAAAACAATCATATTCCTTCCTCCCAGCAGCTTCTGCAATTCCTCTTCAAACTCCTCCTTCTCTTCAGAGGCACAGCCTACTTGTGGAGCATACACTTGCACTATTTCTACGGTCTCTCCCCTCAGTGCTACTTTCACTTTCATCATCCTATCACGTATTCTCTTCACTTCTTCTTTTAAACTATCTCGTACTACTACTCCCACTCCATTCCTCTTTCCCTCTTCATTCCCACTCCAGTGCAGTCTATAGCCTTTTCTCAGTTCTCTCCTTCCTTCCCCTTTCCACTTTGTTTCTGCCAACCCCAATAAATCCAGCTTCCTTCTTTCCATCATATCCACTATCTCTTCCACCTTCCCCTTCAGCGTTCTTATGTTTAAAGCTCCAAATCTTAGTCCATGAACACAGCTAGGTCGTCGTCCATTTTATCCGTCCTGTCCGAGGCCTGTTCCCTTCTTGAAAGCAAAAGTCTTATCCACTACTGGCTTGCTGGGCCTATCGTTGCTTCACCAGAGCCCCATTAGCCGTCACTTTTCAGGGTTCCTGTAGGACCTTCACAGCTACCGTAACGGTCCCGGGGCACACGAAGTCCCCAGTGTACTTCGCCCCTACAGGCAATCCCCTACTTTGTGCTGTTGCCGGTCTCCCACGACGTGGACCAAGGGTTGGACTTATGGGAGACATGCCAGTCCATTATAATTTGTATATATCTACTATAGGCTACCATATTTTACTGCGCTCAGATGGTTAAATCACGAGAAAAGTCAATTAAAATGTTTCAAATTTGCATGGCCACCATGTTCGCTTTGTAATTTACAGGTTTTTGAAAGCTACATAGATGAACGTGTAGTAGTGTCCTTTATCGCCGTACAAAATTTCCAGGAGATATCAGTAATAGTTTCGGAGATATAGAATGCCGGTGAAATATTTCGCACAGCCGCCATCTTGAGGTTATGTAAACAATTGAACACAATAAGAAGCCAGTGCATTGCAATGTTTATAAACATTTGCTGTACCCAGTTTCATTGCATTTGGATGATTACATCGCGAGAATAGTCTATTAAGATTTCAGTTTTGCTTGGCCACCATGTTGGTTTTGTAGTTATCAGGGGTTTAAAAGTCCCATAGTTGAACTTATATTAGTGCCCTTTATCACCGTACAAAATTTCAGGAAGATATCGGTAATAGTTTCGGAGATACTGAATGCTGGTGAAATATTTCGCACAGCCGCCATGTTGGATTGGTGAGACGTCATTAAATGGGGAGGGCATGGTCGGGGTTGGCCAAAATGGTGCTATGGCCTTACCGAGTTTCATTGAAATCACTCCAGCTATTTAGAAGTTATAAGAGGGGACATACACACATACCACACACACACACACACATACGTACACACATACACACTCACGGACATAAGGTGATCTTATAAGCCTATTTTTTTTTCATAAAATGAAAATAGGCTAAAAATTATCTATTTTTGGGGCATCATTACTTACGACTTGACGTTCAAATGCTACCTAGCAGTCAGAAGTGAAAACACTCAAACTAGCAAATCTCAGGCAGCCATTCACATCGTTATATCACAATTAATACAATTTCGTTCACGACGTTGCTATAGAGATATGAATGTCTGGCTGTCATTGGCTGGTTAGAGTGATTTCACTTCTGGCCGTTAGGTAGCACTAGAGTAACACCTGAAACGTCAAGTCGGAAGTAATGATGCCCCAGTATAGTAATAAACAAACGTATTTTCACAGAAAATCCAGTCTCTAAATCTGATTAGTGACGTGCTTCTGGTTGGAATTGAAAGCTGAACATTGCTAATAAGAAAAGCTAGAAGCAAGTGAAATTTGATTGTGACGAAAAATTAAAGATATTATACACTGAAATAAAAATAACTGTAGATGGGATAAGACAGGAAGCCTTTCCACTGAAATTTAATTAAGTTAAAGTTATGCAGTCACATTCTACGACACAGTAACTTATTTCGTATCGTTAGTGACCTATTATGTCTTCAGACCAATCATTACTGTAGATATTGCTTTGTTAGTTAGGATTAGTGTCGCCATCGAAAATTAAATCACTTGAATGGATGCGCTAAAATTATATCTCTTCTTTTAAAACAATAACAACCTTCATCATCACATCGTTCTATATTGAGGCTACTGTCATGTATGACGTAGCCAACTATAATGTCGTAAGTTGTAGGTAAGAACGCGACCAATGGTTTTAACCATGTACAGAACGTCTTGCAGGATTTAACACATCGTGCAGATTTTCTTGCATCCCGCTGACAAATTAAATATCAACTCTTTTGGCAATAGTTTTAATGGCATTTATTTCCAGAATTAGAATAGGGAAGGACTGTTCGGCCATTTTAAACATTAACTGCTCCTTGCAACTTCCTCAAAAACGTAGTTTGACGTTATGCAATTACACTAAATTACAGTTTCATTCGTCCACTAATTGTAGATGTTAATTAACTTGGAAGGGCCTACAGCCAACAAAACAACAAACGACATAATACAAACAGCATGTTTTCATGTAAACACCAAACTTATAAATATCACTAAATTTGTCATCAAATAGGCTAATCTGCCGAGTCTCAAAAACTCACATCACATTTTCTGAAGTTCGTCATCAACAGATCTTTCGTTAAGGTTGGCTGCACTGACCACATTCATGAACGCAGCCCAATTTAGTCCTTTTATTCTATAAATTACCTCGATGACGTTGTTCCTAAGTTGAACTCTGTTGGCACCGTAGGTGAATTCGTAGATAACTCCGATTGCTTGGTTTCCAGTTTCAAGTGGGCGATGTTTTATTTTTTGTGAAGTTCAGAATGTAAGGCTCTACATGTGCTTCATGGTCATTTTATATTCTCACTGTCTATACGAACTCAGCAGAAGAAAAATCCAAGAACGCTTGGAAATGAGGAACACGTCAGGGGGCAATATTATAAGAATCTGTGCAAGAACTGGTTCGAAGAAGAGAAAAATACAGTTTATCTCTACCTAATGCATGGCTGTGAAATTGACATCTAAAGCATTTGTCAAGCATTCCTTCCCTTATTGTAATTCTATGCCGGCATAGCATACAATTTAACCTCTTGCTATTTGCCAATTTAAGAAGTTTGGCTATTAATCGTTGCTCTAACAAGACGGATTAGAGACCAATCTCTGCCATTGCAACTGTTGAAGTTATGAAGTTAAGCGTTATATTTGGCAAGATATGATTTCAGCGCAGTGACTTCTTTGGTTTTATTATCTTTATATTGCTGGTGAAGTATTGAGGAATTAGCTGCTGATTCCAACAAAGGCGTATTGAACTGTTGCTGTCGTACCGAACCAGTATCATGCATTTGTGTCTTCAATAACATCTAAAGACCACCGCGAGGCGTCCATTGAAAGTGCTTACAGGCCTAGTTCATAAGACTCTTGACATAACTCATAGGCTATTAGGCGTAAAATGTTTCAATCTCTCTTTATGGTGCACCATAAAGTTTCAATGGGAATTTTAAGTGCTACGCAATAAAATATTCTTGTATCGTTTCTTTGACATATCGGCTGATGAAGGGGCCAAAACTATTAATTAGGCCTCGAAACATGTTCCATTAATGACCACCCAGTGATCTTAATTAATAACAAGTAGTTCCGTGAAGAACTCTACAGCCTATTTTCATATATCCTACTTATGTTAATTGCCACTATCAACATACAAAATTTCAGTTTGATTGCTGTAATAGATTCGTAGATATTGAGAACTGACTAAATATTTCGGATGGTCGCCATGTTGGATTTTATATATGTAGGTCCTAGAGTTATGTACTGTTACATGAAGATTATTGTGTACGTGTAGCAGTCAAACTTCAATCGCATGATTGTGACACGAGAAGTAACAAGGAGATTTTAAAATTTCGCATAGCTGCCATTTTGTGGTTATGGAAACAATTGAAATAAATTAGATGCCAGTGGATTAACATTCATATAAGGATTCACTGTATCAAGTTTCACTGCACTCGGATGGTTAAATTGCGAGAAACGTCCATGTGAATATTTATACTTCGCGTCGCCGCCATGTTGGATTTGTGATCACCAGGTTATTTAAAGTCCAATAGGTGAACTTAAGTTCATAGCCCCTATGAACATTAAAAAATTCAGTTTGATTGCTATAATAGATTCGTAGATAATCAGAGCCGTCTAAATAATTCGGATGGTCGCCATGTTGGATTGTTAAATGTATAGGCCATAGAGTCAATATTAAAGGAAAATTATTGCGTAGGTTCATTATTCAAACTTTCACTTCGATCGCATGATTACGATACAAGAAATAAAAAACTTAATTTTAAAATTCGCACAGCCGCCATCTTGAGGTTATGTAAACATTTGAACTAAATTTGATACCAGTGCATTAAAATGTATTTAAACATTTCATGTACCAGATTTCATTGCGTTAGGAACATTAAATCGCGAGAAAGGTCAATTAAAATTTTCAAATTCGCTTGCCCGGCATGTTCGTTTTGTAGTTAACCGGTTTTTGAAAGTCTTATGGATGAACTTCCAGTAGTGCCCTTTATCTCCGTACAAAATTTCAGGGTGATACCCCTAATAGTTTCAGAGATATAGAATGCCGGTGAAATATTTCGCACATCCGCCATCTTGTGGTTATGTAAACAATTAATCGAAGTTAGATGTCGGTGCATTACAATGTGTATAAACATATACTGTACCAAGTTGTATTGCGTTTGGTTGGTTAAATCGCGAGAAATGTCTATTTAAAAGTCGCAAATTCGCGTGCCCGCCATGTTGGTTTTGTAGTTACCAGTTTTCCAAAAGTCACATATGTGAACATCTAGTAGGTCCCTTTATCACCGTTAAATATTCCAGGGTGATATCGGGAATAGTTTCGGAGATATTGTATGCTGGTGAAATATTTCGCACAGCCGCCATGTCGGATTGGTGAGACATACCACAATTTGAAGGGCACGGTCGGAGTCGCCCAGAATAGTGCTATGAACTTACCGATTTTCATTGTAATCGCTCCAGCCGTTAAGAATTTATTATCGGGACACACACACACACCTCACACACACACACACACACACACACACGGACAAAAGGTGATCTCATAAGCCTATTTTTTCAAAATTGAAAATAGGCTAAATATATTGACCAGGCGGAACTTTTAAACTGTTTATAGTAATTAGTTTATCAATACGGAACCAGAATGAACCTTTTAAGATCTAAAATAAAGTCGTTACCTTGCTAACTAATTGTACGTAATACAAAACTCGTATTGTTACGCAGAACAGTGGAATATAATTCAGTAATTGGTTTGTTGGTTCCTCAGTTTAGGGCTGCGACAACGCGGTCATTTAGCCCCGTGTACTTTGGGTGTGTATAGATCTGTCTAAAAACCGGTGTTAATTCTGATGACTGTATTAGTGTGTGTGTGTGTGTGTATCTGTTTTTTTTATTCAAGTAAGGACTGCAACTTTGAATTTTTCAAATAATTCCTACTTTTGCCGCCAAACGCCACTGTCAACGACTACTAGGCGTATTTCAGAACTTAGCTACTAGACGCCACCGCAGTCGACTCTTGGCAACGAACATAAGAACTTAAGAGTTGTTTACATTCTTAACCTATACAATTTAGCTTCTCACAGGTGTAATTAGAGGAAGGTTCTTTAACATGCCATAAATCATTTCAGTAATTACATTCCATACAGTCAAGTCTATTTTATTCCATTGCACCGACTTACAAGATTCAGTTGTCCTTCAGGCGTATATACTGTACCCGTCTTAGACGGAGAATGCTTGGTCATTACCTGGCTATACTCTTCGGCATCGGGCTGTGTAACGTTCAACCCACAAATGACCTCGCATTCGGATATGAAAGCACAATAAGGTTATGAAGACTACAGGAAAAACTCACACATTACAGTTACCATGAATTTATTTCACTAATAAACACAAAAATCAAAATATGTATTCAAAAATCAAAAATAAACACTGACTTGGAATTGTCCATTCAAGTAAGAATCACTCAAAATCAGTATAAAAATCCCTTCATAATCACTTAAAATTCTCTTGCTTAGCTTATTCAGTATTTATCATTGATCATTCTTTCATCTAAGTTTACTCACTTTGGCATCAAGCATGCCTATCATTCTAGTCAAAATTTTACTTCTAAGGCTTGTGGACAGTTAAACTACTTTTTCTCACCTTTAGGGTTTTCTTTACTCGTACATGAATTTATTTATCTTCTACAAGCTGTACCCGGCATGCGTTGCAATGCCAATCAAAGAAGGTGTTGGCGTTGAAATTCTGTTTCTTGAAGTGCTTTTGGATACACAACATGTTTTTCAATTTCCGTTAACTGACTCTAAGCTATCGTAAAATGGATTTTCTAATTTAGAACCATTCGTGGGAGCGTGCACAACAACTTTAAAAAGTTTCATCGCAATCGCATGAATGGCATATGAACGTATACGGGATTTTGTTTGAACGATTCGTGCGCTGTCACTCATTTGTTGATTCTACTTGTACGCTACCTATTGAGGAATGGATTTACTAAGTCGAAACCCTACCCTGGCGTGTACACAATAACTCATCAAGGTTTCATCACAATCGAAGAAGGTTATATGAAAGCATATGGGATTTTGTTGAAACGCTTCACGCATCGTGAGCCATGTTTAACATCTCTCATTTCTTTATTTTCTTTGGCGGCCGTCCCGGTAGACTCAGACGCCATGTGAGATACTTTCTGTCCGGACGTGCCTTGAGGCTCTCCGCCTTATTATTTAAAATGTAATGTTTTTCCTTTTTATTTAACATTGTTATTATGCCGAAGCCTTCCATTTACTCATGTAAGTAATACATCTAACCTTGTGTCCACTATGCTCATTTCATAAATTTAACCTTTCTTTTTGATCTTCGTCGTGTGCTTGGATTTGCTGTGGAACCAATCGTAATGGCGGTCTCCTGTTTTATTTTGTTTGAGTCTTCGTTTAACCTTTTATTTGTGCCGTGAAATATATCTGCGAGTGATTTTGTGAGTGTATGTTTTTCTTGCTGCCAGGTGCATTGATGCTGTTTTGATTGGGCATATCTTCGAATGGGTCTCCCGTGGTTTGTGGACGTTGGCGTTTCGACCATTCTCCCAACACGAGGCATGACACCATATATTTTAGCCCTTATGTATTCCCTTCATTCCATGCTTCGTGCAACTGAATCACGGCGGTAACTTTAAGTAGGCCTTACCGTATTCAGCTCGAACTCGGAACGTAAGTTGGGGACCATATAGGTTTAGCATGTTTTGCTAGACTACCTACAAGCACGAGTTGCTTTGTGTTTTATTTCTGCATCGTCGGCCGGCATTTTGTGTGTTTGATTGCGTGTATGTATCTTGATATATTTCACGGACACCTGACGTCATTTGTTTCTCCTTGTAGTATCTTTGGTTTTTGCATTTCTTTTCTCTGGGGACTGCCAGCTCGATCGCATCCCCATTGCTCGCCACAGCCTCTGCGACACGCACACAGCCTCTTGTTTTATCTTTGCTATGCTTGTTATTTGTGGTCGTCATGACAACCATCCATCTCTAGGCTGAGAAGTGATTGTTGTTGACCAGCGACCGGCTCGATTGCCTCTTGATCTTTTACTTCCCTCCTTTTCACATCGTTTTCACCGAAGTGAGCACAGGTATGAATTTAATTTGTTAACGTTATTTACTATCGTAAGTTATTTATTGTTATTTATATTTATCTTCCCCGTTTGAAAGTGACTTTATTTGACCCCTAGGTGAAGGGTATTCTTTTTTGTGTGTGTTATTCTGGCCGGGTTTCTTTGTGTGTTCGGTTTCAATTCATTAAATTTCCATTTCTTTACCCATGTGTCTCATTTAGTAGTGTTGGGCGATCGGGCTGCTCTCTCTCTCTCACTCTCTCTCTCTCTCTCTTCAAACCTAGGCCTAACTTATTCTAGCTTTCTAGCACCAGGAGGGTATTCCTACCACTCGTCGAGGGACCACCTTCACGGAGTCTGGAGTCGCTCGGCACATCTGGCCTGCAAGTACGGGCCCAGCACAGGTCAGAAATTAACATCCATTTCCACTGCGTACTCCTATCTTTTCTAGTTGGTTCCAGTGATGCAGCTAGGAGGCACGCCAAGAATATGTTTATTTTAAAAGGGCGGTGCAGTTGGTATCAGTTGCGAGGTTAAGTCTCCTGGTCGCTTAGCCATATCCATTGGATTTTGATATTTCGCTGCATATTTTTCAATGTTGTTTTTATTCTGTTTCATGTTCCCTATTGCATACTATGCAAACAAATATTGAGAGTCAATGTGAACTTCCAAGGGGTATGGACCATAAAAATAACAAACTGTAAGGAGAGTGCAATGAGTTGGACCCTATCAACGAACCCCAGCATTGGTAATGTACTAACCAACCCTACTTCTTGTTTCGTACTCATTTCAGGCGCAGGACGGAGGCAAGACATTTGTAGTTATTGTTTTGAATTGTAGCTAGCAGTACTTCTGTAGTTTAGCCATGTATTCTCTCCCAGGTTGTAACGTGAAGAAGGAGCTCTTCCAGTCTGGCGATGATCTGCTATCGTTTGAAAGTGTCTGTGGGAAAGACACTAATCCATTGACTGAGGTGAAAGGCCATCGCAAGGGAGGCGTAGCCAATATAGTGTCCAAGTGGGGAATTTCATTTTCTGGTGAACTGGGAGTTTCGTCTGTATTTGAGTTCTTAGACTGGGTCAGTGAACTCTGCCATTGTTATGACCTCGAACCAGACGACATTGTTGTCTGCCTACCGTTATTGTTGAGTGGTTTAGCTTTAAAATGGTATCGACTTACCAACAGATCTTTCATCTCGTGGGTTGATTTCTGTAAGTCAATAAAGGAGCGGTTTACGACTTATGATTTTGAACATGACTTGAAGGCTGAAATTCATCGCCGTACCCAGGGTTTGGAAGAGCCTGTAGACGATTTTGTTACTGGGCTAATGACTTTAATAAGTAGGTTGTCGCAGCCCCTTCACCTTATTGAAACTGTTGATATTGTGTATAGAAATCTAGCACCTGAGTACAAGTCTTTCATACGCCGGTCCAGTGTGTATAGTGTGGCTGACATTGTTGATCAAGGACGTGAATGCGAGTTCAATCGGCGCCTGCGCAAGTCATATGTACCCCCACCCCTCCCCTCTGCCAGTTTGTTTCCAGAGACTGCATGCGCGCAATCCCAGATTCAGAGGACTGCGCACCCATCTTCAATATCTCGTCAGGAGGACCGGGCAGTTAACCGTCCCCACTCGCATATTGTCGGGAGTATTCCCAATGCTACTTCTTCTGCGAATCCCGCTCCTCAGGATCAACAGTTACCTCGAAACCCGAACATGTATAACCGTATAAAATGTTGGAATTGTGATAGTTTGGGGCATCATTTTAATTCCTGCCGTGCGCCCTCTTGTGTGTTTTGTCACACATGTGGTCTTCGTGACGTGACGCACATAGCCTGTCCTAGATGTGCTTCGCGTCAGGGAAACGAGCATGGCTCCCCGGTTTAGACCCGCCGGAGTGGCCATGCAATGAAGTTCGCCGGGAAATGAACATTTCCACGACTGGAAACTTCTGTCCTTGGGTCCCTGTAAGTGTTAAGAAATTGTCGATACCCGCTTTACTGGATTCTGGTGCTTCACGTTCATTTATTCAGCGCTCCATCGCGGAACAGCTACCTGTTACTCAGATTTGTCCACAAGATGGGGGTTTGAAATTTTATTCTGCGGTGAAGTCATCTATTTCTGTTTCTAGCGTTGTAACATGTCATATTAAGATATGTGGTTATTCTTGGGATTGGAACTTCCATGTGGTGGATGACTTATCTACGCCTATGATCTTAGGTTCTGATTTTATGCACAAAGCAGGGTTGAGGCTTGATTTTTCGGATCATTCCTTCAGTTTTTTGTTTAAATCCAAGGAGCGGTTTCATTTTAATACTTGTGAAGCGAGTGTTCCGTGTAATTTTTCTGGTATCTCTGCTGTTCTAATCCCTCCTACTTTATTCACGAGTCAACGTGACGCTTTACCTGATTTGGTGAATGAATTTCCAGATGTTCTCACGTCGGAACTGGGTTCCGCTATCGGCTACGAGTGTCATATTGATTTATCTGATGAGGTTCCAGTTAGGTCGGTGCCATTTTCGTGCTCTCCACCCAAACTCATTGCCATGAGAGAATATATTGATGATCTTAAGGCACGCGGTGTTGTGAGTCCTTCTAAGTCTTCTTATGGTAGTCCAGCATTCCTGGTGCCTAAGAAAGAGGGTACTTTTCGTTTAGTAGTTGATTATCGTCGACTCAATTCTAAGGTGGTGTTCGACAACTTTCCCCTTCCAACTCTGGAGAGCGCTTTTCAGCATTTTCACGGGGCGAAGTACTATTCCGTCCTAGATTTGAATTGTGCGTATTATCAAATTCCTCTCGATCCCGAGAGCCGTAATGTAACTGCGTTCTCCACTCCGTTCGGCCTTTTTGAGTTCAATAAGTTACCCATGGGCATTTCTATCGGCGGACAAGTATTGAGTAGGGTTTTGGACGAGTTATTTGGAGATTTAAAGTATTCATCTGTGTTTAACTATCTAGATGACCTCGTGATTTACAGTCAGTCTTTTGAGGATCACCTGATCCATTTACGTGAAGTCCTATGTCGTCTTCGCAGAGCCGGACTCACTGTTAACCCGGACAAAATCTCTTTGGCTTCGAAGCAAATCAAATTTTTAGGTCACATTCTTTCGGATGTGGGCATAGAAGTGAACCCTGAGCGTGTGCAATGTATCCAAGAGTTCCCTACTCCCACGAATGTGAAAGCAGTCCGACGTTTTTTGGGAATGGCAGGCTTTTACAGTAGGTTCATTAAGGGCTTTTCGGACATTTCAGCGCCCCTGAATTATTTGAAGAAGAAGAATGTACGATTCGTGTGGGGCCCCGACCAGTGTCTCGCCTTTGAGAAATTGAAAGAATGTCTTTCTTCTGCTCCCGTCCTTCGAACTCCGGATTTTGGGAAAGATTTTATGTTACATTGTGATGCGAGTGATGTCGCAGTTTCTTGTGTGCTTAGTCAGCAGGTGAATGGTAATTTGGCACCCATCGCTTTTGCCAGTCGGATGCTTAATGATTGCGAACGCCGGTATTCCACTTTCGAGAAAGAAAGTCTGGCTGTCGTATTCGGCTGTGAACGTTTCAGATCTTTTCTAGAACATCTGCATTTCATAGTGTATACCGACAATGAAGCTCTGTCCTGGATGCGCTCGCATGTCAAAAAATTGGGACATATAAATCGTTGGATTCTTCGTCTATCCTCTTTCAGCTTTGACATCATTCACGTCAGAGGCAGTGAAAATGTTGTAGCGGATTGTTTGTCACGCATGTTTGAGGAACCTCCTCCCATTGTTGAGATCCCCGAGCCAGTGAATCTTCTCCAACACATTCCATGGTCTTTTACTGACATCCGTACGTACCAAGCAGATGACCCATTTTGTGTCACATTGCGTGAAAAAATTCTCGGGAAAGATCCTGGTGTATCTGAGTTTTCATTGCGCAATGATGTTATAGTGCATACCGCTCCTCGATCTTCGAAATGTAGGATTTTCGTGCCAGAGAATATACGAAGTATGCTCTTGGCGTATTTCCATGAATCCTGTTTTGGATTACATTTAGGTATGACGAAGACTTTCCATAAAATCTCTCAGGAATTCTTCTGGCCTCATTTGAAAGCGGAAGCTTTTGCTTTCGTCCGAAAATGTGTTACGTGTCAACGTTCTAAGCCAGCAAAGAATTCTCGCATTGGACTTCACCACGCTGACACGATGTCATATCCTAATGAGCGCCTGTTTATAGATTATTTTGGTCCCCTAGTTAGGTCATCTTCTGGTCATCAAGCTATACTTACTGTCGTTGATGGATTTTCAAAATTTGTATGGTTATTTCCTGTCAGGGAAATCACGACACGTACCACTGTTAGGCTTTTGACCAATCATATTTTTGGTGTTTTTGGTCCTCCAAAGTTTTTAGTGTCCGATAACGCGAGCGTTTTCCGGTCCAAGTCTTTTAGATCAATGTGTTTTTTGTTGTTTTTGACCACCCTCAGCCAAATCACGTTGAAAGGTTTCATCGTAACTTGAAGGCTTGCTTGAGTGCGTTCCACAACGCAGATCAGTCACGTTGGGACGCAAATCTTCAGTTTTTCTCCTTAGGATTTAACACTGCTCTTCATGAATCGACGAATTCTACCCCTTCGGAATTGTTTTTAGGGAGGCGTATTGTTGATCCACTTCAGCTTCAGTGGAAAATAGATTATCTGGCTGCGCCATCCCGCCGTACCTCAGTCAAAGAAAAATGGGAAGTTGCTGTACGGCATCTGAAAAGGGCACGAGATCGCGTGGCGTCTCGCTATAACAAGGGTAGGCAACCTGTTTGTTTTCAGGTGAATGACGACGTGCTAGTGCGCCTGCACCCACAGAGTTCGGCCAAGAATAAGGAGTCAGCTAAGCTAATGCTTCGCTGGAGCACGCCCAAAACTATCACTAGATTTTTAACACCTGTCACTGTTGAATTGATCTCCAAGGAGAATCCCACCGACGTATCCAGAGCTCACATATCTCAATTGAAACCATTTATTGTGTAACCTTCTTATTTGCTGTGATTAATGTTGTCCTTTTTCTGCGTAGGTTAGCCAATCATAATTTGCTTATGTTATCCAAGGAAGCTAGTATTCATATGGCGTCTCCTTGACCTGCCTATTATTGAACCAATTTTGACCGAGGCAGAGTCAAGTACAAATTTACGAGCTCAAGAAAGAAAATAATACAAGAAGAAATAGGCCTACATACTCTGTGTAACTTAATATTTATTGTAAAAATATGTATTTTTGCGAATTCGGCCAGTAGAGAATTTATATTCTATAAATAATGGACACATTATATCGCTTCTTTGTTATTTTAATACGTCACTTTCATGATGGGTATAAGGAGAATGGCAGACTTCGGCGTCAAAGGGCGAAAGTCTTTTGTTTATGATTTTCGCCCGTGTCTCTATCTACTTTTCTTGTCATTGTAACGCTCAGGCGAACAGTAATACCATTATGACAAGCCCAGGGATCGTCAAAGGAACGCGCGCCTTTGGGGACCCCGAAGGAGTTCTGTCCTGATATTGCGATCGCCGAAGCGATCTGATTATTTTTATATATTACTTCATTTTATAACTGTATTCTTTCTGATATGGCTCAATTGCTTAAGTGATTGTTATATCGATCACCCTCCCCCCTCATATTTTGTGTACTGTTATAGTTGTTGACAAACCACCTGTGTGATAAGGATGTTGTGTATTTTGGAACACTTGGGACATGATTGATTTCAAAGCGGTGGTGCTTAGTGATGTAAAAAGAAAAATCTTTTATTATTATAAATAATTTTTCTTTTGGGGGGTGGTGTGGATCCTGAGCCATGTTTAACATCTCTCATTTCTTTATTTTCTTTGGCGGCCGTCCCGGTAGACTCAGACGCCATGTGAGATACTTTCTGTCCGGACGTGCCTTGAGGCTCTCCGCCTTATTATTTAAAATGTAATGTTTTTCCTTTTTATTTAATATTGTTATTATGCCGAAGCCTTCCATTTACTCATGTAAGTAATACATCTAACCTTGTGTCCACTATGCTCATTTCCTAAATTTAACCTTTCTTTTTGATCTTCGTCGTGTGCTTGGATTTGCTGTGGAACCAATCGTAATGGCGGTCTCCTGTTTTATTTTGTTTGAGTCTTCGTTTAACCTTTTATTTGTGCCGTGAAATATATCTGCGAGTGATTTTGTGAGTGTATGTTTTTCTTGCTGCCAGGTGCATTGATGCTGTTTTGATTGGGCATATCTTCGAATGGGTCTCCCGTGGTTTGTGGACGTTGGCGTTTCGACCATTCTCCCAACACGAGGCATGACACCATATATTTTAGCCCTTATGTATTCCCTTCATTCCATGCTTCGTGCAACTGAATCACGGCGGTAACTTTAAGTAGGCCTTACCGTATTCAGCTCGAACTCGGAACGTAAGTTGGGGACCATATAGGTTTAGCATGTTTTGCTAGACTACCTACAAGCACGAGTTGCTTTGTGTTTTATTTCTGCATCGTCGGCCGGCATTTTGTGTGTTTGATTGCGTGTATGTATCTTGATATATTTCACGGACACCTGACGTCATTTGTTTCTCCTTGTAGTATCTTTGGTTTTTGCATTTCTTTTCTCTGGGGACTGCCAGCTCGATCGCATCCCCATTGCTCGCCACAGCCTCTGCGACACGCACACAGCCTCTTGTTTTATCTTTGCTATGCTTGTTATTTGTGGTCGTCATGACAACCATCCATCTCTAGGCTGAGAAGTGATTGTTGTTGACCAGCGACCGGCTCGATTGCCTCTTGATCTTTTACTTCCCTCCTTTTCACATCGTTTTCACCGAAGTGAGCACAGGTATGAATTTAATTTGTTAACGTTATTTACTATCGTAAGTTATTTATTGTTATTTATATTTATCTTCCCCGTTTGAAAGTGACTTTATTTGACCCCTAGGTGAAGGGTATTCTTTTTTGTGTGTGTTATTCTGGCCGGGTTTCTTTGTGTGTTCGGTTTCAATTCATTAAATTTCCATTTCTTTACCCATGTGTCTCATTTAGTAGTGTTGGGCGATCGGGCTGCTCTCTCTCTCTCACTCTCTCTCTCTCTTCAAACCTAGGCCTAACTTATTCTAGCTTTCTAGCACCAGGAGGGTATTCCTACCACTCGTCGTGGGACCACCTTCACGGAGTCTGGAGTCGCTCGGCACATCTGGCCTGCAAGTACGGGCCCAGCACAGGTCAGAAATTAACATCCATTTCCACTGCGTACTCCTTTCTTTTCTAGTTGGTTCCAGTGATGCAGCTAGGAGGCACGCCAAGAATATGTTTATTTTAAAAGGGCGGTGCAGTCGTCACCCATTTGTTGCATATACTGGTGCGCTACCTATTGTGAAATGGATTTTTAAGTCGAAACTCTTCCTTGGAGTGTGCATCATATTTCACCCAAGTTTCACCGCTAACGGCAGAATGGTATATGACCTTATACGGGACTTTGTTGAAACGCTTCGCGCGGCGTCCCTCATTTGTTGAATCTACTTGTGTGCTGCATATTGTATAGTGGATTTACTAAGCCAGAAACCTTCCATGAAGTGTACACAACATCTCACCCAAGTTTCATAGCTATCGGACGAATGGTATATGAATGCATACGGGACATTGTTGAAACGCTTTGCGTGTCGTCGCTCATTTGTTGAATCTACTCGTTCGCTATCTACTGTGAAATGTATTCACTAATTTTGAAACCTTCACGTAAGTGTACACAACATCTCACCCAAGTTTCATCGCTATCGGACGAATGGTATATGAACACATACGTGACTTTGTGGAAACGCTTCGCGCATCGTCGCTCATTTGTTGAATCTACGCGTGCGCTACCTATTGTAAAATGGATTTACATAGTCAGAAACCTTCCTTGGAGAGTACTCAACATCTCACCCAAGTTTCATCGCAATCGGATGAATGGTATATGAACGCATAGGAGACATACCCACAGACAGACAGGCAAACTATCACGTAACATTGTTTTTATATATATAGATTTAGTCCCTTGACTAAACCACTATCTTCCACAAAGCCTTAGGTATCTTAAAAATTCAATACACTTATTCAACAAACATGTCATGCCATAGATCGAACCCTCACTCCTCTACTGTCTACTCATGCCTCAATGTGATTTGTTTCAATATTGTACTATGCACTGTCTTTATTTCATATTTGCGGGTTTCAATTACTTTAAATTTACTTACTGCAATTATATCTTTACATTCACCGAGACTGTCCTCGTGATTAACATTTATTTTTATCCGAATCATATTTCGTTATTTTTCAGTGCGTTTCAAATACACAGCGAATCAAGGCTAAACGCCCCAGTCAGCGCTTGATTTCACTAGTTCAGTGCATAGTACAACGACAATCATAATGAAAACTTCATAACTCACCTCGTGCGCAGATGCTGATTATACCCTTGAATGGGGTCACCCATTCTAGTACCTCTTCATAGTACTTTCCTTTGGACACTTCATTTCATATTCACACAATTTACACTGATATACAATTAAACACATTTTTTTCACTTTTCAAACAAAAACACTTTACAGAGAACACTAAAATAATACCCTTTTCCTTTTTACAGCACTTGACACTTCACTTATTCAGACACTCATATCTCAGTGATACCTGGCGATTCCTATCGACTGCTAACGATCTGATGCAAGCTCCACGACTCAGCACTGAACGTGTGATAGCTCGAAAAGAGTTCCTTTCCCCTATACTGGAATTGCTGCTGTTAGTCTCTCGAATACCGCTTCAAATAGTCTATTGTTCGACTTCACTTTGTCTTCTCTGACTGCGCGATAAATGTTTTACTTGGCCGTCACTCCTGATTCTGTATGGCTGTCTATTCGCTCTTCCTATCCCTATCTGTGGCCTCCCTGTCCCGAGGATCGTATACTTTCTATCGAATGCTTTGCTTACTTTTTCACTATCTTGTTCGGGCTTCGAACCTGCGATTTTAAGTTCCTTATTTAGAAATTCTGTTTCTGCGAACGTGATTTGCTTTTATCTTCGTTGATTACTGTCTTTAATGACGTCTCTACTGGACGTATCGTAGCTAGAATTTCTGGAGTCCTTTGACTACACTGTTTGAACCCGCGTCCCTCGGCACTCGGAGTTCCTTACTGTCTCTATGATGCTCGATCGCTATGTCTTTAAATATCGTAGCTTCACTTGTTCGATATTACTGTACTGACTCTTCGGAGTCTTGAATTAACAACTGTTAGCGTAGCGCACTTCTAATGTACTAGCCTGCACTTGGGCTGTAATATTGCGTAACTCGGCGTGACGTAACTTGCCTTCATCGAGGTTCTAGTAGAATACTTGCTAGTTAAAACTGCGCAGCGTCTCCTCTGGCCTGAACTGACTATGGTTGATATAGCTGATGAAACAGCACCGTGCGCCCTGGCAACTACGGTCGGCTGAATATGAATACTGCGACACAGCGTGTCCCGCCACTGCGGACACCAAAGACTGAACTGAATATGACGCGACCAGCACGGCCTCCTCCCGAGGACCGCTGTAGACTGAATAATCTCCCTTGCGTTTGCTACCTATTTATTTGATTCACGACAAATAAACTAGTTTCGCTTTTTCACCAAAATTATATTCTAAACTAATTATGGTATCTTTGTGAAAAAATAACCATCTCGAAGCACGCGACCTAAATGTTTCAACTATGCAAAAATTTCGAAAATCCGATCGGGGAACATATTTATAAAGATTAAAATAGCTCCGCCGTTAGTGTAGGCGTCAGTTTGTTTTTCCCCTACCCCAGGCATCTGGGCTGGTGAAGTCCCTACTCTAAAATGCTGACCCCTCTAAAAATTCTGATTTCTAAAACGATTGGCATTGGCGGAGAGATTCTTCAATAATTTTGCGTCTTTCTGGCTAATTTCAATAATTTTCTCAATTTCCTGGCCACGCCTTTTGAACAGTGTTGTCAATTTCTCGATGACTTTGCATTTATTAGCCTGATCTTCTGTCTCTATGTTGAGTGGAAGATTTCACTGGGTTATTTTAATCTCATGCGTCAACTCTTTTCAGCTGAGCTAGCAGTGACATCATTTGCAGCTGCAAACATTGCTTCAGTATTGAGTCACCGATTCATGCGTCATATAGATGTGATTTCAGCTTAACCCTTCGGTTACCATTAAAAGCTGAACCAAAAATCCTGTATTATTTCTCCGTTTCCTTACTTAAAGTGTTAAGGGTTCGATACCTGTGCCAAAGTACATTTGGGCACAATACAAAGTAGTGTTTTGGTCGAATTTGGACACGAATTTCATAGAAATTGTAGATCGTTCCTCTTATCACCCTATAGAACGTTACTTTGTTGTTATTTCCTTTTGGGTGGCAGGGGCAGATGACCTCGCTGTTCCACCCCTTAAAACAAAACTAACCAACTAATTAACTTTTGAGAGTCTTGTAGCCTACATCGTGGTCATTTACAGTAGCTCTGTGTATTTGGATGGGTCTTGAATTTGGTCTGATTACCAGTGTTGTTTTGATGACTGTATTAGTGTGTATATTTGTAATTCGGGTGAGGATTGGGATGGAGGCGATCTTGGCCTTAAGTTAGGAACCATCCTGACATTTCCCTGGAGTGGACTTGCGAAACCAAAACATAGGTGATTAAAATTACCGTAGCCCGGCCGGGAATCAGCCCGAGACCTTACAGGCCAAAGTCTAACTACCGTCCACTTACACTGCTAAAAGAAAGGGACTCTATAGGGTAACCTACTGTAAATCTTCAATAAGACAGCCAGTCGATAGGGAAAACCTGCTTTAAAGCCGCTCTGCTACACTCATAGGTGGAATTTTACTACCACAATGTGGCATAACTGTACAATCGGGCTCGTGTAATCATTGTAAAGTTGCCTTGATTCTGGTCGAGTTTCCATGCCAACATTTGTTTGTCGTGAGAGAGGGGAAAAACTATAGAAAATCTTACTCTTGATGGACACTTTTGAGTTACCGAGCACGGGAACTTGTACTCCACTCTGGTGAGTACTTCTCTTGCATCTGTGGATGCACTGACAATTCCAGCTTGTAATTTGAAAGTTACAACAATAAAATACTTTTACTTTATTGTCTCATAAATGACATCAATTGTAATTCCAAAAACATACAAGAATTACACATAAATAAGAATGGTTGGTTGGTTGCTTCCTCAGTTTAGGGTCTGCGACAACGTGGTCATGTAGCCCCGTGTACTTTGGGTGTGTGTAGAATCTGTCTGATAACCGGTGTTAATTGTGATGACTATATTAGTGTGTGTTATCTGTTTTTAATTCAAATAAGGACAGCAGACATTGAATTCTCCTAGTAGTTCCTACTTTTGCCGCCAAACGCCACCGTCCATGACTACTAGATCAGTACTTGGCTACTAGACGCCACCACAGTCGGCTCCTGGGAACGAACGTAGGAACCTAAGAGCGTTGTTTAAACTTAACCTATAAGTTATAGTTTAGCTTCACACAGATTTAATTAGTGGGAGGTTCTTTGACATGCCATGAGACCGCCGGCTTTACTTCCCCTCCGAAGGAAGGCATTCTGAGGGATTTTTAACGCTCTTAAAAATCCGACGACTTCGGCCGGGTTTGAACCCACGATATTGGGCATAGAAGCTCAGCATGCTACCGACTACGCCACCGAAGCCACCATAAATAAGAATATCCAAGAACTTTATGAAGACTCTTCGTAATCTCCGGAAATCCTATAATCGTGAAAGGCCTTACTTAAACAACCTAAAAACGTAGAAAGGTATGAAGATTAACTACAGTTTTCTAACCAATGAAAGGTGTTCTACAAAATTTAAATTAAGAGTGTATTAGAAATTTGACCTCAATGAATTTTACATTAACAGACAAAAAGAAAGAAAATAGAAAAACATCCCACTCGGCATGCCGGAAGACGGAGGTAGATTTCACCGGGCAAAGAGGAATGCTTCGAATTCACTCAATTTGCCAATAATTGTTGAAATCCTACCAAAGTACCACATGTTTAGCCCACGAGAAGCCATATCTTATAATAAAGAGAGGTATGATTTTTTCTCTCTCAAAACTCCATTTTTCCGTCTCCTTTGGTCAATGGTTGGTTCTATCAACAAAACTTCACTGTGATACGTGATTGTCCTTTTGAATGGGTTCAATTTATTACATACTAAGAAATTCATGGCGATATTTCCCTTTGACGAATAAGACATTCCATTTCCAACCTTTAGTCAGATTTTTCCCATTAGCGAACATGACTGGTACCGGTTTTTTGAATGCTTATATTTCATGTAGGTCGATAAATCTGAAAGTGATATAGATATTTTTATTTTATTTATTTATCGTATGACTTTTAGGGCCGGGAGTGTCCGAGGACATGTTCGGCTCGCCAGATGCTGTGGCTGCGTCAACCGAACACCCATTGACTGAGCTACGAGTTCCGTTCAATTTCCAGTAGTTCCAACTTTCACTACCAGATGCCACTGATACCTAGTGGTGAACGTTGGAACTTGGATAGAGCGTTCCAACGAAATATAACCTAGAAATTTAGCTTCACACAAGTTTAGTCAGTGGAAGGTTCTTTTACATGCCATAAATCTATGACGTGGAATCGCCGGCTTAACTTCCCCTCCGAAGGAAGGCATACTAAAGGATTTTAACGCTATTGAAAATCCGATGACTTCGGCGGGTTTTGAACCCGCGATCTTGGGCACAGCAGCTCGGCATGCTACCATATATGCCACCGAAGCCGTTTATATAGATATGATATATATAATCTTTTGAAAAGGGGTGGTCTGGGGGAATGGGAAATTTGAAACGCCAAGGTAAGTTGAAATTTTCCGGAAGGCGCAACATGGTACTGAGCCCGAATAGCTCATGCTGGTGATAGCTTGTACGAGAGCAAAGGAATTTCTTATGTCCGAGAGTTATGAACGCATCCTAAAGGCATGCCACCACATCAGATGATCTTTTGACTATGTTTAGAAGCTATGGATAATTACTCATCATGATTAAATAATTTTTCTTTAATGTGCAACCTTGATTTTATAATCAGAAGTCATACAGCATAATTAGCCACATTTTCATGGGCCTATATTTTTATTTATGGTTTAAGACCAAAGGTATATCGTCGCAGACATGCGAGAGGAAAGCTTTAGTTGTTAAATGACTCGGGAGTGAGTGAGCTGGAACGCCTACTTCCGTGAAGGAATGACTCTTACTTGTACTCAAGTGTCGAGCACACGTCATTTTGAAGGTCCAAAGCTGACCGGAATTCGCAGACGTCGTTATCAGGAATCTAATTAATTTAACACGACCACAGTGTTATTTAATCACGAAGTGTGCTGGTGAAGTGAATAATCCTCAAAAAAATATTTAAATCTGTGATATTTTTACTCAGTGATAAGTGAATGATCACATGGTTACAGCATGCTAAATGGCTGACCATTGTGACAATTAGTGATTTTTGTACAAGTGAAATCTAGTCGAAATATCAATCAGTTCCTATTTAATATTATCGAGCCGTGCAAAGGCTGGAATCAGCACAACCACGATTAAGTTGATACAGGCAGATAGAAAATTTACCATGTGCAAAGTGTTAAATTCTGTGAGTAGACACGTGCTTTGTGTCCAAAATCTAGCTTCTGTGATCAAGCAGCTTTCTTTAAATACAGTCTGCTATATTTTTAGCCTACTTTTCACATTTTGCAAAAATGAGAAAAAAGTAGACTTATATTATATTTATTAAACACAATGTGTACTGAGAGAAAAAATAAAATAAAAATGAAAAGTTACATTGTCGTGATTTCACCAATCTTTAGATAGCTCAATTAGTGAAACAGTCCTATTTTTACACTCCTGCAGGTGATATTTCGGGCACCGTTGATTACATAGCTTACAGATGCAGCTGTCCTTAGGATCATGGTAGGTGCTTTCTGTGCAAATCTTTCCATGAAAGCCGTGTACTGCAAATCGTGTGTACAGGTGTCGGAGTTGGAAGTTTGGTCCTTTCCAGCAGTCTGATGTCATTGCGTCTGTTTCTCTAATCCCCTCCGGTATCTGTCTTGCTTTGCTGCTCCTCTCTTCGATGAAGGTTGCATATGCTTGTGTCTCCGATAAACTAAAGCAGTGTTTTATGTCATCCACGAAGAGAGATTCCTGTGCAAGGATATAAGCATAACTATTTCTTGTGAATTTTGAGATGGATAACACTCTTTTGAGGAAGCTAGATTTAACGCTTTCCAGCTTTCTTAGACTTCCGACCGTCAGGTAGTTCCAGATTAGTTGTATTCCATAGGTGGCCGTCGGCATGACTTTGATCTTGAATAGTGCCATTGCTGTTGAAACTGACAGTAGTTGTAATTTGGGTATGTCATATATTGCTTTTTCTGCAGCTGCTGTTCGTTCTTGTATGTGTAGTGAAAACGTAATTCCCGTAGTTTGGAGGGTGACCCCCAAGTATTTGAAATTTGTTACGAATTCTAAGGGAGAGTTGCCACAAGTGAAATGATCCCCCTTTGCAAGTTTGCCTCCTCTCCTGAATTTCATTGCTTTGGTTTTCGAGCCATTTATTTCCATAGAGTTGTATGTTGCCCAGTTCCTGATGTCGTCTAATGCCGTTTGTAAATGTTTAGGGCTTTTGGAGAGAATGGCCATGTCATCCGCGTACATCAGTAGTTTTACATTGACGTTTATAGCGTTGCCGATATCCGCTGTCATGACGTTGAATAAGACCGGACTCATCGGGTCTCCTTGCAAGACCCCTCGTGTTTGTATGATGTCATTCGATGTAGTTATGCCATCATACACCGCTATATGGTTTGCATCAAGGATAGACTTGATGGTTTGGAGCTCCTGATTTGATTTGCCTAATATGCTCTCCAATTTGTTTACCAATGTTGATCTGCTGATGCTATCAAAAGCTTTGGAGTAGTCTATGAAGATTACATATATCGGGGAGTTGCGATGAGCTAGAGATAGAGTTATTTCCTGAATAATTTCTTGCACCGCGTGCAGTGTTGATCTGCCTGGAGTGAATCCATATTGAAATGTAGGTATATTTGCATAAAGGTTTTGCGCGATGCGTCCTAATAGTACTTTGGAGAACAGTTTAAACATTACACTCTCTAGAGCAATTCCTCTATAGGAGTGCGGGTCTTCTTTCCTTCCCTTGCCTTTGTAAAGTACTATTATAGTTGATCTTCTCCATTGATGCGGTATTGATTTCATCATAAGACATTTGTTGAATAGAGAAGTTAGAGGTTCTGCTATGTCTTGTAAGGTGTAAGACTTATGAGATCGGGCAAATGTGTGTCTGTCTGTCTGTCTGTCTGTCCTTCTGTCTGTCTGTCTGTCTGGCTGTGTGTGTGTACAACCCTATCAACTCCTAAACGGCTGCAGCAATCGAAACAAAATTGGGTAGGAGTAAAGATCTACACCTGAATATCTCACGGCCATATTTGAAAATGATGTCAGTGCTACCAACTGCTAAAAAATCGCAATTGAAATTTGAGCTCCATGTTGGATATCTTGGAAAGTATGAATGGGAGCTATTTCAAAATTGGCACACGTACAGACCATAATATTTCAGTTTAATTTCCAGGAGGCCAAACATGGCAGTGTTGCCAAAATGATTATAAGCCTCCTGATAGGTCCAATTTTTAAATGCATATAACTTCTACACTATCAATTGGAATTGAACCAAATTTCGTATGTTGTATGTGTACATAACCAGATATGACTGAGCGTATTCTTAAGACCTACCAGGGCTGCCAACTGTTAATAAATGCTCCTAATTTATTTTATCCAAATACCAATATATCAGAAAGTATGCAAGCCGACAGCTTTAAACTATGCACACGTATAGTACCTGACATTCTATATTAATTTGGAGTAACTTATATACGTCAGTGCTACCAACATGATTCTAAGCCTGCTGACAGGTCCAACTTTAAATACATGCAACTTCCATACTATCATTTGGATTTCAACCAAATTTCGTATGTGTTATGTGTACCATAACAGATATGACTATGCGAATTCTAAGGAGAAACCAGGGCTGCCAACTGTTAATATGTGCTGTCCCTATTTTTGTTACCCTAATATCAATATATCAGAAATTATGCAAGCCAATGGCTCTAAAATTTGCACACGTATAGTACCTGGCATTCTGGACGAATTTGGAGTAACTAATATACGTCAGTGCTGCCAACATGATTCTAAGCCTGCTGATAGGTCTAATTTTAAAATGCATGTAACTTCTATACTAACTAATGGATTTCATTCAAAATTGGCACAACAATAGATCATGTTATTTCAGATTATTTCTGACCAATACATGCATGACATTGTTGCCAACATGATTTTACGCGCGCTGTTAGATCCAATGTTTAACTGCATGTAACGTCAATGTGATTCATTGGACTTCAACCAAATTTTGTATTTTGTACCTTAAGAGATGGAACTAAGAATATATTCAGTCATCAGGGCTGCCAACTGTAGTGCTCTATTAGGATACATTATGCCAGGTATACAGTATTTCGAACTAATTGGAAATTTCGATATTAGCAACTTAATTTCGTCATTATTCTAGATAGGTTCATATTCTGTAGAATAATCATTGGCTGAAAAGTAGGCTGTATAGTTCTTAACGGAACTTCTTGTTCATGTGTAAAATGCAGTGAATTAATACGCTAGAAGCAGTTTCGTCATTCTACAATTTGATACAAGATGCCTTCATTACACCACGTGCAGAGGCATAATTGTCCGGTCCCAACGAAGAAGACGATGATGGCTTAAACATTCTAATGGGAGGAACGCCAAACATCTAAGCCGCACTACAACCATAGAAAAAGACCTATGGATATCCATGCTTATAGCCAAGCAGCGAAGATATCCTTGGATTCCCTGGATAAAAGGAAAAACCCCTCGATCCTTTCTTTCGGATGAGGTGATCACCTACGATATCAATTGTGAGACAGTTGACAAACGACAATTTATTTTTCTTTCTCTAGACACTGCTAGGAATGTTCATTACGAGCTATGTTTGTGAATGCTCATGCTATTGACCTTGATCAAGTATCGATTATTTTAGAGAATGCCCCAGTACAGGGGTACTACTAAGTCATGCTTTATGTTTGAAATATCCTCGCAGGTATTTGTGAGCGAGCCCAGTCTATTATTGTCATGATTCATACTGATATGAGTAACAATTTGATAGGTTTGACATTTAAGGCCATTGTTTATTCTCACTTGAAAGTGAATGTTTCTTTTCCGTGTCATTGATACACGAAGTTGGGTGGGTTACCATGTTTATTCTAGTGTAGGCCGGCAAATCTATGTTACAGAACAAGTTTGTCCGAGGTGGAATGGTAACGGTCTCTTACGAACACCGATGTGTTATTGTAAACGTGCTGAGCCACGTATATTTGGCTGAGGTGTACCACGAGATGGTAGCACACTCATGCTATGCCTTGGATTTAATCAACTATCATAACGAATGAAACTCATAAATCTACAACATTAAACTTAGGGCTAAATCATGAACATCAATTTATTTCCTAAACCGACGATGCTAATAAACCGTTAATTCGTAATCCCTGTTAAATCTTGATTTTGTTTCTTTTAGTCGGGTGGACCAATGCATTGAGCTTTAGTTTATTCCTACTGGAAAGCCTAGTAGCTGACACAGATAGAAATCGACAGAGATCGTAAGCGAACCAAAAGTTCAGAACTTATGGGCCGTGACTCGATCAGGATAATGCTGTTTTTGAGCAGTTTGGATTCTCATATTTAAATACACTGATAGATGACGGTGGATAACAAACAGTTGTTCATCTGACTGTAGGCAGGAATAACAAGATGCTTATTTGTGTGTTTGATTTATTGATTTATTAAAATTTTATCCCAATGTTTACCCTACTGTTTCTTGTATTGTAATATCTTTGTTGTTGTGCATAATTGTAACATTGAAGTGTAATGTTGACTGACAATCATTAGATTTTTCATTAGTTTGTTTACCACGGACGCCTAACGCTGTTGATCGGTTAAAGCAGGTTTAGTTCGAAATAATTAAATCGTAAATGTAAAATATGGGATGGTACCAGTCATTTAACTTTTCAGTCATGTTTGACATGTTTTGCTAACATGATGTCTTCTTCTTAGAAGCATCATCTACATTTGTGTAACCATTTTGTTGCGGTACCATTTCCCCAGTGGAAAAGGGTGTACCTAATGGATGTGGTACATCCTAAGGGATTTAGATAGAATGAGGTTTCGGGCACAGGAGGTGATAATGAAGGACAGTGCGGGAAAAGACCAAAATGTTAAAACTTAGATTTAAATGATATTTATTTAATATAAAGCAAATATATTGCAAGGAATGAATACTTTCAAGGAGATTGCTTTAAAATTGACAATAAAAAACAGTAACAATTAAAAATTACTCGTTTCTCCAGGAAACGTAAATTGAGCTGTAACTAACTTTAAAGGATTAAATATAAAATTACTAAATAAAAGGAGCATAATAAAATAACCTACAATAATACTTCATCCCCGAGTAGAATTAAAACAGAATACTCTTCTGACGGAAAGAATCCGGGCAGAGTGTATGAAGTGAAAGGGTTACCACCTCTTCTGATGTGGGATACAGGAAGTATCAGATCTCCTTAACCATCTTCCGAAGGTAGGCCGGCTGCCGGAGGTAATCAGTAGCTGGCGGTAATTTAGTGCGCCCGCTCGGGCTTGTGCGAGGTCAGTCAGGCATACTCCAGGGTTCCGGGTTCGGAACTAGAGTTGATGATGGTAGATTCTCCTTATAAAAAGCGACCAGCATAGAGAGGCTCTTGGTAGTACCTCCCGCGGCTGGTGAAGTTATGTCCTTAGAATCAAGATTTGCAGAGTAGATCCGTGTTGAAGATTTGGTTGAAGTGAAGGCTGATGAGTTTAGACTGCCCGGGCAGGCAGCCAGGTCCAGAAGAGAGATTATGCCGGCGGAGAAGAGACTCCGGCAGCAAGAGGTACCCCGAGAGGGCAGTAACCCCAGCAGGTATGTCGTGAGCAGGTGTGATCAGTGGAGAAGAGTGGACAAGAGTAGACACTGTAGGCCGGGAGACCTAAGGCTATATAGCGGTAGTGACGTCAGCGCGCCGAACCTTCTAGCATGAAGGTGTGGCGAGAGAGCAGCCAATCACAGCACAGCCCCATGCACATTGCGAGCGTTACCGCTGGAGAGAGCTCAGTACTCGTGAGAAAATGTGACGGTATGGTACGTCTAGAAAGACACTACAGAAAAAAGGTGAGTTGACATGAATATTACAGAAAAGCAATTAAACTGAAACACCAATATTAAACAAATCAGAACACCGCGTTCAGACTGCAATTCACGAAATTAAAAATAATGGGGCAGAAAAATTGAACGTGTGTTTCACACCGTAAGGGAAACATAGCCAACAAAAAACATTCGCAAAGCGAACATGCTGGGAGGGGCGAGAAAAAATTGCAGTAAGAAAGCGCAGAAGTTAGGCCTCGCATGGCAAAGGAGCAATCATGGTGATGGGCCTAAGAAAATGACCAGCAGAAGTCTGCAGTTTTACCACGCGAACCCTACCATCTCTGCCAGGAAAGCACTCAACAACCCTACCCAAATTCCAAACAAGAGGAGGACTAGGGTCTTTCAAAAGCACCAAGTCCCCCACCTGAAGGTTAGAGCAGGAAACAAGCCATTTACCACGCTGCTGAAGCAAACCGAGGTATTCCAACCTCCAGCGGCGCCAAAAATTATTGCGCAAACTTTCAATTTTGCGCCAAGAAATGGCTAAAGAAGATTGAGAATTAGAATATAACAAAGGTGGGGAGGCAGTCAATGGACCACCGATAAGAAAATGGCCCGGCGTTAATGGTAGAAGATCTGAAGGGTCATTAGATAAGGGTGATAAAGGACGAGAATTAATTATGCCCTCAATAAAAATAATTAAGGAATTAAACTCTTCATGAGAAAGGGGGGTGTGGCCACAAACACGTCTAAGGTGCTTCTTGGTGAGCTTCACACAAGACTCCCACCGTCCACCTTGATGAGGTGCATAAGGGGGGATGAAGTGCCACTTGAAATTTCTCTGGTGAGCATAATCAGTAATCCTTTCCAGCGCTGAATTTTGAGTAAGAGCTCTCTTAATTTGCTCAGAAGCTCCGATAAAATTTTTAGCATTGTCTGAGAATACTTCTGAAGGAAGACCTCGGCGAGCAGAAAATCTGGCAAAAGCTGCCAAAAAATAAGCAGTAGAGGCGTTGGTAACTAGTTCTAAGTGAACTGCTCCGGTGACCATACATACAAACAGCGAAATATAGAGTTTTCCAAAAATACATTTTTTGGCCTCAGGAGAATTTTTTCTGTAAACAAAAGGCCCGGAATAATCCACCCCCGTAAAGGCAAAAGGTCTAGCAGGCGCAGATCTAAAGTTGGGAAGATCACCCATGAGCTGAGTGGTAATTTAAGGGTTGGATTTAAAACATGGAATGCACTTCCGGATAACAGAGGTAACTTCATGGACTCCGTTTATGGGCCAATACCTTTCACGAATGACAGAAAGTAATGTACGAGTTCCAGCATGAAGATGCTGGTAATGATACTGACGAATGATTAGGGAAGTGACATGATGCTTTGAAGGAAGAATAATTGGGTGTTTTTTATCCTCGGAAAGATCAGCCAAAGATAAACGTCCTCCAACTCTTAGTAAACCATCAGTATCCAAAAAAGGGGCGAGTGAGGAAAGCCTACTCGATTTCTTAAGGGATTGACCTTGGGACAACACCTGGCATTCTTCAGAGAATATTTCTTGTTGAGTAAGCCATAAGATTTTTGTAGTGGCTAAACCTAATTCAGAAAGGGTTAAATATGGCTTAGGAAAAAGGGGTTGTTCTACCACAAAATATTTCCATCGAAGGAGATAAGCCATAACCCTCACCAATTTATGGAAAGAGGAATATCGCTGCAAGAGAAGGGGAGAGTCAGAAACGAGAAGAGAAGATCCAGTAATCTTACCAGCATCCGGCAAGTCTGATAACTCCGGAAGAGGAAAATTTGGCCAAGCGGAAGGTTCTTGCAGAAGCCAAGGGGGACCGTGCCAGTATAATGTCAGGTTAGCCAACATAAGAGGGGAACATCCCCGAGAAATGACATCTGCAGGGTTCTCCTTGCCAGATACATGATGCCATTGTTCAAAGTTAGACAATTGTTGAATTTTGGACACTCTATTAGCTACAAACACCTGCCAATGCGAGGGAGGTTTGGCAATCCATGCCAACGTGATGGCTGAGTCACTCCAAAAGTAAGTTTTGATAAATCGGATTTTCAAAGATTGGCGGATTTTGACCGATAATTCAACCGCCAGAAGAGCAGCACAAAGTTCCAGTCGTGGCAAGGATAAGGATTTAAGAGGGGCCACCTTTGACTTAGCGCAAATTAAATTGGAAAAGAAATATGACTGGTCAAAATTGCGGCAAACAATATACGCACAACACCCATAAGCTTTCAATGAGCTATCGGCAAAGATGTGAAGTTCATATCCTCCACAGGAGGGAAAGGGAATAATCACTCGCGGGATAATAACATTGGAGAGATCTTCCAAACTATTTCTATAAGAAATCCAATTTTTTTGCAACTCTGAAGGAACTGGTTCATCCCAACCAGTTTTCAAGGACCAAAGGTCCTGCTTGAAAAGCTTTGCTGTGACAATAATTGGCGCCAAAAATTGGAGAGGATCAAATATCTTTGCAATCTCAGACAAAATTTGCCGCTTAGTTTGCGGTTTGATGTCACTGAGATTAATTTTGAAAAAGAAAAAATCCTTTTGAGGACTCCAATAGATGCCTAGAGTTTTGATAGAATTACTTTCTTGAAGAAGCTCTACTGAGTCGTTATAGACTGAAGTTAATGGAAATTTAGAAAGAAATTCTTCCGAATTAGAGTTCCACTTGCACAAGGAAAATCCGCCTCCCAAAAGCAAAGCTGTCAAATCTTTAGAGACCTGCAGTGCTTCAGATACTGACTCAAATGAATGAAGAAAATCGTCAACGTAAAATGATGATTTTAACACTTCAGAAGCCTTAGGAGAATACAACGGGCCATCCTGTTCAGCAAGTAATTTCAACGTACGTATGGCTAAAAAAGCAGAGGGCTTTAGTCCATAGGTTAATGTTTTTAGCCGAAAAATCTTGACAGGTTTAGTAGGCTCGTCGCGCCAAAGAATTCTCTGAAGGTCGCGCTGTTGTTGATCGACCAAAATCTGCCTATACATTTGCTTGATATCAGATATCACTGCGATAGGGAACAAGCGAAAATTCATCAAGACAGAAGAAATGTCAGATTGAATAGGAGGGCCTGATAATAATGTGTCATTCAGAGAAGTTCCATTGGCATCCAATGCAGAGCCATTAAAGACCACTCTTATGTTTTCCTTTAAAATCTCATTCTTCCAAACTGGATGATGATTGAGGTAAATGACTTCAGATGGGGTATAAGAAGCATCATCTTTCTTGGTAACAACCTCCATGTGATCAAGTGCCTCATATTCCTCCATAAATGTGGAGTATTGAGTTTTAACAACAGGGTCACGTTTAAATTTGCTTTCCACAGCATAGAGTGCTCTAAGAGCCCTAGGGTGTGTTTCAAATAAAAGAGGTGGATTATCCACTCGGGGCATTGTTACGACAAATCTACCCTCTGAATTGCGTTTGGTCGTTTCGCGAAACAGTTTTTCACACATTTCATTTTCAACCGAGGAAGGTGAAACTGAATCTATAGTTTCGATTTTCCAAAATCTTTCTAAGTTGTAATCGAGACTTGTATTGACAAAATGACATTGAGAGAAATTTTGAAATGACTTACGAGGGACTTGACCCGTTACTAACCAACCTAGCTTGGTATGATGAACAAACACTCCTGGTGATATTTTAACCTTAGAGCTAAGGAGACATTGCCAAAATACTTGGGCACTGAGAAGTATGTCTACCGGAGCGCTCGTATTAAATGTTGGATCCGCCAACTGAATGTTATGAGGAAATTGCCACTTTCTAATTTCAAAAGAATTACTAGGGGTGTTACTGCCAATAGTATCAATGGCAAGGCAATTCAACTGCAATGTTGTGTTACAATTCACAGCATCTTTGATGTGAACACGAACAAAATGCAAAGATTTAACATTGCTATTGTTAATACCGGTAACCTGAATTAATGTAGGTTGCTTGGGAAGACCAAGTTTCTTAATGAGACGCTCACTTATGAAGTCATGGGTGGCGGCATTATCCAATAAAGCACGTGCTTCAAGCCATCTACCAGAGGAATCTTGAACTTTTAATAACACGGTTGATAGTAGCACCTGGGAACTACGAATTGAGCTAGAGCTCTGAGTATAAGATTGCGCATTAGCTCCTGGGGATGCATCTTTAGAACATCCAGGGGAAGGAGCCTGACGTGGCTTTTCAAACCTATGAAGCAAGGTATGATGTTGAGCCTTGCAATGGGAGCAAGTATTTTTAGATAAGCAATCAGGCACCATATGCCTAGTTGACAAACAGTTGTAGCAATATCTTTTTTGAGCTATTAATTTGCGTCTTTCGTCGGTAGAAAGGGCTTTAAAGGCAACGCAGGAATATAACCTGTGAGGTGCTTTACAGAGAATACAATCCGTTGAATTATGTTGAACAGTAAAGACAGCAGATTTGTTTATTTTAGCACCGACTGGTTTCACAACATTAGATTTGTTATCTGCACTTCCTGACATATGACAGGCTACAGCTGACAAAACCTGACATCTATTATTCATAAACGTAAGCAACGAATCATAGGTATATGACGTGTCATTTGTTAGTTCCCTCTCCCATGCCTTTAAGGTTGATGAATCAAATTTAGAAGTAACCAAGTGAATTAAGAATAGATCCCAATGCTCGACCGGTTGATTCAACCGTGCCAATGCTCTGACATGTAGCTGGACCGTGTCACTTAAGGCTCGCAGTGTTGACAAGCTTTCAGCTCGCAAGGTGGGCAGGCTAAATAAGGCTTGAATATGCCTTTGTAAACATAAATTTTCATTGCCATAACGGCCTTTAAGAAGCTCTATAGCAATGTTATAGTTTTCTCCTGTTAAGGGGAGTTCTCTTATAAGTTAAAGGGGTGGTCCCTGCAAAATGGATTTTAAGTAATGAAATTTCTGAATTTCTGGAAGTGTGGCATTATTATGTACTAATGAACTGAACAATTCAAAGAATGATTGCCACATCTCTTCCTTTCCTGAAAAATGCGGAATTTCAATTTTAGGTAGCAATGGTTTGATACCATTCCCATGGTCGCTAATTCTTCCTTGAGTTTCCTCTACCTTCAACGCCAGGGTCAAAGTTCTAACTAATGCCACAGCCTGAGCATGTGTATCAAAGTAATTACTCTCTACTTCTTCCCTATCTGATTGATGTTCTGGACTTTTGATTTCAATTTCAAGTTGCACGAGATCATATTTCTCGTACGCCTGTTCAAAAGCTTTTAAACGCTGAGATATAATGTCAAGGTTTTGTTCCTCTTTCGGTAGAGTAGCTAAATATTTTTGAAAACGGGTGAGTTGACCTTTGTAGGCCGCCCGAGAGTTTAACAGTTTATCATCTATTATTGGTGGCATGGCTGGAAAAGTTGGAACAACTCACTCACCAAAGCTGCTTGTGGCACCAGACAGACCTGCTCTCCGGAAAGAAACCAGTTGTATAATATGCTGGGATTGTTTCCGCCTTCCCGCAGATCTCCCGCGCTAGCCACGATATACTGAAATGTATAAAACAAATATTAGATTGCACCAGTTTTTTTAATTGAATTTGTGGTCTCAGAATGAAGGTTCTGGGTTCGATCCCGGGTTTCGGCACCATGGAAAAGGGTGTACCTAATGGATGTGGTACATCCTAAGGGATTTAGATAGAATGAGGTTTCGGGCACAAGAGGTGATAATGAAGGACAGTGCGGGAAAAGACCAAAATGTTAAAACTTAGATTTAAATGATATTTATTTAATATAAAGCAAATATATTGCAAGGAATGAATACTTTCAAGGAGATTGCTTTAAAATTGACAATAAAAAACAGTAACAATTAAAAATTACTCGTTTCTCCAGGAAACGTAAATTGAGCTGTAACTAACTTTAAAGGATTAAATATAAAATTACTAAATAAAAGGAGCATAATAAAATAACCTACAATAATAATTTAAATTCATCCCAGAGTAGAATTAAAACAGAATACTCTTCTGACGGAAAGAATCCGGGCAGAGTGTATGAAGTGAAAGGGTTACCACCTCTTCTGATGTGGGATACAGGAAGTATCAGATCTCCTTAACCATCTTCCGAAGGTAGGCCGGCTGCCGGAGGTCATCAGTAGCTGGCGGTAATTTAGTGCGCCCGCTCGGGCTTGTGCGAGGTCAGTCAGGCATACTCCAGGGTTCCGGGTTCGGAACTAGAGTTGATGATGGTAGATTCTCCTTATAAAAAGCGACCAGCATAGAGAGGCTCTTGGTAGTACCTCCCGCGGCTGGTGAAGTTATGTCCTTAGAATCAAGATTTGCAGAGTAGATCCGTGTTGAAGATTTGGTTGAAGTGAAGGCTGATGAGTTTAGACTGCCCGGGCAGGCAGCCAGGTCCAGAAGAGAGATTATGCCGGCGGAGAAGAGACTCCGGCAGCAAGAGGTACCCCGAGAGGGCAGTAACCCCAGCAGGTATGTCGTGAGCAGGTGTGATCAGTGGAGAAGAGTGGACAAGAGTAGACACTGTAGGCCGGGAGACCTAAGGCTATATAGCGGTAGTGACGTCAGCGCGCCGAACCTTCTAGCATGAAGGTGTGGCGAGAGAGCAGCCAATCACAGCACAGCCCCATGCACATTGCGAGCGTTACCGCTGGAGAGAGCTCAGTACTCGTGAGAAAATGTGACGGTATGGTACGTCTAGAAAGACACTACAGAAAAAAGGTGAGTTGACATGAATATTACAGAAAAGCAATTAAACTGAAACACCAATATTAAACAAATCAGAACACCGCGTTCAGACTGCAATTCACGAAATTAAAAATAATGGGGCAGAAAAATTGAACGTGTGTTTCACACCGTAAGGGAAACATAGCCAACAAAAAACATTCGCAAAGCGAACACCCAGCTTTGATTTTCAGTTTGTTGTATTTAGGACCTGTCGAGAGGGTTCTACATTAAATCTAGGAGTTGTTTGTTTCTTTTTGTTTGTTAGCTACGGATTAGCCGTTTTTCCAAACCCTCCGACTGTAGAACAGGGGTTTGGCATTTAAAATAAACAAACCATGAGCATGTCTTAAGTCTCGATGTAATCATTTAGTAGTTTGACCTTTTCGGGGTGCATTTCTTTGGGTGTCTCTGACAATCACTGTGATGGGAACCTGATCCTTTAGGGAAGCAGATTCTTGTGCCGGCTAGTCCCACAAGGAGTGCATTCCGATCCTCTCCGGCAATGTGTCTCAAGGCAGGGGTCATCTGGGAGGCCACATTACGGTTGGTGGTAACCAGATAACCTCCTCCAACGGGCACAGTACACATTCCAATAGGTATCTTTCTAAAGAAATCTACCTAAAAGTTAATATAAAAAAGAGACTGACAACTCCTTCAAATGTTTCTCCCATTACCTAACGATGATTTTCCTCTCTCGAAAGGCGCTAGATACAGTAATTGAAGAGATTACCAAGCAGCCCCTTTAAGCCGAGCAATATTGTGGGGAATCTTCGTCGCAGGTTCGAAAGTTACACTCGCCAATTATCAGTAGCCTATACCACTGTACAGATAGTGTTTAGGGTATGGCACTCGAATACTGCCCATGGCTCAAAAGCCACACTTGCAGTCCAAATAATGTGAAGTTACCGACTAATAAGCCGTACTTCAAAATTGTAAGTTCTGGGCTATGAAGCCGTAATCGCCACAAGTGCCAATAGCTGAGTTCAGTTGAAGTTCTTGACATAGTAGTAAGTCGCTGCTCTCCAACAACAAGCCGTTAGAAGCGCAGGAAAATCTAGAAAATTGCGGCAACTACTACTGGAATACTAATGATAATAATTATAATGTTTTTGGTTTTATGTCTCATTTAACTACTGCGGCCTTTAGAGACCCCGATTGCCGGAATTTAACCCTAAGGGGATATTTAACGATCCAGTAAATCTACTGACACAATTCCATCACATTTGCGTACTTTCAAATGCCAACGGACTCGGCAGGGATTAGATCTGTAACTTTGGGAAAAGCAGGCGAGAACATTTCCGCTGCGCCACGCAGTGAGATAAGAAAAATACTAAAGAATTAAGCACCCGTTAAAAGAACTAATTTTAATATCTACAAGATTGCAAGACCGAGAAATGGCAGCGACCGTTTGAGGATGACATTGTGGTTTCGTAGTGTTTTGTACAGCTATTTCGTCTGATAATATTTGCCTGACGAGCGAATCATATCATCCAATTAAATCCCCTCCATTTGTTAGAGAAACGTGTTAATGCATTCATGTAACATTTATTTCAGATAATAGGCTGATAAAATAAATGTAATTTTCTCCCAATTTTTCTTGTGTTAACCGACTGAAGAGCAACTCTGTTGATTGAAAGTTCTTTTGTAACTAGAAGGCAATCCGAATATAAAACTAGTCAACAAAATTACGTATTTAATAAATTACTAGGAATTGATGGGGTTGATAGGAAGTCTCATCTCTCCCCAATAAGCAATTGCGGAATCTGTATCTATGTTTAACAAGGCATTACTACCACTAATCTAAGTAGGCTATATCGCGAGGTGAGAAGAATGCCTTCCTGACGTGAAAGTCTCAACACTGTTCTAATGTCTGTGTCTCAATCAAGCATACGTATAAGAAGGGGCACCATATCCAGCATTCACTTCGCACGAACCATTGAGTCAATCCCTCCCAGGGGCTCACATCTAGTGGTACGTGGGTTGGCGACCACGGGTCCCCAGCCGAGTCCGACATTGCTTCCACTTACTTGTGCCGGTCACCTCTCCGTCTTCTTTCCTGACGACCTCACTTAGTCAACTCTTGTTCTCTTCCGACCCCGACGGTATTAGGGTATCCGAGGCCTAGGGAGTCTCTTCATTTCCCACCTTAATTGGCCCTTGTCTCATCTTTTCTGATACCCTCCTTCTGCGAGGGGTCAGCCTTCTTTTAGGTAGATATCATTAGAAAGCTAACTATTGCAATGGGTCCCATGTTTCGACTTCCGGAAAATTTCGACATATCTTCGCGTTTCACATCCCCCAGACCCCAAAACAACCGTCAGTTCAAAAGTTTATATATAATTTATGTATGTATATATATATGTATATATATATATGTATATATTGTACCCATGTGAGTAATCTCGATGGTAAATATGCATCTGCCTCCAGCTAGCATCAGGTCTCAGGCGTGTACCGTCTCCCCAATTGAGCAGTGCATATTTTTGGATTTGAGGCTATAAGGTATCAACTCTACAATGATAAGGCACAACTCTATTCTAAAACTTTAATTCAGTAAATAAAATCATGGCTTCAAACACAAAAACAATCCCAAAACCATAAAAACAAAGCAAACAAAAATTTACTTCCACAATCCACAAATAAACAAAAATGAAATCATAATAAAGTCATATTAAACCATAAAGCTGTACCCTTATGTGAACTTCATAAAGATATTCTGGTGCGCTGATGCACCTACGACTTCAAAACCAACTGTACATTGATATAACAGTCATACAATGTGACTTCTTTAATATCACAAATTAATTATTCCTTAAATCTCTTTAGTTTTAACAATTATGTGTGCCGTGTGTGTTTTGATTTTTCTCTTCTCACCAAACAAATGCTTGCATGCATTTACCTATTCGGACGTTGCACCGCAATCAACGTGCAACTCCATAATTATGTAAGCTACCCCTCCACTTCCTCTATTTATATGGTTCCACTGCATGCTGTATGTGATTCCTACATAAAACGTTACGTTATAGCTTGTGTCGGATGGTACAATTAGACTACCTTGCGCTCGTCGCCTTTGGCATCTAGTAACCAACTTCATAACTTGGTTTCAGTGACAGTACAAATACATCGTCTAACTATTCGTCAGATAGCTAAAATAATGAATCATCAGGATGATCTATAATTATCCACGTGTTCCTAAACCACATGGCTACATTACTCAACATAACAATCTTTCAACACATGTCATTTACCAGGGTCTAAAATCTTTTCCTTTCAACTTGCCTTGACGGTTCGAGTGCCCGCCTGCAGACCCTCGGCTAGAGGAGTCGGTACACAATAGAAAGTGGGATGGGTGTTCCACCAATTACCTCGACCCTCCTTAAAGGTTTGAATGCTTTCCTCTCTAAGCAGTAAAGATTTACAAGACAAATACTGTTGTCTGAACGACACACGTATCCCAAAGGATCTTAATTGACTATTATGCCAACAGGTATTGAATGAGCTTTTATAATTACTCCTACACAGAGGATATAATAATTACTGGCCTCACACGGGTCCATTCAACATGAAGGTTCGGGGTTCGTAATGCATTAGTCTGACGGGTGACCGATGTCTCAAGTAAAATATAGGCGCTCAGTCCAGGCTGTCGCCATGAGTTTCGCTACCACGAGCGGAATAACTCATCAATAAGTTCTCGGGAGACCATAGAGTTTCGAGGTGTCCTCGTTTTCCTCGTCTCTATCACAGGATTCCAACCCGGAACACTTTCATATCCTTCCTCAGAGCTAGGGTGCACACTACAACTCTGGCATAAATTAAATCTCCACTTATGCCCATGACATAGGAGATTTCATACGTAGAATAGACCACCTGGCCCCTTTACTCAATGCTACGACCTCCGACCTATATTATTAAGAGAAATCTATCAATTTACTCTAAAAGCTTCTCATATAAGCTGCAAATTCAATTCACTAAAAGCTCTTTCATTACTGGCATCATTACTGAATATATGCAATATTCTGATACAAAACTTCTTTCCTTAATTACTGTAATGTAATCTTACTGTATCATCTTACTGCTTAGATTGATAAGTCTTGCAATTAGCGTAAATCTCGCTTACAACATTTATTTGTTTCCTGATGTGTTCATTCATACTTTTAATATTCATTATTATTATTACCGTTAATCTCACTGACATACATGACCAAAATCCTTCTTTATTATCATTCTCACATAAATTACCAAAAATCCGACATAGCTAAACGTCTTAAAACTCGAACAATCGCGTTCGTTGCATTTACATAACTGATTGCCATTCTTAATTCATAGTGGGAATAATTACTCCACTTAATGATGCAAATTAACATCTCAACTCTATAAAAATCAACACAATAATGATTAAACATGGAGGATCTCCCTCCTAAACTGATTTTTACTGGCATCTTTACGGAATCACAACATGCAGTGGCCCATATTTCTACATAATCATAACTTGTGGGGTACTTTCATTTCTATAGGCGTCTTATGGTGGCTCCGACCAATCATATTTCTCCATGTCGCCCGCCATTAGCAGGTTTAACGCGACATATTCATCTTGAATACACACATTTTATAACACATAATTTTCATCAACAACACGACACGTTGCATAACTCTCAGGAAGCTATCGCTCCCACACATGTGAAACACTTATCTAATCACTACTTTAAAGGATATTTTACATATGCTGTACACTTAACACACGTCACTTTATACACTTTTCAATGCTGAAATTCCCTAGCAAAGATCGAAATTGCAGGTGTCGACGGCATCTCCTGTGCTCCTATCAACTCCTGATTGAAAGTCTGGTTTACCTGCTCTCGGAATTTACCAACAGTTTTCACATTCCTACTCCTACGGTAAGCGTCCTGCGTTGCATAAATATGCTAGTTCCTGTCCTGAGTGTTATCATCTGGTACTCTCATGACATTACCAAACACTTCGTAGAGTTTCATTAGCGCATTCCATCGTAATTACACATATACGATCAGTCAATACTTTACACATTGCGCTTAACACTGTCCAATACTTTACACAAATAATTATTTACAATAGTTCTGCCATTAGTCTTATACGGTGCTTCGTAACTGAACACGCCATAGTTCGTACTGCTGATTATGCCTATAGCACGACTATTATTCATACAAGCTTATTAAATGCTTCATTTACATGTACCAGTCTTTGTTCGGCGTCTATTATGAGTATGACCGCCATGCGTTCCGCCTTGACGAACTTGCTTCAAAGTGGCTGTAACTGACTGAAGTTTCACTCGAAGACTGCTCGTAACTTACTTGAAGACTGCTGTAGACTGCTTACATACTGTCTCGTACTGCTGCATACTGACTGCAACTTACTGCAACTGTGCTACAACTGGGTAACTTCTAACGTCGTGAAAACTGCGTAAGACTGCAACTTGAACTGTAACTGGCTGTAACTGGGCGTAAACTGCACGTGAACTGCGCGTAGACTGAGCTTGAACTGAGCTGAGACTGTGTTTGACTGAGCTTGACTGAACTTAGACTGAGCGCTCCTCCAAGGGTTTACTCCCTTATATCGGATTCCCACGGAAAGTAGGGCGAAATCTTCCCGCGTAATCTTGGCTCCTCTCCCAGCATGATTCTGATCTCCAAACCATGATCATTGGGTTCCTCTTTCTTCACAGATTCCAAAACTATCTGCGTGCAAAGGAATCGCTCGTACAATTAATTAATATTAAGTCCTTTCTCCACAGCGTGGGACGCTATCTTACGGGTATTCCCCGGCAACATTCTCAAATCTATCCGCGAACAATGGCAGTTTTACAGTCCTTCCGCACATCATTAAATATGCCTCAATTTCGCAGGTAAAAGGCTCTAAAATTAGCCTCCTGCCAAAAGATTCACCTGTGAGCAACTCTCCCCTCAATTCGTTACTCCAATCACGAGTAATCAATGATTTTCCTGGGCATCTCTCCTCCCCCTCCTCAAATCTATTCTCCGTCGGGGAATAACTGGGTCATTATTCAGGCCTCCACCCTGCTCCAGACGACAGAATGGGGTCACAGAGATGGACATGGCTCCACTGGGGCCCTCCCACAATCCTGGGCTAATTTGTAAAATGTCAACTCTGTCCTCTCCGTGCTTCAAGCCTCGTATAGCCTACACCAAGTAGTCTAATAATGCTGTAATCTGCTCATTTTTCCCTGCATTATTTTAATAAATAATGTCATTGCACCAAAAATCACACCAGTGATTAAATATACACTTCTTTCGAGGGGTTTTTACCATGAAACTGCCTCTACAGATCTCTGGTTCGTTCCCTGGTGGAACCTTTATACTGAGATCACAGTCTCTGAGAACCACGTTCGATTCCAGTCAGCATAACCTCCTCGGGTTCATATTACCCTTGCGAAACTTATAAAAGTCAATTGCAAGTGGCTTATATAAGTAACCAGCTGACTGTCTACCACTGTCTGTGTTTACATCTGGGGTCCTTCACCTCGTCTGGCTGCGAGTGGGTTAGTACTGTTCCCCCTTCCACACTCGGCCTTCTTCCTAAGCTGTTCATTCTCCATGCGGAGGGTCGCGTTTATTGCTTCAACCTCTCTCGCCACTCTGACCATTTCTTCATAGAATTCTCTCAGACACTGGCATTCTTTTTTCTCTTCGCTTACACTGGGTAAACTGTCTGCTTCTCGTCCCGTCTTGCCGTTCCAACTTTCAGGTCTGACTGCTTGGCTGACCTCGCTCTCCACGTTGAGTTGGGTGTGCGTTACCAATACTTCTTCTTGTTCGTCGAATTCTTCTGGCGAGTAATAAACTTTTAAGTTGGCTGCGTTCATAACGACCTCGTTTCCATTTTCTAGATGCCTTAACCTGTATGCATTGTTCTGGAGGTCTCTTATCACCTCGAACGGGCCGTGGTAAGCAAAATTGAACTTTTTATACTTGCGTGCCTCTGGATCTGAACTGGCTGGTTTCTTAATTAACACTTTCTCTCCCACGAGAAGCGGTCTATGATACCTCTTCGCACGATTTCTTCTCTGACGTCTCTCCGCCTGTGCTTTGAGATATTCAAAGGTTCGTTGGATCCTCAATTCTCTACCTGGCTGTGCATCTACTGGCAATGGAATAACACCAGTCCACGGTCTCTCCGGTCTTTGATCCAGATGTAGAGTCACGGGAACCTGACCTGTCGCCTCATGTACAGTATTATTTATACAGTATTCAATTACCTCTAGAAATTCTATCCAACGCCAATTCTCCTCAGAGCAGTAGATCTTCATGTATTTCTGGATCTCTCTCATTACTCTCTCCACTGGACTTGCCTCAGGATGGCGAATGGTAGATAAAATCTGCCTAATTCCTAGAGTTTCCAGTTCTCGACGAAATTCTGCACTAGTAAAGCAACTTCCGTGGTCCGAGAGAATGTTATCCGGCTTCCCAAGAATCGGAATAACTCTCTCTTTCAGGCGCTTCAAGACCTGTTTTGAACTTGTCTTTTGTATGGGGCATAACACCACCATTTTCGAAAATACATCCATGGCTACAAAAATGTGTCTATTGCCTCTACGTGCTCTAGGCAATGGTCCAAAGTTGTCTATACTCAATAGCTGCCTTGGCTTCTCCGGTAACAACGGGATAGGTCGTTGCCTCATTAAAAAGGGATTTGGCTTTACCCTCTGGCATAGATCACATGTCCTAATAGCATTTCTCACCGTTTCTCTCAATTTTGGCCAAGTAAATGCTTCCTTCAACAGAGCACAAATTTTATCTATTCCGGGATGTCCAAATGCTCTGTGTGCCAGCCACACCAATCTCCTCTGCAAAGATGCAGGAATCACAATCCTTTGACGTGTATGATCTACGTCCTCCCACTTGTGTAATATCTGATTATACCATATATAATCTGTTGCCAATGCCTCTGCCTCTCCGTATCTTGCAGTTCCCCTTGCTAAGCGTCCCTCAAAGTAATCGATCATCATCTTCAACCACGGGTCTTCGCGTTGTAGGTTGGTAAGGTTCCTTAAGTCATCCAACGTCTTCTGATCTCGATTCTCAATCTGGATCGCTAGCGCTTCCTCTTCTCTAGGGTAACGACTTAATATGTCCGGTATTACATTCTCTTTCCCTGGACAGTATTCTATTTCCACATTAAATTGCTGGATATACAGGGACCATCTTGTCAATCTCTGGCTAGACAAGTCTGTCTTTAACAAAAATGTTAAAGCTTTATGGTCTGTTCTGAGGACTATTCGGAAGCCATACACGAGTTTATGCCATGATTGCAACGCGTACAAAATCGCGAGCAACTCTATCTCTGTGATCGTGTAGTTTTTCTCATGGGCTTTCAGTCTCCTGCTTATAAAGGCGATAAAAACTTTCTTCTCAGGCTGGTCAACATTTTCCTGGAATAGCATCGCTCCAATCCCAATAAGTGATGCATCCGTCTGTATGATGAACTTCTGGGTATAATCCGGGTATCCCAGCTTCACATATTCCAAAAGCATTTGTTTTGACCTCACGAATGCTTCCTGACATTGCTCCGTCCAATTCCATCTGCCGCCTTTCTTCAATAGGTCCTGCAGGGGTGCTACTGTCGCAGTATAGTTTGGGCAGTGGTTCGAAAAGAATCCAATTACTCCCAAATACTGTCGGACGTGCTTTACTTTCGTGGGTCGAGGGAAATTTCGAATTACTTCCAATTTATCTGGGTTAGGCTTCACTCCATTTGCATCAATAACATGCCCTAGGAATTTAACTTCCCTCTGACAGAAGTGCGATTTCTTGATATTAACCTTAAAGTTAGCTTCTCGAAGGTCATCTAGCAACTTCTTCAGGTCTCTCATGTGCTCCTCCAGAGATTCTGATGTGAGTAGAATGTCGTCTACATATCTGATGGTACTCTCTTTAACCTCATCTGATAGATTGCGATCTAACGCTCTTATCAGGGCTGAACCAGCTGTTTTCAACCCAAAAGGTAGCCTTAAAAATGTAAATGTATGTTGATCAAACATAAATCCTGTCAACAGACTAGTTTTCTTCTCTAATTCAAGATGATGGAAACTGGATGTGATATCCAAATTTGTGAATATGGTTTTTCCCTTAAACTTCTTGAGGATCTCTTTAATAGGTGGCACTTGGTCAAATTCCGGAATAACTCTCAAATTTAATTGTCTCAGGTCCAGGCAGACTCTGACAGATCCGTCTGTCTTTGGTACAATTACCAATGGACTTACATAAGGCGTAGGTGTCTTCTCAATAACACCGGCCTCCAACATCTCCTGAATTGCCTCTTTCACTTTAGCATAATGCTTTTCAGCTATAGGGTAGGGTTTCTGCCTAAATGGTGTCCAATCACTGACTTGAAAAGCATAAGTGAAGTTCTTTATCCGACCAGGTCTCGAATCAAAGACTTCCTTCTGTTCCAGTAATAACTGCTTTAAATTTTCCTTCTCTTTTAGCTCAATTTTCGCTTCTTCCAGTTTTTCCGAAATATATTCTTCCAATTTGGGTTCCAGATCTTTTTCCAAGTCTGTGGCTAGTGTTTTAAGCTCCTCTTCTAACTGCTCAATAGCTAACACTCCTTCCTCAGCCACATCTCTGTATGTATGCCATACTTGTTCACTTGATCCTGGTTCAATCTCATTGAGTGCGACCTCTAAGCCTTCAGCTTCTTCATTCACATGGAACATAACCCTGTCCTGTGCTAGGTCGATTATCACTCTGTATTCCCTTATAAACTCTGCCCCAATAAGTAGGTTATAAGGCAGTTTGTTTACTAACAGAAAACTCTGTGAGAAAATAGAGCCTCCTATCTGTAAATCTAGGAATACCTGGTATTTACATATCATTGTTCGGTCTGGAATTACCCCTTTAATTTTGACACTAGAAATCGGTATTTTCAAAATGTTCTCTCTCCGGGCTATTTCATTATATAGAGCTTGTGTCATAAGGCTCACTGTTGACCCCGTGTCTAACAGACTTCTGATTTTTAATCCTGCCACTCTTACAATTATAATAGGCAATTCTCTCTTGACCATGACCTGTGGTCCTCCTGTATCCTCAATTAGTTCTTCTGGTTTGGATATCCAATTGATGATGTTAATAGACTCCCATCCATCAGTCTCAAACTCTTCTAATTTTGGCGTTTTTTTTTCTTCAGCGCCCGCCCCCTTGGAGTTTCTTCTCTCCTGTTCGCTGCGCTGTAGTTCCAAACTCTTAGCTCCATCTCCATATCTGTCTGGCGATGTCCTGTTCTGCATGACTTCTTGCCAGCGAACTTGTTGTTTCTGGGGCTCATCTCCCCTCTCTTCGAGGTATCGCAAAGAAGCATGATATCGTTCTTCTACCTCGTCATCGAAGTTACTTCTTCTTTCTCGGGGTCTCCAATTTCTATTGTTGCCTTCTTGGCCATTATTACCTCCATTGTTATGGTACGGTTTTCCCCTGTTATTCTGCTTATTCCACGAGCTTCGACCTCTTCCTCCTTTATTAGCATTTCCTTTGTACTTCGACTGCCATCTTCTGGGTTCCTGTTCCCATTGCCGTCCATAGGAATCTAATGTTTCTGTGCTCGTAGCTTTGTTGTTCTTTGGAGCTTGCTGTTGGTCAGTCTGTGTGTTGGTCACGTGTACTTGTTCCACGGTTCGACTCTGACGCATTGTATTTGCTGTGGTGAGGTCCAGTTGCCTTAGAACTGTCTCCATTTCCATAGCAGTTTTCGCATTAGCTGAGATTAGTAGCCTTTGGATCTCGTATGGAAGCTGTTTGGCGATAGCAATACATAGCTCCAGTTCGCTCGGTTTTTGATCCAGCTCTTTAAAGCGACACATCTGCGATATGAAGAATTCTGCGTACTTCGTTGGATTATTAGTACTGTATTTCTTTGCATATAAATCCAACCGTAAATTCTGTTGAGTCGCGGCGTCCCAATATCTTTTCAAGAATGCCTCACGGAACTCCTCAACAGTATCGAAAGTGTAACGGAAGCTGCGAAACCATAATGCGCACTCCCCCTCTGTTAATTTCTCTATAGCACGTAGCCCACGCTCCTGCGGTATTCGTGCATCATTTAGATATTCAGTCACTTCCTTTAACCAATATTTTGGTGTCATACTACAGTGGCTACCTGAAAATTTCCTTGGTTTTTCTTCGCTTGCCCTAATGACGTTTATCACCTGGGTGTGCATAGCATTTTCATGTGGCGTCGATGCCGCAATTGGTACACCTGGCGTCATATAAGGACTTTCCCCTGAGCCTCTAGCATTCCTGCTTATAGGTTGGGTTTCCAAGTCTGCCCACCTTGTTTTCCTCATATCCTCTATGCTGCCTTCACTTGACTTAGGACCTATTCAGAAGCGTTTCCTCCTGTGCTATTATCCTAGTCTCCATTTGATTGTGGCGCATTTCTGCTCTTTCTAGACGAGTAATGACTTCTTTCTCTATTCTTGTAAGCCTATCTCGGTTTTCCTCGGCCACTTGAAATATTTTCACCTTGTCTTCTTTCAGACTTTGTTTGATATGGGATATTTCATCCTCTACATCTTCTTTAATTTGAGCAAGGGTCTTGTCGCTTGCCTCTGTTTTCTGGCCTTCTCTTATTTCGAGTTCTTCTCTCAACCCTTTAATTTCATCTCGAATGTGTCCATTGACTTTAGACAATTCATTCCGGACCTTGGTGATCTCACCTCTATTCTCCTCTTGCCTTTTGTTAACTATGACAATGTCACTTTGAACTTGGTCCAGTTCTTGATGAACTTTGCCCATCTGGCTTTTCACGTTGCTTACCAGCTCCTTACTTTCATGAGCGATAGCCTTAATTTGGCCTATTTCCTGGCATTGACCTAATATATTCTGGTCCTGTTTCTTGAGGTCACCGTTAATTGCTCTAGCATAGCTTTTCAATTTCTGGTCCCATTTGTAGTCGTTCTCCTCTAATCTCTGGTCTACCGTTCTTGTAAACTGTGCGAATTGTTTCGCTTGGCGTTCGAGATTCGCCTCATTTTGGATTTGAATATCCTTAATGTCGTTAGACAACGCATCTAATCTACTGTTGGTTTCCTCCTGAGCATGCTTACACGCTTGTAAATTACTCTCAAGTTTGGCTTCTATAGCCTCGAAACGTTTATCAGTTTTAACCTGCATTTCCGATACAATGCTTACAACAGTATCTGTTACTTCGGTCTTAATTACCTCTTGCATTTGACCTAACTTGTTGTTTAATTCAACTTTATTATCATCTAACCGATTGTTTAATTCAATCTGGTTATTATTAATTGCAACCTGATTGGCATCTAACCGACTACTCAATTCAGCTTTATTTGCATCTAAACGGTTGTTTATTTCAACCTGAGTTGCATTAATTACCTCCTGATTGGCATCTAAACGAGTGTTTATGCTATCCTGGAAAGCCTTGGCTTCCAGTTTATTCTGCTCGTTAGCAGCATCAAAATGCTGTTTCAATCCTGCAATAACCTGCAAGATCTCCTGCGTACCTGACATTTTACAATAACACACTTAAATATGCAGGCAGGCTTCCTGGAAAAATATGTGGATACGTTTCGAAGAGAAACATCAAACACTGCACACATATTGTGAAGTCGTACAAAACCTGATAATATTATGGTAGATTGTGGATCGGGTATGTAGCGCTCGTACCCTTGGGCAATTCTCTTCTCACTAGAGAGATTCTGCGTTACTGAATTCAAAAATCACTCAAACACAGTTTGAGGCAAAAACAATTACTATGGTTTTCCCCATGAAATACCATAAAAATCTATGGGTTTTCCCTAAATCCCATAAGCTCCACGTACCTGGGCGCCATGATAATAAATTAGATGATATAATCGTCATGTATGCCATGCATGTGCAATGCCAAGATCGCTCATATTTCACTGACGCAGGCGGTTCCATAATGAATTAATACCGCTCCACGTTGCTTGGGCCATGATAAATTATATGATAATTACAAAGGAGTAGTATCTATCAAAATTTATATGTACGTATCGGAACTTATCTAGGGATAGGAGCGGTCATTCCCTACTTCGTTAATTCTTACTTTAATAGAGTTGTGTGCACTAGATCTGACCGACTTTAGTTGTACCTATAGGTCAAATCACAGTATAGGACATCAAATCCCATGTACCCATGTGAGTAATCTCGATGGTAAATATGCATCTGCCTCCAGCTAGCATCAGGTCTCAGGCGTGTACCGTCTCCCCAATTGAGCAGTGCATATTTTTGGATTTGAGGCTATAAGGTATCAACTCTACAATGATAAGGCACAACTCTATTCTAAAACTTTAATTCAGTAAATAAAATCATGGCTTCAAACACAAAAACAATCCCAAAACCATAAAAACAAAGCAAACAAAAATTTACTTCCACAATCCACAAATAAACAAAAATGAAATCATAATAAAGTCATATTAAACCATAAAGCTGTACCCTTATGTGAACTTCATAAAGATATTCTGGTGCGCTGATGCACCTACGACTTCAAAACCAACTGTACATTGATATAACAGTCATACAATGTGACTTCTTTAATATCACAAATTAATTATTCCTTAAACCTCTTTAGTTTTAACAATTATGTGTGCCGTGTGTGTTTTGATTTTTCTCTTCTCACCAAACAAATGCTTGCATGCATTTACCTATTCGGACGTTGCACCGCAATCAACGTGCAACTCCATAATTATGTAAGCTACCCCTCCACTTCCTCTATTTATATGGTTCCACTGCATGCTGTATGTGATTCCTACATAAAACGTTACGTTATAGCTTGTGTCGGATGGTACAATTAGACTACCTTGCGCTCGTCGCCTTTGGCATCTAGTAACCAACTTCATAACTTGGTTTCAGTGACAGTACAAATACATCGTCTAACTATTCGTCAGATAGCTAAAATAATGAATCATCAGGATGATCTATAATTATCCACGTGTTCCTAAACCACATGGCTACATTACTCAACATAACAATCTTTCAACACATGTCATTTACCAGGGTCTAAAATCTTTTCCTTTCAACTTGCCTTGACGGTTCGAGTGCCCGCCTGCAGACCCTCGGCTAGAGGAGTCGGTACACAATAGAAAGTGGGATGGGTGTTCCACCAATTACCTCGACCCTCCTTAAAGGTTTGAATGCTTTCCTCTCTAAGCAGTAAAGATTTACAAGACAAATACTGTTGTCTGAACGACACACGTATCCCAAAGGATCTTAATTGACTATTATGCCAACAGGTATTGAATGAGCTTTTATAATTACTCCTACACAGAGGATATAATAATTACTGGCCTCACACGGGTCCATTCAACATGAAGGTTCGGGGTTCGTAATGCATTAGTCTGACGGGTGACCGATGTCTCAAGTAAAATATAGGCGCTCAGTCCAGGCTGTCGCCATGAGTTTCGCTACCACGAGCGGAATAACTCATCAATAAGTTCTCGGGAGACCATAGAGTTTCGAGGTGTCCTCGTTTTCCTCGTCTCTATCACAGGATTCCAACCCGGAACACTTTCATATCCTTCCTCAGAGCTAGGGTGAACACTACAACTCTGGCATAAATTAAATCTCCACTTATGCCCATGACATAGGAGATTTCATACGTAGAATAGACCACCTGGCCCCTTTACTCAATGCTACGACCTCCGACCTATATTATTAAGAGAAATCTATCAATTTACTCTAAAAGCTTCTCATATAAGCTGCAAATTCAATTCACTAAAAGCTCTTTCATTACTGGCATCATTACTGAATATATGCAATATTATGATACAAAACTTCTTTCCTTAATTACTGTAATGTAATCTTACTGTATCATCTTACTGCTTAGATTGATAAGTCTTGCAATTAGCGTAAATCTCGCTTACAACATTTATTTGTTTCCTGATGTGTTCATTCATACTTTTAATATTCATTATTATTATTACCGTTAATCTCACTGACATACATGACCAAAATCCTTCTTTATTATCATTCTCACATAAATTACCAAAAATCCGACATAGCTAAACGTCTTAAAACTCGAACAATCGCGTTCGTTGCATTTACATAACTGATTGCCATTCTTAATTCATAGTGGGAATAATTACTCCACTTAATGATGCAAATTAACATCTCAACTCTATAAAAATCAACACAATAATGATTAAACATGGAGGATCTCCCTCCTAAACTGATTTTTACTGGCATATTTACGGAATCACAACATGCAGTGGCCCATATTTCTACATAATCATAACTTGTGGGGTACTTACATTTCTATAGGCGTCTTATGGTGGCTCCGACCAATCATATTTCTCCATGTCGCCCGCCATTAGCAGGTTTAACGCGACATATTCATCTTGAATACACACATTTTATAACACATAATTTTCATCAACAACACGACACGTTGCATAACTCTCAGGAAGCTATCGCTCCCACACATGTGAAACACTTATCTAATCACTACTTTAAAGGATATTTTACATATGCTGTACACTTAACACACGTCACTTTATACACTTTTCAATGCTGAAATTCCCTAGCAAAGATCGAAATTGCAGGTGTCGACGGCATCTCCTGTGCTCCTATCAACTCCTGATTGAAAGTCTGGTTTACCTGCTCTCGGAATTTACCAACAGTTTTCATATTCCTACTCCTACGGTAAGCGTCCTGCGTTGCATAAATATGCTAGTTCCTGTCCTGAGTGTTATCATCTGGTACTCTCATGACATTACCAAACACTTCGTAGAGTTTCATTAGCGCATTCCATCGTAATTACACATATACGATCAGTCAATACTTTACACATTGCGCTTAACACTGTCCAATAGGGGGTGAAGCTGATTCCTGCCCGTGGTGCCCCTGCTAAGGTAGTTGGAATTATATTTCCATTACCGAACTGAACGTCAGCAATCCAGAAGCAAATCAAAGAATGGTGAAAATTAATATAAACCGGCCCTTTTCAGCGCCAAAACTGACAATCATCTCTGTCAATATTGAAGGTCTTTCATCAACCAAGGAAGAGTTATTAAGCCAGATATGCCATGATCAGAAATGTGATTTACTATGTATTCAGGAAACCCACCGAGACTTGACTCTCCACCGTCCAAAAATCAAGGGTATGAGCCTAATAGTTGAACATCCTCATCGACATTATGGCAGCATTATCTTTGCCAAACCTAATATTCAGATCGTCTCCACAGGAATTTCCATTGTAGATGACACCGAAATTCTTACAGTAGAGCTTAGCAACTGTTCTGTAACATCAGTTTATAAGCCCCCAGGTACTGTATTTAAATTTGTAGAACCCAGCAACTTCCAGCATCAATCTGTGAAGTTTGTTGTTGGTGATTTCAACAGCCGTAACACAATATGGGGTTACTCAACTACCGATGAAAGTGGTGAGGCCGTGGCTGAATGGGCAGACTCATATGATCTCAACTTATTGCATGATAACAAACTTCCAGCATCTTTCATAAGTGCAAGATGGAGGCGTGGATATAATCCCGATATGATATTTGTGAGTGAAAACATATCTCATTTATCAATAAAATCAGTGGGTCAAGCTATTCCTCACACGCAACACCGGCCTATTATATGCCAGATTTATGCTGCCATTCGACCACAGTCAGTTCCTTTCCGACGTAGATACAATTTTAAGAAGGCTGATTGGGAGAAATTTACCATTTCTCTAGATGAGAATATTCTAAATATTGAGCCAGTTCCTGAATTATATGACGACTTTGTAAATATCGTGAAGTATTGTTCCCGTGTTTCAATTCCCCGAGGCTGCAGAGCACAATATATAAAAGGTCTGACTTCGGAAACTGAGGAACTTTTGAAAAACTATCTTGACCTCTTTGATAATGACCCATTTGGTAACGATACCCTTCAAGCTGGGGAAGATCTTTTAACAGCAATTTCCAAGAACAGGAACGATGCATGGTGCCAATTGATGGAGGAGACGGATCTAAGTAAGAGTAGTCAGAAAGCCTGGAGACTCCTTAAGTACCTGAGTTGTGATCCAACAACAAAAGAGGGACACAAAAATATAACAGCTAATCAGATTGCTCGTCAGCTCGTGGAAAATGGTAAATCTGACCATCCATTACGCAGGTCAGATCATAAAATTGCTCGGTCAGAAGAACTCGAGATTAGTCAACTTATGCAACCTTTTTGCACGGCAGAACTGACGGCAGCCATTGATAGTTGTAAGATCGGCAAGGCAGCAGGAGTAGATGATATCAGATTAGAGCAGATCAAACACTTTGGGGAACGAGCAAGAGAATGGGTCCTAGCTTTCTTCAACAACTGTTTGAAATCCTGCAATTTCCCAAAAACCTGGAGGAAATCACGAGTCATACCGATTCTGAAACCTGGTAAAATGTCAACTGAACCTCAAAACTACAGGCCAATATCCTTGTTGTGTCACCTGCTTAAAATCTTTGAACGAATGTTACTGAACCGCCTAGTTCATGTCGTAGAGCCTGCTCTCATACAACAACAAGCAGGCTTCAGACCAGGGAAAAGTTGTACATCCCAGATCCTTAACCTCACTCAATTCATTGAGGATGGCTTTGAAACACGGAATATCACGGGAGTAGCTTTTATCGATTTGACCGCTGCCTATGACACTGTCAATCATCGTGCTTTGTTACAGAAGATTTATGGAATCACGAAGGATTACAGTTTCACAAAACTTATTGAAAGTTTCCTTCAAAACAGGAGATTTTATGTGGAATTCCAAGGACAGCGCAGTCGATGGAGACGTCAAAGAAATGGCTTACCTCAAGGTAGTGTTCTATCACCAATGTTGTTTAACGTCTACACTAACGACCAACCACTTCCAAGGAACACTAGAAGTTTTCTTTATGCCGACGATCTAGCATTAGCTTGTCAGGGGAAATCCTTCGAAGATGTTGAAGATCATTTAACACAAGCATTGACTGAGTTGGATGTCTATTACTATGATAATCAACTTCGTCCAAATCCATCAAAAACTCAGTTGTGTGCATTTCATCTGAAGCACAAGCAGGCTCGTCGTGAACTTAACGTCTCTTGGCAAGGAACACGCTTAGTTAACACTTCTCATCCAAAATATCTGGGAGTTACCCTCGATCGTACTCTGACCTACAAACAGCATTGCCGGAATACCAGACTAAAGGTGGAAGCTAGGAATAACATCCTACGTAAGATCACTGGTAGCACCTGGGGCTCTCAACCATCAACCTTGAGAACGACAGCGCTTGCAACATGTTACAGTGTTGCAGAATATGCATGTCCAGTGTGGTACAAATCCACCCATGCAAATAATGTTAACAAGGCGCTTAATGAAACATGTAGGCTTATTACAGGTTGTTTGAAGCCTACACCTCTTGCAAAACTTTACCAGCTTGCAGGGATAGCACCACCGGATATACGTCGTGAGGTAGCAGCCAATGAAGAGAGAGCTAAACAGGTTAATCAGTTTTCCCATCCGTTGTACGGTTATGTACCAGCCACCCGTAGGTTGAAGTCCAGGAGAAGTTTCCTCAACACCACTGCAGTCTTGCTAACTACACCAGCTACAGCTAGAAAACAATTGTGGACTTCTCGGCTTGGGAATAACTCTCTATGGGATCACCCTTCGGAAAGCCTCCCACCTGGACATGATCAGAAATGGATCGTGTGGAGGGCACTTAATCGTCTCCGTTCTGCTGTTGGAAGATCTAAGGATAACTTGCAGAAATGGCACTTCCCCGTCGACTCCACCAACTGCGACTGCGGTATGCCCCATACCATGGAGCATCTACTGAATTGTCCGCTGTGCCCTGCCACTTGTACAGCAGAAGATCTTTTACTAGCAACTTCCAATGCTATACAGGTTGCACATTTTTGGTTGACCGTGGTTTGAAAAGACATTGTGTGTTGTATGGTTTACTTCTCTTTTTTTTTTTTTTTTTTTTTTGTAAATATGTATGTAATTTTAGTGTAATCCAGTATTTTGTTTGCTTCTGACACGAATAAAATAAAAAACTGTCCAATACTTTACACAAATAATTATTTACAATAGTTCTGCCATTAGTCTTATACGGTGCTTCGTAACTGAACACGCCATAGTTCGTACTGCTGATTATGCCTATAGCACGACTATTATTCATACAAGCTTATTAAATGCTTCATTTACATGTACCAGTCTTTGTTCGGCGTCTATTATGAGTATGACCGCCATGCGTTCCGCCTTGACGAACTTGCTTCAAAGTGGCTGTAACTGACTGAAGTTTCACTCGAAGACTGCTCGTAACTTACTTGAAGACTGCTGTAGACTGCTTACATACTGTCTCGTACTGCTGCATACTGACTGCAACTTACTGCAACTGTGCTACAACTGGGTAACTTCTAACGTCGTGAAAACTGCGTAAGACTGCAACTTGAACTGTAACTGGCTGTAACTGGGCGTAAACTGCACGTGAACTGCGCGTAGACTGAGCTTGAACTGAGCTGAGACTGTGTTTGACTGAGCTTGACTGAACTTAGACTGAGCGCTCCTCCAAGGGTCTACTCCCTTATTATTATTATTATTATTATTATTATTATTGCCTTTATTGGTGGCGCAGTTAGGGCTCTTGGCCCTCTCTTACACTTAACCACATTAATACAATACAATAAACATATTATGGCGACAAAATTAAACAATAATAATTGACATTGATCATGACTTGCACACTCTCATTCACTCATCCAGTCATACTTGTTGTCGGTCAGCAATGTTCAGCAGACTGCCCCAGCAGGTGGTCTTGAATTTAGATAGTGAGGTGGTACCCCTGACACTGGCTGGAAGGGTATTCCACAGCCTAGACCCCACCACATGAAAGGAGTTATTGTATATAGAGGAGCGATGAATAGGAATGGAGAGGGAAGAACCAGAGCGTGTATTATTACCATGGAAAGAAGACAAGTACTTGAATTTATTTGATAAGTATAGTGGTCTATCGTCAGACAATAATCGGAAAATCTGGACAAGAATGTGATATGATCGACGTAGTTCAGGTTTCAGCCAGGAAAGAGCGCAATAATAGGGAGTGATATGTTTATCATAGCTCAGATCGTAGATAAATCGTATGCAAGAGTTCAGAGCTCGTTGAAGTTTCAAAGTTAATGTTTTGGTTGCGTCTACAAGAATAACGTCACAGTAGTCAAGAATAGGAAGTATTAGTGTCTGTATGAGTAGGATTCTTACTTTGAATGGTAAAATATCTTTTTTTCTTTTGAGGGAGTGGAGCGTTGCGAAAATTTTCTTGCATACATTCTGTACATGTTCAGACCAGTTAAGAGTCTGATTTATTATCACACCTAGATTTTTCACTGTAGGACAGTATGGAATTTCATTGTTGTTCAGTACAATTGGGGGAATAATTTGATCTCGGAGTGACGTCAATAGTTTTTGAGAGCCAATTATGATAACTTGTGTTTTGGATGGATTCAGAAGAAGGGAATTTTCCTGAGAATATTTTCCAAGTCGTTGAAGGTCAGCGTTGATAGTTTCAATTGTCAATGGAATGTCATTTGTCTTGCAGTGGGAGTATATTTGCAAATCATCTGCATATAGGTGATATTTGCAATTTTTCAAATTAGATGAGATGTCATTGATATATAGTACAAAAAGCAAGGGCCCTAATACACTACCCTGTGGGGCGCCTGACTTTCTGCTTAGCCACTGAGAAGTTTTATCCTGGGTTACAACACGTTGCTGGCGATTATTCAGGTATGATGCGAAAAAGTTAATTGTCTGCTGGTCGAAGTAATAAAATTCCATCTTTTTCAATAGTGTCTGAGTATTTATGGTGTCAAAAGCACTGCTGAAGTCGAGAAGGGTGAGGATTGTCACCAGTTTTTGGTCCATTGCGTGTCTAATGTCGTCAGTCACTTTGAGTAATGCTGTTGCGGTGCTATGTCCCTTCTTGAAACCTGATTGCAGAGGGTCTAAAAGAGAACGGCTATTCAAATATTCAAGCACTTGCTCATGAACCAGACGCTCGAGGGCTTTTGAAAGTGCAGGTAGAATGGATATTGGCCGATAGTCAGATGGAAATAAAGGTTCGGTTTTCTTAGGAATAGGGATGACATTGGCTTGTTTCCATAGGGAGGGAAAGGTGTTAGTTGTAAGACTATGGTTGAATATGTGAGTAATAATTGGTAGAACGGCACCGATGATATTATGTATGAAGGATATGGGAATATCATCAACTCCTCTCGCTTTTGATTTTATGGAATATATATCGGATTCCCACGGAAAGTAGGGCGAAATCTTCCCGTGTAATCTTGGCTCCTCTCCCAGCATGATTCTGATCTCCAAACCATGATCATTGGGTTCCTCTTTCTTCACAGATTCCAAAACTATCTGCGTGCAAAGGAATCGCTCGTCCAATTAATTAATATTAATTCCTTTCTCCATAGCGTGGGACGCTATCTTACGGGTATTCCCCGGCAACATTCTCAAATCTATCCGCGAACAATGGCAGTTTTACAGTCCTTCCGCACATCATTAAATATGCCTCAATTTCGCAGGTAAAAGGCTCTAAAATTAGCCTCCTGCCAAAAGATTCACCTGTGAGCAACTCTCCCCTCAATTCGTTACTCCAATCACGAGTAATCAATGATTTTCCTGGGCATCTCTCCTCCCCCTCCTCAAATCTATTCTCCGTCGGGGAATAACTGGGTCATTATTCAGGCCTCCACCCTGCTCCAGACGACAGAATGGGGTCACAGAGATGGACATGGCTCCACTGGGGCCCTCCCACAATCCTGGGCTAATTTGTAAAATGTCAACTCTGTCCTCTCCGTGCTTCAAGCCTCGTATAGCCTACACCAAGTAGTCTAATAATGCTGTAATCTGCTCATTTTTCCCTGCATTATTTTAATAAATAATGTCATTGCACCAAAAATCACACCAGTGATTAAATATACACTTCTTTCGAGGGGTTTTTACCATGAAACTGCCTCTACAGATCTCTGGTTCGTTCCCTGGTGGAACCTTTATACTGAGATCACAGTCTCTGAGAACCACGTTCGATTCCAGTCAGCATAACCTCCTCGGGTTCAATATACAGTATATATACTAGCTGAAGTACCCGTGCTTCGCTACGCGTGATAAATAAAATAAAATGTGAAGGTGACAGTTAAAACAGGGGATAGGCGAGGTGCTGCGCAGAGGGAGATTAAGGATGGAACATTTTGTCCAACTACACCGCTCGGCGCTGACCGTGTTTTATAGCACAAATTTAGGTTTTACTCGCTAACGGTTGGAGATACCTTTCGGACAGGAAATGTAAGTTTAAACCTCGTTATCCCATCAAACGTTTGCTATTTCTTAGCGTTCTCTTTTTATTTGAAATGGAAATATGAAAGTTTGAAACCAAAGGGTTTAGTGACGTCACTAAAATGGTCGCCATCTTTAAATAGTGCAAAGTATTGAAAACAAAAGTAACCTATATGTTAACCAGGTAAATCAGCTACTTCCATGTAAAATTCATGTAAATCGGACCAGTGGTACTTGCGTGATTGAGTAATACACAGACACACACCATTTCATTTTTAGCTTCGATTCACTCGGGTCATAGTCGTGTAATATTGTTATTCAATGAAATGCAGGTTTAACCCCGTTAACACCCCTTTAGAACCTGAAGATCCAAAAATCCCTCCTTAGTTGACGTTTTCGACATACAGCGAACATATTCCCAAAATTTCATTTTTCCAACTTTAATAGTTTTCGCTGGGCGTGATGAGTGAGTGAGTCAGACAGGACATTTTCTTTCAATTTTCTTTTTTCAGATTTTCACCCCTCCCCATGATCCCCTTAAATTTGATTTATGAAAAAAATGTCGAACAGCTATTTATTTACTTTAAAGCAGTTTTCCCCCTGAGTGTGATGAGTGAGTCAGTCAGATAATCAGTTAGGATACTTTCTTTCCTGTTCCCCCCCAGAATGTGACCCCTCCCCATGGGCCCCTTAAATTGGATTTATGAATAAACGGTCAAACACATATTTACTTATTTTTTATATACACGCTCGGTTAGGATTCGTTCAATCCCCACTTTTCACCCCTTTCACCTCATAATATACGCCACATCGAAAAACCCTCAGACTCGTGTCTTCTTATGATGAGTTTATGTGCCGAGTATCACATCCCCCAATGAAACCAATCGGGAGATATTGCTATTCAATGAAATGCAGCTCTACCCCCTTAACACCCCTTTAGAACCTGAATATACAAAAATCCTCTCTTAGTGGGCATTTGCTGCCCTTGGCGAAGCAGCATACCAAATTTCATTCCGATCCGTTCGGTGGTTTCTGAGCTGTCGTGATGAATGAGTGAGTGAGTGGTATGTGACAAATATATAGTAGAAGATAGTGTCAAGTCTTTGTTATGCTAAACTCGGTTGACAGTGCTGTGTCAGTAGGTGAGTAACTAACGGGATTTCAAGTAAAGATGCTCATTTTCTATACCGGTAGTGCAGAGCGCAACTGGCATCCAGATGGCCGTGTCTCGACTTGAGCTATGTTGCCATGGAAACTATCTGCCTTGCCATTCCTTCATGAGTATATTTTATGATTTGATTAGCCTGTGCTTGAGTGCAAAAGGGCCGAAATCAGAAGAATGAGAAAGAGTATCGAAAATTCATGTAGCCAGCGGTTCCTTCTGGGTCCTAAACTATGTGTATGAAAAGTGTGGTTGAGATTGGTGGAACGGTGTAGATTTGTATACGGAACCAACCCACCCACCCTCCCACCCACCCACCCACCCACCCACCCACCCACATACATACATACATACAGACTTTCACTTTTATATATAAGACTAGCTGAAGTACGCGTGCTTCACCACGCGTCATAAATAAATTAAAATGTGAAAGTGACAGTTAGAACAGGGGATAGGCGAGGTGCTGCGCAGAGTGAGATTAAGGATGGAACATTTTGTCCAACTACACCGCTCGGCGTTGACCGTGTTTTATAGCACAAATTTAGGCTTTACTCGCTAACGGTTGGAGATACCTTTCGGATAGAAAATGTAATTTTAAACCTCGTATATGCCATCAAAAGTTTGCTATTTCTTAGCGTTCTCTTTTTATTTGAAATGGACATATGAAAGTTTTAAACCAAAGGGTGTAGTGACGTCACTAAAATGGTCGCCATGTTTAAATAATGCAAAGTATTGAAATCAAAAGTAACCTATATGTTAACCAGGTAAATCAGCTACTTCCATGTAAAATTCATGTAAATCGGACCAGTGGTACTTGCGTGATTGAGTAATACACAGACACACACTATCTCATTTTTAGCCTCGCTTCGCTCGCGTCATAGTCGTGTCATATTGTTATTCAATGAAATGCAGGTTTTACCCCGTTAACACCCCTTTAGAACCTGGATATCCAAAAATCCCTCCATAGTAGACGTTTTCGACACACAACAAACATATCCCCAAAATATCATTCTGCTAACATTAATAGTGTTGGTTGGCCGATGAGAGTGAACTTCCAAAAATCCTTCCTTAGTGGACGTTTTCTTCCAGAATTTCACCCCTCCCCATAGGCCCCTTAAATTGGATTTATGAAAAAACGGTCGAACACCTAATTATTTTATTTATTTATTTATTTATTTATTTTTAAGCTGATTGATTTCCTCCGAGTTTCAAACTCCTCGCCTATGTCATTTAAGAGATACACGCTCCGTTAAGAATCTTTCAACCCCCACTTTTCATCCCTTTCACCTCATAATATACACTACATCGAAAAACCATTGGACATGTGTCAGCTTATTTTTAATGATTAGTATTGAACCCTTGCAAAGAAGCATATGAGACTCAGTTTCGGGGGGTGTGTCAGTTCATATCGTAAGTTGTTGTCAAAGGGCTTCATTAACTTGCAGGGTAACATATAACAAAATAACATGCAGGAAAGAGTGAAGCCAGGGTTAAAACAAATGAATGTAATAAACAAATCACCCTGTTTACACTCACCAATTAACAAAATAAAACTTCCATCTGACTCCCACTTAATAAAAATGCCAAAAACTAGGCCAAAATCTCCGGAGAGATTAATTACACGGACCAAGTGTCCCTAAGATAAAATAACAAAAGTGACTATGTATGCGCGTATGTCGTTCTACATGCTTCACGATGTGTACAAACGAATGCGTGATTCGTCATCATCCAGAATAATCATTCAGACAACGAATCCACATTTCTTAGAGCTAGACCGACACGGGGGAACACAACTACAATACTTAAAAACTAAACCGACACTTCCTAGACCTAATATAAAAAACACAAAATTTCCGAGTGAAATTGGAATCAAATTGCCGTAGCAACATTTACTGCCTAAAAACATAGGACTTCTCACACAAATCAACTCAAGTACATTAAAACGTGACCAATAAAAAATACACATATGACCGCCGTCACATTTACAAGTACTCTACCACTACACCACACAGGTGTGACACGCTAAAATTACATGAATCGAGTCATAAACAAAACAATAGGCTCACAGCCAACATTTACATTATTAATACAATAGTTTATCCATACAACGTACAATAAGCCGTTACACACATGGCGAACTCCCCAATTAATTATGGCTTAAAAATAACCATCACAATGAACAGGTTTGCTACATGAAAGCTTACAGGGGTCAGTCGGACAATCAGGACTGCCTATCAAAAATAAGTCACAGGCAAAACGGGCGATTTGTGGAACTCTGCATATCTGTCAACCCACGTGTCAATAACCTCAACCTCCCTGGACATGGGGTCGAATCTCGAAGAAGTGTGCCCCAAAGCACAATAATACGTGTGTGTGTGTCAGAATAAATATGGACAAGAAACAGCGGTCTCCCTAGAGCACTCTGTCTTTCCATCAAAAATACGACAGCAGCAAAAATATGAGGGCGGTAGGACCTCTACCCCCTCCTCACGTAGAATCAACACACACTTGACACAGTAACACACACAATCACACGTATGGGTTTTGACAGACCCTGAAATTAAAAGACATAAATAATTTCCACATGCTGGCGCCACCGTTCTATGCCGTGACTAGTTAACCTGAAAAGGACTCAGAAAAAATATATCAAAATTAGAACGAAGGTGTTCTACAAATTACATCTTAAGTTGATGCGCTTGGCAACCCTAATATGAATAATAACCTGTTCAGCAAATATATTACAGTAATTACCTCCCATTCCTATCACAAATATTAACGTTAATAAAGCACCACTTATCGAATGTAACGGGTTTCGCATTTGCATGGATAAAAATCACGTACGCACGCCGCGCACATTAAATATGACTCCAAAGAAAAACAAATATACAACAAACACTTTGGCCACGCGCCAACGGACATTTAAAACATTTAGTGTCGGTGCAAGAAAAACTCTAAACAACAAGAAAAGAAACATGACTATTTACAAAAGTTCCCCGGCCAAATCTAACTACATAATTGAAATAATTCAATTGTTGTACATCACCGATCAGCTTGTAGAACTTAAGACATCCTTCTCAGCCCATTTCCCTATGGACAGATTAACATTCCATTGTGGTCGTCTGCGTTGAATCGTTGAAGATCATCCCAACTCCAAACCACGTGTTGAGCATCTTGGTATCGACTCCTTGGCAGAAAAGTTCAATGTTAATTATTATGACCTAGCTATAATCGCTTGCAGGTTACTCAATTCGCCCACAAATTGTCCTAATGCGATTAATTGCGAAGACTTGCCCTAGATATTTCGCACACACGCACAATAAACACATGAAAAATACACTGAAATTTGTACATAAAATATACACGTCGAGACCACGTCACTGGCTCGATAATAAGTTTAAAATCTTGACTGCACCGGCAGTCGCTATCTTGCTCGGTATTTCCCTTCTACTCTGTCTGACCTTCGCTCAGGTTAGCGCTAATTAGGCTGTTACAAGACTTGCCCCTCAGAGCTGAAATGGTCGTCTTTAAGAAAATGTTACAAGTCGCCATGCACACTGGCGTGAAATATTAGCTCACAAAAATAAAGTTGATTTCAGATAAAATGTACTAGAGCTTTAAAATTCGTTATTACGACTGATGTGAATTTAGCTCCTCAGAGCTCACAAATAAAAATAACTTCAACTAATTCAGAGCGTTAAAATTCGCTATACAAACGGGCGTGAAGTTAGCCTCTCAAGGCTCCAAAATGAGTGACTTTGAATAATTTCGAGCGTTAAAAAAATCGTTGTACTAACGGGCGTGAAGTTAGCCTCTCAAGGCTCCAAAACGAGTGACTTTGAATAATTTCGAGCGTTAAAAAAAATCGTTGTACTAACGGGCGTGAAGTTAGCCTCTCAAGGCTCCAAAACGAGTGACTTTGAATAGCGTCATGCCAAACTATTTATTAGAAACTGACAGGGGACGGAGGAGTGGGGTGGAATTGGATAAAAAATTCCAGAGTTTTTATCTCACAAATATGGGACTAGTGTCATTCTTCTTCAAATAAATCAAACGTCTCAATGCACTCGTGCGGAGAACGGTCCGTTCGGCGGTTCTTTAGATAATCAATTCCGCGGGCTTTTTACTACTGACGCTGTCCATCGCGTGATCATGGCTTGGTCTCTCGTGATTGGCTGATTCAATCGTAGGTTCGTTGTAAGTGACTCGTGATCCTTCCTTTATGCTTCAAATTTTGGTGCAAGTAGTTGCTCAATTTGGCCTTGAACCCGGCTTACCTGGCCGTTCCCCAAGAATAGCTACCAGATCTGCTCCTGTTGCAATCATTACGAAACGCTAGCCTGCCTTTTATCCATGTCGACTTCCTCAAGTACTGCCTGGGCTGCAGTAATAATAATAATAAATATGAATACGTATTTATCGTAGATCAATAAGGGTTCAGTATATATGCCAAGTATCACATCCCCAAAAGTAACCACTCGTGAGATATTGTTATTCAATGAAATGCACGTTTACCCCCCTTAACACCTATTTAGAACCTGGATATTCAAAACTCTTTCCTTAGTGGACGTTTTCGACATACAACGAACATATCCCCAAAATTTCATGTTTCTAACTTCAATAACTTTGGCTTGGCGATGATGAGTGAGTGAGTGAGTCAGGACATTTTCTTTCATTTATTTTTGATAATTTCACCCCTCCCCATGAACCCCTTAAATTGGATTTATGAAACAAACGGTCGAACACCTATTTACTTATTTAAAGCTGTTTTCGCCCTGAGTTTGATGAGTGAGTAAGTGAGTCAGTTAGGACCCTTTCCTGTTTTTTTTCCAGAATTTCACCCCTCTCCAAGGGCCCCTTAAATTGGATTTATGAAAAAGACGGTCGAACACCTTTTTACTTGTATTTTAAGCTGTTTTTTCCCGCCGAATTTCAAACTTCTCGCCTATGTCGTTTAAGAGATACACGCTCCGTTAAGAATCCCTCAACCTCCAATTTTCACCCATTTCACCTCATAATATACACCACATCAATAAACCCTTAGATATATGTCTGATTATTTTTAATGATTAGTTTATATACCGAATATCACATCCCCAAAGAAACAACTCATGAGATATCGTTATTCAATGAAATGCAGGTTTACCCCCTTAACATCTCTTTAAAACCCGAATAAACAAAAATCATTCCTTAGTTGACGCTTTCGACATACAGCGAACATATTCCCAAAATTTCATATTTCCAACTTTAATAGTTTTCGCTGGGCGTGCTGAGTGACTGAGTCAGACAGGACATTTTCTTTCAATTATTTTTACCAGAATTTCACCCCTCCCCATGGGCCCCTTGAATTGGATTGATGAAAAAACTCTTGAACACCTATTACCTTATTTTTAAGCTGTCTTTTCCTCCGAGTTTGATGAGTGAGTTAGTCAGTCAGTTAGGACACTTTCTCTCCTTTTTCCCCCCAGACTTTCACCCCACACCATTGGCCCCTTAAATTAATTTATGAAAAAAAAAAAAAACGTCGAACACCGATTTACTTATTTATTTAGCTGATTTTTTTCACTGAGTTTCAAATTTCTCGCCTATGTCGTATAAAGAGATAGGCCTACACGCTCCGTTAGGAATCCTTCAACCCCCACTATTCACCCCTTTCACCTCATAATAATACACCACATCGAAAAACCCTTAGACACATGTCTGCTTATTTTTTATGATTAGTTTATATGCCGAGTATCACATCCACAAATAAAACCACTCGTGAGATATTGTTATTCAATGAAATGCAGGTTTAACCCCCTTAAGACCCCCTTAGAGCCTGAATATCCAAAAATCCTCCCTAAGTGCACGGGTTTGACTTACAACGAACATATCCCCAAAATGCCATGTTTCCAAATTCAATATTTTTGGCTGGGCGATGATGAGTGAGTGAATGAGTCGGGACATTTTCTTTCATTTGTTTTTCTTCAGAATTTCACCCCTCCCGATGAACCACTTCAATTTGATTGATCAAAAAAAACTGTCGAGTAGCTATTTACTTACTTTAAAGATGTTTTTCCCCCTGAGTTTGATGAGTGAGTCAGTCAGTCAATCAGTTAGGACACTTTCATTCCTGTTCCCCCCCCCCCCAGAATTTCACCCCTCCCCATGGACCCCTTAAATTGGATTTATGAAAAAACGGTCAAACATATATTTACTTATTTTCTATGCTGATTTTTTTTCCGCTGAGTTTCAAATTCCTCGCCTGTGTCGTTTAAGAGATACACGCTCCATTAGGAATCTTTCAATCCCTACTTTTCACCCCGTTCACCTCATAATATACACCACATCGAAAAACCCTCAGAAACGTGTCTTCTTACTTTTTAATGATGAGTTTATATGCCGTGTATTACATCCCCCAATGAAACCAATCGGGAGATATTGTTATTCAATGAAATGCAGGGCTAACCCCCTTAAGACCCCTTTAGAACCTGAATATCCGAAAATCCTCCCTTAGTAGACGGTTTTTGACATACAATGAACATATCCCCAAACTGTCATGTTTCAAACTTCCATAATTTTGGCTGGGCGATGATGAGTGAGTGAGTGAGTGAGTTAGTCAGGACATTTTCTTTCAATTTTCTTTTTTCAGAATTTCACCCCTCCCCATGAACCCCTTAAATTTGATTTATGAAAAAAAAACTGTCGAACAGCTATTTACTTACTTTAAAGCAGATTTTTCCCCCTGAGTTTGATGAATGAGTCAGTCAGTCAATCAGATAGGACACTTTCTTTCCTGTCCCCCCCCCCCCCAGAATTTTACCCCTCCCCATGGGCCCCTTAAATTGGATTTATGAAAAAAACGGTCAAACACATATTTACTTACTTTTATGCTGATTTTTTTCCGCTGAGTTTCAAACTCCTCGCCTATGTCGTTTAAGAGATACACGCTCCGTTAGGAATCTTTCAATCCCCACTTTTCACCCCCTTTCACCTCATAATATACGCCACATCGAAAAACCCTCAGACTCGTGTCTTCTTATGATGAGTTTATGTGCCGAGTATCACATCCCCCAATGAAACCAATCGGGAGATATTGCTATTCAATGAAATGCAGGTCTACCCCCTTAACACCCCTTTAGAACCTGAATATACAAAAATCCTCTCTTAGTGGGCATTTGTGGCCCTTGTAGAAGCAGCATACCAAATTTCCTTCCAATCCGTTCGGTGGTTTCTGAGATTTCGTGATGAATGAATGAGTGAGTGAGTGAGTGCGTGGTATTTGACAAATATATAGTAGAAGATAGTGTCAAGTCTTTGTTATGCTAAACTCGGTTGACAGTGCTGTGTGAGTAGGTGAGTAACTAACGGGATTTCAAGTAAAGATGCTCATTTTCTATACCGGTAGTGCAGAGCGCAACTGGCATCCAGACGGCCGTGTCTCGACTTGAGCTATGTTGCCATGGAAACTATCTATCTTGCCATTCCTTCATGAGTATATTTTATGATTTGATTAGCCTGTGCTTGAGTGCAAAAGGGCCGAAATCTGAAGAATGAGAAAGACTATCGAAAATTCATGTAGCCAGCGGTTCCTTCTGGGTCCTAAACTATGTGTATGCAAAATTTGGTTGAGATTGGTGGAACGGTGTAGATTTGTATACGGAACCAACCCACCCACCCACCCACATACATACATACATACATACATACAGACTTTCACTTTTATATATAAGATGTATATCAGTTTCTTGTGGACACGATAACTGCCGTAATTTTGCACCAATCACTTTGAATTTTTACCGAATATGTATACCTATCAAATCTCGGTCGAGTTCGTTACTGGGCTAAATCGGTCGAAGGGGGTGAAAATGGGGGGCTTTTTTTTTCGAAAAAGTGAAATATTGCTATAACTCTCTTAATATGTGACATATCGAAACCGTTCAACGTTCATACTAAGTGTCGGATAAAGCCCAAAATTTTGTGTTTGAAGAGTTTTTTATAGCACCAACCATTGACCAAAGGGGTGGGAAAAAGTGGGTTTTTCAGGAAACATTAATCATATCTCTCTTAATAGGCACAATAGCAAAACCGTACAAACTGGACAATATTCTCCTAATAATTACCTAAAACTTTTGTCTGAAATAATTTTTGATATGACCCACCATTACGCCAAGGGATGAGGAAAATGATTTCGGAATTATAAGAAAATGCCAAGAGCTATCAGAGGTTGCCATGGCAACACTACTAAATTGATGAGGGATGAACCATCATTGTTGCCATGACAACGCACTTGCACGAGATCAGATTCTGTATTTCCATCTAAGTGGGAAGCGGCTTCGGTGACGTAACTGGTAGCATGCTGAATGTCTATGCCCAAGGTCGCGGTTTCAAAGCCGGCTGAAGTTGTCGGATTTTCTAAGAGCGCTAAAATCCCTCAGTATGCTTTCCTTTGGAGGGGAAGTTCCAACGTTCGTTGCGAGTTGCTGGTTGGGGTGGCATCTAGTAGCCAAGTTCACAGCTAGGTGTCGTTGACGGTAGTACCTGGTAGCAACATTAGGAACTACTGCTTGAAATTGACCGTCTGCAGTCCTTACCTGAATTAAGACAAATACAGCCATTACAATTCACACCGTTTATCAGACAGATTCTACACTCACCCAAAGTACACGGGGTTAGATGACCGCGTTGTCGCAGCCCCTAAACTGAGGAACCAACCAGGGGTAGATTTCATTAGAAAGCTAACTATTGCAATGGGTACCATGTTTCGACTTCCGGAAAATTTCCACATATCTTCTCGTTTCACATCCCCGAGACCCCAAAACCACCGTCAGTTCAAAAGTTTATATATATATCAGTTTCTTGTGGACACGACAACTGCCGTAATTTTGCACCAATCACTTTGAATTTTTTACCGAATATGTATACCTATAAAATTTCGGTCAAGTTCGTTACTGGGCTAAATCGGTCGAAGGGGGTGAAAATGGGGGTCTTTTTTCGAAAAAGTGAAATATTGCTATAACTCTCTTAATATGTGACATATCGAATCCGTTCAGCGTTCATATTATGTGTCGGATAAAGCCCATAATTTTATGTTTGAAGAGTTTTTTTTATAGCACCAACCATTGACCAAAGGGGTGGGAAAAAGTGGGTTTTTCGGGAAACATTAATCATATCTCTCTTAATAGGCACAATATCAAAACCGCACAAAATGGGCAATATTCCCCTAGTAATTACCGAAAACTTTTGTCTGAAAGAATTTTTGATATGACCCACCATTATGCCAAGGGATGAGAAAAATGATTTCGGAATTATATGAAAATGCCAAGAGCCATCAGAGGTTGCCATGGCAACACTACTAAATTGATGAGGGATGAGCCATCAGACGTTGCCAAGATAACGCACTTGCACGAGATCAGATTCAGATTTTCATCTGACTAAGTGTGAAGCGGCTTCGGTGACGTAACTGGTAGCATGCTGAATGTCTATGCCCAAGGTCGCGAGTTCAAAGCCGGCCGAAGTCGTCGGATTTTCTAAGAGCGCTAAAAATCCCTCAGTATGCTTTCCTTTGGTGGGGAAGTTCCAACGTTCGTGGCGAGTTGCTGGTTGCGGTGGCATCTAGTAGCCAAGTTCACAGCTAGGTGTCGTTGACGGTAGTACCTGGTACCAACATTAGGAACTACTGCTTGAAATTGACCGTCTGCAATCCTTACCTGAATTACAGACTAATACAGCCATCCCTAAGTACACGGGGTTACATGACCGCGTTGTCGCAGCCCCTAAACTGAGGAACCAACCAAAATCTCTGCGGGAGACATAATTTTTCGTGAAGAAGTAACAGACCGTTACATAGTCACACATCAGTGTCGAAACCTTGCATAAAGACAGTGGGCCGATTGCAGAGACGGTATTTAGACGCTGTTAAAGGTTAAACAATGTCTAAATATGGCTTCCGCATTGCGAAGACTTTATTTATCACTTAGACATCGTCTAAAGTCGGCGTTTAAGGATCCATGTTTAAACACTGCCGAGAACACTGTTTAACCCCAAATGTAGGAGCGAATCTCAGCCGGTGGTGGTTTACTATGGAGCATATAAATTATATCGCTATGTTGAGACGGTTCAGGAGAGAGTTGTTTGACGGCCTCCTGAACGTCGGATGCTGCGAGATCGGAGCAATCCTTTTGAAATGTACGGAGATGCACAGTTTAAAATAAGATTTCGCTTTCTAAATGAAACTGTGAGGGACTTGTTGGGTGACGTGGGAGATTTTCTCGAGCACGACACCAGGGTTTGCCCATTTCCTGTCACCCTACAGCTCCTTCTGACATTACGATTTTTGGCAATCGGTGCATTTTATACTATGAATGGCGATACTATAAATGTCAACGCAGCGACTGTGTGCCGGACAGTAGATCGTGTTGTGACTGCCATCAATAGTTTGAGGAGGAGATTTATCAACTTCCCTAATAATGATGAGTTACCCACTATCAGGAATGATTTCGCTGTCCTATCCAGGTAAATAATTGTTCTTTCTGTGGATTGTTAACTATCAGCTCTCCTTGATAACGTGTATAGACTATATATATAATGCGAACTCCAGTGTTATCTCTTACACTGTGGAACGTGTTTATTTTATTATTTCTAGGACTAACTTCCCCGGAATAATAGGTGCTATTGACTGTACCCATATCAGAATAACTTGTCCCGATCGTGAGAGGGCTGTCACGTACATCAATCGGAAGGGATTCTATTCTATATTCTATTAACTGCCAAGTAAGTACACACAACACTACTAAACAGTAGTTCTTCTTTCCGTTGTCGCTGTTATTTGTACTCACACTACGACAACAATATAATCAAAACTACATTTCATTATACGGCATGCACAACAGTGGATAAAAATACGGATTAACGAGTTCATGTTAACGCTCCTTTACAACACGTAGCAGCAGCGGCAACAAAATAAAGTATTACTACCACTATGGTTTAAACCTACTACTCTATACAGCGGATTTTTATTTCATTTCAGGTGATATGTGACACAAAGATGAAAATAAGGAGTATTGTTGCTCGATGGCCTGGCTCGACCCATGACAGCAGAATATTTCGCAATTCCACTATTCACGACCGCCTGGAAAGAGAAGAGGTTAGGGGACATCTTGTCGGAGATTCTGGCTACACTTGTAAGAAATACTTAAAAAACTCACTCCGATTTTGAATTCAAGGGACGCAGCTGATACGCGTTATAACCGAGCGCATGTCCTGGCCAATAATGTAGTAGAAAGAACTTTTGGTTCGTGGAAAAGAAGATTTCCTTGTCTTGCACATGGTCTGCGAACGAAAGTACGAAAAACACTGAAAATCATCATTGCAACTGCTGTGCTACATAATCTCGCTGTGCAACGCGGTGAACTTGACCTGGAAGCAGACTTACCAGATGATGAAGTGCCTGTTGATCCGATAGCTGAGGATATGACAAAACAGATGGCGTCAGCTCGTAATTGATAATTACTTCAACCGCTAGAAATCATGCCAAGACAAGATCACCTCAAGTAAAAGAAAAATATATTTATTAATTATTATTTCACTTACATTATTCTGTTCACTGTTTAATTCACTGATTCGTGCCATTGCGGCAGGTTATGCCCTCTCTTTATAATCTCTTTCTCGATTAAATATATGTCCAACAAAGCCTTCTTATCCTGTAACTCTTAAATCCGCAGCTGTTAGGAATGGATTTCTTTCAGCATCAGCTGATTAATGATGGTGCCAGCATCGATGAGTTTTCATTGGTCGCAGCTGGCAAGGAGTAGCATGGAAGACACTTCTATTTCCGTTTTCGTACTAAAATCGAAACATAAACTATGTCTAGCTAGACACCGGTTAAACACTGTCTAAGCAACGGAACATCGATCATTACTTCGACGTCGTCTAGGTAGACATTGTCTAAGTCTTAAAACTAGTCATCGTTTCTGCAATCGGCCCAGTGTGACCACAAGTATAAAAATGGACCCCAAATGACAAGAATGTTACCGTTCCCATAAGACAATAAAATGATTAAAATAAGCATAAAATGACGAAAAACAAAGTTAATTAAGCTCCAATTATAAAATACCTTCTCGCAATAAATGAGGTCTGATCCTGCTACGAAAACCTGCATATTCTGCCTATTTTCGCCTATCCCCAAGTTTGTCCGGTGAAATCTACCTCCGCCTTCCGGCGTGCCGAGAGGACTTTTTTCTTTTCATGTTATCTCCTACCTTCTGCTCAAGGCCCTCAAGGAGGCCGGGAGTATTTAGCCCCATCACTTTTGGTGCACCCTAGATAATGCTACACCCTCAGGGGCTCTCGGCTGGTGAGTTCGGGAGTTGGCGACCCCGAGGGATTCCTTAGGTGGGTCCGGTTTCCCCCTTTTGTCCCCTTACCTGTGGGGAGGACCCTCTCATCTTTCACTTTCCTATCTGCCTTTCATGGCTCTCCTTCCTTCCAAGTCCCTCAATCCGCATTCTTCGAGGGTTGAGGGCATTTCTTTTCATCCTGTCCTTTCTTTGCCTTATTCTCCTTTATTTTTCCATTTCTTCTTCTAGTATGTAGGTTAATAGTTACCGGTAGTTTTAGTTTTTAAGTTTGCATTACATTTTCATCCTCACGATCACCCAAACCATCAGGTGCCGATAATCTAGATGTTAGGCCCCTTAAAACAACAATTATCATCATCAACATTGAGTCAATCCATAGGCATGCTATTGTCTGCTCGCCATGAGTAGTCAGTTCGGTACGATCACGCTGTGACGGGGAGAGGGGGTTTTGGTTGTACGCATGCGCAGTCTGTCTATTCCTGACCTAACAATATCGGCAGTCAGTTGCTGCTACCTCCAGCATTGTGTTTGTTAACATGCATATGTTTCTCGTCTGGGGATCGAGCCAAAATCTGCGTGATACACATTGAAAGTGTGACGGTCTACCGCGCACCTTGTCCTCAAGCGGAAGCGCGCAGATACTACCCGCATCTCATTGCTAAGAAGGAAACATACACAGATTTGATGTTCCTCAGTGTATCAGGGGCACTTTCCTTTGTTTATCCGGCTTCAAGTACCCTATGTATTGTTTCCTTCCTATTGTCGACATTCTCACACGGCTTTGTGTTTATTTATTAACAAGGGACTTAGTAAAAAGAATGAATGAAAGACAGAAAGAAAGAAAGAAAGAAAGAAAGGAAGGAAGAAAGAAAGCACTGAGTGAATGAAGCAGATGGTGACTTACTTGATGTTTTTGGAATGCACAGTACGCGGTACGCGGCAGCTATCTGCCATGCTAACTTCTCCTGGCGCGCAGACAATACTTACAGTACATCAGCCAGGATTAGGATGGAGGGAAGGATGGAGGGAAGCTTGTAGTTTTACGTGACTGTTAATCTCGCGATCATGAGCCACAGAACCTCTATTTTACGTGGAATCCGAACCTCAGGACGTCGTGGCGTAGTCGCTAGCAAGCTGAACTGGTATGACCAAGATCACGGATACAAACCCGGCCGATGTTGCCGGTTTTTTAGGAGCGTTAAAATCCTTCAGTATGCCTACCTTCGGAGGGGAAGTAAAGCTGGCGAGCCCATGTCATAGAATTATGGCTAATAAAGGAACCTACCACTATAATTATTGGTAGTGTGTAGCAAAATTTGTAGGTTATATTTGGCTAGTTAAAAACGCTCCATCAAGTTCCAACGTTTGCCGATAGATGTTAGTCACAGTTGCATAACGTGGCCAAAGTTAGAGCTACTTGAAATTGAACTCGTGCGTTCAATCAAAAATACTTAGCTATTGCCATTCGGCTGCAATTTATAATAAATAATAAATTTCCAACAATGTATTTACATTTTTCTACGAAACTATTAAAAGGAACTAATCACATTTTTCAGGTATGTTCCTCAGGACTCTCTTCTTACTTTGAAAATGAATCAATTTTTGAATATTTGTACTTCTTTTGAAACTTGCAGAATATTGATATGCCATAGGATTTCTCTTCTTCCATTTGAAACAATTACATCCATTTTGCTGTTGTTCGAAGGCCATTTGTTCTTGCTTCTAACGCAGCCTCTTTCCTAAAAGTATTTTTTATATCTATCATCTAATAGAAATGAAAATACAAATGTACTTCGGTGGGAAAGTATGATGAAAGTTAGGAATGTCAGATGAAGGTCCGTAGATAATACTGTACGGTGCAATATTTCTTGGTTTTAAGATTTTGGGTAATCCGTACAGATAATGAAAGCTATCTAGCCTACAATATTATGACTCAAAACTGTACGCAGGCTGGATAAGAAAGTTAAAATAAAGCATCAATTAAAAAAATTAACTTGTATGTTTTAGCATATTATACAAGTTCTAGGTTCTAAGTTTTATTTCTAAATTAAATTTACAAAATGATGGACAAACTTTAGATCCGGAAACAATTATTGATTGTTGAATAAGAACTGACAAAGAGACCGCAGTGATATGAACTCGAATCTCCTGCAGTTCGAGCTCGATCATTTAGCCATTTACACCATGGCATCCTAGCTACGTTTAGGACTTATTTCCAAGGGTTAATTGAAGATGGCGCTGAGGGGTGATTGATTAAATAGCAAGAGATTCAAGGTCTCATTTTCAATTTCTACTCAACAATTGTAACCACTTCGTAACGAGAGTAGCTAATCGCGTCTGGACCGCATCCCACTCAAGCAGCTAAGTTTCACACTCCACACTAACCTGACCATTTAACATCAATCACATCATCACACTAAGCAAGCATATTTAAAGGTCTATCACCACTCTCAGCATTTTAACAAAAAACCCATATAACTAGCAAATATTGACTAGTGTTAGTTTGGTTGGTTCCCCAGTTTAGGGGCTGCGACAACGCGGTCATGTTGTCCCGTGTACTTTGAGTGTGTGTAGAATCTGTCTGTTAACCGGTGTTAATTGTGATGGCTGTAACTCAGGTAAGGACTGCAGACGATCAAATTCAAGTAGTTCCTACTTTTGTTACCAAATGCTACCATCAACGACACCTAGCCGTGAATGTTGCTACTTGATGCCACCCCAACCGACACCTGGCGACGAACGTTGCAAATCATAGAGCGTTAATCAAATCTAACCTACAAATTTAGTTCCACACAATTGTAGTTAGTGGAAGGTTCTTTTACAAGCCATAAATCTGTGACCGGCTTTACTTCCCCTCCGATGGAAGTCATACTGAGGGATTTTTAACGCTCTACTACTGCAACGAAATAAGTGTATTTATTTTAAAATCACCCATTCTTGTAGACATAGATTTAATAGTTTACGTGTAATGGATCTGATGATGACCGCTTGATGATCGAAACTGGTCATCCAAGTGAAGCCTATTTATTAATCTCATGTTTCTTTTTTAAAGAATTTGGAACCTCCCATTAAAATTGGATACAATCGTGTTGACAGACTGAACAACATTAAATTTTGACTCAATTGAAATCGTACATTATGCAACGAGCCTATAATGGCAATAATTAAGACACGAGCAATTTCAAAACGAGTGTCTTAATTACTATTATAGGCGAGTTGCATACAACTGTTTATGTTCGACGATAATTATAACTTTATTATAGGTTTTAACATACATATTCATAAATATCTGTGGGATTCAGTTAATTCAGTTAGTGAACAGGGCGCGCTGGCTTTGCTGACTGAACAGAGCAACGAACTAGAGAAACGTATATAGAGAGGCAAGGAGCCGCGTAGCAGCGCTCTGAGCGGAGGCAACCTGAGTTAAGGCAGCCATGATTCAAAACGTCGTCTGACAAGAGCTTGTTGCGATTATTCGGGCTGTGCAGGAACATGCGTTAAATGAAATTTATTTAAAAATACATAGACCATGCCGTCAGTGTGTTCGTCATTCAATTGTACGAATAGAAATAATAGGACAACAGGAGTGTCGAATTTCAGGTAAGAAATGTCATCCAAATTCATAAATTAATGAGGTAGACTCTTTACGAAAGCGTGATGCAGCAGTTTAATTTTGTGTGATATTTACATTTCAGATTCCCTTTGCAGAAGCAGAAACTAACATTCCACTCTATATACCTTTCTCTAGCTCGTTGGTAACGATGCCTAATTCTCAAGAGGCTGCTCAAGCGTGCCTCCATTAGGGTCTTGTGCACATGGCAGGAGATACAATGAAAAGAACAGGTCTGATCCCTCGATAAATGGGGGTATCAGGAAAGATGGGTCAAGGGCCAAATAAGACATGCATTTGAAAGACTCTCCAGGTCTCGGAAACCGTTAGTGTCTGAAGAGAACAAGAGGTGACTAAGGAAGGTTGTCGGGTGGATTTGCAAGCAATGCCAGTCTCAGCTGAGGTCCCGTGGTCGCCAATCCACGTCCCACAAGTTGTGAGCCCCTGGGCGGGGTATGCATATGAACGATATGTATGTAGAAAATTTTGTTCAGTACATAGCAGGAAGTGTCGTTCGCGAAGAGTCTAGAAGTGCTTTTATCGGGTTAAGATGTTCAGAAAGAAGGACTGATTAAAGAGAAAGACGTGAAAGATGGCCTTTTGAATCCATCAAATGATGTAGTGAAATTATGAAAAACATCTGAGATTGTCATCAGGAATAATGACAGTATGTTGCGAAAGAACACGAAGAATCTCATGCTGAAATTGCAGACAGATGTCTATGCTATGCTGCCGGGTTATCTGTTTCAGCATATCTGACCATCTATTTACAGCTAAACTTACTGAACCTGGGGAATAGTCTCACTATGTTCACTCATCGAGCGAATTGTGAAACAGTATTATAAATGCAGGCTTCGCCACTTCTGCAGAAATACAGCTCAACGTGAGAGAGGTCAATAGGTGCGTCAGTTGTACACAAAACTTATTCTTTTTAAAGGACAATGAATTCATGCAATGTACTGTGCATAAGCAACGTAGCGTATTGTCTTGTAAGATGATTGTGTTAGTTTTCGTTCAATGTACAAATTAAATTGTCAGATCTTGCGTAGGCCTAATCTTATATTACGCCTCGTTAGTCACGCCTCTCCCTCCCTGACTCCCACCCTCTTGACAGTGTATATCATGGCGGCTGCCAGTTCAACCTGCTTCCAAAATGGCGGTGCCATTTCCACTCTATATACCTTTCTCGAACAGAGCGCATGCGAGGGGTCAAGGCACTCTGAAAGCAGAGACCATTCACATTGCTTGCCAACACAGAACACCAATTGTTTACAGCCTGCCGTCCAGCTCTAGCATTCACTAATATTGTCACCGAAGTCGTTTGAAAGCAATGCGCTGTGTAGAAATTGGTTGTTGTGTTGTTTGAGTCTTCAGTCTTTTGACTGGTTTGATGCAGCTCTCCATGCCTCCCTGTCCTGAGCTAATCGTTTCATCTCTACATAGCTCCGACACCCTACATCGGAGGCAATCTGTTTAACATATTCTAACCTTGGTCTACCCCTACAGTTTTTGTCCTCGACCCTTCCTTCCATAACTAAGCTTGCTATTCCTGGGTGTCTTAGTATGTGTCCTACCAACCTATCTCTTCTCTTCATTAGCAGTCGCCAGAAACATCTCTCCTCTCCCACTCGTCTTAATACCTCTTTGTTTGTAACCCTATCTACCCATCTGATCTTCATCATACTCCTGTAACACCACATTTCAAATGCTTCAATTCTCCTCTTTTCTGCTGCACCAATAGTCCAAGTTTCACTTCCATAGAGCGCCACGCTCCAGACAAAGGCTTTCAAAAATGACTTCCTAATACCTAAATCTATATTCGATGTCAGCAGATTCCTTTTTTGTAGAAATGCTTTCTTTGCCTGAGCCAACCTACTTTTAATATCCTCTTTGCTTCGTCCATCACTGGTTATTCTGCTTCCTAAGTAACAGAAGTCTCCTACTTCCTTCAGCTTTTCACCTGCCAATTTGATCTCCATAGAGGTTTCTGATATATTTCGGCTGCATTCCAGTATTTTTGTTTTACATTTATTTATTTTCATCATGAATTGGTTTTGGAGATATTAAGGTACAGTGCTATTCCTTGTCTCATATTCGCCAGTTTATTTACGCGAACATATGGACCACTTTCCATGTCGGTAATTTATATAGAAATGTTGGATTTTGAGCGCATGCGCGAAGGTATCCTTACCTAATTGGGCACACAACTGTTTCTTGAGCTCTGATTGGGGGGAAAAACTGTTTCATAATGAAAAAATAGTGTTATAACGAGCCTCATTATAATACAGTTTTCTGACACATAATGTTTACATTTCGACATGGTCGAACATAAATACCTTCATAAACGCTGCAGGTGTGTGGTAATTCAATACCCGACAATAGAGCCCTCCACAAATGCCCAGGTGTTGCCTTAGCACTATCGAGGCCATGCCCGTTAACTTGCAGGCACCACACACGCTACAAAGGCGTGCTTGTGATATTCTGAGCCGTCCATAATCAGTGGTGTGAGGAGGCCTTGCTTGATACCATTCCGCTACTTTACGTAATGAATGGGGAATCCCGCACGGTGCAGCTCAGTATTACGTTGCAACCTTTGTGGTTTAGCCGTCACCAGCAGCTGTTGTTTTAGTCCCGGCATTTAAAAAGTAAACAAAGAAGACTCACATACTGCACGCAAATGTAATTGATGACTCAAAGTGCCTTGAAGCGTTTCTTGAACCTTTCAGGAGAATGAAAAGATTTCTTTTTTATGTGGGATTAGTGCTATTGGTGACAGTGTTATTGAACACACTGCTCAATGTAGCAAATATAGGGCGTTCCTAAGTAGGCGTACCTCAGGCGTTCTCAGCCTGTTGCTCTCCTATTATACGATAGAGGTCTTTATATTAACCACCTACTATAAAAAGATTTTGTAGGCTATTATCAAATGTGCTAATAGTTGAAACTTTCAGCCTAATCACAACAAAATTTCTTGTAGATGTAACATTTCTGATAAGCAAATATTATATCTGATTCACACAATTGTAGTTAGTGGAAGGTTCTTTTACTCGCCATAAATCTATGACATGTGCTCACCGGCTTTACTTCCCCTCCGATGGAAGCCATACTGAGGGATTTTTAACGCTCTGGCGCTGGATCAAATTTCAACTAGTACTGTAAATATAATCAAAAATATTAAAATTAAACAATAAAACAGAACATAAATATACAAATTAAAATTAAACACACTAAAAATTAAAATAAAATTAAGATTATAAAATTAAAATGTTAAAATTACAAAATTAATAATTAAAAATAAATAGATAATTTAAAAAAAATATTTTAAACAAGTAGTTCCGTGAAGAACTATACAGCCTATTTTCATATATCCTACTCATGTTAATTGCCTCTATCAACATACAAAATTTCAGTTTAATTGCTGTAACAGATTCGTAGATATTGAGAACCGTCTAAATATTTCAGATGGTCGCCAGGATGGATTTTTATTTTTGTACTATTACATTAATAATATTGTGTACGTGTGGTATTCAAACTGCAATCGCATGATTAGAACACAAGAAGTAAAAACGAGATTTTAAAATTTCACACAGCAGCCATCTTTTGATTATGCAAACAATTGAAATAAATTAGATGCCAGTGGATCAACATTTGTATAAGCATTTAACGTGCAACGTTTCATGGCACTCGGATAGTTAATTCGCGAGAAACGTCCATCTAAATATTTATAATTCGCGTCACCGCCATGTTGGATTTGTGTTCACCAGGTTACTGAAAGTCCTATAGGTGAACATATGTTCATAGTCTCTATGAACATTAAAAAAATCAGTTTGGTTGCTGTAAAACATTCATAGATATTGAGAACCATCTAAATATTTCGGAAGCTCGCCATTTAGGATTGTTATATGTATATGCCATAGAGTTATGTACCATTCAATGACAATTATTGCCTAGGTTCATTATTCAAACTTTCACTTCGATCGCATGATTACGACACAAGAAATAAAAACTTAATTTTAAAATTTCGCACAGCCGGCATCTTGAGGTTATGTAAACAATTGTATTAAATTAGATGGCAGTGCATTACAATCTGCAAAATCATTTACTGTACCACATTTCACTGCGCTCGGTGTGTTAAATCACGAGAAAAGTCTATTAAAATATTTCAAATTCGCTTGGTCGCCATGTCCGTTTTGCACTTTACAGGTTTATGAAATATACATAAGTAAACGTGTATCAGTACCCTTTATCAACGTACACAATTGCAGGGTGATATCTGTAATAGTTTCGGAGATATAGAATGTCAGTGAAGTATTTCGCACAGCCGCCATTTTGAGGTTATGTAAACAATTGATCTAAATTAGACTTCAGTGCATTACAATGTGTATAAACATTTGCTGTACCAAGTTTCATTACGTTTGGATAGTTAAATCCCGAGAAAAGTCTATCTAAAATCTCAAATTCGCTTGACCGCCATGTTGGTATTGTAGTCACCAGGTTTTTGAAAGTCTCATAGGTGAACTTCTAGTAGCGCCCTTTATCACCGTACACAATTTCAGGGTGATATCGGTAATAGTTTCGGAGATATTGAATGCAAGTGAAATATTTCGCACAGCCGCCATGTTGGATTGGTGAGACGTAACAAAATTTGAAGGGCACGGTCGGTGTCGCCGGGAATAGTCCTATGAACTTACCGAGTTTCGTTGAAATCGCTCCAGCTGTTTAGATTTTATTAGGGGGAAACACACACACACCTCACACACACACACACACGCACACACACACGGACAAAAGGTGATCTCATAAGCCTATTTTTTCAAAATTGAAAATAGGCTAAAAATATTGATTATCTCTACTTTGTATAAAACTAAGTCCCCGATTCTTGGATGTTACGGGTAAACTCGAGAACCACTGGATGGATTTTGATGCGGTTTTCACCATTCTGTAAAGGATATCTCGAGGATGATTTCTGTAGAAAATAATTTAGTTATGATCAAAGGAAGCCGAGCAGTAACGATTTCAGTGGAAAAGTCGAAAAAGAAAACTGGCGTCTGAGCACTTTGTAAGCTTACGCTAGGCAAACCGTTAAAAATATCTAAATACTATGAGTGTAAGAATTATTCAGCATGAAAAGTTCTACAAACAAGTTCGCGAGATCATATGTCTATCTTCAATACAACGCCTACTTTAAGTGATTTTACGTTTTAATTTCTTCCGACCTTGCCCATTCAACTACTGAGGCGACAGTTTACGAGCTACCTAAGGGCGAGTCTATCATCCCTTTTACAGCCTAGCTAGCGGGCGAACCTATTGCAAACCGTCGAGTCGTGTTGAGTTAAGACTTCTGAGAAGGGTGGTTGTGTTTGGAGTTTCCCTGGAGGTGCAACTCGGGTTTTCTTCATTTCGCCTGTGGATCACATTCAAGTTAAGATTGGACGGAAGGGGAATTAGAGTTTCATTCACCTCGCCATTCCCTGGAAGTGCAACTCTCATTTCGTCTGTGAACTTTTCGTTCCGCAAAATTCAACGTCAATTTAAGATTGGACGGAAGGGGGATTATATTATTTTAAATTATACTGATTGGCGTATAATCTCTACTTAGTATAAAACAAAGTCCCCGATTCTTGGATGTCACGGGTAATGTCGAGAACCAATGCATGGATTTTGATGCAGTTTTCACCACTCTGTAAAGGATACTTCGATGAAGGTTTCTGTAGAAAATAATTTATTTATGATCAAAGGAAGCCAAGCAGTAACGATTTTAGGGAAAAAGTCGAAAAAATCCCCGGCGTCCGTGCGCTTTGTAAGCTTACGCTGGGCAAACCGTTAAAAATATCTAGGTACAATGAGTGTAAGAATTGTTCAGCATGAAAAGTTCTACAAAAACGTACGTGAGAGCACATCTCTATATTCAATATATCTTCCACTATAAGTGTTTTAGATTGGACAGAAGGGGGATTTGTGTTTCATGCACCTCACCATTCTTAAATTACGTCTGACAAGAATTTGTTACACATGCTTCTCCATGACAGTATAGTTAATAGTCCAGTCAGTGATTTTAACCCATCATACCGAGACATAAAACGGATATAGATCGTAGTTCATTGACATCGGAAAGAAGCGCTTATCACGTAATGCATTCATAACACTGTTCCCGGGCGAAGCCGGGCCAGGTTGCTAGTTTAAAATAAAAATTAAAATTAGAGCTGAAATGAAAAATTAAATTTAAAAAAATTGAAGTAAATATTAGACAAAAAATAGTCTGCCCTATAAAGGGTTAAATTAAATGTGGTGCTCTCGTCATACGAGCCAAAATGTGCTTCGAGCACAACCTCTTCTGAGATCCATTCTTCAATTCAAATTCTGTTGCATGAAATGGAATAATTGTGTTTTTATTCCACGTTTGGTCTGTCGGAAATTATATCATTTTGTGAAATACCCACATAAATAATATAAATATTTGGACATCACTGTTTTATGAGTAACACGAAAGTTCTGATTTCACCCGACTGTCCACATGTAAATGTATCTTACCTGCATGAGTCATACAAGCAGGTGCAGCAGGCCTGGTGAGCGGTGAATTCCTAGTTATTTCAGCACTTGTGTGGGGGAGATGGGAAGAGGAAAGAGAGACGCATGCTTGTTGCATAATAATATATATATTTTACGAGGGACTGTGGAAAATCTTCAAAAGACACTTGTGAAGGGTCCGCACTCCACAAGAGTGTGGAATTCTTACCCACTAAAAAACCACATCCCTTTTCCCACGATGCGTTCATCACCCCGGAACCGCTCTCGCATTACTTCTGGGCTATGTCGTGCTTACTTAGCCTTTCCGACTTATTCTTTCTTCATTTCTTCTTAAGGGCGTTCGCACGCTTCCAGATCCCGCTTTCTCTGGCGAAGAACATCCTCCACATACACTGCTACCCGATCCCATGATTGCTGGTTTCGTAACATCGCAGAAATAATGTAATCTGGTGTCAGTTCTCCCAATTCAGTTTCCACATAATTACTCTCCCTTTATCATCCAATGGCCGCACACGAAGAAGGTGTGAAGTACATCATAGATGTCGTCACAATATCTGCATGTTGCACCACTCGCTCCGCCCACTCTATGCAGGAATTCCCTAAAATATCCGTGTCCTGTTAGAAGTTGTGTGAGGTAGTAAATTAACTTCACCATGGAATCTTTCGACCCAGGTATCCAGGCGTGGTATCAGTCGCTTGGTCCATTTACCTCGAGAGTCACTTTCCTGTCTGAGTTGCCATCGCCTCATCCGTTGATTAAAGGCACGCTTCTTTGCACATTTCTTTCCCAACTCTCCTTGGGTACGCCAGATTGCTTGTTGCTCCAATGCAAGTAGGGCTATTGCGGCCACCGTGAGGATTGCAGGTTCAGAAACCGTGCGGTATGCACATGCAATACGTAAAGCTGCTCTCCGTTGCACGGCAGCTATCCTTCACCGATACCATGCAAATCTCAAGAATTCGGCCCAAATTTCAGAGCCATACAGGAGCACTGACTGAACCGTCGTCATGAGGAGGCGTCTTTTACTTGATTTCGGGCCGTTAATATTGCCCATCAGCCTACTAAGTGCTGTCATGTATGTTACTGCCTTATCTGTCGCTCTCTGAATATGATTCCAGAATGTGAGCTAGGGGTCAAGTGTCACTCCTAGATATTTTGTACTCGTAGATGTTTCAATCACTGTATCTCCAACAGTCATTGGTACAAGAGTCTCAATCCTTTTCCTTGTCAGAAGAACTATCTCCGTTTTATGTTATGCTAGTGTTAGCCTGTGACTCGCCATCCATTTTTAGCCTATTTTCAATTTTGAAAATATAGGCTTATGACATCAACTTTTGTCCGTGTGTGTGTGCGTGTGTGTGAGGAGTGTGTGTGTGTCCCCTAATAACTTTTAAACGGCAGGAGCGATTTCAATGAAACTCGGTAAGTTCATAGCACTATTCCGGACGACCCCGACCGTGCCCTTCAAATTTTGTTACGTCTCACCAATCCAACATGGCGGCTGTGCGAATTATTTCACCAGCATTCAATATCTCCGAAACTATTCTTGATATCACCCTGAGATTTATTACGGTGATAAAGGGAACTACTAGAAGTTCATTTATGTGACTTTTGAAAAATTGGTAACTACAAAACCAACATGGCGGCCACGCGAATTTGTGACTTTTAAATAGACGTTTCTCGCGATTTAACCAACCAAACGCAATAAAACTTGGTACAGTATATGTTTATACACATTGTAATGTACCGACATCTAACTTCGTTCAATTGTTTACATAACCACAAGATGGCGGATGTACGTAATATTTCACCGGCATTCTATATCTCTGAAACTATTAGCGGTATCATCCTGACATTTTGTACGGAGATAAAAGGCATCACTGGAAGTTCATTTATAAGACTTTCAAAAACCGGTCAGCTACAAAACGAACATGGGGGCCGAGCGAATTTAAATATTTTAAATAGACCTTTCTCGCGATTTAATATTCCAAACGCAATGAAATCTGGTACAGGAAATGTTTATACACATTGTAACGCACTGGTATCTAATTTAGTTCACTTGTATACATAACCTCAAGATGGCGGCTGTGCGAATTTTAAAATTAAGTTTTTATTTCTTGTGTCGTAATAATGCGATCGAAGTGAAAGTTTGAATAATGAACCTACGCAATAATTTTCCTTTAATGGTACATGACTCTATGGCCTATACATTTAACAATCCAACATGGCGACCATCCGAAATATTTAGACGGCTCTGAATATCTACGATCTATTATAGCAATCAAACTGATTTTTTTTATTTTCATAGGGGCTATGAACATAAGTTCACCTATAGGACTAAAAATAACCTGGTGATCGCAAATCCAACATGGCGGCTACGCGAAGTATACATCTTTACATGGACGTTTCTTGTAATTTAACCATCCATGTGCAGTGAAACTTGGTACAGGAAATCCTTATACGAATGTTAATCCACTGGCATCTAATTTATTTCATTTCTTTCCATAACCACAAGATGGCAGCAGAGCAAAATTTTAAAATCTCCTTGTTACTTCTTGTGTCCTAATCATGCGATGGATGTTTGAATGCTACACGTACACAATAATCTTCATGTAACAGTACATAACTCTAGGACCTACATATATAAAATACAACATGGCGACCATGCGAAATATTTGGTTTATTATCAATATCTACGAATCTATTACAGCAATCAAACTGAAATTTTGTATGTTGATAGTGGCAGTTAACATAAGTAGGATATATGAAAATAGGCTGTGTAGTTCTTCACGGAACTACTTGTTTTATGTGCCGCATCACCTGGTTCAATTTGATTTGATCCATTCAGCCCACTAGATTTGTATCCTCTGGCATCTCCAGACGTAACAAGCCACCATACATGATGTTCCAGAGATCTGGACCAAGGATCGATCCCTGCGCTGCTTCAGCCGTCAGTCGTTTTGCCCATTGTCCTTCTTCCGTATCATACACCCGAGTGCGTTCCCTGATGTAGTGTCTCATTATACGCATAACATACTGTGGTACTTTGGAAGTCTCTTCAAGAGCTTCCAACATGTCATTCCATCTTGCCGAGTTAAAAGCATTCTTTACATCCAGGGTCACAAGAAGTGTCACTTTGCGAGAATGATGATTGCCCGCTTGTGCTCTTTCTACTGTGTTTACCACCTCCCACATTGCATCAATAGTCGAATGCCCTTTCCGAAATCCATGCTGATGAACAGATAAATCCCCTGCTATCTGAACTGGTAGGCCTTTTCCAACTGTGTCCAACATACATAAAGGTCTATAACTACCAGATTTTCCATTGCTGATCAAAACCAATCGAGCCATTTTCCATCGGGCATTAAAGGCCCCCCGGTTGCAGGCAAAGATTGTACATATTCATCAACAGTTCTGGACAAAGTTCTGATATTATCTTCAGCACTTCAGCAGGTATATCATCTGGTCGTGGAGCCTTCTTGTTTCTAAGAGAGCTTAAAGCTGCATTCAGTTCTTCTACTGTGAAGAGAGGTACTGTATATCACTCAGTTTATTTTCATCGTCACAATCAGGCCTCTCGGGATGGTCGAGGAATAGTGTATCCACAAATGTTTTAATGGTTTGTGAATCCATGCTCCGGTTTGAGAATTTCCCGAGTTTCTTCATTACAATCATATAACCCAGTCCCCATGGATCATCTTTCCATTTCCTTAGCCAAAGCCTGCCATTTATCGGCTTTACTCTTCTTAATTGCTTTGCCGAGTTCCTTCTTTGCTGACTTATACTCCGCTGTGACTGAGGTATTCGCTTGTCTGCCTCTCGTCCTCTGGGCCATGCGTCGAAGTCGCAGACAGTTTCTTCTCAATGCTGCAATCTCTTCGGTCCAGAAATACGCTGAGCGTCTCGGCGTCTGCTAGTTCGTGGTCTCTTTCGGGACATTGATGTATTGCATGCTTGCTGGATAAGCTGCATGGTGAGTTCAACACGTACACCAGCTGCTTCTTTTCCTCTACAGCCGGAGCATCTTTCTGCTGTGTGCTCCATTCCATTTTGTATTACATCAAGAAACGATTCCTTGTCAATACTGGCCATATTCCACCGTGCTGGCCTGGGCAATATGTTTCTTGTTTGAGGAACTTACTGAAGTAAACGAAAGAAGATCACTCCCTGTATAGTCCTCAATAACTTGCCATCCAGTAACCTTAGGCGCGATATCCTCCGTTGAGAATGTTACATCTGGTATTGCTCCCTGACATCCAGGCCGTCGGAATGTTGATACATTCCCAATGTTATTGACCACTAAACCTGTCCTAGCTGCCATTTCCATTATGCGTCTTCCTCTGGAGTCTGTTTGCGGTACACCCCATTCCCACGCTTGAGCATTAAGATCACCAGCGACCACTAGTCTTTTGTCGATTCCACGTAATGCATCCTCAAGGCCATCAAGTTTCATTTGAAAGTTTAGACCAGATTTGGCGTAAAATAACAGCTTACAATAGTGATTCCCCCAACCTGTACTCAGACAAAACCGTTTTCACATCTATGCTCTGCGACTGAGAATTTTCCTAGATCTGGTATACATATTGCAGCTGTTCCAAGATTATCCGCAAACCACCCTGGATGGACCCTCTCTTGATATGGTTCACTAATAATAAGTATGTCTGCCTCCATCTCATAAATCAGCTGTGTCAGAAGTTCGTTAGCTTTTTGACTCATGTGTAAGTTTGCTTGAAGGAATCGCATGAGTTGCTGTGATTTTTTGCCTTTTCAAGAGCTTTCGAAAAACTGTGCATGCGCCCGATCCAGGAGCATGATTTCGCTTAACTTCATTGACACCTTTATATGTACAAACAGGGCTTCCATCCACTCACTCGTCCAAAAATAGTGAAATAGTGAGTGTTTTATTTCAAAAAAGTGAAAAAAGGTGAGTTTTTGTATGAAAAAGTGAGTAAATAGTGAGTAAATTTGTAGCATTATTCTCATTGATGGTTATAGGCCTATATCTGGTTCATAATTTTAACTTTTGTTGATATCTGTAGGCGCAATTAGGGGGGTCTTGGGTGGCTAAGCTCCCCAAAACAAACCATAGCCCCCGAATAATGTGACAAAAACTGTATTGAAATAGACAAAAAATTTAAGAATGTGTATCTGAAAAACAAATTAGCCCCCCAAAAGTGTCAACCAAATTGCGCCTATTGGTGTATTCTTTGGAATACACGGTAAGATAGAGTAAGCTTTTGCTTCTCTTTGCTTTAGTTCATCCCTTCCTTTTTCTCAAACACCAAGAGTGATCTCCTGATTTCTCATTGTTGGTAGACTATATGTCACTCATATTACCTGTAAGTCTGTTCTAGATATATATCTTCCATGACCCACCTAGCGTCATCTAGCAGTGAATCTCTGAAGTTCCTCAATTCTTCCCTGTACAAGAGGACTTCCTTATCAATCTAGCCACCAGATCACGTTGCCATCGCCAGCTATCATCTCCGTGATCAAGAGAACGTCGTCTACTTTTTCACCCTCCAGGCTGCGCTAGTGACTCCTACTATCAACTCTTTGAAGACCATTTCATCAAAAAGATTTTTTTAACTATTAAGTTGGCTATTCTTATATGTATTCCTTTTGTCTCCTACCCCCACTCTTTTCCCCTTCCCTGGTCCCTCCGCGCTCCGTTGAGCGTGTCTCACTTGTACCAAATAGTTTATAAAGATAATAGCGGAAACTCCTTGCCAAAACAGGAGACAGCGCTCCCCAGCACCGCCTAGTGGTCTGAGTTGGCAGCGTAAGACCAGCTGATTTACAACCGTGAGATCCAACCGAACAATTATATTAAGAAATTATTGACCTGTGGATGACCTAATTATCCAATTGTAATGGATGGTATGGGGAGTATTTGTGCCATATATGGCTGTAATAATTATAAACAACAAAGTGACCCAAAATCTTTCTTCAGGTTCCCATGAAATTATTGTAAACAAGTAGCCTTCCATTACACTGATAGTTCGGTTTTCTCTTAATACAGAATGCTTTTACAATATAATTTAGCATATGTTAGCCTGTTCTTTATTTATTTATTTATTTATTTATTTACTAGCAGAAGTACCCGTTCTTCGAACGGTGTTCGTTGTTAACACCAGACATTATCAATTGAGCTACTGTTGCAATGGTTAGCAGTTTGTCATTCCTTCAAGTTTATCAGAACGAAGTTAGTTTACTGGGAATATCACACACACACTGTTTATTTAAGGCCCTTAAAATGTAGTTTTCGGAGACCCTTTATAGATTCCCGAAATTTGGGTCTCACATTGAGAAGCGCAACATATGCTTTGTCGTCCTTCTAGGATATTTTTTATATTTCGCCTATTTTAGCATATATTGGGAAGTTTTTCTCTATATCCACCCTTCTAATGTATGAAAAGTACGGTGAAGAGTTTTATAAATGATTGGTGTATTGACTCGGATACCTAATTTTACGATGCACCAAGCATCCGAACATGAGGTATAGGCGTACATAAAGATACACAGAAAGACAGACAGACAATTCTATTGTCTACAACATATTACCCAGATATCCAAATATGGGTATATCTACCACACAGTATCAAATAAAATCATCCTTACGATGAACGCGTATGCCGACAAAAATAAAAGTTAAAATGTGCTCTCAGACTAAATTCACCTAACGTGTACTTCCTGACGTGAAATACATTTGAAAGCCTTGTAGACGAAACGCAATACACGTCACATAAAAACTGACCCTCTACGTTGTGCTAGGTGCCCATACACAGGAAGACCCCTTTCATAAATTATAAAGGCTTGTGGTTCATGAAAATTCAGGTTCTTTAGCCTCAAATTGCCCAAATTCCTAAAAGCCGCAAAAAATGCTGGTTCAATTCAGGATTTTTTGAAAATAATGTTGCTGTTTGGAGATATAATAGACCTTCTGTACTACATGTCGAACGTGAAAATTGCATGAAAAAATTCTAGGTTACCCCTTCACCCCCTTAATTGCATTGATGAATTATACGGTCTACGTTAGTTCCGTGATAACCTTATAGCCATTTGCAAACTTTCACAGAAATGTAATAAATGGAGTGACATTGCTTCTTACAGAAATAGAAGGAAATTTGTGTGCCACCCCTTGAGATAATGTTCTCATGGTTACCGATTTGCATTCCTTCATTAGTTTGTTAAATTAAATTAAATTAGTTTTCTGGGAATATTACAGAAACTGTTGGATTTAGAGCCTTATAATGTAGTTTTTGAGGACCCTTTAGGGCCCCCGAGTTTTGTTGCTGGCACCGAGGGAATTTATCTCGTCGTTGTACGCCATAATATAATACTAATAATAATATAATATAGGGAGAAATTATAACACCTATTTTTTATATTTTTAATTCAGCCAATGGCCATGTACTTTTCTTTTCAGGGCGGGTCAGGGAAGGGATATTATCAGAGAAAGAAGCATTCACATCACGCATGAGCAAAATGGAAATGGCCTACCATTTAACTAAGGACATCTATAAGAAAAGGTCAATATCCTTCAACGCAAAACTAAAACATTACTGCAGTGTCATCCGTCCGGAGGTCTTGCATGCTTCTGAATGCCTCACGATGAACAAAAAAGGCTTGGTCGAGAAACTGGAGGCCAAAGAAAGGAACATTTTGAGAAAGATATTGGGTTCCATCAAAGACAATGGGGAATACAGAAGACGGCATAACCATTACCTATATACTCATGTGGAGAAGATAAGCAACGTCATCCGGAAGAGAAGGTTACCATTTTTTGGGCATGTGAAACGAATGAGCCCAGCGAAACTGACCAACCGCTACATAACTTACTTTCAGGAGACGAAAACAAAATGGGCCTGGTTCATTGAACTGGATAAAGATCTGAAAGAAGTGGGGATTACACCAACATACATTCAGGAGCGTGCCCCACTCAATAAAAAAACTTCAAGCTTGTAAAGGTTTACAAGAAAAACCGAAGCTGAAAACGGGAAAGATTTGGACCCAGGAACGGAAGGAAATCCACCGAGAACGAATGCGGGCGTACAGGGCAAACATCAAAGCCAGTAGGAGACGGTTGGAATGACGCGGTCCATAGATGGCCTATACGAAATGAATGAATGAATGAATGAATAATATGGGGATAGGAATATAATAGACCTGCCGTACCACACCCGCAGGTGTAAATCGCGTGAAAAAATTCTAGAGTACCCCTTGATCCCCATAAGCGCATTATACGTATTGATGAATTTTACGGCTTAATTTGGTTCCGTGATAACCTTCTAGCTGTTTGCAAACTTTCACACTAATGTAATTAATGGAATTGCATTGCGTCTTACAGCAATGAGAATCTGTTGGCATGGTTACTGGCTTGCATTCGTTCATTAGTTTATTAAATTAAATTAGTTTTCTGGGAATATCTCAAAAACGGTTGGTCTTCGGTCCTTAAAATGTGGTTTTCGGGGACCCGAGTTTTGTCTCTCACATTGAGGGGCTGAAAATGAGTTTTGTCTCGTCCATCTACGCCTATTTCAGCATGTATTTTAAGGGGGTAGGCCCCCTTTTATGTATGTAATTAAGCGTCTTCAACTCGTTTTCAAATACCAGCATGTCAAAAAGGATGGTTTAAAACCAGTATGCTAATATTTCTTTGTAATTTTCAGTATTTGGCCTGGTGCAGTGCCTTCATTTCTACTGCCTATGGCAAAGCAAACCATATGCCGAAGCAGTCCAGTATGTTTTAGAATTCTATATAAATATTGTACAGAACCAAGTACCTTTTGTTTCTTTTAACACTAATCTTGAGCCTCCGTGGCTTAGGCGGCAGCACGCCGGCCTCTCACCGCTGGATCCGTGGATCAAATCCCGGTCTCTCCATGTGCGATCTGTGCTGGACAAAACGGAGGCAGACAGGTTTTTCTCCGGGTACTCCGGTTTTCCCTGTCAAAATTTCATTCCAACAACACTCTCCACTATCATTTCATTTCATCTGTCATTCATTTAATCATTGCCCCAGAGGAGTGCGTCAGGCCTCGGCAGCCGGCACAGTTCATATCCTCGCCGCTAGATGGGGGCTTCATTCATTCCATCCCTGACCCGGTCGGAGACTGGAAGCAGGCTGTGGATTTTCATTTTCATTTCAACACTAATCTTAAAAATTATTTGCTGCCTAAATATCAAGCCGAGACATATGTTAACTTCACAATGCAATTTCGGTCGGTGCGCACTCAAAAATGCTAGCTGTGGGCGGCAAGTAGAGTAATGCTGTCAACTCGCACCAAGAGATGGCACTGTAATCGCTGTCTCCAGGCGAGTGCATGCTTTTACGGCCGAGTTCCCGCTATTATCTTTATAAGCTATTTGCTTGTACGTCGGAAGTCGACCCAGTCAGTTAGAGCTCCACTAAAGCTCGTCTCCTCTACTCTAGAGGCAAACTTTTAAATTTCGACGCCATGTTCGAATTTTAGTATCAACCGTCAACAGGAACATCGCCTTCTTCATGAAGCAAAGATAAGTACCGACTTCAGGTTTTAACCTCATTCCCGTCGCTTTTTAAAGGCTCAATGCTTTTATTTGGATTTTAGAGACAGTGAAAGTTGCTATGTGAAAATATCTGCTTTCTAGAGATCTTCTTGATCAAACTTAAACTATCAAGTCTAACTTTCAAAATGAAAGATTTTCTGAGATGCTATCTCACATCGAGGGATATTTCTAAAATACACACTGTCTATATAATCTAGCATTCCGCCGAGGGATTCTCTACCCAATTTAAACAAGTCATCATTGCTCAAGAACCATCCAGAACTTGCACTCTAACTACCAGTTATACTGTCATGTACTTTCCGCTCACATATGGGAATACTTTTTCAAACTAAGGAATCTTCCTTATGAACTGCTAATCAATATCAAATTTTTCTTCCTCCGTTGGGATTTTTCTGGTGCATTCAACTACAACCTACAATTTTCTCAAGCAATAGACTCTCTCTCTAATCTCGTGTAACTAGTTATTTTCCACCTTTGCAATAACTTTCCTTGATATCAACTTTTTGTGCTACTACAGTGAACATTTCAACTACATCAACTGACTATAGTGAAAACAGTGTCTGTTCAACCTTTCATCCGCGTCGCGCTCGTCCGAGTACAATAAATACGGCCATGAACACTTTTCCTCAATCCCATTTGATCTTTCCCAAACCCTTTACTAATAAACCAAAATAATAAAATTGTTACTATAGGTCTTTTATCAATGAGGTGTCACTCTCAATAAGTGCCCTCCCTTACTTGTTCCACGTACAACGAATTAATGTCTGTAAAACTTCGTGTCTAGTACACGCCTTAAATTGTATTGTTTCTCCCTTCTAATTAAGGAATACAATTCTTTCAACTCAAAAGTGAGTTATCTCTAGGTTTCACGAAAGGGAAACTTGCCCCATTTTTCTCGTGATCCCTACTTAAACATAGGAGTTCTAGAAACTTCCTTTCAATTGTTCTCTTCAGGTTTCTAAATAAGTGAACTGCCCTATTTGTATAATCCAACCCAGTATTTCTGTAACAATACAAGAAGTTATAGAAACTTCTATTTTATTCTTCCTGTTCTTTGTTGTTGTTGTTGTTGTTGTTGTTACTTTCGAAGTTCTTATTCTTTCTAAGATACTTATCTAGAAATCATTAAAGTACACACCTTGTACTTGATTTATTGTTTAACTTTAATTACGTCAGTTATCTTTAAATTTTCAATTTATTTATCTTCGTCATTTCAAAATCTTACGAAGATTTTAAAGCATATAAAAGGTTTAAAACCAAAAGAGTTATCAATTGCCTGGCGCAAGCTTTAGATGCTTTCGGAGGTCTGCGACCCCAATTGTTTACAAAAATCAAAATTATATATTTGTTACAAAAACTACTTCCTTTTACATTGTTAAATAAATTAAAGATTTGTTTTTCGCTTTATCATTTCTCCAATATAACGGTTAGGCAAGATCCTGTCTTCCTTGATTCTTCCTATTCAATAAAAATAAATCTATTGATAGGGTTTATACCACTTGTTGCATTTGTGCAAGAACTCTTAGTTGGTAACTTAGTAAAGTCTCTCTTAGCTTTAATAGCTAATTTTAACTGGCCAGTAAGGCAAGCATAGCTCGCTACGCCAGCTTCCTGCTTGTGGAGATTCTCTCTAACACTTATGGTTGGTTTTTCAAAATTTAAGTGTTTCTCATTGTCAAAACTTTTAGTCGGCGCCTCGCTGGGTAAAAGCTTAGTCATATCTAAATGCAACTATTGGTATACATACCAAAATTATTCCCAAAGGTATAATTGCTTTATCCCTATCCTTCTTGGAAGCATTCGGTCGCTCTTTAGAAATTCTACAATTTCAAAAACTAAAATATCAAAGCTGATTCAAATTATTTGCACTCTTCAAATTACCTGTTTAGAAACAAACTCCTTTGAACAGATACACAATAAATCTGTTACTCTTTGTCTTGCCAGACCACCACCCTTCCCCATAGTAGGCATATGTATGCTTGAGAGGGAATACACTACAGCAGCTATCTCGAGAACAGCCCAAGTTTCCTGTTAGCTTTGCCCAGGTCCCTACCCACTTTAGGTATCGGAAAGCGGATTTGCAGTGGCAGCTGCCTTTGAGTATACTTAAAGTTAAAATTATAAATTCTGTTGGACTCTCATCCTATTTCTCCATCCTTTTCCTCCAGTCCGAAACCCATTTCTTTTCTTCATCATCTTCCCTTGGGGGTTAGGTTATTCCCAAGCTAATAATCTACCCAAAATTTGGTGCCGAAACCCGTGAGAGTCCATTTATGATGTTTTCTATTTGTCAAGGGTTATTTGACAATATTTTGCAAATCATTAATATCTTCTTTGAATTTTTCAGCTATAACTACACCGTGCAAAGCCTGTGAAGTGGAAAGAGGCCGCTCCTGTCTCCTTTGGTGTGTCCCTTTCTTTCAACTTATTTGCTGCTGCCAGCCTGACAGCATTTCCAAGGTTCCACAGCTTCGTAAGTTTTACTTTAATTTACCTATTTTGTCATGGCTCCTACAGAAAAGGATAAGGATGAAAAACTTACTTCTAAACGAGCATCCTATAAAGGGCAAATTAACCGATTCAGAAAATACATCAAAGAGCTAGATCCCTCAGAAGCTCAATTAGATTTGTTAAAACATCGTGTAAAGGATTTTGAACGTTCATATGAAAATTATTGTAACATCCAAACTGAAATCGAAACTTGTATGCTCAATCAAACTGAAGATCGAGTCGAAGTAGAAAACCAATATTACGAAGGTATAGGTTCTCCTTTTAAAATAATACGCCAACTCGAAGAAGAACAGAAAAAAGATGGTTCTGTTCTTGGTTCCCTTCACGAACAACAAACCTCTTCTCGCGATGGCACTCACAAGCCCAAACCAATTCTACCTAAGATTGATTTACCCCACTTCTCTGGAGACGAATCTACTTGGGATTCTTTCTATGAACTATTTTGTTCTCTTGTTCATGACAATGAAGATATTCAAGTTATCTACAAGTTTCATTATTTGAGATCTATCGTCCGAAGTCAAGCTTTGCAGTTAGTCGAAGCACTCCCATTAAGTGCCGAAAACCACCCCATCGCCTTTAACTTGTTGAAAGAAAGATACGGTAATTCACGGTTACGTATTCAACGCCATATGATGGCTCTATTTAACTTACCTGCGTCACAGCATAATGACGTCACTAGTTTGCTTACTCTCATTGATACGACACAACTTCACGTTAAAGCTCTATCCCAATTAGATCAACCCACTGATCACTGGGACACTTTCCTAATACATTTAGTGGTTTCTAAAGTCGATGTTGCTACCCTGAAAGCTTGGGAGATTGAACTTTCCAGAGAAGACGATTACTCTTACAAGCATTTAGTCACTTTCATAAATGCTAGATGCCAACTTTTAACTAGTTTAGCTAATCAAAGTGAACCCTCATACCCTAGTTCTAAAATTGAATCAATGTCTCTTAAACCTAAAAGCGAACGCTTAGCGTCTAGTACCCAAAAACCTGGGTCCAGCTCATCTAAACTCAAGTCAAACGCCACTGGTTACCCAACTAGGTCTAGTGAACGCCGTATTGCTAGTTCTCTCGATTTAAATACTCAAAGCGAACCCCGTAAGAGTTTAAATGAACCATTGAAGTCCATACTTTGTAAAGATTCCCACGCCTTATATCTATGCAAATCTTTTAAAGAACTGTCAGTCGACGACAGAAGAAAATTAGTTTCCCAGAATAAACATTGCTTCAACTCTTAGCACCCACGCATTCTGCTTCAAATTGCAAGTCCACCAGACTTTGCTTCCATTGTGAAAAAGCTCATCACACTTTACTACATCGTCATGATCAAGCAAGGTCATCGACCGCATCTAGTTCTCAGAAATGTGACAATGCTAACAGTTCCAATGCTTCATCTTACATTCAAAATGCCAAGTCCATACGTAGTGCCCAAGTACTATTGTCCACTGTCCAAATCGAAGTTCAGGATAACTTTGGCAACTGGGTCCGTGCACGCGGTCTTCTTGATTCAGTGGCAACTCATGATTGTGTGTCTAATTCATTGATTAGAAAACTAGGCCGACCTGTAAACCCCACTTCTATTAACGTATCGGGAATTAACAGCTCAAAATCGCAAGCTTTACAGTTTTCAAAGCTAACCATAAGAGGCATTTGTCACAGAAACAACTTTCTCAAACTGAATTGTCTCATTCTCAATAGCATAGGAGAAGATACTCCAAATCATTCTGTGGACATTTCAGGTTTAAACATTCCCTCGCATTCAATGTACAAAACCCCATTGACATACTCTTTAATGCCAATGTTTTCTGGAATTGCCTTCGTAAACAGTTTCGCAAGTTATCCTCAAACGTGGTTGCCAGAGACACTAATTTTGGATGGATCGTCACCGGTCAACTTCCTCATTATTCTCCCCAACCCGTATCGCAATGTTATTCCGCTAATACTGATTTGGAGCAGTTCTGGAGGCTCGAAAGCGTTGATTCTCCTAACGTGACCTCTTCAGAAAACGAATTCTTTGAGCAAATTTTTCTGAACACCAACACTCGTTCCTCTGATGGCCGGTTCATTGTTCAGATGCCAAGATTACATAATCCCCCTAAACTTATTAACTCTCAACCCAAAGCTCGAAAAGCTCTCTTTGCTATCGAGAGCAAATTCAAGAAAGAACCTCTCGTTAAACAGGAGTATACTGATTTTATGGATGAGTATGAAAGCTTAGATCATATGGAAGTTGTTAGCAAATCTGATGACGAATTATACCCCCCCCCCCAATTGAAACGGTTTTCTTAAATCATCATCCCGTGTGGAAAAACCCTCTTGTAAAGGATAAAATCCGAGTAGTTTTCAATGGTTCATCACCTGACGTTAATGGCAACAGTCTTAACGATACTCTTTACTCTGGTCCTGCTATTCCGTCAGATTTATCTGCTATACACTTAAACTTTCGATTATTTCCCATAGCTGTTATAGCGGATATAAAACAGATGTACCGTCAAGTTTTAATTCAGCCTGAACAACGAGATCTCCAAAGAATCTTGTGGCGCGACGAAATCAGCAAGCCCATTAAGGTATTTCGCTTAAAGACGGTTACTTATGGCTTAAAACCTTCCTTTTTCCTTACCATCCGATCCCTACACTTGTTAGCCTCTCATGATGGTCATTTATTTGATTCTAAAGCTTCCGAAGCACTAACTACATCATTCTATGTTGACGATTACTTGCAGTCCTTCCCCACTCTGGAGGAAGCTTCTTTCGTGTCACTAGAACTTCAAGCTATGTTAAAGAATGGAGGATTCCCACTTCATAAGTGGAATTCCAACTCCCATGAGTTTCTCGCCCGGTTTCCTATTGAAGATGTAGATCCCTCCTCCGTCGAAATTTGTGGAAACTCTGAATCCATAAAAACCCTTGGAGTTCATTGGTGCACTAGCACTGACACTCTCATCTATAAAGTTTCGCTCACAGAAGAACTCCCTAATACAAAAAGACAAATTCTCTCTGAAATTGAAAATTTTTTTGAACCGCTTCAATTCCTTGCCCCGGTTATTGTTATAGCCAAACTTTTCATGCAAGAGCTATGGTCGCTCAAATGTGAATGGGACGACACTGTTCCCCTTTCTTTTCTTAACAGATGGCTCTCTTTTCGCAGCAATTTGCTTGATCATTCCCTTGTTGAAATTCCCAGGGATTTAATTAACGCTCATCCTAATGCATCTTTTTTCCTTCATGTGTTTGCGGACAGTTCCGAAAAAGCTTACGGTTGCTGTGCATATTTGGTTTATCGCGGTTCATTAAATGGATCTTCAGTTTCCAACCTTGTTTGTGCCAAATCGAAGGTGGCTCCTCTTAAAACTATCACTTTGCCTAGGCTTGAATTGTGTGCTGCACTCATGGCCGCAGAAATTGTTAAGAAATTACGGGAAGTCTTAAAAGTCGAATTTTCGCAAATCTATCTCTGGAGCGATTCCATGATTACACTTTCTTGGATTGCTAAAATCCCCGCTCATTGGCAAAATTTGTTGCAAACAGGGTTTCCAAAATTCAAACTCTTTCTTCGGGATGTCAATGGAGGCATGTGCCCAGCGCTGACAACCCTGCCGACTTCATTTCTCGTGGATGTTTACCCTCTCAATTGGCAGCTTCTCAGTTGTAATGGCATGGGCCCTCGTGGTTAATCGAAGAATCTTCTTGTTGGCCTTCGAAACCTCCAGCTACAAACTCCAACTTGCCTGACGCTAAAGTATCTAAATCTACTGCTTCCTGTCTTGCTTCCAACGTTTCTCATCCCTTGTTGTCCCGCTATTCTTCCTTTCACAAATTAATTCGAATTGTTGCCTATCTTCTCAGATGGAAATATCTTGTAGTCGACCAACCTCTTCTCCCCAAACCTCACCTTACCAATCATAAATTGAATCTCGCTACCATTAATGTTTTGCAACTAACACAGCAAGAAGCCTTTTCTTCTGAATTGTCTTTACTTTCTTCTAAAAGGGATCTTCCCAAATCCTGTCGTCTTCATGCTTTAGCCCCGTTCCTTGATGAAAATAGGTTACTCAGGGTAGGTGGTAGGCTCTCGCAATCTTTGCTTTCTGAGGACAAAAATCATCCTGTTATTTTGCCTTCTAAACATCACGTAACTTCTTTAATCATACGTGACTTTCATTATCGTAATATGCATGTTGGAACACGCACACTGCTTTGCCTCTTAAGGGAAAAGTACTGGATTATATATGGAATTCATGAAGTTTACTCTGTAATTCACAAGTGCATTCCTTGCTCCAAAGCGAAACCTAAAGTCAATACTCAATTAATGAGTGATCTGCCCCCCTTTCGCTCTTCTCCTATACGTCCATTTGCTCTAACTGGTGTGGACTATATGGGTCCGTTCCAATATCAACGCAATTCCCCTGAAGCTAAACGCAAATTGTTTGGTAAGCTCTATGTTTCTCTCTTTGTTTGCATGGTTACTGGCGCGATCCATTTGGAACTAGTAACGAATGCCTTTACTTCTTACTTCTTATCAGCTCTCTCTCGCTTCGCTGCTAGGCGTGGTGTTCCTTCGGAGATGTTCTCTGATAACGCTTCCACTTTTCAAGGCGCAGCTTCCTTGTGGAAGAAAGCTCTCACATCTTCTCCTGCCATGGAACAGATTTCTAATTTTTCCTACTCAAAGGGTTTCAAATGACGTTTTATACCTCCCTACGCTCCTCATCACGGTGGTAGGTGGGAATCCTGCGTAAAGCTCACTAAACGTCACTTAAGAAATGTTTTAGGTAATCGCATTCTGACTTATGAAGAAATTAATTCGCTGTCTGTTCTGATTGAAGGTGTTGTTAATTCTCGCCCTTTAACTCCGCTTTCCAATGACCCTGATGACCGGCTTCCACTCACACCTGGTCACTTCCTTATTGGCACTTCACTTTCTGCCCCTCCTCCCCTTCCCAACTTTTACAGGGATTCTAATTTACCTATTGTTTGGCGTAAACTTGAAGCCCTCCGTAATTCTTTTTGGAAGAGGTGGAACTTGGAATACTTAACTTCCTTGCAACGGAGACAGATGTGGTTTCTTTCCAATCCCGACATTAAAGTGGGGGACTTGGTCCTGGTTAGGGATGTTTCTCCTCCCTAGGTTTGGATTTCTGGTAGAGTGACCGAGTGTTATCCTGGAAGGGGTGGGAGAGTTAGGGTAGCCAAGATCTTGACCACTAATGGGCATATCATAAGACCACTGTCTTTAATTGCTCCTTTACCTTTAAACTTTTAATTTCTTGTTTCTGTTCTCTGTTGGTGTTTTTTCACTCCCAGCTTGGTGTATTCTTTGGAATACACGGTAAGATAGAGTAAGCTTTTGCTTCTCTTTGCTTTAGTTCATCCCTTCCTTTTTCTCAAACACCAACAGTGATCTCCTGATTTCTCTTTATTGGTAGATGTCTCTCATATTACCTGTAAGTCTGTTCTAGATATATATCTTCCATGTCCCACCTAGCGTCATCTAGCAGCGAATCTCTGAAATTCTTCAATTCTTCCCTGTACAAGAGGACTTCCTTATCAATCTAGCCACCAGATCTCGTCGCCATCGCCAGCTATCATCTCCGTGATCAAGAGAACGTCGTCTACTTTTCACCCTCCAGGCTGCGCTAGTGACTCCTACTATCAACTCTTTGAAGACCATTTCATCAAAAAGATTTTTTTAACTGTTAAGTTGGCTATCCTTATATGTATTCCTTTTGTCTCCTACCCCCACTCTTTCCCCTTCCCTGGTCCCTCCGCGCTCCGTTGAGCGTGACTCACTTGTACGTCGGAAGTCGACCCAGTCAGTTAGAGCTCCACTAAAGCTCGCCTCCTCAAATCTAGAGGCAAACTTTTAAATTTCGACGCCATGTTTGAATTTTAGTATCAACCGTCAACAGGAACATCGCCTTCTTCATGAAGCAAAGATAAGTACTGACTTCAGGTTTTAACCTCATTCTCATCGCTTTTTAAAGGCTCAATGCTTTTATTTGGATTTTAGAGACAGTGAAAGTTGCTATGTGAAAATAACAGCTTTCTAGTGTACCCATGTGAGTCATCTCCATGGGAAATATGCTTCCGCCTCCAGCTAGCGTCTGGACTCAGGCGTGTACCGTTCCCCCAATGAGCAATTTTGGATCTGAGACTAAAAGGTATCAACTCTACAATGATAAGGCACAACTCTATTCTAATTCAGTAATAAAATCATGGCTTCAAACAAATAAAACAATCCCCACAAACATAAAACAAAATCAAACAAAAATTACTTCCACAATCCACTAATATTAACATAATATTATAATAATAAACTGATATCATAACACAAACCTTTACCCTTATATTAACTTTTCAATTCACTCTAGTGTGCTGATGCACATACAACTTCATAAACAAAACTGTACTTTGATTCTTCTGTCATCTAATGTGACTTCTTTAATTTCACAAAATTACTTATTCCTTAAACCTCGTCTTAATTTGACAATTATGTGTACCGTGTGTGTTTGATCTCTCTCTTCCCACCAAATGCTTTACATGCATTAGCCTATTCAGGTGTTGCACAACAAAATCTACGTGCAACTCCATAATTATGTAAAGCTACCCCTACACTTCCTTTATTTATAGCTCCACTGCATTTATAGCTCCACTGCATGCCGTTGTGATTTCATCTTAAAAACTTTAGTTATCGCTGTGTCGGATGGTATTATTAAGCTACCCTTGCGAGCGTAGCCTGTGGCGTTAAGTAACCAACTTCTGAAAAAGGTGTCAGTGACAGTAACAAATGCAACTTCCAACCATTCGTTAGATTGCTAAAATCATGAACCATCAGGGTGATCTATAATTACCAATGTGTTCTTAAACCACATGACTTCATTACTCAATATAACAATGTTTCCTTTCATGTCACTAACAGGGTCTAAAATCTCCCCTTTTTAAACCCTCTTTCACGGTTCGCTTGACAGCGCAGCCCCTCTTCCGAGCGGCCTGTATACAATGGGGTGGAGTGAGGTCCCAACAGTACCTCGACCCTCGCTTCCTGCCACATGGCTTATCTCCCCAAGCAGTAATACGATTTTTAAAGACAATACCGTGGTCACAATGACACACATATCCCAATGGATTTAAACTGAATGGTATGCAAATAGGAACTGAATGAGCTTAACATTTATTCCTACCCTGAGGATAATAATAACTGGCACCAAACAGGTCCATTTCAACATGAAGGCACGAGATTCATAAAAACATTGGTCTATCTGGATAACCGGTATCTTAATAAATGCTGCGGTCAGTCATATATGCTGCCGTCATAAGATTCGCTTCACAAGAGCCGAATCACTCAATAATAAGTTCTCGGGTAATCAGATAGAGTGCAGAAGTGTCCATCGTTCTCCTCCCACCTATCACAGGATTCCAACCCGGAACATTCCATATCCATCATCAGAGTTAGGGTCCAAACACTAATTACACTCTGGCACAAAGCACATATCTCCGTATGCCCACGGCTATACGAGATTTCATACGTCGAATAGATTACCTGGTTCCATGACCTAATGTTATGATCTTCGTCCGTTAATTATTAAGAGAAATCTATCAATTACTCTATAAGCTTTTACACAAGCTGCAAATTCAATTCACTAGAAAGCTCTTCCATTTCCTTGCACAATTATATTCCCATTAATACAATATATTCTGATATTAAATTCTTTTCTCATCCCTTAATGTAATCTTACTGCTTAGATCGATAAGTCATCCAATTAGCGTAAATATTTCTTGCTTACAACATTTTTCCTGATGTATTCATTCGTACCTTTATTATTTATTATTATTATTATTATTATTCTTACTGACATAAATTACCAAAATCCGACACAACATAACCATCTTAAAAATCGAACACCCGTGTTCGTACGTTAAGTTTACATAACTGAATTGCCATTTTATTAATAGTGGTAACGATTAATCCACTTACTGACATAACAACATCTCAACTCTACTAAAATCAACACAATAATAATTAAACCTGGAGGGTCTATCTCCTAATACTGATTTTTACTGGCATTAATATTATTCTGAAATCACATTACATGCAGTGGCCTATACTTCTACATAATCATAATTTGTAGGGTACTCACATATCTAGGCTCATCATGGTGGCTCCAACCACCTATATCCTTCCGGGTCGTCTGCCATTTGCAGAATTAGTGCGACATTTGCATCTTGAATATACACATTTTATAATACATTTCTTTTACCAACCACACGGCACTTTTCATTTCTATAAAGAAGCTATTGGTTCCAAAACATATGACACATTATGACACTTATTATACCATTAATTTAAAAGATATTTCACATATGATTTATACATAACACACGTCACTTTTTACACTTTTCATTGGTTGAAATTCCCTGGCAAAATATCAGAATTGCAGGTATCTGACGGCATCTTCCATGCTCTTACCATCTCCTGATTGAAAGTCTGGTTCATCTGCCTCCGAATTCACCAACAGTCTATCAATTATCCTACGATAACTTCCTGCTTTGCATAAATATGCTTACTTCCGTCCTGAGCGTTCCTATTTGGTATTCTTAAGACATTACCAAATGCTTCGTAAAGTTTCTCCCAGCGCCTTCCAGCGTAATAAGACATGTATAACCAGTCAATATATTATACACTGCGCTTAACATTGTACATAGTTTTCACACAGATTATTACTTTCAATAGTTCTGCAACTTATATCACACGGTACTTCCTATGTGAACACGAACCATTGCTCGTACTGTTGACTTTACACATGCAGCACGACTGTCCTTAATAAAAGTCTTCTAAAGGTTTTCCTGTGCGGCTTCCCAAGTTGAAGTCCGGGCCTCCTTCCTTGACTTCGGTAATACGCATTTCACACAATAAAGTTCGTTGATTACCGTACTTCTTATTACTTCCTGACTATGCATTATTATCTTCTCAGTTGGTGCATTACACTACGCGGCTATATAATGATTAACACTAACTGTTCAAGTCCTTTGTGTGAGCGTCCTCTCCTCAGCCAGAGCAACATACGTTCCGTGCTCGAGTCTGTTCAAAAACTGACAACAACTGACCTCTGCCAAGGGTCGACTCCCTTATATTGGTTTCACACAAAAAGTAGAGCTAAAATTCCCGCGCTCTATCAACTCCTCTCCCAGCACGATTCTGGCTATTAGTAAAACTGTCAAACTCTCTACTTCTGTGTTCTAAGTCCAGCATAGCCTACTCCATGTAGTTCAATAATGCTGTATTCCGCTCATTTTCCCTGCATTATTTTAATAAATAATGTCATTATCAACTGAAATCACACCAGTGATTAAATATATACTTTCCTCTAGGGGTTTTTACAACGAAACTCCCTCAACAGACCTCGGGTTCGTTCCCTGGTGGAACCTTTATTCTGAGATCACAGTCTCTGAGATCCACGTTCGATACCAGTCAGCATGACCCCCTCGGGTTCACTAGAGATCTTCGTGATCAAACTTAAACTATCAAGTCTAACTTTCAATATGAAAGGTTTTCTGAGATGCTATCTCACATCGAGGGATATTTCTAAAATACACACTGTCTATATAATCTAGCTTTCCGCCGAGGGATTCCCTACCCAATTTAAACAAGTCATCATTGCTCTGGAACCTTCCAGAATTTGCACTCTAACTACCAGTTATATTGTCATGTACTTTCCACTCACATATGGGAATACTTTTTCAAACTAAGGAATCTTCCTTATGAACAGCTAATCAATATGTAATTTTTCTTTCTCCGTTGGGATTTTTCTGGTGCATTCAACTACAACCTACAATTTTCTCAAGCAATAGACTCTCGCTAATCTAGTGTAACTAGTTATTTTCCACCATTGCAATAACTTTCCTTGATATCAACTTTTTGTGCTACTACAGTGAACATTTCAACTACATCAACTGACTATAGTGAAAACAGTGTCTGTTCAACCTTTCATCCGCGTCGCGCTCGTCCGAGTACAATAAATACGGCCAAGAACACTTTTCCTCAATCCCATTTAATCTTTCCCAAACCCTTTACTAACAAACCAAAATAATAAAATTGTTACTTTAGGTTTTTTCAATGAGGTGTCACTCTCAATAAGTGCCCTCCCTTACTTGTTCCACGTACAACGAATTTATGTCTGTAAAACTTCGTGTCTAGTACACGCCTTAAATTGTATTGTTTCTCCCTTCTAATTAGGGAATATAACTCTTTCAACTCAAAAGTGAGTTATCTCTAGGTTTCACGAAAGGGAAACTTGCCCCATTTTTCTCGTGATCCCTACTTAAACATAGGAGTTCTAGAAACTTCCTTTCAATTGTTCTCTTCAGGTTTCACAATACGTGACCTGCCCTATTTGTATAATCCAACAAAGTATTTCTGTATCATTACAAGAAGTTATAGAAACTTCTATTTTATTCTTCCTGTTCTTTTTTGTTGTTGTTACTTTCGAAGTTGTTATTCTTTCTAAGATACTTATCTAGAAATCATTAAAGTACACACCTTGTACTTGATTTATTGTTTAACTTTAATTACGTCAGTTATCTTTAAATTTTCAATTTATTTATCTTTGTCATTTCAAAATCTTACGAAAATTTTAAAGCATATAAAAGGTTTAAAACCAAAAGAGTTATCAATTGCCTGGCGCAAGCTTTAGATGTTTTCGGAGGTCTGCGACCCCAATTGTTTATAAAAATCAAAATTATATATTTGTTACAAAAACTACTTCCTTTTACATTGTTAAATAAATTAAAGATTTGTTTTTCGCTTTATCATTTTTCTAACATAACGGTCAGGCAAGATCCTGTCTTCCTTGATTCTTCCTATTCAATAAAAATAAATCTATTGATAGGGTTTTCACCACTTGTTGCATTTGAGCAAGAACTCATAGTTGGTAACTTAGTAAAGTCTCTCTTAGCTTTAATAGCTAATTCTAACTGGCCAGTAAGGCAAGCATAGCTCGCTACGCCAGCTTCCTGCTTGTGGAGATTCTCTCTAACACTTATGGTTGGTTTTTCAAAATTTAAGTGTTTCTCACTGTCTAAACTTTTAGTCGGCGCCTCGCTGGGTAAAAGCTCAGTCATCTCTAAATGCAACTATTGGTATACATACCAAAATTATTCCCAAAGGTATAATTGCTTTATCCCTGTCCTTCTTGGAAACATTCGGTCGCTCTTTAGAAATTCTACAATTTCAAAAAACTAAAATATCAAAGCTGATTCAAATTATTTGCACTCTTCAAATTACCTTTTTAGAAACAAACTCCTTTGAACAGATACACAATAAATCTGTTACTCTTTGTCTTGCCAGACCACCACCCTTCCCCATAGTAGGCATATGTATGCTTGAGAGGGAATACACTACAGCAGCTTTCTCGAGAACAGCCCAAGTTCCAGCTGCGTTTCCCGTTAGCTTTGCCCAGGTCCCTACCCACTTTAGGTATCGGAGAGCGGATTTGCAGTGGCAGCTGCCTTTGAGTATACTTAAAGTTAAAATTAAAACTTCTGTTGGACTCTCGTCCTATTTCTCCATCCTTTTTCTCCAGTCCGAAACCCATTTCTTTTTCTTCATCATCTTCCCTTGTGGGTTAGGTTATTCCCAAGCTAATAATCTACCCACGTATGTTAATAATATCTTAGAGTACTGTTTGTGATTTTGCCTTCGATCTCTGCACGGCTCGGCTGTGGTATTGCACCATGGAAGCTTTCTGCCGCTTGGCTCACTGCCGGCAGCGGTGGCAGAAAAACGAACTAGCCATTTATGGGTATATTTTGGGTCATTTCTAACAATCTGATTGTGCACGAGACCATTTTTAACGCAGAATGTGACAAGTTTTGAAAAAAGTGAGAATAGTGATTAATTTTATAAAATAGTGAGAAAAGTGAGGCTGCTTTGAAAATAGTGAATAATAGTGAGAAATGTGAGTCGCTGGAAGCCCTGTAGTACAAAGCATACATCGCGGATTATTCTTTTTACTGTCTACTGCTTTATGACTAGCTTCTCCACATTTAAGCAAAGCTTACTTCTGTCAGGGCCTTCGCATTTCCTTGCCAAATGTCCATATGACAGGCATCGAAAGCAGTGAGGTAAAATGGTTCTGGCACGGCTATCCTATCTTAATTCTTCCTACTTCCAGAAGTTTCTGAGCATCTCCATCTTTAGTTTCGAAAATGGCAAGTTTCTGTCCCCAGCTATTTGGTTTAGTTACCGATATTTTCAGCTCTTCAAGAGTATTACCAGAATCTCGTCTTACAGCTTCCTCCACATCTGCAATTGTAGTGCAGTGTAGTTCGGGGAATTAAAGCCTTTACATCACCATCTTGTGCGAGAGCATCTCTCAGAGATTTACTGAATTTGTCCCTGTTTTCAATCTGCGTTGTTTTCTTGAACTCAAGAAGAACGGCCTCATCTCTAGTTTTTACGGATAGATCGAATGGCTGCTCCATTGTCTTCCAGCTTCACCTTATTACTGATATCCTTCAGAACATCAGCGAAAGTCCTACCCTTCATTGGTTTGATGATTAAGGCTTCTGAACTACACCTTAATTTAGAATAAGGTCGTTTTCTACTCTCGCTAACCGCTGTATATTTAAGACCGTTTTTGACCTGCTCCATTGGATTATCATCAGGTTTCCTCTCCTCACTCTTCTTCTTAGGTAGAATATTTTCCCAATTTTCTTGATCTTCCTCCATTTCATTTGTCACTAATAATGTCCTCGTCAATTCCTTGTTCTCCACGATAGTTATTCCCTGCTTCAGTTCTTCTGATGATTTCTTCCGTGACATCCGACATGTTCCTCCAGCATCTAAAGCATCTTCCAACTTCATGAGGCCGTTTTTTATATCCATTTTTTAAATTCTTAAGAGGAATAGCCATAATCTTCTTTAGCAGTGAACTGGCAGTCTAAAGATGCATCTTTTCTTCATGTTGAATCGCTGTTATCTGCCGATTGATATCATCAATCAGGTTTAAGTCAATACTCCTACTGTCTCCGCCATTTTGGATGCTTTCCATTGATGATGCCAACACCTCTGCTGTATCACACTGAATGTTTGCTTCATCCGTCATACCGATGGTGGAGTCTAGTAGGCCGTGACTTGAAGAGTGGATGATGTTTTTGGTGAGCGCTAGGAGCGTTTGCACAAGACAATGATCGTCTATCTGTCACCTATCTTCTGTGTGATTTCTTCTTTGACAAGCTGGCTGATCACAACAAGGTTATTTCACCACAAGATTTTTAATATTACACACGATATTACGTCGTTCCAATCGTAAACAAACACATCTTCCATACAATGGAGCTTGAAATAACCGTACTAACCTGTTTTGGTAAGTTCCTTCCTCAATGTAAACTCACTTTCTTAAGCTATTTTGTAGCTGCGAAATACCAGAAGGGTTCCTTGAGGGATCCCACACATTCGTCTCTAGAGTCCTACCTAATCTGTCTACATGGCCTAGTTAATTAATGTGCTCACTAGAATCGGGTAGTTTATTTTTTACAGATTACCCAAATTATTGCAGGTTTTCGTGTTGATGGAGACATCCAGGCCCACTTAGATTTTGGCTGGGAAATTAAAGCCGGAGGAACTATCTCAGGCAATTTAATTTTTTTTTGGTAAAGTTTCAACCCCCGAGTCACCGTGATTTAAACTTCCCCGTCTATCGGCAAAGTTGGGCTTGGAATCTGGACCTCAGGGGTGATAGCACAGATATCTATTTATGTATTTATTTATCGTATGGCGTTTATGCCGGGAGTGTCCGAGGACATGTTCGGCTCGCCAGAATCTGTAGCTGCTTCCAGAGGGTGAGCTACACGTCCCGTTCAATTTCAAGTAGTTCCAACTTTACTACCGGATGTCAATGATACTTAGTGGTGAACGTTGGAACTTTGATAGAGCGTTCCAAGAAATCTAACCTAGAAATTTAGCTCCACACAAGTTTAGTCTTTGGAAGGATTTTTACATGCCATAAATCAATGACATGGGACCGCCGGCTTTACTTCCCCTCCGAAGGAAGGCATACTGAAGGATTTTTAACGCTCAGATATATTAGATACTACACCTCGAGGTAGGAAAGTAGATTTACGCTGACCGTTAATCTTGCGATCATGAGCCACGGGAACTCCTTTTTTCGTGGAATCCGAGCCAAAGGACATTGCAGGTAGTCTAAACTATTTGAAGCGCTGAGTTCAATATTTTACGGTATTCAAGTTAAAGTTTGGTTGGTTCCTCGTCTCTTGTTTTGTAACCAAAATTGGCGAAACTGTCTTAGGACTTGGCGGATATTGCAACTAAGCCTCAACTTTGACATCGTCGTTGCGCATCAAACATCTGTTTGAATCCTAGTTCACTCGCATCGCCGGTTCCTGCTTTAGTAACTTACCTCTCATTTCTAATTTCCTCGCTATATTGTAGATAGAACAACGCGTTTATACGTTTCTGCCAAGTATTGCCACTTGTAACTTCTGTCGAAATAAGCAGTGAGATACTGAACAACAATCGCGACACCTAACTATAGGCTAGCCTAAAATATTGGCAGACTGACTATGGGGTGGAAAATGCGGTCAACAATGCATTCTTATCGGCATCATTGAACGGTAAACTTTCACCGTTGGGATTATTTTTAATTAACACTAAGAACCACACGTGGATAATCTGTGCCCGGTGAATCGAGAGTTTACTGTAGTTTTATAATGACTACAGTAGAGTCACCGGCATGCTGAACTGCTGTGCCCAAGATAGCGGGTTCGAACCAGGCCGAAGTCGTCGGATTTTTTAAGAGTGTACAAATCCTTCAGAATGCCTTCCTTCGGAGGGCGATCCCATGTCATATATTTATGGCGTGTAAAAGATCCTTCCACGGACTAAACTTGTGTGAAGCTAAATTGTTAGGTTAGATTTCGTTGGAACGCTCTATCAAATTTCCAGCGTTCACCTCTAGGTATGATTGATATCTGGTAGCGAAAGTTGGAACTACTTGAAATTGAACGGAAATTGTAGCTCACGCTAAGGGTGTCCGCTGGGAGCTGCTACAGACTCAGGCGAGCCGAACATGTCCTCGGACACTCCCGGCACTAAAAGTCATACGATAAATAAAATATTAAACTCCAACTTCAACGAAATACTACCCCTATCGAAGCTGTCCTGAACAGGAGAGGCGGGGAGAAGTATGGTTTGTGGTCTTCAAGTGGAGTAGAGGCTGCATTTATTGTGTGTGAAAGTGATGGTGTTGGGGAAACACTTAAGACACAAAAGTAGTCACACTGAATAATTAAACTCTATTAGCTCAGTGATTTGGTGCAAATCTTGAAAATTGACACTACTTGGGTGACTAGCATGTCAACGATACCTTCCAAGCATCACAAACCAGAATTACATTTCTTGACAGAGCCGAGAATCAAACCAGGGCTTCCAATGTGGTAGCCTACAATGCTAACCACTACATCGCGAAGTGCAATGCAACGAGTACTTTTTGATAAATGCCCGAGTGACGTTACTTACCCAGATGATTTCTAAAGAGCGTAATTCGTCATATCTTGCGTAGACTGGGCTATATTTTAATCATAAATATCTTACCGTGTTAAGAAACATATGATCTATGCAGTAGTTTCATTGTCAACAAAATAGCGAAGGAGTGCGTTGCCAACCTAGGATTATAAAGAAATCAATAAAAAGGAGCATAAACCCCTGAATCCTTCGTTAGTGTTAAGCGAACAAAAGAACGACTGTTAGCGTTGCTATCAGAGCCTCCTTCTGTGGTCACTGGGTAAGTATTGAAGCTCCAGGTCTCTGCTCAGCCATGAAATTTGTTGTTTTTGTTGTTGTTGCTGCTGTTGATTCCTTAGGCATTTGCGACATCGTGGTCATGTAGCCCTGTGTACTTAGTTGTGTGTAGAAGCTGTCTGATAACCTGTGTCACTGTGATGTCTGTAGTAGTGTGTGTATTTGTAATCGAGTTAGAATTTGGGTAGGAAGCGGCCGTGCCCTTAAGTTAGGTACCATTCCAGCATTTGTCTGGAATAGAGGTGGGGAAGCCACGGAAATCTACTCTGTGGATGGCTGAGGTAGGGAACAAACCCACCTCTTCTCAGTTTTGCCTTACTAGGCTGAGTGTATACCGTTCCAGTCCTCAGACCAGAATTAAATTCCTTTGCACAGCCGAGAATCGAATACGGTCTTCCGCGGTGACAGTTAAGAATGCTAGTCGCTACAACACGAGTTGGACGCCAAGGAATTTAATTGTGGTCTGTAAAGGCTCGGTCAAACAGGAAGCGGGCTGCCCGCGCGAACCAGCCCGCCCGACCGTTGCGAACTCGGTATCGTGTAATATTGCATCATCCTGGTTAAACAGAAGGCGGTCAACCGCGGCGGACCAATCTAGTTCGCGGCGGGCTAGTGAGCAGTTGTGATTTTCCACAAAGATCGCGCGGGCTGGAAGCATGGCCGACGAAACGGATTATTGACCTTGTACGCGAGTGCTTTTTACAGTTATTCGAAAATATACGAAAAGATGGTCTGGAAATGACCTCAACTCACAGCATTGTTTGTGATACTCGCCCAACTTCTGTAATTTTTCATTAGTAGTCTATCATGCACCCATTTTCTTTTTCGTCTCGCTTGACTCAAAGCGTACAGAAGAAGCAATTCTTCTTCGTCCGAGGAACTGCTGGACATGTTGAATTAACACCACGAACAGAAAACACTATGACATGCACTTGATCGCGATTGCTTTTAAACTGGCTTGCCTTGACTTGTCCGTATTCAGTTTGACCACCACAGTCCTGCGGTCGTTCCGTTGGCGCCGGCAGCCCGCGTCCTGTTTGACCGAGCCTTTAGAATATATAGAACGTGGCAAAACCGAGAAGAGATCAGTTCGATTTCTTCCCTCAACCATCCTAGAAATGGTGTTCTGTGGAAACCAACCTCCACGTAGGCTAAATATGCCTTCCTTCGGAGGGGAAGTAAAGCCGGCGAGCCCGTGTCATAGATATATGGCATGAAAGAGAACCTACCACTACAATTGGTAGTGTGTAGATACATTTGTAGGTTACTTGGATAGAAATGCTCTATGAATATCCAACGTTCGCCGCTGGGTGCCACTGACGTCTGGTAGCCAAAGTTGGAACTACTTGAAATTGAACTTGCCCAGTTTCATTAATCTTCTATCATTTCATCTCATCTACTTGCCATGGTACTTGTAGCTCACCCCATGGGTATTCGCAAAGAAGCAGCAACAAACTCCGGCGAGCCGAACATGTACTCGGACATTCTCGACAATGGCTTCGGTGGCGTAGTCGGTAGCATGCTGAGCTTCTATGCCCAAGATAGTGGGTTCAAACCCAGCCGAAGCCGTCGGATTTTTTAAGAGCGTTAAAATCCCTCAGTATGCCTTCCTTCGGAGAGGAAGTAAAGCCGGCGGTCCCATGTCATAGATTTAGGGCAGGTTAAAGAACCTTCCACTAATTGCACCTGTGTGAAGCTAAATTGGATAGGTTAAGAATGTAAACAACGCACTTAGGTTTCTACGTTCGTTGCGAGGAGCCGACTGCGGTGGCGTCTAGTTGCTAAGTTCTGAACTTGGCCTAGGAGTCGTTGACGGTGGTAATTGGCGGTAAAAGCAGGAACTATTTGAAAAATTCTAAGTTGCAGTACTTAAATTAAAAAACAGATAACACACACTAACACAGTCATCACAATTAACACCGGTTATCAGATAGATTCTACACACACCCAAAGTACACGGGGCTACATGACCGCGTTGTCGCAGCCCCTAAACTTAAGAACCAACCAACCAACTCTCGACACTAAAAGCCGTACGCTAAATAAATAAAATCCACTTCAGGCAAATGCTGGGATAATACCTACGGTATATTAAGGTCACGGCCACCTCCTACTCAGTCCTAGCCCCAATTGTAAAAATACACTAGTAGGCTACAGCCATCACGATGACACTGGTAATCAGACAGATTTCACACATATCCGAGTACACACGGCTACATGGCCACGATCTCGTTAAATCTCTAAATAAATCAACAACAAGTAGGTACGGAAGGCGGCAATTTTCACCGCGGCAATTGCTGGGCACAAGTGGACGAGCTCGAGCAGTATCAGTAGTCACGTGATTGCAGTGCGGTGCTATAAAGGACCAGTGAAGGTTCTCATAGTTGCAGAGTCGTCAACATGACTTCATTGCGCTTGTTTGTAGTTGTGCTGACTACGCTGAGCCTCACCACCAGTGCCTCGCTGGAGTGGTGGCAAACAGGCCTCATCTACCAGATCTACCCCCGATCCTTCATGGACAGCAATGGGGACGGCATCGGAGATCTAGAAGGTGAGTCTTCATCATTATTAGTGACTCCGGGGTGCCGGAATTTTCCCCCGAAGGGGATCTATAACGTGCCAGTGCATTTGTGCACCCTGAAATGTCAACTGACTTCGCCAGGATTGGATCCTGCAACTTTGCAAACAGCTGGCGAAAATGGTACCGCTGAGCCACGTAGCCAGTCATTATTTATTACTAGCTGAAGTACCCGTTCTTCGAACGGCTTTTAGTACTTGCTGGCCTAAATCATTAATATATATAATCACACATTCCTAATGTAGTTATGTTATTTCCATGTTACCAACGACATGTGTAGACTACATGCATTTTCACTCACCAAATTATTAATCAGAGGTAGGAAAGTGAAAATCCTTAGCCTGCTTCCAGTCGACCGACCGGGTAAGGGAATTGAATGAATGAAACCCCCATCTAGTAGCGAGGATATGAACTGCGCCGGCTGCCGAAGCCTGTCGCACGCCCCTGGGGCAATGATTAAATGAATGACAGATGAAATGATAGTGGAAATTGTTGCTGGAATGAAATTGTGACAGGAAAAACCGGATTACCCGGAGAAAAGCCTGTCAGCCTCCGCTTTGTAGGTGAGAAAGTGCGTTTATATATTGGAAATAAATATCAGCCTCTATGTAGTAAAAGTTAAATAACCTGTCTAAATATTGAACACCTATCGTTTAACGTCTTCAAACTATATTTAAACTTATAATTATTATGCTAAAAATACATCAAACTTGATAGCAATTATATCCGCAATAAGTAATATTGCGGAAACTACGTACCATGTCATGATAAAGAGTAACAGTAACGGAACAAACTTCAATCATCCCAAGTAATAATAACAAAAACAAATTTATCACAGATTTTTTTTCTAAGTTTATGCCGTGTCTTGTACGAGATTACGCCTAGTAACTCCGAGATGGTTCATCAGCGGGCTCTTGTGGTCTATTTGCGGACTACTAAAGGAGTAGCACACTGTGCGATACCTCAATTCTTATTTAGAGCACCTCTGCTAATTTACTGCGAGAGCTAAACGCTAAAACAGTCTTTCACCTCCCTATAAAGGCTTCCAGAATGATTGTATATTGGATTTCAGGGCCAAGCAATTAAAACTCAGCAACTTTTCTAGGTTTACGCCGTGATTTGTGCGTTTATTTAATTGGCCGTGAAAGGCAAAATACCAACTTTATTGAAATAAATTTGCCCAGTTCTGCAGTAAGATTAATATGAACACTAAATAAACTAATGTGACAGTTGTAAGTCTTCGACACATTCGTCTGTGAATTTGGGTTTCTGATCATGGTAAAAAAAAACGACGAAAAGCAGATAAATATTGGCCAACTGAAATATTCATTTAACGAAAAACAAATCGATAAAAAGGATGAAAGTATACCGAGCAAAGTAGAAAGCACTATAACATTGTGAAACAGCTTAAGGATCCAAATACTGACATACATTAACCGGCACAAAGAGTATAAAATTACACTGAAAATCACGTCTCGTTTCGGACCCCAAAAACTACAGTTCATGTAGAGACTAACATAGGCTAACATCGCTCGGCGTTGATTGTGTTTTATAAGACATATTTAGGTTTAATTCGCTATCCGTTGGAGATACACGAAAAGTGATAAGGACCTTTCGGATAGAAAATAAAATTTTAAAGCTCGTATGTGCCATGAAAAGTTTGCTATTTCTTAGCGTTCTCTTTTTATTTGAAATGGAAATATGAAAATAGTCGCCATTTTTAAATAGTGCAAAAGTATCCTATATGTAAACCTGGTACATCAGCTACATCCATGCAAAATTTCATTTAAATCGGACCAGTGGTTCTTGCGTGATTGAGTAACAGACAGGCAGACAAACACCATCTCATTTTTATATATTAGTGTGATTTAAGCAAAAATTCCCCTACAAGAGAGCGATTAAACTTGATAACATGATGTCATTTGGGGGCGTGTCTCCTCCGCTCCTCCAAAAATATCTTCATTCTCGCGGAATGCTCCCTCTTCCTCTCATCCGTCCACTTTTTCCCAGGTTGTCGTATTAATCTTGGTTCAAACTTAACATTCGCGATTTTCGTCTGGCACTCAGTTCGGTCTTCGAAATTTTCTATAATGATTACTTGTAAGTCTCTCTGTACCTCTTTAATCCATTCTGTGCCGCATTTACTCCGTGTTATGATACCAAGTAGTTTCTTTGGCAATCTGGAGGTGGCTTTCCTGTGTATGTGAGTGTAAAATGTGGCTCTGCGTTTTCTAATTTCGTCTGTTATCGTATTGGTTTTTTGATAGAGTTCTGTACTAGGTCTGTTCCTCCAAAGGCTGTTTCTGTTGATTACTCCGTAGATCTTCCGGAGAATTTTTCGTTCCTGTTTCTCCAATTCCCTAATCTTGGAATGACCATCGATTACTATTCTTTCAGCGGCATATGTTGCTTCTGGCAGAATAACTGTTTTATAATGTCGTAATTTGGCGTTCGTTATTATTATTATTATTATTATTATTATTATTATACTTGTTTTGGTTAAGTGCTCCAATGAGGGCGTAACATATGTAAATAAATAAATAAATACATTATTATTATTATTATTATTATTGTTATTATTATTACTAACATGGATATGTTTTAGGACTGTGTGCCTATCTGGAATTAGCCTGGACAAATTTCCGATACCTAGTTACCATGCAAACAAGTACAAGGGCACTCATTTGCCACTCGTTGAAACCGGTTTCGTCGATATATTTCCGATATCTAGTTTCCAAGGCAACAAACGCAAGCTCACTTAAATTTTCGACACCTAGTGGCAAGAAGTGCAAGCACACTTAGTTCCTACTTGTCGAAGCGTGAGCGATCACTGTACACAAGTCGATGCCTGTATTTATAATAGTCTCCGAATAAACGAATGAATTCGATGTTTTCGTTCTGCAACACTCTAGATGTACCTTTTATTAGCCTATTATTATTATTATTATTATTATTATTATTATTATTATTATTATTGATGTGTAACATCTTTCCGCTCGGTTGCTGGATAGTTTTGTGGGAGTGATTTTGAAATTTGGGGACGGAAGTGGATCGGAACGATCGAGCTGGCAGTGGTGGATCGAACGGAAGTATGCACTGCCCGCTCGATCGATCGAACGGAAGTGTACTAGCTGGCAGTGGTAGAAAACGGAAGTATGTACTGCCAGCTCGATCAATCGAACACAAGTGTACTAGCTGGCAGTGGTGGAAAACGGAAGTATGTACTGCCCGCTCGATCGATCGAACGGAAGTGTACTAGCTGGCAGTGGAGGAAAACGGAAGTATGCACTGCCCGCTCGATCGATCGATCCAGCGGGCAGTGGTAAGACCCAGCTGGCAGTGGTACGAGAAACAATGAGCGCGCGGTGTCGAAAATTGATACCATGACGTACTCTCGGCCGTGTGGAATGTATATGACTTACAGAACGGAAAACGCTCATGTGAACTTTGGTGTCAAGTGATTGAAACAAATGACATGGTACATGTTCGAAGTCTTCGTATCAGTATTTAAATGGTAAAATGCCTTAATATCAAACATTGTAAGTAGTCGGCATTGCCGGTATTAAGTTTCTGCACAATGGCTATTCAAATATTAACCCACTAAACGGTAATGCAGTCATCAATATAATATAATCGTTGTGGTTAGAAGAGAATTGCGCAAGCCTTCATGAACTATTACTGAATACATTCTATTTACTCACAAGAGGGCCTATTCATAAGGCATTTTAAACTCAATTTCACGCAGCAACATTATCGAAACAAGCAAAATATAAATGAAACTTAATTCCGTAATGCAGTATTATTGGAACGTGGAAATAAGTCACCATCTAGTGCACGAAATTTGCGTAGTCAAAATTGCCGTGGGGATAGTGCTTGTGACTGTGAGTCTAGAGATCTTGGGTTCGAATCCCGGACGGGGTAGATATTTTTGCAACAGATTATCATTTTAAACGATATTTATCATATCAATATGACTCATTTTAACAGAATTCATATGAAATTACGTGTTGGTCTGTGAATGAAGAGGAACTGTTTATAAGGAATTTAAGGTTATGAGCGGTTTCGCGTCTATTTATCTAGTTGATATATATCGTATTCTTTATTTAGGCAAGTGCTGGTGGAAGCTACAAATCATTTAATAAAATGAGTTCCGTATTATAAACTACAATATCTGTAAAACACTCCCTTTTACAATAGATTAATATTTGTGCAAATAATAGTACAAAATACCGGTGTATCAACAATTTCACGTGAGGTTTCTTCTATGTCAGAAGTTACAAATCGTATGCGACTACTGTAAGGCTCGTAATTTTATTATTATTATTGTCATTACTATTATTATTGTATTATTATTATTATTATTAATATTATTATCATGAGAAGTGGCGAACCAAATTCAGTTCCCCGTTAATCCATGTGAGAATTTCGGGGTGTTAATTCAAATCATTAGGGATGGATTCCGTGACTTATGGTCGCGATATTAAGTCACGTAAAAACTAGAATCCTAATAATAATAATAACAATAATAATAATAAATAATAATAATATGGAGCCCATTCGTGAATCAGACAGTCAATCGTCAGTATGTCACTGCTGCATTTCCTCCTAGGATCACGAAAGCGGTGATTGTGTTCTTAAGTTATACATTGTAAATCACGTATGATTTGATTATCTCTGACATGTGGAGTTCATCGTGTGACTTTTGCTGTAGGATTCATCTTTGCTAACGTATTGCTTTTCGTTCGTGATAGGTCATGTCTCTCCCTAACTGTAAATGGACTCGTTCGGGTCATGGGTAGTGTAAAACAAACAGTTTTTGATGACAAGAAAATAATGGTGAAATGATTAAACACTGGAACCAATGGCGATCCAGCCCGAAACCTGCTAGCGGATGGAGTTGAGGGGGTTTGTGGGGAGGGCCGCATGTGAGAATTTCGTGGTGTAATCTCAAATCCCTTGCTTTGGATTCCACTTACGAGGGAGGTTCCTTGGCTTATTATCGTGATATTAGTCAAGGTCACGTAAAATTAGAAGCTTTCTTTCGGTAATCATAATAATAATAATAATAATAATAATAATAATAATAATAATAATAATAATAATGGGAATTACAGATGACGACAGTCGAGACAGAACACAATTCAGGGAAATACTTTCTAACATAAAGGTTCTTGTGGGAGAAAAGAGAGAACGCAGGGGAGGAAGATGGACAGCAGAGAGAAAGGTGCAACACTCTGAAAGAAGGAAGGAACTGTGGAGGAAGAGAAAGGAAGAAAGTACTATGAGAAGGAAATGAAATGGCATTTGCGTGGTCCTTAGTTTTGGCCGGTTCGCTTAATGTAAATTAATGTAATGTAATGTTATGTAACAATGGCAATAACAATGATATGGGGCCACTTCGTGGATCACGCAGTGAGCGGTTGGCCTGTCACTGCTGCAATTTCTCCTATGATTAGGAATTTGATTCCCAGTGACACCATGACAACTTCGAATTACAATACAAATGAACTCTGTACTGCATTTTATTAAAAGATGTACCAATCGAATCATGCACAAAATCCTAGTTATCCTTCATAGAATGAATTTTTCACGTTCTCGCGAGAATATCAACCAGAAGTACACTCTTGTGATAAAAAGAAAGCTTTCTATCACACTCTATTACTGACACCTCAATTTTGAATTAGAACCTTCGAATGAGACAAGTTGCATTGTAATATAATATAATATCGTATGGCCTCGGGTGCCAGGTGCAAGCTTTGTTATTTGACACCCAGAGAGTAGGTAGCATGTCGAATTTCGTTGTTCCTTGAAGCACTTTAAAAGTCAAGGAGGCTAGATATCTAAGCTCCTTGAACACTATAGCGCTTTCTAGTAGAGAAATGAGGAACTTTGTGTTGGCGGAAACTCCCGAGATTAATATTGCCATTATGAACACTGCCTACTGAAATAAAATGGGTTCTCTGATATGCCAACATCGTATGACATGCGTGTCGTAATTTTTTCCGCCTTTCAAAAAAAAAAATCACTTACCACGGCCAGGAGCGAACCTGCAAGCATGGGGGTTAGTAGACCGACACGTCAACCACTCACCCACCGTGGCAAGCTGGTTGCATTGTAAATATATGTGAATGTTCGAAATAAAGAACAAGTTTAAGTGCTAGGGGTATAATTTAACCCTATTCCGCCCTTAGTGCCCGACAGCGCCCGTCTCGGGACCTATCCTTCCGGCCCTTAGCGCCCGAAAGCGCCCGGTCGCATTATCTGCACACGTCTGCCATCTATGCGTCCGGTTTGTAGTTTTCTCTACTCTAAAGTGTTTATAAAGCATTTACGAACGTGCAGTACAATCCACAAGGCAGTGAAAAAAACAATAGCGTAAATCTATATTGAACTTCCGTGCACACTGATCAGGTGTTTCGTTCGTAAACATGGAGGGATTGAGTAATGCAGTTATTGAAACCGAGCTCTATATAGGCGAAGAAAGTGACGCAGAATTGTTTAGTAGTGGTGAAAGTGAGTTTTTAGTCAGTGAAGAACATATTAACGATGATAATTTCAATGATAATAGTGATGTAAGTGAAAACGGAGACCAAGATATCGGACCTGACGGCGATGCCCCGGCATTTCAGATAACACAAACATTTCGTGGTGGCGCTACAGAACAGGACAACAAATGTTTAAAAAATTGTAAGTAATGAAATTGGCCAAAATAACTGTAGTAATGGTATCTGGAGGTGATATAGTAATGTTCACTCGTCCGCTGCCGTAGATCCACCATCCCGCCCTAATAGGAGCACGACTAGACCAATATTTTCATCCAGACCAAAGGAGGATTGAGAGCGCGGCCCTGCGGGCCGCGTTAGCTAATAGATAACACCCCTGGTTTTTGTCACGCACATTGGGGGTAGTCACGCATCAATAATCTTTATCCAGACCAATGGTTTTGCCTTTTATTTCATTTTTCATGTTGGCAACGTGTCACGTGGGTATGACGTAGTGTCCGGTATGATAGTAAAATGGCCGACCTTGTTCAAATGAACACGACCAATAATGCTAAATTTGCGTTAAAAGTTATTATTTCCGGTGCAGCAGTGCCAATTGAGAATGTGAAACGACTCCCAACAACTCCGAGAAAGGTTTGTCAATCATAAATACTATATTTCAGTAATATACCTTGTTGGAAGTTACCAAAAGTCTTGTTCTCCCGTTCTGTATAATTGTTCTGTAGAATTCATTTCGTTTCGTTACTCCGAATGATTTTGTTGGTGGTGTTTTGTACCTGTCGATAATTGCGACTTGCAGAGAATAAAATAGGCTACATGTAAATTGTAGGAAGATTGTTCGGGAAATAATAATTACTAAGAGTTATCGGAAATTCGAGCAATAGAGGTTCAAGATATCGAGGGTCAACTGTAACGATAACTGTAACTTAGTTATTTTTAACCCTACAGTGTTATGTAGGGATCTCACTACATCCCAGTGTTTGAATTCGCTGAATTTGATTATTCCCAAGTTGGTCATACTGATGGCGGGCTTAATAGGCCTACCTTCCTACCAGACGTAGTCGAAAGTTGTCCATAGTTATTCAGAATTGGCCATTTGTTTAAACGCTGTAATCATTCAAGTACACGGGGTTTCATGATCATGAGGCCACAAAGCCCGTAACTGAGCCAGTAATAACATCTCTCATATTCTCAAGGCCTTATTTAACAATTTTATCGCTTAGGATCACGGATAAAGAACCATTAGCCTACTCCAGGTTGCTCCAGGCGAGCAGCTCACCAGTGAGCAATGGAGTACTCGCCGCCTTGCGTGAGTAAACCTGCAACATGGAATACAGCTCTGCTGTGGGGGTTGCCGCGGTGGATACATTTTTTTTTTGTCGTGTAGCCTCCTGAGAGGCCGAGTGCAGGTCTTTCTAGTCGACGCCCGTGGGCGACCTGCGCGTCGGGATGAGAGATGGAATGGATGAAGATGAATGAAACTGGGCAAGGATGTGGAAGGAAGCGGCCGTGGCCTGTCAGAAGGTACTGTCCCAGCATTTGCCTGGTGTTGAAAATGGGAAACCACGGAAAACCATTTCAAGGACAGCCGACGGTGGGGCTCGAACCCACGCGTCTACCGAGTCAGCAGAAAGCTTGGCCCCTTGGCCTAACGCAGCGCTTTAGCCCGCGTAGCCACTACTGGCAGGAAGCGCATGGACTTTTGTTATGACCTTCGCCCAGTGATGTATTGGCTATCCCCTCCAGTCCCTCTCCAAACGTGCTCCGAGCATCACTGCTGAGTACTCGCGTGTACGCATACTCAAACTCGTTGATTTGGAACAGCCTCAGAAGCCGTGATTAACAAGATGAGTGACGGGACCGTTGACCACATCAATAACGACCACTCCATTCAAGCTATGATAAAGAAGGAGCCTTGTTAAGAGACAACAATCAGGTCTACATCTCGAAGGATTAACCTTTTGGCGTCTCTCCAGAAGGCTCGAGTTTGATTCCCAGCCCTGCCATGAATTTATATTTGAAGGGTACAGGGGAAAGAGATAAGGGTCCACCAAATGTGAACAAAGAGTTGTCACCAATCTCAAGATTACTATGTGGAAATGAATAGCAGGAATTATAGGTCTAATAATGTGTTAGAGGAGCGACTCATTCCGTATTTTCTACGGGTGTATTGTTGTAGTCTACTTGACAATGCATCATAACCCGCCGTACAATAATTTAGCCCCACCCTCGCTTGGCAGGTCAGGTTCTTGTAAAGACAAAATAATGTCATGCATTAAATGTAACTATATTACAGCTGCAGAAGACATGACCAAGAGGGAGTTGTTAAACACCGTGGATAGGATTTTGAAATATAATGAATGGGCTTTCTGTTCTACGGTTGACACATTATCATTAGCATTATCACTGTGATTTAAATCTTATCGACATAATTAGCTGCGCGCAATGTTAGCAAACACCCGTGGCTCATGATCGCATGCTTAACGGTCACGTAAAACTTAAGGGGGCTCATACACCACCAGTGGGAATTTCCGCATACAGTTACGAATCATATCATAGCTTCACTAATATGTAACATAGAGTTATGAAAACCGACATATGTATAGTAAATACATTGAGCTTTCATCTAATATAGAGAGAGGATCAGTATATAAAGTATTTCGTGATATATTGAAAGGATAATATTCGTGATATTTTAAACCCCGTGAATCACAAAAAAAATCACGATTTAACAAGAAATACCAGTCTGAATAGAATGATTTTTTTCCATGTAAAGTAAACGCATAAATAGCGAGGATGAACCACCATGAATATTATATTGTAAATGGTATATTTAAAAAATATAGTAAATTTGTCTTCCAAAAAATGAACAGTTTTTTGTTTAATTTTCCAAGTATATCTCAATTATTTTTAATGATAATTTCATAAATGAGGTTCATCCTCAAGAGATCATATGTTGGAATGTATCTGCCAAGTTTCATCCAGTTTCATCACATAGTTCACGAGATATTGTGTTTTTCCTACCAAAAAAGCAACCTTTCGGGTAAACAGCTTTGAATAATAAACACTCCATTGACAGATAGGCGCATGGTCTCACGTAAAGCGCCATATCTCTGCCAAAACGCTGAATTTACTTATAAAACTTAACAGATATATTGAGAAAGGTATTGTCTTTCATTTAAACGTAAAAGAAACAAGAAGTTCCGTGAAGAACTATACAGCCTACTTTACATGCCAATGATTATTCTACAGAATATGAACCTATCCAGAATAATGAAGAAATTAAGTTGCTAATATCGAAATTTCCAATTAGTTCGAAATACTGTATACCTGGCATAATGTATCCTAATAGAGCACTACAGTTGGCAGCCCTGATGACTGAATATATTCTTATTTCCGTCTCTTAAGGTACAAAATACAAAATTTGGTTGAAGTCCAATGAATAGCATGGACGTTACATGCAGTTAAACATTGGATCTAACAGCGCGCGTAAAATCATGTTGGCAACAATGTCATGCATGTATTGGTCAGAAATAATCTGAAATAATATGATCTATTGTTGTGCCAATTTTGAATGAAATCCATTAGTTAGTATAGAAGTTACATGCATTTTAAAATTAGACCTATCAGCAGGCTTAGAATCATGTTGGCAGCACTGACGTATATTAGTTACTCCAAATTCGTCTAGAATGCCAGGTACTATACGTGTGCAAAGTTTAGAGCTATTGGCTTGCATACTTTCTGATATATTGATATTAGGGTAACAAAAATAGGGACAGCACATATTAACAGTTGGCAGCACTGGTTGCTCCTTAGAATACGCATAGTCATATCTGTTATGGTACACATAGCACATACGAAATTTGGTTGAAATCCAAATGATAGTATGGAAGTTACATGCATTTAAAGTTGGACCTGTCAGCAGGCTTAGAATCATGTTGGTAGCACTGACGTATATAAGTTACTCCAAATTAATATAGAATGTCAGGGACTATACGTGTGCATAGTTTAAAGCTGTCGGCTTGCATACTTTCTGATATATTGTTATTTGGATAAAATAAATTAAGAGCATTTATTAACAGTTGGCAGCCCTGGTAGGTCTGAAGAATACGCTCAGTCATATCTGGTTATGTATACATACAACATACGAAATTTGGTTGAATTCCAATTGATAGTATAGAAGTTATATGCATTTAAAAATTGGACCTATCAGGAGGCTTATAATCATTTTGGCAACACTGCCATGTTTAGCCTCCTGGAAATTAAACTGAAATATTATGATCTGTACGTGTACCAATTTTGAAATAGCTCCCATTCATACTTTCCAAGATATCCAACATGGAGCTCAAATTTCAATTGCGATTTTTTAGCAGTTCGTAGCACTGACATCATTTTCAGATATGGTCGTGAGATATTCAGGTATAGATCTTTACTCCTACCAAATTTTGTTTCGATTGCTGCAGCCGTTTAGGAGTTGATAGGGGGGGACACACACACAGCCAGACAGACAGACAGAAGGACAGACAGACAGACAGACAGACACACATTTGCCCGATCTCATAAGTCTACTTTTTCCTCATTTTTGCAAAATGTGAAAAGTAGGCTAAAAACTTAAATTTTGACAACCGGCGGTGTATGAGCCCCCTTAAAGCTTCCTTGTCAGCAAACTGCCTTTATCAACTCTGAACGATTTGACCTTCCACTGCATTTGTGAAGCGGCTTCGTTGGCGTAGTTGGTAGCATGCTGAGCTTCTATGCCCAAGATCGTGGGGTCAAAAACGGCCGAAGTCGTCGGAGTTTTTAAAAGCGTTAAAAATCTCTCAGTATGCCTTCCTTCGGAGGGTAAGTAAAGCCGGCGGACCCATGCCGTAAATTTAAGGCATGTAAAAGAACCTTCCAGTAACTTCAATTGTGTGAAGCAAAATTTGAGGGTTAGGTTTGATTAATGCTCAGTTCCAATGTTCGTCACCAGGTGCTGGTTGCGATGGCATATAGTAATCAAGTTTGCAGCTAGGTGTCGTGGACGGTAGCATTTGGTAGCAAAAGTAGGAACTACTTGAAATTATCGTCTGCAGTCCTTACTTGAATTAAAACAGACTAGCGGACCCGTGTGAGAATTCTTGCATGTTCATAAATCACACTTTCCCCAATAGGTTTATAATGAGAGACTTAAGGAGAAAGGTTATGTTTTTATTTCAACCAAATTATTATAGAACACTATTTACATTTCAGTTAAAATTCCAAGTTCTACATTCCCTAACTTAAGAAGGCATTCACGAAAATTGGATCATCATAACACTCACCGGTTTTTCGGTTTTTATGAAATTATACAATTTGGGTACTCATTCCTTTGATTTACTGTTTCTGAAAGGCATGCAAAATGATAAAGGAAATACCTCAGAATGTTAAATGACATGAAACAGGCGTAACAGCGGCGAAAAGGGGAAGTGGACAGCAATTATGGAGCGTATCTTTTTACAGCAACAGTATCTGCAAATCACACACTTTGTATATTATTTCAAAAGTAATTTTTTAAAGAAATTATAGATATTTATGAAATTAGAGTGCAACCCGTCACTGCTTAATGTCTATTCTCTGTCATTTGAATGCTCATTTGTCACGATCGGTCGCTTGTGAGCGCCGCAGTAGGGATCTATACTACTGAAATAATACAGGGTCTTTCATATAAAATAAGAGCGCCAAGCGGCGGCTTTATTAACCGTAGCTGCGGTCACCTTGGCCGAGCTTTTGGCGCACCAAGGCCCCCTGCTTTAAGCGTGTGTACAATCCTATATGATGCAGCGGTCTTGCTAGCGTGTGTACAATGCTGAAATCTTACTTTAGTTAGTTAGTTAGTTAGTTATTGTTGATGAAACCGAAACCCCTACTTGTGCTAATTTTGTGAGTGATTTATTCGGAGACCGTTCAAGATTCTCGCCAATGTCATCTAGCTCATCCTCTGTTAAAACTGTTCTTGTGCGGGCATGTTTTTATTGAGCACCGAGCCAGTAGTGTCAAACTTATTTGTAATTACGTGAATCTGTGCTAGTGAAGGTGGCACTTCATCAGGAAATTACTGAACAAATGCATCACGTACCCGCCGAGCCGACTCGTACTTAAAATAAGTTTTACATAAAAAAATACGATGTTGCAATGATAACTGTCTCACCATTTTTGCACTTGAGGTTTAGACTGACGACTGAGCAACTGCATGCTTATTGCAAGGTCAAGTTTGGTAATGCCAATCTGTTATTTTTATACAGTCCATCGGAACTTGAAAACAAAAACAAAACCTTCTTGTCATTTGGGGTCCATTTTTATACTTGTGGTCACACTGTCCTTATGCAAGATTTCGACACTGATGTGTAACTATGTAACGGTCTGTTACTTCTTCACGCAAAATTATATTTTCCGCAGAGATTTTGGTTGGTTCCTCAGTTTAGGGGCTGCGACAACGCGGTCATCTAACCCCGTGTACTTTGGGTGAGTGTAGAATCTGTCTGATAAACGGTGTGAATTGTGATGGCTGTATTAGTCTGTAATTCAGGTAAGGACTGCAGACGGTCAATTTCAAGCAGTAGTTCCGAATGTTGCTACCAGATACTACCATCAACGACACCTAGCTGTGAACATGGCTACTAAATGCCACCGCAACCAGCAACTCACAACGAACGTTGGAACTTCCCCTCCAAAGGAAAGCATACTGAGGGATTTTAGCGCTCTTATAAAATCCGACGACTTCGGCCGGCTTTGAACCCGCGACCTTGGGCATAGAAGTTCAGCATGCTACCAGTTACGTCACCGAAGACGCTTCACACTTAGTCAGATGGAAATCTGAATCTGATATCGAGCAAGTGCGTTGTCATGGCAACGTCCGATGGCTCATCCGTCATCAATTTAGTAGTGTTGCCATGGCAACCTCTGATAGCTCTTGGCATTTTCTTATAATTCCGAAATCATTTTTCTCATCCCTTGGCGTAATGGTGGGTCATATCAAAAATTCTTTCAGACAAAAGTTTTAGGTAATTATTAGGGGAATATTGTCCATTTTGTACGGTTTTGATATTGAGCCTATTAAGAGAGATATGATTAATGTTTCCCGAAAAACCCACTTATTCCAACCCCTTTGGTCAATGGTTGGTGCTATAAAAAAACTCTTCTAACATAAATATTTGGGCTTTATCCGACACATAGTACGAACTTTGAACGGATTCGATATTTCATATATTAAGAGAGTTATAGCAATATTTCACTTTTTCGATAAAAGGCCCCCAATTTCACCCCCATCGAACGATTTAGCCCAGTAACGAACTCGACCGAGATTTTATAGGTATACATATTCGGTAAAAAATTCAAAGTGATTGGTGCAAAATTACGGCAGTTATCGTGTCCACAAGAAACTGATATACATATATAAATTATATATAAACTTTTGAACTGACGGTGGTTTCGGGGTCTGGGGGATGTGAAAGGCGAAGATATGTCGAAATTTTCCGGAAGTCGAAACATGGTACCCATTGCAATAGTTAGCTCTCTAATGAAATCTACCTAAAAGTAGGTTGGCTCAGGCAAGGGAAGCATTTCTACTGAAAAGGAGTCTGTTGACATCCAAATAAACATTTAGGTATTAGGAAGTCATTTATGAAAGCTTCTGTCTGGAGCGTGACACTATAAGTAAATGAAACTTGGACTAATGGTGCAGCAGAAAGGAGGAGAATTGAAGCGTTTGAAATGTGGCTTTACAGGAGAAGGATGAAGATCAGATGGGTAGATGAGTAACAAATGAAGAGGTATTAAGACGAGTGGGAAATGAGAGATTTTTCTGGCGACTGCTAATGAAGAGATGAGATAGGTTGGTAGGACACATATTAAGACACCCAGGAATAGCAAGCTTAGTTATGGATGGGAGGGTCGAGGACAAGAACTGTAGGGGTAGACCAGGGTTAAAGAGCTTGCCTCGGATGTAGGGTGTGGTATCTATGTAGAGATGAAGCCATTAGCTCAGGAGAGGGAAGCATGGAGGGCTGCATCAAACCAGTCAAAAAACTGAAGACACAAACAACAACAGTCAGGAATTTTAATTACTTAGAGAGGCAAGTGAGGCAAAAGGGGTGGAGAATTTCAATCCCTGGGATGTAACACTGGAAGAGACTGCATAATGTACATCAGCGGCCAAGGTGAGAGATATTTCACTATAGGTCTATTAATAACGACATGTTGACGTTCAAATCATCAATAACTGTGGCAAAATTACACCCAGAATAGATTAAGGAAAAATTAATTTAATTCCCCAAATTCCGATCGATTTGCCATTCCAGTGTGCAAGTGTGCAGTTCCCTTTTCAAACAATATTCGCTATTTCTATTAACAACGCGCAATCACACACACTTAAGAGCAGTAGGTGTACATTTCAACAAAACCATTTCTTCCCATGGGCAACTGTATGTGGCGTGTTCACGAGTATCTGGATAACAAAATCTTTGTGTCTCAGCAGAAGATGGCAAAACCAAAACCGTAATTTTCAAATGTGTTCACATAATGTTTCATCGTACTCTGCAGACTTTCACAACTGTATAAAATTCCCACTTTGCTGCTCATATCAATATACTGTATGTATCAGAAATGTTCAGGAATAGAACGGACCCAACTGTAGCCGCGATTGCTGTAATATAATAGGCCTATTATCAGCAATAATGCATCGTCCCCATTGTCTTGATTGCGAGCGAAGCCGCGGGTACCTGCTAGTATTAGATATTGCTAAGTTTCAACAATTGCTGTGGCTTCAGACAAACTCACCGTTGATATTTGAGCGGTGTATGAAAAAATGATTAGGCTACCCCTACTGTATATCAACAATGAGCACCACGAGAAGTGTGTTCTTGTTAAATTATTTTTTTCAGTCATCAGGGAACGTATTGCATGATGAATGTTTCCCCCCACTCTCTTCAGGCAATCGCCGGGATAGTACCTTATTGCAATTCCCGGGGCTATTCACACTACTACAGTCATCACATAAATATTTTATACTAGCTGTAGTGCCAGGTGGATTTATTTGTTTTATGGGAGATAATGAATACTACTACAGAACTGGCACATGATACTTAAATAACAGAAAATAATATTTTTAAAATATAACTATTTGTGGTGGTGGTGGTGGTTGTAGTGGGGGTGGTACATAGTACAGTATAATGGACGTAACATTCAGGTAATTTTCCTGTAATGATATTGACAATAATGAATATGGAAACGGCTATTTACTAACTACAGTACAGACACATGTAATTTACAAACGAATTGAAAAATATGATTAGAAATAGGATTATGGAAAATAAATGACACTGCCTAGGGCCTATATCTCATTGGCTGTTAGAAAAGTAGAGATCAATAGTGTCGTCTTTTGTCACATATTGCCATAGGAAAATAATCAGAGCACTTTGGAAAACTTCGGCTGTCCCAAGCTCCTGAGGTAGCAATAGTGGCATTTATCGCCACATACCGCTCATGGATAAGAGTCGGAATAAATGAAAGTAAATTTGAAAGCACCAACGCTTATTGCAGTTGATAACCTCTATGTACTGCACCAACACCATCGAACTTGTACAGAGGCATAATATTTTCATGATGATAACTGTTTTAAGGGGCCTAAGAAATCTTTTTGCACTAATTACCCCCCGTGATTCCAATTTATAAGCAGCGCAAGATGTGACTATTTTCGCAATTCTGACCCAGAACTTGGCAGGGGCGACGTGATAGAATAATCTAGAAAGTGCGTAATAATATAGTAGGTCAAACGAGGTCAGTGATGCCTCATGTTATATAATAGCAAACGCCAATCTTGGGGGCAGTGACCGAGACCGCTGTCATTGCCACAATTCTGATTCATTCTGAAGATCATGACAGTGACGCGATAGTAAAGTCACAAGACTACATCACGTCAGTCATCTATACCAGACCTTCTCAACCTTTTTGGGACTGTGAACACCACCCTCGTGGCATATCAGTACGCGAGCAACATTAGATCGAATATGATAATAATAATAATAATAATAATTAATATTATTAATATGATGCAACGGACATGCCCCTCTCTTTTCTTTGCCTATCTCTCTCCCCCCTCAAAATTGCTGAAATAGTTAGGGATTCACCACCCACGAGGCATGCGCCAACTACTTGCCTGACTCCAGTAGATGAGTTACTGTACATTAACGTATGGACAGTCGAGTCGAATCAGCATCATTTATATCCGGCTCCGTGGCTAAATGTTTAGAGCGCTAGGTTTTGGCCCGAAGTGCCCCGGGTTCGATTCTCGGCCGAGCCATCAGGGATTTTTATCTCCTAGAGTTAATTCACGTGGCTCGTGGACTGGGTGTGTGTGATGTCTTCATCATCACTTCATCCTAATTACGACGTGCTGGTCGCCCACGGGCGTCAACTAGGAAGACCTGCACTCGGCCTCTCCGGAGGCCACAGGATCATTAGCATAATTCCTATTACTCAGAAAACAGGGATGTGTTGTGTGTTTGAGTCTTCAGTCTTTTGACTGGTTTGATGCAGCTTTCCATGCCTCCATGTCCTGAGCTAATCGTTTCATCTCTACATAGCTACCACACCCTACATCCGAGGCAATATGTTTAACATAACCATAACAGTTCTTGTCCTCGACCTTTCCTTCCATAACTAAGCTTGCTATTCCTGGGTGTCTTAGTATGTGTCCCACCAACCTATCTCTTCTCTTAATTAGCGTTCGCCAGAAACATCTCTCCTCTCCCACTAGTCTTAATACCTCTTCGTTTGTAACCCTATCTACCTATCTGATCTTCATCATTCTCCTGTAACACCATATTTCAAACGCTTCAATTCTCCTCTATTCTGCTGCACCAATAGTCCAAGTTTCAGTTCCATAGAGTGTCACGCTCCAGACAAAAGCCTTCAAAAATGACTTCCTTATACCTAAATCTATATTCGATGTGAACAGAATCATTTTCTGTAGAAATGCTTTCCTTTCCTGAGCTAATCTACTTTTAGGTAGATTTCTTTAGAAAGCTAACTATTGCAATGGGTCCCATGTTTCGACTTCCGGAAAATTTCGACATATCTTCGCGTTTCACATCCCCCAGACCCCAAAACCACCGTCAGTTCAAAAGTTTATATATAATTTATGTATATATGTATCTATCTATCTATCTATCTATCTATATATATATCAGTTTCTTGTGGACACGATAACTGCCGTAATTTTGCACCAATCACTTTGAATTTTTTACATAATATGTATCCCTATAAAATCTCGGTCGAGTTCGTTAATGGGCAAAATCGGTCAAAGGGGGTAAAAATGGGGGGCTTTTTTTCGAAAAAGTGAAATATCGCTATAACTCTCTTAATACATGAAATATCGAATCCCTTCAAAGTTCATAATATGTGTCGGATAAGTGCCAAAAATTTATGTCAAATAAGTTTTTTGATAGCACCAACCATTGACCAAAGGGGTGGGAAAAAGTGGGTTTTTCGGGTATCATTAATCATATCTCTGTTAATAGGCACAATATCAAAACCGCACAAAATGGACAATATTCCTCCAATAATTACCTAAAACTTTTGTCTGAAAGAATTTTTGATATGACCCACCATTACGCCACGGGGTGAACAAAATGATTTAAATTATAAGAAAATGCCAAGTGCCAAGAGAGGTTGCCATGACAACTTTACTTTTAATTGATAAGGGATGACCATCAGCAGGTTGCTATGACAACGCCACTGCACGAGATCACATTCAGTTTTCATATGTCAGTGGGAAGCGACTTCGGTATCGGAACTGGTAGCATGCTGAACTTCTATGCCCAAGGTCGCGGGTTCAAACCCGGCTGAAGTCGTCGGATTTACTAAGAGCGCTAAAAAACTTGAGTTTGCTTTCCTTCGGAGGGGAAGTTCCAACGTTCGTTGCGAGTTGCTGATTGAGGTGGCATCTAGTAGCCAAGTTCACAGCTAGGCGTCGTTGACGGCAGTATTTTAGGTAGATTTCATTAGAAAGCTAACTATTGCAATGGGTACCATGTTTCGATTTCCGGAAAATTTCGACATATCTTCGCGTTTCACATCCCCCAGACCCCAAAACCACCGTCGGTTCAAAAGTTTATAAATAATTTATGTAATATATGTATATATGTATATCAGTTTCTTGTGGACACGATAACTGCCGTAATTTTGCACCAATCACTTTGAATTTTTTACCGAATATGTATACCCATAAAATCTCGGACGAGTTCGTTACTGGGCTAAATCGGTCGAAGGGGATGAAAATGGGGGACTTTTTTTTTTCAAAAAAATGAAATATTGCTATAACTCTCTTAATATGTGAAATATCGAATCCGTTCAAAGTTCATACTATGTGTCGGATAAAGTTCAGAAATTTATGTTTGAAACGTTTTTTGATAGCACCAACCATTGACCAAAGGGGTGGGAAAAAGTGTTTTTTTTCGGGAAACATTAATCATATCTCTGTTAATAGGCACAATATCAAAACCGTACAAAATGGACAATATTCCCCTAATAATTACCTAAAACGTTTGTCTGAAAGAATTTTTGATATGAGCCACCATTGCGCCAAGGGATGAGAAAAATGATTTCGGAATTATAAGAAAATGCCAAGAGCTATCAGTGGTTGACATGGCAACACTACTAAATTGATGAGGGATGAGCCATCAGGCGTTGCCATGACAACCCACTTGCGCGAGATCAGATTCAGATTTCCATCTGACTAAGTGTGAAGCGGCTTCGGTGACGTAACTGGTAGCATGCTGAACTTCTATGCCCAAGGTCGCGGGTTCAAAGCCGGCCAAAGTCGTCGCATTTTCTAAGAGCGCTAAAAATCCCTCAGTAAGCTTTCCTTTGGAGGGGAAGTTCCAACGTTCGTTGCGAGTTGCTGATTGAGGTGGCATCCAGTAGCCAAGTTCACAGCTGGGTGGCGTTGACGTTAGTATCTGGTAGCAACATTAGGAACTACTGCTTGAAATTTAGCGTCTGCATTCCTTACCTGAATTACAGACTAATACAGCCATCACAATTCACACCGTTTATCAGACAGATTCTACACTCACCCAAAGTACACGGGGTTATATGACCGCGTTGTCGCAGCCCCTAAACTGAGGAACCAACCAACATCTCTGCGGGAGATATAATTTTGCGTGAAGAAGTAACAGACCGTTACATAGTTACACATCAGTGTCGAAACCTTGCATAAGGACAGTGTGACCACAAGTATAACAAGTAGTTCCGTGAAGAACTGTACAGCCTATTTTCATATATCCTGCTCATGTTAATTGCCTCTATCAACATACAAAATTTCAGTTTAATTGCTGTAACAGATTCGTAGATATTGAGAACCGTCTAAATATTTCAGACGGTCGCCAGGTTGGATTTTTATTTTTGTACTATTATATTAAGATTATTGTGTAAGTGTGGTATTCAAACTTCAATCGCATGATAAGAACACAAGAAGTAAAAACGAGATTTTAAAATTACGCACAGCAGCCATCTTGTGATTATGCAAACAATTGAAATAAATTAGATGCCAGTGGATCAACATTTGTGTAAGCATTTAAAACGTGCAACGTTTCACGGCACTCGGATAGTTAATTCGCGAGAAACGTCCATTTAAATATTTATACTCCGCGTCGCCGCCATGTTGGATTCGTGCTCACGAGGTTACTGAAAGTCCTATAGGTGAACATATGTTCATAGTCTCTATGAACATAAAAATTTCAGTTTGGTTGCTGTAAAAGATTCATATATATTCAGAACCGTCTAAATATTACGGAAGCTTGCCATTTAGGATTGTTATATGTATAGGCCATAGAGTTATGTACCATTCAAGGTCACTTATTGCCTAGGTTCATTATTCAAACTTTCACTTCGATCGCATGATTACGACACAAGAAATAAAAACTTAATTTTAAAATTTCGCATAGCCGCCATCTTGAGGTTATGTAAACATTTGAATTAAATTAGATGGCAGTACATTACAATCTGCAAAATCATTTACTGTACCACATTTCACTGCGCTCAGAGAGTTAACTCACGAGAAAAGTCTATTAAAATATTTCAAATTCGCTTGGTCGCCATGTTCGTTTTGTACTTTACTGGTTTATGAATTATACATAGGTAAACTTGTATCAGTACCCTTTAACACCGTACAAAATTGCAGGGTGATATCTGTAATAATTTCGGGGATAGAATGTCAGTGAAATATTTCGCACAGGCGCCATTTTGAGGTTATGTAAACAATTGAACTAAATTAGATTCCAGTGCATTGCAATGTGTATAAATATTTGCTGTACCAAATTTTATTACGTTTGGATAGTTAAATCGCGAGAAAAGTCTATTTAAAAGGCTCCACTTCGCTTGGCCGCCATGTTGGTTATGTAGTAACCAGGTTTTTGAAAGATTCATAGGTGAACGTCTAGTAGTACCCTTTATCAACGTACACAATTTCAGGGTGATATCCGTTATAGTTTCGGAGATACTGAATGCTAGTGAAATATTTCGCACAGCCGCCATGTTGGATTGGTGAGACGTAACAAAATTCGATGGGCACGGTCGACGTCGCCGGGAATAGTGCTATGAACTTACCGAGTTTCACTGAAATCGCTCCAGCCGTTTAGATTGTATTAGGGGGGGACACACACCCACACCTCACACACACACACACACACACGCACACGCACACACACACGGACAAAAGGTGATCTCATAAGCCTATTTTTTCAAAATTGAAAATAGGCTAAAAGTGGACTCCAAATGACAAGAAGGTTACCGTCCCCGTAAGACAATAAAATGTTTAAAATATGTTTAAAATGAAGACAAACAAAGTTAATTAATCTCCAATTATAAAATACTTTCACGCGATAAATGAGGTCTGATCCTTCTACGAAAACCTGCATATTCTGCCTATTTTCGCCTATCTCCAAGTTTGTCCGGTGAAATCTACCTCCGCCTTCCGGCGTGCCGAGAGGACTTTTTTATACCCTCTTTGCTTCGTCCATCACTGGTTATTTTGCTTCCTAAGTAACAGAAGTCTCTTACTTCCTTTAGTTTTTCACCTGCCAATTTGATGTCCATAGAGGTTTCTGATTTATTTCGGCTGCATTCCAATATTCTTGTTTTACATTTATTAATTTTCACCATGAATTATTTCCTCAAGACGGAGTCCATACCATTCAGGGATGTCCAATCAATTAATTCATGACTGTCATTACTTGTAATATAAACGCTATTATTCTGGTTCGTTTAACATAATTTGAATTAAGTATGGAACTCAGGGGAGCTTGTGCTCGCGAGCATTCTTTGGCTCGTATGACGAGAGCACCATATTTTAGTTTAAGAGCACTACAGGGACTTTCATATAAAGTAAGAACGGTGAGCGGCGGCTTTGTTATCCGCTGCTGCAGTGGCCTTGGCCGAGCCTGTGGCGCGCCACGGCCCCCTGCTGTAGAATTGAAAGCGCGCCCATAGTATATACTGTACTCGACCTTGCAATAAACGTGCAGGTGTTCAGTCGCCAGTCTGAACCTCAGATGTTAACATGAGACAACATCGTATTAGGTAGATTTCTTTAGAAAGCTAACTATTGCAATGGGTCCCATGTTTCGACTTCCGGAAAATTTCGACATATCTTCGCGTTTCACATCCCCCAGACCCGAAAACCACCGTCAGTTCAAAAGTTTATATATAATTTATGTATATATGTATCTATCTATCTATCTATCTATATATATATCAGTTTCTTGTGGACACGATAACTGCCGCAATTTTGCACCAATCACTTTGAATTTTTTACATAATATGTATCCCTATAAAATCTCGGTCGAGTTCGTTAATGGGCAAAATCGGTCAAAGGGGGTAAAAATGGGGGGCTTTTTTTCGAAAAAGTGAAATATCACTATAACTCTCTTAATACATGAAATATCGAATCCCTTCAAAGTTCATAATATGTGTCGGATAAGTGCCAAAAATTTATGTCAAATAAGTTTTTTGATAGCACCAACCATTGACCAAAGGGGTGGGAAAAAGTGGGTTTTTCGGGAAACATTAATCATATCTCTGTTAATAGGCACAATATCAAAACCGCACAAAATGGACAATATTCCTCCAATAATTACCTAAAACTTTTGTCTGAAAGAATTTTTGATATGACCCACCATTACGCCACGGGGTGAACAAAATGATTTAAATTATAAGAAAATGCCAAGTGCCAAGAGAGGTTGCCATGACAACTTGACTTTTAATTGATAAGGGATGACCATCAGCAGTTGCTATGACAACGCCACTGCACGAGATCACATTCAGTTTTCGAGTCGCCCAGTTGCAAAAGGGAGTATGTCCAAAAATATGAAAAATGAGGTTATGGCATAATGTTGTTCTTCCCACCATAGCGCATTGGTAACGCAAATCAAACTGCAGTAAAACGTAGGAACTCGCACTTAAATTTACAGTTGAAAATGCCATCCAGTTGCAGAAAGTAGTATGTCCCACCATGGTTCAAAAGCAAAAGGGAGTAAGTCATGCATACAGTGTTACTGCCGCATAACGGAGTAAGTCCTATGACTAATCATTGACAGTTAACAGTGCTGTTGCAGAAGGGAGTATGTCACATTATATTTATTTCTGACTTATCGGGATGCTCTTAGGAGGCAGTTGGTACAGTTTACCTTCTCATCATTTATATAAATCTACCGTTTCGTGAAACCAAGTTGGTAGAACTGTCTTTACATAACAGTTGAATGCCTGCGAACATTTCGCTTTGTTGACGTGATATGAATACTACTGTCTTTACTGGTACGTCCTTCTGTGCACGTTGATAAGTTACAAAAGTTATAAAGATAATATGAATATGGCAGATGCCATACGACACGAGGGACAGATAGCCCCTGCCGAGAAAGGGAAAGGAAGAAAGAAAATCCCCTTGCCTTCACAATGGAAACGTGCTGTAGAACAACGTAAAAGGTACAGTACCGTACGGTATTAATAGTCTTATTATTATTCTTGATTCCTGGTAATGGCTTTCAATAATACTGCAGATGCGTAAATATTATTAGTCTGAGTAGGCTAGTATGTGGGGAACTTGATGTAGTTAACAACTACAGTGTAGTAAGTAGTAACCACAACATTTCTGTAGTTTACAACTTTATTACTCACATTAGGTGCATCCCATAATAATTGACTTACTCCGTTTTCCTTGTAATTACAGGCACTCTGCAAAGGGATTCCCAGCCCTTCCGAATTGTATACACCCTGAGAACAGGAAGTGTTTTCAGTGCACCAGCCTAACACTCCAAGACGTCCGAAGAGCACATAATATATTTTATGAAGTGCCACATAAAATTAAGCAAGTTGAGGTAATTCTGAGGTTCACAAAAATTGTACCGGTAAGCAGGAATAGGTCACGACAAAGGAGGTTCAATAAACAACTAACAGTAACCTATTTTCTTCCGAAGCGCATAGGCGAAAATAGACATGAACGTGTACAAGTGTGTAAGAAAGCGTTCTTATCTGTGTTTGCCATTACAGAGAAAAGAGTAGATGTGGTTTGTAAAAGATTTTTTCAAACTGGCTCTTCTCCTAAAGAAAACCGTGGAGGTAACAGATGTGAGGGGAGATTTGAACAGCATCGAGCAGCAGTGAAATAATTTATTGAAAAGTTGCAACCACATCAATCCCATTATTGCCGTGGCAAGAATGTGACCCGCCAATACCTGTCCAGCGATTTAACAATATCTTCTCTTTGGCACATGTATAATGAAAAGGCAACGCTGTCTGTCAAATATGAGTTCTTTAGAACTATATTCAATAAGGAGTATAATTTAGGGTTTGGTTTTCCACCAACAGACTGTTGCTCTACTTGTATTGCTTTGAAGGAGAAACTTAAGATAACACGAGATTTGGTGGTAAAGGATGATTTAAATGTTCAGTTAAAGCTGCACAAATTGAAAGCTGCAGCATTTTATCAACACCTTCAAACTGAGAAGGATGGGGAACTAACATATTCATTTGACTGTCAAAAAAATCAGGTGTTGCCAAAGGTGCCAGACCAAAGTGCATATTTTTCACGCCAATTATATGTTCACAACTTTACCATGTGTTGCGGTACCTCCAAAGCAGCACAAACTAAGGAGAGTACGTTTATGTATGTATGGCTTGAAAATGAACAAAAGAAAGGCTCTAATGAAATAGCATCTTGTGTGTATGACCGTTTAAAACACACTGACCTTACTGGCATCCACACGATCCGCCTTTTCTCAGATGGATGGGGCGGTCAGAATAAGAACCACGTGATGGTTGGAATGTTAGCAAAGTTTCTTAGTGATTGTCCTGGGGTAACAACCATTGTCCATACATATCCACAAGTTGGTCATTCTTTTATCCCTCCTGACCGCATTTTTGGTCGTGTTGAGAAAATAATTAAGAAGAAGACGACTATTATAAATGTGGAGGAGTACCTAGAGATTTTCAAAACAATTGGCACAGTCATTAGAGTCTCTTCTGAAAATGGTTGTAAGGTCTATGACTGGAAGGTAGCCCTTAAAGATGTTATCAAACCACCTGCTGTTTGGCACTTCCAGTTCGCACCCATGAAGCGCCTCATTCTAACAAAATCGGCACAAGGAAGCATTCTACTCAAAGGAGAACCCAATTACGAACTAAATATTGGTGTGGCAAAGGGTGTGTGTAAACGTGAGAAGACTATAAGTTCCATCAACCCAGGTTTGATCCCTACCGGTGTGCTAATTAAACCATCCAAGAAAAGTGACGTCGCAAATCTACTTCTCAAGCACTATGGAGAGATTTGGAGAAGTTTGCCGGAGCTTCATTATTTCAGAGATGTCATCGAAGATCCAAACGATGACGAGGTTGAAGATGCGCCTTCAGACTTTGGTGACATAAATGAAGATAATGAAGGAATCTGAGATGATTATCAACCAAGAGGGTCTTCACCGGATGATTATCACTTAGTTTCATGATGTTTGTACTTACATACTTCTAATATAGAATATATTATGACAACTATCTTCATTATTTGTACTTCCCCACTCTTGACCATACAGCTTTCCCGTTGCAAAAGGCAGCATGTCCACAATCGGGTTGCAAAAGGGCGTATGTCCAAATTTATTTCTAATTTTTACACAATACCCTTCCCCCACCATTTTCCAAAGTTGGTGTAATAAATGCAGAGACATGCACAAGGTTAATGGAAGAAATGCGAACCTATTTTCTTTTCTGGGACGCAAAATATCAGTTTTTTGTCTCTCCTGAACATTTTGTTTATCAGGACATACTGCTCTTTGCAACTGGGCGACTTGTTTTCATATCTCAGTGGGAAGCGACTTCGGTATCGGAACTGGTAGCATGCTGAACTTCTATGCCCAAGGTCGCGGGTTCAAACCCGGCTGAAGTCGTCGGATTTACTAAGAGCGCTAAAAAACCTGAGTTTGCTTTCCTTCGGAGGGGAAGTTCCAACGTTCGTTGCGAGTTGCTGATTGAGGTGGCATCTAGTAGCCAAGTTCACAGCTAGGCGTCGTTGACGGCAGTATTTTAGGTAGATTTCATTAGAAAGCTAACTATTGCAATGGGTACCATGTTTCGATTTCCGGAAAATTTCGACATATTTTCGCGTTTCACATCCCCCAGACCCCAAAACCACCGTCAGTTCAAAAGTTTATATATAATTTATGTAATATATGTATATATGTATATCAGTTTCTTGTGGACACGATAACTGCCGTAATTTTGCACCAATCACTTTGAATTTTTTACCGAATATGTATACCCATAAAATCTCGGAAGAGTTCGTTATTGGGCTAAATCGGTCGAAGGGGATGAAAATGGGGGACTTTTTTTTTCGAAAAAATGAAATATTGCTATAACTCTCTTAATATGTGAAATATCGAATCCGTTCAAAGTTCATACTATGTGTCGGATAAAGCTCAGAAATTTATGTTTGAAACGTTTTTTGATAGCACCAACCATTGACCAAAGGGGTGGGAAAAAGGTGTTTTTTTCGGGAAACATTAATCATATCTCTGTTAATAGGCACAATATCAAAACCGTACAAAATGGACAATATTCCCCTAATAATTACCTAAAACGTTTGTCTGAAAGAATTTTTGATATGAGCCACCATTGCGCCAAAGGATGAGAAAAATGATTTCGGAATTATAAGAAAATGCCAAGAGCTATCAGTGGTTGACATGGCAACACTACTAAATTGATGAGGGATGAGCCATCAGACGTTGCCATGACAACGCACTTGCGCGAGATCAGATTCAGATTTCCATCTGACTAAGTGTGAAGCGGCTTCGGTGACGTAACTGGTAGCATGCTGAACTTCTATGCCCAAGGTCGCGGGTTCAAAGCCGGCCAAAGTCGTCGCATTTTCTAAGAGCGCTAAAAATCCCTCAGTAAGCTTTCCTTTGGAGGGGATGTTCCAACGTTCGTTGCGAGTTGCTGATTGAGGTGGCATCCAGTAGCCAAGTTCACAGCTGGGTGGCGTTGACGTTAGTATCTGGTAGCAACATTAGGAACTACTGCTTGAAATTTAGCGTCTGCATTCCTTACCTGAATTACAGACAAATACAGCCATCACAATTCACACCGTTTATCAGACAGATTCTACACTCACCCAAAGTACACGGGGTTATATGACCGCGTTGTCGCAGCCCCTAAACTGAGGAACCAACCAACATCTCTGCGGGAGATATAATTTTGCGTGAAGAAGTAACAGACCGTTACATAGTTACACATCAGTGTCGAAACCTTGCATAAGGACAGTGTGACCACAAGTATAACAAGTAGTTCCGTGAAGAACTGTACAGCCTATTTTCATATATCCTGCTCATGTTAATTGCCTCTATCAACATACAAAATTTCAGTTTAATTGCTGTAACAGATTCGTAGATATTGAGAACCGTCTAAATATTTCAGACGGTCGCCAGGTTGGATTTTTATTTTTGTACTATTATATTAAGATTATTGTGTAAGTGTGGTATTCAAACTTCAATCGCATGATAAGAACACAAGAAGTAAAAACGAGATTTTAAAATTACCCACAGCAGCCATCTTGTGATTATGCAAACAATTGAAATAAATTAGATGCCAGTGGATCAACATTTGTGTAAGCATTTAAAACGTGCAACGTTTCACGGCACTCGGATAGTTAATTCGCGAGAAACGTCCATTTAAATATTTATACTTCGCGTCGCCGCCATGTTGGATTCGTGCTCACGAGGTTACTGAAAGTCCTATAGGTGAACATATGTTCATAGTCTCTATGAACATAAAAATTTCAGTTTGGTTGCTGTAAAAGATTCATATATATACAGAACCGTCTAAATATTACGGAAGCTTGCCATTTAGGATTGTTATATGTATAGGCCATAGAGTTATGTACCATTCAAGGTCACTTATTGCCTAGATTCATTATTCAAACTTTCACTTCGATCGCATGATTACGACACAAGAAATAAAAACTTAATTTTAACATTTCGCACAGCCGCCATCTTGAGGTTATGTAAACAATTGAATTAAATTAGATGGCAGTACATTACAATCTGCACAATCATTTACTGTACCACATTTCACTGCGCTCAGAGAGTTAACTCACGAGAAAAGTCTATTAAAATATTTCAAATTCGCTTGGTCGCCATGTTCGTTTTGTACTTTACTGGTTTATGAATTATACATAGGTAAACTTGTATCAGTACCCTTTATCACCGTACAAAATTGCAGGGTGATATCTGTAATAGTTTCGGGGATATAGAATATCAGTGAAATATTTCGCACAGGCGCCATTTTGAGGTTAAGTAAACAATTGAACTAAATTAGATTCCAGTGCATTGCAATGTGTATAAATATTTGCTGTACCAAGTTTCATTACGTTTGGATAGTTAAATCGCGAGAAAAGTCTATTTAAAAGTCTCCACTTCGCTTGGCCGCCATGTTGGTTATGTAGTAACCAGGTTTTTGAAAGTTTCATAGGTGAACTTCTAGTAGTACCCTTTATCACCGTACACAATTTCAGGGCGATATCCGTTATAGTTTCCGAGATACTGAATGCTAGTGAAATATTTCGCACAGCCGCCATGTTGGATTGGTGAGACGTAACAAAATTCGATGGGCACGGTCGACGTCGCCGGGAATAGTGCTATGAACTTACCGAGTTTCACTGAAATCGCTCCAGCCGTTTAGATTTTATTAGGGGGGGGGGGGACACACACCCACACCTCACACACACACACACGCACACACACACGGACAAAAGGTGATCTCATAAGCCTATTTTTTCAAAATTGAAAATAGGCTAAAAATGGACTCCAAATGACAAGAAGGTTACCGTCCCCGTAAGACAATAAAATGTTTAAAATATGTTTAAAATGAAGACAAACAAAGTTAATTAATCTCCAATTATAAAATACTTTCACGCGATAAATGAGGTCTGATCCTTCTACGAAAACCTGCATATTCTGCCTATTTTCGCCTATCTCCAAGTTTGTCCGGTGAAATCTACCTCCGCCTTCCGGCGTGCCGGGAGGACTTTTTTTTTTTAATGTAAAACTCATTTTAAGTACGAGTCGGCTCGGTGGGTACGTGATGTATTTCTTCAGCAATTTCCTGATGAAGTGCCACCTTCACTAGCACAGATTCACGTAATTGTAAATTTGACACTACTGACTCAGTGCTCAATAGAAAGCATACAATTAAAAATCAGAAACATTACTGTGGCAGAACTCACTCGCGTCAGCCAGAATGTTGTTACCAGATACAATGCCTGTATAACCCAGGAAGGACGACACTTCCAGCATCTTTTATAATGTAATATTTCTTACAGAATTGTACACACGCTTAAAACCGGGGGCCATGGCGCGCCACAAGCTCGGCCAAGGCCACCGCAGCAGCGAATAACAAAACTGCCGCTTGCCGTTCTTACTTTATATGAAAGACCCTGTATACCGACATTCTCCAATTCTTAGGTTTGTGACAGAACATCCGACATCTACAGAAAATCTAGTTTTTAATTAACAAACATCCCATGGGCTCACAAGTAGTGGGACGTGGGTTGGCGACCACGGGACTCCAGCTGAGACCACCATTGCTTCCACTTACTGTTGACAGGCTCCTTTCCTGTCGACCTCCCTTATTCAACTCTTGATCTCTCTTCACCCCGATGGCATTAGGGTATGCGAGGTGTAGGGTGTCTTTCATTTTCCCTCCTTTTGGTTCTTGTCTTATTTTCTGATATACCGCGATTATTACCTAAAGGCACATGCACACGCAATGTGCTTCGTCGTATGAGGGCGAGTCTATGCGCTGCAGCATGATTGAGAGAGAAGGAACGTTCTCTTATCTCGTTGCTACGGAAATGTTCACATCGACTCTTACAGCAGCAGTGATCCCTTCCACTACCTTCTGTCTCCTCCATTCCCCTCTACACTCTCGCGTTCGCGCAGATTTGCGCCATCAGGCAATAATCGCAGCCTACCCATGCTTTTCGAGAAGTCAGACCTCTTCTCTTCATAGTATCTTCTGTCTTCTGCACAAGGCCCTAAATGAGGCAGAATGTGTGTAACGCCATCTCTTATTATGCACCCTGGATAGTACTATACCTCAAGGGCTCACGGCAAGTGATTACCGGAGTCGGCGAACCTGGCCGATTCCTGAGCTGGGTCCATTTTAACATGGATATGTTTTTAGGCTGGGAGTCATGCTACAATTTGCGTGATTCCAAATGTGTGACGGACTACCGCGCACCTTGCCCCTAAGAGGCCGGCGCAAATACTACCTGCATCTCATTGTTGCCTCTGTCCGGCGAGAACCAACAGTTCATTTATAAGCTTATTATATAATACGCTAAGGCTAAGGTGTATTTTTCACAAAACTTAAACTCCTAAACCAGAAGGAGTTAGAAGGTGTGGTTTGTACCAAGATCTTCCAAATCATCTCAATAGTACAGGAAAAATCTTGCATTTCTTGATAAGTCAACGGAAATATATTTATTTGTTTAAAATAGTGCTTTTAAACAAATAAACAAGAGCCCCTGTGAGAACTCTGTCGCCTACAGCCCGCATAGCACTAGAGCCAGGCGAGTAGTCTGTACACATGGGGCGCACACAACCCATTATGCGCGAGTTCTCGTACGGGTCCGCTAGTATAATACAGTATAACACTTCGATACTTTATTACGCAGTCGTAGAGTAACTTGCTCAATGCGAACTTGTCGTCTGCTGAACGTATGAGACATTTCTCATTCTGGATTTGTGCTTGTACCCCCAAATTCATTGCAAATGTGTCAACAACGTTATAAAGACCAATCCGCATGCAAATTGCGATTGTGTTAAACACGTGCTAGCCTGTAATATAACCTTGTTAGAGAGCTTGTTAGAAAGGTGCCGGTAAACTAGTCGGTAACCCCCTTAAAAAGCAATTATCATCATCATCATCATCGTGTAATAAGAAAGAAACTTTCTCTACACTGATCTAGAGGATGCGGGCCTTACCTGTAGTCCTATTATTAAGAATGCCGCATTAGCCGTGCCAGTTGAGGAACATTTTACCAACCAAGTGGAAATGTGAGCTCGTTGTAGCTCAGTTGGAAGCAGCATTGGGTCAGAAATCTGAAGGTCCCATGTGTGATTCCTGGTCATCCCAGACACTTTAACTCTCTGGTTAACATCTCAAGGGCCTATTCCAAGTGCACAACATGACCTAAGAGTGAAAAGTTTCACTTTGGTATAACTTAGGAGCTTGTTGAATAGATCGTTAAACTATTCCTTATTGTTGATAAATTATTTGTACCCCTTTTCTGGTTGTTAATAAAAATTTTGAGTTTTGTATCCTTTAATATGAGGTAAAGGTGACTACATATTTCATTCACATGTGAGGCTTCTTAATGCGTTGAATACAATTAATGCTGGATGGTGCATACGTATATCACTGTTTTAGCATATTATCAATTTTGAAAAAATAGGCTTATGAGATCACCTTTCGTCCGTGTGTGTGTGTGTGTGTGTGTGTGTGTCCCTAATAACTTGTAAACGGCTGGAGCGATTTCAATGAAACTCGGTAAGTTCATAGCACTATTCAGGACGACCCCGACCGTGCCCTTCAAATTTTGTTACGTCTCACCAATCCAACATGGCGGCTGTGCGAATTATTTCACCAGCATTCAATATCTCCGAAACTATTCCCGATATCACCGTGGAATTTTTTACTGTGATAAAGGGAACTACTAGAAGTTCGCCTATGTGACTTTTGTAAAAAAGGTAACTAAAAACCAACATGGCGGCCACGCGAATTTGCGACTTTTAAATAGACGTTTCTCACGATTTAACCAACCAAACGCAATAAAACTGAGTACAGTATATGTTTATACACATTGTAATGCATCGACATCTAACTTCGTTCAATTGTTTACTTAACCACAAGATGGCGGTAGTGCGAAATATTTCACCGGCATTCTATATCTCTGGAACTATTAGCGGTATCACCCTGAAATTTTGTACGGAGATAAAGGGCACTACTGGAAGTTCATCTATAAGACTCTCAAGAACCGATTAACTACAAAACGAACATGGCGGCCAAGCGAATTTAAAAATTTTAATTGACCTTTCTCGCGATTTAATGTTCCAAACGCAATGAAATCTGGTATAGGAAATATTTATACACATTGTAATGCACTGGTATCTAATTTAGTTCAATTGTTTATATAACCTTAAAATGTCGGCTGTGCGAATTTTAAAATTAAGTTTTTATTTCTTGTGTCGTAATCATGCCATCATAGTGAAAGTTTGAATAATGAACATACACAATAATTTTCCTTTAATGACACATGACTCTATGGCCTATACATTTAACAATCCAACATGGCGACCATCCGAAAAATTTAGACGGCTCTGAATATCTACCAATCTATTATAGCAATCAACCTGATTTTTTTATGTTTATAGAAGCTATGAACATAAGTTCAACTATAGGACTTTAAATAACCTGGTGATCACAAATCCAACATGGCGGCGACGCGAAGTATAAATATTCACAAGGACGTTTCTCGAAATTTAACCATCCGAGTGCAGTGTAACTTGGTACAGTAAATCCTTATACGAATGCTAATCCACTGGCATCTAATTTATTTCAATTGTTTCCATAACCACAAGATGGCAGCTGTGCGAATTTTTAAAATCTCCTTGTTACTTCTTTTGTCCTAATCATGAATTGAAGTGTGAATGCTACACGTACACAATAATCTTCATGTATCAGTACATAACACTAGGACCTACATATATAACATCCAACATGGCGACCATCCGAAATATTTAGTCGGTTCTCAATGTCTACGAATCTATTACAGCAATCAAACTGAAATTTTGTATGTTGATAGTGGCAGTTAACATGAGTAGGATATATGAAAATAGGCTGTATAGTTCTTCACGGAACTACTTGTTTGACACGATTTTGGTCGATACGCGTTCAAAAGTATGCACCAACACCCAATGACGGCCGGTGACATTTTAACTGGTAGTGAAAATAGTAATATTATTATTAATAATAGAGAAGAATGAAAGACGAATTTTGAGAAAAATGCTGGGAGCTAAACGAAATAATAACGCAGAATATAGGTTACGAACAAATAGAAAGTTATATTTGAAGTGTGAAAAATTAATTGATGTAATTAGAAAGAGAAGATTACAGTTTTTTGGGCACATTTATAGAATGGAAAATAGTAGACTAACTAAACAGATTTTCAACATATTGACTAAGACAAATCCAAACCCACATGGTTCATTTAAATTGACAAACATTTGACAAACGCCAGAATTCAGACAGACACAATAGCAAACAGATCACTCTTCAGAGAATCTATTCAAAAGGCAGAATTTCAAGAAAGGAAGAAACAAACAACTCGCAGAAAGTGGACTCAAGAGGAGAAAGATTGTCACTCTAGAAGGATGAACGAAATTTGGAAACAAAGGAATTGATTACAATGGACAATAGCCAACGTTGATTCATCGTACCCTCAAATGGGTTATTCGAAAGGAGAAGAAGAAGAATACTCATAATAATAATAATAATAATAATAATAATAATAATAGTAATATTGGTTATAATGTGTATTTTGTATTTCATGTAAAGTTACTTTCTTGCCCCACATTGGCAGGCCATTAAGGCCCAAGCCCGGCTCAAAGCCTACAGAGGTAGGAAGGTCATGTGGTCAGCACAACGCTTCTTTCAGCCTCATTTCTTGGTTTCCTGACAGATGTCACTACTCACTTCTTCTTCTTCTTCTTCTGCCCCCCAACCACTAGGTTGGAGGGTAACATACATGTCTTCCAATACGTTTTCTTTCTCTGGCCTGTAGTTTCCAATGGCAATAACTTTAATGCTGTCTATAAATTGAGTCCTTGGTCTTCCTCGACTCCTTTTTCCTTCTAGCTTCCCTTCGAAGTGTGTGGTGCACAAGTCAGAATGACGAATCAAATGGCCAACAAAACTACTCCTTCTTCTGTTTAAGGATTCGATCAAGGTACGGGTCTCCTTTGCTCTTTTGAGAACATTCTCATTCGTGACTTTATCAGTCCAAGGTATCTTTAGTAGTCGTCGCCAGCACCACTTATCGACTGCCCTAAGTTTTGATACATCTGGTTGTCGCAGAGTCCATGTTTCAGAGCCATAACTTGCAATACTTCATAAAAAACTTGTTTTCGCACCTCTATGTTAACAGTCTTGGATGTTAGTAAAGACTTTTTTATTTTGAGAAGGCTTCTGTCCCTGTGCGATTCGAGCATTTACTTCTCTTGTACACTTTCCATTTGATGTGATCAAGCTCCCCAGATATTTGAAATCCTTTACTTGGGCTAGTCACTACTCACTGTAGCTCCCAAATTGTCATTACGACGCCGGGTCAAGTTCCGGGGCACCTACCTCATCCCATCCCCAATACAGTTAACACACACTACTACAATCAGACGAGTTCAACTCACACCCAACTATACTGAGCTGAGAAATCCTAAACCCCTTAAATCAATTAACAACAGAAATAGAAAGTTAATATATTAGAGAATAATTAGAAGCATAACAGGTTTCAAAGATCTTAAAACTGCCGTAGGTTGGCTATGTATATCTCTTTTCCCGCTTCTCCCACCATCGCCAAACGTCAGGGCCGTGTGTATACTGAAATTAATACCTCATGGTGTAAACCCTCAGCTGCGTACACAGGGAATCTCGTATGCGGGAGAGTCAATTTGCTTCAGCGTGATTGATAGGGGAGGAACGTTCACATCGCTCCTTGGTACGGAAGTGTTTGCGTCAGCTCTTCGTATCTGTAATTGTATTGCAAGTTAAGATCTCAAGTGACGAAATGGCACTCTCTAAACTTGGTGTGGTGACAGCTGGTGACAAGAGGTCTTGTTTCGCTCCCCGTAGCCGAGCAGCAGTGACCCCTTCCACTACCTTCCTTCTCCTACCTTCGCCTCCAAGCCCCCGAGTTCACGCAGGTCTGCGCCATCAGGTAATACAGTAATTGCTCTCTACACGCATTTACTTCACGCCGTATGCTTGTTGCTAATAGGGTATGGTTGGTTCGTATACCCTAGTATTAGTCTCTTTTCAAGAGGATCAGAGTATCTTAGAAGTCCACTCCCAGATAAGGAATTTTCTCCCCAGATGCCAGAAATCGAGTAACAATGTTTTGGTTGACCACCAGATTTGTTTGATTGAATTTACCCTGACAGCGTTGATGCCAACAGATGTTGAAGCATTCAGCTGAAGTCCTATATTTTCGATAAGTTGTTTCACCATGCTAATCAACAGTTCTGCCTGCTTCTTGCTGTTCGCAACCATTACGGTGTCGTTAGCAACCCCATACGTGTAATCAAACCGATTTAATTATTTAAGTTCTCTTATACAGTCTAGTTGTAATATTTATAATGTAACATTCCAGGTATTCGCCAAAAGCTGAACTATCTCAAGGACTTAGGGGTGATTGGCATATGGTTGTCACCAATCTACAAGTCACCAATGGCGGATTTTGGATACGACATAGCGGACTTCAGAAATGTAGCGACGGAGTACGGCACAATGCAAGACTTCGACAACCTTATGAATGATACTCATGCTCTTGGTAAGTAAATTTAAAGTCTTGAGCTGATCAGGATGATACAGCTTTCACTGATAAAAGGACCGCTGCCTTCTATGGTCTTGGGGTAAGTTATTAATTTATTGAAAGGATTTACCGATGGCCCTTGGTTTGAACCTAATTCTAGTCTGAGGGTTGGAACAGATTTACCCATCTCCAGCAGATAACAGAGAAGATATAGATTCGATTTTTTGCTCAGCTTATCCTCTAAATGCATTATTTTACATAGTTTCCTACTTCTACTCCAGGCAAATGCCAGGATGGTACCCAATTTTAAGTCATGACCACCTCTCTCCCAATCCCAATCCCGCTTGTAATTACATGCGCTTGTGCTGATGGTTATCAAACTGATTCCATAGACACCAAAACCTTATATATGGGGCTGATGACCACGGTACCCCAAGCCTCTAAGTGTTGAACCAGGATTTCATTCATTGTTGCCACTACGCATCATTGAAAAAAATCACACAATGTTTCTAAACTTGTAGGTGCCGGAACAAATCATACAGTGAGAAGTAATTTTTTAAAAAGTACTTTTCTGAATTGTTGTTTTAAGGGGTGGAACAGCAAGGTCATCTGCCCTAAAATAAATACTATAACATAGCCTACTTTTTAGTGGTCAAAGTAAGGTGACGCTATTGTTGCTTATCTTAGGGGCTGCGACATCGTGGTATTGAATTGTGTGTTGCATTTGTGTGATAACCTGTGTTATTGCGTATTTGTAAATTGAGGATAGGATTGGGAAAGAGACAGCCGTGACCTTAAGTTAGGAAATATCCCAGCATTTGCCTGGAGTAGCCTCAGGCACGGATTCAAGGGGGGGGGGGGGGGGGGAGTCACGGGGGTCAACACCCCCCTCCCCAAACGGAGACCATATTTTTTTGCAAACTCAAAAAAAGAAAACACAATAGCCAGACAAATAAAACTTAAAGAATTTTAACTGAAAAACAGTTTTTTTTGTTTCATTTTATTCAATACTGAAAATATCTTTATTGCAATTATTATGTTCTGTTACAACTGTACATATTTACAACTTCATACCTGTTATATAAAAACGATTATTTATATAACAAAATCAACTCGTCTATTTTGTTTAGCAAACCTTGTGATTACCGAATCGATGTTTATATTGATGTCAAGATGAATGTGCAGCAATGCACGGATAGGAATTCTGGGCTTTTTTTCGCACCAAAAAATTTTGCCGACGTCCAAACTGCAAGCTTGGTTGGCAATTTAAGCTGTGACTTTCTCCCTTTGTCGGTACCAACTCGACTTGCTGAAACTGTAACGTACCTTGATACTTTTCTCGAAGCTCGATGTAAAAGTTGCAAAACACGCCGTTGCAATTTGTACGAATATTTTTGGTGCGCTAAACGCATCAAATTTCAATCCATGTAGTTTGCAAAATAATTGGTCTGGTTTTGTACGTTTGGTTATTTTGTGATTGCGTTGTTAGTGATACAATTTTTAGCCTACTTTTCACATTTTGTAAAAATGAGGAAAAAGTAGACTTATGAGATCGATCCGGGAAAATGTGTGTCTGTCTGTATGTCTGTCTGTCCTTCTGTCTGTCTGTCTGTCTGTCTGTCTGTCTGTCTGGCTGTGTGTGTGTCCCCCGCCCCCCCCCCCCCTATCAACTCCTAAACGGCTGCAGAAATCGGAACCAAATTTAGTATGAGTAAAGATGTATACCGGAATATCTCACGTCCATATTTGAAAATGATATCAGTGCTACCAACTGCTGAAAAACGCACTAGAAATTTGAGCTCCATGTTGGATATCTTAGAAGGTATGCATTGGAGCTATTCCAAAATAGGCATACATGTAGATAACACTATTTCAGTTTATCTTTCCAGGAGGCCATACATGACAGTGTTGCCAAAATCATTTTAAGCCTTCTGATAGGTCCAATTTTTAAATGCCTATAACTTCTACACTATCAATTGGATTTCAACCAAATTTTGTATGTAATATGTGTACATAAACAGATATGACTGAGCGTATTCTTAAGAGCCACCACGGCTGCCAACTGTTAATAATGCTCTATATATCAGAAAGTATGCAATCCGACAGCTTTAAAGTATGTACACGTATAGTACCTGACATTTTAGATTAATTTTGGAGTAACTTATATACTTCAGTTCTACCAACATGATTATAAGCCTGCTGATAGGGCCAATTTTTAAAAACATGTAAATTCTATACTATCAGTTGGATTTCAACCAAATTTCGTATGTGCTATGTGTAACATAACAGATATGACTATAAGTATTCTTAAGAGCACTCAGGGCTGCCAACTGTTAATAAATGCTGTCTATATTTTTTAACCTAATATCAATATATCAGGAAGTATGCAAGCCAACAGCCCTATACTTTGCACACGTATAGCACCTGACATTCTAGATTAATTTGGAATAATTAATATATACGTCAGTGCTGCCAACATGATTCTATGTCTGCCGATATGTCCAATTTTAAAATACATGTAACTTCTATACTAACAAATGGATTTCGTCCAAAATTGGCACAACAAGATATCATAATATTTCAGATTAGGCTATTTCTGACCAGCACTCGCATGACATTGTTGCCAACATGCTTTTGCGCGTGCTGATAGATCCAATGTCTAACTGCGTGTAACGTCCATTGGACTTCAACCAATTATTTTTTTCTGTACCTTAAGAGATGGAACTAAGCATATATTCTGTCACCAAGGCTGCCAACTGTACTGCTCTATTAGGCTACATTATACCAGGTATATTTCGAACTAATTAGACATTTCGATATTACCAACTTAATTTCGTCATTATTCTAGATAGGTTCATATACTGTAGAATAATCATTGGCATGAAAAGTAGGCTGTTTAGTTCGTCACGGAACTTCTTGTTCTTAACAATTTCGATTATATGACCCCCCCCCCCAAGCCAAACTCTAGATACGCTCCTGGGAGTAGAAGTAGGGAAACCACGGAAATCCACTTCCAGGATGGCTGAGGTGGGAATAGAACCCTCCTCTTCTCCGTTTTTGACTAACGAGGCTGTGTACCCCGTTCCAGCCCTCACACCAGAATTACAATTTCTTGGCAGAGCTGGGAATCGAACCCGGACCTCCAGGGCGACAGTCAAGAATTAGCCGCTACACCACGAGATGGTCAATATGACGACGAGATAAAAGAGAGAAAAACGATTTGAGATTCAAACTCACATTTCCCCAAACTCATGGATAGCACGTAAGCTGTCTTTTACCTGTGACCCACCATATTATTATCCCAGGGTCAGACCAATTTTATTGTTTGTGTAGACATAATCACAGAATTAGGTGTGGGCTAATTGCAGACTGTCAGCGATTTCTCAGAAGTGCTTTGTCAGCTGTCTGTCGAGGTGATAAGTCTTACATAAACAATGAACAAGGTCGCGATAACACCTCGTGCGAATAGCGATATTTTAGCTGCTGGCGCCCCTAGCGGTAACTCGCTCACTGAGTCCGTAGGAGTAGTGTGTGTGATGGCTCATGCTGGAGATCCGAGTAGAACAGTAAAATAAGTCATTAAATGGTGAAATGCCGTCATCCAAGGACTTTTATCAGGGTTTATCGAATATTCGGATGTATACGTCGTATTTCACAGCCTCTAAGCTTAAGAAAGGCGGAAAGCTCATTGTAAAATAAAAGTTGGGAGAAACGAGCATTAATCAACCATCTCATGCTGTTAAATTTGAGTTGAAGTGCCTTTATTTTTGCACTGTTATTCATTTATACAATTTAGAATAGTATTATCAACGTACAGGGAGCTTCCGTGGCTTAGGCGGCAGCACGCTGGCCTCTCACCGCTGGATCCGTGGTTCAAATCCCGGTCACTCCATGTGAAATCTGTGCTTGACAAAACGGAGGCAGATAGGTTTTTCCCCGGGTACTCCGATTTTCCCTGTCAAAATTTCATTCCAGCCACACTCTCCCTTATCATTTCATTTCATCTGTCATTCATTTAATCATTGCCCCAGAGGAGTGTGTCAGGCCTCGGCAGCCGGCACAGTTCCTATCCTGGCCGCTAGATGGGGGCTTCATTCATTCCATTCCTGACCCGGTCGGAGACTGGAAGCAGGCTGTGGATTTTCATTTTTTCATTATCAACGTACAACTTTACTTTTCTCTTTCCCATTTTTTTAAATATTTATTTAACGGATTAATTGCAATAAGAAATCTACCGGGTGAGTTAGCCGTGGTTTACGGCGTGGCTTCAGGCAGTCGCTCACATCCGGGGGAGAGGGGGGGAGGAGGAGGAGGTTCGAATCTTCCCGCCGGCAACCTTGAAGATGGTTTTCTATGGTTTCCCATCTTCCTGCCAGGTAAATGCCGGGGTTGGTCCCTAACTATAGGCCACAGCTGCTACCTTCCAATTCCTAGTCCTTACAATCAGACTTTCCTCCCCAGACAACACTCCACACATAACTGTACTTGTAGCTCACCACATGGGTGTCCGCATAGAAGCAGCTACTAACTCTGGCGAGCCTCGGACACTCCCGGCACTAAACGCCGTAGGCAAAAAAAAAAAAAAAAAAAAAAAAAAAAAAAAAAAAGGAATTCTCAAGCCCCTGTGAGTTGATGTAAACCATGTCTTGCAAAATTTAATCCTTCGTAGGTTTCAAAATGATTTAAACACATTACGAGGGAGCTTATTTGAAGTCTTCCTTCCTGCAACAATGGGAAAAACCTAAAAACGTTGCTGTGGAATATTGTATACCAGAGGGTCTGAGGGTTAGAAGAATGTACACTCTGAATTGTGAGGCTACATGTAGGGTCGTTTGATTGCAATAACAACAACAACAAAAAATACATAAGCTGAGGAGGATGGTTCAATTCCCACCTCAGGTATCCTATTGGCCAATTTGTTTTTCTTGGTTTCCCCCAGGAAAATGCCGGGATGATTCCTAGTAACATAGGCTTTTAAACAATTTCTACACACACGCAAGTACATGGGGCACAAATAGTGAGCAGGGAACTTCAGGAGTTGTTTATTGCACGAATACTGCGTTGTGGAGCTGGATTTCTATAAAAGAACAACATTGATATTACTGATTAGATTAGATTAGATTTTTATTTATCCATTTGATCAATTACATATATACAATACATTTTTGATATAGGACACGTCAGAAATTACATCTGTAAAATAAAAGAACTTACAGGTATATATTACTGATACAATAACCATTTATAACTTATTATAATAATAGATCTTAAGAGGTACAATCTTATTGGACAACCATTTACACCTTACTCTATTATCACAATAAGAAAACCTAATTCTAAACTGCAACAACTTGCAGCTAGGTATTACAATTAAAACAGAAAAGTAAACAAGAAGTTCCGTGACGAACTAAAGAGCCTACTTTTCATGCCAATGATTATTCTACAGTATATGAACCTATCTAGAATAATGACGAAATTAAGTTGCTAATAGCGAAATTTCTAATTAGTTCGAAATACTGTATACCTGGCATAGCTTAATGTAGCCTAATAGAGAACTACAGTAGGCAGCCCTGATGACTGCATATATTCTTAGTTCCATCTCTTAAGGTACAGAATACAAAATTTGGTCGAAGTCCAATGAATAGCATGGACGTTACATGCAGTTAAACATTGGATCTAACAGCGCGCATAAAATCATGTTGGCAACAATGTTATGCATGTATTGGTCATAAATAATCTGAAATAATATGATCTATTGTTGTGCCAATTTTGAATGAAATCCAGTATTTAGTATAGAAGTTACCGGTACATGCAAATTAAAATTGGACCTATCAGCAGGCTTAGAATCATGTTGGCAGCACTGGCGTAGGCCTATATTAGTTACTCCAAATTCATCTAGAATGCCAGGTACTATACGTGTGTAAAGTTAAGAGCTATTGGCTTGCATACTTTCTGATATATTGATATTAGGGTAACAAAAATAGGGACAGCACATATTAACAATTGGCAGCCCTGGTTGCTCTTAAGAATACGCATTGTCATATCTGTTATAGTACATATAGCACATACGAAATTTGGTTCAAATCCAAATGATAGTATGGAAGTTACATGTATTTAAAGTTGGACCTGTCAGCAGGCTTAGAATCATGTTGGGAGCACTGACGTATATAAGTTACTCCAATTTAATATAGAATGTCAGGTAATATACGTGTGCATAGTTTAAAGCTGTCGGATTGCATACTTTCTGATATATTGGTATTTGGATAAAATAAATTAGAAGCATTTATTAACAGTTGGCAGCCCTGGTGGGTCTTAAGAATATGCTCAGTCATATCTGGTTATATACACATACAACACACGAAATTTGGTTGAATTCCAATTGATAGTGTAGAAGTTATATGCATTTCAAAATTGGACATATCAGCAGGCTTATAATCATGTTGGCAACACTGCCATGTATGGCCTCCTGGAAATTAAACTGCAATATTATTATCTATACGTGTGCCAATTTTGAAATAGCTCCCATTCATACCTTCCAAGATATCCAACATGGAGCTCAAATTTCAATTGCGATTTTTTAGCAGTTGGTAGCACTGACATCATTTTCAAATATGGCCGTGAGATATTCAGGTATAGATCTTTACTCCTACCAAATTTTGTTTTGATTGCTCCAGCCGTTTAGGAGTTGATAGGGGGGGACACACACACAGCCAGAGAGATAGACAGACAGACAGAAGGACAGACAGGCAGACAGACAGACAGACACACATTTGCCCGATCTCATAAGTCTACTTTTTCCTCATTTTTGCAAAATGTGAAATGTAGGCTAAAAATAATTATGGGTTTCATCCCTCCTATACGCTAAGATATTCAACTATAGAGTAACAAGAATTTCCGTGACGAACTAAAGAGCCTACTTTTCTTAAAATTTAACATTCATGCCAATTATTAATCTATATGAATCTATCTAGAATAATGAAGATATTAAGTTGGTAATATCGAAATTTCTAATTAGTTTGAAATACTGTATACCTGGCATAATGTAGCCTAATAGAGAACTACAGTTGGCAGCCCTGGTAACTGAATATATTCTTAGTTCCATCTCTTAAGGTACAGAATACAAAATTAGGCTGAAGTCCAATGGATAGCATGGACGTTACATGCAGTTAAACATTGGATCTAACAGCGCGCGTAAAATCATGTTGGCTACAATGACATGCATGTATTGGTCAGAATCAATCTGAAATAATATGATATTGTTGTGTCAATTTTGAATGAAATCCATTAGTTAGTATAGAAGTTACATGCATTTTAAAATTGGACCTATCATCAGGCTTAGAATCATGTTGGCAGCACTGGCGTAGGCCTATATTAGTTACTCCAAATTAATCTAGAATGCCAGGTACTATACGGTGCAAAGTTTAGAGCTATTGGCTTGCATACTTTCTGATATATTGATATTAGGGTAACAAAAATAGAGACAGTATTTATTAACAGTTGGCAAGCTTGCCACGGTGGGTGAGTGGATAGCGTGTCGGTCTACGAACTCCATGATTGCAAGTTCGCTCCTGGCCGTGGTAAGTGATTTTTTAAAGGCGGCAAAAATACGATACGCATGTCATATGATGTTGGCTTGCCAAAGAACCCATTTGATTTCAGTAGGCCGAGTTCATAATGGCAAAATTAATCTCGGGAGTTTCCGCCAACACAAAGTTCCTCATTTCTCTACTAGAAAGCGCTATAGAGTTCAAGGAGATTAGATATCTAACCTCCTTGAATTTCATAGTCAAGGAACAAAGAAATTCGACATGCAAGCTACCCTCTGGGTGTCAAATAACAAAGCTTGCACCCGGCATCCGAGGCCATACGATATTATTATTATAACAGTTGGCAGCCCTGGTTACAATTAAGAATCGGCATAGTCATATCTGTTATGGTATACATAGCGCACACGAAATTTGGTTGAAATCCAAATGATAGTATAGAAGTTACATGTATTTAAAGTTGGACCTCTCAGCAGGCTTAGAATTATGTTGGTAGCACTGACGTATATAAGTTACTCCAAATTAATATAGAATGTCAGATACTATACGTGTGCATAGTTTAAAGCTGTCGGCTTGCATACTTTCTGATATAACTTATGGGTATTTGGATTTTAAAAAAATGGGAGCATTTATTAACAGTTGGCAGCCATGGTGGCTCTTAAGAATACGATCAGTCATATCTGTCTATGTACACATAGCACATACGAAATTTGGTTGAAATCCAATTGATAGTGTAGAAGTTATATGCATTTAAAATTTGGACCTATCAGCAGGCTTATGATCATTTTGGCAACACTGCCATGTTTGGTCTCCTGGAAATTAAACTGCAATATTATATATACGTGTGCAAATTTTGAAATAGCTCCCATTCATTCCTTCCAAGATATTCAACATGGAGCTCAAATTTCAATGGCGATTTTTTCAGCAGTTGGTAGCACTGACATCATTTTCAAATATGGCCGTGAGATATTCAGATATAGGTCTTTACTTCTACCTAATTTTGTTTAGATTGCTGCAGCCGTTTAGGAGTTGATAGGGGGGACACACACACAGTCAGACAGACAGACAGAAGGACAGACAGAAGGACAGACAGACAGACACACACACATTTGTCCGATCTCATAAGTCTACTTTTTCCTCATTTTTGCAAAATGTGAAAAGTAGGCTAACAATAATGGCACTGCAGAGAAGCTTTCAAAGGTTTTTATTTTTGGGGCAAATTTTATATACTGATATACTGCAACCCGGACGGAATATTGCTAGGTCAGGACTACTGTATCTCACTCTTATGGATATTGGGAGCCCGTATTTATGTTGTGATTGATGCCAATTCGTGCAATATTAGCTGTGGTGGTGACATCAAGCGCACCTCAGTCTTAACACGCACTATTTATGGTCATGATATCTGCCGATATACGAGTTTTCGCGTTACATAATAATCCATATTTAAAGACACTTCCTTTACTTCCCTCATTTTCAAGAGACAGTGAATTTTCCTCAGTGGCTTACACATAGTAGGTCGTGGGTTGGTGACCACGGGACTCCTGATGAGCATGGCATTACTTCCACTTGTTCTGGGCTACTCTTTGTCATCTTTCATTTCGACCTCTCTTCATGCAGTTAATCTGCTACCCTCCCCTCGATCACGCTGATCTGATTAGTTTGGCTTCATATAAAACAGTGCCTGGGTCTGTCAGGACCTTTTGTCGGTGTTCTATTTTGAAAAATGCCGCCTACAAATATCACAATTAAGGAGGCGTTCCTTCTACGAATGTACTGTTTTTTGTTTTTGAACACGAAGAATTACGTTCCGGGTGGATATTTCTGTATATGTAGTTACATTCAACCACAGAACGATTTGCTCTACTTGGGTAGGTTACGACCAGGGTTAAACACTGCTCCCAAGGGAATATGAAGAGAAAAGGAAAGGGAAGTGGGTTTCGGACTGAGGAACAAGTGTGGGTAAATAGGACGAGTGTCCAACACCAAACAAAATGAATTTGAGCAAGTATTTAGTGACGAGTGTCACCGCAAAGCCCGTGAAGCACCTAAAGTGGGTAGCTGGACGCAGCTAACGGGAGATGCGGCTGGAGCTTGGGCTATTTGTAAGCAAGCAACGAAAGTACTTTCCCTTCCAAGCCTATATTTGACTACTATGGGGAAGGGTGGTAGTCTGGCAAGACAATGAATGACAAATTTACTGTATATCCTTTCAAAGGAGTCAGGTTTAATCGAAGGTTTTGAAAGGCGCAAATAATTTGAATTCGCCGTGATGGGTTTAGTTCTTGGAATTTTAGAATTTCCAAGGAGCGATCGAATATTTCCAGGAAGGGTAGCGATGAAGCAGTTATAGTGCTTTTGGGAAAAATTTGATTGTATTTGAAAAAATTTTGGTTTTAAATTTTGGTAAGAACACCAATGGTTGCATTCAAGAAAGGCTAAGCTTTTACCCAGCAAAGCGCCGACTAAAAGTTTAGACAGGAAGAAAAACTTAAATTTGGAAAACCAACCATAAGTTATAGAGAAAATCTCAACAAGCAGGAATCTGGAAGAGCTATCTATACTTGCCTTACTGGCTAGTTAGAATTAGCTAAAAAAGCTAAGAACGACTTTGAAAATGTTTTTGCGGAGAGTTTTTGTTCAAATGCAACAAATAATGGAACTTTTTTTTTAATTTGATGCTTGATTTTCTTAACGCGAGCATGAGATTTTGGGTAGAGTCAGGGGAAGTAGGATCCTGCCTAATCGTTATTTTATAGAAAATGATGAAGCAAAAGGATATAGTTTGATTTATTTAACAATGCGTAGAAATATGAAAAATTTAACAAATATAAAAGGTACAATTTGATTTTTAAACATTTGAGGTCTCAGACCTCTAAAATTGTTGAAGTTTGCACTAGGCAATTAACAAAATTTGGTTTGGAACCTCTTGTAAGCACTAAATCTGCATAAGATTTTCAAATAGTGCTGCGATTATCAAATTTAAAGTTTAACAATAAATCAGGTACGATATATGTACTATGAGAATTCCTATATGGAAGTTTTAAAAGTATGAGCAAATAACAATTCGAAATTATAACAAAGAGAAAGAAAATAAGAAGAAGTTTCTATAACTTCTTGTATTTAAACAGGGATCACGAGGAAAAAGGGGCCAGTACCCTTTCGTGAAACCTGGAAAAGGAGAGTTAGAAAACTCACTTATGAGTAGAAAATAGAATTCCCCAATTGAAGAGGGAAAGAATTATAATGTGGACTTGCCACAGATAAGCAGAAATTAATTCGTTAAATGTGAGACAAAGTTGGGAGGGCGCTTGATAACAAGCGAGGTCTCTTAGAAATTGACATAAGTTATAGTTTAAACAGCTAGGTACATCAGTTGACTTAAATTTTAAGCTTATTTAGATAAAGTTAGTAAGGTGTTTAGGAAAAGGAAATAGGAATTTTAGGAGAAAGTTTATGGCCGTATTTATTGCTTTCGTTCGAACGCGACACGGATGGTTGCTGACCGGGCACTGTTATGCACTGTAGTCCGTTGAAAAGTTCACCATTGCAACACGGATAGTTTATAAGACGAAAAGTTATTGTAATTGTGGAGATCACTAGCTGAATTTTAGTTTGAGAAAGTTTATTGCGTTGTGACCTTTATAGATTGTAGTTGAATGCAGCGGACAATTTCCAACGAAGGAAGACAAATTATGCTGATTAGAGGTATTTTCAGCATAAATTCCTCAGTGAGGAACAAGCGTTTCCAGTTTCAGGTGGAAAGTACTTGACGGCATTACTTGCAAAAAGATAACTTGCTGTAGAAAATTCTAGAGTTGTGAGAACAGTAGAATTGGGCAGAATATCCCGCCGAGGTGAAAGCTAAGTTTATATAGACAGTGGGTTTAATAAGACTCCCACGGTGTGAGAACTCATTCCCAGACAATCAGTACAAGAAATACTTTTTCATTTTAGAAAGTTAGCTGAAGTAGCCACAAATAAATCAAGAAGATCTTTTGAAGGCAGATATTGCATCACATATAGCAATTTTACACTGTCTATAAAATCAGGTTAAAACGTTTAGCTGTTAAAACCAATTAAAACATGGTAAAAACCATTAAAGATTTACTTAGCTCATTTCTGAAGAGTAGGCGATGTTCCTGGTGACGGTTGGTTTCAAAATCCAAACATGGCGTCTGATTTAAAAGATGTCTCTCGAGGAGAAGAGACAAGCTCGGGAAGAGCTTCGACTCTACGTGTAAACGTTTGACACACAAGTGAAGACCGCTCAACGAAGCACAGAGGTACCAAGGAGGGAAGGGGGTGGGGGAAAAACAAAGGAATATACGTATGAAATACCAACTTTAGAAATAAAACTGAAAGTAATCTTCAAGGAGTTGATAGTAGGCGTCAATAGCGAAGCCCGGTGGAAGGGATGTTGTAGAAGTCCTCTTGAACATAGAGATGTTGGGGAACTTCAGCAGTTAGCTGCTAGATGCCGCTAGGTTGATCATGGAAGTTATATCTACAACAAACTTTTAAACAGAGTGAACAAGGTGCACAAATAAAAGAAAAGGTAAGAAATCACTGTTGGTGTTTGGGAAAAAAGGGAAGAAATAAGTTAAGCAAAGAGCAGCGAAGGCTAACTCTGTCTTACCGTGTATTCCAAAGAATACCCCACTACTCCAGCGTAATGTGTACATTACATGAAGTCAACCCCTGGCACTATACAGCCCATGACGGGCTAAGGCCGACCAAGCGACCGCTGCCCAGCCATTCGGCCTGCAGATATTGGGGTGACGCGTGATCAGCGCGTCGGGTCCCCTCGGCCGTTAATCTTGGTTTTCGTGATCGTGGCGATGTCTCACTATCAGACAGCTACTAAATTGTCCTCACGAGGCTGAGTGCACCCCGTTCCAACTCTCACGTCAGTTTTAAAATCCCTGACGGATCCGGGGATCGAACCCGGGGCCTCCGAGTGAGAGGCAGGTGCGCTACCCCAACACCAAGGGGCCGGCCACATTACTTGAATATCAACGTAATTCAACTTTTATTAGTATCCTCATAATGAAATAATGATGCTTACCATGCATTATTATTAAACTACAGATATAACCCCCCACCGCCTCCCCACATTGGTCGATATTTGCTACACTACTGCAATGGGGTTTCGAAAAATTAACTTCTTAGAGGACTGGAAGTAGCCAGCCCAACTGTGTTAGGGTAGCATGCCAGCTTCTCACCTGCAAACCCCAGATTCGATTCTTTGCTCTGTCAGGGATTTTCGAAACTGACGTGAGGTCTGGAACGGGGTGCACTCAGCCAGCCTCGTGAGGACTATTGAGTAGCTGTCGTGAATGTAAGTATTATGTGCCTTCTGTAGAGACTGACTCCACGGTCACCCAAAATGGGGGAAGGGAGGAGGTGTCATATCATACATTTCGGGCATGGCAGCGTTGCCACATTTATCACTGTTGTACGTATTTCGTAGAGTTCGGAGTGGTCCCTCTCTTCGTTTGTACAGTACTCTCCTGGAATAATTTACAATAATTTGGTGCGATCTGTTCGAAGCACTTCTTTAACATTTTGTCTGTATATATTTGGAGCACTAGAAAGCATGCAACATTACCAAAAATGTTCATAAGAGATAGATATTTTAGGTCATAGAAATGACTTTAGAGATTTTCTCACCTTGAAACGTTCATAACTGTAGCGTAAGACTTGAAAATGTGACCTCAGTCGGGGAGGGATTCGAATCTAAATCTCCGATATTTGGCACTGGTGTATTTGTACGCTTGCATAACACCTCCCTATCCACGACCAAGACTTGGGCTATTTCCGAGACTTAGATAAAGAAGACATTGGCGCAACATTAAGGATGGCGTTGAAATGGCCCTGATGTTAGAAGGTGACACCAGAGCTACCTAGTTGCCATTGTCAGAACATGACTATTATCAAATCCACCGTTTTAATATTTCTGTTATGTATAAGGAATTAAACTAGTAGGCTATATTTAGGCTATGTGACCGTTGAACCACGATACCTCCATTTTAGGGGGCAGATGACCTCAAAGTTCCGCTCGTTAAAACCTCAATAACTAACTAACTAACTACCACCATTTTACGTGGAATCCGAACAACAGGACGTGACATTTCACTTCAAAGAACTCACATGCATTGGCTGGGAATAGAACCCGGCCCGCCTTGGTAAGAGACAAGCAGCCTAAACACTGCACCACCACGACTCCTGTTCCACAGTAGGAGTTGTCCTGAGATAATTGGTCATAATTCTTCATTCAAGATATAAAATAAAATCTTTACCATCTAGCCCTTGGCTTAGGACTGCTTTCCGTCTTGAGTTTCCGTGGTTCTGTGAAATTACAATAGCTCACCTTGGAGCTCTAGTGTCTCCTTTTGGGATAAGTGTTTCCAATACCAACGTCATCTAAGACTCAGAAATGAGTCTTGTTTGTGGTGAATGTACTGTTATTCAAGCGGCTAAACACGCCTGCCCTGAATGCAGAATACTCAGCTTTGAATTCCAGATTTGGGCTCATTTTCAAGTCTTATTTAACGGTCATGTATTTTCTAATATACATTAATATGTTGCTCTTTCCAGGTATGAAACTTATTTTAGACTTCGTTCCCAACCACTCCAGTGACGAACATGAGTGGTTCGTCAAAGGAACGAACCCAAATGATCCAGATTTTGCCAAATATAAGGAATATTACGTGTGGCGTGATGCTAAGGAAGACGGATCTCCTCCCAACAATTGGGTATGTGTTAATGCCTTTAACTTGATAAATAATAAGAAAAACCATCGACCCTCTGTTAATTGACATATTTCTCTTCAACCGGTCCAATTTAGAGAAACCTGTGGCTGAGCTCTAATTTTGTATTGCGCTGCAGTTACTAAATGTGACACTAGACACCTAGACATGAGCCGACAAACTACAACATGGTGTAGGCTACAGGCCGGACGTTTGCTTTAGACGAGTGAAAAATCACAATGGAAGCCTGGAGGCGAGTTACTACAGTACGTGTGTTGTTGTCAGCTGACCCATGCGATCAGAGGATGGGAAAAACTATCTCCGGTACTGCTGAAGTACAGTCATTGGCATATATAATGGCCTACTGTTCGTAACTATGTAACGTGTTCTTCCGCGTCACACAATACTTCGACGTGGACTTTACTGTTCAGCACGGTGGTGTCGTCACGTGTTCAAGTCTGGAATCCCATTACATCAGACCGGTGGTGACAAACTGTGAAGCGATATAGCGAGAAAGCGACCGTGTAAAGGCTCACCTGCAAGCTTCAAGGTCAAGGGAAATCCGGCTTGTACCGTCAAATTCTCCATCTCGTTAAGAACTAAACCTTCTCGGCCGGGAATCTGATACACGATCTTGTGATTAAGATGAGGGATCTGAATTACTAATCCACCCAGAAAACTGTTATTATACAAGGCGCATCTAGAAATTAAGTTTCCCTGTTAAAACGAAAGAGAACTTCGTTTTATGCAAAACTTTATTGACAAAAGGTACAGCAATGTGTTAGCTAATTTTTGCCATAGACACCAAACGAATATAATAATGATATTGGTTTTACGTCCCTTTTAACTACTCTGGCTTTTATAGACGCCGGGGTGCCGGAATTTTGCCCCAAAGGGGATCTTTAACGTGCCAGTAAAACTACTGACACTGCTCCCTCGCATTTGCGCACCCTCAAATGCCAGCTGACTGCGCCAGAATACGGACCTGCAACCTTGGGCCCTGCAAGCGAGAACGATAACACTGAGCCTGTTGTCAATAAAGTTTGGCATGTAACTATGTTCTTTGTTTTTAAAATGGGAAACTTACTTTCTTGATGAGCCTCGTATACATGTACATGTATTAACAAATATTCAGGATCATTCTGTATGACTCCGTGGCTTAGGCGGTAGCACGCCGGCCTCTCACCGCTGGGTCCGTGGCTCAAATTCCGGTCACTCCATGTGAGATCTGTGCTGGACAAAACGGAGGCAGACAGGTTTTTCTCCGGGTACTCCGGTTTTCCCTGTCAAAATTTCATCCAGCAACACTCTCCACTATAATTTCATTTCATCTGTCATTCATTTAATCATTGCCCCAGAGGAGTGCGTCAGGCCTCGGCAGCCAGCACAGTCCATGTCCTCGCCGCTAGATGGGGGCTCATTCATTCCATTCCTGACCCGGTCGGAGACTGGAAGTAGGCTGTGGATTTTCATTTTCATTTTCATTTTCAGGATCATTCTACAGAAATTTGCGTAATTGCCGGCCATAGATGCCAGCTGTAGCCTATGTCAGTTTACCATCAATATCGGACCTCTTTTGATCACCGTCAAATGTAAGATACAAGGAGTTGCCCGTATTACCACTATTATTATTATTATTATTATTATTATTATTATTATTACTCGGGGTCTACTCAGCCTCGGGTGGCCCAAATGAGTAGAGGGGGGTCAATTCTCACCTCAGCCATCCTCGAAGTAGTTTTCCGCGGTTTCCCACTTCGTATTTGGGTAAATGCCGGGATGGTACCTAACGTAAGGCCACGGCCGCCTCCTTCCCTCCTACTTGCCTATCCCTCTCAATCTTCCCAATCCTTCCCACCCCTCATAAGTCCCCTGTTCGCTTTGCAGGTGAGGCTACCTGGGCGAGGTTCCTTGTGCCACCTCTCCTGTTGTATCCCCCGACCCGATGTTTCAAGCTCCAGGACACAGCCCTGGTGGCGGTAATGGTGGGATCCCTCGCTGAGTCCGAGGGAAAAGCCAACCTGGAGGGTAAACCGATTAAAAAGAAAACTTATATTATTATTATTATTATTACTGCTTCGTTACGGCCAACTAAGGACCACGTCATGTCAACTGTTTTTTCTGCATTTTAATGTTGGCCCAGTACTCTTTCATTCGCAATCGATGTTGCACCTTTCTCTCCGTCATCCACGCCTTCCCGGATTTTAGCTTCGGCTCAGCCAGTTTACATTTTTAGTTATAGCTTGATTCGGCCTTAGCAAGGAACCATTTGTACAGATACAGTAGTATATCCTGTAAATTACACTACATAAACCTCACACACCGTTATTTTCATGCTACTTCCCTTCACGAGTCTTCCTCGTTTGTTAAATGAGCTAAGTTGACATCTGAATCAACGGCGAGTCTTGCTGAGTGACGGACCTGAGTGTTATTTCCGGGACACTTCCTCACGATGTGCCATGTGCTTAACATAACTGCCTTCTGCAGTTCAATATAGGTTTAATCAGTGGGTGCAGATCGAATAATGATCGAGTATTGTGGAGAGTTTTAGGTATAATACTAGTGCGAGATGCCGGCCCCGTGGTGTTGAGGTAGCGCGCCTGCCTCTCACCCGGAGCCTCGGGTTCGATTCCCGGCTCCGTCAGAGATTTTAGAAACTGACGTGAGGACTGGAACGGGGTGCACTCAGCCCCGTGAGGACAATTGAGTATCTGTCTGACAGTGATGCAGCGCCCCGATCACAAAACCGAGATTAACGGCCGATGGGACCCGATGCGCTGATCACGTGTCACTTCAATATCTGCAGGCCAAATGGCTGGGCAGTGGTCGCTTGGTAGGCCTAAGCCCTTCACGACCTGTAGTGCCAGACGTTATATTTACTAGTGCGAGATACCATTATTAATAATTATTGTATAAGTTATGAATTGCAGCCGAATGGCCATAGCTGGGTGTTTTTGATTGAACGCCCAAGGGCTCCTTTATTATTATTATTATTATTATTATTTAGTCGTTTACCCTCCATGTTGGTGGAACCCGCGGACTCAGCGAGGGAACTCACCACTACCGCCTCTACGGGCAGTGTAGAGCTGGGAACATCGAATCGGAAGGGATACAACTGTTGAGGTGGGATTGGCACCTCGCCCAGGCGGCCTCACCTGCAAAGCGAACAGGAGCCTAATGAGGGAAGGTAAGGGATGGTTAGGATGGATAGACAAGGAAGAGGGAAGGAGGCGGCCGTGGCCTTGAAGAAGGTACCATCCCGGCATTTTCCCGAAGACGAAGTGGGAAACCACGGAAAACCACTTCGAGGATGGCTGAGGGGGAATCGAACCCCCTCTATTCATTTGGGCCACCCGAGGCTGAGTAGACCCCGTTCCAGTCCTCGTACCACTTTTCAAATTTCGTGGCAGAGCCGGGAATCGTACCCAGGACCTCCGGGGCGGCAGCTAACCATGCTGATCGCTGCGCTACGGAGGCGACCGAAGGGCTCCCAAAAATTCAATTTCAACAAGTTCCAACTTTGGCTACCAGATGCTACTGTCACTAATACCTAGTGGCGAACGTTGTAACTTGATAGAGCGTTTGTGAATAGCCAAATATAACCAACACATTTTGCTACACACCACCAATTGCAGTGGTAGGTTTTTTTACGTGCCATAAATCTATGACATAGGCTCGCCGGCTTTACTTCCCCTCCGAAGGAAAGCATACTAAAGGATTTTAATGCTCTTAAAATATGACGACTGCGGCCGGGTTTGAACTCGCATTCTTGGGCATAGTTGTTCAGGATAAAATTATTAATAATAACAATAATAATGTATTTATTTTATATTTTAGGGCCAACATGGAACCACTGCAATCAATTATACATAGCCTAAGCCAAATTGGTTCTTCCATTTTGCCAATAAGTTTTCATCGTCTGAGATGTTAACTTCATGTCTGCAGCAGAGGACCCCTCTAATTCAGCTCTTTAATGACAATAATAATAATAATAATAATAATAATAATAATAATAATAATAATAATAATAATAATAATAATAATAATAATAATAATAGTCTAATAATAATATTGAACTCCATAATTCAGAGGTGTAGAATTAGTATATTAATATGTAATGCTAAAATAAGAGTGCATATTAATATAATACAGCGTAATTAAGGAACTGTTGATTCTTCATTCCAGAATAGCATATTCGGCACTGGAGTACCTGGCGACGGCTGGCAATGGAATGAAAAAGTGGGACAGTTCTACTTCCACCAATTCGATGTGAAACAACCAGACCTCAACTACCACAACCCCGAACTTGTGCAGGAGATGAAGGTAACAGAAGGGCTAATGTTCGATCCTTGGTACTGGTAAGCTGCCCTGTCCATTATCTTTCAAGCGTCTTCAGGCTGAAGCATTTCCTTTGAGGCTGGTCGAGGCGCGCTGCCGACCACGCACACATCTAGTGGCTAAGCCTTTACCTCAACATTCCAAGTCACAAGAGCCACTTCACTTTGATGTGTACAGTGACCGTTGTTCAAAGTGGACCGCAAGTCTTAAGGACTCGGTAGATTGCTAATTATAAAAAGAAAAGACCGTGCGTCATCATCCTTGTCAAACCTATTTGGTCCATTTAGACAGAATGCCCCCAAGATCTCAAACAATGATGTTCCTATGTGCTTCATGAGTGGAACTAGGATATATTGCTGGGTTATATTGGAAATATGTGAAGATAAGGATGTCGAAACAGCGATACTGAAGTTGATTCAGAATTCCACTGACAAATATTTCTTTTCTTTTCCGTGCCTTTAGAGGGACCGTGTGTTGCAAATCGATAAGAGTAGATTACCTGGGCTAGTAATTGATTCTGGTATATAAATTAAAAAGAAGCAAATGTTAACTGGTAAGTTAATAAATGGATTTTAGGAAAAGACCAGGCTGCAATGCAAAGTGTGTTAATATAAATCCACCTGTGGAGAACTGATGTAGCGAGTTCCTATGTATTTCTTTCTCCTTGCCTTTCCTTTGTATTTTAGTTGTTGCGAAATATTACATAGCTGACTATGACACGGTGTTATATTTGGTGTACTTAACATTTTATGGTGCCGAAACCCGGGAGAAACATATACATACGAACTCTGTACATCAGTTCTCCACACCACCTATCAGTTGGAGACCCAAGTAAAATGATATAAGCATAAATCATTATCACAAGAAAACAGCACTAGATATTTCTTTCGGGTGACACAATTTCTAATGGAAGACCACTATCGAATTCTGTTGTCCCCTCGAGGCTGAATGATCCTCGTTGTTTTGATCAGCGAAATCAATACTTGAAATGTCATTACGTTAAAAAAATATTTCCGTTATCTCAAATTAAAAATCAAACTCAGAATATTATAGGTATGGAACTTTCATCTTGAGAATTTCCTGTAGTTGGCATCAGACATATTAAACTAGTTATTCGAATGCAGTTCAATTACTTTTTGCTCTCTACAGGATATCATCAAGTTCTGGCTTGACAGAGGAGTGGATGGTTTCCGTGTAGATGCGATTCCCCACTTATTTGAAGACCCTGAATGGAGAGACAACCCACCGAACAGCAATGTTATGGTCACCAACCAGCCAGAGACTTACGATATGGTGGAGCAGTGGCGGGCTCTGTTGGACACCTACCCTGACAAGTCAGTGAAGTATTATTATTTTAATTTGGATACATATTAGGGTCTGGGGGTCTATCTGTGATTAGTGTGAACAATATACTGTCACGAATATCCGATGGTTACAATGGCAACAAGTGTTCGTCTTCTAGGCGTATGCATTCTAGTTCAGAAGAGACGTCTGTGTAGCGGGTTACCTGTTGTTACCTCAGTAAGGAGGTTGCTGTAAGAATATCTTCGAATATTATTAAATAATATAATAATGCAGCCAAATGACCAGTTATATACATGCAACTTGATTCACAACAGAATTGAGACAATGATAAAATTCTATCTGAACAACCCATCACGTGATATCTCTCACAGTTTTTCCCACACATAAGACAAACACAGTCCGCACATGGCTCATGAAAACGTATGGTCCTACAACACTTGTGCTTTTTTCCATTCCGTCGTTATCATGGCATCCGTGGTGTAAAATTCCACCCAAATATCTTTTTTCTTTGCTATGTGTTCTCTGACTGCCCCTTTGAAGGCCGGCGTGGGCGCAAGTAGCATTTTCAAGCGTAGATGTTGTAATAGTATAGTTTCTTTAGATAGTTCGTAAACTAATCTAGATCGTGTGTGCCTGGATTCTCCCCTAGTTGTTTTTAAAAAGCGCGCTTTGACCTTTTCCAGCGTCCTTAGGTCGGTTGTCGTCAGCCTATCCCAAATAATCTCTATCCCGGAAGTCAGGATAGGAATAATTTTGGCATCGAATAAAGCCATGGCAGTCTTCAAAGACAGTCTGTTGAGAAGTTTAATGTCGTATATTGATTTTACTGCCGTAGTAGCTCGTAATTTTATGTGTATCCTGTAGGAACGTACCGTAGTCTGTAGGGTTAAGCCAATATATTTAAATTTGTTTACGATTCAAAGTGCACGCTGCTGAAAAAGTAAGACGTCTCGTGGGGAAATACGCCCACCTTTCCTGAAGATCATGTGTTCTGACTTTTGGATGTCCACCGATAAATGGTTTATTTCCGTCCATACCTATAAATCATTTAACGCTTTTTGTGCTTCCGAGATGTCTTTTGAACCCAGTGCCATATCATCGACGTAAAGATATATTCTGATATTCTTCGCCTCATTTCTTATCGAATATTATTGAAAGTTAGTTCGGCTATGGATATTAGCCTTTCAAGATACGACTACCGCTGAACTTGGCTGCGTGAGCGTTTCTTGATAATAGCTTAATAATTACAAGTTTTGACAGTCAAACATTTTATCGTATTGTGACAATAGTGTATTCAATCTACCACCCTGTATTATGAGTACCACGAAAGATGCCGATTCGACACGACTGTCCTCACGTAAATGAATCTGACCTGCATGAGTCATGCAAACATTTAAAGAATGTCTGGTGAGTGGTGAATCCCTAGCCATTTCAGCACTTCTGAGGGAGAGAGAGGGAGACAGATAGGCAAAGGAAAGGTAGGAGCATGTTTGTGTATTATTATTAAATTGTTGTAATAATAATAATATTTATTATTATTATTATTATTATTATTATTATTATTACCGTGCAGTATTATATTCGATTGAATAGTACTGGGGTACTTGGCAGTGGCAAAGCTGGAGGGGAATCTTTGAGCCATTTCATTCTCAAGGAATATGCGCATTTAAATTTTCCTATTTTTCATTGGCATAGGCAAATTAAATCTCTAGTTATCGGTATTATTCTCTGTAGCCACCAGCTTCTCTGCGCGGGACTGAGCAGCCAGTGAGTCTCCTTTGAACAGGCTCAAGTCTCTGTGGGTACAGAAGGCAATTGCGCATGCGCCAAGCGGAAGGTCGATACCTGAATGCGTCAGCAGAGAGCCTAGGCTCCAAGCAGTGCGTTCGTGAGTTTTAAAACATGGATCAGTGTAGTTATTTAATAGTGTATTTTAAATCAAGACCATTTTCTTCTTTGTCCTACGAAGAGAAAGTGCAGTGAAAGAGAGAAGACCAAAACCTCATCTAAATATTGTACAGAGAGATAAACACCAGTCACGTAAATTGCAGTCTCAGTGGTTTTTTTTTTTTTTTGCCTATGGCTGTTAGTGCCGGGAGTAACCGAGGACATGTTCGGCTCGCCAGTGTTGTAGCTGCTTCGAGACGGACACCCAATGGGTGAGCTACAAGTACCGTTGGCGAGGAAAGTTGGAATGGAAGGTCGAGGAGTTGGAAGGTAGCGGCTGTGGCCTATAGTTAGGGACTAACCCCGGCATTTGACTGGAAGGAAGATGGGAAGCCGCAGAAGACCATCTTCAAGGTTGCCGGCGGGGGGATTGGAACCTCCTCGCCTCCCGGATGTGAGCGACTGCCTGCAGTGATGCCGTAACGACCACGGCTGACCTCAGTGGTATGAGAAGTATGAATGGTTGACAGCAAGTGTAACGATGGGCACGATGCGTTGTTAGGTGTGTATTCTGTTTGGTGGCGATAGTAAAGAATAGGGTGAAACTGGCATTGAGTGTATTAAAAGTTTTCATTGTAGAGCACAAAAGAATCAAATGTCTAAGAAATATATTCTTAATTGGGAACGATATCGTCTTCCGGGACAACTCCGAAGAGAGCATGCTCTATCAGAGCGAAAAATACGGTGGCTGGAGTTTATCTACAAAAAGCTATAAGATATGAACTTTAGAATACCCAGGTGCAGGGGCGGATCTAGGGGAGGGCGAGAAGGGCGACCGCCAGGGCCCCGCGGTCCGGGGTGCCCAGCGCCATGGATTGTTTTAAATTTAATTGATTAATTAATTTTACCTTTCAAACTAATTTATAATTCATATTCTTTTTTCAGTGCAGCTATGACCTCCCGTGACCGTTTAGCAAGTTTAGATTTCAGTGAAATGATAGAAGACTTCACCCGGGAAAAAAGTCGCAAAGTAATATTTTAATATTTCATAGTTTACATAATCTTCTTCAGGGGGACTTAAAGGGTTCTTTCATATTATTAAAAATTCTACTGTAGTCTATTTAAAATATTGTAACTATTCTTTATTTTATTTTTACAAAACTATTTTCCATTTGATTTGATTTTTTTAATTTCTTATTGTTGTGGGCCCCACCTTATCATATCGGCCAGGGCCCCGCAAGGCCTGGATCCGCCACTGCCCAGTTGCATGATTGTAACTTCGCCACTGGTACTTGGTTTGCTATAAGGGCGGTGCTCATAGTCTCAAGAAGGCTGAGAACGCCTGCACTAGAACCTTGCAGGACGAGCACAGTGATAATGTAATAATAATAATTTTATTTGTTTTACGTCCCTTTTAACTACTCTGGCTTTTAGAGACGCCGGGGTGCCGGAATTTTGCCCCGAAGGGGATCTTTAACGTGCCTGTAAATTTACTGACACGGCTCCCTCGAATTTGCGCACCCTCAAATGCCAGCTGACTGCGCCAGGATATGAACCGCGAGCACAGTGATGACAGAATGCAGTCTCATATAAGTCAAGCAGCATTGCGCGCGCTACTTGTGTTAGGCACAACAGTATTTTGAATTGTGAACGGAACAACTAATAATAATGGGCGAATTAAGAATAGTGTGTTTCAAGAACACAGCTAAGCTTAATAGGAGCTCATGTCACCAAGGAGAGTAGCATGATGAAAGGCAACTGGACGTGAGTTATATCCTACCTGCGCGACTGTACCTGTCTACTAAGCAGGCGAAAGTATGACCCCCCCAAAAAAACACAGAGTAGTTTCCACCTCGGCCACCGACAATCGTATCTTGAAAGGCTAATAGCACGAACTCTTCCCTAAAGTTACCAAAAGTCGTCGGCAATTTTGATTCTTGTTTGTGACTCCGTGTGCAATTTAAAATTTAAAAAATCAGTGCTATCAAGCTTGCCACGGTGGGTGAGTGGTTATCGTGTCGGACTTCCAACCCCAAGTTTGCAGGTTCGCTCCTGGCCGTGGTAAGTGATATTTGAAAGGCGACAGAAATCACGGCAAGCATGTAATTCGTTGTTGGCATGTTAAAGAATCCATTTGAATTCAGTAGCCGTGTTCATAATGGCAAAACTTAATTTCGGGATTTTCCGCCAACGCAATAAAGTTCCTCCTCCTCTCTGTTACAGAAAGCGTTATAGAGTCAAGGAGTTTTGATATATAACCTCCTTGACTTTCATAGCGTTCCAATGTACAACAAAATTCGACATGCAAGCTGCCCTCTGGGCGTCAAGTAACAAAGTTTGCATCCGGCACCCGAGGCCGTACGATTTTATTATTATTATCAACATAAATGTTATTATCAACAAATGATCCATAAACATTCATCATCATCATCATCAAGTAAGAGATCCAGTTTCCCGGGTACTGGTGACAAGCCTCTTATACCTTCCTCTATCCTTATACAGCTCCTCCTCTTGGATTCCATCCCACTGAAGACCACTTACGGTGAGGTCCTTCTTAACCATACGATCAAACAGGTCTTTTCATAATCACAACCATTTCGGTATATATGCTCCTTAGCAATTCTTGTTCCTTCCATCCGCTGTACATGACCATATCAACTTAGCCTACTTCGCCGTAATTTTACCAATACACTGAATAAAAGTAATTAAATTCAACGAAAGTGTTATTTTGTGTGCGCGAGTGATCTAGATCTATATGGTTATTAAAGCAACGAGGCTCTCAAAATGACCCTTGACTATGAATTACTTCAAATGTTGCCTCATAATAATAATAATAATAATAATATTAATAATAAACTTCCTTCTGCCTTTCCCAATTAATTGGGGTCGCCGGGGCCAACCAGGCTCATTTTGGTTTTGGCCGGTGATTTAAGGCCGGATGCCCTTCCTGACGCCACGTGATTTTTCAGGTGAAAAATCCACCCACCTGTCACCGGGATTCGAACCCCGGCCGTCCGGGTGAAAGACGAGCAGCTAAGCCACTGCGCCATCACGCTTCCCAATAATAATATTATTAATAACAATAATATTAAATATTAATAGGGTTAAATCAGGAAGCTAACCAGGAAAGAACTGCTAAATTGAAAAGGGCTTACAAAATCACATGGAACATATACAACAAAAGATGTATTTCAAAGAATGCAAAATTACGACACTACAATACAGTCATCAAACCAGAGGCACTGTATGCATCCGGAACACTGATAATTGGGGGCAGGTCACAAATGAAAAGCATCGAGAAACAAGAGAGGAAAATTCTCAGAACAATCCTAGGAAGAAAGTTCGAAAATGGAATTTGGATGAAAAAGAAACCACATGAAATTTTTCAATCCGCAGAAAAATCACAGATACTATCAGAAAACGACGATTAAAATTCTACGGACACCTTCACAGAATGGATAACGACAGGCTGACAAAGAGAATTCTAAATCTAGCGCAAACCCTGAAAATCCGCATCAATTGGTTAACAGAAATACATGAAGATCTACAAAAATGGGTATTGTTGATAACAACATTCCAGATAGAGTAAAATTTCGAAGCTTAGTAAACAAACATAAATTTGCAGAGAAACCTAAAAGGAAAAACAAGAAGTTCCGTGACGAACTAAAGAGCCTACTTTTCTTAAATTTTAAGATTCATGCCAATGATTAATCTATATGGATCTATCTAGAATAATGACGAAATTAAGTTGGTAATATAGAATTTTCTAATTAGTTCGAATTACTGTATACCTGGCATAATGTAGCCTAATAGAGAACTACAGTTGGCAGCCCTGGTGACTGAATATATTCTTAGTTCCATCTCTTAAGGTATAGAATCCATTAGCTAGTATAGAAGTTAAATGCATTTTAAAATTGGACCTATCAGCAGGCTTAAAATTATGTTGGCAGCACTGGCGTAGGCCTATATTAGTTACTCCAAATTAATCTGGAATGCCAGGTACTATACGTGTGCAAAGTTTAGAGCTATTGGCTTGCATACTTTCTGATATATTGATATTAGGGTAACAAAAATAGAGGCAACATTTATTAACAGTTGGCAGCCCTGGTTACTCTTAAGATCGGCATAGTCATATCTGTTATGGTACACATAGCACTCACGAAATTTGGTTAAAATCCAAATGATAGTATAGAAGTTACATGTATTTAAAGTTGGACCTCTCAGCAGGCTTAGAATCATGTTGGTAGCACTGACGTATATAAGTTACTCCAAATTATAGAATGTCAGGTACTATACGTGTGCATAGATTAAAGCTGTCAGCTTGCATACTTTCTTATATATGGGTATTCGGATAAAAAAAATTGAGAGCATTTATTAACAATTGGCAGCCCTGGAGGCTCTTAGGAATACGCTCAGTCATATCTGTTCATGTACACATAGCACATATGAAATTTGGTTGAATTCCAATGGATAGTGTAGAAGTTATATGCATTTAAAAATTGGACCTATCAGCAGGCTTATAATCATTTTGGCAACACTGCCATGTATGGCCTCCTGGAAATTAAACTGCAATATTATTATCTATATGTGTGCCAATTTTGAAATAGCTCCCATTTATACCTTCCAAGTTATCCAACATGGAGCTCAAATTTCAATTGCGATTTTTCAGCAGTTGGTAGTACTGACATCATTTTCAAATATGGCCGTGAGATATTCAGGTATAGATCTTTACTCTCACCAAATGTTGTTTCGATTGCTCCAGCCGTTTAGGAGTTCATAGGAGGGGACACACACACAGCCAGACATACAGACAGAAGGACAGACAGACAGACAGAGAGACAGACAGACAGACAGACAGACACACATTTGCCCGATCTCATAAGTCTACTTTTTCCTCATTTTTGCAAAATGTGAAAAGTAGGCTAAAAATAAATATATAAACATTAGAATTAGAGAAACAAAAAAAAAAGTCCTCTCGGCACGCCGGAAGGCGGAGGTAGATTTCACCGGACAAACTTGGGGATAGGCGAAAATAGGCAGAATATGCAGGTTTTCGTAGAAGGATCAGACCTCATTTATTGCGAGAAGGTATTTTATAATTGGAGCTTAATTAACTTTGTTTTTCGTCATTTTATGCTTATTTGAAAAATTTTATTGTCTTATGGGAACGGTAACCTTCTTGTCATTTGGGGTCCATTTTTATACTTGTGGTCACACTGTCCTTATGCAAGGTTTCGACACTGATGTGTAACTATGTAACGGTCTGTTACTTCTTCACGCAAAATTATATCTCCCGCAGAGATTTTGGTTGGTTCCTCAGTTGAGGGGCTGCGACAACGCGGTCATGTAACCCCGTGTACTTAGGGATGGCTGTATTAGTCTGTAATTCAGGTAAGGACTGCAGACGGTCAATTTCAAGCAGTAGTTCCTAATGTTGCTACCAGGTGAACTTGGTTACTAGATGCCACCGCAGCCAGCAACTCGCAACGAACGATGGAACTTCCCCTCCAAAGGAAAGCATACTGAGGGATTTTTAGCGCTCTTAGAAAATCCGACGACTTCGGCCGGCTTTGAACTCGCGACCTTGGGCATAGACATTCAGCATGCTTGCTACCAGTTTCGTCGCCGAAGCCGCTTCACACTTAGTCAGATGGAATTCTGAATATGATCTCGTGCAAGTGCGTTATCTTGGCAACGTCTGATGGCTCATCCCTCATCAATTTAGTAGTGTTGCCATGGCAACTTCTGATAGCTCTTGGCATTTTCTCATAATTCCGAAATCATTTTTCTCATCCCTTGGCATAATGGTGGGTCATATCAAAAATTCTTTCAGACAAAAGTTTTAGGTAATTATTAGGGGAATATTGTCCATTTCGTACGGTTTTGATATTGTGCCTATTAAGAGAGATATGATTAATGTTTCCCGAAAAACCCACTTTTTCCCACCCGTTTGGTCAATGGTTGGTGCTATAAAAAACTCTTCAAACATACATTTTTGGGCTTTATCCGACACATAGTATGAACGTTGAACGGATTCGATATTTCACATATTAAGAGAGTTATAGCAATATTTCACTTTCTCGAAAAAAGCCCCCCATTTTCACCCCCTTCGGCCGATTTAGCCCAGTAACGAACTCGACCGAGATTTTATAGGTATACATATTCGGTAAAATATTCAAAGTGATTGGAGCAAAAGTACGGCAGTTATTGTGTCCACAAGAAACTGATATGCATATATATATACACATATACATACATAAATTATATATAAACTTTTGAACTGACGGTGGTTTTGGGGTCTGGGGGATGTGAAACGCGAAGATATGTCGAAATTTTCCGGAAGTCGAAACATGGTACCCATTGCAATAGTTAGCTTTCTAATGAAATCTACCTCTGGTTGGTTCCTCAGTTTAGGGGTTGCGACAACGCGTTCATCCAACCCCGTGTACTTTGGGTGAGTGTAGAATCTGTCTGATAAACGGTGTGAATTGTAATGGCTGTAGTAGTCTTAATTCAGGTAAGGACTGCAGAGGTCAATTTCAAGCAGTAGTTCCTAATGTTGCTACCAGGTACTACCGTCAACGACACCTAGCTGTGAACTTGGCTACTAGATGCCACCCCAACCAGCAACTCGTAACGAACGTTGGAACTTCCCCTCCAAAGGAAAGCATACTGAGGGATTTTAGCTCTCTTAGAAAATCCGACGACTTTGGCCGGCTTTGAAACCGCGACCTTGGGCATAGACATTCTCCATGCAACCAGTTACGTCACCGAAGCCGCTTCCCACTTAGATGAAAATACTGAATCTGATCTCGTGCAAGTGCGTTGTCATGGCAACGTCTGATGGCTCATCCCTCATCAATTTAGTAGTGTTGCCATGGCAACCTCTGATAGCTCTTGGCATTTTCTTATAATTCCGAAATCATTTTTCTCATCCCTTGGCATAATGGTGGGTCATATCAAAAATTCTTTCAGACAAAAGTTTTAGGTAATTATTAGGGGAATATTGTCCATTTCATACGGTTTTGATATTGTGCCTCTTAAGAGAGATATGATTAATGTTTCCCGAAAAAAACACTTTTTCCCACCCCTTTGGTCAATGGTTGGTGATATAAAAAATCTCTTCAAACATAAATTTTTGGGCTTTATCCGACACATAGTATGAACGTTGAACGGATTCGATATTTCACATATTAAGAGAGTTATAGCAATATTTCACTTTTTCGAAAAAAAAGCCCCCCATTTTCATCCCCTTCTACCGATTTAGCCCAGTAACGAACTCGACCGAGATTTTATAGGTATACATATTCGGTAAAAAGTGATTGGTGAAAAATTACGGCAGTTATCTTGTCCACAAGAAACTGATATATATATATATATATATATATATATATATATATATATATATATATATACAGTATATATATATAACTTATATATACTTTTGAACTGACGGTGGTTTTGGGGTCTGGAGGATGTGAAACGCGAAGATATGTCGAAATTTTCCGGAAGTCGAAACATGGTACCCATTGCAATAGTTAGCTTTCTAATGAAATCTACCTCTGGTTGGTTCCCCAGTTTAGGGGTTGCGACAACGCGGTCATCTAACCCCGTGTACTTTGGGTGAGTGTAGAATCTGTCTGATAAACGGTGTGAATTGTAATGGCTGTAGCAGTCTTAATTCAGGTAAGGACTGCAGAGGTCAATTTCAAGCAGTAGTTCCTAATGTTGCTACCAGGTACTACCGTCAACGACACCTAGCTGTGAACTTGGCTACTAGATGCCACCCCAACCAGCAACTCGCAACGAACGTTGGAACTTCCCCTCCAAAGGAAAGCATACTGAGGGATTTTAGCTCTCTTAGAAAATCCGACGACTTTGGCCGGCTTTGAAACCGCGACCTTGGGCATAGACATTCTGCATGCAACCAGTTACGTCACCGAAGCCGCTTCCCACTTAGATGAAAATACTGAATCTGATCTCGTGCAAGTGCGTTGTCATGGCAACGTCTGATGGCTCATCCCTCATCAATTTAGTAGTGTTGCCATGGCAACATCTGATAGCTCTTGGCATTTTCTTATAATTCCGAAATCATTTTTCTCATCCCTTGGCATAATGGTGGGTCATATCAAAAATTCTTTCAGACAAAAGTTTTAGGTAATTATTAGGGGAATATTGTCCATTTCATACGGTTTTGATATTGTGCCTATTAAGAGAGATATGATTAATGTTTCCCGAAAAAAACACTTTTTCCCACCCCTTTGGTCAATGGTTGGTGATATAAAAAATCTCTTCAAACATAAATTTTTGGGCTTTATCCGACACATAGTATGAACGTTGAACGGATTCGATATTTCACATATTAAGAGAGTTATAGCAATATTTCACTTTTTCGAAAAAAAAGCCCCCCATTTTTATCCCCTTCTACCGATTTAGCCCAGTAACGAACTCGACCAAGATTTTATAGGTATACATATTCGGTAAAAAGTGATTGGTGAAAAATTACGGCAGTTATCGTGTCCACAAGAAACTGATATATATACTTTTGAACTGACGGTGGTTTTGGGGTCTGGGGGATGTGAAACGCGAAGATATGTCGAAATTTTCCGAAAGTCGAAACATGGTAGCCTACCCATTGCAGTAGTTAGATTTCTAATGAAATCTACCTCTGGTTGGTTCCTCAGTTTAGGGGCTGCGACAACGCGGTCATCTAACCCCGTGTACTTTGGGTGAGTGTAGAATCTGTCTGATAAACGGTGTGAATTGTAATGGATGTATTAGTCTGTAATTCAGGTAAGGACTGCAGACGGTCAATTTCAAGCAGTAGTTCCTAATGATGTTATCAGGTACTACCGTCAATTACACCTAGCTGTGAACTTGGCTACTAGATGCCACCCCAACCAGCAACTCGTAACGAACGTTGGAACTTCCCCTCCAAAGGAAAGCATACTGAGGGATTTTAGCGCTCTTAGAAAATCCGACGACTTCGGCCGGCTTTGAAACCGCGACCTTGGGCATAGACATTCTGCATGCTACCAGTTACGTCACCGAAGCCGCTTCCCACTTAGTCAGATGTCAAAGTCAACCCCTGGCACCATCCAGCCCATGACGGGCTAAGGCCGACCAAGCGACCGCTGCCCAGCCATTTGGCGTGCAGATATTGGGGTGACGCGTGATCAGCGCGTCGGGTCCCCTCGGCCGTTAATATTGGTATTCGTGATCGGGGTGCTGTCTCACTGTCAGACAGCTACTCAATTGTCCTCACGAGGCTGAGTGCACCCCGTTCCAACCCTCACGTCAGTTTTAAAATCCCTGACGGAGCCGGGGATCGAACCCGGGGCCTCCGGGTGAGAGGCAGGCACGCTACCCCTACACCACGGGGCCGGCTTAGTCAGATGGAAATACTGAATCTGATCTCGTACAAGTGCGTTGTCATGGCAACGGCTCATCCCTCATCAATTTAGTAGTGTTGCCATGGCAACCTCTGATAGCTCTTGGCATTTTCTTATAATTCCGAAATCATTTTTCTCATCCCTTGGCGTAATGGTGGGTCATATCAAAAATTCTTTCAGACAAAAGTTTTAGGTAATTATTAGGGGAATATTGTCCATTTCGTACGGTTTTGATATTTTGCCTATTAAGAGAGATATGATTAATGTTTCCCGAAAAACCCACTTTTTTCCACCCCTTTGGTCAATGGTTGGTGCTATCAAAAAACTTATTTGACATACATTGTTGGCACGTATCCGACACATATTATGAACTTTGAATGGATTCGATATTTCACGTATTAAGAGAGTTATAGAGAAATTTCAATTTTTCGAAAAAAGCCCCCCATTTTCACCCCCTTCGACCGATTTTGCCGATTAACGAACTCGACCGAGATTTTATAGGGATACATATTATGTAAAAAATTCAAAGTGATTGGTGCAAAATTACGGCAGTTATCGTGTCCACAAGAAACTGATATACATATATATATACATATATATATATATATACATAAATTATATATAAACTTTTGAACTGACGGTGGTTTTGGGGTCTGGGGGATGTGAAACGCGAAGATATGTCGAAATTTTTCGGAAGTCGAAACATGGGACCCATAGCAATAGTTAGCTTTCTAATGAAATCTACCTAATAACGTTATTTATAATTCTTCTTATTATTTTCTTCCTCTTTTACGGCCTCATTGGACCACTTCAGTCAATCATTTCTTGGTCCTCTTCTTCAGTAAGTTTTCTTTCCGAGTTGCCCAGTAGCTTTTCATTCGCTCTGATCTTCTCAGGCGTTCCTCATCTGTAAATACCCTTTTTACTGAATGACGTTTGTCTATTTTTGTTTAAAATTTTATTTTTATATCTTTCAGTTTTCTTAAATTCTTCGTTTTGTTTCTCAAGTCATCCAAGGTTATTACAATAAAAGTATCCGTAAAAACACATAAAAATAACAAGATGTTCAGTAAAGAACATATAGCCTACTTTCTCCTAAATGTATGAGTATAGTTATAACTCGTTGTTATTATCAAAGAGTATAATAGAACTATTCTTTGTTGAAGACCTTAGAAACGATTTACCACTACAAAACGCCACAACCTAGATAAAAACTGCTACCATCATTGAAGAAAGAAAGATAAAAAATTATCTAAAGAATGTTTTGGATCAGGAGACATAATCGACCGGACTGGCGGCGTGGCTCAGCGGTAACGTTCACGCTTGCTGGACCGTATGTTTCAGATTCGTATCATGGCGCAGTCAGCTGGCATTTGAGGGTGCACAAATGCGAGGGAGCCGTTTTAGTAGATTTACTGGCACGTTAAAGATCCCCTTCGGGAGAAAATTCTGGCACCCCGGCGTCTCTATAAGCAACAGTAGTTAAAAGGGACGTAAAACCAATAACATTATTATTATTATTATTATTATTATTATTATTATTACATAATCGGCCTGACGCGGGCAACATCCAACTTTGAGTTGAGGCATATCTTTACACGTCTGGCTGCGTATGACTTTCACAACCCTAATTGAATTAACAAATCTTTCCATGACCCTACAGAGACGTGTGTATACCAACTATGTGGATATTTTCGATTGCTATTTGGCTGAAATAAAAGTATTAATTAATATCCTGAACTAGCACCAACGGTAGAGTTCAGATACTATGTGAAATCGTTTTGTTCTTTACTTCAATTAACATTTTCAAATAACGCACAATAGGCTGTTACAAACCCTTTAAAATAAAAAGTAAAAATGTATCGTAGTATCATCTTGTCATTCTTCAAATTCGATGCGCATAGAATGCCAATGGTATAGTAATCAATGGAGCCCCACGTAGACTAGTCGTGACATCTAGTGGTGAAATATCGAACAATATAATCCTAACAGTGCGAGTGCATTCTAGCGGCCAGAAGAAGAAACTTTTCAATAAAATCTGGAAGTTAATCTAGTTACCTTTTTGGCAGCTAGATGTCTCGAGTAAATCTGCTGGCAAATCATGTTTTAATTAAATATATATTTTACACCATAATATGCACAATATAACGCTTAATTTTAAAACATCTGAGTCATTACAAAACAATAAACATATAAGATTTCAAGCAAAAAACCTAGCTCTGATCGGGTTTGAACCATAGGCATTTGAGCGACAGGCTAACGCTCTACCACTGAGCTAATTGTGTCAACGAATATCGTCCTATATAAAATGACTTACATAGAACTTGTTAGCAAATAATGATTTATACTAAACGATTTCATCACTGGAGTATATTATTTATATATAAAGCATTTCATACAACGTTTATTTATTTTGTATCAGTACGCTATATTGCATGCAATACTCAAATTAGTGAAATATAAGTCAGGCACAAGATATCCGCTGCCATCTTGTCTCATTACTGAATCGGCTCAGCTTTTTAAAATCACGTCTGCACTATAGTATTACAAAATAAACTTTTAATTTCGAACGTGCCTCTTCCTTTAGAACAGTTAAAACGATTCTCGGCTCGATAATCGGAACTGGTGGGTCCCATGATATGGATTATAAAGTTTGCATAATTCGCACGATCGCCATCCTGAAATGGTATGGCGGACGACCGTGTAGTTTGGTCACAAGACGCATCCTATACGAAGGTATGTTGTTACCAAATTTGGTAGAGATCGGATGATTTGGTTAGTCGTTATTTGATTTTACGTTTTGAACGTTTGAGTGGCCGCCATTCAGTTTTAGTAAAGGTGGCGGCGATATAAAACATGACACTGAGGTGTCCTTTGCTAGTGCTACCTTTGTACCAAATTTCGTTCAATTCGCATTCACTGTGTTCGAATTGATAGGGGGGGGACAGACATTCAGAGTACACACACTCACACACACACAGACACACACACACACACACACAGACTCACACACACACATACACACACACACTTACGCACAGACTCACACACACACATACACACACACACACACACACACACACACACACACAGACAGACACACTTTTTTCGCCCTGTGTTGATCTCATAAGTCTACTTCCATTTTTTGCAAAAATCGAAAGTAGGCTAATACAGGATGGACAGAAAACGCAGAAAGGAACACAGTGAACGAATTGAGAGATATGGGGTGAGGGGGAGGGGAGGGGAGGGGGAAGAAGAAGGGACATTGTGCAAAATAAGTGTTCAAGCGCACTCCGTAGTTGGGCTTAACGATTTAAGAAACAATATATATTTATCAACATTTGGAATAATTAAATGGAAGAACGTTCTCGCCTACTGAGCCCAAGATAGCGGAATCGAATCACGGCGCAGTCAGTTGGCATTTGAGGGTGCGTAAATGTGAGGGAGCCGTGTCAGTAGATTTATTGGCACGTTAATGAACCCCTTCGCGGCAAAATTCCAGCACCCCGGCGTCTTTAACAGCCGCAGTTGTTAAAATATCCGTAAAACCAGTAACATTATTATTATGATATGGAAGTGATTTTTCAACAAATATCGAATACGCCCCTTTAAATATTAGCACAGATGTTCTCATTAATGAGCGTAACATTGATAAAATGGCTTGTAGGTTTAGCCAATCAGATCTTTAAACGGTGGTTGTGGCCGCCATTGACACTTACGAGTGTGAGGAAATCTATCGTTGGAGTCGCTGCCCTCCACAATCAAATTATTGAACATTTTTATAATTATGATTGATTTTGTTGTTACTTAATTTAGAAGTTTGAGATAGGGTGGGCCGCCAAAAGTACCTTCGTGGGCCGGATGTGGCCCGAGGGCAACCAATTGAAAAAGGGATCGGTATAGCTTAACACTTTGAAATATTCTGTTTTCCAAATTTATTAAAATATTCTTCTAGTTCATTTTGGTAAAAGAATTGTATAAAAATCTGCATTAAGTTATGAGTTAAGATTTTAAAAGCTAGGCATTGCACAGGCTATTTAAGGAGTCAGATAACTTTGTCGTTCATTTTCTCAAAATACGATTCCCTTGTAACTCCCAAATATAAGGTGTTTTGCGTTCTTAGTAATAAGGTCTGCAAAACAAAACAAAATCGTGAGCCTTGGTGGATGGTTGTTAGTACCGTAATAACAATATTTCTATGAAATCAATATGCAAATTTACGTGATGTTATTTTATTACATGATTAAACATATTAAATGTGTTGTTGTTTGAGTCTTCAGTCTTTCGACTGGTTTGATGCAGCTTTCCATGCCTCGCTGTCCTGATCTAATCGTTTCATCTCTGCATAGCTACCACACCCTACATCCGAGGCAATCTGCTTAACATACTCTAAACTTGGTCTACCCCTACAGTTCCTACAGTTCTTGTCCTTGACCCTTCCTTGCTGTGTGTCTTAGTATGTGTCCTACCAACCTATCTCTTCTTTTCATTAGCAGTCGCCAGAAATATCTCTCCTCTCCTCTCCTACTCGTCTTAATACCTCTTCGTTTGGAACCCTATCTACCCATCTGATCTTCATCATTCTCCTGTAACATCACATTTCATACGCTTCAATTCTCCTCTTTTCTGCCGCACCAATAGTCCAAGTTTCACTTCCATAGAGTGCCACGTTTCAGACAAAGGCTTTCAAAAATGTCTTCCTAATACCTAAATCTATATTCGATGTCAACAGACTCCTTTTCTGTAGAAATGCTTTTCTTGCCTGAGCCAACCTACATTTTATATTCCCTTTGCTTCGTCGATCACTGGTTATTTTGCTTCCTAAGTAACAGAAGTCTCCTACTTAATTTAGTTTTTCCCCTGCCAATTTGATGTCCATAGAGGTTTCTGATTTATTGAGGCTGCATTCCAATATTTTTGTTTTACATTTATTAATTTTCATCATGAATTCTTTCCTCAAGACAGGGTCCATACCATTCAAAAACTCATTCAAATCTTCAGGCGTGTCGGCCAAGATGACGATGTCATCAGCAAATCTCAGAGTTGAAATTATTTCTCCTTGAATCTTCACTCCCACTTTAAATTTCTCTCTAACTTCCTTCATTGCTTGTTCAATGTAAAGATTGAAAAGTATGGGTGATAAGTTGCAGCCTTGCCTCACGCATTTCTGAATACCAGCTTCTCTCTCGTGTCCATCAGCTCGAATGACTGCTGTCTGGTTTTTGTATAGATTATAAGATCACCCTCCTATGCCAAACAGTTTAGTCCAATCAACGTTATCAAAAGCCTTTTCTAAGTGTACAAATGCCATGAACGTTCTCTTATCTTTCCTTATTCTACCTTCCAAAATCAGCCTTATTCAGCTTCCCTTGTTCCTACATTTCTCCTGAAACCAAACTGGTCTTTACCAAATTCCGCTTCTATCTGGCTTTCCATCCTCTTGTAAATTGTTCTAGACAGGATCTTTGAAGCATGAGTAATCGAGCTGATTGTACGGTAATCCTCACATCTGTCAGCTCCTACTTTCTTCGGTATAGGGATGATAACATTCTTCTTGAAATCAGAGGGTACATCACCTGTCTCATAAATCCTACACACCAAGTGAAATAACTGATCAGTCCTTCATCTCCTATGCAGCGTAGCAACTCAATCGGTAAATCATCTATACCTGGTGCTTTGTTCCAGCTTAAGTCATCCAATGCTCTGTCAAATTCTGATCTCAATATTAAATCTCCTTTTGCATCCTCATCAATTTTCTCCTCCCTTTCCATTACATGATTCTCAATCTCCTTTCCCTTATACAAACACTCTATGTAAGCTCTCCATCTCTCAACCAGTTCTTCCCTATCTGTTAGAGGCTTTCCATTTGTGTCCTTAAATGTAGATAGCTTATAATTTTGTATGGCCAGGATTTTCCTGCTACGGAATGGAGTAGACCGTACAGCCAGCGACTCAACGCCGAGTGTTGGGCGGTGGAAAATAACCAGACACCCTAAAGGAGTCAACGGCTGAGGGCGGATGAACTCCTTTAGGAGGTTGATGGTACCTTAGTGGAGGAAATGAAACTAAAATCCCATCAGGCAGCGTCTGTTCTCCAGGTTAGTTGCTGCTGCCAAAGGCGTCTGTTCCTCACGTTAGAAGCGGCCTTTATTTTATCCTACGGTAGGTTGGCGGCAGGAAGGGCATCCGGCTGTAAAACATTGCCATCTTATATATAAAAGTGAAAGTCTGTATGTATGTATGTGGGTGGGTGGGTTGGTTCCGTATACAAATATACACCGTTTCACCAATCTCAACCAAGTTTTTCATACACATAGTTTAGGATCCAGAAGGAACCGCTGGCTACATGAATTTTCGATAGTCTTTCTCATTCTTCTGATTTCGGCCCTTTTGCACTCAAGCACAGGCTAATCAAATCATAAAATATACTCATGAAGGAATGGCAAGGCAGATAGTTTCCGTGGCAACATAGCTCAAGTCGAGACACGGCCGACTGGATGCCAGTTGCGCTCTGCACTACCGGTATAGGAAATGAGGATCTTTACTTGAAGTCCCGCTAGTTACTCAACTGCTCAGACAGCACTGTCAACAGAGTTTAGCATAACAAAGACTTCACACTATCTACTAGATATTTGTCAAATACCACTCACTCACTCACTCATTCATTCATCACGATATCTCAGAAACCACCGAACGGATTGGAATGAAATTTGGTATGCAGCTTCCTCAAGGGCCGCAAATGCCCACTAAAAGAGGCCTTTTGGATACGCAGGTTTTAAAGGGGTGTTAAGGGGGTAGACCTGCATTTCATTCAATAGCAATATCTCCCGATTGGTTTCATTGGGGGATGTGATACTCGGCATAAAAACTCATCATTAAAAATAAGAAGACACGTGTCTGAGGGTTTTTCGATGTGGTGTATATTATGAGGTGAAAGGGGGAAATGTGGGGATTGAAAGATTCCTAATGGAGCGTGTATCTCTTAAAAGACATAGGCGAAGAGTTTGAAACTCAGCGAAAAATAATCAACATAAAAAGGAAGTAAATATGTGATTTACCGTTTTTTCATAAATCCAATTTAAGGGTCCCATGGGGAGGGGTGAAATTCTGGGCGGGGGGGGGGGGGGGACAGGAACGAAAGTGTCCTAACTGATTGACTGACTGACTCACTCATCAAACTCAGGGGGAAAATGCTTTAAAGTAAGTAAATAGCTGTTCGAAAGTTTTTTCATAAATCAAATTTAAGGGGTTCATGGGGAGGGGTGAAATTCTGAAAAAAGGAAATTGAAAGGAAATGTCCTGACTCACTCACTCACTCATCATTGCCCAGCCAAAAATATTGAAGTTGGAAACATGGCGTTTCGGGGATATGTTCGTTGTATGTAAAAACCGTACACTAAGGGAGGATTTTTGTATATTCAGGTTCTAAAGGGGTCTTAAGGGGGTTAAACCTGTATTTCATTGAATAACAATATCTCACGAGTGGTTTCATTTGTGGATGTGATATTCGGCATATAAACTAATCATTAAAAATAAGCAGACATGTGTCTAAGGGTTTTTCGATGTTGTGTATTATTATGAGGTGAAATTGGTGAAAAGTGGGGGTTGAAGGATTCCTAATGGAGCGTGTAGGCCTATCTCTTAAACGACATAGGCGAGAAATTTGAAACTCAGCGAAAAAAATCAGCTTAAAAAGTAAGTAAATCGGTGTTCGACCGTATTTTCATAAATTAATGTAAGGGGTCAATGGGGTGGGGTGAAATTCTGGGGAAAAAAGGAGAGAAATTGTCCTAACTGACTGACTACTAACTCACTCATCAAACTCAGGGGAAAAATACAGCTTAAAATAAGTTAATAGGTGTTCAAGCGTTTTTTCATCAATCCAATTTAAGGGCCCCATGGGGAGAGGTGAAATTCTGGCAAAAATAATTGAAAGAAAATGTCCTGTCTGACTCACTCACTCATCACGCCCAGCGAAAACTATTAAAGTTGGAAACATGAAATTTTGGGCATATGTTCGCTGTATGTCGAAAACGTCAACTAAGTATTTTTGTTTATTCGGTTTTTAAAGAGATGTTAAGGGGGTAAACGTGCATTTCATTGAATAACGATATCTCATGAGTTGTTTCTTTGGGGATGTGATATTCGGCATATAAACTTATCATTAAAATAATCAGACATATCTAAGGGTTTATCGATGTGGTGTATATTATGAGGTGAAAGGGGTGAAAATTGGGGGTTGAGGGATTCTTAACGGAGCGTGTATCTCTGAAACGACATAGTCGAGAAGTTTGAAATTCGGCGAAAAAAAACCAGCTTAAAATACAAATAAATAGGTGTTCGACCGTTTTTTCATACATCCAATTTAAGGGGCCCTTGGAGAGGGGTGAAATTCTGGAAAAAAAACAGGAAAGAAACTGTCTTAACTGATTGACTCACTTACTCACTCATCAAACTCAGGGGGAAAACAGCTTTAAATAAGTAAATAGGTGTTCGACCGTTTGTTTCATAAATCCAATTTAAGGGGTTCATGGGTAGGGGTGAAATTATCAAAAATAAATGAAAGAAAATGTCCTGACTGACTGACTCACTTATCATCGCCCAGCCAAAATTATTGAAGTTAGAAACATGAAATGTTGGGGATATGTTCGTTGTATGTCGAAAAGTCCACTAAGGAATGAGTTTTGGATATTCAGGTTCTAAAGAGGTGTTAAGGGGGTAAACGTGCATTTCATTGAATAACAATATCTCACGAGTGGTTTCATTTGGGGATGTGATACTTGGCATATATACTAATCATTAAAATAAGCTGACACATGTCTAATGGTTTTTCGATGTAGTGTATATTATGAGGTGAAAGGGATGATAAGTGGGGGTTAAAAGATTCCTAACGGAGCGTGTATCTCTTAAACGACATAGGCGAGGAGTTTGAAACTCGGAGGAAATCAATCAGCTTAAAAATAAATAAATAAATAAAATAAATGCCGATGAATGAAGATAAGCAGATGTAAGACATTGTTCCTGAGCCTGAGAGGTGCTGAAACAGTTTTAAAATTGGCTGGAGTAGAGATCCCAACAGCAAGTTCATTCAGATATCGTGGTACAGTTATCCAACAAGATGGTGGACTGGATGAGGAAATAAAGAGCAGGATACGGTCGGCATGGTTCAATTGGAGGAAAGCATCAAGTGTACTGTGCGACAAGAAGGTACCAGAAAAATTAAAAGGGAAGGTGCACAAGGCCGTGGTGAGACCAGCAATGATATACGGGGCAGAAACCTGGCAGATAACAAGGAGATGGGCAGAAAAACTGGACGTGTCAGAAATGCGTATGCTGAGATGGACAAGTGGACATACAAGGTTGGACAAATTGAGAAATGAAGTGATTAGGAGACGACTTAGCGTGGTGCAAGTTTCTGAGAAAGTCAGAGAACCTGGCCTCAGATGGTACGGCCATGTTAAGAGAAGAGATGAAGATTATGTGGGTAATAGGATGATGAAAATGCTTCCACCAGGGAAACGGAGTCGTGGACGACCAAAAAGGCGATGGATGGACAGCATTCAAGAAAGCATGAAACAGCGGGGGCTTGTGGAGGAAATGGTCTGGGATAGAACAACGTGGAGGAGGAATATCCGTATCAGCGACCCCACATAAGTGGGATTAATCATTTCCCCTTCATTTCCCCTTTTCCAGATGACACTGACACTTGTTCTGTCGTTCCACCATTCCCCTTCCGACACGGTGTTCCAATCTAGGTTCCGTTTACTAATGCTATTCTTCACCGAGTCCACGCAACGCATTCTTGGTCTTCCTCGTCCTCTCTTCCCTGTCATCCGTCGTTCCAGTGCTCGTCTTGATAGCCTTACTTCATTCATCCGTTTGACATGTCCAAACCATCTCAATCTGTTTTGCTCCAGTTTGTTATTTAGTTTCTGTACTTACCGTATATCTTCATTTCTCACTCTGTCTCTCCTCGTTTTCTGGACCATAATTCTCAGGAATCTCAACTCAGCTGCCTGTAATCTGCTCTCATCCCTCTTAGTCATTGTCCAAGTTTCTGCTGCTTATGTCATTATAGGAACATGATATGCTTTGTACATAACTTCTTTAGCCTTAATTGGTATATCCTTGTTCCATACTAGTCCCCGTACCTGTTGGTAGAAAGCACTCCCGAGTTGTATTCTTCTGCTAATTTCCAAATCTGGTCTTCCATCTTCAGTCAGTTCACTTCCCAAGTATTTGAAGTGTTTCACCACTTCCATTTCCTTATCTCCTACTTTGATTACTCATTTCCCTTCTTTCTTACCTCTGCTCACCACCACTGTTTTACTCTTCTCCACATTTATCTTCAATCCCCATTGCTCAATCATTTCACTTATTACGTCTAAATGTTCTTTTACCTCCATTTCATCCTCGCCCCAGATCACAACATCGTCTGCAAACAACATTACCTTCATCTTTGCCCTACTATAGTCTTTTATTGCTGCCTTCATGATGTCATCCATCACCATTAAGAACAATAATGGTGACAACACACTTCCTTGCTTTAGTCCATTGACAATTTTAAACCATTCCGATGTTCCGACTCTAGTCTTCACACTACCGTAGCAATCCATGCACATTCCTTTTATCATGTCTCTCAGTAAAATGTTTCCTTTATTTATACAGGTTGTCGCAAAATTACGTCGACAAACTGAAACCAGAGGTTCCGGCTCTTATCTGAAGCAACTTGAGATAGGACACTTATGGCCGGAAACAAACCGTTAAAACTCTGTACGACGTTAAACTGTTGTTGTTGATTCCTATGGCTAGCCCGGATTCCAATCCATCAGCTTTCTTGCGTTCCAATAGAGTTGTGTGAGGTTTCCAGAAGTTCTAGCAGTCACATCAAGTTTGTTGCAATGTAGCAGGTGCCCCTTATCCATTTTACTTCCAGGTTCGTGACAAAGTGTGCATTCTTCAGATCTCAGGATGTTGATTCGTTTCAGATGAGCTGCAAGGCAGTCGTGGCCAGTGTTAAGTCTGAAGAAGGCTACAGCTTCTCTTCTTGGTGTTAATTTATATTGATCCCATTTAGCATCAATGTCTTTCCATAATTTGGTTTCTGCAGTTTTCTTTGCCATTTCTTCATACCGGTACCTGTTTTTGATAGCATTTTTCAAGATCCTCTTTGCTGACATAAAATCAGTCTGACTGACAGGTTGTTGTAGTGTGGTACCTTTTTATGCTAATCTGTCTACCTCTTCATTTCCTGCTCTTCCAACATGAGAAGGGATCCACTGAAATGAGATCTGTTTGTGGAGTCTTTGAAGGGTTATTAATCATACAAAAAAATCTTTCAGTTCTTTATTTTGGGGCTTATAATTTGACGAGATGGCTTGGATGGCTGCTTTTGAATCTGTAATGATAACACATTTTTGATAATCAATGTTTCTGCCTAATAACTGATGGAGTGCATGTGAAATTGCTCTTATCTCAGCACCAAAGTTTGTTTTGGCCTACTGGGAAGTAGAGTGAGAAGAGAGATAAATGTATTCCTGCTCCAGTTCCATTTTCTTTGTCTTGTGAGCCATCTGTAAATATTTTAGCCATTGCTTAGATGGTATCCTTCTTCTATTGTACGGAGGGCCAGTTGTTTTAGATCTTGTGGTGAAGAGTCTTTCTTGCAGATCTCTTCTAGCAAAGTAAGATCTGGAGTCACTTGTATATATTCAATGGGGTTGACAGGCATACAGAGTGGTTCAAGTTTTATTTGCAGATTGCTCTTATTGATATATTCTTTGGCGAGACTTAAGGGATCTTTTTGTGTTTTAAGATTGGGGCTAGAAATTGGTTTTTTGATCCATGTCATTTGAGGTAGTCTTTGTATACTGAGATATGCATTGGCTGTTTGATGTTTCATCTCTTCTTCTATTGGTAAGTTGTGGGTATATAATTGCAAGGCGGTTATAGGTGTGGTTTTTAGCCTACTTTTCACATTTTGTAAAAATGAGGAAAAAGTAGACTTATGAGATCGATCCGGGAAAATGTATGTCTGTCTGTCTGTCCTTCTGTCTGTCTGTCTGTCTGTCTGGCTGTGTGTGTGTCCCCCCCTATCAACTCCTAAACGGCTGCAGCAATCAAAACCAAATTTAGTATGAGTGAAGATGTGCACCGGAATATCTGACGTCCATATTTGAAAATGATGTCAGTGCTACCAACTGCTGAAAAAACGCACTAGAAATTTGAGCTCCATGTTGGATATCTTGCAAGATATGCATGGGAGCTACTCCAAAATTTGCACACATGTAGATAAGACTATTTCAGTTTAATTTCCAGGAGGCCAACCATGACAGTGTTGCCAAAATAATTTTAAGCCTTCTGATAGGTCCAATGTTTAAATGCATATAATTTCTACGCTATCAATTGGAGTTCAACCCAATTTTGTATATAATATCTGTACATAAATAGATATGACTGAGCGTATTCCTAAGAGCCACCAGGGCTGCCAACTGTTAATAATTGCTCTCCCTATTTTTTTATCCAAATACCAATATATCAGAAAGTATGCAAGCCAACAGCTTTAAACTATGCACACGTACAGTATATTCTGGCATTTTAGATTAATTTGGAGTAACTTATATACGTCAGTTCTACCAACATGATTATAAGCCTGCTGATAGTACCAATTTTAAAATACTTGTAACTTCTTTACTATCGGTTGGATTTCAACCAAATGTCGTATGTGCTATGTGTACCATAACAGATATGACTATAAGTATTGTTAAGAGCATTCAGGGCTGCCAACTGTTAATAAATACTGTCTATATTCTTTTACCCTAATATCAATATATCAGAAAGTATGCAAGCCAACATCTCTATACTTTGCACACGTATAGCACCTGGCATTCTAGATTAATTTGGAGTAATTAATACAAGGCAGTGCTGCCAATATGATTCTATGCCTGCTGATGTGTCCAATTTTGAAATACATGTAACTTCTATACTAACAAATGGATTTCATTCAAAATTGGCACAACAAGATATCATAATATTTCAGATTATTTATGACCAGCACACGCATGATATTGTTGGCAACATGCTTTTACGCGTGCTAATAGACCCAGTGTCTAACTGCATGTAACGTCCGTTGGACTTCAACCAAATTTTGTATTCTGTACCTTAAGAGATGGAACTAAGAATATATTCAGTCACTAGGGCTGCCATTTGTAGTGCTCTATTAGGCTACATTATACCAGGTATATTTTGAACTAATTAGATATTTCGATATTACCAACTTAATTTCGTCATAATTCATGATAGGTTCATATTCTGTAGAATAATCGTTGGCATGAAAAGTAGGCTGTATAGTTCTTCACGGAACTTCTTGTTATTGCACCTGATATGATTCGTAGGGCATTATTCTGACACCTCTCGAGGCGATCAAAGTTTGACTGGGGTGCTGTAGAGAGTACATCACTGCCATATTTTATGATAGGTTTGATGTAAGTATTGTGGGTTTTGTTGAGTGTACGACGTTAAACTTTTAACGAGGCAAATCACCAACACCGCGCCGAGAAAGTGCGACATTTTCAAATGTTTCCGATTCGTACCAGCCGCGAAAGAATGCCGTCGCTACTCGTCTGGCAAACTAGCTCACAATCAATGGTATCGTGCATGGCATGGCAAGTTCCTTGAAACGAGTCATTTGGTTGCGGTTCAAATCAGAGACAGCGCAAGTTTTTTCTTATCATAATTTTTCCATATCTTACCCTGCACAATTCCACTGAGCTAGTTCGCCAAACGGGAAGTGGCGGCATTACTCCGAAGCTGGCAGGGCCGTACAGTATAGTCTCGCAAACTCGGCACTCGGTAACCCGGCACTCTGGTTTTCTCGGCCACCCTGACAGGAGAAAAAAATCATGATTTTGTTTTTGTGTTCCGCACAGAGCGTTATTATGTTTTCTTTTGTCTTCTCCATCAATGGAATTATCGACAGATAAATACGACGCGAAACAAGTTGACCTACAGTTCATAGTAAGAAGAGTAACGACGACCTGATAAATACAGGTACAGTACTGTAAATGCACAAACTGTTGGCAGTATGAAGTAAACAAACGGGTCTCGCGCAGAGCGTTGTATTTATTTGATTGCACATTCTCCGCAATTCTGTTTCTTCGCCGTCTTCGTGACGAGGCTTCAAGAAACAGGCTGCAAAGCGTAAAGCAAAAGAACATTACTTACTTTTTTTTTGCAAAAAATTAAATGGTAACTAAATTTTCATTACGTGAAAAAACTATTTTCCTACGGGAATTATTTTGTACATATTCAAGTACTATAATTGTAGTGGCTTAATCATTTTAAAACTTGTGTTTCTGTTAAAAACAAATAAATGTACTGCATTGCATTACTTTTAAACCAAAACAAACAGCTTATTTCGTCTTTTTAACACATTTCCCGATAACCCGACATTTTCGAGGACTCGGCCACCCTTCGGTCCACATTAGGCCGAGTTTGCGAGATTGTACTGTATTTCTAAATAGGCTAAGTAGGCTGCAGCCTAGAGCTGCAAATTTTCAGGGGCGGTAGTTTGGTAATTTATTCAAAAGTTGAAATAAAGTATTTCAGACGTTAATTATATTTCCCGTACGAATTTAAGAATATGTTACTTTAAAATATGTTTTAGTCCTTCGGCATAGCCTACTTTTTAAAACTATAACATAATACAAATTCACAAATACAACAAAACACTTTATATGAAGACAAGTTTGCCATTAAGAAATCTCGTAAGAAAGCTATGTAAATTTGAATATCAAGATTACGTGGGTCGAGTTGTTTTAGTGAAGTTGGTATATTTTTCAAATAAATCAGTAATTATCTACATTTTGTGTAATTTCATTTCACCGTGTAGGACAACTTAATTCAAATTGAACACAATTCTTCAATTACGCAAAAGATAGTCATTAGTAGGGCTCGGATGTCGATGCGGTAAAAACGTTTAAAAATGCACTTAACATTTTCAAAAATGACTGTAATAAATGACCTAAAAATGGAAAAAATGATCTTATAATAATAGACTGAACTCACCAATATTTCAAAAATTCGAAAAAGCACTATAAAATGGAGAAACTGATCTTATAATAATAAACTCACCAAAATTTCAAAAATGACATCTGAGGCTCGTACTGAAAAGTCAATCAAAATAGATTTCTAGCACTTAACAAAAGGTTTATGTTCATAGCTACTAGCTTCTTTTTTTTTTTAACTCTGAGAGACGTAACTCCCTCATATAAAGCTGTGGCATGACTAAATTGAAAAAAAAAAAAGACCTTAAAAGGCCGATTTCTCTAAAATCTGACCAAAAAATCTACCAAACTAAAAAAAGAGCTCTTAAAATGGAAGAATAGCAGAAAATGCAAAAAGATGCAAAATAAAAATGACCTATTTGTAGACGGGATGGCCCGTCCGGAGTTTCTATGTACTTCAGCATTGTTTTAGACAGCTCAGTAAAAAAGATGACATGTCATTAAAATATAAGAATTTGTGTAAAATTGTGATCACTGATCTCCAACAACAAATTAATTAATGAAGTTGGAAACCCATATATATTTTTTACGAATCTTAAAAGAAGTAAGTAAATAAAAACAAGTAGAATAAATAATTTCATTATATAATTTTACTATGTAAAGAAGCCGTCGGATTTTTTAAGAGCGTTAAAAATCCCTCAGTATGCCTTCCTTCGGAGGGGAAGTAAAGCCGGCGGTCCCATGTCATAGATTTATGGCATGTTAAAGAACCTTCCACTAATTGCACCTGTGTGAAGCTAAATTGGATAGGTTAATGTAAACAACGCTCTTAGGTTTCTATGTTCGTTGCCAAGAGCCGACTGCGGTGGCGTCTAGTAGCTGAGTTTCGAACTTGGCCTAGTAGTCGTTGACGGTGGCGCTTGGTGGCAAAAGTAGGAACTATTTGAAAAATTCCAAGTTGCAGTACTTAAATTAAAAAAGACAGATAACACACACTATTACAGTCATCAAAATTAACACCGGTTATCAGACAGATTCTAAACACACCCAAAGTACACGGGGCTACATGACCGCGTTGTCGCTGTCCCTAAACTTAAGAACCAACCAACCAACCAACCATTACTATGTAAACCATTAAAATAATTGTAGTTTTATCTAAACTAAATGAACTTAAAGCTATGATTAAAAAAGTTGAAAACGCCAATGAACTCTATCCCTTTGTTGTATACAACAAATTTATTAAGCAAACATGAACTATAGAGAGGGTGGCAAATGGACTTTAGCCTATGGGCGGCATACTCTTAAATCCGGCCCTGGCAGCTGGTATGTAACGGAAACATTAGAAAAAGTCGCCCTTTCTCGACGCAGTATTGCGAATTAGCCTCGTTAACGTCGCACAGGTTTTTAACGGTTCGTTTCCGGCCATAAGTGTCCTATCTCAAGTTGCTTTAGATAAGGGCTGGAATCTCTGAATTAGTTTGTCGACGTAATTTTGGGACAACCTGTATATGGTAGAATCGAAGATAAAAATTGTTTTAATTTATTTACTGTTGGGAGTGTTAAACTGTACCGATTCCCTTAATATATATCCACAGGGTGATGATGCTGGAAGCGTATGCAAGCACGGAACAGACCATGGCGTACTTCGGTACGAAGGAGCGACCAGGTGGACACTTCCCGTTCAACTTCTTCATCATCTCCAACCTGCATGCCAACAACATTAACGCCCAACTCGTCAACGATTTGATACATCAGTGGGTAGACAACATCCCCGCGTTTGGTTGGTCCAACTGGGTGGTAAGTAACACACCACATTACAACAAACTTTGGATGGTTGATTCGTTCCTCAGTTCCTCAACGCGGTCATGTAGCCCCGTGTACTTAGGGTGTGTGTAACATCTGACTGATGACCGATGTTAATTGTGATGGCTGTATTAGTGTGTGTCATCTGTAATTCAGGTAAGGACTGCAGACGATCGATTTCAAGTATTTCCTACTTTTGCTACCAAATGCTACCGTCAGCGACACATAGCCGTGAACTTGGCTACTAGATGCCATCACAACCGTCACCTGGTACTGAACGTTGGAACTTAATAGAGCGTTAATCAAATATACAAATTTGGCTGCACACAATTGTAGTTAGTGGAAGGTTCTTTAACGTGCCATAAATCTATGACATGGGCCTGCCGGCTTTACTGCCCCAAGGGAAGGCATACTGAGGGATTTTAAACGCTCTTAAAAATCTGATGACTTCGGCCGGGTTTGAACCCGCGATCTTGGACATAGAAACATCAACGTTAAGAGGATATTCGAGAGATGTATTTTCCATCATACGTCTGAAACCACCAATTACGTTGTACGAGTACGTTCAATGTCCATCAATCAATCAATCAATCAATCACGGATATGATTCAAACAAAAAAATATCATCTCCTGGTATGGACCTTTATTGGTCATCAGTCCAGAGTATTTGGTTGTGTATTGTATTTGAAAACCTGTGTTATTGTGACGGCTTTATAGTGTCTGTAACTGTAATTATTTAGGACATGGTTTAGGTTAGGCACTCCCGGACTTTAATAAGCAACCATTCTGGAAGGAGGGAGAATGGGATAGCTTGGGGGATACCACACTGTGATTCGAACCTCGCATCTCCATCTGTAGTTCCCTATTATAGTCTTGGAGCGTGACGCTTCGCGCTTTGCTAAGCTACTGCGTGGTGAGTGTCATAGTGATGTATTCCAGGAGGCCATGGTCAAAAGCAAGGTATTCTCTGCGTCCCATGTGCTCTGTTCAGTACATAAAACTGGTGAAATCTCGACAGATATTTATGAATATTTATGTTCGAACATAAAATAGTTATAATTATCGTCGAACATAAACAGTCGTATGCAACTAGCCTGTAATGGTAATTAAGACACTCGTATGCAAAATTATAAAACTCGCAACGCTCGTTTTATAAACATACTCGTGTCTTAATTATTGCCATTATAGGCTCGTTGCATAATGTACAATTAACACACATTGAAAGTATTCATTAACAGGAAATGAATTGCTTTAATGTTTATTTTTTAAATTAATAATGAATATTATAACTTCAACACATTCAATTCTTCGTCAGGTTGGTAACCATGACAACAGCAGGGTGGCAACTCGGCTGGGTACCAACTATATTGACACCATGAATATGCTGGTGACCCTGCTACCAGGCACAGCTATTACGTACGATGGGGAGGAGTTGGGTATGACCGACAACAGGGACATTACTTACGAGGAGGGAAAGGACCCTCAGGGTTGTATTGCTGGGCAGGACCACTTCCAGGAGAAGTCCAGGGACTTCGAGAGAACTCCATTTCAATGGGATGATAGCAAGAATGCTGGTAAGTAGGATATCTACTACACTAGACAGTTTAAGATACACTGTTCCAGCTTATAGTTATGTGAAATGTGCCAAATGAGGGGGAATATGCACAACGTGTTAGCCTACCGATCATATCCGGTAGTTCTAAAAGTTGATATTGTTGATTATTTTAGGAGCTTTTGTGACATCGTGGTCATGTAGCTCGGTGTACTTGAGTGTGCATAGAATTTGTATCATACCTTGTGTCACTGTGATGTCTGAACTAGTGTGTGTATTTGTAATTGAGGTAGGATTTGGGTAGGAAGCAGACGTGGCTTTCAGTTGAGTACCATCCCGGCATTTGCCTGGAGTAGAAGTGGTAAACCATTGAAAAACACTTTCAGAATGGCTGAGATAGGAATCGAACCCACCTCTTGCCAGTTTTGCCTCACGAGGCACAGTGTACCCCGTTCCAGCCCTCAGACCAAAATTAAATTTCTTGATGGAATCAAGAATCGAACCCGGGCCTTCTTGGCTACAGCCGCTACGTAACGATGTGGACAATTCTTATTGTTGAGGGATGTTAAATACGGAAATGATGGACAATTTAACTTTGAATGCTGTCATGAATCGGCAGGCTGTATGGCCAGGGGCGGATCCAGGGGAGGGGGGGAGAGGGGCGATGGGGGGCGATCGCCCCCCCCTAAGAGAAAAGAAAAGAATGAAAAAGAGAAAGGAAAAGGGGAAAGCGAAGGAGAGGAGAGAAACGAAGGAGGAGACGCACCAAACGAACTATAAACAACGATTTTAACCTAACTAGTTTTCAGTTAATAATCGTGCAATATACAGTATATTAAATTACCTAGCCGCGACGCTCTCTTTTCGCTACCCCGCTCGCTTATTTTCCAGCACTGTTGCTATTGTTGTGATGAGCTGAGCTGACATAGCACAGCGCGCCGCCGCGCCGCCTGTCTAAACGGAGCCGAGTACAAACGAATAATCCCCTTCGGCCCGCTCCACCCGCGCCTGAGATATGTCTATCGAGGTAAATTGTATGAAGACTTCACAAGCTTTATAAATCTCTGAAATACAGTGCACTACCGTTTAAAGGGAAAAGAGGTAATTAAAGGGAAAGTAAAAGGAAGAAAAAAAGACGAAATCCCAGTATCCGAACAGGAAAATATCGCCCGAAACGAAGGGAATGTCGATAGAGAAATAAAATTAATACTGAAGGGCTAGCGCAAGAATCGCCAAATCCGAAAACTGGAGAAGAGATGCTAAATGATGACAATATTGAAAAAGCAAACAGCGTGACGGAAACAGAAACCGAGCGAGAGCTACAGGATGGAAAAGATCCAAAGAAAGCAGAAACCGAAGAAGAATCAAGAGATAAAGATGGAGAAGAAACTAAGGAGGATTCGAAGAGAAAATTTAAAGCCAAAATAAAGCCAAGAAACAAGTTGCAGAGCCTACTATCAAGAAAAAGAAGAAAAATGTAGCAGAACCAGAGGATGAAGATGAATACGACCAACAAACAAGAGATGAAGATGCAGATGCAAGAACTATAGAGGAGAAAAAGAAAACGCAAACCAAAGAGAGAACCAGCAAGAAACAAGAAACCAAAGGAGTCCCAGAGCCTACCGTAACTGGCAGAGACGTGGGTAAAACTGTGTTGAGGATTCTCAAGCATCACAGTCTTGTCCTATATCGGTGTGTTGGCGTTGGTACTGGCGGGTGCGCTATCATGGCGTCAGTAGCTTGTGGTGCTGTCGCCGAGGTGCAAACCGAAGCAGAGCATGCCGTTAGGTGCCCTTGTTATAATCACGCTCTGCATTTGTCTATTTCGAAGTCCTTGAAAGTCGTCGCCGTGCGAAATGCAATAGGAGTTATGAAGGCCACTATTATGTCCATTGGTTCGTCCTCAAAACGCTCCTATGTATTTAAAGCAACTCTAGGTGAACTTTTATGTGGACATTGTGAGACGCGGTGGATCGAACGGCACGACGGTTTTGTACATTTTCGCTCTTTACACCCGAACATAGTCGAGAGTTTAGACTCGATTACTTTATGGAAAGACTCAGAAAGTGCTTCTAAGGCAACGCTCATAGCTGCTCTTTGTGAGAGTGATTTTATAGTTATCGCCATTTGCTTGTCAAAAATCCTTGGAGACACTAAAACACTCAGCATTTTGTTTCAAAAAAGGGCAAATAGACTTGAAGGAAGCCCAGGATGCGCTAGACGACATTACTACTGTGTTGAGCAAGAGGCGCGAAGAGTGCGAAACACAATTTGCTGAGCTCTTCCAAGAACCAGAAGCTCTGGCAAAACAACTTGGAACCGAACGTCTGCTCCCACGCATCGCACAACGGCAAAAGCACCGCGAAAATTTTCCAGCGTCAACCGTAGAAGACTACTATCGCCGGGCCACTTTCATACCCATTTTAGACTACGTCCTAGAAGACCTAAACACTCGCTTCCCTAAAGCAACGCAAGAGTTACACAGCCTATCAGCAATGATGCCAATATCATCATGGACGTCAGCGGATGTGGACACAATCGCTGCAAAGTACTTCAAACTTCTCAATCAACATTCTGCCGCGTCGGCGGCAAGGCTTCTACAGGCTGACCTTCATATGTGGAAGATAAAGTGGTCCCGGGAGCTTGAATCGGGATCAACCATCCCAAAGAAAGCTATGGAAGCTTTAATTGCCTGCGATAAAGAGTTGTACCCCAGTATTCATCGATGTCTCAAGATTTAGGCTACTTTACCCTTCAGCGCCGCTTCATCGGAAAGGTCATATTCTTCTTTGAGAAGGCTGAAGACGTGGTTGCGGTCAACTATGTCCGATGAACGATTAAACGGACTTGCTTTGTTGCACATCCACTACGATGTTTATGTTGACCCATCTCGCGTGATTGATCGGTACGCGAAAAAACCAAACTGGCGACTAGAGTTTGTAGTTTAGCTTAAAATTGTTTTTATGAAAACAAATTGCTGCATTTGTAATATTAACGTACAATTAGCAATACACATATACCTGTCATAATTTCGGGTAGCCTTGTTCTTATTTCGCTCAACCTATACCCCTAAAATAAAGGTTAAATATAGTTTTAAACTCCCGTAAATCTGATTAAATCGTGTCTTTAACGATCTTTTTCTCGTCGATTGATTAAAATTCCTCGGGCCTCGAGCCGGGTTTTTATTTAATCTTGAAGCTATTGTATAAGCTATATAATTATTTTTTTACGGTTGTCAGTCATCAAACTATATAGCTCTGATTTTACTCTCCTACCCTTTAATTACATTAATACAGTAACTATAAACTATGAACCCGGTATGATAGCGTTTTGGATAAAATTAAAAGTCTATCTTTACGAAAGCGCTCCACCGATATTATTGGCATGGCAAATGATAATATACAGAGCAGTGTCGGACTGGCCATTTGGGAAGAACGGGAGTTCCCATCGAGGCCTCGGGCCAGGAGACTATGAGTTCCGAGGCCCACCTTAGACACTTGCGCAAATAGGCCTGTCACCCCAGTTATTAGCTAGCTAAGATATTCTGCGTCTTTGTTTACAACATAAGAGAGGGAGGGCTACTCGCAAAGGGGACAAAGTCAATCATTACCTATGAGGAGGTCCGGGGGACTTTTGATCCCCCTCGGACCATTCAATGCATCTGAGGCATCAAGGGGCCTCGGGGTCTTAAAATTAATGACCTCGGCCCTTGTGCATTATGGTATATTACCCCCCCCCCCCCACTCCACTTTGAGGGCAGATATCATGACCACCCCCTCCAAGATCAGTGTCTGGATCCGCCCCTGTGTATGGTGCACTGGTAACAATCTCGGCAGCTGTGCCCATGGTTGTGAGATCGAATCCCGAAGCTGTTAGTTAGTAATTGAATCTGCTTAAATGCTATAGAGCAGTTTTAATGAGTTTGCTGCTCTTCTTTCATACAGACTATAGCGGCTATGACAGCCAAACCAAGACTTCCTTCCTCCCACGAGCGCAAGTCTCAATAGCGTTGAGGTCAGATTAGTTAACTATTTTTGCTATCCTACCCTATGAGACCGTCAAAGATGGGTAACCAAAGCTGGTCAGTTATAAAACCCAATATTGCTTGAAAGAAATAACACGGGGAAATTACTTGCAGGATTCTCTACTGCCGACTCCACCTGGCTGCCAGTTAACAAGAACTATGTGAACCTCAATGTGCAGTCTCAGCTCAAGGACCCCAAGAGTCACCTGAATATCTACAAAAAGCTGGTCCAGGCTCGCAAGGATCTTGTTATACAGAATGGAAACCTTAGCACAGTCGTCATTGGCGATAGTGTGTTCGCCTTTGCCAGGTAAGTGTAGTGCCTGTTGCCCTCATAGCCAACATTTGATTTTAGATTATAAACCTACGATTTACCTCTCTTGATGGAAGCAGTATTTTTGTATTTGTCTGTTGGCACAGACTAGAGTAAAATATCTCAGTCTCATCCATGACTGTGATTGTATGGAAGCTATGGTGGAGTAATGTTTCTCCGTTCAGATGATAGATGCTTCATTAAAAATAATTTGATGGTCATTCTGTATGACATGTTCAGCCATAGCAGACTTCTGCTGCTAATCTGTTTTGAAGCCGCTGCGCTGGCTGCGAGCGAAGCGGCGCTAGGGGACCAGGTAGCGTTGCGACTATGCGCTACTCTGCCTGGTGTATTTTATTTTAAGGACGTACATTTTTAATTTCGTTAGCGGCCGACAATCGCTCGGCGGCAGCGTTTATAAATTGGTGATGGTTTAAATTGTTTTTGTAAATAATATGGGATTATAGTAAAAAGATTTGTTATTTTTGTTTGCGGGGAATAACAGTTGTCATAGCAGTTGAGCTCTGTCTAGTTTCTGAGCCTGATGTTCTGGCTCTATATGTATCGTACGCCATGGCGGGCGTTGCAATAGCTTCAGCTTGGTAATAATAATAATAATGAATGAGTTGAAGAATTTAAGTTTTAAGCGTTAGGAAGGAAGACAGACCTCTTGTGGGTTGACGTTGATAGCATTGTTACGTGCCACCCCCTAGTGGCACTTTTGTTAACTGGATTACGGAGGGTAGAAAACACAACACCAATTACTGCTTTAAAGAGAAGTTAGCTTTATTGCTTGCAGGAAGAGGTACATTACTCATCAGCAAATACAAGCAATTGGAACCTTACTCCAGTTTCCTCAAGTCTCTTCCTTGAGCGCTCTTGGCACTTTCACTTGTCAACAAACCACAGAAGTTAAACCGTCTTAATGAGTACGGTGGCCTTGACAGAAACTACCGGCTCCTCTCCCTTATGTACACCAACTCCAGTTACTTACGATAATCCGCTACCCGCTGTTTCGCTGTCCACAAGCTGGGGAAACAATGTCACTGGATTTCGTAACTCGCACGGCACTTCGTCACCACATTTCTGTCGCACTCGCTCAAAAACACACACCCACAGAAAACACAGTCCCCTCACTTTGAGGCCGCATATTTAGCAGGCTGGTGACTCAATGAATTCTAGAATCGTCCAGGAATCGTCTAGAGATTTCCTTCACTGGCTGGGTCACGAACTTTCTGGACCGTCCCTTTCACTTCGCAGCCCGTTCCGTAACGCGCACGTAATATACTGAGGCAGAGCACACACAGCCTGGAGGCAGCTGTGACTCAACGCGGCGAGGCGACAAAACAAACTCACAGCCGTAACACCACCCCCTTCCTAAAAGGCTGAACGTCCCGATCAATCATTGGTCCGTCTGTGTCCCTCCGTAGGCTGCCAGGCGATCTCGATGCACGATCTTCATCTTCGCCCTCGGGCTCCGCTGGATCCTGTAGACGACATCGTTGATCCGTTTCACAACTCGGTACGGGCCCTCCCAGGACTTCTGCAGTTTGGGTGACAGGCCTTTCTTCCGTAATGGGTTGAAGAGCCAGATCAGGTCGTCGTCGTGGAATCCGCCGGCATCCGTCTGTTGGTCGTATCTGGTCTTCATTCGGTCGGTCTCGATCCGCAGTTTCCTCCTCGCGAACGCGTGCACGTCCTCCAGTTGGTCGACCAGTTCTTGACAAAACTGGCTTACCGGGACCGGATCATTCCCAGGTCGGCCGAAGGCAAGATCGACAGGTAGACGGAGCTCCCTCCCAAACATGGCCCGGGCTGGTGTGCTGCCGGTGGCTTCATGCACGGCGGCGCGGAACGCCAGGAGAAATAGTGGAAGATGTTTGTCCCAATCTCTCTGGTGCTCACTGACGACTATTCGGAGATGGTTCTCGATGGTGCGATTGAATCGCTCTACCATCCCGTCGGACTGAGGGTGTAGCGGCGTTGTCCTTGTCTTCCGGATTCCCAGCAGCTGGCATAGGTTCTGGAACACCTGCGACTCGAAGTTCCTCCCTTGGTCGGAGTGCAGCTCCAGGGGTACTCCGTACCGGCTGACGAATTCCTTCACCAGGGTCTCTGCGATCGTCGCGGCTTCTTGGTTAGGGAGCGCATACGCCTCCGGCCATTTGGTAAAGTAGTCGCTGACGACCAATACGTAGCGGTTCCCTGCCTCGCTTAACGGGAATGGCCCAGCAACATCGATGGCACTCTCTCCATGGGGCCGCCCACGTTGTAGGTCTTCAGTGGACCCCGTCGTCTTCGTCCTGGGCCCTTGCTGGCTGCGCAATCGTGGCATCTCGAGCATTGGTTCTCTACGTCAGTTCGGCATCCGATCCAGTAGAACCACTCTCTCAGCTTCTCCAGGGTCTTCTTTATCCCTAGGTGTCCTCCAGATGATCCTCCATGACTTCCTTCAGGACTTCCTCCGTCATAGCCTCTGGAACGATGACTTGTTCCCGAGATGTCTTCCCGTCGGTGCTCTCCCAGGTACGGCATATGAGGCCAACCCTCACAACCAGCGAGTCCCACTGCGCCCAGTAGGACTTAAACTTGGGGCTGCAGTCACTCACAATGTTCCACCCGGGTCTGGGGACACAGGCCCTCTTCCATTCGGCTATCAGTCCCAGGTCATTATCTTCTGCTTGTGCCCGCATGAAAGATTCGCGGCTCCAGCTCCCTTGAAGTTCCACGGTAGTCCTTCGGCAATGTATCCCGGTGTTCTCCTCCCTTCGGGCACAGAAGGTGCAGTCTTCGGGGCACGGTCTTCGTGACAGGGCGTCGGCGTTAGAATGCAGTTGACCTTTCCTGTGCTGAATCTCAAAGTTGTACTGTTGAAGCCTCTCTAACCACCGCGCGAGTTGACCCTCGGGCTGCTTGAAGTTCAGGAGCCACCGCAGGGAAGCATGGTCGGTCCTGATGAGAAATTCTTGCCCGTACAGGTACTTGTGGAAGTGTTCAATGGTCTTCACGATGGCGAGCAGCTCCTTCCTGGTGACACAGTAGTTCCTTTCTGGCTTTGACAAGGCTGAAGTAGGCCACTACTCTCTCCTCGCCGTCCACTACTTGCGACAGGATTCCCCCTATGCCAAAGTCGCTGGCATCGGTATGGACGATGAACCTTGTTCCAGGTCTGGGGTAGGCCAGAATAGGCGCGGTGCACAGAGCCTGCTTGAGTTGTTCGAAGGCACTGTGGCATTCTGCTGTCCACGTGAAGGGTTGGTCCTTCTCAGTCAGTCGATGTAAAGATTTGGCGATGTCGGCGAATCCTTTCACGAAGCGGCGATAATAAGTGCAGAGTCCCAGGAAGCTTCGTAGTTGGGACTTGCCCTTCGGAACTGGCCACTCCCTCACAGCTGCGGTCTTCTCTGGGTCGGTGCGCACCCCCTCCTCGGAGACGATATGCCCAAGGTACTGGACCTGTTTCTGGAAGAGCTGACACTTCTTGGGGCTCAACTTCAGCTGGGCAGCCCGTAGCTTCATCAAGATCTCCTTCAGGTTGCTGTAGTGCTCCTCGAAGCTTCTCCCCAGAACGATGACGTCGTCTAGGTAGACCAGGCAGGTCTTCCAGTGTAGTCCCCTCAGAATGGACTCCATTAGCCTTTCGAAGGTCGCAGGGGCGTTCCACAGACCGAATGGCATAACGGTGAACTGCCAGAGCCCGCTGCCCACAGAGAACGCCGTTTTCTCGCGGTCCTTAGGGTGGACCTCCACCTGCCAGTAGCCACTCTTCAAATCCAAGGTGGAGAACCATCTTGATCCTGATATGGTGCCAGCGTGTCGTCGATCCGGGGTAGAGGGTAGCTGTCCTTCTTCGTGACGTCATTCAGCCGCCTGTAGTCCACGCAGAACCTGGTGGAACCGTCCGTCTTCTTCACAAGCACGACCGGAGAACTCCAAGGACTATGTGATGGCCCGATCACCCCTTGCTCCTTCATCTCTTCTACCATCCGGTCGACTTCGGCTTGCTTGGCGAGCGGGACACGTCGGAATGGGGCCCTAATCGGTGCGCTGTCCCCAACGTCGATTCTGTGCTGGACCAAGCTTGTCCTACCGAAGTATTTGCTTCCCACGGAGAAGACATCCTGGAATTCGCGTAGCAGGTCCTGAAGTTGGCGTGATTGCTCCTCGTCTAAATGGTCCTGGGATCCTTGGTACAGCTTCTGTAGTTCTTCTGGCAGGGCGCGTCTTCTTCGGTTGTCCGTCTGCAGGTGTCCGTCTGTCGTGTCTGTGATACGGGCAATCCAGGTAACGGGCTCGCAGACTCCTAGGTTCGTGTCCCGGTGAACCGTAATATCGTAGTCGTTCAGGTTGGACAGGCGGACGTACGGCCGGGGCGTCGTGTTGATGAGGGTCTTGGCATCTAGCAATCCTTTTGTCTGGATGTCCTTATATTTTGGCTCGATGACAGCCGCCACTCCCTCAGCAGTTCCGTCGACGATTACGGCAGCGCCGACCTCTGTCCTGGCGGGAACGATGACGTCTTCTCTCAGCCTTACCCGTCGTGCGGTGATGGACTCGTGCACAGGTTGCAAAGCAAGTTCCTCACCTCCGAAGTGCAGAGTGTTGGTACTCAGATCCAAGATGATGTTGTTCTGGTCCAGGAAGTCCAGCCCGATGATCACTTCATTTGATACGTCAGCCACAAGCACTGGATGCTTTATCGCCCGTCGACCAATGATGAACTCCAGTGATGCTTCGCCATGTACCGGTGCGGTTTCTCCGGTCGCGGTTATTAGCTGGAGGTTCCTTTGAGTGGGTCGCGCTCTCCACTTCGGGATCACGGTGGGACTGACGATGGTCCCGTGTCGATTAGCATGGGCCAGCTCTCTCCGTTGACGACTCCGTCGACCATCAGGCTGCTATTGTCCCTCCGTATCTTCGTCACACGAACTTGGACTGCCGGGGCTTGACGACTGTCACTAGCCAACCTTTGCCCCCCAAGGCTGACTGATACTTGCTTTCCAGGGCCTCGCGGTTTTCCTACGACTGACTGTCCTGACGGAAACCCTTGGCGGCGGCGATCACCGCAGTCCTTGCTCAGGTGGCCTCTCTTACGGCAGGTCCAGCAGGTCGGTAGTCTTCTTCCGGGCCGCCTCTCCGGATATCCTTCGGCTACGTTTTTGTTGGTGGTACTGCGACTCTTGAAGAACCGGCCTAGCGCCTCCATCAGTTCATCGGCCAGGGGCTTGGTCTTGTCGGCTTTGGCTGGTTCGTCGACGTCCACCGGACGCACCCGCGCGCGCATTCTAGGTATCTGTTTTGCCGTCTCGAACTGAAGTGCGTGGCTCAGCGCATCTGCCAGGGTCTTATTGCGCGCGAGTCGCAACGCCTGTTGAGTGTCCGAGTCCCGTAGCCCGTCGGTGAAAGTCTGCGTCGCTATCTGCTCCAGAAAGTCGGCCGGCGCTGTTGGGTAGGCGAGCCTTACGAAGCGTGTGATGTCCATCTCGAACTCCTGCAGGGTTTCCGCGTTCTTTTGTACCCGGGTCCGGAGCTGCATCTGGTAGGCCTGCTGAAGATGGCTATCCCCATAGCGGGACTCCATATGGGTGATCAGTGAAGCGTAGTCCTGGGATCCAGTCGGGATGGCCTGAAGGACGTTAAGGGCGTCCCCTCTCAGCGCTACAATGAGAGCTGTAGCCTTTTCCGTGCTGTTACAGTTGTTTATGGAACAGGCAGCCTCGAACTGACGTAAATAGGTGCTCCACGGGACCTTTTCGTCGAAGGTTGGGGGCGTCACTTTGGTCTGTCCCGTTCCTGATGTCCCCGGTGTACATGTGGGCGGCCGTCGGCGCAGCTCGGCAACTTCCTCTTGAAGAGCGTTGAATTTCTCTTCCACCCCCGTGAGTGGGCGTTGGCGCAGTTCGGCAACTTCCTCTTGTAGGGCTTTGACTCTCTCATCCACCCCGGTCGGCGGGCGTCGGCGCAGCTCGGCGACTTCCTCTTGTAGGGCTTTGAATCTATCTTCCATCCCTGTCGGCGGGTGTCGGCGCAGCTCAGCAAATTCCTTTTGTAGAGCCTTGAATCTCTCTTCCACCCCCGTCAGCGGGCGTCGGCGTAGCTCGGCAACTTCTTCTTTTAAGGCGTCGAAATTCTTTTCCACTGCCTGACTTCCTCACGCAGACCCAGTTCTAATTTCTTCAAGTCCTGTGCTAACTTATTCTGCCCGTCTTCCATCTTCTTCTGGCCGTCCTCTATCTTCTTGGTTAAATTCTTCTGGCCATCTTCTAATTTAGCAGTTAGGTCCTCGGCTAACTTCTTCTGGCCGTCTTCTAGTTTGGCAGTTAGGTCCTCGGCCAACTTCTTCTGGCCGTCCTCCATCTTCTTCTGTCCGTTCTCCATCGTCTTCAGGTCCTCCGCCAACTTATTTTGACCGCCTTCCATCTTCTTCTGGCCGTCTTCTAATTTGGCAGTTAGGTCCTTGGTTAAATTCTTCTGGCCGTCTTCTAATTTGGCAGTTAGGTCCTTGGTTAAATTCTTCTGGGCGTCTTCCATCTTGGTTTCCATGCCACTTAACTTTTCTAGCAATGGTGCGAATTGCTCTTCCATTTTAGATGTTTGTCTTGTAAGGGGCATGCGCTCACAGGAAAATTTTAAAAAATGACCTGCTCGGGTTTTGAAACCAGGACCGTCAGGTGTTGTGCTTGTGTGCTTGAGTTCGTAATCCCGCTTCTGACACCAGTTGTTACGTGCCACCCCCTAGTGACACTTTTGTTAACTGGATTACGGAGGGTAGAAAACACAACACCAATTACTGCTTTAAAGAGAAGTTATCTTTATTGCTTGCAGGAAGAGGTACATTACTCATCAGCAAATACAAGCAATTGGAACCTTACTCTAGTTTCCTCAAGTCTCTTCCTTGAGCGCTCTTGGCCCTTTCACTTGTCAACAAACCACAGAAGTTAAACCGTCTTAATGAGTACGGTGGCCTTGACAGAAACTACCGGCTCCTCTCCCTTATGTACACCAACTCCAGTTACTTACGATAATCCGCTACCCGCTGTTTCGCTGTCCACAAGCTGGGGAAACAATGTCACTGGATTTCGTAACTCGCACGGCACTTCGTCACCACACTTCTGTCGCACTCGCTCAAAAACACCCACCCACAGAAAACTCAGTCCCCTCACTTTGAGGCCGCTTATATAGCACGCTGGTGATTCAATGAATTCTAGAATCGTCCAGGACACACGGCTTCTAGAGATTTCCTTCACTGGCTGGGTCACGAACTTTCTGGACCGTCCCTTTCACTTCGCAGCCCGTTGCGTAACGCGCACGTAATATACTGAGGCAGAGCACACACAGCCTGGAGGCAGCTGTGACTCAACGCGGCGAGGCGACAAAACAAACTCACAGCCGTAACACCATGAAGAAAAGTAGACAGACCTATAGTAGGTTAGTTTGTTAAAAAGATAAAAATTTAATAATAATAAGCCTCGCTGTTGGGGATAATGATGAATTTAATGATTTCAAAGAGATGTATCAGCTGTGTGTTGAACTGGGCTGATATTGGCTATATTTGAATGTGGCGGCTGAGCGGGCGTCTGTCCTGGGCTGTGATTGGAGATTGAGTTTTTGGTCTATTTTGGGTATTCAGGATGGTAAATTTGTGGTTTTTGGTTCGAAAAGTGTAATTTAGAGGCGTGGCTATGTTGTAGAGTAAGTTTGGTTTGAATATATTGCTATTTGGATGAAAAAGTTAGTCGGACGTTGTAAACCTGGCTTGTGATTGGCTATCTGGGTTTCGCAGTTTCTGAGCTGTTTTTAACAGTGAATCTGTAAATTTGTGCTTCTGCATGGAGTTATGAATGTGTAATTTAGCATGTTCGGAGTTAAACTTTTAATTTTGAGTTTCGGAACTGGTAGTGTAAGGTGTATATGGACTGTATGTAGCCCGCAGCGCGCCATCCCAGATGAGTAGGCTTTCGTCCAATCCCCCGGCAGGCCCGCCACGAGCCAGCGGGTCCTGTGTTCGACAGTAGTAACTGACTGATAGGTTTCGTAGTTAGAATGAACTTGTAAATGGGACATTTTTAAGTTATATAGCGATTATTGTACTGAGGACTATGTTGTAAGCTATGGTTTATTGCATTGATGTGTTTTGGGCTTGTAGTGTGTTCTCCAGTCCGCCAAGCGCCATCCTGGGCGACCGTGTTCGGACCCTGCCCCCAGGCTGAGAGCTGGGAGGGGAGCTGAACTAGCTGTGTAAGGGCTGAGTTTGTGCTTGTTGGAGGTGGAAGGATTTTAAGGGACATGAGGGATGGAATGTTAGCGTGTTCGCGTTGTCTGTGTTTTAACTGCCGTCGCCTTATGGCTGTTTTAATGTATTTGCAACCGGAATAAGAGGCCGCGTGCGCACCGCCACGATTTACACACCGATGTGTGTCTCTAGCGACCTTGCAAGCCGTGTGGTGATGGTTATCTCCACACCGATTACAGCGGGTCTCGTGGGGGCAACAATCAGCATTATGTCCTAATTGCTGGCTGTTAAAACATTGTATCGTGAGTGTAGAGTGTGGTTTGGAAGGAGGACGACGAGTCGCCCGTGTTTTGGATGGGGTTTTGATTTTAATGTATCATGGGGAGGGAAATTGTCAGGTGTGGCATCGCTCTCAGATGGAGGAGCAACTGCCCTTGAGGGAGTTGTGTTTTCTGTTGTTTGAGAGCCTTCGTGTTCTTGTGTTGTAGGCTTTGGAGTTTGTTTGTTTGTTTCCTGTAGGTTTGTTTATGATGATATGAGTGCTTGGGCTGGTGAATTGAGTGCATTTATGTTTGCGTTTAAGTCTGATATGAGAAAGGTGAGTTTATGTCCATGTTTCTGCAATGTCTGGTACTGTTTGAGAGTGTTCATGAAAGAGTTCAGGTGTAGCTGTTTAGTATTTTAGTGTAGGCGGTAGTGGCGGGGGGACAGGAATTTGGGCTGTTGAGTCCTCCTATTTGAGCTCGTGAGTGCCGTCTGTCTGAGTTTGTGCTGTATTAAATGTGGTTTCGTGAGAGGGGATCAGTATGAATGAGGGAATGGCCGGGTGACTCAAAAGTGCTCTCTTGATTGTGTTGTGGCGCATGTTTTTTGTAGGAGTTATGGCTATGTGGTGAGTGCGAAGTTCCTCAATCAGAGTGATGAACTTCGCAATTGGTGTGAGCACGCTGATTATTGCTCCTCTGAGTGAGATCATGTACGTGTTATTTGCAGGCAAGCGTATCATAATCAGCGTGCACTTGGGGGACCGCCGGGTAGGTGACTCGTACCATAGCCCCTGTCCAAGGTTAAAGTCTGGAAAGGAGCCATGGCAAGGTGTAGGTGGTGGTGAACTGCAGGTGTATTCAGGGTTCGGGAAACTTGCATCCACTGCGTGTAGTTCGCCCCAGAGGGCGTTAGTGTTGGAGTTCATGTTGTGAGTGAAAAGTGGTAGCTAGATTAAATGGAGATGAATGAAGGGGTCAAATGCCTTTAGCAGACCCTTGTGATTTGATTTGGCTCCCCAAGAAGTTAATGCCTGTCGCACAGGGTTAAACAGTTGGTCGGTTGTAGCCGTGACAGTGTGCTCGCAGGCGAAAAAGGTTTTAAATAATTAATTAATGTTAATTAATTATTTGGCTGTTGCTGGGTTAGGGGGAAGAGTTTATCTTGGGTGTAACTCGAGGGAGATAGGATTTGCTTGACGTGGAATGGTACGGTAGGTGGGCTGGCGACAATGGCTTGGTTGCAACAATGGGAATGGGGAGAGGGTTATAGATTGGCTGAAGTCTCGGTGGCAGCGATGATGAAGAAGCGACGTGGAAGGTGGATCATCGGCTCGGAGCTGGTTGGCAAAGAGATTTATTATTACTAGCGGACCAGTGAGAGAACTGTCACATAATGGGTTGAGTACGCCCCATGTGTCTACTGTTGTGTTTTGTTAATTTAAGTGGTAGAACTTGGGTTAAATTGCCGGTTTGGCGACCTACTAACCTCTTCATCCTTGATCGCCCAGGTGGCGGCCATGATGGCTGCAGCTAACTCACTCTCGTTGACGGTAGCAGGAAATTCGAAGGCCTGGGCCCATGCCAGGCGATGATTGGGGATGATAACGGCGACGCTCTGGGGAGTTGCATCAGCGTAGACGTTGATGGAAGGTCCTTGGCTGTTCATGTTCCTTTGGGTGTCCATGAATTCGCGGTTCAACAGACGACGTGGCCAGAAGGCCTCTCCAGAGACGGTGTGCTTGGGGATGAACATGGGCCAGTTCATGACCCAGCACACCCAACTCATGAAGCCAGCTGCCTGCTGACTATGCTGTTCATTGTAGAAAGGGATGTCTTTCAGAATCGGTTGGATTCTTTGACGGGTGCCCGTCTGAAGAAGAAGGCACTGGGCTGGAATATTGATCACTACACCCAAGTATTGCACTATGACAGATGGTGTCAATAAACTCTTAGTCCGATTGATGGTGACGCCAACTACCAGCTCGAGGAAGAGCACAATTTCGTCCACTGGGAGCACTTCACCGTGAAGCAGCCAATAGTCGAGGTTAGCGATCATTCGAACGCCTGGAAACTGTTCCTGTAGTAGCTCACCCACTGCCTGGGCACACCTTTGCATGATGCTTGGGGCCAGCGCGTGGCCCATGGGAAGGCGCTGCCAGCAGAAATCTCGATGACCGTAACGGATCCCATACGTGAGGATGTCCCGTTGTCGAAGCGGGATGTGGTAAAAGTCGCTTTTCAAGTCCAGTTTTATGGCAACATGAGTGGGAGGAATATCACTGAGGGCCATGGCAGCACTTTTCAAACTAAACGTTGGTTTATTGATATAGTCAGTCTAACTGGAGAGATCGTAGATGACTGGCCTTGCCGTCCGCCTTAGGCACCAGGAAGAGAGGGAATGCGAAGAAAGGCTTAAATTCCACTATAACACCCGTGTCCAATAAGTCCTGTATCACCATGTCCATAAGAGGAGTCACACGTGTCTTGCGGTACATTGGAGGCGCGTGGGTAGGTCGAGGTAAAGATACACTGTCCCGAAGTATCATGGTCGCGTACTGTCCCATAGGGGTATCACAATACGGAATAGGTCGAGCAGCAGGAATGCCTGTAGAGGAGTACTCGGTTGGAGGTGGCGGTTTCTTGCTTGGAGCAGTGACTTGAATGGTCGGGAAGCCGTCCTCGTCTGTGTAGATGTGGCGTCGGAGAACGAGCGACCTGCCCGGGTACCTGGGATCGTACTCCCAGACCGAATCTTCTTCTTCGGAGAGCTGGTCGGGATAGGTGATGGCGACTCAACTCCAAACTACAACAACCAATCACTGAGCCCGATTGTACCCACCCAACCAATCACAATGATTTACTACTTACAAACTATTCATTACTAAATCCAGCCACATTCTACTCTAAAACTATTCATTTCATTTCCTTATGAAGCATATGAGGCTTATTTTCATTATTACAACGTATTGCTAATGCTACTACTACCTACTACAGGTCTATAAATTACTTCAAACTACCAAAACCAACCCACTAGTGGTCTTTCTATCTTCACCTTCCTCCCAAGTCTATAAAACAAATTAAAATTACTCCCACTTTGATATCAATATACTTATTAAATTCTGAAGCTGCTGCTACAAACATGAATTTAACACCTGGGCTTGCGGTAGCGGGACAATCCCAACGACTTTCCAGTTGCTGCAGGCCTAACCATGGCGAGCCAAAAAGCTTAATGTCATAAACTGCAAAAGTCACCTCAAGTTTTCAATACTTTAACTATCAAACTTAACTAATAAATTCACTTATAAAAGCAAAAATACTTGAAAACAATTTTTTTATCTCCTCATAGCTGACGAGGAGACAAAATTGAATTAACTTTATTATCATTACTTAAAGAGGAAAGAATCCGAAAAAGGGTTGAAAACCAAATTCAAGAGGAACAATTTGGGTTCAGAAGGGGAAGATCAACAGTGGAACCTATCTTTGTTGTAAGACAAACTATGGAAAAACACTGGGAATATGGAAAAGACATGGTAATGACCTTTATTGACTTAGAAAAGGCATATGATAGTGTCCCTAGAGACAGAGTTTGGGAAAGCTTAAAACAGAAAGGTATTGGAGATGAAATGATACAAATGACAAAAGCAATGTACAGTAATTGTTGTAGTTGTGTGAAGACCCAAGCAGGTAGAACAGGATGGTTTGAAATTGAAACTGGTTTGAAACAAGGGAGTGTGCTTTCACCACTGTTATTCATAATGGTGATGGATGATATACTGAAGGCAACAAAGGAAGCCTACACAGGTACAAGAATGAACATAATCTTATTTGCGGATGATGTTCTGATTTGGGGAGAGAATGAGAAAGTGGTCCAGGAACAGCTGGATGTTTTAAAGGAAAATATTGAGAAATGGGGAATGAAAATCAGTGTAGAAAAGAGTAAGACAATGGTGATGACAAGACATAAGGAAGAAGGGAAAGGAATTGTTAAAATTGGAGATGTAAATCTGGAGGTAGTTGAGCACTTCAAATATTTGGGAAGTGAATTGATGGAAAATGCAAGACTGGATAAGGAAATTAGCAAGAGAATACAAGGTGGGAGTGCCTTCTACTATCAAGTTCGTAATTTAATTTGGGATAAAGACATACCAATGAAGGCTAAAGAAGTGATGTACAAGACGTATTACTTACCAATATTGACATACGGAGCAGAAACGTGGCCTATGACCAGGAGGGATGAAAGTAGAATGCAGGCAGCCGAAATGAAATTTTTGAGGAGTATGTTACAGAAGACTAGAAGAGATAGAGTGAGAAATGAAGACATTCGAAAGGAAGTGAATGTACAGAAGCTGAACGAAAAGCTGGAACAGAACAGATTGAGATGGTATGGACATGTGAAGAGGATGAATGATGAAAGAATGCCAAAACAAGTGATGGAGAGGCAGATGACGGGAAAAAGAGGACGAGGAAGACCTAGAGGTCGGTGGTTGGACCTTGTTAAGTGCAGCGTGATAAACCGGAACATGGAGTGGCGTTCAGTGCTTGAGGAAGAGTGGTGGACAGACCGAGTAAAGTGGAGGGGACTCATGTTTGCTCCGACCCGGCCTAGGCTGGAAAACGGAAAATGATGATGATGATGATCATTACTTAAAAAAGGCTAAAAGGAGCACCAATAAGGAGCACCAGTGCCTTTCACCGTCCCAAGGGCAATTGTTCGCGCTTCGCGCGCTAGGGGACGTTACTGCACCAAAACTTGACTTGACATGTGTCAAGAGACTACCCGCCCGGGTCCTAGTGCTATGCGGGCTGTACGTGCAAATGTTCTGCCATGGGCTATCGTCTTGTTTATTTGTTTAAAAGCACTTTATAAACATAACAATATATTTCCGTTAACTTTTCAAGAAATGCAAGATTTTTCTATTACTATTGAGACGATTTGGAAGATTTTGGTACAAACCACACTTTCTAACTCCCTCTGGTTTAGGAGTTTGAGTATAGTGAAACACACACCTTAGCCTATTATATAAAAAGATTATTATTGTTATTTGCCTACTCACCACTCGAAGGTAGTGCAACCCCTAGGACAAAACCCAGCAGCCGCCACAGAGCGCTATCAATTGTTCCTAGGTAAAGAGAGGAGAGTGCTGGCACTGCTGTCTTTCCAGTCCTCGTGTTTAGAAGATATTCATGGGAATATTGTTTTACTTTTTGTTCCCAGGCAACTGGAGGATGACGTGTACGTGGTGGTGATCAACCTTGGGGAGAAGAGCGTGTCAGTCGATATCACCAACAAGTTTAACATTACTGCTGGTAGTCTGCGGGTCTACGTGGGGAGCCGTAACTCAGCACTTTCTGCAGGGTAAGTACCATGTCTGTTAATAATAATAATTATAATAATAATAATAATAATAATAATAATAACTAGAATTAGAAAAACAAGAGAGAAAAATTCTGAGAAAGATCTACGGGCCAGTTCAGAAAGAGGGAATGTGGATAAAGAGACCGACAATAGAACTGTACAAACGGACAGAGACGATTACAAACATCATCAGGAAAAGGAAGGCAAAATTTTATGGACATATACATAGGATGAACGAAGACAGACTGACCAAGAACATTTTTAATATAGTTACGAATAGTACACTAAAAACCAATTAGGTAGGACCTCTACAGAAGACATGACAGGCAGGAGCACGTACAGAGCAAAACTTAGACAACAGAAGTTTGAGCAAACTCCCAAAGAGAGACAACCAGGAAAGAAGTGGACGGAGGTGAGAAAGAGGAAGTGTAGTGTATATATGAGAGGTCTATGGTATAAAAGAAGAAAGTGCCAGAAAAAACATGATAATTGATTGTGTTGTAACGCTCTCCTTAAGGGGAATTAACGAATAAATAAATAAATAATAATAATAATCTTTTGATCATGACGTGAACATGAGTTTGCAGTCGGGATTCAAACCCGAATCTCCTACTCTATGGGCAAGCGTGCATATCCATTTACACCACTACGAGCCACGGCATACAATAATTGTTACTCCCCACCTAATCTAATTTTGCAAAATCGTGTTGACCGCCTTAAAAAAAAAATCATAAGTGAGGATAACGACCGAAGAGTGAACCAATATTGTGCCTAACTCAATGATTAACTTACATTTGAACTCTTATAATTCTAGGAACATAAAGGCGAACATCTTAGTTTTGAAGTAATATTTTGATCTTGATTTGTTTTCCCATGCATTTATAATCACGAGTAACCTCCCATTAAGTAATTCATATCCGGAAAATGTACGATAATTTAGTACAGTATCGTAAAAATATTATCATAATTAAAATTGATATCATGCTTATTATTAATAATCTTCTTTCTTTTTTCGAATATGCCAACTACGGACTACGTAGGTTAACCAAAATGGTTTTCAGCTTGATGAGTTGGGATTGGTTTAACTTTCTTAAGAGTCTTCTTCCTAGCCCATAACTCCATCATTTTCGGACTTTGTAGTTGTTTAGCTGCTTCTGACCTCTTTGGTCTCTGCCCTTTCTTAAGTTTAACCTGTGGTTCATCTTTTAACATTTTCCGGAAAGCTTGTCTGTCTTGTATAACGGATTCAAAGATGTTAAAGATTTGCAAATCTTGTTTTACTTGCTGGTACCACAGTGATGTTGTTTTCTTGCAGGAGTTGGCTCTGTGGATTACACTGGTCAATCTTAACTCGTTCATTCTCTCAAGGTGTCCGTTGAATTGGAGGCTTCTCTTGATTAGTGTCCATTAAGAGGTTCTTGCTTTAGGTATAGATCATCGTTGGGTCTGAGATACCTTTCTCCGTTTATGATCCTTGGGCCTAAGATATTCCTCAATATAATTATTTTCTTGACTTCTAGTTTCTGTAACAGTTTTGACCCTTTATTGGTTAGAGTTTCAGCTGCATAGAGGACCTCAGGCCTGATTAGAGCGTTATAGTGCCTTCTTATTAATATTATTAATGTTATTTTCCGATTATTATCATTTGGATTTGCCGTCATATACCTGAGACATATCAGAATAATGTTAATATCAATAGTATTTGGGTAAACTGAAATTGAATTAGTAGTAGTAGTAGTGCCGGCCCCATCGTGTAAGGGTAGCGCGACTGCCTCGTACCCGGAGGTCCCGGAACCGATTCCCGGCTCCATCAGGGATTTTAGAAACTGATGTGAGGGCTAGAACGGGATGCACTCAGCCTCGTGAGGACTGTTGAGTAGTTGTCTAACAGTGAGGCAGCAGCCCGGTCACGAAAAACCAAGATTAATGACTAAGGGGATCAGATGTGCTGACCAGATGTCACCCCAATATCTACAAGCCAAATGGCTGGGCAGAGGTCGCTTGGTAGGCCCTTCATGGGCCGTAGTGCCAGGGGTTATTTATTTATTTATTTATAGTAGTATTAGTAGTAGTATTGTAGAATTTGTGTTCATTCGTATTTCCGTTGAGGCCTGCTTGTTAGCACGTGCCATTTTATTAGCCTACTTTCGATTTTCGCAAAAAATGAAAGTAGACTTGTGAGATCTACACAGGGCCATAAATTGTGTGTCTGTCTGTGTGGGAGTCTGTGTGTGTGTGTGTACTCTGAATGCATGTCCCCCACCCCCCCTATCAATTCGAACACGTTGAAACCAAATTGAACGAAATTTGGTACAGAGGTAGAACTAGCAAAGGGCACCTCAGTGTCATGTTTTATATCACCGCCACGTTGATGGAAACGTAATGGCGGCCACCCAAAAATTCAAAGCTTAAATCAAATTACAACTAACCTAATTATCCGATCTCTACCAAATTTTGCAACAGCATATATTTATATGGCGAACGTCTTTTGACTAAACTACAAGGTCATCAGCCCAGTAGTTTGCAGATGGCGGCCATGTATGTGTGCAAAAGGATTCCCCCTATCAATTCAAACACGGTGGAACCGAATTGAACGAAATTTGGTACAGAAGTAGCACTAGCAAAGACACCTCAGTGTCATGTTTTATATCGCAGCCCTCTTGACGAAAACGTAATGGTGGCCACCCAAATCAAATCAAATTACGACCAAACTAATCTTTTGATCTCTACCAAATTTTGCAACATTATACCTTTATGTCTCCGTGGCTTAGGCGGCAGCACGCTGGCCTCTCACCGCTGAGTCCGTGGTTCAAAGCCCGGTCACTCCATGTGAGATCTGTGCTGGACAAAACGGAGGCAGACAGGTTTTTCTCCGGGTACTCCGGTTTTCCCTGTCAAAATTTCATTCCAGCAACACTCTCCACTATCATTTCATTTCATCTGTCATTCATTTAATCATTGCCCCAGAGGAGTGCGTCAGGCTTCGGCAGCCGGCACAGTTCATATCCTCGCCGCTAGATGGGGGCTTCATTCATTCCATTCCTGACCCGGTCGGAGACTGGAAGCAGGCTGTGGATTTTCATTTTCATACCTTTATGTATGAAAAATCTTTTGACCAATCTACAAGGTCATCAGACCAATACTTTGCGGATGGCGGGCATGTATGTGTGCAAATGGATTCCCCCTATCAATTCAAACACGGTGAAACCGAATTGAACAAAATTTGGTACAGAGGCAGCACTAGCAAAGGGCGCCTTAATGTCATGTTTTATATTGCCGCCATTTTGACGGAAACGTAATGGCGGCCACCCAATAGTTAAAAGCTTAAATCAACTTACCACCAACCTAATAATCTGATCTTTACCAAATTTTAAAACAACATACCTTAATGTGCGAAACATATTTTGACAAACTACAAGATCATCAGCCGAATAGTTTGCAGATGGCGGCCATGTATGTGTGCAAATCGATTCCCCCTATTTATTCAAACATGGTGAAACCGAATTAAACGAAATTTGGTACATATGTAGCACTAGCAAAGAGCACCTCAGTGTCATGTTTTATATCGCCGCCATCTTGACGGAAACGGAAAGGTCGCCACCCAAATGTTAAAAGCTTAATTCAAATTACGACCAACCTAATCATTTGATCTCCACCAAATTTTGCAACAACATACATTTTTGTGGGAAGCATCTTTTGACTGAACTACAAGGTCATCAGCCCAATAATTTGCAGATAGCGGCCATGTATGTGTGCAAATCGATTCCCCATATCAATTCAAACACGGTGGAACCGAATTGAATGGATTTTTTCACAGAGGTAGCACTAGCAAAGGGCACCTCATATTCATGTTTAATATCCGTATAGCACGTTGTATTTCAACAAGCTACTACTACCAACATTCAATTATATTCCTAAAAAAGGACAAAGTGTTAGACAATACCCATGCTTTTAAGAGAAAGTAGGCTGTATGTTCTTTACTGAACTTCTTGTTTTATATTTGTTATCCTTAGTTCCTTCATTCCCTTTATTTCCAGAAGTTTATTATTATTATTATTATTATTATTATTATTATTATTATTATTATTATTCATAATGTTGAATTTTGGGCTTATGCCGTGTTTTATTATACTAAAATTCGACGCGTTTCGAAAGAAACCATGTCTTTCATCGTCAGGAATAATCTGGAATACGACAATGTTGCTAAGAGAAAGCAACGAAGAACATATATAAGGTGCCCAAAGATGGACGCCATTATAGCCCCATGTTAGGGACAACGGAAAGCAGCAGTGAATTACTTTCTCAGGGTTCTGATAATACTTACCTGTCTGAGAGGTCCGCATCGCTTTCAGCAAAATCACCGCCAGATGACGTGCCCCAACAGAAGAACACCTAAAGGGAGGAAGGAAGGTGGAGAAGAGGGGGAAACGCACAGGCTCGTCTACAGACACATCCGATAACTAATAGAATTGTCGCCGACGAAATAATGCCACACCAGTTGCTTAAAAATTCAAAAGAAAATTTAATTACCAAAAGGGGAAAGGATAAATAAAAATTTAACAAAATCATTAAAAAAAAAGAAGAAACTCTATGGCCACAACACCCTCTCTCTGTTGATGCATATGGCTTAAGGCAAACATAAGTTATTTACATAAGTAGGCAAGAGACGGTTTAACATGCTTGCTGAGCGAAAAGAAAAACATTTAATTTAAAATTAAAATAAGAACGCCCAAAAGATAAAAAAGAATACAGGAATTACCAAAAGAGAAAAGACTTCATAATTAACTAAGGTATGCAATACCGACCCGACATGCAGACATCAAGGCCACGATGAAACAAAAAAATTAAAATTAAATTAATAAAATAAAAATAGGATCAATTAACAAATCCACAATTTTCATGACGGAGAAAAACTCGGGAACACTCACAAAAACACAACGTTAAAGCAACAAGATTAACAAAAACATACTAAGCGAGCACCACAACACGTTTTAGTCTCCCGCTCGATGCCTAGAGAATGCACTCCCAAGACCAGAATGCACTCGGGCAAAACAAAAACAAACATGGCCACCAAATAGACGACCGCATGTCCAATCGAATTACGGCAAACAATTAACATACAATTAAATTAAAAATCACCAGAGAGAACAGAAAGGGAGGAAAGAATTACGCCTTAACACTATTGACATGAGGCTTTTTAGACTGCAACGGATCGTAAAATACATTAATAATAGGGCTATTCCAAGGATTACCAAAAACAAAATAAATAAAAATTTACAACGTAAAATAAACTAGAAACGTGTCTCCAGAAGGAACGAAGGAAAACAATAAAATTTACAAAACTGGTAACATTAGCAAAACAGAAAAATTAGGCCTACCAGGCGAAACAAAATACAGAATTAAAACATTAATATCAAAAAGGAAGGAAGGAAGCTTGTAGTTTAACGTGACCGTTAATCGTGAGATCATGAGCCACGGCATTAATATCAGGCCAATATCGGAGCTCCATAACAATATATAAAATTTTAAATAATTACGTACCTTAAAACTTCTCTGTGGATACACAATAATAATAAAATAATTAACACACAATTTAAAAAAAATATTATACGGCACTATATGGCCTTAAAATGGCTAACACGCACATGCGCCGTTTTGGAAACAAGCACTCCTGTTTGCAGCTAGTTGCGATTCTTATTTTTCCTTTCTTCATCTTCAATGCGAAATGGCGAAAATACATCCTTAAGAGCGCAGGCAATTTCTTTTAGCATTTATCCACATTTCGTAGCGGCTAGGGGCCCAAGCCCCCAGCACACGGAGAGATACTCTTTGACCAGCAGCCGGCTTGTTGTTTTCTTGACGACAGACTATGAAGATCACAAGATGGCTGAGAATCCAAAGTCAAATACCGTACTGCATTCATGTTAATTGTAACTGACCAATCACAGCTTGACACATCAAGTAACAATGTGCATATTATGTAATTATTTTTGGCGGTATGATGTATATATAGTCTTTTGTTCAATGACGTAGAATACAATACACTTCAAATATGTCTCGATTAGGATGAGAATAGAAGACACCACAAACACACTCTAGCGGTGGAAGAAACAACCACGGCTAGAGGCGCCGAAGTCCGATAGATACTGCCATCTCGTGTTCATAAGCGGAACCAAGCCATCAGGCGAGCGCTTTAAATGGCAGGGAACACAAGTATATAGGGGAGATGGATTTTAAAAACGATGGGACGGGCTCTTGCACGTAACGGACTCCCTCCCATAAGCGTGAACACCGTTCACGAATATGCCTAGGCATAGGCAGAACTTCATAACTAGTCGATTCACCAAGCATGTTTCCAGAAGATAATGTTCACCAGTTAACTCCAATTGATGGATAAAACCGCATCGTTTTGGTTAGGAAGAGTGCAGGGTCAGATTATCAGGGAAGGGATAATTGATCACCTCGCAAACCTCTTAGTTAACAGCTTCCCTGTGTCCGTAAGTCCTCAGAAACGCGGAACACCAGCACCAGCAGTGCTTTCAGAGTCCGAGACACGTTAGGTAAATTTTCAAAAAGTCCAATGTTGTTAGCTTTAGACGAAGTAGATGGAAGCAATGTGCCAGATATCGTGCGACGAGTGGGTAGCCATTTACAAACAGAAGTTAATCTAATTTCAAAAATAAAAGTTTCAGAAATTACTAATTCTTACTGTGTGTTAGGTAGTCAGCCCGAGGGCTGGTTGGATCCTCAAACAGTACCGCCGTAAGGTTATGTGAGTCGATACTCACAAAAAAACAAGAAACAAAGTTGAATTTATATGAAGAAAATATTTCTGACCATGCCCTAGATCCGTGCTCACAATAGTTAATTAAATAACAAGGTTACCGAAGTAAAGTTCATTACCAAGTTCACGTTTTTACAGACTAGATGTACCTTTCGATAATTCAAGAGTTGAATGACTATACATTTAGAAGGAGCTACGGTAGAGGAACGACCACTCAAATTCCCAAGGAAACAGGTATATAATATCACCATGAGTTAGGTCTCCCACCGAGTCCAACTTACATGCTAGTATCTTCTACGAGAACATCAAAATTAGTTACAATTTTACAATTTTACCATAAATGGGAATTACCCAACAGTTACAGGCTGTATCCCAGTAGAGTTTTTAAACCCAATTCAAAATTCCAGAAGGAACAGATGCCTGAAGGCTTCAATGAAGGTTAGGGATACTCGACATTATACTGAACCCTTGCAAAGAAGCATATGAGACTCAGATTCGGGGCGTAACGGGTCATATTCGTAAGTTGCTGTCAGGGCGCTTCATTAACTTGCAGGGTAACATATAACAAAATGACATGCAGGAAAGAGTGAAGCCAGGGTTAAAAACAACTGAATTTAATAACAAATCACCATATTTACACATAAACAATTAACAACAAAATCTCCCATTTAATAAAAATGCCAAAACTAGGCGATATCTCTGGAGAGATTAATTACTTGGACCAAGTGTCCTTAAATAAAAAAAATACAAAAGTGACCATATAAGTGACCATATAAATGACCATATAAGTGCGTATGCAGTTCTACATGCATCACGATGTGTACTTTGAATGCGTGATTCGTTATCATCCGGGATGACCCTTCAAACACCGAATCCGCATTTCCTAGAGCTAGACCGACACGGGGGAACACAACTACACTACTTAAATTAAACCGACACTTCCTAAATCTACTATAAACAAACACAAAATTTCGGAGTGAAATTGGACTTAAATTGCCGTAGCAACATTTACTGCCTAAAAACTTAGGACTTCACACACAAATCAACACAAGTACATTAACACGTGACCAATAGAAAAATACTCAAATGACCGCTGTCAAAATTTACAAATACTCTACCACTACACCACACGGGTGTGACACACAAAATTACATGAATTGAGTCATCAACAAAGCAATAGGCAAACAGCCAACATTTACGTTAATCACAATATTTTATCCATACAAGGTACAACAATCCGTTACACACATGGCGAACTCCCCAATTAATTATGGCTTAAAATTTAACCATCACAATGAACAGGTTTGCTATATGAAAGCTTACAGGGATCAGTCGGACACAAGGACTGCCTATCAAAATAAGTCACAGGCAAAACGGGCGGTTTGTGGAACACTGCATGTCTGTCAACCCACGTGTCAAAATACCTCGACCTCCCAGAACATGGGTCGAACCTCGAAGAAATGTGCCCCAAAGCACAATAATACATGTGTGTGTCAGAATAACCATATGGACAAGAATCAGCAGTCTCCCAAGAGCACTCTGTCTTTCCATCTAAAGAATACAATAGCAGCAAAATATATAAGGGCGGTAGGACAACTACCCCCTCCTCACGTAGAATCAACACACATTAGACACATCAACACACACTGAATCACACGTATGGGTTTTGACAGACCCTGAAATAAAAGACACAAATAATATCCACATGCTGGCGCCATCGTTCTATGCCGTGACTAGTCACCTGAAAAGGACTCAAGAAAATCTATCAAAATTAGAACTAAGGTGTTCTACAATTACTTTTAAGTTGGTGCACTCGGCTACCCTAACATGAATAATAACCTGTTCAGCAAAATGTTTTACACTCATTTCCTCCCATTCCTATTTCAAATATTAACGTTAATAAAGCACCATTTATCGAATGTAACGGGTTCCGCAATTGCAAGGATAAAATCACGCACGCACGCCGCGTACATTACACTTGACTCAAGAAAGAAACAAAATATCAACAAACACTTTGGCCACGCGCCAACGGACATTTAAACAAATAGTGTCGGTACAAGAAAAACTCTAAAAAAAAACAGAAAGAAAAACATGACTATATACAAAGTTCCCCGGCCAAATCTAACTACATAATTGAAATAAATCCAATTTTAGTACATCACCGCTTCTGCATGTAGACCAAGGACATCCTCCTCAACCCATTGCCCTATGGACAATTTAGCTCTCCATAGTAGTCGTCTGTGCTGATTTCTTGAAGCTCATCCCAACTTCAAACCACGTGCTGTTCATCTTGGTCTCGACTCCTTGGCAGAAAAGTTCAATATTAAATATTTCCTATCTATAATCGCTTGCAGGCTACTCAGTTCACCCACAATTGTCCTATTGCGATTAATAGCGAAGACTGGCCCTAATTATATCAGACACACGCACTATAAAACATACATAAAATACACACAATTTATACAGAAAATATACAATCTCGAGTCCGCGCCACTGGCTCGTTAACAAGTTCACAATCCTGGCTGCACTAGCAGTCGCTATCTCGTCCGGTATTTCCGTCTGTACTATGGACTTCGGTTCTGGTAAGCGCTAATTAGGGCGATACGATACTTCCCTCTTAAAGTTGAACTAGTCGTCTTGAAATGAAAGTTACTGTTTACCACGCGCTAGCGTAAAATATTTAGATCACACAACAAAGTTGATTTTATAATAATATGTATTACCGCCTTTAAAATTTGATACTGCGATCGCTGCGACTTTTGTTTCTCAAAGCTCACAAAATGAATTAGCTTTACTGAGTTAGAGCGTAAAACCATATTTCACACCAAATAATGACTTAGATAAATTCGAGCGTCAAAATCACAAACCAAACTGACGTGGAGTATGCCTCTCAAGGCTCCAAAAGGTAAGACTTAGATTGGCGTCAGGCCAAGCTATTTATGAGAAACTGACAAGGGCGGTGGAGTGGGGCAAAGTCGGATAAAAACTTCCAGAGTTTTTGTCTCACAAAGATGTAGCTAGTGTCATTCTTCTCCAAATAAATCCAACGTCTCAAATTACTCGAGCGGAAATTAATCCGTTCGGCGGTTCCTTAGATACACACTTCCGCGGGCTTTTTACTACTGACGCCGTCCACCTCGTGGTCACGGCTTGGTCTCTTGCGATTGGCTGATTCAATCGTATGTTCGTTGATAAGACCTCGTGATTCTTCCTTTATGTCTCCAATTTTGGTACAGTAGTTGCACAATTTAGCCTTGAACTCGACTAATTCTGGCCGTCCCCCAGGAATAGCTACTGGCTCAACTTCTGTTGCAATCGTTACGAAATGCTGGCCTCCCTAATATCCAAGTCGACTTCCTTACGTGCTGCCTGGGCCGTAGTAATAATAATAATAAATATGAAAACTTATTTATCGAAGATGAATAAGGGTTCATTTGTCCTCAGCAAGGTTTTGAAATTCGAAACAATTTATTGGTTTGGATTTCAAAAACAAGATCCACTGTAGTAACAACACATCTCTTTAAATCTCACTCAGCTGCTCGAGTGCATGCCCCTCTGACTCAATTAGTGTGCTCCCTTCTCGCTGGAATGTCATTCATATTTTCACTAGGTCTCCCCTTCTCCTCAAGTAGTTGCCACTCCCGTCGTCTCAGCTGCTCGTTGTTTACAAACAAAGTGCGTACTCAGGCGCTCCCCGTGGATTTGAGTGTTTGTTTTCAAAACATGAATTTTGCAATACAGATCCTGCACACATCATCTCTCCTAATCATCAAATGGTTCCCTTCTGTAGTACGGTTTCAAATTGGCACTATTAAAAACAGATTTTGCACCAGTGCTCACTTCTTCTAATCTGTAGGCATTGTTACCCAGATTCTTAATTACCCGGAACGGACCAATGAACCTTGGACAGAACTTGGCGAAGACTTTGTTCTTGGGGTCGGAGATCGGTGGTCTACGAACCAGCACTAATTCTTGTTCTTGTAACTCTCGGTGAAACTTCTTTCCTCGGTACCGTCTCAGTCTTCGGTCCGCTTGGTTCCTCATGTGCTCTCTGCCCCCTCTCCTTGATGATTGTCTGGGCTCTGTCTGTTTGCCATGGCACGCCCCCACTTTTCCTTCTCCGCTTCTTCATTCCTTAATTGATCCACGTATTTACGGGATTCAATATATCGCTCGTCCCAGTTATTCCTATATTCTCCTCTGTTTTCTTGGCGATAGTCCCTGCCGTTACTCCATCTACCATCTCCATTTCTTTGGTAGGGTCTACCTTGTCTCTGGTTTCCCCTCCAATTTGTGTACTCCCGCTGGTACGTCCACTGATTATTTTGATTCTGGTTATTCTGATGATATCTCCCGCGGTTATTCTGATAGTTATGATTGTTGTGATGGAACTGGTTTCGGCCGTCAAAATCTTGTCTTCTTGGCGTGAACTGTGTTCCCGTGGACTGTGTCTTACTTTGGTTTCCCTGGCCGTGGTTATTTTGGGGTCCCTGAACTACCTCTGCCGTGTTTACACATTCCAAATTCCTTCTTCCTGTCTGTGGGCTCACCATACTCGTCTCATCTAAGTGTCTGAGTAATTCTTCTGCTTGGACTGCGGTCTGAATGTTTCCTGCGACTAGCAATTGTTGGATATGCATTGGGAGTTGTTTTCCGATGGTTAGAACCATATTCGGCTCGCTAGGCGGGTCATCAAAATCCCTGAATTTTACCAATTGCTGACTAAAGAATTCTGAAAAACGGGTTGGATGGGTACTATGGTATTTGCGTGTGTACAGGTCCATTCTTAACCCCTGTTGTAACGAAGGACTCCAAAACTTCTTCAAAAACGCCTCGCGGAATTGATCCATGTCTGTAAATGTGTACTTGAAACTTAAGAACCAGGTCAGGCTAGGTCCTTCCAAAAATTTCTCCACCAGTCTTAATTGTTTCTCTGGGCCTATGTGTTGGTCATTAAAGTAATCCGTTAATTGCCGTAAGAATGCTTTGGGAGTGGTTCCTGAATTTTCTTTGAACTTATCGGGCTTAAAATCATTACCCCGAATGACTTGGATGACTTGGGCTGGTGCCAAGTTCGGTTGCGGAGTTGAAGTCTCCCCCCTGTACTGCTGGAATGCATTAGTCGTTAGTCTGGGACTTTGACCCCGACTCGTGTCCTCAGCCAACTTCGAACCTGCCGGACTTCCAATACTTGTTTGCTTTTCCTGTATATTTTCATTTGAAAATAATGTCGCATTCTCTAACGATCTAATCTCGTTTTTTATGATTAATTCTGAGTGTTCCTGTAACTTCGACTTCATACTTTCCTCCAGTGCCTGCATTCTTGAACTGTGTTCCCCCAAGCGTTTTAAAATTGTCAAGCGGTCTTCCTTATTCGCCTGAGCCTGCTGGTCCCAATCTCGCCGGATCCTACTTTTTAAGCTATTTATTTTCTCCTCGTTCCTTTCTTGGTTTTTCTCTAGCTCTTCACGTATCTGTTCCTGCGTTTTCACTAGTTGTTCCCCCACCTCTTCTCTTATGACCTCTTGTGTTTTGATTAGCTGACCTTCCAAATTATCTTGAGTTTTGACGAGCTGCTCCCCTACTTCTTGTCTTATGACCTCTAGTGTGTTTATTAGCTGGCCTTCCATCTCTTTCCTTATGATCTCTTGTGTTCTGCCTAATTGCTCCTCTAAATTTTCCCGCAAGTGTATCCGCTCAGTTTCAGCCTTAACTTCGACTTTATCTATTTCCTTTATTAATTCCAGCACGTTGTTATCTACCGAATTAATTTGCTGTTGTAGTTTCTCTTGGGTCTTCTTCACTCCCGCGGTGTTACTGACACATGCTGCCTCTATCTGCTTAAGTTTATCCGCCACCATCTCGTCAAATTGTATTAATTTGTTATCAAATTTTGCCTCCAATTTCTTCATTTCGCCTAACTGTCTGATGTTGTTTTCCGCAACCTCGCCTGCCAGTTTCTCTACTTTTTGAACGCTCTGGTTAATATCATTTGTGATTTTTCCTAACTGTTCGGTTTGTGTTACCGCCTGTTGTGACAATTTGTGGTTTAATTCATTGAGTTGTTTGTCAGTGTCTAATTTCTGGACTTCTAACTGGACCGAAATGTTACCGCTCATATCAAGTAATTGTTTTTCACAGTCTATCTTCTGCGCTTGTAACTGTACCGAAATATTATCGCTCATATCAAGTAATTGTTTTTCACTATGCTCCCGCTGAGCTTCTAATTGTTCTTTTAATTGTTTTTCCGTCTTTACGGACATCTGCACTAATTGTTCTTTTAATTGTTTATTATTGTCTTCGCTTATTTCCTCCTTCATGTTCTTTAATTGTTCCTCCGTTTTCGCGGACATCTGTTCTAATTGTTCTTCCGTTTTCGCGGACATTTGGATCGACATCTGTTCTAACAATGCCTTTATCTCATCAACAAGCGCCATATCACACACAAATATATTCAGAGAAAAACAGGGTTATGGGCTAAGGTTTCAGCCCTATACGCACATACATGTCACACAATTAAATATTACTGGCTCTAATTTAATGAAAATTTCAGTAACAAAATTTACTGAATACAATGACACTTATTCCCAAACAATAAAATAACCCCTAGTGATCTGCTTTTAAATTCCTAACCAACAGAATTTACGAAACACCAATTAACCGAAGTCAATTAAATGTCAAATATAAGGCAACATCTTCCTGCTTTAACTGAGTTCAATAATGATGCAAATTTCTAATTTTAATGTGGGCGCCAGAACAAGTTTATAACAAATACAAAATCAAATTCTAACCTTGTTCAATATTTCTAACCTTAGGAACTCAGTGATTTTACTAATGCACATGGCGGTACAACATCGCCTCCATTTACTGAATTTACATGTCCGCTTGATCTGGCATCATTTCTCAACGAAATAAATATGAGATCAGCGAAGCAACAACAACAACAATCCCCACTTGGGCAGCCATTTTTGTTTTATGAACCCTTGCAAAGAAGCATATGAGACTCAGATTCGGGGCGTAACGGGTCATATTCGTAAGTTGCTGTCAGGGCGCTTCATTAACTTGCAGGGTAACATATAACAAAATGACATGCAGGAAAGAGTGAAGCCAGGGTTAAAAACAACTGAATTTAATAACAAATCACCATATTTACACATAAACAATTAACAACAAAATCTCCCATTTAATAAAAATGCCAAAACTAGGCGATATCTCTGGAGAGATTAATTACTTGGACCAAGTGTCCTTAAATAAAAAAAATACAAAAGTGACCATATAAGTGACCATATAAATGACCATATAAGTGCGTATGCAGTTCTACATGCATCACGATGTGTACTTTGAATGCGTGATTCGTTATCATCCGGGATGACCCTTCAAACACCGAATCCGCATTTCCTAGAGCTAGACCGACACGGGGGAACACAACTACACTACTTAAATTAAACCGACACTTCCTAAATCTACTATAAACAAACACAACATTTCGGAGTGAAATTGGACTTAAATTGCCGTAGCAACATTTACTGCCTAAAAACTTAGGACTTCACACACAAATCAACACAAGTACATTAACACGTGACCAATAGAAAAATACTCAAATGACCGCTGTCAAAATTTACAAATACTCTACCACTACACCACACGGGTGTGACACACAAAATTACATGAATTGAGTCATCAACAAAGCAATAGGCAAACAGCCAACATTTACGTTAATCACAATATTTTATCCATACAAGGTACAACAATCCGTTACACACATGGCGAACTCCCCAATTAATTATGGCTTAAAATTTAACCATCACAATGAACAGGTTTGCTATATGAAAGCTTACAGGGATCAGTCGGACACAAGGACTGCCTATCAAAATAAGTCACAGGCAAAACGGGCGGTTTGTGGAACACTGCATGTCTGTCAACCCACGTGTCAAAATACCTCGACCTCCCAGAACATGGGTCGAACCTCGAAGAAATGTGCCCCAAAGCACAATAATACATGTGTGTGTCAGAATAACCATATGGACAAGAATCAGCAGTCTCCCAAGAGCACTCTGTCTTTCCATCTAAAGAATACAATAGCAGCAAAATATATAAGGGCGGTAGGACAACTACCCCCTCCTCACGTAGAATCAACACACATTAGACACATCAACACACACTGAATCACACGTATGGGTTTTGACAGACCCTGAAATAAAAGACACAAATAATATCCACATGCTGGCGCCATCGTTCTATGCCGTGACTAGTCACCTGAAAAGGACTCAAGAAAATCTATCAAAATTAGAACTAAGGTGTTCTACAATTACTTTTAAGTTGGTGCACTCGGCTACCCTAACATGAATAATAACCTGTTCAGCAAAATGTTTTACACTCATTTCCTCCCATTCCTATTTCAAATATTAACGTTAATAAAGCACCATTTATCGAATGTAACGGGTTCCGCAATTGCAAGGATAAAATCACGCACGCACGCCGCGTACATTACACTTGACTCAAGAAAGAAACAAAATATCAACAAACACTTTGGCCACGCGCCAACGGACATTTAAACAAATAGTGTCGGTACAAGAAAAACTCTAAAAAAAACCAGAAAGAAAAACATGACTATATACAAAGTTCCCCGGCCAAATCTAACTACATAATTGAAATAAATCCAATTTTAGTACATCACCGCTTCTGCATGTAGACCAAGGACATCCTCCTCAACCCATTGCCCTATGGACAATTTAGCTCTCCATAGTAGTCGTCTGTGCTGATTTCTTGAAGCTCATCCCAACTTCAAACCACGTGCTGTTCATCTTGGTCTCGACTCCTTGGCAGAAAAGTTCAATATTAAATATTTCCTATCTATAATCGCTTGCAGGCTACTCAGTTCACCCACAATTGTCCTATTGCGATTAATAGCGAAGACTGGCCCTAATTATATCAGACACACGCACTATAAAACATACATAAAATACACACAATTTATACAGAAAATATACAATCTCGAGTCCGCGCCACTGGCTCGTTAACAAGTTCACAATCCTGGCTGCACTAGCAGTCGCTATCTCGTCCGGTATTTCCGTCTGTACTATGGACTTCGGTTCTGGTAAGCGCTAATTAGGGCGATACGATACTTCCCTCTTAAAGTTGAACTAGTCGTCTTGAAATGAAAGTTACTGTTTACCACGCGCTAGCGTAAAATATTTAGATCACACAACAAAGTTGATTTTATAATAATATGTATTACCGCCTTTAAAATTTGATACTGCGATCGCTGCGACTTTTGTTTCTCAAAGCTCACAAAATGAATTAGCTTTACTGAGTTAGAGCGTAAAACCATATTTCACACCAAATAATGACTTAGATAAATTCGAGCGTCAAAATCACAAACCAAACTGACGTGGAGTATGCCTCTCAAGGCTCCAAAAGGTAAGACTTAGATTGGCGTCAGGCCAAGCTATTTATGAGAAACTGACAAGGGCGGTGGAGTGGGGCAAAGTCGGATAAAAACTTCCAGAGTTTTTGTCTCACAAAGATGTAGCTAGTGTCATTCTTCTCCAAATAAATCCAACGTCTCAAATTACTCGAGCGGAAATTAATCCGTTCGGCGGTTCCTTAGATACACACTTCCGCGGGCTTTTTACTACTGACGCCGTCCACCTCGTGGTCACGGCTTGGTCTCTTGCGATTGGCTGATTCAATCGTATGTTCGTTGATAAGACCTCGTGATTCTTCCTTTATGTCTCCAATTTTGGTACAGTAGTTGCACAATTTAGCCTTGAACTCGACTAATTCTGGCCGTCCCCCAGGAATAGCTACTGGCTCAACTTCTGTTGCAATCGTTACGAAATGCTGGCCTCCCTAATATCCAAGTCGACTTCCTTACGTGCTGCCTGGGCCGTAGTAATAATAATAATAAATATGAAAACTTATTTATCGAAGATGAATAAGGGTTCAATACAAAAATCAGTTTAAAAAAATTATGGTAGCATTTCCTCATTACAAACCTCTCCACCTCGTTTTATGTGCGAGAGATGCACTCTGGATATTTTGCTGGCCTTAGGGTTTCGAATAAGAAGAGTAACGGGAGTCATGAATGCCTCTATATAACAGGGGCCTTTGAAACGAGGGGTCAACTTGCTAGAAACTAGATTACTGACGCCCTTGGGCTCGAAACTGCGGACGTACACAACATCTCCAATTTCCAAATCAGTTGGCTTGCGACAGGCATTGTGTCGCTTGGCAAGTTGGTCATGTGATACCTTAATACTCTCTCTAGCCTTGTCGAATTTCGCCCTCATATCCTCGGGCGTGAAACTGTCTGGAAGGAGATCGTGCAGGTTCCACAGATTAGACAACGGAGAATTAGCCATAAACGAAAACATTAACGAAAAAGGGGTGGCTTGCGTGCTCTCATGCACGGCGGTGTTGAAAGCAAAATTGAGCCAATGCAAATTAGAATCCCACTTGGAATGGTCATCGTGGTGGAAAGCAATCAGAGCAGAACGGAGATTACGATTGACTCGCTCAGCGAGAGACGGGTTAGAAAAATAGGGAGTGGTGGTTACATGCGAAATAGCATAATCAAATACGAATTGACGGAACTGATGTGATACAAAGCACTTGGCATTATCTGACACCAGGAACTGACATGGCCCGAAAGAGGAAAAGATGGAATTAAGACACTTTATGACGGAACTGGTCGTAGCCTGTCTGGTGGGGAATATCCAACTAAACCGGGTGAAACCGTCAGTGCAAACAGCGCAAATTGGTTTCCCCGACCAGAACGAGGGAACGGGCCAACATGGTAGATAAACAGCCTCTCCATGGGTCTAGATGCCGGTTCAGATGACAACAGGCCAACCTTATTAGAAACCGGAGGTTTGCTAATACTACATGAAGCACAATTTCTAATGAGCCTCCTGATGTCGCCATCCATACTTTGCCTAATGAAAAACTGTCTGATTTTAGCTCGGGTATTGAATACTCCTAGGTGGACACCAATAGGAGATTCGTGATAGTAACGAAAGATTTCCGGAATGAGGACCGACGGGAGCACAATTTTAGGTACACGGTCATGACGAGACGAACAACACAATACACCATCCTTTAGAGAGTAGGGCTTGATCACTTCACCAGAATTGATTCGGTCAATTAGGCTAGATAAGGAGGGATCTTCTTTCTGGAATCGCCTCACATCTTCAAAAAGCACAGGGGAATTGCTAAGAATGACATTGACATAATTTACAGGTGATACAAGGTTTACGGGTTCACAATTTTGAATTTCCTCTTCGGATGTTTCCTCATACATGCGGCTTAATGAATCAGCTACCGCATTTTCGGATCCACGAATGTGGTGGACCGTGAACTGGAATGACAGAATCCTAGTTGCCCTTCTGGCAATCCTACCAGTTTTACGGGGTTTCCCTAACACCCAGCTCAAGGCCTGGTTATCGGTCTCGAGGAGAAACTTAGTGTGCTCAAGATACATACGGAATTTTTCCAGGTCGAACAACACAGCTAAACCCTCAAGTTCGTATATGGAATACTTCCTCTCTGCGTCCGTTAAGGTACGAGAAGCGTATGCAATGGGTTGCCTACCCAGATCAGACTCTGGCAGTAGGACACAACCAACACCTCGACCGGACGCATCAGTCTGCACAATTAATTGCTTCCCAAAATCCGGAATGGCTAATACAGGGGCGTTAGAGAGTGCAAGCTTAAGATCTTCGAAGGCTGCCTGCTGAGAGGGACCCCACTCAAACTTCACAGCCTTTTTGCGTAATTGATTTAGAGGAGCAGCACGGTCGGCAAAGTTACTGATGAACTTACGAAAAAGTTCACCATACCAATATAACGAGCAACACCCTTGGCGTTCTTGGGCGGTTTAAAATCTCTGATGGCCTGAGTACGAGACTGGTCCACGGAGATACCAGATGCGGAAACAATATGACCCAAGAAGGAAATTTTGGGCATGGCAAAGGAAATCTTGGACAATTTGACGGTAAGGCCAGCGTCACGCAACCGATCAAGTACAACTTTCAGTTGATCAACGTGTTCCTCGAAGGACTCAGAATAGATCACCACATCGTCAAGATAGTGGTACACAAATTTGAATTTAATTTCTGAAAACACCTTGTCCATAAGTCTGCTCAACACAGCGGCTCCGGTGGATAGGCCAAACGGAACACGGGCATACTCGAACAGGTTCCAGTCAGTGGAAAAAGCAGTAACATGCCTGGATTCCGGAGAGAGGGGAATTTGGGAGTAAGAAGATTTTAAATCGAGGATCGTGAACACCTTTGCGTTGCGAAACCAACTAAAGCATGAATGAAGGTCCGGCAAAGGGATGGATTGTAAAACAACCTTTTGATTAAGAGCCCTATAGTCGACCACCGGCCGAAATCCACCGTTAGGTTTTGGCACAAGGAATACAGGGGATGAGTAGGCCGAGATAGAAGGTTGGATTACACCTTCTTCTAACATCTTGTCGATAATCTTCCGAAGTTCAGCCATCTTGGGTGGGGCAAGGAAATACGGGCTGGAACGCACCGGCACAGAATCGGTTAGCTCAATCTTGTATTCCATCAAATGGGTTACACCCAACTTGTCAGTAAGTACATCACTATACTCCTGACATAACCTCTTAATGGCATCCTTTTGAAGACTCGTTAGATTTTCCAGATCGAGATCCTCAATAGTCACAGGTTCACTAACTGAATTGAGAGCAGGAGAAGATAAAACCGGGTTAAACGATAACTTACCTTGCGGATTAAACTTAAACCATAAGTTGCGAGCACCAAAATCAAGAAGCATACCAACGTGGGACATGAAATTAGCTCCAATGACCACAGAACAAGAAAGATTTCTGGCAACAAAAAATTTAAACTTCCAAGAAAAATTTAGAATATGGATTTTGACTGTCACACTACCCAAAATATTTAAGTTTGAACAATTCGCCAAAATAAAAGATTCATTGTTAGGCTCTAACTCAGGTAATTTGCAAACACTCTTCATAGATAAAAACCAGACCTCGCTTATAAAGAATGCGACACTACCAGAATCAAGCAATGCAGAAACGGGCTCGTCATTAACACAAATTTCAATAAACGGGGATATTCCTTTAGCCACAGGAGAAATTCCAAAATCATTACTCACTCTAAAACGTTTACAATTAGATGGCGAGGACACCCGCACCACAGGTTTCACATTATGTTTAGAATTAGGCTGACTTGCCACGACAATGCTCACCGACAGGTTAGGTAGGTCAGCGACATAAGCAGAATTAGCACGTGATGAATTAGTTTTCAAAGAGTTACCAAGATTTTCATTAGTAGGGCGACCAGAAACTTCACAGGGTTTTCCCAAATTCTCATGCACAGAAATATCCTTAGAAGTAACACCCGAATTGGTCTCCAAAATATCCCGTCATTGGCGATACACAACCTGGTTATTCGGACACACCTTCTTAACATGTCCCACGCCACCGCACGTGTGGCACTTAACATTGGGTCTTGGATGAAACATAACCTTAGGATGGGGACGAGACACCAAGGAAGGAGGGGGACGAGACATCAAGGAAGGAGGAGGAACATTAGCTACACGAAGGGAATCTGCATGTTTCACAGCCATAGCCTCTATAACGACCTGTTTCAGCTCGACAAATGACGAAGGCCTGGTACACATAGTCATGTATGACCTATATTGAGGCGAAAACCCATCTACAATAGATAACACCAACTGTCGTTCAGTTAAAGGGGACGCAAATACCTGGGCATATACCTTAATGTCACTGACATAGTCGCTAAGTGACTCGTCCAACCTTTGGACACGATATAAGAACCTTTGCTCGAGAGTACTAAGGGCACTCGCAGGGACAAAAAACCACAACACTTCCTTAATGAACATGGCTAAGGACATGCGGAGGTGGATAGTTTCAATCAGCTTGTCGCGCAGCATACCGGATGCAACAGGATACAACAGTTGGAAAATCTGATTTTCCGGCATCCCAAAAATTGAGGCATGGTTACCCAATTCGACCACTTGCTTTAAAAATAGGACCACCTGGGTAACGTCATCTAGGTTGAAATGCTTCAACTTAGTTAAGAAACTGAAATAGGGTGAGGAATCGACCCATAATTAACGGTAGGCGAGTACGTAGCATTTGGAAAAGAGACATTATTACCAGGGCAGCTCCCTCGCACACCCTCTACAGGAAACAAAACATTTACATTGCCAGAGAAAAAACTGGGATGCAATGGGTCGGCAGGACCCAGGAAATCATTAGGTGACCTAACATGAGAAGAATGACCGTATCCAGGGTTAAGTGGTCTGGACGAGCCAGAACCAGGCAATAGAGGGGCAGGCAAACCACTACTAGCAATCGATCCTAAAACCTCAGACCTAGTAAACAGAGGTGATTCACGTTCAACCCCAGAAGAACTCTCCAAATTCACAAGGTTATCTCTTAAGTCAATTAAATCAAAAGCACTATTATTGTCGGCCATTTTGAAAAAAAAAACAGAATGCAGGCAGACAATACAGAAAGAAACAAATTTTAGGAAGTACGAGGACAGTTTTCAATTTCACAACAATACCCTAACTACCAATTACCAACACCATAGATTAGGTTGACACTCCAACACAGCCACAATACTATACAAAATCATGCACAATGCTGCCCAGAACTGCAGACGTCATCGCTTGCTTGGCTCGAGAACAGGAAGCTAAATTACAAAAATTGCCACAAACCACATGGCGAAGAGCTCCAGACCGGGCTCCACGATGTCTTCACTTGTATCATGTAGGCTATCAGAAAATCAAGAAACCCACATTTCCCATGCCAAGAACACATGCCAGTCACTTACCAAGCTTCAATTTTCACCGGGAATGTTGCATCACAAACAGGATAAAAATTCAGCACACAAACCTCGCTTGGAACAGGTCACTTACATATCACCACATAGATATTCAGAGGCAAACATGAAACCGAACAAATGACAAGGATTAGCATTAAATAACATCAAGTGCACTGACATGACACATCCCATCAGCAACCGCTCTACCAGCACCAGAAGGGTCCATAAAACGAGCCTGCGGGTAGGGGGGCAGGGGATAGCTGCAGAAGCGATCACGAGCGCGATCTGCTACCAAAATGACACAGGGATGGCCAGGGTGGATGGGCCTACTTTCCCTGTCTGAGAGGTCCGCATCGCTTTCAGCAAAATCACCGCCAGATGACGTGCCCCAACAGAAGAACACCTAAAGGGAGGAAGGAAGGTGGAGAAGAGGGGGAAACGCACAGACTCGTCTACAGACACATCCGATAACTAATAGAATTGTCGCCGACGAAATAATGCCACACCAGTTGCTTAAAAATTCAAAAGAAAATTTAATTACCAAAAGGGGAAAGGAAAAATAAAAATTTAACAAAATCATAAAAAAGAAGAAATTCTATGGCCACAACACCCTCTCTCTGGTGATGCATATGGCTTAAGGCCAACATAAGTTATTTACATAAGTAGGCTAGAGACGGTTTAACATGCTTGCTGAGCGAAAAGAAAAACATTTAATTTAAAATTAAAATAAGAACGCCCAAAAGATAAAAAAGAATACAGGAATTACCAAAAGAGAAAAGACTTGATAATTAACTAAGGTATGCAATACCGACCTGACATGCAGACATCAAGGCCACGATGAAACAAAAAAAAATTAAAATTAAATTAATAAAATAAAAATAGGATCAATTAACAAATCCACAATTTTCATGACGGAGAAAAACTCGGGAACACTCACAAAAACACAACGTTAAACCAACAAGATTTAAAAAACATACTAAGCGAGCACCACAACACGTTTTAGTCTCCCGCTCGATGCCTAGAGAATGCACTCCCAAGACCAGAATGCTCTCGGGCAAAACAAAAACAAACATGGCCACCAAATAGACGACCGCATGCCCAATCGAATTACGGCAAACAATTATCATACAATTAAATTTAAAATCACCAGAGAGAACAGAAAGGGAGGAAAGAATTACGCCTTAACACTATTGACATGAGGCTTTTTAGACTGCAACGGATCGTAAAATAAATTAATAATAGGGAAATTCCAAGGATTACCAAAAAAAAATTTACAACGTAAAATAAACTAGAAACGTGTCTCCAGAAGGAACGAAGGAAAACAATAAAATTTACATAACTGGTAACATTAGCAAAACAGAAAAATTAGGCCTACCAGGCGAAACAAAATACAGAATTAAAACATTAATATCAGGCCAATATTGGAGCTCCATAACAATATATAACATTTTAAATAATTACGTACCTTAAAAATTCTCTGTGGAGACACAATAATAATAAAATAATCAACACACAATTTTAAAAAAATATTATACGGCACTATATGGCCTTAAAATGGCTAACACGCACATGCGCCGTTTTGGAAACAAGCACTCCTGTTTGCAGCTAGTTGCGATTCTTATTTTTCCTTTCTTCATCTTCAATGCGAAATGGCGAAAATACATCCTTAAGAGCGCAGGAAATTTCTTTTAGCATTTATCCACATTTCGTAGCGGCTAGGGCCCAAGCCCCCAGCACACGGAGATATACTCTTTGACCAGCAGCCGGCTTGATGTTTTCTTGACGACAGACTATGAAGATCACAAGATGGCGGAGAATCCAAAGTCAAATACCGCACTGCATTCATGTTAATTGTAACTGACCAATCACAGCTTGACACATCAAGTAACAATGTGCATATTATGTATTTATTTTTGGCGGTATGATGTATATATAGTCTTTTGTTCAATGACGTAGAATACAATACCCTTCAAATGTGTCTCGATTAGGATGAGAACAGAAGACAGCACAAACACACTCTAGCGGTGGAAGAAACAACCACGGCTAGAGGCGCCGAAGTCCGATATATACTGCCATCTCGTGTTCATAAGCGGAACCAAGCCATCAGGCGAGCGCTTTAAATGGCAGGGAACACAAGTATATAGGGGAGATGGATTTTAAAACCGATGGGACGGGCTCTTGCACGTAACAATTATTATTATTATTATTATTATTATTATTATTAGTTTAGCTTTAGCCTGTATGGACTGCATGTTTACAAACAATTTCCTTTGAGTCTATATCTTGTTCTTCTACCGGCCTTGACATCCTCGCAGTATTTCTTATGTCCATCAAGGTGTGCCTCCTTTTGTGTTCCTGGCAGAGGATACTTTGTCTCCTGGGATCAGATTCTACTTTAGAACCCTGATAGTTTTTACTCATTTCTAGAATGTGGAAATTTGAAGCCATTCTTTTTTCAGTGTTGCCTATAGAAATGTCTTTTGCTGCTTTTCAGTCGATCAACACGGCTGTACCCAATGAATTGTGTGGGGTACAAATTATAAATATGTAAACAAGACCAAAACGGAACTCACCGTTGTACGAATACAACTAAGATGAACTACTAAAATACTGCAGTAGCAATTTAAATTAAATAATTTAATTAATTATTTAGTGATGATTTTAACCGCTACACAGTGAACAGGATCTGATGATGGCCTCTTGAGTATCGAAACGCGTAAACCTATATTGCCCATTTGAGTGTGATAACTAACTAATTCATGTGATATTTTCCAGGAGTGTGTTTCCATATTTATAATTTGTACCCCGACCAATACATTGGGCACAACCGTGTTGACCGACTGAAAAGCAGCAAAAGATAATTTCTCAAAATTTAAATCTGTGGTGGATTTTATTTCCTAGAGTATCGATTTACACCAGGTCTGTCTCACATTTTCGGAACCATCGGCATTTGGTTACCTTAAATTTGTGATATTCCAGATGTTTTTTGTCAGTCGATCATCCGACATACGGAAGATGTGCCCGTAGAACAGCCATCTTTTCTTTTTGATGGACGACATTATTGGTTCTATCTTAATGTAAGTTCTTCATTGGGTCTCAATCGTGTCTGCCCATCGTTAAATTTCTTCCTGACGGGGTTGCGTTCTTGAATATCTTGAATCTCCATCTCATGTAGGTTAGTTTCTAGTTTCTACCTCTTCGAACCAGGCTGGCTTGGTCTTCTTATCTTTAAAATAGGTAAAGATCCGGTTCGTCAATCATGTGGGATTCATTATTATTATTATTATTATTATTATTATTATTATATTATTATTATTATTATTATTATTATTATTATTATTATTGTTATTTAACATAGATCTCTAAAAAATTTTGAATTACAGTACTTTTTAAAATGGAAGGACCATAAAATCACACTTCATGCTTCACAGGCACAATTTATGTGTACATTCGTAATTTCATTTTAAGTATTTACATATTTTACAGAATTATGTACGGTATTTAAGTATATACATATTTTACAGAATTATATATATTATAAGTCCGATATTGTTCAATATCATAACAAGTCATGTAATTGCCAGAGTCAAGGAAGGGTCACAGGGCACGAACAATTACATATATGCGAATGATGTGGCGTGCACCACAGAGAACCTGTGGGAATTGCAGAGGGCAATATTACTGAATGGGCAATATAAAATGAACTGACGATTAATGAGAAGAAAACAGAGGTTGTCGTGTTCAGGAAAGGAGGTAGATTGACCAGATATGAAGTAATCACGTGCAAGGGAATTTTACTACCGCCAAAGAGTCATTTCAAATATTTGGGAATCATCTTTCAAGTAACAGCGATGGCCTTCTCAATACATATTGATACGTGCTACCCCTAGTAGCAAGTTCGTTAATTGGATTACAGTGGGTAAAGCACAAAACAAATGGTCCTTTAAAATATTAGTTTTATTACAGGTCTACATATATACACCGTACACACCACACACAATAAGCACTGAGCCTCACTTCATAAAACACTACTTGTCATTATTAGTTTCCACATTTACTTTCACACTACTGTCGTCGCTATTTATGTTCACTCTGCCCGTGAGTCGCTACAGTGTCCCAGCCAACACTCAAACGTACAGTCTACACAGGGTCTCTTCAGCCTTGCACCTGCCACTTCACTTACTATCAGAGTCCTCTTGCTGCTTCTTGTGCACTCTTGCTCGTCTCGTGTCGAACCCTGATCCTCGACCACGTCTTCCACGAAACACCGCGACACCACCAAGCATTCACAGTTCTGACTCAAAGTTGCGCCCTGGTAGATAGGCTTTCCCTCCGTTACCGTAGATGTCCAGTAATAATCGCTGTACTGCTACGCACACACTCACAGAACCTAACACTCAAAAACACTGCCATACACTCCGCTGCTCGCTGGTATACATGGAATCAGTCCCTGGTCTGGAAATTTCTAAATGTCACAACCTCTTGCGGCATTGAGTCTGTTCTCGTAGGTTCCACATCCAGACCATTCGCACGTTTTCCGGCCGGCCCGCGATGACTCACAGGTGCCCTGCTATTGTGACGGCCGGTGGGAGGGCTGAGAAGGTGAAGGAACTCTCTCTCCCGCGGAAGGGCCTGTCCAAGGCCAACTAGATAGCTGCCTTTGTCTGTCACACTGCCGTTTCCCCGAGATCCTCCTGCCGGCTCGCGGCGACACGCAACAATATAAAGGAAAGACTTGTTGCGGCTATAAAAAGCATGAGTGATGTACGCAACATATCTCGAATGTCAGTAACCACGGCTATGAAGCTTTTCCAAGCAAAAGTCATGCCAGTGCTTACTTATGGATTGGAACTAGTTTGGGCACATCTATCGAAAAAGCAATTAGGGGAAATAGAAAGTCTAAAGCCGAGATTTCTGAAAAGGGTACTGGGGCTCTCGAAATATACAAAGTCCCGATACACTTACGTTCTGGTCAGAGAAACGTTTCTAATAAATGATCCGAGATCACAAATGCTGCTGCCATTTAGAGCAGCCTACGAGGATTTGACATTGGAACTACAAGCGAAGAGGGATAGCATAGAAGAGGATTTCTACGCCACTACGGCTATGCAAACCAGAGATTGGATGCAGGCAGAATATGAGCTGAGACATATAGTGTCGCGCCAGGCAACACATGGATTCCACTACCGCGTTTGTAGACTGAAGACTTTTCATGAAGCAACAGATGAGTGCATTTGTGAGCTATGTGGAGACGTGTGTGATAGGTACCATTTTCTAACGTGCTCTAACAGATCTGTATCACTGACTCAGTTTTGTTTAGATATGTGAACTATATCGTGTAATGTATCTATTTATGTATATTCATGCACATTGTACGCATTTTTATCAATTATTAATACGTTATATAAACACTGGGTGAGTATTGCTAGAATGGAGCTGCCGATTAGCTAGCAACGTGCTTCTCCCTTGCCTTACTATTGCGCAAGCGCAGTGGTCGGAGCTGTGTTAGCCAGGCACCCTGTATACATAGTGTACACATTCAACATATAGGCTTATATACAACATATTAATAATAAATAAGATGAAGAAAACATTCGGTTTCATCTCATAACATGTCGTATTACTTCTTATGTTACAGCCAAGACATTCAGCTGTCTAACATTCAGCTGGAGGGATACGCTGCTGTAGTGCTTACTGATTCTCTTTCAAGACGAGGTGATCTCACTGTCAGTGCATCCTCTTTAACGAGCATCGATGAGAACAGTTCTGCTGGATCACTCTCAAGATCTGTGAATATATTTGCAATTATTGCTGTAGTTTATTTGTTATGTATGCAATAGACGTTTTAGTAAATAAAGTATATTCAAATAGACGACATTCATTTAATTCCTTAATTTTCACTCAGTCAAGAGCTAATTTCTGTCAACAAACCAAATTAACATTCAAAATATCTTCATGCTACGATTTGCAATATTACGGATTGTTAAGTTAAATAAAGATAATATTAGCAGTATTACCCAGCTACGCCTGGCCGAATGCGCAGTATGTCTGAAGTCTCCTTAAGTTCCTTAGTCTGATACCACCCTAAGTGCTGAATGATAATTGATATCAAACTCTGAGACAATTTTCACACTAAAATGACCCATAGCAAAATGATGGTGACAATAAACAATTAGCGACACAGAGAATCATTAAGGAAATTAACCCATGTAAATGCAACAAGATGTTCAGTAAAGAACATATAGCCTACTTTCTCCTAAATGCATGGGTATTGTTATAACTCTTTGTCCTTTTCAAGGAGTATAATTGAATGTTGGTTGTAGTAGCTTGTTGAAATACAACGTGCTATAGGGATATTAAACATGCATATGAGGTGCCCTTTGCTAGTGCTACCTCCGTAAAAAAAATTCATTCATTTCGGTTTCATCGTGTTTGAATTGATATGGGGAATGGATTTGCACACATACATGGCCGCTATTTGCAAACTATTGGGCTGATGACCTTGTAGTTGGTCATAAGATGCTTTCCAATAAAAGGCATGTTGTTGCAAAATCTGGTAGAGATCAAATTATTAGGATGGTCGTAATTTGATTTAAGCTTTTAACATTTGGGTAGCCGTCATTCCGTTTCCGTCAAGATGGCGGCAATATAAAATATGACACTGAGGTGCCCTTTGCTAGTGCTACCTCTGAACCAAATTTCGTTCAATTTGGTTTCACCGTGTTTGAATTGATAGGGGGAATCGATTTGCACACATACTTGGCCACCATCTGCAAATTATTGGGCTGATGATCTTGCAGTTTGGTCAGAATATGCTTCCCACATAAAGATATGTTGTTGCAAAATTTGGTAGAGTCTAGATTATTAGGTTGGTCGTAATTACATTTTGGCTTTTAACATTTGGGTGGCCGCGATTACGTTTCCGTCAAGATGACGGTGATATAAAACATGACACTGAGGTGGCCTTTTCTAGTACTACCTCTGTACCAAATTTCGTTCCATTCGGTTTCACCGTGTTCGAATTAATAGGGGGAATCGATTTCCACACAAAGATGGCCGCCATCCGCAAAATATTAGGCTAATGACCTATTAGTTTGGTCAAAGGATGCTCCCTCCATAATGGTATGTTGATGCAAAATTTGGTAGAGATCGGATGATTAGGTTAGTCGTAATTTGATTTAAGCTTTGAACATTTGTGTGGCCGCCATTACGTTTCCGTCAAGATGGCGGCGATATAAAACATGACACTGAGGTGTCCTTTGCTAGTGCTACCTTTGTACCATATTTCGTTCAATTCCCGTTCACCGTGTTCGAATTGATAGGGAGGGGGGGGGGGGGAACAGACATTCAGAGTGCACACACTCAAACACACACACAGACGCACACACACACATACACACACACAGACAGACACATTTTTTTCGCCCTGTGTTGATCTCATACGTCTACTTTCATATTTGGAAAAATCGAAAGTAGGGTAACAAAGTGATAGGAGATCACAGGGAAGCAAAAGGTTACACTATGCATGTGTCTTGCTCTTTTCTATGGCTCTCACCTCCAAATAAGTTCCCAACAGTCTATTAAATATTTGAGTAATACCTCACATCCAATAAGTGCACAGGCTTACAGCTACGATGTCCGAAGTAGTATCATGACTACAAGCACCCTGATAGAGGAGTAACAGAGAGCGTACTCACCTCCTCTTAATACTGGGTGTAACTGTCACATCCCTCGAGCCTCACTACTGCACCATGTGTAGAATCATAGAAACGGGTGGTTATCCCAATGGCATAGAGTCATTTATACCCACAAGATCCTAAAGAATTACAGTTCAAAGTTAAAGTTTTCAGGAAAGCACGTTTAAGATGGAAGTTGTAATATTAATTATTTACATGTGTATATGTTACTTTTAAAAAGGCACGTACAGCACAGTATGCGTTTTCTCAGATTTAGTTGCCCGATCTTACGCCTTCCTCATCCTTTGATTTTTACCGACACTTGCAAGCCGTAGCATACTATGCGCTATCATTCAAAATTGTTTACTTTTGAAGCATTGCACGTCAGAATTTCAACATTTTAGTTGTTGGATGATACATATTTGTTTTTTAAATTAAATAACTTAGCTCTGAATCGATTCTCTTAGTAAACAATATGTCATTTCGATAATCTGGATAGTTCGATAGTTCGGAACTGCCATATTTGTCCCATCTATGGCTAGAATGGTTCCCTTAAATACTGATCATAATATCTACCCAAATTATTCAACAACCTATCTCACAACCTCCTCAACCACCCTCCCACCCACCGGCTCAAATCCCTCTCATGACGTCACTGAGTTTCTGTAGTGTTGGTGCTGAATTTATTTATTTTCTGCCTTAGAATCTCTACCTCATCCTACCAAATTAACAACTTTGAAAACAGGGTGTGATATTAAAAAGAACAATCAGCTAATAGGCTACTTGGGTTTTATTTTTAACCCACTCCAATGTTGTTTTTCCAGGTGATGATCCCTTGGTTTTTCACCCTCCCTATTGCAATCGACAATTTTATTTACGTTCTTTCGAGTAGTCCCTGCGGTAACTGATCTTGTTCTTCTAGTACTGGCTAATGAGGTGTCTACGTGAAATAGACTCAGACATCACCTTAGCTTAGAAGACACGCATGCGGTCAGAATTATCTGTGACCAACTGGGTAATTCTTTTGTTGATAACCTCGTGGATCGGTGGCTACATTCTCGGTTATCAGTCAGGACGCGCGGGTTAGATTCCCGGCTCTACCAAGAATTTAATATTCTATTTTGGTCTGAGGGATGGAACAGGGTACAGGCAGCCTCGTGAGGCAAACCTGAGACGATATGGATTCGACTCCCGCCTCAGCTGTTCTAGAAGTATTTTTCTGTGCTTTCATTATTCTACTCCTAGCGAATGCTACGATGGTTCTTAACTTGAGGCCACGGCCGCCCCCTTCTCATTCATACTCTCAGTTACAAAATACAGACATCGCAACGACACAAGTTATCATACCTATTATACACAAACATTAAGTTCATGAGGCTACATGACCTACATGTTACAAAAATCCCAAATTATTCAACAACAACAAAAACAGGTCTTTGTTAGTCACATTGTGAACCACATAGATCGATACAACATGCTCCTGCGGGGAGTGCTAAAAGTTAACGATACGTTCAGGGAAGAACATATAGCCTACTTTCTCCAAAATGTATAGGTATAGTTATAACTACTTGTCCTTATCTCCTCCCCTTTTCTTCCTATTCGAAGTGCAAAATGGCACACAACAATATGACATACTGGATTTGAGCAGCGGCGCTCATACCATAGTTGACAATTTACAATTTCAACAGCAAACAATCCAGACAACGTATTAATTCAGTACATTAACACCGACTACTTACACTAATTGAATCTGGAAAAGAACTTCGTTGGTCTAATCGTATCATTGGGAGAAGCACATTCAATTAACCTACTGCACAGCTAAATTTTAATCGCGTCTATCCTTGGGGGCGAGTGCCCTCTATCGGCAACAGAGGATTTTTTTCAATTTGCATGGGTTCACTAACTGGGAATGTCAAGGCTGGTATAGAGCGTAGCTCGCATCTGGTATGCTGTGATTAGCAAAGGTATAGTTGAACTGGTTGCCCTGAGATTCAGATGTCACTCGTGCAGTTCTGGTGGAGAACTTTGTTTTATTCTTATATATAGCGGCTTCGGTGGCGTAGATGGTAGCATGCTGAACTGCTGTGCCCAAGATAGCGGGTTCAAACTCGGCCGAAGTCGTCGGATTTTTTAAGAGCGTTAATGATCCTTCAGTATGCCTTCCTTCGGAGGGGAAGTAAGCCGGCAGTTCCATGTCATATATTTAAGGCATGTAAAAGATCCTTCCACAGACTAAACTTGTGTGAAGCTAAATTGTTAGGTTAGATTTCGTCGGAACGCTCTATCAAAGTTCCAACGTTCACCACTTGATATCATTGATATCTGGTAGCACAAGTTGGAACTACTTGAAATTGAACGGAACTTGTAGCTCACCATAAGGGTGTCCGCCGGAAGCAGCTACAGACTCAGGCGAGACGAACATGTCCTCAGGCACTCCCAGCACTAAAAGCCATACGATAAATAAATAAATAAATAAATAAATAATCTTATACATAAAAGTGAAAGTCTGTATGTACTGTATCTGGGTATGTATGTATGTGGATTTGTTCCGTATACAAATCTACACCGTTCCACCAATCTCAACCAAATTTTGCATACACATAGTTTAGGACCCAGAAGGAACGGCTGGCTACATGCATTTTGGATAGTCTTCCTCATTCTTCTGATTTCGGATTTTTGCACTCGAGAAAATAGATTGATGAAGTAATGGCAAGACCGGCCATCTCCATGGCGAGTCGAGACACGGGCGACTGGATGTGAGTTGCGCTCTCCACTAGCGATATAGAAAATGAGGCTCTTTACATGAAATCCCGTTAGTTACTCAACGGGTCACACAGTACTGTCAACCCAGTATAGCATAACAAAGACTTGACACTATTTGTCAATATAATTTCCGCAATATCGAAATGCAAATTATTTCACAAAATACAATAGCGTGATATATAATGACAGAAACTAAACATACCTTTGCACCTTATTAAAATAGAATTCCATTAGGTTCACTCGATTTTATAAAACTTTCTGATATAATAATAATGTTATTGGTTTTACGTCCCTTTTAACTACACTGGCTTTTAGAGACGCCGGGGTGCCGGAATTTTGCCCCAAAGGGGATCTTTAACGTGCCAGTAAATCTACTGACACGCCTCCCTCGCATTTGTGCACCCTCAAATGCCAGATGACTGCGCCAGGTTTCGAACCTGCAACCTTGGGCTCAGCAAGCGAGAACGTTACCCCTGAGCCACGCAGCCAGACAAAAAAACTTTATGAACTTTCCTGCTGAGTGGTTAGTACTGTACCCTATGGTACGAGGTTTGACTGGCATCGAACCGGGGTCTCTATATAGGAAAGATCAGGTCCATGATTTTTCTAAGAATCGATCCATTGATCTCTGAGGGGGAACAGCCACAGTGAACCCAAGGAGCAATGAGATAATAACAGTATATGATAATAAAAGCTTAATTCCACGTCCAGAACGGGAATTTTAGGCAATAATAAGTTGGAATATTGTGTAAACTGCGAGCCAGTATACGAACATGCTAGCAAAAGCTACAGAAACCGAGCCAACTTGACAGCTGATAAAGTGGATTTGAAAATGGGAGGTACAGACGGATGCCAGTGCACTATTTCTTGGCGGCACTGGAGTGGGAAGACAGTGAATAATGACCGAGAAAATCCCCGTCAAACAAGGTAGAGAAGCAGAGAGGGGATGGTCATCTAGAGAAATTAATTAATTACTGCCAAATGAAGCATTCTAATGGGATGAGACTTACACCCAGATGCTTATATTCAAAGAGAGGTAATTTAGGAATGTCTGCACACCTAAATTAAAGCCTGAATGTGATTTTGAGCATATTCACAGGCAAACCGCGGACGGGCGAGGGTCAGTCTCGTAGCAGGAGGGGATTCACCCAAGATAGCGTTACCACGCCATGGAGGAAAGCAATTAATTTTAATTAATTGAGCGAAGGAATCACCGGCACGCAAGTGGATCTGGAACCTCCATGAAAAGACGATCAAGAATCACGCTGTACCTTGTCAATAAACGCGATATTTCAGAAAAGAGCATCTCCTGAGATGCAAGAGGACTACTTTTTGTCAGAAACCCTTATATGGGAGATGAAGCTGGGGAGAGTCAGTTCTTCTTTGACTCAACTTGTGGGACGACATGCTCTCCAGCCACACGGAATAAGTGCGCGCAATATGCAAGTCGTTATAATCAGAATCTTCTGCATTAATATTATAAACAGTCTACGGCAGACATATAATCAGGCAGTATACGCGACTAGTAATCAATACAGCGTAGAGATATTGCAGCATGATTTTGATAGACAATGAACTTACCCACAGGAATAGTTATGATCTTTAAATTATCACATATAATTGTAACAGATACTGCAGATTACGGGAACCTGGAAGGCACCACAAGTATTTGTGATATATAATTGAGCAGCACACTAGAAGATAGAAGATAGGAATTGTAGGAAACGGGAGATGAGCACACCTACTCGTGGTAGATTTTTGGAGGAGACAGGCGGATGTCAGAATTTTGCAGCATCGCATCTCTGAAATCACGAAATAGTGGAAAGCCCAGAAAGGCTCCGTGTGTATATTACCTGCAAAGTTAGTGATAAAAAAGATAACCTAAAGTGTTTAAATTTGTGTGTTAAAATAATGTATGGTATTTCAAAGTGTAAAATGCAGGTATGACAAGATGTAATTACCACGTGCAAACCATATTCAATGTTCTTTGTGAAAAGTGTTGTGATGGCTTAGAAGAAAGCAAAATGGAGGGCGCAATGCTGTATTATTGGGTAAATCCAGCCAGAATAAAAGTGAGTACCATCCAAATATATTAATATGATTTAAGAGCTCACCATACAACATGTCATTCCCTCAAATACTAAGTGTACCCACAAGCTACCTTAAGAAACACTAACAGATAAGCAATAAATAACCCTACGAGAAATTTAAAAATAAATAATAACAAAGAGTAACTAGGGTATGTGTGTGGAACGGCTGGACATATTACCATACCCGAGTTGTAATTAAGTTGAGAGAAGAGCACTAAATCTAAGATTGAAGAAAACACGAAGCATGTTTCATAATATAAAATATAATTAAATGAGAGGACAATTTTACATGCATGTTTAAAAGATGAACATAACATAAAATATAAAACATAAAGAAAATAAATTAATTCAAATTAAGAAGCAAGGAACCCACAAGTGGGAAGGAGAAGTAAGTATTTACCCTTTTAATAACCGAAGCACAAATTATATTCCAGAACAGTAGAATTAGATCCCAATGAAATGCATAAATATCCACGAAAAACTTCGAAGTAATGACAACGTCAAACCGTCTAGAGAATATTCCCTTCAAATGAATTGAATGAGTCTTTAAATCAATTAATTATTCACGACCAACCTCAAATACGTGCGTACAGCAAGCAATTGCAAAATGACTGATCACAACTCGACTGGAAAAATTACCCACATTGATTCCAAGAGAAACATGAAAATGTTTAACAATCCCGACGTTGTTTCCAGGCAATTGACGAAATAAATAAAAATACATATCATAAGAAGTGATATATTAAACAGAGTCTATAAGAGACCATACTAAATTTGACGAGGAAAAGAAAATTAATATTTACGAAAATATTTTAAGGTTAGAGAAATCCCTCGCTCAACACAAAATGAGATCTGAGCGTTACACAGCTCGACACGTCAAAGATAAAAGATTAAACACAGCCCCTAAAATACATATAAATATATGTCTTACATCAGATTAAAAATTAAGTTATTGCAACCTTCATTTCATGCTAGGCTCACTCGGTTCTCCAAGCCAAGAGACTTACCAATAGCAAAATGTATGCCAACTGCACTAAGATAATTATTCAACAGCTCTAGACTGCAACATAAAAATATGAAGAATAATACCAACACAGTACCTACTCGTACCGACGACCAATTCACCTTTTCAGGTCACAAGTAGTTCCAATAACTTTTAACATATAACGAAACTTAAATGATGTACTCCTGTTGTAACCAAACTTTCATACATTACATATTTCTTCATGTTTGCATATTTAACCCGATGATATAGATTTCCCTTCGGCGGACGGTAAATGTACATCACGCAGTGATGAAATAATATCGGGGAAAGGAGATTTACCTGGCCTAACGGCCAGACAATCCCCGTTTTACACCACAGATTTAGATCTCACATCTTTTCCTCTTGTAAGAATTCCTTCAACTTCCTTTGTTTTCGTCAATAACCGGAGACAATACGAGTTCGTTCGGGCACCAACCGACCCGATCGGCAAGCTACGTACCATTCAAAAAATTAAGTTCCAACTTTTGCCACTAGGTCGAGCCATCTACTTGACAGAGACTCGCCGAGGTACAAACATGTCGAGGTACAAACATTTGCCACTAGATCGAGCCATCGACAGTACAGAACCTCGCGGAAGTTAGGCGAGATACAAGTTTAGTCAGACAATTATCGGTACAGTGAAAGTCAGTATAGCACCAACAACCGCCCACGGAGCGGTTTGGATGCGAGTTAATTTTATTAACGGGTCATCTCTCCCCCGCACAATGCTGGATAATAGCTAACGATTTTTCACAGTTTTATGATAGAGGGGGTAGGAAAACACCGAAGAAACATGAGCTGCAAACATACAACAGTCCTCACATGACAACACCTAGTCCACCAAACTGATCGTTCCATGATTTGATACATTCAAGTTTTTTCATGCATTAGAAAACTTCCAACATGCGTAAAATTCCAACTCTTACTTGGCAGTAGTACAGTCCCTTTTTTATACAATAAAATACAGAAATAACATCTTCATAGGATGATGTAGAGTCGGTCACACAGAAATAATGTCTTCATAGGTAGATGGAGACTCGGTCATCTTAGTGAGAGAGGTCATGGCTTAACATCACTATGTCCGGGCCCAGGACATTCGCAACAGTCACAACACTCTTCAATCCGGATGACGATATCGCCGACATTTGATCTGAAATCAAACCGTACTCCGACAGCAATGGTCCATTTCTATCTTCAACACAATTACTGATTTACATCAGCACGACAAGTCCATGGTTAAATAAGATTTAGGAAAAATTTGGCTAACAGAAAATACATCACAAATTTTAACTAATGTTTCCCACATCAAAAGTTTTGAGATTCCTTGCTTTTACAAATTTAAAATACAACTTATAATCATTAATTAGAAACATCACAACCTCTCTTAACATAAGATAAATGCACTCTAAATATTTTCTTTTTCTGAGGGTCCTTTACAAGTAATGTCACCGGAGTGATAAAACTTATAATTTCACAAGGGCCGCGGAATCTTGTGACTAGCTTCCCAGATTCTCTAGAACCAACTTCCTTAACAGAAAATTCTTGACAAAAACCATGTCCCCAATCTGAAGTGACGTAGGTTTACGTCCTTTATTATACCTCTGCTGTAGTTTCTCGTGTGCCACCTTCATATATTTTTTGGCCTTTTTCCAAACAGAACGTACGTTCTCATTCATGACTTTATCAGGCAACAATTGACTAATAGTCCACAAATTAGATATAGGGGAATTTGGGACGAAGGAGAACATTAAATTGAAAGGGGTGGTACGATGAGATTCATGCACCGCAGTGTTGAACGAATAAGTCAACCAAGGAATGCAACTGTCCCATAATCTATGGTCCTTATGATGGTAAGCAATTAACGCTGCTCGAAGATTTCGGTTCACCCTCTCAGCATACGATCCTTTAGGATAATAGATAGAAGATGTCACATGGGAAATGGATAACTCGAAACAAAAATTGCGGAAAAAATGTGATGTAAAGCATTTCGCGTTATCTGATACCAGAAATTGGCAGGGGCCAAAAACAGCAAAAATTTGGTCATGACATTTAATTACCATTTCAGTGGTAGCTGAACGAGTTGGGAAAACCAGTTAAAACAACTGAAGCCATCCGTACAAACCAGTACAAAACGGTTACCCAGCTTCGACAGCGGCATCGGGCCGACAAAATCCACGAACAATCTTTCCATGGGTTTATTGGAAAGTTGAGACGATAACATTCCAACCTTAGCGTTAGGCGATGGTTTAGCCAATTTACATGTCGTACAATTATTTACCAGTCTTCTGATGTCGCCATCCATACCCTTCCAGATAAAGTTTTGCCTCACTTTTAATCTGGTCTTATATACTCCTAAATGTCCACCGTTAGGCGACTCATGACAGTATTTAAAGATCTCGCCTACTAAAACAGTGGGAAGAACAATCTTAGGTGTTCTATCAGAACGGGCCAAACAACACAAGATTCCATTCCTTAAGGGATATGGTTTTACAACTTCACCAACCTCTAATTTTCTTATAATCTCACTTAGAACTGGATCTTCCTTTTGATATTCAGATATATCCCGAAACAACATGGGACAGTTAGACAGAATTACGTTTGACATGTTATGTTCCAAAATTGCGTTACACTTCACATTTTCCTCAAACTCAAAATTAGTGTCACTATACATCCGACTTAAACAATCAGCAATGATATTTTCACTCCCTCGGATGTGACGTACAGAGAACTTAAAGGAAGAAATTCGAGTGGCCTAACGAGCTATTCTACCAGTTTCCCTAGGTCTGCCAAGAACCCAACTCAAGGCTTGGTTATCGGTTTCTAACTCGAAGGGTACATGTTCGATATACAACTTGAACTTTTCAAGAGCATCCATGACGGCCAAACCTTCGAGTTCATAAACAGAGTAATTTCTTTCTGCATCATTCAGAGTGCGGGAAGTGTATGCAATAGGTAATCTACCTTTACCATGGTCTTGTAGTAATACTGCACCAACAGCACTATTGGAGGCATCGGTTTGCACAATAAAGGTTTTGGAGAAATCAGGGATGGACAAAATAGGTGCATTTATCAAAGGTAATTTCAAATCTTCAAATGCTGCTTCTTGCGAAGGACCCCAAACAAAATCAACTCCCTTCTTCCTCAACATATTTATAGGAGCAGCACGCTGAGCGAAATTGTTAATGAACTTACGGAAATAGTTCATCATACCGATGAACCTTGATACACCTTTAACATTCTTGGGGGGCTTAAAGTCACGAATCGCTTGGGTTCTCGAATGAACCACAGAAATTCCAGACGATGTTACGATATGTCCCAAAAATGAAATCTTAGGTTTAGCAGAGGAAACTTTAGATGGTTTTACGGTAAGACCAGCTTTCTTTAGACGAGACATAACCTCACTAATATGTTCCAGATGATCATCAAAGTTCTCACTGAATATGACTACGTCATCTAAATAATGATACACAAACTTGAACTTGATTCCATCAAATACCATATCAGCAAACGGCTTGGGATGGCTGCACCCGTGGAGATCCCAAATGGTAAACGGTTAAAATGAAAGAGATTCCAGTCAGTGGAGAAGGCTGTTAGATGTTTAGAATCCTCAGTTAATGGAATCTGAAAGTACGCACGATTCAGATCTAAAATCGTATAAACCGCACTCGTTCCAGGTTCCGTATTGACCATGTTTACAAGATGTATAACACACTTTACACTCGCCAAATCAATACTTTACTTTACTAAAAATACTATAGGTACATGTTTCGTTAACTTGATATGTTTCCTTCTTCAGCCCATATGTTGGTGTGAAACATCATATGACATCGAAATCCTAACCAAAAATAAGAATACAGTTCGTACTTTTTCTCTTGTACGAACTGTATTCTTATTTTTGATTAGGATTTCGATGTCATATGATGTTTCACACCAACATATGGGCTGAAGAAGGAAACATATCAAGTTTCCGAAACATGTACCTATAGTATTTTTTAGTAAAGTAAAGTATTGATTTGGCGAGTGTAAATTGTGTTATACATCTTCTAAAATCGTATACCAGTTAGCACCTCTAAACCATGCAAAGCAAGATCTCAGAACAGGAAGCGGGATGGACTGCTGAATAACCTTTTTATTAAGAGCTTGATAATCAACTACTGGGCGAAATTTACCGTCAGGTTTGGGCACCAAGAATATAGGTGACGAATACGAGGAAGTAGACTTACTAATGATCCCTTCATCTAACATCTCGTCGAATATCTCTTTCAAGATTTTCATCTTGGGAGGGGCTAGTCTATACGCTGGCGAACTGACTGGAATATTATCGGAAACATCAATCTTGTATTCCAGCAGATTGGTCACCCCTAACTTATTCGTCAAAACCTCAGGGAAGGATGAACACAGTTCACGAAGTTTATCAGCTTGTTCAGGTTTTAGATTTTCAAAATTCAGCTCCTCAATTGTGCCAGAACTAGATATAACTTTGGAGGAATTCACTCCGGAGAAACTAAGACAAGGCTTGAAGTTTAATTTTAAATTAGGCTTGAAACGAAACCAACATGACCTGATTCTAAGGTCTAGTAACAACCCAACATGAGACAAAAAATCAGCACCCTTAATAGCATCGCAAGATAAATGATTTGCAACCCAAAAATCATATCTCCAAGTGAAATCTAAAATGCGAATCTTTAAGTTTACCAATCATAAAACTTCAAGACTAGAACTGTTCGATGACACAAAATTATTTGGTACTTTAATAAGTTTTCCAAATTTGCATACTGACCTCATATTTTCAAAACAGTTTTTACTTAAAAATGATTTCACACTACCCGAATCGATCAGAGCAGTAACAGGTTCGTTATTTACCAAAATATCAATAAATGGGGAACAATGTTTAGAAACTTCAGAAATGCGACATTATAACCTCACTTTGGGTTTGAGACTTCTGGCATCATCAAAATAATTATTTACTTTCATATAATTTATTTTAGAACTATTTGATGCATTGCAATTCGAAGAAATCTCCTTACGAATTAGTCATTGGTTATGTTTAGGTCTTCTCGTACACCATTTAGCAATATGTTGAAACGATCCACAAGTATCACATCTTCTCCTGTTATTTGATGTGCGATTACTTGAATCGAAGGAATTTCTATTTTGGAAACGAGGGCCTTGCGAGCTATCATAACGGATAGGATTTCCATAATCCTGAGATTGATTAAAATTAAAATTAGGTGGAAGAACATTGGCAACTCTCAAGGAATCGGAGTGTTTGATAATATCCGAGTTCAACACAAATCTGTTTAAATCAGAGAAATTTATGGGAATACTGCATGTTGTCAAGTATGACCTGCTTTCTGGATTAATCCCTTCCAATATAGAAGCCACAAATTGTTGTTCACTTAATTGCACAGAAAAAACTCTAGCATAAGACTTTATGTCAGTTAAATAATCATTTAAAGACTCTTCGAATCTCTGAACTCCATAGAAAAAATTATGCATCAGCATACTCAAAGCAGGACTAGGAATAAATGAACTTAATGTTTCACGAAGGAATCGATCAATGGAATAACAACCTTCCATGGCTACAATTAACTTTTCTCTTAATAAACCAGAGGTATAAGGAAAGATCAGGTTGAAAATTTGACTATCAGAACACCCAAATCTTACAGCATTGTCAGTAAGTTCAATAAATTGCTTTAAAAATGTAATTAACAGGTTAGCATCGTTACCGTTGCACATCTCTAGATTTTGGATGCAAGCATTTAAGGGATGAGGTACACTACCAAATTAATTCACATTTTAAACTCCACACGAGGATTATTATTTACATTAGATGACTCATCATGTTCTAAATTCATAGGATTAATAGGATTTTCAGAACATAGGGGCGATAATCTTTTACCATTTGACCTAGCATTTGATAAGTTACCCCTAATCTGGTAGCTCGCAGCACCAGAAATGGACACATTAGCAAAGGAAACATTTATATCATCAATATTTTCAAGGTTATGACGTGATGAGTTCGATCCTGTTCTGACATTGCTACACTCAGACCTAACCTCAGATATTTTGCACGCACTTGGATAGTTTTCCTGATTATACATAGTTGCAGGTTCACTATGATTCGACAAAGATCCATCAAAACTTCCCAAATTACTTTCAACACTGATATTATGCACAAATTCGTTCAATCCACTAATAGAAGGAACCCCTTCATTTGCACACACAACAGGGTTAACACTCGCACTCTCACTATTATTTGGGAATAACGCAAAAAACAATCTACAAGCTTAGCACGAAGAGAAATTAATTTTAAATGGAATTCAGGATCTTTTTCCTGCCAAACTTCTATTAAATCACGAAGGCGATGGTACCAATGTAAACCGCGGACCTGAAATCTGGTATGTTGAGAATTAGACGAAGCACAGTCACAGTTTAATGAATGAAAAACCACAATTAAACTTTCAACAGATGGAACAATAAGGGACTTACCTAACGTCCAGTCAAATTTCCTTCAGTTTGGTACACGTACAGGATTATCCGTAACTGCATTCAGTAATATCAGATCCTTTTCCCTATTTCCAGAAGAAGGAGAACCTCTAATCAGAAGTTCATAGATAATTTCTTCTTTGGTCAAACTGTAAACTGCCCTAAGATTCCGTTGCTCCATTTATAGTCGACATGAAACATAAAATCACATAGGATTAATACAAGATTTTTCAGAATATGTAACTCTTTTATGCCTATGCTTTCTCCAAGTTAAACCCAGTACATATTCTCTCAACAAAATACAAAGTGGAAACAAAACCACGTGACTAGGTACCAAAGTATGTACCCACAAGCTACCTTAAGAAACACTAACAGATAAGCAATAAATAACCCTAAAAGAAATTTTAAAATAAATAATAACAAAGAGTTACTAAGGTATGTGTGTGGAACGGCTGGACAAATTACCATACCCGAGTTGTAATTAAGTTGAGAGAAGAGCACTAAATCTAAGATTGAAGAAAACACGAAGCATGTTTCATAATATAAAATATAATTAAATGAGAGGACAATTTTACATGCATGTTTAAAAGATGAACATAACACAAAATATAAAACATAAAGAAAACAAATTAATTAAAATTAAGAAGCAAGGAACCCACAAGTGGGAAGGAGAAGTAAATATTTACCCTTTTAATAACCGAAGCACAAATTATATTCCAGATCAGTAGAATTAGATCCCAATGAAATGCATAAATATCCACGAAAAACTTCGAAGTAATGACAACGTCAAACCGTCTTGAGAATATTCCCTTCAAATGAATTGAATGAGTCTTTAAATCCATTAATTATTCACGACCAACCTCAAATACGTGCGTACAGTAAGCAATTGCAAAATGACTGATCACAACTCGACTGGAAAAATTACCCACATTGTTTCCAAGAGAAACATGAAAAAGTTTAACAATCCCGACGTTGTTTCCAGGCAACGGACGAAGTAAATAAGTATACATATCATAAGAAGTGATATATTAAACAGAGTCTATAAGAGACCATACTAAATGAGACGAGGAAATGAAAATTAATATTTACGAAAATATTTTAAGGTTAGAGAAATCCCTCGTTCAACACTAAATGAGATCTGAGCGTTACACAGCTCGACACGTCAGAAATAAAAGATTAAACACAGCCCCTAAAATACATATAAATATATGTCTTACATCAGATTAAAAATTAAGTTATTGGAACCTTCATTTCATGCTGCGCTCACTCGGTTCTCCAAGCCAAGGGACTTACCAATAGCAAAATGTATGCCAACTGCACTAAGATAATTATTCAACAGCTCTAGACTGCAACATAAAAATATGAAGAATAATACCAACACAGTACCTACTCGTACCGACGACCAATTCGCCTTTTCAGGTCACAAGTAGTTCCAATAACTTTTAACATATAACGAAACTTAAATGATGTACGCCTGTTGTAACCAAACTTTCATATATTACGTATTTCTTCATGTTTACATATTTAACCCGATGATATAGATTTCCCTTCGGCGGACGGTAAATGTACATCACGCAGTGATGAAATAATATCGGGGAAAGGAGATTTACCTGGCCTAATGGCCAGATAATCCCCGTTTTACACCAGAGATTTAGATCTCACATATTTTCCTCTTGTAAGAATTCCTCCAACTTCCTTTGTTTTCGTCAACAACCGGAGACAATACGAGTTCGTTCGGGCACCAACGGATCCGATCGGCAAGCTTCGTACCTTTCGAAATATTAAGTTCCATTTTTTGCCACTAGGTCGAGCCATCTACTGGACAGAGACTCGCCGAGGTACAAACATGTCGAGGTACAAACATTTGCCACTAGATCGAGCCATCGACAGTACAGAACCTCGCGGAAGTTAGGCGAGATACAAGTTTAGTCAGACAATTATCAGTACAGTGAAAGTCAGTGTAGCACCAAAAACCGCCCGCGGAGCGGTTTGGATGCGAGTTAATTTTATTAACGGGTCACTAAGAATTTGCAGTCATTTGTATACGAGTTCACTTCCCTCGTATCTTAGTAAATATATATTGAGGATGATAAACTTACTACCATTTAGGCGTAAGATGTTGATGAAAGTAACGGTAACGTTAACTAATAATAATAATAATAATCTGAGGTCGTTGTCAATAAAAATATAAAATCGGCATATTGATGCCTTATGGAACGTGCAAATTGTGTCATGTCCAATGAAAGAATACAGTGTTATTGTGAAAAGTGAGAAAGAGAGATGTAATAGCGAGATAAAGAGAGTTTCTCAGTGTCATTGAAATATTAAATAATGTTAAATGCTACTTGGTTGTGTTTGCGAGCCATTAAGGCAGATAATGTAATTGCCAGTAAGTTGATATATGTCTTATAGCTACGTAAAGCCTTGGTTTATAATTAAATGAAGGGAGGACATGAGTGCATTATGAATTGAGCCCTCTAAATGAAATGTTGTTTTAGCCGCTATAAGCGAGCATGTCTAACGTAGAATCAAGAGATTTGCGTCAATAACTGCAGGGACCGTCCAAGATAGTTCGCGCGTTGATGAACCTAGTAGGCCAATCTTCGAATCAACGATGTGTTGTATAGCCTCAGAGCATACATATATTTAGCAACCGAGTTGGGCCAGATGTTATCTGTAACCCACTGTTAGCAGAGTCTTCGCTACCAGGGAAAACAATGAGACACCCCAGGTATGGCATTTTAATAATTGATCTACCCATGGAGGTAAGACAATTTCTTCAAGTAGGAAACTTGGTGATTTCCTTAATACATTCGTACCCGTACGGCGCGAGATAACAGTTTGAAACTCGGCTGGTACGCGTCCAGAGCCACTGATTGCATCCATAAAACGGCGAAACTATTGGAGATCCATCCCTAGCTATGAATACTAATTAGGAGCCGAATTGAGCCCATTAAATACCCTAAGTGTACGTGTTAAATACTTGGATCGACTCCATTCATAATGACACACCCAATCATGCACCCCTGAGAGAGCTGCACAAAGAGCGAGAGTAGGATATAAAGGGCGGTTCTGGCACAGGGGCTAATGGGCAAGATGGCCGCCAATGCAACCAGCCCTATGTTATTCTTATGGAGGGGACAGTCAGAGCTGGCACAGGGGCTATTGGGCAAAATGGCCGCCACGCTCTGAGACCGTCAATGACGTCACAGAGAGAGGTCGGCCATGTAGTTGCCAAATGGAATATTTATTATTATTATTATTATTAGGTAATTATTAATTGATCATGTATAATCAAGACCAGTCTTATATTGTCCACCTCTTGGTGTAGTGGCTAGAATTCTTGGAGGTCATTCCTGAGGTTCGAATCCCGGCTCTGCCAAGAAATTTAATTTCTGGTCTCATGAGTGGAACGGGGTACACTCAGCCTTGTGAGGCAAAACTGACAGAATCTGGCTTTTGATTCATACCTCAACCATTCTGCCTAACCCAACTTCACCTAACCTAACCTAACCTAACCTAACCTAACCTAACCTAACCTAACTTCAAAGTCAGAGCAAATATGAGAGCAAATGTGAGAGCACACATAATAACCTAAGTTATAACCTAACCTAACTTCACCTAACCTAACCTCACCTAACCTATCCTAACCTAACCTAACGTAACCTACCTAATTTTAAATTGCAAGCGAAAAAAAATTAGCAAAAAGTGAGAGCAAATGTGAGAGCACAAATAATAAACTTAGTTATAACCTAACCACACCTAACCTAACCTAACCTAACCTAACCTAAACTTACTTAACATAACCTAACCTAACCCAACTTAACCTAACCTAACCTAACCTAACTTCAAAGTGCAAGCAAAAAAAAGTGAGAGCAAAAATTGTAATGAAAAAATTAAGAGCAAATGTAAGAACACAAATAATAAACTTAGTTATAACCTACCCTAACCTAACCTAACCTAACCTAACCAAGCATTTCCTCACCTAATTTCACCTAACCTAACTTCAAAGTAAGTGCAAATATAAGAGCAAAAAGTGACAGCAAAAAGTGAGATCAAATAGTGTATGCAAGAAAGTAAGAGCAAATGAGAGAGCACAAATAATAAACTTAGTTATAACCTAACCTAACCTAACCTAACCCCAGAAACCTCATTTTAAGATTTTAGATTTTACATTTTAACATTTTACATTTTAACATTATAGATTTTTGATTTTTTCATTTTACTTTTTTAGATTTTACATTTTGGATTTTTTGTATTTCAGTTTTATTTTTTTTAGATTTTACATTTTAAATTTAATATTTTTTGATTTTAGATTTTACAATTTCCATTTTCCGAAAAGAGTCACTTACCTAACCTCACTAAACCTAACTTTACCAAACCTAACTTAAGCTAATCCAAAGGGCTAATGCACATACACAAAGTATATAAGGACACATGCAACTCTCCTTATGCTAGTCTTATTGGCTACTGTACAACATGATCACTACCCAACCGTTTTTTTTTTCATTTTGTTGTTTACTCATTTGTCAATTTTCCAATTTCCCATTTTCAGTTTTTTTAAATGTCAGTTTTAAGTTTTTTTAATTTCATAATATGGAAACATGGATTTTGCATTTTGTTGTTTACACATTTGTCAATTTTCCAATTTCCCATTTTCAGTTTTTTTTAATGTCAATTTTAAGTTTTTAAATTTCATGATATGGAAACATGGATTTTGCATTTTGTTGTTTACACATTTGTCAATTTACCAAATTCCCATTTACAGTTTTTAAAATTTTAGTTCAATGTTTTTTCTATTTTGTCAATATGGAAACATAGATTTTCCAATTTGTGTGTTTTACATGTTCATTTTGCATTAGGAGTGGAGAGAGGTGGGTAGTAATTAAAAATGTACAAGCAGTGTCCATACAATATTTTTTATTTTAAATACATGTACACTATTTACACTTAAATACATTTTTATATATAGTCTATTTTTTGTTATAAATTGTACAGTTGTTTTTATTTTTGTTTTCTATTTTATTTATTTTTGATTATGAATACTATTTTATTTTATTTTTATAGTGCCATGGTTTCATTTACTAAATAGTTTTGTTTTATGTATTTGCTAGTTGCAGGCAGAAGATTTTGATATTCATAACTTAACTCTTTAAGCATGGTCAATGATTGAGTAATGACCTTAGACATGTGTACCTAAACCATTAGAATCAATCACTCTTTTATCATCACCAGGACACAAAGCAATTTTGTTTAGCCTTATAGATGATATGTCATGTTGTTTAGAAGCGATAATGTTCATGGGTATTCTTTTTAAATTGTTTTTCATGACACAATCCTTATAATCTTGAAAGCTTATACAATTTTTGGCAAACACCTCTGCTAATACCTTTAATCTTTTTGATTTCTTTACCATTTATGTCTAAAGCATACATTTTAGCTCTAAGTCCAACAAATGCTTTTATAATTTGTCCACAAGCCTCGTCTTTAAATTTCCCCAACGTTTTCTTGTTTGATGTAGAGTAACATATGTGATTAGTAGGATAATCTGATGTGTCCAGGTGTTGTAGGAAATCCAACTTGTCTTGATATACATCTGGGGTGTTAACCAAATATATGAACGAGTCAGTATCCATATACATGAGTTTAAGATTGTCCATGCCATAATAAGGTAGCAGGACATCATAGTGGTGGGAATACATGAGAGTTTTTGAAATATCCAGTATACACATTCCAATATATATAGGCTTATTGAATACAATGTTACGTTTAGCCATGTGGAAAGCAGCTAGGTTAGGGCCATAAATTGTTCTGTCGATAAATGTCGGCTTTGCTATTAGCTTTTCTGCCTTTTTGCTGTCAGTCACAAGACGTATGTCTATTCTTTTACGGATATTTTCCATTGTTTTCCCAAAAATGGCATTGTTGAATAATTTGTACAGATTTTTCTTAAAATCATTTTTGGCTTGTTTTCGAAGGTTGTTATTAAAATCAACGTATGCCTTTAACCAAGGTCTTTGTTTAAACTTTAACACACGATGAATTTTTATCAATTTTATTCCATGATCTAAAGCCTGTTTTAATGCCATGTAGTGAACAACATATCGCCTTCGATTTCCAAGATGAGGAATTAGTTTTTTCAGAGACGAATCCTTAGGTTGTGTACACTCTGGTAGGAAAGGTAAATCGTTGTGTAGATCATGAAGGTCAGATGGGTAATCAACATCAACGTCTAGAATGTATCCCACAGGATCGTCTTTCTTTAGTTTGTCTAGATCAACAGTATCTGGAGAAACCCACTGAAATCCACCATAAGGAAGGGAGTGGCACATAGCCCACCCGTATTGGTTGTTGGCATCATCATAGGTAATAAACTGCGATGGTTTCTCAGAATCATAGGTTTCCATGTATTTATTGTTAGCTTCAGCATACCGATGAGACACCTGGCATATGCCTCCACGTATTCCAGACTCGATTAAAAGAATCTGATCGTAATCCTGTAGCAATTCCAGTTCAATGCCTGTGTAAAGGAGCATTGCCTCGAAACTTAAACCAGGCGAAGTAAAGAAGTGTGCAGCATCCACTCGGTGTGTTTCTAGTGTTTTGTTTCTAAACGTTTCAAAGCTGTCTGCAAGAAGGAGTACATCTGAAGTTAGGTAGAGGTCACTATATTCCCCTAGAGTTTTAATGTTGAACTGATTCCAGACATTTTTGGCATGTTCATAGTCTTCTTGACTAACATCTTCTTGACTTAATTTGTTAAAGAATGCCTCTTTTGGAGGTAAACACGTTTCACTTAACTTTTCCCATGAGTCAATGTAGTCATAACAAAATACCCCTTTACGAGTCATGAGCATTGCATTTTCTTTTCCAAAGTACTTGTCTGTTTCAGGGTATAATGTTAAGTTGGAAACTAAGTTTTCCAAACTACTCGGCATTAACCGAAACGTATCCACAAATCTAAGCTTAACATTTCCTACATATTTGGTAAAGGAAATGTACTTTTCTTTGGAGTTAGCGATAACATCCACTCTCTCAGTAGTACACCCCAATTGCTTTACAATGAAATTTGCGTCGTAGCCACTCATATTATGTAGAAACACAGGAACGGGGTTTCGTGTTTTACACCTCAAATTACAGTTATTGTGAGCACTTCCACGGTATTCCCCTGTAATATGGCAGTGGTCTCGAACTTTCCAGTCCTGTTGGGTAAATGGTTTTTGACACAAATAACAGGTTTCAGAACATTGGAACTCTGCTTCTTGAGCCTGAGTTAAGGCCTACGTCTTTATCAAAGATTTTGATAAACTAGTAAGACATCAGATTACCCGCCATGAACATAAAATATATACGTGTAAACGGTGTTTTACACACTTTGATAATCGATATGGACAACAAGGAATGGAAAAAATGAAAGAACATAGAGCTTTGTGTGTCCAGCATGACATTGCTAGGGTTGAAATGCCTATTAAAAACCCCATTGTCAAATTCTTAAATGTTGAAAAAATGCTGAGAATACCTTACGTTATCTATGCAGATTTTGAAAGTATACTCTTACCCTATCAAACATGTCTACCTAATCCTGAGGCAAGTTATACAGTGCCATACCAGAGTCATGTTCCTATGAGCTTTGGTATATACGTTAAACCCTCACCTGCTGTGGAACACATAAAGACAAATCTTTCAAGCCAACCTGTTATTTATCGTGGGCCTGACGCTGCAGAAAAGTTTATGGACTGTTTGATCTCAATAGCTAATGAAATTGATCGCCTTTACAGCTTAAATGTTCCAAAGGCCTTAACTCAGGCTCAAGAAGCAGAGTTCCAATGTTCTGAAACCTGTTATTTGTGTCAAAAACCATTAACCCAACAGGACTGGAAAGTTCGAGACCACTGCCATATTACAGGGGAATACCGTGGAAGTGCTCACAATAACTGTAATTTGAGGTGTAAAACACGAAACCCCGTTCCTGTGTTTCTACATAATATGAGTGGCTACGACGCAAATTTCATTGTAAAGCAATTGGGGTGTACTACTGAGAGAGTGGCTGTTATCGCTAACTCCAAAGAAAAGTACATTTCCTTTACCAAATATGTAGGAAATGTTAAGCTTAGATTTGTGGATACGTTTCGGTTAATGCCGAGTAGTTTGGAAAACTTAGTTTCCAACTTAACATTATACCCTGAAACAGACAAGTACTTTGGAAAAGAAAATGCAATGCTCATGACTCGTAAAGGGGTATTTTGTTATGACTACATTGACTCATGGGAAAAGTTAAGTGAAACGTGTTTACCTCCAAAAGAGGCATTCTGTAACAAATTAAGTCAAGAAGATGTTAGTCAAGAAGACTATGAACATGCCAAAAATGTCTGGAATCAGTTCAACATTAAAACTCTAGGGGAATATAGTGACCTCTACCTAACATCAGATGTACTCCTTCTTGCAGACAGCTTTGAAACGTTTAGAAACAAAACACTAGAAACACACCGAGTGGATGCTGCACACTTCTTTACTTCGCCTGGTTTAAGTTTCGAGGCAATGCTCCTTTACACAGGCATTGAACTGGAATTGCTACAGGATTACGATCAGATTCTTTTAATCGAGTCTGGAATACGTGGAGGCATATGCCAGGTGTCTCATAGGTATGCTGAAGCTAACAATAAATACATGGAAACCTATGATTCTGAGAAACCATCGCAGTTTATTACCTATGATGATGCCAACAACCAATACGGGTGGGCTATGTGCCACTCCCTTCCTTATGGTGGATTTCAGTGGGTTTCTCCAGATACTGTTGATCTAGAAAAACTAAAGAAAGACGATCCTGTGGGATACAGTCTAGACGTTGATGTTGATTACCCATCTGACCTTCATGATCTACACAACGATTTACCTTTCCTACCAGAGTGTACACAACCTAAGGATTCGTCTCTGAAAAAACTAATTCCTCATCTTGGAAATCGAAGGCGATATGTTGTTCACTACATGGCATTAAAACAGGCTTTAGATCATGGAATAAAATTGATAAAAATTCATCGTGTGTTAATGTTTAAACAAAGACCTTGGTTAAAGGCATACGTTGATTTTAATAACAACCTTCGAAAACAAGCCAAAAATGATTTTAAGAAAAATCTGTACAAATTATTCAACAATGCCATTTTTGGGAAAACAATGGAAAATATCCGTAAAAGAATAGACATACGTCTTGTGACTGACAGCAAAAAGGCAGAAAAGCTAATAGCAAAGCCGACATTTATCGACAGAACAATTTATGGCCCTAACCTAGCTGCTTTCCACATGGCTAAACGTAACATTGTATTCAATAAGCCTATATATATTGGAATGTGTATACTGGATATTTCAAAAACTCTCATGTATTCCCACCACTATGATGTCCTGCTACCTTATTATGGCATGGACAATCTTAAACTCATGTATATGGATACTGACTCGTTCATATATTTGGTTAACACCCCAAATGTATATCAAGACAAGTTGGATTTCCTACAACACCTGGACACATCAGATTATCCTACTAATCACATATGTTACTCTACATCAAACAAGAAAACGTTGGGGAAATTTAAAGACGAGGCTTGTGGACAAATTATAAAAGCATTTGTTGGACTTAGAGCTAAAATGTATGCTTTAGACATAAATGGTAAAGAAATCAAAAAGATTAAAGGTATTAGCAGAGGTGTTGTCAAAAATTGTATAAGCTTTCAAGATTATAAGGATTGTGTCATGAAAAACAATGTAAAAAGAATACCCATGAACATTATCGCTTCTAAACAACATGACATATCATCTATAAGGCTAAACAAAATTGCTTTGTGTCCTGGTGATGATAAAAGAGTGATTGATGCTAATGGTATAGGTACACATGCCTATGGTCATTACTCAATCATTGACCATGCTTAAAGAGTTAAGTTATGAATATCAAAATCTTCTGCCTGCAACTAGCAAATACATAAAACAAAACTATTTAGTAAATGAAACCATGGCACTATAAAAATAAAAATAAAATAGTATTCATAATCAAAAATAAATAAAATAGAAAACAAAAATAAAAACAACTGTACAATTTATAACAAAAAATAGACTATATATAAAAATGTATTTAAGTGTAAATAGTGTACATGTATTTAAATTAAAAAATATTGTATGGACACTGCTTGTACATTTTTAATTACTACCCACCTCTCTCCACTCCTAATGCAAAATGAACATGTAAAACACACAAATTGGAAAATCTATGTTTCCATATTGACAAAATAGAAAAAACATTGAACTAAAATTTTAAAAACTGTAAATGGGAATTTGGTAAATTGACAAATGTGTAAACAACAAAATGCAAAATCCATGTTTCCATATCATGAAATTTAAAAACTTAAAATTGACATTAAAAAAAACTGAAAATGGGAAATTGGAAAATTGACAAATGTGTAAACAACAAAATGCAAAATCCATGTTTCCATATTATGAAATTAAAAAAACTTAAAACTGACATTTAAAAAAACTGAAAATGGGAAATTGGAAAATTGACAAATGAGTAAACAACAAAATGAAAAAAAAACGGTTGGGTAGTGATCATGTTGTACAGTAGCCAATAAGACTAGCATAAGGAGAGTTGCATGTGTCCTTATATACTTTGTGTATGTGCATTAGCCCTTTGGATTAGCTTAAGTTAGGTTTGGTAAAGTTAGGTTTAGTGAGGTTAGGTAAGTGACTCTTTTCGGAAAATGGAAATTGTAAAATCTAAAATCAAAAAATATTAAATTTAAAATGTAAAATCTAAAAAAACTAAAACTGAAATACAAAAAATCCAAAATGTAAAATCTAAAAAAGTAAAATGAAAAAATCAAAAATCTATAATGTTAAAATGTAAAATGTTAAAATGTAAAATCTAAAATCTTAAAATGAGGTTTCTGGGGTTAGGTTAGGTTAGGTTAGGTTATAACTAAGTTTATTATTTGTGCTCTCTCATTTGCTCTTACTTTCTTGCATACACTATTTGATCTCACTTTTTGCTGTCACTTTTTGCTCTTATATTTGCACTTACTTTGAAGTTAGGTTAGGTGAAATTAGGTGAGGAAATGCTTGGTTAGGTTAGGTTAGGTTAGGTTAGGGTAGGTTATAACTAAGTTTATTATTTGTGTTCTTACATTTGCTCTTAATTTTTTCATTACAATTTTTGCTCTCACTTTTTTTTGCTTGCACTTTGAAGTTAGGTTAGGTTAGGTTAAGTTGGGTTAGGTTAGGTTAGGTTAAGTAAGTTTAGGTTAGGTTAGGTTAGGTTAAGTAAGTTTAGGTTAGGTTAGGTTAGGTTAGGTTAGGTGTGGTTAGGTTATAACTAAGTTTATTATTTGTGCTCTCACATTTGCTCTCACTTTTTGCTAATTTTTTTCGCTTGCAATTTAAAATTAGGTAGGTTACGTTAGGTTAGGTTAGGATAGGTTAGGTGAGGTTAGGTTAGGTGAAGTTAGGTTAGGTTATAACTTAGGTTATTATGTGTGCTCTCACATTTGCTCTCATATTTGCTCTGACTTTGAAGTTAGGTTAGTTTAGGTTAGGTTAGGTTAGGTTAGGTTAGGTGAAGTTGGGTTAGGCAGAATGGTTGAGGTATGAATCAAAAGCCAGATTCTGTCAGTTTTGCCTCACAAGGCTGAGTGTACCCCGTTCCACTCATGAGACCAGAAATTAAATTTCTTGGCAGAGCCGGGATTCGAACCTCAGGAATGACCTCCAAGAATTCTAGCCACTACACCAAGAGGTGGACAATATAAGACTGGTCTTGATTATACATGATCAATTCATAATTACCTAATAATAATAATAATAATAAATATTCCATTTGGCAACTACATGGCCGACCTCTCTCTGTGACGTCATTGACGGTCTCAGAGCGTGGCGGCCATTTTGCCCAATAGCCCCTGTGCCAGCTCTGACTGTCCCCTCCAAAAGAATAACATAGGGCTGGTTGCACTGGCGGCCATCTTGCCCATTAGCCCCTGTGCCAGAACCGCCCTTTATATCCTACTAGCGAGCATATGGCAAGGTTTGTTTACAAGGAGAATATCGGTCAGGAAGGCAGGCGAGAGGCTGCAGACCGGGGTAGTCATCTTGGAGGGGCGGACCTTGACGACCCAGTTGTGTTCACACCGAGGGGAGTAAATTGACCGTGTTCCTTTTACTTTTTCTTTTTAAGGTTGTACTGGAACACTGAAGGATCTCGTCAACTCTGGAAGTATTTGAAATATGCTTGATATTATTGTATCAAATGAATGATATGCATTGTATCCATTGGAAAAGAATGTTGGATCAGAGTAATCGGATAAGATTTGGCCAAGTTGTTGTCTGAGGACATCTTAACTGCACCAAATAAATAGATGCATTTTGTAAAGAGTAATTACCCAGTTTATGCCAATTTACTCAGACGGGTAGCATTATTGCACGATATAGCACGTTTGTAACGATAGTAATGACATGACCAGACCCAGAAGATTGTTGTGTGGGGAAGCTAAACCAGTAATTATGTGTGTTTTGGAGGGGAAGGTAATTCATTTCAGCGTTTGAAATCTATGGGAAAAGGAAACGATGTTGCGCAGAAAACAACACATGTTAAGCAAAGAATAAGGTTATGAAATCAATGTTGTTCAAGGTAAATGTTCCGTTTCAGAATGGACAAATATTTTGATAATTGCACATAATGATTATTCAGTTGTAATTTGTGTTTTTTATTGTTGTGTTGTGATATGCAAATTTAAGATAAATTGTGCGATGTGAAAGACACTATGAACATTCGTCAATGTCAAAGAGTATCAATGTTAGGATATCTAGGATAGATATGGGTGCGGAGCAGCGCCAACTTTATGAGAAGAGACTCACATATATTTTGATTTTGTGTTGTGGGAAAGTAATTATAATATTTCTGTGTTTTGTTGTGTTTTGCCATGATTTAATACCATTAAATGCTATATATAGGAGCTTGTTGTTTCTTTCAAGTAGAGTAGTTACCTGACAGACTCAAATCCTGAACATGTGGTCGTATGAGTGGGATGAACGCCCCATACTTCGAAAGACCGTGAGCCAGCTGGGATACTGAGACCGTCGGTGGAGCTGTCAGGATAGCCAACAAACGCAATGACTTCCCTAACATCTCATCCGTCGGACCTAATTGCCATGAGGATCAGGTGAACTTCCTAATAGGCTAAAGCGGCACGAGAATCTGTAGTCCACAGGGATCGTGGTACATGGTGACAATGGTCATAGACTGCCTAAGGAAAGGTTCACCTTAAAAACTAGTTTGAGAAAATAAACATCCAGACTTATGTAAAACACCGTGAAAATTTATTATTAAAATTCACAAGCCCCTATCCTAGTTCGGAGGGATTCAATCGGCTAGTCTGCAAGCAAATAAATAATCAAAAATAAAGAGCAGGTCCCTACCTGAGAAGTTACGGAAAACCCGCGCGAAAGATCTATCTCACAATAACAAAGCAACAACAGCAACACTAGGAAAATGGTACGACGCAAGTCCCTAGGTCAGGTTACAAGATCAAGCTAATATCAGAATTTACATTTAACAGGGTAGCAAAACAAATCTAAGTTAGGATGATACCATCTCCACATTTACATTTAACGTTAATTCATCTAGCTAAGTCCTATCAGTTAATAACAAAATTTACGGCGATGACGTCCGTAACAGAAAACAATTACATTCAAAGCTAAGTGAACAGCCATGTAAAAAAAAACATCTAATTATTCTTAGGAACTACGTGCTAACAGCACACAAGAGGGTAACATGTAGGATTCATACACTTTTACATCATAAATAATTAATGAAAGAGACAACAGTTTTATTAAAATGCCTGCCTGCACCTTGGTTTACTCTTTGTAAGCCATAGTCATCTAAAGTGTGTAGTTACGGTGACGACTGCGTAGTAAAGACTACGTCTAACATCGCATGGCCTGCGCTCCACAAGCTACGAACTGAAGGTTCGAGCAAGCTTCAGGTCGCTACAAAAGTGTCAGCTGTTCTAAGTCATTCCCTCAAAAGGAAATACCTTCATTAGCACGGCCATGTCAGCAGGTTCCAAATGCAAAAGAACAAGGTTAGATAGAAAGAATTCGTTAGTTAGCTTTTGTTTGACCAAAATTATGCGTTTTATTATTAAGATGTCGGTTTAGGTTATCGTTGGTTTATGGCGAATGATACTGACAATAGCCTGGGCACGGAGTGTCTCCCCAGAGATCATCTCCACCAAAAGCCTCGACTCAAAAGTCGGAATACAATCAACGAGCAATAACAACTCGGACACACAATAACACAAGTTACCAGCGGCGCGCAGCTCGCGTTCAATAGCTCTGGGATCGGTCTGCACACTCAGTCACCCTCCATAACATCTGGTCAACGGGAACAATCCCGGACAAGGTACACACAAATACCTTCATACATGAAATATCTCCTCTAACAGGGTCGCCTACAACGTACTATAGAAAACCAGACATAACTGTACACGTCAAACGACGGTACACGCTAAAGTGCGCTTAGCTAAAAAATGACAATCTATAAAAACATGTGATCAGATACAAGGTTGGACACTGGGTTCCATGAGCTAAATAGCAATGAAAGGAAGAGCGAATACTAAAAGCATTCTGTGCTCTGTCAAAGTAATTCTGTCTCATAATACAAGCGTGCTCTCAAGGGCACTGGGTCACAAACCAGTTTGTGTCGCTGCAGGCTTCAACATACCTGCGCTGTCTGACACAACACACACTAACTATCGAGGCCGGCGATTTAAGCAAAATAAAAACTGTACAACTGGCCTCATCATAAAACCTTTACCATAGGTTATAAACCTCGAATAATACGTGTATAAAAAGCTCGCTATAAATCTGAATACAATAATATAATTCCGTCTTCCACACCAAAGACGTCTAAATGGTAGCAATGTCACTAATTTCTGGAACTCTTTGCTCTCAAAGATATAATACTTCAGTAGTTGCTTGTATAGCATTAAAGAAATACGTGTCTTCACATGACACTAACAAAATAATAATTGTGACGCAGATTCCACACTCTGGATCTTCTTAATCATACGTTCGGAACTGGGTTCGATGCCAGGCAACGAAACATCCCATTTACATATAAGGTCCACACTTGACCAGATGGCTTCTGAGCAACATCTGAAATGAAATATAATGCAGTTACAAAACTGGTAATTACAGTCGATTACCTAAATGATACGACTGCTCTAACGAAGTCAGGGGTGTAACAAAGTCTGGTTGCAAAAAATGCAGTTAAAGAAATATAACCATGGCATCAGATTGCCATAACTAAAGTCAGCAAAGACTTGAAAAAATCACCCCAGATAGGGTTAACCAAAGTAGCCTCAAATGACTACAGTCACGTTTAGCAAAAGATAGGCATTGACGTTCTACGACGTCCATTTTGCTGCACCAGGGTTGACCAAAATGTCTGACACAAGGGTGACTCACACTAACTGAAATAAATGACAACTAATTAGACTAATTACATTCCCTACCTATAAAAATGGCTGTCACTGAGTTCGGTTGGCTCACAAACTACATTAAACCTACTATACCACCAGAAACTAGAACAAGAAAGGGTGTACAAAAACTCACGAAATGGAGGAGCTCTCACTCAGCTCTCTGTTCAACGACGAGGGTTGAACAAATTCACCTCTGGCTTTCCGGAACGGCATCGTCCTCATCTGGACTCCCATCTGGACTCTCCCAAAGGCCAGGGTTCGATCTGTCCCTGTCGTCGACTTCGTGGATAGACTGGACATGCCTGGGAATGGCATCCTGGGTTCCTTCCTTCTCGTTCGCTGTTCTGGAAGTTCCACCATCATGCTGGTTCCCATCAGATACATCACCCTCTCATACCATAGCGGTATTAGCCCATGATCTCGGTCTCGAACATGGTGTAGAATAATTTGACCACGTGGGTGGTGGAATAAATCGTGTAGTAGTTCATTCTTTCACTTCAAAATCACAATGTTCGTAGAAAATGTTACAGGCTTTAAAATAATTGATAACACAGCCTTTACTTCGCAGATATTGAATAATACGTGACCAAGCACTGTTCTGTGGCTCTTCACGTGTACTGACGCCACTTTTACATCACGTGGCATCCGTGAAATGTGCGTCATTTTGTAATTGAAAAATTCACTGTGGCAATTCAAATATATTGTATTTTCATAATCACAATTATTTAAAGTAGTTATAACACGTTTACCTCTATATTTTTCACCAGGCTCTCGGCCCTCCACAAACACGTGGGTATAAAAATGTGGTGTTACGGTAACGTTAGAATTTTCACTATACTTGCCAATTATTTCACAATATGATTCTTGTTGTTCACTGTGCATCAATAAACAGTGATTTATATTATATTCGTGCACGATGGCACCTGATAATAATTTCCACGCTAAAAAGCGGATGTTTTCTACTTCTAACACGACGGATGTAACTTCACGCCTACACGGGGCGGATTCTCCAGACGTAGGGCAAATAACAGGGTTCCTCGAGGAAGTAGGTCGTCAAAACGAAGTCGTTGAGCGACTACTTACATTCCTGTTTGCGTATCTGCAAGGGTATTACCTTACCTTAAGCGAAAAGAACATTCTCCAAAATGTTCTAATAATGCAGCATGACGAAATGGAATATTCTGAGTCTCGTGGAAAGATAAAATTGGTTAATAAGACTTCAGATAATTAATTAGCAGATTTCACCAAAGTCAAAAGTGCGTTTCTCCGCTACTTCAAAGAGTATAGTATGAGCTCTCAGCTCCACGTGGCTTTCTGGGTGTGTTAAAAGGTACTACATCCCATCATAAATGTGCTGTCATAAAAAATATCACATGAACCTTAGCTCAGCGAGTTCATCTGCCTCTCCGTCGTTTCAAATAAAATGTTGGGACGACCTTTTTATTTGACTCAAAGTTCATTCATAAGTGATATTTTTTTTAGATTAGCTGCATTGAAGGTTCCAATGCGCTCTCCTGTCCTAATGTCTTCTATCACATAACTTCCATTGTTCAAAGGCTGTCGGATACGACTTCTTGATTGTGCCTGCTGCTTCCATCTCATGGATCTTCTTAGCAGCTTCCTCGCGGTGTTTCTCTACGATAGGATAAATCTTCTTCTGGAATGGGGGATCATCCAGTAGTACAAGATCGTACTCGTAGTCCAATATCTCACCAGGTGTGGTGTCGAATATATCCCTGTAATCGCTCAATATTGCATCTAGATTCTCTCGTATGGGTGCTGATAATGGTTCTGCCTCTTCGTCGGCATCTTGTGTCTCCTCAATTTCATTGCCATTTAAATATTCGACAACGTCGACTTCGGATAGGAATTCCGGTTCTTCTTCAACTAAGTTCATCTGGATGGGTTCGTTCGGCTTAAACTCTACCGTATTACGTCCCATATCAATGATTCCATCATACTTCCTAATGAAGTCTGCACCCAATATGGCATCATGATGCAAGCCTTTCATCACAAGAAATTCGTGCAAGTACACGTGGCTCGAAATCTTCAAAGTGCATAGAATCTGGATTTTGCACGTTACAACACGGTCAGGTATGACTCCTCTGACTCTTACTGCAGAAACTGGCAGCTCTGTCACCTCAGCGTTTGCTTTCAGTCTGGCATGGCAATCAGCGGAAATGACACTTATCATCGCCCACGTTTCGATGAGAATGACTACGTTGCATCCATTCAGAGTGGCTACAATCTTCGGTAAACGCGTCAATTCGTAGTTGTGGTTCGTCGTTCGTCGTTCGTCTAACAGGTCTTCCTGGATTGGCTCCCAGAGTAATATGGTGGCAGTTACTCGGTGCTCAACCGGGCAAGAATCTATTGGTTTTTCGGCGTTTTTTTCTGTCCTGGCGGGAAGTACCGGGCTGGTTTTGCTCCGTATCCTGCGCCGAATTCCTAGTTTCCCTCGAAGTCGGGTTCTGATCTCCCTCTTCTCGGATTTGGAGTTCTCTGAGTTGTTGAAGATACTCACGGCTCTCCCGTGCTCTTCCTCTCCAATCTCTATCTGGCTGGTATCTGGGGTCTCGATCTCTGTTATACCCTCTTCTGTAACGGTAGTCCCTACGGATACTTCCGTGCTGTGGGTTTCGACCATTATTCCCTCGGCAGTCGTTTTCGTGACGACGGTCGTCGTTCGTCCCTCGGTCGAAACGCCGGTTCCAGTGACTACGACGGTCATCTCGCTGGTCTCTAGCATATGGAGTGTTGTTCCATCCTCTTCTACCACGGTTATAATTGTTGTGTTGTCCAGAGCTCTCTTGGGTTTGCGTCTGCTGTGGCGTCTGGCACACTTTGTCGACAGTAGTCAAGTTGACATGTCTCTCCTCACGCCTGTCAGCCTTCTGCTGACGGTGTGTCGGGAACTGTTCAGTGTTTGCATCCAACCGTCGCAGGATTTGGTCACACTGCTGAAAAGTGGATGCTCCTGCAGCAATCAATACGCGTTGCACGTCTGCAGGGTATTGCCAAACGATGGTGTTTACTAGGTCTTGTTCAGACAAAGGGGGTTGAAGGCAACGAAGTTTCGCAAGCTGGGTCGCGAAGTAGTTCGCATAGCGCGTCGGAGTATTTGAGCTATATCGGCGAGTATACATCTCAGCTCTGATGCTCTGCTGGATGTCGCTTGACCAGTAAGTTCTTAACAAGGCTTCTTTGAAATCCTGGTAACCTACAAAGGAGTATCGGAAGGCTCTAAACCAGGTGCTGGCTTGCCCCTCAAGCAAACGCTCTATAACTCGGAGCTCCCTCTCCGGAGTTACCATGGTGTCTCTCAAGTAGCTTTCTACGTTGGCCAGAAATTCAACTGGAGTGATACCACTTCCAGTGCCTGAGAAGTGAGCTGGTTGCTCCTCCCTCGAACGGATAATAGTTACATTTCCCTGCGTATGCGCGGGTCTAAATGAATTCTGCATGTAGTTATGCGTAGGTGTATTCGTTTCATGACTAAGTCGATTGGGTACTGGTTGAAAAGGATGGGCGTCAAAGTTCAAAGTTTGACTTTGCGCTGAACCGGTGAATTGAGATGGTTGCGGTTCTATAGGTGCGCTGGGTTGGAAATGAGTAGGCATCATCCCTGCGGATTGAGATACAGGTGTCGCCTGAGAGTCTCCCATCTGTGAGGGTAAGTGTCTCTCTCTAGGATGCGTCTCAAGTCTGTCGAGATGTCTCTCAATAACCTCGAGCCCTGGGATGGTCCTAGCTGCGACTTTATTACCTCGTTAAGTTGTAGCTCGATCCTATCGACTTTCCCTTTGAGGTTCGTGTCAACTTCGCGTATAGCCGTCCTCAGGTTATAGCTGAGGTCTAACCTCTAGGTTACCGCGATTTCCTCAAATAGTTTCTGTAAGGAATCCATTTCTCTTTCGACTTTCGACACGTTGTCTTGGATCATTCCAACATCATCTCTGACCTCGGCAACCTTGGCCTCCATATTGGTCTTGTGTTCGTTGAGGTCACCCCTCAATAACATGAGATCGATTTTATGTTCCTCACGATGAACGTCAACTGTTTCAGGTAGGCCTGCTACGGTTTCTGTCAACTCCGTAATATTCCTCTTATTGGTGTTTAATTCGTCCTTGACCTCGATCATGCCATCGACGATCGTCTTGACGTTGTTATTAACAGTGTTCGCTGCACCTCTCATCAAAATCAATCCAATATTCATGGTCGCCATGTCCTTTTTCACGGTGTCCATAAATCCCTCGACGTGAGTCAATCGAGCCCCAATTCTTCTCGAGTGTGCTCCAAGTCGGCTCTCATATCTATCTGGACTCTGTTAATTGTCGTTTGAATTTGAGCTGTGTGCTTCTCCAATCGGGTCTGCACGTCCTCCCTTGCTCTATTCATCTGGTCGGTTAAGCTATCTATACGCTGGTTAGCCTCCTGATGGTGTCGTATGACATCAACCCTAACAGCCGCTAAACCTGCCGTAAGATCATTCCTAGCTTTGACTCTATATGCGACCATGTCGGCCCTGACCTGTGTTAGATCAGCCCTAACATTATTGATCGACTCTGTGACTTGGTCCACATGACCACTTACAATATTTATGGATCGAGTGTTAACCTCTAAATCCTGTCTGACATTGTTAATTTCCTGTCTAACTTGGTCCACATGACCACTCACATTGTTTATTGACTGGGTGTTAACTTCTAAGTCCTGTCTAACATTGTTGACAGCTAGGGTATTCTGACCTAAGTCACCTCTTACATCACCTAAATCAGTCCTTACAGTACCTAAGTCACCTCGGACTTCACCTAAATCACCTCTTACATCACCTACATCAGTCCTTACAGTATCCAATTCAGCAGTAATCTGCTGGAGGTTGGCATTAACACCTGCCATCATCTCCCCAAACACACGACGAATAGTTTCCTCATCCATTGACAAGAAATATATTTGAGAAAGTGAGGGATCAATCTCTAATGGAACTTACAGCTATGATTAGTTACTTGGTGGTATAAAGCTTGTTTCATTTAAATAAATATCACGAGTACAGCTGGAGTATGCAAACTAAGTGCTTCTACATTTACAAAGACAACGGCGAGCAAAGCAAAGTATTACATTTACTCAGGATGAGGCATCATCAAAGAAAATCATATCCATCATTTATCTAACACTAAAGCCTCACCCCATGGACTTGTATCAAACATGAATGCCATGCGGTCAATTGATCTGCAGTACGACTTTCTAAGTTCGTCCCAGTCCGGTCAATTTACAATTAATCAACATTAAGATCCTCCTAAATAAAATGGAACTGACGGTCACCACCTTGACGTCGGCACATGAGTTGGGCGCCATTTTATGAGACCGTCGGTGGAGCTGTCAGGAACAACCGCAATGACTTCCCTAACATCTCATCCGTCGGACCTAATTGCCGTGAGGATCAGGTGAACTTCCTAATAGGCCAAAGCGGCACGAGAATCTGTAATCCACAGGGATCGTGGTACATGGTGACAATGGTCATAGACTGCCTAAGGAAAGGTTCACCTTAAAAACTAGACTGAGAAAATAAACATCCAGACTTATGTAAAACACCGTGAAAATTTATTATTAAAATTCACAAGCCCCTATCCTAGTTCGGAGGGTTTTAATCGGCTAGTCCGCAAGCTAATACATAATCAAAAATAAAGAGCAGGTCCCTACCTGAGAAGTTACGGAAAACCCTCGCGAAAGATCTATCTCATAATAACAAAGCAACAACAGGAACACTAGGAAAATGGTACCGCGCAAGTCCCTAGGTCAGGTTACAAGATCAAGCTAATATCAGAATTTACATTTAACAGGGTAGCAAAACAAATCTAAGTTAGGATGATACCATCTCCACATTTACATTTAACGTTAATTCATCTAGCTAAGTCCTATCAGTTAATAACAAAATTTACGGCGATGACGTCCGTAACAGAAAACAATTACATTCAAAGCTAAGTGAACAGCCATGTAAAAAAAAACATCTAATTATTCTTAGGAACTACGCGCTAACAGCACACAAGGGGGTAACATGTAGGATTCATACACTTTTACATCATAAATAATTAATGAAAGAGACAACAGTTTTATTAAAATGCCTGCCTGCACCTTGGTTTACTCTTTGTAAGCCATAGTCATCTAAAGTGTGTAGTTACGGTGACGACTGCGTAGCAAAGACTACGTCTAACATCGCATGGCCTGCGCTCCACAAGCTACGAACTGAAGGTTCGAGCAAGCTTCAGGTCGCTACAAAAGTGTCAGCTGTTCTAAGTCATTCCCTCAAAAGGAAATACCTTCATTAGCACGGCCATGTCAGCAGGTTCCAAATGCAAAAGAACAAGGTTAGATAGAAAGAATTCGTTAGTTAGCTTTTGTTTTACCAAAATTATGCGTTGTATTATTAAGTTGTCGGTTTAGGTTATCGTTGGTTTATGGCGAATGATACTGACAATAGCCTGGGCACGGAGTGTCTCCCCAGAGATCATCTCCACCAAAAGCCTCGACTCAAAAGTCGGAATACAATCAACGAGCAATAACAACTCTGACACACAATAACACAAGTTACCAGCGGCGCGCAGCTCGCGTTCAATAACTCTGGGATGGGCCTGCACACTCAGTCACCCTCCATAACATCTGGTCAACCGGAACAATCCCGGACAAGGTACACACAAATACCTTCATACATGAAATATCTCCTCTAACAGGGTCGCCTACAACGTACTATAGAAAACCTGACATAACTGTACACGTCAAACGACGGTACACGCAAAAGTGCGCTTAACTAACAAATGACATTCTATAAAAAAATATGATCAGATACAAGGTTGGACACTGGGTTCCATGAGCTAAATAGCAATGAAAGGAAGAGCGAATACTAAAAACATTCTATCCTCTGTCAAAGTAATTCTGTCTCATAATACAAGGGTGCTCTCAAGGGCACTGGGTCACAAACCAGTTTGTGTCGCTGCAGGCTACAACATACCTGCGCTGTCTGACACAACACACACGAACTATCAAGGCCGGCGATTTATGCAAAATAAAAACTGTACAACTGGCCTCATCATAAAACCTTTACCATAGGTTATAAACCTCGAATAATACGTGTATAAAGAGCACGCTATAAATCTGAATACAATAGTTTAATTCCGTCTTCCACACCAAAGACGTCTAAATGGTAGCAATGTCACTAATTGCTGGAGCTCTTTGCTCTCAAAGATATAATACTTCAGTAGTTGCTTGTATAACATCAAAGAAATACGTGTCTTCACATGACACTAACAAAATAATAATTGTGACGCAGATTCCACACTCTGGATCTGCTTAATTATACGTTGGGAACTGGGTTCGATGCTAGGCAACGAAACATCCCATTTACTTATAAGGTCCACACTTGACCAGATGGCTTCTGAGCAACATCTCAAATGAAGTATAGTGCAGTTACAAAACTGATAATTACAGTCGATTACCTAAATGATACGACTGCTCTGACGAAGTCAGGGGTGTAACAAAGACTGATTGCAAAAAATGCAGTTAAAGAAATATAACCATGGCATCAGATTGCCATAACTAAAGTCAGCAAAGACTTGAAAAAATCACCCCAGATAGGGTTAAACAAATTAGCCTCAAATGACTACAGTCACGTTTAGCAAAAGATAGGCATTGACGTGCTACGACGTCCATCAAGCTGCACCAGGGTTGACCAAAATGTCTGACCCAAGGGTGACTCACACTAACTGAAATAAATGACAACTAATTAGACTAATTACATTCCCTACCTATAAAAATGGCTGTCACTGAGTTCGGTTGGTTCACAAACTACATTAATCCTACTATACAACCAGGAACTAGAACAAGAAAGGGTGTACAAAAACTCACGAAATGGAGGAGCTCTCACTCAGCTCTCTGTTCATCGACGAGGGTTGAACAAATTCACCTCTGGCTTTCCGGAACGGCATCGTCCTCATCAGGACTCCCATCTGGACTCTCCCAAAGGCCAGGGTTCGATCTGTCCCTGTCGTCGACTTCGTGGATAGACTGGACATGCCTGGGAATGGCATCCTGGGTTCCTTCCTCCTCGTTCGCTGTTCTGGAAGTTCCACCATCATGCTGGTTCCCATCAGGTACATCACCCTCTCATACCATAGCGGTATTAGCCCATGATCTCGGTCTCGAACATGGTGTAGAATAATTTGACCACGTGGGTGGTGGAATAAATCGTGTAGTAGTTCATTCATTCACTTCAAAATCACAATGTTCGTAGTAAATGTTACAGGCTTTAAAATAATTGATAACACAGCCTTTACTTCGCAGATATTGAATAATACGTGACCAAGCACTGTTCTGTGGCTCTTCACGTGTACTGACGCCACTTTTACATCACGTGGCATCCGTGAAATGTGCGTCGTTTTGTAATTGAAAAATTCACTGTGGCAATTCAAATATATTGTATTTTCATAATCACAATTATTTAAAGTAGTTATAACACGTTTACCTCTATATTTTTCACCAGGCTCTCGGCCCTCCAAAAACACGTGCGTATAAAAATGTGGTGTTACGGTAACGTTATAATTTTCACTATACTTGCCAATTATTTCACAATATGATTCTTGTTGTTCACTGTGCATCAATAAACAGTGATTTATATTATATTCGTGCACGATGGCACCTGATAATAATTTCCACGCTAAAAAGCGGATGTTTTCTACGTCTAACACGACGGATGTAACTTCACGCTTACACGGGGCGGATTCTCCAGACGTAGTGCAAATAACAGGGTTCCTCGAGGAAGTAGGTCGTCAAAACGAAGTCGTTGAGCGACTACTTACATTCCTGTTTGCGTATCTGCAAGGGTATTACCTTACCTAAGCGAAAAGAACATTCTCCAAAATGTTTTAATATTGCAGCATGACGAAATGGAATATTCTGAGTCTCGTGGAAAGATAAAATTCGTTAATAAGACCTCAGATAATTAATTAGCAGATTTCACCAAAGTCAAAAGTGCGATTCTCCCCTACTTCAAAGAGTATAGTATGAGCTCTCAGCTCCACGTTGCTTTCTGGGTGTGTTCAAAGGTACTACATCCCATCATAAATGTGCTGTCATAAAAATATCACATGAACCTTAGCTCAGTGGGTTCATCTGCCTCTCCGTCGTTTCAAATAAAATGTTGGGACGACATTTTTATTTGACTCAAAGTTCATTCATAAGTGATTTTTTTTAGATTAGCTGCATTGAAGGTTCCAATGCGCTCTCCTGTCCTAATGTCTTCTATCACATAACTTCCATTGTTCAAAGGCTGTAGGATACGACTTCTTGATTGTGCCTGCTGCTTCCATCTCATGGATCTTCTTAGCAGCTTCCTCGCGGTGTTTCTCTGCGATAGGATAAATCTTCTTCTGGAATGGAGATCATCCAGTAGTACAAGATCGTACTCGTAGTCCAATATCTCACCAGGTGTGGTGTCGAATATATCCCTGTATTCGCTCAATATTGCATCTAGATTCTCTCGTATGGGTGCTGATAATGGGTCTGCCTCTTCGTCGGCATCTTGTGTCTCCTCAATTTCCTTGCCATTTAAATATTCGACAACGTCGACTTCGGATAGGAATTCCGGTTCTTCTTCAACAAAGTTCATCTGGATGGGTACGTTCGGCTTAAACTCTACCGTATTACGTCCCATATCAATGATTCCATCATACTTCCTAATGAAGTCTGCACCCAATATGGCATCATGATGCAAGCCTTTCATCACAAGAAATTCGTGCAAGTACACGTGGCACGAAATCTTCAAAGTGCATAGAATCTGGATTTTGCACGTTACAACACGGTCAGGTATGACTCCTCTGACTCTTACTGCAGAAACTGGCAGCTCTGTCACCTCAGAGTTTGCTTTCAGTCTGGCATGGCAATCGGCGGAAATGACACTTATCATCGCCCCAGTATCGATGAGAATGACTACGTTGCATCCATTCAGAGTGGCTACAATCTTCGGTAAACGGGTCAATTCGTAGTTGTGTTTCGTCGTTCGTCGTTCGTCTAACAGGTCTTCCTGGATTGGCTCCCAGAGTAATATGGTGGCAGTTACTCGATGCTCAACCGGGCAAGAATCTATTGGTTTTTCGGCGTTTTTTTCTGTCCTGGCGGGAAGTACCGGGCTGGTTTTGCTCCGTCTCCTGCGCCGAATTCCTAGTTTCCCTCGAAGTCAGGTTCTGATCTCCCTCTTCTCGGATTTGGAGTTCTCTGAGTTGTTGAAGATACTCACGGCTCTCCCGTGCTCTTCCTCTCCAATCTCTATCTGGCTGGTATCTGGGGTCTCGATCTCTGTTATACCCTCTACTGTAACGGTAGTCCCTACGGATACTTCCGTGCTGTGGGTTTCGACCATTATTCCCTCGGCGGTCGTTTTCGTGACGACGGTCGTCGTTCGCCCCTCGGTCGAAACGCCGGTTCCAGTGACTACGACTGTCACCTCGCTGGTCTCTAGCATATGGAGTGTTGTTCCATCCTCTTCTACCACGGTTATAATTGTTGTGTTGTCCAGAGCTCTCTTGGGTTTGCGTCTGCTGCGGCGTCTGGCACACTTTGTCGACAGTAGTCAAGTTGACATGTCTCTCCTCACGCCTGTCAGCCTTCTGCTGACGGTGTGTCGGGAACTGTTCAGTGTTTGCATCCAACCGTCGCAGGATTTGGTCACACTGCTGAAAAGTGGATGCTCCTGCAGCAATCAATACGCGTTGCAAGTCTGCAGGGTATTGCCAAACGATGGTGTTTACTAGGTCTTGTTCAGACAAAGGGAGTTGAAGACAACGAAGTTTCGCAAGCTGGGTCGCGAAGTAGTTCGCATAGCGCGTCGGAGTATTTGAGCTATATCGGCGAGTATACATCTCAGGTCTGATGCTCTGCTGGATGGCGCTTGACCAGTAAGTTCTTAACAAGGCTTCTTTGAAATCCTGGTAACCTACAAAGGAGTATCGGAAAGTTCTAAACCAGGTGCTGGCTTGCCCCTCAAGCAAACGCTCTATAACTCGGAGCTCCCTCTCCGGAGTTACCATGGTGTCTATCAAGTAGCTTTCTACGTTGGCCAGAAATTCAACTGGAGTGATACCACTTCCAGTGCCTGAGAAGCGAGCTGATTGCTCCTCCCTCGAACGGATAATAGTTACATTTCCCTGCGTATGCGCGGGTCTAAATGAATTCTGCATGTAGTTATGCGTAGGTGTATTCGTTTCATGACTAAGTCGATTGGGTGCTGGTTGAAAAGGATGGGCGTCAAAGTTCAAAGTTTGACTTTGCGCTGAACCGGTGAATTGAGATGGTTGCGGTTCTATAGGTGCGCTGGGTTGGAAATGAGTAGGCATCATCCCTGCGGATTGAGATACTGGTGTCGCCTGAGAGTCTCCCATCTGTGAGGGTAAGTGTCTCTCTCTAGGAAGCGTCTCAAGTATGTCGAGACGTCTCTCAATAACCTCGATCCCTGGGATGGTCCTAGTTGTGACTTTATTACCTAAGTCGTTAAGTTGTAGCTCGATCCTATCGACTTTCCCTTTGAGGTTCGTGTCAACTTCGCGTATAGCCGTCCTCAGGATATAGCTGAGGTCTAACCTCTCGGTTACCGCGACTTCCTCGAATCGTTTCTGTAAGGAATCGATTTCTCCTTCGACTTTCGACACGTTGTCTTGGATCTTTCCAACATCATCTCTGACCTCGGCAACCTTGGCCTCCATATTGGTCTTGTGTTCGTTGAAGTCACCCCTCAATAACATGCGATCGATTTTATGTTCCTCACGATGAACGTCTACTGTTTCACGTAGGCCTGCTACGGTTTCTGTCAACTCCGTAATATTCCTCCTATTGGTGTTTAATTTGTCCTTGACCTCGATCATGCCATCGACGATCGTCTTGACGTTGTTATTAACAGAGTTCGCTGCACCTCTCATCAAAATCAATCCAATATTCATGGTCGCCATGTCTTTTTCACGGTGTCCATAAATCCCTCGACGTGAGTCAATCGAGTCCCAAATTCTTCTCGAGAGTGCTCCAAGTCGGCTCTCATATCTATCTGGACTCTGTTAATTGTCGCTAGAATTTGAGCTGTGTGCTCCTCCAATCGGGTCTGCACGTCCTCCCTTGCTCTATTCATCTGGTCGGTTAAGCTATCTATACGCTGGTTAGCTTCCTGATGGTGTCGTATGACATCAACCCTAACAGCCGCTAAACCTGCCGTAAGATCATTCCTAGCTTCGACTCTATATGCGTCCATGTCGACCCTGACCTGTGTTAGATCAGCCCTAACATTATTGATCGACTCTGTGACTTGGTCCACATGACCACTTACAATATTTATGGATCGAGTTTTAACCTCTAAATCCTGTCTGACATTGTTAATTTCCTGTCTAACTTGGTCCACATGACCACTCACATTGTTTATTGACTGGGTGTTAACTTCTAAGTCCTGTCTAACATTGTTGACAGCTTGGGTATTCTGACCTAAGTCACCTCTTACATCACCTAAATCAGTCCTTACAGTACCTAAGTCACCTCGGACTTCACCTAAATCACCTCTTACATCACCTAAATCAGTCCTTACAGTACCTAATTCAGCAGTAATCTGCTGGAGGTTGGCATTAACACCTGCCATCATCTCCCCAAACACACGACTAATAGTTTCCTCATCCATTGACAAGAAATATATTTGAGAAAGTGAGGGATCAATCTCTAATGGAACTTACAGCTATGAATAGTTACTTGGTGGTATAAAGCTTGTTTCATTTAAATAAATATCACGAGTACAGCTGGAGTATGCAAACTAAGTGCTTCTACATTTACAAAGACAACGGCGAACAAAGCAAAGTATTACATTTACTCAGGATGAGGCATCATCAAAGAAAATCCTATCCATCATTTATCTAACACTAAAGCCTCACCCCATGGACTTGTATCAAAAATGAATGGCATGCGGTCAATTGATCTGCAGTACGGCTTTCTAAGTTCGTCCCAGTCCGGTCAATTTAAAATTAATCAACATTAAGATCCTCCTAAATAACATGGAACTGACGGTCACCACGTTAACGTCGGCACATGAGTTGGGCGCAATTTTATGAGACCGTCGGTGGAGCTGTCAGGAACTACCGCAATGACTTCCCTAACATCTCATCCGTCGGACCTAATTGCCGTGAGGATCAGGTGAACTTCCTAATAGGCCAAAGCGGCACGAGAAACTGCAATCCACAGGGATCGTGGTACATGGTGACAATGGTCATAGACTGCCTAAGGAAAGGTTCACCTTAAATACTAGACTGAGAAAATAAACATCCAGACTTATGTAAAACACCGTGAAAATTTATTATTAAAATTCACAAGCCCCTATCCTAGTTCGGAGGGTTTTAATCGGCTAGTCCGCAAGCTAATAAATAATCAAAAATAAAGAGCAGGTCCCTACCTGAGAAGTTACGGGAAACGCTCCCGAAGATCTATCTCACAATAACAAAGCAACAACAGGAACGCTAGGAAAATGGTACGACGCAAGTCCCTAGGTCAGGTTACAAGATCAAGCTAATATCAGAATTTACATTTAACAGGGTAGCAAAACAAATCTAAGTTAGGATGATACCATCTCCACATTTACATTTAACGTTAATTTATCTAGCTAAGTCCTATCAGTTAATAACAAAATTTACGGCGATGACGTCCGTAACAGAAAACAATTACATTCAAAGCTAAGAGAACAGCCATGTAAAAAAAACATCTAATTATTCTTAGGAACTACGTGCTAACAGCACACAAGAGGGTAACATGTAGGATTCATACACTTTTACATCATAAATAATTAATGAAAGAGACAACAGTTTTATTAAAATGCCTGCCTGCACCTTGGTTTACTCTTTGTAAGCCATAGTCATCTAAAGTGTGTAGTTACGGTGACGACTGCGTAGTAAAGACTACGTCTAACATCGCATGGCCTGCGCTCCACAAGCTACGAACTGAAGGTTCGAGCAAGCTTGAGGTCGCTACAAAAGTGTCAGCTGTTCTAAGTCATTCCCTCAAAAGGAAATACCTTCATTAGCACGGCCATGTCAGCAGGTTCAAAATGCAAAAGAACAAGGTTAGATAGAAAGAATTCGTTAGTTAGCTTTTGTTTTACCAAAATTATACGTTTTATTATTAAGATGTCGGGTTAGGTTATCGTTGGTTTATGGCGAATGATACTGACAATAGCCTGGGCACTGAGTGTCTCCCCAGAGATCATCTCCACCAAAAGCCTCGACTCAAAAGTCGGAATGCAGTCAACGAGCAATAACAACTCTGACACACAATAACACAAGTTACCAGCGGCGCGCAGCTCTTGTTCAATAACTCTGGGATGGGCCTGCACACTCAGTCACCCTCCATAACATCTGGTCAACGGGAATAATCCCGGACAAGTTACACACAAATACCTTCATACATGAAATATCTCGTCTAACAGGGTCGCCTACAACGTACTATAGAAAACCTGACATAACTGTACACGTCAAACGACGGTACACGCAAAAGTGCGTTTAACTAACAAATGACAATCTATAAAAACATGTGATCAGATACAAGGTTGGACACTGGGTTCCATGAGCTAAATAGCAATGAAAGGAAGAGCGAATACTAAAAACATTCTGTCCTCTGTCAAAGTAATTCTGTCTCATAATACAAGCGTGCTCTCAAGGGCACTGGGTCACAAACCAGTTAGTGTCACTGCAGGCTACAACATACCTGCGCTGTCTGACACAACACACAATAACTATCAAGGCCGGCGATTTATGCAAAATAAAAACTGTACAACTGGCCTCATCATAAAACCTTTACCATAGGTTATAAACCTCGAATAATACGTGTATAAAAAGCACGCTATAAATCTGAATACAATAATTTAATTCCGTCTTCCACACCAAAGACGTCTAAATGGTAGCAATGTCACTAATTGCTGGAGCTCTTTGCTCTCAAAGATATAATACTTCAGTAGTTGCTTGTATAACATCAAAGAAGTACGTGTCTTCACATGACACTAACAAAATAATAATTGTGACGCAGATTCCACACTCTGGATCTGCTTAATTATACGTTGGGGACTGGGTTCGATGCTAGGCAACGAAACATCCCATTTACTTATAAGGTCCACACTTGACCAGATGGCTTCTGAGCAACATCTCAACTGAAGTATAGTGCAGTTACAAAACTGGTAATTACAGTCGATTACCTAAATGATACGACTGCTCTAACGAAGTCAGGGGTGTAACAAAGACTGGTTGCAAAAAATGCAGTTAAAGAAATATAACCATGGCATCAGATTGCCATAACTAAAGTCAGCAAAGACTTGAAAAAATCACCCCAGATAGGGTTAAACAAATTAGCCTCAAATGACTTCAGTCACGTTTAGCAAAAGATAGGCATTGACGTGCTACGACGTCCATCAAGCTGCACCAGGGTTCACCAAAATGTCTGACCCAAGGGTGACTCACACTAACTGAAATAAATGACAACTAATTAGACTAATTACATTCACTACCTATAAAAATGGCTGTCACTGAGTTCGGTTGGTTCACAAACTATATTAAACCTACTATACCACCAGAAACTAGAGCAAGAAAGGGTGTACAAAAACTCACGAAATGGAGGAGCTCTCACTCAGCTCTCTGTTCAACGACGAGGGTTGAACAAATTCACCTCTGGCTTTCCAGAACGGCATCGTCCTCATCAGGACTCCCATCTGGACTCTCCCAAAGGCCAGGGTTCGATCTGTCCCTGTCGTCGACTTCGTGGATAGACTGGACATGCCTGGGAATGGCATCCTGGGTTCCTTCCTCCTCGTTCGCTGTTCTGGAAGTTCCACCATCATGCTGGTTCCCATCAGATACATCACCCTCTCATACCATAGCAGTATTAGCCCATGATCTCGGTCTCGAACATGGTGTAGAATAATTTGACCACGTGGGTGGTGGAATAAATCGTGTAGTAGTTCATTCTTTCACTTCAAAATCACAATGTTCGTAGTAAATGTTACAGGCTTTAAAATAATTGATAACACAGCCTTTACTTCGCAGATATTGAATAATACGTAACCAAGCACTGTTCTGTGGCTCTTCACGTGTACTGACGCCACTTTTACATCACGTGGCATCCGTGAAATGTGCGTCGTTTTGTAATTGAAAAATTCACTGTGGCAATTCAAATATATTGTATTTTCATAATCACATTTATTTAAAGTAGTTTTAGCACGTTTACCTCTATATTTTTCACCAGGCTCTCGGCCCTCCACAAACACATGCGTATAAATATGTGGTGTTACGGTAACGTTAGAATTTTCACTATACTTGCCAATTATTTCACAATATGATTCTTGTTGTTCACTGTGCATCAATAAACAGTGATTTATATTATATTCGTGCACGATGGCACCTGATAATAATTTCCACGCTAAAAAGCGGATGTTTTCTACGTCTAACACGACGGATGTAACTTCACGCCTACACGGGGCGGATTCTCCAGTCGTAGTGCAAATAACAGGGTTCCTCGAGGAAGTAGGTCGTCAAAACGAAGTCGTTGAGCGACTACTTACATTCCTGTTTGCGTATCTGCAAGGGTATTACCTTACCTAAGCGAAAAGAACATTCTCCAAAATGTTTTAATATTGCAGCATGACGAAATGGAATATTCTGAGTCTGGTGGAAAGATAAAATTTGTTAATAAGACCTCAGATAATTAATTAGCAGATTTCACCAAAGTCAAAAGTGTGATTCTCCGCTACTTCAAAGAGTATAGTATGAGCTCTCAGCTCCACGTGGCTTTCTGGGTGTGTTCAAAGGTACTACATCCCATCATAAAGGTGCTGTCATAAAAAATATAACATGAACCTTAGCTCAGCGGGTTCATCTGCCTCTCCGTCGTTTCAAATAAAATGTTGGGACGACATTTTTATTTGACTCAAAGTTCATTCATAAGTGATGTTTTTTTAGATTAGCTGCATTGAAGGTTCCAATGCGCTCTCCTGTCCTAATGTCTTCTATCACATAACTTCCATTGTTCAAAGGCTGTCGGATACGACTTCTTGATTGTGCCAGCTGCTTCCATCTCATGGATCTTCTTAGCAGCTTCCTCGTGGTGTTTCTCTGCGATAGGATAAATCTTCTTCTGGAATGGGGGATCATCCAGTAGTACAAGATCGTACTCGTAGTCCAATATCTCACCAGGTGTGGTGTCGAATATATCCCTGTATTCGCTCAATATTGAATCTAGATTCTCTCGTACGGGTGCTGATAATGGTTCTGCCTCTTCGTCGGCATCTTGTGTCTCCTCAATTTCCTTGCCATTTAAATATTCGACAACGTCGACTTCGGATAGGAATTCCGGTTCTTCTTCAACTAAGTTCATCTGGATGGGTTCGTTCGGCTTAAATTCTACCGTATTACGTCCCATATCAATGATTCCATCATACTTCCTAATGAAGTCTGCACCCAATATGGCATCATGATGCAAGCCTTTCATCACAAGAAATTCGTGCAAGTACACGTGGCTCGAAATCTTCAAAGTGCATAGAATCTGGATTTTGCACGTTACAACACGGTCAGGTATGACTCCTCTGACTCTTACTGCAGAAACTGGCAGCTCTGTCACCTCAGAGTTTGCTTTCAGTCTGGCATGGCAATCGGCGGAAATGACACTTATCATCGCCCCAGTATCGATGAGAATGACTACGTTGCATCCATTCAGAGTGGCTACAATCTTCGGTAAACGCGTCAATTCGTAGTTGTGGTTCGTCGTTCGTCGTTCGTCTAACAGGTCTTCCTGGATTGGCTCCCAGAGTAATATGGTGGCAGTAACTCGGTGCTCAACAGGGCAAGAATCTATTGGTTTTTCGGCGTTTTTTTCTGTCCTGGCGGGAAGTACCGGGCTGGTTTTGCTCCGTCTCCTGCGCCGAATTCCTAGTTTCCCTCGAAGTCAGGTTCTGATCTCCCTCTTCTCGGATTTGGAGTTCTCTGAGTTGTTGAAGATACTCACGGCTCTCCCGTGCTCTTCCTCTCCAATCTCTATCTGGCTGGTATCTGGGGTCTCGATCTCTGTTATACCCTCTACTGTAACGGTAGTACCTACGGATACTTCTGTGCTGTGGGTTTCGACCATTATTCCCTCGGCGGTCGTTTTCGTGACGACGGTCGTCGTTCGTCCCTCGGTCGAAACGCCGGTTCCAGTGACTACGACGGTCATCTCGCTGGTCTCTAGCATATGGAGTGTTGTTCCATCCTCTTCTACCACGGTTATAATTGTTGTGTTGTCCAGAGCTCTCTTGGGTTTGCGTCTGCTGTGGCGTCTGGCACACTTTGTCGACAGTAGTCAATTTGACATGTCTCTCCTCACGCCTGTCAGCCTTCTGCTGACGGTGTGTCGGGAACTGTTCAGTGTTTGCATCCAACCGTCGCAGGATTTGGTCACACTGCTGAAAAGTGGATGCTCCTGCAGCAATCAATACGCGTTGCACGTCTGCAGGGTATTGCCAAACGATGGTGTTTACTAGGTCTTGTTCAGACAAAGGGGGTTGAAGACAACGAAGTTTCGCAAGCTGGGTCGCGAAGTAGTTCGCATAGCGCGTCGGAGTATTTGAGCTATATCGGCGAGTATACATCTCAGCTCTGATGCTCTGCTGGATGTCGCTTGACCAGTAAGTTCTTAACAAGGCTTCTTTGAAATCCTGGTAACCTACAAAGGAGTATCGGAAGGCTCTAAACCAGGTGCTGGCTTGCCCCTCAAGCAAACGCTCTATAACTCGGAGCTCCCTCTCCGGAGTTACCATGGTGTCTCTCAAGTAGCTTTCTACGTTGGACAGAAATTCAACTGGAGTGATACCACTTCCAGTGCCCGAGAAGCGAGCTGGTTGCTCCTCCCTCGAACGGATAATAGTTACATTTCCCTGCGTATGCGCGGGTCTAAATGAATTCTGCATGTAGTTATGCGTAGGTGTATTCGTTTCATGACTAAGTCGATTGGGTGCTGGTTGAAAAGGATGGGCGTCAAAGTTCAAAGTTTGACTTTGCGCTGAACCGGTGAATTGAGATGGTTGCGGTTCTATAGGTGCGCTGGGTTGGAAATGATTAGGCATCATCCCTGCGGATTGAGATACTGGTGTCGCCTGAGAGTCTCCCATCTGTGAGGGTAAGTGTCTCTCTCTAGGAAGCGTCTCAAGTCTGTCGAGACGTCTCTCAATAACCTCGATCCCTGGGATGGTCCTAGCTGTGACTTTATTACCTAAGTCGTTAAGTTGTAGCTCGATCCTATCGACTTTCCCTTTGAGGTTCGTGTCAACTTCGCGTATAGCCGTCCTCAGGTTATAGCTGAGGTCTAACCTCTAGGTTACCGCGACTTCCTCGAATCGTTTCTGTAAGGAATCGATTTCTCCTTCGACTTTCGACACGTTGTCTTGGATCTTTCCAACATCATCTCTGACCTCGGCATCCTTGGCCTCCATATTGGTCTTGTGTTCGTTGAGGTCACCCCTCAATAACATGAGATAGATTTTATGTTCCTCACGATGAACGTCAACTGTTTCACGTAGGCCTGCTACAGTTTCTGTCAACTCCGTAATATTCCTCCTATTGGTGTTTAATTTGTCCTTGACCTCGATCATGCCATCGACGATCGTCTTGACGTTTTTATTAACAGAGTTCGCTGCACCTCTCATCAAAATCAATCCAATATTCATGGTCGCCATGTCTTTTTCACGGTGTCCATAAATCCCTCGACGTGAGTCAATCGAGTCCCAAATTCTTCTCGAGTGTGCTCCAAGTCGGCTCTCATATCTATCCGGACTCTGTTAATTGTCGCTTGAATTTGAGCTGTTTGCTCCTCCAATCGGGTCTGCACGTCCTCCCTTGCTCTATTCATCTGGTCGGTTAAGCTATCTGTACGCTGGTTAGCCTCCTGATGGTGTCGTATGACATCAACCCTAACAGCCGCTAAACCTGCCGTAAGATCATTCCTAGCTTCGACTCTATATGCGTCCATGTCGACCCTGACCTGTGTTAGATCAGCCCTAACATTATTGATCGACTCTGTGACTTGGTCCACATGACCACTTACAATATTTATGGATCGAGTTTTAACCTCTAAATCCTGTCTGACATTGTTAATTTCCTGTCTAACTTGGTCCACATGACCACTCACATTGTTTATTGACTGGGTGTTAACTTCTAAGTCCTGTCTAACATTGTTGACAGCTTGGGTATTCTGACCTAAGTCACCTCTTACATCACCTAAATCAGTCCTTACAGTACCTAAGTCACCTCGGACTTCACCTAAATCACCTCTTACATCACCTAAATCAGTCCTTACAGTACCTAATTCATCAGTAATCTGCTCCGAGGTTGGCATTAACACCTGCCATCATCTCCCCAAACACACGACGAATAGTTTCCTCATCCATTGACAAGAAATATATTTGAGAAAGTGAGGGATCAATCTCTAATGGAACTTACAGCTATGAATAGTTACTTGGTGGTATAAAGCTTGTTTCATTTAAATAAATATCACGAGTACAGCTGGAGTATGAAAACTAAGTGCTTCTACATTTACAAAGACAACGGCGAGCAAAGCAAATTATTACATTTACTCAGGATGAGGCATCATCAAAGAAAATCCTATCCATCATTTATCTAACACTAAAGCCTCACCCCATGGACTTGTATCAAAAATGAATGCCATGCGGTCAATTGATCTGCGGTACGGCTTTCTAAGTTCGTCCCAGTCCGGTCAATTTACAATTAATCAACATTAAGATCCTCCTAAATAACATGGAACTGACGGTCACCACGTTAACGTCGGCACATGAGTTGGGCGCCATTTTAAGAGACCGTCGGTGGAGTTGTCAGGATAGCCAACAACCGCAATGACTTCCCTAACATCTCATCCGTCGGACCTAATTGCCGTGAGAATCAGGTGAACTTCCTAATAGGCCAAAGCGGCACGAGAATCTGTAATCCACAGGGATCGTGGTACATGGTGACAATGGTCATAGACTGCCTAAGGAAAGGTTCACCTTAAAAACTAGACTGAGAAAATAAACATCCAGACTTATGTTAAACACCGTGAAAATTTATTATTAAAATTCACAAGCCCCTATCCTAGTTCGGAGGGTTTTAATCGGCTAGTCCGCAAGCTAATAAATAATCAAAAATAAAGAGCAGGTCCCTACCTGAGAAGTTACGGAAAACCCTCGCGAATGATCTATCTCACAGTAACAAAGCAACAACAGGAACACTAGGAAAATGGTACGACGCAAGTCCCTAGGTCAGGTTACAAGATCAAGCTAATATCAGAATTTACATTTAACAGGGTAGCAAAACAAATCTAAGTTAGGATGATACCATCTCCACATTTACATTTAACGTTAATTCATCTAGCTAAGTCCTATCAGTTTATAACAAAATTTACGGCGATGACGTCCGTAACAGAAAACAATTACATTCAAAGCTAAGTGAACAGCCATGTAAAAAAAACATCTAATTATTCTTAGGAACTACGTGCTAACAGCACACAAGAGGGTAACATGTAGGATTCATTCACTTTTACATCATAAATAATTAATGAAAGAGACAACAGTTTTATTAAAATGCCTGCCTGCACCTTGGTTTACTCTTTGTAAGCCATAGTCATCTAAAGTATGTAGTTACGGTGACGACTGCGTAGTAAAGACTTCGTCTAACATCGCATGGCCTGCGCTCCACAAGCTACGAACTGAAGGTTCGAGCAAGCTTCAGGTCGCTACAAAAGTGTCAGCTGTTCTAAGTCATTCCCTCAAAAGGAAATACCTTCATTAGCACGGCCATGTCAGCAGGTTCCAAATGCAAAAGAACAAGGTTAGATAGAAAGAATTCGTTAGTTAGCTTTTGTTTTACCAAAATTATGCGTTTTATTATTAAGATGTCGGTTTAGGTTATCGTTGGTTTATGGCGAATGATACTGACAATAGCCTGGGCACGGAGTGTCTCCCCAGAGATCATCTCCACCAAAAGCCTCGACTCAAATGTCGGAATGCAGTCAACGAGCAATAACAACTCGGACACACAATAACACAAGTTACCAGCGGCACGCAGCTCGTGTTCAATAACTCTGGGATGGGCCTGCACACTCAGTCACCCTCCATAACATCTGGTCAACGGGAAGAATCCCGGACAAGTTACACACAAATACCTTCATACATGAAATATCTCCTTTAACAGGGTCGCCTACAACGTACTATAGAAAACCTGACATAACTGTACACGTCAATTACGGTACACGCAAAAGTGCGCTTAACTAACAAATGACAATCTATAAAAACATATGATCAGATACAAGGTTGGACACTGGGTTCCATGAGCTAAATAGCAATGAAAGGAAGAGCGAATACTAAAAACATTCTGTCCTCTGTCAAAGTAATTCTGTCTCATAATACAAGCGTGCTCTCAAGGGCACTGGGTCACAAACCAGTTTGTGTCGCTGCAGGCTACAACATACCTGCGCTGTCTGACACAACACACACTAACTATCAAGGCCGGCGATTTATGCAAAATAAAAACTGTACAACTGGCCTCATCATAAAACATTTACCATAGGTTATAAACATCGAATAATACGTGTATAAAAAGCACGCTATAAATCTGAATACAGTAATATAATTCCGTCTTCCACACCAAAGACGTCTAAATGGTAGCAATGTCACTAATTGCTGGAGCTCTTTGCTCTCAAAGATATAATACTTCAGTAGTTGCTTGTATAACATCAAATAAATACGTGTATTCACATGACACTAACAAAATAATAATTGTGACGCAGATTCCACACTCTGGATCTGCTTAATGATACGTTGGGAACAGGGTTCGATGCTAGGCAACGAAACATCCCATTTACTTATAAGGTCCACACTTGACCAGATGGCTTCTGAGCAACATCTCAAATGAAGTATAATGCAGTTACAAAACTGGTAATTACAGTCGATTACCTAAATGATACGACTGCTCTAGCGAAGTCAGGGGTGTAACAAAGACTGGTTGCAAAAAATGCATTTAAAGAAATATAACCATGGCATCAGATTGCCATAACTAAAGTCAGCAAAGACATGAAAAAATCACCCCAGATAGGGTTAAACAAATTAGCCTCAAATGACTACAGTCACGTTTAGCAAAAGATAGGCATTGACGTGCTACGACGTCCATCAAGCTGCACCAGGGTTGACCAAAATGTCTGACCCAAGGGTGACTCACACTAACTGAAATAAATGACAACTAATTAGACTAATTACATTCCCTACCTATAAAAATAGCTCTCACTGAGTTCCGTTGGTTCACAAACTACATTAAACCTACTATACCACCAGAAACCAGAACAAGAAAGGGTGTACAAAAACTCACGAAATGGAGGAGCTCTCACTCAGCTCTCTGTTCAACGACGAGGGTTGAACAAATTCACCTCTGGCTTTCCGGAACGGCATCGTCCTCATCAGGACTCCCATCTGGACTCTCCCAAAGGCCAGGGTTCGATCTGTCCCTGTCGTCGACTTCGTGGATAGACTGGACATGCCTGGGAATGGAATCCTGGGTTCCTTCCTCCTCGTTCGCTGTTCTGGAAGTTCCACCATCGTGCTGGTTCCCATCAGATACATCACCCTCTCATACCATAGCGGTACTAGCCCATGATCTCGGTCTCGAACATGTTGTAGAATAATTTGACCACGTTGGTGGTGGATTAAATCGTGTAGTAGTTCATTCTTTTACTTCAAAATCACAATGTTCGTAGTAAATGTTATAGGCTTTAAAATAATTGATAACACAGCCTTTACTTCGCAGATATTGAATAATACGTGATCAAGCACTGTTCTGTGGCTCTTCACGTGTACTGACGCCACTTTTACATCACGTGGCATCCGTGAAATGTGCGTCGTTTTGTAATTGAAAAATTCACTGTGGCAATTCAATTATATTGTATTTTCATAATCACAATTATTTAAAGTAGTTATAACACGTTTACCTCTATATTTTTCACCAGGCTCTCGGCCCTCCACAAACACGTGGGTTTAAAAATGTGGTGTTACGGTAACGTTAGAATTTTCACTATACTTGCCAATTATTTCACAATATGATTCTTGTTGTTCACTGTGCATCAATAAACAGTGATTTATATTATATTCGTGCACGATGGCACCTGATAATAATTTCCACGCTAAAAAGCGGATGTTTTCTACGTCTAACACGACGGATGTAACTTCACGCCTACACGGGGCGGATTCTCCAGACGTAGTGCAAATAACAGGGTTCCTCGAGGAAGTAGGTCGTCAAAACGAAGTCGTTGAGCGACTACTTACATTCCTGTTTGCGTATCTGCAAGGGTATTACCTTACCTTAAGCGAAAAGAACATTCTCCAAAATGTTTTAATAATGCAGCATGACGAAATGGAATATTCTGAGTCTCGTGGAAAGATGAAATTGGTTAATAAGACCTCAGATAATTAATTAGCAGATTTCACCAAAGTCAAAAGTTCGATTCTCCGCTACTTCAAAGAGTATAGTATGAGCTCTCAGCTCCACGTGGCTTCCTGGGTGTGTTCAATGGTACTACATCCCATCATAATTGTGCTGTCATAAAAAATATCACATGAACCTTAGCTCAGCTGGTTCGGTACGAACATATGTTCCATATGATATCGCAAGGGTACAGTACATGAGTTATTTGGAAGCTACAGGTATTTCGGCTTCCGCAATAATATTCGCAATCGGTGATACCAATTTCTCTGCAATGACGATGGCAGGACTGCTGGTGTGGTCAGGTTAATGAGTGGAGAGGATTAGAGGTCTGAGAAGTACAATCCAAACATTTCATACCATAAATTATTTCCACTGTGAATACCACGTAAAGCAGACTTTCAGTTTTCATTGTAGAAAAAGATATTGCTGAAATTGTAATTTGTTGATCATAGTTGATGTTAAAGAGCCTAACATGGAGGCTATAGGCATCTTAATTCTTTGGGATGAAAATGAAGAATGATGATAAAATGAACACTAGAACTAAAAATAACTACAACTTACAACCAACTTACGGATTGGGGGAAGAAAGTGACAAAAACGAAGTAATAAGGGAAATGTAATGCAGGTAAAAGAAATGCTCTCAAACCTCAAAAAATGAGAATTGACGGATTAGGTACGGTGTGCCATGAAATGCAGAAAGGAAGGGAAATAGGAGAGAGACCGCCCCAGAATCAATGGAAAAAGGAAAAAAAACAGATCCAGCTCAGGTATCCTCCCAAACTTAACATCCTTGAGGGTGTAGCACCTCCAGTGGTGGGGCTACACACCCCTGCCTCCTTTATGACCTCGTGCTGAAGGCACAAGAGTACTGACCCTTTGAAGAATGAGGGTATCAGGAAAGATGAAACAAGGTCCAATTAAGGCGGGAATTTAAAAGACTCCTTAGACTTCGGATATCCTAATACCGTCAGGGTCGGAGGAGAACAAGAGTTGACCAAGGGAGGCCGACAATAAATATGCCAGAGAGGACCCCAGCCCAATTAAGTGGAAGCAATCGTGAACTCAGCTTGGGTCCCCTGATCGCTAACCAGTGTCCCACAAGTTGTAAGCCCCTGAAGGAGGGGGCGTGTGGTAATGTTGTAAATGAACGAGAGGTGACCAAGGGTGGTCGACAAGTAAGATGACAGAAGGGAGCCCGGCACAAGTAAGTGAAAGCAAATCCGCATTCAGCTGGGGTCCCGTGGTCACCAAATGCACATCACATTAGTCGTGAGACCCTGTGGGATGTACTGAAGAATGATTCAACAGAATCGCAAGAAAACATTATGATACTCATTTTTCAAAAGATAACTTATGGATATGCACTGGACGGTTGATTCCGTAGTTAATTAGATATCATCGTAGGTATCAGAGGCAAAGAAGTCCCTATCATGTGCGTTACTAGCATTGGTCAAGTACTATTCCGGCATTTGCCTGGACAGGGTGTAGAAAAATCACCCTCAGGATAGTTTAGAAACTTAGATATCTGGACTTGCTACTGTGGTGCACGATTATATGATCACAACAACGGCGCGGGACTCGCAAAATGACGACTACACACAACAGACGAAGGAGTGTTTGTGTCGGGAACAAAATTATCGCCCGAAATCACGTAAAACAGAAAAAATAAATGTATACACAATAAAAAAATTAGAGAAAAAAATAAACTTTATAATTATAATAATTAAAATAAATTAACATGTAAAAAGAACGTAACCATAAATAATCGTTTTGCCCTATAAAGGGTTAATTTTCAGTTTTGGACCATTTGAGTGGCCGCCATAAGTATTGGTAAAGATGGCGGCAATATGAAACATGACACTGAGGTGAACCTCTGTACCAAATTTCGTTCAATTTGGTTTCGTCGTATTTGAATTGATAGAGGGGGGAGGGGGGGAGTAATTTCCTTTCAATAGCTCCTTCCAAAAATCCCTTGCCTGACCCGTCCTGACAAGAAATTTGGCTGCGTTAATAAAATTATTATTACTAAGTATACTACTCACCAATAGATTCAAACTTGACACTTACACAGCGCATCCTCAAATGAGGTTCAAGTGGAGGTGATTGACCAGGGGAGAATTTATGACGTAAGAGAACACGAGCCCAAACATGAAAAATTATCGCAATTGTTAACCATGTTGCACTAAGTAACATTAATGTTAACGCAGTATTTCACAGCCTTGGATCACTGAACGTAGGTTTAACACCGAATTAAACTTTGTTTTTTTTACCACAGTTCACTTTTTACTACACTCCTCGCATACTGTGTTTTGATGACAATATGTACAATTTCGAAAAACGATTTATTTTTATTTTTATAACACACATCTTCTCAAAACTTGGATTTCTTGAAAACTTGCGTATCTCATGGTCCAGGTATATTTTTATAAACATCTGGTCCCTGACTCAAAGGGATGCTTGCGATTATAAAAGCCATGTACTTTAGAAACCTTTCTTTGCTCAAAATATTTTATATACATAATCGGAAACTCGTCCATTGTTATATGTTCTGTTTTGAAAACTAAAATTCTACATATTTTTACTCTTAAGGATAACATATATACAAATATTTCATTAACATTACTAAATATGGAAACATATTTTATTGTACTTATAAATATATATCAATGCCAGAAATATGGAAAACTATGGAAAATAAATCTGTTTAATTTGAATAGCGGACAACATAATCTATGGGGATAAGTTTTAAAAAATATGTATATCTGGCTAGTAAAGAAATTTGTAAATACATTCAAATCCCAGCCCAGATAAGGCTATAACATTGAGTCAATCACAACATTTATCATGCGGCAGCTAGTGGCTGTGACCTTGAGACAATTGCGTGAGTGTATAGTTTCTTCGACCACCTCGTGGCGCAGTACCTAGCATTGTTGATTGTCACCCCCAAGGTACCGGGTTTGATCCCCGGCTCTGCTAAGAATTTAAAGTCTTGGTATGGTCTGGTACGGGTGCCGGCCCCTTGGTGTTCGGGTAGCGTGCCTGCCTCTCACCCGGAGGCCCCGGGTTAGATTCCCGGGGTCGTCAGGGATTTTAGAAACTGACGTGAGGGCTGGAACGGGGTGCACTCATTCTCGTGAGGACAATAGAGTAGCTGTCTGACAGTGAGGCAGCGCCACGATCACGAAAACTAAGATTAACGGCCGAGGGGACCCGATGCTCTGATCACGCGTCACCCCAATATCTGCAGGCCAAATGGCTGGGCAGCGGTCGCTTGGTAGGCCTAGGCTCTTCACGGGCTGCAGTGCCAGGGGTTATTTGTTTATGGTCTGGTACGGAGTCTCCCAGCCTCGTGATGCAAAATGGGAACCTGCCGGGTGCTATGGTAGGAGGAGGAGTGGAACGGAACTGGTCACCCTACCACACACAAACTCCGGCTCGGGATGCCTGGTTAGTGATCCCACTCTAATTCAGGTCGCCTACGTCCCTGGAGGGGATATGGTTCCCTCACTTTCCTGGTTAACGAGCGGCGCTGTGACTCAAACCTAGGGCAGTAGCCGACAATAACCATTTTTTCCTGACCAATAGCTTACGGTTGTTGACCAATAGATTGCTTCTTCTGTCACTCCACGTGGACTCCTAAGTCCCGCCCTGGCGGCCACATCGCGTGTCATACAGGTGGCATGTGTCCAGTGTTACACATCTGCACGTACAGTAGTTCTGTCGAGTCACTCTGCTTGCTCTCAGTGGCTATGATGGTAAGTTGCCAACGTTGAGCCTCGCGCTGGGAAAGCCTTGGCTCCAGGCAGCCATGGAATGTTCATATATCCGCCCAGCTAGATTTCAATTTAACGAGGAAAGTACTAGAACTATACGTAGTGTGATAGAAGGTCAGGGAATGCAGCACGTGTGAGTTGCGTGTGTGATTAGTTTGCATTGTACCGTAGTGTCCAGGACTAAGAGAAACTCTGTACTACAACATGTGGCGGACTCATGTGATTGTGCTCGCAAGAGTCGAGCCCACAGATAACTGACCTGGATTTTATGTGATACATATTGTTAAATATTCCCAGTTCACAACACCTGTCAACGACGGATCACATGCGGAGCCTTCTATTACATAATGATCAATTAGTTTCGTGTTTGTTTCTTCTGGTGATAATAAAATTAATCTAATCTAATAAGCATCGTAGTGACAAGGTGACACTCTTGGCGGTTGGATACACGGTGTTTAATCACGTGATACACAAGTAGAGAAAGAAGCTGTCAATCAATAGGACACCGTCGATCATATTGTTAATTAATTTTATGAGCTGGGAACATCTTGGTCACCAACCTGACATACTAGGATGTGTGTTGAACTTGACTGATAACCTGTGTTTCTGTGGTGAATGGGGTGGCGTGCGTAGCTGTATTAGGGAAAGGGACTAGATAGCTTCCACGGGACTTGAAATGAGGTACTATCTCGGCACTCCTGGAGGGAGTGTGGAAAAACCCGAAGGAAAACCTCGCTCAAGATTGCCGCTGTTAGTGCCAGGATTCGAACCTACGATCTCCGAAATTGCTGCAGCTGCCCATGCGGTCATGGTGCACGATTAAACGAGCACGGCTATGCACGGGACTTTCAGTTAAATGCTCAGCGTCTCTACTAGCTGCGCTACGCAGCCGCCTTCCAAAATATATAGTCTACCACATATAAGAGTGGTGATATAAGTGCATAGTGCACTAATAGTACATTATGCAACGAGCCTATAACGGCCATAATTAAGACACGGGTATGTTTAATTTCCATACGAGTGTCTTAATTACCATTATAGGCGAGTTGCATACGACTGTTTAAGTTCGACGATAATTATAACTTTATTATATGTTTTAACATAAATATTTAAAAATATCTGTTCAGTAACTAGAATTTTGTGATCGGGTGCTGCGCTGGGTAGTATATCTCTATTTTCCAAGCTCTCTGGCGGACCGACGCATGCGCTCTGTGTGCTTCAACGCCATATGTTCAGATTGTGCACCAGTATTCAGTAAAACTGTCACCGAAGTCGTTTTGAAAACAACGCGCTGTGTAGAATTTGGATTTGGGAATATTAAGGTCCAGTGCTATTTCTTGTCTCATATTCACCAGTTTATTTACGCGAACATTTGGACGATGCACTTTCGGTAATTTATATAGACATGTTGGATTTTGAGCGCATGCGCGAAGGTATCCTTAACTAATTGGTCAGACAATTGTTTCTTGAGCTCTGATTGGTGGGAGAAACTGTTTCATAATGAAACATAGTGTTATAATGAGCCTCATTATGATACAGTTTTCTGACACATAATAGTCAGGGTCGAACATAATAGTACATTATGCAACGAGCCTATAATGGCTATAATTAAGACACGAGTATCTTTATACAACGAGCGTATGCGAGTTTTATAATTTCCATACGAGTGTCTTAATTACCATTATAGGCGAGTTGCATACGACTGTTTATGTTCGACGATAATTATAACTTTATTATATGTTTTAACATAAATTTTCATAAATATCTGTTGAGATTGACACTAGAATTTTGTGATCGGGTGCTGCACTGAGTATAGGATATCTCTGATTTCCAAGCTCTCTGATCGACCGACGCATGCGCTCTGTGTGCTTCAATGCCATATGTGCAGATTGAGCGCCAGTATTCAGTAAAAATGTCACCGAATGCGTTTGAAAACAACGCGCTGTGTAGAAATTGGGTTTGGAGATATTAACGTACAGTGCTATTTCTTGTCTCAAATTCACCAGTTTATTTACGCGAACATATGGACCGTGCACTTTCGGTAATTTATACAGACATGTTGGATTTTGAGCGCATGCGCGAAGATATCTTCTTTCTTTCTTCGTTCTTAGTCGTTTACCCTCCAGGTTGGTGGAACCCACGGACTCAGCGAGGAAACTCACCACTACCGCCTCTACGGGCAGTGTCCTAGAGCTGGGAACATCTAATCGAAGGGGATACAACTGGTGAGGTGTGATTGGCACCTCGCCCAGGCGGCCTCACCTGCAAAGCGAACAGGGGCCTCATGAGGGAAGGTAATGGAAGGACAGGATGGATAGGCAAGGAAGATGGAAGGAGGCGGCCGTGGCCTTGAAGAAGGTACCATCCCGGTATTTGCCCGAAGACGAAGTGGGAAACCACGGAAAACCACTTAGAGGATGGCTGAGGTCCTCATACCACTTTTCAAATTTCGTGGCAGAGCCGGGAATCGAACCCAGGACCTCCGGGGCGGCAGCTAACCATGCTGACCGCTACGCTACGGAGGCGACATATGCGCGAAGGTATCCTTATCTAATTGGTCAAACAACTGTTTCTTGAGCTGTGATTGGTGGGAGAAACTGTTTCATAATGAAAAATAGTGTTATAATGACCATCATTATGATACAGTTTTCAGACATATAACAGTCAGGGTCGAACATAAATTATTTTGTAGTAGCTGTAATTGTTTGAATGTTACAGCTAACAAGGGAGATATCATGTAAGACAGGTCAAAACCTATCTTGAACTTTTTGGACGCAATCCTTGTACTATAAGAGGACAACTTGCGGAAAATCAGCCGCCATATTGAACTGCAAGACTCAGAAATCGTACCTGACATCCTGGTATGCAGTCTTGACGGCTGGCGGAGCTGGACATTCCTGGCAGTTGGATTAGTCACGTGGCGGGGCGTATAAATGCTGTCTGGCGCATGTGGTTGCTTCCTACCGGCCTTGAGTGCCTGAGCCGTCAGGGCAGTCCGAACCAACATGTACGGTACTCACTGCTTCACATTGATTTATATGAGAGATTCACCACATGATTTCGGATCCTTGCAGTTCAATCTGGCGGCTGATTCTCCACACGTTGCCCTCATAATAGTACAACGTTGCGTCCACAAAGTTTCAAGATAGGTTTCGACATGATACTTCCATTGAAAGTCAATACCAGATAGCCAGCAACTGCTCTGCAGGAGTTGGACTGGGAGCTGATTTACCAACCACCATACAGTCCTTATATTGCTCCCAGCGATTACTATCTCTTCTTGTGCCTCAATAAATTCCTGTTCTCCGGTCAGCATTTCCACGTTGATAAAGAACTGAAGACGATTGCCACACGCTGGTTCCATTCCCAGGTGGTAGACTTCTACGATACAGGAATATAAAAATTGACCCCCACGATATAACAGGTGTTTCAGTCCCGGTGGTAATAAAGCCGAACAAAAGCTCAAGCATTGCAGTGTCTCGTGCCAAGAAAGTTTTGCATGCAACTATGTTTTCTTTTCTGTACGGTATTTTAAAAGTTGGGAAACATAATTTCTGGATGGGCCTGGTATATCACTTCTTACATTGTAAGCAACACTTCACATAGAAGTCACATGATCCCCAGGCAGATGTCGAACAAGTATCCATCAAAGAGTTTGTGGCGCTTGTTACCCGCCGAGTCGACCATACAGGCAGATTACGAGTGAGGTGGCTGAGTGAGAGTGGCTTGCAGCCTTAAAATCCGAAGTGTCTTTATACTGCCTTCGTTGAGACTTTAATCGATAGGATCAGTGTTGCCAACCCCAGATGAACCAAAATAAGGGGATGGCCACTCAAAAAAGATGGAGAGTAAAGTAGATTTTTAAATGCCAAAAGGTACCAGCTTTTACTTACACCATTTATACAAGGAAAGTGGTCATCAATTTCAACAAGAAGTTCCGTGACGAAATAAAGAGCCTACTTTTCTTAAAATTTAAGATTCACTATGTGGATCTATCTAGAATAATAACGAAATTAAGTTGGTAATATCGAAATTTCTAATTAGTTCGAAATACTGTATACCTGGCATAATGTAGCCTAATAGAGCACTATAGTTGGCAGTCCTGGTGACTGAATATATTCTTAGTTCCATGGCTTAAGGTACAGAATACAAACTTTGATTGAAGCCCAATGGATAGCATGGACGTTGCATGGAGTTAAACATTGGATTTAACAGCGCGCGTAAAATCATGTTGGCAACAATGTCATGCATGTATTGGTCAGAAATAATCTGAAATAATATGATCTATTGTTGTGCCAATCTTGAATGAAATCCATTAGTTAATATAGAAGTTACATGCATTTTAAAATTGGACTTATCAGCAGGCTTAGAATCATGTTGACAGCACTGACGTATGTTAGTTACACCAAATTAATCTAGAATGCCAGGTACTATACGTATTCAAAGTTTAGAGCTATTGGCTTGCATACTTTCTGATATATTGATATTAGGGTAACAAAAATAGTGACAACATTTATTAACAGCTGGCAGCCCTGGCTGCTCTTAAGAATACGCATAGTCATATCTATTATGGTACACATAGCACATACGAAATTTGGTTGTAATCCAAATCATAGTATAGAAGTTACATGTATTTAAAGTTGGAACTCTCAGCAGGCTTATAATCATGTTGGTAGCACTGACGTATATAAGTTACTCCAAATTAATATAGAATATCAGGTACCATACGTGTGCATAGCTTAAAGCTGTCGGCTTGCATACTTTCTGATATATTGGTATTTGGATAAAATAAATTGAGAGCATTTATTAACAGTTGCAGCCCTGGTGGCTCTTAGGAATATGCTCAGTCATATCAATTTATGTACACATAGCACATACGAAATGTGGTTTAATTTCAATTGATAGTGTAGACGTTATATGCATTTAAAAATTGGACCTATCAGCAGGCTTAGAATAATTTTGGCAACACTGCCATGTATGGCCTCTTGGAAATTAAACTGAAATTAAATTATCTATACGCATGCCAATTTTGAATTAGCTCCCATTCGTACCTTCCAAGATATCCAACTTGGAGCTCAAATTTCAACTGCGATTTTTCAGCAGTTGGTAACACTGACATCATTTTCAAATACGGCATTGAGATATTCAGGTATAGGTCTTTACTCCTACCAAATTTTGTTTCGATTGCTGCAGCCGTTTAGGAGTTGATAGGGGGGCACACACACACACAGGTAGACAGACAGACAGACACACTTTTGCCCTTGATCGATCTCATAAGTCTACATTTTCCTCATTTTTGCAAAATGTTAAAAGTAGGCTAAAATACGTCCGAAAATTCATTCAAAACGTTTAAATATATCGGTAACCTGATTTTTTAAAGTATTCTACTATCGGCCGCGGTGGCCAAGACAGCTAACGCTCTATCTCGTGCCTGGGTGGCATCGGGAGATTGTGGGTTCGAATCCCACCTCGGCCGTTCTGAAAATGGTTTTCGTGTTTTCCCATCCTCACCACCAGGAACATGTCTGGACGTTTCCCTTCAATAAGTCCACGGCCAATTTCCTTCCAAAAATTCCTTCCCTATCCCGTCCTGAAAAGAAAATTAGATGCATTAATAACATTATTGTTACTAAGTATTCTACTCACCAATAGGCTAGATTTAAACTTGACACACAATGCATCCTCAAATGAGGTTCAGGTGGAGGTGATTGGCCGGGGGAATATTTATGACGTAATAGACCACGAGCCCAAACATGAAACACTATCGCAATTGGGAACATGTGTAATTTTCAAAAGAAACTTTTTTTAAGTACACCCATTAGATAGTATGGAAACGTATTGCATTGTGATAAGTTGCTTTGTTTTCTGTCAATAAAAAAATGTTTAAAAGTCCCTTTCCGCAGGGCAAGTAAAAGGTCCTGTGACGTAAGCGGCGGGATGTGACGTCACCGTCTAGTGCAGCATTGTTTCGCCAGCCATCGTGTATCTGCTGCTCCTAAAAGCCGAATATGCATTATCCACGATTGCGAAAAACTTAACAATCGGTTTCAAAATGACAGAAGAAGGCTTTAAAAGAGCACAGTCTGACAATCTACCATGTGTGGATGCCATCATGATAGCATCATTCTTGAAAACTAATGAATGTTTTGTGGCTGCAGAAACCAGCGGATCAAAAGCAAATAGGTAAGTGGCATCTTGTATATACATTCTGTAACTCTTCGTGTTAGGATAACAAGGAACGTGAAAAGAAACAAATCACTTAAATCACCTTTCCAATATTTCTTTCTAGATTAGTTCACATGTTAGAAAATACATTCAATTTTCACCATTACCACGGTACGGTACGAATCAAGACGGATCTAACACTAACATAACAAACAGCATATTAAGGCCTAAAACGTTTTAAACATATATCTTATGCTTAGGAATACAATTATTGTACAATTGTACAATTTCAAAATTAAATGCTTCTATAATCTATCAATCCTTAAAATAGGTAGATTTTTAGTTGGGGCAACTGCCCTTGAAAGGCAAATGAAAAGGAAACATTAACTAACTTCAGTTAATTTCCTTGCGCCTATATTGTACAATAAAATATACGGTAATATTGTTACAGTGCTGGCAGAGAAAATTATGGTGACAGCACTCTAGGGTATGTTCAATTGAAGCGACAAAGTGGGAAATGCATAGTAAAATGCAAAATATGTCCTGAGCACAAGGTCAGATCCAAATATTACACAGTCACACTAATTGTGGATGAGGAACAGAACTGCATAGATAGTGTAGAATGCCATGACTGTGCTGCATCTTCTGGCGAGTATATAAACTTAGTAAACAGCATATTTAGGCCTAAAAAGGTTTAACTCTTATGCTAAGGAGTTCACATTGGAGGAAAATAAAATGATAATAATAATTCCAAGTAATCTTATGATTGAAGAATTATAGTATAAACGGAAAAAATCCTCTCGGCACGCCGGAAGGCGGAGGTAGATTTCACCGGGCAAACTAGGGGATAGGCTATAATAGGCAAAATATGCAGGTTTTCGTAGGAGGATCAGACCTCATTTATTGCGAGAAAGTATTTTACAATTGGAGGTTAGTTAACATTTTTTCGTCTTTCTATGCATACTTTTAACATTTTATTGTCTTATGGGGATGGTAACCTTCTTGTCATTTGGGGTTAATTTTTATACTTGTGATCACACTGTCCTTATGCAAGGTTTGGAACTAATGTGTAACTATCTAACAGTCTGTTACTTCTTCACGCAAAATTTTATCTCCCGCAGAGATGTTGGTTGGTTCCTCAGTTTAGGGGCTGCGACAAGGTGGTCATGTAACCCCGTGTACATTGGGTGTGTGTAGAATCTGTCTGATAAACGGTGTTATTTGTGATGACTGTATTAGTCTGTAATTCAGGTAAGGTCTACAGACGGTCAATTTTAAGTAGTAGTACCTAATTTTGAACCAAATACTAACGTCAACGACACCTAGCTGTGAACTTGGCTGCTAGATGCCACCGTAACCAGCAACTTGCAACGAATGTTGTAACTTCCCCTCCGAAGGAAAGCTTGCTGACGGATTTTTAGCGCTCTTAGAAAATCCGGCGACTTTGGCCGGCTTTGAACCAGCACCTTGGGCATAGAAGTTCAGCATGCTACCAGTTAGCCGCTTCCCTCATAGTCAGATGGAACAAGAAGTTCCGTGACGAACTAAAGAGCCTACTTTTCTTAAAATTAAGATTCATGCCATAGATTAATCTACAGTATATGAACCTATCTAGAATAATGACGAAATTAAGTGGGTAATATCGAAATGTCTTAATTTGTTCGAAATAAGGTATACTAGGCATAATGTAGCCTAATAGAGCAATACAGTTGGCAGCTCTGGTGACTGAATATATTCTTACTTCCATCTCCTAAGGTACAGAATACAAAATGTGGTTGAAGTCCAAAGGACGTTACATGGATTTAGACATTGGATCTATTAGTACACGTAAAAGCATGTTGGCAACAATGTCATGCGAGTGCTGGTCAGAAATAATCTGAAATATTATATATTTTTGTGCCAATTTTGGATGAAATCCATTTGTTGGTATAGAAGTTACATGTATTTAAAAATTGGTCCTATCAGCAGGCTTAGAATCATGTTGGTAGAACTGACGTATATAAGTTACTCCAAATTAATGTAAAATGTCGGGTAATTTACGTGTGCATAGTTTTTAAAGCTGTCGGCTTGCATATTTTCTGATATATTTGGATACAAAATAGAGAGCAATTATTAACAGTTGGCAGCCCTGGTGGCTCTTAGGAATACAGTCAGTCATATATGTTTATGTACACATATTACATACAAAATTTGGTTGAAATCCAATTGATAGTGTAGAAGTTATATGCATTTAAAAATTGGACTTATCAGAAGGCTTAAAATTATTTTGGCAACGCTGTCATGTATGGCCACCTGGAAATTAAACTGAAATAGTATTATCTACAAGTGTGCCAATTTTAGAATAGCTCCCATGTATACCTTCCAAGATATCCAACATGGAGCTTAAATTTCTAGTGCGTTTTTTTTAGCAGTTGGTAGCACTGGCATCTTTTTCAAATATGGGCCTGAGATATTCCGGTATACATCTTTACTCATACTAAATTTGGTTTCGATTGCTGCAGCCGTTTAGGAGTTGATAGGGGGGGAGAGGACACACACACACAGCCAGACAGACAGAAGGACAGACAGACAGACAGACAGAAGGACAGACACATTTTCCCGGATATATCTTATAAATCTACTTTTTCCTCATTTTTGAAAAGTGTGAAAAGTAGGCTAAAAATGAATGTGATCTCGTCAATGGCGTTGTCTTGGCAACCTCTGATAGATCATCTCTTATCAATTTAAAAGCGTTAATGTGGTAACCTCTGATGGCACTTGGCATTTTTTAAAATTCCGAAATCATTTTTCTCATCCCTTGGCGTAATGGTGGGTCATATCAAAAATTCTTTCAGACAAAAGTTTTAGGTAATTATTAGGGGAATATTTTCCATTTTGTACGGTTTTGATATTGTGCCTATTAAGAGAGATATGATTAATGTTTCCCGAAAAACCCGCTTTTTTCCACCCCTTTGGTCAATGGTTGGTGCTATCAAAAAACTTATTTGACATAAATTTTTGGCACTTATCCGAGAACTTTGAATGGATTAGATATTTCACGTATTAAGAGAGTTATAGCGAAATTTCACTTTTTCGAAAAAAAGACCCCTATTTTAACCCCCTACGACCGATTTTGCCCATTAACGAACTCGACCGAGATTTTATAGTGATACATATTATGTAAAAAATTCGAAGTGATTGGTGCTAAATTACGGCAGTTATCGTGTCCACAAGAAACTGATATATATATATATATATATATATTTATATAGATACATATATACATAAATTATATATAAACTTTTGAACTGACGGTGGTTTTGGGGTCTGGGGGATGTGAAACGCGAAGATATGTCGAAATATTCCGGAAGTCGAAAAATGGTACTGCGCCAGAATTTATTTAATGTCATTACCGAAGAACCGATCTGGATATGAACCAAGACCCAGAAAAAATAAATGAGTGGATGAAAATTTTTATTTATTAAAAATTCGAGAAATATGGGAAAAACTGTATGGAAACGAGTGAAATACTATACATATTATGCATTTATGAAAGGCAAGGAAGAAGGAATGATTTAAAGATGGACATATATTCCATTATATGAATGTGGGAGGTCCATATTACGAGAGACATCACGCCACTTGAAGCGAGAGTTACGTCATGAAAGAGGGGAAGAGACGAAGGTCGAACTGCGGACTGAAGCGAGGAGAGGTGGCAGGTGTTACGTCACACCACGAGAGGGGAGGCAGAGAGACTGGAACTTGAGGAGTTTGGAGAACCGGACGAGAGAGTTCTTACCAATTTGAGATTTGATCGAGTCAAGACCTCGAGCAGAAACGAGTATTCTTATAACAGTGCTACGGTTCATTAAAGTTGGAAGCAAAGAAGAGTGCAATTCCAGAACTTACTGTAACTTAGGAGCAAGCTACATCTATAAAACAGAACGGAACAGTATAACCAAATATTGCAGTGCTTATGCAAAGTTGTTCCACATAGCTTGAAACATTTCGACAAGAAGATATTAAGTATTTCTACGTGTGAACGCATATTTGAACATTACATTGAAAATGCAAGTTAGAAGTCAGCAACGGGGAAGTCTTAATTATATTATCAGAGAAATGAGAATTACCATGTGCTAAGCTAAAGCATAGGGAAGTGGAGACTACAAAGATATACAGTTGAATTCCAGAATTCACCAACATGAAAGGCGCAACAGAATATCTACGAAACGCGCAACATCACCGAGCAAAACTTATACTTTTCTACAAGAGCCCTAACACATCTTGAATACGAAAACGCTTGCAAAAACGACAATATTCAACCACCGAGATGTCCATTCTGAAGAAACCCGATGTCTATTCTGAAGAAACCTGATGTCTATTCTGAAGAAACGTGATGTCTATTCTGAAGAGATGGAGAGTCGAAGCCGGACTACTTGCAGCGCACGAGGGACGGAGTGTTGGCGGAGCGAGCTGTTTCACGTCGAGGTCATTCACCACGGACAGCATCGACCTTGTTCTATTGGGAGACGAGGCCAGCTGGTTCTGTCACAAACCGGTCTTCATAGCTGTGGGCGATGCTATGGAATCCACGACACGTTTGGTTTGGCAGGCGAGACGCAGGCATTTTCCAGACCAGAAGCCAACTCAAGGTAGTGAAGAAATTGTCTTTTATCATGTAGAATTGTCGTTATGTTCTGTGATTATCCAATTGACCAACTGCATATTTTTGACAGCATATATTCAACAGCATTATTTTTTAACAGCATTTTTCAACTGCATTATTTAAATCGTATAATTTTGTCAAAGTAATTAAATTTGTGTAGATCTTGTTATAGTAATTTTTCGTATTTTTCTTAGGAGTTATTTGTCTTGTTCTTGAAAATTTCAGTCACTTGGACGAAATTTTGGCATGATGATGCTATTAACACTAAAGTTATATCAAAGTAAAATCGTGTAGTATTCTTCATATTTGCGTTAGATTTAATTTGATTAATTCTGTTTTATCGCAGCGATGGAATGTAGAATGAATTGTTGAAAGGAACATAGAATAAATTGTTTAGAGGAATATAAAACGAATTGTTTAAAAGAATTTAGAATAAATTGTTTAAAGGAATGTAGAACAAATTATTTAAAAGAATGTAGAGTGAACTATTTAAAAGGAATAGAACGTTGAACGAACTAAAGAAGGAGTAAAATTGTAAGTGAAGTAAAATGAAGTTTATTGGAGCAAATTTAAGTACAGCATATTTAAGAAGTAATGTCACGAAATGTAAAGAATATTTCGACAACTCATGATGTTGATTCGAGTGTCAGAAATTTATTGTCAATTAATTATGAACGAAAGTATTACGAAAAGCTTATACACATATGTCTAATGAGATTTAGAGCATAAAAAAGCATAGATGAATTTGTTAAACAAATATATTCATGGAAAGAAGTCAAACTTATATCTTTTGTTAAGAATATGAATATTTACTGATATTTCTTGAAAAGTTGTAATAAAATGTAAAGCTGAATTTAAACACGTGAAAAAGAAAGTTAACAAAGTTAAATCACAGGGTGATCAGAAAGTGAAAAGTACAGAGATTTATTGCAGAAATGGAATTATAAGCACGAGGCGAAGTTATATCAGGATAGAGGAGAATGTTAAAGTTAGGAAGTATATGTATTGAAGTGGAAGTTTATAGTTGAATTACTGTGCAAAATTAAGGAGATATAAACGTAAAGGAGTTACGTAATTTTACGAAGGGAGGCTGAGGAGTCTCTAAGTTTTTCTAGTATTGATCGCAATGATTGTGAAGTTATGTGAGTGTATTAAAGGAAGATTCTGTACAGGGTGTTTAAGAGAGAAAGTAATTGTTGTATAATTATGGAGAGGAGTGTGAGAACGAAGGTTAATGCCGTGCACTTCTAGTATTCACGTTTATCAGAATATTGCTAACACAGTAAAGAATTTCAGAACTTATTTCAGTATTTCATGATAAATAGATAAAAGGTAAAAAGGAACAGTGCTTAGCTTAAATGTTTGTCACTTATGTTCAATTGATTAAGACGAGTATTTATTACTTTCAACACGATAGTTGCGGTGTATGTTTGGTATTTGATTGTTAAGAAAGTTGAGTAGATGAAAGACTTATTGAAGGAAGACAATTTAATCTTTTTGACACTATAAAGTGTAAAACTTGTGAAATCCATAAATGAATGTATATATGCACATAGTTCATGAATAATTTTTGATTAGATATGGAACTACGGTTCAGAGTTGAAGCGGATCTGTATAAAGTAGGGTAATACTTAGTATCACGCCGTTTCGCATTTCCTAACTATATCAGTGCCACGTGCAAGGTTATTTTTGGAGTTATTTTTGTTGAAGTGTCAGGGAGACACAATATTCAGGAAGGAAGCCAGTTTTTTATACTTGTTTTTAGATCAATAAACGGCTGGCGCTTTTTAGCGACTCAGTCAACTTTTATCTAAGCTGATACCGTTTTCATTATCGTCATCGTCGAAAATAGTACTACGAGGTATAGATACAGGCGCTCACTATAGATTAGACCTTATCACCCCTCGAGATTGGAGTTTCTCGATTTGCTCTAAATGTAAATGATAGTAGAAATTTGTACCTTGGCTAGTAGTACTATTTTCTTTACGAATAATATTTATCCTGTATGTTCCTGAAATTCCCAATTTTACTTAGTAGGCATGGTAAATTTGTGAGCTGGGTAACTTACATGTCTGCAATCCTTTATCGAGCTGTGGATATAAGTACTGATGGGTTTCTTCGGGCGCAGTACCCATTGCAATAGTTAGCTTTCTAATGAAATCTTCCTAAAAGAAGATACAGTATATAGGCCTACATAAAACCACCAAAGAGGAAAATATACAATTCTGTCATATTATTATTTTATTATTTAATGATTTTGTACATTCTTATTTTTATTGTTATTATTTTTAATATACAACCACAGTCTATGGTTTTATCTCCCTTTGCCCATGTATATGTAAATCCATAGGTGTTGTCATTTTGATTTCATTCCATACAGGTGGTTGTAAACATGCAATAGCATTTCGGATGTAGGTGCATCGTAGAAGTGAGGAGAAAGCTACGACATCTGTGAAGTGCTACTGGAAAAAATCTGAGCTATCTGCTCTTGGGACATCAAAGAAATTTATCATTGCAAAGGGCTTGGGTAAAAAGAAGCAATGTACTGGGGTAACAACTGACAACTCTAATGGCAGCTTCTTAAATGCTGTAGTTGTTGCAGTTAAAGAGCTTAAAATTTAAAATCATGTGTGCAGGTATTTCACAGAAAAGAAGCTGTCATTGCAGTATTTGCAATTAAATTTGCAGAAAGAGGTGGAGATAGAGATTTTTTCTCACATTTGCAAAAGAGAACATGGACTTCAAGTCTATTAAGTTGGCAAACGTTTAGCAGCAGCAGCAGGCCTTGGTGAATGAATCATTGTTCTTCTCTTGTCTTACTGGCATTGATATAAATCAAATTCAGAATCAAGGGATGTCCAATTAAAACAAAGTTTTCATGCATAAATGATACAAGTTTTGTTGACCATGCGCTACTTTTCTGAAGATGAATTTGACTTCATTTAGTTTTTCACACAGTTTGAGCATATCAAGTAAGAACAGTGTCTTGGTGACATTAAGCCACAGAATATAGGAATGTCTTTGGGTGCTGTGATTTTTATCCTTTTAATTATTTACCTTTCTTTTTCTTAAAACTTGAGCTAAGTTAGGACTATATTTTAAACTCCAACATCACCATTATTTGTGGTATGGTAATGTATGTATATTGTTAAAATTACTCTAGTGTGTAATTAATTGAACATTTTAATTCATTACTGTTATTATTATTATTATTATTATTATTATTATTATTAAACCGCATATTTCACTTATATGACTCGAGAACACCCCAACTGACAAGCATTGGTTTTGTACAGATGTTGCCTACACTCGTTCTTTCTAAATTCTTTTTCATGCTGTAGGGCTTTTTGTTACGTTCTAGACCCTAGAGAACTGGTATTTTGTTGTAGCCTAAATTTGTTTACAAAAGTAAGCTTTTCAATAACTACCTACCTAACTGCCACATGCCAAGATAAATTGGTATAACTTGAGAACTCAATTTGGATCATGAAACCATGGTTTATTATTATGACATGGAAAACTCTAAAAGTTAGGTTAGGTAAGAGAATATTTCAATAATCCCCATTAACTTATGCACTGTTCATTACTTTCATATTTCAAAATTTATTTAAAGTATCATAGATTCAAATTCAAAATAACCAGAAAAGCAGACGTGGTTGAGTAGGCTAATTAAGAGTTCAAACTAATTCAACTTATATTAAAATGATCTTCACAGCAATAAACTGTAGACTTCTCCGATATATCACTAACATTTCTCCGGTACGCCAAAATCCACTTCTTCCTAGTGTTTGGGTCCTTTGGAACATCGATAAATTTATCTGGAGTAGCATGCGATGTATTAGTGCACGTTGGAACTATACACCATCTATAACCTTTCTGCCTCACTAACTGCGCAGAATTCATGTAAGTTCAAAACTTCACACTTAGAATATTACTCAACGCAAAACAAATTTAACTGAAGTTGACTGGTCACTGTAATATATCAATCTGACTGCATGTTTATTTTCCAACTCTTTACATTCTCCTACATGGAGTCCATCAACACTTCAATTGTTTTCCAAAGAGCTCACTACACTACATTCCTCCCTTTCCGGGAAGTTACATAGTCCTCTAGCCTCTTCAGCGGGTTGGTAATTCTAGACGATCTGCGAAGAGGAGTTGGGTTCTCTGGTAGTCGCGAAGTACCAGTATTTGAATATCCACTGCCTTCATTGTCTCTAACCTCCTCTCCATCAGGGGGTGCAAATTCTGAGGAGCCTCCTGCTTCTAGTGGGAGCTTCTTGAAGAGGGAAGAATTCCTTACAACTTGTCGGTCTGATTGTTCTGCTGTGACCTGATTTCCAGTTACAGATACCACTTTTGGTCTGGATCATAAGCCAGAGTAAATTTGTTTAAAGGTTGTTGCTTCAATAAAACTAGGTCATTAGGTGCCAGAGAATGATACCTTGCGTTCCTCGAGGTATTTGCGTATTCTGCATGTTTTGCTTTGTTTGAAGCATCTGCCACTGTAACATCCCAGTCTTCCACTGCTTCATCAATAGGGGGTAAGAACCCAACATTGAAAGGATGCTTGAAGAGTAACTCAGCTGGACTCTTTCCAGTAGTAGCAAGAGGTGTAGCTCTGTAGTTGAGAAGATAGCCATCCAATTCATCTGTCCAATTCTCTTTCTCGAAAACGGCTGCCTGGATAGTTTTCTTTACCGTTCGAAAAAACCTCTCTGAGTTCCCATTTACTTCTGGCCAATAAGATGTTATATGGTGGGCTTTTATATCCATTGCTTGAAGAAATGTAGAATGTTCGTGGCTATTAAAAAGCGATCCATTGTCAGACTTCAAAATTCTTGGGACTCCAAACTCGGGAAACCATTTCCGTAAAATTTTTATCATGGAAGAAGCATTAGTTGAAGATACTGTCACTGCCATGGGAAACCTAGTATACTCATCTATAATGAATAACAGGTATTTATTATCAGGGAAGGGACCAGCAAAATATATAGAAAGTTCAGTCCAAGCTTGGTTAGGTAGGGGAGTGGATCTGATTGGATCTCGCTGATTAACTGCAGTGGTTGCCTGACAAGCTATGCAACTCTTCATTTTCGCTTCAACTCTCGAGTCCATACCAGGGAACCAACAGCGATTACGGAGGAGCTGCTTAGTTCTCACAATGCCTGGATGATCCTTGTGTGCGAGGTCTAAGACCTTACGCTGAAGAGAACTAGGAATGATTATCCTGTTACCTCGTAGCAAAATGCCAACTTGAGTGATGCAGATCTCGGGAAGTAATGGAATATACGATTTGATTAAATCTGAATTCTTTAATTTACAAGAATTAGCCACCACAACTTGCTTTACTAGGCTAAGGGCGTTATCTTCTCCGGTGTGCTTGGCAATTAATTCCCAAGAAAATGCAGTAGGTACAGCCTGATTAGCAACAAAATTGACGTACCTCTCAACACGATTGGATTTGCTTGGAGGAGAGAATGGATGACGAGAGAAGTAATCAGTAGGATTAGAGGCTCCTGGGCGATAATTTAAGATGAAATCGTATCCTTGAAGGCGAAGTCGTAATCTTGCCAATCGAGGGGTGGTGGACTTATCAGTCGACAGTATTCCAAGCAAGGGCTTGTGGTAAGTTATAACCTTGAAGTAGGCACCTAGAAGATAAAGGCGAAAATGTTCTATTACCCAGGTTATGGCTAATAACTCCCGTTCAATTTGAGAAAACTTCTTCTCTGTTGCGCTAAGAGGCCGACTAGCAAAAGCTACCACTCCTGGGTCTGAGTCTCTAGGCTGAGCGAGAATAGCTCCTAGCCCTTCAGGTCCAGCGTCGACAATTACTTCTGTGACTTGATTAGGGTCACAGTAGTTGTTCCTCAACTTTTGGCTTAGCTTATTTTTAAGGGAGTTAAATGCCAATTTTTCCTAATGGCCCCACTGCCATGAAACATTTCTCTTTATCAGTCCCCGTAGTGGAGCAGAGATCGTGGACAGATTCTGCAGGAATCTGGCAAGGTATGCGACTGTTCCCAAGAAGCTACGCACCTCAGATACAGATTTCGGCTCTGGAAGGCTGCTAATGGTTTCCAGTTTCCTGTAATCTGCCCGGATACCACCTTTAGAAAATTCATATCCAAAGAAGCTAAGTTTCTCAACAGAAAACACACATTTTCCTCTATTTAGTGTGAGGCCAGCATTCGATAATCCTCTTAGAACTGCTTCCAAGGCTGCATCATGCTCAGCCTTTGATTTCCCGAAAATTAGAATGTCATCTGAAATATTACGGGCATTTGTGATGTCTGATATCAGATTTCGAATGCAACTCTGAAACTTCTCTGGGGCTGAAGATATACCAAACATTAGTCTTTTGTATCTCCATAAGCCAGTATGGGTGTAAAAAGTGGTAATGTTTCTAGAGCCCTCGTCTAGTTCAAATTGGTGAAACCCATCATTCAGATCGAGCTTAGAAAAAATCACTGCTCCTCGCAAAGACACAATTAGCTCATCGATATTCGGCAGTTGGTGTCTCTCACGCAGAACTGCAGTGTTTGCCGCGCGCATATCGACTCAGAGGCGCAACTTTTCGGTATTATTTGACTTGGGTACTAATACGATTGGTGATACCCAAGTTGTTGGGCCAACGATTGGCTCAATTATATCGTGCTCTTCCAAGCGACGAAGCTCTTCTTCAAGTTTAGGCCTGAGATGGAATGGTACTCGATTGTGCATCTGTACTACTGGAGGGATATTAGGATTAATATGCAGTTTAATCTTGTCATATTTGAATTTGCCTGTACCGTTAAAAACAGATGGATAACGTTTCTCTACTTCGTCCGAAAAAAATGGCACACAAGACTTTAATACAATTCTGGTCTTGTGCAGTTTGGTATCCCAACAAAGAATAACCATGTCCTCAGACTACATAAAACTTAGCTAAAGTGGAATGTGACTTGTAGGTTAACGTTGCAGTGAACTTTCGCAACACTTTCAATTTTGTCTTCGATTGGTAGGGAAATAGGCGTTTCTTTGTTTCCGTTAACGTAGCGGGTTTCAGAGAACCAAACGTTGCAGAATCAATTATGTTGACAGAACAGCCTGTATCCACAACAAATGAAATTCTTTTATCCAAAAGGGAAATATTTACTCGGGGAGGTGACGAGCTGTTGCCGGACACACTATTTATGCTGTTAGAGTGAGTTGAGGAATCTGAATCTGATGAACTCCCATCAATATAATCTATATTGTTACCGGTATCAGTGTGAGTTCTAACCTTCTGTTGCTTAGTGCTCTTGCAAACTTTCTCAAAGTGTTTAGTTTTATTGCATAATTTACAAACATAACCCCTTGCAGGACAGGGTTTTCTTTGTGAATGAGGCCAATTTCCACCACAATAGAAGCATAAGCGGCTATTTGAAGGCGCACGTTTCGTCTTATTTCTTACTGTCTTGACCTTGTTTATGCTTTGATTCACGTCCTTGCCCTGAAATTCCAAAGCTTGAGCCGCGAAGATTTCCTCATTTCGGCCGAACTCTAATGAGGCAGTGAAACTAATGCCAGACTTGGACAGTATGTGCTTTTGTAAAGATACTGATTTTGCACCCACTAATAACTGCATACCGGTAGTTAATTCGAAATCCAAGCGTTCCTTAAATTCACACGTAGAAGCAAGATTCCGTAATCTGGCCGAAAAATCAGTAATTGTTTCATTACGGTTCTGATAGGCCTTACTAAAAGAATATGCCTAGTAAAAAAGATTCTTCTTTGGCTGGAAGTGGAAATTAAGAGAAACCAAAGCATCTGAATAATTAACCCCAGTATCAGGCAAGCTATCGAATATATCTGATACTTCATCACCAGCGAGAATGAGCAGAAGCGCTTTTTTTGCGTATATCATTCGTAATATCATTTGCCACTACGTACCTTTCAAAACATCTCACCCATTTCGCCCAACGTTGTCCTAGCGATGATAGATCAGAATGAGGGTCGAAAATTTGAGGCTTGTTAATATTCATGTTTTTTTTAACACGTAAGTTCGTTCTCGTCGCCAATGTAATATATCAATCTGACTGCATGTTAATTTTCCAACTCTTTACATTCTCCTCCATGGAGTCCATCCAAGACCAACTACAATCCTCAGACCTTAATGTAGAAAAAACATGGCGGCGAAGGTTGCCCTACCAATAGCTAAGATCATGTCATCGGGCTTGTCACAGTTCGTGTAAATTATTATTTTTACTCACCTAAGAGCATAAAAGATATCACAAGACGAAACTAGGTTCCGATGAAATATGCATCAATTATTTAGACTTACCTGAATTAACTTATCTATATAGTGCTGGCCTCGAATTATAGGTTTCTTCGTCTTCAACCAAGGGGCAGCTACAATAGTCTCACTGTTTCTGTGGTTGAATAAGAAGCTATTTGGAGAGTTATCACGATTAGTATTTAAGTTCCGTAATTATAGATTAACATTATTAGCATAAAATCAAACAGATTCTGAAGTAGGAGAGAAGAAAGTACCCGGTTACTGAAGTGCTGTCCCAGCACATGCAGAGTATTTGTGTACACAATCGGAATGAGAATAGTTGCCTGAAATAATCGAACCAACGCTATGGAGATACAATTCAATTAAGACCTCTCTTAGAATTGTCTAAAATCTCGGCTAAAACATCACACCGAATTAGTTGATTGAAATATGCAAATAAGTCGTCGTCTGGATATCAGAACATAATTATGGAGAATACTACACACAAGGGACACGATAATATGTTACCATCTAACCTATTAAACATTCGATGTTACCGTTTGGAATAGTTGTACGCTGGAAAAAGTAGATTTAGTAAAGTGGTGTAGGTAGGAAAGCACCATCTCCCTCTTACGGAATGATCGCGGCACACCATGTCGCAATATAAGTACATAATTGGCAAGATACTCACAACACTTTATTACACACATCATAATAAAAAACAAGAAGTTCCGTGACGAACTAAAGAGCCTACTTTTCTTAAAATTTAAGATTCATGCCAATGATTAATCGATATGGATCTATCTAGAATAATGACGAAATTAAGTTGGTAATATCGAAATTTCTAATTAGTTCGAAATACTGTATACCTGGCATAATGTAGCCTAATAGAGCACTACAGTTGGCAGCCCTGGTGACTGAATATATTCTTAGTTCCATCTCTTAAGGTACAGAATACAAAATTTGGTTGGAGTCCAAAGAATAGCATGGACGTTACATGCAGTTAAACATTGGATCTAACAGCGCGCGTAAAATCATGTTGGCAACAGTGTCATGCATGTATTGGTCAGAAATAATCTCTCTATATATAAGAATGAAAGTTTGTCTGTTTTTTCTGAATTTCTACGGAAATTTGCGTTAGTTACGCGTTTTAGACTGTTTTATGACGGATGCGCGCGAGAATGAAATTTTTGTCTGTCTGTCTGTCTGTTTGTTTGTTTGTCTGTGGACAAGTATGTTCCCTTATAACTCGAGAACGGCTGGGTGGATCAACGTAAAATTTGGTACAGATATCCTTCAGAGGCACGACACTAATCATTGATGTAACTCTTCTCCGTACCTCTCATATGAGGGGCATACCCCCTTAAAATGCATGCTGAAATAGGTGTAGAAGGGCCAGACAAAGCTCATTTTCAGCCCCTCAATATCAGAAACAAAACTCGGAGGCCCGAAGGGCCCCGAAAACCACATTTTAAGGCCCTAAAAACAATAGTTTTTGAGTTATTCCCTCTGGCCCGGAGGGTAGTCCCTGGCAAGGGTGGGGTAGACAGGGCTCCTTAGCCACAGTGAAGGCAACCTGTCTAGGGGTGACAACCCCGAATAATAAGCCTCTCAAGCTAACAACTTGAGCAGTACCTTGGACAGTGACTCGTCGCTGTCCCATGAAGAATGATCTTCAACTGAGCATGGAGGAAAATTTCGCTAAATGCACTACCCCAGGTGGTAACCAATCCACCGTTGCCCATGGCAACGTTAGCGGACCTTCGGATTCTGGGGAGTCCGCACTAACATGCTTTAAGGATGAGTCGGAGCATCCTGAAATTCCTGGACGTAAACTCAGTTCAAGACGGCAAAGTTTCTTCGCAACATTTAACGCCAATTCACTGCTCAAAGTGGGTAAACTGAAACATCTGACAGACTCACTAACACGACATAACATAGTACTGACAGCAGTACAGGAAACCAGATTCACTGATGACCATGCCCTTGAATCCCAAGGGTACAGAATCCTCAAAGGAAAAGTCGGTCAGCGAATAATGAAGAACGTACCCCACTTAGGTACAGGATTTATAATCAGCCATAATATACTGGATTCAGTCATCGACTTTAGTTCTCCAAGCAGTCGTGTATCTATCCTCTCTCTCAAATGTGCTAACAAGGGCTACACTTTAGTCAATGTACACGCCCCAACCAACCAGGACAACAAGCGCAACCCAGACAGAACTGACAAATTCTGGGAAGACCTAGAAGATATTCTCTCTAAAATCCCAGACCGACATACCACCATACTGCTTGGTGACTTCAATGCCCAGTTAGGAAGGGAGAAAAAATACAGAAACATAGTGGGCAACTATCCAGCGCATAAACGAACTAATCGCAATGGAGAACGATTGGTGGAACTGTGCAGGGCTTTCGACTTGGTTATGAAGTCTACAGCATTTAAACATCTGCCAAGAAAGCAAAATACTTGGATCTCTCCTAACATCAACCTGGGTGAATTCCAGATAGATCATGTGGCCATCTCAAGAAAATCCCAAAAGGAAATACAAAACGTGAAGGTATTAAGAAGCGCCAATCTGGACTCAGACCACTACCTCTCAAAGATCAAACTGCGACTCCAACCTAGAAACAATAGATTACACAGAACCTCCAAGATGGTCAGATTTGATATAGAGCGACTTAAGAACAATCAAGAAGTCAGTCGAAGACTGAACAGTGCAGATCTTAACAACTGGGACCAACTGAAAGAAGCTCATGTCAAGACGGCTAGTGAACTTGCTCCCCTCACTAGAAGAAAGAAACATCCGTGGTGGACTGAAGACTGTGACAACACAATAGCTCAAAGACAGACAGCTTGGATGAAATGGAACTCTAAAAAGACTAAGGAAAATTGGGAGAACTACTTGGAACAAAGGAAGCTTACAACCAAGATAATCCGAGGAACCAAACGGGCCTTCACACGCAACCAACTAACCCAAATCGAAGAGAACTTCGCTAAAAATAACACCAGAGACTTTTACAAAACATTCAAGCAGTCACTCGGAAAATACACTCCACCAAGTCTCCACTTCAAAGACTCACAGGGCAAACTGGCTTTTAACGACAAGGACAACTGTCGCCTCTTAGCTCAGTACTTTAAGAACTTGCTCAACTGTGATCCACCCAGCGAAGACTTTGACTACATACAAACAACACCAAACCCGGACTCGCTGCCTCCTTCACTGGAAGAAGTTGGTGAAATCATTCAACTTCTTAAGAACAACAAGGCAGCTGGAGAGGACTCCATTTTTGGTGAACTCTGGAAATGTGCTGGAAGCAATGCTGTGTGCAAACTCACCGAGATCATACAGAACATCTGGGAAACAGAGAAATTACCACCTGACTGGACCTCAGCTCTGATCCATCCCCTCCACAAGAAAGGAGATTTTACTGACCTAAACAACTACCGTGGGATTTCTCTCGTCCCGGTAACATACAAGATTTTCTCCAAGGCATTACTAACACGGGCAGAAAGTCAACTGGACAGTCAACTCGGAGAATATCAGGGAGGCTTCAGGAAGGGCCGATCCTGTGCTGAACAGATCCTCAACCTGAAAACTGTACTTGCATACTCCAAATTGAGAAACCGCAAGGTGGTTGTCACCTTTGTTGATTTTAGGAAGGCCTACGACTCTGTTGATAGGGAAACACTTAATAGAATTCTCCAAGAACTAGGGTTAGACAACAAAACCCGCAAACTCATTCTAGAAACCTTGACCAATACCCATTCCAAGGTTAAATTTAGAGACGAGGTCTCAGCAAGCTTCGAGATAAAAACAGGGGTGAGACAAGGGGATGGACTTTCTCCACTTCTTTTCAACTGTGTCCTTGAAAAGGTTGTGAGAGAATGGCGCAAGGAACTGACCAATATGGGTGTCCAGAGTGGGATATACCTGGGACGTAGGAAGGAAGGACTGGTTGTAGATTGCCTGGCCTTTGCTGACGACATGGCACTTATTGCCGATTCTCTGGATACAGCAACAATGCAGGTCAATTGCCTCAGAAGACAGGCAGCCAAAGTGGGTCTTCAAGTGTCGCTGGAAAAAACAGAATTCTTCACCAACATCAAAGAAGCTAACAGAGAGATGCTACTAGAACAGGGAAAAATCAAGAGGATTGAGAAATTTAAGTATCTTGGCGAATGGATTGAACCCAACTTATCAGAAAGAGCATCATTATCCATGAGAGTCAACAAGCTGGAACTGGCTTATCGACTGACAAAGAACATCTACAACAAGAAATGCCTGTCACGCAACCTGAAACTGAAGCACTACACCTCAGTCATACGACCAGAAGCCCTGTATGCCATGGAGTGTCTCTCATTGAACCGAAGTGGTCTGATGGAGAAAATGGAAGTCAGAGAGAGGAGAATTCTCAGGAAGATCCTAGGTCCGGTAAAGGAAGATGAGGAATACCGTAGGCGGCACAATTCCGAGCTCTACGAACATATAGAAAGGCTCTCTGACTGTGCTAGGAAAAGGAGAGTAGCATTCTATGGTCATGTGGCAAGATTGCCTCCCAAAAGACTGACCAATAGGCTGTTCACTTTCTGGCAGAACAAGAAGGTTCGTACCACTTGGCTGACAGAAACTGAGAAAGACATTAATGAACTGGGAATATCAGATCTTCAAGACAGGCAATCTGTGAGACATGCCCTGAAGGAAGTCCATGGATTTCAGGAAAAAACCCGGAAGAAAGGTACCCCTTGGACAGATGAAAGGAAGGAGTTACACCGGCAGAAAATGCGACAACACTGGGCAAAGATCAAAGCTCAACAGTTGAACAAGCGTGGTCCAAAGTAGGCCCATTCGAAACAAGAAGAAGAAAATAATGAAAGTATGCAACCCGGTAACTATGGCAACAGAATCTCACAGGTCATTGTTAGACGCAATACAATTCCAATTATTACATTACTGTGAAAGTTTGTAAACGGCTATACGGTTATCACGGAACCAAATTACGGTGTAAAATGCATCAATACATACAGTATACTGCGCTTAAGGGGGTCAAGAGGTACTCTAGAATTTTTTCACGTGATTTACACGTGAGGGTGTGGTACGGAAGGTCTATTTAATCCCTATCTCTATATAATTATACAATTATTATTATTATTATTATTATTATTATTATTATTATTATTATGTCGCCTCCGTAGCGTAGCGGTCGGCATGGTTAGCTGCCGCCCCGGAGGTCCTGGGTTCGATTCCCGGCTCTGCCACGAAATTTGAAAAGTGGTATGAGGACTGGAACGGGGTCTACTCAGCCTCGGGTGGCCCAAATGAGTAGAGGAGGTTCGATTCCCACCTCAGCCATCCTCGAAGTGGTTTTCCGTGGTTTCCCACTTCGTCTTCGGGAAAATGCCGGGATGGTACCTACTGTAAGGCCACGGCCGCCTCCTTCCCTCTTCCTAGCCTATCCATCCCAATCTTCCATCCCTTCCCATCCCTCATGAGGCCCCTGTTCGCTTTGCAGGTGAAGCCGCCTGGGCGAAAGCTGATCACACCTCCCCAGTTGTATCCCTCCCGACCAGATGTTCCCAGCTCCAGGACACTGCCCGTAGAGGCGGTAGTGGTGAGTTCCCTCGCTGAGTCCATGGGAACCACCAACCTAGAGGGTAAATTGACTAAATAAAAAAAAAATATTATTGTATAATGGCACACAACGACGAGACAAAGCTCAATTTCAGCCCCTCTGTGTCGGAAACAAAACACGGGGGCCCTAAAGTGTCCCCGAAAACTAAATTTTAAGGCTCTCTAACCCACAGTTTCTGAGATAATCCCTGAAAACTAATTTCATTTAATAAACTAATCAAGGAATATAAGCCGGTAACCATGACAACAGTATCTCAAGAGATGACATCCAACTTTCCATCTCTTTCTGTAAGAAGCAATACCACTCCATTTATTAAATTTCTGTGAACGTTTGCAAATTGCTATAAGGTTATCACGGAACCAACTAAGACTGTAAAATTCGTCAATGCGCTTAAGGGGGTCAAGGGGCACTCCAGAATTCTTTCAGCCGACATACACGTGCGATATGTTGTACAGAAGGTCTATTATATCTCCAAACAGAAATATTATTTTCAACAATTCCTGAATTGAAATAGTATTTTTGCGGCTTTTTAGGAATTTGAGGTATTCAATTTTATTTTCACGTCACGTAGTACACGTTAGGTGAATTTAGTTTGAGAGCACATTTTAACTATTCTTTTTGTCAACAAACGGGTACATCGTAAGGATGATTTTGTTTGAGTTAGTTAGTTATTGTTGTTTTAAAGGGTGGAACTACGAGGTCATCTGCCCCTTCAATTTGTTTGATACTGTGTGGTTGATATATCCATATTCGGACATCTGGGTGATACGTTGTAGTCAATAGAGTTAGTCTGCCTGATGGCCACTAGCTGCCTTTGCTCCTGCATAAATACACCTATCTATAAACATATGATTGTTTGTTTATTAAAGTTTCAATTTTCTTTCTTTTACGCGTTTCGGTTTGTTTTTTTACGGATGCAAGCAAAACGTGGATTTGTGTGTCTGTATTTCTGTGTATCTTTATGTACACTTGTAACTCGTGTTCGGATGCTTGGAGCATCGTAAAATTAGGTAGGTATCCATGAGGGTCAATACACTAATCATTTATGTAACTCTTCACTGTACTTCTCATAGAAGGGTGGGTATAGGGAAATAAAGTTTCAAAATACATGCTAAAATAGGCGAAATATAAAAATTATTCTAGAAGGACGACCAAAGCATATGTTGCGCTTCTCAATGTGAGACACAAAATTCGGGGGACTATAAAGGGTCTCCGAAAACCACATTTTAAGGCCCCTAAATTAACAGTGTGTGTGATATTCCCAGAAAACTAACTTCGTTCTGAAAAAACTTTTGAAGGAATGACAAACCGTTAACCATTGCAACAGTAGCTGAATTGATAACGTCTGGTTATTCATACCAAAGACCGTTCGAAGAACGGGTACTTCTGCTAGTCTGAAATAATATGATCTATTGTTGTGCCAATTTTGAATGAAATCCATTAGTTAGTATAGAAGTTACATGCATTTTAAAATTGGGCCTATCAGTAGGCTTAGAATCATGTTGGCAGCACTGACGTATATTAGTTACTCCAAAGTAATCTAGAATGCCAGGTACTATACGTGTGCAAAGTTTAGAGCTATTGGCTTGCATTCTTTTTGATATATTGATATTAGGGTAACAAAAATACAGACAGCATTTATTAACAGTTGGCAGCCCTGGTTGCTCTTAAGAATACGCATAGTCATAACTGTTATGGTACACATAGCACATACGAAATTTGGTTGAAATCCAAATTATAGTATGGAAGTTACATGTATTTAAAGTTGGAGCTCTCAGCAGGCTTAGAATCATGTTGGTAGCACTGACGTATATAAGTTACTCCAAATTAATATAGAATGTCATGTACTATACTTGTGCATAGTTTAAAGCTGTCGGCTTGCATACTTTCTCATATATATTGGTATTTGGATAAAAGAAATTAAGAGCATTTTTTAACAGTTGGCAGCACTGGTGGTTCATAAGAATACGTTCAGTCATATCTGGTTATGTACACATACAACATACGAAATTTGGTTGAATTCCAATTGATAGTGTAGAAGTTATATGCATTTAAATATTGGGCCTATCAGTAGGCTTATAATCATTTTGGCAACACTGCCATGTATGGCCTTCTGGAAATTAAACTGCAATATTATTATCTATAAGTGTGCCGATTTTGAAATAGCTCCCATCCATACCTTCCACGATATCCAACATGGAGCTCAAATTTCAATTGCGATTTTTCAGCAGTTGGTAGCATTGACATCTTTTCAAATATGGCCGTGAGATATTCAGGTATTGATCTTTACTCCTACCTAATTTTATTTTGATTGCTCCAGCCGTTTAGGAGTTGATAGGGGGGGGGGGACACACACACAGCCAGACAGACAGACAGACAGACAGACAGACAGAAGGACAGACAGACAGACGGACAGACAGACAGACTGACACACATTTTCCCGGATCGATCTCATAAGACTACTTTTTCCTCATTTTTGCAAAATGTGAAAAGTAGGAGAGATACAGCCATTTCCACTACGAGGGATCGTGCCCATTGCCAGCTGTGAACCGAGGGATGGAGAGATCGAGGTCCCGGGTTCTTGTGCCTGAGGCGAGGAAGACCTACATTATCCTGCTGTATGTAATGGAATTAGATGGTAGGACATATCCATGCTTCAGAAAGGTAGACGAAAGAATACTTGTTTAGTTTAGCAAAGTAGCAACATTCCTGAGTGATCACATTGCCACCCTTTATGTTTTCTGTATTTAGATTGAAGTGAGGTTTAGGCTCGATATTTCTTTCATGCCTGATCTCATTCTCAGTTGAGTTTAGGCTTGATAACAAGCGCACTCATTTTCTAAATTTTGATAATTAATATTCTGATTTTAACTTTGATATAAATTAATTAAATTCAGTAACTTTTTATGAACTTCTTAATTGTAGAGAAGAGGACATTCTTAGGAAGAAGACTAACATTTTCTTTAGTGGAATTGAATAAATTTTGTGTAATAGATATGTTTGATACTTATAAATACTTCGGTACTTTTAATCAAGCGTTGACTTGAGATTAACAGACGCACTCTATTTCGTGTTTAATAGTTGCGGTCTCAGAATATTGCAGATAAACTTAGCATTTTTGATAGTAATTTTGTAAGATTTATGGAATGTAAAGTTTGATTATTCGTTTGGAGTAAGGGATTTTTCTCTTGGGAAGGATCGTTAATCGTACTGGTTCCTAATGAATCAATAGTCTCTAACTCGAGTCGTTACCTAGATTCATGGCGTAGGTCCAGTTCGGTCATTGTGACTTCAATTAAGGGGATTATTTCTATTTTCGACTGATAGATTTCGACTTCTAGTTGTGCTACCGCGTGTACTTTGGACATTTAGATTATTGTTAAATTTAATAACGATTGATATCCTTGATTTTTGATTCAGTATTATGAGTTTTTCTGAGTGGAGTATAATAACATGAGAATTCATTGAAGAACATTAACTCTCTTTGATACCGATCCCAGGGCTTAATTTTAACTGGAGGCGTATTCTTAGGTGACTTAGAGTTCAATTCTGTGAGGCAAGATTTTTGTAGTCCAGTGGAATATATTGACGATCCACATTTAAATTGATTATAATGCACTGATGTTACACAACTAAATATTTTCGATATACACTACTGAATACAACTAGATACAGGTAAATGAATTTATTAATCACCTTGAGGGTGATATAGGGGTAATAAACGTCTGTGAACGTAAAAAAATGTATTGAAATACTCAGTGAAGTACATTAGTTTTTGTGAAGCCAATGTGAGCAAAATGTATAAAACAGGATATAAGGAATAATCTTCGTAAATTTGGTGGTATCAGCCAAAGTTATTAAGCAATCGTCGATGTCATGTATGACTATAATATTATTACAGTATCTCAGTTTAATTGTGATAGATTCAAGATGTTCAGGGAAGAATATAGTTCTCAATGCATTTATTACTTTTGATTTGTTGCTATATTGGTAATTCCAGTAATCGATTAATATTAGGAAAGCCTCAAAAACATTTGCTCTTGGAAGGAAGGAAGATTGTAGTTTTACGTGACCATGAATCTTGTGATTATGAGCCACGGGACCTCCTTTTTTACGTGGAATCCGAACCACAGGACATGGCATTTCACTTCGAAAATCTCACATGCATTGACCGGGAATCGAACCCTTGGTGAGAGGCATACAGCTAGACCGCTGAGCCACCACGCCCCTCATTTGCTCTTGTCTGCTCCCATCTAATTATCCCTGCGATTGTGTCCAATTAAGAGTATTTAAACAAGTATAAGAAGAGATGATTAATGAAACAGAAATAATACCGAAAGATTATAAAAAATAAAAGTAATACTGAGTAATTATTGAAATTTTTGGAATATTGGACTATCAGTTATACGTCTTCTCAGCTTAATTACTTGGTTGATGAACGAGATAATGCTTGATTTGCTAAAGCAATTAATGATTTATGACGATGCACACATAGAGGGTGCAGAAATACGAAATCAATGGCGTTTACACTTCAGAGTGTAATAATTTGTTGTATATATGTATAAATGAGTAACATTCATCGGCGTAATTAATTTTTTAATCTTGGAAGGACCATTATGGTGATCCTTTAGGGTTATACTTTTGTTGTTGTTGGATCATCAAGTGTAAATAATTTAATCTTGTTGTCAGAATAGGGTTTAATGCAGTTCAGTCCATGGGGACTGATTGCTGCATCATGTTGCATATTTTTCACATGAATTTGGATTAGGAAATTTATTTTTGTGTCCATTCATGGACGTTTTTGACTGACCTTTAGTCAGTTTATTTCTTGAATAAATTTGTTAATTTCTTTTAATCGTGAGGTGTGATGATTTATAGAGGTATTAAGGGGGCCATAGCTAGGTATTTCTAGAGTTGCCCACACTCCTGAGATGACTCTCGTGTTTTATGAGCAGTTTCCTGTGATGCTTTGGTTTTACTTAATGCCACCTCTGTTAGGAATTACTTGCACCCTAATACTCATTTCACTGGGTGGTAGGATCTGGAGGTTTTTATAGCCGGGGATTTTCAGGTTGTACGATCCAGCTACCACCGAGGGATTCCAACAGGTAAAGGGTAGGTATTTTCGGGTACAGTACCTACCGCAGGGCCACGGCCGCCTCCTTCCCTCTTCCTTGTTTACTCCTCCCATTTCATCCTGTCCCATTCCTCATGAGGCCCCCTGCTCGCTTTGCAGGCGAGGTCACCTGGGCGAGGCGCTAGTCCCGCCTACACAGTTGCCCTCCCCCCCTCCCCGATGTCATGCTCCAGGACACTACCCGTAGAGGCGGTAAGGTGGGATCACATCACTTTCTGTGTAAACGCGAGACGCAATACGCACATGTCAGATAGGCCTAGGCACAAACTGTTTCTAGTAACGAGACAGTCTGCAGCAAGTTCACTCCTGCCTGACAGGGTTGCCTTCGACAAACCGTCCATAGTCCAAAAGCTTATTTGGATTTCCCTCGTTTGCCACCAGCCTGCCTATCTGTTGTACAGACATTCCGTTCCAAGAACAGAGAAGCGTTTAAGTAATAATTCACACGTGTTAGTACGCCCTCTAGTGCTTTGATCCTTGAGCTTGCAGGTCCAATAGGCCAAGATCCATGCTGCCATCATTACTTGTGTATTGACGTCACAGATAAATATATCCACCTTCTGGTGTACTTGCTCCTAATGTCTTTGTTTTCGAGCATGAAACCGGCATTGTAGCAAACAATGGCATAACTGTTGCTAGGTAATGGGAGAAACAATACGAGAGAGAAGCGAACGGAATTCTCGATTATGTCTTATGTGACATGCACATGGTAAGAATATGCAATTTCTCTCTAATATGAACAAATACTTGCCTGTTCTATTCAGTCATACTGCCCAAGGTTGTTATTTTAAGAGGTGAGTTTAACTACTCCTCGTTACACAACCTACAAAGTTTAGTTAAAATTTAGTGGTGGATGCCTAATTATCAAACAGCCTTGTCATTGAAAACAAACAAAGACCTGGCACTTGGCCCCCGAAGGGTCGTGTCCTACCTAGCTGCCCAGCTCTTTTGAGGGATCAAAGTAATTCTTTAGGGGCAGATGACCTCGTAGTTCCGCCCCTTAAAACAATAACTAACTAACTAAAGTAATTCTTCGGGAATGATGAACCAGGATCCTACACTTGCACTCATTTTCATACCATATTTGATATTCCGGGAATCATTACCAATTGAGATTACTGTCCATTATCACTACTGTGCTGGATTTATTTATTTATTTATTTATTTATTTATTTATTTATTTATTTATCGTATGGCTTTTAGTGCCGGGAGTGTTCGAGGACATATTCGGCTCGCCTGAGTCTGTAGCTGCTTCCACTGTGCTGGAAATATGTGCTAAATTACGTAAATATGTGACTTTAGTCGGTATTTATTGTTCATTCAACGAGGGCCACTGCCATTGCTTTTCGTTGCCCATCTACTCCTGATAGAGGCGCATTAGGTGTCTTCAACTGTTACCGAGACGTCATTTCACTGTTGCCAATGTATAGTTCACAAAATACAAAACACAGATCATACGTAGCGAGCTAAGCGAGTGGAGCAAGAAACTATTGGCTTACGAAACGGAGCGAGATACTATTGGCTTCTGTCTGGCCGAAAATTACTGCTTGTACTATATGCAAGAATGCCCGGGGACTTATCTCCCGATTAGGTTTGATTTTGTATGCAAAGCCTTAGTAAGATAGAATGTCCGACTCCGTGACTAAATGGTTAGCACGCTAGGCTTTGGCCCGAAGTACCCCGGGTTCGATTCCCGGCCGAGACATCAGGGATTTTAATCTCCTGGGGTTAATTCCTATGGCTCGGAGACTGTGTGTATGTGACGTCATCATTCTCGCTTCATCCTCATTACGACGCGCAGGTCGCCCACGGGCGTCAACTAGAAAGACTTGCACTCGGCCTCTCCAGAGGCCACACGATAATTTCATTTCAGTAAGATAGAACGTATGTCCACTACTAGGTTAGGTACTGACTGGCAGAAAATTACTGCTTGTGCTACAAACAAGGGGGTCTCGGCAGGAATGTTTTTGTATGTAGAGCCTTCTTAACATAGAAACACAACGAAGCGAGCGCGGCATGAAACAAACACCTCTTACCGTATGCATGGGGTTGGCAATACTTTATTTATCCCATAAATCACGCCTGCAATGGCCGACACAACTTAAATTTCGTCTTGTTATAAAAAGGGGATGGCGGGTATAGTGGTGGAGATAACAACTACTGTATTACGACTTTATTTACATAATTACACAAGGTCTTTCGGCTAATTTAAGTAGTTATGTACAAGGTTCATCACTCCCAAGGCGTTACGGTGGTCAGCACGTCAGGTCACCGTTAATCTTGGTTTTCTGCTCCTCTGATCACGTAATTACCTAATTGTCCTCACGAGGCTGACTGCACCCCGTTCCAGCCATCACATCAGTTTCTAACATCCCTGACGGAGTTAGGAATGGAACCCGGAGACTCCGCGTGAGAGGCAGGCGTGCTACCCCAACACCACGGGGCCGGCTAAAACTAAATATACTTTTTTTGGGGGGGGGGAAATGGAAGTAGACTTATGAGATGTACTTGGGCCAAACGGTCGTATGTATGTGTCTGATCCCCATTAACCCTCCGTTGGTCGCGTAGATCACTATCATAACCCAGGTTCATATCTTTATATCTGCGAACATATTGTTACGTGCCACCCCCTAGTGGCACTTTTGTTAACTGGATTACGGTGGGGGGTACAAAGCACAACACCAGTTACTGCTTAAAGAAATAATTAACTTTATTGTGGCCCGAAAATTACACTAGTCAGCAAATACAAGCAATTAAGAGCCTTATTCCAGTTTCCACAAGTCTCTTCCTTGAGTGCTCTTGGCCCTTCCACTTGTCAACAGACCACAGAAGTTAATCCGTCCTAATGAGTACGGTGGCCTTGACAGAAACTACCTGCCCCTCTCTCTTATGTTCACCGACCACAATTACTTACGATCACTTGCTGCAGGCTATTTCGCAGTCCACAAGCTGGAGAAACAATGTCACAGGATTTCGTAACTCGCACAGCACTTCGTCACCACACTTTGTAGCACTCGCTCAAAAACACACACCCACAGAAAACTCGGTCCCCTCACTGTTGAAGCCGCTTATATAGCAGGCTGGTGACTCAATAAATTCTAGAATCGTCCAGGACACACGGCTTCTCGATATTTCCTTCGCTGGTGGTGTCACGAAGATTCTGGACCATCCCTTTCACTTCGCAGTCCGTTGCGTAACGCGCATGCAATACACTGAGGGAGAGCAGTCCAGCCCTGGGGCAGTTTTGACTCATGCGGCGAGCGATGAAACGAACTCACAGCCGTAACACCACCCCCTTCCTAAAAGGCTGATCGTCCCGATCAATCATTGGTCCGTCTGTGTCCCTCCGTAGGCTGCCAGGCGATCTCGATGCATGATCTTCATCTTCGCCCTCGGGCTCCGCTGGATCCTGTAGACGACATCGTTGATCCGTTTCACGACTCGGTACGGGCCCTCCCAGGACTTCTGCAGTTTGGGTGACAGGCCTTTCTTCCGTAATGGGTTGAAGAGCCAGACCAGGTCGTCCTCGTGGAATCCGCCGGCATCCGTCTGCTGGTCGTATCGGGTCATCATTCTGTCGGTCTCGATCCGCAGTTTCCTCCTCGCGAACGCGTGCACGTCCTCCAGTTGGTCGACCAGTTCTTGACAATACTGGCTTACCGGGATCGGATCATTCCCAGGTCGGCCAAAGGCAAGATCGACAGGTAGACGGAGCTCCCTCCCAAACATGGCCCGGGCTGGTGTGCACCCGGTGGCTTCATGCACGGCGGCGCGGTAGGCCAGGAGAAATAGTGGAAGATGTTTGTCCCAATCCCTCTGGTGCTCGCTGACGACTATTCGAAGATGGTTCTCGATGGTGCGATTGAATCGCTCTACCATCCCGTCGGACTGAGGGTGTAGTGGCGTTGTCCTTGTCTTCCGGATTCCCAGCAGCTGGCATAGGTTCTGGAACACCTGCGACTCGAAGTTCCTCCCTTGGTCGGAGTGCAGCTCCAGGGGTACTCCGTACCGGCTGACGAATTCCTTCACCAGGGTCTCTGCAATCGTCGCGGCTTCTTGGTTAGGGAGCGCATACGCCTCCGGCCATTTGGTAAAGTAGTCGCTGACGACTAATATGTAGCGGTTCCCTGCCTCGCTTAACGGGAATGGCCCAGCAACATCGATGGCCACTCTCTCCATGGGGCCGCCCACGTTGTAGGTCTTCAGTGGACCCCGTCGTCTTCGTCCTGGGCCCTTGCTGGCTGCGCAATCGTGGCACCTCGCGCAGTGGTTCTCCACGTCTGTTCGGCATCCGATCCAGTAGAACCGCTCTCTCAGCTTCTCCAGGGTCTTCTTTATCCCTAGGTGTCCACCAGATGATCCTCCATGAACTTCCTTCAGGACTTCCTCCCTTGGTCGGAGTGCAGCTCCAGAATATATGTCAGCACCACCGAGCGCTTCCTTGGCGCGTTTGGCAGCTTCCACATTATCGAACTCAACCATGGCTTGGACGCCATTCTTCTTGAAGATGACGATACGCAAGACTTGTCCATTGGGTGAGCATATGGTGTGGAGAACTTCCACTGTAATGGGATATACGGGGTTTAGGATCGTAAATAACAGCACATGATTCGCCTTTTCATTATCAGATCTCTTTCTCCTCGGCTCATCCCCATAGCCACCATATTGATCTGCATGATTCCTGTGTTGGCCGGATTCGCTATCAGTACGCTGGCGCTTAATAATAGGACCATCTCCGTTGAACGCCATATTGAAACTCTGCTATGTCCCGTTCCTGATATTCCCGGTGTAACGGTGGGCGGGCGTTGGCGCAGCTCGGCAACTTCCTCTCGTAGAGCGTTGAATTCCTCTTTCACCCCCGTCAGTGGGCGTTGGCGCAGCTCGGCAACTTCCTTTTGTAAGGCGTTGAATTTCTCCTCCACCCCCATCAGCGGGCGTTGGCACAGCTCGGCAACTTCCACTTGTAAGGCGTTGAATTTCTCCTCCACCCCCATCAGCGGGCATTGGCGCAGCTCGGCAACTTCCACTTGTAAGGCGTCGAACTTCTTTTCCACTGCCGTGACTTCCTCACGCAGACCCAGTTCTAATTTCTTCAGGTCCTCCGCTAGCTTATTTTGACCGTCTTCCATCTTCTTCTGGCCGTCTTCTAGTTTGGCAGTTAGGTCCTCGGCTAACTTCTTCTGGCCGTCTTCTAGTTTGGCAGTTAGGTCCTCGGCTAACTTCTTCTGGCCGTCCTCCATCTTCTTCTGGCCGTCCTCTAGCTTCTTCTGGCCGTCTTCTAATTTGGCAGTTAGCTCCTTGGTTAAATTCTTCTGGCCGTCCTCCATCTTGGTTTCCATGCCATTTAACTTTTCTAGCAATGCTGCCAATTTCTCCTCCATTTTAGTTGTTTGTCTTGTAAAGGGCATGCACTCACAGGAAAATTAGAGAAAATGACCTGCTCGGGGTTTGAAACCAGGACCGTCAGGTGTTGTGCTTGAGTTCGTAATCCGGCTTCTGACACCAGTTGTTACGTGCCACCCCCTAGTGGCACTTTTGTTAACTGGATTACGGTGGGGGGTACAAAGCACAACACCAGTTACTGCTTAAAGAAATAATTAACTTTATTGTGGCCCGAAAATTACACTAGTCAGCAAATACAAGCAATTAAGAGCCTTATTCCAGTTTCCACAAGTCTCTTCCTTGAGTGCTCTTGGCCCTTCCACTTGTCAACAGACCACAGAAGTTAATCCGTCCTAATGAGTACGGTGGCCTTGACAGAAACTACCTGCCCCTCTCTCTTATGTTCACCGACCACAATTACTTACGATCACTTGCTGCAGGCTATTTCGCAGTCCACAAGCTGGAGAAACAATGTCACAGGATTTCGTAACTCGCACAGCACTTCGTCACCACACTTTGTCGCACTCGCTCAAAAACACCCACCCACAGAAAACTCGGTCCCCTCACTGTTGAAGCCGCTTATATAGCAGGCTGGTGACTCAATAAATTCTAGAATCGTCCAGGACACACGGCTTCTCGATATTTCCTTCGCTGGTGGTGTCACGAAGATTCTGGACCATCCCTTTCACTTCGCAGTCCGTTGCGTAACGCGCATGCAATACACTGAGGGAGAGCAGTCCAGCCCTGGGGCAGTTTTGACTCATGCGGCGAGCGATGAAACGAACTCACAGCCGTAACAATATTTTTTTAAAATTTATTTTATTTACAGCATGTCCCATTACAATGTAGTAATACTACATGCTTAATTATTATTTATTAATAATTTCAGGCTAAAACTATACAATTTATATTATACATATTTTATAAAAAAGATGGTATATTGGCTTTCACGGCCGGTGAATTAAAACTCAGCAATTCTTCTAGGTTTGTGCCGTGTCTTGTGTGGGGTTTCGCCTAGGACACCAAGCTAGGCTCATCGGCGGGCTCTTGGTGTCCCCGCCCGGACCCCCACAGGAGTGACGAACTGCGCGCCACCTCCCTTTATATAAGGTGCAACTGCACCACTTGACTACGAGAACTAAAAGTTCAAGAAGCCTTAACCTCCCTATGAAGGCTTCCAAAAAGATGGTATATTGGCTTTCACGGCCGGTGAATTAAAACTCAGCAATTCTTCTAGGTTTGTGCCGTGTCTTGTGTGGGGTTTCGCCTAGGACACCAAGCTAGGCTCATCGGCGGGCTCTTGGTGTCCCCGCCCGGACCCCCACAGGAGTGACGAACTGCGCGCCACCTCCCTTTATATAAGGTGTAACTGCACCACTTGGCCTGTTAAATGAAATTTGTGTCACTAAAATAATACCTGTCAACATTAGCAGTTAAGAAAATATAAATAAAATGTATCTATTTAGTGTTTCAAATGAGATAGAGTTTGCAAAACTAACGAATTCCCTAAGGTAGTTTCTAACAAGTTCATCTTACTTTATAGGCCAGTTTCCTGATCTTAAAACATGTGCTATTAATATATCTCTTTCTTTCCCTAATAACTTACACTCATATAGTAAGTGATCTACGGTCTGGTGACCGTTATTGCATATACATGTTGGACTATTAATAATTTTAAATCTGTATAAGTATAATTTAATGTTGCCGTTTCCTGCTGTCATAACCGTAAAATTGGACGTTATGTTCATTTTCAATTTTAGTATGTCGTGTGCACTAAAGGAAAATGATTTTGTAAATTCGCCATTGGATGTATTGTCCCATTCATTCCGCCACTTTCTCAAACTAAACACACTTAATTATTTTAGCATATTACTTTTTGGAATTCTATTATAGCACTCACTTACACCGCTTTGTGTTGCTTCCTTAGCGAGCCTGTACGCTAATTCATTCCCCTCATTTCCGTCATGCACCTTTACCCAACTGAAGACAATCATCCAATTCTGTTTCTCCATTTCAATTGCTTTTCTTCTAATTTCCTCCATGAGAAATGTATGGTTTTTGTAGTTTTTAAGTGCATCTATTGTAATTTGGCTGTCTGTGAAAATGAATGCGGTTCTCTGCTCCGTGTCAATAGATTCTAAATGTTGCAATGCCTTAACGATAGCTAGCTGTTCTGCTTGATTATTAGAACATCGTTTGTCTAGTTTATATTTCAGATGTTGAATGAACTCGTTTCCATTGTATATGACAATTCCAGATCCTACTCCATGCTCACTTTTACTTCCATCAGTGTAAACATTGAAAGAATGCATCTGTTCTAAATTTTCGTCAATAATTTTAACAAAGTCAGCAGGGTGAGACCATTGAATTACTTCCATGTCCATGTCAATTGAGCGATCTTCTTTACTATTAACTTTAATAAGATCGTAGTATGCTACCGTCTCCTCAATTTGAATATTAATTGGAATTAATCCTGTTATCACACAGAGAGCTTCATTAGATACAGTGCGATAAGCTTTAGCTATTCTGATATTTATCAGCCTTTGGACTCTTATCAATTTTCCTTTATAGAAAGTTATCTCTATAACCTTTTTCCATACCAGTGCTCCATACAAAATGAGAGGTAAGATTCCACCTTTGTATATTACATTCAGAGCTATATGTTTTAAACCCCAGTTTAGCTTTGCAAATCTTGAGAGACTAAATATCAGCTTTCTACATTTTTCAGTCATATAGTTAATGTGCTCTCTAAATGTAAGTCTGTGGTCGAAAATATTTCCAACATATTTCACTAGATTATGGCACATATTGTTCAGTACCTTTCCCAGAAGGTATCCTCACTACAATCAGCGTGAAATATTTCACCAATGACCATTAGCGTGTCAGTGGCATACCAAAGAATTAACTTGGATTACAACTGTACTCCACGCGACTATTGACGTAACTACGCTTGAACAGCGTTGGTTTGCTTATATAGATATAGCATTGTATAGAATTTGGAAACAGAATAAATTATGAACACTTAACTGTAGAAAAATACTCTTCTTTTCACAATTATTCATGATTTACTCAATACGGGAAATATTACCAATTTCTATCAAAGGTTCAAAAGAATAAGTATTTCATGTTGTGTAAAATAATTTGGTATTTCATGTAATTGTCTATGATTTGTATGTCATAAAATCGAAAATCTAATATTTAAAACAAGAAAATGCTAATGAAATACCCATTACAAATTGGCCTACGATTGAAATCCACGCGACTACTGGCCTTAAATTTTCGAGCGCGAGCACCGACGGGTTAATTCAGACACGGCGAAACGGAATTGAATCAGATTTGGTACAATGGTAGTACTAGTAAGGTGCACCTCAGTAACATGTTTTATATTGCCACCATCTAAACCAAAACAGAATGGCGGCTATCCCAAATGTATAAAGTTTAAACCAAATTACGACAAAACTAATTATCGAATCACTACTAAATTTCGTAGACAATACCTTCATACAGAAATGCGTCTTGCGCCCAAAATACAAGGTCATTATCCAAACCATTTCAAGAAGGCGGCCGTGTGAATCATGAAAGCATTATAATCCATTGCTTATAACTCAATGAGGCCAGGTTTTAGCAGTTCCGCTTATCGAACAGAGTGATTAAGGTCTTCTTAAGGACATAAACCATTGGCTATTGAAATTTTATATAATACTGTAGCAGTTACTGAATAGCGCCTAGGCTGTGCCGTGCTCGGTCACACTACAAGATGGCGCCTGGTGCCCATATTTCAGTACCTTGAGGGTGTTGCATGTAAAAAGTTACACTAATAGAAATGATATAAATTTACATTGTAGTATGAATTGGTTTATAATGATGCATATTACGCTGACGAAATCGTTTATTCCAAGCCATTATTTGCCAAGGAGGCTAATGATAACGTTAATGTAGCAATGGTTTCGTTGAGTGGTGGCTTGTTGAACTGTGAGCCGTTCAGCTGGGGTTCGGCACCGGACAATGTTGGATTTTTTACTTGATGTTTTATATTTATTGTTTCATAATTACTCATACGTTATAATATTAAGCATTTTGCAATAGGAAATATATATACGAATAACACCGTGTTATTTCAACGCACTGACACGTAAACCAAATAGTATTTATTATATTACTGGTATCGGATGTTTTGGTCGTTAACCTGAAAATATGCCAAGGGACGGGTGTAGGAATCTTTGGCTCATGAAATAGCCTCTTTTTTTGTGGAAACTAGCAATGCAACGTGCTGTGTAATTCCTATGTATTTCCTATTAGCAATTACGCACAGTGGGTTATCATTAAACAACAAATATAATAAAATAAAACCAAATACATGATTTGAACCATGGCTACACAGCTAGGAGACAAGCATCTAGACCACTCGACATATAACACCTCAAGTTACGCAGTCAATAATGGGTTCAGTACGAACCATAATGATTGGAAAATAGGAAATTCTTTAACATAGTACACCTTTCGAATCCTGGAGCTGACAGAGGCTACCGTGTACCCGGATTTTTCCACACTCCCTTTTGGAAAATGCCGGAATAGTAGCGTACTTCGAGTCCCGTGACGCCTATCCCATCCCTGTCCTGACATATGTGTGAAGATAGGTATGCATTGTATAAGGCTAACACTAGTGTGAAAAAATCTGGTGAATCAGCTGCTCCTAATAATATTGTTTTATGAAGCCCAACTAACTTGTGATTTTAGGCAGGTCGATATTTCTCTGCTTGCATCCTGTACGGTACCAGCCTATTGCACTGCAAATATATCCCGCAAACAATACTGAACACTATTATTTTACCCTCGATCTGGCGACAGACCGTTCGATTAATATGTTGTACCTGCTGTCGATTATTGTAATGCAACATCATCTGAGTGAAGATGTCGTGCCAAGTGTCTGAGTGTCGTAAATCATGAAATTAACGCTAACACTACAATATAGTGAAGTGGAGTGTGTTTGAAACAGCAAACTGGATGTGTAACATTCTCGAATAGGTTCTTAATACCAGATGCCATCAAACCTGAGGCGCAACTCGTGTGGATAACCACTGGATTGCTAATTAATGGACCGGAGGAGCGACGGCTTGAATCACCCATCGGACAAAAGTTTTTCCAACGTTTTGCAACGATATGATGCTTTGATTCTACTACGTTGCCTAGTGGCTAGATTTCTTGCCTGTCATCACGGAGGCCAGATTTCGACCCTCGGCTCTGCCAGGAAATGTAATTCTGGTCTGAGGACTGGAACTGGGCCCACTCAGCCTCGTGAGGCAAAACTGAGAAGAGGTGGGTTGGATTCCTTAGTGTGGATTTCCGTGGTTTCTAACTTTTACTCCAGGCAAATGCCAGGATAGTACCTAATGTAAGGCCAAGGACGATTGCTACCCAAATCGTACCCCAATTACAAATACGCGCACTAATACAGACATCTCAATGACACAGGTTATCAGACCAATTCTACACACACCCGAATACACGGGGTTACATAACTATCATGTCGCAATGCCCCTAATGAATCGACGACAACAACAACTCTATGTGTGCCACAGACATGTAGTTTTATTGCAAGCCGCAGTGTTATATTATTCATGAAAACATCTGCTCTTCCGGTACACAGTCAACAGCCTACACAATAACAGGAAGCTTATTTTGCTAAGGATTATGCAACTGAAGCCACGAGTGTGCCCTCTAAGTGATCTAAGACGTTAACAAAATGTCTGTGAAACAAGAAATTGTGATTTCACCCGTTTTGAAATTCTCACATGAGCTGTAATCTTCAAGCAGCTTGACATGGTGTAGTAGAGCTCATGTGGTAAGGGCAGGCCAAACTTGACGGTCAGCCAGGTCAAGTATGGGGGTAGGGATAATCTTTCTTCCCTGATTTAAGTTTTATTTAGTTTGTTACCATCTCGGAATTGTTGGGAAGTCCACATGTATACAAATTGTCAGTGAATGAGAATATGTGGCCCTAAGAAATGCTGGTTATCAGGGTCAGACTACGACAAGAAGGCTAGCTGGGGATAGGGGGACCAAACTGCACTTACAACGGTCTGTTACGGTAGCAAATACTAGAAGTGATGATCTGCTTGGTTTATGCACATCTGCGCACAACGCTGAATGGATATTCTATTGCGATGTAGAATGGCTAGGGTTATTGGATGACAGTTATTTGGATACACCTCTACATTATTGAGGAATCTTGATTCACGGAGAACAGGATTTTCGATAGGAGTGCTGCATTATCTTCCGCATATCCAAACAGCATCTGACAAAAGTGCATCCGAGGTTCTAAATCTCACCCGTGGAGCTCCTGGTTCAGCTGCAGATGGTAGGGGTGATATTTATGCAATGTTCGTAGTACGGACTACTGGCTGATGTTCACCTGTTAGGTAATTTCCCTTGTACTCGAGTAAGGAGTCATTGTGAGCTGCGTCCATAACAGCCTCGTCACTCTCCCAGATCGTCCCAATTACCCGTGTTGTTCGTAAACGTCTTTCAGCATTGTGGACAGTATTTGCAGTCGTATATCATCTTCAATAAGTTCCCTCTTGCCCCCCCCCCCTCGCAAACAAGGAGCATGTCTACATATTCGTCTGTGGAATGCAAGACGAATTACTGAAGTGACTTCAATGTGACCGTATAACGGCACAGAGTGGGAAGCGCACAAACTTTGTAACAGCGGCATGTCTGTGGCACACAATGACATGTGATTGGAGCATTGGAGTGTCATAGAGTTGTAAGACGTTGCAGAAATTGTTGCCCGATGGTAATTCGAACCTTTGCTGCCCCCATCCAATAATTGGCATTCTAATGAGAATCCAATGCGCTATGCCATTGATGGAGATTTGTATTAAGAACCTCTTAGAGTTGGTTACTCCTCCAGTTCGCTGTTTCAAACGTTAATGACGTCATTATAATATCGTCGTTTTAAGCGTTTAATGATTTGCGATACCCAGCAACTTGGCTCGATGATACTGTATGTTGCACTACAATACGTAACTGCAGGTACGGTACATCATATTATTCGAACGGTCTGTAGTCACTTCGGTGGTAAATAATAGTGCTCAGGTTCGTTTGCGGGATATGTTTGCAGTGCGATGTAACCAGAGAAATATCGACCGTCCTGATAGCTCACGTTAGTTAGGCTGCATAAAACATTATTAGGCGCAGCTGATTCACCTGGTATATAGGTTATTGTGTAGGTTACGTTTATTAATACTGGTACCGGACTAAGAATGACCTGTGTTGTGTCTGTTATTGTTGTTTTAATAGGCGGAAGAGCGAGGTCATCTGCCCCTTGTGTCTGTGTATGAGATCTATAATCAAAAGATCAAATACAAGAACATCACCTGTAACATGTTTCCTAAAGAACCAACCGTTTTCTAACAGTGGTTTCATGCTTGCAAGCGGAAATATAATATAATTGTTGAACTTCTGTCTTCACCTCGATGGCGATTACAGTATATGCATGAACTAAAATCGGAACTGTTAGATTTCAGTTCAAAAAGGCCCGGAAGCCTTTTGCGGTATTGAGCTTAACTTATATTTATAAAATGCATCAGATGACCAAAATCAGATAAAAAAAAGGCTCAAGTAAGTGAAGACAGATGCAGTAAACGTGATACTCAAAAGCGTTCGCTAGAAACTATTTTTACTTTCTTGTCCATCAAGAAGAGAAAATGAAAAAACAGAAACAGAACCCTTCATTGAATCGTCTGTGAACATGAATTGCAAAAAGAAATAACGCATTTAAAAAAGATACGATCCTTACAGTAGTCGCATGTAATGTGTAACATCTGACATGTTATCCTACTATGAAATTGAGATGAAATGTACAAGAAGTCATCTGACATGTTATCCTACTCGTATACGACACGGCCTGGACATTCTTAAAATGTTAATTTACGTTCCGTTATCATACTAGTTATATGATGAATGTATAGATTGAATTGGAGATATGCTACTGTCACACTTGTTCGAACAAACACCACATATTGTATTGTAAATTAACAGGAGGAATGAAACACCATAGTCGCTAAGACTACTAAAAATAATGTTCAATATAATCAAATTTCCCAACTCCTGCTTGGTGCAAACTATTGTAATTAAAATAGATAAATTGTCATTTCATGTAGATTCTGTTAAAATGACGCATAATGTTATGATAGATATCGTTTAAAGCGATAATCTGGTAGCAAAAATAATTGCCGGGACTGGGGTTTGAACCTGAGGCCTCATGATTCGCAGACCAAGATGCTATCCACGCAGCCATTACAACCACGGAAATATAGACAGTTACTAATTTTCACGTGCTGGTAATAATATGGAAGTATTTTTATGCACCATTAATATTTTGCTTTTTTTTTTCGATAATGTTCCTGCGTGGAATTGAGTTTTAAATTAGTTATGAATACGCCTACTTGACAGTAAAGGGACCTATGGTGGTCCGTGAAAGGCTACCTCAGTTCCCGTATAAAAATCGATATATATATCACATTGATCGCTGCATTACCGCAATGTGGGTTAATATCTGAATAGCCATTGTGCAGAAACATAATACCGGCTTTGTCGACTAGTTATAATGTTCCATATTAAAGCATAACATCATTTAAATACTGATACGAAGACTTTTAACACGTGGTTTGTGTTTCAATCAGATCACACCAGAGTTCGCATGAGCGTTTACCGTTCAGTGTGAAAGTGTTGAGCAAAGTTACTCGGGGAGCAGGTGCCCATCACTTTTATCCAGAGATTGAAAGACAGACTCTTAATAAATCATAATTGTTTTCAGCAAATAAGATATAATGAATATTTTTACACCAAAGAACGACAACTTCAATATTATTTAGTTAGTTATTGTTGTTTTAACTGGCGAACTACGAGGTCATCTGCCCCTAAAAAGATGATTTATTGTAGAAATATCTGTAATGGCACCTCCAAACCTTGAAGTAATTCGTATGTGATAAACATTCCACATGGTACACTGCCAGCTGGATCGCGCTGCTAAAGCAGCCAGGAGGGATGCCAGGGATGCTATCCAGCTGGCAGTGCGTCTTGCACACTTCCGTTCGATCCACTTCCGTCCCATTTTTCAAAATTACTCCCACAAAAGTATCCAGAAACCAAGTGGAAAGATGTTACACATCAATAACCTGAGAATGTACGGTATTTAAAAGTCTCATAACTAAGATCAGATTGCTGCAATCTGCATTGCTCATGTGTTTTAAAGCCGCTGGCGATTAGGGACCAGGTACCGCTGCGACAATGCGACACTCTGCCTGGTGTAAATAAGTAAAGGGGGGTGGGTAAGTTGTATTTTGTCGTAATTATAATATTATTTCGCTAATATAGTAATAACCATTTCCGCCGCAAGCGACTGGCGGCCGAGAAGCGACCGGCAGTCACTTCGGCGGTTACGTGTATAAGTTGGTAAATTATTTTTAAAATTGCCGTTATGGAATAAGTTTGGAATTGAAAACGATTTAATTATTTGCTTGGTTACAAGGGAATAAACAATTGTCATGCAGAACGAGCTCTGATAGCCTGGTGGTATGGCTTTGAAATGTAGCACGCGCCATGACCGGCGTTGGCAACGACTTCAGCTTAGTAATAATAATAATAAAATTTGAAAGCTGAAAATGTTTAGTTTTTAAATTTGGTAAACTTTAGGAAGGAAGAAAGTCCTCTAGTGGGTTGATTTTTAGCCTATTTTCAATTTTGAAAAAATAGGCTTATGAGATCACCTTTTGTCCGTGTGTGAGTCCGTGTGTGTGTGTGTGTGTGTGAGAGAGAGAGAGAGAGAGAGGAGTGTGTGTGTGTTCCCCCCTAATAACCTTTAAACAGCTGGAGCGATTTCAATGAAAATCGGTAATTTCATAGCACTATTCCGGGCGGCCCCGACCGTGCCCTTTAAATTTTGTTACGTCTCACCAATCCAACATGGCGGCTGTGCGAAATATTTCACCAGCATTCAATATCTCCCAAACTATTCCCGATATCACCATGGGATTTATTACGGTGATAAAGGGAACAACTGGAAGTTCACCTATGTGACGTTTGAAAACCTGGTAACTACAAAACCAACATGGCGGCCACGCGAATTTGCGACTTTTAACTAGACGTTTCTCCCGATTATACCAACCAAACGCAATAAAACTTGGTACAGTATATGTTTATACACATTGTAATGTACCGACATCTAACTTCGTTCAATTGTTTACATAACCACAAGATGGCGGATGTGCGAAATACTTCACCGTCATTCTATATCTCTGAAACTATTAGCGGTATCATCCTGAAATTTTGTACGGAGATAAAAGGCACTACTGGAAGTCCATCTATAAGACTTTCAAAAACCGGTTAGCTACAAAACGAACATGGCGGCCAAGCGAATTTGAATATTTTAAATAGACCTTTCTCGCGATTTAATGTTCCAAACGCAATGAAGTCTGGTACAGGAAATGTTTATACTCATTGTAATCCACTGGTATCTAATTTAGTTCAATTATTTGCATGACCTCAAGATGGCGGCAGTGCGAATTTTAAAATTAAGTTTTTATTTCTTGTGTCGTAATCATGCGATCGAAGTGAAAGATTGAATAATGAACCAACGCAATAATTTTCCTTCAATGGTACATGACTCTATGGCCTATACATTTAACAATCCCACATGGCGACCATCCGAAATATTCAGACGGCTCTGAATATCTACGAATCTATTATAGCAATCAAACTGATTTTTTATGTTCATAGGGGCTATGAACTTAAGTTCACCTATAGGACTTAAAATAACCTGGTGATCACAAATCCAACATGGCGGCGACGCGAACTATAAATATTCACATGGACGTTTCTCGCAATTTAACCATCCAAGAGCAGTGAAACTTGGTACAGTAAATCCTTATACGAATGTTAATCCACTGGCATCTAATTTATTTCAATTGTTTCCATAACCACAAGATGGCAGCTGTGCGAAATTTTAAAATCTCCTTGTTACTTCTTGTGTCCTAATCATGCGATGGAAGTTTGAATGCTACACGTACACAATAATCTTCATGTAACAGTTCATAACTCTAGGACCTACATATATAAAATCCAACATGGCGACCATCCGAAATATTTAGACGATTCTCAATGTCTACGAATCTATTACAGCAATCAAACTGAAATTTTTTATGTTGATACTGGCAGTTAATATAAGTAGGATATATGAAAATAGGCTGTATAGTCCTTCACGGAACTACTTGTTGTAGTATGAAAGAGTAATAGACCTATAGTAGGTATTTAGTTAAAATAATAAATTGATTTTAATATACCTCGCTGAAAATTAGGGGGAAAATGAGATGAGAATGACTTGTAATGAGTTGGATATGTGATTTTAATGTAGGTGTGCTGGGATTTGCCAATGGAGCCAATGGAGCCCTGTGATTAGTTGTTGAGAAGCCGGTAGTTTGAATGCTATATGCATTATTGAAGTTGCTGTTAGTTGTTCTGCATTCTGCATTGTTGAGGTGAACTAAACAAATTCGTAACCTAGATACGAGCCGAGTTAGAAGGAAACCTCAGCCAAGTTTTGGGAACGGTCTTCACAGAAGCCTGAATGAGCTGTCCATTCCCTTGAATTACAGGAAGAAAACTCGATGGACTAAGGAGGTCGTCGCAAAGATACTGGTCCTTCCATCCTTGTAAAAAAAATACATGCGTAAGTGCCGGTCGACAACTAATCTGATTTTCAGCATTAAGAAGGTGAGTTTCAAACTTATTTCAGCTCTGGAAATTTTGTCGACCTAATGGAATTAATGAAAAAAATTGGCGAAGAAATTTCCCTCTATGGAGCTGGTATTTGTGTGTGTATAAAACTTTGATGAGAAAAATTATCGATTCACGTACCTGTTGCGATCAAGATGAAAAACGTTTTGAGCCCCATAACTAAGTACACGTTGTGATGATTCGTGTACTGTGTGTTAGTTGGAGACAAACACTCGTCTATGATTTTGACACTCCAATGACTGGTAAAAGGAAATTATTGTGTAAGTACAACTATGGTGTCAGGTGCAATTTTGGACTAGGGCAGAAACAATTACGAAAGTGTGGAAAGATCTAGGAGTAGACTGTAGAAATAGTTTTTTTGATGACCCCTCTGAAGCATGTTTGATATCTGAGATGTACCATTTAGGCTATGGTTCAATTGTTATGAATATTTTTAGTGACTTTATTAAACTTCTCAGAGGAATATAAATATAAAAAAGTTTTGACATTGGGTTGAGGTAAAATGAAAATGTGTCGCCCCATCACTTGCTAGTCTCACGTAGAGACCACCAGCAGACCCTGCCTGCCCTTCTCCGTGGATCTGGTCAAACACGATCCAAGGCAAAGTACATTCCGATTAAATTACATTCTTCCACTTAACACAATTGAAAGTACTGCATTATAAAGACGAGATTAATTGACTTTTGCTGATCTGCATGACGAAATAGCATTACAGCTGTAAGACCATGACAAATATTAAAACGAATGAGTAAAGTTCTCTGAACAGGCTGTCATAATCCCATTTGTAACTCTCACGATTCACCTGGAAAATATTTCAATTATCTTACCAAAGTCATGATGTCTAACCAGATATGACATTCTCTATTGTTTTTGCTAATTGTTCACTATTCTATGTTTCCAACACGTTCAAACATTTATAAACACTATCTCCGACGTTCTAGACGACTGATTTTTGTGATTCTTACGACGATCATATCCTTTCGTTGCGTAATTTAGGATTTTTTTTCACCTTCAACAACTAAGCCTTTTAACGAATCGACTGTTTCTGACGTTCAAGCCTGTTGATTTTAATGGTTTGTGTGACAATTGAATCCTCCTCGTATTAGACTTAATTTTAGACGGAAGGTTAACCATTATCTCAAGGACAGCACTTGACTGCCAGCATATTATTTGTAACGCATGCTGTACTGCTGATCACGCTGCATACGTTTATGCAAGTGTACCGTACCGTCAGTCCCGATCCTCGGGAGCGTAGAGGTTAATTAGGAAACTACTCTTTTTTACAACTGCAGCACACACATGTCATAAAGGATACGAAAAGCTAGTAAGGTATTAAAATAGGACGTAGGCTACCTATGCAGCGGAATGAAGCTTGGCATGATAACGTATAGCGTGGGTCTTGCTAGAAGAACCCACTGAATCTGGTAGTATTAGACGGTAAGTACTGAATACTAATCTCGTCAATCACTTGAATGTACAGAGCTTAACTGATACGACCCTTACCTACTGTGACAAACAATGCGAGATCAAATAGTGACACAATTGACGTCAGAAAAGTTGGATGGCGCAGCCACGTGGTAGAATGTTGAAGCTGTAACATTGTGACTGGTGAGGTTTATTTAGATGGTGAAGCATTGAAGTCGTGTTGGAAACAGAAATAAATTTGTCAAATTCGAGGCGGTACTGCTCTGTATACGGTTGCAAATCGTTTAAAACGGGTACGAAATATCTTCACTACTTTCCTGTACAAAAAGTTCAGAGAGAAAGATGGGCTTCGGCGCTGTCAATTGGAAAACGTGTTACATGTTACATGACAGTGTGCAGTCTGCATTTTTGTGAAGACGACTTCTTTCCACCGGTACTGTTGATTATTGATAGTTATTGTCTCTAATTTGTATTCACATGGATTTAGCTACATCAAAAATACCGATAAACTTGTATCCTATTACTTCTGTGCCGTACATAGAATGTAATCCGCTCTTCGTAAACTTATTTTAGGGGTTCTTCCGATTGACAATAGCCGAATGGTTAGAAAACTTAAGAAAAATGCTGTTCCTAGCCTTAATTTGCCAGAGAATTTATATTCTTGCCTTTGAACAGCAAGTATGTAGGTCATTGAAGTATGATTTGGCTTAAATTGTGTTTTTGGCTATGATCTTCTTACTGTTGAATTTAGTTAATTAAAATGTAAAATCTTAGTTTTAAGTACCGGTTTGGTGACCCATCATCCCAGGCAGGCCGGTAACACCTATACTACTCAGGCAGATAGGTCACTTAGCCGTAATTTTGAAGTTATAGTGATGTTAAGTATACATATGCGGTAATGTAGCAGGAGACCGGATCGGCCTAGGATATTGGTTTGAAAGTTGTACAACAGTAAGGAGAGTGTTTTGTATAGGTTTTAATTGGTAAGATGGTTCATGTCGAGCTGAGGAGTGAATTTGGTTTGGCTTAAAGTGTAGTTTTTGATCTGCTCCGTTTGCTTATGACAAGTTCAAATGGAGACTCCAGCTTTGTTAAATATCTGTATTTTAAATATTTAATTAAATATATTGATATTGTAAGGTTGTCAAGTAAACACGCGCCATTTCCGAGCTCCACGGTTTTTGGATCCGTTACACGGTAAAACCATATCAGTGCAGCTTAAAAGTGAAAAAAGTACCCGTGGAAGACGTACGCAATGAAAGAAAACCAGGAATCACCCAAATTGGAGGTAATTAAGTAAATATGTGAAATTAATTACATCGCACAACAGAAGGAGATTAGTGAGGTTATATAGCACAAAGCTCACCAAAACACTAATCGCATACAGCGACAAAGAACCGTATGAAAGCCTTACCACAAAAATAACATGTGACCAGAAGAAACTCTGTATGGAGAATGAGACATACCGGTTACAAGACGCTGGCCTGTCAACAATGAAAGAGGACATTCGTCGCATAATGAACGTTTTACAGCACAAAGCACAGGCATAGTATCAGCTCACACAAGAAAACCAGCAACCTGCTACTAAGGTGTGAAGGCTTTTAACAATATACATAGACATATTTTAGCACTAAAATAGAAGCGAATGAGTGTGAGAGGAACTATATTGCAAAAACGAAGTGAATGAAGCCAAAGCAGATTAATACACTACACGCGCCAAAAAGAGGAGTAAAATATATCACAGTACGTAACTAGCAAATATAACAACATGCCACCCAAAACACAGCCCTCAACTAAAAACATAAAGCAAAAACAGAGAAAAAACAAAATATCAACCTCAGAAAGCTCGGGAGAAGAAGAACACACAAACAATGCAAAACCCCAAAGAGACGACATTAAAGGTATGTTTTCTGAAATACTATCAGAACTTAAAGATTTGAAAAAGCAAACTGAAGAGTTTAAACAAGAAACAAGAGAGGAAATTCAGTCCATGAGAAAGGAAATTAAAAAAAGAAATGAATACTGCGAAAGAGCAAATGAGTCTTTAGAACAAAAAATCACTAACATAGACAACACAATACAAGAAAAGATAGAAACATTATCCAAAAGAATAAGTGACCTAGAAGAACAACAAGAACAACAGGCGAAAAGAGAAAGGAGGAACAACATAGTGGTAAAAAGTAAAGAATTCACTAATGATGAAAGTAACAAAGACGAACTAAAGAACAAAATCAAGAAGATATTGGACACGATAGAAAAAGAAGTGACGGCAGAAAAATCAACCTACGTCGGTAAAGACAGAAACAATAGAGGTATAGTGAAAGTCAGTTTCACAAATTTTGCAGACAAACTAAAAATAGTCCGAAACAAACACAAACTGAGAGGACAAGACATATTCATAGATGATGACCTCACAATAAAAGAAAGAGAAATCCAAGCATCACTCCGACAGAAAGGCAGGGAAGAAAGGGAAAAGGGTAATAACAATGTAAGAGTTGGATACCAGAAAATCCTGTTAAATGACCAGTGGGTGCACTGGAAAGACTTAACCTCAAAAAACGGGGAAGAAGAAATCAACACAACACAACGATGAAACAACCTTCACACAAGGAAGAAGAACTCATACTTGGTACACTAAACGTTAGAACCTTAAGAACCCAAGATAAAGAAATAGAACTCGAAAACGCACTCGAAAACGTAAGGTACGATATATTAGGCCTCAGTGAGGTGAGGCAATACGGCGAAGACATAATAGAGAAAACAAATGGGGATGTCTTTAGCTTCATAGGGGAAACAAAAGGACAAAAAAGGGTAGGTCTTTTGATAAAAAAAAAGACATTTAAAACACAATATAAACGAAATAAAGGGAATCTCACAAAGAATCATAGTATTATCCCTAAAATTAAATGACAACACATTCATAATAATTCAAGTCTATGCTCCCACAGAAGCAAGTACGGAAGAAGAAATTGAAGACTTCTATATGCTCCTCGAAGACACACTAGCCGAGTACGAAGCACACACAACATTCATAATTGGAGACTTCAACAGCAAGGTAGGAAGAAAGGAATACGAAGAAGAAGAACCTATGGGCCTTCACGGATACGGAACAAGGAACGAAAGAGGAGAAAGACTAATACAGTTTGCACTGGGACAAAGACTTAAAATTGTGAACACATTTTACAAAAAAAAACCCAGAAAGCAAATGGACATGGAAATCTCCGAATGGGAAAATCAAAAACGAAATAGACTTTCCTAACCAATAGACTAACAGAGGTGAAAAACATAGAAGTGATAAATGGTCTGAAGTTTGACACAGACCACAGAATGGTACGATTGAAAGTGAGAATAAAGTCGAAAAGGAGACACTACTTCAACAACAAAAGTACACATCCAGGATGCATAGACAGGGCGGAGTATGTAAAAGCACTCCAACAAAACCTACGAGACTTCAAACAACAAACGGAGCAAAAAGTCCAACAACACTATACAGAGCTCGTAAATTGCATATCCCGCGCAGCCAATCAATCGTCAACACCTGGAAACAGTATGAAAAATAGAATAAAACTTAAGGATAGCACCAAATGTTTGATCGAAGAAAGAGAACGCCTAAAATCACAAGCCATAGAAAACGAACACAAAAAGCTGGAATATGCGGAAGTTAATAAACAATCAAAAAGGGAAATCCGAAGAGACATCCGAGAACACAACACTAAAGTGGTCAAAGAAATCATGGATACCACAAAATCAATAAAGAAGATTAGAAAATAATTAAATCCAGGTAAACATTGGATACTGTGAGTAAAAGACAACAACGAAAAAAGACAAGCCTCAAGAGAAGAGATAATGACGCAAGCGACAGAGTTCTATAGAACACTATACTCAAGTAACTCTCAAAGATCCAACTTGCATCAGGACCAGAATACATCAGAAGAAAACCTAGAGGAAGAAACACCTCCAATACTACCCAGTGAAGTAAGAGCAGCCATTCGACAAACGAAAACCGAAAAATGCCCAGGTGAAGATGGAATTTACAATGAATTTCTAAAATGGGGTGAAGAAGACCTAATCCCGGTCATCACAACATTATTTAATACCATACTCACATCAGAAGACATACCAATGCAGTGGAAACAAAGCATTATCATACTTCTACACAAAAAGGGAGCCAAGGACGACATAAACAACTACAGACCGATCAACCTAATTGTAAACCTTTACAAGCTATTTATGAAGATCCTAACCAATAGAATGACAAAGGCACTGGACGAACAGCAACCGATAGAGCAAGCAGGATTCAGAAAGAGTTTCAGTACATCAGACCACTTGCAAACAATAAATCAACTCATGGAGAAAGTTCAGGAATTTAATCTAGAGGTGTATATAGCATTTGTGGATTACAACAAAGCATTTGACTCCGTAGAACAGGAAAGCGTCTTAGAAGCACTGGAAAAACAAGGCATCCCAAACAAATTCGTTAGACTCCTAGGCAAACTCTACGACGGTAACCAAGCCAGAATAAAGACAGAAAGAGAAGGAAGTAACATCATGATAGAAAGGGGAGTAAAACAGGGAGACCCCCACTCACCAAAATTATTCACCTGTTTGCTGGAAGATCAGTTTAGAAAACTAGACTGGGAAGAAAAATATGGCATCAGAATCGATGGGACAAAACTAACCCATTTACGGTTCGCAGACGACATTGTTTTGGTGGCTGAATCAGAGAAAGAGCTGGAACAAATGATAAAAGAATTAGACAAAACAAGTAAAGAAGTGGGCCTTACAATGAACCCAAAGAAAACGAAGCTGATAACCAATGCGTTAGAAGCCCCAATTAATGTGAACGGAGAAACACTGGAATATGTTGAAGAATATGTATATCTCGGTCAGAACATGTCATTTTCAAGTCGTTCAGAGAAAGAGGTCAAACGAAGAATAGGACAAGCATGGAAGAGCTTTTGGTCTCTAAAGTTTATACTCGCTGACAAGACCCAAAAACTCACTTTAAAGGCTGAAGTTCTGGAAAAATGCGTTATACCGGTGTTACTATATGGTTGCCAAACTTGGGCATTAACATCGAAACAAAGACAAATGATCCAGAGATGTCAACGGAAAATGGAAAGGAAGATACTTCATGTCTCATTGAGAGATAGAATACGGAACGAAGATTTAAGAAGGAGAACCGGCATGAAAGACGCTATGACATCAGCAGACCAGCTCAAATGGAGATGGGGTGGACATGTAGCGAGATTAGATCCTAACCGATGGACGTACAAAATGACGATGTGGGACCCAAGAACAGGAAGACGAAACGTTGGGACACAAAGAATCAGATGGGCAGACTGGTTCGTAAAATGGGGAGGAAAACAATGGACAAGAACAGCGAAGATGAGGCAGGAGTGGAAAGACCTAGGGAGACTCGCATGCAGTGACCAATAAAACAATGCATCAACTAGAAAGACACCGTTCAGTGGACATGCAGCAAAGCGGTACATATCTCGGGTGTGCAATAAAGGCTTCTCACAGAGCGGTGACCTCAAGAAGCACACTGTTGTTCATGCTGGAGTGAAGTAATACACTTGTAGCACATGTGAGAAGTCATTAGCACGGCGGACAGAGCTAATGGAACATTTTGTCGTTCACTCAGGGATGAGACCGCATTGTCTCGCGCTCTAATTTGAGGAAACATCATCGTGTTCACTAGGGAAAATAACCTTACTACATCACCTGTTACAAGGAATACAAAAGGTTCGACTATCTTGCGATACACTTGTTAATTCGTTCCGGGACCACGTGTGCACAACATAGTGAATGATTTGTGGGATGTTAAAGAACGTGTATAGGTATCTGCATCCAAACTAGATGTTAAAACTCCACCGGTAAGGTTTTGTATTACATTTTAAAAAGACCTATTTGAAACAGTTCAATATACGTAGATTTTACTGAAGAGTGAAGACTTGGCAGTTCCTGTCATTTTTCAAGTGCTTAGACAGGGTAAGCTTTGTGCTTAGTGGCAATGGGAACCTCCCAGATATTGGTTGATGGCTATTATGATTTCCGTAATACTAATGGATATTTGAGGCCTTGATATCGCCAGACTCAGAAATGAAGATTGTTGTAGCGAATGTTATGCCAGCGTAATATAATTTACTTAATCTTTAATCAGCTGCACATCTATATAGAAGGCCCAATCAGAAAGAATAACCCCGAATGCTCCTCAGGACTTGCTCACCTGATGAGTTAAAACTGAGCAATTCCCTGCAAAGCAGGAGGCCATAGCCCTTATGGAATTTGTAAGGCTATTTATTATTATTATTATTATTATTGATAAAGAGGTTGCCTCCATTTTAACTTGCCTGTGGCAAGAGATTAATAAATTAATATTCTTGCCTTTGAACAGCAAGTATGTAGGTCAATATTTGCAATATTGAAGTATGATTTGAGCATCCCAAGTAACGCTTCTTTGAACCCAAAACATTCATACAAATTCAGGGTTGCTTGATTCAATGTATTATCAGGGAGTTGTCCTTTGTGTTATGTGAGCTATATATATTGTGAAATTAATAAAAACATCGATACCGCTAGGCTCCCAAGTACAGGCTTCATATATGTAACAACGGACAGTAAATTAACATTCTACATGTGGGTAATATTTTTAACTGGTAGTAATTAGGCACTGCATTTAAATTGATTATAAAAATATTTCTATCAATGAAAGAAAATATGCAGTATTTTGCCATCATAAATTAGAAGCCATAACAAACGCATACCCAATTACTTCAAGTCACTATCTCGCCGCCATATTGCAAATAGCTAACCGTAAGCTCCTCCTCCGTTTCGGACGTCAATAGGTTGGGAGGAATTCTATTTTCAATTTTAATTTTGGTACCACCCTTAGAAAGGAAAAAAAAGTTTTCGATTCTTATTACATTATTCATAGTCAGATCCCACAGGTAATTACTTTAGAGAACTAATCACCACATATCCTTTTTACTATCGTGATTGAAGCCATTTTAGCCGTGTGTGTGCGTGTGTCCATGTGTTGATCTCCCCTAATAACTTCTAAACGGCTGGAGCGATTTCAATGAAACTTGGTAAGGTCATAGTACTATTTCGGCCGACGCTTCAAATAGTATTACGTCTCACCAATCCAACATGGCGGCTGGACGAAATATTTCACTGGCATTCTAAATGTCCGAAACTATTACTCCTATCACCCTGAAATTTTGTACGGTGATAAAGAGCACTACTAGACGTTCATTTATGTGACTTTCAAAAACCTGTTAACTACAAAACGAACATGGCGGCCAAGCAAAATTCGAACATTTAAATAGACTTTTCTCGCGATTTAACCATCCGAACGCAGTGAAATTTGGTACAGCAATTGACTATACAAATTGCAATGCACAGGCATCTAATTTAGTTCAATTGTTTACATAACCTCAAGAATCCAACATGGCGACCATCCAAAATATTTAGACGAATCTATTACAGCAATCAAACTGAAATTTTGTATGTTGATAGAGGCAATTAATATACTGTAAGTAGAATATATGAAAATGGGCCGTATATTTCTTCATGGAACTACTTGTGCAGTGTTGCCTCAGTAATCGAAACTTAATATCTTTCCGTCGGTCAACACGATTATACCCAGTTGTAAAGGGTGGTTCCCTTATCCTGAAAAAAAAAAAGACCGGATAGCTCTTATTGGGCTCATTAGATTACGCGTGGCGAGATTGGAAAGTGGCCTTTAATTGCTAAAGAAGTCCAGAATACACCATATTAGGATGTTCTAGACTTGACAACACACATATTACATTGTTCGACAAACACAGCAGTAAGGAATGCGGGAGGAAAGGCAAGGAATTTAGAGATAACGTAACAAGACAGGAAATTCCTTCCAGTTCAGTGCAGGCAGCGGAGGTGGGAGCTGCGTGGAAACGGACCACACATCTCTTAAACAGCTAAGTACACAATCCACAATAACCTGACCATTTAATAACAATCACATAATCACACTAAGCAAGCAAACTTCAAGGTCAATCACCACTTTCAGAACAGAATCACATATCTTGACTAGTTGTGCTAGTTTAATTACTACTGCAGCTAAACAAGTGTATATATCATAACCCATACTCGTAGACATTGATTTCATAGCCTAAGTGTAAAGGACCTGTTGATGATCACTTGACGGTCGAAACTGATCATCCAAGTGTATTTGTTAATCGCATGTATTTATTTTCAAGTTTGGGGAACAGCCTGTTACAATTGGGCTCAATCATGTTGACCGACTGAAAAACATTAGGCCGTTTTTATTAAATTAGTCATATTCGTCTCCGAATCTCTAAGAAAAAAACATCATAAATAGCTCGGCAGTCAAAACTATCAGATTAGATATTAATGAGAAGAACGTCATCTAGACTTTTGATGAACAGAAAGTAATTACAAAGTAATAAACTATGTTTCTTCGTTATTCATCTCCTATTATACAATAAGAAACCACACTCGAATATGTTCCTTCAGTCAGAGGGGAGTGGGCCAACATGGGAATTGCGGTAAATGAGTTAGCGGACCAACCGCGAAAGAGACTATATCATTCGCACTTCGACCAGGGGAGACACCAGCTAGAGATATTTGCTCTCAGTTACGTCCTCAAGTACTGTCATTATAGGAAACGCATTGGGTAGTTGGTCCAGACTCTGTGAACTGAGAGTGATTACGGGAACTACTCGTTTGTGGTGGAGTTCCTCCCTGGCGTGGAAGAATCCGTCATTAGGGATAGGTTATGCAAGATCCTCTCACTCGTAGACTGTCTGATACGAAGAGAAAACCCACTTCCCCACTTTGCACCTGTAGAGCAGTATTCACCGTGGCCAACATTTAAAACGCCTGTTTGGATTTAGATGACCTGCGAAAATATTTAGGTGTACACGACACGATTCATCCAATATTAGCCGATGACGTGGTAGCTGCTATCACGTCGTCCATTTTATAGAAGATAGTGGGCTAGGGTCAGCAATCTAAATTTTCCACTCTTTTGATTGAAAATTATGATTTTGTTTAGTTTTTAAATTACCTGTTTTCTATTTTGAGCACGCTTTTGTTAGAATTTTTAAATGTATTTTAAGGCTCTTTTAATTTAGGCATCCATCTCTAAATTAAATAAAAATGAAATTTACCATTTTCTTTGTATTATTTCTTCACTTAATTTGGAATATCTTGCAGGAGGGAGCTATGAAGATGGATAATTTTACTGGAACCAATATTATAAGGATGCTAAAATCTTGTTGGATGTAACACGACATGGGCTCGTGCAGTAGTAACACGAGAAGGAACTGGAAGCTGCCTATGAAGAAGTATCATGTTCTGAATTCACTAGACTGGACTACAGCACCAACTCTTGGACCTGCGGTAAGTTGGATCATGTCTTATAACAACAGTCTGGAGTCGAAAACAATCTGATGATTGAGTGATTTGTGTTATTTTGTGTACGGGTAGTCGGTTTGTTTTCATACCCATCAATTTCATTTGTGATTATGAGACGTAATGGACACGTATTGCACTCAAGTGAGCTGTCTTGGTCGTTTCGATTTGATCGCTGTGCAAAGGGAGGTCAAGGTTTGTATCACTACACATTCACCGTGCTGCAGGAAGTCCATAAGAAGGGGGCCCTTTTGGTCAAAGAATAAGCTGAGCATAACCTTCCCCTTTCCCGTGCAGACGGCCTTGGACTATTGGGTGGCGGCGAGCCCGCATGCTTCCATTGGTGACTTTGTCGTTTTGTCTCGGGTTCAGAATGATGGCTCCATGTCTCGTCTCCTGCAACCACCAGTGCCAGGAACGCATTCCCTTCTTTGGCATTGCGCAGCAGATGATCAGAACAGAGTCCCATTCCACATGCTTCCTGTGCTGGTTGAAGACTGTAAGGCACCCAAATTGCGAAATTGCAATCAGCCCTTAATGACCACTTCCGACACTCCGAACTCTGCGGCAATGACTGCTACCATAACTCATTAGTCTCGCATGAGGACATCAACCTGCTGGACAATGTTATCGGTAATGCGGTGTGGTGGTCAAGACCGTGCATCATCGGCCAACGACATCCATCCTGCCTTGGATCGCTTGTGCCACGCCTTAAACCTTGCCACGGACAGGCTGTGCTCCCCGTACACTTGTGCCATTGTTCGATGAATTTCCATTCCACGCACTCCATCCGCTGTCAGGAAACGCACTGCACCCCTTTGCCCTTCTTTTAAAGCCTCCATGTCACTAGTTTACGCATGACTGAGTGCAGTGGACGGTCGACGCGTATACTTGCTCGCTCTGTCATCGCGTGTGTGTGCGGCCGTGTCGCGAGTTTGGTACCTCAGCGCACTGTCGTCCCCGGCCCAGAGCTTTTCAGTGGTTTTCATTTCATAGCCTCCGGTTCTTTTCTCATTGAATGGCCCTTATTAGTCAAAGCAACATCAATATGATATACTTGAAGCTATGACGTCTAATACTTCCATATGCTTATAAAATCATAAATCATGGACATACTATGTTATTTTTTATTATCTTAACGATTTTTGATATATTTAGTCGTTTTGACGCACAAGGCCTTCTCAAATATAGGCTACAGAATACGGATGCTGAAACTACATTGTTACTGATGGGTGTTCATGCAACTAGTTTCATCTGTGTACAAACCTATGCTATACTACTGTTAGTCTACACTGTGTGTATTGGTGCCATTATATGTGAGTAAAATAGGTTTACAATAATATTTGACGAAAGTATGGAGGTCTACACAGCTACGCAAGACAGATATTTACCACACAGAAAGGAACACTTACACAAGATCATCTAGGATAACTGAAGTGACGTCACGCCCGTCGTTTTTATTTAGGCTCGTATTCCTTCCAAACACTTACCACTTCCATGTTATCATAGGACTATTATGTTATTTGTTTTGAAATGTATTGCAGATTGGGAACTATTATCAACTATGGAGCGGCATATTTAAACCTACACTGTTAACATTCCTTGAATGGAAAAATATAAGGTCGCTGAAAACAAATTTTTACTTGGTAAAGTATTCAAAGTAAGAAATGGAGATGGTTAATTCCGTGAATGCTGCCTTGGAAGGTGAGAGGTCTATGTATGGAAGTGTGTTATGGATTTGGTGAGTAAAATGCTCCCTTTGAACACTTGTAATCATCCTCCCAGAACCTATGGTAAGTTGGTTCATGCTTTGAATTACAGTAGTTTGAATTTGCTATCTGATTAGTATTTGACGCGAATGTTTTTATTGGAAGTGTAAAAAATTAATTAGAAACGAACTGTTATTATCTTTACGATATTTGATACATTTAGACCTTTTGACACATACATCCTTCTCAAATATACTGGTTATGTGTGTACTGCCTATCATTGTTGTTACTGATGGACTTTCATGTGTGCCCGCACAAAACTGCTGGCAAGATGTAGTTAAGAGATTGGCAATGTATGTACTATATTCTCATGTCAAACATTATTGGAGTGGTTGTATTGCATTTGACTTGACATGTGTGAACAGCTGGTGATGGAATATTACTGTAATCATTATTCAAATTATTTTCTGTTGGAAGTGTATCAATACTACCGTATTCCCAAAGTTCTTATTTATTTGGGCAAGGTGCTTTATGTATTTGTTTCTGAGTTATTGTAATTTTGCTATCTTCATTATTGTAAAACCTGAGAGGAACATGGTGTGTGGAATCTCTAATGTGTGTGTCCTAGTGAAAATATTAAGTTTCTATCATTGGAATATTTGAGTAGATCATTTTAACATGTAATAATGAATGTGGTGAAAGAAATGACCGTGACTAAAACGAATATTATATTCGCATGTTTCTACATAATTAGTTGTGGAGATATAGGCTATAGCCATTACCATTTTAATATACGTTCACTCTTTTACACTGAATGTTTATGTGTGTCTAGGTGTTTCACCATTATGATGTTTCTCTGATTGGTAAAAACTAACTACCGGTAATTTCCACAAGCAAGCGTACAAACTGTGGATAGGAATTGTTCATCATAATTGTAAAATGTGTGGTCAAATGCAACGAGTGTATAATTCACAGAGGAAAATATAAGTTATGATCCTGGTGAGATATGGTTGTTTTAATAAGCAACATTTCCATCAGTACTCCTAAAGATTATAGCTGTCATAATAGTGATACCTGAGAAATATTGTTGTACATTAAATTTCCATTTAAGTCCATAGGTCTACAGTGTTATATAAGACAGATATTTACTACACAGAAAGGAGCTTTAATTCCTATTAAAGCAACAAAATTACCTCTCCCATGTTGCCTTTGGGCTAGTGTGTCAATTGTTGTGAAATTTATTGCAGGTTATGAACTATGAACATAGTGTTCTAACATTTTGTGAATGGAAATAGTAAGGAAGCTGAAGCATATTTTACATGGGAAAGTATTCAAAGAAAGAAATGGAGATGGTTTTCTCCTTGAATATTTCCATGAAAATTGAGAGGTGAGACTGTATTTGCAAGTGTGTTATGGATTCGGTGAGTATAATTCTCTCTTGAACACTTTTAATTAACTTTACTGAACCTATGGTAAATAGGTTCATGTTTGAAAGTAGTTTGAATTTGCTACCTTATAAGTATTTGATGAGAATGTTTTCATGTAAGTGTACAAATTTTAGTAGATGCAAACTGTTAATATCTCTAAGATGTTTTGTATATTCAGATGTTAGACGCATTTACCCTTCTCAAAGATACTGGTGATGGGTATACTGCCTATCACTATTGTTACTGATGGGCGTTCATGCTACTATTTTCATTTGAGTGTGTATACAAAACCACTAAGGAGTTGTTGTTAGTAATGAGATAGGCTGTTTGATAATCTTGTATGTACTGCATTCCCATATGTGAATCACATCTGGAGAAGTTGTAATGTTTGTGATATATGTGCGGTATTGACTTCATATGTGTTAATACATGTAGGAAACTTACTGTATACATTATGTGATATTTGAATGGAAATACACTAATTATTTTCCGATGAAAGTGTATACATAGTATTGTCATCTCTATGAACCAATTTTTCGTGTGGGCAAGCTGCTTAATATTTTCGTTTCAGAGTTGTGATTTTGTTATATCAATTACTGAGATACCAGCTGTGTACACTAGGCATAGCTGTAATAATTTGATACTAGAAAAATAATGTTGTATGATGATTTTTCCATATAAGATCATAGGTCTACAGTGCAATGTAAGATGGATATTTACCACAAAGGAACACACACACAAAATTATCCAGGATAACTGATGAGTCATCGAGCCCGCTGGTTTTATTTAGGTTCGTATTCCTTCCTATAAAAACGACAAACTTACCACTCCCATGTTGCCTTTGGGCTAGTGTGTCAATTGTTGTGAAATTTATTACAGGACGAGAACTATGAACATAGAGAGCCATAAGTTAACCTACACTGCTAATATTCTGTGAATGGAAATAATAAGAATGCTGAAATGGAATTTTACTTGTGAAGAAATGGCGATGGTTTTCTCCTTGAATGCTACCATGGACGTTGAGAGGAAAGACTGTATATGGAAGTGTGTTATGGTTTCTGTGAGTATAATTCGCTCTGAGCACTTTTAATCGAACTTACTGAACCTATGGTAAGTTGGTTCATATTTTTAAGTACAGTAGTTTGAAGTTTCTACCTTATTAGTATTTGATGAGAATGATTTCATTGCAAGTGTACAACATTTAGTAGATGCGAACTGTTAATATCTCTAAGATGTTTTGTATAATCAGATGTTTGACGCATAATCCCTTCTCAAAAATACTGCTGATGGGTATACAGCCTATCACTATCGTTACTGATGGGCATTCATGCAACTATTTTCATTTGTGTGTGTGTACAAAACCACTGAAGAGTTGTTGTTAGTAATGAGGTAGGCTGTTTGAGAATCTTGTATGTACTACATTCTCATATGTGAATCATATCCGGAGTGGTTGTAATGTTTGTGATATCTGTGCGGTATTGACTTCATAAGTGTTAATACCTTCAGGAATCTTACTGTTTACATTATTGTGATATTTGAATGGAAATACACTGATTATTTTCCGTTGAAAGTGTATACATAGTATTGTAATCTCTATGAACCAATTTTTCGTGTGGGCAAGCTGCTTAATATTTTCGTTTCAGAGTTGTGATTTTGTTATATTAATTACTGAGATACCAGCTGTGTACACTAGGCATAGCTGTAATAATATGATACTAGAAAAATTATGTTGTACGATGATTTTCCATATAAGTTCATAGGTCTACAGTGCAATGTAAGATGGATATTTACCACAAATGAACTCACCCACAAAATTATCCAGGATAACTGATGAGTCATCGAGCCCGCAGGTTTTATTTAGGCTCGTATTCCTTTCTATTAAAACGACAAACTTACCACTCCCTTGTTGCCTTTGGGCTAGTGTGTCAATTGTTGTGTAATTTATTACAGGATGAGAACTATGAACATAGAGTGCCATACGTTGACCTACACTGCTAATATTCTGTGAATGGATGTAATAAGAATGCTGAAATGGAATTTTACTTGTGAAAGTATTAAAAGTAAGAAATGGAGATGGTTTTCTCCTTGAATGCTAGCATGGAAGTGGAGAGGAAAGACAGTATATGGAAGTGTGTTATAGTTTCTGTGAGTATAATTCTCTCTGGGCACTTTTAATCAAACTGACTGAACCTTTGGTAAGTTGGTTCATATTTTAAAGTACAGTACTTTGAAGTTTATATCTTATTAGTATTTGATGAGAATGATTTCATTGCAAGTGTACAAAATTTAGTAGATGCGAACTGTTAATATCTCTACGATGTTTTGTATATTCAGATATTAGACGCATAAACCCTTCTCAATGATACTGGTGATGTGTATACTGCCTATCACTATTGTTACTGATGGGCATTCATGCAACTATTTGCATTTGTGTGTGTGTACAAAACTACTGAAGAGTTGTTGTTAGTAATGAGATAGGCTGTTTGAGAATCTCGTATGTACTACATCCTCATATATGTTTCATATTATCTGGAGTGGTTGTAATGTTTGTGATATCTGCGTGGTATTGACTTCATATGTGTTACTAGCTGGTAGGAAACTTACTGTTTACATAATTTTACATTTGAATGGAAATACACAAACTATTAAAGTGTATAAATAGTACTGCAATTCCAATGTTCCAATTTCTGTATGTGCATGTATTTGAATATTTCGTTCATGAGTTTTTGTGATGTTGTTGTGGTACTTGAGAGGTTATGGTGTTTCCTGAAAACTGTAATAAGTGTGTGTCGTTTCTAGTGCAAATATTCAGTTTTTATAAATGGGATAATTCAGTGTTCATTGGGATATGCATTTTTCATGTAACAATGAGTATGGTGGAAAACATGACTGACTAATATGCATATTATGATTGCATGTTAGCATAATTAGTTGTAAAGTCGTATAGTAATCATCATTTTTACGTATGCGCACGGATTGTACACTGAATTGTTGTGTATATAGGCAGTAGTGAAAATGTATGGTTGCACCATTCCAATGTATGTCTGATGTCGGATGATATGTCTGATTTATATCTGTGTGGTTTTGACTTTATATGTATCATTTGCGTAATTGAATAGTTCATTGGTAATTACATTTTTAAATGCAATAATGCATGTGTTGAAAAACATGATCTTAAAAGAACGCATATTATATTCGCTTGTTTGCCTAATGAATTGTGGAGATATATAGCCATTATCATTTTAATATGTGTGCTGTTTTTACACTGAATTTGTATGTGGGGAAATGTATGCTTGCACCATTCTTATGTTTGTGTACTGATGTTGGAAACTTACTAATTTGAAAAACAAGCGTACTTGTACTAACTATGGATAGGCAATGTTTTCCACATTTGTAAATCGCGTGGTTAAGAGTAAAGTGTGTATACAAAGTATAGCTATAATAATTTGATACATAATTTTCCATATAAATTCATAGGTCTACAGTGCTATGTAAAACGAATAATTTCCACACAGAAAGGAAAACTTTCACAAGACCATCCAGGATTACTGATGTGTCATCAAGACCGCCGCTCTTATTCAGGTTCGTATTCCTTCCTATTAAAACGCAAAACTTACCACACCCATGTTGTCTTTGTACTACCGGTATTGTGTAATTTGTTGCGAAATTTATTGCAGGTTGGGAAATATGAACATTGAGCGTCCTACTTTAACCTACACTGCTAATATTCTAGGAGTATGAATGGAAATAATAAGGATGCTGGAAGTGATTTTACTTGGGAATATATTCAAAGGAAGAAATGGAGATGGTTTATTTCTTGAATGATACCATGGAAGGTGAAAGAGAGACTGTATACGGAAATGTGTCTTGGATTCGGTGAGTGTTGTTCTCTCTTTAACACTTTTAATCGGCCTTACTGAACCTATGGTAAGTTGGTTCATGTTCTAATGTACAGCAGTTTGATGACCTATAGGATTAGTTGTTGATGCGGATGTTTTATTTTGGAGTATACAAAATTTAGTAGGAGTGAACTTATTAGCTTTACGATATTTGATATATATATATATATATATGTTATGAGGCATAAACCAATCTTAAATATACTGGCTATAGGCGTACTGCCTACCTTTGTTGTTACTGATGGGCGTTCATGCAACTATTATCATTTGTGTGTACGCAAAATACTATTGTAAACATGTAGTTATTGTGTTACTTGAGAGATTTTGGTGTCACGTGTAATCTCTAATAAGTGTGTATCGTTTTTAGTGAAAATAGTCAAGTTTTTGTCTTTGGGATAATTGAGTAATTCATTGGGTATTACATTTTTCATGTAATAATGTGTGTCGTGGAAAATATGACCGTGACTAATACGTATATTATATTCGCATGTTTGCATAATTAGTTGTGATGACGCCAGTCATTATCATTTTAACATGTGCACTGTGTTACACTGAATAGTTATGTGTATATACTGCAGATAGTAGTGGAAATGTATGTTTGCACCATTCTGATGTATGTCTCACTAATATTCTCTAAGACCTTCCATACTGACTGTCAATGTTCTTCATTATTGTAATGAGTGTGGTTGATGCAAAATTAGTATAATTTGTAGAGGAACGTATTAGCTGTTATCCTAGAGATAAATGGTTATTTGAATAAATAATATTTCCATCTGTACTCATAACATTATGGCTGTCATAATGGTGATACTTGAGAGATATTGTTGAACAATAACATTTTCCATGTATGTTTCACAATTGTAAGTCGCGTGGTTAAGAGCAAAGTGTGTATACCAAGTATAGCTGTAATAAGTTGATACATAATCTTTCATATAAGTTGATGATGCTATGTCTAGTATGTTGAGTGAGTTGTTCCGGTGCGGATATACACGTCGTGGGAAAAGGGTTTGTGGTTTTTAGTGGGTAAGAGCCCCACACACTTGAAGAGTGCGGACCCTCTTCAAGCGTCTGTTAGCAGATTTTCCACAATCCCTCGTAAAAAAAAAAAAAAAAAAAAAAAAAAAAAAAAAAGAAGTCTAGTACGGTACTGGTATATAATTTTTTGTGGTATTTATTTCAGGTTGGTAACTATGAATGTAGAGCGACCTTCTGAAGCCTACTCTCCTAACATTCTACTGTATGAAAGGATATAATAAGGATTCTGAAGGATATTTTTACTTGTGAAAATATTCAAGTGAGAAATGGAAATTGTTGGAATTATACCATGGAAGATGATTGGTGAGATTGTACATGGAAGTGCGTTATGGAGTCGGTGAGTATAATGCTTTCTTTCATCACTTTCAATCAACATTTCTGAAAATATGGTAAGTTCGTGCAGGTTTTTAAGTTCAGTAGCTTGTCGTTGCTTATTAGTGTTTTACACTCAATTGTTACATTGAAAGTGTACAAAATTTAGTTGAAGTGAACTGTTATTAATCTTACGATTTTTGATATATTTAGACGCATGAAAAATACTACTGAAGGTGTAGATATTAATGAGATAGGCTTTTAGAGTATCTCGTATGTTCTTGAGTCTCATGTGAAACATATGTGAATTGGTTGTAACCCTCGTGTTAATTGTGCGGTTGTGACTTCATATGTGTGAATGGATGGTGACGGAAACTTACTGTTTTCATAATTGTGATATTTGATTGGAAATACACAAATTGTATTGTGATGAAAGTGTATAAACAGTACTCTTAATCTCAATGTACCAATAATTAGCTGCTTAATATTTTCGGGTACATATAGTTATTATCATTTTAATATGTCTGCACTGTTTTTACATTGAATTCTTTTGTGTGAATTGGTAGTAGTAGAAATGTATTGGTGCACCATTTTGATGTATATCTGATGATAGACACACTAGTTTACACTAAGAAGCATACATTCTAAGGATTGTCAATGTTCTTTATAATTGTAATAAGTGTGGTTAAATGCAAATGATGTATATTTAGTTGTTATCCTCGTGATATATGTTTGTTTTCATAATAATAATAATAATAATAATAATAATAATAATAATAATAATAATAATAATATTTCTATCGGTACTCTTGAAATTATGACTGTCATAATAGCGATACATGAGAAATATTGCTGTACAATAATTTTCCACAAAAGTTCGTAGGTCTACAGTGCTATGTCAGGCAGATATTTACTACACAGAAGGAACCCTTTCACAAGAACATCTGGGATAACACAAGTATCATCAAACCTGCTGATTTTATTCAGGTTCGTATTCCTCCTTATTTAAACTACAAACTTACCACTTGTATGTTGTCTTTGGACTATTTGTTGTGATATTTATTGCAGGTTCGGGACAATGAAGATAGAGCATCATACTTAAGCTTACACTGCTAACATTCTATGAAAGGAAGTAATAAGGATTCTGAAAGTGAGTTTTACTTGGGTAAAGTACGGTATCAAAAGTAAGAAATGGATATGATTTATTCCTTGAATAATAATAATAATAATAATAATAATAATAATAATAATAATATCGTATGGCCTCGGTGCCGGGTGCAAGCTTTGTAATTTGACACCCAGAGGGTAGCTTGCCTGTCGAATTTCGTTGTTCCTTGAATCACTATGAAAGTCAACGAGGATAGATATCTAAGCTCCTTGAACACTATAGCGCCTTCTAGTAGAGAAATGAGGAACTTTGTGTTGGCGGAAACTCCCGAGATTAATTTTGCCATTATGAACACGGCCTACTGAATTCAAATGGGTTCTTTGACATGCCAACATCGTATGACATGCGTGTCGTATTTTTGCCGCCTTTCAAAAATCACTTACCACGGCCAGGAGCGAACCTGCAATCTTGGGGTTAGTAGACCGACACGCTATCCACTCACCCACCGTGGCAAGCTATTCCTTGAATGATACCATGGAGGATGATTGATGAGACCTATATGGGACTGTGTTGTGCATTCGGTAGTATAATGATCTCCTTGGACACTTTATTCAGCATTCCTGACCCTATGGTGAGTTGGTTCATGAATTGCAATCTGATCAATATTGGATACAGAATGTTTTAATTGTAAATGTACTGGAAATGGATTGGTTTTAATCTTTGTGATATCGGTGTGGTTTTGAAATCTTATTTGTGAAAAGCTATTGATTGAAACTTACTGCTTACATAATTGTGATAATTGTAATATTTTCCGATGAAGTGTGTAAATAGTTCTGTAAATTCAAAGTGTTAATTTTTGGTGTAGGCAAGATGTTTAATATTTCTGTTACTGAGTTATGAATTTGTTATATTCATTGTTGTGATACTTGAGAGTATTTGGTGTCGTGTGGAATCTCTAATGTTTATCTATCGCTTCTAGTAATACCAATTTATTATTTTCATTTGTATAATTGAGTAGTTCAATGGATATTACATTTTTATATGTCGTAATGTATGTGGTGGAAAACACGACTGTAACTAAAACACTTATTATATTCGTGTGTTTGCATAATAATTTGGGGAGACGTATGCCATTTTAATGTGAGTACGGTAGCATAAGAAATGCATCATTGTGATACTGTGTAGTTTTGATGCAAATTTTGTAAATAGTAGTGCAGAGTTATAGTTGTCATTATGGTAGTACTGTATTTGTGTGTTTTGATGCCTAATATTTTCAAACGTGTACGGTGGTATTGAAAACATATGAAAACCATAATTATGAAGTTTATACCTAACAACTCCCCATGTGTCTGTAGGGGCCTACTGTGTTACATAAGACTAAGGTTTACTTCGCAGAACATCAAGTATAGCTCAATGTCACCAATTCGTATATTTGGCACACTATATTTTTATGTGGAATCTATTGCAGTTTGTGAACAATGAATGCTGATTGTCGTACTGAAACCAAAACTGGTAACTTTCTAATAATAAAATTAATATGGATGCACGAATGAATTCGGTCATGGTAAAGTGAACAAAGCCGGAACGGAAGAAGGCCTATTGCTCTAATGCTAATATGAATGAAAGGAAACGAAAGGAAAGATGCTCTTCTAGACCAGTATGGTGCTCATTCAAAATGTTTATATGAAACCTCATTGAACCTATGGTAAATTGATCCGTGTCAGAAGTATCAGTGTTTCAAATCAATGTTAAATCTCGGTAGTTTTGGTGCACAATGTTTTGATGATTCAGCTGTACGAATAGTAGAGTTGGCCTCAATGCATCGTTTACATCATTGGGATACTTGTGAATTTTGTTAATGCCAATATATTTGTATTCGTGTGAACAAGTTGCATTGTTATCTTATGGTTGCAATAATCTTAATATTTGCCTGGTTACTTTGTAAAACTCTTAATATATGTTTGTAAGAATGGTAGTTAAATTTTATATTAGTTCCTATTGCAACATATTAATTTAAGCAAATTAAATTTCCTTATGAAAATGAATATGAAGTGCAAATATGTGGTCTTTTTGTAGTACCATTCTCAAAATGTTCATATGCCCGTGTGTTAGCGGAAACGCATTCATGCTGTCATTGTGACATCAATTCATTTCATATATTTGCTAAAATATTAGTCGAAATGCATATCAGCATTCATTATATTTGTCACTATTAGTGTCATATACGGTACTAATGTATATGCTCCGAAGACATTGGAGTGCTATCTTAGTAATATTGTTTGGTTCCCATGCACTATATTGATATTTGTGTTCATGACATAATTTAAACGTGTAGTTATCATCATTGTGATATTTCTCTTGATTTAACATACAATATTTTGTTGTGTATATTAATGGCTGGGCAGCGGTCGCTTGGTCGGCCTTAGCCCGTCATGGGCTGTATAGTGCCAGGGGTTGACTTTGTATATTAATTCATAATGATTCAGTATAACTGTATTTATAATTGTGCTATGTGGGTGATTTTGATGCAGTTAATTTTCGATGCATGTGTAAGACAGATGATCCCTTCGAAGAATAAAATACTTGCATTGAAACATCAAGCACAATTGAAATGTCAAAAATCCCGCCATTTTAATTCAGGTTAGTGATTCCGTCTATTGAAACGTACTTTGCCATTCTAATGCTTTATTTAGACTACAGTTTCCATTGGTGTGGGATTTATTGCAGGTTGGAAACTGAATCTGGATCTTACAACTAGTACTAACCTTGGTGACATTCTGAAATACAAAAAATTTGGTTGGACTTGGTGGAAATGGAAAGTCTTGTTCTATCAATTTCAACGAGGACGTAATAAAGGGAAACTGTCTGTACAGAAGTATCTTATGTATTTGGTATGTATAGTGCTCTCCTTAAAATCTAATACCCTACTATACGGAACCTGTGGTAAGGTGGCTCATACTGGAGCTGCTATCTTTGGAATATTTGAGTAGATTGTGATGCTGAATGCTTTCAGATCCTATTTCACTAACATAAATCTTATAGTCACTAGTAATGTATTCTGTTTGCCTTGATACTCAATAATTTTAGAAGAACGTCTACAATAGTACATTATGCAACGAGCCTATAATGGCTATAATTAAGACACGCGTATTTTTATAAAACGAGCGTATGCGAGTTTTATAATTTCCATACGAGTGTCTTAATTACCATTATAGGCGAGTTGCATACGACTGTTTATGTTCGACGATAATTATAACTTTATTATATGTTTTAACATAAATATTCATAAATATCTGTTGAGAGTCAGCCACTTGAATTTTGTGATCGGAGAGCGAGCACTAAGTATGATATCTCTGTCTTTCAAGATCTCTGAACGACCGACGCATGCGCTCTGTGTGCTTGCAATGCCATATGCAGGCCATATGTTTACATCTGCCGCCCCTCAGTAATATTGTCACGGAGTTGTTTCAAGAAAATGCGCTGTGTAGAAATTAGTGTTGTTGATATTAAGGTACAGTGCTATTTCTTGTCTCATATTCGCCAGTTTATTTACGCGAACATATGGACGGTGCGTATTCCATGTCGGTAATTTATTATAGTTCGATGTTGTGTTTATGTCCGACATGTTGGATTTTGAGCGCAGGCGCGAAGGTATCGTTACCTAATTGGTTAATGAACGAGCTCTGATTGGCTGGAGAAACTGTATCATAATGAAAAACAGTGTTATAATGACCATCATTATGATACAGTTTTCTGGCGCATAATAGTGAGGGTCGAACATAAATATTCAAATTAATGTATAGTTGACATTATGAGGCAGAATTAATATGCATGTATTAATCGCAGTGCAGTCGTATGTAGTAACTTAATCAGGGTGTTCAATGAGTGGTTTTGATGCTTAAATATTCATATGTGTGTGCGCACATAGTAGTGCAAACATAGACTACCTGTACTGATATTTGTGTCGTTTTGTTGATCAAGTTAATGTGTGTTGTACACATTGTTCAGTTAACGTAGGAATGATATTGTGTTATTTGAATGATTTGTGATGTGATGTTTGTGTACAATTGATAGTGTAATTGTATCTTTCTTACAATTGTAATAGTGTGTGGTTTTGAAGAAAGTTGGTTTTCGTTATATTGTTATGCCACTGTAGTATGTTATTGTTACATTTAAAAACTTCCTCTATTTCAGGAATTGAAAATTTTATTTTAGTTCTTTTTCATAAGTCTAAATATTCCCAATCAAACTCCTACTAAACTATTATAAGTGCAATAATTTAGGACATGTCAAAACAATTATATAACTTTGACATGCACTCAACATTTTGCTGTTAGGCAATATACTTTTGTACCATTTTCTGATACTGACGTTGAGATTTTCTTCAGCAATATATTAGTTTGACCGAGCTCTAAAATATTCTTGTGGTTTTCAGGGCTCCTCAACTCATGCTGGTGAAAAACAGCAGGCCCCTCTTCAGTATGAATTCTTCGTGAGGTCATATCCCGGCTGAGAGGACGTGGAGTGAGCAACCTCGAGGAAATACGTCAGGAGATATGACCAAGAAGTTGCGGCTTAAGAAAACAGCGTGTTAAACAACGGAAGTGAAATATCGACTTCCAACTGCAGTGAATTATTGGAAGAGTGCTACTATGAAGATACTGAGTGATACACCAGAACTGATCGTTGAAAAATCAAACTGTAAAATGAGTGGATAAGTGTGAAGGAGCCATCTGTTAGGAGACTTTGAACTTGACAACAGGACAGATATTTAAGAAATATGAACTGTTAACACAGCGAAGTGAATATAGACTGATCTGTGCAATTCTAAGAAGAAAAGCATTCCTGAGCTAGGTTTTACCGTGGGTTTCCCTCGTTCGTTAAGGCGAATGCCGGGATGTAAGAGTGTCCCACGGTTGCTGTATCTCTAAGTACAAGTCATTAAATACAGCAAAAGAACCCTCATGTTTTATTGACAGTCTTCTTTTAAAACCATTTTTCCTATACCCTATTACGGTGGATCGTTATACCCGAGGCGCCTAAATCACCGCAACCCACATTTCAATCGAATGTGTGGATCTTGCTGGTCTACAAAGTCTGCATGATACGCTGTATCTCATAGTAGCCGATGACGCAGTGGCTGTTGATCACGTCATACGCTTTATGAGATAGGGTAGATTAGAGCCCTCAATCTCGACGTGGCTCATGCATTCATTCAATTATTCATTCATTCATTCATTCAATTTTATTTGAGACTGTTTTGCGTTTAAGCAATCCGTTATTGTAGTCTTTTGTTTGCGAAGAAATAGCCTCCATGATTCCCTTTTAGCAGTTGGCATTACGGCTTCCTCTGCTTCTAAACATGTAATTTCGTAATCTTTAACACTGAATCTAACCAAAGCATCCTAGGCTTACGTCTGTTTCTCGTACCTTCTATAACCGAATTCATTAACCTCTTAGGGTTTCTCCTCCTTCAATCGCATCACACGACCCCACCATAGGATGAATTCGACCAATATTTTTGTAAGGATTTTTGTCAACACTTTCAATATACACGTAAAATGGGCCTCGAGCGACCGCGATGTAGGTACCGTTTTGAGGTCGGACAGCCACACGCGTCGGCCTGTTGGCAGCACTGGGGTTATGAACTACCTACGACCAGGAACCGATAGGTAAGAAGAAATTAATTTTAGACACTCGCTACACCTCCTCCCGTTCCAGTCCCTACTGCAGTGAATAGGGTACGCAACGCGGTGGAAGATACTAGTTCGAATACTTCCAGCACATTATCTCAACAAACAGCTGTCCGAATAGGTGACTTCTAAAAGTTCTGTAACTGAGAGGGAAGTATCAATATTCCTTACTATGACTTGGCGAGTAGTCAAGAACTGAGGAATATATGCTTCCAGTCCTTGTGTGGGAAAGAAATCTAAAGTGACAAGTCTGTTGACCAGAGCAGCTGACTAACTCCATTCGAATTCGATTCTTGCCTATCGATTGGATATTATCAATGTCATCTTTCAAATTGCTAAAGCTACGAACAGCTTCATCTAACTTATTCATTTCTATATTAGCCTTTATCTCATAACTAGCCATTGCGCTTAGCAATCATTCGTGCTACCCTCATATCAGTTACCTCTAGCTTATCTACATTTCCATACAGCGATGTCGGTCTAAATACTGAGCGAGCGATACTGGGAGATTTTCGTCACTACACGAACTTCTTTCTTGCGTAATACAGTAGATCGCAACTCAGAATTCACTGCATTGGTTTTTCTGCACCTCGACTCTATCTCTTTCCATCCTGAGAGAATACCAAAACCAAGTAATTGAAATGATCCACCTGCCCCAATCTAGTTCATTGTACCTTGTGTTTACTCCATACCAACATCACCTTCGTTCATTAGCTTACCACATTTCAGTTCAAGTTCTAACATGTTAGCTTGTAAGCTTTCGACAGAGTCCGTCATTGCAACTCGGTCATTTGGCTAAGTCAGACTGTTTACCTGACCTCCACTTAATTGAATCCCGCCCAGCCGGCAAATGGCCCATGGGCTATATAAAATAAACAGTGGCGATGCAATATTGCAGCCTAGCCTCACATATACCTGGGAATACCAACTTAAAGCCATAAACTCACCCTAAGGCTTAGAAGAACAAATCATTGAATGAGATGATCATGGTTATTTTAGGGAGTGGAACAGTGAGGTCATTTGCCCCTCATTGAATGAAGTCCGTTGGATTATATTCCCTTGACGTCATTCTTAGTTTTGATGTGTAATTTATTGGTAAACAGAGGAAGAGGGGTGTCACCAAGGTTATAGGCATCATTGGGGATCAGAGGTCGACACCGGCACTTTGGTATCTGTTTTGAGGCCAATGTAGTCCATAAACAGGTGAAGATCACCGCGATGTTCGACCTTTCGTCCCACAATTTGTGCAATGCCAAAATTGCCAAAACATCGAGCATGTTTTTGCCAGGTGTTCTTGCTAATACCGTGCTGCAAGGAGATACATGAATATGAGAGGTGTTCGCATCCCCCAATAAGTAATAACAGCCAGGGAAACCACGCTTCATGGTCTAAGCAATGCCCAGGTTTCTTCAAGGAAACCGAGATGCAGGAAGTCTTCATTCTGATAGATTTTTATGTCACAACGCTAGAAAGGGGTACCCTACCGTAATATGACTGCATTCAAATATCCGATATATTTTGCAGATGTATTTGAGGCCTTCTTAACAACCCCTGCCAGCTTGTTTCCAGTGCGGAGACCTCAATTCCAAATTTTAGCTCCGTTCTAAAATCTTCGAGGACTGTCAGCCCAACCTTCTTCGGCCACAAAACCAAAGGCACTGGTATAACCATCTCCACCATGCAAACGGAGATGAAAACTTCTCCGACTATGTTTACGAAAAAGAATTCTCTGACTTGTTCGAAGAAGAAAACTTCCACAAAGGCTGGCCCATCTTCTAGTCTATCTGAACTTGTCGGAGAGCAATAGTGAGAGGGAGTTAGTTGCTGTTTTCCTCGCCCTCCTGCCGACGTAGTAGTTGCACCTGCTGGCGTGTCGGATCCTACAATCACACGTAGAACGACGCATGCTACAGTTAAGAATTTCTCCTCGAAAATGTCTCCAATTGGGCAGAAAGCGGTGGAAAGAAGAGGAAAGCTTCCTGCTCGTACGTCTGAGGAGAAGTCATCATCACCTGCACCAAGAATACCCAGCCGCCACTCAAATTTGAAGACAAGAAGTCTCGGGATGTGTGGAAACCTGACTTTCAATCTTCTGATTGGGAGCCGGTTCATTGACAAAGGTCTCACCCTTCTGTACAGGAGATAGGGACCGATATTTCACCAAAGTTTGAGTATCACATGCTTCACTGATTGAGTCTCATTCGTCCTTGTGTGCAAGCAATATCGTTCACGGTACACGCCATCTATTTGAAGGGATACAGATTCTCTTGCGGCCACTACACGACGATAACATACTTCAAACACTTGTTTAAGGGGACTCATACACCGCCGGATGTCAAAATTTAAGTTTTTTTTACGTTTAGATGAATATATCTGTTAAGTTTCATAAGTAAATTCAGCGTTTTGGCAGAGATATAGCGTATTACGTGAGACCATGCGCCTATCTGTCAATGGAGTGTTTGATATTCAAAGCTGTTTACCCGAAAGGTTGCTTTTTTGGTAGGAAAAACACAATATCTCGTGAACCATGTGACGAAACTGGATGAAACTTGGCAGATACATTCCAACATACGATCCCTAGAGGATGAACCTCATTTATGAAATTATCTTAAAAAACAAGATGTTCAGTAAAGAACATATAGCCTACTTTCTCCTAAATGTATGAGTATAGTTATAACTCATTGTTATTATCAAAGAGTATAATAGAACTATTCTTTGTTGAAGACCTTAGAAACGATTTACCTCTACCAAACGCCACAACCTAGATAAAAACTGCTACCATCATTGAAGAAAGAAAGATAAGAAGTATATCAAGAATGTTATGGATCTGGAGACATAATCGACCGGACTGGCTGCGTGGCTCAGCGGTAACGTTCTCGCTTGCTGGGCCCTAGGTTGCAGGTTCGTATCCTGGCGCAGTCAGCTGGCATTTGAGGGTGCACAAATGCGAGGGAGCCGTGTCAGTACATTTACTGGCACGTTAAAGATCCCCTTCGGGCCAAAATTCCGGCACCCCGGTGTCTCTAAAAGCAGCAGTAGTTAAAAGGGATGTAAAACCAATAACATTATTATGATTATGATTATGATTATTATTATTATTATTATTATTATTATTACATATACGACCTGCCGTGGGCAACATCCAACTTTGAGTTGAGGCATGTCTTTACACGTCTGGTTGTGCATGGCTTTCACAACCCTAATTGAATTAACAAATCTTTCCATGACCCTACAGAGACGTGTGTATACAAACTATGTGGATATTTTCGATTGCTATTTGCCTGAAATAAAAGTAGTAATTAATAACCTGAACTAACACCAACGGCTTGAATTCAGTTACTATGTGAAATCGTTTTGTTCTTTACTTCAAATAACATTTTCAAGTAACGCAAAATAGGCTGTTACAAACTCTTTAAAATAAAAAGTAAAAATGTATCGTAGTATCATCTTGTCATTCTTCAAATTCGATGCGCATAGAATGCCAATGGTATAGTAATCAATGGAGCCCCACGTAGACTAGTCGTGACATCTAGTGGTGAAATATCGAACAATATAATCCTAACAGAGCGAGTGCATTCTAGCGGCCAGAAGAAGAAACTTTTCAATAAAATCTGGAAGTTAATAAGTAGGTCGGCTTGCAGTTACCTTTTTGGCAGCTAGATGTCTCGAGTAAATCTGCTGGCGAATTATGTTTTAATTAAATATATATTTTACACCATAATATGCACAATATAACGCTTAATTTTAAAACATCTGAGTCATTACAAAACAATAAACATATAGCATTTCAAGCAAAAAAACTAGCTATGATCGGGTTTGAACCATAGGCATTTGAGCGATAGGCTAACGCTCTACCACTGAGCTAATTGTGTAAACGAATATCGTTCTATATAAAATGACTTACATAGAACTTGTTAGCAAATAATGATTTATACTAAACGATTTCATCACTGGAGTATATTATTTATATATAAAGCATTTCATACAAAGTTTATTTATTTTGTATCAGTACGCTATATTGCATGCAATACTCAAATTAGTGAAATATAAGTCAGGCACAAGATATCCGCTGCCATCTTGTCTTATTACTGAATCAACTCAGCTTTTTAAAATCACGTCTGCACTATAGTATTACAAAATAAACTTTTAATTTCGAACGTGCCTCTTCCTTTAGAACAGTTAAAACAATTCTCGGCTCGATAATCGGAACTGGTGGGTCCCATGATATGGATTATAATGTTTGCATAATTCGCACGGCCGCCATCCTGAAATGGTATGGCGGACGACCATGTAGTTTGGTCACTAGACGCATCCTATACGAAGGTATGTTGTTACCAAATTTGGTAGAGATCGGATGATTTGGTTAGTCGTTATTTGATTTTACGTTTTGAACTTTTGAGTGGCCGCCATTCAGTTTTAGTAAAGATGGCGGCGATATAAAACATGACACTGAGGTGTCCTTTGCTAGTGCTACCTTTGTACCAAATTTCGTTCAATTCGCACGAATTGATAGGGGGGGGACAGACATTCAGAGTACACACACTCACACACACACAGACACACACACACACACACAGACTCACACACACACACACACATACACAAACACACACAGACTCACACACACACATACACACACACAGACAGACACACTTTTTTCGCCCTGTGTTGATCTCATAAGTCTACTTTCATTTTTTGCAAAAATCGAAAGTAGGCTAATAACTTACAAGCTGTAAGAATCACGAAAGTATGAATAATGACGGAACACAATGAGTTCACTGTTTGGCACAGGGGAAACGCCTTCTTGAACCAATAAAACAGAATTTCACTGTAATATTTGGCGTGTATACAAGGCAGTGTAGAACATCTGCTAGACTGGCAAGGATTTACGGAGGCATATGAAGATGAGCGTTCAAGATAACGTCAACGGTTTGGTCTTGCCGTAGATGCTCATTGCGTTTTCCCTTTACGTACTTAAGTTCGACACTACCGGTACTGAAGTCCTCGGCGGGAGGTCCCTGGCAAGGAGTAACATCCTGCAAACCCTAACGCTGGACCTTGAGCGGGTATCGTGACGCGTCGGCAGGTGGCGGATAGCCGGCACCTGTCTGGTAGCGACAGTTGACCACTGACGAGCCGGGCAGGTGTTTCTCTGAATATATTGAATAAGAGATCGCGGACCACCTCCCCAACCCCAAGGTGTTAAGTGTGGCTTGCCTTAATCCGTGCCGAAGGGGTGCATGGCACATGGGTGATGTGTCCTTAACGGAGCCTCAGGGAAACTGGGCGACCTCCCTGAGAAAGCAGCCTTGCTCGGACAACCGGAGCTCTGACTGAGTGGACTATTTATTTCTCCGATACTCGTGGGACCCAAATGGAGAACCAAGAAACAACCCCAAGCGAAAGCTCAACCAAGACATTACAAGGAATGGACTCGTCCATAGACTTGTCAACATCAGAAGACTCCACAATGGAGGTGACTGAAACAACTCCAGGAGAGGTGGCAGTACCAGGTACGTCAGGAACTGGGATCAAACCTAAGAAACTCTCTGGAGCACAACGGAAGAAACTAATGAGGGAAAGGAAGATGAAAGAAGGGACCTGGACGGAGTACAAACCGTTCAGGAGCAAAGAGACCTCAACCTCAACTCAAAAAAGACCACGCTCTGAATCAAGCACCCCAAAGCAGCGAGAACCTAAGCATCGAAGTAATGAACTTTCTCAACCTTTGAGCTACAGGGACGCTGCTAAAGGTATCAAGGTAGCCGTAATGGCAAAAAACCAACAACTTAACCAGGAGAAAGCAGAACTGGTGAAAAGGAAAATTCTGGAAATGCTGGATGACAACCCTGAACAGGTGTCACCACAATTTCTAGATAACAAATTCTCACAGGGTATCCTTTGGATGACCTGTGAGAATGAACAAACAAAACACGGGTTATCCGGAGCTATAGGCAGACTTGGCAGCCCTTGGGAGGGATTGGAGTTACAAGTTGTAGACTCCAAAGACCTTCCTAGGAGGCCAAGGGTCCTAGTCTGGGTACCAGTAACAAATGATGTGGAAACCATTAAAAAGAGACTGAAGGCACAGAATTCAGGACTTGAGGTAGGTGAATGGCATCTTATGAGCCGAAAGGTGACCGAGAAAGGCCAAACTTTGGCATTCTCGGTGGACCTCGACTCGTATGAAAAGCTAGAAGCCAAACAATTTAAGGTCTTCTGCGGCCTAAGTCAGGTAACCTTTAAACCACTAAAAGGTAAACCCAGACCCAAGGACGCGAATGAGAGTGGTCCAGATAAATCTTCAGCATAGCAGGGCTGCCTCGGCAGCACTGTGACCTGGCTCTCATTCAGGAACCCTGGGCTGTAAAAGGCAAAATAAAGGGACTGGGAGGAGTTGGAGGCGAACTGATTTTCAGTCGGACAAACCAGACTCCCAGAACCTGTATACTTGCCAAAAAAGGAATCAAGATACTGCCGTTGATGGATTTCTGTTCCAGAGACCTCACGACAGTAGCTATCCAGACATCTTCAAAGGAAGGGTCAAGGAAAATCATCCTTGGATCCGCATACCTTCCCTATGACGATGAGCAGTTACCACCTACCAAGGAAGTAATGGACTTGGTAGCAAGGTGTGAAAATGAAGGTGAACACCTAATCATAGGATGCGACGCCAACTCACACAACCTGGCCTGGGGTAGCACCAACAACAACCCCAGAGGTGAGTCCTTGTTAGAATTCATTCTGGAACGTAATTTGAACTTAATGAATAAAGGAAATAAACCAACCTTTGTTATCAAAAACAGAAAAGAGGTTATTGACATAACTTTCTCTACCCCCTATATAGGGAGTAGAGTAAGTGAATGGCATGTATCTGAGGAAGTAAGTTGTTCAGACCACAGATATATAATATTCGACATGACGGGATTAGAACGACAAACAGAATATTACAGAAATCCCCGGAGAACTGACTGGGGCAGTTCAAAAGAGAACTAGCTCAGAATCTCGGGGGAATAAATAAAAACTTCAAAAGTACAGAAGAAGTTGGAATTGTTGCAGAACAATTACAAGAAGCAATAATTTCAGCCTACAAAGAAACCTGCCCTCTGGTAGCCAGGCAGTCCAACAGGAATATCCCCTGGTGGAGTAAAGACCTAGCAGGCCAGAGAAAACAGGTAAGAAGACTGTTCAACGCAGCAAAAAAATCAGGAAAATGGGAGGAATATAGGAGATCCCTTACTGATTACAACAAAGCCTTAAGATTGGCAAAGAGAGAGTCTTGGAGAAGGTACTGCACGGAGATAGATGAGACTCCGGAATGTGCCAGACTTCAAAGAATTCTCTCTAAAGAAAGCCGAAGCAGCATAAACTCACTCCAAAGAGACAATGGCGAATACACCCGAACTGCGGAAGAGACCATGAAAGAACTATTTCTTGTACACTTCCCAGGGTCGGAAATCATAGAAGAACCTCCCGGAGGCTGGGGCAGCCTGGAACTGGAGTTTCCATCTTGGAAAACTGACAGGAGAGACTGGGAAACAGCTAGGAAGGTGGTTAACTATGAAACTCTAAAATGGGCAATCTTCTCATTTAAACCGTATAAATCCCCAGGAAGTGATGGAATAATGCCCATCATGCTCCAAGAAGGCTTCCAAATGCTTGCAAGGATTATGATTAAAATACTTAGAGCTAGTTTAGCCCTAGGTTATATACCAATGGGGTGGAGACACTGTAGGGCGGTATTCATACCTAAACCTGGGAAAGTTATAGACCGGGCTAAGTCCTAGAGACCTCTCACACTCATGTCTTTTATTCTAAAAACTCTAGAAAAAATGCTTGACCGACACATCAGGGATGATGCACTGGCTGAGAGACCTCTGCACCGGAACCAGTATGCTTATCAAGCCGGTATGCCAACAGAGACAGCTCTTTTCCAAGTAGTACAAAGACTGGAAAAAACTCTGGAACAAAAGGAGGTAGCGTTGGGAGCTTTTCTGGACATAGAAGGAGCCTTCGACAATACCTCCTTTAAATCAATGATCACTGCTGCCCGAGAGCGAGGACTAGATGAAACCTCTTGCAGGTGGATCGAAGCCATGCTTAAAAGCAGAGTGATACACACAACATGTATGGAAAGCAGTCTGTCTGTAAAGGTTACGGGGGGATGCCCTCGGGGAGGGGTCTTATCCCCTCTGCTGTGGAACCTCGTTGTGGATGGACTGCTTAAAAAGGTAAGTCAGCTAGACTTTAATATCTTTAGCTATGCTGACGACATCGTCATTATAGTTCAAGGAAAATTTGCTAACACCGTTAAGGAACGAATGCAAATGGCACTTAACGTTGTATATAATTGGACAGAAAATGAGGGACTTAAAATAAGCCCTCACAAAACAGCCATTGTCCCATTCACCAGAAGAAGGAATCCGAAGGAAACTAACTCCCTGCTTCTAAAAGGTGAAGAAATTAAAATGAAGGGAGAGGTTAAATACTTAGGAGTAATTCTTGACTCCAAGTTGACCTGGAACCAGCATTTGAACAAAATATACAATAAATTTGTAACCTCCTTCATGACTGTGAGGAGGATGTATGGAAATACGTGGGGACTAAAACCTAAGATGATACACTGGTTGTATACTAGGGTACTGAGACTCTCGATAACATATGGTGCACTGGTATGGTGGACCAAGGTGCAAAATAAAACAACTCTGGCACAGCTGGGAAGAATTCAAAGACAAGTCTGCCTAGCAATTACCGGAGCATTTAAAACTACCCCCACAGCGGCTAAGGAGGCCTTACTAGATCTGGCCCCTCTTGACATTCTGATCAAAGGGGAAGCTAGGATGGCATTACATAGGCTGAAACAGGGTAAAGCTGGAAATATTCCTGATTCACAATCAGGAATATCATCAATAACAAAAATTGTAGAAGATTCCACACTTGAAATGCTTAGGAGTAATTCTTGACTCCAAGTGATACACACAACATGTATGGAAAGCAGTCTGTCTGTAAAGGTTACGGGGGGATGCCCTCGGGGAGGGGTCAAACTACACTCCTACACAATACAACTTCAATAAAACATTTGAAGTAATAATTGAAACAGACTCTTGGAAAACAAAACCCGAGCATCCCGAGGAAACTTTGATCTGGTTCACAGACGGGTCAAGAGACGACTCAGGGGCAGGCTCGGGAGTATATGGAATGAGACCAGGATAAAGCATCAGCTTTCCCCTTGGAAAATATCCCACGGTATTCCAGGCAGAAGTTTATGCAATACTACAATGCATATATGAAAATATGAAAAGATCTTATATAAATAAGAAGATTATTATATACTCAGACAGCCAGGCAGCACTGAAGGCTTAGAAAGCCCTAAAGTGAACTCAAGACTGGTGGAAGAATGTCTTAATGCCCTAACTAAACTGGGGGAACATAACAGCGTCAAACTGATATGGGTCCCTGGACACAAGGGCATTGAAGGAAACGAAAAAGCCGATGAACTCGCCCGAAAGGGAGCGGCAACAATCTTTTATGGACCAGAGCCGGCTCTAGGAGTACCTAAATGCTCCATGAAAAATGAAAATCCACAGGAGAAGCTATTAAAGACTGGATCAAAAAAGAACATAGGGATAGATGGAAAACTAACCCTGGTATGAAACATGGGAAAATGTTCATCAATGAACCATGTAAGAAAACAGCTGGAAAATTACTCAAATGTAAAAAAATTCAGGTAAGATACATAGTGGCTCTTCTCACGGGCATGCTCCCGTGAAAAAGCACCTAAACAAAATGGGCATAATCAAAGGAAACCTAGACTGCAGACTTTGTGGGAAGGAAACGGAGACAGCCCATCACATAATCTGCTCTTGCGAAGCTCTAGATCGCAGAAGATTCAATCTTTTTGGGAGACCGACAATTGAACCAAAAGAAATCAAAACAGAGTCCATCATGGGACTGTACCATCTTATCAAAGACACAGGGATAATGGACTGGTGCTGAGTACACAGGGCAGTACAATAAGCCTTTAGGCTGCAGTACATCCGGAGCTTAGCTGACGGGCCCTTGGTATATTTAAAAAAAACGGTACTGAACTGTACTAAGCTATTATTATATTGTCACTAACTAGCAAATCATTGCGGTGTATATTTTTGAGACACTTCTATTAATGCTTTAGTCTTAGGTACTTCAACATCTGCAGTAAATGACCAGTCCATAATAAGCGTATTATCACATATTTACACACGATTGCAGTACTTTAACGTGAACTGTACTTATCAGACATACTGAAGACACTAAAAATTACAGATGAGCAATAGTTTATCCCAACTTTCATCAAACGAAGCTAATCAAAGCTAATATTGCATACCAGCAACGAATGTAAACAAACAATACCTCGGGCTTCCGCATACGCCATTTTCACACTTTCGATACCTGCATTAATGGTCTGAGTATTGTATAGCAGTGGTATTGTAGTTGGTCTTGGTCCATCAATACTTCAATTGTTTTCCAAACAGCTCACTACACTACAGTCACTAAAATATAAGAGAAATACTAGTACTGTATCCCTGTCTCTCGAAGCACAACATGTGTTTATTTCGCTTGCAAATACATCAACCTAGACGATGACGTCAGACCAATAAGATCACGTATTTGCGTCACGTTACATATGCGTATATTAATTCAGATTTTTGGTGTGTAACATCTTTCCGATCGGTTGCTGGATAGTTTTGTGGGAGTGATTTTGAAAATTGAGGACGGAAGTGGATAGGAACGATCGAGCTGGCAGTGGTGGATCAAACGGAAGTATGCACTGCCCGCTCGATCGATCAAACGGAAGTGTACTAGCTGGCAGTGGTGGACAACGGAAGTATGCACTGCCCGCTCGATAGATCAAACGGAAGTGTACTAGCTGGCAGTGATAGACAACGGAAGTATGCACTGCCCGCTCGATCGATCGAATGGAAGTGTGCCCTAGCTGGCAGTGGTGGATCGAACGGAAGTATAAGACTTACTGCCAACTCGATCGATCGATCCAGCTGGCACTGGTAAGAGAAACAATCAGCGCGCGGTGACGAAAATTGATACCATGACGCACTCTCGGCCATGTGGAATGTATATGACATATTGAACGGAAAACACTCATGCGAACTCTGGTATCAAGTGATTTAAACAAATGACATGGTACATGTTCAAAGTCTTCGTATCAGTATTTAAATGGTAAAATGCCTTAATATCAAACATTGTAAGTAGTCGGCATTGCATTGGCATAAGGCATTTTAAACTCAATGTCACTCAGGAACATTATCGAAACAAGCAAAATATAAATGAAACTTAATTCCGTAATGCATTATTATTGGATCGTGGAAGTAAGTCACCATCTTGTGCACAATATATGCGTAGTCGAAATAGCCATGGGTTTATTGCGTATGACTGTGTATCTAGAGATCTTGGGTTCAAATCCTGGGCGGGGTAGATATGTTTGCTACCTGATTATCATTTTAAACGATATTTATCATATCAATATGACTCATTTTAACAGAATCCATATGAAATTACGTGTTGTTCTGTGAATCAAGAGGACCTGTTTATAAGGAATTTAAGGTTATGAGCAGTGTCGCGTCTATTAATCTAGTTGATCCATATTGTATTCTTTATTTAGGCTAGTGCTGGTGGAAGCAACAAATCATCTAATAAAATGAGTTCCGTATTATAAACTGCAATGTCTGTAAAACATTCCCTTTTACAATAGATTAATATTTGTGCCAATAATAGTATAAAATACCGGTGTATCAACAATTTCATGTGAGGTTTCTTCTATGTCGGATGTTACACATCTTATGCGACTACTGTAAGGCTCGTATTTTTTTAAAATCATGTTTGGAGTTTTTATTCGTACATTCTGACCACAATTTTGAATTCTGCATGAAATTTTGAATCAGATTAAATGTTCCCAATTGTTAACCATGTTGCACCAAGTAGCATTAATGTTAACGCAGTGTTTCATAGCCTTGGATTACTGAACAATGGTTTAACACGGAAATGTGTCCTCTGGTAAGACAAGCGCCATCACAACTTACTGATATGTCTCTACTGTTAGTAAAACTTGCTTCTTCCTCAGCTGCTGCACTTGTGGATTCATTAGCTACTTCTGCAGTAGCAGTCAAAATTCTGTCAATTATTTTACTGAAAGTACTTTTCTTAACTGGTGGTGCCAAGTTCATAAGACCACAAAATACTTTCAGTGCAGCTAAACCCTGACCTATGCACCTCATAGCATACACTACCCTTCTGTTTATAGCATAAACATTGGTATTCTTCCCAATTTTGTTACAGTTAATGAATGATCCAATTTCGTTGCACTTTTCACAGACAACTGCAATTTTACAACCTAGGCCTACACCACTATTTACACTAAAATGTACACTGGCCCCACAAACACAATGTAGGCACTTCTGTAATTCACGAAACATAATATTAACATCGTTATTGGTTGGTGTTTGTTATACTGCCACATTTGGAAGAGAATGTTAATATGGTAACACTTCGGAAGTGATGAACTAAGTAGAAAACTAGTTAAATTAGCCGAAATACCTTGTGTAATGATGAATAATAATTGTAGGAGTGATGTGGTAATAGATGTTGTCTCCTCCGCAGACTATAACCCATCCACCTTCCCCAATTAATAACACGACTTATATAGTGAAATTTCAGTTGTGTCGTCCATTGTAGGCGTGGCTTATTTGACAAATAAGATATTGCCAACCCCACGTATACGGTAAACACGGCCGTGTGTTGTTTGTTTTGAGTGGAGTGAGCGCGCTCGCTTATTTCTGTTTCTATAGGGACATCCTGAACTAGCTGCCACAGATAGCGCGCAGGTACTATGTGGAATCATTTTGTTAGTTATTTCAATTAAAATTTAACAAAAACACACAATTGACTGTTACAAACTATTTTTAAAAAAAATTACTGTATTATCAACTCGTCATTCTTCAAATTCGATGTGTATAGAATTCCAACGGAAGGCAAATCAATTGAGTCCCACATAGAACAGTTACGCCATCTGGAGGTAAATTTTCGCATACGATATCCTTATTCTTTGGTGTTGCGATTGCTGATACTCGTATTCGAAAGGCAAAACCCTAATTCTATGTTATTAATGTTTTACATGCAAAAACAAACCTAACCTGGGGCTTACGCCCCAGACCCTCTTGCTTGTGGTACTTGCAGTAATTTGCGGCCAGGCAGTACCTAACCTAGTAGCGGACATAAATTCTATCTTATTAATGTTTTACATACAAAAACAAACCTAACCGGGGGCTTACGCCCCAGACCCCCTAGCTTGTGGTACTGGTTGGTTGGTTCTTAAGTTTAGGGGCTGCGACAACGCGGTCATGTAGCTCCGTGTACTTTGGGTGTGTGTAGAATCTGTCTGATAACCGGTGTTAATTGTGATGACTGTATTAGTGTGTGTTATCTGTTTTCTAATTTAAGTACTGCAACTTAGAATTTTTCAAATAGTTCCTACTTTTGCCGCCAAGCGTCACCGTCAACGACTACTAGTCCAAGTTCAGGACTTACCTACTAGACACCACCGCAGTCGGCTCTTGGCAACGAACGTAGAAACCTAAGAGCGTTGTTTACATTCTTAACCTATCCAATTTAGCTTCACACAGGTGCAATTAGTGGAAGGTTCTTTAACATGCCATAAATCTATGACATGGGACCGCCGGCTTTACTTTCCCTCCGAAGGAAGGCATACTGAGGGATTTTTAACGCTCTTAAAAATCCGACGGCTTCGGCCGGGTTTGAACCCGCTATCTTGGGCATAGAAACTCAGCATGCTACCGACTACGCCACCGAAGCCGCTTGCTTGTGGTAGTAGCAGTAATTTTCGGCAAGACAGTGCCTAAGTTAGTAGCGGACATAAATGCCAGTTGTATCTAGCTCGGTAGCTCCGCTTCGTAAGCCAATAGTCTTTCGCTTCGCTGGATTAACTATCTACGCTCCCGATTCGTAAGCGAATAGTTTCTCGCTTCGCTCAATTAACTCTCTACTCTCTCTTAGCTCGCTACACATGACCTGTGTCGTGTATTTTGTGTACCATGCATTGGCAACAGTGAAATCTCTTTAACAATTGGACACGCCCAATGCGCATCCTTCAGTAGCAGTTGAGCAACGACAAGCCATGACAATTGCCGTCGTTCGCCGTCGTTCAATGAACAATAAATAACTACTTACGTCACATATTTACGTGATTTTAGTACTTATTTTCTGAGCAGTATTGATAATGGACAGTAATTCCAATTGATAATGACCCCCAGAATATCAAATAAGGTATGAAAATCATACATTAGGTAAGTAACAGTATAGGATCTTGGTTCATCACTCCCGAAGAATTACCCAAATGTCTTGGTAGAAGCACTTTCTAGGTTAGGGGAGATGTGTGGCTTAGAAGAGTCAGGTATAATCTTCGCTAAAAACCTATTCCCACTAAATTTTCGCTTCTTTGTTTTAAAAGTCGGTTTTTGATTGTCCATTTTATATTTGTAGTTGATGACTTTGAGAAGAATTACTACTGGAACAAATTTTCACAACGAATGTACCTTTGAATTTTCCCAGCAAAATCAAAGAATATGAGCAAAATACTGTATAAACAAAACAATAGCTTTACCTTCACTTCCTGTTCCTATAATGTCAGAGAGATTCTATATGCCAACTAAGAAGTAGAAACAGAGCGAGAAATTGGAGCAGCAACAAATTATTTTCAATAACTGTTTGATAGAACAAGTGGGTGTGGTCACAGACAGTTTAAAAGGACAAGCTACGTGACGCGCGTAAACGTTACTGGACATATCTCGGGTACCGTAAGAGATAATTATGAAATTCCTTTAACATGTTAAAGAGAAAAGATTATTCTGTAAGGAATAATATGGTCCATTTGTACTGTAGTAAAAGCTTTCAGACATCATATTGGCGTAATAACTACGCCTCGGATTTGGAATTACTATCTCTTCTTTTAAGGTCACGTATTAGTACTGATCCTCAGCTCAGTGAACTAGGAGGAGACGAACTTAGGGCTGAAATCTGAAACGCATCCTCGCATCTAGCTCATATTGCCGGTATGTGTTTATGACAAGTGTCCCACTGAACTTCGCTTTACTTGTGTTTGTGAATATTTCTCCTCTATTCGTGTCAGAGTTAAACTACAGACACAGATATCATCATCATCATCATCATCATGAACTGGCTCCAGTTTCCGAGTGCGGTGAATGAGCGCTCTCCATTTAGTTATTTCCAAGAATGTCTCCCCCTCCACGACCTGCTGCAAATACAGACTTCTACCTGCAAAATTATTTCTAACCTGGTCGATCCATTTCTTCCTTGGTCGACCTGTTGATCTCTTGTCTTTCAGTTCTTTCTCAAACCACACTCTAGCTGTTCTTTGTGTGTCCATTCTTTTGAGATGAGCGAACCATTTCAGCCTGGCTTCGACACAGATCTCATTAAGAGATTGTTCCACTTGAACAAGATGGCGTATCCAGGCCCGACGAGAGGGGGGGGGGGGGGGGGACAGGCAGGGCTGGTGCCCCGGGGCCCGACCCTCTCAGGGGGGCCCGGCTTCCTAGGAGGATGGGCCCGATCGGGCATTGATTTATTCTTGCCTTTATGTGACTTGAATTTGCCACTGGCAATCATTTAGTGAATGCAATGAACTGTCTGGGAACACTATTACAAGGATTAAAAACTTATTCTTCAAGTGGACAATATTTTCCTATACAAAGTGCTTGTGGGAATAACAAATGTCTCAAAGCGGTCAACTTAGGTGATTGGTCTTAGCTATGTATTGTTCTCTGAATATACCGTACATGAAGGCAGAGAGAGCATTCCATTATTCTAAATTTTGCTTATTCGGCTTATGCAATCCTTTAAATAACTTTCTCATCCCTTCACTCATTTCGCCAAGGCCACGAGAGCCTGAGCTGCCCTGGTGTGTTTGGTGCGTCACGTAGAGCTTACGTTAGATATTTAGAGGTAATAGTGTCTGAAATGAATATATTGTCTAACTAGACGAATCGTATGCCGTGCAGGCAGGTAAGTAAAATAAATTTTAAAGTAGCGTCCACACAGTAATTCACATTTTAGTTATTGTTGATTTAAGGGGCGGAACAGCGAGGTCATCTTCCCCTAGTTGTTCACTTTCGCACTATGTGAAAAATTATCATTGCTGTCTAAATATCTTGCGAAAGGGTTGGATGATTCTGTTGTCAAACGTAGCTAGAAGAAATGTATGCGAAATTGTTCATCTTCTCGTATACTGAATTGAGAAAACAATGCTAACATTTGAATAATCTGTAGCCTATGTTTAGGTGCAGTATAATTATTATTATTGCTGGTTCATTCAATACGATCAACAATCCAAGGTATTTGGGTTCGTGCACAAATCATTTCTGATTAAGGGATTTATTGAAAACCTATAGGCCTATTACTATTGGTTCTAGAGTTTGGAAATGAATCCAAAGACTGAAACTAAGGTGACATTCCAGTATTTTTCTGGACTGAGTGTTTAATTAACCAGGATAAAAATAACAATTAAGCTAGGGAACTGAACACTCAACTTCTATTTTCCAATTCCTCTCATGGAACTCAGTGGTAGGGGCAGATGACCTAGCTGTTCTACCCCTTAAAACAACAATAAGTAACGTCAGTGGTGTGCATGGCGATGGAGAAATAATTAATATATTGCATGTAGGCAACCACGCAGATTTTCCAAATGCCAAATATTTGAAGTCTGCTTAATTTAAAAGAAAATTAATATGAAGTATTGTCGTTTATAAATACAATTTTGTTTTCAGGTGGTGTAGTGACTGTTATTATTATTGTACATTTCTACGCCGTTTATTCCAAAGAACTGCATCGATCTGCAAACCATTTATTTTTCAGGACGCGAAGAGATATTTTCCCTTGTTAATCAAGCCATTTCATGATGCGCTTTAACGTCTCAGTTCCGTTAAACATAAAATGAGTTGCTCTCTTTTTCTACGACTTGGAAATGATTCCGGGTCTTGACGAAGCCGCGGCAGGAATGCAGGATTCGGCTTCCAGACTGCGGGGTCATTCGTAGTCTTACTCATGAGTTAATAATAGGCCTATTTGTCGTTACTGTAGTTGTTAATTAATTTAGGGGCTTGCGACATTTAACCCGTGTACTTGGTAGCTACTGTAGTAGGTATAGTAACACTGGCGGGCAATGAACCATTGGAGCTCGGTTGGGAATCGTTTGCATCAAATAGTACTGTAGATACAATTCAGTGTTTGCTGACGCGTTAATTTTCCGGTTTGTTTCTGAAGGCCTCTAGATTATTAAATGAAGTTGACTGTAAAACAGTAGTTTTCACAAATATTAATGAAGTAAATTATAAGATTCTCAAACAGCGAACAAAATAGAAAACCAAGAAACTTGCGAATTGTATACACTGAAGAGGGAGGCTAGTGGTTGTTGTATTATATGAGAGGTGTTTGTTGTAAGTCGTGGAGAGTAGAAACTTTGACCCTCTTAAAACCACCCACTGCTGGACGAAACGCAGGGTATACACTGTGCTGTGCTATGCTATGGCGTCTGTGACATGTTCAATCGCATGCCGTATTCCTAGTTGCCGACTGGGTAAAGTGGGAATGCGTTGCCCGTCGCGACTATTACTGTAATTATTAGGGTTAAGAGTAGGGTAGGTGTACCTGGACTTGAAATAAGGAACTATCCCGGCATTTGTCTGGAGGGAGTGTGAAAACCCACACTCAGGATAGCCACTGTCAGCACCGGGATTCGAACCTCTGATCTGCAGACTTGCTGTAGACCCCTATCACGGTCATTGGTGAGCTACGCCGTGGGATCTTACTTGAAGGTGCTAGAGCTTTAACTTCAATATCGGAGAGTCTTTACTATAGCCACTAAATGTCAATGGTCACCAAATGTTTACTCCAAAATATCACAAAAATAATCACCCAAATGGCCTATAACTCAATAATTTAAACCTAGTTTTTGCACATTTCTCCGGAAGAGGAACCCTAGACCCCACTGTAACCTTGGTGATATTCCATACCCCACGATCCCCGGTGTGTCCACTACCCCATAATCTTGGCTTAAATCTGCCCCTGATGGTCACCAGTCATAGATGGGATAGGGGATTTTTAGGAGAACCCGGCTCTAGTTTTGCTTACTACAAAGCAATATTAAATTATAAGAAATCCACTAACTGCAAATTACAAAACGTAGTTCATATTCACATTTTCTTCTTTTGTGAAAACAATCACTGATGAGTTGCAATCTACTGATAGCACATAATAACTTGACTTACGTAAGAGTATACCTATGGTTAATTATTAAAATATATTTAGCTTTGTTTAATGTACAAATACAGTATGTGTGAACGCCGTTCAACCAAAACACTAATCAATGTTTAAGCTTAGACCCAAGGGCGTGATTCTTCAAGGGCAGCAAATTTTATGAATGTCAACATAAAACACTACATGTAAAACAAATTTTAAAATACAGTACGTCTTGACTTTGTGTAAAAATCATGTTTTCATTATGAAAAGAGATTACGTCTTATGTCACAGAGGCCTTAGTACTGCACAGTGTGCAGTATACCCTTTCCACCTCTTTTAACATGCAGTTCAGTGAACTGAACTTCCTGTTGATTATTTTTTGGGTCTTAGGACGTCGTGGTCATCAGTCCTTTCTACTTACTGTGCGTGCAGAACGCTGTCCAACAATCTATATCTGAAGTTATTCATATATTTTTTAATTAATTTGGGATAGAATTAAGGAGGAAATGAATGTACGATGGTGCACCTACAGCCTTTGGCTATAAGGTTAAAACGATGAATCATGGAAAATAAGCTTAGAATCACCGACGGTGGAATTCGAACCCCCTTGTTTCCGAGTTCATGGACAACAACATTTTTCAATGTGAATTCCCCCCTCCCCCCCCCCCCCCCAAGTTAAATTCTGTAAAAGCGATGGAATTACGGTCCGGTAAATGCATTTTTGTTTTCAAATTTTTGTACGACAAACGAGCATATTGCTTTTACGAGTATCACTGAAGTTCTAAAATTATTGATATCAAAGAGGATCTGCGGAGCTTTAAATCTGAACACTGTGCATGCTTACAGTGTTACCTCATCGGGACACATTTAGATCTGTTAAATGCGAAAACTAAACTGTATAGTGAATTTAATGAAAATTATTAGACTACCTAGTTTTCGATCGCTTTACTCGTGATATTTATTTTTGTTAATTGAAAATAATGCATTAGTACCCACTTGTCAGGTATAAACATTGAATTGGCAAATAACTTTGCATGCATTCCTACAGTTTCACTGTTGTAAATTTTACATACCAGCATTAACTTATTTTTCTTGATAGTAATTCACGCTCTGCTGGATTTAGTGGAATATATAATTGAAATATTATGACTACAGTAATTTATTATTTTAAAGTATTTATTGCAGCCAATGGTCATAAGATCCTCAACAAGTTCAATTTCAAGTAGTTCTAACGTTGGATACTAGACGCCACTGTCACTGACACCCAGTGGCGAATGGTGGAATTTAATAGAGCGTTTCTAACCAAATAACCTACAAATGTTGGCTACACACTAACAATTGTAGTGGTAGGTTCTTTTCATGCCTTGGTAGGATATGGGTCCACCGGCTTTACTTCCCCTCCGAATAAAGGCATACTGAAGGATGTTAACGCTCTTAAAAATCCGATGACTTCGGGTTGGTTTAAATCCGCGATCTTGGGCATAGCAGTTCAGCTTGCTACAATTATTATTAATATTATTTCTTGCTGGTTTTTTATGTTCTTGTAATTGATTTCGTGATGAACATTTTGTGGGGGAAAAAAATTGCGCAAAATCAGTTTGTGAAAATTTACGAGGATTATAAATTAATTTTACAGAGTTTGGTTATAGAGGGGGGCCCGGGAGATTCCAGCCCCAGGGCCCGTCTCCGCTCTCCACGGCCCTGGGCGTATCTCATCATTCTTTATTTTGTCCCCCCTTGTCTTCTGAATCATAGTTCTTAAAAACTTCATCTCCACCGCCTGTTGTTTGCAGGTATTTCTCTCGGATTGGGTACAGATTTCTAAGCTATATGTAGTAACAGGTACAAAGAAGTTCTTGTAGAGTATTAGTTTTGATCTTAAAGGAACTTGCTTATCCCAAAGACGCCCTCTCACGAGATGATAAAATTGTGCTCCATGTTGAACTCTACTAGTGATTTATGCAGATGGTTGGTTATATGTGGATACTACACTGCCAAGGTAACAAAACTGATGTACATGTTCTAACTTTGTATCATTCAGAGTGATGTTGGTACAGATGTTTTGTCGACTAACGGGCATCACAGATATAAATGAAAATAAATAAATTCAAATGAATCTATAACATTTACATAAACGAAGATAGTACATAGGAATGAATTACGTACAGATATTTCAGAACGACCAAGTTAAGTAATTAAATGTTCTTTGGCTAGTAGCGGGCGACGTCAAAAGTATTAGGGAAAGCTAAGTTTAAATCTTCCATTGTAAATGTTGATGCTGATGGGCACAAGGTACACGATAAAGATGTTAAACTGCTGTTGCTCTCCACAACAATCATGACATAGTCAGTTGTAAAACCCGATTTCGGCAGATTCAACTTATTTCTACCCTCCTGTTCGAAGCCTATTCCGTGCCTTCCATGTAGCCCATTCCTCCTGGTGACTTAAAAGGAGGCTCTCTATCTATGAAACCATCCAGTTTGAGACATGGTCAGTTCTATCCTTCCACATTTTCATTCTGGCAGTGTCTATTGTCCCTTCAAAGTCGACCGTCGTTTGAAATAAACTATTCATAGTATTTAATTCTAGGTGATTCAGGGAGGTATCTAAGGAGTGGGTGTTAATCATAACGTAAGTTGGCTAGCGGGGTAGGCTGCATGGGAAAACGCTGCGCCAATGCAAGTTCAACTCGGAAATTATAGGACTAAGTTAAATTAAAGGGTTTAGAAGGAATATATAAGGTATCACCTCAAACACATTTGCGGCTTCGATAGCGTAATTGGGAGCATGCTGAGCTTCTATGCCCAAGATCGCGGGTTCAAACCTGGCTGAAGTCATCGGATTCTCTAAGAACGTTAAAATCCCTCAGTAAGTCTTCCTTTGGAGGGGAAGTAAAGGCGGCGGGCACATGTCATAGATTTAAGGCATGTATACGAACCTTCCACTAACTAAAATTGTGTGAAGTTCCAACGTTTTCCCCACGTGCTGGTTGTTGTGGCATCTAGTAGCCAAGTTCACAGCTAGGGGTCGTTGACGGTAGGATTTGGTAGCAAAAGTAGGAACTATTTGAAATTGACCTATGCAGTCCTCAAATGAATTACAGATAACACACACTAATACAGAGAGGGCAGATGACCTCGTACTTCAGACCCTTAAAACAACAATAACTACTGACTACACTAATACAGCCACCACAATTAACACCGGTTATCAGACAGATTCTACACACACCCAAAGTACACGGGCCTACGTGACCGCGTTATCGCAGCCCCTGCCCCTAAACTGAGGAACCAACCAACCAAACACATTGTCGTATCACAATCACAGACAAATCTTATCAGTGGTATGTTCCGCCCGTGATTCATCTAACTTGTTGATCTACTGATATTCTTTATTGAAATTTCTCTTACGTGACCTTACAATGCACCTATTTTGTTATTGTAGGCCAAGTGGCTGATGAGCTAGATAAGATGTGAAGGAGTGGAAAACTTATTACGAACTTGAGTAATCAGTTTCAACAGTATCCCACGTGAATGGTGATAACTGAGGCTATAAGAATGCAGCACGGTCCACTTGCTTCATACTCCGGTAGTATGGATGTGAGGTATCTACTTGTTGCTTGCCTGGCCGCCACTGCCCTGGCGGCCCCGGCCGTCCAAGCACCCAAGTGGTGGCAGACAGGGGTGCTCTACCAGATCTACCCCAGGTCCTTCATGGACAGCGATGGAGACGGCGTGGGCGACCTGCAAGGTGTGTAGAAGAGGCCTTTATTATTATTATTATGTGCACGTGTTCATCCAGCGGACGGGTATTGAATCAACACCATTTATAAGATCTATACTCCTGTAGGCCTATCTAAGTAGCACATTTTCATTAGAGACTGCTTTGTCCCTCAGCGTACAGTCTAGTCTGTTAGCCTCTGCTTGCAAAGGAGTCACCTCAATGATACCCTCCTAATTCCCTGCGCTTGTATGTGAGTGTACCTTGTAACCTGGCTACGAGCCGAATACCCAGTTTGTTAGCCCTGTAAAAATTGCATTCTTCTTCTTCTTCTTCTTGCGTTACGGCCAACTAAGGACCACGTTATTTCAACTGGTTTCTGCTTTGAGCTTTAACATTCGCCCAGTACTGCCGCATGAATTCTCCATGTTGTTGCTTCCTTTCTTCTGTCCACTTCTTGCCTGTTTTGAGCTTAGGTTTCTCTAGGAAACTCCGGTGAGTTGTAAGTTTCACCTTAAATTTTACACGTTCCAGTACATCATCACTTGTAATCCCAATTTCTTTCAAATCTCTGTCAACTTCAGTGAACCATGCCCCCTTTGTTTTCTTCTCTAGAAAGTATGTAAAGATCCTGTTTGTCAACCTAACAGAGCTCATTCGTGAAATGTGGCCATAAAATGAAATTCTTCTTTTTCTCATCACATCAGTTATTTTTTCTACACATGTGTAGAGCTCGTGGTTGTGCCGTCTCCTGTATTCATCGTTTTCTTTTACAGGGCCCAAGATTTTCCTGAGAATCTTTCTTTCTTTAGCTTCTAGTTTCTCCATAAGTCCTTTCCTATGCATTGCAAGGCATTCTGCAGCATATAGAGCCTCTGGGCGGATGAAAGTTTGATAGTGTCTTAGCTGGGCATTTAGGGATATTGATTTCTTGTTGTAAATACCCTTTGTTAGATGATATGCCATTTCCATTTTTCTGATGCGCGATTCGAAAGCAGCCTTCTCGGATGTGTTGGGTTCTATCCACTCGCCTAGATATTTGAATGATTGAGTTTGCTTAATGCGTCCCTCTCCTATGTCTAGCTCCTTGGGTGCTTGTTTAATGTTAGTAATAAACAAGGTTTTCTCAAAGGAGATCTTAAGGCCTGCTTTTGCAGCTTGAGTGCTGAGTTGCTTGATCTGCACTGCTGCCGTGCCAAGGGAATCTGAAAAAATTGCAAGGTCATCTGCGAAGGCTAGGCAATCAACCGTGAGATTCAGATTTTTGTAGCCCAATCTGACTCCATTTACGAACCCATTGTTGTTCAATTCTTTGCGCCATTCTCGGATGACCTTCTCAAGTGCGCAGTTGAAAAGCAGAGGTGATAATCCGTCTCCCTGCCTTACCCCGGTTCTGATTTCAAAAGCTTCTGAAATTTCTCCCCTAAATTTCACTCTGGAGGTGGTGTTAGTCAAGGTCTTCTCAATGATTTTTCTTGTTTTATTGTCCAATCCCAGTTCCTTCAGGATTTGAAATAGGGAGAATCGATCAATGGAGTCGTATGCCTTCTTGAAATCAACGAAGGTCACCACAAAATCTTTAGATCTAAGCTTTAGATATGAAACAATAGACTTAAGATTCATGATCTGTTCAGCATATGATCGTCCTTTCCTGAACCCTCCTTGATATTCTCCCAATTGGGAATCTAGTTGTTGTTCTGACCTATTTTGAAGGACTTTTGAGAGGATCTTGTATGTTATTGTAAGGAGAGAGATTCCACGGTAGTTGTTCACATCCATTCGGTCACCCTTCTTATGAAGAGGGTGAAGTAGAGCTGAGGTCCAGTTGCTAGGGAGTTCCTCCGTTTCCCAAATCTCATGAATAATCTCAGTTAACTTATCAACAGCTTTGTCGCCAGCATGCTTCCATAATTCAGCAACTATGGAGTCCTCACCTGGTGCTTTGTTGTTTTTGAGTGACTGAATGATCTGATTAATTTCTTCTTTTGTGGGTGGGGTGGAATCTGGGTGTACGTACGGATTGTCTTCGAACTGAAATGTTGATTCTGGAGCCTCGCAGTTGAGGAGAGACTCGAAGTTATTTGCCAATATTTGGCAGTTTTCCTTGTCATTATAAGCAACTTTTCCATTTAGGTCCCTGAAGAGTAGGCTAGGTGGATCATATTTACTGAGATTCTGTTTAAAAGTTCTATAGAAATCCCGGGTGTTATTCTTCTTGAAGTCTAGCTCAATTTGTGCCAGCTTGTTCTTGTCAAAAGCACGTTTTACACCTCGAATAGTTTTTGCAGCCTGTCTCCTCATACAAAAGAAACTTTCCCAGTTGTCTTCACTCTTCTGTGAGTTCCATCTCTGCCATGCAAGTTGTCTGAGCCTTATTGCCGCCTCACATTCACTGGTCCACCAGGCATGCTTTCTGCGTTTTATTAATGGGACTGTTTCCTTAGCTGCTGATACTATGGCATCTCGTAATTGTTCCCAGTTTTGTGGATCCAGTGTTTCAAGCTTCTGAGTGAACTCATCATTAGACTGTAGCTTTTGCAAGTCAAACCTATTCATCTTTCGTCGCTGGACCTTTCTAGTATTTCTCGGAATGAGTTTAACTTTGATTTTAGAGAGGTAATGATGTGAATCTAGGTTGGCACTTCTAAGAACCCTCACATTCTGGATCTCTCGATGGGCTTTACGTGACATAGCGACGTGATCGATCTGGAACTCACCAAGGTTGGAATTTGGGGATGTCCATATTTTCTGTTTCCTTGGCAGATGTTTGAAAGCTGTGGATTTCATAACAAGGTTGAATGCCTTACACAGTTCCACAAGTCTCTCTCCATTTCGATTGGTTCTGCGGTGAGCTGGGTAATCTCCAATTATGTTTTGGAATTTCTTTCTCTGCCGAGTTGGGCATTGAAATATCCAAGCAAGATAACCGAGTGCTTGGCAGGGATCTCAGAGAGTATCTCCTCTAGCTCTTCCCAAAATTTATCCGTCCCTTCTGGATCTTTCTTGTTTGCCTGATTAATCGGCGCATGAACGTTAACCATTGTATAGACCTTGTTTGCATATTTATTATTATTATTATTCATATGTTCCCCATGTCATTTGGTGCAATTCACCATTTCATCGGTATTTGTTGCAAGTTGGAGTGGAGTTCTCTATATCGGTAGGTTGAGGAACGAACTAACTATGGAGCAGGTCTCTAAAATATTTACTATTTGCTTACTGGTATGCAGATTATTGTGGAGCCCCAGTTTATCGACCCCTGTGATATGCTGGATGGTCTACGATTCGCGATGGCATCTCCTGCATTTGTCATCTGGCATGTCTGCCTTAATGATGTATTTCAGGTAGTTCTTTGTTGCCACTACTTGATCTTGTATCGCGACGAGGAACCCTTAAGTCTCAGGAAATAGATCCACATGGGTCAGCCAGCTGTTCAACGCATGCATGTCGACATATTCTTGACTGAGATCATACGGATGACGGCCGTGCAGTTCTTTCTGAGTCCAAAGATGAAGCTTGTTATTATGTGCTCTTCAGACGTAGCTAGCTGCACATTCCAGGCATGGAGAAGATCCAATGGCGTGTAATTGCCATCCACCTTAATAACAGCCTAATGCAGTGGAGAGTTCGTTTAGCTCAAATGCTAGGCCTGAAGATTCTTCACCTTGTTGGCATATAGGTGTATATTACAATTAATACTATTTGAAACCTTACAGGGGGCTGGGGTTAGAAGGATGACATGTTTTATAAACATTTTAAAGATCTGATTATCTTGGATCGATTGACGAACAGAGCAAGTCGTCCTTCTACCCGTCCCCCACACCCCTTGTAATCTTTGAAAATTATAACACATCACATCTACATCAACATGCTGAGCAATAAGGAATTTGAATGCTAAGAGGAAGTGCATGCAGTCGACTTAAGGGAGGAGCCGTTTTACTGACATAGTTGCACTTAAGGAAAGATCTAAAGAAGCCTATATTCTTGATCCAACCATTCGGTTTGAGAAGAATGCACCAGATCAGGCTAAAGAGGTTGACCAGGAGGAAAAGGCCATCTATGAAGATTGCGTTCCGTACTTCCGGGAAAAATACTGAGATAGGTACAGGAATCACACCTTCAATGTGCGAGGAATGCTGTTTGGTGCCAGGGCCACTATCTATCGTGAAGTTGTGGAACTGTTCCTGAAGCTCGGCATAGAAAGGAATAACCTGATCACTCTTGCAGAGGGTAACATTGCTGACTCTGTAGCCACATTGCAGCACCATATTTACAAGAGTGCCGACACCTGACATTCTGATCAGAAAATACCACTAGAATTTAAATTGTAAAAATAAAAGAATGTTTATTAATGAATTGTCATAACATGGATTCAGGGGTATGCTGTGCCTTAAGGCATCTTGGGGGAAACTAAGCAGCTATATTGTAAATAAATATATTCATAATCCGGTAAAGTCATATATTCTTCGTCTAATACGTAGATAGGCACGCATCTCCAGTATAACATGCCACTATTATTATTATTATTATTATTATATTATTACATAACAATTGCAGCCAAAGGCCATAGCAGGGAATTTTAATTGAGCACCCGAAGGCTCCCAGCAAGTTCAAATTTCATGTAGTTCCAACTTAGGATACCAGATGACAGCTATTGGCGAACGTTGGAAGTTGATAGATCGTTTCTAACCAAATAACCTACAAATTTGGCTACACATTACCAATTGTAGTAGTAGGTTCTTTCACATGCCATAAATCTATGACTTGAGCCCGCCGGCTTTACTCCCTCTCCGAAGGAAGGAATACTGAAGGATTTTAAAGCTCTTAAAAATCCGACGACTTTGGCCGGTTTTGAAACCGTGATCTGGGGCATAGCAGTTCAGCATGCTACCGACTACGCCATTGAAGCCTAAAGTCCGCTATTTTTGGGGTAAATCTGAGACTTGTTCTCGCACAATACTGTCGCTTACAGTGACATCGGCCAAAAATGAAACTTTCAACGATAATCACCACTTAAGTCGAAAAAGCAGCGTATCAATGCGGTTCTCATTGGGAGGAAAATGTATTATTAATATTTTTATTATTATTATGGCACATTCATTTCACCACATCAGTGTGTACAAATCAACATATCGTCGGCTTATTTGCAAGACGGTTTGTCCATTTCTCTTAGGGTGGCACATTAAGAAACGAGCGAACTATGGGACAGGTCTCGAAGATGACGGCCTTCTGCACGATGATATGTAGACCAGGTGTTATTCCCAGTTTCCATAACTATATTATTATTATTTTCATTGTTATTATTATTATTATTATTATTATTATTATTATTATTATTATTATTATTATTATGGGAAGATGATTCCCGAGGAAAATGGACAGAAAAGCTGATAACATCCCCAACTGACTGGGTCGACCGGAATCATGGTGAAGAGAACTGTTACCTCACACAGTTCCTGACAGATCACGGATAGGCTGCATCTGAAAATTCCTCCGGTGTGCATTTAATGCAATGACATCGTTGACGCGCTCCACGCTTTCTTTGTTCGTGTCCATTGGCAGACACAAAGAAGATGCTTGGAAGTTGAGCACGGAGAACTGACTCCAGACAATATCGTCCATGCAATGCTGAAAAGTCAAGAATCCTGGGATTAGGTAGCAGTGTATGTTGAATGTACTTTGCGCCAAAAGAAGAGGAACTTGAATGCTTTTGAGCAATAATAAAGAAGAATTGAAGGAAGAAGAAGCATAAGATGCTTCACGCACCACGCCGCCCTGAAGTAATACGAGAGCGGTTCCGGGGCGGAGACACACTTCTTGGGCGAAGGGTATATGGTTCTTAGTGGGTAAGAATCCCACACACCCCTGTGGAGTGCGGATCCCCACAAGCGTCTCAGGCAAGATTTTCCACATTCTAAAAAATTAAATAAAAATTAAGACAGGAGTGCGACAAGTTGATGGTTTATCACCCATTCAATTTAACTCAATTTTGGATAAAATAATCAAGACATGGGAAAAAGGAGTCAAAGGCATAAAAATGGCAAAACACCAGGAAAGTACAGTCAACATTAAATGTCTGGCCTTTGCCGATGATGTAGCGATTATAACAATTAACAGAAAAGGAGGCCAAGAAGCTCTAGAGACGCTACATGAAATCCCTGCCAAAATAAGGTTACAAATCTCATACGAAAAAAAAACACAGTTCATGGACACAGAATCTACAGACAGGCACCCACTGGAAACCAAGTATGGAAAAATAACACAACTGGAAAGTTTCAAATACTTAGGAGAGATTATACAGAAAACAGGACTGAACTTGACATCCAATGAACACAGGATCGCTACATTGCAGAAAGCATACCGACTTACATGGAACCACTACAATAAAAAAAGTATTTCGATCAATGCCAAATTACGACACTATCGTACAGTAGTCTTACCAGAGGCCTTATACGCTTCAGAGACGACAGCAATCAAGAGACGAACAAAAATCAAGGAATTAGAAAAACAAGAGAGAAAAATTCTGAGAAAGATTTACGGGCCAGTTCAGAAAGAGTGAATATGGATAAAGGCACCGACAATATAACTGTAAAAACAGACAGAGACGATTATAAACAACATAAGGAAGATGAGGGCAAAATTTTATGGACATATACATAGGATGACCGAAGACAGACTGACCAAAAAATTTTTGAATTTAGTTACGAATAGTACACTAAAAACTAATTGGGTAAAGAAAACCGTGGAAGTCCTCAAGAAACTAAACATCTCTACTGAATACATGACAGACAGGAGCACATACAGAGAACAGATGTTTGAGCAAACTCCCAAAGAGAAACAACCGGGAAAGAAGTGGACGGAGGAGAGAAAGAGGAAGCATAGTGTGTATATGAGAGGTTTTGGGGAAAAAAGAAGAAAGGGCCAAATTAAAACATAAAAATTGATTGTGTTGTAACGCTCTCCTTATGGGGAATTGACGAATAAACAAATAATAATAATTATTATTATTATAATTTATATTGAGGTACAAGTGTATAGTTTAATATTTTCATTAGCCTACAATGTTCAGTTTATTAATATGGGCAATGTTTCATTAACGCACGCCCCCTCAAGATAAAGGTATGCTTGTTGCAGGAATCAGGCAGAAACTCACTTACTTGAAGGACCTCGGTGTGACAGGAGTGTGGCTATCTCCCATCTACAAGTCACCTATGGCTGACGCCGGCTATGACATCGCTGACTTCAGAGCCATAGATCCAGTGTTTGGGAACATGAACGATTTTGATAGCCTCTTGAAGGATACTCATGATCTTGGTAAGTTGCAAAGTTCACAAATAATGTATAGTAGTGGAATTTTGGAATGTTCTTTAGTCGGTCAAGCCGTGATAGGGAAATCCAATTATCATGTATGGCTGGCTGCGTGGCTCAGCAGTAACGTTCCCAATGTTGCAGGATCGAACCCTGGCGCAGCCAGTTGGCATTCGAGGAAGCGCAAATGTGAGGGAGCCGTAGAATCTACTGACACCTTAAAAATCCCCATTGGGGCGAAATTCCGGCAGCCCGGCGTCTCTTAAAGCCACGGTACCGTAGTTAAAAGAGACGTAAGATCAATAACATCATTATAATCATTATATTGGGCGGTTAAAGTGAATGTATTCTATACAAATACCTAAAAGGAAATAAATATTTAACAAATTGTACACTTCACTTCTTAAAAACGGTTCTTTGGTTAAACTGAAAAACATCGATCATGGAAATGTTTTTAATAAACGTCTTTCAAACGAAATATTGTTATCAATGTTACGCTCTGGAATGAGAACATCTAATCTAAAATTTGAAATGGTGTATTCGATGTTCGTAGTTTCCTTCCTTTATCTTCCTTTTCAGTAGGGCACCATTTAATTATTCCAAATGAATATTTTATTGATAATAATTCTTCCTCTTTCTTCGATTCGGCCAACTAGGGACCAAGTCAATTCAACTGTCTCTTCTTCCGAACTCTAACTACCGCCCAGTGTTCCCGCATTCGTCTCCGTTGTTGATCTTTTCTCTCTTGGGACCACTCCTTCCCTTTATTCAGCCTCGGCTTTTCCTGGAAACCTTTGTGCATGCGTAGTTTTTCCTGAAGTGCAACACGCTCCTGGATATCTTTAAGGGAAAATTCCATTTCACGTAGATCTTTCTCAACTTCCATGAACCCTACCTTTTGGTTTTCTTATCTTGAAAGTACTTCAATATATTGATAATAATAGTAATAATAATAATAATAATAATAATAATAATTATTATTATTATTATTATTATGAGGCATTATTTGATGTAATACATTTTAATAGTCCAATATGAGAACCTTGCTTCTTTGGTAACCTTGGTTGGATAGTTGATTATGGTTGATTTAAGGGGCAGAACGGCGAGGTGTTGTTCCCCTTTGGTATCCTTAAGCCCTAAATAACTCGTAAGTTAAATAATCGAAGGAAATTGAATTTAGTATCTTTCAGGGATCTTTTTGTTAATACTAAACCTTTATGTTAGTAACAATGATTTAAAAAGTTTAAAATGACAGTTGGAGTCGCGAGAAGAAAAGGTTTAGTTAAATTTCCTCCGCTACAATGAGAAACATCGAAACATGGATATGTTTTTCAGATTTAGATGATGGATATTTGTTGCCATGGTAACCATAAATAAGAGGTCTGGATGGCCTGTACACTTCAGATGTAGATGATGGATATTTGTTGCCATGGTAACCATATAGGAGGTCTCGATGGCCTTTACACTTCAGATTCAGATGATTAATAGGCCTACTTTTTGTCTTGGAAACCACACAGGAGGCTTTGATGGCCGTCACACGGTTCGGTCTTATTATGAAAAATTCTAATTGACCCCCAGACCAAAAACATATCCATGTTAAAAAATTGACATTTTTAAAGACTGATAGTAACATTTGGGACTTTGATCCAACACTAGGAGATCGTACCATCACGCGAAAGATAGGCGTACTAACTTTCAATAAAAGTAAGTGAGATATTCTTTTAGCAACATATAGATGTCTCTACTGAACTAGAATGCATAGACCTAAATGACGAACAGTTGGTAACCACCGGATATCTGTGTCGGTTGTCTTGGGCAAACTAATCGTAGTTAGACCCAGAGTCCTAAACCATAGCCATGTTAAAATACTTCGTTTGTCAAGCGAATCCAGATTAATTATGATAATGTAATATTTGCAATCATGTATACGAGATAGAGGGAGCATGGTGGCGTAGTGACTACACTGCTCATCTATCACGCTAAAGGCCGGGATTTGAATTTCAGTGACAGCGAGGTGGAATTTTCACCCGTGAAGTTACGCGGTATCAAATTCCCGGCCAATACTCGAAGGAGCCAATTTTAACTCGGGTGACCCCCCAAAAGTCGAAGAAGCCGCAGACAGTTTTGTAGGTTGAATATACCTAGCAGTAATTATTCATCACTAGCTCATCGATACTGAACCCTTGCAGAGAAGCATATGAGACTCAGATTCGGGGTGTAACGGGTCATATTCGTAAGTTGCTGTCAGGGCGCTTCATTAACTTGCAGGGTAACATATAACAAAATAACATGCAGGAAAGAGTGAAGCCAGGGTTAAAAACAATTGAATTTAATAACAAATCACCATATTTACACATAAACAATTAACAACAACAACACTCCCAACTGACTCCCGCTTAATAAAAATGCCAAAAACTAGGCGATATCTCTGGAGAGATTAATTACCTGGACCAAGTGTCCTTAAATAAAAGATACAAAAGTGACCATATAAGTGCGTATGCTGTTCTACATGCATCACGATGTGTACTTTGAATGCGTGATTCGTTATCATCCAGAATGACCCTTCAGACAACGAATCCGCATTTCTTAGAGCTAGACCGACACAAGGGAACACAACTACAATACTTAAATTAAACCGACACTTCCTAAATCTACTATAAACAAACACAAAATTTCCGTGTGAAATTGGACTCAAATTGCCGTAGCAACATTTACTGCCTAAAAACTTAGGACTTCTCACACAAATCAACACAAGTACATTAACATGTGACCAATAGAAAAAAATACTCAAATGACCGCTGTCAAAATTTACAAATACTCTACCACTACACCACACGGGTGTGACAAACAAAATTACCTGAATCGAGTCATAAACAAAGCAATAGGCAAACAGCCAACATTTACGTTAATCACAATATTTTACCCATACAAGGTACAACAATCCGTTACACACATGGCGAACTCCCCAATTAATTATGGCTTAAAATTTAACCATCACAATGAACAGGTTTGCTACATGAAAGCTTACAGGGGTCAGTCGGACAAATAGGACTGCCTATCAAAATAAGTCACAGGCAAAACGGGCGGTTTGTGGAACTCTGCATGTCTGTCAACCCACGTGTCAATAACCTCGACCTCCCAGAACATGGGGTCGAACCTCGAAGAAATGTGCCCCAAAGCACAATAATACATGTGTGTGTCAGAAAAACATATGGACAAGAATCAGCAGTCTCCCAAGAGCACTCTGTCTTTCCATCTAAAATACAACAGCAGCAAAAAAATATAAGGGCGGTAGGACAACTACCCCCTCCTCACGTAGAATCAACACACACTAGACACATCAACACACAGAATCACACGTATGGGTTTTGACAGACCCTGAAATAAAAGACACAAATAATATCCACATGCTGGCGCCATCGTTCTATGCCGTGACTAGTCACCTGAAAAGGACTCAAGAAAATCTATCAAAATTAGAACGAAGGTGTTCTACAATTACTTTTAAGTTGGTGCACTCGGCTACCCTAATATGAATAATAACCTGTTCAGCAAAAAGTTACAATCATTTCCTCCCATTCCTATTTCAAATATTAACGTTAATAAAGCACCATTTATCGAATGTAACGGGTTCCGCAATTGCAAGGATAAAAATCACGCACGCACGCCGCGTACATTACACATGACTCAAGAAAAAAAACAAAATATCAACAAACACTTTGGCCACGCGCCAACGCACATTTAAACATATAGTGTCGGTGCAAGAAAAACTCTAAAACAGCAAGAAAGAAAAACATGACTATTTACAAAGTTCCCCGGCCAAATCTAACTACATAATTGAAATAATCCAATTTTAGTACATCACCGCTTCTGCTTGTAGAACTAAGGACATCCTCCTCAACCCATTGCCCTATGGACAATTTAGCACTCCATAGTAGTCGTCTGCGTTGATTTCTTGAAGCTCATCCCAACTTCAAACCACGTGCTGATCATCTTGGTCTCGACTCTTTGGCAGAAAAGTTCAATGTTAAATATTTGCCTATCTATAATCGCTTGCAGGCTACTCAGTTCACCCACAATTGTCCTAATGCGATTAATAGCGAAGACTGGCCCTAATTATATCGCACACACGCGCTATAAAAACACATACAAATACACTGCAATTTATACATAAAATATACATCTCGAGTCCGCGCCACTGGCTCGTTAACAAGTTCAAAATCCTGGCTGCACTAGCAGTCGCTATCTCGTCCGGTATTTCCGTCCTGTACTGTGGACTTCGGCTCTGGTAAGCGCTAATTAGGGTGATACGATACTTCCCCCTCAAAGCTGAACTCGTTGTCTTTAAATGAATGTTACAGTTTATCACGCGCTGGCGTGAAATATTTAGCTCACACAATAATGCTGTTTTTAGAACAAAATGTATTCTAGCTTTCAAATTCGATACCGCAATCGCTGCGACTTTAGCTCCTCAGAGCTCACAAAATAAATTAGCTTCACTGATTTTAGAGCGTAAAAATCACAATTCAAACTGGCGTGGAGTATGCCTCTGAAGGCTCCACAAGAATAAGGCTTAGATAAATTCGAGCGTAAAAAAAAATCACACTTCAAACTGGCGTGGAGTATGCCTCTGAAGGCTCCACACAATAAGACTTAGAGTGGCGTCAGGCCAAACTATTTATGAGAAACTGACAAGGGCGGTGGAGTGGGGCGGAGTCAGATAAAAACTTCCAGAATTTTTGTCTCACAAAGATGTAGCTAGTGTCATTCTTCTCCAAATAAATCCAACGTCTCAAATTACTCGAGCGGAGATTAATCCGTTCGGCGGTTCCTTAGATACACACTTCCGCGGGCTTTTTACTACTGACGCCGTCCACCTCGTGGTCACGGCTTGGTCTCTTGCGATTGGCTGATTCAATCGTATGTTCGTTGAGAGGACCTCGTGATTCTTCCTTTATGTCTCCAATTTTGGTACTGTAGTTGCACAATTTGGCCTTGAACTCGACTAATTCTGGCCGTCCCCCAGGAATAGCTACCAGCTCAGCTTCTGTTGCAATCATTACGAAATGCTGGCCTCCCTAATATCCAAGTCGACTTCCTTATGCGCTGCCTGGGCCGTAGTAATAATAATAATAAATATGAATACTTATTTATCGAAGATCAATAAGGGTTCATTTATCCTCAGCAAGGTTTTGAAATTCGAAACAATTTATTGGTTTGGATTTCAAAAACAAAATCCACTGTAGTAACAACACATCTCTTTAAATCTCACTCAGCTGCGCGAGTGTATGCCCCTCTGACTCAATTAGTGTGCTCCCTTCTCGCTGGAATGTCATTCATATTTTCACTAGTTCTCCCCCTTCTCCTCAAGTAGTTGCCACTCCCGTCGTCTCAGCTGCTCGTTGTTTACAAACAAAGTGCGTACTCACGCGCTCCCCGTAGATTTGAGTGTTGGCTCTCAAAAATAAATTTTGCAATACAGATTCTGCACATATCATCTTTCCTAATCATCAAATGGTTCCCTTCTGTAGTACGGTTTCAAATTGGCGCTATTAAAAACAGATTTTGCACCAGTGCTCACTTCTTCTAATCCGTAGGCATTGTTACCCAGATTCTTAATTACCCGGAACGGGCCAATGCATTTTGGACAGAACTTGGCGAAGACTTTGTTCTTAGGGTCGGAGATCGGTGGTCTACGAACCAGCACTAATTCTTGTTCTTGTAACTCTCGGTGAAACTTCTTTCCTCGGTACCGTCTCAGCCTTCGGTCCGCTTGGTTCCTCATGTGCTCTCTCGTTCGCTGGATTCGCAAATCATGCGCTAATAATGGATCCCTTGGGCAAGGAATGATCTTGTCCCAAGTTCTTTCCGGCAATCTGTTGTGGTGTACAATCAGTGGGATTTGACCCGTCGACTCGTGCTTAGTAGTGTTCATGCACATCTCAATTTCCCCTACTTTGTCTACCCATTTATTGTGTTCGTTAGGAATCATTACTCTGTAGTATTTAGCGACACAGCGAATTGTTCTTTCGCTCGGATTTCCACAAGGATGACGAATACTTGAAAATATGTGTTTTATTCCTAGGCTCTCCAAACCTTGCCTAAAAACATTGCTTGTGAAATAGGTACCGTGATCTGATAGAATGGATTCCGGCTTCCCAAGCATCGGAATGACTTTGTTCTTAATTCGACTAAGGACTTGTCTTGATGTCGTCTTCTGAATAGGACATAGCACGACCATCTTCGAAAATACGTCGACACACACCAAGAGGTGTCGGCATCCACGCTTTCCTTTTACTAAAGGACCAAAGCAATCAATCGCGAGCATCTCGCATGGTTTCTGCGGTAATAGTGGTCTTGGAGGTTGTTTCAGAATAAAGTTGTTCGGCTTTGTGCGCTGACAAGCGTCACACGTTCTAATTACTTCAACAATGGTGAATCTCATCTTGGGCCAAGTAAAGGTCTCCCCTATCGTAGCTTCAGTCTTATCCGTGCCGATATGTGCTAGGCTCTCGTGAACATGCCAAGTTAATCCCCTCTGTAGTGATGCTGGAACTAAGATCCGCAGTTTAGTATGATGCTCATCCACGTACTTATGTAACAAGTTATTCAAGTAGTGAAATCTCGCTTGTTTAGCACTGGCTTCCCGGTACTCCGGTGAATTTGGTTGTAACTCCTTCCTATAGAATTTTATCATCATCATCATCCATGGGTCAGCTTCTTGCTCCTTCCGAATATCCTTCAATCTTGCCAAAAACTCACGAGCCTTAGGTGTCAAGGTAATATTGTGAACTTCCGTTGTTACTTCGTTTCCGTCCTCAGGGTTTCTACTCAAGGCATCTGGTATGACGTTCAATTTCCCAGGACAATGCTCTATTGTGATGTCAAACTGTTGTATGTAGATGGACCAGCGCGTAACTCTCTCACTTGCTATTGTCGTCTTAAATAAAAATGTCAGTGCATGGTGGTCGGTTCTAACAATGATGGAATAACCATAGATCATCTTGCGCCACTGTTGGAGAGAATATAGAATTGCTAGTAGCTCCAGTTCCGTAACTGTGTAGTTTCTATCATGTTTGCGTAATTTACGACTCGTAAATGCCAAATAGGATTTCTTCTTGGGTTCTTCAGCGTCCTCTTGGTACAGCATAGCACCAATCCCAATTAACGAAGCATCTGCTTGAATGATAAATTGTTTCTCAAAATCCGGATATCCAAGTTTCACACAGTTTTCCAATAAATCCTTCGTTGCTTTAAAAGACCTGTCGCACTCCTCATTCCACGACCATCGATTCGCTTTCTTCAACATCTCCTGCATAGGCGCTACTGTTTCTGTGTAACCAGGGCAATTTTCTTTGAAGAAACCTGTCACTCCCAAAAATGCTCTAACATGTTTGACTTTGGTAGGTGTGGGAAATTTCTTAATAGCATCAATCTTGGCTGGATTAGGCCGCACGCCCTCGACATCAATTATATGTCCCAAATATAAAATTTCGCTCTGGCAAAAATGTGACTTTTTTAAGTTGATCTTGAAGTTCATGGTTCTCAGGTTGTCCAGCAGTTTATTTAAATTTATCAAGTGTTCTTCCATTGTCTCAGAAGCGATTAATATGTCATCAACATATCTCGTGGTGAAGTTCTTGACCTCCTCAGTCAGATTTCTATCGAGTGCTCTAATGAGTGCACATCCCGCAGTTTTCACGCCAAAGGGCATTCGACACCAGATATAACTTTGATTATCGAATAAAAATCCCGTCAACAGTTGGGATTTTTCTTCAAGTTCAAGATGGTGGAAACTATTCGTCAAATCAACACTTGAGTATATCTTCTTCCCACGGAAGCCTTTCAAAACATCTTTGATCCTCGGTGCTTGGTCGTGCTCAACTAGCAGTTTGCTATTTAAAACTCGCGCGTCTAGGCATAGCCTAATTGATCCGTTTGGCTTGGTCACGGCCAATATTGCGTTCAGATAAGGGGTTGCAGCTTTCCTTATCATGCCAGAATCTAATAAGTTAGTAATAATGTCCTTCACCTGAGAAAAGTGCTTCTCTGGGATCGGGTACAATTTACTTTTAAATGGGGTCCAATCTGTTACCTGCATCGCATATTGAAAATTTAAAACTTTCCCAGGTACGGTGTCAAAAGCTCCTTTATGTAATCTTAAAATTTCTTCCAATCTTCTTCTATCAGATTCCCCTACGATGGCTTCCTTAAGTCGCTCCTGAAGTAGAATTTCGAATTTGGTTCCGCCCATTTCTTCTTCCGCCAAATGCACCCAAAGTTCCTGCGAAATATCTCGGCTGTCAATTTCTAGCACTGCTGTCTGGTTAACTTGCTCTCCCCTCAAGATCTCCGTTTTTAGCCTGTCTCCTTTCAGTTCATTTTTTTTTTTTAATCCCGGGCCCCATTAGATGTGTTTCGCCGGTTATCATTCTGTCGCTCCTGTTGCCTCAGTAAACTCTCTGCCCCCTCTCCTTGATGGTTGTCTGGGCTCTGTCTGTTCGCCATGGCACGCCCCCACTTTTCCTTCTCCGCTTCTTCATTACTTAATTGATCCAAGTATTTACGGGATTCAATATATCGTTCGTCCCAGTTATTCCTATAATCTCCTCTGTTTTCTTGGTGATAGTCCCTGCCGTTACTCCATCTACCATCTCCATTTCTTTGGTAAGGTCTACCTTGTCTCTGGTTTCCCCTCCAATTCGTGTACTCCCGCTGGTACGTCCACTGATTATTTTGATTTTGGTTATTCTGATGATATCTCCCGCGGTTATTCTGATAATTCTGATTGTTGTTATGGAACTGGTTTCGGCCGTCAAAATCTTGTCTTCTTGGCGTGAACTGTGTCCCTGTGGACTGTGTCTTACTTTGGTTCCCCTGGCCGTGGTTATTTTGGAGTCCCTGAACTACCTCTGCCGTGTTGACACATTCCAAATTCCTTCTTCCTGTCTGTGGGCTTACCATACTCGTCTCGTCTAAGTGTCTGAGTAATTCTTCGGCTTGGACTGCGGTCTGAATGTTTCCTGCGACTAATAATTGTTGGATGTGCATTGGGAGTTGTTTCCCGATGGTTAGAACCATATTCGACTCGCTAGGCGGGTCATCAAAATCTCTGAATTTTACCAATTGCTGACTGAAGAATTCTGAAAAACGGGTTGGATGTGTACTATGGTATTTGCGCGTGTACAGGTCCATTCTTAACCCCTGCTGTAACGAAGGACTCCAAAACTTCTTCAAAAACGCCTCGCGGAATTGAGCCATGTCTGTAAACGTGTACTTGAAACTTAAAAACCAGGTCAGGCTAGGTCCTTCTAAAAATTTCTCCACCAGTCTTAATTGTTTCTCAGGGCCGATGTGTTGGTCATTAAAGTAATCAGTTAATTGCCGTAGAAATGCTTTGGGAGTGGTTCCTGAATGTTCTTTAAACTTATCGGGCTTAAAATCATTACCCCGAATGACTTGGATGACTTGGGCTGGTGCCAAGTTCGGTTGCGGAGTTGAAGTCTCCCCCCTGTACTGCTGGAATGCATTAGTCGTTAGTCTGGGACTTTGACCCCGACTCGTGTCCTCAGCCAACTTTGAACCTGCCGGACTTCCAATACTTGTTTGCTTTTCCGGAATATTTTCGTTTGAAAATAATGTCGCATTCTCTAACGATCTAATCTCGTTTTTTATGATTAATTCTGAGTGTTCCTGTAATTTCGACTTCATATTTTCCTCCAGTGCCTGCATTCGCTTTAAAACTGCCAGCCTGTCTTCCTTATTCGCATGAGCCTGCTGGTCCCAATCTCGCCGGATCCTACTTTTTAAGCTATTTATTTTCTCCTCGTTCCTCTCCTGATTTTTCTCTAGCTCTTCACGTATCTGTTCCTGCGTTTTTACTAGTTGTTCTTCCAAATTATCCTGAGTTTTGACGAGCTGCTCCCCTACTTCTTGTCTTATGACCTCTTGTGTGTTTATTAGCTGGCCTTCCATCTCTTTTCTTATGATCTCTTGTGTTCTGCCTAATTGCTCCTCTAAATTCTCCCGCAAGTGTATCCGCTCAGTTTCAGCCTTAACTTCGACTTTATCTATTTCCTTTATTAATTCCAGCACATTGTTGTCTACCGAATTAATTTGCTGCTGTAGTTTCTCTTGGGTTTTCTTCACTCCCGCGGTGTTACTGACACATGCTGCCTCTATCTGCCTGAGTTTATCTGCCACCATCTCGTCAAATTGTATTAATTTGTTATCAAATTTCGCCTCCAATTTCTTCATTTCGCCTAACTGTCTGATGTTGTTTTCCGCAACCTCGCCTGTCAGTTTCTCTACTGTTCGAACGCTCTGATTAATATCATTTGTGATTTTTCCTAACTGTTCGGTTTGTGTTACCGCCTGTTGTGACAATTTGTGGTTTAGTTCATTGAATTGTTTGTCAGTGTCTAATTTCTGGACTTCTAACTGGACCGAAATGTTACCGCTCATATCAAGTAATTGTTTTTCACAGTTCTTTAATTGTTTATCTAATTGTTCTTCCGTTTTCGCGGACATCTGTTCTAATTGTTTTTCACTATGCTCACGCTGAGCTTCTAATTGTTCTTTTAATTGTTCTTCCGTCTTTACGGACATTTGGATCGACATCTGTTCTAACAATGCCTTTATCTCATCAACACTCGCCATATCACACACAAAAATATTCAGAGAAAAACAGGGTTATGGGCTAAGGCTTCAGCCCTATACGCACATACATGTCACACATTTAAATATTACTGGCTCTAATTTAATGAAAATTTCAGTAACAAAATTTACTGAATACAATGACACTTATTCTCAAACAACAAAATAACCCCTAGTGATCTGTTTTTAAATTCCTAACCAACAGAATTTACGAAACACCAATTAACCGAAGTCAATTAAATGTCAAATATAAGGCAACATCTTCCTGCTTTGACTGAGTTCATTAATAATGCAAATTTCTAATTTTAATGTGGGCGCCAGAACAAGTTTATAACAAATACAAAATCAAATTCTAACCTTGTTCAATATTTCTAACTTTAGGAACTCAGTGATTTTACTAATGCACATGGCGGTACAACATCGCCTCCATTTACTGAATTTACATGTCCGCTTGACCTGGCATCATTTCTCAACGAAATAAATATGAGATCAGCGAAGCAACAACAACAACAAAGCCCCTCGTTGGGCGCCAGTTTTGTTTTATGAACCCTTGCAGAGAAGCATATGAGACTCAGATTCGGGGTGTAACGGGTCATATTCGTAAGTTGCTGTCAGGGCGCTTCATTAACTTGCAGGGTAACATATAACAAAATAACATGCAGGAAAGAGTGAAGCCAGGGTTAAAAACAATTGAATTTAATAACAAATCACCATATTTACACATAAACAATTAACAACAACAAAACTCCCAACTGACTCCCGCTTAATAAAAATGCCAAAAACTAGGCGATATCTCTGGAGAGATTAATTACCTGGACCAAGTGTCCTTAAATAAAAGATACAAAAGTGACCATATAAGTGCGTATGCTGTTCTACATGCATCACGATGTGTACTTTGAATGCGTGATTCGTTATCATCCAGAATGACCCTTCAGACAACGAATCCGCATTTCTTAGAGCTAGACCGACACAAGGGAACACAACTACAATACTTAAATTAAACCGACACTTCCTAAATCTACTATAAACAAACACAAAATTTCCGTGTGAAATTGGACTCAAATTGCCGTAGCAACATTTACTGCCTAAAAACTTAGGACTTCTCACACAAATCAACACAAGTACATTAACACGTGACCAATAGAAAAAAATACTCAAATGACCGCTGTCAAAATTTACAAATACTCTACCACTACACCACACGGGTGTGACAAACAAAATTACCTGAATCGAGTCATAAACAAAGCAATAGGCAAACAGCCAACATTTACGTTAATCACAATATTTTACCCATACAAGGTACAACAATCCGTTACACACATGGCGAACTCCCCAATTAATTATGGCTTAAAATTTAACCATCACAATGAACAGGTTTGCTACATGAAAGCTTACAGGGGTCAGTCGGACAAATAGGACTGCCTATCAAAATAAGTCACAGGCAAAACGGGCGGTTTGTGGAACTCTGCATGTCTGTCAACCCACGTGTCAATAACCTCGACCTCCCAGAACATTGGGGTCGAACCTCGAAGAAATGTGCCCCAAAGCACAATAATACATGTGTGTGTCAGAAAAACATATGGACAAGAATCAGCAGTCTCCCAAGAGCACTCTGTCTTTCCATCTAAAATACAACAGCAGCAAAAAAATATAAGGGCGGTAGGACAACTACCCCCTCCTCACGTAGAATCAACACACACTAGACACATCAACACACACAGAATCACACGTATGGGTTTTGACAGACCCTGAAATAAAAGACACAAATAATATCCACATGCTGGCGCCATCGTTCTATGCCGTGACTAGTCACCTGAAAAGGACTCAAGAAAATCTATCAAAATTAGAACGAAGGTGTTCTACAATTACTTTTAAGTTGGTGCACTCGGCTACCCTAATATGAATAATAACCTGTTCAGCAAAAAGTTACAATCATTTCCTCCCATTCCTATTTCAAATATTAACGTTAATAAAGCACCATTTATCGAATGTAACGGGTTCCGCAATTGCAAGGATAAAAATCACGCACGCACGCCGCGTACATTACACATGACTCAAGAAAAAAAAAATATCAACAAACACTTTGGCCACGCGCCAACGGACATTTAAACATATAGTGTCGGTGCAAGAAAAACTCTAAAACAACAAGAAAGAAAAACATGACTATTTACAAAGTTCCCCGGCCAAATCTAACTACATAATTGAAATAATCCAATTTTAGTACATCACCGCTTCTGCTTGTAGAACTAAGGACATCCTCCTCAACCCATTGCCCTATGGACAATTTAGCACTCCATAGTAGTCGTCTGCGTTGATTTCTTGAAGCTCATCCCAACTTCAAACCACGTGCTGATCATCTTGGTCTCGACTCCTTGGCAGAAAAGTTCAATGTTAAATATTTGCCTATCTATAATCGCTTGCAGGCTACTCAGTTCACCCACAATTGTCCTAATGCGATTAATAGCGAAGACTGGCCCTAATTATATCGCACACACGCGCTATAAAAACACATACAAATACACTGCAATTTATACATAAAATATACATCTCGAGTCCGCGCCACTGGCTCGTTAACAAGTTCAAAATCCTGGCTGCACTAGCAGTCGCTATCTCGTCCGGTATTTCCGTCCTGTACTGTGGACTTCGGCTCTGGTAAGCGCTAATTAGGGTGATACGATACTTCCCCCTCAAAGCTGAACTCGTCGTCTTTAAATGAATGTTACAGTTTATCACGCGCTGGCGTGAAATATTTAGCTCACACAATAATGCTGTTTTTAGAACAAAATGTATTCTAGCTTTCAAATTCGATACCGCAATCGCTGCGACTTTAGCTCCTCAGAGCTCACAAAATAAATTAGCTTCACTGATTTTAGAGCGTAAAAATCACAATTCGAACTGACGTAGAGTATGCCTCTGAAGGCTCCACAAGAATAAGGCTTAGATAAATTCGAGCGTAAAAAAAAATCACACTTCAAACTGGCGTGGAGTATGCCTCTGAAGGCTCCACACAATAAGACTTAGAGTGGCGTCAGGCCAAACTATTTATGAGAAACTGACAAGGGCGGTGGAGTGGGGCGGAGTCGGATAAAAACTTCCAGAATTTTTGTCTCACAAAGATGTAGCTAGTGTCATTCTTCTCCAAATAAATCCAACGTCTCAAATTACTCGAGCGGAGATTAATCCGTTCGGCGGTTCCTTAGATACACACTTCCGCGGGCTTTTTACTACTGACGCCGTCCACCTCGTGGTCACGGCTTGGTCTCTTGCGATTGGCTGATTCAATCGTATGTTCGTTGAGAGGACCTCGTGATTCTTCCTTTATGTCTCCAATTTTGGTACTGTAGTTGCACAATTTGGCCTTGAACTCGACTAATTCTGGCCGTCCCCCAGGAATAGCTACCAGCTCAGCTTCTGTTGCAATCATTACGAAATGCTGGCCTCCCTAATATCCAAGTCGACTTCCTTATGCGCTGCCTGGGCCGTAGTAATAATAATAATAAATATGAATACTTATTTATCGAAGATCAATAAGGGTTCAATACCAAACATCCACAATGCCATCAAAATCAATCGCAACCCACCAGCACTAATCAGCGAATGTGCGGCTAATGCTGAGATGTGTAAATCTATCAGTTTATGGTCTACTTATGAATGCTGCCCTGTGTACTGGAATAGTAGTCACTGGCTGATGATGGCTCACCAGTGACTTTGTTTATGCGCAAAGTCGAAACTAAGTAAAATGAACAGGATATAACATATAGCCTACTTTCTCCTAAATGTATGGGTGCAGTTATAACTCGTTGTCCTTATCACCTATTATTTTCTTCCTCCTCGAGGCGCTAACGTCACACAACAGTATGACATAATGGATTTGAGCAGCGGCGTTCAAACCATAGTTTATAATTTACCCCAGCATTTTACAATTTCATCATCAAAGAATCCAAACAACATAGGAATTCGGTATATTAACACCGACTACTTATAATAACTGAAAATGAAACAAAACTTCATTGGTCTAAACGTATCACTGGGAGAAACACATTTAATAAACCTAATGCACAGCTAATTTTTAATCGCGCCTATCCTTTGGGGCGTATGTGCTCTATCGACAACAAGAGGAAATATTTCAATTACACCGTATGCATGGGTTCACTAACTGGGAATGTGAAGGCAGGTTTAGAGCGCAGCTCGCATCTAGTAGTCCGTGGTTAGCACACGCATAGTTTAACTGGTTGTTAGTAGATGTGAGTCATGCAGATACGGTTGCGAACTTTGTTTTAATTGAATATATAGGCTATATTCCATTGCAAGGTACACAACATAACGCTCAATTTTATTACGTCTCTGTACTTAATAAACGATAAATATCAGACAAAATCAAGCAAAAAAATGCAACTCTGATCGGTTTTGAACCCCGGCTGACTGGGAGAAAGACCAAAGCTCTACCACTGAGCCAAATGTGTCCACCGAAGTTGAACGTTGTCAATCGATTTACATACAACGTCTTAGTAAGTAATGTATTGGAATAAACGATTTCTTTACTGGAGTATACATTCATTACAATCCTTTTCATATAAAGTTTATATTATTTCCATCAGTGCGCTATAGGCTATTGCATGCAACATGCCCAAATTAGTGAAATATAGGTCAGAACGAAAGATCAGCTGCCATCTTGCCTTGAACAGAGATGGCTCAGATTTTTAAAGTCACTTCTGCAGTATAATATTATAATGCAAACTTTTAATTTCGAACGACCCAGGTGCTTTAGAACAGTTTAAACCATTCTCGGTTCGATAATCGGAACTGGTATGTCCTAAGTTATGCATTATAAAGGTTGCATAATTCACACGGCCGCCATCCTGAAATAGTACAACTCATGACCTTGTAGTTTGGGCTCAAGACGTGTCCCATAAGAAGGTACGTTTTTACCAAATGTGATAAAGATCCAATGTCTAGTTTGGTCGTAAATTAATTTTAAGTTTTGACCATTTAAGTGGCCACCTTGAAGTTTTGGTTAAGATGGTGGCAATATAAAACATGACACTGGGGTGCTCTTTGCTAGTGCTACCTCTGTACCAAATTGAGTTCAATTCGGTTTCGTCGTGTTTGAATTGATAGGGTGGACATATATACACACACACAACACACACAGACAGACTGACAACTTTTGGCCCGTGGGGATCTCATAAGTCTACTTTTACCTTTTGCTAGAAAAGAAAGTAGGCTTAAAATGACCACAATCAACTTCGAGTTGCCATCCCAGGTGCGCTTTCATACATACACACATTGCATTTTCAAATTTCTTGATGAACAATGTCAATTCGAATTTACTCAATATAATTATATGTGTATCTTGATGAATGCAGTATTTGTTGCATTTATCTGTTGGCACAGGGTGGATCAAAATGTCGTTTTCACAGATGTCTCTGTCTCATTTATGGCTGTGATTATATTGAAACAACTGAGTATGCGTGGTGCTAAGTAGTGGCGTTCAGAGCACAGCTAGTGCCCGTAGTTGGTGTGCAAGGTTTCACTCATAGGGTTGGAGTTGTTGTTCTGACTCAGTGAGAAAAGTAATTACAAACTACCTCACTCCTCACCTTGCCTAGTACGCTTCGATGTAGGGCTGCCTTGGATTTTGTGTAGATTTAATCCACATAACCTATAGTGGCGCCTTTTGAGGATCCTACCAGCCACTGGGCTGACTTCATACCGTTTAGAAACTCCTTCAAATCCACTGCCTGAATTGGACAAAACGATAGTTTCATCAGCAAACCTCTGAGTTGAAACATTTTACCTTGAACCATTCCTCCTTCATTTCCTTCATTGCTTGTCCAGTGTAGAAATTTACAAGTATGGGTGATACGTTTTAGTCTTGCTATACAATCACGTTTCACATGTAGGGACTTCATATGGTCAAGTTTTAATTAAGTATATCTGCTATCTAAGTCTATGCTGGTACGGATATATTGATGGAAGGATTCAGTAGGCACAATCAGAGTGGATACATTGTAATAGCATACATGGTATGGGGCTGCAAATCAGTTAATTTTCTAAACCTGTGTCAAGTGGGATATTAGGTTGTACGTTTACGGTTAGTGAAGCCAAAATAGGGTGATGTGAAAATGTTCATATTTTACAGGAATGAAACTGATAATGGACTTTGTGCCCAACCATTCAAGCGATGAGCACGAATGGTTCGTGAAGGCATCAAATCCAAGTGATCCAGATCACAAGAAGTACAAGGATTACTACGTGTGGCATGATGCCAAAGCTGACGGATCACCTCCAAACAACTGGGTAAGTGCCATAAATTTACGATGCACTTTTCTCCGAAGAATTACCACTATTGAACGTTGATTCTCTGGTCAAATACTGTACATCATAAACTCATTCATAAATTCATATTTTTCAGAGGAATGTATTTGGCAATGGAATCGATGGTGATGCATGGAAATGGAACGAAAAGGTTGGGCAGTTTTATCTGCACCAATTCCATGAGAAGCAGCCGGACCTGAACTATAGAAATGCTGCTCTGGTTCAGGAAATGAAGGTGCGAATCGTGATCTGATTATTAACTAATACATGTAGGCCTAATTTCTTCCAATAGTGTACTCGTATTTACCCTGCACATTCATTAGGCATATTCGTGTTGACAGGTGGCTTCGGTGGCGTAGTAGGTAGCATGCTGAGCTTCTATGCCCAAGATCGCGGGTTCAAACCCGGCCGAAGTCGTCGGATTTTTTAAGAGCGTTAAAAATCCCTCAGTAAGCCTTCCTTCGGAGGGGAAGTAAAGCCGGCGGTCCCATGTCATAGGTTTATGGCATGTTAAAGAACCTTCCACTAATTACACCTGTGTGAAGCTAAATTAGGTTAGGTTAAACATTTGACAAACGCTCTTAGGTACCAACGTTCGTCACCAGGAGCCGACTGCGGTGGTATCTGGTAAACAAGTCCTGAACTAGTAGTCGTTGACGGTGGCGTTTGGTGGCAAAAGTAGGAACTACTTAAAAAAATCTTTGTCTGCAGTCTTCACTTGAATTTAAAACAGATAACACACACTAATACAGTCAACACAATTAACACCGATTATCAGACAGATTCGGCACACACCCAAAGTACTCGGGGCTACATGACCGCGTTGTCGCAGCCCCTAAACTGAGGAACCAACCAACCAACCAACCTTCGTGTTGACCGACTGAAGAGCTACGAGTGAAGATATAAACAACGCCCGGGAACAACCTTATACATAGTTCATCAGCACTCAGACCAACTTAAAGAGAGGCAGGGATAAACCCAGTGGCGGCTGGTGTAGAAAATTAGTTGTGTGCTGTAACCCATCTTCCCTCCCTCACTCAGTGACGAAAAATGAAGTCCATACGTCTCTCCTTCTTGCTGCAGAACTTGTCAATCACCCTGGCATTGAACCCCTCCATACTGAAGACCATCTTCTTCTCAATGGAGAGCATTGCGAGGGCACTTAGTCTTTCTTGTGACATGGTGTTCCGCAGAAAGGTCTTGATCATCTTCAGCGATGAGAAACACCTCTCAAGCTCTGAAGTAGACATGGGTGTTGTTACTAATATCCTCAGAAGCTTGCTTGTTTGGCAGAACATACCTTGCAGATTACTGGATATTATGAAATGCAGAAGAGGGACTGCCCCACCAATATTCCTAAAATCTCGCCTACAGCACAGAACCGACAATTCTGTTCTGAGCCTTTTCTTTCCCAGCATGCTATAGGCCTGAACAGTTACACCTAGTTCTTTATCTGGAAACGTTTTGGAAAATCGTTCAAAGTTGGTGAAATCTAACAGTTTTGCTGCTTCCAGGTGATCCAAGGTTTGGAAGCGATCACGGGCTTCTCGTGATACGGTATTCTATCACACACTTCCTTGACATCAGTACGCCAACGTGAAAACTTTCTGCGTTTGGTTTCTGAAGCACACGTTTTTTCAGAAGTACCGGTACTGGCAATGTTTTCTACCGATTCCCTGATGTTGTAGACCATTTTAATGAAGTGTGACACAGCAACTGATTGTACATAATGTCCACATATGGCATCAATTTATGAATAAAACGTAGCCAAAATATGAATTCCTCGTCTTCTAAGCTGCGACGAAGCCCGTTTGCCTGAAGGCAAGTTTTATAGGGTGGGGTTTTCTCCAGCATTAATAAACACTCCCTTATGGATGTCCTTTGCTCGTACACCACATTTACGGAGCGCGACCTGAAATTCCATCTAGTCGCTGGTCTTGTTGGAATTCTTCGAGCTGCCATTGCTTCTAAAGCAGACATCCGTTGCGGCGACCTTGAAAAGAAAGCAGGGAACGCTGACAGGTGAGCGAAGAACATTCTAGCCGACTGATTCTGCAAAGCTGCATGTTCCATTCTTAAATTCAGTTGGTGTGCATAGCAGTGGATGTAATGTGCGTTGGGATAGCAGGCTTTTATCTTTGCTTGCACTCCACCTTTACCACCACTTATTACTGATGCCCCGTCGTTGGTCTGCGCAGTAACTTTGTGCAGTGTACCGTTAAACATGTTGTTCATTACACTTAAAATACACGATGCAAGGGAATCCGCATTCTGACCTTCCAGTTTCAAGAAGCCCCAAAATCGTTCGTATGGAATACCATCTTTCTCATACCGAAATACCAACACTAACTGTGCCTGCTCTGAAACATCGGTAGTTTCATCGGCCATCACACTAACAAAATCTGCTTGCTGCATTTCTTCTGCTATCACTTCTCTGCAGGTTTCTAGTATGCCATCCAACAGCTCGTTCTAGATGGTTTTTGAGGTCCCTTTGAAAACTCTATTAGATTCAATGTGCTCTTTTACTCCACTGTCTATACTAGAAATTAAATCTACTAGGCCCAAAGAAACGCCAGGATTGTCTGAATTATCACTTTCATTGTGCCCTCTTCTAATTCAAACGCACCACAAAACTTAATACAGTCTATAATTCTTGATAGCACATACCTGTTCTTTTCCACTTGTTGACTGTGGTTTTCTTTTTCTTCATGATAAACATGGCTTAATAGTGTTGCAATATTAACTGTTCCTAAAGCACTTAAGTTTAAAGAATTATTGATGTGTTTCTCGCTGTCATTATGCTTCCTCATTAAAGTGCTTAGATGCCCAAGATCTCTAACACCCACTGTTCCCCAAGAATCACTATTGCCAAAACACAAACAAGGAAAACAGAAAAGAGCATTTCTAATCTCACACCCGCACACCCGATTGTTTTCATACGCTTTTCTATTAAATTTTCTAGTGTATGCAGATTTGTTAGAAGTGACTTTCTGAGCAATTTCTAAGTCCGGGGCAGGTCTACCTAACTTCTTTACCTTAAATTTAATTAGTTTCTTCTTCCAGAGTTCTGGTTGAAAATGAGGTTTTCAAGAGGCTCTCCACTGAGTTTTACATACTGCACAAACGCGCAAACAAACTCAACACATATACGCATTCCTCATACAAAATTAATTAAGCACTGCACACAATAACACCTGCAATTACAAAATATTCACGAACTCAGAAACACTTGGTGTGACCGCGCAAAAACAGAACTACTCAGTAGGTCTATTACCAAAAGCATTCAAATGAAATCAGCAATGCCGTAATGCAAAATTACATGTTATTTTGCTATAGTGAAATTTATGAACTAGGCATCACAAATCATGTCCTTATTTTGACGACATGGGCCTAAATCTTATAATTTTTATAGTTCATCGATTTACAAAATGTGGCTATAGAATATGTAAGTTGGGAGTATTGAAAAAGACCTGGCAGGAACAGCTGATGGCTTCCTCTGCTTTTTTCACCCCATTTGCTTTGAGCGATTACCTCTTATTAAATGCTATTGCTGATTCCAGAGAGTGCCACCGGCCACGTTCACATTCCATGTGACCAGTGCTGCCTCTCTGTGGTCGAACAAAGAATCGCTGTGATGACTGGCCTTAGCTGTTGTCCCAACAGCACATCCAGAGCACAAGGGAAAAGTTGGGCGCGCATGCGCAGAAGACAAAATTCACGATAGCTGCCAATACACTCGGAAATTCTCGCTGGGCTGTGATCTTCACAGCTAATGCCGTGCCGGAGAGGAGCGGATGCCTAGATACCTCGTACCGTACCTGTTATGTACCACGTAGTGAGGGGAGTAGAAATATTTCCTATTTTTTGGCTGACGACATTTTTAAAGCGTTGTATTTGTAGGTAATAGGCCTACAATAAAATAATTTATTTTCAAATAAGGCAATGTGCTGCAGCACTTCAGCACATAAGGTGCGGCCACCCCTGGCATAAACCATAAAAATCTAGACTCTCTGATAATTGAAAATGAGTTAAACTTGCGGAATTTTTACCCACTGGTCATGAAATTAAAAATATTACATTGAAATTTAATAAGTTACGAAGGACTAAGATTTATACCACGTTCAGGAACGCTTTAGGAAGTCTCTGAGGCCTGGATATGTTTCATTCAACTCTGACTTCCTATTATTTCCTATATTGCAAATACATTTACTTGAATTCTTATGAAAGTACTGTATGTTTAGCCCTAAAGGAACACGATTTTACAGAAGTGTTTGTTTATAATTTAGGACGTCCTTAAGTTCTGGATGGACAAGGGCGTTGACGGGTTCCGCGTGGATGCAATCCAACGACTGGTCGAAAACAAAGACTTCAAGGACAACTCACCTGGCCAAGAGGATATGGTGCAAGATCAACCAGAAACTATCGACATGATTCAACAGTGGCGGGAAGTACTGGACACCTACTCCGATAAGTAAGTGTTAACATGGAAATATTTGAGTTTGTAATTGAGAGTGCACATTAGGAAGGGGATTTACAGCCATAGTTGATGGGTAACATGAAGTGGAGCAGCTTCGGTGGCGTAGTTGGTAGTATGCCGAGCTTCTATGCCCAAGGTCGCGGGTTCAAACCCGGCCGAAGTCATCGGATTTTTAAGAGCGTTAAAAATCCTTCAGTATGCCTTTCTTCGGAGGGGAAGTAGTAATAATATCGTATGGCCTCCGATGCCAGGTGCAAGCTTTGTTATTTGACACCCAGAGGGTAGCTTGAATGTCGAATTTTATCGTTCCTTGGTGCGCTATGAAAGTCTAGGAGGCTAGATATCCAAGATCCTTGACACTATAGCGCATTCTAGTAGAGAAAGGAGGAGCTTTGTGTTGGCGGAAAATCCCGATATTAATTTTGCCATTATGACCACGGCCTACTGATTTCAAATGGGTTCTGTAATATACCAACAACGTATGACATGCGTGCCATGATTTTTGTCTCCTTGAAGAAAAAAAACACTTACCACGGCCAGGAGCGAACCTGCAAGCTTGGTGTTGGTAGTCCAACATGATAACCACTCACCCACGGTAGCAAGCGGAGGGAAAGTAAATCCGGTGGTCCTATGTCATAGATTTATGGCATGTAAAAGAATCTTCCACTAATTACGCTTGTGTGAAGCTAAATTATAGGTTAGATTTGACTAACGCTCTTAGGTTCCAACGTTCGTCGCCAGGAGCCCACTTCGGTGGCATCTAGTAACCAAGTTCAGAACTAGTTGTCGTTGACGATGGCGTTTGTTAGCAAAAGAAAGAACTACTTGAAAATTGAATGTCTGCAGTCCTTTTTTGAATTAAAAACAGATAATATACACTACTACAGCCATCACAATTAACACCGGTTATCAGGCAGATTCTACACACACCCAAAGTATACGGGGCTATATAAGCGCGTTGTCGCCGCCCCTGAACTGAGGAACCAACCAACATCAAGAGGTCAAAAACTAAATTAGTACATAACGTTGTCACTCTCGTTCGCTGCTTCTGTGACAGAGCATTTCTGCTAGTTGCTCAAATGAACCATCACTAGAGCGTGGTAATCCATGTCTCTTTCAGTAGATCTGTCCGCAGACAGGTTTCAGCTCGACGTCCTCCATGTCTCTCTGTCCTGAGCATCTTTCATTTCCTTGTAACTTCTGCCTCTCTTCCTATTATTGTCCTCCTACTTTTCCTTTCCTTCCCCCCAGGGGCTTACATCTAGTGGGACATGGGTTGGCGACCATGGGGCCACAGCTGAGTCCGGCATTGCTTCCACTTACTTGTGCCGGGCTCCTCTCCGTCTTCTTTCCTGTCGACCTCACTTGGTCAACTCGTGTTCTCTTCTGACCCCGACGGTATTAGGGTATCCGAGGCCTAGGGAGTCTCTTCCTTTCCCGCCTTAATTGGCCCTTGTCTCATCTTTTCTGACACCCTCCTTCTGCGAGGGGTCAGCCTTCTTTTTATTTTCCTGTTATCTCCTGCCTTCAGCTCAAAGCCCTCAAGGAGGCAGGGTGTATGTAGCCCCACCACTTCTGGTGCACCCTAGATATTGCTACACCCTCAGGGGCTCACGTCTGGTGAATTCAGAAGTTGGCGACCCCGATGGAATCCTGAGCTGGCTACGGTTTTCCCCCTTTTATGCATTACCTGTTGGGCGGACCCTCTCCTCTTTCAATTTCCTATCTGCTTTTCATGGCTCTCCTTCCTTCCAAGTCCCTCAATCCGCAGCAATTGACAGGCAGTGTACAATACACCAAGTTGTATTTCAACATGCTACTACAACGAACATTCAATATAGTCTACTCCTTGATAAGGACAATGTTATAGCTATACCCATACATTTAATAGAAAGTAGGCTATTATATTCTTTGTTGAGCATCTTGCTTTTCTTTGTCTCAACATTCACTTGTTACTCTCCCTGGACCTGCCACGAAACCATCATCGTTACATGACACTTCAAAATCATAATGGAACTGTATAATTTTCTTTGTAGGTTCATGATGCTGGAAGTGTATGGAACTCCAGAGAAAACAATGGAATACTTTGGAACAGCAAAGCGCCCTGCAGGAAATTTCCCATTCAACACGTTCTTTATACAATACTTGAATACTAACAACTTCAACGCTGAAAGCATCAACAATGTAATCCATCAGTGGCTTGATTATGTTCCAGCTTATGGATGGAATAACTGGCTGGTGAGTGAGGCAATGTTTAGCCGAATTTGCTTAACATAGATCTCAGTGATATGAAAATCGTTTGCATTTTGTAAACGTGGATATGTGCCGATTCTCTCAATCCCTAATATATTGGGCCTATTTGAATTAGAGTTAGTGCCGAGTCAGGCAAATTGAACGCGTTTGCTTTTGACATGGGTTTTCGGATAAAATATACTGGCCACCAAAATTGTTGCTAACCAGGTGTCATCCAAGGTTTGTTATTGTATAAGATTATTTATAATGTATAATACATAGAAAGTGATAATACCATACCGTTTGAGAAAAGGAGAGTTAAAATGGAATATAATTTCGAGTTAGCTTGTTATTTGTTATTCCATCAGTGACGGAGTTACTTTGAGTAAAATGTTGTTATTAAACCTCAGCACTACCAAAGTTTCATAAATTGTAGGACTAGGTCAGTGACCCCCAATCTGTAATGTGGAATCAGGTTAATGAACAAGGTATTGTATATAATCACAAGTATCAATTACGTATTACCCTTTCTCGAATTGATTGCCGGCGGTCGAGATGGGAACTATTCCTTGTTTACTTGTGTCACACGTCAGCCTGCTTCGTTGACAGGTACAGTTGCGCAAGTAGGATATGACTCAGCTCAGTTATCGTTTGACTGTCCATGGATACATGAGCTCCTGTGACGCGCAATGCTGCTTGTCTTATGTGCAGAATGAACTCTTGTCATCGCTGTGTTCCCCGCTTCGTCCCACGGGGCGGCTGCTACAATCAACAACAAACGCTGGCGCAGCCAGGCTCAGCGGCAATCAAATGTTAAACGGCTAATGATATGCAATGGCAAATTGATGATATAGATAAACTAAGGTCAAAGGACAAAATACCATTAAAAGACAACTAATCTAGTAAACCTAGGGAAGAAGATAAAATATTTTGTATATTCCATAAGAAAAAAAAACTACTAGAGATATTTCTTGACACATTTCCTTGTCATGTTGTGTGTTAATGAGCATGGACTTACAATATCTCCAAGGGCCATCAGTATATGAAGTAGCCTAGTGATACGATTTTGTAGATGCAGAATTACTCACGTAGTGTAGTTTTCACGAATCTCGGCTTTCACATAGATCATGTTGTGTAAATCTGGAAAGGTTGTGTCGAGAGGAGTTACCGGTTTGAGGTGAAGGGAATCTTGTTCTAGCAACATTGAACTTACCCTCATTTCTGTGTACCGCACCATGATTCAGATACTTATCACTTTATAATATGAATACCTAACTTAGATAAATATAAAAATGTTTCAATATGATCCATATAGGAGATATTAACAGCAACATCCTAGTCGACTCAAAATCAAAGATCACACACTTCAAACTCATTAATAAACAGCCAACGAGAATGATTCTTGTCTATCTAATAATACTATCAATCACAAATGTGTATACAAATGATTTCTCATTTTGTGTTAGTGATCCTATGGTGTCTGAGCACGGCCGATGAAACCTATAATTACAAAAATTATAAATGTAGCAGTGGTAGAAAAGTTAAGAATTTTCGGATAGTAAGGGAATACAACATTCAAAGGTTAAGATACAAATGAAAAGAACCTGACAGGCAGAAAGCAGTTTTAAATTACAGAAGGTCTATGAAACCTTTGAAAGGTTTATGCTATAATTGAAGTCTTGCCAGAATGAATGTTGTCCTAAAAGAGCTAAAGTTCTATATAATCAAAGTACAAAAAGAAAAAAAAAACTAGGCCCAATTTGTTCACTGCACATCTTTCAGAAATCAGAAATGTAATGGTGGTCCTTAACAAGAAAGCTAATCAGGGTGGCTCAGCAGATACATATAGGTACCGTATACTTATATGAAAATATTATGTGAAATTAAATCAGCAAAAATAAGGACCAATGACAACTTTATTAAAGATTCTACATATATGAGTAAACAAGTTTGGAATTTGATAAATAATGAAATAGACAGGAAGGTAACCTCGTGAATGAATTTTTGAAATTGGCCTTTTGTTATGAACGTTGCTAATCCTAATATAAATATTATAAATGGGATGGTTGGAAACCAAGTTACATACATGTATATATTGGATAATCAATGATTACTAATCATACAGAACCTAGATCAAAGTTTGAATGGCATCAAGTACCAACTGATGAGGACCCCGAAATGGTAAGATAACTTATTCTAAGACTGAAGATTACGACAGATTTTTGAACTCCACTTTAAAAGAAGTTATTTATTCAATAATATTCCTTCCAATTTGCCTAATTAACTGGATATTTAACCCGCGAGTACTAGCGCATGGGATTTTTGACCCGTGGCTTAAATAATGCTTTATATTTTCGTTTTGGTCAGCCCTTATTTCCTATCGCTTAATGTACCTTCCTTTCTAGCCTTGAACTTCACCCTGCAAAAGAAACATGTTCATAGCGTTCTGAACACCCAAGTTATATGGTCGGGTCAGATTTACCCATGGTGCCAGTCCTCGCGTAATAATTAACGACTTACGTTAGTTGAAACAATGTACAAAACAATAAGGGGGGAAATCTACCTAATTTTGTGCAGCACAAGCACATAGCTCGCGTTCTTGTTGATCCATGTTTAGGGTCTAGGGACACCTAGGTCATCAGCTCCTTTGTAAAAAAGAACTGTGAAGTTACGAAAATTATTGTAATTTTTCTGCATGTTAAATTTGAAAATTATACTGTAAATAAACCTCATTTCATATTGGAAATAGTTCATAGGAAGGCACCAGGTGTAAGATTACTTCATTAAAATTCGCATAACTAAGGCAAAAAGGGAGTGAGACACTACGGGTCAAAATGACTCGGCGCCAGTCCTCATGTTATATTTTTTCACGCCCGTTCTCAAGGGTTAAGGAAAGGACCTTTCCAGATTGTATGCAAAATACAATTACAGTTTTAATCTATATGAAACAAGTAAAGATCGTAACTAAATATCGACATGTATCATTAGTGCTAATATTATAATGATATTTATTGCAACCAATGGTCAAATAGATTAATAATTAAATTGAGCACAATGAAGTCATGCACAGAATTCCGTTTATGTTTCTGTTCTCTTATTACCAACTTTTGCATGATATCTTTCACACGACTTTCCACACAATTCACACATACAGTTCTCGTCTGGGTTATGGTAGACCTTCTTGCTGCACAGCTTGAAATGAAAACCGTGAACATCGAAACGTGTCATGAAATGGCGAAGTTCATACATAGTATTCCTCCACTCTGAGGTCATCATGACATCTGTCTGTTAGAAATCCCTGCAGATGTTGACTTTCTTCTCTTGAAGTTCTTGCAGTAATAACTGATATTGCTTTGTAGATGGCAGTAACATTCTTATACGTAACTATTCTATGTAAAATGATTGTCTCGTTAGTTCATAGGTCGTCCTTGACGGTGCGTTTTTTCCTAGACAGAGAATCTTTTTCATGTACATTGCCTTTATCATTTCTATCTGAGCAGGGTAATTTTTCGAGAGATGCTCCCATATTAATTCTGTTGCATATGTCATGATTGGTGAAATTTTGATGTGAAAGAGTTCTAATGCAGTATGAATGGAGAGTTGTCTTATTAGTTTTATCTCATTCATTGCTAATGTTATCAAAAGTAATAGAACACTGTATGAAATGGCTACTTGTCAACTACAGTACAATACTTTGAAACCAATAACATGAATAATAATTCCTGAACAATCAATTAGTGAAGCAACATGATCTTTGTGATTGAATTAGTAATATATTTTGAGTCTCGCCTAATTACCTGTGCCACATATTAGCCTAAATTCGATATTTGCAAAAACTTAAGGCAGGATATTGAGATCTACACAGAACAAACTAATTTGTGCAAGTATGTATGTGAATCTGTCTGTCCCCCTATCGATTAAAACCCGAAAAATACCAAATTGAACCAAATTTGGTACAAAGGCCACCTCAGTCTCATGTCATATATTGCCTCCAACTTAACCAAAACAAAATGGGGGCCCTTCCAAATGTTCAAAGCTTAAATCAAATTATGACTAAACTAATCATCGTATCTCTACCAAATTTATTTATACAGGGTGAACAAAAAATGCCGCACTTGGAGGTTGGCATGCGATTCATCATCCAATTGCAAAATAAGTTTCTCTAGCAAAGCCGGATCGGGTGCTGTTTGGAAACACAAGAATGGAAACGAGAAGCTGGCAACACTGCCACATCCTGCAGTTCATCGGAATGTACAGAGAAAGCTCCGGCAGAGCGCCGAGTTCCTGCGACCTGTTTTTGGCCACACTGCATGCAGTTACAGCGTTGCCAGAGCCTCGTTTATTATCACGCATTTCTGTTAAACCTATTGGCGGGACTAGGTTTTGCAGCATAAACTTTTGTCGTGAATTTCGACGAGGAACCGCTTTCCGACCTACAAGTACGGCATTTTTTGTTCACCCTGTATATAAAAATCAGTTGGGCCGAGAGAAAGACCAACACTGAGGTGAATTGTTTAAGAAGAGAGACAGTTGCTTCATCAGATCAGGGATATGCAACTTTCATAGCTAGGTCTTAGGTACCTGCATGGCAGTTAACTAGTTAGTTATTGTTTTTGAAAGGGGCGGAGCAGCGAGGTGATCTGCTACTGCCAGTTAAATTATAGACATAAAACCGCGTAAAATACCGGGGTAACTACTTGGAAGAAAACCGAAAAATACATTTATCTAGACTTTTTTCGTTGTTTATGCACGGATGTGGATATATCAAGATGCCAAACGCGCTGCACAAGTCCGAACTGAATGGAGAAGAATGATTGTAGGGGCAAACCAGTTGAGGGACAGTCCCGGTAGTAAGGAAATAAACAGAAACTATCTGGATGTTCATTATCTCGTAGCCTACTTGGAAGAAGTTTGTACGTTCATCAGGGCGGACATTTTAAACAAGGCACATCGGCAGTTATTATACATGAAGATCTAATATAAACAAAGGGATTGGCAACTCAAACTAACATTTGAGGCGCTGCGGTCAGTCTGGATAACTAGGGTAAAAATACTCAATAACACACCTTTGATATGGAACACTTTTTATTTCTCGGTTATAATCAGTAAATGTTGTCCCTAAAATAATGACAGTGTTATTTTTAATTGTATATATGTATAACTGTGCGATACACGTGATCAAATTTGTGTGTTTCACTGGATTTTATGTGTCAATTGCATATTATCAAGCATCGGTTGTCTGCTGGTAGGCCTATTTGTTTTTGAGCAGTTCGAGTCATTGCGCTGTTACGTTTAAAAGCTATATATAAGTTTGCTCACTGTACCATAGACTCTAGAAATTATTTGCTGCTTGGTAGGGCGAAGGGATGAGTTTAACTTGTAATAAAACTCGGGGGAGACAGGAATTGCTTGATTTGGATGGTTAGCAGGTGGGTTGGGTGTTGAATATCGGACTGGTAGCAGGTTCTCGCAGAAGTCAAGTTAGGCCTATATGACTCGTAGTGGAATGGCTTGGATATCGCAGAGCGAGGTGATAGCGATTGGTAGGGTTATTGAGATCGGGGAAGGATACCTGACTGATGAAGCTTGGCTGTCTTGGTACGGCTTGGCTCGGCGAGACTGTGCTTGGCTGTCTAGGTACGGCTTGGCTCGGCGTAACAGTGAACAACCCGTCCTGTCGTCAGTAAGCGTAGTGGTGAGTGGTCTAACCCATTTCTGTTGCCCGTATTTATTTGCTATCGTCACCTTTCGGCTATTGCTATTTGCATCTTTTGGAAAGTGATGAAAACTTATATCCGCAGCCCTCCTATACATCGGCTTACAGCCGTAAACCGAGCAATATACTTTGCTTTTACTCATTTTGCACTCTATCAACGAGTAAAACTTATTACTTATGTATAAAGACACGAAGAATTTACAACGATCTGCTTATCAATACAAGAAACCATATACAAACAGTCACCACGTGACAAATGTACCCTACTTGGTAAATTTCTAATTTTTACCGCTAGATGTCATATCAGATAGCTGGAGTTGCCAATTGTACAGATTCTCAATAAAAGTCGAGTGATTTGTTATTCCTTGTTTTAGATTGGTAACCATGACAACCATCGTGCAGCTAGTCGTATGGGTACGGATTCAATCGACGCCATGAACATGGTGGTAATGTTGATGCCAGGCACAGCCATCTCCTATGATGGAGAGGAGATAGGGATGACGGACAACATGGACATTACATATGAGGAGGGCCAGGATCCTCAGGGATGTGCTGCGGGCAAGGAACACTTCAAGGATAAGTCACGTGACTTTGAGAGAAGCCCAATGCAATGGGATACCTCCAACAATGCTGGCAAGTATACTCTTAGTAAATTTCCGTAAACGCACTGTTCGTAATAGTATTTCTACTGTCCTGCAGTGAAGCCGAACCCTAAGGACACTGATTGTGACATTGCCTTATTTTACACGATTTAATACATTCATTTCAACATTATTTTTCTTGTACTTGTAGTTGGAAGATGGTTATGAAAAAAAAAAACACTGGGCAAAGATCTAGCCTTTCTAAGCCATCTGACAATAATATATATGAAGCATCATTATCTGATTTAGTACAGGGTGGTCAAGAACAAAGTCAATGAAAACAATTCAAATACATACACTCCTGAAGTTTGATTAACTTTTCTTGCACCTGTAAGGCCAAGGACCCTTACGTTTTTACTAGAATGTAAAGAACATGCTATTCGACAAACTGAAAGGATTACTATTTCCATAATAACTATTATAAACTGTTTAAAAATCAACCTACTCAAAAATAAATTCAGGGAATAAACCACTTTCCATGGCTGCTATTAGAAGCTGACAATATGAATATCCAAAGTCCGAATCCTGGCTCTGGCTTTGTCCTTTCTGAGTGTAGTCCCTTCCCCGGGGCTTCCACACACTCAAAACTTGGGGCAGGCACTCCAATCCTCGATTCCAATAAATAGAGTTATACTACTACACTGACCCAAGAAACATGGCTATCAAAGTCCATAATTTAGGGGCAGATGACCTCGCTGTTACGACCCTTAAAACAACAATAACTAACTAACTAACTAACTAACTAACAGCTCACTAAAGTCTATATTTGACTTTATTTACACTATTCAGAGGCCAGCATCTCGTGTTTTAACCATTGCAGTGAGCGTATTCAAAACGCGTCGTCCTTTAATCTGCACATGCTCCAAATGTGACGTCTGATGTAAAGTTTCGACAAATTCTTGGCGTGAACTGCTGACAATGTTGGCTTTATAGTCATACGATGCTTTATGTGATGCAAGCTCCCTAATATATTGATTATCGCCCCATGGTCCACAGGGTTCTCCAAAGGCGGAAGTCCTTGGCTGCCAGTGAACAAGAACTACGTGACTGTAAATGTTGCCACAGAGCTGAAGGACCCCAAGAGCCACCTCAATATCTACAAGAAGCTGGTACTAGCCCGCAAGGACCCCACAATTCAAAGTGGAGACCTCACGACTGAAGTAGTGGACACTAATGTGTTTGCTTTCTCCAGGTCAGTAACAGTCCGTATTAATAAAAATACATATGGCTAGGTAAATTAGTTTTATTCCACCTATAATGTAACTAAATTACATACATATGACTATTTTTGGTTAACCTGTAACCATCCTCAGCTAAAACCAAATTGAAATAAAAGGAACCCCTGAGCATCATATAATCTAAGCGTTATCAATCTAGATATACTGTACTTTGTTTTAGAGTGCTAGTTACGCAATATCGCAATAGACACTCATGCAAGGACCTCCTTTAGACGCGTATTTTGCTGCAAACTTTCAAGTCGAGCAAGTACGGTATTGCATGATGTTGTGCCCGATTGATAAGGTCATCGGGGTACTCTGTCGCTGATAGCCATCCCCACAACCCTACCCTTCAGACCCACACGTTGTGTCCTCAGACCAGCTCCGGCACAAGACCAATAACCTCGGGGTATCTGGGATAGTGTGGATAAGTCATAGACAGGCCGAGGAAGCCCCCCCCCCCAAAGGAAAACCACAAACCTAGAAATAAAAAAATAATTCTTCCCTGAACTGACGTTAAGTTATCCCTCGCGAAGGTCGTGATTAGAGAAAAGAACGAATTTCAAAATCAAAGCTAAGAATCGGTTTGCTTTCTCCAGGTCAGTAACAGTCCGTATTAATAAAAACTAGCATTACCCGTTGCGGCTTCGCCCGCGAATATTCTAGTTGTAAAGAGTAGACTTAGCAAATCTCAATCATGAATGCCATGACTGATATATCCTTGGAATGAATAATCAGACTTTATCAATTCAGCTACTGATGCAGTGGTTAGGGGTTTGTCATTCCCTCAACAGAGCGAAGTTAGTTTCCTGGGAATATCACAGACACTGTTAATTTAAGGGCCTTTAAATGTGGTTTTTGGAGACCCTTTATAGTCGGGTGAAAAAGACATTTCGTACCACACTCACATGTGAAAATTGCGTGAAAAAATTCTAGAGTGCCCCTTGACCCCCTTAAGCGCATTATACTGTATGTATTGATGAATGTTACAGCTTAATTTGGTTCAGTGATAACCTTATAACCGTCTGGAAACTTTCACAGTAATGTAATAATTGGAATTGCATTGCGTCTTACAGAAATTGATGGACCTGTGAGATTCTGTTACCATGGTTACCGTGTTGCATTCTTTCATTATTTAATTAAATTATAAATTATTTAATTGAAAATATACATGTTTTAAGGTATTTATTTAACTGTGAGGCATTTAAAGAGTAGGTGAGTGCGTTTCGCTTACGCATTGGGTTATGCTGAACCTGTAGGTACCCCATATGTGTAGGTTGGTGTTAATAGGACCTTATTTCCGGTACAAAACTGGAATGGGACCTTAGCAGAATAATATAGGGAGGGATTACAAAGAATCATTAAAAATACGAATAGTTACAGGCGATGATTTTACAGTAAAGCAATACATTAAACTTGTTCACAAGGCTAAATCCATTTACATTTAAAGCACCAATAATAATAAGCAGCGTTACCATGGTGTCACTTCCAACATTTACATTTACGTTAATATGCAAGCTAAATCCTGTCTTAAATTAACACTTGATGATAAGCATCGGTGGCAAGGAAATATTAAATCTAAATGAAAGCAACCATTCTAGCAGATATAAAAAAATTGTTGTCAGATGTCCACATATACTGAAAATCTGTGATATCGCAACTTGTCGTCCTGAAGTTCGTGTCAGCTGGATCTAAAAGTTGGTACTCTAGTAGTTAGATTCCAATATCGGTCATAGTAAAATCAAATTAAAACAAATACAAGATAGTTCACCACTTGGTTCAGTTAATCTCGTTGGTTTAAGTTAATTACGTTTCTTGATTTAGATTCCGTTTTATTTTTCATCATTATTCCCTCAATGTATATTTAAATTCACCTAATGACCATCTCGACATGGAGCGACGACAGCAAAACCACTGCCATGGTGTTGTCTGTACCAGAAAATAAGCATTACCCCTCTATCGGGTACCACAATAATACGCACTAACAATAGGGAAGAAATACTGCAGTTCATAGGCCTGCAAATACTTTGGTTGATGAGACAAAACCAATCTCCATCGCCGGAATAAATTCCTCAAATGATGTGGGTGTACTGGATAATCCCAACCTCTATTATAACAGACACAATAATAATATTATTTGTAAATTGATATATCAATTCTTGTCACTCACATGTGAAAAAGGGAAGTTCCATCTCTGTGGAATACTAAGAAAACTCTTGCTTCAAATCGAAAGCATAAACCAAGTTCAGATACTAAACATACAAGTCTTTAATAATCCTTAATAATGCACAATGTGCGACCGTCATTCCTAAAGCATGGTTCCAACATTTACAGTCAAAACGTTTCAAATCAGTCTTCTCGCATAGTTGCTATTGACTTGTGGCTAATCAAGGGTACTGTAACAGCTGTTCCGTCCACTCGGAACTTACTTGAAACAAATGAATGCGCAGGCGCGCTCAGCCTCCCTGACACAAAGCATTCACGTTCAAATACGAACAGTTATTTTGAAATCCAGTCCCATCTGCCTGCTCGAAATAGTTCACTAATCCATTAACACAACACTTGTAGTAATATCATAACTGTACGCCTGTTCCAAAGCTCGTCTCTTTAATCCAAAGAAAAATCTGAGAGCACAAAAGCAAATAAATTCCCTTCACCTCGCGGAATGCTACCTAATGTTTCAATCACTTTGGAAAGATGAAGAGACTCCAAGTCTCAAGCCTTATACTGAATCATTGTACACCGTAAATTTGCTATAGTATATACTATATTTTGTACCCACTGGACACTAGAAATAAGCCTAAAACAACGGCATCAGCCCCTATGCCGTTAAATGATACGTGGGCTAGGCATATTCATGCATCTGCACTCAAACTTGTCTTACTCCTGAACACAAATATTTACAAGATTTATAACCAAAAATAATGGCATCAAAGCTCATTAAAAATGTCATGTGATGAAGCGGCTGTGTATAACTCCTGCAACGGCCAAATGATACGGCTGTGGCTAGTATTTTCCTACCTAAGTGCACCTTGCCCTCCCTAGCTTTAAAAATGCATAGTAAAATCATCTACAGATAAAGTGTTGCCTATTCATGTGGGCAGTGATAACAAAGATGATGATTATAAGTGTACAGACTTCTTCTTCAGGTAAAGATTGGTGTACAAATGTACACGTGAAGCTTGCCATCACCTGGCATGACATCTTCTGGCTACCCTGTGACCAGAGCAAGTCAAAATTGGGCTGAAAATCACCCTAAATATCAGAATAGCATGGTTCCTACCTACGGATGCTTTACAGTGCTACATTAATTCTACTCAACAGTAATGTAAGGCCTTGACATGGGTGTGATAAGTTTCAAAACTCACATAGCTGGCGTGTAGTCATCCTGGTTAGCTTTACAAGCTATGACCCTCGGGATAAGAGCCGGGTTCGACCCTCTGTTTCCATCGCCTCTTCCGTCTCATTGTGAACTAAGATTTAAGCATCCCCCTCACCATGGTATATAGTTTATCTCCATCACGAACTGGATACGCAGGATACTGATCCTAGGCATCTCCTCGTGGTCGGAGAAGTTGAACATGACGTTCATGACGTTTGAAGTTCTCATATATTTATCCAAGCGGTAGTGCTTTAATACCTTGACTGACACGAAGGTTGCAATAGTACAGGTCTGCCACGTTGCTATGGCGTCTGTTCAACTTAGAACTTTTTCATGTGATCATCCAAGAAAATGCTCACTATCTTGATATAAAATTATCGTGAATATTCATATATCACAGTTAATAAAAATTATCACTGTTGATTAAATGTTTGGATGCACTTTCCACAAACTATTATACATTTGATGGTCCACCTCGTGGCTTTTTCACTTACAGTTAGACGTGAGGTTTATCTCACTTCACAGAATTACTATTTTGTGGTGAAATATCGCTGGTTTCACCTTCTAAAATCACAATGATGCAGCGTGTGTTAATATACACGCAAAACTCACTCGGTTTGCTATTATAAAGCAATACTTTCACTATTTAAATCCACTTGTTTCACGGTGCATGAAAATCGCGATTGCCTCACTCGGGCATCTTACACCTAGAGCTGTCTCTTGAAGGTTGTGACGTCTCTTCTGACGTAGTCCCGCGTTCCAGAAAATGTGCTAGAATTAGTGACTTTTAATCCCTCGTAATTGGTTTCCTCAAATATCCACTTCTTCAATTAGACATCCAAGACTGTCAAAAATCCACAAATTATCGACTCCTGTTGGTAACATCTACAGTACTCTTACATATTCAGTGCCGTAATCTCACGCTGGGAAAAGAATTTCCTCGTGGTCAGAAAATGAGAAAATATTCCTTGCAGTGGTCAATGAAAAAATCTCAATGTTCGTGCGGCTCGTTCTGGCCTGCTCAGTGGTATACCAACTCTGGAATAATTAGAAGTATCACCACCCATGAGCTATTCAGGCTCAATATGTTCTTATAATTGAATAAGGTGGCTTAAGTAATGCAAAGCAAACTGGCTATACATAGCTCTAAAAAGCACTGAAAGTAACTTTTCCATGTAGGACTTATGACAATATCAAATTTACAAGTTTGTTCCGCAATCTTTTAAAGAGAGACATAATGATCCATCTTTATCTATAAAATCGAAGAAAGTTTGTTTGTTACTCATACATATATGCACGCCTGCTAGAAGCATGAGACTTTCCCGGGTCATAGAGGTATTTTGACAAATTAAAAATTAACCTCTATGTTTTAAGGAGGAACAAAGTAGTCAAAAATTGAATTTCTTGTACAATAATCGGACATAGCTCATTTTGCATCTCTCACTTTGAGAAATAATACCTGGCAGATCCCATAGTGGCCACATACAGTACATTACATTTTTAGGCTCTTAAATGATCTGTTTACCAAAAATTACCGGCTCTTAAAAAAGGTCAAGGAATGGTCAGCTGTAACCATGATGGTGTTGTAACTTCTGAAAGAAAATCACTTAGTGATTCAGGCAGACTGTGAGAATTACTGTACCATACACGATGCTGCTTGAAAATAAATTTTGTTGACCTTTGTGAAAATGTCAATGAGTCATTACTCCTTTCCACAAAGAAGACGTGATGACTAAGCCCTTAGCTGCTAGTGTCTCACCATGGTGCAACGAGTTTGATTTCTGACTAATATAATTGATATGTAAATGAAATGTAAATTATCCACCCGTGGTTCGTTATTGTTTGAGTCTCCAGTCTTTCGACTGGTTTGATGCAGCGCTCAATGCTTCCCTGTCCTGAGCTACAATCATTTCATCTCTACATAGTTACCTCACCCTACATCCCAGGCAATCTGTTTAACATATTCTAACCTTGGTCTATCCCTAGAGTTCCTATCCTCGACCCTACCTCCTATAACTAAGTTTGTTATTCCTGGGTGTCTTAGTATGTGTCCTACCAATCTATCTCTTCTCTTCTGTCACCAGAAACATCTCTCCTATCCCACTTCTGTTACACCACATTTCAAACGCTTTAATTCTCCCCTTTCCTGCTGCTCCAACAGTCCAAGTTTCACTTCCATAGAGTGCTTCGCTCCAGACAAAGGCCTTAATATAGTCTTCCAAATACCTAAATCTATATTAGATGTCAACGATTCCTTTTCTGTAAAAATGCTTTCCTCGCCAGTGCTAACCTACTTTTTATATCCTCTTTGCTTCGTCCATCACTGGTTAATTTGCTTCATAAGTAACAGAAGTCACTTACTTCCTTTAGCGATTCACCTGCCAATTCAACATCAATAGGGGTTTCTGATTTCCTTCGACTGCATTCCAATATTTTAGTTTTACATTTATTATTTTTCAGTTTTCACATAAAAACGTATTCTCATGTGTATTCTAAGGCTAAGAGGTAGATAATGTCATGTTCGCCTTCCATCATCATCATCGGCTTTAACTCGAATCCGAGTATAAATCTTCTTCCTTCAGTCCAGTTTGTGATGTGTTTACGGTGACTAAAGAGTCCAATCCTGGCATGGAACAAGCGTCCACACAAGTCACATAGTATTGTTGGAGGAGGACGTGGTTGGGCTGCTCGAAGTTTCCTATCTTGACGCTTGGCCTCTTCATGTGTGCGTCGATCCCTTTCAAATGTCTTTACAGTATCCGAGATGGTACGGCGCCAAGTTGAGCGGTCTTCAGCCAGCATGTCCCAGGTTTGTGAATCACGACCTGTCAATTTCAGGGTCTGCTTAAATTGGTCCTTGTAGCGCCTCATAGGACCACCATGAGGTCTGGTGCCATAGCATAACTCACCATATAGCATTTGACGAGGTAATCTCACATCATCCATCCGATGGACATGCCAAATCCATCTAAATTGGTGACCTGTTATGCTTGATTCTATGCTGTTGATTTGAGCCTTTTCCAGAACAGCAATATTGGTAATGCGGTCTTCCCATTTAATTCTCAGGATTGATCGAAGTTTTTGTAGGTGGAAACGCTCAAGCTTCCTAAGATCACGTCGGTAAAGGGACCACGTTTCACAGCCATACATCAATCTGCTCACAGGTTCAGCTCACAGAAATGGTACTGCCCAGGTACGAAAAGTGGTCTACCTATTCTAATGGCAAATTTGAGAAGGAGATATTGAACTGAGGAAGAGGTGTGCCTGGTGAAGGTTGTGCCAAGACTTTAGTCTTATTGACATTTATGGTAAGACCAAAGCGATCACATGCACTTTTGTTACAATTAACTGACTCTTGCAGCTCTTCTGGTGTGAGAGTTGGTGACGCAGCATCATCTGCATACAACATCTCAGTAACCTTAGTAACCTGAGTTTTACTCAAGGAGCGGAGACGAGTTAGGTTGAAAAGCCCTCCATCAAAAAGATACTTGACCTCCAAACCTGGGATGTTTGTGGGTGAATCATAAAGCATTGCAGCCAAGTACAGCGCAAAAAGCGTTGGAGCCAGTACACATCCTTGTTTCAGTCCATGGGTAATGGGAAATTCATCGGACATCTTATTCTGATGGCAAACCTGACCTGTCATGCCATCATGGAGAGCCTTGATTAGATCTACAAAACGCTGAGGGCAACCAAACCGCTTCAGCACTGCCCACATGGCTGGTCTTGGAACCAAATCAAATGCCTTTTCCAAGTCATAAAAGACTAAGAAGAGTGGATTCTGTTGTTCTCTACATTTTTCTTGTAGCTGTCTCACACAGAAAATCAAGCCAATTGTGCTTCTGGAAGTTCTAAATCCGCATTGTGACTCTGGGAGGATCCTCTCAGAGATAACCTTGAGGCGGTTAAGTAGAATTCTTGCAAGAATCTTCCCCACAATTGATAGCAGTGATATACTACGGTAGTTGCCACAAACACTGCGATCACCCTTTTTAAAGATAGTGACGATAGTGGCATTCTTTAGGTCTCCAGGTACCTTTCTTGATTCCCATATTCCGAGGATAAGGATGAAAATTCCTGTTTTGAGGGAATGACCTCCGGCTTGAATTAGTTCCAGGGGGATGTTATCTGGGCCAGGGGCTTTTCTGGGTTTCAATTGGGTGAGAGATACACTGAATTCATGATAAGTAGGAGGTACTGCCAACCACAGTTGTTCAGGTTGTTGCGGCACATCACAGAGGAAGTCTTCAGCAGCTTCTGATGGATGATTTAGGAGATTGGAGAAGTGCTCCTTCCAGCGTTCCAAGATTTCTTGACTATCAGTAAAGGTAGTAGAATTATCAGCGCTTTTCAGTGTACCTGATGATGAGCGAGATGGTCCATATATTTCCTTGAGTACGGCATAGAAGTTCCTCAAGTCTCGAGCATCCGATAGTCTCTGCAGTTCCTGAGCCTTCTGTTGCCACCAAGTATTTTTAATCTGCCTTATCTTCTTCTGGCGTTTACCCTTGAGTTCCAGTAGTTTAACTCTCTTTGTGTTGGAAGTTGGGTCTTGAAGATGGGCAAGGTAGGCATTCCTTTTGGCATTGATGAGAGACAGAATTTCCTCATTGCTCTCATCAAACCAGCCTTGTCTTTTCCGCACTATAAAACCAATGGTTTCCTCAGCTGACTGTGTGATAATCTTGTGTAATGTGGCCCATTCTTGCTGAATATCATTTGTTACTGGGTTTTCTGATAACTGGGTGACGATCCTGTTTCCAAAATGTTTGTACATGGATTCATCCTGAAGTTTGGATGTATTAAACTTCTTTCTTGGCAAATGTTTGATTTTCCAAGGTGGTTTAGGTCTGATGGATATCCTGAGCTTACATATAAGAAGTTTATGATCTGTCCAACAATCATCTATATTCCTTGCTGTTCTGGTAATAAGAGTATCCTTCTTATCACATTGCCGGGTAATAATATAATCAAGAATGTGCCAATGTTTGGAACGAGGATGCATCCACGTGGTTTTGAAGCGGTCAGGTAGCCGGAACTGCGTGTTGGTAATGAAAAGTTCGTGTTCTGCACAAAGACCAAGAAGCAACAGTCCATTGGGATTACATTTTCCAAGTCCCTGTTTGCCCATCACATAATTCCATAGCCTGTGATCTTTCCCAAATCTGGCATTGAAGTCACCGAGGAGCAAGAGTTTATCTGCAGATGGTACCTTGGAGATGATTTCACTTAGCTGATTATAGAACTGAGCCTTTACTTCATCATCAGAATCTAAGGTAGGATCATAGGCAGAGATGAGTGTCATAAAGAAACCTCCTGAGAGAGGTATGCGGAGAGTCATGAGCCTTTCGCTGATTGCAATTGGCGTAAGTTGGTGATAATTTACCAGTTTGGTCTTCACAGCGAAGCCCACGCCATGAATACGACATTCACCCTCCTTCTTTCCTTTCCAGAAGATGGTATATCCTGTTCCAGATAAAGTAATCTTGCCTTCAGAAGACAGCCTAGTTTCACTGAGAGCAGCAATATCAACGTTGAACCTTGATAACTCATGGGTTACGAGAGCTGACCTTCTCTCAGGTCTAACGTTATTGTCCAAATCAAGCAAGGTTCTGATGTTCCATGATCCAATAATCAATTTATGATTCTTTACTGTTTTTGAGTTTCGACCGCATGAGGAGTGACCTGCTGAGTGCGGTTGCCCAGCCGGACCAAGATTGTGACTTCCATACTGCATGATAACTGCACAGCACTTCATTAGTTGTTCCGTTGAATGTACAGTCTTCTTCTAATCATGAATTTTCAAACATGGGTATTTGGGTGTCGAGTCCACATTTACATGTGCTCTCATTTTGATGTCAACAGAAAACTGGATAGCAACATATACATCGTCGTTATGAACGTAGGAGACAGCAAGGTGACAGTTGACCTCTCAAAGAAGTTCAATATTGGAGCCAATTTCCTGGATGTGTACGTTAGCAACAACGAGTCAGGACTTTCAGAGGGGTGAGTAACAATATATGAACTGTGTGTTAACTGGATGAAATAAAACATTTGTTGTAAACTGTAGTTTATTAAGAGTTATTAAGAGCTGCTGCTGACTATTCCTCCACCAAACGACTGCTCCCGGACAGCCCGACCCCGCTCCTTATATACAAAACCCTGCCGGGCGTGTACAAAGGAGGCGAAGCCGAGCTGCACGGGGGCAGCCGCCTGGCGAGGAGCGGTCGGGCTGAGGGCCCAATGCTTCATTAAAATAAATTTTACAAGCCAGAAATCATAATACATCAAAAGGCACATCCCTGTCCTCCCTCCTACACGGATACAATGCTGGGGAAAAGAAAGGGCCAGATGATTTCAGGAAGATGTTCCAAAATTTGGACTTAATTTAACACTAATTTGTATTATGGTAAGATTGCTTTATACATAATGAGCAATTTAGTCATTAAAACCATAAAATGAAACGTCTAAGTCTGGAAGTCAAATGTTAATAGGAGAGCGAAAGAAACCCTTTAGCGTTACCTTATGACTTAGAATGCATATTGCAGTTAGTATTGCGACAGGTCTGCCGACTTGAGGTGCAGAACAATAACAAAGCCCCTGTGGGTCAGGCTACTAGACCGTTCTAGAACGGGAAGCAAGATGGCTGATAGTGAACAATCATGTTCTAAGCCGGCTCATGTTTTGCAATCTGTGTGTATAAGTACAAGGGCTATAGAATAAAAGAGGTACGCATTCTATAGAATACCATGTGCTTACTGCTGGGACGACTTGATAAATCAAGGTAGGAAACTCTAATTTGTCTGTCATCTAGACGATTTGGGGTGTAGTAGAAAAGGAGGTTATTGTGTGGCAGCGTGCCATAGAGTAAACAGGACGCATGCGGTTTTTGTAGCCACGACCAGTACGATCGTCTCAACATGCCAGAACCCAGAGCGATCTAACGTGATTTTGCCGTATATGTAAGTGACATTTTACATTGTACTGTACTTCAAGCTGTCATTTATGGGTACGCAACACTCCGAAAGAAAAGTCTGGAGAGATTGACACATCTATGGCAAAAGTGCATAAAACTACAAGGATATTATGTTGAGAAGGTGGTCGTAACAACTGATGTGTAGTGTATTTCATTTGGGTAGAAAGTGTAGGTAAACCCGGGGGGAAACCACTCTCAGGTTAGCCACTGTTAGCACCAGGATACGAAACTGAGACCTGCCGACATGCATCATCTGCCCTCGCGGCCAAGGTACACGAGGTGTGCATTGAACTTCAAAGAACAGATAACCTGTATTCCTGTGATGAATTTAGTCATGTGTGTAACTAAATGAAGACCTTAGGCGCCTATCCCACTCTGTTCCTAATTTAGTTACACACATGACTAAAGTCATCACAGGAATACAGGTTATCAAACGTACTGTCTGTAAACACTTGTATTTAACTATTGTAGCTAACTACAAGACTTTACATAAAGAAGATACCGTGCTTGATAAAAACCAAAGATGTCGTTCGTTTATGATTGCTTACTTCGATTGGAGAGTTATTAGATAATCAGGACGTGTCCAAGAGATATTCCTGTGCATGAGTTTTAACTCGCTAGATAGCACTACAGTTCAGGCTGGCTGTTGTGACTAGTGACTGTATTAAAAGGTTGGTAAGTCTGTTGGACGTTAGCGGTATGGCCAACAGTTGCATGGCTCGTGAAGTTAAAATAAAACCGAGCCTTCTCATTTGGTGAAAAACAATGCGATGCAAAGATGCTTCGCTATGCAACAAGAAGTTTGAAGAAAATTATGAGTAGCACCCGGAAACGTCTGCATGTATAGTCTATACTCAATATAATTGAAAGATAAGCTGGAATATTTTCCACGGCGTTCATGCTACTGTACAACACTTCATTTGGTATACTATTCAGCAAGCTATGAATGTTGGTATTTATTTGTAACTTAGGGATTCAGACTCTAAAATTTATTGGACTGGTTGAAACTTTTAGATTCACACAACTATCCATTGAGACCTAGACTACATAGAATTTTATAAAAATTTGGCTACCTCCAAAAGGAAAATATCTAGAATTAGCGCATTTTTTGAAACCTGTATAACATAGCGCATTTCATAACACACTGAACAAGGATACAGACAACTAAATTGCTTGCTCCTCATGAACATTGGAGTAGAATATCGCAATTCAACAGTTGATAAATTCCAACCTCTATTAACGTAAAAACAGTTGGAAATCTATATTGCCTACGTCACAAAATAATTTGTCTGTCTTTCTCGTTGACTGTGAACACGACCCCATAGCTGAAAGCCTCTTTGATCAATATTCAGTTGCTTGTTATTGTTTGTTTCAGGCAAGAGATCGACGTCTCCAGTGTCTCGGTCGGCGCTCATGGTGCTGTAGTCCTCACCAGCTCCCTAGACAGCTAGATCTCATGTCTCAACCGTACTCACACAAGATAATCATGATCTGACCTGTAAGGTTCACTTCAAATATTGAACCACTTACCAGTAATACAATCCTTAACACGAAACAGGAACACAATACTATTTGCATGTACGAATTTGTAAATACTGTATATGAATAAATAAATTGTCTGTAAATACTTTAATTGTAAATAAGCCATTGATATGATATTCTCTCATGATGGTAGCATGGGGAAGTAAAGAGAGTCAAGGTGTAGAAAAGCCAATGCAGTGAGTTCTCAGTTGAAATCTACAGTATTCTGCAAATAAGAAAGTAGTGTAGCGACGAAACTCTCCCTAGATCGCTCAGAGCCAGGAATCTAACCCCGGCCTCGTCGGTGACTGCCAAGGAAAAGAGGGAAGGAAGATTGTAGTTTTACGTGACCGTGAATCTTGCGATTATGAGCCATGGGACCTCCTTTTTTTACGTGGAATCCGAAACACAGGACATGGCATTTCACTTCGAAAATCTCACATGCATTGACCAGAAATCGAACCCAGTCCACCTTGGTGAGAAGCCAACAGCTTGACCGCTACGCCACCACGCCCCCTGACTGCCAAGAATGCTAGGCACTACGTAACGAGGTGGACTATTCTTACTGTTCAGAGTTGTTAAATACGTGTGCAATTTAACTTCGAATGCTGTCATGTATCGGCTGACTGTGTGGCGCACTGGCAACGATCTCGCCTGCTGTTCCCAAGGTTGTGAGATCGGATCCCGAAGCAGTTAGTTGGTATTTGAAGCTGATTAAATCCTAGAGAGCAACGGCATATTGGTATTCACGGCCTGTGAATTAAAACTCAGCAATTTTTCTAGGTTTATGCCGTGTCTTGTGTGGGGTTTTGCCTAGGACACCAAGATGACTAATCATAGGGCTCTTAGTGTCCTTGCCCTGACCCCCACAGAATTAACGAACAGCGCTCTACCCCCCCCCCCCCCCCTCTACGCACCTGCACCTCTTTGCAGCGAGAGCTAATAGCTCAAGCAGCCAAGACTTCCAAAAATATGGTATATTGGCTTTCACGGCCAGTGAGTTCCAGAGAGCAATGTTTGTTTGTTTGTTTGTTTGTTTGTTTGCTGCCTTGTTAAAGACCCTCGTCTGGGCGAAATTCCGGTATCCTAGCGTCTCTGAAAGTTGAAAAGAATATAAACCAAAAACATCAATATTGTCATTAATCAGAAATTAAAGAACACCGGAAAGGTATTTTACTCTGTATTTGGTTATCTAAAAGAATCAACAACAATATCAATAATTTAGTTTGGAGTTTCTCGGAAAATATCACATGTTTTACACCTTTGCCCGGAATGGTTCCCTTAAATACTCGTCATTATTCTACCCAACTTATTCATAAATCCATCTCACAACCTCCTGATTCTCCTCTCCACCAGCTCAAATCCCTCTCATGACGTCACTGAAGTGTTTCTGTTCTGTTTGAGCTGAATTTATTTATTTTCTGCCTTAAATCTCATCCTACCAAATCAACAACATTAAGAACAGGGTGTGATAATAAAAAGAACAATCAGCTAATACTTGGGTTTAATTTTTAATCCTCTCCAATGTAGTCCTTGCTACTGATAATCCCTTGGTATATCACCCTCCCTCCCGCAATCTACAATTTACGTTCTTTAGAGTTGTCCCTGCGGTAACTAGTCTGGTGCTTCTCGTACTGGCTAATGAGGTGCCAACGTAAAATAGACTCAGACATCGGCTTAGCTTACAAGACACGCATGTGGTCAGATAATCAGTCACCATCTGGGTAATTCTTTTGTTGATAACCTCGTGGATCAGTGGCTAGCATTCTCGGCTATCACCCCAGGGGCCTGGGTTAGATTCCCTGCTCTACCAAGTATTTAATAATCTATTTTGGTCTGAGGGTTGGAACAGGGTAAGGTCAGCCTCGTGGGGCAAAACTGAAATGATATGGATTTTACTCCCGCCTCAGCTGTTCTAGAGTAGAAGTATTTTTCTGTGGTTTCCTTATTCTACTTCCAGCAAATGCTGCGATGGTTCTTAACATGAGGTCACGGCCGCCCCCTTCCCATTCCTACTCTCAGTTACAAAATACAGACATCGCAACGACACAAATTATCAGACAGATTCTACACAAACATTAAGTACACGATTCTGCTCCTGCGGTGAGTGCTAACATTTGAAAATAAATTGTTGGGAATTTATCTGATGACCTGTGATATTGTAGTGTCTATGGTAGCGTGTATAATTTCCCAGTTAGCCCACTTCGTGATGTAGCGCATGTTTTGCCTTTCAGCGTCTAGGCTACAGTGAAAGGCCCTAACCAACCGGCGTGCGCGATTTATATACACGCTATTACTACCAACGACAATGCACGACAAGGGTCATAATTAATGGAGATTGATAATGATGATAATCGTTATTTTAAGGGGCCGAAAATCTGGGCACAATTGTTTGTAACTACTTACCTAATGTAAATTTTCCTCGAAGTCAATATTCCTCTCCTCTAAATTTCTGTACTATTTTCTTCCAAATTAGCCTTTCTCACATTCCTATCACTGTATTACTTGAACGTGCTATTCCAAAGTGCAGGTCTTACCATTAGATGAAGAGTGGGTAGGTTCATTATTCAAACGTTCACTTCGATCGCATGATTAAGACACAAATAATAAAAGCATAATTTTATAATTTTAAAATTTCGCACAGCCACCATCTTGAGGTTATGAAAACAATTGAAGGGGTGATAGAAAAGACAACCCTTGTCAATACAACACTTTTCAAGAGAGTGAAAAAACATTAGAGCTTCATTCCAGAATTAGCCTTGACATAGGTTGTTTTTCCAGAACTAATAAAATTATTGAAGGCTATATTCTTTGTCCAGGGCAGTTTTTCTAGAAACCATAAGCATAAACAGATGCCAAACGTACATTGATATCAATAACTAGTTTTTGACAAAAACGTGGCATGGGTTGTTTTTCCTATCTCCCCTTAAATTGAATTAAATTAGATGCCAGTGCATTGAAAAACATGTCCTGTACCAAGTTTTTCTGCGTTCGGATGGTTAAATCGCGTGAAAAATCTATTAAAATGTTTGGACTTCGCTTGGCCGCTATCTTGGTTTTGTACTTAACAAGTCACATAGGTAAATTTCAGGATGATATCTGTTGCTGTTGTGGAGATTTAGAATGCCAGTGAAATATTTCGCGTGTCCACCATGTTGAATTGGTGAAACATATCAAAATTGGAATGGCACGGTCAAGGTCGGAGCAGGTAGTAGTATGTAGACTACTTACCGAGTTTCATTGAAATAGCTTCGACCATATAGATTTTATTAGACACACATACGCACGAACACACACATACATACACACACATGCACACGGACAAAAGGTGATCTCATAAGCCTTTTTCTTTCTTCATAAATACAAATAGGCTAAAATATGGACAATAAAATTAATTTTACAACTAAACACTGCATTTTGATATGTTTAGAATCTACAAAAATACACAAAATTATACTGGATTCAAAAGTTAGATGATTCTTTTTTTCAGTTCACTTACTTTTTATTGAGTATCAATTCATTCATTCATTCATTCATTCATTCATTATTTCTGCTACCTTTACAGTGTGCCACAAAATGTAGTTTTAAATATTCAAACTTGATGCTTCTCTTCTTGTCTCGCAAACAAATGATTTGTATTTACAGAAGCTTCGCTCTACTGTAAATGAGGTGATTGGCGCATATTTAAAATTCACTGTAACAGCAGGCGATATGGGCTATCTAATTTTAGTTTTATATTACACATTTCCTCAAAACTTAGATTTCTTGCAAACTTGCGTAACTCAAGTTCCAGGTCTATTTTTATTAACACTGGTGTCTGACTCAAAGGGATGCTTGCAATGTTGTTACAGCCATGTACTTTAGAGACTTTTCTTTGCTCAAGAAAACATTTTGTATGCATAATTGGAAACTCATCCTGTGTTATATTTTCTGTCACGGAAAACTACAATTCTACATATTGTGCCCATTTCAACAATAAAATATGCAAATCACAGTTCGCCAGCAATGCTCAATAGGGAGTATCGGGGTTCATGGTATGTTCTCCCACTCTGTGACTTACACACTCTGGATTAAGCATAGGATAAACTTCCAGAAATAAACAAAATCAAATCCTACTATCAAAACATTTAATTATTCGAAATATGGCGCTACGAAATAAACATAAAACACTGACACTACACTTCACACTTGTCCAAAGATGAACAAGGAATTCAAATTAAATATTCACAAAATAATAATTAATGGTTATCCAAAAACCAAACAAAAACTTCATCTGAGTTTCACTCCCATATAGCACAAATCCTAATTCCTTAAAAACGAGCTCCATATGGCTCGTTAAAGCTTACATGCATCGTGTTAACAATAAACACACATCATTTAGTTTTTACATGAGTATATCTAGCTTTAATTACAATAGTATTTTATGGCTACTTATTAATTACTTTTGGGCTCCCACAATGTTCATTTGTTACCATCTCTCTTCTCAAGCTACCAACTCACTACCATGCTTGGGAAGAACTTGCGCATCCCCGAGTTATAGAAAACTACTGACCAAGTCAACTTAAGATTACTCCCAAAATCTCAACATTTTCATCATAACTCGTGAATCAACTGAATCATTTAATAATAAAGTTAGGGATTTTATTATATTGTCTTCAAAGACAATTATATCTTAAGGAAGCAACGATCTGAACTCTGCAAGCGATAATAAATACTGGGTCGTTAAAACGAACTTAAACACATCCTTGTAACGTGAACCAGACAGCTCGTTCTTGACCTTTCTCTATAAGAGAATTTGTAGGGTCTGTCTCAATACTTGGCTGATTTATGGCTTTGGAAGGAGGGGGACCCAACGTCTCGCTCCCTCGAGAGACGGGCTATACAGTGTTTACTACCAGCTGCTTTAATGCATTTCTTTTGAAAGACAAGGCTTATAGTACAAATTAACAACAAGACATTATTAGGGTCTACAAACCTATTCTTTTAGCTTCGGTAAAGTATAATTATGAAGTGTCCTCATTAGCAAGTAAGAGAATCCATAAAACAACAAATATATAAGGGGCTTCGACGTGGGAGACTCTGAGTTAAATCCCTTAAAACTGCCTCGGGAACCGTATCCCAACTTTGAGGACTTACAACATTAGCGACTTAGGGAAGGTATAGTACGCAACCAGCGCTCATAATTCAACATAAATTGCACCCTTTTCAGTATTGCATAGTACCACAATTCAACATAACTCATTACCGCTACAAACTGTCCCTCACAATTATAATTACCGAGCATTTCAACGCGTTCCTAGCAAGACAAATTATTTCAACTGCGCGACATGGCGCTCATTACATAAAATTGCCAAGTTGCCTTTCAAAGAAATAAATAAATAAATTCAAATCAAAATTTGACCTTCGTCTCGAAACTAGTATATTCAGCCTTAGCCTCCATCAACAATAACTATTTAAACATTAAGAACATTATTGGTTCCACAACATATTAACAAATCATTTAAGGAGCTCTTGCAGTTACCACTTATTCAATATAAAATTCATCACATAATTAATTAATTTAATAATAATAATTATTATTATTATTATCGCGCTTGCTTTACCATAATTATATTATTTACCATATTACTGATATTCCACTGAATATTTTCCACAAGGGATTCATTAATACTTCAAATTACTTATATTTCAATCAAATTAATCGTTCAGATCGCGCAACCTATAGCTCACATGTTTTCAAACATCCCTACTTCCACTTCTGAGGATTTTACGCAAATCTTCCCAAAACACATAATACTGAAATTAGTACTCACATGATTTTCCGGTCAGAGACCAAGTTCTCCATCGATGAAACATTTCACCCACTTACTGCTTCTTAAGCCATATTCATGATCATATTTACACTTGGTAACACTTTTTTAACATCACATAAAACATATACACTGATCACATTTAATCTAAAGAATACCATTTTGGGATTCATTTTCACTTAAAACAGCTACAAATTCACAAATAGAAAATATATTACACTCAAAATTTTCACTAAACTTGAATTTCATAAAATTTTATCACTTTGGCATTAATTATTTGCCTTAAAACACGTGATTTCCTTATTCTTTCCCGTTTCCAAGGGTTGCACTTTATTTACGTCGGCTTCCTAATCCGATGGGATGACTGAAGGTCTCGATCGAACTACCCTTACTGGAACGGTTGATTGTCTTATTCCGGGTTTGACTATCGGCTTAATGATTTTAATGCTCGATATTGTATCTTTCTTGACGCTAAATTGTTCGTTTCATATAAGTCTGTCACTGACGTTTTACTTCTAGAATCGCTCGAACTAGTATAACGGCGACCTAGTAATTTCCTTGTATGATAATCCACACGTGGATTTTACTTTCTGATACTGCGGTTCTTGAACTATTGGAGTAATTCCAATGTCTGACTGCTCATTTGTCTATACATAGACAAAGCCTGGAATCTCGATTCCTAAATTCTATCGCACTCCGCTCTAGTCTCCTCAGTTCGGGAACACTAGGCGTTACTATCACGTTTTTCCCTGATCTGGGTATTTAACGTAGAGATAGAATAGTATAGTTCACTGTTCTTGGGTACTTCGAAATCGTATGATGCTGCAGTTCTTTAACTGAAACTATTTAGATTCGAGTACCTATCGCAGGTAATTGCTTAATTCCACAGTCTAAAACTTTGACTGTACTGGTGAAATTTATAAAGTCCGAAGCTTGATGCTGTGTTTCCTATAACAAGGATTCTGATGCTTCTTCTCACGGCGATACTATTGACGATACTTAAACGGCGACTCCCATATGGGGTGCTCGTCTGCGATACAGAGTAACACGACCTATCACGGTCTGGTGAATACTGCATACTCTTCCTGGCACGTCCAGGGTTTATATTCAAATCTGCCACAAAAAGATCAGATTTGTTTCTTCTCCAACACTAACTTTTAAAATAATTGTCGTATAATTTTGAAAAATATTTCTCCAAGAAGCTCTCACTTTAAATGTAAAAAGTGTTCTTTTAATCACGAAAATCGATCACACAATTCCAAGATATTAAATAAATGGGCTCCTCAGATGCGTGGGTATTGTGGTTTTATTTTCCCTCTCTGCTAGCTTTGGGCTCGGGGAATAACTATCGACGTCATGCCGCGTGTGCAGTTCTTTCCTGTGCAATTATTATAAACTTTTTCCACACACAAAAATCTCTTTCCCAGGATGATCAACAGTGACGGATTCATTTTATTAATTAAATGCTTGCAAAAGGCTTAATTTTAATTATTTCTCTTCTTGCGTCATGGCGACGTTAGCGTTTTATCGCTGAGTAAGATCATTTTCCGAAACTTCTTCTCTGTCACTCACTACGGAAAAATATCAGCTCTATTAATAATCATGCACTAGCCTCTTATCGCCGCGTCAGCCGTGATCTCATGCTCGCATGACTAGTGGTCACTCACGCTTGCGTCTCCTTATAACAGCCCAACTTCTTATTAACCCTTTAAATTTCTTTACAAATCCATTCTAAAGACTGCATTATTTCTTCTCCTTTTTACATATACAGGTATGGATTCGACACTACAACCAATCCACATGGGTTCAATATGTTTAGTCTTAAGAATAAAGCAAGATTTTCAGTAAAGAACATATAGCCTACTTTCTCCTAAATGCATGGGTATTGTTATAACTCTTTGTCCTTTTCAAGGAGTATAATTGAATGTAGGTTGTAGTAGCTTGTTGAAATACAACGTGTTATACGGATATTAAACATGAATATGAGGTGCCCTTTGCTAGTGCTATCTCTGGACAAAATTTCATTCAATTCGTATTCACCGTGTTAGAATTGATATGGTGAATTGATTTGAACACATACATGGCCGCTATCTGCAAACTATTGGGCTGATGACTTTGTAGTTCAGTCAAAATAAGCTTCCCACAAATGGTAAGTTGTTGCAAAATTTGGTCTGTCTGTTAGGTAGTCAGCCCGAAGGCTGGTTGGATCCTCAAAAAGCACTGCCGTTACGTTATGTGAGTAGATACCCACAAAAACCCAAGGCAGCGCTATTTTGAGGCGTTCTAGGCAAGAAGAGGAGTGAGGTAGTTTGCCATTGCTTTCCTCACTGAGTCAGAACAGTAGTCCTAACCCTATGAGTAGAACCTTTCACAGCATTCACAGGCACTGACTGTGCCCCGAATGCCATTACTAAGCACCACCCACACCTCAGTAGCTTCCATATAATCACAGCCATGAGTGAGACTGAGACATCGGTGAAAAGCCACCTTTTACTCTAGCCTGTGCCAACTGACAAATGCAAATGTACTGTATTCATCAAGAGATGGCAAACAGGCAAAATTTGGTAGAGATCAAAAATAATTAGGTCGGTCGTAATTTGGTTTAAGCTTTTATCATTTGGGTGACCGCCATTCCGATTCCGTCAAGACGGCGGCGATACAAACATGACCCTGGAGTGCCCTTTGCTAGTGCTACCTCTGTAGCAAATTGCGATCAATTCGGTTCTACCGCATTTGAATTGATAGGGGGTATCGATTTGCACACATACATGGACACCATATGCAAACTATTGGACTGATGACCTTGTAGCTTGGTCAAAGATTGCTTCTTAAATAAAGATATTGAGCCCGCCCAGGCTCATGCATCACAAATTTCTTTGAGAGCATATTGTAGGGTTTCTTTTTGGGGGTGTCCTACAATAGGGGTGAATTGGGGGAAGTTGAAATGTGAGTGGAGCGGGTAGAGGGGGTGAGCTGTCTAAAGGCAAAGACGTAGCTCAGTGTACGAGCTTCGAGATGGTTCGGATTGCCGGGAGCGCTCGGGGGTGTAAAAGTGGTGCTAGGGGAGGTTTAGCAAATAAGACTTTGAACGATGCGGTCGCGACTCGGCTCAATGCTAGCGTAAGATGGCAGGCTGAGAGGGAGCCTGCTGACTCAAGTACAGTGACGTCGCCGCAAGTGGTCGTCCGATGACGCCACGAAACAATTAAACAAAAGGCTAGGGGATCCTACCTAGAGGAAATCTAAAAGGGTAGGGTTTTACCAGCTAGTCAAATAAATGTAAGGACCAGTTATCTAGAGATTGTGTTGTTTTAATGAATTCACTTCTATGCAGAAGAATTAATAAAGCTTGCAGAACAGCCAATGTGCTTAGTACAATTCCAGTACAAGTAATGGGGGATGAAGAGTGTAAGTGTTTGTGTATGTGAAGTTGCTCGCTACACTTACCAGACTGGCGATGTTCGTGACGGCGTCCAGCAGAGGTTCCGCACTACAACACAACGTCTGTCTTGGAATGACCTGGAGGCATGACCTCTCTGAGGTTTTATAGAGCCGGTCTGCCGTGTTTGCAGAATTGCGAATTCTTTGTATGTCGTAGCCCTGTCGGGGTCGTTGGGGTTCAGGCATGAGGCCACCTGTTGCCATGGAAGTATTCAGATTTGTAGATGTGGAGGTAGATTGTAGAATTATGTCTGAAGTTACGAATAATTATGTGTTTTAGGGGGTGTGATTAGTAGGGGATGAGGGTGGCATACCCTACGGGTGTAAAAATATTTACTTTACATGCTCAGTTCTATAGAACACACCCTCAAGCTTCCTCATGAACAATTCAATATTTTGACTTCGGAGAGGACAGCTTATTTTCCTCCTAGAGATATATTACTCACTATTTTTATGCCGCATATCTCAGGAGCATGAAATATTTAATTTTGCCTAATTTGCCATTTTCTATGCCTTTTGGAGATGGCAAAACTATTTTAGGTAAATGTATTTTTCACCGCAGATATGCGGGGGATTATGAAAATAGTCACTGTTTTGACCAGACTACTTCCTTGGAATCAGGAAGCCGTGCTATGCACGAACCACACCATTTTGATAGTCCGCTGAGGCTGGACGCTTTGTGTCGATTGTCTGTCTAATAGACGAAGGCCATTATAGGCGTACGAAGACCCCACATTTGGGAAGAAAATAATCTGCAGCCATCGAGCTGAATTCAATAATTTAAGCAACGCACAGTAATATTTTAGGCTTAGTGAAGCCAGTGCGACGCAATAGTGAAAGTATAAATTTGATTGTGTGAATACTTCAATTTTTCACTAACCACGAGGACCGTCTGAAGGCAGACGAGGGTAACATTTTCCTAAGGCGTGAAATATTAACCTTACGACAACGTCATGTAGCCCAGTGAGTGCTAATATACGAAGTAAAATTGAATTATGATAAACCTAATTATCGCTTGTACGCGACAGTGATTATCCAGAATCTTAGTGATTTCGACTTAGTAAATTCTGTGAGTGATTTACGACGTGCTGGTAAAGTAGAATCTGTGGCAGGTAAAGCAGAGCATTTGAATAACCTGGAAATATTAGAGTCAGTGAGCATTTTTTATCCTATTCTGTATTAGAATCAGTGAATATTTTTTGACCACGATGATTACCATTACGCACCACGTGCTTATATTTCTGCAACTCTATTGTGAGATCATCATGAAGGTGTAATCTAACATGTGAGGGTAACACCAACGAAATACGCCAACACCATGGAATTGTCCAGCCGACACTACTACGTACAAACCATGTACGGTTTGCCAACAGAGGACCACGAGGACAGGCTTAAATCCATAATCTTACCCATTATAAAAATGCTTGGAACCTTGGAAGCGTTTAACCCCTTCCAATGGGAGTTCTGGAAGGTGATCTATCACATAAAGTAACCGTGAGTCATGTAAACCTTGTACGAAGTTTGTCCAGGTTGAGGTAGTAGTGATTGCATTATATTTTTTGAGCCGAAACGCAACGATATTTGACCACTTAGGTAGGAAATGTATGTATTTTCTTTCTTTAGTACTGGGACAATATTTCTGTTGGACACCACAAGTCCGTGTACTAAACGGCCGGTGCGATTCTCATGTATTTCAGAGTATTATATGTCAAAGTAAATGCCATCTTTAACTACAGGTGATGTAGACTTCTGTGAGGGTTAGGGGACACCCCACAGTCAGGTCCCTTATTTAATTTGGAGAGATTATTCTCGTATCATTTTTCGGCCGACCGTTGCCATAACGTTTTTGTACTATTTATTTAAAACTTTTGTGAGTACTATTTACCACGTGAAGTTCGAGAGGAACGAACTCGTATACTGTTAGGCTGAGGAGCTGACTGATTTCGTATCATTTTAAAACATCACAGCAGAGATGAGATGTTTAATTTTGTTGTGGAGAATGACCAACCACACCTATAAAATCCTACATGTATAATGAACGAGTGACATATCTTCGGATATCAGTGCGGTGAGAATGCACAAGTGTTATGACTTACAATTTCTACTCTTTGAACATTATGCTACATTATATGTTTTTGAAGGGAATGTAATCCCAGGAAACACTGTTAGGGAAGTGAAGAGACATTTTGAGATAATCTGTAGGGCACTACAGGACTTAATTTCGTGCTCCTACAAGAATATAAATGATCATTTTAAAAGCCTTAACCGTTGCTATGCTATGAGCTGCACGCGAAGCGATGAGACTTGCTTGCGCGCACAGCTGATAACTGGTTTACCCGAGAAACAAGAGAGAGACGACTTTATTGACTTTTTTGTGTGCTAACTTATGTCACAAGCCTAGGAAGTTTTGAAGGTCACAGGTATTAATAACCTTGCTTTGAGAGCAGCTTTGGGAGCTGTCAACACCTGTTATTATTATGAATAACGGAACGCACGTTTATGCGAATTCCTTAAATGTTTGCGCCGACGACTTTGCTTCGTCTGGCGTGTTGTAGAAAGGTTTAAAATATCATGTTAATTGACCCAGCTTTGTATAAATTAGGCTAGCCAGTGTAATTGTTGTGCCCGTGAACACATTATTTGGTATTTGGCAGGATGGAATGAATGTCCGCCTTGGACATTGGTTTATTCCGGCATTCTTAAGCTGAGGCTAAGACGACCGATGCCGCGCGCTGTTGGTGTAAGACGCGCCAACCTGTGTGATTGTTGACTTGTTAAAGTCAAGGTATTTGAGCGAATCTCCAGTGAGATCACATATTAGAGCCTACGACTGGTGTCATTAATAGAACTAACTAAATAACATTTAAACCTTCTGATAAATCAAAAGCATAATTATCCTAAACCAACGGATTAATTTATTGTTAAATAATTACACCTATAACTTTGCAACCATTCGCTTGTTGTTTATCGACACCGTGACTTCAAATCATTTCCATGTGGGAGATGACTTTAAATGAGATGACACTACTTGTATCGACGACATTGGATCTCCGGGACCGATAATCGGTAACTTATGGCGTGCGTGATCTAAAGCTTGTAAGACGAAATTGTAATTGCGCTTTGCCTACATAACTTTCATGCTTGAGATGACGATTGACTACAAACAGTACGTCAATTCGCGAAGGTAGGCTAGCATAAGAGTGTTTACTTCTTTATTCCCGAGTGTATTTATCCCATTGTTCCTATTAGGCACAAGAGTGTTATGTAATGTTTTTTTGATAGTCAGTGGTCAAACTATCATTAGATTTGGCAATAAGCATTTGTTTACGACGCATCTCGTCGTAATACTTTCGTTCACATAGGCATTAGATACAATTTAAATGTAATTTAAATGTGGACGTGGTACCATCCTAACCTAGCGATTGAGCTTGCTAGCTGTTAAATGTAAATTCTGCCGTGTCATTTATTTGTAAATTTGCTACGCGTTAATTTTTCATGTACCACGCGCCTAGCTTGCATTGCTCTTCTTTTCAGGTAACTAGGATTTCGCGGGGGCCTTATCGTCAAACTAGGGACGACTCATTATTGTAATTAGATTAGCGGATTAGCCGATTTCGACCCCCGGAAATAGATTAGGGGTCTTACTTGAATAAATCATGCACGAATCGAACTTAAGACTTGATCTCTTTTTCTTGCTAGCTTTGTTTTTTATGTATTTCTTTGGGCGTCTATGACTGTTTCCGTGCTAAATGACCCAGATCCCCTGGATCAAGCCCCTCGTGCTGAGCAAGCCTACAAAGAAATGCACCCGATCCTCAGAAGTTTGGGTTCGAAGGACGGGGTCTTTCGAAGTGCCATCTTTTCGGCGGATGGTACCCGGAATACCTCCTCTAACCGGCTCATACACTTCGTCTTTAAATGGAGCGCCAACCTGGTGGGCCGATGTTTTTACGGAAACCATGTGTTTCTCGTTTTTGTGAGGATCGATAATGTCATGTTTATAGGCAGTTGAACTGGACTGGTACGAATGAAGATGTCGTACAGCTGTTTCGATGGCCACCTGGCAATCCTTGATGTTAGACCAGGGGGTAGAGCATATTGTATTTAAAATTCATTAGGTATTTGACTTGTTAACGCTCTATCCTTAGTAAATGTAATTTATGTGTTTGCTTGTTGGTATTTTTACAGTGTAACGTAACTTTTTTTCCTGCGTTGAGTCCAGCAGTAGTTCGTGATGTTTATTCACAGGAAGGCTTTCGGCTTAGCCAAAATTTCCTGTATTGGTGTAATGGTTGTATTTCGGAGGTAATTCCCTCTCTTTCTCTCAAGTGTGTAATGATTGATGAGGAGTCGTTGAGACGAGTCCTAGATGGGATGATGGCTAACATTAACGCCTCATTTGCCCAGATAAGAAGTGATTTAGGAGAGGTGACCTATAAAATAACTCTGCGTCCCTGAACCAAGTTAGGGAGGACTTGGGAAATAATACTGCGTCCTTGAATTAAGTAAGGGAAGATCTAGGCACAAACACAGCCGCCTTAGAGGTCGTTAGAGGAGAGATTAATGATGTCAGAGGTGACATAAATGTTGTTAGAGGTGATGTTGAGGCTTCTAATGTCACACTCAATGATGTCAGGGGATAGCTAGGCAACAATGCCGAAACTCTCAACATAACAAATACTAATTTGTTAGCAAATACTGCGACATTGAATGAGGTGCGTGAGAACATAGACCGCATTAGGTTAAATGTAGGTGCTAACACATTCACTTTGGTAGCAGTTAGGAAGGATCTTGAAACCAACACAACCACACTCACTAACCTTAACAAAGAGCTCAAACAAGTAAGAACCGATACGGAGACTCAAAAGGCCAAATCCAATGCCAACCTACTAGCAGGCTTAGCGTCAGTTCGTGTAGATATGGTGAGGCACCATAAAGAGATAAACGAACAGATCAATACTCTTACTACCGACCTTGCGACAAACCGGACAGAGGTACAAGACCGGTTAGATCAACTGGATACAACCGTACAGACCGTGTCTGGAGACGTAGCTACCCTAAGGGAAGAGAAAGCGATCGACATAGCCACCGTACACAGGGAAGCGGAAGAGCAGAAGACTCACTTTGAGGTCATCTAAAGGATGTAAAGGATGACGTGGATTTCCTGCGACACAGACTAGAGAAAGTTGTAATTACAGAGCACATTAAGCTGAGCAATAATGTAAGATTAGCAGTTCGCGACGTAGACACCAAACTACGAGGCGAAATACACAGGCTTCAAGAGCAAATCAGTGACTTAACACTGCAGGCACTAGATGCACCCGCTATTGAAGAAGTGGAAGAGCGACTTAAAGCTATGGTGGGGGCTCAGCAGCTGAGCACTCCTAACACAGCTAATTTGGATCAAAACTTACCAAACATTGAGATTTCGAGCGTGAATGCGAACACACCGCACGCAACCGCTCAAGTGCAACCGACTGTCATACACAGCGAAGGGATGCAGACCAACCCATCTGCTCCATTGAAATTCAATGCTTCTACATTCACACCCATGAGACAACTTAATCAAGGGGAAGGGGCTAATGTAATGATCATTAGGCAAAAGGATGAACAACCAGCTCAGTTCTCTGGAACTGGAAGCAGCGTAACTCCTGTAGAGTTCCTACAGAACTTCGAATCATACCTTCGTGACACTATGGTAACTCCTGAGAGAGAACTGCGAGTAATAGAACGACTGATGACAGGTCAAGCAAGTACCTGGTATCGTGCCTTTAGGTACGCTTTTAGTGGGTACCAGGACTTCAAAGAAGCGTTACTTCGAACCTACTGGAGCGGTTATGTACAACAGAGTATCCGTGCAGATATGTACACGAAGCGTTATAGTGCTAACCAAACGACGAAATATGCTAACTAATTCACGGCTCAGTTATCCAAACTGAGGTGGCTTCAACCACCGTTATCGGAGCCTGAATTGATCCAGACGATAACGAAGCAATATCCGGCTGATGTCCAGCGTACACTGATAGCTGCTAATGCCACCACGTTCATCGAATGTGACTCGATGCTCCGTAGGATCGATAGTACAATCGATCAATTCTTGAACCACAGATCGAGGGGAGAAAATTGTCAGGTTAATGTCACAACAATTGACAAAGTATCGCAGACGGCTAAACCAGTTCAAATCGTTTCAGAACCTTATCGGAGGAATGAAACAGAACCCGATAGGCAAACGTGGAATCGCTGACCCTATGAGAGGTCCCGACAACAGAACGATCGAGGATACTGGGGACGACGATTAGAAAATCGCGACAGTAACAACAACGATCGGAGGAACAACAGACGTCGTAATGATAACACACGTATTAGGCAATCCGGCAGCATTCGCCGTGATTACCGGTACGATGGTGGTTACCGCGCAGATCGTGATCCCGGAAGACAACCAGATCGAGACTGGAGAGGTCGCGCTCGCGAAATTCGCAAATATATCCGACAATTACAAGCGGATAGAGATGAAGAACAAGATCAAGCTTCGAGGGAGCGAAGAGGAAAATAAAAAACCCAGGAACAACGTAAGAGAAGTCTGACAGCTGACGTTGGATTGTTGATAACCAGCGCAGAGGATGAATGGGACAGATTCCAAGATGGTACGTCCCGAACACGACGTAAGGAACGTCGACTCCAAGATCCAGATGGAGAAGGATTTGGCGACTTGTTCGAGGAGCATTAAAGCCCAATGAGATTGCTGATTTTTTTTCGACGACTGACGAACGACGATGAAGGAGAATTTAAACCCTGTATTGGAACAGGAGGATACTGATGCAAAGAAGTATTATGATCACTAGAATGGTTTGATGGTAAATAAAATTGCTAATCCCACATTTTTATTTAAAACAACGGAGGGATATATGAGCCCGCCCAGGCACATGCATCAAATATTTCTTTGAGAGCATATTTATTTTACATGCTCAAAAACAAAAGTTTGGTGCTTTTCAGTCGGTCAACACGAACAATCCCAACAATCTAAATGAACACGCTTTTATGGAGGGTTCACCCCTTTTCGCTCTACTAAAAACACACCCTGACGAAAACAAGACACAACTTAGCGATACAGCCAAGCTAGATAAAAAAGGGGGGGAAATAGCGGTGTTTATAGGTAAATGCTATTTGGATCAGGTGTACAATGTAATTTTTTTCTGCAATAAACCTAGGCCGATATGCGCGGCAGTATTAAAGGTGCCGGGACGTCTTCAATAGACCGTGTACCGCTTAGTATAAATGGTTTTTTAGCCCATGCGTGGCGAAGATAGTTCCACGGTCTTTAGTAGTTGCAGACTCCTGCATTCAATAGCATACACTCTTATCTAGACTTGGCAAAGTCACAAAAATATACATGGCACTGACCTCTGGAAGAACATAGCAACTAAAGGGGGAGGAAGGGGAAAAACCAGTTCCACCCAGCTAACACTCGGGGTTAGTCGACTGTAACTGGTGTCTAGGGAAACACGCAACTGCTTCAAGTTCCAGTTAAGGAGACAACTCGATAAGTTTAAGCTTGTATTATTTCAGTATAACCATAGTTGATTTTGTAAAACCATATAATCACCCCTAAAAAACAAATTCCGGATTTTCATCACTATTTTAGAAGTTTACCTAACATTAGATATACCACATTTAACATAAGCCGACTGTTGCATTACCAACACTGAAACTAAATAACTGTACATATTGTATATATTTTTCACCTGTATTCTCAAACATAGATGTTATAGCCTAAGTGTAATGGATCTGATGATGATCGCTTGACGATCGAAACTGGTAAATTCGTGTTGACCGACTGAAAAGCACCAAACTTTTGTTTACTTAGGCAACACTGAAAAATGGCTTCAAACCTCTCAATGTTTACATGCTCAGTTCTATAGAACACACCCTCAAGCTTCCTCATGAACAATTCAATATTTTGACTTCGGAGAGGACAGCTTATTTTCCTCCTAGAGATATATTACTCACTATTTTTATGCCACTTATCTCAGGACCTTGAAATATTTAATTTGCTTAATTTGCCATTTTCTATGCCTTTTGGAGATGGCAAATCTATTTTAGGTAAAGGTACTTTTCACCGCAGACATGCGGGGGATTATGAAAGTAGTCACTGTTTTGACCAGACTACTTCCAAGGAATCAGGAAGCCGTGCTATGCACGAACCACAACGTTTGATAGTCCGCTGAGGCTGGACGCTTTGTGTCGATTGTCCGTCTAATAGACGAAGGCCATTATAGGCGTACGAAGACCCCACATTTGGGAAGACAATAATCTGCAGCCATCGAGCTGAATTCAATAATTTAAGCAACGCACAGTAATATTTTAGGCTTAGTGAAGCCAGTGCGACGCAATAGTGAAAGTATAAATTTGATTGTGTGAATACTTCAATTTTTCACTAACCACGAGGACCGTCTGAAGGCAGACGAGGGTAACATTTTCCTAAGACGTGAAATATTAATCTTACGACAACGTCGTGTAGCCCAGTGAGTGCTAATATAAAATTGAATTATGATAAACCTAATTATCGCTTGTACGCGACAGTGATTATTCAGATTCTTAGTTATTTCGACATAGTAAAATCGGTGAGTGATTTACCAAGTGCTGGTAAAGTAGAATCTGTGGCAGGTAAAGCAGAGCATTTGAATAACTTGCAAATATTGGAGCCAGTGAGCATTTTTTTAAATCCTATTCTGTAGTAGAATCAGTGAATATTTTTTGACCACGATGATTACCATTACGCACCATGTGCTTATATTTCTGCAACTCTATTGCGAGATCATCATGAAGGTGTAATCTACCATGTGAGGGTAACACCAACGAAATACGCCAACACCATGGAATTCTCCAGCCGACACTACTACGTACAAACCATGTAGGTTTTGCCAACAGAGGACCACGAGGACGGGCTTAAATCCATAGTCTTACCCATTATAAAAATGCTTGAAACCTTGGAAGCGTTTAACCCCTTCCAATGGGAGTTCTGGAAGGTGATCTATCACATAAAGTAACCGTGAGTCATGTAAACCTTGTACGAAGTTTGTCCAGGTTGAGGTAGTAGTGATTGCATTATATTTTTTGAGCCGAAACGCAACGATATTTGACAACTTAGGTAGGAAATGTATGTATTTTCTTTCTTTAGTACTGGGACAATATTTCTGTTAGACACCACAGGTCCGTGTACTAAACGGCCGGTGCGATTCTCATGTATTTCAGAGTATTTTATAGCAAAGTAAATGACATCTTTAACTACAGGAGATGTAGACTTCTGTGAGAGTTAGGGGACACCCCACAGTCAGGTCCCTTATTTAATTTGGAGAGATTATTCTCGTATCATTTTTCGGCCGACCGTTGCCATAACGTTTTTGTACTATTTATTTATAATTTTTGTGAGTACTATTTACCACGTGAAGTTCGAGAGGAACGAACTCGTATACTGTTAGGCTGAGGAGCTAACTGATTTCGTATCATTTTAAAACATCACAGCAGAGGTGAGATGTTTAATTTTGTTGTGGAGAATGACAAACCACACCTATAAAATCCTACATGTATAATGAACGAGTGGCATATCTTCGGATATCAGTGCGGTGAGAATGCACAAGTGTTATGACTTACAATTTCTACTCTTTGAACATTATGCTACATTATATGTTTTTGAAGGGAATGTAATCCCAGGAAACACTGTTAGGGAAGTGAAGAGACATTTTGAGATAATCTGTAGGGCACTACAGGACTTTATTTCGTGCTCCTACAAGAATATAAATGATCATTTTAAAAGCCTTAATCGTTGCTATGCTATGAGCTGCACGCGAAGCGATGAGACTTGCTTGCGCGCACAGCTGATAACCGGTTTACCCGAGAAACAAGAGAGAGACGACTTTATTGACTTTTTTGTGTGCCAACATATGTCACAAGCCTAGGAAATTTTGAACTTCACAGGTATAAATAACCTTGCAATGAGAGCAGCTTTGGGACCTGTCAACACCTGTTATTATTATGAGTAACGGAACGCACGCTTATGCGAATTCCTTAAATGATTGAGCCGACGACTTTGCTTCGTCTGGCGGGTTGTGGAAAGGTTTAAAATATCATGTTAATTGCCCCAGATTTGTATAAATTAGGCTAGCCAGTGTAATTGTTGTGTCCGTGAATACATTATTTGGTATTTGGCCGGACGGGATGAATGTCCGCCTTACTATTGGTTTATTCCGGCGTTCTTAAGCTGAGGCTAAGACGACCGATGCCGCTCGCTGTTGGTGTAAGACGCGCCAACCTGTGTGATTGTTGACTTGTTCAAGTCAAGGTATTTGAGTGAATCTCCAGTGAGATCACATATTGCAGCCCACGACTGGTGTCATTAATAGAACTAACTAAATATTATTTAAAACTTCTGATAAATCAAGAGCATAATTATCCTAAACCAACGGATTAATTTATTGTTAAATAATTACAGCTATAACTTTGCAACCATTTGCTTGTTGTTTATCGACACCGTGACTTCAATTCATTTCCATGTGGGAGATGACTTTAAATGAGCTGACACTACTTGTATCGACGACATTGGAACTCCGGGACCGATAATCAGTAACTTATGGCGTGCGTGATCTAAAGCTTGTAAGACGCAATTGTAATTGCGCTTTGCCAACATAACTTACATGCTTGAGATGACGATTGACTACAAACAGTACGTCAATTCGCGAAGGTAGGCTAGCATAAGAGTGTTTACTTCTTTATTCCCGAGTGTATTCATCCCATTGTTCCTATTAGACAAAAGAGTGTTATGTAATGGTTTTCTTGATAGTCAGTGGTCAAACTATCATTAGATTTGGTAATAAGCATTTGTTTACGACGCATCTCGTCGTAATACTTTCGTTCACATAGGCATTAGATAAATTTGAAATGTAATGTTACGTGCCACCCCCTAGTAGCACTTCCGTTAACTGGATTACGGTGGGTGAAAGCACAAACACAATTGTTCCTTTAAAGAAACGTATTAGCTTTATTGCGGGCCAGAAAGATACACCACACAAATAGCAAATACAAGCAATTAGTACCTCACTCCAGTTTATTCTCGTAGAGAACACTTGCCTTTCACTTGTCAAGAAGCCACAGAAGTTAATTCCTCCTAATGAGACCAGTGGCCTCGATATAACTACCTGCAACACTTCTTAGAATACGCAAGCTACCGTTATTTACGATAGCCGGTCACTCACCACTACACTCTGCTTCGTTGTCCGCTGGCTAGGGAAACAGGGATTATACTTTGCTTAATTTACTTTCACTTGATGTGGATGAGATCATATGCATATGCATATAAATTATTCTTACAGCAATAATATTCCTTAATAATGCTGTTACGTGTATAGTACACACTGACCTACGTACAGGAATAAGTCATTTGCCATTATTCACGTAATTTGTGCGGGGTTAAAAATCATAAGACGTATATTTGACTCCACAATGATGACTTTATCTTCCAATCATTGAATAATTTAAATATTATTTCGTAACAAGAAGGTAATTGCTACATTTGAAAAATAATATAGATAACTATATGAACACTGCTATAAGACGTCTTACTTTCCCCATTAAATCAAAAATAAACACTATCAGGAAAGTAATTGTGAGACTAAGTTCTCGAGGAATTGTGTATATACACCCCCTTTTTCTATTGTTGCATGCTCTGCTACGTTATTTTATTCCACTGTACTTTTCGACTAGGTTTACAGTGAGTTAATATTGCACTTGCGTAACATGAGAGTCGAGGAGAACTATGCTCTAAACTCGTTTAGGGGAAGAATGAATATACTCTGCGAAATATATTGCCATGTATCTTTCTACAACATATGAAGACACCTCCCGGGCAACGCCGGGCACAATAGCTAGTATACAATATTTACAGAGTAGATTGTAGATACCGTAACAATTTAGGCATTTACAGCACAATATCCTGGGTATTCAGCCATATGATAGCATTATCGGAGGCACTGAGTAGATCATGGATAGTTCCTTCAAATGTCCTCCTTGGACACTCGAGGGCAACATGCTGAATAGTCTGAGGTACATTGGCACTTGTGCAGCCAGAAATTGCACCGTCCGTGATTTGAGTGGGCCCTGTTCAGTAATGTCTATACCTTTCTCGGTAAATTGAAACCAGACCGTTGTCTGCAGAGATCAGTTATTAAAACCAGATGATCATGTTTTGATGCAGTCCATTTTTGATATCAGGTCGTGTCAGCAGCTTCCACGGAGGATTTCTCGATTCCAATCACACCTTTTTCTGCAAATTACAGTCATGGTATATGGGCAGTTGTGGATTACTGCGGCATTTCAACCATACGTTTTTCAGAGCTGTCTTTCTTCGAACATAATCGATGAAGATAAGTTAAAAAAACTTTTCGAACCTTACAGTAGTCGCATATGATGTATAACATCTGATATAGAAGAAACCCCGCGTGAAATTGTTGAAACACCGGTATTTTATAATTCTATTGGCACAATTATTAATCTATTGCAAAAGGGAGTGTTTTACAGATATTGTAGTTTATAATACGGAACTCATTTGATTAGATGATTTGTAGCTTCCACCAACACTGGCCTAAATAAAGAATATGACATGGATCAACTAGATTAATAGACGCGACACCCCTCATAACCATAAATTCCTTATAAATAGGCCAACTTGCGAGTAAATGTAATGTGCAGAGCAGTAGATTTGAAAGGCTTGCCCAGTTCCCGGACCTCTTGAATCACAGACAAACAAGTAATTTCATATGAATTCTGTTAAAATGAGTCATATTGATATGATTAGCAGCAGAGTATCAAGATGGCAGTGCGAGAACAATCAAGAAGGCAGTGCGAGAGTAGAAATATCAAGTAGGCAGTGAAGGAAAAAAAGAGAGTCTTGGAATTGTTATGTATTATTAGTGTGTAAATAAGAAAACATTTTTGTGTGTTGATGAATGTCCAGGAGGGATACGATCCAGTTGGCAGTGCGTCTTACACACTTCCGTCCGATCCACTTCCGTCCCATTTTTCAAAATCACTCCCAGAAAAATATCCAGCAACCGAGTAAAAAGATGTTACACATAAAAAATATGTCTATCTGGCTGGTAAAGACATATGTTAATACATTCAAATCCTAGCCCTGATTATACACGGACGAAAATGGATTTTGCAACACCCAGAAGGAGTGGTGCTACATTGCTGCAATTTAACATGCAGGACGAGTGTTCGTTTGTGATTCGATGATTACACTTTCAGGTCTCCCTGACCGCAAGTTTGGACAGCAATCAATACAGGATGTGCCCACCACGAGCTGCAATACATTGATGAATTCGGCGAGGTATGGAGTCAATAAGGCCCTGGATCGCCTCCTCAGGAATTGTGGCCCATGCTTGCTGCACTGCACGGGTCAGTTGTTCCAGAGTTGTGGGTGGCTGAGGACGGTTGGCCAGTTGTTGACCCATCATGTCCTACACATGCTCAATAGGACTAAGGTCCGGGATCTGGTGGGCCATTCTAAGGTTGTTATGTCGTGGAGAGCTTCTCTGGAGATGCGTGCAGTGTGATCCCGGGCATTGTCGTGCTGAAACATCCCATTAGCAATGTTCGCCATCATAGGGACAACCAGTGGATTGAGTACCCTATCAACGTACTGTCGAGCAGTCATAGAGCCCTCAACAAGCACTAATTGTGATTTCACATTAAAGCCAATAGCTCCCCAGACCATAATGTTGGTGTTGGCCCTGTGTGCCTCTCGACACTAAGGTCTGGGCGGCCCCTCTCCACGGTACGTCGGCGCACACGATTCCGGCGATCACTGCGGGCAAGACAGAAGCGCGATTCATCACTAAAGACGACCCTATGCCATTCGTTGACCCACGTCGATCGTTCTCGACACCAGGCCAGCCTTACACGTCGCTGTTGTGGGGTCAATGGAACACCTTCTACAGGGACACGGGGTCGTAAGCCAGCTGCACGTAGGCGATTACCAACTGTTTGTTGTGTAACGTGGGGTGCCACAGCTGCTCGAATTTGCGCTGCTGTTGCATGGGGTTCCAACCGGGCCATCCAAATGATGCAGCGCTCCTCTCTCACAGTTGTCTGTCGCGCTGGGCCTGTGCCAGGTCTACGGGTGTGGGTACCTTCATTTGACCACTGCTGCTATACACGTTGTACCGTAGATGCCTGTCGGCCAACACGTGCAGCGACAGTTCTTAACGATAATCCAGGCTCGCACTGCCCAATTATCCGAGCCCCCTCTAACGGTGACAGTTGTTGATCGCGTTATCTTCTCTGTCGTCGAGGCATGTTTGACTGCACAGACTGCAAGTTAACTACGCTACACCAGTGTCCGTATACTGGAGTTGATTCCTCCGCGACCAATCACGTGGGGAGACCTGTAGCAACAATCCAATGGTTCTGAAACATTGATCGTTTACATACCTACATGGCATCGTTCCATATCTGGAAAATCAACACAAACGACCAATGCCTTCATGGTGTTGCAATTTCCATTTTCTTCAGTGTAATATTGAGTAAATCGCATCGTTTAACAGACGTCAGCAGGGGCTGTGACCTTGAGACAATTGCGTGAGTGATCAGATTGCATTGTTCCTGTGTCCTGGGCTTTGAGAATCTCTGCACTACACCATGTGGCTGACCCATGTGATAATGCTCACAAGAGTCGAGCCTACCGATAAGTGACCTAGAATGTATGTGATACATCAAACGTTCTCAGTTCACAGCATTTATCAACAACGGATCACATGCTGAGCCTACTATTGTGTAATGTTCAATTAGATTTGTGTTTGTTTCTTCTGGTGATAATAATATTAATCTAATCTGATGCACTTTGTAGTAACAAGGTCTTGCAATCTGACACTCAAGGTGGTACGATACACGGTGTTAACCACGTGATGCACATGTGGAGAAAGAAGCTGTCCGTCAATAGACCACCGTTGATTTTTTTTTCGTTATAATTTTACCCTCTCACGGTGTAGTGACAAGGTCTTGCAATCTGACACTCAAGGTGGTACGATACATGGTGTTAACCACGTGATGCACATGTGGAGAAAGAAGCTATCCGTCAATAGACCACCGTTGTTATTTTTTTCCGTTATTATTTTACCCTCTCACGGACTAAGCGAGGGATCCCACCTCTACCGCCACTGAGGGCAGTGTCCAGGAGCTTGAGATTCTGAGCTGGGGATACAACTGGGGGGTGTGACCAGCATTACGCCCAGGCGGCTTAACCTGCAAAGCCAACAGGGGCCCGATGAAGGGAAGGGAAGAGTGGGAGGGTTAGGCAAGAAAGTGGGAAGGAGGCGGCCATGGCCTTACGGTAGGTACTGTACCCGAAATACCTACCGTCAGCTTGTTGATAACCCTCGATGGTAGCTGGATTGCATAACCTGAAAACCCCGACTAAAAACCCCCAGATTCCACTCAACAAGAGACGGGGATAATGGGGCACAAGGATTACGTAACTGAGGGAACGTCAAGAAAAACCATAGCAACAAAAGAAAAATCTAGCTCAATAGAACACAAGAACGAGAAAAAACATCATCTCCAAAGCGTGGAATTATACTGAAATGCCTGCAATGGTTTCCTTAACGTGACCTCCTATCGCAGCTATAAAGTACCACTCTAAAAGAATAAGAATAGAATTCTCCAAAATTTATTCACAAAGGCATTATAGCAGAAATTGCTATAACAATATCACAAGAAATGAAAAGCAACTGCAGCTTCAACCGAAAGCTCAAATCACAGTGACCTGAATACAACTTCTAGTCATAACCAGACACAATGTATTCTCCATAAAAAAATGAACACTCTTTAAGATAATACCCTACTATGGCATAAGCAATGCCTCAAAAGCATTATTGAAAATTAATTCCGCATTTGGGTAGGTCATTACTAATCTTACAGCCAGCAATATCATTTATGTACAAAATCTACATTGAAATACATATATATATATATATATATATATATATATATATATATATATATATATTGAATGGCACACTCCAAGTGTGAGGTATTGCAAGATGGCGGCCAGCAGGTGTGTAGCAGTTGGAGTGCTCCAACTTTTCCTCGTGTTCTACCTAGTAAAAAGCTCAGTGGGTGCCTCTAAAAAGATCCTCGATCATTCTTTAACAATTGAAGACTCGTGTGTGAACTCGGACCTGAAGGAACACCTCATGGTAGTTTGTAAACTCAATATATCTTCTCTCACATGGTTTGGAAACGAGGGGCTGATAGTCACGGCAGCAGGTAGAGGGCGCCCAGCACTGCGCGGGGTTGCCAGACCGCCCGCTACATTATTACATCTCGTGGTGCTGTCTGTGGCTCTCAGTGGAGATGTGGAGATGAACCCAGGGCCGAATAAGGTGTGTATAATTTGTGATTCGAAGGGTCGTGTGAATCAGTTATTTGTGACATGTACATCTTGCCACTCTCAAGCGCACAGAACTTGTGCAAAAATCAGTGCTTCAAAACACAAAATAATCACCTCTGGGAAACAATCGTGGCTGTGTTGGAACTGTTCTTTACCTCAGTTCTCTAACTCATTTTATAATACATCGACACAGAGTGCAAATAGTGTAGATAGTGACGTAACACCCTCGGATGGCAAAGCATTGTCCATTTTTTCCATCAATGCTCGAAGTGTAACATGTCCCTCCAAACAACCGGACCTGCGTTCTTGTCTCACAGCACTTAATCCGTCAATTGTGTGTTCAGGGGAGACATGGCTGAAAAAATCCACTAACGACCCAGAAATATTTCCGGTAACATACACCATGTTCCGCAAAGATCGAACCTGGACATCAGAGGGAGGGGTACTAATAGCTATGAAACCTGAGTTAAGGCCTGTTCGCCAACGGGAGCTTGAAACTGATGCTGAGGCTGTGTGGGTGGAATTCACGTGTGCAAACAATACATTTCTAATAGGCTCTATATACCGTGCTCCAAATTCAACTCGGCACATCAATGATGAACTATTGGAGTCCCTCCGTCGTGTACAATACATCCAGCACAAATACAAGGCCATTTACATAACAGGCGATTTTAATTTAGAAATAGACTGGCAAAACTCTCCTCCCTCTCCCAAGGATCCCATTGCTAATGAATTCCTTACCGCATTCTACGATTTATTCCTTGACCAATTAATAACCGAAGCAACTCGAATCACACAAACTACACGCTCCACAATACCGTACAGAAAGCTGAAGTCATACCCGGTTTCAGTGATCACGCAGCCATCTTTACCACATTGCATTACAACAAACCACGCAGCAAGAGCACAGTGAGGACAGTATACAATTACAAAAAGGCAGACTGGAAACTGCTATCATCTTTATTCCTCAAACACCTCCCCACCCCATGTATTCTGGACACCAGCGACATCAACTCAGTGTGGCACGCCTGGCGAAATTGTTTCTTTGAATGTGTGGATATAGCTATGCCGAAAATAACCATTAGTGGGAAGAAAAATTCTCCTTGGGTGACGAAGGAAGTCATTAAAATGATTAGGAAAAGGAACGTTTTATACAAGAAATGGAAAAGTTGCTCAACTGACATCATGTGGGAAAAATACAAGAACATCAGGAACCAAACAAAGAAATTAATTCGCGAAACATACGACAATTATATTCACAAAATAAGCAGCACCAGTGAAATGTGGAAATTTTTGTCCAGAAGACGCGGCACCGCTGCGCCAGCCTCATTTCACTGTAACGTTAAATTCCTAAGTGCACCCCAAGATATTGCAACAGCGTTCTGTGACAGTTTCAAGCAGAACTTTTCTAAGCCGGATATGACCATGAACCTGCTTCTGCCAAGGTCATCACTTCCACCCCTCCCACTCTCCAACCTGTACTTCACAACAACTGAGGTGATTCAGAGCCTACGGAAGATTAGACCACATGCAGCGACCGGCCCAGATGATGTTCCCGGACGGATCCTGCTGCAGTGTGCGGAAGCATTAGCGCCCTCTCTGTGTGCGTTATTCAACCTGTCTATCAACCAAGGTTCAGTGCCGTGTGGGTGGAAATGTGCTAACGTGGTGCCCATCTATAAGCAAGGTGACAGAGAAGATGTTGCAAATTACAGACCGGTGTGTCTAACATCTATAATTTGTAAATGTATGGAGCGGCTAGTAGCAAACAGTGTGCTGGAATTCCTACGGGAGAACAATCTGCTCGATCCAAATCAGCACGGTTTTCTTCCGGGTCGTTCTTGCACTACTCTATTGACAAAAGTCATTGATGAGTTTCAGTTCTACTTGAATCAGCCAGAAGTGAAACAAGTGGAGTGTATTGCACTGGATTGGGCTAAGGTCTTCGATCAAGTGTCTCATGAAAGACTTTTGTTAAAGCTACAGCAGCTTAACATACGGGGTAGCTTACTTGCATGGGTGAGGTCATTCCTAGAGGGTCGAACACAGTGTGTGGTGTACGGAGGAGCTCGATCGCAGGCTGCTCAAGTTACTTCTGGAGTGATTCAGGGCTCTGTGATCGGACCTCTTCTCTTCACTATATATGTGCTCGATCTTCCTGGCTGTGTCACCTCATCAATGTCACTATATGCAGATGACACCGTGCTATACAGGGGCATTACATGTGAAGAAGATTCCCTCTGTCTTAAATCAGATCTGGACAACTTATCGCTGTGGTGTTCTGTGAATAATTTAAATATAAATGTACAAAAATGTAAATACATAAGAATAACCAGGTCACAAAAACCCATTGAGAATGAATACAAAATTATGAACAGTGTCATCCCACAGTGCACAAACTTAAAGCTATTAGGGGTAACAATCTCCGACACCCTGAATTGGAACATTCAAAGTGAAGAGGCAAGATGTAAGGCCACCAAAGTTCTGGGTTTCTTGTACAGAAACATGATAGGTTGTAAACCAAGAGCCTTCAGGATGGCTTACACATGCATGGTCCGTCCAATATTAACGTACGGCTTACCTGCCTGGCATCCCACTACAGCGGAAAACATGAACAAGCTCCAGCGTGTACAGCGCCGCGCAGAAAGGCTAATAGCTCGTTATTCCCCTTCCCCTTTGTCAAAATTTCCATCTATAGAGGCAACAGCCAAACAAATTGATCTAATTTTTCTCAAAAAATCCCTTACAGGTTCCATTAATATTGACCCTTTTTGCCGACTGTCATTGGCATATCGCTCAGTTCGGAGAGGACGAGGTGTAACCCTCGTTCCGCCCTTCGCACGCAGCAATGCTTACCTGACAGGTTTCTACGGCCGCTCTGCGCGGTTATGGAACGCGCTGCCAGGAGATGCCAAGATCTTGCCTCTTAGGAAATTCAAGCCGTACGTAAAAAGGTACATTGTATAAATAAACGTATGTATGAGTGATTGATTGTCTCGCTGAATGAATGAGTATCTGAATGGAATGAATGAATGAATTAATGTATCGAGTGATTGAGGTTATGAAAGTGCGTACGAGAGAGAGTGAGTGAACAGGAAAATGTACTATGTCAATATTCTAAATATGTAAATACTGCAAATATCTTTGTAAAACTTGTAAATATTGTTAAAACAAATGTAGATGTAAGCTGTGCCTGTGGAGCATGAAATATGTATGTGGGGCTTGCCCTTTTTTACTAGGCCTTCAATACTTCGTGTACGATTTATGGTAAATAAATAATAATAATAATAAAGTGTGTTTTTCCTTTTATTAAGCAAGCCTCAGTTTAATATTCTTCATTTAGAATAAGATCATTCGTTTCCTTTAACCGATTCGAAAATGTTTCAATTGGTACTTTCCAACCAGGTGACAAAGCTTAATAGAGGTAATCTATCACTTTAATAATGATTGCACTCACCAAAATAACTGATCAGGATAACTGTAAAACCTCGTACAGTATGGTGATTAAATCCAGAATATTAAGGTTGACATCATTTAATACATGTTTTAATGTTTTACTTTGTAGTTTGCATGCTTCTAAGCAACAACAAAATGCTTGTAGTAAAACGCTGAATTAGACTTGAAAATAAGTCAACCTATATTTTACTACTCAATCACAATTATCATGGGTTAGTTTCCATGAAATATCTTAATGTTTGTTTCATTCTATTACTGCCTTCACGCGGCTCTACTATTATACACATGTACTCCCCTGAGTACTCTATTCAAAATTAATTTATTATAATCATACATATTTTAACGTAACTGGATCACCCTCATTGCTTAATGACGAATTTCATTCGTAGCCGATTATTGTTGTTACTACATCGTTGTTTAAATTTATACATAGTTTATATTAGTTTTCAATGGTGTTGGTTGGATTTTCTCTATAACAAAATATCCTTTTAGAATTAATACCTATGCTATGAGAGATTGCAATAGCATCGATTTTCCTTAATCAGAATGTATTTATACATTTATTAAATTTGGGATATACGCTGGTTAAAAAAGTGAATGATGTTTCAGAGATATATTATAGTCAAATAACGACAATTAAGATCAATGATAAATTCCATCGACCGTAGATCTCAACTGTGCCTTAAAGCGAGAGGCTACATTGAATCCAAAAAAACAAGTTAAATAAACGATAAAGGGAAAGTTTATCAAGCCAATGTTCAGTACACCCCTGTACGGATGAATTCGAGAAACAAAGTAACGTCTCTACACCACCAGACATGGTAATCATAACAATTAGCACAATTGTCTGGTTAGAAAACATTACCAGCCTCTGTCCTTCAACAACACAAAGAATGGTTCCTAACAAAAGCGAGAGATCAAACTCTTCTATAAAATTATATAGAGTAAAACTTAAAAAAAAACTTGCTATCAAAATCAGTCTTCTATTCATAAACCAATCACTCGGAAGAATAATGTTCGAAGATGCAGTAGGAAAATGTAGCCCAACAAAAACACAATCTAACGATGCGAAGAATGTCACAAACTGACATAATAAACAGCTCACCACGTTAATAAACTACACTGAATCACAAAATGCCTATCGATGTCCTCTTCACTACCCTAAGAAAGCTTCATGAAATATTACCGAATTTAAGATGAAATCTATTTAATCATACTTAAACACAAGCTGAAAATGGGTTGCACTTCTTATGGAAGTCTAAAACCTGTCGATTATGAAATCAGTCATGATTAAAACGTCGTGCCTAAATTTCACAGTCCGACATACTACTCAAAAATTAATATGCTAAAAAATAATGGCGTAAATTAACATTGAAATATCTACACTTAGCTACGAGAGACGAAGTTGTGTAAGCTGTACCTTGTTGATAGATGAATTTCCAAGAGCGAGCATTGATACGCCCTGCATATAACACCTTTTCCATATGTAGCTGTAACTAGCACTCCCCAGGTCGTCGGGAATCGAACCAGGGAATACCTTCTCCAATCCGCTCGTTCTTCCCGGTTCAGAAGGCTATTACCCATCCTGGGTAAATAGTCAGGAATCGCTACTTCACGTCTCCAACATCTTCCAGCGCACAGTTCGTTTCTCAGTAGTATCGCGTTATTCATATCGGGCCGAAATATTAATGAACGAAAGACGAATGACTGCCCATGCGAATAGCATTCAGGATAACTAATGGGGTAGAAACAAGTGGTCACACAATCAGAATCAGTCATCACTGGGGCCATGGCGATAGTTCATTGAAATGTTCGATACAATGCCGGTCTAGTAGCGTTCATGCTGCTGCGTTTTTAGCCTGCCGTTATAGAAGAAAAGAACAGCACTACAATTATTCCCCTTGACATCTTGATTAATAATATGTCTGTTCGCTTTGAGGAATAGTGTTTAGAGTTCAAACACACTGCGCACTAGATGACAATGCAATGGAAACATAGACTGCTTTTCAAAACGAAAGTTCACTGAGGTGACTGGCAGCTTGCTGTATTGAAATTACAGTATCTAATTCTGCTTACCCTTGTAGCGGTATATATTGCATCTCGTGAAAACGAACCGAGTCCTTCGACACTGGCTCTGTATGGGCTTTAAAGTGTTTGATATAAACATCGCGTCACTTTGCAATAACGAAACGCGTTCTCAAGATTCAAAAAGAGAAATGTTCTCAAGCGCTCCGTAAATTTATCTGCTCACAGCTGTCTGTGTGTCCATCCTCCTAGCTTCACGCTACCCCCACTCAGACGTGACAGTAATCGAACTGATCTCTCATTGGTGGATGTAAATCATAATTTATAATGTCTCCGACAGATACTAAACATGTATAGATAACAAAATACACATTATGCTCTGTTCCAGGGTCTCGTATAATGTTGCAAATCTTGCATGTTATTCTCTTTTCTTCTTATTGCTGATAAAAATGTAATCCTGGTGACCGATCAATAAACTGGGTCAATGGTCGCCATGTTGTAATCATCTCCGCTTGACTTCGTGCGTGCACGTCGGTACTCGGAAAATACCGTAATCGAGCAGCTGACTCCTGCTTCGGTTGCAACTTGTGGATCGCGCCGATCTTCAACATATACTTCAAACTGCACTATACATCATAACAATATGAGTATAATGGTACATATTCCTCTTGATATCTTTACATTAAAGAAGAAAACGTGCTTTTATGTATATTATATAACCTTAATACACATATAATGGATCATTATTCTCATGTTAATTTCTTATAGAATTTCCTCAAATTCTTCGAGTTGTAGCGGCCAATAATCTGAGTTCCATTCAGATTAGATATCTCGTAACAGTTGTTCCCAAACACTCGGTTTACACGGAACGGACCGGAAAACACGTAGGCGAACTTCGTGTGTAGCTTCTTAGCTACATCTGCCTTCGTTGGTTTTCTAATTAAGACCAATTCGTTCTTTTTGAACGGTGGACGATAGCGTTTATTTCTAATTCGCTTTTGCCTCTTTTCGGCTGCGTCCATCAAACTCTCACGCACAGATTGTATCCTCACCTCTGCAGTGCGTTCTACATCTTTGGGAATGTAATCTGTTACAGTGTTCCAAGGTCTAACAGGTTTTGTGTTGAAATGTGCAGTCATGGGCACGTCAGCGATGCTCTCATGGATGGTCGAGTTCATGAACTCTTCCATTAGTGGCACAAACTTCACCCAGCTGGCGTGATCTTCTGGGCAGTACAAACGAGCATATTTTGAAATATTTCCCATAATTCTTTCCGATACGTTCGACTCCGGGTAAAGTATACTGGAAAATACGTGCTTAATGCCCAGTCTGTTCATGGCTGTCTCAAAATCTTGAGATGTGAACTGGATTCCATGATCAGACAAGAGTGTTTCAGGTATTCCAACCTTGGGAAACACCCTCTTCTCCAACCGACTAAGAACTTGTGTAGTGGTGGCCTTCTGAATAGGATCAAGGGTAACGTATTTTGAAAATACATCGACTGTGACCAAGAGAAATTGGTTTCCCCTGGCCCCCTTCGGACACGGGCCGAACAGGTCGCACGCCATCAGCTCTCTCGGCCTTGAAGGAATTATGGCTCGAGGCTCTTCCTTTGACAAAGCTGAGGGGTATTTCCCGCGTTGGCACTCAAGGCATGTTTTTATGACGTCTGCGATGGTAGCCCGCATTCTGGTCGACGTAAACGTTTCCAATAACGTTCGGAACGTTTTGTCCACGCCACAGTGGCCCGTAATGCTATGAGCAAGCCACGTTAGACTCGTAGTTAACTTAGGAGGAACTATAATTCGGACTTTCGTCCTCTCCTTGTCGATGTATTTACAAAGAGTATCTCCACAAATGAGATACATCACAGAACGCTTTCTAACTTGTTCAAACTCAGGATCGGAGTTATCCATGTACCCTCTCAAAAACCTGTACATTATCCTTTTTGGGGTGTGTCTCTTCTGTGACACGGCTATCTTCTTTAGCTTTTCTAGGGTTGCCACACGTTCCCTCTCCAACTGTACAGCGTGAATATCGATATCATTTGAGGGATTTCTTGAGAGGGCATCAGCTAACAAGTTATCTTTTCCAGGCTGGTGCACGATAGTGGCATTGAACTGCTGATGGAACAATGTCCACCTCGTTAACCTGTCACTGGAAAGATCAGACTTTAGCATAAACTGAAGCACTCTGTGGTCTGCCACGATAACCACTTGATATCCTATCAGGATCTTTTTCCATTTTTGCAGAGCAGAAATGAAAGCTAGAGCCTCCAATTCCGTAGTGAAGTAATTCATGTCATGCTCTTTCAACTTCCTACTATGAAAATCCAGGTAGTGCTTCTTTCCTTTGTTATCCTTCTGATAAAGTACTGCACTTACTCCTACCCTGGATGCATCTGATTCGATGAAAAATACCCTATCAAACTCTGGGTATTCTAACTTTACACAATTCTTTAGCATGTTCTTAGCTGCTTCAAACGCTCGGTTGGTTTCGTCTGTCCATTTCCACCTGTTATTTTTCTTTAAAACCTCGTGCAGTGGTGCCATGGTTACAGAGTAACCTGGACAATGACTGCTAAGGAACTGGCACATACCTAGGAACTCTCTGAGATGTTTAATTTTGTTAGGCCTTGGAAATTGTGCAATAGCTTCAATTTTCTTTGTATTGGGGTGATAACCGTCCTGGTCTATAGTGTGCCCCAAGAAGTTAATGCACTCTTTCATAAATCTGCATTTATCAAAGTTTAATTTGATGTTTACTTGACGCAGATTATCAAATAACATTCTTAAATGGTTCAGGTGTTCCTTGACATCCACCGATGACACAATGATGTCGTATATGTAGCAAATAACATGTTCTTTAACATTCTCTGTTAATTTGCTATCCAAAGCACGTATGAGAGCTGGACCACTGTTAATCATACCAAATGGTACTCTACAGAACACATATGTAGTTTGATCAAAAAGAAATGCGGTAAATTGTTGATTGTCTTCCTCAAGTTCTACCTGGTAAAATGAGGCCGTTAAATCCAGAACACTGAAACATGACTTTCCTTTAAATTTCTGCAGTAGTTTCCTGATTTTCGGTGGTCGATCAGTTTCTAAAAGAATTCTTGTATTAATTTTTCTTGCATCCAAACCAAGACGAAGCTGCCCATTGGCCTTCTTAACGACTGTGATCGGATTCAAGAATGAGGATGCCTGCTTTCTTATTATGCCGTCTTTTTCCATTTTCTTTATAATGACTTTCACCTCTTCATAATATTTCTGCGGGATGGGATATAGTTTCCCCTGATATGGAGATTGATCGGTAAGGCGAATTTTGATATTCAAAATCTTTAATCATTCCGGGCTTATCATCGAAAATGTCCTGATATTCCTCTATTAGGTTAAGAAATTCCTGTTCCACTTCCTCAAATCCCTCGGCTTTGAGTGCGTAATGCTCCCTCTCTTGCTCGATTTCATTGATGAGGTGTTCTAGGATTTCCTGTCTAGGGAGTTCCTTTTCTTCAATTGCTAACTTTTCTGTAGCGTCTTCCTGAAACTTGATCAATCTATTGTCCATGTCTATTATTGCCCTTGCTTTAGTGATGAAGTCTATCCCTATAATTAGATCGAAGTTAATATTCTTCACCACGATGAATATATTCTCATATTTCTTCCTATTAATTTCAAATTTCATCAAGATTTGTATTTTACACTTCATAGATTTATCCTTAAATATCCCTTTGACTTTCATAGGAGATGCAGGTAAAATTACAAATGAATCCTCCTTCTTGAGCCTCTCAAAACAGTCCTCACTTATAATGGAGATCATCGCTCCAGTGTCAACTAGGGCTCTACATGACTGTTCCCCTATTTGAACCTGAATCACGTGTAACTCAATGGGTCTTCCCTTTGTTCCAGTCTCTTCTTCAAACAGAAGATCTTCGTCTGAGACGTTAAATGTTTCATGAATCGTGATTTCTTATGGAGGTGTTAAAATCTGAGTCTTTACTTGCGTTTGGAAATCGGAGTTTTTTTTCTTCGTCAGGGTTTCTTTCTCTACTCCCCTGACGACTTGTACCAGGCCTGTTCTCGATTTCCTGATTTTTATTTCTCTCTCTCGAATCTCTTCGTCTGTTTTCTTTTGACTGTTCTTGCTCCCCTCTGAGACTTTTATCACGATTACGTTCGTATTCCTCATTCCTATAATTTTATACCTCCCATATCCTCGATATTGTCTGCCATTGGAATTGTATGAGCTTCCTCTATCTCTATTCCTTACATAGTATCCATTATTTATACGATAGAAATTGCATTCTTCATATCTACGCAGCCAAGGCTGTTCCCTGTATTCAGCGTACCTGTTGTCTTGCCGATTGTTTCTTTGGTAGTAATTGTTGTTACGACTATTTCCTGTTCGATTATAATTCCTCTCTTCGGGCCTGACTTTGTCAGTCTGTTGTGTCCTATCCATGACTCTTGTGCTAACAGTTCTAGGTTCATTTCTGTTATTCCTGGCCACCGTAGGTGTCGTAAGAGCACTTACATGGTCAAGCCTTCTTAACAACTCATCCATGGTTGTCAAATCGGATACGCCAGATGATATTACATTCTTTCGGACTTCTACCGGAAGTTGTCGAGATATGGCTTCTATTAACTGAGCTTGGGTTAATGGAGGTTGTAAAAATCTGAGTTTTGAAAGCTGTGTTGCAAAGTACTCAGAATAGCTCGTTGGACCAGTACTTGAGTACTTGCGAGAGTACGTTTCTGAACGCACGTTGCTTTGTATTTCTATGCTCCAGAATCGATTTATGAATGCTTCCGCGAACTCGTCAAAATTGTCGAATGTATAGCGGAACGCATTTTACCACTGAAGTGGTGCGTCTGATAGGAAACGCTCTACCACTCTCAGTTCTCTCTCTTTCGGAACATGTGTCCCTATAAAATAATCCCTCACACTCCTGATAAATTCAATGGGAGTATTCCCGTCAAGGTTATTAAAACATCTCGGTTTGTCTTCATAATTCCTTATAATGGTGACATGCGATGTCCCATCTGGTGTCTTATATGTGTACGCCCCTTTACTTGCACTTGCTATCGGCGAAATATATGATTGCGTTACAGTGGGATTATGTGCTGCATTAGACTGGGGACTACTCTTTGCTATAGGAGCTGGTTGTGGAAAATTGACCTCCCTGTCCTGCGTTCTAACGTTCGTCCGTTCAATCGTAGCTAGAAAATCCGCATTCCAATGCGCCCTCAACTGTTCCCGTAAACTATCTATATTTATACTGCCTTCCAAAGTTATACGTTCGAGTTGATTACGAATCTCATTTATTTCGGAGGTCTTTTTCTCTCTGACTTCATTTACTTCTAATTTGGCTTGATCGACCTTAACTTCTACCGACTTAATCCTTTCTTCAATACTAGTCTGACTATTAGTTTGAGAATTCTGAAACACATTCAATCTTTTAATTACGTCTTCCCGTACATCAGATATCTCCTTGCTTGCTCTAACTTCTCCCTCTACAACTTTTCGATTAACTTCCAACTTAAAATCTTTGAAGATGTCATCGTTAATCCTAACAATTTCTTGTCTAAGAATAGTTACATTATCTGATATTATACCTTTTATGTCAATGTCAAAATCATCCTTTATAAGTTGGTTATGACCTTTAACTTGCGTTTGTAAAAGACACAATTCATCCCTTATTTGCTCTAAAGTAGATTGGGTATGGATGGTTCCATTAGACACTTGTAATTGGAGGGCATCTAAGTTTGCTTTAGCGTCCATTTTATGGCTGGACAATTCTAATCTAATTTCCATTTGGAAATCCCTATGATTTTGTTCTGCTTCATTTAATTGGACTTGTAGCAGTTTCTGATTAGATTCAACAATATCTACTTTAGCTTGTATGTTAATCTGGGTCGTCTGCATTTGACCTTGAGTCGCCTGCATATTACTTTGAGTTGACTCAATCCTAACCATTTTAGAATGTAATTTATCTACAGTGGATTGCATTCCTTCAATCGTGGATTGAATTTTAGTGGCATTAGATTCAAGACTATCCTGGCTTGATTGAATTTTATCAATGGTGGACTGCATTTTAGTGACGTTAGATTCAAGACTATCCTGGCTTGATTGGATTTTAGTGGTCTCTATTTGAATATTGTCAATGGTGGATTGTATTTTACTAGTAGTAGACTCTTGTTTAAGTTTCCCTGTTTGGACAGTGTCGAAATCCACTCTAATTAAATGAACATCGGAATGTGTTTGCTTAACATCTGATTGTACATCATCTATTGTAATTTCTACTTCTTTAACTTCAACGAGTACTTGTTTGGAACTGTCTTGTAAGTTCTTTAAAGTACCCTGTATACCAGAAATTTCATTACGTAGGCTTTCAGTGACTACGTCCTGAATTACCCCTCTACTCCGGGCTTCCGATGCTTCGTGTATTGAGTGTAGCTTATTTTGAAGCATCTTATACAATGATTTAAGGTCAGTGACCTCCTCTTCACCTTTATCAGACATAATATGTAGTAATATAATTCACACAAATAAATACAAACACATGAACACTACTTAAACCTAAGCAAAGCATGAACATCTCAATGAAAATTTACTGCCATAATTGAAGCTTTCTTAGTGTATAGCATTAATCCTTACAGCTATACTTAATTTAATTAATGTTAAAACCTACACAAATGTGGAATTCCCTACAGTGAAATGTGTGATACCTTATATCTGCGATGTTTCCTCAAATATCCTAATCTGACAAGTATTTAAATGAATGAAACATCCTATTATTACGATGGGGTGAGAAATCCCCATCAGCCGGATGCAACTAAGTCAAGCTATTTGAATGCAGGTCAAACTTGAATTGCATCAAATGCCTCCATCCGATTGAACACGTCAGTAAAGATTCCGAAACATGTCTTTCACTGCTCATGCTCGAATCGTCAATCTCTTACAAATTAGCGTAGCACCACTAAAAAAAATCAAAGTCTAATAATGGTTGCGTTTCTACATGCCTGTCATGCAGATTGAGTTATCTCATAAACGCTTTGTTCACAACTGAATTCCAACATTTCGTGCTAAAAATGTCGGTATACCATTACTTTATGACATCCATTCAACGAATTCGCAATGATCGCTGTAATGGCGTCAGAGTTGGCTAACACAAGACACCTCCCACGTGTTCGAACACAAGATTCGAAATGTACATGAAATGACGTCTTATGACTGGCCTCGAACATGTTATTCCGGTTTTCTCGAATTCCCATCCATCGCGTACCTGAATTACTGAATTACTACAGGGTATTTCAGTTAATTAGAGCCCCGAATCGTTGGTCGCCAAATCTCTATGTACCCGAAATACCAACCGTCAGCTTGTTGATATCCCTCGATGGTAGCTGGATTGCAGAACCTGAAAACCCCGACTAAAAATCCCCAGATGCCACTCAACAAGAGATGGGGATAATGGGGCACAAGGATTACCTAACTGAGGGAACGTCAAAGAAAACCATAGCAACAAAAGAAAAATCTAGCTCAATAGAACACAAGAACGAGAAAAAACACCATCTCTAAAGCGTGGAATTATACTGAAATGCCTGCAATGGTTTCCTTAACGTGACCTCCTATCGCAGCTATAAAGTACCACTCTAAAAGAATTAAAATAGAATTCTCCAAAATTTATTCACAAAGGCATTATAGCAGAAATTGCTGTAACAATATCACAAGAAATGAAAAGCAACTGCAGCTTCAACCAAAAGCTCAAATCACAGTGACCTGAATACAACTTCTAGACATAACCAGACACACTGTATTCTCCATTAAAAAAAATTAACACTCTTTAAGATAATACCCTACTATGGCACAAGCAATGGCTCAAAAGCATTATTGAAAATTAATTCCGCATTTGGGTAGGTCATTACTAATCCTGCAGCTAGCAATATCATTTATGTACAAAATCTACATTGAAATATATCTCTATACTAGCAGAAGTACCCATTCTTCGAACGGTCTTCGGTATTAATAACCAGATGTTATCAATTGAGCTACTGTTGCAATGTTTAGGGGCTTGGAACCTGTTTGTTGGCAAAGAAAAATTATTAGTTAAAATGTGCTCTCAAACTAAATTTACCTAACGTGTTCTTCCTGGCGTGAAAATAAAATTGAAAACTTCGTAGAAGAATCGCAATACACGTCACATACGAACTGACCCTAACCGTTGTGTCAAGTGCCCAACTACAGGAAGACCCCTTTTATAAATTATAAAGGCTTGTGGTGCATGAAAATTCAGTGTTTTTAGCCTCCAATGGCCCAAATTCCTAAAATCAGCAAAAAAACAGTCTACTATTTCTATTCAGGAATTTTTGAAAATAATGTTGATGTTTGGAGATATAATAGACCTTCTGTACGACATATCGCACGTGTAAGTCGTGTGAAAAAAATCTAGGGCACTCCATTTGCAACCTTTCACAGAAATGTAATAAATGGAGTGGCATTATTTATTCCAGAAATAGATGGAAAGTTGCATGCCACCTCTTGAGATACTGTTGTCATGGTTAGTGGCTTGCATACCTTATTTAGTTTATTAAATGAAATTAGTTTTCTGGGAATATCTAAGAAACTGTTGGGTTTAGAGCCTTAAAATATAGTTTTCGGGGACCCTTTACGGCTCTTGAGGGGCCCCGAGTTTTGTTTCTGACCCCAAGGGTTTGAAAATGAGCTTTGTCTCTTCGTTGTACGCCATAATAATGATAATAATTAAAAGAATAATACTAATAATAATAATTATAATATAACAAAATAGGGATAGGGATATAATAGACCTTCCGGACCATACCCGCACGTGTAAATCGCGTTAAAAATTCTAGATTACCCCTTGACCCCTTAAGCGCATTATATGTATTGATGAATATTTCAGCTTAATTTGGATCCGTTATAACCTTATTACCGTTTGCAAACCTTCACAGTAATGTAATAAATGGAATTGTATTGCGTCTTACAGTAATAGATGGACCTCTGAGATTCTGTTGCCATTGTTACCGGCATGCATTCCTTCATTAATTTATTAAGTGAAATTAGTTTTTTGGGAATGTCTCAAAAACTGTTTTGGTTTTAGGGCCTTAAAATGTGGTTTTCGGGGTCCTTTTAGGGCCTAAAACCAACAGTTTTTGAGATATTCCCAGAAAACTAATTTCACTTAATAAATTAATGAAAGAATGCATGGCGGTAACCATGGCAACTGAATCTCAGAGGTCCATCTATTTCTGTAAGACGCAATGCAATTCCATTTATTACATTACTGTGAAGGTTTGCAAACGGCTATAAGGTTATAATGGATCCAAATTAAGCTGAAATATTCATTAATACATACAATGCGCTTAAGGGGTCAAGGGGTACTCCAGAATTTTTTCACGCGATTTACACGTGCGGGTGGTATACGGAAGGTCTATTATATCCCTTCTCTATTATATAAAAATGAATGTTTGTCTGATTTTTCGGCTTTTCTACGAAAATTTGACATATTTGCCCGTATAGGCCTGTTTTGTGACGGATGCACGCAAAAATATATTTTTGTCTGTCTATCTGTGGACAATTTTTTGTGTCCCTATAACTCGAGAACGGCTGGGTGGATTAACGTAAAATTTGATACAGATATCCATCAGAGGCACAACACTAATCATTGATGTAACTCTTCTCCGTACCTCTCATAACAGGGGGGTCTACCCCCTTAAAATACATGCTGAAATAAGCGTGAGACAAAGCTCATTTTCAGCCCCTCAATGTGAGAAACGAAACTCGGGGTCCCTTGAAATTTGCGATATTTGCGCGTTTCAGGCTGTTTTATGACGGATGCGCGCAAAAATAAAATTTTTGTCTGTCTGTGTGTCTGTGGACAACTTTTACGAGTCCTTATAACTTGAGAACTGCTGGGTGGATCAACGTAAAATTTGATACAGATAGCCATCAGAGGCACCACACTATTGATGTAACTCTTCTCCGTACCTCTCATAAAAGGGGCCCTACCCTCTTAAAATACATGCTGAAATAGGCGTAGAAGGGTGAAACAAAGCTCATTTTCAGCCCCTCAATGTGAGAAACGACACTCGGGGGCCCTAGGGCCCCCGAAAACCACATTTTAAGGCCCTAAAACTAACAGTTTTTGAGATATTCCCAGAAAACTAATTTCACTTAATAAATTAATGAAAGAAAGCATGGCGGTAACCATGGCAACTGAATCTCAGAGGTCCATCTAATTCTGTAAGACGCAATGCAATTTCATTTATTACATTACTGTGATGGTTTGCAAACGGCTATAAGGTTATAATGGATCCAAATTAAGCTGAAATATTCATTAATACATACAATGCGCTTAAGGTGTCAAGGGGTACTCTAGAATTTTTTCACGCGATTTACACGTGCGGGTGTGGTACGGAAGGTCTATTATATCCCTTCTCTATTATATAAAAATGAATGTTTGTCTAATTTTTCGGCTTTTCTACGAAAATTTGACATATTTGCCCGTTTCAGACTGTTTTGTGACGGATGCACGCAAAAATATATTTTTGTCTGTCTGTGGACAATTTTTTGTGTCCTTATAACTCGAGAACGGCTGGGTGGATTAACGTAAAATTTGATACAGATATCCACCAGAGGCATGACACTAATCATTGATGTAACTCTTCTCCGTACCTCTCATAACAGGGGGTCTACCCCCGTAAAATACATGCAGAAATAAGCGTAGAAGGGTGAGACAAAGCTCATTTTCAGCCCCTCAATGTGAGAAACGAAACTCGGGGGCCCTAAAAGGACCCCGAAAACCACATTATAAGGCCCTAAAACCAACAGTTTTTGAGATATTAAAAAAAAACTAATTTCACTTAATAAATTAATGAAGGAATGCATGCCGGTAACAATGGCAACAGAATCTCAGCGGTCCATCTATTTCTGTAAGACGCAATACAATTCCATTTATTACATTACTGTGATGGCTTGCAAACGGCTATAAGGTTATAACGGATCCAAATTAAGCTGAAATATTCATCAATACATATAATGTGCTTAAGGGGTCAAGGGGTAATCTAGAATTTTTTAACGCGATTTACACGTGCGGGTATGGTCCGGAAGGTCTATTATATCCCTATCCCTATTTTGTTATATTATTATTATTATTATTAGTATTTTTCTTTTAATTATTATCATTATTATGGCGTACAACGAAGAGACAAAGCTCATTTTCAAACCCTTGGGGTCAGAAACAAAACTCGGGGCCCCTCAAGAGCCGTAAAGGGTCCCGGAAAACTATATTTTAAGGCTCTAAACCCAACAGTTTCTTAGATATTCCCAGAACACTAATTTCATTTAATAAACTAAAGAAGGTATGCAAGCCACTAACCATGACAACAGTATCTCAAGAGGTGGCATCCAACTTTCCATCTATTTCTGGAATAAGTAATGCCACTCCATTTATTACATTTCTGTGAAAGGTTGCAAATGGAGTACCCTAGATTTTTAGCCTACTTTCGATTTTTGCAAAAAATGAAAGTAGACTTATGAGATCAACACAGGGCGAAAAAAGTGTGTCTGTCTGTGTGTGTGTATGTGTGTGTGTGAGTCTGTGTGTGTGTGTGTGTGTGTGTATGTATGTGTGTGAGTCTGTGTGTGTGTGTGTGTGTGTGTCTGTGTGTGTGTGAGTGTGTGTACTCTGAATGTCTGTCCCCCCCCCCCCCTATCAATTCGAACACGGTGAAACCGAATAGAACGAAATTTGGTACAGAGGTAGAACAAGCAAGGGGCACCTCAGTTTCATGTTTTATATCGCCGCCATCTTTACTAAAAATGAATGGCGGCCACTCAAACGTTCAAAACGTAAAATCAAATAACGACTAACCAAATCATCCGATCTCTACCAAATTTGGTAACAACATACCTTCGTATAGGATGCGTCTTGTGACCAAACTACAAGGTCGTCCGCCATACCATTTCAGGATGGTGGCCGTGCGAATTATGCAAACTTTATAATCCATATCATGGGACCCACCAGTTCCGATTATCGAGCCGAGAATCGTTTTAACTGTTCTAAAGGAAGAGGCACGTTCGAAATTATAAGTTTATTTTGTAATACTATAGTGCAGACGTGATTTTAAAAAGCTGAGCCGATTCAGTAATAAGACAAGATGGCAGCGGATATCTTGTGCCTGACTTATATTTCACTAATTTGAGTATTGCATGCAATATAGCGTACTGATACAAAATAAATAAACTTTGTATGAAATGCTTTATATATAAATTATATACTCCAGTGATGAAATCGTTTAGTATAAATCATTATTTGCTAACAAGTTCTATGTAAGTCATTTTATAAGAACGATATTCGTTGACACAATGAGCTCAGTGGTAGAGCGTTAGCCTATCGGTCAAAGGTTTTTTGCTTGAAATGTTATATGTTTATTGTTTTGTAATGACTCAGACGTTTTAAAATTAAGCGTTATATTGTGCATATTATGGTGTAAAATATATATTTAATTAAAACATAATTCGCCAGCAGATTTACTCGAGACATCTAGCTGCCAAAAAGGTAACTGCACGCCGACCTACTTATTAACTTCCAGATTTTATTGAAAAGTTTCTTCTTCTGGCCGCTAGAATGCACTCGCTCTGTTAGGATTATATTGTTCGATATTTCACCACTAGATATCACGACTAGTCTACGTGGGGCTCCATTGGTTACTATACCATTGGCATTCTATGCGCATCGAATTTGAAGAATGACAAGATGATACTACGATACATTTTTACTTTTTATTTTAAAGGGTTTGTAACAGCCTATTTTGCGTTACTTGAAAATGTTATTTGAAGTAAAGAACAAAACGATTTCACATAGTAACTGAATTCAAGCCGTTGGTGTTAGTTCAGGTTATCAATTACTAATTCCATTTCAGGCAAATGGCAATCGAAAATATCCACATAGTTTGTATACACACGTCTCTGCAGGGTCATGGAAAGATTTGTTAATTCCATTAGGGTTGTGAAAGCCATGCACAACCAGACGTGTAAAGACATGCCTCAACTCAAAGTTGGATGTTGCCCACGGCAGGTCGTGTATGTAATAATAATAATAATAATAATAATAATAATAATATTAATAATAATAATAATAATAATGTTATTGGTTTTACATCCCTTTTAACTACTGCTGCTTTTAGAGACACCGGGGTGCCGGAATTTTGGCCCGAAGGGGATCTTTAACGTGCCAGTAAATGTACTGACACGGCTCCCTCGCATTTGTGCACCCTCAAATGCCAGATGACTGCGCCAGGATACGAACCTGCAACCTAGGGCCCTGCAAGCGAGAACGTTACCGCTGAGCCACGCAGCCAGTCCGGTCGATTATGTCTCCAGATCTATAACATTCTTGATATACTTCTTATCTTTCTTTCTTTATTTCTTTCTTTCTTCAATGATGGTAGCAGTTTTTATCTAGGTTGTGGCGTTTGGTAGAGGTAAATCGTTTCTAAGGTCTTCAACAAAGAATAGTTCTATTATACTCTTTGATAATAACAACGAGTTATAACTATACTCATACATTTAGGAGAAAGTAGGCTATATGTTCTTTACTGAACATCTTGTTTTCACACGACTTACACGTGCGATATGTCGTACAGAAGGTCTATTATATCTCCAAACATCAACATTATTTTCAAAAATTCCTGAATAGAAATAGTAGACTGTTTTTTGCTGATTTTAGGAATTTGGGCCATTGGAGGCAAAAAACACTGAATTTTCATGCACCACAAGCCTTTATAATTTATAAAAGGGGTCTTCCTGTAGTTCGGGCACTTGACACAACGGTTAGGGTCAGTTCGTATGTGACGTGTATTGCGATTCTTCTCAGAAGTTTTCAATTTTATTTTCACGCCAGGAAGAACACGTTAGGTAAATTTAGTTTGAGAGCACATTTTAAGTAATAATTTTTCTTTGCCAACAAACAGGTTCCAAGCCCCTAAACATTGCAACAGTAGCTCAATTGATAACATCTGGTTATTAATACCGAAGACCGTTCGAAGAATGGGTACTTCTGCTAGTCTTTATATATATAATTCTTCGACACGTGTGTATGTGACTGAACTCCTCCTAAACGACTGAACCGATTTTGATGGAATTTGGTATGTATATTAGGGAGGGTCCATGTATGGTTTAGATTCGCAATTTGACCCGGTAGGTGGAATGAACACAATTTTAGAACCACAATTTACACACAATTTTAGAACCACAATATACAGTCAAAAACAGTCGTCATGGAAACCACTAGCCTTGGCCTTCGTGAAAGCTGATGTCTTTGGACGGTTTGTCTCTGCACGTTAGAGCCACCTGGTAGCAACCTGTGCAACTACCGCCATTACATACACTCCGCCCGTGGCGAAAAGTTGTGTTTTATTCCAAAGGTGGCAGTGATGTCGAATTCTACTGTTTGTCTCTGCACGTTAGAGCGTTTAAAAGTCCCGTATACTTCATATACCATTCATCCGTTTGCCATGAAACTTGGGTGATATGTTGAGTGAGCTCCAGGGAAGGTGTTTGGCTGAGTAAATCCATTTTACAATAGATAGCGCACGAATAGATTCAACAAATGTGCGACGACGCGCGAAGCGTTTCAAAAAGGTCCCGTATGCGTTCAAATACCATTCGTCCGATAGCGATGAAACTTGGGTGAGCTGTTGTGTACACTCCAGGGAAGGCTTCTGGCTTAGTAAATCAATTTCACATTAGGTAGCGCACGACTAGATTCAACAAATGAGTGACGACACGCGAAGCGTTTCAACAAAATCCCGTATAAGTTTATATCCCATTCATAGATTGAGATGAAACTTTGATGAGTTGTTGTGTACACTCAAGTGAAGGCTTCTAACTTAGTAATCCATTTCACAGGAGGCTGCGCAAGAGTAGATTCAACAAACGAGCTCCGGGTTCGATTCCCGGTCAATGCATGTGAGATTTTCGAAGTGAAATGCCATGTCCTGAGGTTCGGATTCCACGTAAAAAGGAGGTCCCGTGGCTCATAATCACAAGATTCACGGTCACGTAAATCTACAATCTTCCTTCCTTCCTTCCAACAAATGAGCGGCGACGTGCGAAGCGTTTCAACAAAGTCCCGTATGCGTTCAAATACCATTCGTCCGATAGCGATGAAACTTGGGTGAGATGTTGTGTACACTTACGTGAGGGTTTCTAACTTAGTAAATCTATTTTACAATAGGTAGCTCACGAGTAGATTCAACAAATGAGCAACGACGCGCGAACTTTTCATCAAAGTCCCGTATGCGTTCATATACCATTCATCCGATTGCAATGAAACTTGGGTGAGATAATGTGTACACTTACGTGAGGGTTTCTAACTTAGTAAATCCATTTCACTAGGAGGTTTCGCACGAGTAGTTTCAAAAAATGAGCGACGACGTGCGAAGCGTTTCAATAAGGTCCCGTATGCGTTCAAATACCATTTGTCCGATTACGATGAAACTTGGGTGAGATGTTGTGTACACCCTACGGAAGGTTTCTGGCTTAATAAATCCATTTTACAATAGGTAGCGCACGAGTAGATTCAACAAATGTTTGACGGCACGCGAATCATTTCAACGAAGTACCGTATGCGTCCATATACCATTTATCCGATTGCGATGAAAGTTTGGTGAATTGTTGTGTACACTCCAGGAAATGTTTCTGGCTTAGTATATCCTGTTCTTAATAAGTAGCGCACGAGTAGATTCAACAAATGAACGACGGCGCGCGAATCGTTTCCACAATGTCTCGTATGTGGTCATATATCATTCATCCGATTGCGATAAAACTTTGGTGAATCATTGAGTACACGCCAGAGAAGGTTTCAGGCTTAGTAAATCAATTTTACAATAGATAGCGCATGAGTAGATTCAACAAATGAGTGATGGCACGCGAATTGCTTAAAGAAAATCACTTATGCGTTCATATGTCATTCATCCGATTCCGATGAAACTTTGATGAGTTGTTGTGAACATGCCAGGGAAGGCGTTCAACTTGGTAAATCCGTTTTACAATATTGGTAGCGCACGAGTAGATGTAACAATTGAGTGATGACGCGCGAAGCGTTCCAACAAAATCATGTATGCGTTCATATACTATTCATCGATTTCGATGAAACTTTGATGAGTTGTTGTGTACACTTTCGTGAAGCTTTCTAACTTAGTAAATCCATTTCACAGTTGGTAGAGCTCGAGTAGATTCAACAAATGAGTGACAGCGCACGAATCATTTAAACCAAATCCCGTATACGATAAATGCCATTTATCCGTTTGCGATGAAACTTTGGAGAGTTGTTGTGCACGCTCCAACGAATGTTTCTAAATTAGTTAATTCAATTCAAGATAGTTAAGAGGCAGTTAACAGAAATTGAAAATAATATTGTGTATCCAAAAGCATTGCAAGAAACAAAGTTACAACACTTTCTTTGATTGGCAGGACAACGTCTGCCGGGTCAGCTTATACACACATCAAAAAAAGTTTTGCATCACCTCGGTTCCCAGATCTCCGGCATATAGACGTTGACTGTGTATATTGTATCAAAGATACAGTCCCTTTGACTGTTCATAGATGTCACTAAAACTGCTCAAAGATGTAAACAACCATGCATGAGCAGGGCCTATTAGACGGAGGGGGTACGACAGCCGATCAGTTCCAGTCATTCCACCAGGACGAAGGTACGCTGCTCATGTTGTCTGTAGTTCTACCATGCCTAGAAGGTCAATACCGCAGTTCGATCGCGTCCGCATTGTTACTTTGTGTCAAGAAGGGCTCTCAACAAGGGAAGTTTCCAGGCGTCTCAGAGTGAACCAAAGCGATGTTGTTCGGACATGGAGGAGGTACAGAGATACAGGAACTGTCGATGACAGGCCTCGCTCAGGCCGCCCAAGGGCTACTACTGTAGTGGATGACCGCTACTTACGGATTGCCGCTCGGAGGAATCCTGACAGCAATGCCACCATGTTGAATAATGCGTTTCGTTCAGCCACAGGACGTCGTGTTTCAACTCAAACTGTGCGCAATAGGCTGCATGATGCGCAACTTCACTGCCGACGTCCATGGCGAGGTCCAGCTTTGCAACCCCGACACCATGCAGCGCGGTACAGATGGGCCCAACAACATGCTGAATGGACCCCACAGAATTGGCATCACGTTCTCTTCACCGATGAGTGTCGCATATGCCTTCAACCAGACAATCGTCGGAGACGTGTTTGGAGGCACCCTGGTCAGGCTGAACGTCTTAGACACACTGTCCAGCGAGTGCAGCAAGGTGGTGGTTCCCTGATGTTTTGGGGTGGCATTATGTGGGGCCGACGTACGCCACTGGTGGTCATGGAAGGCTCCGAAACGGCTTTACGATACCTGAATGACATCCTCCGACCCATAGTGCACCCATATCGGCAGAATATTGGAGAGGCATTTGTCTTCATGGACGACAATTCTCGACCTCATCGTGCACATCTTGTGAATGCGTTCCTTCAAGATAACGACATCGCTCGACTACAGTGGCCAGCATGTTCGCCAGACATGAACCCTATCGAACATGCCTGGGATATGTTGAAAATGGCTGTTTATGGACGTCTTGACCCACCAACCACTCTGAGAGATTTACGCCGAATTGTCGTTGAGGAGTGGGACAATTTGGACCAACAGTGTCTTGATGAACTTGTGGATAGTATGCCACGACGAATACAGGCATGCATCAATGCAAGAGGACGTGCTACTGGGTATTAGAGGTAGTGGTGTGTACTGCAATCTGGACCACAAATGCTGAAAGTCTAGCTGTATGATGGTACAACATGCAATGTGTGGGTCTCATGAGCAATAAAACGAGCTGAAATGTTGTTCGTGTTGATCTCTATTCCCTTTGTATTTAAAGGTTCCGGAACTCTTGGAACCGAGGTGATGCAAAACTTTTTTTGATGTGTGTATATATATATAGAATGGCACACTCCAAGTGTGTGTTTCCTTTTATTTCGCAAGCCTTAGTTTAACATTCTTCCATTAGAATAAGATCATTCGTTTCCTTGAACTGATTCGAAAATGTTTCAATTGGTCCTTTCCAACCTGGTGACAAAGCTTACTAGAGGTAATCTATCACTTTAATAATTATTGCACTCACCAAAATAACTGATCAGGATAACTGTAAAACCTCGTACAGTATGGTGATTAAATCCAGAATATTAAGGTTGACATCATTTAATACATGTTTTAATGTTTTACATTGTAGTTTGCATGCTTCTAAGCAACAACAAAATGCTTGTAGTAAAACGCTGAATTAGACTTGAATATAAGTCAACTTATATTTGACTACTCAATCACAATTATCATGGGTTAGTTTCCATGAAATATCTTAATGTTTGTTTCATTCTATTACTGCCTTCACGCGGCTCTACTATTAAACACATGTACTCCCCTGAGTACTCTATTCAAAATTAATTTATTATAATCATACATATTTTAACGTAACTGTATCACCCTCATTGCTTAATGATGAATTTCATTCTTAGCCGATTATTGTTGTTACTACATCGTTGTTTAAATTTATACATAGTTTATATTAGTTTTCAATGATGTTGGTTGGATTTTCTCAATAACAAAATATCCTTTTAGAATTAATACCTATGCTATGAGAGATTGCAATAGCATCGATTTTCCTTAATCAGAATGTATTTATACATTTATTAAATTTGGGATATACGCTGGATGAAAAGTGAATGATGTTTCAGAGATATATTATAGTCAAATGACGACAATTAAGATCAATGATAAATTCCATCGACCATGGATCTCAACTGTGCCTTCACGCGAGAGGCTAACTTGAATCAAAAAAAAAACCAAGTTAAATAAACGATAAAGGGAAAGTTTATCAAGCCAATGTTCGGTACACTCCTGCACGGATGAATTCGAGAAACAAAGTAATGTCTCTACACCACCGGACATGGTAATCATAACAATTAGCACAATTGTCTGGTTAGAAAACATTACCAGCCTCTGTCCTTCAACAACACAAAGAATGGTTCCTAACAAAAGCGAGAGATCGAACTCCTCTATAAAAATATATAGAGTAAAACTTAAAAAAAAAAACTCATAACTTGCTATCAAAATCAGTCTTCTATTCATAAACCAATCACTCGGATATATAATGTTCGATGATGCAGTAGGAAAATGTAGCCCAACAAAAACACAATCTAACGATGCGAAGAATGTCACAAACTGACATAATGAAGAGCTCACCACGTTAATAAACTACACTGAATCACAAAATGCCTATCGATGTCCTCTTCACTACCCTAAGAAAGCTTCATGAAATATTACCGAATTTAAGATGAAATCTATTTAAACATACTTAAATACAAGCTGAAAATGGGTTGCACTTCTTATGGAAGTCTATAACGTGTCGATTATGAAATCAGTCATGATTAAAACATCATGCCTAAATTCCACAGTCCGACATACTACTCAAAAATTAATATGCTAAAAAAAATAATGGCGTAAATTAACATTGAAATATCGACAAATTATCAATTTAAAAAACTCAATGAAATATTTCCGCAATACATCGAACAAACACTATGTCAATACATTTGTTGACTTACAAAAGGCGTATGATAGCATCGACCGTGAATCCCTTTTCGAAATACTCAAAGAATTTGGATTAGATCAAAAGACAACAAAGATTATTAAGGAAACGCTCATGGAAACCAAATCTAAGGTTAAAGTTATGGGAGAACTGAGCAGAGAATTCCCCATTGACACAGGAGTCCGACAAGGAGATGGATTGTCCCCGTTGCTTTTCAATTGTGCACTAGAGAAGGTTGTACGTGAATGGCGAAAAGCAGGTGCACCGACGCATAGGATAGGACCAAAACTTAAAGGCATAGAATTAGACTGTTTGGCATTTGCTGATGACATGGCATTAATTTCCCAAAGCATCTCTGATGCGCAATACCAACTTGAACTTCTACAAGAACAAGCAAAGAAAATTCGATTGCAAATCTCATTTGATAAAACAAAATTTATGACAGATATAAAGAATGCCCCATCTGAAATTGAAATTGGTACTGACCATATATCTCGTGTGAAGGAATTTAAATATTTGGGTGAATGGATATCCGACAATTGTAATGAAAAGAGGTCCATTACAACAAGAATTCAAAAAATGGAAACTGCTTTTCAGTTAACGAAAAATACTTACAACAAAAAGAGTCTTTCCTGGAAATGCAAAATTCAACATTATACAACAGTGATCGGGCCCGAAGCTCTCTACGCTTCAGAAACTCTCACTCTTCAACATAGAACACTTCGAGATCAGTCGGAAGTGAAGGAACGTAAAATAATGAGGAAAATCTTAGGGCCGAGAATCAAAGATGGTGTTCATCTTCCAAAGCCAAATGCTGAAATATATAAAACCATCTCCAAAATCGCAGACAAAAAGCGTATGCGACGAATCCAATTCTTGGGGAACCTGGAAAGAATGGACCCAAATAGACTAACTCACAAAATTCACACATACTTGAAAAACAAAACAACTGGATCAAATTGGTACAAACAGACTGAAAAAGACTTGCAAGAATTAGGATCGCCAAATCTCCTAGCCCGAAATGTCATCAGAACACTTGCACTCACACGGGGTTTCGAGGAGGAAGAAAGACGGCCATACCACCATATCTGGTCTGCACAACGGAAGCAAACCCATTCGTTGCGTATGAAGGAGTACTGGGCTGCAAGAAAGGCTAACCAGTGTTGATTCCGCGTGGTCCTAAGAGACCCATTCGCGACGAAGAAGAAGAAGAAGAAGAAATATTTACACCTAGCTACGAGAGACGAAGTTGTGTAAGCTGTACCTTGTTGATAGATGAATTTCCAAGAGCGAGCATTGATACGCCCTGCATATCACACCTTTTCCATATGTAGCTGTAACTAGCACTCCCCAGGTCGTCGGGAATCGAACCAGGGAACACCTTCTCCAATCCGCTCGTTCTTCCCGGTTCAGAAGGCTATTACCCATCCTGGGTAAATAGTCAGGAATCGCTACTTCACGTCTCCAACATCTTCCAGCGCACAGTTCGTTTCTCAGTAGTATCGCGTTATTCATATCGGGCCGAAATATTAATGAACGAAAGACGAATGACTGCCCCTGCGAATAGCATTCAGGATTACTAATGGGGTAGAAACAAGTGATCACACAATCAGAATCAGTCATCACTGGGGCCATGGCGATAGTTCAATGAAATGTTCGATACAATGCCGGTCTAGTAGTGTTCATGCTGCTGCGTTTTTAGCCTGCCATTATAGAAGAAAAGAACAGCACTTCAATTATTCCCCTTGACATCTTGATTAAGAATATGTCTGGTCCCTATGAGGAATAGTGTTTAGAGTTCAAACACACTGCGCACTAGATGACAATGCAATGGAAACATAGACTGCTTTTCAAAACGAAAGTTCACTGTGGTGACTGGTAGCTTGCTGTATTGAAATTACAGTTTCTAATACTGCTTACCCTTGTAGCGGTATATATTGTATCTCGTGAAAACGAACCGAGTTCTTCGACACTGGCTCTGTATGGGCTTTAAAGTGTTTGATATAAACATCGCGTCACATTGCAATAACGAAACGCGTTCTCAAGATTCAAAAAGAGATATGTTCTCAATCGCTCCGTAAAGTTATCTGCTCACAGCTGTCTGTGTGTCCATCCACCTGGCTTCACGCTACCCCCACTCAGACGTGACAGTAATCGAACTGATCTCTCATTGGTGGATGTAAATCATAATTTATAATGTCTCCGACAGATACTAAACATGTATAGATAACACAATACACATTATGCTCTGTTCCAGGGTCTCGTATAATGTTGCAAATCTTGCATGTTATTCTCTTTTCTTCTTATTGCTGATAAAAATGTAATCCTGGTGACCGATCAATAAACTGGGTCAATGGTCGCCATGTTGTAATCATCTCCGCTTGACTTCGTGCGTGCACGTCGGTACTCGGATAATACCGTAATCGAGCAGCTGACTCCTGCTTCGGTTGCAACTTGGGGATCACGCCGATCTTCAACATATACTTCAAACTACACTATACATCATAACAATATGAGTATAATGGTACAGTACCATCCCGGCATTTGCCCGAAGACGAAGTGGGAAACCACGGAAAACCATTTCAAGGATGGCTGAGGTGGGAATCGAACCCCATCTACTCATTTGGACCACCCGAGGCTGAGTAGGCACCGTACCGGTCCTCATACTACTTTTCAAATTTCATGGTAGAGCCGGGAATCGAACCGCGGACCTCCGGGGTGGCAGTTAATCACCCTGATCACTACGCACCGTTGATTATATTGTTAATTATTTTTTTATGAGCGTGGAACATCTTGGTTTTCAACCTGACATACATTGATGGGTGTTGAACTTGACGGACAACCTGTGCTTCTGTAGTGAATGCAGTAGTGTGTGTAGCTGTTATAGGAGAGAGACTGGCTGCGTGGGTTAGCGGTAACGTTCTCGTCTTCAGTTCCCAAGGTTACAGGATCGAATCCTGGCACAGTCAGCTAGCATTCGAGGGTGCGCAAATTCGAGGGAGCCGTGTCAGTAGTTTTACTGGATCGTTAAAGGTCCCCCACGGGGCAGAACTCCGGCACCCGGTCGTCTCTAAATGCCGCAATAGTTAAAAAGGACATAAAACCAATGACATTGTTATTATTATTTTATTAATGCAGCCAATGGTCATTTATTTTCTTCTCGGGACGGGTCTGGGAAGGAATTTTGTCAAGAAATCGACCTTGGACCTATTGAATTGAACCGTCCCTGCATTTTCCTGGTGGTGAGAATAGGAAACCACGAAAATCATTTTCAAGACGGCTGAGGTGGGGTTCGACCCCACGCTCTCCAGTTGTCAGCAAGGCACGAGGTACCACTTTAGCGCTCTCGACCACAACATTATTATATTGAAAGAAGGTACTATCCCGGCATTTGCTTGGAGGGAGTGTAGAAATACCCAAAAGGAATCCTCACTCAGGATTGACGCATTCGGCGCGGGGTTTCAAACCTCCGTACCCCGGACTTGCAGCAGCTCCCCTTCGCGGTTTTAGTGAGCGACTTAACGCACTCGGCTAGGCCAAGAGGTAGACCATAGTTGTCAAACAGGTATATTTGTCGATTAGAAATAGATCAGCAGATGTCGACTGGCTTACATTTCAATCTTAAAGTTGCCTTAACGAAAATTGAATGCTTCTAATTTGTTTATATGTCGATTTTTCAAATCTGACATATATTGCATATTTATTTACACACAATCCTATTTGAGACTGTTTTTACTTTCAGCGTCTAGTCTAATCTGCAAGCCTCTGTTTGCGAACAAGTCGCCTCCATGATCCCCTATTAGCAGTTAGCAAAGTGGTAGCCTGTGCTTCTGCACCCCTCACTTGGAAATCGTTCAAAGCCGAATCGAACAATTGCTCTAAGTTTCTTTTCTTACCTCTGCCTCTCTTACCTAGGAACTATTATGGTGAATGGAGTGAATACTAAATGACAATATTGATAGTGGAAATGCAAGGCCTCGTAAGCTACCATTCTCCACCTTTTCCTTCTCTTCCATATATCTGGCCTATCACCCTAGCCAGGAGTGTATATACACTCCTGTAGAACTTTATGTTTAAGAGCCATTGTTCTCTGTACTTGGATGCAGAAAACTCAACTTTAAAGTTATCCATCAGTGAAATCTTGAAATTCTAATAGGAGAGAGTCATGTTTTAAATTTTAAAAAGAAGGAAGCAACTCTGTACAAGCTATGGAGGCCCATGGCCAGTGGAATGTAGAGGCTTACACCCTTCGTAACATCGGCACTAGATGGGATGGAGTTGTCAGTTCCAATACCCGCTTGCCTTTGCTCCCAGGAAATACCATTTTACTAATTTCTGTAGTTGGCTGCGTCAACACCAGGACCATTTATCATCTTCCCATTCAGTAGGAAGTAGTTACTAACTCATTATAGGGGCTAGGGACATCTTGGTCAACAGCCCTGTGTAGATGGTTGTGTGTTAAATTTGTCTAATATCCAGAATTATGTGATGACTGTAGCAGTGTAGCTGTGCTTGACCGGGACTTGAAATAAGGTACTATCCCGGTTGATCGTGGAAAAAATCGGAGAAAAACTACACACAAGATAGCCGCTGTCAGTACCAGAATTCAAACCTACGATCTCCGGAATTGCTTGCCCGCGTGGTCGTGGTGCTACGCCATACAATCTTCAATTAAAAGCTCAGCGTCTCTACCGACTGGGCAACGCACCCTACTTTTTTAAATGTATAGTCTACCATATTAAGTGGTGATACAAGTACATAGTACATCAAATGCTTTTGTAGTAGGTTTAATTGTTTGTATTTTATAGTTAAGCCAATGATGCCGGATCAGGACAGCATCTGTTTTGCAGGAGTTCAACTGGGTGTTCTTTTAAACATGCACCGTCCAGTGCTGATCTTCCTCCCTGCGATTTCTATCTCTTCTTGTGCCTCATGAAATTCCTGTTCTCAGGTCAGCATTTTCACACTGATAAAGATCTGAAGATGAATGCGACAGGCGGGTTCCATTCCCAGTTTCAGACTTCTACGACACAGGAATACAAAAGTTGATCCCAGGTGTCTCAATTCTGGTAGTGATAGGTCAAACAATAGCTCAAACATTGCTGTGTCTGGTGCCAAGAAAGTATTTCATGCAACAATGTTTTATTTCTATTTTGATAGTTGACAAACATAATTTCTGAATGGGGCTGGTATATCACTTCTTACATTGTAAGCTACACTTCACACACAAGTCACATGATCCCCAGGCAGATGGCGAGCAAGTATCCATCAAAGAGTTTGTGGCGCATGTTACCCGCCAAGTCGCCCATACCGGGCAGATTACGAGTGAGGTGGCTGAGTGAGGCTGGCCAGCAGCCTTAAAATCCGAAGTGTCTTACTGTCTTCGTTGTGACTTTTATTGGTAGGACCAGTGTTGCCAACCCCAGTTGAACCAAAATAAGGAGATGGCCACTAATAAAAGGAGATTAAAGTAGATTTCAAAAATATAACCGAAAATTCATTCACAACGTTTAACGAGTAGTTCCGTGAAGAACTAAAACGTCTATTTTCATATATCCGACTTCTGTTAATTACCTCTATCAACATACAAATTTTCAGTTTGATTGTTGAAATAGATTCGTAGATTTTGAGAACCATCTAAATATTTCGGATGGTCACCATATTGGATATTTATATACCGTATAGGCCTTAGCGAGTGCCTCCGTGGCTTAGGCGGCAGCACGCCGGCCTCTCACCGCTGGGTCCGTGGTTCAAATCCCGGTCACTCCATGTGAGATCTGTGCTGGACAAAACGGAGGCAGACAGGTTTTTCTCCGGGTACTCCGGTTTTCCCTGTCAAAATTTCATTCCAGCAACACTCTCCACTATCATTTCATTTCATCTGTCATTCATTTAATCATTGCCCCAGAGGAGTGCGTCAGGCCTCGGCAGCCGGCACAGTTCATATCCTCGCCGCAAGTTGGGGGCTTCATTCATTCCATTCCTGACCCGGTCGGAGACTGGAAGCAGGCTGTGGATTTTCATTTTCATAGGCCTTAGCGATATGTACTATTAGATGACGTTTATTGCGTAGGTTCATTATTCATACGTAGACTTTGATCCCATAATTAGGACACAAGAAATATAAATTTAATTTTTAAATTTTACACAGCCGCTATCTTGAGGTTCTGTAAACAATTGAACTAAATTATATGTCAGTATATTACAATGTGTATAAACGTTTGCTTACCAAGTTTTACTACGTTCAGATGGTTAAATCGCGAGAAACGTCTATTTAAATGTTTCAACGTTGCTTGGCTGCCATGTTCGGTTTGTAGTCAACAGGTTTTTGAAAGTCGCATATGTGAATTTCTAGTAGTGCCTTTTATCACCGAACAAAAGTTCAAGGTGATACCTGTAATAGTTTTGGAGATATAGAATGCCGGTGAAGTACTTCGCACATCCGCCATGTTGGATTAGTGTGACGTAATAAAATTTGAATGGCACGGTCGGGGTCGGCCAAAATAGTACTATGACCTTACCGAGTTTCATTGAAGTCGCTCCAGCCGTTTAGATGTTATTAGGAGAGGAGGGGGAGGGGGGGGGGGCACACAAACACGGACAAATGGTGATCTCATGAGCCTATTTTTTTAGCCTATTTTCATTTTATGAAAAAATAGGCTTATGAGATCACCTTTTATCCGTGTGTGTGTGTGTGTGTGTGTCCCTAATAACTTCCAAACGGCTGGAGAGATTTCGATGAAACACGGTAAAGTTATAGCACTATTTCAGCCGACCCAGACTGTGCCCTTCAAATTTTATTACGTCTCTCCAAACGCAGTGAAATTTGGTACAGCAAATGTGAATGCACATTATAATGCAATGGCATCTAATTTAGGTCAATTGTTGACATAATCTCAAGATGGCGGCTGTGCGAAATATTTCACCGGCATTCTATATCTCCGAAACTATTGCAGATATCAGCGTGAAATTTTGTGCAGTGATAAACGGCACTACGAAAAGGTCATCTATGAGACTTTCAAAAACCTGTCATATACAAAACAAACATGGCTGCCAAGCGAAATTTATATACTTTATACTTTTAAATATACTTTTCTCGCGATGTAACTATCCAAACGCAATGAAACTTGGTACAGCAAATGTTTAAACACATTGTAGTGCACAGGAATCTAATTTACTTCAATTGTCTACATAACCTCCGGATGGCTGCTGTACGAACTATTTCACCGGCATTCTATATCTCCGAAACCATTACCGATATTAGCCTGAAATTTTGTACGGTGGGAAAGAGTACTCCTAGAAGTTCATCTATGAGACTTCTAAAAGCCTGTAAAATACAAAACGAACATGGCGGCCAAGCGAATTTGAAACATTTTAATAGACTTTTCTCGCGATTTAACCATCTGAGCGCAGTGAAATGTTGTACAGTAAATGTTAATACACATTGTAAGGCACTGGCATCCAATTTATTTCTTGTATATTAATCATGCGATCGAAGTGAACGTCTGAATAATGAATCTACGAAAAAATCGTCATCTAATAGTACATAACTCTATGGCCTACATTTATAAAAATCCAACATTGCAACCAACCTTAATATTTAGACTTTTCTCAATATCTAATAATCTACGATAACTATCAAACTGAAATTTTGTATGGTGATAGAGGCTATTAATATAAGTTCACCTATAGGACTTTCAATTATCTGGTGAGTACAAATCCAACATGGTGGCGACGCCAAATATAAATATTGAAATGGACATGGACAGTAAAATTTAGTAGGGTTAATGCTTATACAAATTGTAAGCCACTGGCATCTAATTTATTTCAATTGCTTTCATAACCACAAGATGGCAGCTGTGCGAAATATCAAAATCTGATCTTCATATCTTGTGTCCTAATCATGTGATTGAAGTTTGATCTACTACACCTACACAATAATCTTCATGTAATAGTGCATAACTACAAATCCTACAAGTATAAAAATCCAACATGGCGATCATCCGAAATATTTAGACGGTTCTCAATATCTAAGAATCTATTACAGCAATTAAACTGAAATTGGATTTATGTTGATAGAAGCAATTAACATAAATAGGATATATGAAAATAGGCTGCATGGTTCTTCACGGAACTACTTGTTCATGAATGAAAATTGGCTAAGAATGGCATCAAACGCCATAACAAAATTTCTACATTTTATCCTGATGAAGTTGAGAAATAAAATTATAGTTATTGAACTATGACATCTCTATATACTGTATATAAGAATGAAAGTTTGTCTGTTTTTTCTGAATTTCTACGGAAATTTGCGTTATATATGCGTTTTAGACTGTTTTATGACGGATTCACGCGAAAATAAATTTTTTGTCTGTCTGTCTGTCTGTCTGTTTGTTTGTCTGTGGACAATTTTTTGTGTCCTTATAACTCGAGAACGGCTGAGTGGATCAACGTAAAATTTGGTACAGATATCCTTCAGAGGCACGACACCAATCATTGATGTAACTCTTCTCTGTAGCTCTCATAAAAGGGGGCCTACCCCCTTAAAATACTTGCTGAAATAGGCGTAGAAGGGCGAGACAATGCTCATTTTCAGCCCCTCAATGTGAGAAACGAAACTCGGGGGCCCTTTAGGCTCTTTTTGAGATATTCCCAGAAAATTAATTTCATTTAACACAATAATGAAAGGAAGCTAGCCGGTAACCATGGCAACAGAAATTAACAGGTCCATCTATTGCTGTAATATAAGACGCAATACAATTCCATTTATTACATTACTGAGATAGTTGGCAATCGGCCAGAAGGTTATAACGGAACCAAACTAAGCTGTAAAATTCATCAATACATATAATGCGCATAAGGGGGTCAAGGGGTACTCTAAAATTTTTTCACGCGATTTACACGTGCTGGTGTGCCACGGAAGGTCTATTATATCCCTATCCCTATATTGTTATATTATTATTATAATTAATATTATTATTACACTACGGAATGGAAGACACTAGAGGACTGGAAAAAGGGAATAATTGTCCCAATCTTCAAGAAAGGTAGTAGAACAGAATGCAGAAACTATCGGGGAATAAAACTGATGAGTCATTGTGCAAAGATGTTTGAGAAAGTTTTGGAAAGGAGAATTAGGACAAGGATAGAAGGAGGGATGAGGGAAGAACAACATGGCTTCAGAGCAGGAAGGTCCACAGTGGATTTGATTTTTGCTGTAAGGCAGTTACAAGAACAGCACTATGAGTATGGAACAGATCTACTGATGGCCTTCCTGGACATTGAGAAAGCATATGACAGTGTATGCAGAAACAAAGTATGGACGTCCCTGGAGGATAGAGGAATAGAAAAATGGACTATAAGGAGGATAAAGGAGATGTACAAGGGAAGCGTGAGCTGGGTGAAAGTGGGAGGAGAGAGATCGGACTGGTTGGAACAGAGAAACGGCCTGAAACAAGGAAGTGCACTGTCACCGTTACTTTTCATTGTGGTGATGGATGACATAATGACCCGAGTGGCACAAGTAATTGGGGAAGGAAAGATGAAAGCAATGGTGCTTGCAGATGATTTGATGATTTGGGGAAACAAGGAGGAGGAGGTACAGGAACAGTTGGACGTGTGGGAAGGAATAATACAAGGTTATGGGATGAAATTTAGCATAAATAAGAGTGAGATGGTGATCACAACGAGGAAGAAGGAAAGAACCACAACAGGAATAACAATTGGTGGGGGAACAGCTGAAGAAAGTGGAGAGTTTCAAGTATCAGGGAAGCCTGATACAAGATAATGGAAGAAACGATAGAGAAATAAATGAGTGGGGGAGACAGGCAGAAACATTCCGGAGAAGTGTGAGAAGCATGTTATGGAGCAAGGATGTCCCTCAGAACAGCAAAAATATCATATATCGGACGTACTATGTCCCTATCCTGACGTATGCCTCGGAGACCTGGGTTATGAAAGGAAGGGAGAAGAGCAAAATACAGGCCAGTGAGATGAGGTTCTTGAGAAGCAGTATTGGAGCTACAAAGAGGGACAGAATAAGAAATGAGAGGACCAGAGAATTAATGAAGGAGGAACCATTACAGGATGGTATAGAGAAATCTAGACTTAGATGGCATGGACATGTAAAACGAATGGAGGATAAGAGGATACCCAGGTGGATACACGAGACGAAGTGGGAATGAAAGAGACCGAGAGGAAGACCGAGAGGAAGACCGAGAGACAGGTGGCTGAAAGGGATGGAAGAAAGCGTGAAGAAGAGAGGAGAAGACTGGACAGGGGTGGAAGCTGAGAGATGGTGGGAAGACAGAAGACGTTGGAGTGGCCTTTGTTCCAAACAGGCCCGGCCAATGGCTGGAAACTGTGCAAGAGGATGATAATGATGATGATACTACGGCCTACAACGACGAGACAAAGCTCATTTTCAGCCCCTTGGTGTCAGAAAAAAACCTCGGGGCCCCTAAACAGTCGTAAAGGGTCCCCAAAAACTACATTTTAATGCTTTAAAACCAAGAGTTTCTGAGATATTCCCAGAAAACTAATTTCATTTAATAAACTAATGTAGGAATGCAAGCCAGTAACCATGACAACAGTGTCTCAAAAAGGTACATCCAACTTTCCATCTATTTCTGCAAGAAGTAATGCCACTCCATTTATTAAATTTCTGTGAAAGTTTGCAAATGGCTATAAGGTTATCACGGAACCAACAAAAACTGTAAAATTCATCAATGCGCTTAAGGGGGTCAAGAGGTACCCTGGATTTTTTCACAAGACATAAACGTGCGATGTGTCGTACAGAAGGTCTATTATATCTTCAAACAGCAACATTATTTTCAAAAATTCTTGAATTGAAATAGTTCATTTTTTATTTTATTTTTTTGCTTTTAGGAATTAGGGCCATTGGAGGCTAAAAAACCTGAATTTTCATGCACCACAAGCCTTTATAATTTATTAAAGGGGTCTTCCTCTGGATGCGCACTTGACACAACAGTGAGGGTCAGTTTTTATGTGACGTGAATTGCATTTCGTCTACGAGGTTTTCAATTTTATTTTGACGTCAGGAAGTACACGTTAGGTAAATTAGTTTCAGAGCATATTTCATCTAATCATTTATCTTTGTCGACAAACAGGTTCCAAGCTCCTAACAATTGCAACAGTAGCTCAATTGATTACGTCTGGTTATTAATACCGACGACCGTTCGAAGAATGGGTACTTCTGCTAGTCTATCTATATATATAAAAATCAATGTAACGTGATAGTTTGTCTGTGGGTGTGTATGTCTCCTATGCGTTCATATACCATTCGTCCGATTGCGATGGAACTTGGGTGAGATGTTGAGTACACTCCAAGGAAGGTTTCTGACTTAGTAAATCCATTTTACAATAGGTAGCGCACGCGTAGATTCAACAAATGAGCGACGATGCGCGAAGCATTTCAACAAAGTCCCGTATGTGTTCATATACCATTCGTCCGAGAGCGATGAAACTTGGATGAGATGTTGTGTTCACTTACGTGAAGGTTTAAAAATTAGTGAATACATTTCACAGTAGATAGCGCACAAGTAGATCCAACAAATGAGCGACGACACGCAATGCGTTTCAAAAAAGTCCCGTATGCATTCATATACCATTCGTCCGATAGCTATGAAACTTGCGTAAAATGTTGTGTACACTGCAGGGAAATTTTCTGGCATAGTACATCTACTTTACAATAGGCAGCGCACGAGTAGATTCAACAACTGAGCTACGACGCGCGAAGCATATCAACAAAGTCACGTTTGCGTTCATATACCATTCGTCCGATAGCGATGAAACTAGGCTGAGATTTTGTGTGCACTCCAGGGAAGGTTTCTAGCTTAGTAAATCCCTTTAAAAATAGGTAGAGCACGAGTAGAATCAACAAATGAGCAACGGCGCGCGAAGCGTTTCAACAAAGTTCCATATAATTTCATATACCATTCATCCGATAGCGATGAAACTTGGGATGTTGTGTGCACTCCAGGGAAGGTTTCTGGCTTAGTACATACATTTTACAATAGGTACCGCACCAGTAGATTCAACAAATGAGCGATGACACGCGAAGCGTTTCAACTAAGTCCCGTATAAAGTCATATACCAGTCGTCTGATAGTGATAAATGTTTGGTGAATTGTTGTGTACACTCCAGGAAAGGTCTCTGGCTAAGTAAATCCATTTTACAATACGAAGCGCACGTTTATATTAAACAAATGAGTGACTACGCGCGAAGCGTTTCGACAACGTCCCGTATACGTTCACATACCATTCATCCGATTGCGATGAAACTTGGGTGAGATGTTGTGTACACTCCAGGGAAGGTTTCTGGCTGATTACATCCATATTACAATATGTAGCGCAAGAGTAGAATCAACAAATGAGCGACGACACACGAAGCGTTTCAACCAAGTCCCGTATGCATTCATGTACCATTCGTCCGTAGCTATGAAACTTGGGTGAGATGTTGTGTACACGTCATGGAAAATTTCTGGCTTAGTAAATCCACTATACAATATGCAGCGCACAAGTAGATTCAACAAATGAGGGACGACGCGCGAAGCGTTTCAACAAAGTCCCGTATAAGGTCATATACCATTCTGCCGTTAGCGGTGAAACTTGGGTGAAATATGGTGGACACTCCAAAGAAGGTTTCTGGCTTAGTAAATACATTTCACAGTAGGTAGCACACGAGTAGATTCGACAAATGAACGACGACATGCGGAGCGTTTCAATACAGTCCCCTATGTCTTCATATCCCATTAGTCCGATAGCGATGAAACTTGGGTGAGATGTTGTGGACACTTACGTGACGGTTTCTAACTAAGTAAATACATTTTACAGTAGGTAGCGTACGAGTAGATTCAACAAATGAGTGACGGAGCGCGAATCGTTTAAACAAAATCAGGTATGCGTTCATATACTATTCATCCGATTGCGATGAAACATTGATCAGTTATTGTGTACCCGCCAGGGAAGGGGACTTAGTAAATCCATTTCACAATAAGTAGCGCAAGAGTAGATGCAACAAATGGGTGACGACGCGCGAATCGTTTCAACAAAATCCCCTATTGCGTTCATATAACATTCTTCGATTGCGATGAAACCTTGATGAGTTATTGTGTACACGCCAGGGAAGGGCTTCGACTTAGTAATACATTTCCCAATAGGTAGCGCACGAGTAGATTCAACAAATGAGTGACAGCGCACGAATCGTTTAAACAAAACCCCGTATACGTGCATATACAATTCATCCGATTGCGATGAATCATTAATGAGTTATTGTGCACACGCCAGGGAAGGGTTTCGACTTAGTAAATCCATTTCACAACAGGTAGCGTACGAGTAGATTCAACAAATGAGTGACAGCGATGAAACTTTTGAAAGTTGTTGTGCACGCTTCCACGAATGGTTCTAAATTAGAAAATCCATTTTACGATAGCTTAGAGGCAGTTAACATGTTGTGTATCCAAAAGCACTTCAAGAAACCGAATTTCAACGCCAACACTTTCTTTGATTATCATTGCAACGCATGCCGGGTACAGCTTGTCTATATATATAAAAATCAATTTTACGTCATAGTTTGTCTGTCTGTCTGTGGGTGTGTATGTCTCCTATGCGTGCATATACCATTCATCCGATTGCGATGAAACTTGGGAGAGATGTTAAGTACACTCCAAGGAAGGTTTCTGACTTAGTAAATCCATTTTACAATAGGTAGCGCACGCGTAGATTCAACAAATGAGCGACGATGCGCGAAGCGTTTCAACAAAGTCCCGTATGTGTTCATATACCATTCGTCCGATAGCGATGAAACTTGGGTGAGATGTTCAGTACACTCCAAGGAAGGTTTCTGAATTAGTAAATCCATTTTACAATTGGTAGTGCTCGCGTAGAGTCAACAAATGAGCGACGATGCGCGAAGCGTTTCAACAAAGTCCCGTATGTGTTCATATACCATTCGTCCGATAGCGATGAAACTTGGGTGAGATGTTGTGTACACTTACGGGAAGGTTTCAAAATTAGTGAATACATTTCACAGTAGATAGCGCACGAGTAGATTCAACAAATGAGCGACGACACGCAAAGCGTTTCAACAAAGTCCCGCATGCATTCATATAACTTACCATTCGTCCGATAGCTATGAAACTTGCGTAAAATGTTGTGTACACTCCAGGGAAGGTTTCTGGCTTAGTAAATCCCTTTAAAAATAGGTAGAGCACGAGTAGAATCAACAAATGAGCGACGACGCGCGAAGCGTTTCAACAAAGTCTCATATGAGGTAATATACCATTCATCCGATTGCGATGAAACTTGGGTGAGATGTTGCGTACACTCCAGGGAAGGTTTCTGGCTTAGTACATCAATTTTACAATAGGTAGCGAACCAGTAGATTCAACAAATGAGCGATGACACGCGAAGCGTTTCAACAAAGTCCCGTATAAGGTCATATACCATTCGTCTGATAGTTATAAATGTTTGGTGAATTGTTGTGTACACTCCAGGAACGGTTTCTGGCTAAGTAAATCCATTTTACAATAGGAAGCGCACGTTTAGATTCAACAAATGAGTGACTACGCGCGAAGCGTTTCGACAACGTCCCGTATACGTTCACATACCTTTTATCCGATTGCGATGAAACTTGGGTGAGGAGCTGTGTACACTCCAGGGAAGGTTTCCGGCTGAGTACATCCATATTACAATACGTAGCGCAAGAGTAGAATCAACAAATGAGCGACGACACGCGAAGCGTTTCAACCAAGTCCCGTATGCATTCATATACCATTCGTCCGATAGCTATGAAACTTGGGTGAGATGTTGTGTACACGTCATGGAAGGTTTCTGGCTTAGTAAATCCACTATACAATATGCAGCGCACAAGTAGATTCAACAAATGAGGGACAACGCGCGAAGCGTTTCAACAAAGTCCCGTATAAGGTCATATACCATTCTGCCGTTAGCGGTGAAACTTGGGTGAAATATGGTGGACACTCCAATGAAGGTTTCTGGCTTTGTAAATACATTTCACAGTAGGTAGCACACGAGTAGATTCGACAAATGAACAACGACACGATCTGCGTTTCAATACAGTCCCCTATGTCTTCATATCCCATTAGTCCGATAGCGATGAAACTTGGGTGAGATGTTGTGGACACTTACGTGACGGTTTCTAACATAGTAAATACATTTTACAGCAGGTAGCGCACGAGTAGATTCAACAAATGAGTGACGGGGCGCGAATCGTTTAAACAAAATCCGGTATGCGTTCATATACTATTCATCCGATTGCGATGAAACATGATCAGTTATTGTGTACCCGCCAGGGAAGGGTTTCGACTTAGTAGATCCATTTCACAATAAGTAGCGCAAGAGTAGATGCAACAAATGGGTGACAACGCGCGAAGCGTTTCAACAAAATCCCCTATTGCGTTCATATAACCTTCTTCGATAGCGATGAAACCTTGATGAGTTATTGTGTACACGCCAGGGAAGGGCTTCGACTTAGTACAGTAATACATTTCTCAATAGGTAGCGCACGAGTAGATTCAACAAATGAATGACAGCGCACGAGTCGTTTAAACAAAACCCCGTATATGTGCATATACCAAACATCCGATTGCGATGAAACATTGATGAGTTATTGTGTACACGCCAGGGAAGGGTTTCGACTTAGTATATCCATTTCACAATAAGTAGCGCAAGAGTAGATGCAACAAATGGCTGACGACGCGCGAAGCGTTTCAACAGAATCCCCTATTGCGTTCATATAAGCTTCTTCGATTGCGATAAAACCTTGATGAGTTATTGTGTACACGCCAGGGAAGTGTTTCGACTTAGTAAATCCATTTCACAATAGGTAGCGCACGAGTATATGCAACAAATGGGTGACGACGCGCGAAGCGTTTCAAAAAAATCCCCTATCCGTTCCTATAACCTTCTTCGATTGTGATTGAAACCTTGATGAGTTATTGTGTACACGCCAGGGTAGGGTTTCGCCTTAGTAAATCCATTTCTCAATAGGTAGCGTACGAGTAGAATCAACAAATGAGTGACAGCGCACGAATCGTTCAAACAAAACCCCGTATACGTTCATATGCCATTCATCGGATTGCGATGAAACTTTTGAAACTTGTTGTGCACGCTCCCACGAATGGTTCTAAATTAGAAAATCCATTTTACGATAGCTAAGAGGCAGTTAACGGAAATTGAAAAACATGTTGTGTATCCAAAAGCACTTCAAGAAACAGAATTTCTACACCAACACTTTCTTTGATTGGCATTGCAACGCATGCCGGGTACAGCTTGTATATTATAAAGATTGCACACCAGTTTATTACTCTGTTGTATTTGAAGCTATCCCAAAGGTTTCAAGGACATAAGTTGAAATTTGTGGCATGAGGAGCATTTTGAAAGCTGAAAAATGGTGGGAAAAACATCTGAGAAAAATTAGAATGAAAATTTAGAGTTGGACAATAGGCCAGTACCTCAGTCTAATTGACTTAGAACTCCCCAGCACCATATGTTGGACCTTCTTCTGTCTTCTTCCTGGCCTCACTGACAGTTTTTGATACTTTTAGTTTTCTTCGCACAAAAGTGTGACCCCCTGACGGCCCGACACTTTACTGTGGTCCCTCATTAAACTTATTTCCTGCCTTTTAACACCTCTAACACTAGCTTGTATTTTCTCACTTGCTTCACAACCCATATTGAATTCATCAAATCCTTTGAGGGATTTGATGAACAATCACTAGGCATAATATTTGGTTTTGGAATTTGAACTTCTCCCACTTGATCTGGTGAATTAGTATTTAGGCGTACATTATTTCTATTATGCACAACATTTCTCACTTTATCTAACACTTTACTAGGCCTCTTTTTCTTACAGGCACTAGTTTCAATTCTTCTTTCCATTACTGATATCGACCACATAGCTCTGATACTTTCACAACTACATTGGCCTATCACAAACCCCAACCCCAAAAAGTTAGCACTCTGCTCGTATGACTTTTTATGGAGCACCCTGTTCGTGTTACTGTCTATGGATCATGTATAATATATGGTTTATAAATAAAACACATAACAAATAAAGCAAACGAAGAAAATCAGACCTAAAACACGAATTATACTTGAAACACAAGATCACACCTCAATGTTTACAAACAACACGAGGAGAAGCTACACCACTAAACTAGGCTCCAATTCGACTTGATATATCGATAGACCGTCAGGATAGCCAACATGAAATTTCAGAAGAACAAAATTTCTTACATTCAACCCGTGCGGTCAATTCAAAATCTACGAAAGGCACACAGATAGATCGCTATGAAAACGGCCAAAATAAGGGGCAACGCTCACTTGCGCTGGGACACTTAAATCGCCGCTAGGGGATTAATATGAACGACTTTTCTGAGATACAATGTGCAAATAGAAAGGTATAGGTATAAGCATAATAATAATTTAAAAATAATAAGAAGCATTTTTTTTTCAATTTTCGCAAAATTTCACCCCGCATTCCCTTACACCGACTTTAACTTAGGTTTACTTCAGTTTACTTTGAACTATATTCCTTACATACGGTGTTTTATGACAATAATGCAAAATTTATGAAAAATAAAAGAAAAATACCGCATTGTAAAGGAACGTTTCACGAAGTGAGATGTTCTATGTTTCTTCAACTTTTGAAGTAGAACAGTAGACATTGTTGAAAAGCAGGAAATCTCCATCAAAATAAGTAGACATGGCAACACTGGACAGGACCATCTCTTACTTGTAGTACGAGCTTTCAGACATCATATTGGCGTAATAACTACGCTTCGAATTTGGAATTGCTATCTCTTCTTTTAAGGTCATGTATTAGTGCTCTTCCTCAGCTCAGTGAACGAGGAGGAGATGAATTTATGGCTGAAAACTGAAACGCGTCCTTGCATTTAGATCATGTTACCAGTATGTATTTATGATAATTTTGCCACTGAACTTGGCCCCGCTAGAGTTTGTGAAGCTTTCTCCTTTATTATAGCCAGGGTTAAACTATAGAAACAAATATCTTAAATATTTTACTTTAATAACAATAATAATAATAATCATTAGCAAGCGGCCATCCTCAATACATGACCATGTTAACCACATACTTTCACCACGTCCAAGAACCACTTGGTCATATCCAACAACCATTCGCTGCGCCAGACAGCGGTCTCGCTTATTACAGTTTACTAGTATGTTAAAGATCCCCTTCAGGGTAAAAAATCCTAGCACACATTTTCAAATGTTTGCCTCCATCCGTCATAGAAAATATCACAAAACCAACTGTAATAAGCTGCCCCGCCATCCCGCCAAAATAGCAATTCATTTCTTCCGGGCACGGTCACCGAAATCGCCATAAGGGATTTTCGAAATATTTGCCTTTATTCATTTCTCATAGGAAAAATATCGAAAAGCGACCCCTCGTTCTGTCGTTCTGCCATATATCGCCCCGTCGAAATAGCCATTTCCTCTATTCATCATGGCCGGTGATAGCCTTGTTCTAACACACATGTCCAGCGGTACCGTCTCTCTCTCTGCCTACAATCAGTCTTTATTTTAAAAATTAAAAAAAGTTTTAAAATGCATAGTTTTTGTCCTAGAAACCTGAAATTTATTGTGGGGCTAGAGGGGGTAGGGACATTTCATTTATGTCAAACAAACTTTTTTTTGTAGAATTCTTAGTTTCCAGAATATAAAAGAATCTAAATTGCACTGTTTTGAAATAAAATGTAAAAAATAAAAAAAAAATATAAAAAAGAGACCATTCGTTTGAACTATAGCACATCGTTCTATCATGTTTGGTTTTCAAACTAAAGTCTACTTTCAAAACCAAAAAAAAATTATATATTTTTGAAAAATAGTACAAGTCGTTCAGAGCAAAGCGCCCGTCAGCTCGAGTCCAACGACACCTCATTTGTTAAAATCCGACCAGACGTTCGCGAATTATCGTCAATGTTCTTGAGAAAGTAGGCTATCATATTTTTCTCCTACACACTTCAAACTTGCTGTCCGCCTAGAGGGCATAGGCACCTTTCATTAACGTCAAACAAACTTTTTTCTCATCTTTACCGTTTCCAAAATAGCACCAATTTCAAAATCAATAATTTTCAAACAAAAATTATTAAAATTACCAACACACATTCTTAGCAAGGAGGACGTCACCTCAACGCCAACAATACCTCGTTCGTTAAAATCTGACCATGCGTTCGGGAGATATCGCCAAAGTTTATATGAAAGTAGGGGGAGTCACAGAACTGCCATCCCACTACTCTTTTTATATTTTTATTATAGAGACTTGAAATTTATTTTGGGAGTAGAGGGAGTAGGGACCAGTGATTTACGTCAAACAAACTTTTTTGTAAACTTCCTAGTTTCCAAAATATAGGAATCTCAAAATTTGAGTGTTTTCAAAAAATCATCAAATATAAAAAAGATTTATTCTAAAAAATAAAGGGCATAAACGCCATTGGTTTCATCCATAGCACAACGTTCTATCATGTTTGGTTTTCAAACTATCGCCTACTCTCAAAAACAAAAATTTTCAAACAATTTAACAAAATATAATACATGGTCCATAGCAAATCCTCCGTCAGCTCGAGTCCAACGACAACTCATTTGTTAAAATCCGACCATGGGTTCACCAGATATTATTTAACATAGCTAAGGGTATAGTCACATAGAAATAAAATGGGTGCGTTAGAACCCGCCTCACTCCCCTACTAGGGAAAGCTAAGTTTAAATAGAAGGGGTAAGAGGCCGGTCATGGCACAGGAGTTAATGCGCAAGATGGCCGCTAACCATTCCACTGATATCAAGAAAGTTTAGAAACGTGTTTTAGAAAAATGAAAAATGAACTTTTCAATATTTACAATGTGTGTTTGAGAAATATTCAACACTTAGAAATGAGAAAATTGTATTCTATACATAATTATATAGCATGCAGTGCGCATTGCCGAATTAGTCAGAAACGAAATACGCCTTCAAGACAACATGTTAGTGATCCCGTTGCGAAACAGAGGAATGCAAAATCCAACTCAAGTTCATGATGATGAACATTTTATATTACTAAAAAGAATACTTGAAGTGAACATTCATACACCTGAGATAAGAGTTTACGTATAGCGTTTATAGTTAACTTACTAGAGTTTGTTATCCTGAGCTCGTTGTGCGTGGCTGTCACCTTGTGTAGTAACCACGACGCTAGCTTTACCTCACCTTCTATAAAACTAGCAAAGGATAGTTCCGTGTGTCCCATGTACTCTGGGTGTGCGTATTAGCCCCTGGCTCAGCATTGGAGGTTGACTTAAGTTAGATTAGTTTAGGTTAGGTTTAGATGGTTAGGAGAGCTGAGCTTAGGTTAGGTTAGGTTAGGTGTGCTGAGGGTATGTCAGGTTTAGTTGGTTAGGTTAGGTTAGGTTAAGCTATGGTCACCATCATTATTTGAAAAGCGCTTCATCCAAGTAGGTGATTGCACGCGGGAACCACCTTGCCCACTTGCCCTGGCCCAGCTATGACTCTCCCTCGATACGACCAGCATGGGATTAGACTCGCGTGGCGGCCATCCTGCGCATTAGCCCCTTTGCCTGCTATGACTCTCCCTCCATACGACCAGCATGGGGTAAGACTCGCGCGGCGGCCATCTTGCGCATTAGCCCCGGTGCCAGGACCGGCATTTTACCCCTACATTAAATCTTTCATTGTGCATGTTGATGGGCACAAGGTACACAGACAAAGATGTTCAACTGTCTGCTGCTCTCCACAACCACGATCACATCGTCAGTTGTAAAACCCTATTTCTGCTCTTAGTTCTACTCTCCTGTTCGAAGTCTATTCCATGCCCTCCATGTAGCCCATTTCTCCTGGTGATCTAAAAGGAGGCTCTCTTTGGAACCATCCAGTTTGAGAGATGGTCGGTTCTATCCTTGCACATTTTCATTCTATTGTGTCTATTGTCCCTTTGAAGTCGGCCGGCGTTTGAAAGAAGCTTTTCCTAGATTTAATTCTATGTGGGTCAGGGAGGTATCCAAGGAGTGAATGTTGACTATAGCATAGGTTGGCGTAAGCTGCAACAATGCAAGCTCAACACGGCATATAGGACTAAGTTAGTTCAAAGGGTTTAGCAGGAATATACAGGGTGTAATTGGTATAATGGATATCCGTTACACTGGTGATAGAAGATACTATTCTAAGCAAATATCTTTATAAAATTTAGTCGTATCTTAATTAGTGTAAGTCGAAGTAAATCACAAAAATCGTCGGTCATTGTCTTGGAAAAGGGCTTAGACTGCCTTCCCCTCAGCAGCACAGCTGACTTCTCCCCGTCGCCCTCTCCTCCAACGCTGAGGAATGTTGACAAGAGTCTGACGTTGAGTGACCTCCTCGTCTTGTCTGCCAATGACATCGAAATACACAATCCGAGCCTATGAACAGCTGATTCACACCTTCATGGAAGTGGCTACATGACTAGGGGTGGTGGATCTGGTTAGGATTTTGCCAGCCTCATGGCCTATGCATAGAAAATGGAAATCCTAAAGATTTGGTAAATTAATTTAAGGAACTGTTGGTCTATCTTTGTGCGAAGACAGTGCAACAACTGTAATAAAGATATTAATAATATTATTATTATAGTAGGTTACTACTACTACTACTAATAATAATAATAGTAATAATAAACTTTTAGACACAATAACATCTTTAATATATTTTTTGTATGTCGAGTTGCCAGACTTTTATGTAGCGTAAGCAGGATTTCTTGTATGTGCCATGATACCCATGGACATGATCGTATTAGATCACATTAATTTACTGCATGACTGAACGTAGATCGCACCCTCGGAAAGGTTAACACTCTACCACCTGAGCTACACATTCTGACTCTTATTATTATTATTATTATTATTATTATTATTAGCTATTATTATTGTTATTATTAGCCTAATTTCGATTTTTGCAAAAAATGAAAGTAGACTTATGAGATCACTACAGGGCCAAAAATTGTGTGTCTGTCTGTGTGCATGTGTGTGTGTGAGTGTGTGTACTCTGAATGTCTGTCCCCCCCTATCAATTCGAACACGGTGAAACCGAATTGAACGAAATTTGGTACAGAGGTAGCACTGGCAAAGGGCACCTCAGTGTCATGTTTTATATTGCCGCCATCTTTACCAAAACTTAATGGCGGCCACTCAAATGGTCAAAACGTAATAATACATTACAACCAAACTAATAATCGGATCTTTACCAAATTTGGTAACAACGTTCCTTCATATGAGGCGCGTCTTGTGCCCAAACTACGAGGTCATCAACCGTACCATTTCAGAATGGCGGCCGTGTGAATTATGCAAACTTTATAAACCATAACAGGGGACCCACCAGTTCCGACTATCGAACCAAGAATCGTTTAATCTGTTTGAAACGACGTGGCCCGTTTGAAATTAAAAGTTTATATTTTAATATTATAGTCTAGAAGTGATTTTAAAAAGCTGAGTCGTCTCGGTTATTTGACAAGATGGCAGCTGATCTCTCGTTCTGACCTTTATTTTATTAATTTCAGTATGTTGCATGCAATATAGGCTAGTGGTAACAAACTTTCTATGAAATGAACTCGGTTTAAAATATACTCCAGTAAAGAAAACGTTTAGTCCAAGTCATAATTTGCTATAACGTGGTATATGTATTGGTTCCTAACGATCTATTAGAGTGTGCACGATTGGCTGAGTGGTCAGCGCGTTAGTCTTTCATCAGGCTGGCCGTGGTTCAAATCCTATCAGAGTTAGGCTTTCGTTCTTGATTTTTTTTATATTTATTATTTCTTGAGTACTGAGACGTTATAAAATAAAGCATTATATGGTGCATTTTGAAATGGAAAATATATATTTAATTAAAACAACATTCACCACCGGAGTGACATCTAAGAGTAATTACTTGAACTATGTTATTGGTAACCACAGCCTTGTAGATGCGAGCTATGCTCTCTACCGGCCAGTTAGTGAACCCATGTCTACAGTACAATTGCGAAGGTTATTATTTTTGCCGATAGAGGGTACACATCCCCAAGATAAGGCGCGATTGTCACGGCCAACGAGAATGACTGCCTCTGTTGAGTTTTCGTGACGTCAGCAATGTAGTTCTGTTGCACCACTGCCTGGTCTTCGTTTTACTGCCGGTGTGGTACCTAGTCATCTTGTCTACATCATTGAACCTGTATAAACGTTGGTATTCATTTATCACTTGTCTTCATGGAAGGTATTGATACAAGTCGTTAGTCGGTGGGTAGTGTATTCCGCAGATCTCTTCTATTAACGAATTAATTTATGTTCCGCCCCTTGAAACAACAATAAGTTAATGATATCTATACTGTGCTGCAAGATTCTTTGATCTAATTATACTAATGTGCACATAATTTAACTCACAACGAAGGTCACAGAATCTACAACTCGACTTACTGTAGCCTGTTCGTTGCAGCTATTAAAGACACAACGAACCCTTGAATCCTAGTTCGCGTGGATTTTTGTAAGGAGTAACTTCAATAGGCGTAGTTTTGCAAACCTATACAGTATAATTTATCGTGTTTGAAAACACACGGAACATCTAAACTGCGTCCATTTTATGAAGATTGATATAAAATATTGCATTTCTGCTACTTATGAATTGCTCTCGACTTAAACGTACAAGCATCATCAAGCAGTACCGGTACATTGCCTACGTCACAGAAGGGTTTGGTTTACGCGCCATGGCCTGTCTTTCTCGTTAGACGTGCGCGATCACAAATTAGCTGTGAAATAGTTATATTAAATACTAGCAGTAGTACCCGGCTTCGCCCGGTGGAATGATGATAATATTTCAGTCTCCTTAACACTCAACGTCATTGATGAAGATGATACTGACGACGACTGCTATTGAACGGGTATAATAAACTTACACTCTAATAGAAATACATATTTTTAAATTACCGGCGAGGAAGACTGTGGTGTTGCCTAGTAGTATAATGGGCGTAACATCTAGGTCATTTTCCCTTTTGATGAGGATGACAATGAAGACTACTACTACTGAACGGGTATATCAACCTTACAAACTAATGCAAATACACATTTTTAAATCACAGGCGATGAAGACTGTGGTGTTACTTAGTAGTATAATGGACGTAACATTTAGGCCATTTGCCCTTTTGATGAGGATGGTAATGAAAACTACTATTGAATTGACACGACAAACTTACAAACTACCGTGATAGAAATAATTCAAAATTCACAGGCGATGAAGACTTATTGTGTGTGGTGATTAGTGGTATAATGGGCGTAACATCTAGGTCATTTGCCCTTATGATAATAATAAGGTAATGAAAAATGACTACTAAACGAACATGGTGTAATTTTAAATCTGATATAGGCAATTCAGATTTCTACCTTCGATGTCTTCCAAAGTCTGAACGTTATTTTCTGGCTTAGGCCTATACTCGATGCGTGTAGTGAAAGAGCTTATCGAGTACTGCTCGGGTCCAAGCTGCTCGAATCGCAGATGATGACGATATATGATGACAGACGTTCGGGGGGGGGGGTTCCCGGTCCTGTTCACATTGACCGGTGAATCACTCATTCTTTCATAACACTACAGTGGTTTGAGCAAAGACCCTGTATGAACATCAGCATAGTCAACAATACCAGGTAACACGGCGGGGTCTGGACATTCCTCTCATGTCAACTCGCGATGAATCAGCAAGCTATTCTCACACCTGGCCCCCTCCTCCCCCCTCCACCCACCAGGGTCTCTCAACTTGTGGAACGTGGGTTTGCGACTACGGGACCCCAGCTGAGTCCGGCATTGCTTCTACTTACTGGTGCCGGGCTCCTTTCAGTTCTCTTTCCTGTCAGCCTCCCTTGGTCAAACTCTTGTTCTCTTCCGACCCCGATGGTATCAGGGTATCCGAGGCCTAGCGACTCTTTCACTATCCCGCCTTAATTGGCCCTTGTCTAATCATTCCTGATAGCCTCATTCTTCGAGGTGTCAGCCTTCTTTTTCTTTTCTTAATATCTCATGTCTTCTGCTCAAGACCCTCAAGGAGGCAGGGTGTGTGTAGCCCCACCACTTCTGGTGCACCCTGGATAGTGCTACATCCTCAAGGGCTCATGGCTGGTGAGTTCGGGAGCTGGCAACCCTGAGGGTTTCCTGAGCGGGTCCGGTTTTACCCCTTTTTTTCATTGCCTTTGGGACGGACCCTGTCCTCTTTCCGGGAATGGAGTGGTCTGTCCGCAATTTCAAGCAGACAATGTTACTCGCAGGGTACCAAAGGGTAAGTATACACATTTTGGTTCTGAACGGTGAAACGGTGTAGATTTGTGCCAAAGGGCCTAAATGCAGGGAATGGGGTGATCTGTCCGCAATTTCAAGTGGACAGGGCTACCCGCAGGGTTCGAAAGGGTAAGTATACAAATTTTGGTCGGGATCGGTGAAACGATATATATTTTTGCCAAAGGACCTAAATGCAGCAAATGGGGTGGTCTGTCCGAAATTTTAGGTGGACAGTGATATTCACAGAGTTACAAAGGGTAAGTATACACATTTTGGTTCAGATCGGTGAAACGGTGTAGATTTGAGCCAAGGGGCCTAAATGCAGGGAATGGAGTGGTCTGTCCGCAGTTTCAAGCAAACAGTGTTACTCGCAGGGTACCAAAGGGTAAGTATACAAATTTTGGTTCGGATCGGTGAAACGGTGTGGATTTGGGCCAAAGGGCCTAAATGCAGAGAATGGGGTGGTCTGTCCGAAATTTCAAGTGGACAGGATTACCCGCAGGGTTGCAAAGGGTAAGTATACAAATTTTGGTTCGGATCGGTCAAACGGTGTAGATGTTTGCCAAAGGGCCTAAATGCAGGAAATGGGGTGGTCTGTCCGAAATTTTAAGTGGACAGTGTTATTCACAGGGTTACATAGGGTAAGTATACAAATTTTGGTTGAGATCGGTGAAACGGTGTAGATTTGGGCCAAAGGGCCTAAATGCAGGGAATGGGGTGGTCTGTCGGAAATTTCAAGTGGACAGGGTTACCCGCAGGGTTCCGAAGGATAAGTATACAAATTTTGGTTCAGATCGGTGAAACGGTGTGGATTTGTATACATAACAGACAGACAGACAGACAGACAGACAGACATTGAGCTTTATATATATAGAAGAAGATGTTTCTCCCAGTGATACGTTTAGAGCAACGAAGTTTAATTTATTGTAAGTAGTCGGTGTTAATAAACTGAATACCTAAGTTGTTTGGAGTGTTTACTGATGAAATTGCAAAATGCTGGGGTAAATTATTTGAACGCCACTCCTCAAATCCAGTGTGCCAATTTGCACTTCAAATTGGAAGAAATTAGGAGATGATAAAGACAAAGAGTTATAACTATACCCATACATTTAGGAGAAAGTAGGCTATATGTTCTTTCCTGAACATCTTGTATTTATCATGATCTACATGTGGTGCTAGTATTGAGCTTACCATTACCGGTCGATATGGAAGTCGGAGCGTGAGGGCGCAGCGGTCCAGCTGTAGATCTCTCACCACAGCGGACCGGGTTTGATTCCCGGTCAATACATGTGAGATTTTCGAAGTGAAATGGCATCTCCTGTGGTTCGGATTCCAAATAAAAGTAGCTCATGTTCATGATATTTACAGGCATGTAAAACCCAAAGCTTCCTTACTTCCAACCATCGGCAGCCACAAGATGATTTCCCGTGGCATCCCACGAGGCCCAAGTTGGGATGTCCCTTCATGAGACCACGGCTGCTTTCTATCCTACCCCCGCGGTGTAGGCATGCGCATTTAATCGTTCACCACGAACGCAACAAGTCCGGTGTTTGGAGGTCCGAACTCAGCACCGACAGTGGCTATCCTGAGTTTGCATTTCTCCGGATTCTTCCACGCGCTTTCCAAGCACATGCCGGGATAGAATGGTATTGGTCGTGTATTTGTAACAATTCTAGCACCACCTCCACCTCCCCACCTCACAAGATGGCAGCGACGCGATATCTCTCGAACCCCTGGTTGGATTTTAACAAATGAGGTGTTGTTGAACTCGGGCTGACACCCCCTTTCCAATGGACAATATATTTCAACCCCCAAAATAAATCCTACCCCTACTAGAGGGTGAAATTGCATTTTTTTAGAGAATCCCGCTTTCCAAGTGCAACATGTGAGAGTTTGAATTGCCAATATGGAATTAAACGTTATTCAACACAATAGACATGAGTACGGTGGATAGCCAATATGAATTAACATGCTAGTTTTTTGTTTTTACACATGCCCACTCATAGGTTTTGTATGAGGGCGGGCTTTTTAAAAGATGGCGGCTGTAGTGTAACCTAACCTAACCCAACCTAACGGGTCCTTGTGGACAGGTCATTGTTGACGGGTCATTGTTGACAGGTCATTGTTGACGAGTCCTTGTTGACAGGTCATTGTGGACGAGTCCTTGTGGATGAGTCCTTGTTGATGAGTCCCTTTGGACTGATCCCTTTGGACCGGTCCCTTTGGCCTGGTCCCTATGGACTGGCTCATGAATTTATATAAATTATGTCAAAGGGCCTAACTACATTTGCGTGTGTTGAACTGACGTTGTTCCCCAGTCCCCACTACTATAATGTGATAACGATATGAAAGGAAAGTGACGAAATACATGCCAAAATACAAGGGATCTAACTTGGTGGATGGATGTGTTCTAGCGAGTCATTTGTAGTTGAAAGAGAATAATACATGTTCTTAAGATGTTAAAAGTGTAGAGAAGGTACGTACAGTAAGACGTCTTGTTATTTCCTGTGTCATATTACAGACATGGCAGAGAGCGCACAGATCTGTTGCTATGACTAACGCTGCAGTAATTTGAAACCGCAAGTGTTCATTAAGACAATGGGTGATGATCATGCAAAGTTAGCAGTTATTGGATATTACACAGGTGTTCCTTCCGTTGTCATGTTGCTGACATGACAGAGAGCGCACAGTTCTATTGCTATGACTAACGCTGCAGTAATTTGAAACCCCAGGTGTTGATCAAGACAATGGGTGATGATCATGCAAAGTCAGCAGTAATTGGATACCACACAGGTGTTCCTAGTGTACTTTGGACTCTCAGCTGTATTGGGAAAGGAATTGTAATGCTCTGAAAAAAAACTGCAGACACGAGCGATGAGAGTTTATAAAAGAGAGGTGTCATATATTTCCCTACTGTCAGTATTTATTACTCGCTTTGAGTGAACAGTGCTCTATAACAGCTCAAGAGTTGTAGAATAGCCTTTTTGGTAGAAAATCATTAAATTATTTTGCAAGTACTTATTATTAATGGATTGTAGTCTTTTATCACTAATTGATGTTGAAGTTATTGATTGGAAAGTATTGATTGATTGATTGATTGATTGATTTATTTGTTTACAGATAATTGGGTACCTGTAAGTTACCAGATTCCTACAATCTGTTCATTCAGTGGCAGCAGTTGATAAATTATAAAAAGGTAAGTGCCCCTCTAATAACTTTTAAACAGTTAGAGTGATAATTTCCAATGTTCACCACTACATGTCAGTGAAAATGGTATATTTGGCAGTCAAAAGTTAGAACTACTTGACCATGGTGTGTAAAGCTAATTTTGAAGGTTAGATTTTGATTACCGCTCTATTAAGTCTGAATGTTCATTGCTAGGTGTCAGTGACAGAGGGAATATTTAACGACTTAACCTCAGTTCACCTAACATAACCTAACATTACCTAACTTAACCTTGTCACCTGACATGTTTTACAAGTTTAGACTTGCTTTATGACTGACTATGACGTCACACTTAGCTCACTTAACTGGTGGCCGCTTGTTTCTATCACGTGACATGTTCTACAAATTTTGACTTATTTTAAGACTGGCTATGACGTCACACTTAGCTCACTTAACTGACGATCGCTGGTTTCTATCACGTGACATGTTCTATAAGTTTAGACTTGTTTTGAGACTGGCTATGACGTCACACTTAGCTCACTTAACTGGCGATTGCTGGTTTCTAACACGTGACATGTTTTACAAGTTTGGACTTGCTTTAAGACTGGCTATGATATCACACCTAGCTCACTTAACTGGCGACCGCTGGTTTCTGCCACTCTATCAAGTTCCAATGTTCACCGCTAGGTGTCAGTGACAGAGGTATATAGTAACCCCCAGTTAGGACTACATGAAGTTAGACTTGCTAGGAGTTCACAGATGATCGATTTAAATACCCTGCTATAACCATTGACTGGAATATAATTAAACTATTTATATTGTACTTTGTTTTATCATTTATTAACATTTATGATTTCTTTCTTTTATAGATAATTTCGAAAGTGATCATCATGTTCAAGTGTGGTGACTGTAAGAAACAGTTATCAAGACCTGACAGCCTTCAACGGCACGCAAAAGTTAAACATGACATTAAAATGTTTGTGTGCAGTCAATGTGCTACCACATTTAACAGACAAGATAATCTTGCACGTCATGTAAATTTAATGCATGTTAGTTCAGCACAATTTTCGTGTTCAGTTTGCGAACTTGGTTTTTCTGCTGTAAAGCGATATCAATCCCATATGGTTGAAGTGTATGGGGAACAACAGGAATTAAAAACTGTAATACCATTAACTAGCACGGAACCTTTAAACGAATGTGATGCTCAAAAGCGTAAACGTTCTCAAGATTGTGAAAATAGTTGTGCAACAAAAAGAAAGAAGAATGGTGAACCTTCTATAACACATTGTGATGTATGTAATATTGATATACCTTCTTCAATCATTCATGGACATTTACGCAGTATTCAACATAAAAATAACGCTTGCCATGAAAGAAATTCTGGGAATATTCAACAAATTGGTAGTGCGTTTAAAAGTCGAATAGCTAGTTACAGACTTCATAGTAAAGAAAAAACTCAAAGTATTGAATCATTTTTGTAAAATGTTCAACCTACTGTGTTTGGCTTGGTAGGTAATGTTTTATTAGAGCATGAAACAATGAAAATGAATTTGAACATTTTGGACTCTATGTAAAACTGGGAGTGAAGCTGAAATTAAGGATATCAAATCTTTTAATACAAAAAACATAATTGTTAGCGAATCAACTAATATTAGTGATATATACCAAAATATTTCAAGTGCTATCATCGTAAAGAGTGAAGAGTTCCAGGAAAGGGAGTCGGGCTGGGCATTGGTTGAAGTACTTTATTTAGAAACCAACCTGAATAAATATAACCCCCTTCGAGCATCATTATACATTGATTTGCCAGGATGGATCAAACGAAAGAAAGAAGCTTGTGTAAACATTATGAATAATGATGACGCATGTTTTGCGTGGGCTGTAACTTCAGCTCTCCATCCTGCAGAAAAGGCTGTGGAGAGAACGTCATCTTATCCCCACTATTCCCCAGTGTTAGATTTAAAAGAAATAGAATTTCCTATGGCGATAAAAGACATTCAACGTTTTGAAGAGCTGAACAATGTAAGTATTAATGATTATGGAATTGAAAATAAGACTATAGTAGGTCCTCTATATTATACTCAGGAAAAAAGGATGCTCATGTAAATTTACTGTACGTAACTGAAGGTGAAAACGCCCACTATTGTTGGATAAAACTTGTTAGTAGTCAGCTATAAAAATGCGATGGTAAAAAGTGGTTGTGTGATGGCTGTTTGCTATATTTTAGAAAAGAGGATCAACTAACCCAACATCAAAAATGGGGATGTAATCATGTGTGTACGGTATTACCGACTCCTAAAAATAACATTCTAAAATTTAAGGATTATGAGAAACAGTTTCGAGTACCATTTATTATATATGCTGACTTCGAGGCTTTGCTAAAACCATTTAATACATGTTCATCGAATCCAGCCCAAACTTTCACCAACACTACTCACATTCATGAACCTTTTAGCTTTGCATATTATATTAAATGTAGTTACGATGACTCGTTAAATAAGTTTGAGCTCTATAGAGGACCTGATGCACCTAAAGTTTTTATGGAAAGACTTGAGAAAGATGCCATCCGTATATCTTCAATTTTAAATACAATCATTCCAATGGAGTCACTAACATCATCACAGCAAATGGGTTTTGAAACTGAAACTAATTGTTTTATAAGTGGTGAATGTTTATATTCGGACAGGGTTCGCCATCATGACCATTTAACGGGAAAATATCGTGGTACTGCTCACCAAGAATGTAATTTAAATTATAGAGTAAGAAAATTCATTCCAGTCATTCTACATAACGGTAGTAAATACGATAACCACTTTATCGTTAAAGAATTTGGAGCTTCAGATGTGAAAATTGATGTGATTGCAAATAATAAGGAACAATACATATCGTTCACAAAATACATCAATACTGTCAATAAAAAACTATAAAACTGTGATTTTTAGATTCATTCCGCTTTATGCCAAGTAGTCTTGATAAGCTGGCTAGCAATTTAAAATCAGATCAGTTTCATGAAATTCAACGTGTCTTTCCTAAATAAGATGATTTTAATTTGATTCGTCAAAAGGGTATATTCCCTTATGAATTTATTAACTGTGTGGAACGTCTTGAGGAGTGTTCTTTACCACCAAAAGATGCATTTTACAGATGCTTAAACACAAGTCATATTAGTGATCAGGAATATTTACATGAACAACGTGTATGGACACAGTTTGACATTCAAACTTTAGGTGAATTTTCAGACATATACTTGAAGACAGATGTGTTATTATTAGCAGATGTTTTTGAAAATTTTCGGAATGTTTGTATGAAAATTTATGACCTTGATCCTTGTCAGTATTTCACTGCTCCTGGGTTAAGTTTCAGTTCAATGAAGGAAAAAAAAACGAAAGTAAATTTAGAATTAATGACTGATATAGACATGATCAATTTTATAAAATCATCAATTCGAGGTGGATTAAGCCAATGTAGTGGGCGATATTCTAAAGCGAATAATAATTAAATGCCGAGCTACAACCCTTGTGAAGAGTCAAAGTATATTGTCTACCTCGATGCAAATAACCAATATGTTTGGGCTATGAGTCAATATCTAAAACTGAAAGATTTTCGCTGGCTGACACAACCTGAAATTGATGTCTTACATGTTAATACTCTTAATGATAACGATGATAAAGGATATATTTTAGAGGTAAATCTTGAGTACCCTAATGAGTTACATTATGATCATAATGATTTACCATTTTGTCCTGAGAATATGAAATCTCCATACATCACATCACGAACAAAAATGTTAATTGCTGATGTAAATCATAAATGAATGTAATACATTATCAAAACTTGAAACAGTGTCTACAGCATGGATTGAAATTAACTGAAATTCATCGCGTATTGCAATTTCATCAGTCAGCATGGCTCAAACCGTATATTGATCTAAACAATAATTTAAGAACACAGTCAACAAACGCGTTTGAAAAGATTTTTATAAACTCATGAATAATAGTGTTTTTGGAAAGACTATGGAGAATGTTGATAAACGAGTTGATGTAAAGCTGATAACAAAGTGGGAGAATGATGGTAAAAGGTATGGTGCGAGCAACTTAATAAGCAAGCCTAATTTTCATTGCTGTTCAATTATTCATGAGGATTAAGTTGTAATACAAATGATTCGTCTTAAAGTAACTTACAACAAACCCATATATGTGGGTTACACCATTCTGGAATTGTCAAAAACACTTATGTATGAATTTCACTATGATTATGTAAAGACAAACTATCTTGATAATGCTAAATTACTCTACAAAGACTTAGATTCTTTTATTTATGAGTTTAAAACTGATGCTTTTTATGAGGATATCAAAACTGAGCTAAATAGGTTTGAACAAGTGACTACCCCTAGGATAATATTTACCATTTTCCTCTAGTAAACATAAAGGTTCTTGGGAAATTTAAGGATGAATGTGCTGGTGTTACTATAGACACCTTTGTAGGCACAAAATCTAAATCATACAGCTATATGACAAATGATGATGTAGTAGTAAAAAAATTAAAAGGAGTGAAAAAGAATGTTGTTAGTAAAGAGTTAGATATAAGTGATTATAAAAACTGTATAGTTAGTAACCCACCTGTATTATATAAGAAAATGTGTGTATTTAGAAGTAAAAATCATCAGCTACATACCAATTTGCTGAACAAAGTTGCTTTAAATAATGAAGACAACAAACGATTCATTATACCCAACACATTTGATACTCTTGCTTGGGGAAACATTCACTTTGACGACTATTACTTAACTTAAGTCTAATGATCACTATATTGTAATATTTGTAGTGTGTTTTATATTGTAATATTTTTTGTAAAAACTGTAAGAAAAATGTATAATGTTAGGCTACTGTAGTTTAGTAAAAATAAGATAAGTAATACATTTTAGTGTAAAATGTTTGCTTTTTGATATTAAGAAAAAGATTTAAAAAAATGTACAGAATGTGTGAACTAAACAAGGGGAACGTAAAAAATGTAAAGTGGAAATTGTAAATATCCATTTGTGAAAAAAATGAAATGGCTATCACCATTTTTTAAATTAAAAGATATAGTGATCTGGTGAACCTTATTTTTTTCACAACAACAACAAAATGTACAGAATATGTGAACTAAACAAGGCGAATGTAAAAAATGTAAAGTGGAAATTGTAAATATTCATGTCTGAAAAAATGAAAATGAAGAAATGGCTCTCACCATTTTTACATGTGATCTGCTAAACCTTGTTTTTATTTCACTACAAATAGGGCTTTACAAAATAGAATACAAAGAAATACCAATTCCTCAATCCTTTTCATTGTTCATGTCCACTCATCATTAACTTTCCTTTTATAGCACTCATTACAATGAGGGCTGAGCCTGTATACTGGCATGCAAGTGCTGAAACCGCTGGATTAGCTTACTGGGATTGTTCCAGTAAATAAATTTAACAAATGATTTTTAGGGGTAAACAAAGCATTAGCATTATCATCATTATTGTTACGTGCAAGAGCCCGTCCCAACGTTTTCAAACATGTATCTACCCTTGGATGTGACTTCTGGACATTTGAAACGACCGCCTGGTGATCTGGTTCCCATTTTGAACACGAGGTGGCAGCTGCTGTCGGACTTCGGGCTTTCTTCTCGTGGTTCCTTCGTCACCACTAGGGTGTGTTGGTTGTGCCTTATAAAACTCATCCTATTCCAGTAATGTGTGAAGGCAATTATAATTCTACGTCATGAAACAAAGGACTGTGTATTCTTGATGCAGCCAAATTAATTGCTTAATAATGACATTGTTGCTTGAGGTGTCAAGCTGTGATTGGACAATTTCATTAACATGAATGCAATGCTGTTTCTGACGCGGAATTCTCCGCCATGTTGTGTGTTGATTGTCTGTCGTCTTGTAAACAACAAGCCAGCAGGTTGGAAGAGTATCTCTCCGTTGCGCTGGGGGCATTTGCCCCTAGCTTTTACAAAATGTGAATACCTATTCAAGAAAAAGGAAACGCCTGTGCTACATAAGGATTTAATTTCATCGTTTCGTCGTGAAGAGGAAATATGCAAAGTAAATCGCATCTGGATACAACAGGAGTGCTTGTGACATCAAAACGGCGCATGGGCGTGTTAGCCATTTTAAAGGCAATCAAGTGCCAGATAATATTTTTTAAATGGTGTGTTGATTAATTTGTTTTTATTGTGTCTCATCTTACCTCTTAAGGTACGTAAGTTTTAAATTAGTTTATTTATTTTCTTTTGGAGCTCCGATATTGGCCTTATGTCAATGTTTTGTTGTGGTGTTTTGTTTCGCCTGGTAGACCTAATTTATTTCTGTTTTATTAATGTTCCCAGATATATATATTAATTTTGTTACTTTTCTTCGTACCTCTGGAGACACATTTCTGGTTTATTTTACGTTTTAAATTATTATTTATTTTCTCTTGGAGCTCTTTGGATTGGCATTTTATTAATCTGACTTAAGATCCGATGCTCCACCTTCATGTTAATAGTATTTATACGTAATTGTTTTATTCCTTTCTTTCTGGTGATTTTAACAATTAATTTTAATGCTAATTGTTTGCCGTAATTTCGATTTGACATGTGGTCGTCTGCTCTTGTGGCCATGTTTGTTTTTTGTTTTGCCGCAATGCCTTCTGGTCTCGAGGGCAGTCTCTTGGCGTCGAGCGGTAAACTCAAACGTGTTGCGGTGTTAACTTAATATGTTTTTTATTTAACCTTGTTGGTTTAACTTTGTGTTTTTGGTGAATGTTCCTGTGTTTTTTTTCTCCGTCATGCAAATTTTGGATTTATTTTCTGATCCAATTTTAATTATTAAATTTAATTTTAAATTTCTCGTTTTATCGTGGTTTTAGATGTCTACATGTCGGATCGGTATTACATTCCCTTGTAAATTATCAAGCCCTTTCTCAGTTAATAATGCTTGTCTATCTATATTCTTCATTTAGGCTTAATTAATTTTGTTTTAAATTTAATGTTTTTGTTTTGCTTCAGCAAGCAAGCATGTAAAGCCTCATCTTGTTTCTAAGATATTGTCTTATTTTGGCCTTAAGCCAAGTGCATCTTCAGAGGGTGTGTTGGTCATTGAATTTCTTCCTTTTCTTTAATTGATTTTGTTAAATTTCTATTTTCTTGCATCCTTCAGCTAATTAAATTTTATTTTAATTTTTTTTAAGCAACTGTTGGGGCATTATTTCGTCGACAGCAGTTCTGTCGGTTATTGGGGGGTGTCTGTAGTCGAGCCTGTGTCTTCCCCTTCCCCCACCTTCCTTCCACCCCTTAGGTGTTCTTCTTCTGTTGGGGCATGTCTACTGGCGGTGATTTTTGCAGTTAGCGAGACGGACCTCTGAATAAACGGTAAGTAGGCCCATCATCATTCCATCGTCCTTTTTCAGAGCCCCCGGCCGGTGGTGGTGCAGTTTGGAAGCAGATCGCGCTCGTGTTCGCTTCTGCAGCTATCCCCTCCCCAGTTCCCGCAGGCTCATTATGGACCCTTCTGGTGCTGATAGAGCAGTTGCTGGAGGGATGTGTCATGGCAGTGCACTTAATGTTATGTTTTGCTAATCCTTGTCGTTTGTTTAATTTCATGTTTGCCTCTGAATATCCATGTGGTGAGCTGTAAGTGACCTGGTTAGAAGCGAGGCGTTTGCTGCTGTATTTTACCCTGTTTGTATGCAACATTCCCAATGAAAAATCAAACTTGGTAAGTGACTGGCATGTGTTCTTGGCATGGGAAGGTGGTTTTGGTTAATATTCTGAGAGCCTACATGCTACGAGTGAAGACATCGTGGAGCCCTGTCTGAAGCTGTTCGCCATATGGTTTGTGGCAATTTTTGTAATTTAGCTTCCTGTTCTCGAGCCAAGCAAGCGGTGACTTCTGCAGTTCTGGGCAGCATTGTGCATGATCTTGTATAATATGGTGGCGGTATTCGAGTGTCAGCCTAATCTATGGTGTTGGTAATTGGTAGTTATGGTATTGTTGTGAAAGTGTAAACTGTCCTAGTAATTCCTAAAATTTGTTTCCTTCTATATTGTCTGTCTGCATTCTGTGTTTTTCAAAATGGCCGACAATAATAGTGTTTTCGATTTAATTGACTTAAGAGATAACCTTGTGAATTTGAAGAGTTCTTCTGGGGTTGTACGTGAATCACCTCTGTTTACTAGGTCTGAGGTTTTGGGATCGATTTCTAGTAGTGGTTTGCCTGCCCCTCTTTTGTCTAGTTCTGGCTCGCCCAGACCTCTTAACCCTGCTTACGGTCATTCTTCTCATGTTAGGTCACCTAATGATTTCCTGGGTCCTGCCGACCCATTGCATCCCAGTTCTTTCTCTAGCAATGTACATGTTTTGTCTCCTGTAGAGGGTGTGCGAGCGGGCTACCCTGGTAACAATGTCTCTTTTCCTAATGCTACGTACTCGCCTACCGTTAATTATTGGTCGATTCCTCATCCTATTTCTGGTTTCTTAACTAAGTTAAAGCATTTCAACCTAGATGACGTTACCCAAGTGGTCCAATTTTTAAAGCAAGTGGTCGAATTGGGTAACCATGCCTCGATTTTTGGGATGTCGGAAAATCAGATTTTCCAACTGTTATATCCTGTTGCTTCCGGTATGCTGCGCGATAAGCTAATTGAAGCTACCCACCTCCGCATGCCCTTAGCCATGTTTATTAGGGAAGTGTTGTAGTTTTCTGTCCCTGCGAGTGCCCTTAGTGCTCTCGAGCAAAAGTTTTTATATCGTGTCCAAAGGTTGGACGAGTCACTTAACGAATATGTCAGTGACATTAAGGTGTATGCCCAGGTATTTGCATCCCCTTTAACTGAACGACAGATGGTGTCATCTATTGTAAATGGGTTTTCGACTCAATATAGGTCATACATGACTATGTGCACCAGGCCTTCGTCATTTGTCGAGCTGAAACAGGTCGTTATAGTGGCTATGGCTGTGAAACATGCAGATTCCCTTCGTGTAGCTAATGTTCCTCCTCCTTCCTTGGTGTGTCGTCCCCCTCCTTCCTTGATGTCTCGTCCCCCGCCTAAGGTTATGTTCCACCCTAGACCCAATATTAAGTGCCACACGTGCGGTGGCGTGGGACATGTCAAGAAGGTGTGTCCGAGTAACCAGGTTGTGTATCGCCAATGACGGGATGTTGTGGAGACCAACTCGGGTGTTACTTCTAAGGATATTTCTGTGCATGTGAATTTGGGAAAACCCTGTGAAGTTTCTGGTCGCCCTAGCAATGAAAGTCTTGATAACTCTTTGAAAACTAAATCTTCACTTGCTAATTCTGCTTATGTCGCTGACCTACCTAACCTGTCGGTGAGCATTGTCGTGGCAAGTCAGCCTAATTCTAAACATAATGTGAAACCTGTGGTGCGGGAGTCCTCGTCTTCTACTTGTAATCGTTTTAGAGTGAGTAATGATTTTGGAATTTCTCCTGTGGCTAAAGGAATATCCCCGTTTATTGAAATTTGTGTTAATGACGAGCCCGTTTCTGCATTGCTTGATTCTGGTAGTGTCGCATCCTTTATAAGCGAGGACTGGTTTTTATCTATGAAGAGTGTTTGCAAATTTCCTGAGTTAGAGCCTAACAATGAATCTTTTATTTCGGTAAACTGTTCAAACTTAAATATTTTGGGTTGTATGACAGTCAAAATTCATATTCTAAATTTTTCTTGGAACTTTAAATTTTTTGTTGCCAGAAATCTTTCTTGTTCTGTGCTCATTGGAGCTAATTTCATGTCACACGTTGGTATGCTTCTTGATTTTGGTGCTCGCAACTTATGGTTTAAGTTTAATCCGCAGAGTAAATTATCATTTAACCCGGTTTTATCTTCTCCTGCTGTCAATTCTGTTAGTGAACCTATGACTATTGAGGATCTCGATCTGGAAAATTTAACGAGTCTTCAAAAGGATGCCATTAAGAGGTTATGTCAGGAGTATAGTGATGTATTTACGGACAAGTTGGGTGTAACCCATTTGATGGAGTACAAGATTGAGCTAACCGATTCTGTGCCGGTGCGTTCCAGCCCGTATCGAATTGCCCCGCCCAAGATGGCTGAACTTCGGAAGATTATCGATAAGATATTGGAAGAAGGTGATATCCAACCTTCTATCTCTGCCTACTCTTCCCCTGTATTCCTTGTGCCAAAACCTAACGGTGGTTTTCGGCCGGTGGTCGACTATAGGCTCTTAATCAAAAAGTTGTTTTGCAATCCATTCCTTTGCCGGACCTTCATACATGCTTTAGTTGGTTTCGCAACGCGAAGGTGTTCGCGATCCTCGATTTAAATTCTTCTTACTTCCAAATTCCCCTCTCTCCGGAATCCAGGCATGTTACTGCTTTTTCCACTGACTGGAACCTGTTTGAGTATGCCCGTGTCCCGTTTGGCCTATCCACCGGAGCCGCTGTGTTGAGCAGACTTCTGGACATGGTGTTTTCAGAAATTAAATTCAAGTTTGTGTACCACTACCTTGACGATGAGGTGATCTATTCTGAGTCCTTCGAGGAACACGTTGATCATCTGAAAGTTGTACTTGATCGGTTGCGTGACGCTGGCCTTACCGTCAAATTGTCCAAGGTTTCCTTTGCCAAGCCCAAAATTTCCTTCTTGGGACATATTGTTTCCGCATCTGGTATCTCCGTGGACCAGTCTCGTACGCAGGCCATCAGAGATTTTAAACCCCCCAAGAACGCCAAGGGTGTTGCTCGTTACATTGGCATGGTGAATTTCTTCCGTAAGTTTATCAGTAACTTTGCCGACCGTGCTGCTCCCCTAAATCGATTACGCTAAAAGGCTGTGAAGTTTGAGTGGGGTCCCTCTCAGCAAGCAGCCTTCGAAGATCTTAAGCTTGCGCTCTCTAACGCCCCTGTATTAGCCATTCCGGATTTTGGGAAGCAGTTCATTGTGCAGACTGATGCGTCTGGTCGTGGTGTTGGTTGTGTCCTACTGCAAGAGTCTGATCTGGGTAGGCAACCCATTGCATACGCTTCTCGTACCTTAACGGACGCAGAGAGGAAGTATTCCATATACGAACTTGAGGGTTTAGCTGTGTTGTTCGCTCTAGAAAAATTCCGTATGTATCTTGAGCACACTAAGTTTCTCTTTGAGACCGATAACCAAGCCTTGAGCTGGGTCTTAGGGAAACTCCGTAAAACTGGTAGGATTGCAAGATGGGCAACTAGGATTCTGTCATTCCAGTTCACTGTCCACCATATTCGTGGGTCCGAAAATGCGGTAGCTGATGCATTAAGCCGAATGTACGAGGAAACTGCTGAAGAGGATATTCAAGAATGTGAAACCGTAAACCTTGTATCTGCTGTAAATTGTGTCAATGTCGTTCTTAGCAATTCCCCTGTGCTTTTTGAAGACGTGTGAAGATTCCAGAAAGAAGATCCCTCCTTGTCTAGCCTAATTGACCGAATCAATTCTGGTGAAGTGATCAAGCCCTACTCTCTAATGGATGGTGTATTGTGTTGTTCGTCTCGTCATGACCGTCTACCTAAAATTGTGCTACCGTCGGTCCTCATTCCGGAAATCTTTCGTTACTATCACGAATCTCCTATTGGTGGCCACCTAGGAGTATTCAAGACCCGATCTAAAATCAGACAGTTCTTCATTTGGCAAGGTATGGTTGGCGACATCAGGAGGCTCATTAGAAATTGTGCTTCATGTAGTATTAGCAAACCTCCGGTTTCTACTAAGGTTGGGCTGTTGTCATCTGAACCGGCATCAAGACCCATGGAGAGGCTGTTTATCGACCATGTTGGGCCGTTCCCTGGCTCTGGTCGGGGAAACCAATTTGCGCTTGTTTGCACTGACGGTTTCACCCGGTTTAGTTTGATTTTCCCCACCAGACAGGCTACGACCAGTTCCGTCATAAAGTGTCTTAATTCCATCTTTTCATCTTTTGGGCCATGTCAGTACCTGGTGTCAGATAATGCCAAGTGCTTTGTATCTCATCAGTTCCGTCAATTCTTATTTGATTATGCTATTTCTCATGTAACCACCACTCCCTATTTTCCTAACCCGTCTCTCGCTGAGCGAGTCAATCGTAATCTCCGTTCTGCTCTGATTGCTTTCCACCACGACGACCATTCCAAGTGGGATTCTAATTTGCATTGGCTCAATTTTGCTTTCAACACCGCCGTGCATGAGAGCACGCAAGCTACCCCCTTTTCGTTAATGTTTTCCTTTATGGCTAATTCTCCATTGTCTAATCTGTGGAACCTGCACGATCTCCTTCCAGACAGTTTCACGCCCGAGGATATGAGGGCGAAATTCGACAAGGCTAGGAGAATATTAAGGTATCACATGACCAACTTGCCAAGCGACACAATGCCTGTCGCAAGCCAACTGATTTGGAAATTGGAGATGTTGTGTACGTCCGCAATTTTGAGCCCAAGGGCGTCAGTAATCTAGTTTCAAGCAAGTTGACCCCTCGTTTCAAGGGCCCCTGTTATGTAGAGGCATTCTTGACTCCTGTTACTCTTCTTGTTCGAAACCCTAAGGCCAACAAAATTTCAAGAGTGCATCTGCTCTCACATAAAACGAGGTGGAGACGTTTCTAATGAGGAAATGCTACCATTAATTTTGTAAACTGATTTTGTATAATATAGAGTATCCCTAACATTCATTGAAGCCTTCAGGCATCTGTTCCTTCTGGAATTTTGAATTTAAATGGGTATGCAAACTCTGCGGGGATGCAACTTGTAACTGTTGGGAAATTCCCATTTTAATGGTAAATTGAAAAACTGAAACTAATTTTGATATTTTCATAGAAGATGCTAACATGTAAGTTGGACTCGGTGGGAGACCTAACTCATGATATCTTGTATACCTGTTTCCGCAAGGGAATTTGAGTGGTCATTCCTCTACCGTAGTTCCTTCTAAATGTATAGTCGTTTAACTCATGTAATCTTGAAACGTACTTCGAGTCTGTAAAAAGGTAAACTTATTTAATTAACTATTGTAAGCATGGATCTAGGTCATGGTCAGGATTTTCTTCATATAAATTCAACTTTGTTTCTCTTTTGTAAAATGTAGTAAGAATTTGTAAATTCTGTATTTTTTTTAAATAAGATTAACTTCTGTTTTGTAAATGGCTGCCCACGCGTCGCATAATATCTTGCACATTGCTTCCACCTACTTCGTCTAAAAACTAACAACATTGGACCTTTTGAAAATTTATCTAACGTGTCTCGGACTATGAAAGCACTGCAGGTGCTGGTATTCTGCGTTTCTGAAGACTTATGGACACAGTGATGCTGTTGACTAAGTGGTTTGCGAGGTGATAAATTATCCCATCACCGATAATCTGACCCTGCACTCTTCCTAACCAAAACGATGCGGTTTCGTCCATCAATTGCAGTTAACTGGTGAACATTACCTTCTGGAAACATGCTTGGTGAATCGACTAGTTAAGGAGTACTGCCTATGCCTAGGCATATTCGTGAACGGTGTTCACGCTTAAGGGAGGGAGACTGTTACGTGCAAGAGCCCGTCCCAACGTTTTCAAACATGTATTTACCCTTGGATGTGACTTCTCGACATTTGAAACGACCGCCTGGTGATCTGGTTCCCATTTTGAACACGAGGTGGCAGCTGCTGTCGGACTTCGGGCTTTCTTCTCGTGGTTCCTTCGTCACCACTAGGGTGTGTTGGTTTTGCCTTATAAAACTCATCCTATTCCAGTAATGTGTGAAGGCAATTATAATTCTACGTCATGAAACAAAGGACTGTGTATTCTTGATGCCGCCAAATTAATTGCTTAATAATGACATTGTTGCTTGAGGTGTCAAGCTGTGATTGGACAATTTCATTAACATGAATGCAATGCTGTTTCTGACGTGGAATTCTCCGCCATGTTGTGTGTTGATTGTCTGTCGTCTTGTAAACAACAAGCCAGCTGGTTGGAAGAGTATCTCTCCGTTGCGCTGGGGGCATTTGCCCCTAGCTTTTACAAAATGTGAATACCTATTCAAAAAAAGGAAACGCCTGTGCTACATAAGGATTTAATTTCATCGTTTCGTCGTGAAGAGGAAATATGCAAAGTAAATTGCATCTGGATACAACAGGAGTGCTTGTGACATCAAAACGGCGCATGGGCGTGTTAGCCATTTTAAAGGCAATCAAGTGCCAGATAATATTTTTTAAATGGTGTGTTGATTAATTTGTTTTTATTGTGTCTCATCTGAGACCTCTTAAGGTACGTAAGTTTTAAATTAGTTTATTTATTTTCTTTTGGAGCTCCGATATTGGCCTTATGTCAATGTTTTGTTGTGGTGTTTTGTTTCGCCTGGTAGACCTAATTTATTTCTGTTTTATTAATGTTCCCAGATATATATATTAATTTTGTTACTTTTCTTCGTACCTCTGGAGACACATTTCTGGTTTATTTTACGTTTTAAATTATTATTTATTTTCTTTTGGAGCTCTTTGGATTGGCATTTTATTAATCTGACTTAAGATCCGATGCTCCACCTTCATGTTAATAGTATTTATACGTAATTGTTTTATTCCTTTCTTTTTGGTGATTTTAACAATTAATTTTAATGCTAATTGTTTGCCGTAATTTCGATTTGACATGTGGTCGTCTGCTCTTGTGGCCATGTTTGTTTTTTGTTTTGCCGCAATGCCTTCTGGTCTCGAGGGCAGTCTCTTGGCGTCGAGCGGTAAACTCAAACGTGTTGTGGTGTTAACTTAATATGTTTTTTATTTAACCTTGTTGGTTTAACTTTGTGTTTTTGGTGAATGTCCCTGTGTTTTTTTCTCCGTCATGCAAATTTTGGATTTATTTTCTGATCCAATTTTAATTATTAAATTTAATTTTAAATTTCTCGTTTTATCGTGGTTTTAGATGTCTACATGTCGGATCGGTATTACATTCCCTTGTAAATTATCAAGCCCTTTCTCAGTTAATAATGCTTGTCTATCTATATTCTTCATTTAGGCTTAATTAATTTTGTTTTAAATTTAATGTTTTTGTTTTGCTTCAGCAAGCAAGCATGTAAAGCCTCATCTTGTTTCTAAGATATTGTCTTATTTTGGCCATAAGCCACGTGCATCTTCAGAGGGTGTCTTGGTCATTGAATTTCTTCCTTTTTTAAAATTGATTTTGTTAAATTTCTATTTTCTTGCATCCTTCTGCTAATTATTTTTTTTTATTTTTTTAAGCAACTGTTGGGGCATTATTTCGTCGACAGCAGTTCTGTCGGTTATTGGGGGGTGTCTGTAGTCGAGTCTGTGTCTTCCCCTTCCCCCACCTTCCTTCCACCCCTTAGGTGTTCTTCTTCTGTTGGGGCATGTCTACTGGCGGTGATTTTTGCAGTTAGCGAGACGGACCTCTGAATAAACGGTAAGTAGGCCCATCATCATTCCATCGTCCTTTATCAGAGCCCCCTCCCTGGTGGCGGTGTCAATTATTATCATCTTCATCATTATCACCATAGGCATTATCATTAGCATTATAATCATCATTATTATTACTATATGGTCCTTTTTGATCCTTTTGCAATACCACATTTTGCACAGCCTGTGTTGACTTTGATAGTGTTGGGAGTTTTCAGACATTGACAACTGTCCTAACACGACTTTCTGAGGAGATGATAAATGCTTTTCACCCACTTTTGCACCTACCTTTGCACCCACTTTTACACCTACCTTTGCACCCACATTTGCACCCACTTTGCACCCACTTTTGCACCTACGTTTGCACCCACTTCTGAACCTACCTTTGCACCCACTTTTGCTCCCACTTTAAACTATGATTTATATTATCGAGTGAACTTTACTAGAGATAATTTCATGCTTGAAAAATTATATGAGATTATCAACGAATAACGATGGTAAGCCATTTTGCATACTATAAAGTATATACATATATTGTAAAAGGAACCAATAAAAATAGAACTGTTATTTGGCGTTGTTCAAAACATCGTTCAAAACAGTGACGAGGTGAGTTAAAAGGTAAAAATAGTGAGGTCTTATGTGTGAGTGATCATCAATGTAGTGTAACAGATAAAACATCGTTGCTGTTTAAAAAAATCTCCAAAATGCTAAAACACTATTCCGAAAAAAAAGATATTGCAGCTCAAGATAGTGGATTGTTTGTTAAAAATCATTTATCATCTCCACAGAAAGTCGTGTTAGGACAGTTGTCAATGTCTGAAAACTCCCAACACTATCAAAGTCAACACAGACTGTGCAAAATGTGGTATTCCAAGAGGATCAAAAAGGACCATATAGTAACAATAATGATGATTATAATGCTAATGATAATGCCTATGATGATAATGATGAAGATGATAATAATGATGATAATGCTAATGCTTTGTTATCCCTAAAAATCATTTGTTAAATTTATTTACTGGAACAATCCCAGTAAGCTAATCCAGCGGTTTCAGCACTTGCATGCCAGTATACAGGCTCAGCCCTCATTGTAGTGAGTGCTATAAAAGGAAAGTTAATGATGAATGGACATGAACAATGAAAAGGATTGAGGAATTGGTATTTCTTTGTATTATATTTTGTAAAGCCCTATTTGTAGTGAAATAAAAACAAGGTTTACCAGATCACTTGTAAAAATGGTGATAGCCATTTCTTCATTTTCATTTTTTCAGACATGAATATTTACAATTTCCACTTTACATTTTTTACATTCGCCTTGTTTAGTTCACACATTCTGTACATTTTGTTGTTGTTGTGAAATAAAATAAGGTTCACCAGATCACTATATCTTTTAATTTAAAAAATGGTGATAGCCATTTCATTTTTTTCACACATGGATATTTACAATTTCCACTTTACAATTTTTACATTCCCCTTGTTTAGTTCACACATTCTGTTCATTTTTTAAATCCGTTTCGTAATATAAGAAAGCAAACATTTTACACTAAAATGTATTACTTATCTTATTTTTACTAAACTACAGTAGCCTAACATTATACATTCTAATTACAGTTTTTACAAAAAATATTAAAATGTAAAACACACTACAAATATTACAATATAGTGATCATTAGACTTAAGAAAAGTAATAGTCGTCAATGCGACTGTTTCCCCAAGCAAGATTATCAAATGTGTTGGGTATAATGAATCGTCTGTTGTCTTCATTACTTAAAGCAACTTTGTTCAGCAAATTGGTATGCAGCTGATGATTTTTACTTCTAAATACACACATTTTCTTATATAATACAGGTGGGTTACTAACTATACAGTTTTTATAATCACTTATATCTAACTCTTTACTAACAACATTCTTTTTCACTCCTTTTACTTTTTTTTACTACTACATCATCAATTGTTATATAGCTGTATGATTTAGATTTTGTGCCTACAAAGGTGTCTATAATAACACCAGCACATTCATCCTTAAATTTACCAAGAACCGTTTTGTTTACTAGAGGCAAATGGTAAATATTATCCTCGGGGTAGTCACTTGTATCAAACCTATTTAGCGCAGTTTTGATATCCTCATAAAAAGCATCAGTTTTAAACTCATAAATAAAAGAATCTGTGTCTGTGTTGAGTAATTTAGCATTATCAAGATAGTTTGTCTTTACATAATCATAGTGAAATTCATACATAAGTGTTTTTGACAATTCCAGAATGGTGTAACCCACATATATGGGTTTGTTGTAAGTTACTTTAAGACGATTCATTTGTATTACAACTAAATCCTCATGAATAATTGAACAGCTATGAAAGTTAGGCTTGCTTATTAAGTTGCTCGCACCATACCTTTTACCATGATTCTCCCACTTTGTTAACAGCTTTACATCAACTCGTTTATCAACATTCTCCATAGGTTTTCTAAAAACACTATTATTCATGAGTTTATAAAAATCTTTTCAAACGCGTTTGTTGACTGTGTTCTTAAATTATTGTTTAGATCAATATACGGTTTGAGCCATGCTGACTGATGAAATTGCAATACGCGATGAATTTCAGTTAATTTCAATCCATGCTGTAGACACTGTTTCAAGTTTTGATAATGTATTACATACATTTATGATTTACATTAGCAATTAACATTTTTGTTCGTGATGTGATGTATGGAGATTTCATATACTCAGGATAAAATGGTAAATCATTCTGATCATCATGTAACTCTTTAGGGTACTCAATATTTACCTCTAAAATATATCCTTTATCATCGTTATCATTAAGAGTGTTAACAGATGACCTCGTAGTTCCGCCCTTTAAAACAACAATAACTAACTAACTAACTAACTAAGTGTTAACATGTAAGACATCAATTTCAGGTTGTGTCAGCCAGCGAAAATCTTTCAGTGGTAGATATTGACTCATAGCCCAACCATATTGGTTATTTGCATCGAGGTAGACAATGTACTTTGACTCTTCACAAGGGTTGTAGCAAGGCATGTATTCATTATTCGCTTTAGAATATCGCCCACTACATTGGCTTAATCCACCTCGAATTGATGATTTTATAAAATTGATCATGTCTATATCAGTCATTAATTCTAAATTTACTTTCGTTTTTAGCCTATTTTCAATTTTGAAAAAAAAAAAAGGCTTATGAGATAACCTTTTGTCCGTGTGTGTGTGCGTGTGTGTGTGTGTGATTCGTGTGTGTGTCCCCCCTAATAAAATCTAAACGGCAGGAGCGATTTCAATGAAACTCGGAAAGTTCATAGCACTATTCCCGGCGACCTCGACCGTGCCCTTCAAATTTTGTTACGACTCACCAATCCAACATGGCGGCTGAGCGAAATATTTCACCAGCATTCAATATCTCCGAAACTATTACCGATATTACCCTGACATTTTCTATGGTGATAGAGGGAACTGCTATAAGTTCACTTATGTGACTTTTGAAAACCTGGTAACTACAAAACCAACATGGAGGCCAAGCGAATTTGCGACATTTAAATAGACGTTTCTCGTGATTTGACCAACCAAACGCAATGAAACTTGGTACAGTATATGTTTATATACATTGTAATGCACCGACATCTAACTTCGTTCAATTGTTTACATAATCACAAGATGGCGGATGTGCGAAATATTTCACCGGCATTCTATATCTCTGAAACTATTAGCGGTATCTCCCTAAAATTTTGTACGGAGATAAAGGGAACTACTGGAAGTCCATCTATAAGACTTTCAAAAACCGGTTAACTACAAAACGAACATGGCGGCCAAGCGAATTTGAAAATTTTAAATAGACCTTTCTCGCGATTTAATGTTCCAAGCGCACTGAAACCTGGTACAGGAAATATTTATACACATTGTAATCCATTGGTATCTAATTTAGTTCAATTGTTTACATAACCTCAAGATGGCAGCAGTGCGAATTTTAAAATTAAGTTTTTATTTCTTGTAATGTAGTCATGCGATCGAAGTGAAAGTATGAATAATGAACCTACGCAATAATTTTCCTTTAATGGTGCATGACTCTATGGCCTATACATTTAACAATCCAACATGGCGACCATCCGAAATATTTAGACGATACTGAATATCTACGAATCTATTTTAGCAATCAAACTGCATTTTTTTAATGTTCATAGGGCTATGAACTTAAGTTCACCTGTAGGACTTTAAATAACCTGGTGATCACAAATCCAACATGCCGGTGACGCGAATTATAAATATTCACATGGACGTTTCTCGCAATTTTACCATCCGAGTGCAGTGAAACTTGGTACAGTAAATCCTTATACGAATGTTAATTCACTGGCATCTAATTTATTTCAATTGTTTCCATAACCTCAAGATGGCAGCTGTGAAAAATTTTAAAATCTCCTTGTTTTTTCTTGTGTCCTAATTTTGCGATTGAAGTTTGAATACTACACGTTCACAATAATCTGCATGTAACAGTACATAACTCTAGGACCTACATATATAAAATCCAACATGGCAACCATCCGAATTATTTAGTCGGTTCTTAATATCTACGAATCTATTACAGCAATCAAACAGAAATTGTGTATGTTGATAGTGGCAATTAACATAAGTAGGATATATGAAAATAGGCTGTATAGTTCTTCACGGAACTACTTGTTATTTTCATCATTGAACTGTAACTTAACCCAGGAGCAGTGAAATACTGACAAGGATCAAGGTCATAAATTTTCATACAAACATTCCGAAAATTTTCAAAAACATCTGCTAATAATAACACATCTGTCTTCAAGTATATGTCTGAAAATTCACCTAATGTTTGAATGTCAAACTGTGTCCATACACGTTGTGCATGTAAATATTCCTGATCACTAATATGACTTGTGTTTAAGCATCTGTAAAATGCATCTTTTGGTGGTAAAGAACACTCCTCAAGACGTTCCACACAGTTAATAAATTCATAAGGGAATATACCCTTTTGACGAATCAAATTAAAATCATCTTATTTAGGAAAGACACGTTGAATTTCATGAAACTGATCTGATTTTAAATTGCTATCCAGCTTATCAAGACTACTTGGCATAAAGCGGAATGAATCTAAAAATCATTGTTTTATAGTTTTTTTTATTGACAGTATTGATGTATTTTGTGAACGATATGTATTGTTCCTTATTATTTGCAATCACATCAATTTTCACATCTGAAGCTCCAAATTCTTTAACGATAAAGTGGTTATCGTATTTACTACCGTTATGTAGAATGACTGGAATGAATTTTCTTACTCTATAATTTAAATTACATTCTTGGTGAGCAGCACCACGATATTTTCCCGTTAAATGGTCATGATGGCGAACCCTGTCCGTATATAAACATTCACCACATATAAAACAATTAATTTCAGTTTCAAAACCCATTTGCTGTGATGATGTTAGTGACTCCATTGGAATGATTGTATTTAAAATAGAAGATATACGGATGGCATCTTTCTCAAGTCTTTCCATACAAACTTTAGGTGCATCAGGTCCTCTATAGAGCTCAAACTTATTTAACGAGTCATCGTAACTACATTTAATATAATATGCAAAGCTAAAAGGTTCATGAATGTGAGTAGTGTTGGTGAAAGGTTGGGCTGGATTCGATGAACATGTATTAAATGGTTTTAGCAAAGCCTCGAAGTCAGCATATATAACAAATGGTACTCGAAGCTGTTTCTCATAATCCTTAAATTTTAGAATGTTATTTTTAGGAGTCGGTAATACCGTACACACATGATTACATCTCCATTTTTGATGTTGAGTTAGTTGATCCTCTTTTCTAAAATATAGCAAACAGCCATCATACAACCACTTTTTAACATCGCATTTTGATAGCTGACTACTATGAAGTTTTATCCAACAACAGTGGGCGTTTTCAACTTCAGTTATGTACAGTAAATTTGACATGAACATCCCTTTTTTCTGAGTATAACTTAGAGGACCTACTATACTCTTATTTTCAATTCCATAAACATTAATACTTACATTGTTCAGCTCTTCAAAACGTTGAATGTATTTTATCGCCATAGGAAATTCTATTTCTTTTAAATCTAACACTGAGGAATAGTGGGGATAAGATGACGTTCTCTCCACAGCCTTTTCTGCTGGATGGAGAGCTGAAGTTACAGCCCACGCAAAACATGCGTCATCATTATTCATAATGTTTACACAAGCTTTCTTTCGTTTGATCCATCCTGACAAATCAATGTATAATGATGCTCGAAGGGGGTTATATTTATTCAGGTTGGTTTCTAAATAAAGAAGTTCAACCAATGCCTAGCCCGACTCCCTTTCCTGGAACTCTTCACTCTTTACGATGATAGCACTTGAAATATTTTGGTATATATCACTAATATTAGTTGATTCGCTAACAATTTTTTTTTTTTTGTATTAAAAGATTTGATATCCGTAATTTCACCTTCACTCCCAGTTTTTACATAGAGTCCAAAATGTTCAAAATTCATTTTCATTGTTTTATGCTCTAATAAAACATTACCTACCAAGCCAAACATTTTTTAAAAAATGATTCAATACTTTGAGTTTTTCTTTACTATGAAGTCTGTAACTAGCAATTCGACTTTTAAACGTACTACCAATTTGTAGAATATTCTCAGAATTTCTTTCATTGCAAGCGTTATTTTTATGTTGAATACTGCGTAAATGTCCATGAATGATTGAAGAAGGTATATCAATATTACATACATCACAATGTGTTATCGAAGGTTCACCATTCTTCTTTCTTTTTGTTGCACAACTATTTTCACAATCTTGAGAACGTTTACGCTTTTGAGCATCACATTCGTTTAAAGGTTCCGTGCTAGTTAATGGTTTTACAGTTTTTAATTCCTTATGTTCCCCATGCACTTCAACCATGTGGGATTGATATCGCTTTACAGAAGAAAATCCAAGTTCGCAAACTGAACACGAAAATGGTGCTGAACTAACATGCATTAAATTTACATGACGTGCAAGATTATCTTGTCTGTTAAATGTGGTAGCACAATGACTGCACACAAACATTTTAATGTCATGTTTAACTTTTGCGTGCCGTTGAAGGCTGTCAGGTCTTGATAACTGTTTCTTACAGTCACCACACTTGAACATGATGATCACTTTCGAAATTACCTATAAAAGAAAGAAATCATGAATGTTAATAAATGATAAAACAAAGTACAATATAAATAGTTTAATTATATTCCAGTCAATGGTTATAGCAGGGTATTTAAATCGATCATCTGTGAACTCCTAGCAAGTCTAACTTCATGTAGTTCTAACTGGGGGTTACTATATACCACTGTTACTGAAACCTAGCGGTGAACATTGGAACTTGATAGAGTTGTAGAAACCAGCGGTCGCCAGTTAAGTGAGCTAGGTGTGACGTCATAGCCAGTCTTAAAGCAAGTCTAAACTTCTAGAATATGTCACGTGATAGAAACCAGCGATCGCCAGTTAAGTGAGCTAAGTGTGACGTCATAGCCAGTCTTAAAACAAGTCTAAACTTGTAGAACATGTCACGTGATAGAAACCAGCGATCGTCAGTTAAGTGAGCTAAGTGTGACGTCATAGCCAGTCTTAAAACAAGTCTAAACTTGTAGAACATGTCACGTGATAGAAACCAGCAGCCACCAGTTAAGTGAGCTAAGTGTGACGTCATAGTCAGTCATAAAGCAAGTCTAAACTTGTAAAACATGTCACGTGACAAGGTTAAGTTAGGTAAAGTTAGGTTATGTTAGGTGAACTGAGGTTAAGTCATTAAATATTCCCTCTGTCACTGACACCTAGCAATGAACATTCAGACTTAATAGAGCGGTAATCAAAATCTAACCTACAAAATTAGCTTTACACAGCATGGTGAAGTAGTTCTAACTTTTGACTGCCAAATATACCATTTTCACTGACATGTAGTGGTGAACATAGGAAAATATCACTCTAACTGTTTAAAAGTTATTAGAGGGGCACTTACCTTTTTATAATTTATCAACTGCTGCCACTGAATGAACAGATTGTTGGAATCTGGTAACCTACAGGTACCCAATTATCTGTAAACAAATCAATCAATCAATCAATCAATCAATCAATACATTCCAATCAATAACTTCAACATCAATTAGTGATAAAAGACTACAATCCATTAATAATAAGTATTGCAAAATAATTTAATGATTTTCTACCAAAAAGGCTTTTTTACAACTCTTGAGCAGTAATAGAGCACTGTTCACTCAAAGCGAGTAATAAATACTGACAGTAGGGAAATATATGACACCTCTCTTATATAAACTCTCATCGCTCGTGTCAGCAGTTTTTTGCAGAGCATTGCAATTCCTTTCCCAATAAAGCTGAGAGTCCAAAGTACACTTGGAACACCTGTGTGGTATCCAATTACTGCTGACTTTGCATGATCATCACCCATTGTCTTGATCAACAACTGGGGTTTCAAATTACTGCAGCGTTAGTCATAGCAATAGAACTGTGCGCTCTCTGTCATGTCAGCAACATGACACCGGAAGGAACACCTGTGTAATATCCAATAACTGCTAACTTTGCATGATCATCACCCATTGTCTTAATGAACACTTGCGGTTTCAAATTACTGCAGCGTTAGTCATAGCAACAGATCTGTGCGCTCTCTGCCATGTCTGTAATATGACACAGGAAATAACAAGACGTCTTACTGCACGTACCTTCTCTACACTTTTAACATCTCAAGAACATGTATTATTCTCTTTCAACTACAAATGACTCGCTAGAACACATCCATCCACCAAGTTAGATCCCTTGTATGTTGGCATGTATTTCGTCACTTTCCTTTCATATCGTTGTCACATTATAGTAGTGGGGACTGGGGAACAACGTCAGTTCAACACACGCAAATGTAGTTAGGCCCTTTGACATAATTTAAATAAATTCACGAGCCAGTCCATAGGGACCAGGCCAAAGGGACCGTTCCAAAGGGATGAGTCCAAAGGGACTCATCAACAAGGACTCATCCACAAGGACTCGTCCACAATGTCCTGTCAACAAGGACTCGTCAACAATGACCTGTCAACAATGACCCGTCAACAATGACCTGCCCACAAGGACCCGTTAGGTTGGGTTAGGTTAGGTTACACTACAGCCGCCATCTTTTAAATAGCCCGCCCTCTTACAAATCCTATGAGTGGGCATGTGTAAAAACAAAAAAAACTAGCATGTTAATTCATATTGGCTATCCACCGTACTCATGTATATTGTGTTGAATAATGTTTAATTCCATATTGGCATTCAAACTCTCACATGTTGCACTTGGAGAGCGGGATTCTCTAAAAAATATAATTTCACCCTTTAGTAGGGGTAGGATTTATTTTGGGGGTTGAAATATGTTGTCCATTGGAAAGGGGGTGTCAGCCCGAGTTCAACAACACCTCATTTGTTAACATCCAACCAGGGGTTCGAGAGATATCGCGTCGCCGCCATCTTGTGAGGTGGGGAGGTGGAGGTGGTGCTAGAAATTTTACAAATACTCTACTGGTATTGGAGTCCCGGGGAATCAACCTCATTAACGACCCTAATAACATGAGCAACACATACTAGTACAGTCACCACAGAAACTCAGTTTATCAGACAAATCTAACACTCACCCAACTACATGGGGCTGATAAACAAATGTCCCAAGCCCCTAAAATGAATTAACAAGAACCGTCACAGCAAGCTTGCAAGTCTCTTCCATCATCATTGTCGCTAAAAATATTTATTTACTGAACTTCCTAAACATTTGGAACCCTACTTAAAAATAAATAACATTCAGTAAAGATATGAAATGAAAATCCACAGCCTGTTTCCAGTCGACTGACTGGGTCAGGGAATGTAATGAATGAAGCCCCCATCTAGCGGCGAGGATATGAACTGTGCCGGCTGTCGAAGCCTGTCGCACTCCCCTAGGGCAATGATTAAATGAATGACAGATGAAATGATAGTGGAGAGTGTTGCTGGAATGAAATTTCTGACAGGGAAAACCGGAGCTCCCGAAGAAAAACCTGTCTGCCTCCGTTTTGTCCATCACAAATCTCACATGGAATGACCGGGATTTGAACCACGGACCCAGCGGTGAGAGGCCACCTAAGCCACGGAGGATATTCAGTAAAGATATAATCTCTTGTAATTTGTTTAATAGTCTAATAATAATAATAATAATAAAAAGAAGAATAAGCTCCTGCAGCTCAAGACGATATTGGCGGTACACAAAATCTCGAGTCTCGCACCGCACCTGGCGGCAGTGCCTATGTAATAAATACAACCACTCTCGCAAGTAAGCCCAGAAAACGCATGAAATGCGAAACTCATATGAATGAATATATCATGCGGGCATATTATCGAATAACTCGTCTTGAAACAGATATAACAAACTACCGCCAAGCACTGCATGCGGCTTTCAAGCAGCAGTATCCTCTGTTTAGCATCACTGAGCAACGAGTCGCGGATCAAAGAAGAGCAATTGTAAATAATCATTTAGTTCCCGACCCTGTTCTGGATCGAATCAGACAGGAGATATCTCATGAATTATATCCCTCAGCTGCAAGTGGTGAAACTAGCCAAATAAATACTGATAATGAGGTCTCCATGAATGAATCGACTCACGTAAACGAACCTCATAATGGGGAAACAAGCCATCATTCCATGATCCAAGACGAATTTAATTCAGCTCTGCTTGAATATGCAGGTACTGACCCTACCCAACATCCAATACTTCCGAGGCAGCAGTCTTCCCGCAAGTTTGCCATGGTGCTGAAAGAACTGAACGAAACCGTACTTCCCAACTATTTAGAAGAACACCAATCTTTCATGGAGGTTCATACTGCTATCTTTTGTGCAGCACTAGCTGAAGTACGAATTAATGGGGGTAGGCCGTGCCCTCCAAACCAACAGTCTGCTGCAAGGAAACACAGCGATCCACCATGGGCAAAACGTTTAAAACAACTCATTGAACAACTACGCCAGAATGTGAACAGACTGAAACAGTATAAGAATGGAGTGAGAAGTAGACGTCTGAACAACCGCATACGAAGGATCATGATGGACTCCTCACTAGAAGAATTTCAGGTCCCCGAGGATGCAGTGATAACAGAAGTTCTTGATACTTATAAACAAAAACTTGCAGCCCTCTCTAAGCGTCTTATGAGATACCAGAACACTACCGAACGGAAGAAACAGAACAATGACTTCAAGAGAAATGAGAGAAAGTTCTATGAAGACCTGAAAAAGACACCTCAAGTTCAGAATGATTCTCCAGAAGGACCCAGTGCGGAGAGCGTTACCGACCACTGGTCATCAATATGGTCTAGGCCGGAAGAACACAACAATGAAGCTCCGTGGTTTAAGGAAATAGAGAATGCTACCAGACGAATAAATCAAATGGCACATACAGACGTTGATGTTGAGGAACTACGCCAGGTCATCAGCAGCCTACAGAATTGGAAAGCACCTGGAATTGACCGAATCCATAATTACTACTATAAAAGGCTCACATGTACCCACCGTTTACTGGCTATTCATATACAATGTTTTTTTTTTTGAAAATCCAGCTGCATTTCCAGTTTTCCTAGCCAGAGGGTTAACCTATCTCAAGCCAAAGGACTCTAAAATCACAAACCCATCTAAATATCGCCCCATCACCTGCTTGCCAAACTTTTATAAGATTATTACATCCATTATTGCAAATCGAATTCGTGCGCATTGTGACGAAAACGCCATTCTCGCAGAGGAGCAAAAGGGTTGCAGAAGGAATTCTTAAGGATGTAAGGAACAGCTCACTATTGATGCCGTGGCATTAGAGCAGGCCTGTCGTAGATCACGAAACCTTTATGCCTGCTTTATTGATTACCAAAAAGCTTTCGCTTCCGTGCCTCATACATGGCTTATACAGAGCTTGGAGATTTACAAGGTCAACCCTATTATAGTGAACTTCCTGAAGTGCGCAATGGTTTCATGGAGCACTGCCCTCCAACTTACATTAAACAGAGCTTGGAGATTTACAAGGTCAACCCTATTATAGTGAACTTCCTGAAGTGCGCAATGGTTTCATGGAGCACTGCCCTCCAACTTACAGAGGGTGGCACTCGTTTAACATCTTCATTAATACCGATTCTCCGAGGAATTTTCCAAGACGACTCGCTAAGCCCACTCTGGTTTAGTCTGGCATTGAATCCTCTCTCGCAAATCCTGAACAGTAGCAACTACGGATTTAGTATTAAGGGTAATCATGGTGAAGCGTACAAGATTAACCATCTTCTTTACATGGATGACATTAAACTGTATGCATCAACTAAAGTGCACCTACAATATCTCATCTCTACTCAGAGCTTTTCTTCAGATATCCATATGCAGTTTGGTTTTGATAAGTGCAGAACACAGACTGTTATTAGAGGCTCGCACTCTGCACAAGGAATACCTGTTGGAAAGGGACAGAGAAGTATTCAGCCGTTGGAGGAAGGCGCATTGTACAAATATCTTGGGTTCGCCCAGAGTACCCGTCTCAGACATGGTGATATCAAGAAGAACATAACTGAGCAGTATACTTCACGACTTCGCAGTGTTCTCTCTTCAAAACTTAGCGCTAAACATATCATTAAGGCAGTTAACACATTTGCAATGCCCGTAGTTACATACTCCTTTGGTAAAATCAGGTGGACTCAAACTGAACTGCACGATCTGTAACGAAAAACATCGGTGCTTTTATCACGCCATCGTATGCACCATCCGAAATCAGCAACAGAGCGCCTGACTCTACCTCGGTCTGAAGGTGGTAGAGGACTGATAGACATCATGAACCTTCACACAAAACAAGTGACAACTCTGCGTGCATTTTTTCCACAACCAAGGAGAAACATCCCCTCTCCATCACACTGTATCTTCAGCTGATGATAATTACACACCGCTCCATCTGTCATCTTTAGATCCACCAGTAAAAGAAATGAAAACTACTGAATACAAGATCGGGAATTGAAAACAGAAGGTGTTTCATGGGAAGTTTCCACATGAGTTGGACCAGCCTGACATCGACAAGTTAGCGTCACACGCATGGCTGACCCACTCGGTCCTCTTTCCGGAAACAGAGGGATTTGTTGTAGCTATCCAAGACCAAGTTGTTGCTACTCGAAGCTATCGGAAATTTATCATAAAAGATCCAACCACAGAGATTGAGAAGTGTCGCCGCTGTGGCAAATGTAGTGAGACCATTCAACACGTTATATCAGGTTGTTCCCACCTTGCCAACACTGACTACAAACATCGACACGATCAAGTTGTCAACATTATCCACCAGAAACTGGCCTTGAAGTACAAACTTCTTCAAAGCTCCGTCCCCTATTGGAAATACACACCATCTGCAGTACTCGAAAATGCCTCACACAAGCTCTATTGGGACAGAGGAGTTGTGACAGATATCGCAGTCAGTAACAACCGGCCAGATATCATTGTCATCAATAAAGTACACAAAGAGGCATTACTGATAGATATCGCATGTCCCAACACTCAAAACATCCAAACAACAGCTGCTACTAAAATATCTAAGTGCACAGAGCTGGCAATTGAGATAAAGCAGATGTGGAAACTTGATTCGGTGACTACCATCCCAATAATTGTATCGTGTACTGGTGTTATACCGAAAATTCTCCAGTCTATCAATATTGAATCTGCACCCGCAGATATATATTGAACTTCAGAAGGCAGTTCTGTTAAACACATGCCATATTGTTAGGAAGTTCCTTGGTGACAATGCCCTGGCCGAATACTCAGCAAAGCTCGATGATCCAGATGGGAATTTCGCTCATCCTACAAATGAAGGAGACTCGTGAAGACTGCGGGCACGATATGGATGTGAAGTCTCTGAAAAGTGTAATCGTAATTATCTCAGTACAGATGGTGCCTTGCTAAGGCCGAACCAGGCTGTAACAGAAAATGTAGCCGGTATTTGCCGTGATAATGTTGTCAAACAATAAAATAATAATAATAATAATAATAATAATCAATAATAATTTTTTGTTAGATACAAATTTTATGTTTTAGGGGATGTCGAGATTCTGGAATGTTGTATTCACAGAATTGTATGTACGTGCCATTACATCCATCCTTATAAGGCTGTCGTATTTGTTCGCCTTTATTTATTACAAGACTGAGCCTAGATCGAGCCTAGATCGAACCCTTGAGAAAAATACCACTCTACTACCTGAGCTACACCACCTCGCTCTCATTTAATTGTTATTATTATTATTATTATTGTTTTATATTGTTGTTGTTTGAGTCTTCAGTCTTTTGACTGGTTTGATGCAGTTCTCCATACCTCCCTGTTCTGAGCTAATCGTTTCATCTCTACATAGCTACCACACCCTACATCTGAGGCAATCTGTATAACATATTCTAACCTTGGTCTACCCCTACAGTTCTTGTCCTCGACCCTTCCTTCCATAACTAAGCTAGCTATTCCTGGGTGTCTTAGTATGTGTCCTACCAACCTATCACTTCTCTTCATTAGCAGTCGCCAGAAACATCTCTCCTCTCCCACTCGTCTTAATACCTCTTCGTTCGTAACCCTATCTACCCATCTGATCTTCATCATTCTCCTGTAATACCAAATTTCAAATGCTTCAATTCTCCTCTTTTCTGCTGCACCAATAGTCCAAGTTTCACTTCCATAGAGTGCCACGCTCCAGACAAAGGCATTCAAAAACGACTTATTAATACCTAAATCTATATTCGATGTCAACAGATTCCGTTTCTGTATAAATGCTTTCCTTCCCTGAGCTAACCTACTTTTTATATCCTCTTTGCTTCGTCCACCACTGGTTATTTTGCTTCCTATGTAACAGAAGTCTCCTACTTCCTTTAGTTTTTCACCTGCCGATTTGATGTTCATAGAGGTTTCTGATTTATTTAGGCTGCATTCCAATATTTGTGTTTTACATTTATTAATTTTGATCATGAATTCTTTCCTCAAGACAGAGTCCATACCAATCAAAAACTCATTCAAATTCTCAGGTGTGTCGGCCAAGATGACTATGTCATCGGCAACTCTCAGCGTTGAAATTATTTCTCCTTGAATCTTCACTCCCACTTTAAATTTTTCTCCAATTTCCTTCATTGCTTGCTCAAAGTAAAGTTTGAAAAGTATGGGTGATAAGTTGCAGCTTTGCCTTACACCTTTCTGAATACCAGCTTCTCTCTCATGTCCTTCAGCTCGAATGACTGCTGTCTGGTTTCTGTATAGATTGTAGATCACCCTCCTATCCCTGTACAGTACTTTATTCCAATCGTTTTCGAAATGCGAAACAATTTAGTCCTATCAACGTTATCAAAAGCCTTTTCTCAGTCTACAAACGCCATGAACGTTCTCTTATCTTTCCTTATTCTACCTACCATAATCAGCCTGAGACTTAGCACAGCTTCCCTTGTTCCTACATTTCTCCTGAAACCAAACTGGTCTTCACCCAACTCCGTTTCTATCTGGCTTTCCATCCTCTTGTAAATTATTCTACACAGGATCTTTGAAGCATGAGTAATCAAGCTGATTGTACGGTTATCTTCACATCTGTCAGCTCTCACTTTCTTCAGTATAGGGGTGATAACATTCTTCTTGAAATCAGAGGGTACCTCACCAGTCTCATAAATCCTACACACCAAGTGATATAACATGATCAGTCCTTCATCTTCTATGCATCGTAGCAATTCAATCGGTATATCATCTATGCCTGGTGCTTCGTTCCTTTTAAGTCTTCCAATGCTCTGTCAAATTCTGATCTCAATATTAAATCCCATTTTGCATCCTCATCAATTTCCACCTCCATTTCCATTACATGATTTTAAATCTCCTTTTCCTGATACAAATACTCTATGTAAGCTTTCCATCTCTCAAACTGTTCTTCCCTATCTGTTAGAGGCTTTCCATTTGTGTCCTTAATATTACAGCACTTAGTCTTCTTTTCCCCAAAAGTATTCTTAATCCATCGATATGCTGTGTCTACTTTTCCGAATTTCAGACAATTTTCTATACCTGCACATTTCTCTTTCAACCATTCTTCTTTCGCTTCCTTGCACTTCTTGTTAGCCTCATTTCTCAGACGTCTGTATTCTGCTTTCCCCTTCTCATCTCTTTACATTCTTGTGTTTCCGCCTTTCGTCCATCAATTCTAGTATATCCTGAGTGATCCATGGTTTTCTGCCTAGTCTTTCTTTCCTACCAATGTTTTCTTCTGCGGATTTTGTTATTTCATTCTTCAAAAGTGCCCATTCATCTGCAATTGAAGTTTGTATAGGGTTTTTCATTAGTCCTTCCTTCATACTCTCCTTGAATCTATCGTTTACGTCCTTCTCTTTCAGTCTGTCTATTGCCCACCTTTTTGGCTTTTGACTTTTCTTCAGTTTCATCAACTTTAATTCTCATTTCATAACAACCAGATTGTGGTCAGAGTTTATGTCAGCACCGGGATATGTTTTACAATCCAAAATCTGGTTTCGAAACCTGTGTTTGACCATATTGAAGTTTATTTGGTAACGCCCTGCATATCCTGGTCTCAGCCATGTGTATATTCTTGTGGTTATTGAATAAGGTGTTAGCTATGACCTGCTCATGCTCGGTGCAGAATTCCATCAGCCTGCTTCCTCGATCATTCGTTTATCTAATCCGAAATCTCCTACTATCTTCCCTTCTCTTCCTTTTCCTCCCACAGCATTCCAATCTCCCATTACTATAACATTTTCATCACCCTTGACATACCTCAGAATTTCATCTATTTCTTCATAGACCTTTTCAACATCTTCATCCTCAGCTTGGCTGGTAGGCATATATACTTGTACCACTGCGGTGCACATAGGGTTTGTATTGATTTTTTCTACAATAATCCGTTCACTATATTGTTTTATACAGTACATATAACATACTGCTGGTACATCACATCATAACTATAAGGGCTTCAGGGAACCAAAATATAGTTACTGAAACAGCCATTTCTAAGCTGGAAAGTCGAAATCACTACCCATGAACTTCCAGACGATTCCGGTTGTTGAGAGAACTACTGCCTTCTGCATTAGTTTGTACAGTTGAGTATCCATATCCAGTTCTTTAAGGCCTTGGAGCAAGGTACTTGGGATCATGCCCGTACTTGAGACAATGATAGGTATGGTCCTTGCACGTTCTACATGCCATTGCCTTTTGATAGGGCCAACAAACTCGATATATTTGCTTTATTGTTATTATTATTATGTACGGGTGCATGTAGTACCGGTACCACAAGAGGAGATTACCGTACTCAAGGCTGAAGGAAGGTCTCAGAACTCAGAAGTCTTGCTGTTAAAGCTGGAAACAAAAGGAAGAGTCTGGTATGTCTGTTCCCTGTACATTCCTCCTAGCTCGGACCTTGAATCTTACCGTGAAATGCTAGGGTGGATAGAGAGCCATTATGAAATGTACAATAATAACATCATTATAGCGGGAGATTTTAACATTCCTACAATAACGTGTACAGAAATTAATGATGTAGATAAAAATAGCCATTCACAGTTACTGTATAACTTCATGAACCTACTTCAACTTAAGACTTACAACAACATTCAGAATTCGAATGGAAGAACTCTTGACCTAATACTCACTAACTACACAAACCTAAATCTTGTAAGACATAATACTCCTCTTTTAGCCGAAGATGCCCACCATCCCGCACTGGATTTAACTGTACCTCTCAATGGAGCCAAAAACACCTTCAGAATTAAAGAGCAAACTAAATTTAATTTTAAAAAAGCTAAATTTGATGAACTGTACCTCGGTTTAAGAGACACAAATTGGGACGATCTCTACAAAATTATGGAAATAAATTCAGCAGTTAATTTTTTTTATGATAAAGTTTACGAAGTTTTCCAAAATACCGTCCCGGTATTAATGCCTTTTAAAACCAGTAAATACCCTGTTTGGTTTACAAAACAAATAATTAATGATTTGAAAGATAAAGACTTCCACAGAAAAAGAAAAGACTACTCTGAATATAGCAAATTGAGATACAAACAATTAAGAAACAAGACCAAAACAGACATCAAACTAGCTCATAAAGAATATATAACAACAGTTGAAAATAACATTAATAGTGATTGTAAAAATTTTTGGACGTACGTGAAAAGCAGGAGAAGGGCCAATGGTACATGTACTATAATGCAATACAATGAGGAAGAGCTAAAAAGCGGGGAAGCGGTTGTTCAGGGTTTTGCAAAATACTTCCAGTCGGTGTACTCACAACACCCTTCTTCCTACAGAATATCGCAAGATGAGGCAAATACGCCAGTAACCCTGCACATAAGCGAAGTAACAATGGCGGAAATTGATAGAGCGTTAAAAAAACTGAGACCAAAACATCAGCGGGCCCGGACCAAATACCCCCTTACGTAATTAAGGGTTGCTCACAGATTTTAAAAGATCCCCTTCATTTCCTTTATAACCTAGCAATTAGTACAAATACATTCCCAGATATTTGGAAAAAAACTCGCGTCTGTCCTATTTTAAAATCAGGTAACCAAACATTAATAAAGAACTATCGACCCGTGAGTATAGTATCAGCTGTTGCAAAGATATTTGAATTTATCTTACATGACAGAATTGTTACTCATGTAGCGCCAGCCATATCAGAACAACAACATGGATTCATGCAACGGAGATCCACAGTCACAAATCTGATGAATTTCTCCCACGATGTTTCATCTGAATTGGATATCGGAGGACAGATGGATGCTATTTTCACGGATTTTGAAAAGGCATTCGATAGTATAGATCATGATATTCTTTTGACAAAATTAAACAATTTCGGTTTTTCACAAGCAAATTTACGATTTTTTAGCTCGTATCTGTCTGGTAGACAGCAATATGTATACTTTCTCGGAAATTCATCAATGGAATATACCGTAAATTCCGGAATTCCCCAGGGATCGAACCTTGGACCAATTATGTTTCTGATAGCAATCAATGACATTTCTGAATGTATTAAGCACTCTAAATGTCTTCTATACGCTGATGATTTTAAGATATTCCGTCCTGTATCCTCTGCTCATGACTGCTATCTTCTACAAAATGACTTGGACAACATCTTTGAATGGAGTAGGAAAAATAAACTTAATTTTAATCTAACGAAATGTGTCACAATGTCATTTACCCGAAGGAAGAATAAAGTTAGTTTCCAGTATAAGCTGGGGTTGAATACGCTGCGGGAGGTTAATGGTGTAAGTGACCTTGGTGTGGAACTGGATAAAGGTTTGACTTTCGCTCCTCACATCAACAAGGTAACAAGTGAGGCGTACCGAGCACTAGGCTTCGTCATTAGAAATGTAAGACCTTTTCGGCAGGTGAAAACGGCCATTACACTCTTTAATGCTTACGTAAGGGCGAAATTAGAATATGCAAGCGTAGTATGGAATCCGTGGCGTAAAAAATACATAAGATTACTAGAAGGAGTACAGAAGCGATTCGCCAGATTTATACATTATAAAATGAGCGGAAATTACCCATATATGGTCCCATATAAAATCTTATCGAATAATCTAAAAATTATTGCTTTGGAAGATCGTAGGAAAATAAATGATTCCAAGATCTTACACAAGATTGTAAATTCTACGGTAGATAACTCTTATTTTTTATCGTTGCTGAATTTCAATGTTCCACGTCTATCTTCAAGAACGTGGACAACTTTTAGGAATAAGAAAACATGCACCATGTCACACAAACATTCACCGCTTTATAGACTCTGCAGTAATTACAATAAAGCTGTAGTGTGTAATAAAAGTCTAGACTTCGATCTTAGTCTCCAAAAATTTGTAAAGGTATTTATGACCACATTGCCATGAGTGTAATTAATTAACAAAAAGGTAGAATATGTAACAGCATTAAGGTTAAGCTATAAATAATATTATTATGTAATTAATTTAGATGCTAATATTAGATTTAAGATTAGATTTAAGTTATGAAAAAAATTAGAATTACTGTTAAAATTTTGTAGGTTTACTGTTATTGGGGTTAACGACCCTGTTGTAAACCAGCATAAATAAATAAATAAATAAATAAATAAATAAAATACTACTTGGAAGTAGTTTTCCATGGTTTCCCACTTCTACCCCAGGCAAATGCCGGGAGGGTTCCTAATTTAAGGCCACGGCCACTTTCTTCCCAATCCTCACCTGAATTACAAATACCCACATCACTACAAAAAAAAGCCATACGCTAAAAAAAAAAAAAAAAACACTACTGAAACCACAAAAAAAAGCTCATCAGACAAATTCTACCCACACCCAACCACATGGGGATATATTACCAAAATCTCCAAGCCTCTCAAGCAAAACATCAAGTATTTTACTTCTAGTTCTGAACAGACTACGGGATGTCGGAATTTTGTCCACTGTATTTCATTAAAGTGCCGTACGCCAATGACACACCAGGGCTGATTATCGAAATTATTTTATACTTACACTTATAAAGTAGGCTACACAATACTACCGGTCCTAACGTCCCAAGACTTTGCGTACAATTTAAACAACAACAACAACAACAACAACAGCAGCAATACAAATTTTCTTACGAGACGGGTATCGCTTCCTCATAACGGCTGATAGCACCCCTCAACCGGTAAGGTCAATGCTCCGATTACGTAACAACTTCCCCTCCGAGAATCGCCCCACCTCGTTTACCCCAGACTGCTTTTCCACCTTCTGCTTGAAGAGTTTCTGAAAACCTAAAAACATTGCATTTTTAATGATGAAATTCATTTGACAGCAGTGGCTACGCTGGCTAGCGCGCAGCGTTAGATCATGGGGCCAAGCTCCCTGCTGACTCGGTAGACGCGTGGGTTCGAGCCACACCGTCGGCCGTCCTTGAAATGGTTTTCCGTGGTTTCCCATTTTCAACACCAAGCAAATGCTTGGACGGTATTTTCTGACAGGCCACGGCCGCTTGCTTCCACATCCTTGCCCAGTTTCAGTCATCTTCATCCATTCCATCTCTCATCCTGACGCGCAGGTCGCCCACGGGCGTCATATAGTAAGACCTGCACTCATCCTCTCTGGAGGCCACACGGCAAAAAGAAAACTATTCAAAGATAGGTGACAATTTTATTTACCTGGGAAGCTTAGAATAGTCTCTTCTATCACCAGTGCAATGGACTTCCATTATATCAATTACGCCCTGTATATGGTAGACCTTTCACTCAAACACATTGCCGTATCACAACCGGCAAATCTTATCAGTGCTTGATTCATCATACTCGTTGATTTACTGACATTTTTTAAATTCAATTTACTCTTAATAATTCACGTGACCGTACAGTGTACCTCTTTTGCTATCACAGGCCAAGTGGCTGATGAGCTAGATAACATGTGAAGGAGTGGAAACCTTATTGAGAACTTAAGTAACCAGTTTCAACAGAATCACCACGTCAGTGGTGATAACTGAGGCTATAAAATGCAGCACAGTCTACTTGCTTCATACTCCGGTAGTATGGATGTGAGGTATCTACTTGTTGCTTGCCTGGCCACCACTGCCCTGGCGGCCCCCGCCGTCGAGGCACCCAAGTGGTGGCAGACAGGGGTGCTCTACCAGATCTACCCCATGTCCTTCATGGACAGCGATGGAGACGGCGTGGGTGACCTGCAAGGTGTGTAAAAGAGGCCTTTATTATTATTATTATTATTATTATTATTATTATTATTATTATTATTATTATTATTATTATTATTATTGTCACGTGTTTATCCAGCGGTCGGGTATTGATCTAGCAGAATTTCGAAGATCTATACTCCTGCAACTTATCACTCATAATTTTGAATCTTTACATTGAACAAGCAATGAAGGAAATTGGAGAAATAGTTTATAGTGAGAGTTAGATTCAAGGAGAAATAATTTCAACTCTGAGATTTGCTGATGACATCGTCATCTTGGCCGAAACGCCAGAGAATTTGAATGATTTTTTTGAATGACATGGACTTCGTCTTGAGGAAAACATTCATGATGAAAATTCATAATGTAAATCTAAGATATTGGAATGCAGCCGAAATAAATCAGAAACCCCGTATGGACGTCAAATTGGCAGGTGAAAAGCTAAAGTAGGAGACTTCTGTTACTTAGGAAGCAAAATAACCAATGATGGATGAAGCAAGGATATAAAAAGTAGGTTGGCTCAGGCAAGGAAAGCATTTATACAGCAAAGGAAACTGTCGACATCTAAAATAGATTTAGGTATTTGGAAGTCATCTTTGAAAGCCTTTGACTGGAAAGTGGCACTCTGTAGAAGTGAAACTTCGATTATTGGTGCAGCAAAAAAGCGGAGAATTGAAGCGTTTGAAATGTGGTGTTACAGGGGAATGATGAAGATGAGATTGGTAGATAGGGTTACAAATGAAGAGGTATTAAGACGAGTGGGAGAGATGAGATGTTTCTGGCGAAGGCTAATGAAGAGAAGAGATTGGTTGATAGGACACATACTAACGAGGGAACGGTACGAAGTCAACGGCAAATTATGATTTTATTTTTACATAGTCAAGAAGGTCTTTTTACGCTGAAACAGGTAGTGGAGGCCTAGTTTTTCGCTGCCTTTTAAAGGGGGGTATTTGGGAGCTCCAAGATGGCGGTGCGCACTCTGAATTGTACAGTACATGCCGGCACACGTCAGTGCACACAGCCAGCGGCTGTCTTGCCTGTCCTACTCTCTCCCCTCGTTCAGTTCTTCACTATTGTCCAGCACATACGGCTGCCTACAAATGTGTGTGGTTTTTATTTCCTATACTTTCTCAACTAACGTCAGTTTTAAACCCCCATCCTACGTAAAAAAAAACAAAAACATTTGTAGGCAGCCGTATGTGCTGTACGATAGTGGAGAATTGAACAAGGGGAGAGAGTAGGAGAGGCAAGACAGCCGCTGGCTGTGCGCGCTGACGTGTGCCGGCATGTAGTGTACATTTCAGAGCGCGCACTGCCAAATTGGAGCTCCCAAATGCCCCCTTAAAAAGGACCAGCGAAAAACTAGACCTCCTTTACCTGTTTCAGCGTTAAAGGTCCTTCACGACTATGTGAAAATACAATCATAATTCCCCGTCCGGCTTCGTACCGTTCCCTCGTAAGACACTATAATGTTCAGGTGATTAAAATGGGCAATGTTTCATTGACGCACGTCACTTATGTTAAATGTATGCTTGTTGCAGGAATCAGGCAGAAACTCACGTACTTGAAGGACATCGGTGTGACAGGAGTGTGGCTATCTCCCATCTATAAGTCACCTATGGTTGACGCCGGCTATGACATCGCTGACTTCAGAGACATAGATCCAGTGTTTGGGAATATGAATGATTTTGATAGCCTCTTGAAGGATACTCATGATCTTGGTAAGTTGCAGAGTTCGCAAATGAGTCGTCCAGTTGCAAAACTCGTTTAATTCAATTGTGAATAAGGGTCATGGCGTAAAATTATTTATTTAATTATTTTATTTTATTTGATTTTATTTTACTTTATTTTTATTTTCTTTATATTTTTGATTTTTTGTTCTATTTTATTTCGTTTTATTTTGTTTTAAATGGTTTTTATAATTTTCTTTTGTTTTTTATTTTATTTTATTTTATTCTATTTTGTTTTATTTTGATTTTGTTTTGTTTTATTTTGATTTTCCAGTAAACAAATACAAAACAAAAAACATGAATCAAAAAGCAAAATTCAATAACAAAAGCAAAAGCCGGAAACAAAAGACAAGAAACACAAAGCAAAAAGCAAAATTCAAAAACAAAAGCAAAAGCAGAAAACAAACACAAAACCAAAACCATGAAAGAAAAGCAAAAATTCAAATTCAAAATCAAAGCACTAAGCAAACACAAAACCAAAAACCAATAACACAAGACAAAGAGTAGAAAACAACAAACACAAAAGATATGTGAGTCAAAGTCCGGAGAAACGTTTCTCAGGAAAATGATTCTTATTCACAAGTGGATTAAACGAGTTTTGCAACTTGACGACTCAAATGTATAGTAGTACTTTGGGCTCTTTGTATAATGTTCTTCAGTCGGTCAAGTCGTAATAGGGAAGCCCAATTATCTTTTGAGGTTAAAGTTAATGTATTGTACACACGTACTGTGCCCGTTTCCCCGAAGTCACGTTGGCCCGGCGATTGCAACGAGAAACCGAAGAAGGGACATATGCGATAGAAAAAAATTTAGTCCGGGAATTATTTGTCCAATACAAAAAAAAATCAAAACAACTAGCTCGGGCAGGAAAGAGATCGATTATCTCGGGACATTTAAAGGGATAGGCATGCATGGTTCAACAGGACAAATACCTCACAAACAAGAAAAAGAAAAAAAGTATCACTGACTCGGGAGAAGTTCCAAACTACAGGAATAATTATAACTTGTTAAAATCGAGATCCTAAATTTATTTTAGAGCAGACGGACAAAAGAAAGATAAGAACACTCCTATTACTCAAGGCAAATCATTAGGTTGGGATACAAGTATCCATAATGTCCATCTGTGCCGTTGAGCTGTCCTATTTCACTTAAATGGGAAGTTCTCACAAAAGAAAATTAATCATAGTTCAAGAGTTCGTTGTTTAGCTGAATATGAATTTTAAAAAAACTTAAAACAATTAAACATTTTTTTCTTTCCATAAAACAGACTAAATTAATAATTCACACACAAATTATACACATCCCTGATATTTACATATATTAGATTGACATTAATGACCGTTAATTAATTCATTGGATTAAATTAATTATAGACAAATAAATGATTATTATCATTATATCACCACAATAATTCCAAGTTTCCTTATGGAAAACATCTCAGCTCAACGTAGCATTAATCTATCGTAATTTCTCAAAACATTGGTTTACAAGGGAATTCTAATCATTCAAATCATTCTCAAATAAGAAATTGGATTCAACATGTGCTTATGGGAGAAATTAAATTGTTCAGAATGCGATGATGTAACAGTTACATTCAAAGATAAAGGAATACAGTAGAATTGCCTAAGATCTGCATAGTTATTAAATTGAATTGACCAGCTCAATAAACCCTAACAACAGTGCAAAAAATGACGATAAATTGGACGAAAAAAACTGTCATTGCACTATTTCCCAAAGTTGGAAATATAAATATAATTACTATAATAAAGCACATACTAGTTCATTTGACCTAGGACTGCATAGACCCTGCATCCTGGCATAATCACAAACATTTATATCATCGAAGAAATTCATTAATTATTAATTTATTAACACGTTGGAATGGAATATCTCATTTCCAACAGTTGCTGCTCTTAGACCACTATAAAGTGTCTACAACTTATTAATAATTGTGCTTTATTCAAAAACCATTTCCAAAATCCTTTTGACATAATGCCAAGTAATCCTTAAGTGGCAATAATAAGACTGGTCAGAATCTCTTAATGTCTACGATTATTACCGGCTTCGTATTTTTTTATACAATCTGAATTAATTACTGTAGGGTTCAGGATCACACATCATGAATCCAGATGATAATTACTGTACCAAGAATTAATTATCAAGTTTCAAAAATTAGCTCTGCAAAAAGTTTAATGATCCGCTTGCAACCGCCGTAAAGGTATAATACGCCATTAGTAAGAACGAAACTAAGTTTAGAATAAGTTTATAAAAAAATGGAATCCAACCATAAAACATGTTTTAAATATCTTACATACATGTGTGAAATTACTCTTAATATCCATAAATTATTTGCTCTTTAGTTTGGGAATTCATTCGAAATATATCAGTCACCTGAGAGAGAGAACATTATGATAACATGGTAATGGCTTGTCATATAATTTCAGACAAGTTGTCTGAAAGCATGCTCAGGGTTACGGAGAATGTGTTGCCTATGTGATTTCCCACGACGTGGTTAATCTTGGTCCTATACTTAATTTTGCAAGATCGCCGCTTACGATACTCTTGTAATGCATCCATCGTCGTGACGTCTGATCTAATGTGAAATCGGTCCCCCAGATCTCGGACTCATCCTGGTCATTAAGCTTCCCTGTTGATGGCTTAAGCTATCATCTTGAATAGTAATAAAGTCTTTATTAGTGTTCCCATGTTACTGTTCTTAATTACAAGTGGCATCGCGGATGACTTCATACTACCCCTTAAATCAAAATTGGTTGTACGCCACTGATGGTGAAATGTTCCGACTATTTTATCAGTGTGGAATAGGTGGTGTAATTGCAATATTGTTCATTATTCATGAATGCAATTGCTATTAATCCAATTAAATATTGATCTTATTCTGTTACATGTAGTACAGCTATCGTGTCGAAAAAGAAAGTTCAACATTGTATATCTTTGTGCCTGGCAGAATAATAGGACCTGGCAGAATAATATGAGATCTGTCATATGTTGTGCGCTGCAACAAGTTGTATTTCAATGTCTACTGGCCTGCGTTCTACGGTGAATATATTTCCAGTCCGCTAATGGTGCTGTGAATGTGTCCGCTGAATAATATTATAATTCTAACTTACAGTATTTCTGCCACTTGTAGGAAACACTGACTTTACTTTACTTAACACTGGTAAAGAAATTATTATAAGTATCGGCGTATCACCAGCCAGATTGTGATGGTTAGTTAAATAGTGCGAACACACGCTTTCCACACGTATTGGAAAACTCATCTTCGCGCACACATGAGTATAGCCAGTGAAAAACAATTCTCGAATGACCGTGTTCTAGAACTGACAGAGTCCACGCTGCCTAGTCACCTGATTCATAGCGGTGCGTGGGGAAATTTCCACCCCTCATCTATTGCGTCACGACTTGTCAAAGCCGTTAGGAGTAGAAGATGTTTGACTCTCGCTTGTGCTAAATTTCAGCTCAATGCCATAAGGATAGGTCCATTTATCAGCTAGAATAATTATGAAGAATGTTTCTTTAGCTCTGGGTTTGCTACAAACACATGATGGAATGCATTACAATATGTTACATTCATCAACTACTTCCAAGGTTGCTTTGCGAATCTCGGCAATTAAAGATCACCAACATGGTGGATTTCGGGCACAGTACCTAAAATAAAATAAATATTTAACTAATTGAACATTTCACTACTTAAAAAGTTCGTCGGTTACAGTGAGAAACATCGATTATGGAAATGTTATTTTCAAACGTCTTTCAAAATAAATATTGTTATCAATGTTACGCTCAGAAATGAGAATATCTATCCTAAAATTTCAATTGGTGTATTTGATGTTTGATCAACAATGTTCGTATTTTACTTTCTATCTATTCCTTATCAGCAGGGGACCATGTAATTATTCCCAATGGATATTTTATTATCTTATAATAATAATAAATAATAATAATAATAATTAATAATATTATTATTATGAGACAACATTTGATATAATAGAATGTAATAGTCCATTATGAGAACGTTGTTGCGTTGGTAACCACAAAGCCCTAAACCACTCGTAAGCTAAAAAGAACACATTCGAAGAAATTTGAATTTAGTAATTTTCAGGGATTTTTAATCATAATAATAAACCTTTAAGTTGGTAACCCTGCTTTTAAAATTTTAAAATGACAGTTGGAGATGCGAGAAGAATAAGTTTAGTTAAAATTCATCTGCTACACTGAGAAATATCGAATCATGGATATATGTCTTTCAGATTTGATTGATTGGTTCCTTAGTTTAGGGGCTGCGACAACGCGGTCATGTAGCCCCGTGTACTTTGTGTGTGTGTAGAATCTGTCTGATAACCAGTGTTAATTGTTATGACTGTATTAGTGTGTGTTATCTGTTTTCAATTCAAGTGAGGACTGCAGAAATTGAATTTTTCAAGTAGTTCCTACTTTTGCCGCCAAACGCCACCGTCAACGACTACTAGTTCAGAACTTGATCACCAGATGCCACCGCAGTCAGCCCCTGGCGACGAACATCGGAACCTAAGAGCGTTTGTCGAATGTTTAACATATATATAATTTAGCTTCACACAGGTGTAATTAGTGGAAGGTTCTTTAACATGCCATAAATCTATGACATGGGACCGCCGGCTTTACTTCCCCTCCGAAGGAAGGCATACTGAGGGATTTTAACGCTCTTAAAAATCGACGACATCGGCCTAGTTTGAACCCGCGATCTTGGGTATAGAAGCTCAGCATGCTACCAACTACGCCACCGCTTTCAGATTGAGATGATGATTATTTGTTGCCGTGGTAACCATATAGGAGGTCTAGATGACCTTCACACTACAGATTTAGTTAATGAATACTTGTTGCCTTGATAACCATAAAGGAGGTCTAGATGGCACTTATACTTCAGATTTAGAAGGAAGGAAGATTGTAGTTTTACGTGACCGTGAATCTTGTGATTATGAGCCACGGGACCTCCTATTTACGTGGAATCCGAACCACAGGACATGGCATTTCACTTCGAAAATCTCACATGCATTGACCGGGAATCGAACCCGGACCGCCTTGGTGAGAGGCACACAGCTAGACCGCTGAGCCACCACGCCCCTCAGATTTAGATGATGAATACTTGTTGCCTTAGTAACTATAAAGGAGGCCTAGATGGTCCTACAGATTTAGTTAATGAATACTTGTTGCCTTGATAACCATAAAGGAGGTCTAGATGGCACTTATACTTCAGATTTAGATGATGAATACTTGTTGCCATGGTAACCATATAAAAGGCCTGGATGGCATTTACACTTCAGATTTAGATGATGAATACTTGTTGCCTTAGTAACTATAAAGGAGGCCTAGATGGTCTTGATAATTCAGATTTAGATGATGAATACTTGTTGCCATGGTAACTATTGTGATCGTAAGACAGGAATATCTGCCGCAAACAGCCCTCTCGACTGCACCATCCAGCAAACACACACACTGAGATGGTAGGATGTGTTCTCAGACCAGATCCGCACTGTAAAATTGATCTCGGGTAGTATCGGGCGTAGGAGAGGTATTTGGGTATGAAACCAGCCCAAGAAACCAACCCCCAAAGCAGCAATTTTAACAATGAATAGTCCAGGCTTATGTAAATTTTCACTAAAATGTATTTTAATATCACTGTAGGAATCATAGAGGGTAAAATTCGGCCAGTCCCCTATTCTGATAAAGAAAAACTGTAATATCCCTAATCTGAATTCAAGCTATTCCCTCTCTAAGTCCTATTACAAAATAATCAACAGCAAACAAGCTAAGAGTGCGGCACGTAATTAATTCCCTACACATTACGATAATCAATGACTAATAATGAAAATCACAACTGGACTCTAACAAAAAAAAGAAAAATCGTCCTTATACACACATATTTACAGAAAATAAAAAACACTCCTACTGTTCAAACCATTTGTGAGCCTTCTTACGTAAATTAGACAATGTTTGTGTCTAATCGATATCTGAGAGTGGGAAAAACTATGCCACCGACAGCGTAGTAAAAACCACGTCTCATGTCTCATTATTTCCCTTGCCTGTGTCTTCAACTTATCACAGCAATGCAACTCGTGCTCTCAAAATTGGGAAGAATTGTCTTAATGTTGTGCCTAATTAGCATCAATAACGACTTCGAAGTGCATTGGCCAATTAATAATTATTTAACTTTAGCATTCATCATCTTATTTAGTTACTCAATTATTATCATTCAATTTAAGAGAAGGTACTCTGTCACATGATTTTTACGATCACATTTAGCATCAATTGTATCCCTCACAATGTATTTAATTACATAATGACCATCATAACACACTTAGATAAGTAGAAAATCATCTACCTTAAACTCATGTTTCAATAAATAGTAAAAGCTCCCTTCACATTGTACACGTCAATCTCCAATAACACATCACCATACAAGTGGAAATTATGTGGCTCTATTGCTCACATAAGCCTTATATGGCCGACAGGGTAACCTCCCACTGTCTCCTCAAATATCATAAACGACATTTATGTTCGACCCTGACTATTATGTGTCTGAAAACTGTATCATAATGATGGTCATTATAACACTATTATTCATTATGAAACAGTTTCTCCCACCAATCACAGCTCAAGAAACACATTTTTTGACCAATTAGATAAGGATACCTTCGCGCATGCTCTCAAAATCCAACATGTCTATATAAATTACCGAAAGTGCACCGTCCAAATGTTCGCGTAAATAAACTGGTGAATATGAGACAAAAAAATTGCACTGTACCTTAATATACCTAAATCCAATTTCTACTCGGCGCGTTAATTTCAAACGACTACGGTGACAGTTTTGCTGAATACTGGTTCACGATCTGCACATCTGGCATTGAAGCACTTAGAGCGCATGCGTCGGCCGGCCAGAGAGCTTGGATCAGGGAGATGTGCTACCTAGCGCACCACCCGAGCACAAAATTCTAGTTACTGAACAGATATTTATGAATATTTATGTTAAAACATGTAATAAAGTTATAATTATCGTCGAACATAAACAGTCGTATGCAACTCGCCTATAATGGTAATTAAGACACTCGTATGGAAATTATAAAACTCGCTAAAGCTCGTTTTATAAAGACACTCGTGTCTTAATTATAGCCATTATAGGCTCGTTGCATAATGTACTAATATGAACGATCCTCGTCAGCTTAAACTCCTATATGTTCTTCTATAGACACAACAATATCACTGTCCTACACTATAGACATTGGTTGGTTGGTTGGTTCCTTAGTTTAGGGCCTGCGACAACACAGTCATGTAACCCCGTGTACTTTGGCTGTTTGTCGAATCTGTCTGACAAACCGGTGTTAATTGTGATGGCTGTATTAGTGTTTGTTATTAGTTTTAATTCAAGTAAGGATTGCAGACGATAATATCAAGTAGTTCCTACTTTCGCTACCAAATGCTACCGTCCACGACACCTAGCCGTGGAATTGGCTACTTGATGTCATCGCAGGCAGCACCCGGTGGCGAACGTTAGAACTAATATAGCTTATCAAATAATCTAACCTACACATTTTGGCTTCACACAAGTGTAGTTAGTGGAATTTCTTTTTAGTGCAATAAATCTATGACATGGGACCGACGACTTTACTTCCCCTCCGAAGAAAGGCATACTGAGGTATTTTTAACGCTCTCAAAAAAATCCGATGACTTCGGCCGTGTTTGAACCCGCGACCTTGGGCATTGAAGCTAAGCATGCTACCAACTACGCCAGTGAGGTCATCAGCGCTACACACTTGGTCATTACAAATTGGTAATGGTACGACTATGGCAGTTAAGCCAAAATAGGATGATGTGAAATTTTATATCTTACAGGAATGAAATTGATAATGGACTTTGTCCCAAACCATTCAAGCGATGAGCACGAATGGTTCGTGAAAGCATCTAACCCGAGTGACCCAGATCACAAGAAGTACAAGGATTACTACGTGTGGCATGATGCTAAAGCTGACGGATCACCTCCAAACAACTGGGTAAGTGCCATACATTCAGGATGTACCTTTCTTCAAATAATTATCAGCATTGGTGATTTTCTGGCCAAATACTGTACAGCACAAACTCATTCATAAATTCATATTTTTCAGAGGAATTATTTTGGCACCCAAATCGATGGTGATGCTTGGAAATGGAACGAAAAGGTTGGACAGTTTTATCTGCACCAATTCCACGAGAAGCAGCCGGACTTGAACTATAGAAATGCTGCTCTGGTTCAGGAGATGAAGGTGCGTATTGTGATAACTAACATTGCTAAAGTCCATTATTGTTGTGTAACATATTTCCACTCGGTTGCTGGATATTTTTAGCCTACTTTTGCAAAAATGAGGAAAAAGTAGACTTATGAGATCGATCCGGGAAAATGTGTGTCTGTCTGTCTGTCTGTCTGTCCTTCTGTCTGTCTGTTGTCTGGCTGTGTGTGTGTGCCCCCCCCCCCCTATCAACTCCTAAACGGCTGTAGCAATCAAAACCAAATTTAGTATGAGTAAAGATGTGCACCGGAATAGCTCACGTCCATATTTCAAAATGATGTCAGTGCTACCAACTGCTTAAAAACGCACTAGAAATTTGAGCTCCATGTTGGATATCTTGCAAGGTATGCACGGCAGCTATTCCGGAATTGGCACACATGTAGATAATACTATTTCAGTTTAATTTCCAGGAGACCAACCATGTCAGTGTTGCCAAAATAATTTTAAGCCTTCTGATAGGTCCAATGTTAAAATGCATATAACTTCTACACTAACAATTGGATTTCAACCAAATTTTGTATGTAATATCTGTATATAAACAGATATGACTGAGCGTATTCTTAAGAGCCACCAGGGCTGCCAACTGTTAATATTTGCTCTCTCTATTTTTTTTATCCAAATACCAATATATCAGAAAGTATGCAAGCCAACAGCTTTAAACTATGCACACGTATATTCTGACATTTTATATTAATTTGGAGTAACTTATATACGTCAGTTTTACCAACATGATTATACGCCTGCTGATAGTACCAATTTTTAAATACATGTAACTTCTATACTATCAGTTGGATTTCAACCAAATTTCGTATGTGCTATGTGTACCATAACAGATATGACTATAAGTATTGTTAAGAGCAATCAGGGCTGCCAACTGTTAATAAATGCTCTCTATATTCTTTTTACCCTAATATCAATATATCAGAAAGTATGCAAGCCAACAGCTCTATACTTTGCACACGTATAGCACCTGACATTCTAGATTAATTTAGTAATTAATACAAGGCAGTGCTGCCAACATGATTCTATGCCTGCTGATATGTCCAATTTTAAAATACATGTAACTTCTATACTAACAAATGGATTTCATCCAAAATTGGCACAACAAGATATCATAATAATTCAGATTATTTCTGACCAGCACACGCATGGTATTGTTGGCAACATGCTTTTACGCGTGCTGATAGATCCAGTGTCTAACTGCATGTAACGTCCATTGGACTTCAACCAAATTTTGAATTCTGTACCTTAAGAGGTGGAACTAAGAATATATTCAGTCACCAGGGCTGCCAACTGTAGTTCTCTATTAGGCTACATTATACCAGGTATATTTTGAACAAATTAGATTATTCGATATTACCAACTTAGTTTCGTCATTATTCTAGATAGGTTCATATACTGTAGAATAATCATTGGCATGAAAAGTAGGCTGTATAGTTCTTCACGGAACTTCTTGTTGTGGGAGTGATTTTGACAAATGGGACGGAATCGGATCGTAGGGAAGTGTGTAAGACGCACTGCCAGCTGGATCGTATCCTTCCTGGACATTCTTCAACACACAAAAATCTTTTTTATTTACACACTAATAATACATAACAATTCCAAGACTCTCTTTTTTTTTCTTCACTGCCTACTTGATATTTCTACTCTCGCACTGCCTTCTCGATACTCTTCTGCTAATCATATCAATATGACTCATTTTAACAGAATCCATAAGCAATTACGCGTTGGTCTGTGAATCAAGAGGTCCGGGAACTGTGCAAGCCTCCATGATCTACTGCTGTGCACATTGCATTTACTCGCAAGTTGGCCTATTTATAAGGAATTTAGCCTATGGTTATGAGCGGTGTCGCGTCTATTAATCTAGTTGATCTATATCGTATTCTTTCTTTAGGCTAGTGCTGGTGGAAGGTACAATTCATCTAACAAAATGAGTCCCGTATTATAAACTACAATATCTGCAAAACACTCCCTTTTACAATAGATTAATATTTGTGCCAATAATATTATAAAAAAATACCGGTGTATCAATAAGTTCACGTGAGGTTTCTTCTATGTCAGATGTTACACATCATATGCGACTACTGTAAGTCTCGTAAAGTTTGTTTATTTATCGTATGGCTTTTAGTGCAGGGAGTGTCCGAAGACATGTTCGGCTCGCTACAGGCTGTAGCTGCTTCAAGCGATCACCCATAGGGTGAGCTACAAGTTCCGTTCAACTTCAAGTAGTTCCAACTTTCGCTACACGATGTCAATGATAGGCTACCTAGTGGCGAACGTTGGAACTTTGATAGAGCGTTCTAACGAAATCTAACCTAGAAATTTAGCTTCACACAAGTTCAGTCTGTGGGAGGATCTTTTACATGCCATAGATCTGTGACGTGGGACCACCGGCTTTACTTCCCTTCCTAAGGAAGGCATACTGAAGGATTTAACGGTCTTTAAGAATCCGACGACTTCGGCCGGGTTTGAACCCACTATCTTGGGCAAAGCAATTCAGCATGCTATCAACTACGCCACCATCCATTGATCGAACTTGACTATAGAGAGATTTAAAGCCTTTTTCAGTGTGGCCTATTCTATATTTGACTGATACCTTTTCAGTTGGTCAACACGTATTTATACCCAATCATATTATGCGGGAAATATAAAGCTGTACGTAACCTGAAAAGAGATTACATGTGATTATTATGCACAGATTTCAGGGAGTGGGTATAAGGAGGCCATGTTTCGGTTATCAAGTGAACTTTATCAGACCCAGGTTAATCAAATCAATCAGACATACAAGATATCCAGCTTTCACCACCAAAATTGCTTGGATATTAGAGTCTAAAGTGAAATTGACTGTTTAATCTTTTCGTGGGGAAACTCAAATCTGCCTCAGATATCCAAGGAATATTTTTACTTCGTCTAGAGATTAACTTAAGTTTCTTAACTTGAGGTTAAACAGCGTAGCAACACAGGCGAGCCCTTATCAGTCAGTGGTTAACATTCCAGAGGATAGTGCATCATTCAGAAGCAGACCACACGCTAATAAGCAGCCATATCACAGTATCTTAACTCGATGTTTGTAGTCAAATACTAGTTACTTGTATCTGTAGTTCTATTCTGTTTACTTACCGTTAAAGTGTATCACAGTAATTAATATTAGTTGCACATTCGAGGATTAGTGGCAGAGGGCAGGGACTATTTGAGGGTTGCATTGTAGGTTTTAGTGCTTGATAGAGCAAAGTGGGTTGACGTGCATACAGGATGTTCCAGAAGTTGAGGATTGGTTCCTCATGACTAAAAAAGGAAATGATCATTAGTTACGTGACCTAAAATTCTTAGTTTTTGAATTATTAGTGTTAGTGTACTTACAACGCGTTTCAAGGTGCAATCCAATAATTGAAGTTTGTATACAATAATGAAATTTGTTTTGTTAGATCATTGAATGAATTTATTTATACACGCCTTATATTCTGTTCTTCTCCGACCTCCAGTATGAGGTTGGTATTAACGTAGAGTCACCCTTATTAACTTGACGATATAAACTACACTACAATATCCAACGCCCAAGAACAACCTTATACATAGTTCAATAGCCCTCAGACGGACCAGGCTTAAACCGTAAAAGTCTAGACACCATTGCAATTCAGAATGAGTTAAACTTGCGGAATTATTACCCACGGGTCATGATTTAAAACAAAATTGGAATGTAATGATTTTCAAAGGACTATGATTTATACCGCTCTCAGGAACGCTTTAGAAAGTCTCTGTGGCCTGGATTTGTTTCATTCACCTCTGACTTCCTATTCTTTCTTTCTATTGCAAATGAAATTACTAGAATGCTTATGAAAGTACTGTATGTTAAGCTCTATTGGAACTAGATTTTACAGAAGTGTTTGTTTTTAATTTAGGACGTCCTTAAGTTTTGGATGGACAAGGGCGTTGACGGTTTCCGTGTGGATGCAATTCAACGACTGTTCGAAAACAAAGACTTCAAGAACAACTCTCCTGGCCAAGAGGATCAAGTGATGGATCAACCAGAAACAATCGACATGGTTCAACAGTGGCGGGAAGTACTGGACACCTACTCCGATAAGTAAGTGTTAACATGGAAATATATGAGTTTGTAACCGAGAGTGCATATGATAAAGGGGATTTCCAGCAAAAGTTGATGAGTAACATCAAGAGGTCAAAAATATAATTAGTGCATAAAGCAGTGGCGTGTGGTGCAAAAAAATAAAAATATTTTTAAACATAATTTGCAGAGACACGCAGGAGGCTCTCCACTGAGTTTTCCATACTGAAGAAACTCAACAGATATACTCATTCCTCATACAAAATTAATTAAACGAACAACACCTGCAATGACAAAATTGTCACGAACTCAGAGACGCTTGGGGTGAGCGTGCAAAAAAAGGAAAACAGAACTTCTCAGTGTTACAAACTAGACATTTTGTAATAAAGAAAATCACCATATCATTTGATAGAATCAAAAATAATAACATAAAAATTATATATATTTTATAGTTCATCGATTTACAAAATGTGGCTGTAGAATAGTATTAAAAAGTACTAAAAAGGATGCTTGTAGTTTAACGTGACCGTTAATCTTTGGATCAAGAGTCACGGGACCTCCTTTTTTACGTGGAATCCGAACCACAGGACATGGCATTTCACTTCGAAAATCTAACATGCATTGACCGGGAATCGAACCCGGACGGCCTTGATGAGAGGCATACAGCTAGACCGCTGAGCTACCACGCCCCTAAGAGTACTAAAAGACGTTCTGGGGGAGAACATCTGATGGCTTCCTCTGTTTTCCCCCCGTTTCCTTCACGCGATTCCCTCTAACATGCTACCGCAGTGTCTGGAAGGTTTCGTGTGACCAGTGCTTCCGCTCTATGGTCGAACGAAGAATCGCTGTGATGTCTCGCCGTATGGTCTTGGCTGTTGTTCTAACTGCACGACAGAAAAGTTGGGCAAGCATGCGCAAAAGGCAGAGTTCATATTTGCGTCAATCTTCTTCTTCTTCTTCTTCTTCTTCTTCTTCCTAGCGTTGTCCCGCTGGTGCAGGGTCCGCTTTTTTTGGTCATTGACCCCCATTTTGTCCGGTTTCGTGCGTCAGCTGGATTTAGGCCGGTAATTCTTAAGTTACCATTTATAGTGTCTTGGCAACGCTGCTTCGGTCGTCCTCTGGGGTGTAGGCCTTCAACCTCAAAATGAAGGACAGAGTTATTAACAGTATCAGGCGCTGCACGCAGGGCATGGCCATACCATCGGAGCCGTTTCTCTCTCATTTTGTGCACAATTGGGGCGACACCCATTTGCTCCCGAATTGTGTCGTTTCTGACATGGTCAATAAGGTAGATGCCCATTGTCCAACGAAGCATTCTCATTTCCATGGCGTGCAGACGACGTTCTGAAATTTTGTCGGATGGTCGACATTCAACGCCATACAGCGCAACTGGCCGTACCACTGTCCGATAAAGCTTCGATTTGAGACGAAGTGGCATTTTCTTGTCACAAAGTACACCCGTGACCTCCTTCCACCGCAACCAGGTTGCGTTTCATATTTGCGTCAATAAACGTAGATATTTTCACTGAGCTGCGATTTGCACAGCCGCTGATTGGAGCGCGCTACTGGATTCATTGATGTGAGAGGAGTTGAAATATTTCGTATTCTTTGGCCGAATTCTTTTTAATGCGATGTATTTGATTGTAGATAATACAATTCAAGTAATTAATGATTTTTAAATAAAACAATGTGCTGCAGCATATCGGCTTATAGAGTGCGGCCGTCCCTGTCATCAATTTGCTACACTCGTTCGCCGCTTCTGTCACAGAGTCATTTCTGCTACTTGCTCAAATTCCTACAGTACGAAGACAAGGGAAAAGTTCTCGTCATTAAAGAATCCGTAGAAATATATCTAGCGAAGAAAGAGAACCCAGCGAATCTGGATGAACACACACTTTTAGAAAATGTAATACTTTTCACGCTGCTAAAATAAATTTTATCCACACGAATAAAGAAATGAGGCAATGTATATAGGCTATGTTATTTTTTTCCAGGAGTGTGTTTACATGCTGTATTGTTTTATATATTGTACCCCGCCCATTCTTTGGGCACAATCATGTTGACCGACTGAAGAGCTACAACTGACAATGTTGTATAGGCAATACCGAAAAAGGTCGCCTCCGTAGCGTAGTGGTCAGCATGGTTAGCTGCCGCCCCGGAAGTCCTGGGTTCGATTCCCGGCTCTGTCACGAAATTTGAAAAGTGGTATGAGGACTGGAACGGGGTCTACTAAGCCTCGGGTGGCCCAAATGAGTGGAGAAGGTTCAATTCCCACCTCAGCCATCATCGAAGAGGTCTTCCGTTGTTTCCCACTTCGTATTCGGGCAAATGCCAGGATGGTCCCTACTGTAAGGCCACGGCCGCCTCCTTCCCACTTCCTTGCCAATCCAACCTAATCTTCCCCTCCCTTCCCATCCCTCATGAGGCCCGTGTTCGCTTTGCAGCTAAGGTTGCCTGGGCGAGGTGCTGATCACACCTCCGCAGTTGTATCCACCCCGACCAGATGTTCCTAGCTCTAGGACACTGCCCGTAGAGGCGGTAGTGGTGGGTTCCCTCGATGAGTCCATGGTAAACACCAACCTGGAGGGTAAAATCGATTTTAAAAAAAGATCACTGAAAAAGAATGGCTTCAAATCTCTACATCCCATGATACAGGTATCAGAAATCGGTATTAATAAACATATTACTTTTGTTGAGTGTTAATTTACTTCTTCGGATAAGAAGATACGCCATGAAAATATACTTACTTAATACTTTCCCACTTGGTAGCGCTGTTACGTTCTATACATAATTTGTCATGGCATTTTTAGCACAGAGTTATATTACTGTTTGTAATGCGTGTACGGTACTGTACTAACACAGTGCGTTCCTCTTGTTTCCAACACTGGCGTTTGTGCTCGCAATCCTATAGTACGTGTCGATTTGCTGAGTATGTGATTTCTCTGTATCTCTTTAGGCCTCGTCCATTGAGGCCATCAACTCATGCATGTTGCACTACTGCACTGTTACGTGTGTTTATTTGTTTATTTACAATGCATACTACCTACAAAGTATACGTATTTCACGAGTTAATACTACACACTACACGTGACGTAATTACATTTTTTTTTGCATCCCTCTTTCTTTCGTCGCAACAATCACTTGCTAAACATCCTCGACCTGCACCTAAACCATCATTGTTATAAGGCACTGGAAAATCATAATGGAACTGTTAAATTATCATGTATTTACTTATTAATTAATTTATTTTCAAATGGGCACCTGAGCCGTGGCTCGTAATGGTGCAGTACATAGAAATTATACTTGGTGACAGAGAAATGAATTACATGTTTTTACAAGTTATAAAGTATATAACATATATAAAGAGACAAAACTGTATAAACGTGTATAATTTCAAGCAATTAATATGATTCCTTTTACATTCTGGTATAGAAGGAGTCTCTCGTATGTACTCAGGGAGACTATTCAAGTAATGGAGTAATGCCACAACGAGTTATTACCATACTTGGACGAGTGAATGGGGTTACAATAAAATTTGTTGGCTCCTCTTGTTTCATCTGCATGCAAATCAGCGTTTAGTTTACACCATGTAATGGAATGAGCGACCTAGTGATTAATTTTCTCAGCATGATTGCACAAGCTTCCTTAAGGAGATTATTTTCTTTGTAGGTTCATGATGCTGGAAGTGTATGGAACTCCAGAGAAAACAATGGAATACTTTGGAACAGCGAAGCGCCCTGCAGGAAATTTCCCATTCAACACTTTCATCATAGAAAACTTGAACATTAACAACTTCAACGCTGTAAACATCAACAAAGAAATCCATCAGTGGCTTGATAATGTTCCGTCTTTTGGATGGAATAACTGGCTGGTGAGTGAGGAAATTTTTAGCCGAATTTATCTAACATAAGAAAAAAAACTGAGTCATATCAACATCCTTGAGATTAATGTAAAAGTGGATATTGTAGGGGCCCTAAGTGTGAGCCCTCTACAATGTTGTATTAATGGGGATGAGATGTAGAAATCTGGGGGATGTTTGGGATTCGAGTGTAGGGTGTGTAGGCGATTGAGCTGTCCGGGGACGTGGACGTAGCTCGGAAGGAGAACTCCCAATTGTTCAGTCTGGTTGGGTAGCTCGAGGGTGTGATAGCGGTGTCAAGGGCGGTTTAGCAAATATGGATTTAAACTGCTGTGCCGCTACTCGGACTAATGCTAGCGTGAGCTGCCTAGCAGTACGCTGAATACGCGGGTGCAAGCGCTGTGACGGTGTAGCAAGTGGCTGTCTGCTGACGCCACGGAACAACTAAACAAGTTTTACTAGAGGATCCTACCTGGAGGAGGTCTAGAGGGTAGGAACTTATTAGCTAATGAAATAAACTAAATGACCAGTTAGCTTAAGACGTCTAGTTTTTAATGAGTACTTCTAAGGAGAAGTATTAATAATGTTTGCAGAGCAGCTATTGTGCTAATTACTTAGGTGCAAGTACAATACAAGCAATAGGGGAAGTGTAAGTGTGTGTGTGTAGAATGTTACTCGCCATACACTTACCCAGGCGGCACCAGTCGTGACGAAGCTTGGCAGAGGTTCGGCACTACACTACAAGGTCTGTCAGGTATGACCGCGAGTCGTGAACTCCATGAGGTCTTATAGTTTTGGAAGTGCGGTGTGCGCACTGTTGCACATTCCTTTAGTGTTGAGGCCCCAACTGGGGTCGTTTGAGTTCAGTCGTGAGGTTACTTGAGTTTATTGAAGTGACATGATTTTAGATGTAGCTGTAATTTTGTATAAATGGGCCTGGAGGCATGTATTCGGATGTCGTTGTATGGGGTGTGAATAATAGGGGGTGGGGGTGGTATCCTACGGATACAACAATATGTTCCAATTTTCTCAATCCCTAGTTTACTAGGCCAACTTGAATCAGAGTTAGTGCAGAGTAAAGATTTATGAACGCGTTTGCTTTGACACGGCTTTTCGAATAAGATACAGTAGGCCTATAGCTAACCAAACAGTTATGGATGGACAGGGCAAATTGGAGACGGCTCATATATAACCGCACCCGGCTTGCTGGAGCGAAGAAACAATGATGATGATGATGGAGCTAACCAAGCGTTATCCGAGATTTTGTTGTCGTATAAGATTTATAAATATAAATTATAATTTATAATAAATGGAATGTTTGATAATATTCAGTTTGAGAAAAAAAGAGTTACAATGGAATATAATTGGTAGTTAGCTTTTTATTTTGGTATTTCATCACATACAGAGTTATTCATGTGACTACTTTGAGTCAAATATTATTATTAATCCTCTGCACTGCCAAGGTTTTATAACTTGTTTGACTAGGTCGGTGACTCCCAATCTGTAACGTGGAATCAGGTTAGTTAGTTATTAGAGTTTTAAGGGGCGGAACAGCTAAGCTATCTGCCCCTCTTAACACGGATTAAACCATACTAATTTAGAATAAATTAAAATTTAGAGGGGAAGCCTAAATAAGGAATGGTCTAAAAATAATACAACAAAAAATGAAATAAAACTAATAATCATAAAAATAAACAATAATGACAGAAAAACAAAAAATCATAACTAAAGAAAAACAAGTCTTTGAGTGAACGTATACTTGAAAATTTAGATTGCTGGCCGTAACCCACTCTCATAAAGCCGGTGACGAAATCAGCAGCCACTACGTCATCGGCTAATATAAGTTTGAGTGGTGGAATCAGGTTAATGAATAAGGTAGCCACTTGTATATAATCACAAGTATCAATTTAGTAATATGCAGGGGAAAATCGATGACATATACAAACTAAGGTCAAAAGATCAAAGACAATCGAAAGGAAACTAATCTAGTAAACCTAGGGGAGAAATGAAAATGTTTTGTATTTTTCATATGAGTTTTCTGTCCATAATTAAAAAGTGCATGTGCTAGATTTATTTCTTGACACATTTCTTCTTACCTTTGTAGCCTCAGTGGCCTGTTATAAGAGAAATAATAAATTCAAATTCAAAATTCAAATATATATTTATCATTGTTTAATTAATAATAGTAGTGCGTGATGTGAATATATATATAATAGAAGAGGGAGAAATTATATCATTCGTTGCGCTTGCAAAATTCACTATGTGAAAATGTCCCCTTAGATTATGTCCCCTAACACTAGTCTCGACCCCTGGCCGGTTTGGGTATACAGTCCAACCGAAATATTCCCTTCGTGTTGTTTTCCTCCATGAGCGTAATAGGGAAATGAACCTTACGAGAATGTTATGCGGGTATATACCCACATGTGGCTGGGGTGTGACCAGTTTTAAGGTAAAGTAAGGAAGAGAACGGTGCTACTTAGCGGATTTTGCAGGCACAGTGACGATATATATTTGCAAAATTCAGCTGGGTTGAGATAAAGACCAACATTGAGGTGTTTGAAATTGTTAACGGAGGGAGACAGATGCTTCATCAGATCAGAAAGAGACAACTTGCATGGCAGTGTAGTTAGTTATTGTTTATTTAAGGGGCAGAACAATGAAGTCATCTGCCACTAGCAAGTTAGTGATATATATAACAGAGCGTAAAATGCCGCGTAAACTACCTCAAGGAAGACCGAAAAAGTCAGTTATCTAGACCTTTCTTGGTAATGCATGGATGCGGATATATCAAGACGCCAAACGCGCTGTATCAGACTGACTGAATGGAGAAGACTGATTGTTGGGGAAAACCAGTTGTTTGACTAGATGACGGTGATGGTGACCTCTGTCGCCTATTATACATGTACTCGTAGGTCTAATATAATTAAAGTGAATGTAGGGAATCTCAATAAAATTCGAGTGAATTTCTTATTCCTTGTTTTAGATTGGTAACCATGACAGGCATCGTGCAGCCAGTCGTATGGGTACGGACTCAATCGACGCCATGAACATGGTGGTAATGTTGATGCCAGGCACAGCCATCTCCTATGATGGAGATGAGATAGGGATGACGGACAACATGGACATTACATTTGAGGAGGGCCAGGATCCTGAGGGATGTGCTGCGGGCAAGGAACACTTCAAGGATAAGTCACGTGACTTTGAGAGAAGCCCAATGCAATGGGATACCTCCAACAATGCAGGCAAGTATACTCAGTGAATTTCCGTAAACGCACTGTTCGTAACATTATTTGTACTGTCCTGCATTGCAGACGAACAATTAAGGTTACAGAATTGTGACAATGCCTTATCTTACACGATTTAATACATACATTTCAACATTACTTTTCCTGTACTTGCATTTGGAAAATGGTTATGAATTTAATACTAGGCAAAGAGTTAGTTTCCTAAGCCACCTGTTTATAAAAATATGAAGTGTCATTGTCGCATATAATACAGGGAGGTAAAATGCAAAGTCAATGAAAGAAAGATCAACTAGATACATTCCTCAAGATATGTACACCTTTCTTGCCCCTTTCTGGTCAAGGCACCCTTTATTTGTTTGCTCTTATGTACTGTAAAGAACATTTTCAGTTTAGTTCAGTTCATCTGCCTAATGGTAGGATTACACATGGCCTTTCTCTTCATCTTATTTGGTCTTCTGCACAACGTTTCATTAGGTCATACGAGCTATCAATCTTTATGTTATCAATCATATGAAACCTTCTTGCTCTTCTGATTTTACCATTTACTGCCCCTCTTGTCACCAAACTATATCCTCTTATGCAATGCCCAATCCAATTCATTTTACTTTTTCGTATCATTTTTGAACATCATTCTTTCTTCTCCTATTTTCTGCAACTCCTCTTCATTTCTTATTTTTCTTTCCAACATATTCCCTCCATTTGCCTATATATCCACATTTCTAGAGCCTCTATTCTTCTCTCATCTTCATTTCTACGTGTCCTGGTTTTGGCTCAATACATTGCCACACTCCAAACATAACACATACTAATCTCTTTCTTAAATCTATATTCATTGCTCCACAAAGTAATCTTCTTCTCTTATTAAAGTCTTATTTAACTAATGCAATGCATGTTTTTATTTCTTTAAAGCATATCATGTCTTATACAACCCAATTTCATGGAACATGAAACATGACAATATGAATGGATTACGTTTCTCATATAATTATTTTGAGTTGCTTACTAATATACCAAACCACGTTCCATGCTTGCTATAGGAAGTTAAAAATATGATGATCCCAGGTCCGAATACCGGCTCTTTCTGAGTGAGACCCATTCCACACACTCAACACCTGGGGCAAGTGCCGAAATCTTCGACACCAAATAATACAGTAACACTATTACAGTCACCCAAGAATATAAGCTGTCAAATTAAATATTTCAGCGTATTTACTCTATTCTGAGGTCAGCTTCCAGCATCTCGTGGTTTAACTAATGTACTGTATTAAGCGTATTCATAACGGGTCATCCTTTAGTCCACGCAAGTATCAAATGTGACGTCTGATATAAAGTTTTGAAACATGTCTTGGCATGCACTTCTGACAATGTTGTCTTTGTAGTCATAATATACTTTCTGTGATGCAAACTACCTAGTATATTGATTATCGCCCCACGGTTCACAGGGTTCTCCAAAGGCGAAAGTACTTGGCTGCCAGTGAACAAGAACTACGTGACTGTAAATGTTGCCACAGAGCTGAAGGACCCCAAGAGCCACCTCAATATCTACAAGAAACTGGCACTAGCTCGCAAGGACCCCACAATTCAAAGTGGAGACCTCACGACTGTAGTAGTGGACACTAATGTGTTTGCTTTCTCCAGGTCAGTAACAGCCCCTATTGTTATCAAAACCATCTGAAATGAGTTGAATGAGGTGAGGAGATGTACACAAGGTTTGGCAAAGGATAGTACGAGGAGAGAAATGGACTGTATGTATAGAACACGAGGTAGGTAGCTGATTCATATCACTGGATCCCTGTGGAATTATTAATAAGTTATATTTACACAACTTAAAATAAACACGTCATACACGATAAGACAACACTCCCTACATACATTTACACACACAAGAAACACTGAATGCAGGTATTCGTTACACCGACTACGCCATTGTCGTACATCACGCAACCGACCGTTACCGCTCTTACTCAGAGACACACAATTGTCCCGCTCTCTCCCCGGCAGGGAAGTAGCTAGCAGGTATACTGCCCGCTACAGAGGGCAGTGGAGCTACGATGAGCACAGTCCTAATCTGACATCTGGTGAGGGCTTGCTAAACTTGAAGTGAGCAAGGTACAATGTTCAAACACCATCTGTTATTAACAAAACACCGGTTATCTACGGTATACATGTGGCGATCCGTCATAATGCCCATTCTTATCGCTGGAAACAGTCTGAAAAAAAAAAAGCTGCTTGATTTCGTTTCTTCGCAATTGACACCATGCTTTTCGCGGAAGAGGCGAGAACACTGCATTGATGTATACTGGTACCACGTAGAAAAGAATATTGGAGGCGGAACTCACCGTAAGTTGCTGCTGAAGAGCTTCCTCCTCCATACACGACTTCACAAGTTCCAACGAGAACGACAAGGAAACCAGTAGCAGCGAGAAAGAGAGAGAGAGACACTTCCCCTACCTGACGCACATGCGCAGAAGAAAGACTAGCAGTGGACAGACAAGAGAGCTGTAAAAACACTCCCCTACTTTGGTGCGCATGCGCATTGAAACATTCTTTTCTATGTGGTTACCCTATAGTAACATTGCCTCGATTCAAGAATGGAGTGTTGCCAAACATCGTTGGCCCAAACAAAAACAAAAAAATTCCTCTCGGCACGCCGGAAGGCGGAGGTAGATTTCACCGGGCAAACTAGGGGATAGGCTATAATAGGCAAAATATGCAGGTTTTCGTAGGAGGATCAGACCTCATTTATTGCGAGAAAGTATTTTACAATTGGAGGTTAGTTAACATTTTTTCGTCTTTCTATGCATACTTTTAACATTTTACTGTCTCATGGAGATGGTAACCTTCTTGTCATTTGGGGTTAATTTTTATACTTGTGATCACACTGTCCTTATGCAAGGTTTGGAACTAATGTGTAACTATCTAACAGTCTGTTACTTCTTCACGCAAAATTTTATCTCCCGCAGAGATGTTGGTTGGTTCCTCAGTTTAGGGGCTGCGACAAGGTGGTCATGTAACCCCGTGTACATTGGGTGTGTGTAGAATCTGTCTGATAAACGGTGTTATTTGTGATGTCTGTATAAGTCTGTAATTCAGGTAAGGTCTGCAGACGGTCAATTTTAAGTAGTAGTACCTAATTTTGTACCAAATACTAACGTACACGACACCTAGCTGTGAACTTGGCTGCTAGATGCCACCACAACCAGCGACATGCAACGATCGTTGTAACTTCCCCTCCGAAGGAAAGCATGCTGACGGATTTTTAGCGCTCTTAGAAAATCCGGCGACTTTGTCCGGCTTTGAACCAGCACCTTGGGCGTAGAAGTTCAGCGTGCTACCAGTTAGCCGCTTCCCTCATAGTCAAATGGAACTAGAAGTCCCGTGACGAACTAAAGAGCCTACTTTTCTTAAAATTAAGATTCATGCCATAGATTAATCTACAGTATATGAACCTATAATAATGACGAAATTAAGTGGGTAATATCGAAATGTCTTAATTAGTTCGAAATAAGGTATACTAGGCATAATGTAGCCTAATAGAGCAATACAGTTGGCAGCTCTGGTGACTGAATATATTCTTACTTCCATCTCCTAAGGTACAGAATACAAAATGTGGTTGAAGTCCAAAGGACGTTACATGGATTTAGACATTGGATCTATTAGTACACGTAAAAGCATGTTGGCAACAATGTCATGCGAGTGCTGGTCAGAAATAATCTGAAATATTATATATTTTTGTGCCAATTTTGGATGAAATCCATTTGTTGGTATAGAAGTTACATGTATTTAAAAATTGGTCCTATCAGCAGGCTTAGAATCATGTTGGTAGAACTGACGTATATAAGTTACTCCAAATTAATGTAAAATGTCGGGTAATTTACGTGTGCATAGTTTAAAGCTGTCGGCTTGCATACTTTCTGATATATTTGGATACAAAATAGAGAGCAATTATTAACAGTTGGCAGCCCTGGTGGCTCTTAAGAATACACTCAGTCATATATGTTTATGTACACATATTACATACAAAATTTGGTTGAAATCCAATTGATAGTGTAGAAGTTATATGCATTTAAAAATTGGACTTATCAGAAGTCTTAAAATTATTTTGGCAACGCTATCATGTATGGCCACCTGGAAATTAAACTGAAATAGTATTATCTTCATGTGTGCCAATTTTAGAATAGCTCCCATGTATACCTTCCAAGATATCCAACATGGAGCTCAAATTTCTAGTGCGTTTTTTTTAGCAGTTGGTAGCACTGGCATCTTTTTCAAATATGGGCCTGAGATATTCCGGTATACATCTTTACTCATACTAAATTTGGTTTCGATTGCTGCAGCCGTTTAGGAGTTGATAGGGGGGTGGACACACAACACAGACAGACAGACAGAAGGAAAGACAGACAGACAGACTGAAGGACAGACACATTTTCCCGGATATATCTTATAAGTCTACTTTTTCCTCATTTTTGAAAAGTGTGAAAAGTAGGCTAAAAATGAATGTGATCTCGTCAATGGCGTTGTCTTGGCAACCTCTGATAGATCATCCCTTATCAATTTAAAAGCGTTGTTATGGTAACCTCTGATGGCACTTGGCATTTTTAGCCTATTTTCAATTTTGAAAAAATAGGCTTATGAGATCACCTTTTGTCCGTGTGTGTGTGCGTGTGTGTGTGTGTGTGTGTGTGTGTGTGTGATTCGTGTGTGTGTCCCCCCCTAATAAAATCTAAACGGCTGGAGCGATTTCAATGAAACTCGGTATGTTCATAGCACTATTCCCGGCGACCTCGACCGTGCCCTTCAAATTTTGTTACGTCTCACCAATGCAAAATGGCGGATGTGCGAAATATTTCACTAGCATTCAATATCTCCGAAACTATTACCGATATCGCCCTGAAATTGTGTACGGTGATAAAGGGTACTACTAGAAGTTCACCTATGAGACTTTCAAAAACCTGGTGACTACAAAACCAACATGGCGGTCAAGCGAAGTTGAGACTTTTAAATAGACTTTTCTCGCGATTTAACTATCCACACGTAATGAAACTTGGTACAGCAAATGTTTATACACATTGTAATGCACTGGAGTCTAATTTAGTTCAATTGTTTACATAACTTCAAAATGGCGGCTGTGCGAATTATTTCACCGACATTCTTTATCTCCGAAACTATTACAGATATCACCCTGCAATTTAGTACGGTGATAAAGAGTACTGATACAAGTTTACCTATGTATATTTCATAAACCTGTAAAGTAGAAAACGAACATGGCGACCAAGCGAAGTTGAGACTTTTAAATAGACTTTTCTCACGATTTAACCATCCAAACGTAATGAAACTAGGTACAGAAAGTGTTTATACACATAGTAATGCACTGGAGTCTAATTTAGTTCAATTGTTTACATAACCTCAAAATGGCGGCTGTGCGAAATATTTCACTGACATTCTATATCTCCGAAACTATTACAGATATTACCCTGCAATTTTAAACGGTGATAAAGGGTACTGGTACAAGTTTATCTATGTATACTTCATAAACTTGTAAAGTAAAAAACGAACATGGCGACCAAGCGAATTTGAAATATTTTAATAGACTTTTCTCGTGATTTAACTCTCTGAGCGCAGTGAAATGTGGTACAGTAAATGATTTTGCAGATTGTAATGCACTGCCATCTAATTTAAATCAATTGTTTACATAACCTCAATATGGCGGCTGTGCGAAATTTTTAAATTAAGTTTTTATTTCTTGTGTCGTAATCATGCGATCGAAGTGAAAGTTTCAATAATGAACCTAGGCAATAATTGCCCTTGAATGGTACATAATTCTATGGCCTATACATATAACAATCCTAAATGGCGAGCTACCGAAATATTTAGACGGTTCTCAATATCTATGAATCTTTTACAGCAACCAAACTGATTTTTTTTATGTTCATAGAGACTATGAACATATGTTCACCTATAGGACTTTCATTAACCTGGTGAGCACAAATCCAACATGGCGGCGACGCGAAGTATAAATATTTAAATGGACGATTCTCGCGAATTAACTATCCGAGTGCTGTGAAACGTTGCACGTTAAATGCTTATACAAATGTTGATCCACTGGCATCTAATTTATTTCAATTGTTTGCATAATCACAAGATGGCTGCTGTGCGTAATTTTAAAATCTCGTTTTTACTTCTTGTGTTCTAATCATGCGATTGAAGTTTGAATACCACACGTACACAATAATCTTAATGTAATAGTACAAAAATAAAAATCCAACCTGGCGACAATTTGAAATATTTAGACGGTTCTCAATATCTACGAATCTGTTACAGCAATTAAACTGAAATTTTGTATGTTGTTAGAAGAAATTAACATGAGCAGGATATATGAAAATAGGCTGTATAGTTCTTTACGGAACTACTTGTTTAAAATTCCGAAATCATTTTTCTCATCCCTTGGCGTAATGGTGGGTCATATCAAAAATTATTTCAGACAAAAGTTGTAGGTAATTAGTAGGGGAATATTTTCCATTTTGTACGGTTTTGATATTGTGCCTATTAAGAGAGATATGATTAATGTTTCCCGAAAAAAACACTTTTTTCCACCCCTTTGGTCAATGGTTGGTGCTATCAAAAAACTTATTTGACATAAATTGTTGGCACATATCCGACACATATTATGCACTTTGAATGGATTCGATATTTCACGCATTAAGAGAGTTATAGCGAAATTTCACTTTTTCGAAAAAAAAGCCCCCCATTTTCACCCCCTTCGACCGATTTTGCCCATTAACGAACTCGACCGAGATTTTATAGGGATACAAATTATGTAAAAAATTCAAAGTGATTGGTGCAAAATTACGGCAGTTATCGTGTCCACAAGAAACTGATATATATACATAAATTATATATAAACTTTTGAACTGACGGTGGTTTTGAGGTCTGGGGGATGTGAAACGCGAAGATATGTTGAAATTTTCCGGAAGTCGAAACATGGTACCCATTGCAATAGTTAGCTTTCTAATGAAATCTACCTAACAAGAAGTTCCGTGACGAACTAAAATTTAAGAATCATGCCAATGATTAATTTATATGGATCTATCTAGAATAATGACGAAATTAAGTTGGTAATATAGAAATTTCTAATTGGTTCGAAATAATGTATACCTGGCATAATGTAGCCTAATAGAGAACTACAGTCGGAAGCCCTGGTGATCGAATATATCCTTACAATTAGTTCCATCTCTTAAGGTACAGAATACAAAATTTGGTTGAAGTCCAATGGATATTATGGGCGTTACATGCAGTTAAACATTGGATCTAACAGCGCGCGTAAAATCATGTTGGCAACAATGACATACATGTATTGGTCAGAAATAACCTGAAATAATATGATCTCTTGTTGTGTCAATTTTGAATGAAATCCATTGGTTAGTCTAGAAGTTACATTCATTTTAAAATCGGACCTATCAGCAGGCTTTGAATCATGTTGGCAGCACTGGCGTAGGCCTATATTAGTTACTCCAAATTAATCTAGAATGCCAGGTACTATACGTGTGCAATGTTTAGAGCTATTGGCCTGCATACTTTCTGATATATTGATATTAGGGTAACAAAAATAGAGACAGTATTTATTAACAGTTGGCAGCCCTGATTACTCTTAAGAATCGGCATAGTCATAACTGTTTATGTACACATAGAATATACGAAATTTGGTTGAAATCCAAAGGATAGTATAGAAGTTGCATGTATTTAAAGCTGGACCTCTCAGCAGGCTTAGAATCATGTTGGTAGCACTGACGTATATAAATTACTCCAAATTAATGTAGAATGTCAGGTAATCTACGTGTGCATAGTTTAAAGCTGTCGGGTTACATACTTTCTGATATATGGGTATTTGGACAAAAAAAATAGAGCATGTAATAACAGTTGGCAGCCCTGCTGGATCTTAAGAATACGCTCAGTCATATCTGTTCATGTACACACAGCACATACGAAATTTGGTTGAAATCCAATTGATAGTGTAGAAGTTATATGCATTTAAAATTTGGACCTATCAGCAGGCTTATAATCATTTTGGCAACACTGCCATGTATGGCCTCCTGGAAATTAAACTGCAATATAATTATCTATACGTGTGCCAATTTTAAAATAGCTCCCAATCATACCTTCCAAGATGTCCAACATAGAGCTCAAATTTCAATTGCAATATTTCAGCAGTTGGTAGCACTGACAACATTTCAAAATATGGCCGTGAGATATTCAGGTATAGAACTTTTCTCCTACCAAATTTTGTTTTGATTGCTGCAGCCGTTTAGGAGTTGATAGGGGAGGGGGACACACACAGACAGACAGACAGACAGACAGACAGACAGACAGAAGGACAGACAGACAGACACACATTTGCCCGATGTCATAAGACTACTTTTTCCTCATTTTTGCAAAATGTGAAAAGTAGGCTAGAAATGGGAGATTAAGGCCTCATAATTAATTTTAAAAACAGTGAGGTACTTCTCTCCATAGAACGGAACCTCGCAGGGGCCGTGTGGCAGGAAGGACACTGTGTATTACATCGAGACGGGCAAGCTACTAGCAGCAGCATAGTGCCCAACTAGTTTAACACATTTACACATTTTAGCGGATGTAACAATCATCATTACTTACATGAATTTCAGAGTTGTTGCTGGAAATGCTGTCCTTCATTTTCTAAACACACCTTGCACCAATGTAGGAAGATTTGGTCCACTCGCTGTAATTCAACCTCACTGATATTTAGTTCTAGAGAGCCTCCAGGGCACGCGGATTATTTATGAATACCTTTTATTTGGGATTCTCCTACAAATAAAAATCGCACGGCACTGAAACGTACGAACACATTTACTGGAAGACTTCTTCTTGAGATGACACATTTACAGTAGCACAATTCCATGTTTTTTTTTTATACCTAACCATGTTCATGGGATACGAGATATGCTATAATACTTCACCACAAGTTAATTACCTCAACTGGGGTATCTTGCCAGATCCGTATGTAATGAATGTTAAGACAGTATCCGAAGTTTCCCGACCCACCCTTGTGTAATCGGCAAATGCTAGTCATCTGGCGGTGGCTCAGCGTTCTCGCCCCGTCACACGACACCGGCGAGGTTCCGGTCTATATAGAAGGCCGTCACTGCCTCGGTTCAAGACTGCAGTGTTGCCAGCCATTGTTGGTCCATGAATAGGGTATGGCCATTGAAAAGGAAAAACAAGAAGTTCCGTGACGAACTAAAGAGCCTACTTTTCTTAAAATTTAAGATTCATGCCAATGATTAATCTTTATGGACCCTAGAATATTGACGAAATGAATTTGGTAATTTCGAAATTTCTAATTAGTTCGAAATATACCTGGCATGATGTAGCCTGATAGAGCATTACATTTGGCAGCCCTGGTGACTGAATATATTCTTAGTTCCATCTCTTAAGGTAGAGAATACAAAATTTGCTTGAAGTCCAATGGATAGCATGGACGTTACATGCAGTTAGATATTGGACCTATCAGCGCATGTAAAATCATGTTGGCAACAATGTCATGCACGTGTTGGTCAGAAATAATTTGAAATATTATGATGTATTGTCGTGCCAATTTTGGTGAAATCCATTTGTTAGTATAGAAGTTACTGGAATGTTAAAATTGGATTTATCGGCAGGCTTAGAATCATGTTGGTAGCACTGACATACATTAGTTGTTCCAAATTAATCTAGAATGTCAGGAACTAGACGTACGCAAAGTTTAGAGCTGTTGGCTTGCATACTTTCTGATATATTGATATTAGGGTAAAATATATAAACACCGTTTATTAACAGTTGGCAGCCCTGATTGCTCTAAAGAATATGCACAGTCATATCTGTTATGGTCCGCATAGCACATACGAAATTTGGTTGAAATCCAATTGATAGTATAGAAGATACATGTAATTAAAAATTGGTCTTTCAGCATGCTTAGAATCATGTTGGTAGCACTGACATACATTAGCTGCTCCAAATTAATCTATTTCGTAGAAGGATCACACCTCATTTTATACACCCCATTGCGCGAAAGTATTTTAAGATTTGAACTTAATAAATGATTAGTATTTCGACTTTTTTATGCATATTTTTAACATTTTATTGTCTTACTAGCTGTTATTCCCGGCGTTGTTCGGGATTACAATTGGATATTAAGAGATAGTACCTTTGCTCGAATTGTGGTATTGTGTGCAACCCGGAGAAAGGGCGTTGTTATAATGAGCAATATTATTGCCATTCAAAGTCCTTGAGCGTGATTTTTATCTGATCAAAGATTGTGTTGAAGTTGTTAAATATGAAGGTACGACGGCTTTCTACTGCTTGTAGTTTATAGATTAATCCTGAAATTTCGCTAATATAACTAAATATTTAAGGAGGCTACTTTAATCATTGTATGCATTATTAACCTAACTAACACATTTTAAGGGCCAATTGGGCTAATGTCTTTTTCTAAATTGTATTATCTTTGCGTGTTTTGTCGAAGAGCAACATGTCACGAGGATAATGGTAGTCCGCAGATAAACGCTTAGAATCCCAGCTTCATAATAATATATGCCTTTGTTTATGGAAATAACGAATACCAGAAATAACAAATACAGTACATACAAAATATCTTCTAAGAATCAATACTGTATGTCCACCTACACTTAAATAAGAACTACTGATACGAGTGCAGAGACAACTTGGGGCCGTGAGACAAACTAAACCTGTTCAAAACACCATATCACCCGGATGACCAAATCTGGAGGTGAAACCATACACCCAAAGGACCCAGGTTCTATGTGATGACGAAATTTGACGAGAAAAATTATATGATTAGTAACAAATCATATCTGAAGCTATATTTACCAAAACTCTCCTTCCTCAGGTGAAATCAATATTGAAACACTAATACACGAAAAGCAACACACGTAGTATAATAAAAGAACCTAAAACGAAAAAAAAAATCAAATAGAGTACAGTTACTGGTTGTTGTTTGTTCTCTTCAACGTTCTATTACCAGATTCTTGTGATAAACTTTGTTCTCAAGGTCGGACGAATTTTTTCTTAATTTCCTATATATACTCGTTAAATTGTTATTATTTTTTAATTTGTAATGTTAAAACTCACGGAGCTACTACATAAAAATTCACGTGTGATGCACGAAACACATTCACTATTGTCCCTCACAAGGAAATGATAATGATGTCACTTTAGCTAACCCCACAGAGGTTGCGGTGGACAAACATTTGAATGACCGGGGGATGTTTCTGTGAAGAACACCAAGAATAATGAGACACTTGGACGGGTGGTAGAGGAAATTATATTGACAAATTTAAGTTTAACCTACATGTTTTAAGATGGCACAAAGTAGACACAATATAGAATTTCTGGTAGAATAATTGGACATAGCTCATTTTACGCCCCTCACTGTGAGAAACAATACTTAGCAGATCCAAAAGAGACGACATAAACAACATTTTAAGGTTCTTAAATGAACTATTTTCAAAACATTATCCGCTCCTGAGAGCCTCCGTGGCTTAGGCGGCAGCACGCTGGCCTCTCACCGCTGGGTCCGTGGTTCAAATCCCGGTTACACCATGTGAGATCTGTGCTGGACAAAACGGAGGCAGACAGGTTTTTCTCCGGGTACTCTGGTTTTCCCTGTCAAAATTTCATTCCAGCAACACTCTCCACTATCATTTCATTTCATCTGTCATTCATTTAATCATTGCCCCAGAGGAGTGCGACAGGCTTCGGCAGCCGGCACAGTTCATATCCTCGCCGGTAGCTGGGGGCTTCATTCATTCCATTCCTGACCCGGTCGGAGACTGTAAGCAGGCTGTGGATTTTCATTTTCATCCGCTCCTGAAAACTGCTCAATGAATGACCAGCTGTAACCATGATGGTGTTGTAACTTCTGAAAGAAAATCACTTAGTGACTCTTGAACATTGTCTGCCTCAGGCAGGCTGTAAGAATTACATGATGCTGCTTGAATATAAATTCTGTTGACCATTGTGAATCATGTAAATGAGTCATTTTTCCTTTCCACAAAGAAAACGTGATAACTAAGCTCTTAGCTGCTAGTCTCTCACCATGGTGCAACGCGTTTGATTTGTGACTCATATAATTGAGATTTAAATGAAAGGTAAATTATCTTCCCGTGGTTTAGATTTCACATAAAAACGTATCATGATGATTATTCTAAGGTTATCAGAAGATAATTTCATGTTCGCTTTCCGTACTGCTTGTTAACTGCACAACACTTCATTGAGTTGTTCTGTTGAATGAACAGTTTTCCTCTAATCACGAATTTTCAAACATGGGTATTTGGTTGTTGAGTCGACATTTACATGTACTCACATTTTGACGTCAACAGAAAACTGGATAGCAACATATACATCGTCGTTATGAACGTCGGAGACAGCAAGGTGACAGTTGACCTCTCGAAGAAGTTCAATATTGGAGCCAACTTCCTGGATGTGTACGTTAGCAACAACGAGTCAGGACTTTCAGAAGGGTGAGTAACAATATATGAACTGTGTGTTAACTAGATGAAGTAAAACATTGGTTGTAAACTGTTTTATTAAGAGTTAAACAATGTTGGGGAAAAGAAAGGGCCGTATGATTTCACGAAAATGTTCCAAAATTTGGACTTAATTTAAATACCAACTTGATTACTTTATACATACTGTAATGTTCATAGGAGAGCGAAAGAAACCCTTTAACGTTACCAATATTACTTATGACTTAGATTTCATATTTCAGTTAGACAGGGGCGTGTATATAAGGGGGAGGGGTTGAGCTGCTACCCCCTCCCCCACCCCTCCCCCCACCCCTCCCCCCTCCCCCCGAAGGAAATTGTCCCATAAAATATTCGTTTATGAATTAAAACATAGTAAGCCAATATAGTTATCATGTACTATTGTTACTAAGTGACATATGGCAACGTTGCAAAGCGAGTGGTAGAGCGATACAAACAGTGTGAGAATCAGTTTGCTCTGATATTACGTGTAATAAGATAACCTCTTATTACTCTCCAGTTTTCACTCTTAATAACCTACTAAGAACAGCAACAAGCGCCTTGAAGCGTGTGAAAAAAGTTATATTCCCTAACTTTCATACACTTATCAAACTTTTGGCTACCGCCGAACGGAGTTTGAGTAAGTTGAAAACATAGGCTACTTAAGAAATTCTACTTCTGAAAACAGTCTCAACGGTCTAGCATTGTTATCTATTCCCAGAGACAAACAAATCACTGACGATGAAATTATAAACCGATTTGGTAATGCTTCAAGAAACCTTGACTTTATATCATAGTGTAAGTAGTAAATCAAAAATATAATGTTAAATCTTTCCATCAAAATATTATGAAGCGAGCAAGATGATTCTATTCATTAAAAGTATCATAAAATGGCCTTAGTTGTGTTCGACGTTAACCAAACAAAAAACATCACAACAAGTTGGTTGAAAAATGATGCCAGGTAGCCTTAAATACAAAGGTTTCCCTGGAAGGAACCCTAGATACCCTTTCCTTTGGGGGCTATAAAACTCTAAATACGGCCCTGAAGTTTTTGTGTATATTCACTTTCGCAACATCCAATAATCCAAATCCTCATATAACAGGCGTTTCCTAGATAAGAGGGTTTGTAATGCTCATTGTACCTTGCTATTGTTTCTTTTCGAGCTTTTGCACATTGATAGGTGTAAATACGTGTCAAATGCTAACAAAATGTATACATCTGCAGAGGTCAGTGGGCCAATAGGATCTTTTGGGCTCCTGAGAATATATTTGATTTTTGTGTTGACCTGAAAATAATTTCTATGGATTGACGCTTCAGTATTTTTCCTATTCTGTCAATGACATTTTACATTTAATATATTTTAAACAAAACATATTTCAAAGTACAATTTCTGGAAAGTTTTCGAAACCAATGCTGTCTTTGTTTGCCAGGTTTCTAATTATCAATTCACAAATTATTCTAACACCTTATCAGTTGCACAAATGTCAGCGGATGCTCGAGATCTCTAGTTTTGGGGTCATTTACACGACATTTACACTAACTACCTATTAATAATAATAATAATAATAATAATAATAATATCGTATGGCCTCGGGAGCCGGGTGCAAGCTTTGTTAATTGACACCCAGAGGGTAGCTTGCATGTCGAATTTCGTCTTTCCTTTGAACGCTATGAAAGTCAAGGAGTTAGATATCTAAGCTCCTTGACACTACAGCGCTTTCTAGTAGAGAATGGAGGAACTTTGTTTTGGCTGAAAATCCCGAGATTAATTTTGCCATTGAGTATGGCCTACTAAATTCAAATGGGTTTTTTAACATGCCAACAACGTATGACATCCTTGTCGTGATTTTTGTCGCCATTCAAAAATCACTTACCACGACCAGGGGCGAACCTGCAAGCTTGGGGTTGGTAATCCGACACGTTAATCACTAACCCACCGTGGCAAGCTAACGACCTATTGATGTATAATATTGTAGGCCGCCAAGCAGTACATTAAGGATTCTTACATTGTGGTGAACTATTTGATAAGGATATATCATTCCTACTATAACACTCTGTATACCGAATGGAACATAAAAAGAAAAAAAACACTTTGAGGGGAGACAGATGATAGCGAGACGATCATGATAAGCAACAACTTGCACCATAAATCACAGTAAATTGAAGCTTATATAACGTGCCTGACATTTAACACTCTCCTATATTCAATGCTAATGTGGTTGACTCGGTACTTACCGTATAACATCGTTTGTTACCCACAATCGAACGTGTCTGTATTTCATATCTAGAGATTTCGTAGATTACCAGATTACCTGGGTCAATGACAGAACCGATACCAACTAGCAAGTGCTCTTTTAAGGGGGAAGGTGAGATTGTGATCGATAACTTCCCCTTCATGTTTATTTGTTTATTTGCTGTTGACACACGTACTGTTGTTTAAGTTTATGTTATTCATTCCGGGGCTTTATGACGACGTGATGATGGAGTTCCATGTACTTGGGTGATTGATAACCTGTATCATTGTTATCGCTGTATTAGTGTGTGTATTTAGAGCTAGGTTTTGAGTAAGAGAGGGCCATGACATTAATTCAGGTATCATCCCGGCATTCGTCTGGAGTAGAATTGGGTGACTACGGATAACCACTTCTAGGATGGCTAAGGTAGGAATTGAACTCAGCTCTTCACAGCCTTCCTTCACAAGGCTGAGTGGACTCCGTTACAGCCCGCAGACAAAAGTTAAATTTTTGACAAAGCCAAGAATCGAACGTGAACCTCTGTTATATTAATTCCCTTGTATTTAAACTGTTACTATATGAAGAGAAAAGAAGATAACCATGTCTAGAAACTGTTCCATATTAACCAAGTTTAATACACAACGAAAATATTCCTTTAGTCAATAAAATTATTATTTATGTTTTCCAATCCAATGTGCCGGTTTCGGCCACATTATGACCTTCATCAGCAAATGTAATTAATATTTATAAATGGAAACAATAAATGAAGTTGCAAGTTTGTGAGATCATGTGATAAAGGTAAAACAATAATTTTCTAAGTGTTTCTACAGTAGAGTCTCGCAACTCGGCACTCGGTAACCCGGCACTCCGGATTTCTCGGTCACCCTGACAGGAGAAAAAGAATCATGATTTTTGTTTATTTTTGTGTTTCCGCACAGAGCGTTATTATGTTTTATTTCGTGTTCTCCATCAATGGAATTATCGACAGTTAAATACGACACGAAACAAATTGACCTACAGTACATTGTAAGAAGAGTAACGACGACCTGATAAATACAGGTAGTTGTACAGTAAATTACTGTAAATGCACAAACTGTTAGCAGTAACAAATAAACAAACGGTTCTCGCGCAGAGCGTTGTATTTATTTGTTTACGCATTCTCCTCAATTCTGTTTCTTCGCCGTCTTCGTGACGAGGCTTCAAGAAACAGGTTTCAAAGCGAAAAGCAAAAGAACATTACTTGCTTTTTTGCAAAAAAAAAAAAAGGAAATGGTAATTTTCATTAAGTAAAAAACTATTTCCCTACGGAAATTGCTTTGTACATATACTGTATAGTGTACATATTACAAAAATAATTTGTAGGCCTATTTTTCTACGTTTTCTTTTATAATTTACAGTAATTGTTTTCCTTGATTTTTATCTAGTACGGTAGTACAATACTGAATTATATATTCAACTACCGGTACTGTAATTGTAGTGGCTTAATCGTTTTAAAAGTTGTGTTTCTGTTAAAAACAAATAAATGTACTGCATTGCATTACTTTTAAACCAAAACCAACAGCTTATTTCTTCTTTTGAACACATTTCCCGATAACCCGGCTTTTCGCGAACTGGGCCACCCCTCGGTACACATTAGGCTGAGTTTGCGAGACACTACTGTAATGAATTTCAACAAGTAATAATTAAATTTATTAAAAAGGTGAGTTTCAATACTATTTCTCAAATGTTAACTAGGCCAATCTAAATGATTTAAAACACTCAAAACTAATAAAACAAGATCTTTTACAAATTTTGAGTAACATGACAAAATATTTCTTCAAAATCAGCTCGATGTAGGACATGCCAATTGTCTGTCTTTCTCGTGGACTGTGAACACAACCTCATAGCTGAAAGTATCTTTTGTCAATATTCAGTTGCTTGTTATTGTTTGTTTCAGGCAAGAGATCGACGTCTCCAGTGTCTTGGTCGGCGCTCATGGAGCTGTAGTCCTCACCAACTCCCTAGGCAGCTAGATCTCATGTCTCAACCGTACTCACACAAGATAATCATGATCTGACCTGTAAGATTCACTTCAAATATTGTAATAAAACCCTTAACACGAAACAGGAACACAATACTCAGTGCTTGTACGAATTTGTGAATACTGTATATGAATAAATAAATGTACTGTAAATACTTTCATTGTAAATAAGTCATTGATATGATATTCTCTCAGGATGGTAGTGTGGGGAAGAATTTTACTGCTGTCACCCCACAGGAGCTTAAAGGAAGAACTATTCTTACGGTCGCTAATGAAGCATCGCTTGAATTGAACAATCGAGTACTTTAACGTTTACCTGGAGATGAGGTAGTCAACGAGAGTGTAGACTATATTGTGAGTGAGCATGCGCAGGATCACTTGGCTTACCCTGAAGAATTTTTAAACAGTCTGACACCGACTGGCATGCCTTCCCACAAACGTAGACTTAAGAGAAATGCTATCATTATGTCATTAAGAAATATTCTACCCTCAAAAGGAGTATGAAATGGGACAAGGCTAATAGTTATCGGGTTACAATGGAATATCATAGAGGCAACTATTATATATTCTGATAAGAGAGAAATCATTTTCAAACCCAGGATAACCCTTATCCCCTCAGATACGAACATGACTTTTAAATTTAAAAGAAGGCAATTCCCAGTACGTTTGGCTTTTTCAATGACAATAAATAAATCTCAGGGTCAGAGTTTTGATAAAATCTGCCTTTACTTGACAAAACCTGTCTTTACTCATGGACAGATTTACGTAGCCATTTCACGGACGAGATCGTTTAGCTCGCAATCGGTTGTGTCAACAAGAAACAAAATAACTAACTGTGTGTTTAGATAAATTTTAGATAGATAAATTCAAAAAGGATCTTAACAAAATGCATAATCTTGGAAGAAATGTGATTTGGCTTCTTAGATACAACTCTGTACTCCTCGCTCGAGAACTACTGTATGTGAAAGAAGTCCTGGTTGTATCCCAAATGTCCTCTGTGAAGTTATAATTTCACAGCCCAGTTAATCATTCCTTCCTGCACATGTATCAACATATTAAGTTTGTGAAGTTTATTCGTAAATAAATGTAATGCTCAGGCCGTTTCTTACATTGCACTGTTATTGCGTAGATACTCTACGCGGGCTCTGCTAGTTGTTAAATATTTCTGTTTTATAACTTACCTTGTCAATATTAAATATGTAGTTTAATTATATACGAATTTTATAAACATAGAATGATATCTTCTTCAGCGTTCAAATTAATAGCGATTGACATTAATAAAATAACAAGTAGTTCCGTGAAGAAATATACAGCCTATTTTCATATTGTACCCTTCAATGGTTCCTAGGATGCCGACTCTAGCTCGGGGTAATGGTCTGTCCGGTGTGGCTCTAACTTAATTTAAACACCCTACTGATATCGTCAAGGATCATGGGAGGCTTAACTTAAAATCAGTATGTCAGAGAACTCCTAATATAAAATAATTTATTCACAAAACATCATCTCCCACTTGCTCCCATCCTCAGACAATAAAAACAACATAAATACTCCCTTAAATTATTCTAATCAACAAAATCAAATTGCAAAAGTTAAATTATAATCACACTGGCTGAAACCAGGAAAAGAAAAGAATCTAATTCACTGCAGTCCACTGTTTCAAGTTCTAAAATAAACGTAAACATACTTAATTCATCAAAACTATGGTCTGAATAACCCAGCCATTCTATCAAAAATAAATGCGCACTCATGTTTACAATTGCAAAATTGGTTTTGGAGGTTCGGACATGCTTTCTCGTACAATCATCATTCTTCCTCACAAGAGTCAAATGATGAAGGCAATAGACTTATTCTAGGCCACAGGCATGTGTGCATGTTCTAGCTTATAAAACAATTAACTCACTCAGAGCTATGACTCTGCTAATTACGGCAAACCAAAACAAGTCAAATACATGAATCATCAAATAAATACACTTCGGGGGCCGATGCCCCGTTACTTTTAATAAACAAACAACTATAATGAATGCACTCAAAATGATATTACAAGACATGACGTCGCTTCCTGAAGCGGTACAAAAAAAAAAAAAAAGAAACAAACCCTGGGAAGCTCGACTACCTTCCCTCTCAAAAGAAAACAATACCATCCAACGTGGTTTCCCGACTTTGTGACAGACACCCTCACACCATAATAAACCAGCTGGGCCGGCAACAACCTCCGCTGCTCCTTTCAGAATTCAGACGGCTGACCACAATCTTTATACCTGCTTTTGTATGACTGCCTTGGGCTCGAGCTGTACAGTTACATTTCCGACGGAGCTATAGTGCACTCTCATCAGACAATGAATTCAATCATTTCAGTTACCAATTATATCATCGTAGACTCGGGGGAATTTCGCCTCCGCTATTAATTCACTTACCATTTTATATAATCGCAGAACACGGGAATACCACTTCCGTTTTTAATTTCAGCTCAACCAAGGATCAACTCCCAAACTTTTCTGAATATTATATTATCATCCAGCCATTCCATCTTACCTTTCTTTAGCTTGGTGTGGTCTTCGATAACTTACTTACTGTTCACCTAATTTCAGTGTCACTACTGGCCTTTGTCACAATGTCAAGCTATCTCCCCCTTACTAGCTTTTACGTTATGGTCGTGCGTAAGCACTATCAACCCAATTATTCCCTTAAATGTGCATTCAGCAAAGTTACTGACACCCTCAAACAAAACACAATTAAACAAGATTTGATGCTCATATACGAATCTTACATTATAAAAAACACAAAAAATCATACTGTAAATGACAAATATACACAAATTTACACAAAACATTCCTGCTGTGCCCAAAATACCTATTTTATAATAATTGCTTATGATCGAGATAAACTTATCCGATTCCCATGATGGGATACGCTATGGCAAACATGCCCCATGCAATATCTACTTATAAACTATGCATCAAGATGGTGATGATCTGGTCCTTGATATCAGACTTCTGGATCAATTGGTTCATCTTGCAAGGAGGAGAATTTTACACACGGTTTCCAAAAAAATCACCAAAGCATAGGTCCACTGTGAATTATTATTATTATTATTATTATTACAATGCACGGTTCTCGCGTGTGTAGCTCCTACTTTCTAAAGCTATCATCAACCTACTCAATTCAGCTGATAGTTCATAGCTTCCTATCGCACTGACTTTGCTGCTAATAGCACGTGTGGCTATCACTACCATATACTGTTTCGTACTGTCAACGATATGCACACTCGCGGTACTGTTCCGATTCGCACTCGCGAATATTTAGCGATATTCAAATGTCCCAGGATAGAACTGCTTATCCTTATAAATTTTCTTAATTTCAGAACGCGGCGATCATAGGCTCGCGTCTCTGCAATGCTCGAAGTAGAACTTGTAAATTTTTTAATATTTCAGACTGCAACGACCGTGGGCTTGCGCCTCAGCAGTGCCCCAAGTAGAAACTGTAGGACTTGTCAAATTTTTATTAATGTTCTAACGCAAAGATCGTGGGCTTGCACCTCAGCAGCGCCCCAAGTAGAAACTGTAGGACTTGTCAAATTCTTGTTAATGTTCTAACGCAACGATCGTGGGCTTGCGCCTCAGCAGCGCCCCAAGTAGAAACTGTAGGACTTGTCAAATTTTTGTTAATGTTCTAACGCAACGGTCGTGGGCTTGCGCCTCAGCAGGGCCCCAAATAGAAACTGTAGGACGTGTCAAATTTTTGTTAATGTTCTAACGCAACGGTCGTGGGCTTGCGCCTCAGCAGCGCCGCAAATAGAAACTGTATTCGCTGCGTCTCCAGCTATTATTTATATGATTTTTCGTAGAAGTACTCTGGGTGGGGAGCTTTTAGAATTTATTCTATTATAACACTCGCATGAATATGCAAATTAGCTCCTTCGAACGTCCTCGTTTTCAATGTCTCATGGCTTCTTTTAATCTAAAATCCGATCGCTGGATCCTTAGATAATGAGCTCCGTAATTCCCTTCATTGTTCCTTAATTTCGGCGGGATGTGGTCGCGTCTCGCGTCCCTCGCTGCTATTGGTAGTTTCAAATCCACCCCCTAATTTCGTTTTAATTCTGGCAAAAATCACAGAATGACTCAATTCAAATTTTGAAGATACTTCTGAGATGCTGGGATTGTCCCCTATACGATGGTATAATTCCTGTTTCTGCATTTTAATTACTGCTCCAATTTCTCTCAAGTGGGTGGGGTTTATCTAGTAAGTGATCGTTGAAATTTTCGTATTTACCCGCTTGGTTGAATGACCGTTTCGCGTTGTCTAAGCCCATGTGGTTACCAGATGTTGGCCTTCTCCTCCTCTCTCCATTATCCGCGCTCGGTGAAAGTTGTAGAAAAAGTACGTACGGGTCTTCCTTTGTTGTCATCTGGTCTACAGGCAACGTTTTTCTTACATCAGCTTTGAAACATGAATAAAATCTTGTTGAAATAAATATGTAGAATTTATGCAATCACAGATGCATAAAGGTTACATTATACTTCTGCCATGGAAAAAAATCGATATGGAAGGTATGATTTTTTCTCAATCCCGATCCGCCTCACGGATGCTGTAAGGTTCCACCGTCACTCCTTATTCTGCTTACATGGCTCGCCACTGCTGGTCGCGCGCAGGGTTTCTCTTGCTACTATTCCTGTGTCCCCGTTCCACATTCTTGGTAGGATTAGTGTCTCGGCCGTCTGGTGCATGTAGCTATTGTCTGCGTGTCTCGCCAAGTACTCTCATTTCTCGATCGCTCACTGTAAACACCAGGTCTGTTTATGACTGTCAACTTCCTCGTTCCTCGTGCATTTGGCTCATCTTTATCCGATTTCCATAATGTTGACACGCGCGGTATTCCGTGGTTGATCAAACGGTTCCCTTCCATAATAAACCTTGAGGTTTGAACAGTTTGCTGCTGACGTGTTTCCGCCGTTTATGTCCTGTATCTTATACGCGTTGTTTCCCAAATTTCGTATGATGCGGTAAGGTCCGATGTTCGGGAAACACCATTTATGAAACAATTTGTTTGCAGGATCAGAGATAGGTGGTCTCCTTAATAAAACTAACTCACCGGCGTTCAATTCTCTGAGAAAGGGTTTCCCTTTTAGCCTTCTCAATCTCCTGTCAGCTTGTTCTCTCATATACTTGACCGTTCGTTCGATTCTCAGCTGTAGTGCTGGCTGCGGATCCCTTGGGCAATCTGGTACTGTTGTCCAAGATCTCGGTGGCTGCTGGTTCAAATGTAACGTGTATGGAATTTGTCCAGTTGACTCATGACGTGTCATGTTAATGCAAATCTCAATGTTTTCAAGGTATCAGCCCAACGATGATGCTCTGTGGGTATGAACATGCGGATATGCTTAGAAACCACTCGTAAAAATCTCTCGCTAGGATTGCTCTGTAGATTGCGTACGCTAGATAATACATGTTTGATGCCTAGCTCATTTAATCAATGCTTAAATTCTGCTGATGTGAAGTAACTCCCATGGTCGGAAAGTATACATTCTGGCTTTCCCATCGTAGGTATAACACGATTCTTGATTCGGCTTAGGACGTGTTTCGATGTTGTCTTCTGGATAGCACATATGACAACAACCTTGGAGAAGACGTCCACACACACAAGGACATGTCGCACTCCTCTACGTCCTTTCGGCAGTGGCCCCAGGCAATCTGTCGCAATGAGCTCTAATGGTTTCTGTGGCAAAAGTGGCTTTGGTTATTGTCTCATGAGGAAGTTGTTTGGTTTTGCACGCTGGTAAATATCGCATGTCTTCAGGACATCGCGTATTGTGATCCTCATCCGTGGCCAAGTGAAAGCTTCACCTATCGTTGCTTGTGTCTTGTCTAATCCTATGTGATCAAGTGTATAATGAGTATGCCACACTAATTTCCTCTGTAAAGATGCTGGTAACAATATCCGTAACTTGACATGATCCTCATCTATAAATTTATGGAGCATATTGTTGAAGTAAGTATAATTTCTCGCTTGAGCTTCAATCTCCCGGTATGCTGGCATGTCAGGTGTTAACTCCCTCTTGAGGAACTTAATCATCTGTATCATCCATGGCTCCTTTTCCTGTTCCTGGGGTAACCTCTTCAGTTCTTGTAGGAAGTTTTGGTCTTCGTTTGTCAGCTCAATGTGTTGCACTGACATCTCATCCTTCTGCACCTCCTCTTATGGATTTCGGCTCACAATATCCGGGATGACATTTAATTTTCCAGATACATGCTCAATGTGTAGGTCAAACTGCTTTGCATAGATGGCCCATCTGTTGATGCGTTCACTTACCATGGTGGTCTTAAATAAGAAAGTCAGCGCCTTGTGATCAGTGCGGATTGTTATGGGGAACCCATAAATTATTCGACGCCACTGCTCTAATGCGTGTATGATAGCCAGAAGCTCCAGCACTGAGATGGTATAACTTTTCTCATGTTTTCTTAGCTTCCTGCTGATAAATGCTAAGTATGAACGGCCTGCTGTTCTCTCTGCGTCTTCATGGAAAAGCATTGCTCCGATGCCCACTAAAGATGCATCTGCTTGAATTATGAATCTCTTTGAAAAGTCTGGGTAACCCAGTTTTATGCTATTTGACAGCAATTCTTTCGTAGCTACAAATGACCTCTCACACTCTTCGTTCCAAAACCAACGGTTATTCTTTTTTAGCATCTCTTGTAATGGTGCTACTACTTCAGTGTATCCTGGGCAGGTTTCACGAAAGAAATTCGTTGCTCCCGAGAACATCCTTATGTGCTTGACTCTGGTTGGTCGAGGAAAATTTCTAATGGCTTCAATCTTCACTGGGTTGGGTTTGACTCCCTCTCCATCTACAATATGTCCTAAATATAAAATTTCGTGCTGAAAGAAATGCGATTTTTTAGATTGATTTTGAAATTTGTCCTTTCGAGGTTCTCTAACAATTTGCTTAAATTTTGCATGTGCTCTTCAATGTTTTCTGATGCTAACAAGATATCGTCGACATATCTGACAGTCATGTCTTTCACCTCTTCTGTCAAATTGAGGTCCAATGCTCGGATTAGTGCAGATCCGGCTGTCTTAACTCCAAATGGTAAGCGACACCAGGTGAAACTCTGATTATCGAATAGAAATCCAGTTAACAGCTGTGATTTCTCTTCTAACTCGATATGCCAGTAGCTATTTGCAAGATCGACAGAAGAATATATTCTTTTCTTATGGAACTTCTTTAGTACCTCCTTAATTAGTGGTGCACGGTCGGTTTCGTCAATTAATCTGGTATGGAGTGTGCGAGCATCGAGACATAGTCTCACAGAACCATTGGCTTTCGCCACCGCTAATATGGCGTTCAAATATGGAGTTGGAACCTTCTTAATTATGCCCCCTCTAAGCATTTCGTCTTTAATTTTTCTAACTGCTGCACGCTGTTTTTCTGGGATTGGGTAGAGTCGGCTCTTGAATGGAGTCCAGTCATCCACCTGCATGGCGTAAATGAAATTTAATATTTTTCCCGGCAGGGTATTGAATGCTGCTGAATGTTTACATAGCATTTGTGCCAAGCAATTTCTTTCTTCATCATTTAGCTTTGCTTCCTTTAATTTTTCCTTCAAAAGTGCCTCAAAGCTGTCTTTGTTGCCATCTTCTTCTACTGCCATGGACCACATCTCTTTTTCCAACTCTTGCTTTTCCTCCAGGAGTCCTGTGTTCGAGTCCTCTTCATCTGCTTTATTTTCCTCTTCTTCCTCAGGAATCGTCTCCAGCGTCATAATGTTAGCATCTCTATCTAAGCCGTGATTATTCATGTTCAGTTCCACCGCTGATAATCCTTCCATATTTCTGAATTTAATTACATTGTTGCGTAGATCGATTACTGCTTGGTGCTCGTATATGAAGTCCGCGCCAAGGATCAAGTTTACACTCATTTTGTTCATAACCATGAATATATGTGAAAAAGTGTGTCCTAATATCTCTAGATCCAATTGTACTTGAAATTTACATACAGCTGATTTTTCCGGAATAACTCCTCTAAATTTGACCTATGGTACTGGAATTGTAGGTATTCTTTGTTTTTCGCTTAAAGCTTTGATTAATGCCTCTGATACTAGACATAGCTGTGCTCCGGTGTCCACCAAGCCTCTTACTCTTAATCCCCCTATTCTCGTAATAATGACAGGTAATTTCCTCAAACAATGTTGTTCCGGTTGAATAATTTCACCCGTAAAATCATCAGGAGTTGCGACCCATTCCTCAATGTTCGCTATCATCCACTGTGTTTTATCTGGCGTGAAATTTAGGCTATCTTCTTCATCCTCTAGTACATTTTTTTTGCTAATGGCCCCCGTCTGTGTCTTATCGTTCTGACTCTCGCGATGTTGTTGCGCCAATTCGCTTTCTGCTCCGGTTATCTCCACGTCTGGATTCTCGCAATTTTCCATCGTCCTTCACCAGCGATCCTTCTCCGTTTCTTGGCTGCGATGCAACTCGTTTAGGTACTGTTGGGATGCCTCGTGTCTGTTCTGCCATTCCAGTCGACTGTCCTCCGTGTATGCTTGGTTCTCATCTCGTCCTCGGTTCCACGTTCTGTTTTCCCTTCTGTCATATCTGCGGTGATGATATGGACCTTCGCGACCACGCCCTTTCCAGTCATCTCTCCTGTACTGTCGCGGCTGCCAGTTCCTTTCGTTCCTTGGTTCATATCTCCTTTGCTCTTCTCTTGGCAAGTCTGACTTTCCATTGTTGTTTCCGCTCTTATGGCTAATATTCGTATTGGTGCTCTGTTCCCTAGTACTGACAAGCTCGGCCTGGTGTACAAGCACTGCGCTGTCACTTGCTCTGACATGCCTATTCTGAGTGTTTAATGAAGTTTCATCCAGTTGGCGTAAAAACTCCTCTGCTTGTAGTGCGCTCGATACGTTTGTTGAAATTAAGAGCTGTTGTACTGGTAATGGAAGCTGTTTACCAATTGTCATCACCAGTTCTGATTCCGGTGGCAAAATATCCATATCTTTCAACCTGAGTAGCTGAGCCGAAAAATACTCTGAGTAGCGCGTGGGCTGTGAAGCGTGATACTTCCTGCTATACAACTCCATTCTCAGACTATGTTGTATTGACATGCTCCAATAACGGCGTAGAAATGCCTGTTTGAAACTATCCATGTCGTCAAAAGTGTAGCGAAAACATCTGAATCAAGTCAAGACGCTATCCGCAAGTAATTTTTCTGTTACTCCGAGTTTCTTAGTCTCAGGAATGTTACTGTCTGTAAGGTAGTGCTCTAAATCTTTTAAGAAAGCTTTTGTCGTTTGTAACCCTTCATTATTGAATTTGCGTGGGCGGTCCTCCTGCATTCTGATTATTTGTACATACTGGGTACCTGGGTTATTATTATTGTCAACTGGCTGTTGAGGTGTCGAGGCGTGTCCTCTAAACGTCTGGAATCCATCGTTACTTTCGCTACCTGTAGTTGCGCGTCCCAGTCTATGTCCATTCATTCCTTCTACCTGAGTCTGGCTCGTGTTAAAGTTATTAGCCGTCGCGTTTGTTCCCTTAGTGCTATTATGTGCTCTTAGTTCGAGAAGCATGTCTTGCTGTTGTAAAGATTGTATTTCCGTCTTAAGAATCTTCCGTTCTTGTCCCTCTATTTTTCCTAGCAACTGCAGTTCGACCTCCTTTATCCTTTTCTGGTTCTCTTCCATTTGTTCTATGAGTTTCTTTCTATCTTCTTTCCCGTCAATTCCAATCTGTTGGCATGTCTTATTTATTTCTGCTCTTATTGACTCATATCTATCTTCCTCTCTTCTCTTTCCATCCTTCTTATCGCTTTCCAGCTGATCGAGTCTGCCTCCTATCAGTTCATTACTCTCGCGAATGCTCTCTTTAATTGCATCATTCTCACTTTCCTGAATACTCCACCGTTCCGCTGAAGTCAAAGCTGCCTTGTCTATATCTGTTCTGATCTCTGTTACCTCCTCTTCTAAGCTATGCAATTGCTTTGTCGCAGACTTAACCTCATTGTCCACCCCTTTTATCGTAGCCTGGATTGCTAACTGTTCTAACTTTATTTCTTCCGTATTAGCGTTACATATTTCTTCCAGTTGTATGAGTTTCGCTGCCGTCTTCTCTTCACTGAATGCTATGGATTGTCTTAGGTTAATCTCCATCTGTCCTAACTGTGCGTAGTCTCAAGTGTGATCTTAGCTATCTGCTCTGCACTCTGTTCCGTTAGCAGTGTATTGTTAAATGTACTTTGCTCCGCGAGTAATGCATTTTTTATCCTACTTTGCTCCGCTATCTGTTCTGTGATACGTGCGTTGCTTATTGTACTCTGTTCCGCTATCTGCTCTGAGATACGTGCATTGTTTATTGCGCTCTGTTCCGCTATCTGTTCTGAGATACGTGCATTGTTTATTGCGCTCTGTTCCGCTATCTGTTCTGTTAACTCTCATTTTAACGCTTCAATTATCGCTCGAATTTCTTCCACTGAAGCCATAGCACAAAATATAAACACTTATTTGAGAAAACTGGGGCATGCAGCCTCACGCTACGCACCTTCTGTAACTATAAAATGAGTCGCTTAATCCCAATCTACGTTATTCCCATTAATTACTTTTATTTGCTTGAAGAGCTGCCTACTTGATATCTGCTTTCATGAATAAATTTTCAGTTTACCCTTCTACGTTAATTTTAACTTCTCAGTCCTGTCAATAAAGTACTGACATGACTTTTCACGGTTCACGCCGCCCTACAAAATACAATTGGAGTTTGTTACTAATCAATCAATTATAAGGGCGCCACGAAAACACTGCTTCTACCTAAATATGCAAAATAAATTCAGCATTTTCGACTATTTATTTTAAACAAACTCCTGGCTTTACTTTCCCCTGAATTACCGTTAATTTGGCCACACTAAAGGGCGCCATGATATGGGGCACTCTACCTCTGTTTACACGTCCTCAAGGTTTGATACTCAAGCTCAATGCTCACCCTCTTGGATAAAGACCAACATGGGCCACCATGTTTATCACAACCTTGACGCGACATGTATACTTCAGTAGGCTCCGGCTAGCTACTCTCTGACAATCTCCATCACTGAGATCCATTAATTAATAAAAGAAAACGGATATGGACTTGAATAACTACAGTGTTATCACCCAATCCATATGTACCCTTCAATGGTTCCTAGGATGCCGACTCTAGCTCAGGGTAATGGTCTGTCCGGTGTGGCTCTAACTTAATTTAAACACCCTAGGGATATCGTCAAGGATCACAGGAGGCTTAACTTAAATTCAGTATGTCAGAGAAATCCTAATATAAAATAATTTATTCACAAAACATCATCTCCCACTTGCTCCCATGCACAGACAATAAAAACAAAAAAAATACTCCCTTAAATTATTCTAATCAACAAAATCAAATTGCAATAGGTAAATTATAATCACACTGGCTGAAACCAGGAAAGAAAAAGAATCTAATTCACTGCAGTCCACTGGTTTAAGTTCAAAAATAAACGTCAACAAACTTAATTCATCAAAACTGTGGTCTGAATAACCCAGCCATTCTATCAAAAATAAATGCGCACTCATGTTTACAATTGCAAAATTGGTTTTGGGGGTTCGGACATGCTTTCTCGTACAATCATCATTCTTCCTCGCAAGAGTCAAATGATGAAGGCAATAGACTTATTCTAGGCCACAGGCATGTGTGCATGTTCTAGCTTATAAAACAATTAACTCACTCAGAGCTATGACTCTGCTAATTACGGCAAACCGAAACAAGTCTAATACATGAAGCATCAAATAAATACACTTCGGTGGCCGATGCCCCGTAACTTTTAATAAACAAACAACTATAATGAATGCACTCAAAATGATATTACAAGACATGACGTCGCTTCCTGAAGCGGACAAAAACAGAAACAAACCCTGGGAAGATCGACTACCTTCCCTCTCAAAAGAAAACAATACCATCCAACGTGGTTTCACGACTTTGTGACAGACACCCTCACACCATAATAAACCAGCTGGGCAAGCAACGACCTTCGCTGCTCCTTTCAGAATTCAGACGGCTGACCACAATCTTTATACCTGCTTTCCGTATGACTGCCTTGGGCTCGAGCTGTACAGTTACCTTTCCGACGGAGCTATAGTGCACTCTCGTCAGACAATGAATTCAATCATTTCACTTACCAATTATATCATCGTAGACTCGCGGGAATTTCACCTCTGCTATTAATTCACTTACCATTTTATATCATCGCAGAACACGGGAATACCACTTCCGTTTACAATTTCATCTCAACCAAGGATCAACTCTCAACCTTGTCTGAATATTATATTATCATCAAGCCATTCCATCTTACCTTTCTTTAGCTTGGTGTGGTCTTCAATACCTTACTTACTGTTCCCCTAATTTCAGTGTCACTACTGGTCTTTGTCACAATGTCAAGCTATCTCCCCCATACTAGCTTTTACGTTATGGTCGTGCGTAAGCACTATCAACCCAATTATTCCCTTAAATGTGCATTCAGCTAAGTTACTGACACCCTCAAACAAAATACAATTAAACAAGATTTGATGCTCATATACGAATCTTACTTTGTAAAACACACAAAAAATCATACTGTAAATGACAAATATACACAAATTTACACAAAACATTCCTGCTGTGCCCAAAATACCTATTTTATCATAATTGCTTATGATCGAGATAAACTTATCCGATTCCCATGATGGGATACGCTATGGCAAACATGCCCCATGCAATATCTACTTATCTCGTATATATCATGATGGTGATGATCTGGTCCTTGATATCAATCTTCTGGATCAAATGGTTCATCCTGCAAGGAGGAGAATTTTACACACGGTTTCCAAAAAAATTCACCAAAGCATAGGTCCACTGTGAATTATTATTATTATTATTATTACAATGCACGGTTCTCGCGTGTGTAGCTCCTACTTTCTAAAGCTATCATCAACCTACTCAATTCAGCTGATAGTTCATAGCTTCTTATCTCACAGACTTTGCTGCTAATAGCACGTGTGGCTACCTCTGCCATATATTGTTTCGTACTGTCAACGATATGCACACTCGCGGAACTGTTCCGATTCGCACTCGCAAATACTTAGCGATATTCAAATGTCCCGGGATAGAACTGCTTATCCTTATAAATTTTCTTAATTTCAGAGCGCGGCGATCATAGGCTCGCGTCTCTGCAATGCTCAAAGTAGAACTTGTAAAATATTTAATATTTCAGACCGCAACGATCGTGGGCTTGCGCCTCAGCAGCGCTCCAAGTAGAAACTGTAGGACTTGTCAAATTTTTGTTAATGTTCTAACGCAACGATCGTGGGCTTGCGCCTCAGCAGCGCCCCAAGTAGAAACTGTAGGACTTGTCAAATTTTTGTTAATGTTCTAACGCAACGATCGTGGGCTTGCGCCTCAGCAGCCCCCCAAATAGAAACTGTAGGACTTGTCAAATTTTTGTTAATGTTCTAACCCAACGATAGTGGGCTTGCGCCTCAGCAGCCCCCCAAATAGAAACTGTATTCGCTGCGTCTCCAGCTATTATTTATATGATTTGTCGTAGAAGTACTCGGAGTGGGGAGCTTTTAGAATTTATTCCATAATAACACTCGCATGAATATGCAAATTAGCTCCTTCGAACGTCCTCATTTTCAATGTCTCATGGCTTCTTTTAATCCAAAATCCGATCGCTGGATCCTTAGATAATGAGCTCCGTAATTCTCTTCATTGTTCCTTAATTTCGGCGGGATGTGGTCGAGTCTCGCGTCCCTCGCTGCTATTGGTAGTTCCAAATCCACCCCCTAATTTCGTTTTAATTCTGGCAAAAATCACAGAATGACTCAATTCAAATTTTGAAGATACTTCTTAGAGGCTGGGATTGTCCCATATACGATGGTGTAATTCCTGTTTCTGCATTTTAATTACTGCTCCAATTTCTCTCAAATGGGCTGGGTTTATCTAGTAAGTGATCGTTGAAATTTTCGTATTTACCCGCTTGGTTGAATGACCGTTTCGCGTTGTCTAAGCCCATGTGGTTACTAGATGTTGGCCTTCTCCTCCTCTCTCCATTGTGCGCGCTCGTTGAAAGTTATAGAAAAAGCACGTACGGGTCTTCCTTTGTTGTCCTCTGGTCTACAGGCAACGTTTTTAGCCTACTTTCGATTTTTGCAAAAAATGAAAGTAGACTTATGAGATCACTACAGGGCGAAAAAAAGTGTGTCTGTCTGTGTGTGTATGTGTGTGAGTCTGTGTGTGTGTGTGTGTGAGTGTGTGTACTCTGAATGTCGGTCCCCCCTATCAATTCTAACATGGTTAAACCGAATTGAACGAAATTTGGTACAGAGGTAGCACTGGCAAAGTGCACCTCAGTGTCATGTTTTATATTGCCGCCATCTTTACCAAAAGGTAATGGCGGCCAATCGAATGGTCAAAACTTAATAATGCATTACGAGCAAACTAATCATCGGATCTTTACCAAATTTGGTAACAACCTACCTTCGTATGGGACGCGTCTTGTGCCCAAACTACAAGGTCATCAAACGTACCATTTCAGGATTGCTGCCGTGTGAATTATGCAAAATTTATAATCCATAACATGGGACCGACCAGTTCCGATTATCGAACCAAGAATTTTTTAATCTGTTTTAAGCGACGTGGTTCGTTCGAAATTAAAAGTTTATATTGTAATATTATAATCTAGAAATGACTTTAAAAATCTGAATCGTCTCGGCTATTTGACAAGATGGCAGCTGATCTCTCGTTCTGACCTATATTTTTTTACTAATTTCAGTATGTTGCATGCAATATAACCTACTGATAAAAATTATATGAACTTAATATGAAATGAACTCGGTTTGAAATATACTCCAGTGAAGAAATCTTCAGTCCAAGTGATTATTTGCTAATACAGTACGTTATATGTATTTAATCGATAACGCATGAGTTATGAGTGTACGATTGGCTGTGTGGTTAGAGCTCCCGTCTCTCATGTGGCTGGCCGGGGTTCAAATCCTATCAGAGTAGAACTTTTTTGCTTGATTTTTTTAATATTTATTGTTTCTTGAGTACTGAGACGTTATAAAATAAAGCGTTATATGGTGCGTTTTGCAATGGAAATTATATATAAAAAAACGACATTCTCCACCGGAGTGACATCTACCAGCCTTCAGTTGTACTATGCAGAAACTACAGATTCGAGCAGCGCTCTATACCGGCCAGTTAGTGAACCCAGTCTTAACGACTGCTAGGAGTAATAATACAGTAACATTCGTTTATTCCTTGTGCACATCGAACCAAGAATCGTTTAATCTGTTCTAAGTGACGTGGTTCGTTCGAAATTAAAAGTTTATATTGTAATATTATAATCTAGAAGTGACTTTAAAAATCTGAATCGTCTCGGCTATTTGACAAGATGGCAGCTGATCTCTCGTTCTGACCTACATTTTACTAATTTCAGTATTTTGCATGCAATATAACCTACTGATAAAAATTATATGAACTTAATATGAAATGAACTCGGTTTGAAATACACTCCAGTGAAGAAATCTTCAGTCCAAGTGATTATTTGCTAATACAGTACGTTATATGTATTTGATCGATAACGCGTGAGTTATGAGTGTACGATTGGCTGTGTGGTTAGAGCTCCCGTCTCTCTTGTGGCTGCTCGGGGTTCAAATCCTATCAGAGTAGAACTTTTTTGCTTGATTTTTTTATATTCATTGTTTCTTGAGTACTGAGACGTTATAAAATAAAGCGTTATATGGTGCTTTTTGCAATGGAAATTATATATTAAAAAAACGACATTCTCCACCGGAGTGACATCTACCAGCCTTCAGTTGTACTATGCAGACACTATAGATTCGAACAGCGCTCTATACCGGCCAGTTAGTGAACCCAGTCTTAACGACTGCAAGGAGTAATAATACAGTAACATTCGTTTATTCCTTGTGCACAGAGGCGTTGTTGATAACCTCAAAACTTGCAATATGGATGATTTGGAGATGGATTATTTTGTTATACCGTGTATTTAAGATTAGCCTATAAATTAACGGGTTGCGAAGTTACTTCACTTAGTCCTATATCATTCGTATACGACACAGAACAACAACGTGACGTCAGTTTCTGATCTGCTCTGATTGTCTATTACATTGCTGCAGTCGGGTAGTTGGCAGTCAAGGATAAAATTCGCGACTGCCAACTGCCAGCTACCAACTGCAACTTCATGTTGTGTATGGTGCCTATAGTATACACGGAGTCGATCGCGACTGCCGACCGAGGACTACCAACTACGGACTGCCGACTGCGCATTGTAGATGGGCCTTATTAGAGCAACGAAGTTTCAATTATTGTAAGTAGTCGGTGTTTGGAGTGTTTGCTGATGAAATTGCAAAATGCTGGGGTAAATTATAAACTATGGTTTGAACGCCACTGTTCAAATCCTGTGTGCCAATTTGCACTTCAAATAGGAATAAATTAGGAGATGATAAGGACAGAGAGTTATAACTATACCCATACATTTAGGAGAAAGTAGGCTATATGTTCTTTCCCGAACATCTTGTTCTTACACCAGCTTTGAAACATGAATAAAATCTTGTTGAAATAAATATGTAGAATTTATGCAATCACAGATGCATAAAGGTTCAATATATCCTACTTATGTTAATTGTTACTATCAACATACCAAATTTCAGTTTGATTGCTGTAATAGTTTCGTAGAGATTGAGAACCGACTAAATATTGTGGATGGTCGCCATGTTGAATTTTTATACAGTATATTATGTAGGTCTTAGAAATATGTACTGTTACATGAAGATTATTATGTACGTGTAGAATTCAAACTTCAATCACATGATTAGGACACAAGAAGTAAAAACGAGATTTTAAAATTTCGCACAGCTGCCATCTTGTGGTTATGGAAACAATTGAAATAAATTAGATACCAGTGGATTAACATTTGTACAAGAATTTTCTGTACCAAGTTTCACTGCACTCGGAAGGTTAAATTGAGAGAAACGTCCATGTGAATAGTTATACTTCGCGTCGCCGCCATGTTGGATTTGTGATCACCAGGTTATTGAAATTCCTATCGGTGAACTTATGTTCATAGCCCCTAAGAACCTTAAAAAAACAGTTTGATTGCTTTAATAGATTTGTAGATATGGAGACCCGTCTAAATATTTCGGATGGTCGCCATGTTGGATTGCTATATGTATAGGTTATAGAGTCATGTACCAATAAAGGAAAATTATGGCGTAGGTTCATTATTCAAACTTTCACTTCGATAGCATGATTGTAACACAAGAAATAAAACTTAATTTCAAAATTCGCACAACCACCATCTTGAGGTTCTATAAATAATTGAACTAAATTAGTTATCTGTGCGTTACAATGTGTATAAACAACTGCTGTACCCAGTTTCATTGCGTTTGGATAATTAAATCGCGAGAACAGTCTATTTAAAACTTTCAATCTCCCTTGGCCGCCATGTTAGTTTTGTAGTTAACCAGTTTTTGAAGGTCTCATAGATACACTTCCAGTAGTGCCCTTTATCCCTGTACAGAATTTCAGGGTGATACCGGTAATAGATTCAGAGATATAGAATGCCGGTGAAATATTTCGCACAGCCGCCATCCTGAGGTTACGTAAACAATTGAACGAAGTTAGATGTCGGTGCATTACCATGTGTATAAAAATATAATGTACCATGTTTCATTGCGTTTGGTTGGTTAAATCGCGAGAAACCTCTATTTAAAAGTCGCAACTTCGCTTGGGCGCCATGTTGGTTTTGTATTTACCATGTTTTCAAAAGTCACATAGGTGAACATCTAGTATAACCGTACAAAATTCCAGGGTGATGTCGGTAAGAGTTTCGGAGATATTGAATGCTGGTGAAATATTTCGCACAGCAGCCACATTGGATTGGTGAGACGTAACAAAATTTGAAGGGCACGGTCGGAGTCGTCCGGAATAGTGCTATGAACTTACCGAGTTTCATTGAAATCGCTCGAGCCGTTTAGATTTTATTAGGTGGACACACACACACACACACACACACACACACACAGACACACGGACAAAAGGTGATCTCATAAGCCTATTTTTTTTTCATAAACAGTTGATAGACTGTGTTGAGTCTGTTACTTGTTTCTAAGATGAAGAAAAAAGATTTATTTATCAGGAACTTCAATTTTATTTCTAATTATTTGTAAGGATATCCATGTTTAGCCTATTTTCATTTATGAAAAAAAATAGGCTTATGAGATCACCTTTTGTCCGTGTGTCTGTGTGTGTGTGTTTGTTCACCTAATAAAATCTAAACGGCTCGAGCGATTTCAATGAAACTCGGTAAGTTCATAGCACTATTCCGGACGACTCCGACCGTGCCCTTCAAATTTTGTTACGTCTCACCAATCCAATGTGGCTGCTGTGCGAAATATTTCACCAGCATTCAATATCTCCGAAACTCTTACCGACATTACCCTGGAATTTTGTACGGTGATACTAGATGTTCACCTATGTGACTTTTGAAAACATGGTAAATACAAAACCAACATGGCGGCCAAGCGAAGTTGCGACTTTTAAATAGAGGTTTCTCGCGATTTAACCAACCAAACGCAATGAAACTTGGTACATTATATTTTTATACACATTGTAATGCACCGACATCTAACTTCGTTCAATTGTTTACGTAACCTCAGGATGGCGGCTGTGCGAAATATTTCACCGGCATTCTATATCTCTGAAACTATTACCGGTATCACCCTGAAATCGTTACAACAACAACAACAACAATAACAACAATAACAACCCTCTTGAAGAATAACAATATCTGTCATTACTAAACTCTTGCCAGGCCTCTGTTTTTGTACGCCACAGAGACTCCTCTGGTGAAGAGGAAAGGTAGGCCTTCCATGGATTATTTGGAGAAGATCGAAAGACGTATCCTCAGGAAAATTAATGGGCCGAGATTGTTTCCAGATGGAGCCTGCTGACTGAAAGCAAACTCCGAACTGTATCGACGGTTGGAAACGGTCATTACCAGCATGCGACCTAGGCGGCTGAAGTTCTAAGGGCACCTTCTGCGAATGTACAATGGCAGGCTTCTCCTTGATAATAATAATAATATCGTATGGCCTCGGTTGCCAGATGCAAGCTTTGCATGTCGAATTTCGTTGTTCCTTGAAACACTATGGAAGTCAAGGAGGTTAGATATCTAAGCTCCTTGAGCACTATAGCGCTTTCTAGTAGAAAAATGAGGAACTTTGTGTTGGCGGTAACTCCCGAGATTAATTTTGCCATTATGAACACGACCTACTGAATTCAAATGGGTTCTTTGACATGCCAACATCGTATGACATGCGTGTCATATTTTTGCCGCCTTTCAAAAAATCACTTACCACGGCCAGGAGCGAACCTGCAATCTTGAGGTTAGTAGACCGACACGCTATCCACTCACCCACCGTGGCAAGCTTCTCCTTGATTAAAAGCTTCAGGACTGGGAGCCTATGGCTCAATAAAGTCCAAAATGGCTTGGATTCCGCAGGTATTTCTGACCTTGGTGTCCAACAACGTTCCAAATTTGCTGATATGGTTACCTATTGGTTCCCGCCTCCCAAAGTGTCTAAGTGTAGGAAACCCCTCTCGAAGGAGAGAAAGGAAAACTAGCAGCCAGGCTCAAGAGATATTGGGAACGGAAGAGAGCATCAAAGAAGAACTAGTCATAAGCGCTCCTTAGTGGACTTAATCATCATAATAATCGAAATTGGCCAACTAAGGATCACGTAAATAACTCTTCATGATTTCAATTTTCTTTGGCGCCAGTATTCCCTCATTCTCTTGCTTACAGGTTCTTTCTTTTCATCTGTCCAATGTTGTTTCGTGTTGGTCGCTGTTTCTGGCTCTAGGAACCCCTCCAATGTGTGTATCTTATTTCTGAAAGTGGTTCTGTTGCGGATGTCTTAATCAGTGATGCTCATTTCTTTTAGATCCTTGTTGGTGTTAGCAAACCTTTTTTCATAAGAGTTACCTTTTCTATTGCGCTTGTTGAAGTGGTTAAAAATGTTCTTAGTGAGTCTGACGTCAGGCATTCTTGAAACATGTCCAAAAAATTTAACCCTTCGTTTTCGTATGGCATCTGAGATTCTGCTGCATGTTTTATATACTTTTTTGTTACTGCGTACTTGGTATATGTCAGCACATTCTTTTTGGTCCGAGAAATTTTCTTAAAATTTTTCGTTCCTTTCTTTTTTAAATTTTAAAATTTACCATTTTAGTTGGCTTGAATCAATAATAATATATTTTTTTCAAACATTAGAAAGTGTTGCTTCTAAACTGGAGTTGCGATGGATTGTGTTGATCTTGAATGTAAAAACAGATACAGGGAATTTAGACTTCTAACAACGGCATCCGCCAAATTCATAACCTAATTTGCCAACCCACTCTCGTTGCATTTCTTCGAAAAGCTTATATCCCACAAAAAAACAACACATTGTCCTTTTCTACGTGGAGTCCGTAACCTTGATGTTAGGCCCCTTAAAACAACAATTGTATTATCATCAACGTCATTATCCAGGCGGAGTGTACCAAATGCCCGTTGATTAAACAGGCTTGGTGCACGTAGACAAAAGACACGAACAAATTCCTTCTCTAATTGTGTACCTAGGTATATGTTCGACTCATCAATGCATTACTGACCATCTCCAGTCTAGCGGCTAGTATTCTTGGCTTTCCCTACCGAGGTCCGGGTTCGATTCCTGGGTCGGCCAATAAATATAATTCTGGTCTGAGGGCTGCAACGGGGTACACTCAGCCTCGTTAGGCAAAACTGAGAAGAGGTGGGTTCGATTCACACCTCAGCCATCCTGGATGGGATTTTCTGTAGGTTTCCACTTCTACTCCAGGAAATGCCGGGATGGTTCCTAACTTAAGGCCACGGCCACCTCCTTCGAAATTATCCCCCGAATTAAAAATACCTACACTGTTAGGTACACTGCAATAACACAGGTTATGCGATATCTTGTTGTTGTTGTTGTTGTTGATTCATTTAGGGGCTTTGTAACATCGAGGTCATCTAGCCACGTGTGCTTAGATGAGAGTAGGCTTTTTGATGACCAGTGATAGTATAGTTTCTGTAGGCCTATTATTGTGTGTATTTGTACGAGGGCAGATCAAAAAATAAGTTGCACTTCCCAGTTATGGCCATTTATTACACCACTTATACAACAGCAACACGCCTATAATGACATACAATGTCAAGTCACTTTTCCACATAGTTGCCAAGAGACTCCCAACATTTCTGCGAACGCACAACCAACTTGTCGATGCCGGATGTTTAGAAAGTTCCTCCAGCGTTCTGCAACCACACGGAGACAGCGGCTTTCACCTCCTCATCGGTCCGGAAACGTCGACCACCGAGCTCCATTTCGAGCTTACCGAACAGATGAAAGTCACATGGCGCTAGGTCGGGACTGTAGGGTGTATGTTGCCAGACCTCCCACTTGAAACGCTGCAGAAGTTCGCTCGTTTGGCGGGCCTTGTGAGGTGTTGCGTTATCGTGCAACAAAAGCACACCGGCGCTCAATTTCCCCCGGCGCTTCTCTTTAATCGCTTTACGCAACCGGTGCAACCGGATTTTCACACGCACCTCATATTTGGAGTGAACGTCCAGTCAACGCGCCATTGCCTTTGGCCGCTATTCACACCATACAAGACGTGACACCATAGCGACCTGCCTAACAGACGTGTGGGCAGTGTCTGTCCCTTTCTCCGCTGTGCCCACGTTTGCGACAGTGCGCTGCTGCAGCGCGTTAGAGCAACTAACCTTTTGATCCACCTTCGTAATTGACGTGAAGATTGACTTGCTGCCTCTGCCAGGTGAGAAGCAGTTGTATTACACTTCGATACTTTGTTGCGCAGGCGTAACTTGTTCAGTGTGAACAAGTCATCCGCTGAACGTATGAGACGTATGAGTCTGCGTCTACGATACACAGTATTGTGCCCTAGCTATAGGGGTACCACGTTCAAAAAAGAGTTTCAGTGCGCATGCGCACCAGAGTAGGGGAGCGTGTTTCCATCTCTCTTGTCTGTCCACTTCTAGCCCTTCTTCCGCGCAAGTGCGCCAGGAAGGGGAAGTATGTCTCTCTCTTACTCACTGCTACTGGTTTCCTTGACGTTGGACCATGTGCAACGTGAATTTGCAGTGCCAAGTGTATGGAGGTGGAGGCTGTTCAGCTGCATCGTACGGCGAGTCCCGCCTCCAACATTTTTTTGGAAGTGGTACCCCTATTGTTTTTTCTTGAGCTCAATTTGCTGATGACATCGTCATCTTGCCCGAAACGCCTGAGGATTTGAATGAGATTTTGAATGGTATGGACTCCCTCTTACGGAATGAATACAAGATGAAAATTAATAAATGTAAACCAAAAATACTGGAATGCAGCCGAAATAAATCAGAAACCTCTATGGACATCAAATTGGCAGGTGAAAAGCTCAAGGAAGTAGGAGACTTCTGTTACTTAGGACGCAAAATAACCAGTGATGGACGAAGCAAAGAGGATATAAAAAGTAGGTTGGCTCAGGCAAGGAAAGCCTTTCTACAAAAAAGGAATCTGTTGACATCGAATATCGATTTTGGTATTAGGAAGTCATTTTTGAAAGCCTTTGTCTGGAGCGTGGCACTCTATGAAGTGAAACTTGGACTATTGGTGCAGCAAAAGAGAGGAGAATTGAAGCATTTGAAATGAGGTGTTACAGGAGAATGATGAAGATCAGATGGGTAGATAGGGTGACAAACGAAGAGGTATTAAGACGAGAGGGAGAGAAGAGATGTTTCTGGCGACTGCTAATGAAGAGAAGAGATAGGTTAGTAGGACACATACTAAGACACCCAGGAATAGCAAGCTTAGATATGGAAGGAAGGGTTGAGGACAAGAACTGTAGGGGTAGACCAAGGTTAGAATATGTTAAACAGATTGCTTCGGATGTAGGGTGTGGTAGTTATGTAGAGATGAAACGATTACCTCAAGACAGGGAAGCATGGAGGGCTGCATCAAACCAGTCAAAAGACTGAAGACTCAAACAACAACAACAACAACAACAATTTGTACTTGACCCCGCAACTTCAATGGAGATATACCTAAATTTATGTGTCAACAACGTGATAAGAAACTGGTTTACAGACCTGTCGTCATGTGTGTTGTAAACACGTGCTCACTTGTAATATATAACCTTGTTAGATAGGTTAACAGGTATTCATCATCTAGATTTGAAAAACTTATCCATGATTCAATGTTCCTCAGTGTAACGGAAGAACGTTCCTTCTTGGTTTTTACAACCAAGACGTGAAAATTATCAGATAAAACCTGGCAACACTGGAATTATTACTTTATCGTTATCAGTTTTAGTGGAGGGCCACAGTCAAGGAAATGCTCATTCAAACCTCTGACTATCGGAGACCTGCAGAGTTATCTGAAGTTTGCTCTTTGTTCTAACAGATGATTAATCTCAGTGAGTAGAAGGTCAAGGGTTTATTAAACAAATAGTCGTCCCCATTCAGTCCAAGTAAATAAAGACATCGCCCAATGTACTGTACTAGTATTATTCGTTTTAATACCCATCGGAATCTAGCAATTACCCTTTCACGAATTGATTGCCGGTGGTCGAGATGGGAACTATTCTCTGTTACTTTTGTCACACGTCAGGCTGCTTCGTTGACAGGTACAATTGCGCGAGTAGGATATGACTCAGTTCCAGTAGCATCTGTCATCGTTTAACTGTCCATGGTGACATGAGCTCCTGTGACGCGCAATGCTGCTTGACTTATGTGCAGAATGCACTCTTGTCATCGCTCGTGTTCCCCGCTTCACTCCGCGGGGCAGCTGCTACAATAAACAAGAAACATTGGTGCAACCACGCTCAGCGGCAATCATATCTAAAATGGGTAATACTACTTTATGCAATACGTTTTCTACTGATAAGAGTGCAAGGTCGAAGGGACAGTGCTATGATAGCGATATTGAGGATGCCATTATAAGGGGCGTTGTCTCTTACAGGGGCCCAAACACAATATTGTCACACAGCTTTCAGTCAATACATCTGCCTAACGAAGTCCGTCGTCTAGAGCACCACTCAACTGATCGACTCAAATGAAGAATCAGTAACTGATTAAGTGCATCACACTCAGTCGATCACGGGCGAGGTTCTGCGTATAAACAGCCGATCCAAAATAGATTCATTTACTGTCAGTCATATCCTTGCCATTAAGAAAGCGCTTAATTTAGTCGTTAACGCATTTTCAACATTTTACCACCATCCCATAAACTGGTACTAACATTTGCATGTCTCTCTGTTACAGTTTGTCTGCATTTCTTCCGTAAGTTGATGTTAACTCATTGCTCTACTGTAGAGTGGCACTAACTGTCTCACTGACTTGGCAAATTTACTCTGATGGCTACGATAACTCCATGGTAATTGTCAGGGAGTGGGGGGTGGGGGAACAGCGTGGTCATCTGCCCATGACCATTTGTACTTAACTTTTGGTAATAAATTAATTTTTTTACACTTTTCTTTCTTATGGACTATCGGAAGTTGAAGAACACAGCCCTCTAAGTTGTTTCAGTCTGGCAACAGGCTCTTCGATTCTGGAGACGCCATTTTGGAACAAAGTCTTCATTTTTTTTCGTGTGGCCTCCTGAGAGGCCGAGTGCAGGTCTTTCAATTCGACGCCCGTGGGCGACCTGCGCGTCGGGATGAGAGATGGAGTGGATGAAGATGAATGAAACTGGGCAAGGATGTGGAAGGAATCGGCCGTGGCCTATCAGAAGGTACCGTCCCAGCATTTGCCTGGTGTTGAAAATGGGAAACCACGGAAAACCATTTCAAGGATGGCCGACGGTGGGGCTCGAACCCACGCGTCTACCGAGTCAGCAGAGAGCTCGGTCCCATGACCTAACGCTGCGCTTTAGCCAGCTGAGCCAATGCTGTCGGTGCAGTCTTCAACTGAATGAATATGAGCCCATAAACGGTGAGATCTACCTCTGATTGCGGAGCATGCCCCACCCTCGTAGCCGGCAGATTATCTCCGTGCCGTGCGCCATAGGAACGCCCTTAACGTTCGCGTGCCAGTTAAATATGACCTCCATGGCTAACCAAGGGATCCGCCCTGACGGGAAATCTGCCATTAAACAGTCGTATATTTTCTAGCTACCACATACTTACATTGACATGAGCATTACAGCGCAAGAGCCCTAGTTCAGCTAAAATTCTCATTTTCACCCAAGCAAATTTACAGAAAATATACAGATTTCCAAGCTGTTCCCTTGTGTGTGCAGTTCAACGATGTTTCGTTACCGTAATACTGTAGAGCATAATTCAACGAGCCTATAATTGCAATCATTATTACGGTACGCATCGAGTATGTTTATAAAACGAGCGAAGCGAGTGTCTTAATTACCATTATAGGCGAGTTGCATACGACTGATTATATTCGACGATAATTATAGTATATGCTCTAAAATAAATATTCATAAATATCTATCGAGATTGTGTCAGTTGAGTTTAGTGAACAGAGCGCATGCGCTGGGTTTCCACTAAGGATCAAATACCTTCCAAAGCTTTCTTCTTATTATTATTCTTCTTGGGAATTGTCTGGGCTCAACATTTTCTCTCCACCCAATAACACATTCCAAAGCGTTGAAACATTGTTTATCCTGAACTAGCACCAACAGATAGCACACAGGTACTTTGTGGGATCATTTTGTTATTTTGTTTAAATAACACACAATTGGCTGTTACAAACGCTTTAAAATAAAATGTATCGTATTATCAACTAGTTCTTCTTCAAATTCGATGCGTATAGAATGTCAACGAATGGCAAATCATAGGAGTCCCAAATAGAACAGTCATGACATCTGGCGGATAGGTTTCGCACAAGAAATCCCTTTACTGAACAGAGAGCTGGGTTATTGATTTCTCTGTATCAAATGTCATTAAATTCACAGCCTCCATGACAATATAGTGTGGTTACATCAACACCAGCATTCACTAAAATTGTCGCAATACCCTGTGTAGAAATTGGTGTTGGGGATATTAAGGTACAGTGCTATTTATGTTCCCATATTGCCCAGATTATTTATGCGAACATTTGGTTGCACTTTCCATGTCGGTAACTTAAATAGACTAGGAGGATGGTGTGTTGCAAACTTCTGGACGTTGATTCATAAATTTCTTGCATATTTTTTTGTATTTTCCTTTTACCTTAAAGGTTCGTTCCGATTTTGTATTTGGGTTTGGGATTGTAACTACAATGGTTGATCCGGCATCGTTTAGTTTGTCAACTTTCAAATAATATAATTCATGTCTGACATGTTGGATTTTGAGTGCATGTGCGAAGCTATCCTTACCTAATTGGTCAAAAAACTGCTTCATAATGAAAATCTTGAGCTCTGATTGGTGGAGGAACTGTATCATAATGAAAACTCATTATAATACAGTTTTCTGGCATATAATATTTATATTTCACCATGGTCGAACATAAAATATATTGTCAAGTGCTTATAGAGGTTTTAAATGCACTACATTCAGAGGAAAAGGGTGATGTCAAGCGGAAACAAACACAGATAGAGAATATCACCCCAAAAGTACAAAGTTCAACAAGTTGTCCTCTTACTGGTGTAGCGGCTAGCATTCTTGGCTGTCGCCACAGAGGTCTGGGTTTAATTTCCGTCTCTGACAAGTAATTTAATTCAGGTCTGAGGGCTGGAACGGAATACATTCAGGCTGCTGAGGCAAAATTGAGTGGAGGTTGGATCGGTTCCCACCTCAGCCATCCTGAAAGTGATTTCTATCTTCTACTCCGGGCAAATGTCAGGGTGGTTCCTAACGTAAGGCTACGACCGCCTCCATCCCAATCCTCTCCTGAATTACAAATACACTTGCACTTATACAGTCATTATAATAACACAGGATATCATGAAAACATTCCACAAACACACAAACTCTAGTACACCACTATTCGTGCTGAAAAAAAAACACTAATGAAATAAGGCAAGGAATGCAAACGGGAAGGGATAATTGGGAAATATGTTATAGGATGAGGATGCACATTGTGCCTATTTTCAACCAATCAAGACATGTATATAGCTGGTTTCATAGGGTCATAAACCGTCTAATAGTCTAGGAGGCAACAAAGGGACAGATGTTAAGTTGTGTCAGACGGCTTAAATGGCCTACGATAAGTAATGAAAACAGTTCCTGAGGTCATAACACACATTTTTCGTGAGTTATTCCAACTTCATTCAGTTTGGTTCAGGTACAACGATAATTCATTCAAAACTTTAATTACAAACTCCAATATCAGATGACGTGCAGGATGACAAGCGAACTAGGTTAGACTTAGAGCTCACCACGTCAGTAGAGGTGTGAAGGATGATAAGTCAACATCACCGTGAGGAGGTCAACATCAAGTTAAGTGAACATCATAATTTGATTTTTCTAGTGCATACTAAAATGTGTTAATTGATTTATTATTATTACAGTGTGTTATTCTAATATAATCTCGTGCATATACACCTTTACTCACGTTTTCCACAAAACCTTGAACACAAAACAAACCTAACGTAGGCTATAACGAGATTCAAATTGCGAATCATATTATAATCACATAACGACTTGCTATTGAATTACAGTAGTGATTTACATTAGTGAAAGTTTATTTTAACACAGTGATAAGGATCTGATGATGGCCACTTGAGGGTCGAAACGCGTAATCCTAAATTGCATCATTTAATTGTGAATACAAGTTATTGTTTCTAGGAGTGTATTCACACATTTATATCTTGTACCCCGCCCATTCATTGGGCACAATCGTGTTGACCGACTGAAAAGAAACAAAAGACAGGTACACAGGAATTAGGCCTAATGACCATGATGCTCAAGCCTATCAAATGAAACAACAACAACAACAAGTTAGTTAAACAATCACTTCTGACATTCTACCGTTCTTTCACACATTGTTGTTGCTGTTTCATTTTGGCGCTCGAGCATCGAGGTTATTTTAGCCCTGTGTGCTAGGGTATGTGTATGTAGAATTTTTATGATAGCCTGTGTCCATGTGGTGTCTGTAGTAGAATGTGCATTTGTAAATGGGAATGAGATGAGGCGGCTTAAACCTACGAACCATCTTAGCATTTTTCCCGACTGGAAGTAGTGAACCTAGGGAAACTACTTCTTTGAGGGCTGAGGGGGGTTTGAATCAACCACTTCCCAGTTTTTTGTCACGACGCACAATGAACCCGGTAATCATCCTCAGATATGGAAAAAAAATTAACAGAGCTGCACCACCACGTTCCCAATTAAAATATGGGACTTTATATTGTGCCCGTTTCCCCGACGTCACGTTGACCCGGCGATTGCAACGAGAAACCGAAGAAGGGACACAAGCGATAACAAAATTAAGACGTGGAAATATTTGTCCAATACAAAAAAAATCAAAACAACTAGCTCGGGCAGGCAAGAGATCGAATATATCGGGTCGTTTAAAGGGATAGGCATGCAAGGTTCAACAGGACAAATACCTCACAAACAAGAAAAAGAAAAAGTATCACTGAGTCGGGAGAAGTTCCAAACTACAGGAATAACTAGAACTTGTTAAAATCGAGATCCTAAATTTATTTTGGAACAGACGGACAAAAGAAAGATATGAACACTCCTATTACTCAAGGCAAATCATTAGGTTGGGAAACAAGTATCCATAATGTCCATCTGTGCCGTTGAGCTGTCCTATTTCACTTAAATGGGAAGTTCTCACAAAAGAAAATTAATCATAGTTCGAGGGTTCGTTGTTTAGCTGAATATGAATTTTAAAAAAAAAATCACTATAAAAAAGATGGTATATTGGCTTTCACGGCCGGTGAATTAAACCTCAGCAATTCTTCTAGGTTTGTGCCTTGTCTTGTGTGGGGTTTTGCCTAGGACACCGAGCTGGCTCATCGGCGGGCTCTTGGTGTCCCCGCCCGGACCCCCAAAGGAGTGAAGAACTGCGCGCCACCTCCCATTATATTAGGTGCAACTGCACCACTTGACTGCGAGAACTAAAAGCTCAAGCAGCCTTAACCTCCCTATGAAGGCTTCCAAAAAGATGGTATATTGGCTTTCACGGCCGGTGAATTAAAACTCAGCAATTCTTCTAGGTTTGTGCCGTGTCTTGTGTGGGGTTTCGCCTAGGACACCAAGCTGGCTCATCGGCGGGCTCTTGGTGTCCCCGCCCGGACCCCCACAGGAGTGACGAACTGCGCGCCACCTCCCTTTATATTAGGTGCAACTGCACCACTTGACTGCGAGAACTAAAAGCTCAAGCAGCCTTAACCTCCCTATGAAGGCTTCCAAAAAGATGGTATATTGGCTTTCACGGCCGGTGAATTAAAACTCAGCAATTCTTCTAGGTTTGTGCCGTGTCTTGTGTGGGGTTTCGCCTAGGACACCAAGCTGGACCATCGGCGGACTCTTGGTGTCCCCGCCCGGACCCCCACAGGAGTGACGAACAGCGCACCACCTCCCTTTATATTAGGTGCAACTGCACCACTTGACTGCGAGAACTAAAAGCTCAAGCGGCCTTAACATCCCTATGAAGGCTTCCAAAAAGATGGTATATTGGCTTTCACGGCCGGTGAATTAAAACTCAGCAATTCTTCTAGGTTTGTGCCGTGTCTTGTGTGGGGTTTCACCTAAGACACCAAGCTGGCTCATCGGCGGGCTATTGGTGTCCCCGCCCGGACCCCCACAGGAGTGACGAACTGCGCGTCACCTCCCTTTATATTAGGTGCAACTGCACCACTTGACTGCGAGAACTAAAAGCTCAAGCAGCCTTAACCTCCCTATGAAGGCTTCCAAAAAGATGGTATATTGGCTTTCACGGCCGGTGAATTAAAACTCAGCAATTCTTCTAGGTTTGTGCGTGTCTTGTGTGGGGTTTCGCCTAGGACACCAAGCTGGCTCATCGGCGGGCTCTTCATAGGGAGTTTAAGGCAGCTGAGTTTTTAGTTCTCGCAGTCACGTGGTGCAGTTGCACCTAATATAAAGGGAGGTGGCGCGCAGATTGTCACTCCAGTGGGGGTCCGGGCGGGGACACCAAGAGCCCGCCGATGAGCCAGCTTGGTGTCCTAGGCGAAACCCCAAACAAGACACGGCACAAACCTAGAAGAATTGCTGAGTTTTAATTCACCGGCCGTAAAAGCCAATATACCTTCTTTTTGGAAGCCTTCATAGGGAGGTTAAGGCTGCTTGAGCTTTTAGTTCTCGCAGTCAAGTGGTGCAGTTGCACCTAATATAAAGGGAGGTGGTGCGCAGTTCGTCACTCCTGTGGGGTCCGGGCGGGGACACCAAGAGCCCGCCGATGAGCCAGCTTGGTGTCCTAGGCGTAACCCCACACAAGACACGGCACAAACCTAGAAGAATTAATGAGTTTTAATTCACCGGACGTGAAAGCCAATATACCATCTTTTTGGAAGCCTTCATAGGGAGGTTAAGGCTGCTTGAGCTTTAAGTTCTCGCAGTCAAGTGGTGCAGTTGCACCAATATAAAGGGAGGTGGCGCGCAGTTCGTCACTCCTGTGGGGGTCCGGGCGGGGACACCAAGAGCCCGCCGATGAGCCAGCTTGGTGTCCTAGGCGAAACCCCAAACAAGACACGGCACAAACCTAGAAGAATTGCTGAGTTTCAATTCACCGGCCGTAAAAGCCAATATACCATCTTTTTGTAAGCCTTCATAGGGAGGTTAAGGCTGCTTGAGCTTTTAGTTCTCGCAGTCAAGTGGTGCAGTTGCACCTTATATAAAGGGAGGTGGCGCGCAGTTCGTCACTCCTGTGGGGGTCCGGGCGGGGACACCAAGAGCCCGCCGATAAGCCAGCTTGGTGTCCTAGGCAATACCCCACACAAGACTCGGCACAAACCTAGAAGAATTGCTGAGTTTAAATTCACCGGCCGTGAAAGCCAATATACCATCTTTTTGGAAGCCTTCATAAGGAGGTTAAGGCTGCATGAGCCTTTTGATCTCGCAGTCAAGTGGTGCAGTTGCACCTAATATAAAGGGAGGTGGCGCGCAGTTTGTCACTCCTGTGGGGGTCCGGGCGGGGACACCAAGAGCCCGCCGATGAGCCAGCTTGGTGTCCTAGGCGAAACCCCACACAAGACACGGCACAAACCTAGAAGAATTGCTGAGTTTTAATTCACCGGCCGTGAAAGCCAATATACCACCTTTTTGGAAGCCTTCATAGGGAGGTTAAGGCTGCTTGAGCTTTTAGTTCTCGCAGTCAAGTGGTGCAGTTGCACCTAATATAATGGGAGGTGGCGCGCAGTTCGTCACACCTGTGGGGGTCCGGGCGGGGACACCAAGAGCCCGCCGAGGAGCCAGCTTGTTGTCCTAGGCGAAACCCCACACAAGACACGGCACAAACCTAGGAGAATTGCTGAGTTTTAATTCACCGGCCGTGAAAGCCAATATACCATCTTTTTGGAAGCCTTCATAGGGAGGTTAAGGCTGCTTGAGCTTTTAGTTCTCGCAGTCAAGTGGTGCAGTTGCACCTAATATAAAGGGAGGTGGCGCGCAGTTCGTCACTCCTGTGGGGGTCTGGGTGGGGACACAAAGAGCCCGCCGATGAGCCAGCTTGGTGCCCTAGGCGAAACCCCACACAAGACACGGCACAAACCTAGAAGAATTGCTGAGTTTTAATTCACCAGCCGTTAAAGCCAATATACCATCTTTTTGGAAGCCTTCATAGGGAGGTTAAGGCTGCTTGAGCTTTTAGTTCTCGCAGTCAAGTGGTGCAGTTGCACCTAATATAAAGGGAGGTGGCGCGCAATTCGTCACTCCTGTGGGGGTCCGGGCGGGGACACCAAGAGCCCGCCGATGAGCCAGCTTGGTATCCTAGGCGAAACCCCACACAAGACACGGCACAAACCTAGAAGAATTGCTGAGTTTTAATTCACCGGCTGTGAAAGCCAATATACCATCTTTTTGGAAGCCTTCATAGGGAGGTTAAGGCTTCTTGAGCTTTAAGTTCTCGCAGTCAAGTGGTGCAGTTGCACCTAATATAAAGGGAGGTGGCGCGCAGTTCGTCACTCCTGTGGGGGTCCGGGCGGGGACACCGAGAGCCCGCCGATGAGCCAGCTTGGTGTCCTAGGCGAAACCCCACACAAGACACGGCACAAACCTAGAAGAATTGCTGAGTTTTAATTCACCAGCCGTGAAAGCCAATATACCATCTCTTTGGAAGCCTTCATAGGGAGGTTAAGGCTGCTTGAGCTTTTAGTTCTCGCAGTCAAGTGGTGCAGTTGCACCTAATATAAAGGGAGGTGGCGCGCAATTCGTCACTCCTGTGGGGGTCCGGGCGGGGACACCAAGAGCCCGCCGATGAGCCAGCTTGGTATCCTAGGCGAAACCCCACACAAGACACGGCACAAACCTAGAAGAATTGCTGAGTTTTAATTCACCGGCTGTGAAAGCCAATATACCATCTTTTGGAAGCCTTCATAGGGAGGTTAAGGCTTCTTGAGCTTTAAGTTCTCGCAGTCAAGTGGTGCAGTTGCAGCCTAATATAAAGGGAGGTGGCGCGCAGTTCGTCACTCCTGTGGGGGTCCGGGCGGGGACACCAAGAGCCCGCCGATGAGCCAGTTTGGTGTCCTAGGCGAAACCCCAAAAAAGACACGGCACAAACCTAGAAGAATTGCTGAGTTTTAATTCACCGGCCGTAAAAGCCAATATACCATCTTTTTGGAAGCCTTCATAGGGAGGTTAAGGCTGCTTGAGCTTTTAGATCTCGCAGTCAAGTGGTGCAGTTGCACCTAATATAAAGGGAGGTGGCGCTCAGTTCGTCACTCCTGTGGGGTCCGGGCGGGGACACCAAGAGCCCGCCGATGAGCCAGCTTGGTGTCCTAGGCGTAACCCCACACAAGACACGGCACAAACCTAGAAGAATTGCCGAGTTTTAATTCACCGGCCGTGAAAGCCAATATACCATCTTTTTGGAAGCCTTCTTAGTTAGGTTAAGACTGCTTGAGCTTTATGTTCTCGCAGTCAAGTGGTGCAGTTGCACCTAATATAATGGGAGGTGGCGCGCAGTTCGTCACTCCTGTGGGGGTCCGGGTGGGGAAACCAAGAGCCCGCCGATGAGCCAGCTTGGTGTCCTAGGCGAAACCCCAAAAAAGACACGGCACAAACCTAGAAGAATTGCTGAGTTTTAATTCACCGGCCGTAAAAGCCAATATACCATCTTTTTGGAAGCCTTCATAGGGAGGTTAAGGCTGCTTGAGCTTTTAGATCTCGCAGTCAAGTGGTGCAGTTGCACCTAATATAAAGGGAGGTGGCGCCTAGTTCGTCACTCCTGTGGGGGTCCGGATGGGGACACCAAGAGCCCGCCGATGAGCCAGCTTGGTGTCCTAGGCGAAACCCCACACAAGACACGGCACAAACCTAGAAGAATTGCTGAGTTTTAATTCACCGGCCGCGAAAGCCAATATACCATCCTTTTGGAAGCCTTCATAGGGAGGTTAAGGCTGCTTGAGCTTTTTGTTCTCGCGGTCAAGTGGTGCAGTTGCACCTAATAAAAAGGAGGTGGCGCGCAGTTCGTCACTCTTGTGGGGGTCCGGGCGGGGACACCAAGAGCCCGCCGATGAGCCAGCTTGGTGTCCTAGGCAAAACCCCACACAAGACACGGCACAAACCTAGAAGAATTGCTGAGTTTTAATTCACCGGCCGTGAAAGCCAATATACCATCTTTTTGGAAGCCTTCATAGGGAGGTTAAGGCTGCTTGAGGCTTTAGATCTCGCAGTCAAGTGGTGCAGTTGCACCTAATATAAAGGGAGGTGGCGCGCAGTTTGTCACTCCTGTGGGGGTCTGGGCGGGGACACCAAGAGCCCGCCGATGAGCCAGCTTGGTGTCCTAGGCGAAACCCCAAACAAGACACGGCACAAACCTAGAAGAATTTCTGAGTTTTAATTCACCGGCCGTGAAAGCCAATATACCGTCTTTTTGGAAGCCTTCATAGGGAGGTTAAGGCTGCTCGAGCTTTTAGTTCTCGCAGTCAAGTGGTGCAGTTGCACCTAATATAAAGGGAGGTAGCGCGCAGTTCGTCACTCCTGTGGGGGTCCGGGTGGGGACACCAAGAGCCCGCCGATGAGCCAGCTTGGTGTCCTAGGCGAAACCCCACACAAGACTTGGCACAAACCTAGAAGAATTGCTGAGTTTTAATTCACCGGCTGCGAAAGCCAATATACCATCTTTTTGGAAGCCTTCATAGGGAGGTTAAGGCGGCTTGAGCTTTTAGTTCTCGCAGTCAAGTGGTGCAGTTGCACCTAATATAAAGGGAGGTGGCGCGCAGTTCGTCACTTCTGTGGGGTCCGGGCGGGGACACCAAGAGCCCGCCGATGAGCCAGCTTGGTGTCCTAGGCGAAACCCCACACAAGACTTGGCACAAACCTAGAAGAATTGCTGAGTTTTAATTCACCGGCTGCGAAAGCCAATATACCATCTTTTTGGAAGCCTTCATAGGGAGGTTAAGGCTGCTTGAGCTTTTAGTTCTCGCAGTCAAGTGGTGCAGTTGCACCTAATATAAAGGGAGGTGGCGCGCAGTTTGTCACTCCTGTGGGGGTCCGGGCGGGGACACCAAGAGCCCGCCGATGAGCCAGCTTGGTGTCATAGGTGAAACCCCACACAAGACACGGCACAAACCTAGAAGAATTGCTGAGTTTTAATTCACCGGCCATGAAAGCCAATATACCATCTTTTTGGAAGCCTTCATAGGGAGGTTAAGGCTGCTTGAGCTTTTAGTTCTCGCAGTCAAGTGGTGCAGTTGCACCTAATATAAAGGGAGATGGCGCGCAGTTCGTCACTCCTGTGGGGGTCCGGTTGGGGACACCAAGAGCCCACCGATGAGCCAGCTTGGTGCCCTAGGCGAAACCCCACACAAGACACGGCACAAACCTAGATGAATTGCTGAGTTTTAATTCACCAGCCGTTAAAGCCAATATACCATCTTTTTGGAAGCCTTCATAGGGAGGTTAAGGCTGCTTGAGCTTTTAGTTCTCGCAGTCAAGTGGTGCAGTTGCACCTAATATAAAGGGAGGTGGCGCGCAATTCGTCACTCCTGTGGGGGTCCGGGCGGGGACACCAAGGGCCCGCCAATGAGCCAGCTTGGTATCCTAGGCGAAACCCCACACAAGACACGGCACAAACCTAGAAGAATTGCTGAGTTTTAATTCACCGGCTGTGAAAGCCAATATACCATCTTTTTGGAAGCCTTCATAGGGAGGTTAAGGCTTCTTGAGCTTTAAGTTCTCGCAGTCAAATGGTGCAGTTGCACCTAATATAAAGGGAGGTGGCGCGCAGTTCGTCACTCATGTGGGGGTCCGGGCGGGGACACCGAGAGCCCGCCGATGAGCCAGCTTGGTGTCCTAGGCGAAACCCCACACAAGACACGGCACAAACCTAGAAGAATTGCTGAGTTTTAATTCACCAGCCGTGAAAGCCAATATACCATCTTTTTGGAAGCCTTCATAGGGAGGTTAAGGCTGCTTGAGCTTTTAGTTCTCGCAGTCAAGTGGTGCAGTTGCACCTAATATAAAGGGAGGTGGCGCGCAATTCGTCACTCCTGTGGGGGTCCGGGCGGGGACACCAAGAGCCCGCCGATGAGCCAGCTTGGTATCCTAGGCGAAACCCCACACAAGACACGGCACAAACCTAGAAGAATTGCTGAGTTTTAATTCACCGGCCGTAAAAGCCAATATACCATCTTTTTTGAAGCCTTCATAGGGAGGTTAAGGCTGCTTGAGCTTTTAGATCTCGCAGTCAAGTGGTGCAGTTGCACCTAATATAAAGGGAGGTGGCGCTCAGTTCGTCACTCCTGTGGGGTCCGGGCGGGGACACCAAGAGCCCGCCGATGAGCCAGCTTGGTGTCCTAGGCGTAACCCCACACAAGACACGGCACAAACCTAGAAGAATTGCCGAGTTTTAATTCACCGGCCGTGAAAGCCAATATACCATCTTTTTGGAAGCCTTCTTAGTTAGGTTAAGACTGCTTGAGCTTTAAGTTCTCGCAGTCAAGTGGTGCAGTTGCACCTAATATAATGGGAGGTGGCGCGCAGTTCGTCACTCCTGTGGGGGTCCGGGTGGGGAAACCAAGAGCCCGCCGATGAGCCAGCTTGGTGTCCTAGGCGAAACCCCAAAAAAGACACGGCACAAACCTAGAAGAATTGCTGAGTTTTAATTCACCGGCCGTAAAAGCCAATACACCATCTTTTTGGAAGCCTTCATAGGGAGGTTAAGGCTGCTTGAGCTTTTAGATCTCGCAGTCAAGTGGTGCAGTTGCACCTAATATAAATGGAGGTGGCGCGCAGTTCGTCACTCCTGTGGGGGTCCGGGTGGGGACACCAAGAGCCCGCCGATGAGCCAGCTTGGTGTCCTAGGCGAAACCCCACACAAGACACGGCACAAACCTAGAAGAATTGCTGAGTTTTAATTCACCGGCCGCGAAAGCCAATATACCATCCTTTTGGAAGCCTTCATAGGGAGGTTAAGGCTGCTTGAGCTTTTTGTTCTCGCAGTCAAGTGGTGCAGTTGCACCTAATAAAAAGGAGGTGGCGCGCAGTTCGTCACTCTTGTGGGGGTCCGGGCGGGGACACCAAGAGCCCGCCGATGAGCCAGCTTGGTGTCCTAGGCAAAACCCCACACAAGACACGGCACAAACCCAGAAGAATTGCTGAGTTTTAATTCACCGGCCGTGAAAGCCAATATACCATCTTTTTGGAAGCCTTCATAGGGAGGTTAAGGCTGCTTGAGGCTTTAGATCTCGCAGTCAAGTGGTGCAGTTGCACCTAATATAAAGGGAGGTGGCGCGCAGTTTGTCACTCCTGTGGGGGTCTGGGCGGGGACACCAAGAGCCCGCCGATGAGCCAGCTTGGTGTCCTAGGCGAAACCCCAAACAAGACACGGCACAAACCTAGAAGAATTACTGAGTTTTAATTCACCGGCCGTGAAAGCCAATATACCATCTTTTTGGAAGCCTTCATAGGGAGGTTAAGGCTGCTCGAGCTTTTAGTTCTCGCAGTCAAGTGGTGCAGTTGCACCTAATATAAAGGGAAGTGGCGCGCAGTTCGTCACTCCTGTGGGGGTCCGGGCGGGGACACCAAGAGCCCGCCGATGAGCCAGCTTGGTGTCCTAGGCAATACCCCACACAAGACTCGGCACAAACCTAGAAGAATTGCTGAGTTTAAATTCACCGGCCGTGAAAGCCAATATACCATCTTTTTGGAAGCCATCATAAGGAGGTTAAGGCTGCGTGAGCCTTTTGATCTCGCAGTCAAGTGGTGCAGTTGCACCTAATATAAAGGGAGGTGGCGCGCAGTTTGTCACTCCTGTGGGGGTCCGGGCGGGGACACCAAGAGCCCGCCGATGAGCCAGCTTGGTGTCCTAGGCGAAACCCCACACAAGACACGGCACAAACCTAGAAGAATTGCTGAGTTTTAATTCACCGGCCGTGAAAGCCAATATACCATCTTTTTGGAAGCCTTCATAGGGAGGTTAAGGCTTCTTGAGCTTTTAGTTCTCGCAGTCAAGTGGTGCAGTTGCACCTAATATAATGGGAGGTGGCGCGCAGTTCGTCACTCCTGTGGGGGTCCGGGCGGGGACACCAAGAGCCCGCCGAGGAGCCAGCTTGTTGTCCTAGGCGAAACCCCACACAAGACACGGCACAAACCTAGGAGAATTGCTGAGTTTTAATTCACCGGCCGTGAAAGCCAATATACCATCTTTTTGGAAGCCTTCATAGGGAGGTTAAGGCTGCTTGAGCTTTTAGTTCTCGCAGTCAAGTGGTGCAGTTGCACCTAATATAAAGGGAGGTGGCGCGCAGTTCGTCACTCCTGTGGGGGTCTGGGTGGGGACACAAAGAGCCCGCCGATGAGCCAGCTTGGTGCCCTAGGCGAAACCCCACACAAGACACGGCACAAACCTAGAAGAATTGCTGAGTTTTAATTCACCAGCCGTTAAAGCCAATATACCATCTTTTTGAAAGCCTTCATAGGGAGGTTAAGGCTGCTTGAGCTTTTAGTTCTCGCAGTCAAGTGGTGCAGTTGCACCTAATATAAAGGGAGGTGGCGCGCAATTCGTCACTCCTGTGGGGGTCCGGGCGGGGACACCAAGAGCCCGCCGATGAGCCAGCTTGGTATCCTAGGCGAAACCCCACACAAGACACGGCACAAACCTAGAAGAATTGCTGAGTTTTAATTCACCGGCTGTGAAAGCCAATATACCATCTTTTGGAAGCCTTCATAGGGAGGTTAAGGCTTCTTGAGCTTTAAGTTCTCGCAGTCAAGTGGTGCAGTTGCACCTAATATAAAGGGAGGTGGCGCGCAGTTCGTCACTCCTGTGGGGGTCCGGGCGGGGACACCAAGAGCCCGCCGATGAGCCAGCTTGGTGTCTTAGGCGAAACCCAAAAAAGACACGGCACAAACCTAGAAGAATTGCTGAGTTTTAATTCACCGGCCGTAAAAGCCAATATACCATCTTTTTGGAAGCCTTCATAGGGAGGTTAAGGCTGCTTGAGCTTTTAGATCTCGCAGTCAAGTGGTGCAGTTGCACCTAATATAAAGGGAGGTGGCGCTCAGTTCGTCACTCCTGTGGGGTCCGGGCGGGGACACCAAGAGCCCAACGATGAGCCAGCTTGGTGTCCTAGGCGTAACCCCACACAAGACACGGCACAAACCTAGAAGAATTGCCGAGTTTTAATTCACCGGCCGTGAAAGTCAATATACCATCTTTTTGGAAGCATTCTTAGTTAGGTTAAGACTGCTTGAGCTTTAAGTTCTCGCAGTCAAGTGGTGCAGTTGCACCTAATATAATGGGAGGTGGCGCGCAGTTCGTCACTCCTGTGGAGGTCCGGGTGGGGAAACCAAGAGCCCGCCGATGAGCCAGCTTGGTGTCCTAGGCGAAACCCCAAAAAAGACACGGCACAAACCTAGAAGAATTGCTGAGTTTTAATTCACCGGCCGTAAAAGCCAATATACCATCTTTTTGGAAGCCTTCATAGGGAGGTTAAGGCTGCTTGAGCTTTTAGATCTCGCAGTCAAGTGGTGCAGTTGCACCTAATATAAAGGGAGGTGGCGCGCAGTTCGTCACTCCTGTGGGGGTCCGGGTGGGGACACCAAGAGCCCGCCGATGAGCCAGCTTGGTGTCCTAGGCGAAACCCCACACAAGACACGGCACAAACCTAGAAGAATTGCTGAGTTTTAATTCACCGGCCGCGAAAGCCAATATACCATCCTTTTGGAAGCCTTCATAGGGAGGTTAAGGCTGCTTGAGCTTTTTGTTCTCGCAGTCAAGTGGTGCAGTTGCACCTAATAAAAAGGAGGTGGCGCGCAGTTCGTCACTCTTGTGGGGGTCCGGGCGGGGACACCAAGAGCCCGCCGATGAGCCAGCTTGGTGTCCTAGGCAAAACCCCACACAAGACACGGCACAAACCTAGAAGAATTGCTGAGTTTTAATTCACCGGCCGTGAAAGCCAATATACCATCTTTTTGGAAGCCTTCATAGGGAGGTTAAGGCTGCTTGAGGCTTTAGATCTCGCAGTCAAGTGGTGCAGTTGCACCTAATATAAAGGGAGGTGGCGCGCAGTTTGTCACTCCTGTGGGGGTCTGGGCGGGGACACCAAGAGCCCGCCGATGAGCCAGCTTGGTGTCCTAGGCGAAACCCCAAACAAGACACGGCACAAACCTAGAAGAATTTCTGAGTGTTAATTCACCGGCCGTGAAAGCCAATATACCATCTTTTTGGAAGCCTTCATAGGGAGGTTAAGGCTGCTCGAGCTTTTAGTTCTCGCAGTCAAGTGGTGCAGTTGCACCTAATATAGAGGGAGGTGGCGCGCAGTTCGTCACTCCTGTGGGGGTCCGGGTGGGGATACCAAGAGCCCGCCGATGAGCCAGCTTGGTGTCCTAGGCGAAACCCCACACAAGACTTGGCACAAACCTAGAAGAATTGCTGAGTTTTAATTCACCGGCTGCGAAAGCCAATATACCATCTTTTTGGAAGCCTTCATAGGGAGGTTAAGGCGGCTTGAGCTTTTAGTTCTCGCAGTCAAGTGGTGCAGTTGCACCTAATATAAAGGGAGGTGGCGCGCAGTTCGTCACTTCTGTGGGGTCCGGGCGGGGACACCAGGAGCCCGCCGATGAGCCAGCTTGGTGTCCTAGGCAAAACCCCACACAAGACACGGCACAAACCTAGAAGAATTGCTGAGTTTAAATTCACCGGCCGTGAAAGCCAATATACCATCTTTTTGGAAGCCTTCATAGGGAGGTTAAGGCTGCTTGAGCCTTTAGATCTCGCAGTCAAGTGGTGCAGTTGCACCTAATATAATGGGAGGTGGCGCGCAGTTCGTCACTCCTGTGGGGGTCCGGGCGGGGACACCAAGAGCCCGCCGATGAGCCAGCTTGTTGTCCTAGGCGAAACCCCACACAAGACACGGCACAAACCTAGGAGAATTGCTGAGTTTTAATTCACCGGCCGTGAAAGCCAATATACCATCTTTTTGGAAGCCTTCATAGGGAGGTTAAGGCTGCTTGAGCTTTTAGTTCTCGCAGTCAAGTGGTGCAGTTGCAGCCTAATATAAAGGGAGGTGGCGCGCAGTTCGTCACTCTTGTGGGGGTCTGGGTGGGGACACAAAGAGCCTGCCGATGAGCCAGCTTGGTGTCCTAGGCGAAACCCCACACAAGACACGGCACAAACCTAGAAGAATTGCTGAGTTTTAATTCACCGGCCGCGAAAGCCAATATACCATCTTTTTGGAAGCCTTCATAGGGAGGTTAAGGCTGCTTGAGCTATTTGTTCTCGCAGTCAAGTGGTGCAGTTGCACCTAATATAAAGGGAGGTGGCGCGCAGTTCGTCACTCCAGTGGGGGTCCGGGCGGGGACACCAAGAGCCCGCCGATGAGCCAGCTTGGTGCCCTAGGCGAAACCCCACACAAGACACGGCACAAACCTAGAAGAATTGCTGAGTTTTAATTCACCAGCCGTGAAAAACAACATACCATCTTTTTGGAAGCCTTCATAGGGAGGTTAAGGCTGCTTGAGCTTTTAGTTCTCGCAGTCAAGTGGTGCAGTTGCACCTAATATAAAGGGAGTTGGCGCGCAATTCGTCACTCCTGTGGGGGTCCGGGCGGGGACACCAAGTGCCCGCCGATGAGCCAGCTTGGTATCCTAGGCGAAACCCCACACGAGACACGGCACAAACCTAGAAGAATTGCTGAGTTTTAATTCACCGGCCGTGAAAGCCAATATACCATCTTTTTGGAAGCCTTCATAGGGAGGTTAAGGCTTCTTGAGCTTTAAGTTCTCGCAGTCAAGTGGTGCAGTTGCACCTAATATAAAGGGAGGTGGCTCGCAGTTCGTCTCTCCTGTGGGGGTCCGGGCGGGGACACCAAGAGCCCGCCGATGAGCCAGCTTGGTGTCCTAGGCGAAACCCCAAACAAGACACGGCACAAACCTAGAAGAATTGCTGAGTTTTAATTCACCGGCCGTAAAAGCCAATATACCATCTTTTTGGAAGCCTTCATAGGGAGGTTAAGGCTGCTTGAGCTTTTAGTTCTCGCAGTCAAGTGGTGCAGTTGCACCTAATATAATGGGAAGTGGCGCGCAGTTCGTTACTCCTGTGGGGGTCAGGGCGGGGACACCAAGAGCCCGCCGATGAGCCAGCTCGGTGTCCTAGGCGAAACCCCAAAAAAGACACGGCACAAACCTAGAAGAATTGCTGAGTTTTAATTCACCGCCCGTAAAAGCCAATATACCATCTTTTTGGAAGCCTTCATAGGGAGGTTAAGGCTGCTTGAGCTTTTAGATTTCGCAGTCAAGTGGTGCAGTTGCACCTAATATAAAGGGAGGTGGCGCGCAGTTCGTCACTCCTGTGGGGGTCCGGACGGGGACACCAAGAGCCCGCCGATGAGCCAGCTTGGTGTCCTAGGCGTAACCCCACACAAGACACGGCACAAACCTAGAAGAATTGCCGAGTTTTAATTCACCGGCCGTAAAAGACAATATACCATCTTTTTGGAAGCCTTCATAGGGAGGTTAAGGCTGCTTGAGCTTTTCGTTCTCGCAGTCAAGCGGTGCAGTTGCATATAATATAAAGGGAGGCGGCGCGCAGTTCGTCACTCCTGTGGGGTCCGGGCGGGGACACCTAGAGCCCGCCGATGAGCCAGCTTGGTGTCCTAGGCGTAACCCCACAAAAGACACGGCAAAAACCTAGAAGAATTGCCGAGTTTTAATTCACCGGCCATGAAAGCCAATATACCATCTTTTTGGAGGCCTTCATAGTTAGTTTAAGACTGCTTGAGCTTTAAGTTCTCGCAGTCAAGTGGTGCAGTTGCACCTAATATAATGGGAGGTGGCACGCAGTTCGTCACTCCTGTGGGGGTCCGGGCGGGGACACCAAGAGCCCGCCGATGAGCCAGCTTGGTGTCCTAGGCGAAACCCCACACAAGACACGGCACAAACCTAGAAGAATTGCTGAGAATTAATTCACCGGCCGCGAAAGCCAATATACCATCCTTTTGGAAGCCTTCATAGGGAGGTTAAAGCTGCTTGAGCTTTTTGTTCTCGCAGTCAAGTGGTGCAGTTGCACCTAATATAAAAGGAGGTGGCGCGCAGTTCGTCACTCCTGTGGGGGTCCAGGCGGGGACACCAAGAGCCCACCGATGAGCCAGCTTGGTGTCCTAGGCAAAACCCCACACAAGACACGGCACAAACCTAGAAGAATTGCTGAGTTTTAATTCACCGGCCGTGAAAGCCAATATACCTTCTTTTTGGAAGCCTTCATAGGGAGGTTAAGGCTGCTTGAGCTTTTAGTTCTCGCAGTCAAGTGGTGCAGTTGCACCTAATATAAAGGGAGGTGGCGCGCAGTTCGTCACTCCTGTGGGGTCCGGGCGGGGACACCAAGAGCCCGCCGATGAGCCAGCTTGGTGTCCTAGGCGTAACCCCACACAAGACACGGCACAAACCTAGAAGAATTAATGAGTTTTAATTCACCGGCCGTGAAAGCCAATATACCATCTTTTTGGAAGCCTTCATAGGGAGGTTAAGGCTGCTTGAGCTTTAAGTTCTCGCAGTCAAGTGGTGCAGTTGCACCTAATATAAAGGGAGGTGGCGCGCAGTTCGTCACTCCTGTGGGGGTCCGGGCGGGGACACCAAGAGCCCGCCGATGAGCCAGCTTGGTGTCCTAGGCGAAACCCCAAACAAGACACGGCACAAACCTAGAAGAATTGCTGAGTTTCAATTCACCGGCCGTAAAAGCCAATATACCATCTTTTTGTAAGCCTTCATTGGGAGGTTAAGGCTGCTTGAGCTTTTAGTTCTCGCAGTCAAGTGGTGCAGTTGCACCTTATATAAAGGGAGGTGGCGCGCAGTTCGTCACTCCTGTGGGGGTCCGGGCGGGGACACCAAGAGCCCGCCGATGAGCCAGCTTGGTGTCCTAGGCAATACCCCACCCAAGACTCGGCACAAACCTAGAAGAATTGCTGAGTTTAAATTCACCGGCCGTGAAAGCCAATATACCATCTTTTTGGAAGCCTTCATAAGGAGGTTAAGGCTGCTTGAGCCTTTTGATCTCGCAGTCAAGTGGTGCAGTTGCACCTAATATAAAGGGAGGTGGCGCGCAGTTTGTCACTCCTGTGGGGGTCCGGGCGGGGACACCAAGAGCCCGCCGATGAGCCAGCTTGGTGTCCTAGGCGAAACTCCACACAAGACACGGCACAAACCTAGAAGAATTGCTGAGTTGTAATTCACCGGCCGTGAAAGCCAATATACCATCTTTTTGGAAGCCTTCATAGGGAGGTAAAGGCTGCTTGAGCTTTTAGTTTTCGCAGTCAAGTGGTGCATTTGCAGCCTAATATAAAGGGAGGTGGCGCGCAGTTCGTCACTCCTGTGGGGGTCCGGGCGGGGACACCAAGAGCCCGCCGATGAGCCAGCTTGGTGTCCTAGGCGAAACCCCAAACAAGACACGGCACAAACCTAGAAGAATTGCTGAGTTTTAATTCACCGGCCGTAAAAGCCAATATACCATCTTTTTGGAAGCCTTCATAGGGAGGTTAAGGCTGCTTGAGCTTTTAGTTCTCGCAGTCAAGTGGTGCAGTTGCACCTAATATAATGGGAAGTGGCGCGCAGTTCGTTACTCCTGTGGGGGTCAGGGCGGGGACACCAAGAGCCCGCCGATGAGCCAGCTCGGTGTCCTAGGGGAAACCCCAAAAAAGACACGGCACAAACCTAGAAGAATTGCTGAGTTTTAATTCACCGCCCGTAAAAGCCAATATACCATCTTTTTGGAAGCCTTCATAGGGAGGTTAAGGCTGCTTGAGCTTTTAGATCTCGCAGTCAAGTGGTGCTGTTGCACCTAATATAAAGGGAGGTGGCGCGCAGTTCGTCACTCCTGTGGGGTCCGGGCGGGGACACCAAGAGCCCGCCGATGAGCCAGCTTGCTGTCCTAGGCGTAACCCCACACAAGACACGGCACAAACCTAGAAGAATTGCCGAGTTTTAATTCACCGGCCGTGAAAGCCAATATACCATCTTTTTGGAAGCCTTCATAGTTAGGTTAAGACTGCTTGAGCTTTAAGTTCTCGCAGTCAAGTGGTGCAGTTGCACCTAATATAATGGGAGGTGACGCACAGTTCGTCACTCCTGTGGGGGTCCGGACGGGGACACCAAGAGCCCGCCGATGAGCCAGCTTGGTGTCCTAGGCGAAACCCCAAACAATACACGGCACAAACCTAGAAGAATTGCTGAGTTTTAATTCACCGGCCGTAAAAGACAATATACCATCTTTTTGGAAGCCTTCATAGGGAGGTTAAGGCTGCTTGAGCTTTTCGTTCTCGCAGTCAAGTGGTGCAGTTGCACCTAATACAAAGGGAGGTGGCGCGCAGTTCGTCACTCCTGTGGGGTCCGGGCGGGGACACCAAGAGCCCGCCGATGAGCCAGCTTGGTGTCCTAGGCGTAACCCCACAAAAGACACGGCAAAAACCTAGAAGAATTGCCGAGTTTTAATTCACCGGCCATGAAAGCCAATATACCATCTTTTTGGAGGCCTTCATAGTTAGGTTAAGACTGCTTGAGCTTTAAGTTCTCGCAGTCAAGTGGTGCAGTTGCACCTAATATAATGGGAGGTAGCACGCAGTTCGTCACTCCTGTGGGGGTCCGGGCGGGGACACCAAGAGCCCGCCGATGAGCCAGCTTGGTGTCCTAGGCGAAACCCCACACAAGACACGGCACAAACCTAGAAGAATTGCTGAGTTTTAATTCACCGGCCGCGAAAGCCAATATACCATCCTTTTGGAAGCCTTCATAGGGAGGTTAAGGCTGCTTGAGCTTTTTGTTCTCGCAGTCAAGTGGTGCAGTTGCACCTAATATAAAAGGAGGTGGCGCGCAGTTCGTCACTCCTGTGGGGGTCCGGGCGGGGACACCAAGAGCCCACCGATGAGCCAGCTTGGTGTCCTAGGCAAAACCCCACACAAGACACGGCACAAACCTAGAAGAATTGCTGTTTTTTAATTCACCGGCCGTGAAAGCCAATATACCTTCTTTTTGGAAGCCTTCATAGGGAGGTTAAGGCTGCTTGAGCTTTTAGTTCTCGCAGTCAAGTGGTGGAGTTGCACCTAATATAAAGGGAGGTGGCGCGCAGTTCGTCACTCCTGTGGGGTCCGGGCGGGGACACCAAGAGCCCGCCGATGAGCCAGCTTGGTGTCCTAGGCGTAACCCCACACAAGACACGGCACAAACCTAGAAGAATTAATGAGTTTTAATTCACCGGCCGTGAAAGCCAATATACCATCTTTTTGGAAGCCTTCATAGGGAGGTTAAGGCTGCTTGAGCTTTAAGTTCTCGCAGTCAAGTGGTGCAGTTGCACCTAATATAAAGGGAGGTGGCGCGCAGTTCGTCACTCCTGTGGAGGTCTGGGCGGGGACACCAAGAGCCCGCCGATGAGCCAGCTTGGTGTCCTAGGCGAAACCCCAAACAACACACGGCACAAACCTAGAAGAATTGCTGAGTTTCAATTCACCGGCCGTAAAAGCCAATATACCATCTTTTTGTAAGCCTTCATAGGGAGGTTAAGGCTGCTTGAGCTTTTAGTTCTCGCAGTCAAGTGGTGCAGTTGCACCTTATATAAAGGGAGGTGGCGCGCAGTTCGTCACTCCTGCGGGGGTCCGGGCGGGGACACCAAGAGCCCGCCGATGAGCCAGCTTGGTGTCCTAGGCAATACCCCACACAAGACTCGGCACAAACCTAGAAGAATTGCTGAGTTTAAATTCACCGGCCGTGAAAGCCAATATACCATCTTTTTGGAAGCCTTCATAAGGAGGTTAAGGCTGCTTGAGCCTTTTGATCTCGCAGTCAAGTGGTGCAGTTGCACCTAATATAAAGGGAGGTGGCGCGCAGTTTGTCACTCCTGTGGGGGTCCGGGTGGGGACACTAAGAGCCCGCCGATGAGCCAGCTTGGTGTCCTAGGCGAAACCCCACACAAGACACGGCACAAACCTAGAAGAATTGCTGAGTTTTAATTCACCGGCCGTGAAAGCCAATATACCATCTTTTTGGAAGCCTTCATAGGGAGGTTAAGGCTGCTTGAGCTTTTAGTTTTCGCAGTCAAGTGGTGCAGTTGCAGCCTAATATAAAGGGAGGTGGCGCGCAGTTCGTCACTCCTGTGGGGGTCTGGGTGGGGACACAAAGAGCCTGCCGATGAGCCAGCTTGGTGTCCTAGGCGAAACCCCACACAAGACACGGCACAAACCTAGAAGAATTGCTGAGTTTTAATTCACCGGCCGCGAAAGCCAATATACCATCTTTTTGGAAGCATTCATAGGGAGGTTAAGGCTGCTTGAGCTTTTTGTTCTCGCAGTCAAGTGGTGCAGTTGCACCTAATATAAAGGGAGGTGGCGCGCAGTTCGTCACTCCAGTGGGGGTCCAGGCGGGGACACCAAGAGCCCGCCGATGAGCCAGCTTGGTGCCCTAGGCGAAACCCCACACAAGACACGGCACAAACCTAGAAGAATTGCTGAGTTTTAATTCACCGGCCGTAAACGCCAATATACCATCTTTTTGGAAGCCTTCATAGGGAGGTTAAGGCTGCTTGAGCTTTTAGTTCTCGCAGTCAAGTGGTGCAGTTGCACCTAATATAATGGGAGGTGGCGCGCAGTTCGTTACTCCTGTGGGGGTCAGGGCGGGTACACCAAGAGCCCGCCGATGAGCCAGCTCGGTGTCCTAGGCGAAACCCCAAAAAAGACACGGCACAAACCTAGAAGAATTGCTGAGTTTTAATTCACCGCCCGTAAAAGCCAATATACCATCTTTTTGGAAGCCTTCATAGGGAGGTTAAGGCTGCTTGAGCTTTTAGATCTCGCAGTCAAGTGGTGCAGTTGTACCTAATATAAAGGGAGGTGGCGCTCAGTTCGTCACTCCTGTGGGGTCCGGGCGGGGACACCAAGAGCCCAACGATGAGCCAGCTTGGTGTCCTAGGCGTAACCCCACACAAGACACGGCACAAACCTAGAAGAATTGCCGAGTTTTAATTCACCGGCCGTGAAAGTCAATATACCATCTTTTTGGAAGCCTTCTTAGTTAGGTTAAGACTGCTTGAGCTTTAAGTTCTCGCAGTCAAGTGGTGCAGTTGCACCTAATATAATGGGAGGTGGCGCGCAGTTCGTCACTCCTGTGGAGATCCGGGTGGGGAAACCAAGAGCCCGCCGATGAGCCAGCTTGGTGTCCTAGGCGAAACCCCAAAAAAGACACGGCACAAACCTAGAAGAATTGCTGAGTTTTAATTCACCGGCCGTAAAAGCCAATATACCATCTTTTTGGAAGCCTTCATAGGGAGGTTAAGGCTGCTTGAGCTTTTAGATCTCGCAGTCAAGTGGTGCAGTTGCACCTAATATAAAGGGAGGTGGCGCGCAGTTCGTCACTCCTGTGTGGGTCCGGGTGGGGACACCAAGAGCCCGCCGATGAGCCAGCTTGGTGTCCTAGGCGAAACCCCACACAAGACACGGCACAAACCTAGAAGAATTGCTGAGTTTTAATTCACCGGCCGCGAAAGCCAATATACCATCCTTTTGGAAGCCTTCATAGGGAGGTTAAGGCTGCTTGAGCTTTTTGTTCTCGCAGTCAAGTGGTGCAGTTGCACCTAATAAAAAGGAGGTGGCGCGCAGTTCGTCACTCTTGTGGGGGTCCGGGCGGGGACACCAAGAGCCCGCCGATGAGCCAGCTTGGTGTCCTAGGCAAAACCCCACACAAGACACGGCACAAACCTAGAAGAATTGCTGAGTTTTAATTCACCGGCCGTGAAAGCCAATATACCATCTTTTTGGAAGCCTTCATAGGGAGGTTAAGGCTGCTTGAGGCTTTAGATCTCGCAGTCAAGTGGTGCAGTTGCACCTAATATAAAGGGAGGTGGCGCGCAGTTTGTCACTCCTGTGGGGGTCTGGGCGGGGACACCAAGAGCCCGCCGATGAGCCAGCTTGGTGTCCTAGGCGAAACCCCAAACAAGACACGGCACAAACCTAGAAGAATTTCTGAGTGTTAATTCACCGGCCGTGAAAGCCAATATACCATCTTTTTGGAAGCCTTCATAGGGAGGTTAAGGCTGCTCGAGCTTTTAGTTCTCGCAGTCAAGTGGTGCAGTTGCACCTAATATAGAGGGAGGTGGCGCGCAGTTCGTCACTCCTGTGGGGGTCCGGGTGGGGACACCAAGAGCCCGCCGATGAGCCAGCTTGGTGTCCTAGGCGAAACCCCACACAAGACTTGGCACAAACCTAGAAGAATTGCTGAGTTTTAATTCACCGGCTGCGAAAGCCAATATACCATCTTTTTGGAAGCCTTCATAGGGAGGTTAAGGCGGCTTGAGCTTTTAGTTCTCGCAGTCAAGTGGTGCAGTTGCACCTAATATAAAGGGAGGTGGCGCGCAGTTCGTCACTTCTGTGGGGTCCGGGCGGGGACACCAAGAGCCCGCCGATGAGCCAGCTTGGTGTCCTAGGCAAAACCCCACACAAGACACGGCACAAACCTAGAAGAATTGCTGAGTTTAAATTCACCGGCCGTGAAAGCCAATATACCATCTTTTTGGAAGCCTTCATAGGGAGGTTAAGGCTGCTTGAGCCTTTAGATCTCGCAGTCAAGTGGTGCAGTTGCACCTAATATAATGGGAGGTGGCGCGCAGTTCGTCACTCCTGTGGGGGTCCGGGCGGGGACACCAAGAGCCCGCCGATGAGCCAGCTTGTTGTCCTAGGCGAAACCCCACACAAGACACGGCACAAACCTAGGAGAATTGCTGAGTTTTAATTCACCGGCCGTGAAAGCCAATATACCATCTTTTTGGAAGCCTTCATAGGGAGGTTAAGGCTGCTTGAGCTTTTAGTTCTCGCAGTCAAGTGGTGCAGTTGCAGCCTAATATAATGGGAGGTGGCGCGCAGTTCGTCACTCCTGTGGGGGTCTGGGTGGAGACACAAAGAGCCTGCCGATGAGCCAGCTTGGTGTCCTAGGCGAAACCCCACACAAGACACGGCACAAACCTAGAAGAATTGCTGAGTTTTAATTCACCGGCCGCGAAAGCCAATATACCATCTTTTTGGAAGCCTTCATAGGGAGGTTAAGGCTGCTTGAGCTTTTTGTTCTCGCAGTCAAGTGGTGCAGTTGCACCTAATATAAAGGGAGGTGGCGCGCAGTTCGTCACTCCAGTGGGGGTCCGGGCGGGGACACCAAGAGCCCGCCGATGAGCCAGCTTGGTGCCCTAGGCGAAACCCCACACAAGACACGGCACAAACCTAGAAGAATTGCTGAGTTTTAATTCACCAGCCGTGAAAAACAACATACCATCTTTTTGGAAGCTTTCATAGGGAGGTTAAGGCTGCTTGAGCTTTTAGTTCTCGCAGTCAAGTGGTGCAGTTGCACCTAATATAAAGGGAGTTGGCGCGCAATTCGTCACTCCTGTGGGGGTCCGGGCGGGGACACCAAGTGCCCGCCGATGAGCCAGCTTGGTATCCTGGGCGAAACCCCACACAAGACACGGCACAAACCTAGAAGAATTGCTGAGTTTTAATTCACCGGCCGTGAAAGCCAATATACCATCTTTTTGGAAGCCTTCATAGGGAGGTTAAGGCTTCTTGAGCTTTAAGTTCTCGCAGTCAAGTGGTGCAGTTGCACCTAATATAAAGGGAGGTGGCTCGCAGTTCGTCACTCCTGTGGGGGTCCGGGCGGGGACACCAAGAGCCCGCCGATGAGCCAGCTTGGTGTCCTAGGCGAAACCCCAAACAAGACACGGCACAAACCTAGAAGAATTGCTGAGTTTTAATTCACCGGCCGTAAAAGCCAATATACCATCTTTTTGGAAGCCTTCATAGGGAGGTTAAGGCTGCTTGAGCTTTTAGTTCTCGCAGTCAAGTGGTGCAGTTGCACCTAATATAATGGGAAGTGGCGCGCAGTTCGTTACTCCTGTGGGGGTCAGGGCGGGGACACCAAGAGCCCGCCGATGAGCCAGCTCGGTGTCCTAGGCGAAACCCCAAAAAAGACACGGCACAAACCTAGAAGAATTGCTGAGTTTTAATTCACCGCCCGTAAAAGCCAATATACCATCTTTTTGGAAGCCTTCATAGGGAGGTTAAGGCTGCTTGAGCTTTTAGATCTCGCAGTCAAGTGGTGCAGTTGCACCTAATATAAAGGGAGGTGGCGCGCAGTTCGTCACTCCTGTGGGGTCCGGGCGGGGACACCAAGAGCCCGCCGATGAGCCAGCTTGCTGTCCTAGGCGTAACCTCACACAAGACACGGCACAAACCTAGAAGAATTGCCGAGTTTTAATTCACCGGCCGTGAAAGCCAATATACCATCTTTTTGGAAGCCTTCATAGTTAGGTTAAGACTGCTTGAGCTTTATGTTCTCGCAGTCAAGTGGTGCAGTTGCACCTAATATAATGGGAGGTGGCGCACAGTTCGTCACTCCTGTGGGGGTCCGGACGGGGACACCAAGAGCCCGCCGATGAGCCAGCTTGGTGTCCTAGGCGAAACCCCAAACAAGACACGGTACAAACCTAGAAGAATTGCTGAGTTTTAATTCACCGGCCGTAAAAGACAATATACCATCTTTTTGGAAGCCTTCATAGGGAGGTTAAGGCTGCTTGAGCTTTTCGTTCTCGCAGTCAAGTGGTGCAGTTGCACCTAATATAAAGGGAGGTGGCGCGCAGTTCGTCACTCCTGTGGGGTCCGGGCGGGGACACCAAGAGCCCGCCGATGAGCCAGCTTGGTGTCCTAGGCGTAACCCCACAAAAGACACGGCAAAAACCTAGAAGAATTGCCGAGTTTTAATTCACCGGCCATGAAAGCCAATATACCATCTTTTTGGAGGCCTTCATAGTTAGGTTAAGACTGCTTGAGCTTTAAGTTCTCGCAGTCAAGTGGTGCAGTTGCACCTAATATAATGGGAGGTGGCACGCAGTTCGTCACTCCTGTGGGGGTCCGGGCGGGGACACCAAGAGCCCGCCGATGAGCCAGCTTGGTGTCCTAGGCGAAACCCCACACAAGACACGGCACAAACCTAGAAGAATTGCTGAGTTTTAATTCACCGGCCGCGAAAGCCAATAGACCATCCTTTTGGAAGCCTTCATAGGGAGGTTAAGGCTGCTTGAGCTTTTTGTTGTCGCAGTCAAGTGGTGCAGTTGCACCTAATATAAAAGGAGGTGGCGCGCAGTTCGTCACTCCTGTGGGGGTCCAGGCGGGGACACCAAGAGCCCACCGATGAGCCAGCTTGGTGTCCTAGGCAAAACCCCACACAAGACACGGCACAAACCTAGAAGAATTGCTGAGTTTTAATTCACCGGCCGTGAAAGCCAATATACCTTCTTTTTGGAAGCCTTCATAGGGAGGTTAAGGCTGCTTGAGCTTTTAGTTCTCGCAGTCAAGTGGTGCAGTTGCACCTAATATAAAGGGAGGTGGCGCGCAGTTCGTCACTCCTGTGGGGTCCGGGCGGGGACACCAAGAGCCCGCCGATGAGCCAGCTTGGTGTCCTAGGCGTAACCCCACACAAGACACGGCACAAACCTAGAAGAATTAATGAGTTTTAATTCACCGGCCGTGAAAGCCAATATACCATCTTTTTGGAAGCCTTCATAGGGAGGTTAAGGCTGCTTGAGCTTTAAGTTCTCGCAGTCAAGTGGTGCAGTTGCACCTAATATAAAGGGAGGTGGCGCGCAGTTCGTCACTCCTGTGGGGGTCCGGGCGGGGACACCAAGAGCCCGCCGATGAGCCAGCTTGGTGTCCTAGGCGAAACCCCAAACAAGACACGGCACAAACCTAGAAGAATTGCTGAGTTTCAATTCACCGGCCGTAAAAGCCAATATACCATCTTTTTGTAAGCCTTCATAGGGAGGTTAAGGCTGCTTGAGCTTTTAGTTCTCGCAGTCAAGTGGTGCAGTTGCACCTTATATAAAGGGAGGTGGCGCGCAGTTCGTCACTCCTGTGGGGGTCCGGGCGGGGACACCAAGAGCCCGCCGATGAGCCAGCTTGGTGTCCTAGGCAATACCCCACACAAGACTCGGCACAAACCTAGAAGAATTGCTGAGTTTAAATTCACCGGCCGTGAAAGCCAATATACCATCTTTTTGGAAGCCTTCATAAGGAGGTTAAGGCTGCTTGAGCCTTTTGATCTCGCAGTCAAGTGGTGCAGTTGCACCTAATATAAAGGGAGGTGGCGCGCAGTTTGTCACTCCTGTGGGGGTCCGGGCGGGGACACCAAGAGCCCGCCGATGAGCCAGCTTGGTGTCCTAGGCGAAACCCCACACAAGACACGGCACAAACCTAGAAGAATTGCTGAGTTTTAATTCACCGGCCGTAAAAGCCAATATACCATCTATTTGGAAGCCTTCATAGGGAGGTTAAGGCTGCTTGAGCTTTTAGTTTTCGCAGTCAAGTGGTGCAGTTGCAGCCTAATATAAAGGGAGGTGGCGCGCAGTTCGTCACTCCTGTGGGGGTCCGGGCGGGGACACCAAGAGCCCACCGATGAGCCAGCTTGGAGTCCTAGGCGAAACCCCAAACAAGACACGGCACAAACCTAGAAGAATTGCTGAGTTTTAATTCACCGGCCGTAAAAGCCAATATACCATCTTTTTGGAAGCCTTCATAGGGAGGTTAAGGCTGCTTGAGCTTTTAGTTCTCGCAGTCAAGTGGTGCAGTTGCACCTAATATAATGGGAAGTGGCGCGCAGTTCGTTACTCCTGTGGGGGTCAGGGCGGGGACACCAAGAGCCCGCCGATGAGCCAGCTCGGTGTCCTAGGGGAAACCCCAAAAAAGACACGGCACAAACCTAGAAGAATTGCTGAGTTTTAATTCACCGCCCGTAAAAGCCAATATACCATCTTTTTGGAAGCCTTCATAGGGAGGTTAAGGCTGCTTGAGCTTTTAGATCTCGCAGTCAAGTGGTGCTGTTGCACCTAATATAAAGGGAGGTGGCGCGCAGTTCGTCACTCCTGTGGGGTCCGGGCGGGGACACCAAGAGCCCGCCGATGAGCCAGCTTGCTGTCCTAGGCGTAACCCCACACAAGACACGGCACAAACCTAGAAGAATTGCCGAGTTTTAATTCACCGGCCGTGAAAGCCAATATACCATCTTTTTGGAAGCCTTCATAGTTAGGTTAAGACTGCTTGAGCTTTAAGTTCTCGCAGTCAAGTGGTGCAGTTGCACCTAATATAATGGGAGGTGACGCACAGTTCGTCACTCCTGTGGGGGTCCGGACGGGGACACCAAGAGCCCGCCGATGAGCCAGCTTGGTGTCCTAGGCGAAACCCCAAACAATACACGGCACAAACCTAGAAGAATTGCTGAGTTTTAATTCACCGGCCGTAAAAGACAATATACCATCTTTTTGGAAGCCTTCATAGGGAGGTTAAGGCTGCTTGAGCTTTTCGTTCTCGCAGTCAAGTGGTGCAGTTGCACCTAATATAAAGGGAGGTGGCGCGCAGTTCGTCACTCCTGTGGGGTCCGGGCGGGGACACCAAGAGCCCGCCGATGAGCCAGCTTGGTGTCCTAGGCGTAACCCCACAAAAGACACGGCAAAAACCTAGAAGAATTGCCGAGTTTTAATTCACCGGCCATGAAAGCCAATATACCATCTTTTTGGAGGCCTTCATAGTTAGGTTAAGACTGCTTGAGCTTTAAGTTCTCGCAGTCAAGTGGTGCAGTTGCACCTAATATAATGGGAGGTGGCACGCAGTTCGTCACTCCTGTGGGGGTCCGGGCGGGGACACCAAGAGCCCGCCGATGAGCCAGCTTGGTGTCCTAGGCGAAACCCCACACAAGACACGGCACAAACCTAGAAGAATTGCTGAGTTTTAATTCACCGGCCGCGAAAGCCAATATACCATCCTTTTGGAAGCCTTCATAGGGAGGTTAAGGCTGCTTGAGCTTTTTGTTCTCGCAGTCAAGTGGTGCAGTTGCACCTAATATAAAAGGAGGTGGCGCGCAGTTCGTCACTCCTGTGGGGGTCCGGGCGGGGACACCAAGAGCCCACCGATGAGCCAGCTTGGTGTCCTAGGCAAAACCCCACACAAGACACGGCACAAACCTAGAAGAATTGCTGAGTTTTAATTCACCGGCCGTGAAAGCCAATATACCTTCTTTTTGGAAGCCTTCATAGGGAGGTTAAGGCTGCTTGAGCTTTTAGTTCTCGCAGTCAAGTGGTGCAGTTGCACCTAATATAAAGGGAGGTGGCGCGCAGTTCGTCACCCCTGTGGGGTCCGGGCGGGGACACCAAGAGCCCGCCGATGAGCCAGCTTGGTGTCCTAGGCGTAACCCCACACAAGTCACGGCACAAACCTAGAAGAATTAATGAGTTTTAATTCACCGGCCGTGAAAGCCAATATACCATCTTTTTGGAAGCCTTCATAGGGAGGTTAAGGCTGCTTGAGCTTTAAGTTCTCGCAGTCAAGTGGTGCAGTTGCACCTAATATAAAGGGAGGTGGCGCGCAGTTCGTCACTCCTGTGGGGGTCTGGGCGGGGACACCAAGAGCCCGCCGATGAGCCAGCTTGGTGTCCTAGGCGAAACCCCAAACAAGACACGGCACAAACCTAGAAGAATTGCTGAGTTTCAATTCACCGGCCGTAAAAGCCAATATACCATCTTTTTGTAAGCCTTCATAGGGAGGTTAAGGCTGCTTGAGCTTTTAGTTCTCGCAGTCAAGTGGTGCAGTTGCACCTTATATAAAGGGAGGTGGCGCGCAGTTCGTCACTCCTGCGGGGGTCCGGGCGGGGACACCAAGAGCCCGCCGATGAGCCAGCTTGGTGTCCTAGGCAATACCCCACACAAGACTCGGCACAAACCTAGAAGAATTGCTGAGTTTAAATTCACCGGCCGTGAAAGCCAATATACCATCTTTTTGGAAGCCTTCATAAGGAGGTTAAGGCTGCTTGAGCTTTTTGATCTCGCAGTCAAGTGGTGCAGTGCACCTAATATAAAGGGAGGTGGCGCGCAGTTTGTCACTCCTGTGGGGGTCCGGGTGGGGACACCAAGAGCCCGCCGATGAGCCAGCTTGGTGTCCTAGGCGAAACCCCACACAAGACACGGCACAAACCTAGAAGAATTGCTGAGTTTTAATTCACCGGCCGTGAAAGCCAATATACCATCTTTTTGGAAGCCTTCATAGGGAGGTTAAGGCTGCTTGAGCTTTTAGTTTTCGCAGTCAAGTGGTGCAGTTGCAGCCTAATATAAAGGGAGGTGGCGCGCAGTTCGTCACTCCTGTGGGGGTCTGGGTGGGGACACAAAGAGCCTGCCGATGAGCCAGCTTGGTGTCCTAGGCGAAACCCCACACAAGACACGGCACAAACCTAGAAGAATTGCTGAGTTTTACTTCACCGGCCGCGAAAGCCAATATACCATCTTTTTGGAAGCATTCATAGGGAGGTTAAGGCTGCTTGAGCTTTTTGTTCTCGCAGTCAAGTGGTGCAGTTGCACCTAATATAAAGGGAGGTGGCGCGCAGTTCGTCACTCCAGTGGGGGTCCAGGCGGGGACACCAAGAGCCCGCCGATGAGCCAGCTTGGTGCCCTAGGCGAAACCCCACACAAGACACGGCACAAACCTAGAAGAATTGCTGAGTTTTAATTCACCAGCCGTGAAAAACAACATACCATCTTTTTGGAAGCCTTCATAGGGAGGTTAAGGCTGCTTGAGCTTTTAGTTCTCGCAGTCAAGTGGTGCAGTTGCACCTAATATAAAGGGAGGTGGCGCGCAATTCGTCACTCCTGTGGGGGTCCGGGCGGGGACACCAAGAGCCCGCCGATGAGCCAGCTTGGTATCCTAGGCGAAACCCCACACAAGACACGGCACAAACCTAGAAGAATTGCTGAGTTTTAATTCACCGGCCGTGAATGCCAATATACCATCTTTTTGGAAGCCTTCATAGGGAGGTTAAGGCTTCTTGAGCTTTAAGTTCTCGCAGTCAAGTGGTGCAGTTGCACCTAATATAAAGGGAGGTGGCGCGCAGTTCGTCACTCCTGTGGGGGTCCGGGCGGGGACACCAAGAGCCCGCCGATGAGCCAGCTTGGTGTCCTAGGCGAAACCCCAAACAAGACACGGCTCAAACCTAGAAGAATTGCTGAGTTTTAATTCACCGGCCGTAAAAGCCAATATACCATCTTTTTGGAAGCCTTCATAGGGAGGTTAAGGCTGCTTGAGCTTTTAGTTCTCGCAGTCAAGTGGTGCAGTTGCACCTAATATAATGGGAGGTGGCGCGCAGTTCGTTACTCCTGTGGGGGTCAGGGCGGGTACACCAAGAGCCCGCCGATGAGCCAGCTCGGTGTCCTAGGCGAAACCCCAAAAAGACACGGCACAAACCTAGAAGAATTGCTGAGTTTTAATTCACCGCCCGTAAAAGCCAATATACCATCTTTTTGGAAGCCTTCATAGGGAGGTTAAGGCTGCTTGAGCTTTTAGATCTCGCAGTCAAGTGGTGCAGTTGTACCTAATATAAAGGGAGGTGGCGCGCAGTTCGTCACTCCTGTGGGGTCCGGGCGGGGACACCAAGAGCCCGCCGATGAGCCAGCTTGCTGTCCTAGGCGTAACCCCACACAAGACACGGCACAAACCTAGAAGAATTGCCGAGTTTTAATTCACCGGCCGTGAAAGCCAATGAAAATGAAAATCCACAGCCTGCTTCCAGTCTCCGACCGGGTCAGGAATGGAATGAATGAAGCCCCCATCTAGCGGCGAGGATAGAGACTGTGCCGGCTGCCGAGGCCTGACGCACTCCTCCGGGGCAATGATTAAATGAATGACAGATGAAATGAAATGATAATGGAGAGTGTTGCTGGAATGAAATGTTGACAGGGAAAACCGGAGTACCCGGAGAAAAACCTGTCTGCCTCCGTTTTGTCCAGCACAGATCTCACATGGAGTGACCGGGATTGGAACCACGGACCCAGCGGTGAGAGGCCAGCGTGCTGCCGCCTAAGCCACGGAGGCTTGTGAAAGCCAATATACCATCTTTTTGGAAGCCTTCATAGTTAGGTTAAGACTGCTTGAGTTTTAAGTTCTCGCAGTCAAGTGGTGCAGTTGCACCTAATATAATGGGAGGTGGCGCACAGATCGTCACTCCTGTGGGGGTCCGCACGGGGACACCAAGAGCCCGCCGATGAGCCAGCTTGGTGTCCTAGGCGAAACCCCAAACAAGACACGGCACAAACCTAGAAGAATTGCTGAGTTTTAATTCACCGGCCGTAAAAGCCAATATACCATCTTTTTGGAAGCCTTCATAGGGAGGTTAAGGCTGCTTGAGTTTTCGTTCTCGCAGTCAAGTGGTGCAGTTGCACCTAATATAAAGGGAGGTGGCGCGCAGTTCGTCACTCCTGTGGGGTCCGGGCGGGGACACCAAGAGCCCGCCGATGAGCCAGCTTGGTGTCCTAGGCGTAACCCCACAAAAGACACGGCAAAACCCTAGAAGAATTGCCGAGTTTTAATTCACCGGCCATGAAAGCCAATATACCATCTTTTTGGAGGCCTTCATAGTTAGGTTAAGACTGCTTGAGTTTTAAGTTCTCGCAGTCAAGTGGTGCAGTTGCACCTAATATAATGGGAGGTGGCACGCAGTTCGTCACTCCTGTGGGGGTCCGGGCGGGGACACCAAGAGCCCGCCGATGAGCCAGCTTGGTGTCCTAGGCGAAACCCCACACAAGACACGGCACAAACCTAGAAGAATTGCCGAGTTTTAATTCACCGGCCGCGAAAGCCAATATACCATCCTTTTGGAAGCCTTCATAGGGAGGTTAAGGCTGCTTGAGCTTTTTGTTCTCGCAGTCAAGTGGTGCAGTTGCACCTAATATAAAAGGAGGTGGCGCGCAGTTCGTCACTCCTGTGGGGGTCCGGGCGGGGACACCAAGAGCCCGCCGATGAGCCAGCTTGGTGTCCTAGGCAAAACCCCACACAAGACACGGCACAAACCTAGAAGAATTGCTGAGTTTTAATTCACCGGCCGTGAAAGCCAATATACCTTCTTTTTGGAAGCCTTCATAGGGAGGTTAAGGCTGCTTGAGCTTTTAGTTCTCGCAGTCAAGTGGTGCAGTTGCACCTAATATAAAAGGAGGTGGCGCGCAGTTCGTCACTCCTGTGGGGTCCGGGCGGGGACACCAAGAGCCCGCCGATGAGCCAGCTTGGTGTCCTAGGCGTAACCCCACACAAGTCACGGCACAAACCTAGAAGAATTAATGAGTTTTAATTCACCGGCCGTGAAAGCCAATATACCATCTTTTTGGAAGCCTTCATAGGGAGGTTAAGGCTGCTTGAGCTTTAAGTTCTCGCAGTCAAGTGGTGCAGTTGCACCTAATATAAAGGGAGGTGGCACGCAGTTCGTCACTCCTGTGGGGGTCCGGGCGGGGACACCAAGAGCCCGCCGATGAGCCAGCTTGGTGTCCTAGGCGAAACCCCAAACAAGACATGGCACAAACCTAGAAGAATTGCTGAGTTTCAATTCACCGGCCGTAAAAGCCAATATACCATCTTTTTGTAAGCCTTCATAGGGAGGTTAAGGCTGCTTGAGCTTTTAGTTCTCGCAGTCAAGTGGTGCAGTTGCACCTTTTATATAAAGGGAGGTGGCGCGCAGTTCGTCACTCCTGTGGGGGTCCGGGCGGGGACACCAAGAGCCCGCCGATGAGCCAGCTTGGTGTCCTAGGCAATACCCCACACAAGACTCGGCACAAACCTAGAAGAATTGCTGAGTTTAAATTCACCGGCCGTGAAAGCCAATATACCATCTTTTTGGAAGCCTTCATAAGGAGGTTAAGGCTGCTTGAGCCTTTTGATCTCGCAGTCAAGTGGTGCAGTTGCACCTAATATAAAGGGAGGTGGCGCGCAGTTTGTCACTCCTGTGGGGGTCCGGGCGGGGACACCAAGAGCCCGCCGATGAGCAAGCTTGGTGTCTTAGGCGAAACCCCACACAAGACACGGCACAAACCTAGAAGAATTGCTGAGTTTTAATTCACCGGCCGTGAAAGCCAATATACCATCTTTTTGGAAGCCTTCATAGGGAGGTTAAGGCTGCTTGAGCTTTTAGTTCTCGCAGTCAAGTGGTGCAGTTGCACCTAATATAATGGGAGGTGGCGCGCAGTTCGTCACTCCTGTGGGGGTCCGGGCGGGGACACCAAGAGCCCGCCGAGGAGCCAGCTTGTTGTCCTAGGCGAAACCCCACACAAGACACGGCACAAACCTAGGAGAATTGCTGAGTTTTAATTCACCGGCCGTGAAAGCCAATATACCATCTTTTTGGAAGCCTTCATAGGGAGGTTAAGGCTGCTTGAGCTTTTAGTTCTCGCAGTCAAGGGGTGCAGTTGCACCTAATATAAAGGGAGGTGGCGCGCAGTTCGTCACTCCTGTGGGGGTCTGGGTGGGGACACAAAGAGCCCGCCGATGAGCCAGCTTGGTATCCTAGGCGAAACCCCACACAAGACACGGCACAAACCTAGAAGAATTGCTGAGTTTTAATTCACCGGCTGTGAAAGCCAATATACCATCTTTTTGGAAGCCTTCATAGGGAGGTTAAGGCTTCTTGAGCTTTAAGTTCTCGCAGTCAAGTGGTGCAGTTGCACCTAATATAAAGGGAGGTGGCGCGCAGTTCGTCACTCCTGTGGGGGTCCGGGCGGGGACACCGAGAGCCCGCCGATGAGCCAGCTTGGTGTCCTAGGCGAAACCCCACACAAGACACGGCACAAACCTAGAAGAATTGCTGAGTTTTAATTCACCAGCCGTGAAAGCCAATATACCATCTTTTTGGAAGCCTTCATAGGGAGGTTAAGGCTGCTTGAGCTTTTAGTTCTCGCAGTCAAGTGGTGCAGTTGCACCTAATATAAAGGGAGGTGGCGCGCAATTCGTCACTCCTGTGGGGGTCCGGGCGGGGACACCAAGAGCCCGCCGATGAGCCAGCTTGGTATCCTAGGCGAAACCCCACACAAGACACGGCACAAACCTAGAAGAATTGCTGAGTTTTAATTCACCGGCTGTGAAAGCCAATATACCATCTTTTGGAAGCCTTCATAGGGAGGTTAAGGCTTCTTGGGCTTTAAGTTCTCGCAGTGAAGTGGTGCAGTTGCACTCAATATAAAGGGAGGTGGCGCGCAGTTCGTCACTCCTGTGGGGGTCCGGGCGGGGACACCAAGAGCCCGCCGATGAGCCAGCTTGGTGTCCTAGGCGAAACCCCAAAAAAGACACGGCACAAACCTAGAAGAATTGCTGAGTTTTAATTCACCGGCCGTAAAAGCCAATATACCATCTTTTTGGAAGCCTTCATAGGGAGGTTAAGGCTTCTTGAGCTTTAAGTTATCACAGTCAAGTGGTGCAGTTGCACCTAATATAAAGGGAGGTGGCGCTCAGTTCGTCACTCCTGTGGGGTCCGGGCGGGGACACCAAGAGCCCGCCGATGAGCCAGCTTGGTGTCCTAGGCGTAACCCCACACAAGACACGGCACAAACCTAGAAGAATTGCCGAGTTTTAATTCACCGGCCGTGAAAGCCAATATACCATCTTTTTGGAAGCCTTCTTAGTTAGATTAAGACTGCTTGAGCTTTAAGTTCTCGCAGTCAAGTGGTGCAGTTGCACCTAATATAATGGGAGGTGGCGCGCAGTTCGTCACTCCTGTGGGGGTCCGGGTGGGGAAACCAAGAGCCCGCCGATGAGCCAGCTTGGTGTCCTAGGCGAAACCCCAAAAAGACACGGCACAAACCTAGAAGAATTGCTGAGTTTTAATTCACCGGCCGTAAAAGCCAATATACCATCTTTTTGGAAGCCTTCATAGGGAGGTTAAGGCTGCTTGAGCTTTTAGATCTCGCAGTCAAGTGGTGCAGTTGCACCTAATATAAAGGGAGGTGGCGCGCAGTTCGTCACTTCTGTGGGGGTCCGGGTGGGGACACCAAGAGCCCACCGATGAGCCAGCTTGGTGTCCTAGGCGAAACCTCACACAAGACACGGCACAAACCTAGAAGAATTGCTGAGTTTTAATTCACCGGCCGCGAAAGCCAAAATACCATCCTTTTGGAAGCCTTCATAGGGAGGTTAAGGCTGCTTGAGCTTTTTGTTCTCGCAGTCAAGTGGTGCAGTTGCACCTAATAAAAAGGAGGTGGCGCGCAGTTCGTCACTCTTGTGGGGGTCCGGGCGGGGACACCAAGAGCCCGCCGATGAGCCAGCTTGGTGTCCTAGGCAAAACCCCACACAAGACACGGCACAAACCTAGAAGAATTGCTGAGTTTTAATTCACCGGCCGTGAAAGCCAATATACCATCTTTTTGGAAGCCTTCATAGGGAGGTTAAGGCTGCTTGAGGCTTTAGATCTCGCAGTCAAGTGGTGCAGTTGCACCTAATATAAAGGGAGGTGGTGCGCAGTTTGTCACTCCTGTGGGGGTCTGGGCGGGGACACCAAGAGCCCGCCGATGAGCCAGCTTGGTGTCCTAGGCGAAACCCCAAACAAGACACGGCACAAACCTAGAAGAATTTCTGAGTTTTAATTCACCGGCCGTGAAAGCCAATATACCATCTTTTTGGAAGCCTTCATAGGGAGGTTAAGGCTGCTCGAGCTTTTAGTTCTCGCAGTCAAGTGGTGCAGTTGCACCTAATATAAAGGGAGGTGGCGCGCAGTTCGTCACTCCTGTGGGGGTCCGGGTGGGGACACCAAGAGCCCGCCGATGAGCCAGCTTGGTGTCCTAGGCGAAACCCCACACAAGACTTGGCACAAACCTAGAAGAATTGCTGAGTTTTAATTCACCAGTTGCGAAAGCCAATATACCATCTTTTTGGAAGCCTTCATAGGGAGGTTAAGGCGGCTTGAGCCTTTAGTTCTCGCAGTCAAGTGGTGCAGTTGCACCTAATATAAAGGGAGGTGGCGCGCAGTTCGTCACTTCTGTGGGGTCCGGGCGGGGACACCAAGAGCCCGCCGATGAGCCAGCTTGTTGTCCTAGGCGAAACCCCATACAAGACACGGCACAAACCTAGGAGAATTGCTGAGTTTTAATTCACCGGCCGTGAAAGCCAATATACCATCTTTTTGGAAGCCTTCATAGGGAGGTTAAGGCTGCTTGAGCTTTTAGTTCTCGCAGTCAAGTGGTGCAGTTGCACCTAATATAAAGGGAGGTGGCGCGCAGTTCGTCACTCCTGTGGGGGTCCGGGCGGGGACACCAAGAGCCCGCCGATGAGCCAGCTTGGTGTCCTAGGCGAAACCCCAAACAAGACACGGCACAAACCTAGAAGAATTGCTGAGTTTTAATTCACCGGCCGTAAAAGCCAATATACCATCTTTTGGAAGCCTTCATAGGGAGGTTAAGGCTGCTTGAGCTTTTAGTTCTCGCAGTCAAGTGGTGCAGTTGCACCTAATATAATGGGAGGTGGCGCGCAGTTCGTTACTCCTGTGGGGGTCAGGGCGGGGACACCAAGAGCCCGCCGATGAGCCAGCTCGGTGTCCTAGGCGAAACCCCAAAAAAGACACGGCACAAACCTAGAAGAATTGCTGAGTTTTAATTCACCGCCCGTAAAAGCCAATATACCATCTTTTTGGAAGCCTTCATAGGGAGGTTAAGGCTGCTTGAGCTTTTAGATCTCGCAGTCAAGTGGTGCAGTTGCACCTAATATAAAGGGAGGTGGCGCGCAGTTCGTCACTCCTGTGGGGTCCGGGCGGGGACACCAAGAGCCCGCCAATGAGCCAGCTTGCTGTCCTAGGCGTAACCCCACACAAGACACGGCACAAACCTAGAAGAATTGCCGAGTTTTAACTCACCGGCCGTGAAAGCCAATATACCATCTTTTTGGAAGTCTTCATAGTTAGGTTAAGACTGCTTGAGCTTTAAGTTCTCGCAGTCAAGTGGTGCAGTTGCACCTAATATAATGGGAGGTGGCGCACAGTTCGTCACTCCTGTGGGGGTCCGGACGGGGACACCAAGAGCCCGCCGATGAGCCAGCTTGGTGTCCTAGGCGAAACCCCAAACAAGACACGGCACAAACCTAGAAGAATTGCTGAGTTTTAATTCACCGGCCGTAAAAGCCAATATACCATCTTTTTGGAAGCCTTCATAGGGAGGTTAAGGCTGCTTGAGCTTTTCGTTCTCGCAGTCAAGTGGTGCAGTTGCACCTAATATAAAGGGAGGTGGCGCGCAGTTCGTCACTCCTGTGGGGTCCGGGCGGGGACACCAAGAGCCCGCCGATGAGCCAGCTTGGTGTCCTAGGCGTAACCCCACAAAAGACACGGCAAAAACCTAGAAGAATTGCCGAGTTTTAATTCACCGGCCATGAAAGCCAATATACCATCTTTTTGGAGGCCTTCATAGTTAGGTTAAGACTGCTTGAGCTTTAAGTTCTCGCAGTCAAGTGGTGCAGTTGCACCTAATATAATGGGAGGTGGCACGCAGTTCGTCACTACTGTGGGGGTCCGGGCGGGGACACCAAGAGCCCGCCGATGAGCCAGCTTGGTGTCCTAGGCGAAACCCCACACAAGACACGGCACAAACCTAGAAGAATTACTGAGTTTTAATTCACCGGCCGCGAAAGCCAATATACCATCCTTTTGGAAGCCTTCATAGGGAGGTTAAGGCTGCTTGAGCTTTTTGTTCTCGCAGTCAAGTGGTGCAGTTGCACCTAATATAAAAGGAGGTGGCGCGCAGTTCGTCACTCCTGTGGGGGTCCGGGCGGGGACACCAAGAGCCCACCGATGAGCCAGCTTGGTGTCCTAGGCGTAACCCCACACAAGACACGGCACAAACCTAGAAGAATTGCCGAGTTTTAATTCACCGGCCGTAAAAGCCAATATACCATCTTTTTGGAAGCCTTCATAGGGAGGCTAAGGCTGCTTGAGCTTTTAGATCTCGCAGTCAAGTGGTGCAGTTGCACCTAATATAAAGGGAGGTGGCGCTCAGTTCGTCACTCCTGTGGGGTCCGGGCTGGGACACCAAGAGCCCGCCGATGAGCCAGCTTGGTGTCCTAGGCGTAACCCCACACAAGACACGGCACAAACCTAGAAGAATTGCCGAGTTTTAATTCACCGGCCGTGAAAGCCAATATACCATCTTTTTAGAAGCCTTCTTAGTTAGATTAAGACTGCTTGAGCTTTAAGTTCTCGCAGTCAAGTGGTGCAGTTGCACCTAATATAATGGGAGGTGGCGCGCAGTTCGTCACTCCTGTGGGGGTCCGGGTGGGGAAACCAAGAGCCCGCCGATGAGCCAGCTTGGTGTCCTAGGCGAAACCCCAAAAAAGACACGGCACAAACCTATAAGAATTGCTGAGTTTTAATTCAGCGGCCGTAAAAGCCAACACACCATCTTTTTGGAAGCCTTCATAGGGAGGTTAAGGCTGCTTGAGCTTTTAGATCTCGCAGTCAAGTGGTGCAGTTGCACCTAATATAAAGGGAGGTGGCGCGCAGTTCGTCACTCCTGTGGGGGTCCGGGTGGGGACACCAAGAGCCCGCCGATGAGCCAGCTTGGTGTCCTAGGCGAAACCCCACACAAGACACGGCACAAACCTAGAAGAATTGCTGAGTTTTAATTCACCGGCCGCGAAAGCCAATATACCATCCTTTTGGAAGCCTTCATAGGGAGGTTAAGGCTGCTTGAGCTTTTAGTTCTCGCAGTCAAGTGGTGCAGTTGCACCTAATATAAAGGGAGGTGGCGCGCAGTTCGTCACTCCTGTGGGGGTCCGGGCGGGGACACCAAGAGCCCGCCGATGACCCAGCTTGGTGCCCTAGGCGAAACCCCACACAAGACACGGCACAAACCTAGAAGAATTGCTGAGTTTTAATTCACCAGCCGTTAAAGCCAATATACCATCTTTTTGGAAGCCTTCATAGGGAGGTTAAGGCTGCTTGAGCTTTTAGTTCTCGCAGTCAAGTGGTGCCGTTGCACCTAATATAAAGGGAGGTGGCGCGCAATTCGTCACTCCTGTGGGGGTCCGGGCGGGGATACCAAGGGCCCGCCGATGAGCCAGCTTGTTATCCTAGGCGAAACCCAACACAAGACACGGCACAAACCTAGAAGAATTGCTGAGTTTTAATTCACCGGCTGTGAAAGCCAATATACCATCTTTTTGGAAGCCTTCATAGGGAGGTTAAGGCTTCTTGAGCTTTAAGTTCTCGCAGTCAAATGGTGCAGTTGCACCTAATATAAAGGGAGGTGGCGCGCAGATCGTCACTCATGTGGGGGTCCGGGCGGGGACACCGAGAGCCCGCCGATGAGCCAGCTTGGTGTCCTAGGCGAAACCCCACACAAGACACGGCACAAACCTAGAAGAATTGCTGAGTTTTAATTCACCAGCCGTGAAAGCCAATATACCATCTTTTTGGAAGCCTTCATAGGGAGGTTAAGGCTGCTTGAGCTTTTAGTTCTCGCAGACAAGTGGTGCAGTTGCACCTAATATTAAGGGAGGTGGCGCGCAATTCGTCACTCCTGTGGGGGTCCGGGCGGGGACACCAAGAGCCCGCCGATGAGCCAGCTTGGTATCCTAGGCGAAACCCCACACAAGACACGGCACAAACCTAGAAGAATTGCTGAGTTTTAATTCACCGGCTGTGAAAGCCAATATACCATCTTTTGGAAGCCTTCATTGGGAGGTTAAGGCTTCTTGAGCTTTAAGTTCTCGCAGTCAAGTGGTGCAGTTGCACCTAATATAAAGGGAGGTGGCGCGCAGTTCGTCACTCCTGTGGGGGTCCGGGCGGGGACACCAAGAGCCCGCCGATGAGCCAGCTTGGTGTCCTAGGCGAAACCCCAAAAAAGACACGGCACAAACCTAGAAGAATTGCTGAGTTTTAATTCAGCGGCCGTGAAAGTCAATATACCATCTTTTTGGAAGCCTTCATAGGGAGGTTAAGGCTGCTTGAGCTTTTAGATCTCGCAGTCAAGTGGTGCAGTTGCACCTAATATAAAGGGAGGTGGCGCGCAGTTCGTCACTCCTGTGGGGGTCCGGGTGGGGACACCAAGAGCCCGCCGATGAGCCAGCTTGGTGTCCTAGGCGAAACCCCACACAAGACACGGCACAAACCTAGAAGAATTGCTGAGTTTTAATTCACCGGCCGCGAAAGCCAATATACCATCCTTTTGGAAGCCTTCATAGGAAGGTTAAGGCTGCTTGAGCTTTTAGTTCTCGCAGTCAAGTGGTGCAGTTGCACCTAATATAAAGGGAGGTGGCGCGCAGTTCGTCACTCCTGTGGGGGTCCGGGCGGGGACACCAAGAGCCCGCCGATGAGCCAGCTTGGTGCCCTAGGCGAAACCCCACACAAGACACGGCACAAACCTAGAAGAATTGCTGAGTTTTAATTCACCAGCCGTTAAAGCCAATATACCATCTTTTTGGAAGCCTTCATAGGGAGGTTAAGGCTGCTTGAGCTTTTAGTTCTCGCAGTCAAGTGGTGCCGTTGCACCTAATATAAAGGGAGGTGGCGCGCAATTCGTCACTCCTGTGGGGGTCCGGGCGGGGACACCAAGGGCCCACCGATGAGCCAGCTTGTTATCCTAGGCGAAACCCAACACAAGACACGGCACAAACCTAGAAGAATTGCTGAGTTTTAATTCACCGGCTGTGAAAGCCAATATACCATCTTTTTGGAAGCCTTCATAGGGAGGTTAATGCTTCTTGAGCTTTAAGTTCTCGCAGTCAAATGGTGCAGTTGCACCTAATATAAAGGGAGGTGGCGCGCAGTTCGTCACTCATGTGGGGGTCCGGGCGGGGACACCGAGAGCCCGCCGATGAGCCAGCTTGGTGTCCTAGGCGAAACCCCACACAAGACACGGCACAAACCTAGAAGAATTGCTGAGTTTTAATTCACCAGCCGTGAAAGCCAATATACCATCTTTTTGGAAGCCTTCATAGGGAGGTTAAGGCTGCTTGAGCTTTTAGTTCTCGCAGTCAAGTGGTGCAGTTGCACCTAATATAAAGGGAGGTGGCGCGCAATTCGTCACTCCTGTGGGGGTCCGGGCGGGGACACCAAGAGCCCGCCGATGAGCCAGCTTGGTATCCTAGGCGAAACCCCACACAAGACACGGCACAAACCTAGAAGAATTGCTGAGTTTTAATTCACCGGCTGTGAAAGCCAATATACCATCTTTTGGAAGCCTTCATAGGGAGGTTAAGGCTTCTTGAGCTTTAAGTTCTCGCAGTCAAGTGGTGCAGTTGCACCTAATATAAAGGGAGGTGGCGCGCAGTTCGTCACTCCTGTGGGGGTCCGGGCGGGGACACCAAGAGCCCGCCGATGAGCCAGCTTGGTGTCCTAGGCGAAACCCCAAAAAAGACACGGCACAAACCTAGAAGAATTGCTGAGTTTTAATTCACCGGCCGTAAAAGCCAATATACCATCTTTTTGGAAGCCTTCATAGGGAGGTTAAGGCTGCTTGAGCTTTTAGATCTCGCAGTCAAGTGGTGCAGTTGCACCTAATATAAAGGGAGGTGGCGCTCAGTTCGTCACTCCTGTGGGGTCCGGGCGGGGACACCAAGAGCCCGCCGATGAGCCAGCTTGGTGTCCTAGGCGTAACCCCACACAAGACACGGCACAAACCTAGAAGAATTGCCGAGTTTTAATTCACCGGCCGTGAAAGCCAATATACCACCTTTTTGGAAGCCTTCTTAGTTAGGTTAAGACTGCTTGAGCTTTAAGTTCTCGCAGTCAAGTGGTGCAGTTGCACCTAATATAATGGGAGGTGGCGCGCAGTTCGTCACTCCTGTGGGGGTCCGGGTGGGGAAACCAAGAGCCCGCCGATGAGCCAGCTTGGTGTCCTAGGCGAAACCCCAAAAAAGACACGGCACAAACCTAGAAGAATTGCTGAGTTTTAATTCACCGGCCGTAAAAGCCAATACACCATCTTTTTGGAAGCCTTCATAGGGAGGTTAAGGCTGCTTGAGCTTTTAGATCTCGCAGTCAAGTGGTGCAGTTGCACCTAATATAAAGGGAGGTGGCGCGCAGTTCGTCACTCCTGAGGGGGTCCGGGTGGGGACACCAAGAGCCCGCCGATGAGCCAGCTTGGTATCCTAGGCGAAACCCCACACAAGACACGGCACAAACCTAGAAGAATTGCTGAGTTTTAATTCACCGGCCGCGAAAGCCAATATACCATCCTTTTGGAAGCCTTCATAGGGAGGTTAAGGCTGCTTGAGCTTTTTGTTCTCGCAGTCAAGTGGTGCAGTTGCACCTAATAAGAAGGAGGTGGCGCTCAGTTCGTCACTCTTGTGGGGGTCTGGGCGGGGACACCAAGAGCCCGCCGATGAGCCAGCTTGGTGTCCTAGGCCAAACCCCACACAAGACACGGCACAAACCTAGAAGAATTGCTGAGTTTTAATTCACCGGCCGTGAAAGCCAATATACCATCTTTTTGGAAGCCTTCATAGGGAGGTTAAGGCTGCTTGAGGCTTTAGATCTCGCAGTCAAGTGGTGCAGTTGCACCTAATATAAAGGGAGGTGGCGCGCAGTTTGTCACTCCTGTGGGGGTCTGGGCGGGGACACCAAGAGCCCGCCGATGAGCCAGCTTGGTGTCCTAGGCGAAACCCCAAACAAGACACGGCACAAACCTAGAAGAATTTCTGAGTTTTAATTCACCGGCCGTGAAAGCCAATATACCATCTTTTTGGAAGCCTTCATAGGGAGGTTAAGGCTGCTCGAGCTTTTAGATCTCGCAGTCAAGTGGTGCAGTTGCACCTAATATAAAGGGAAGTGGCGCGCAGTTCGTCACTCCTGTGGGGGTCCGGGCGGGGACACCAAGATCCCGCCGATGAGCCAGCTTGGTGTCCTAGGCAATACCCCACACAAGACTCGGCACAAACCTAGAAGAATTGCTGAGTTTAAATTCACCGGCCGTGAAAGCCAATATACCATCTTTTTGGAAGCCATCATAAGGAGGTTAAGACTGCTTGAGCCTTTTGATCTCGCAGTCAAGTGGTGCAGTTGCACCTAATATAAAGGGAGGTGGCGCGCAGTTTGTCACTCCTGTGGGGGTCCGGGCGGGGACACCAAGAGCCCGCCGATGAGCCATTTGGTGTCCTAGGCGAAACCCCACACAAGACACGGCACAAACCTAGAAGAATTGCTGAGTTTTAATTCACCGGCCGTGAAAGCCAATATACCATCTTTTTGGAAGCCTTCATAGGGAGGTTAAGGCTTCTTGAGCTTTTAGTTCTCGCAGTCAAGTGGTGCAGTTGCACCTAATATAATGGGAGGTGGCGCGCAAATCGTCACTCCTGTGGGGGTCCGGGCGGGGACACCAAGAGCCCGCCGAGGAGCCAGGTTGTTGTCCTAGGCGAAACCCCACACAAGACACGGCACAAACCTAGGAGAATTGCTGAGTTTTAATTCACCGGCCGTGAAAGCCAATATACCATCTTTTTGGAAGCCTTCAAAGGGAGGTTAAGGCTGCTTGAGCTTTTAGTTCTCGCAGTCAAGTGGTGCAGTTGCACCTAATATAAAGGGAGGTGGCGCGCAGTTCGTCACTCCTGTGGGGGTCCGGGCGGGGACACCGAGAGCCCGCCGATGAGCCAGCTTGGTGTCCTAGGCGAAACCCCACACAAGACACGGCACAAACCTAGAAGAATTGCTGAGTTTTAATTCACCAGCCGTGAAAGCCAATATACCATCTTTTTGGAAGCCTTCATAGGGAGGTTATGGCTGCTTGAGCTTTTAGTTCTCGCAGTCAAGTGGTGCAGTTGCACCTAATATAAAGGGAGGTGGCGCGCAATTCGTCACTCCTGTGGGGGTCCGGGCGGGGACACCAAGATCCCGCCGATGAGCCAGCTTGGTATCCTAGGCGAAACCCCACACAAGACACGGCACAAACCTAGAAGAATTGCTGAGTTTTAATTCACCGGCTGTGAAAGCCAATATACCATCTTTTGGAAGCCTTCATAGGGAGGTTAAGGCTTCTTGAGGTTTAAGTGCTCGCAGTCATGTGGTGCAGTTGCACCTAATATAAAGGGAGGTGGCGCGCAGTTCGTCACTCCTGTGGGGGTCCGGGCGGGGACACCAAGAGCCCGCCGATGAGCCAGCTTGGTGTCTTAGGCGAAACCCCAAAAAAGACACGGCACAAACCTAGAAGAATTGCTGAGTTTTAATTCACCGGCCGTAAAAGCCAATATACCATCTTTTTGGAAGCCTTCATAGGGAGGTTAAGGCTGCTTGAGCTTTTAGATCTCGCAGTCAAGTGGTGCAGTTGCACCTAATATAAAGGGAGGTGGCGCTCAGTTCGTCACTCCTGTGGGGTCCGGGCGGGGACACCAAGAGCCCGCCGATGAGCCAGCTTGGTGTCCTAGGCGTAACCCCACACAAGACACGGCACAAACCTAGAAGAATTGCCGAGTTTTAATTCAGCGGCCGTGAAAGTCAATATACCATCTTTTTGGAAGCCTTCTTAGTTAGGTTAAGACTGCTTGAGCTTTAAGTTCTCGCAGTCAAGTGGTGCAGTTGCACCTAATATAATGGGAGGTGGCGCGCAGTTCGTCACTCCTGTGGGGGTCCGGGTGGGGAAACCAAGAGCCCGCCGATGAGCCAGCTTGGTGTCCTAGGCGAAACCCCAAAAAAGACACGGCACAAACCTAGAAGAATTGCTGAGTTTTAATTCACCGGCCGTAAAAGCCAATATACCATCTTTTTGGAAGCCTTCATAGGGAGGTTAAGGCTGCTTGAGCTTTTAGATCTCGCAGTCAAGTGGTGCAGTTGCACCTAATATAAAGGGAGGTGGCGCGCAGTTCGTCACTCCTGTGGGGGTCCGGGTGGGGACACCAAGAGCCCGCCGATGAGCCAGCTTGGTGTCCTAGGCGAAACCCCACACAAGACACGGCACAAACCTAGAAGAATTGCTGAGTTTTAATTCACCGGCCGCGAAAGCCAATATACCATCCTTTTGGAAGCCTTCATAGGGAGGTTAAGGCTGCTTGAGCTTTTTGTTCTCGCAGTCAAGTGGTGCAGTTGCACCTAATAAAAAGGAGGTGGCGCGCAGTTCGTCACTCTTGTGGGGGTCCGGGCGGGGACACCAAGAGCCCGCCGATGAGCCAGCTTGGTGTCCTAGGCAAAACCCCACACAAGACACGGCACAAACCTAGAAGAATTGCTGAGTTTTAATTCACCGGCCGTGAAAGCCAATATACCATCTTTTTGGAAGCCTTCATAGGGAGGTTAAGGCGGCTTGAGCTTTTAGTTCTCGCAGTCAATTGGTGCAGTTGCACCTAATATAATGGGAGGTGGCGCGCAGTTCGTCACTCCTGTGGGGGTCCGGGTGGGGAAACCAAGAGCCCGCCGATGAGCCAGCTTGGTGTCCTAGGCGAAACCCCAAAAAAGACACGGCACAAACCTAGAAGAATTGCTGAGTTTTAATTCACCGGCCGTAAAAGCCAATACACCATCTTTTTGGAAGCCTTCATAGGGAGGTTAAGGCTGCTTGAGCTTTTAGATCTCGCAGTCAAGTGGTGCAGTTGCACCTAATATAAAGGGAGGTGGCGCGCAGTTCGTCACTCCTGTGGGGGTCCGGGTGGGGACACCAAGAGCCCGCCGATGAGCCAGCTTGGTATCCTAGGCGAAACCCCACACAAGACACGGCACAAACCTAGAAGAATTGCTGAGTTTTAATTCACCGGCCGCGAAAGCCAATATACCATCCTTTTGGAAGCCTTCATAGGGAGGTTAAGGCTGCTTGAGCTTTTTGTTCTCGCAGTCAAGTGGTGCAGTTGCACCTAATAAGAAGGAGGTGGCGCTCAGTTCGTCACTCTTGTGGGGGTCCGGGCGGGGACACCAAGAGCCCGCCGATGAGCCAGCTTGGTGTCCTAGGCCAAACCCCACACAAGACACGGCACAAACCTAGAAGAATTGCTGAGTTTTAATTCACCGGCCGTGAAAGCCAATATACCATCTTTTTGGAAGCCTTCATAGGGAGGTTAAGGCTGCTTGAGGCTTTAGATCTCGCAGTCAAGTGGTGCAGTTGCACCTAATATAAAGGGAGGTGGCGCGCAGTTTGTCACTCCTGTGGGGGTCTGGGCGGGGACACCAAGAGCCCGCCGATGAGCCAGCTTGGTGTCCTAGGCGAAACCCCAAACAAGACACGGCACAAACCTAGAAGAATTTCTGAGTTTTAATTCACCGGCCGTGAAAGCCAATATACCATCTTTTTGGAAGCCTTCATAGGGAGGTTAAGGCTGCTCGAGCTTTTAGATCTCGCAGTCAAGTGGTGCAGTTGCACCTAATATAAAGGGAAGTGGCGCGCAGTTCGTCACTCCTGTGGGGGTCCGGGCGGGGACACCAAGATCCCGCCGATGAGCCAGCTTGGTGTCCTAGGCAATACCCCACACAAGACTCGGCACAAACCTAGAAGAATTGCTGAGTTTAAATTCACCGGCCGTGAAAGCCAATATACCATCTTTTTGGAAGCCATCATAAGGAGGTTAAGGCTGCTTGAGCCTTTTGATCTCGCAGTCAAGTGGTGCAGTTGCACCTAATATAAAGGGAGGTGGCGCGCAGTTTGTCACTCCTGTGGGGGTCCGGGCGGGGACACCAAGAGCCCGCCGATGAGCCATTTGGTGTCCTAGGCGAAACCCCACACAAGACACGGCACAAACCTAGAAGAATTGCTGAGTTTTAATTCACCGGCCGTGAAAGCCAATATACCATCTTTTTGGAAGCCTTCATAGGGAGGTTAAGGCTTCTTGAGCTTTTAGTTCTCGCAGTCAAGTGGTGCAGTTGCACCTAATATAATGGGAGGTGGCGCGCAAATCGTCACTCCTGTGGGGGTCCGGGCGGGGACACCAAGAGCCCGCCGAGGAGCCAGGTTGTTGTCCTAGGCGAAACCCCACACAAGACACGGCACAAACCTAGGAGAATTGCTGAGTTTTAATTCACCGGCCGTGAAAGCCAATATACCATCTTTTTGGAAGCCTTCATAGGGAGGTTAAGGCTGCTTGAGCTTTTAGTTCTCGCAGTCAAGTGGTGCAGTTGCACCTAATATAAAGGGAGGTGGCGCGCAGTTCGTCACTCCTGTGGGGGTCCGGGCGGGGACACCGAGAGCCCGCCGATGAGCCAGCTTGGTGTCCTAGGCGAAACCCCACACAAGACACGGCACAAACCTAGAAGAATTGCTGAGTTTTAATTCACCAGCCGTGAAAGCCAATATACCATCTTTTTGGAAGCCTTCATAGGGAGGTTATGGCTGCTTGAGCTTTTAGTTCTCGCAGTCAAGTGGTGCAGTTGCACCTAATATAAAGGGAGGTGGCGCGCAATTCGTCACTCCTGTGGGGGTCCGGGCGGGGACACCAAGATCCCGCCGATGAGCCAGCTTGGTATCCTAGGCGAAACCCCACACAAGACACGGCACAAACCTAGAAGAATTGCTGAGTTTTAATTCACCGGCTGTGAAAGCCAATATACCATCTTTTGGAAGCCTTCATAGGGAGGTTAAGGCTTCTTGAGCTTTAAGTGCTCGCAGTCATGTGGTGCAGTTGCACCTAATATAAAGGGAGGTGGCGCGCAGTTCGTCACTCCTGTGGGGGTCCGGGCGGGGACACCAAGAGCCCGCCGATGAGCCAGCTTGGTGTCTTAGGCGAAACCCCAAAAAAGACACGGCACAAACCTAGAAGAATTGCTGAGTTTTAATTCACCGGCCGTAAAAGCCAATATACCATCTTTTTGGAAGCCTTCATAGGGAGGTTAAGGCTGCTTGAGCTTTTAGATCTCGCAGTCAAGTGGTGCAGTTGCACCTAATATAAAGGGAGGTGGCGCTCAGTTCGTCACTCCTGTGGGGTCCGGGCGGGGACACCAAGAGCCCGCCGATGAGCCAGCTTGGTGTCCTAGGCGTAACCCCACACAAGACACGGCACAAACCTAGAAGAATTGCCGAGTTTTAATTCAGCGGCCGTGAAAGTCAATATACCATCTTTTTGGAAGCCTTCTTAGTTAGGTTAAGACTGCTTGAGCTTTAAGTTCTCGCAGTCAAGTGGTGCAGTTGCACCTAATATAATGGGAGGTGGCGCGCAGTTCGTCACTCCTGTGGGGGTCCGGGTGGGGAAACCAGGAGCCCGCCGATGAGCCAGCTTGGTGTCCTAGGCGAAACCCCAAAAAAGACACGGCACAAACCAAGAAGAATTGCTGAGTTTTAATTCACCGGCCGTAAAAGCCAATATACCATCTTTTTGGAAGCCTTCATAGGGAGGTTAAGGCTGCTTGAGCTTTTAGATCTCGCAGTCAAGTGGTGCAGTTGCACATAATATAAAGGGAGGTGGCGCGCAGTTCGTCACTCCTGTGGGGGTCCGGGTGGGGACACCAAGAGCCCGCCGATGAGCCAGCTTGGTGTCCTAGGCGAAACCCCACACAAGACACGGCACAAACCTAGAAGAATTGCTGAGTTTTAATTCACCGGCCGCGAAAGCCAATATACCATCCTTTTGGAAGCCTTCATAGGGAGGTTAAGGCTGCTTGAGCTTTTTGTTCTCGCAGTCAAGTGGTGCAGTTGCACCTAATAAAAAGGAGGTGGCGCGCAGTTCGTCACTCTTGTGGGGGTCCGGGCGGGGACACCAAGAGCCCGCCGATGAGCCAGCTTGGTGTCCTAGGCAAAACCCCACACAAGACACGGCACAAACCTAGAAGAATTGCTGAGTTTTAATTCACCGGCCGTGAAAGCCAATATACCATCTTTTTGGAAGCCTTCATAGGGAGGTTAAGGCGGCTTGAGCTTTTAGTTCTCGCAGTCAAGTGGTGCAGTTGCACCTAATATAAAGGGAGGTGGCGCGCAGTTCGTCACTTCTGTGGGGTCCGGGCGGGGACACCAAGAGCCCGCCGATGAGCCAGCTTGGTGTCCTAGGCAAAACCCCACACAAGACACGGCACAAACCTAGAAGAATTGCTGAGTTTAAATTCACCGGCCGTGAAAGCCAATATACCATCTTTTTGGAAGCCTTCATAGGGAGGTTAAGGCTGCTTGAGCCTTTAGATCTCGCAGTCAAGTGGTGCAGTTGCACCTAATATAATGGGAGGTGGCGCGCAGTTCGTCACTCCTGTGGGGGTCCGGGCGGGGACACCAAGAGCCCGCCGATGAGCCAGCTTGTTGTCCTAGGCGAAACCCCACATAAGACACGGCACAAACCTAGGAGAATTGCTGAGTTTTAATTCACCGGCCGTGAAAGCCAATATACCATCTTTTTGGAAGCCTTCATAGGGAGGTTAAGGCTGCTTGAGCTTTTAGTTCTCGCAGTCAAGTGGTGCAGTTGCTGCCTAATATAAAGGGAGGTGGCGCGCAGTTCGTCACTCCTGTGGGGGTCTGGGTGGGGACACAAAGAGCCTGCCGATGAGCCAGCTTGGTGTCCTAGGCGAAACCCCACACAAGACACGGCACAAACCTAGAAGAATTGCTGAGTTTTAATTCACCGGCCGCGAAAGCCAATATACCATCTTTTTGGAAGCCTTCATAGGGAGGTTAAGGCTGCTTGAGCTTTTTGTTCTCGCAGTCAAGTGGTGCAGTTGCACCTAATATAAAGGGAGGTGGCGCGCAGTTCGTCACTCCAGTGGGGGTCCGGGCGGGGACACCAAGAGCCCGTCGAAGAGCCAGCTTGGTGCCCTAGGCGAAACCCCACACAAGACACGGCACAAACCTAGAAGAATTGCTGAGTTTTAATTCACCAGCCGTGAAAAACAACATACCATCTTTTTGGAAGCCTTCATAGGGAGGTTAAGGCTGCTTGAGCTTTTAGTTCTCGCAGTCAAGTGGTGCAGTTGCACCTAATATAAAGGGAGGTGGCGCGCAATTCGTCACTCCTGTGGGGGTCCGGGCGGGGACACCAAGAGCCCGCCGATGAGCCAGCTTGGTATCCTAGGCGAAACCCCACACAAGACACGGCACAAACCTAGAAGAATTGCTGAGTTTTAATTCACCGGCCGTGAAAGCCAATATACCATCTTTTTGGAAGCCTTCATAGGGAGGTTAAGGCTTCTTGAGCTTTAAGTTCTCGCAGTCAAGTGGTGCAGTTGCACCTAATATAAAGGGAGGTGGCGCGCAGTTCGTCACTCCTGTGGGTGTCCGGGCGGGGACACCAAGAGCCCGCCGATGAGCCAGCTTGGTGTCCTAGGCGAAACCCCAAACAAGACACGGCACAAACCTAGAAGAATTGCTGAGTTTTAATTCACCGGCCGTAAAAGCCAATATACCATCTTTTTGGAAGCCTTCATAGGGAGGTTAAGGCTGCTTGAGCTTTTAGTTCTCGCAGTCAAGTGGTGCAGTTGCACCTAATATAATGGGAAGTGGCGCGCAGTTCGTTACTCCTGTGGGGGTCAGGGCGGGGACACCAAGAGCCCGCCGATGAGCCAGCTCGGTGTCCTAGGCGAAACCCCAAAAAAGACACGGCACAAACCTAGAAGAATTGCTGAGTTTTAATTCACCGCCCGTAAAAGCCAATATACCATCTTTTTGGAAGCCTTCATAGGGAGGTTAAGGCAGCTTGAGCTTTTAGATCTCGCAGTCAAGTGGTGCAGTTGCACCTAATATAAAGGGAGGTGGCGCGCAGTTCGTCACTCCTGTGGGGTCCGGGCGGGGACACCAAGAGCCCGCCGATGAGCCAGCTTGCTGTCCTAGGCGTAACCCCACACAAGACACGGCACAAACCTAGAAGAATTGCCGAGTTTTAATTCACCGGCCGTGAAAGCCAATATACCATCTTTTTGGAAGCCTTCATAGTTAGGTTAAGACTGCTTGAGCTTTAAGTTCTCGCATTCAAGTGGTGCAGTTGCACCTAATATAATGGGAGGTGGCGCACAGTTCGTCACTCCTGTGGGGGTCCGGACGGGGACACCAAGAGCCCGCCGATGAGCCAGCTTGGTGTCCTAGGCGTAACCCCACAAAAGACACGGCAAAAATCTAGAAGAATTGCCGAGTTTTAATTCACCGGCCATGAAAGCCAATATACCATCTTTTTGGAGGCCTTCATAGTTAGGTTAAGACTGCTTGAGCTTTAAGTTCTCGCAGTCAAGTGGTGCAGTTGCACCTAATATAATGGGAGGTGGCACGCAGTTCGTCACTCCTGTGGGGGTCCGGGCGGGGACACCAAGAGCCCGCCGATGAGCCAGCTTGGTGTCCTAGGCGAAACCCCACACAAGACACGGCACAAACCTAGAAGAATTGCTGAGTTTTAATTCACCGGCCGCGAAAGCCAATATACCATCCTTTTGGAAGCCTTCATAGGGAGGTTAAGGCTGCTTGAGCTTTTTGTTCTCGCAGTCAAGTGGTGCAGTTGCACCTAATATAAAAGGAGGTGGCGCGCAGTTCGTCACTCCTGTGGGGGTCCGGGCGGGGACACCAAGAGCCCACCGATGAGCCAGCTTGGTGTCCTAGGCAAAACCCCACACAAGACACGGCACAAACCTAGAAGAATTGCTGAGTTTTAATTCACCGGCCGTGAAAGCCAATATACCTTCTTTTTGGAAGCCTTCATAGGGAGGTTAAGGCTGCTTGAGCTTTTAGTTCTCGCAGTCAAGTGGTGCAGTTGCACCTAATATAAAGGGAGGTGGCGCGCAGTTCGTCACTCCTGTGGGGTCCGGGCGGGGACACCAAGAGCCCGCCGATGAGCCAGCTTGGTGTCCTAGGCGTAACCCCACACAAGACACGGCACAAACCTAGAAGAATTAATGAGTTTTAATTCACCTGCCGTGAAAGCCAATATAACATCTTTTTGGAAGCCTTCATAGGGAGGTTAAGGCTGCTTGAGCTTTAAGTTCTCGCAGTCAAGTGGTGCAGTTGCACCTAATATAAAGGGAGGTGGCGCGCAGTTCGTCACTCCTGTGGGGGTCCGGGCGGGGACACCAAGAGCCCGCCGATGAGCCAGCTTGGTGTCCTAGGCGAAACCCCAAACAAGACACGGCACAAACCTAGAAGAATTGCTGAGTTTCAATTCACCGGCCGTAAAAGCCAATATACCATCTTTTTGTAAGCCTTCATAGGGAGGTTAAGGCTGCTTGAGCTTTTAGTTCTCGCAGTCAAGTGGTGCAGTTGCACCTTATATAAAGGGAGGTGGCGCGCAGTTCGTCACTCCTGTGGGGGTCCGGGCGGGGACACCAAGAGCCCGCCGATGAGCCAGCTTGGTGTCCTAGGCAATACCCCACACAAGACTCGGCACAAACCTAGAAGAATTGCTGAGTTTAAATTCACCGGCCGTGAAAGCCAATATACCATCTTTTTGGAAGCCTTCATAAGGAGGTTAAGGCTGCTTGAGCCTTTTGATCTCGCAGTCAAGTGGTGCAGTTGCACCTAATATAAAGGGAGGTGGCGCGCAGTTTGTCACTCCTGTGGGGGTCCGGGCGGGGACACCAAGAGCCCGCCGATGAGCCAGCTTGGTGTCCTAGGCGAAACCCCACACAAGACACGGCACAAACCTAGAAGAATTGCTGAGTTTTAATTCACCGGCCGTGAAAGCCAATATACCATCTTTTTGGAAGCCTTCATAGGGAGGTTAAGGCTGCTTGAGCTTTTAGTTTTCGCAGTCAAGTGGTGCAGTTGCAGCCTAATATAAAGGGAGGTGGCGCGCAGTTCGTCACTCCTGTGGGGGTCTGGGTGGGGACACAAAGAGCCTGCCGATGAGCCAGCTTGGTGTCCTAGGCGAAACCCCACACAAGACACGGCACAAACCTAGAAGAATTGCTGAGTTTTAATTCACCGGCCGCGAAAGCCAATATACCATCTTTTTGGAAGCCTTCATAGGGAGGTTAAGGCTGCTTGAGCTTTCTGTTCTCGCAGTCAAGTGGTGCAGTTGCACCTAATATAAAGGGAGGTGGCGCGCAGTTCGTCACTCCAGTGGGGGTCCAGGCGGGGACACCAAGAGCCCGCCGATGAGCCAGCTTGGTGCCCTAGGCGAAACCCCACACAAGACACGGCACAAACCTAGAAGAATTGCTGAGTTTTAATTCACCAGCCGTGAAAAACAACATACCATCTTTTTGGAAGCCTTCATAGGGAGGTTAAGGCTGCTTGAGCTTTTAGTTCTCGCAGTCAAGTGGTGCAGTTGCACCTAATATAAAGGGAGGTGGCGCGCAATTCGTCACTCCTGTGGGGGTCCGGGCGGGGACACCAAGAGCCCGCCGATGAGCCAGCTTGGTATCCTAGGCGAAACCCCTCACAAGACACGGCACAAACCTAGAAGAATTGCTGAGTTTTAATTCACCGGCCGTGAATGCCAATATACCATCTTTTTGGAAGCCTTCATAGGGAGGTTAAGGCTTCTTGAGCTTTAAGTTCTCGCAGTCAAGTGGTGCAGTTGCACCTAATATAAAGGGAGGTGGCACGCAGTTCGTCACTCCTGTGGGGGTCCAGGCGGGGACACCAAGAGCCCGCCGATGAGCCAGCTTGGTGTCCTAGGCGAAACCCCAAACAAGACACGGCACAAACCTAGAAGAATTGCTGAGTTTTAATTCACCGGCCGTAAAAGCCAATATACCATCTTTTTGGAAGCCTTCATAGGGAGGTTAAGGCTGCTTGAGCTTTTAGTTCTCGCAGTCAAGTGGTGCAGTTGCACCTAATATAATGGGAGGTGGCGCGCAGTTCGTTACTCCTGTGGGGGTCAGGGCGGGTACACCAAGAGCCCGCCGATGAGCCAGCTCGGTGTCCTAGGCGAAACCCCAAAAAAGACACGGCACAAACCTAGAAGAATTGCTGAGTTTTAATTCACCGCCCGTAAAAGCCAATATACCATCTTTTTGGAAGCCTTCATAGGGAGGTTAAGGCTGCTTGAGCTTTTAGATCTCGCAGTCAAGTGGTGCAGTTGTACCTAATATAAAGGGAGGTGGCGCGCAGTTCGTCACTCCTGTGGGGTCCGGGCGGGGACACCAAGAGCCCGCCGATGAGCCAGCTTGCTGTCCTAGGCGTAACCCCACACAAGACACGGCACAAACCTAGAAGAATTGCCGAGTTTTAATTCACCGGCCGTGAAAGCCAATATACCATCTTTTTGGAAGCCTTCATAGTTAGGTTAAGACTGCTTGAGCTTTAAGTTCTCGCAGTCAAGTGGTGCAGTTGAACCTCATATAATGGGAGGTGGCGCACAGTTCGTCACTCCTGTGGGGGTCCGCACGGGGACACCAAGAGCCCGCCGATGAGCCAGCTTGGTGTCCTAGGCGAAACCCCAAACAAGACACGGCACAAACCTAGAAGAATTGCTGAGTTTTAATTCACCGGCCGTAAAAGCCAATATACCATCTTTTTGGAAGCCTTCATAGGGAGGTTAAGGCTGCTTGAGTTTTCGTTCTCGCAGTCAAGTGGTGCAGTTGCACCTAATATAAAGGGAGGTGGCGCGCAGTTCGTCACTCCTGTGGGGTCCGGGCGGGGACACCAAGAGCCCGCCGATGAGCCAGCTTGGTGTCCTAGGCGTAACCCCACAAAAGACACGGCAAAAACCTAGAAGAATTGCCGAGTTTTAATTCACCGGCCATGAAAGCCAATATACCATCTTTTTGGAGGCCTTCATAGTTAGGTTAAGACTGCTTGAGCTTTAAGTTCTCGCAGTCAAGTGGTGCAGTTGCACCTAATATAATGGGAGGTGGCACGCAGTTCGTCACTCCTGTGGGGGTCCGGGCGGGGACACCAAGAGCCCGCCGATGAGCCAGCTTGGTGTCCTAGCCGAAACCCCACACAAGACACGGCACAAACCTAGAAGAATTGCTGAGTTTTAATTCACCGGCCGCGAAAGCCAATATACCATCCTTTTGGAAGCCTTCATAGGGAGGTTAAGGCTGCTTGAGCTTTTTGTTCTCGCAGTCAAGTGGTGCAGTTGCACCTAATATAAAAGGAGGTGGCGCGCAGTTCGTCACTCCTGTGGGGGTCCGGGCGGGGACACCAAGAGCCCGCCGATGAGCCAGCTTGGTGTCCTAGGCAAAACCCCACACAAGACACGGCACAAACCTAGAAGAATTGCTGAGTTTTAATTCACCGGCCGTGAAAGCCAATATACCTTCTTTTTGGAAGCCTTCATAGGGAGGTTAAGGCTGCTTGAGCTTTTAGTTCTCGCAGTCAAGTGGTGCAGTTGCACCTAATATAAAGGGAGGTGGCGCGCAGTTCGTCACTCCTGTGGGGTCCGGGCGGGGACACCAAGAGCCCGCCGATGAGCCAGCTTGGTGTCCTAGGCGTAACCCCACACAAGACACGGCACAAACCTAGAAGAATTAATGAGTTTTAATTCACCGGCCGTGAAAGCCAATATACCATCTTTTTGGAAGCCTTCATAGGGAGGTTAAGGCTGCTTGAGCTTTAAGTTCTCGCAGTCAAGTGGTGCAGTTGCACCTAATATAAAGGGAGGTGGCGCGCAGTTCGTCACTCCTGTGGGGGTCCGGGCGGGGACACCAAGAGCCCGCCGATGAGCCAGCTTGGTGTCCTAGGCGAAACCCCAAACAAGACACGGCACAAACCTAGAAGAATTGCTGAGTTTCAATTCACCGGCCGTAAAAGCCAATATACCACCTTTTTGTAAGCCTTCATAGGGAGGTTAAGGCTGCTTGAGCTTTTAGTTCTCGCAGTCAAGTGGTGCAGTTGCACCTTATATAAAGGGAGGTGGCGCGCAGTTCGTCACTCCTGTGGGGGTCCGGGCGGGGACACCAAGAGCCCGCCGATGAGCCTGCTTGGTGTCCTAGGCAATACCCCACACAAGACTCGGCACAAACCTAGAAGAATTGCTGAGTTTAAATTCACCGGCCGTGAAAGCCAATATACCATCTTTTTGGAAGCCTTCATAAGGAGGTTAAGGCTGCTTGAGCCTTTTGATCTCGCAGTCAAGTGGTGCAGTTGCACCTAATATAAAGGGAGGTGGCGCGCAGTTTGTCACTCCTGTGGGGGTCCGGGCGGGGACACCAAGAGCCCGCCGATGAGCCAGCTTGGTGTCCTAGGCGAAACCCCACACAAGACACGGCACAAACCTAGAAGAATTGCTGAGTATTAATTCACCGGCCGTGAAAGCCAATATACCATCTTTTTGGAAGCCTTCATAGGGAGGTTAAGGCTGCTTGAGCTTTTAGTTCTCGCAGTCAAGTATTGCAGTTGCACCTAATATAATGGGAGGTGGCGCGCAGTTCGTCACTCCTGTGGGGGTCCGGGCGGGGCACCAAGAGCCCGCCGAGGAGCCAGCTTGTTGTCCTAGGCGAAACCCCACACAAGACACGGCACAAACCTAGGAGAATTGCTGAGTTTTAATTCACCGGCCGTGAAAGCCAATATACCATCTTTTTGGAAGCCTTCATAGGGAGGTTAAGGCTGCTTGAGCTTTTAGTTCTCGCAGTCAAGTGGTGCAGTTGCACCTAATATAAAGGGAGGTGGCGCACAGTTCGTCACTCCTGTGGGGGTCTGGGTGGGGACACAAAGAGCCCGCCGATGAGCCAGCTTGGTATCCTAGGCGAAACCCCACACAAGACACGGCACAAACCTAGAAGAATTGCTGAGTTTTAATTCACCGGCTGTGAAAGCCAATATACCATCTTTTTGGAAGCCTTCATAGGGAGGTTAAGGCTTCTTGAGCTTTAAGTTCTCGCAGTCAAGTGGTGCAGTTGCACCTAATATAAAGGGAGGTGGCGCGCAGTTCGTCACTCCTGTGGGGGTCCGGGCGGGGACACCGAGAGCCCGCCGATGAGCCAGCTTGGTGTCCTAGGCGAAACCCCACACAAGACACGGCACAAACCTAGAAGAATTGCTGAGTTTTAATTCACCAGCCGTGAAAGCCAATATACCATCTTTTTGGAAGCCTTCATAGGGAGGTTAAGGCTGCTTGAGATTTTAGTTCTCGCAGTCAAGTGGTGCAGTTGCACCTAATATAAAGGGAGGTGGCGCGCAATTCGTCACTCCTCTGGGGGTCCGGGCGGGGACACCAAGAGCCCGCCGATGAGCCAGCTTGGTATCCTAGGCGACACCCCACACAAGACACGGCACAAACCTAGAAGAATTGCTGAGTTTTAATTCACCGGCTGTGAAAGCCAATATACCATCTTTTGGAAGCCTTCATAGGGAGGTTAAGGCTTCTTGAGCTTTAAGTTCTCGCAGTCAAGTGGTGCAGTTGCACCTAATATAAAGGGAGGTGGCGCGCAGTTCGTCACTCCTGTGGGGGTCCGGGCGGGGACACCAAGAGCCCGCCGATGAGCCAGCTTGGTGTCCTAGGCGAAACCCCAAAAAAGACACGGCACAAACCTAGAAGAATTGCTGAGTTTTAATTCACCGGCCGTAAAAGCCAATATACCATCTTTTTGGAAGCCTTCATAGGGAGGTTAAGGCTGCTTGAGCTTTTAGATCTCGCAGTCAAGTGGTGCAGTTGCACCTAATATAAAGGGAGGTGGCGCTCAGTTCGTCACTCCTGTGGGGTCCGGGCGGGGACACCAAGAGCCCGCCGATGAGCCAGCTTGGTGTCCTAGGCGTAACCCCACACAAGACACGGCACAAACCTAGAAGAATTGCCGAGTTTTAATTCACCGGCCGTGAAAGCCAATATACCATCTTTTTGGAAGCCTTCTTAGTAAGGTTAAGACTGCTTGAGCTTTAAGTTCTCGCAGTCAAGTGGTGCAGTTGCACCTAATATAATGGGAGGTGGCGCGCAGTTCGTCACTCCTGTGGGGGTCCGGGTGGGGAAACCAAGAGCCCGCCGATGAGCCAGCTTGGTGTCCTTAGCGAAACCCCAAAAAAGACACGGCACAAACCTAGAAGAATTGCTGAGTTTTAATTCACCGGCCGTAAAAGCCAATATACCATCTTTTTGGAAGCCTTCATAGGGAGGTTAAGGCTGCTTGAGCTTTTAGATCTCGCAGTCAAGTGGTGCAGTTGCACCTAATATAAAGGGAGGTGGCGCGCAGTTCGTCACTCCTGTGGGGGTCCGGGTGGGGACACCAAGAGCCCGCCGATGAGCCAGCTTGGTGTCCTAGGCGAAACCCCACACAAGACACGGCACAAACCTAGAAGAATTGCTGAGTTTTAATTCACCGGCCGCGAAAGCCAAAATACCATCCTTTTGGAAGCCTTCATAGGGAGGTTAAGGCTGCTTGAGCTTTTTGTTCTCGCAGTCAAGTGGTGCAGTTGCACCTAATAAAAAGGAGGTGGCGCGCAGTTCGTCACTCTTGTGGGGGTCCGGGCGGGGACACCAAGAGCCCGCCGATGAGCCAGCTTGGTGTCCTAGGCAAAACCCCACACAAGACACGGCACAAACCTAGAAGAATTGCTGAGTTTTAATTCACCGGCCGTGAAAGCCAATATACCATCTTTTTGGAAGCCTTCATAGGGAGGTTAAGGCTGCTTGAGGCTTTAGATCTCGCAGTCAAGTGGTGCAGTTGCACCTAATATAAAGGGAGGTGGTGCGCAGTTTGTCACTCCTGTGGGGGTCTGGGCGGGGACACCAAGAGCCCGCCGATGAGCCAGCTTGGTGTCCTAGGCGAAACCCCAAACAAACACGGCACAAACCTAGAAGAATTTCTGAGTTTTAATTCACCGGCCGTGAAAGCCAATATACCATCTTTTTGGAAGCCTTCATAGGGAGGTTAAGGCTGCTCGAGCTTTTAGTTCTCGCAGTCAAATGGTGCAGTTGCACCTAATATAAAGGGAGGTGGCGCGCAGTTCGTCACTCCTGTGGGGGTCCGGGTGGGGACACCAAGAGCCCGCCGATGAGCCAGCTTGGTGTCCTAGGCGAAACCCCACACAAGACTTGGCACAAACCTAGAAGAATTGCTGAGTTTTAATTCACCGGCTGCGAAAGCCAATATACCATCTTTTTGGAAGCCTTCATAGGGAGGTTAAGGCTGCTTGAGCCTTTCGATCTCGCAGTCAAGTGGTGCAGTTGCACCTAATATAAAGGGAGGTGGCGCGCAGTTCGTCACTTCTGTGGGGTCCGGGCGGGGACACCAAGAGCCCGCCGATGAGCCAGCTTGGTGTCCTAGGCAAAACCCCACACAAGACACGGCACAAACCTAGAAGAATTGCTGAGTTTAAATTCACCGGCCGTGAAAGCCAATATACCATCTTTTTGGAAGCCTTCATAGGGAGGTTAAGGCTGCTTGAGCTTTTAGTTCTCGCAGTCAAGTGGTGCAGTTGCAGCCTAATATAAAGGGAGGTGGCGCGCAGTTCGTCACTCCTGTGGGGGTCCGGGCGGGGACACCAAGAGCCCGCCGATGAGCCAGCTTGTTGTCCTAGGCGAAACCCCACACAAGACACGGCACAAACCTAGAAGAATTGCTGAGTTTTAATTCACCGGCCGCGAAAGCCAATATACCATCCTTTTGGAAGCCTTCATAGGGAGGTTAAGGCTGCTTGAGCTTTTTGTTCTCGCAGTCAAGTGGTGCAGTTGCACCTAATATAAAAGGAGGTGGCGCGCAGTTCGTCACTCCTGTGGGGGTCCGGGCGGGGACACCAAGAGCCCGCCGATGAGCCAGCTTGGTGTCCTAGGCAAAACCCCACACAAGACACGGCACAAACCTAGAAGAATTGCTGAGTTTTAATTCACCGGCCGTGAAAGCCAATATACCTTCTTTTTGGAAGCCTTCATAGGGAGGTTAAGGCTGCTTGAGCTTTTAGTTCTCGCAGTCAAGTGGTGCAGTTGCACCTAATATAAAGGGAGGTGGCGCGCAGTTCGTCACTCCTGTGGGGTCCGGGCGGGGACACCAAGAGCCCGCCGATGAGCCAGCTTGGTGTCCTAGGCGTAACCCCACACAAGACACGGCACAAACCTAGAAGAATTAATGAGTTTTAATTCACCGGCCGTGAAAGCCAATATACCATCTTTTTGGAAGCCTTCATAGGGAGGTTAAGGCTGCTTGAGCTTTAAGTTCTCGCAGTCAAGTGGTGCAGTTGCAACTAATATAAAGGGAGGTGGCGCGCAGTTCGTCACTCCTGTGGGGGTCCGGGCGGGGACACCAAGAGCCCGCCGATGAGCCAGCTTGGTGTCCTAGGCGAAACCCCAAACAAGACACGGCACAAACCTAGAAGAATTGCTGAGTTTCAATTCACCGGCCGTAAAAGCCGATATACCACCTTTTTGTAAGCCTTCATAGGGAGGTTAAGGCTGCTTGAGCTTTTAGTTCTCGCAGTCAAGTGGTGCAGTTGCACCTTATATAAAGGGAGGTGGCGCGCAGTTCGTCACTCCTGTGGGGGTCCGGGCGGGGACCCCAAAAGAGCCCGCCGATGAGCCTGCTTGGTGTCCTAGGCAATACCCCACACAAGACTCGGCACAAACCTAGAAGAATTGCGGAGTTTAAATTCACCGGCCGTGAAAGCCAATATACCATCTTTTTGGAAGCCTTCATAAGGAGGTTAAGGCTGCTTGAGCCTTTTGATCTCGCAGTCAAGTGGTGCAGTTGCACCTAATATAAAGGGAGGTGGCGCGCAGTTTGTCACTCCTGTGGGGGTCCGGGCGGGGACACCAAGAGCCCGCCGATGAGCCAGCTTGGTGTCCTAGGCGAAACCCCACACAAGATACGGCACAAACCTAGAAGAATTGCTGAGTTTTAATTCACCGGCCGTGAAAGCCAATATACCATCTTTTTGGAAGCCTTCATAGGGAGGTTAAGGCTGCTTGAGCTTTTAGTTCCCGCAGTCAAGTGTTGCAGTTGCACCTAATATAATGGGAGGTGGCGCGCAGTTCGTCACTCCTGTGGGGGTCCGGGCGGGGACACCAAGAGCCCGCCGATGAGCCAGCTTGTTGTCCTAGGCGAAACCCCACACAAGACACGGCACAAACCTAGGAGAATTGCTGAGTTTTAATTCACCAGCCGTGAAAGCCAATATACCATCTTTTTGGAAGCCTTCATAGGGAGGTTAAGGCTTCTTGAGCTTTTAGTTCTCGCAGTCAAGTGGTGCAGTTGCACCTAATATAAAGGGAGGTGGCGCGCAATTCGTCACTCCTCTGGGGGTCCGGGCGGGGACACCAAGAGCCCGCCGATGAGCCAGCTTGGTATCCTAGCCGAAACCCCACACAAGACACGGCACAAACCTAGAAGAATTGCTGAGTTTTAATTCACCGGCTGTGAAAGCCAATATACCATCTTTTGGAAGCCTTCATAGGGAGGTTAAGGCTTCTTGAGCTTCATGTTCTCGCAGTCAAGTGGTGCAGTTGCACCTAATATAAAGGGAGGTGGCGCGCAGTTCGTCACTCCTGTGGGGGTCCGGGCGGGGACACCAAGAGCCCGCCGATGAGCCAGCTTGGTGTCCTAGGCGAAACCCCAAAAAAGACACGGCACAAACCTAGAAGAATTGCTGAGTTTTAATTCACCGGCCGTAAAAGCCAATATATCATCTTTTTGGAAGCCTTCATAGGGAGGTTAAGGCTGCTTGAGCTTTTAGATCTCGCAGTCAAGTGGTGCAGTTGCACCTAATATAAAGGGAGGTGGCGCTCATTTCGTCACTCCTGTGGGGTCCGGGCGGGGACACCAAGAGCCCGCCGATGAGCCAGCTTGGTGTCCTAGGCGTAACCCCACACAAGACACGGCACAAACCTAGAAGAATTGCCGAGTTTTAATTCACCGGCCGTGAAAGCCAATATACCATCTTTTTGGAAGCCTTCTTAGTTAGGTTAAGGCTGCTTGAGCTTTAAGTTCTCGCAGTCAAGTGGTGCAGTTGCACCTAATATAATGGGAGGTGGCGCGCAGTTCGTCACTCCTGTGGGGGTCCAGGTGGGGAAACCAAGAGCCCGCCGATGAGCCAGCTTGGTGTCCTAGGCGAAACCCCAAAAAAGACACGGCACAAACCTAGAAGAATTGCTGAGTTTTAATTCACCGGCCGTAAAAGCCAATATACCATCTTTTTGGAAGCCTTCATAGGGAGGTTAAGGCTGCTTGAGCTTTTAGATCTCGCAGTCAAGTGGTGCAGTTGCACCTAATATAAAGGGAGGTGGCGCGCAGTTCGTCACTCCTGTGGGGGTCCGGGTGGGGACACCAAGAGCCCGCCGATGAGCCAGCTTGGTGTCCTAGGCGAAACCCCACACAAGACACGGCACAAACCTAGAAGAATTGCTGAGTTTTAATTCACCGGCCGCGAAAGCCAAAATACCATCCTTTTGGAAGCCTTCATAGGGAGGTTAAGGCTGCTTGAGCTTTTTGTTCTCGCAGTCAAGTGGTGCAGTTGCACCTAATAAAAAGGAGGTGGCGCGCAGTTCGTCACTCTTGTGGGGGTCCGGGCGGGGACACCAAGAGCCCGCCGATGAGCCAGCTTGGTGTCCTAGGCAAAACCCCACACAAGACACGGCACAAACCTAGAAGAATTGCTGAGTTTTAATTCACCGGCCGTGAAAGCCAATATACCATCTTTTTGGAAGCCTTCATAGGGAGGTTAAGGCTGCTTGAGGCTTTAGATCTCGCAGTCAAGTGGTGCAGTTGCACCTAATATAAAGGGAGGTGGTGCGCAGTTTGTCACTCCTGTGGGGGTCTGGGCGGGGACACCAAGAGCCCGCCGCTGAGCCAGCTTGGTGTCCTAGGCGAAACCCCAAACAAGACACGGCACAAACCTAGAAGAATTTCTGAGTTTTAATTCACCGGCCGTGAAAGCCAATATACCATCTTTTTGGAAGCCTTCATAGGGAGGTTAAGGCTGCTCGAGCTTTTAGTTCTCGCAGTCAAGTGGTGCAGTTGCACCTAATATAAAGGGAGGTGGCGCGCAGTTCGTCACTCCTGTGGGGTCCGGGTGGGGACACCAAGAGCCCGGCGATGAGCCAGCTTGGTGTCCTAGGCGAAACCCCACACAAGACTTGGCACAAACCTAGAAGAATTGCTGAGTTTTAATTCACCGGCTGCGAAAGCCAATATACTATCTTTTTGGAAGCCTTCATCGGGAGGTTAAGGCGGCTTGAGCTTTTAGTTCTCGCAGTCAAGTGGTGCAGTTGCACCTAATATAAAGGGAGGTGGCGCGCAGTTCGTCACTTCTGTGGGGTCCGGGCGGGGACACCAAGAGCCCGCCGATGAGCCAGCTTGGTGTCCTAGGCAAAACCCCACACAAGACACGGCACAAACCTAGAAGAATTGCTGAGTTTAAATTCACCGGCCGTGAAAGCCAATATACCATCTTTTTGGAAGCCTTCATAGGGAGGTTAAGGCTGCTTGAGCCTTTAGATCTCGCAGTCAAGTGGTGCAGTTGCACCTAATATAATGGGAGGTGGCGCGCAGTTCGTCACTCCTGTGGGGGTCCGGGCGGGGACACCAAGACCCCGCCGATGAGCCAGCTTGTTGTCCTAGGCGAAACCCCACACAAGACACGGCACAAACCTAGGAGAATTGCTGAGTTTTAATTCACCGGCCGTGAAAGCCAATATACCATCTTTTTGGAAGTCTTCATAGGGAGGTTAAGGCTGCTTGAGCTTTTAGTTCTCGCAGTCAAGTGGTGCAGTTGCAGCCTAATATAAAGGGAGGTGGCGCGCAGTTCGTCACTCCTGCGGGGGTCTGGGTGGGGACACAAAGAGCCTGCCGATGAGCCAGCTTGGTGTCCTAGGCGAAACCCCACACAAGACACGGCACAAACCTAGAAGAATTGCTGAGTTTTAATTCACCGGCCGCGAAAGCCAATATACCATCTTTTTGGAAGTATTCATAGGGTTGTTAAGGCTGCTTGAGCTTTTTGTTCTCGCAGTCAAGTGGTGCAGTTGCACCTAATATAAAGGGAGGTGGCGCGCAGTTCGTCACTCCAGTGGGGGTCCGGGCGGGGACACCAAGAGCCCGCCGATGAGCCAGCTTGGTGCCCTAGGCGAAACCCCACACAAGACACGGCACAAACCTAGAAGAATTGCTGAGTTTTAATTCACCAGCCGTGAAAAACAACATACCATCTTTTTGGAAGCCTTCATAGGGGTGGTGCAGTTGCACCTAATATAAAGGGAGGTGGCGCGCAATTCGTCACTCCTGTGGGGGTCCGGGCGGGGACACCAAGAGCCCGCCGATGAGCCAGCTTGGTGTCCTAGGCGAAACCCCAAACAAGACACGGCACAAATCTAGAAGAATTGCTGAGTTTTACTTCACCGGCCGTAAAAGCCAATATACCATCTTTTTGGAAGCCTTCATAGGGAGGTTAAGGCTGCTTGAGCTTTTAGTTCTCGCAGTCAAGTCGTGCAGTTGCACCTAATATAATGGGAGGTGGCGCGCAGTTCGTTACTCCTGTGGGGGTCAGGGCGGGGACACCAAGAGCCCGCCGATGAGCCAGCTCGGTGTCCTAGGCGAAACCCCAAAAAAGACACGGCACAAACCTAGAAGAATTGCTGAGTTTTAATTCACCGCCCGTAAAAGCCAATATACCATCTTTTTGGAAGCCTTCATAGGGAGGTTAAGGCTGCTTGAGCTTTTAGATCTCGCAGTCAAGTGGTGCAGTTGCACCTAATATAAAGGGAGGTGGCGCGCAGTTCGTCACTCCTGTGGGGTCCGGGCGGGGACACCAAGAGCCCGCCAATGAGCCAGCTTGCTGTCCTAGGCGTAACCCCACACAAGACACGGCACAAACCTAGAAGAATTGCCGAGTTTTAATTCACCGGCCGTGAAAGCCAATATACCATCTTTTTGGAAGTCTTCATAGTTAGGTTAAGACTGCTTGAGCTTTAAGTTCTCGCAGTCAAGTGGTGCAGTTGCACCTAATATAAAGGGAGGTGGCGCACAGTTCGTCACTCCTGTGGGGGTCCGGACGGGGACACCAAAAGCCCGCCGATGAGCCAGCTTGGTGTCCTAGGCGAAACCCCAAACAAGACACGGCACAAACCTAGAAGAATTGCTGAGTTTTAATTCACCGGCCGTAAAAGCCAATATACCATCTTTTTGGAAGCCTTCATAGGGAGGTTAAGGCTGCTTGAGCTTTTCGTTCTCGCAGTCAAGTGGTGCAGTTGCACCTAATATAAAGGGAGGTGGCGCGCAGTTCGTCACTCCTGTGGGGTCCGGGCGGGGACACCAAGAGCCCGCCGATGAGCCAGCTTGGTGTCCTAGGCGTAACCCCACAAAAGACACGGCAAAAACCTAGAAGAATTGCCGAGTTTTAATTCACCGGCCATGAAACCCAATATACCATCTTTTTGGAGGCCTTCATAGTTAGGTTAAGACTGCTTGAGCTTTATGTTCTCGCAGTCAAGTGGTGCAGTTGCACCTAATATAATGGGAGGTGGCACGCAGTTCGTCACTCCTGTGGGGGTCCGGGCGGGGACACCAAGAGCCCGCCGATGAGCCAGCTTGGTGTCCTAGGCGAAACCCCACACAAGACACGGCACAAACCTAGAAGAATTGCTGAGTTTTAATTCACCGGCCGCGAAAGCCAATATACCATCCTTTTGGAAGCCTTCATAGGGAGGTTAAGGCTGCTTGAGCTTTTTGTTCTCGCAGTCAAGTGGTGCAGTTGCACCTAATATAAAAGGAGGTGGCGCGCAGTTCGTCACTCCTGTGGGGGTCCGGGCGGGGACACCAAGAGCCCACCGATGAGCCAGCTTGGTGTCCTAGGCAAAACCCCACACAAGACACGGCACAAACCTAGAAGAATTGCTGAGTTTTAATTCACCGGCCGTGAAAGCCAATATACAATCTTTTTGGAAGCCTTCATAGGGAGGTTAAGGCTACTTGAGGCTTTAGATCTCGCAGTCAAGTGGTGCAGTTGCACCTAATATAAAGGGAGGTGGCGCGCAGTTCGTCACTCCTGTGGGGTTCCGGGTGGGGACACCAAGAGCCCGCCGATGAGCCAGCTTGGTGTCCTAGGCGAAACCCCACACAAGACACGGCACAAACCTAGAAGAATTGCTGAGTTTTAATTCACCGGCAGCGAAAGCCAATATACCATCTTTTTGGAAGCCTTCATAGGGAGGTTAAGGCTGCTTGAGCCTTTAGATCTCGCAGTCAAGTGGTGCAGTTGCACCTAATATAAAGGGAGGTGGCGCGCAGTTTGTCACTCCTGTGGGGGTCCGGGCGGAGACACCAAGAGCCCGCCGATGAGCCAGCTTGGTGTCCTAGGAAACCCCAAACAAGACACGGCACAAACCTAGAAGAATTGCTGAGTTTTAATTCACCGGCCGTGAAAGCCAATATACCATCTTTTTGGAAGCCTTCATAGGGAGGTTAAGGCTGCTTGAGCTTTTCGTTCTCGCAGTCAAGTGGTGCAGTTGCACCTAATATAAAGGGAGGTGGCGCGCAGTTCGTCACTCCTGTGGGGTCCGGGCGGGGACACCAAGAGCCCGCCGATGAGCCAGCTTGGTGTCCTAGGCGTAACCCCACAAAAGACACGGCAAAAACCTAGAAGCATTGCAGAGTTTTAATTCACCGGCCATGAAAGCCAATATACCATCTTTTTGGAGGCCTTCATAGTTAGGTTAAGACAGCTTGAGCTTTAAGTTCTCGCAGTCAAGTGGTGCAGTTGCACCTAATATAATGGGAGGTGGCGCACAGTTCGTCACTCCTGTGGGGGTCCGCACGGGGACACCAAGAGCCCGCCGATGAGCCAGCTTGGTGTCCTAGGCGAAACCCCAAACAAGACACGGCACAAACCTAGAAGAATTGCTGAGTTTTAATTCACCGGCCGTAAAAGCCAATATACCATCTTTTTGGAAGCCTTCATAGGGAGGTTAAGGCTGCTTGAGCTTTTCGTTCTCGCAGTCAAGTGGTGCAGTTGCACCTAATATAAAGGGAGGTGGGGCGCAGTTCGTCACTCCTGTGGGGTCCGGGCGGGGACACCAAGAGCCCGCCGTTGAGCCAGCTTGGTGTCCTAGGCGTAACCCCACAAAAGACACGGCAAAAACCTAGAAGAATTGCCGAGTTTTAATTCACCGGCCATGAAAGCCAATATACCATTTTTTTGGAGGCCTTCATAGTTAGGTTAAGACTGCTTGAGCTTTAAGTTCTCGCAGTCAAGTGGTGCAGTTGCACCTAATATAATGGGAGGTGGCACGCAGTTCGTCACTCCTGTGGGGGTCCGGGCGGGGACACCAAGAGCCCGCCGATGAGCCAGCTTGGTGTCCTAGGCGAAACCCCACACAAGACACGGCACAAACCTAGAAGAATTGCTGAGTTTTAATTCACCGGCCGCGAAAGCCAATATACCATCCTTTTGGAAGCCTTCATAGGGAGGTTAAGGCTGCTTGAGCTTTTTGTTCTCGCAGTCAAGTGGTGCAGTTGCACCTAATATAAAAGGAGGTGGCGCGCAGTTCGTCACTCCTGTGGGGGTCCGGGCGGGGACACCAAGAGCCCACCGATGAGCCAGATTGGTGTCCTAGGCAAAACCCCACACAAGACACGGCACAAACCTAGAAGAATTGCTGAGTTTTAATTCACCGGCCGTGAAAGCCAATATACCATCTTTTTGGAAGCCTTCATAGGGAGGTTAAGGCTACTTGAGGCTTTAGATCTCGCAGTCAAGTGGTGCAGTTGCACCTAATATAAAGGGAGGTGGCGCGCAGTTCGTCACTCCTGTGGGGTTCCGGGTGGGGACACCAAGAGCCCGCCGATGAGCCAGCTTGGTGTCCTAGGCGAAACCCCACACAAGACACGGCACAAACCTAGAAGAATTGCTGAGTTTTAATTCACCGGCAGCGAAAGCCAATATACCATCTTTTTGGAAGCCTTCATAGGGAGGTTAAGGCTGCTTGAGCCTTTAGATCTCGCAGTCAAGTGGTGCAGTTGCACCTAATATAAAGGGAGGTGGCGCGCAGTTTGTCACTCCTGTGGGGGTCCGGGCGGAGACACCAAGAGCCCGCCGATGAGCCAGCTTGGTGTCCTAGGCGAAACCCCAAACAAGACACGGCACAAACCTAGAAGAATTGCTGAGTTTTAATTCACCGGCCGTGAAAGCCAATATACCATCTTTTTGGAAGCCTTCATAGGGAGGTTAAGGCTGCTTGAGCTTTTCGTTCTCGCAGTCAAGTGGTGCAGTTGCACCTAATATAAAGGGAGGTGGCGCGCAGTTCGTCACTCCTGTGGGGTCCGGGCGGGGACACCAAGAGCCCGCCGATGAGCCAGCTTGGTGTCCTAGGCGTAACCCCACAAAAGACACGGCAAAAACCTAGAAGAATTGCCGAGTTTTAATTCACCGGCCATGAAAGCCAATATACCATCTTTTTGGAGGCCTTCATAGTTAGGTTAAGACTGCTTGAGCTTTAAGTTCTCGCAGTCAAGTGGTGCAGTTGCACCTAATATAATGGGAGGTGGCGCACAGTTCGTCACTCCTGTGGGGGTCCGCACGGGGACACCAAGAGCCCGCCGATGAGCCAGCTTGGTGTCCTAGGCGAAACCCCAAACAAGACACGGCACAAACCTAGAAGAATTGCTGAGTTTTAATTCACCGGCCGTAAAAGCCAATATACCATCTTTTTGGAAGCCTTCATAGGGAGGTTAAGGCTGCTTGAGTTTTTCGTTCTCGCAGTCAAGTGGTGCAGTTGCACCTAATATAAAGGGAGGTGGCGCGCAGTTCGTCACTCCTGTGGGGTCCGGGCGGGGACACCAAGAGCCCGCCGATGAGCCAGCTTGGTGTCCTAGGCGTAACCCCACAAAAGACACGGCAAAAACCTAGAAGAATTGCCGAGTTTTAATTCACCGGCCATGAAAGCCAATATACCATTTTTTTGGAGGCCTTCATAGTTAGGTTAAGACTGCTTGAGCTTTAAGTTCTCGCAGTCAAGTGGTGCAGTTGCACCTAATATAATGGGAGGTGGCACGCAGTTCGTCACTCCTGTGGGGGTCCGGGCGGGGACACCAAGAGCCCGCCGATGAGCCAGCTTGGTGTCCTAGGCGAAACCCCACACAAGACACGGCACAAACCTAGAAGAATTACTGAGTTTTGATTCACCGGCCGCGAAAGCCAATATACCATCCTTTTGGAAGCCTTCATAGGGAGGTTAAGGCTGCTTGAGCTTTTTGTTCTCGCAGTCAAGTGGTGCAGTTGCACCTAATATAAAAGGAGGTGGCGCGCAGTTCGTCACTCCTGTGGGGGTCCGGGCGGGGACACCAAGAGCCCGCCGATGATCCAGCTTGGTGTCCTAGGCAAAACCCCTCACAAGACACGGCACAAACCTAGAAGAATTGCTGAGTTTTAATTCACCGGCCGTGAAAGCCAATATACCTTCTTTTTGGAAGCCTTCATCGGGAGGTTAAGGCTGCTTGAGCTTTTAGTTCTCGCAGTCAAGTGGTGCAGTTGCACCTAATATCAAGGGAGGTGGCGCGCAGTTCGTCACTCCTGTGGGGTCCGGGCGGGGACACCAAGAGCCTGCCGATGAGCCAGCTTGGTGTCCTAGGCGTAACCCCACACAAGACACGGCACAAACCTAGAAGAATTAATGAGTTTTAATTCACCGGCCGTGAAAGCCAATATACCATCTTTTTGGAAGCCTTCATAGGGAGGTTAAGGCTGCTTGAGCTTTAAGTTCTCGCAGTCAAGTGGTGCAGTTGCACCTAATATAAAGGGAGGTGGCGCGCAGTTCGTCACTCCTGTGGGGGTCCGGGCGGGGACACCAAGAGCCCGCCGATGAGCCAGCTTGGTGTCCTAGGCGAAACCCCAAACAAGACACGGCACAAACCTAGAAGAATTGCTGAGTTTCAATTCACCGGCCGTAAAAGCCAATATACCATCTTTTTGTAAGCCTTCATAGGGAGGTTAAGGCTGCTTGAGCTTTTAGTTCTCGCAGTCAAGTGGTGCAGTTGCACCTTATATAAAGGGAGGTGGCGCGCAGTTCGTCACTCCTGTGGGGGTCCGGGCGGGGACACCAGGAGCCCGCCGATGAGCCAGCTTGGTGTCCTAGGCAATACCCCACACAAGACTCGGCACAAACCTAGAAGAATTGCTGAGTTTAAATTCACCGGCCGTGAAAGCCAATTTACCATCTTTTTGGAAGCCTTCATAAGGAGGTTAAGGCTGCTTGAGCCTTTTGATCTCGCAGTCAAGTGGTGCAGTTGCACCTAATATAAAGGGAGGTGGCGCGCAGTTTGTCACTCCTGTGGGGGTCCGGGCGGGGACACCAAGAGCCCGCCGATGAGCCAGCTTGGTGTCCTAGGCGAAACCCCACACAAGACACGGCACAAACCTAGAAGAATTGCTGAGTTTTAATTCACCGGCCGTGAAAGCCAATATACCATCTTTTTGGAAGCCTTCATAGGGAGGTTAAGGCTGCTTGAGCTTTTAGTTCTCGCAGTCAGGTGGTGCAGTTGCACCTAATATAATGGGAGGTGGCGCGCAGTTCGTCACTTCTGTGGGGGTCCGGGCGGGGACACCAAGAGCCCGCCGAGGAGCCAGCTTGTTGTCCTAGGCGAAACCCCACACAAGACACGGCACAAACCTAGGAGAATTGCTGAGTTTTAATTCACCGGCCGTGAAAGCCAATATACCATCTTTTTGGAAGCCTTCATAGGGAGGTTAAGGCTGCTTGAGCTTTTTGTTCTCGCAGTCAAGTGGTGCAGTTGCACCTAATATAAAGGGAGGTGGCGCGCAGTTCGTCACTCCTGTGGGGGTCTGGGTGGGGACACAAAGAGCCCGCCGATGAGCCAGCTTGGTATCCTAGGCGAAACCCCACACAAGACACGGCACAAACCTAGAAGAATTGCTGAGTTTTAATTCACCGGCTGTGAAAGCCAATATACCATCTTTTTGGAAGCCTTCATAGTGAGGTTAAGGCTTCTTGAGCTTTAAGTTCTCGCAGTCAAGTGGTGCAGTTGCACCTAATATAAAGGGAGGTGGCGCACAGTTCGTCACTCCTGTGGGGGTCCGGGCGGGGACACCGAGAGCCCGCCGATGAGCCAGCTTGGTGTCCTATGCGAAACCCCACACAAGACACGGCACAAACCTAGAAGAATTGCTGAGTTTTAATTCACCAGCCGTGAAAGCCAATATACCATCTTTTTGGAAGCCTTCATAGGGAGGTTAAGGCTGCTTGAGCTTTTAGTTCTCGCAGTCAAGTGGTGCAGTTGCACCTAATATAAAGGGAGGTGGCGCGCAATTCGTCACTCCTGTGAGGGTCCGGGCGGGGACACCAAGAGCCCGCCGATGAGCCAGCTTGGTATCCTAGGCGAAACCCCACACAAGACACGGCACAAACCTAGAAGAATTGCTGAGTTTTAATTCACCGGCTGTGAAAGCCAATATACCATCTTTTGGAAGCCTTCATAGGGAGGTTAAGGCTTCTTGAGCTTTAAGTTCTCGCAGTCAAGTGGTGCAGTTGCACCTAATATAAAGGGAGGTGGCGCGCAGTTCGTCACTCCTGTGGGGGTCCGGGCGGGGACACCAAGAGCCCGCCGATGAGCCAGCTTGGTGTCCTAGGTGAAACACCAAAAAAGACACGGCACAAACCTAGAAGAATTGCTGAGTTTTAATTCACCGGCCGTAAAAGCCAATATACCATCTATTTGGAAGCCTTCATAGGGAGGTTAAGGCTGCTTGAGCTTTTAGATCTCGCAGTCAAGTGGTGCAGTTGCACCTAATATAAAGGGAGGTGGCGCTCAGTTCGTCACTCCTGTGGGGTCCGGGCGGGGACACCAAGAGCCCGCCGATGAGCCAGCTTGGTGTCCTAGGCGTAACCCCACACAAGACACGGCACAAACCTAGAAGAATTGCCGAGTTTTAATTCACCGGCCGTGAAAGCCAATATACCATCTTTTTGGAAGCCTTCTTAGTTAGGTTAAGACTGCTTGAGCTTTAAGTTCTCGCAGTCAAGTGGTGCAGTTGCACCTAATATAATGGGAGGTGGCGCGCAGTTCGTCACTCCTGTGGGGATCCGGGTGGGGAAACCAAGAGCCCGCCGATGAACCAGCTTGGTGTCCTAGGCGAAACCCCAAAAAAGACACGGCACAAACCTAGAAGAATTTCTGAGTTTTAATTCACCGGCCGCGAAAGCCAAAATACCATCCTTTTGGAAGCCTTCATAGGGAGGTTAAGGCTGCTTGAGCTTTTTGTTCTCGCAGTCAAGTGGTGCAGTTGCACCTAATAAAAAGGAGGTGGCGCGCAGTTCGTCACTCTTGTGGGGGTCCGGGCGGGGACACCAAGAGCCCGCCGATGAGCCAGCTTGGTGTCCTAGGCAAAACCCCACACAAGACACGGCACAAACCTAGAAGAATTGCTGAGTTTTAATTCACCGGCCGTGAAAGCCAATATACCATCTTTTGGGAAGCCTTCATAGGGAGGTTAAGGCTGCTTGAGGCTTTAGATCTCGCAGTCAAGTGGTGCAGTTGCACCTAATATAAAGGGAGGTGGTGCGCAGTTTGTCACTCCTGTGGGGGTCTGGGCGGGGACACCAAGAGCCCGCCGATGAGCCAGCTTGGTGTCCTAGGCGAAACCCCAAACAAGACACGGCACAAACCTAGAAGAATTTCTGAGTTTTAATTCACCGGCCGTGAAAGCCAATATACCATCTTTTTGGAAGCCTTCATAGGGAGGTTAAGGCTGCTCGAGCTTTTAGTTCTCGCAGTCAAGTGGTGCAGTTGCACCTAATATAAAGGGAGGTGGCGCGCAGTTCGTCACTCCTGTGGGGGTCCGGGTGGGGACACCAAGAGCCCGCCGATGAGCCAGCTTGGTGTCCTAGGCGAAACCCCACACAAGACTTGGCACAAACCTAGAAGAATTGCTGAGTTTTAATTCACCGGCTGCGAAAGCCAATATACCATCTTTTTGGAAGCCTTCATAGGGAGGTTAAGGCGGCTTGAGCTTTTAGTTCTCGCAGTCAAGTGGTGCAGTTGCACCTAATATAAAGGGAGGTGGCGCGGAGTTCGTCACTTCTGTGGGGTCCGGGCGGGGACACCAAGAGCCCGCCGATGAGCCAGCTCGGTGTCCTAGGCAAAACCCCACACAAGACACGGCACAAACCTAGAAGAATTGCTGAGTTTAAATTCACCGGCCGTGAAAGCCAATATACCATCTTTTTGGAAGCCTTCATAGGGAGGTTAAGGCTGCTTGAGCCTTTAGATCTCGCAGTCAAGTGGGGCAGTTGCACCTAATATAAAGGGAGGTGGCGCGCAGTTCGTCACTCCTGTGGGGTCCGGGCGGGGACACCAAGAGCCCGCCAATGAGCCAGCTTGCTGTCCTAGGCAAAACCCCACACAAGACACGGCACAAACCTAGAAGAATTGCTGAGTTTTAATTCACCGGCCGTGAAAGCCAATATACCATCTTTTTGGAAGCCTTCATAGGGAGGTTAAGGCTGCTTGAGCTTTTAGTTCTCGCAGTGAAGTGGTGCAGTTGCAGCCTAATATAAAGGGAGGTGGCGCGCAGTTCGTCACTCCTGCGGGGGTCTGGGTGGGGACACAAAGAGCCTGCCGATGAGCCAGCTTGGTGTCCTAGGCGAAACCCCACACAAGACACGGCACAAACCTAGAAGAATTGCTGAGTTTTAATTCACCGGCCGCGAAAGCCAATATACCATCTTTTTGGAAGCCTTCATAGGGAGGTTAAGGCTGCTTGAGCTTTTTGTTCTCGCAGTCAAGTGGTGCAGTTGCACCTAATATAAAGGGAGGTGGCGCGCAGTTCGTCACTCCAGTGGGGGTCCGGGCGGGGACACCAAGAGCCCGCCGATGAGCCAGCTTGGTGCCCTAGGCGAAACCCCACACAAGACACGGCACAAACCTAGAAGAATTGCTGAGTTTTAATTCACCAGCCGTGAAAAACAACATACCATCTTTTTGGAAGCCTTCATAGGGGTGGTGCAGTTGCACCTAATATAAAGGGAGGTGGCGCGCAATTCGTCACTCCTGTGGGGGTCCGGGCGGGGACACCAAGAGCCCGCCGATGAGCCAGCTTGGTGTCCTAGGCGAAACCCCAAACAAGACACGGCACAAACCTAGAAGAATTGCTGAGTTTTAATTCACCCGCCGTAAAAGCCAATATACCATCTTTTTGGAAGCCTTCATAGGGAGGTTAAGGCTGCTTGAGCTTTTAGTTCTCGCAGTCAAGTGGTGCAGTTGCACCTAATATAATGGGAGGTGGCGCGCAGTTCGTTACTCCTGTGGGGGTCAGGGCGGGGACACCAAGAGCCCGCCGATGAGCCAGCTTGGTGTCCTAGGCAAAACCCCTCACAAGACACGGCACAAACCTAGAAGAATTGCTGAGTTTTAATTCACCGGCCGTGAAAGCCAATATACCTTCTTTTTGGAAGCCTTCATCGGGAGGTTAAGGCTGCTTGAGCTTTTAGTTCTCGCAGTCAAGTGGTGCAGTTGCACCTAATATAAAGGGAGGTGGCGCGCAGTTCGTCACTCCTGTGGGGTCCGGGCGGGGACACCAAGAGCCTGCCGATGAGCCAGCTTGGTGTCCTAGGCGTAACCCCACACAAGACACGGCACAAACCTAGAAGAATTAATGAGTTTTAATTCACCGGCCGTGAAAGCCAATATACCATCTTTTTGGAAGCCTTCATAGGGAGGTTAAGGCTGCTTGAGCTTTAAGTTCTCGCAGTCAAGTGGTGCAGTTGCACCTAATATAAAGGGAGGTGGCGCGCAGTTCGTCACTCCTGTGGGGGTCCGGGCGGGGACACCAAGAGCCCGCCGATGAGCCAGCTTGGTGTCCTAGGCGAAACCCCAAACAAGACACGGCACAAACCTAGAAGAATTGCTGAGTTTCAATTCACCGGCCGTAAAAGCCAATATACCATCTTTTTGTAAGCCTTCATAGGGAGGTTAAGGCTGCTTGAGCTTTTAGTTCTCGCAGTCAAGTGGTGCAGTTGCACCTTATATAAAGGGAGGTGGCGCGCAGTTCGTCACTCCTGTGGGGGTCCGGGCGGGGACACCAGGAGCCCGCCGATGAGCCAGCTTGGTGTCCTAGGCAATACCCCACACAAGACTCGGCACAAACCTAGAAGAATTGCTGAGTTTAAATTCACCGGCCGTGAAAGCCAATTTACCATCTTTTTGGAAGCCTTCATAAGGAGGTTAAGGCTGCTTGAGCCTTTTGATCTCGCAGTCAAGTGGTGCAGTTGCACCTAATATAAAGGGAGGTGGCGCGCAGTTTGTCACTCCTGTGGGGGTCCGGGCGGGGACACCAAGAGCCCGCCGATGAGCCAGCTTGGTGTCCTAGGCGAAACCCCACACAAGACACGGCACAAACCTAGAAGAATTGCTGAGTTTTAATTCACCGGCCGTGAAAGCCAATATACCATCTTTTTGGAAGCCTTCATAGGGAGGTTAAGGCTGCTTGAGCTTTTAGTTCTCGCAGTCAGGTGGTGCAGTTGCACCTAATATAATGGGAGGTGGCGCGCAGTTCGTCACTTCTGTGGGGGTCCGGGCGGGGACACCAAGAGCCCGCCGAGGAGCCAGCTTGTTGTCCTAGGCAAAACCCCACACAAGACACGGCACAAACCTAGGAGAATTGCTGAGTTTTAATTCACCGGCCGTGAAAGCCAATATACCATCTTTTTGGAAGCCTTCATAGGGAGGTTAAGGCTGCTTGAGCTTTTTGTTCTCGCAGTCAAGTGGTGCAGTTGCACCTAATATAAAGGGAGGTGGCGCGCAGTTCGTCACTCCTGTGGGGGTCTGGGTGGGGACACAAAGAGCCCGCCGATGAGCCAGCTTGGTATCCTAGGCGAAACCCCACACAAGACACGGCACAAACCTAGAAGAATTGCTGAGTTTTAATTCACCGGCTGTGAAAGCCAATATACCATCTTTTTGGAAGCCTTCATAGTGAGGTTAAGGCTTCTTGAGCTTTAAGTTCTCGCAGTCAAGTGGTGCAGTTGCACCTAATATAAAGGGAGGTGGCGCACAGTTCGTCACTCCTGTGGGGGTCCGGGCGGGGACACCGAGAGCCCGCCGATGAGCCAGCTTGGTGTCCTATGCGAAACCCCACACAAGACACGGCACAAACCTAGAAGAATTGCTGAGTTTTAATTCACCAGCCGTGAAAGCCAATATACCATCTTTTTGGAAACCTTCATAGGGAGGTTAAGGCTGCTTGAGCTTTTAGTTCTCGCAGTCAAGTGGTGCAGTTGCACCTAATATAAAGGGAGGTGGCGCGCAATTCGTCACTCCTGTGAGGGTCCGGGCGGGGACACCAAGAGCCCGCCGATGAGCCAGCTTGGTATCCTAGGCGAAACCCCACACAAGACACGGCACAAACCTAGAAGAATTGCTGAGTTTTAATTCACCGGCTGTGAAAGCCAATATACCATCTTTTGGAAGCCTTCATAGGGAGGTTGAGGCTTCTTGAGCTTTAAGTTCTCGCAGTCAAGTGGTGCAGTTGCACCTAATATAAAGGGAGGTGGCGCGCAGTTCGTCACTCCTGTGGGGGTCCGGGCGGGGACACCAAGAGCCCGCCGATGAGCCAGCTTGGTGTCCTAGGTGAAACACCAAAAAAGACACGGCACAAACCTAGAAGAATTGCTGAGTTTTAATTCACCGGCCGTAAAAGCCAATATACCATCTATTTGGAAGCCTTCATAGGGAGGTTAAGGCTGCTTGAGCTTTTAGATCTCGCAGTCAAGTGGTGCAGTTGCACCTAATATAAAGGGAGGTGGCGCTCAGTTCGTCACTCCTGTGGGGTCCGGGCGGGGACACCAAGAGCCCGCCGATGAGCCAGCTTGGTGTCCTAGGCGTAACCCCACACAAGACACGGCACAAACCTAGAAGAATTGCCGAGTTTTAATTCACCGGCCGTGAAAGCCAATATACCATCTTTTTGGAAGCCTTCTTAGTTAGGTTAAGACTGCTTGAGCTTTAAGTTCTCGCAGTCAAGTGGTGCAGTTGCACCTAATATAATGGGAGGTGGCGCGCAGTTCGTCACTCCTGTGGGGATCCGGGTGGGGAAACCAAGAGCCCGCCGATGAACCAGCTTGGTGTCCTAGGCGAAACCCCAAAAAAGACACGGCACAAACCTAGAAGAATTTCTGAGTTTTAATTCACCGGCCGCGAAAGCCAAAATACCATCCTTTTGGAAGCCTTCATAGGGAGGTTAAGGCTGCTTGAGCTTTTTGTTCTCGCAGTCAAGTGGTGCAGTTGCACCTAATAAAAAGGAGGTGGCGCGCAGTTCGTCACTCTTGTGGGGGTCCGGGCGGGGACACCAAGAGCCCGCCGATGAGCCAGCTTGGTGTCCTAGGCAAAACCCCACACAAGACACGGCACAAACCTAGAAGAATTGCTGAGTTTTAATTCACCGGCCGTGAAAGCCAATATACCATCTTTTGGGAAGCCTTCATAGGGAGGTTAAGGCTGCTTGAGGCTTTAGATCTCGCAGTCAAGTGGTGCAGTTGCACCTAATATAAAGGGAGGTGGTGCGCAGTTTGTCACTCCTGTGGGGGTCTGGGCGGGGACACCAAGAGCCCGCCGATGAGCCAGCTTGGTGTCCTAGGCGAAACCCCAAACAAGACACGGCACAAACCTAGAAGAATTTCTGAGTTTTAATTCACCGGCCGTGAAAGCCAATATACCATCTTTTTGGAAGCCTTCATAGGGAGGTTAAGGCTGCTCGAGCTTTTAGTTCTCGCAGTCAAGTGGTGCAGTTGCACCTAATATAAAGGGAGGTGGCGCGCAGTTCGTCACTCCTGTGGGGGTCCGGGTGGGGACACCAAGAGCCCGCCGATGAGCCAGCTTGGTGTCCTAGGCGAAACCCCACACAAGACTTGGCACAAACCTAGAAGAATTGCTGAGTTTTAATTCACCGGCTGCGAAAGCCAATATACCATCTTTTTGGAAGCCTTCATAGGGAGGTTAAGGCGGCTTGAGCTTTTAGTTCTCGCAGTCAAGTGGTGCAGTTGCACCTAATATAAAGGGAGGTGGCGCGGAGTTCGTCACTTCTGTGGGGTCCGGGCGGGGACACCAAGAGCCCGCCGATGAGCCAGCTCGGTGTCCTAGGCAAAACCCCACACAAGACACGGCACAAACCTAGAAGAATTGCTGAGTTTAAATTCACCGGCCGTGAAAGCCAATATACCATCTTTTTGGAAGCCTTCATAGGGAGGTTAAGGCTGCTTGAGCCTTTAGATCTCGCAGTCAAGTGGGGCAGTTGCACCTAATATAAAGGGAGGTGGCGCGCAGTTCGTCACTCCTGTGGGGTCCGGGCGGGGACACCAAGAGCCCGCCAATGAGCCAGCTTGCTGTCCTAGGCAAAACCCCACACAAGACACGGCACAAACCTAGAAGAATTGCTGAGTTTTAATTCACCGGCCGTGAAAGCCATTATACCATCTTTTTGGAAGCCTTCATAGGGAGGTTAAGGCTGCTTGAGCTTTTAGTTCTCGCAGTCAAGTGGTGCAGTTGCAGCCTAATATAAAGGGAGGTGGCGCGCAGTTCGTCACTCCTGCGGGGGTCTGGGTGGGGACACAAAGAGCCTGCCGATGAGCCAGCTTGGTGTCCTAGGCGAAACCCCACACAAGACACGGCACAAACCTAGAAGAATTGCTGAGTTTTAATTCACCGGCCGCGAAAGCCAATATACCATCTTTTTGGAAGCCTTCATAGGGAGGTTAAGGCTGCTTGAGCTTTTTGTTCTCGCAGTCAAGTGGTGCAGTTGCACCTAATATAAAGGGAGGTGGCGCGCAGTTCGTCACTCCAGTGGGGGTCCGGGCGGGGACACCAAGAGCCCGCCGATGAGCCAGCTTGGTGCCCTAGGCGAAACCCCACACAAGACACGGCACAAACCTAGAAGAATTGCTGAGTTTTAATTCACCAGCCGTGAAAAACAACATACCATCTTTTTGGAAGCCTTCATAGGGGTGGTGCAGTTGCACCTAATATAAAGGGAGGTGGCGCGCAATTCGTCACTCCTGTGGGGGTCCGGGCGGGGACACCAAGAGCCCGCCGATGAGCCAGCTTGGTGTCCTAGGCGAAACCCCAAACAAGACACGGCACAAACCTAGAAGAATTGCTGAGTTTTAATTCACCCGCCGTAAAAGCCAATATACCATCTTTTTGGAAGCCTTCATAGGGAGGTTAAGGCTGCTTGAGCTTTTAGTTCTCGCAGTCAAGTGGTGCAGTTGCACCTAATATAATGGGAGGTGGCGCGCAGTTCGTTACTCCTGTGGGGGTCAGGGCGGGGACACCAAGAGCCCGCCGATGAGCCAGCTCGGTGTCCTAGGCGTAACCCCAAAAAAGACACGGCACAAAACTAGAAGAATTGCTGAGTTTTAATTCACCGCCCGTAAAAGCCAATATACCATCTTTTTGGAAGCCTTCATAGGGAGGTTAAGGCTGCTTGAGCTTTTAGATCTCGCAGTCAAGTGGGGCAGTTGCACCTAATATAAAGGGAGGTGGCGCGCAGTTCGTCACTCCTGTGGGGTCCGGGCGGGGACACCAAGAGCCCGCCAATGAGCCAGCTTGCTGTCCTAGGCGTAACCCCACACAAGACACGGCACAAACCTAGAAGAATTGCCGAGTTTTAATTCACCGGCCGTGAAAGCCAATATACCATCTTTTTGGAAGTCTTCATAGTTAGGTTAAGACTGCTTGAGCTTTAAGTTCTCGCAGTCAAGTGGTGCAGTTGCACCTAATATAATGGGAGGTGGCGCACAGTTCGTCACTCCTGTGGGGGTCCGGACGGGGACACCAAGAGCCCGCCGATGAGCCAGCTTGGTGTCCTAGGCGAAACCCCAAACAAGACACGGCACAAACCTAGAAGAATTGCTGAGTTTTAATTCACCGGCCGTAAAAGCCAATATACCATCTTTTTGGAAGCCTTCATAGGGAGGTTAAGGCTGCTTGAGCTTTTCGTTCTCGCAGTCAAGTGGTGCAGTTGCACCTAATATAAAGGGAGGTGGCGCGCAGTTCGTCACTCTTGTGGGGTCCGGGCGGGGACACCAAGAGCCCGCCGATGAGCCAGCTTGGTGTCCTAGGCGTAACCCCACAAAAGACACGGCAAAAACCTAGAAGAATTGCCGAGTTTTAATTCACCGGCCATGAAAGCCAATATACCATCTTTTTGGAGGCCTTCATAGTTAGGTTAAGACTGCTTGAGCTTTAAGTTCTCGCAGTCAAGTGGTGCAGTTGCACCTAATATAATGGGAGGTGGCACGCAGTTCGTCACTCCTGTGGGGGTCCGGGCGGGGACACCAAGAGCCCGCCGATGAGCCAGCTTGGTGTCCTAGGCGAAACCCCACACAAGACACGGCACAAACCTAGAAGAATTGCTGAGTTTTAATTCACCGGCCGCGAAAGCCAATATACCATCCTTTTGGAAGCCTTCATAGGGAGGTTAAGGCTGCTTGAGCTTTTTGTTCTCGCAGTCAAGTGGTGCAGTTGCACCTAATATAAAAGGAGGTGGCGCGCAGTTCGTCACTCCTGTGGGGGTCCGGGCGGGGACACCAAGAGCCCACCGATGAGCCAGCTTGGTGTCCTAGGCAAAACCCCACACAAGACACGGCACAAACCTAGAAGAATTGCTGAGTTTTAATTCACCGGCCGTGAAAGCCAATATACCATCTTTTTGGAAGCCTTCATAGGGAGGTTAAGGCTACTTGAGGCTTTAGATCTCGCAGTCAAGTGGTGCAGTTGCACCTAATATAAAGGGAGGTGGCGCGCATTTTGTCACTCCTGTGGGGGTCTGGGCGGGGACACCAAGAGCCCGTCGATGAGCCAGCTTGTTGTCCTAGGCGAAACCCCAAACAAGACACGGCACAAACCTAGAAGAATTTCTGAGTTTTAATTCACCTGCCGTGAAAGCCAATATACCATCTTTTTGGAAGCCTTCATAGGGAGGTTAAGGCTGCTTGAGCTTTTAGTTCTCACAGTCAAGTGGTGCAGTTGCACCTAATATAAAGGGAGGTGGCGCGCAGTTCGTCACTCCTGTGGGGGTCCGGGTGGGGACACCAAGAGCCCGCCGATGAGCCAGCTTGGTGTCCTAGGCGAAACCCCACACAAGACACGGCACAAACCTAGAAGAATGCTGAGTTTTAATTCACCGGCAGCGAAAGCCAATATACCATCTTTTTGGAAGCCTTCATAGGGAGGTTAAGGCTGCTTGAGCCTTTAGATCTCGCAGTCAAGTGGTGCAGTTGCACCTAATATAAAGGGAGGTGGCGCGCAGTTTGTCACTCCTGTGGGGGTCCGGGCGGAGACACCAAGAGCCCGCCGATGAGCCAGCTTGGTGTCCTAGGCGAAACCCCAAACAAGACACGGCACAAACCTAGAAGAATTGCTGAGTTTTAATTCACCGGCCGTGAAAGCCAATATACCATCTTTTTTAAGCCTTCATAGGGAGGTTAAGGCTGCTTGAGCTTTTAGTTCTCGCAGTCAAGTGGTGCAGTTGCACCTAATATAATGGGAGGTGGCGCGCAGTTCGTCACTCCTGTGGGGGTCCGGGCGGGGACACCAAGAGCCCGCCGATGAGCCAGCTTGTTGTCCTAGGCGAAACCCCACACAAGACACGGCACAAACCTAGAAGAATTGCTGAGTTTTAATTCACCGGCCGTGAAAGCCAATATACCATCTTTTTGGAAGCCTTCATAGGGAGGTTAAGGCTGCTTGAGCTTTTAGTTCTCGCAGTCAAGTGGTGCAGTTGCACCTAATATAAAGAGAGGTGGCGCGCAGTTCGTCACTCCTGTGGGGGTCTGGGTGGGGACACCAAGAGCCTGCCGTTGAGCCAGCTTGGTGTCCTAGGCGAAACCCCACACAAGACACGGCACAAACCTAGAAGAATTGCTGAGTTTTAATTCACCGGCCGCGAAAGCCAATATACCATCTTTTTGGAAGCCTTCATAGGGAGGTTAAGGCTGCTTGAGCTTTTTGTTCTCGCAGTCAAGTGGTGCAGTTGCACATAATATAAAGGGAGGTGGCGCGCAGTTCGTCACTCCTGTGGGGGTCCGGGCGGGGACACCAAGAGCCCGCCGATGAGCCAGCTTGGTGTCCTAGGCGAAACCCCACACAAGACACGGCACAAACCTAGAAGAATTGCTGAGTTTTAATTCACCGGCCGCGAAAGCCAATATACCATCCTTTCGAAGCCTTCATAGGGAGGTTAAGGCTGCTTGAGCTTTTTGTTCTCGCAGTCAAGTGATGCAGTTGCACCTAATATAAAAGGAGGTGGCGCGCAGTTCGTCACTCCTGTGGGGGTCCGGGCGGGGACACCAAGAGCCCACCGATGAGCCAGCTTGGTGTCCTAGGCAAAACCCCACACAAGACACGGCACAAACCTAGAAGAATTGCTGAGTTTTAATTCACCGGCCGTTAAAGCCAATATACCATCTTTTTGGAAGCCTTCATAGGGAGGTTAAGGCTACTTGAGACTTTAGATCTCGCAGTCAAGTGGTGCAGTTGCACCTAATATAAAGGGAGGTGGCGCGCAGTTTGTCACTCCTGTGGGGGTCTGGGCGGGGACACCAAGAGCCCGCCGATGAGCCAGCTTGGTGTCCTAGGCGAAACCCCAAACAAGACACGGCACAAACCTAGAAGAATTTCTGAGTTTTAATTCACCGGCCGTTAAAGCCAATATACCATCTTTTTGGAAGCCTTCATAGGGAGGTTAAGGCTACTTGAGACTTTAGATCTCGCAGTCAAGTGGTGCAGTTGCACCTAATATAAAGGGAGGTGGCGAGCAGTTCGTCACTCCTGTGGGGGTCCGGGCGGGGACACCAAGAGCCCGCCGATGAGCCAGCTTGGTGTCCTAGGCGAAACCCCAAACAAGACACGGCAAAAACCTAGAAGAATTGCCGAGTTTTAATTCACCGGCCATGAAAGCCAATATACCATCTTTTTGGAGGCCTTCATAGTTAGGTTAAGACTGCTTGAGCTTTAAGTTCTCGCAGTCAAGTGGTGCAGTTGCACCTAATATAATGGGAAGTGGCGCACAGTTCGTCACTCCTGTGGGGGTCCGCACGGGGACACCAAGAGCCCGCCGATGAGCCAGCTTGGTGTCCTAGGCGAAATCCCAAACAAGACACGGCACAAACCTAGAAGAATTGCTGAGTTTTAATTCACCGGCCGTAAAAGCCAATATACCATCTTTTTGGAAGCCTTCATAGGGAGGTTAAGGCTGCTTGAGCTTTTCGTTCTCGCAGTCAAGTGGTGCAGTTGCACCTAATATAAAGGGAGGTGGCGCGCAGTTCGTCACTCCTGTGGGGTCCGGGCGGGGACACCAAGAGCCCGCCGATGAGCCAGCTTGGTGTCCTAGGCGTAACCCCACAAAAGACACGGCAAAAACCTAGAAGAATTGCCGAGTTTTAATTCACCGGCCATGAAAGCCAATATACCATTTTTTTGGAGGCCTTCATAGTTAGGTTAAGACTGCTTGAGCTTTAAGTTCTCGCAGTCAAGTGGTGCAGTTGCACCTAATATAATGGGAGGTGGCACGCAGTTCGTCACTCCTGTGGGGGTCCGGGCGGGGACACCAAGAGCCCGCCGATGAGCCAGCTTGGTGTCCTAGGCGAAACCCCACACAAGACACGGCACAAACCTAGAAGAATTACTGAGTTTTGATTCACCGGCCGCGAAAGCCAATATACCATCCTTTTGGAAGCCTTCATAGGGAGGTTAAGGCTGCTTGAGCTTTTTGTTCTCGCAGTCAAGTGGTGCAGTTGCACCTAATATAAAAGGAGGTGGCGCGCAGTTCGTCACTCCTGTGGGGGTCCGGGCGGGGACACCAAGAGCCCGCCGATGATCCAGCTTGGTGTCCTAGGCATAACCCCTCACAAGACACGGCACAAACCTAGAAGAATTGCTGAGTTTTAATTCACCGGCCGTGAAAGCCAATATACCTTCTTTTTGGAAGCCTTCATAGGGAGGTTAAGGCTGCTTGAGCTTTTAGTTCTCGCAGTCAAGTGGTGCAGTTGCACCTAATATAAAGGGAGGTGGCGCGCAGTTCGTCACTCCTGTGGGGTCCGGGCGGGGACACCAAGAGCCTGCCGATGAGCCAGCTTGGTGTCCTAGGCGTAACCCCACACAAGACACGGCACAAACCTAGAAGAATTAATGAGTTTTAATTCACCGGCCGTGAAAGCCAATATACCATCTTTTTGGATGCCTTCATAGGGAGGTTAAGGCTGCTTGAGCTTTAAGTTCTCGCAGTCAAGTGGTGCAGTTGCACCTAATATAAAGGGAGGTGGCGCGCAGTTCGTCACTCCTGTGGGGGTCCGGGCGGGGACACCAAGAGCCCGCCGATGAGCCAGCTTGGTGTCCTAGGCGAAACCCCAAACAAGACACGGCACAAACCTAGAAGAATTGCTGAGTTTCAATTCACCGGCCGTAAAAGCCAATATACCATCTTTTTGTAAGCCTTCATAGGGAGGTTAAGGCTGCTTGAGCTTTTAGTTCTCGCAGTCAAGTGGTGCAGTTGCACCTTATATAAAGGGAGGTGGCGCGCAGTTCGTCACTCCTGTGGGGGTCCGGGCGGGGACACCAAGAGCCCGCCGATGAGCCAGCTTGGTGTCCTAGGCAATACCCCACACAAGACTCGGCACAAACCTAGAAGAATTGCTGAGTTTAAATTCACCGGCCGTGAAAGCCAATATACCATCTTTTTGGAAGCCTTCATAAGGAGGTTAAGGCTGCTTGAGCCTTTTGATCTCGCAGTCAAGGGGTGCAGTTGCACCTAATATAAAGGGAGGTGGCGCGCAGTTTGTCACTCCTGTGGGGGTCCGGGCGGGGACACCAAGAGCCCGCCGATGAGCCAGCTTGGTGTCCTAGGCGAAACCCCACACAAGACACGGCACAAACCTAGAAGAATTGCTGAGTTTTAATTCACCGGCCGTGAAAGCCAATATACCATCTTTTTGGAAGCCTTCATAGGGAGGTTAAGGCTGCTTGAGCTTTTAGTTCTCGCAGTCAAGTGGTGCAGTTGCACCTAATATAATGGGAGGTGGCGCGCAGTTCGTCACTCCTGTGGGGGTCCGGGCGGGGACACCAAGAGCCCGCCGAGGAGCCAGCTTGTTGTCCTAGGCGAAACCCCACACAAGACACGGCACAAACCTAGGAGAATTGCTGAGTTTTAATTCACCGGCCGTGAAAGCCAATATACCATCTTTTTGGAAGCCTTCATAGGGAGGTTAAGGCTGCTTGAGCTTTTAGTTCTCGCAGTCAAGTGGTGCAGTTGCACCTAATATAAAGGGAGGTGGCGCGCAGTTCGTCACTCCTGTGGGGGTCTGGGTGGGGACACAAAGAGCCCGCCGATGAGCCAGCTTGGTATCCTAGGCGAAACCCCACACAAGACACGGCACAAACCTAGAAGAATTGCTGAGTTTTAATTCACCGGCTGTGAAAGCCAATATACCATCTTTTTGGAAGCCTTCATAGGGAGGTTAAGGCTTCTTGAGCTTTAAGTTCTCGCAGTCAAGTGGTGCAGTTGCACCTAATATAAAGGGAGGTGGCGCACAGTTCGTCACTCCTGTGGGGGTCCGGGCGGGGACACCGAGAGCCCGCCGATGAGCCAGCTTGGTGTCCTATGCGAAACCCCACACAAGACACGGCACAAACCTAGAAGAATTGCTGAGTTTTAATTCACCAGCCGTGAAAGCCAATATACCATCTTTTTGGAAGCCTTCATAGGGAGGTTAAGGCTGCTTGAGCTTTTAGTTCTCGCAGTCAAGTTGTGCAGTTGCACCTAATATAAAGGGAGGTGGCGCGCAATTCGTCACTCCTGTGGGGGTCCGGGCGGGGACACGAAGAGCCCGCCGATGAGCCAGCTTGGTATCCTAGGCGAAACCCCACACAAGACACGGCACAAACCTAGAAGAATTGCTGAGTTTTAATTCACCGGCTGTGAAAGCCAATATACCATCTTTTGGAAGCCTTCATAGGGAGGTTAAGGCTTCTTGAGCTTTAAGTTCTCGCAGTCAAGTGGTGCAGTTGCACCTAATATAAAGGGAGGTGGCGCGCAGTTCGTCACTCCTGTGGGGGTCCGGGCGGGGACACCAAGAGCCCGCCGATGAGCCAGCTTGGTGTCCTAGGTGAAACACCAAAAAAGACACGGCACAAACCTAGAAGAATTGCTGAGTTTTAATTCACCGGCCGTAAAAGCCAATACACCATCTATTTGGAAGCCTTCATAGGGAGGTTAAGGCTGCTTGAGCTTTTAGATCTCGCAGTCAAGTGGTGCAGTTGCACCTAATATAAAGGGAGGTGGCGCTCAGTTCGTCACTCCTGTGGGGTCCGGGCGGGGACACCAAGAGCCCGCCGATGAGCCAGCTTGGTGTCCTAGGCGTAACCCCACACAAGACACGGCACAAACCTAGAAGAATTGCCGAGTTTTAATTCACCGGCCGTGAAAGCCAATATACCATCTTTTTGGAAGCCTTCTTAGTTAGGTTAAGACTGCTTGAGCTTTAAGTTCTCGCAGTCAAGTGGTGCAGTTGCACCTAATATAATGGGAGGTGGCGCGCAGTTCGTCACTCCTGTGGGGGTCCGGGTGGGGAAACCAAGAGCCCGCCGATGAGCCAGCTTGGTGTCCTAGGCGAAACCCCAAAAAAGACACGGCACAAACCTAGAAGAATTTCTGAGTTTTAATTCACCGGCCGCGAAAGCCAAAATACCATCCTTTTGGAAGCCTTCATAGGGAGGTTAAGGCTGCTTGAGTCTTTAGATCTCGCAGTCAAGTGGTGCAGTTGCACCTAATATAAAGGGAGGTGGTGCGCAGTTTGTCACTCCTGTGGGGGTCTGGGCGGGGACACCAAGAGCCCGCCGATGAGCCAGCTTGGTGTCCTAGGCGAAACCCCAAACAAGACACGGCACAAACCTAGAAGAATTTCTGAGTTTTAATTCACCGGCCGTGAAAGCCGATATACCTTCTTTTTGGAAGCCTTCATAGGGAGTTTAAGGCTGCTCGAGCTTTTAGTTCTCGCAGTCAAGTGGTGCAGTTGCACCTAATATAAAGGGAGGTGGCGCGCAGTTCGTCACTCCTGTGGGGGTCCGGGTGGGGACACCAAGAGCCCGCCGATGAGCCAGCTTGGTGTCCTAGGCGAAACCCCACACAAGACTTGGCACAAACCTAGAAGAATTGCTGAGTTTTAATTCACCGGCTGCGAAAGCCAATATACCATCTTTTTGGAAGCCTTCATAGGGAGGTTAAGGCGGCTTGAGCTTTTAGTTCTCGCAGTCAAGTGGTGCAGTTGCACCTAATATAAAGGGAGGTGGCGCGCAGTTCGTCACTTCTGTGGGGTCCGGGCGGGGACACCAAGAGCCCGCCGATGAGCCAGCTCGGTGTCCTAGGCAAAACCCCACACAAGACACGGCACAAACCTAGAAGAATTGCTGAGTTTAAATTCACCGGCCGTGAAAGCCAATATACCATCTTTTTGGAAGCCTTCATAGGGAGGTTAAGGCTGCTTGAGCCTTTAGATCTCGCAGTCAAGTGGTGCAGTTGCACCTAATATAATGGGAGGTGGCGCGCAGTTCGTCACTCCTGTGGGGGTCCGGGCGGGGACACCAAGAGCCCGCCGATGAGCCAGCTTGTTGTCCTAGGCGAAACCCCACACAAGACACGGCGCAAACCTAGGAGAATTGCTGAGTTTTAATTCACCGGCCGTGAAAGCCAATATACCATCTTTTTGGAAGCCTTCATAGGGAGGTTAAGGCTGCTTGAGCTTTTAGTTCTCGCAGTCAAGTGGTGCAGTTGCAGCCTAATATAAAGGGAGATGGCGCGCAGTTCGTCACTCCTGCGGGGGTCTGGGTGGGGACACAAAGAGCCTGCCGATGAGCCAGCTTGGTGTCCTAGGCGAAACCCCACACAAGACACGGCACAAACCTAGAAGAATTGCTGAGTTTTAATTCACCGGCCGCGAAAGCCAATATACCATCTTTTTGGAAGCCTTCATAGGGAGGTTAAGGCTGCTTGAGCTTTTTGTTCTCGCAGTCAAGTGGTGCAGTTGCACCTAATATAAAGGGAGGTGGCGCGCAGTTCGTCACTCCAGTGGGGGTCCGGGCGGGGACACCAAGAGCCCGCCGATGAGCCAGCTTGGTGCCCTAGGCGAAACCCCACACAAGACACGGCACAAACCTAGAAGAATTGCTGAGTTTTAATTCACCGGCCGTGAAAGCCGATATACCTTCTTTTTGGAAGCCTTCATAGGGAGTTTAAGGCTGCTCGAGCTTTTAGTTCTCGCAGTCAAGTGGTGCAGTTGCACCTAATATAAAGGGAGGTGGCGCGCAGTTCGTCACTCCAGTGGGGGTCCGGGCGGGGACACCAAGAGCCCGCCGATGAGCCAGCTTGGTGCCCTAGGCGAAACCCCACACAAGACACGGCACAAACCTAGAAGAATTGCCGAGTTTTAATTCACCGGCCGTGAAAGCCAATATACCATCTTTTTGGAAGCCTTCTTATTTAGGTTAAGACTGCTTGAGCTTTAAGTTCTCGCAGTCAAGTGGTGCAGTTGCACCTAATATAATGGGAGGTGGCGCGCAGTTCGTCACTCCTGTGGGGGTCCGGGTGGGGAAACCAAGAGCCCGCCGATGAGCCAGCTTGGTGTCCTAGGCGAAACCCCAAAAAAGACACGGCACAAACCTAGAAGAATTTCTGAGTTTTAATTCACCGGCCGCGAAAGCCAAAATACCATCCTTTTGGAAGCCTTCATAGGGAGGTTAAGGCTGCTTGAGCTTTTTGTTCTCGCAGTCAAGTGGTGCAGTTGCACCTAATAAAAAGGAGGTGGCGCGCAGTTCGTCACTCTTGTGGGGGTCCGGGCGGGGACACCAAGAGCCCGCCGATGAGCCAGCTTGGTGTCATAGGCAAAACCCCACGCAAGACACGGCACAAACCTAGAAGAATTTCTGAGTTTTAATTCACCGGCCGTGAAAGCCGATATACCTTCTTTTTGGAAGCCTTCATAGGGAGTTTAAGGCTGCTCGAGCTTTTAGTTCTCGCAGTCAAGTGGTGCAGTTGCACCTAATATAAAGGGAGGTGGCGCGCAGTTCGTCACTCCTGTGGGGGTCCGGGTGGGGACACCAAGAGCCCGCCGATGAGCCAGCTTGGTGTCCTAGGCGAAACCCCACACAAGACTTGGCACAAACCTAGAAGAATTGCTGAGTTTTAATTCACCGGCTGCGAAAGCCAATATACCATCTTTTTGGAAGCCTTCATAGGGAGGTTAAGGCGGCTTGAGCTTTTAGTTCTCGCAGTCAAGTGGTGCAGTTGCACCTAATATAAAGGGAGGTGGCGCGCAGTTCGTCACTTCTGTGGGGTCCGGGCGGGGACACCAAGAGCCCGCCGATGAGCCAGCTCGGTGTCCTAGGCAAAACCCCACACAAGACACGGCACAAACCTAGAAGAATTGCTGAGTTTAAATTCACCGGCCGTGAAAGCCAATATACCATCTTTTTGGAAGCCTTCATAGGGAGGTTAAGGCTGCTTGAGCCTTTAGATCTCGCAGTCAAGTGGTGCAGTTGCACCTAATATAATGGGAGGTGGCGCGCAGTTCGTCACTCCTGTGGGGGTCCGGGCGGGGACACCAAGAGCCCGCCGATGAGCCAGCTTGTTGTCCTAGGCGAAACCCCACACAAGACACGGCACAAACCTAGGAGAATTGCTGAGTTTTAATTCACCGGCCGTGAAAGCCAATATACCATCTTTTTGGAAGCCTTCATAGGGAGGTTAAGGCTGCTTGAGCTTTTAGTTCTCGCAGTCAAGTGGTGCAGTTGCAGCCTAATATAAAGGGAGATGGCGCGCAGTTCGTCACTCCTGCGGGGGTCTGGGTGGGGACACAAAGAGCCTGCCGATGAGCCAGCTTGGTGTCCTAGGCGAAACCCCACACAAGACACGGCACAAACCTAGAAGAATTGCTGAGTTTTAATTCACCGGCCGCGAAAGCCAATATACCATCTTTTTGGAAGCCTTCATAGGGAGGTTAAGGCTGCTTGAGCTTTTTGTTCTCGCAGTCAAGTGGTGCAGTTGCACCTAATATAAAGGGAGGTGGCGCGCAGTTCGTCACTCCAGTGGGGGTCCGGGCGGGGACACCAAGAGCCCGCCGATGAGCCAGCTTGGTGCCCTAGGCGAAACCCCACACAAGACACGGCACAAACCTAGAAGAATTGCTGAGTTTTAATTCACCAGCCGTGAAAAACAACATACCATCTTTTTGGAAGCCTTCATAGGGGTGGTGCAGTTGCACCTAATATAAAGGGAGGTGGCGCGCAATTCGTCACTCCTGTGGGGGTCCGGGCGGGGACACCAAGAGCCCGCCGATGAGCCAGCTTGTTGTCCTAGGCGAAACCCCAAACAAGACACGGCACAAACCTAGAAGAATTGCTGAGTTTTAATTCACCGGCCGCGAAAGCCAATATACCATCCTTTTGGAAGCCTTCATAGGGAGGTTAAGGCTGCTTGAGCTTTTTGTTCTCGCAGTCAAGTGGTGCAGTTGCACCTAATATAAAAGGAGGTGGCGCGCAGTTCGTCACTCCTGTGGGGGTCCGGGCGGGGACACCAAGAGCCCACCGATGAGCCAGCTTGGTGTCCTAGGCAAAACCCCACACAAGACACGGCACAAACCTAGAAGAATTGCTGAGTTTTAATTCACCGGCCGTGAAAGCCAATATACCATCTTTTTGGAAGCCTTCATAGGGAGGTTAAGGCTACTTGAGGCTTTAGATCTCGCAGTCAAGTGGTGCAGTTGCACCTAATATAAAGGGAGGTGGCGCGCAGTTTGTCACTCCTGTGGGGGTCTGGGCGGGGACACCAAGAGCCCGCCGATGAGCCAGCTTGTTGTCCTAGGCGAAACCCCAAACAAGACACGGCACAAACCTAGAAGAATTTCTGAGTTTTAATTCACCTGCCGTGAAAGCCAATATACCATCTTTTTGGAAGCCTTCATAGGGAGGTTAAGGCTGCTTGAGCTTTTAGTTCTCACAGTCAAGTGGTGCAGTTGCACCTAATATAAAGGGAGGTGGCGCGCAGTTCGTCACTCCTGTGGGGGTCCGGGTGGGGACACCAAGAGCCCGCCGATGAGCCAGCTTGGTGTCCTAGGCGAAACCCCACACAAGACACGGCACAAACCTAGAAGAATTGCTGAGTTTTAATTCACCGGCAGCGAAAGCCAATATACCATCTTTTTGGAAGCCTTCATAGGGAGGTTAAGGCTGCTTGAGCCTTTAGATCTCGCAGTCAAGTGGTGCAGTTGCACCTAATATAAAGGGAGGTGGCGCGCAGTTTGTCACTCCTGTGGGGGTCCGGGCGGAGACACCAAGAGCCCGCCGATGAGCCAGCTTGGTGTCCTAGGCGAAACCCCAAACAAGACACGGCACAAACCTAGAAGAATTGCTGAGTTTTAATTCACCGGCCGTGAAAGCCAATATACCATCTTTTTGGAAGCCTTCATAGGGAGGTTAAGGCTGCTTGAGCTTTTAGTTCTCGCAGTCAAGTGGTGCAGTTGCACCTAATATAATGGGAGGTGGCGCGCAGTTCGTCACTCCTGTGGGGGTCCGGGCGGGGACACCAAGAGCCCGCCGATGAGCCAGCTTGTTGTCCTGGGCGAAACCCCACACAAGACACGGCACAAACCTAGAAGAATTGCTGAGTTTTAATTCACCGGCCGTGAAAGCCAATATACCATCTTTTTGGAAGCCTTCATAGGGAGGTTAAGGCTGCTTGAGCTTTTAGTTTTCGCAGTCAAGTGGTGCAGTTGCACCTAATATAAAGAGAGGTGGCGCGCAGTTCGTCACTCCTGTGGGGGTCTGGGTGGGTACACCAAGAGCCTGCCGTTGAGCCAGCTTGGTGTCCTAGGCGAAACCCCACACAAGACACGGCACAAACCTAGAAGAATTGCTGAGTTTTAATTCACCGGCCGCGAAAGCCAATATACCATCTTTTTGGAAGCCTTCATAGGGAGGTTAAGGCTGCTTGAGCTTTTTGTTCTCGCAGTCAAGTGGTGCAGTTGCACATAATATAAAGGGAGGTGGCGCGCAGTTCGTCACTCCTGTGGGGGTCCGGGCGGGGACACCAAGAGCCCGCCGATGAGCCAGCTTGGTGTCCTAGGCGAAACCCCACACAAGACACGGCACAAACCTAGAAGAATTGCTGAGTTTTAATTCACCGGCCGCGAAAGCCAATATACCATCCTTTCGAAGCCTTCATAGGGAGGTTAAGGCAGCTTGAGCTTTTTGTTCTCGCAGTCAAGTGGTGCAGTTGCACCTAATATAAAAGGAGGTGGCGCGCAGTTCGTCACTCCTGTGGGGGTCCGGGCGGGGACACCAAGAGCCCACCGATGAGCCAGCTTGGTGTCCTAGGCAAAACCCCACACAAGACACGGCACAAACCTAGAAGAATTGCTGAGTTTTAATTCACCGGCCGTTAAAGCCAATATACCATCTTTTTGGAAGCCTTCATAGGGAGGTTAAGGCTACTTGAGACTTTAGATCTCGCAGTCAAGTGGTGCAGTTGCACCTAATATAAAGGGAGGTGGCGCGCAGTTTGTCACTCCTGAGGGGGTCTGGGCGGGGACACCAAGAGCCCGCCGATGAGCCAGCTTGGTGTCCTAGGCGAAACCCCAAACAAGACACGGCACAAACCTAGAAGAATTTCTGAGTTTTAATTCACCTGCCGTGAAAGCCAATATACCATCTTTTTGGAAGCCTTCATAGGGAGGTTAAGGCTGCTTGAGATTTTAGTTCTCGCAGTCAAGTGGTGCAGTTGCACCTAATATAAAGGGAGGTGGCGCGCAGTTCGTCACTCCTGTGGGGGTCCGGGTGGGGACACCAAGAGCCCGCCGATGAGCCAGCTTGGTGTCCTAGGCGAAACCCCACACAAGACACGGCACAACCCTAGAAGAATTGCTGAGTTTTAATTCACCGCCAGCGAAAGCCAATATACCATCTTTTTGGAAGCCTTCATAGGGAGGTTAAGGCAGCTTAAGCCTTTAGATCTCGCAGTCAAGTGGTGCAGTTGCACCTAATATAAAGGGAGGTGGCGCGCAGTTTGTCACTCCTGTGGGGGTCCGGGCGGAGACACCAAGAGCCCACCGATGAGCCAGCTTGGTGTCCTAGGCGAAACCCCAAACAAGACACGGCACAAACCTAGAAGAATTGCTGAGTTATAATTCACCGGCCGTGAAAGCCAATATACCATCTTTTTGGAAGCCTTCATAGGGAGGTTAAGGCTGCTTGAGCTTTTAGTTCTCGCAGTCAAGTGGTGCAGTTGCACCTAATATAATGGGAGGTGGCGCGCAGTTCGTCACTCCTGTGGGGGTCCGGGCGGGGACACCAAGAGCCCGCCGATGAGCCAGCTTGTTGTCCTAGGCGAAACCCCACACAAGACACGGCACAAACCTAGAAGAATTGCTGAGTTTTAATTCACCGGCCGTGAAAGCCAATATACCATCTTTTTGGAAGCCTTCATAGGGAGGTTAAGGCTGCTTGAGCTTTTAGTTCTCGCAGTCAAGTGGTGCAGTTGCACCTAATATAAAGGGAGGTGGCGCGCAGTTCGTCACTCCTGTGGGGGTCTGGGTGGGGACACCAAGAGCCTGCCGTTGAGCCAGCTTGCTGTCCTAGGCGAAACCCCACACAAGACACGGCACAAACCTAGAAGAATTGCTGAGTTTTAATTCACCGGCCGCGAAAGCCAATAAACCATCTTTTTGGAAGCCTTCATAGGGAGGTTAAGGCTGCTTGAGCTTTTAGTTCTCGCAGTCAAGTGGTGCAGTTGCACCTAATATAAAGGGAGGTGGCGCGCAATTCGTCACTCCTGTGGGGGTCCGGACGGGGACACCAAGAGCCCGCCGATGAGCCAGCTTGGTATCCTAGGCGAAACCCCACACAAGACACGGCACAAACCTAGAAGAATTGCTGAGTTTTAATTCACCGGCCGTGAAAGCCAATATACCATCTTTTTGGAAGCCTTCATAGGGAGGTTAAGGCTTCTTGAGCTTTAAGTTCTCGCAGTCAAGTGGTGCAGTTGCACCTAATATAAAGGGAGGTGGCGCGCAGTTCGTCACTCCTGTGGGGGTCCGGGCGGGGACACCAAGAGCCCGCCGATGAGCCAGCTTGGTGTCCTAGGCGAAACCCCAAACAAGACACGGCACAAACCTAGAAGAATTGCTGAGTTTTAATTCACCGGCCGTAAAAGCCAATATACCATCTTTTTGGAAGCCTTCATAGGGAGGTTAAGGCTGCTTGAGCTTTTCGTTCTCGCAGTCAAGTGGTGCAGTTGCACCTAATATAAAGGGAGGTGGCGCGCAGTTCGTCACTCCTGTGGGGTCCGGGCGGGGACACCAAGAGCCCGCCGTTGAGCCAGCATGGTGTCCTAGGCGTAACCCCACACAAGACACGGCACAAACCTAGAAGAATTGCCGAGTTTTAATTCACCGGCCGTGAAAGCCAATATACCATCTTTTTGGAAGCCTTCATAGTTAGGTTAAGACTGCTTGAGCTTTAAGTTCTCGCAGTCAAGTGGTGCAGTTGCACCTAATATAATGGGAGGTGGCACGCAGTTCGTCACTCCTGTGGGGGTCCGGGCGGGGACACCAAGAGCCCGCCGATGAGCCAGCTTGGTGTCCTAGGCGAAACCCCACACAAGACACGGCACAAACCTAGAAGAATTGCTGAGTTTTAATTCACCGGCCGCGAAAGCCAATATACCATCCTTTTGGAAGCCTTCATAGGGAGGTTAAGGCTGCTTGAGCTTTTTGTTCTCGCAGTCAAGTGGTGCAGTTGCACCTAATATAAAAGGAGGTGGCGCGCAGTTCGTCACTCCTGTGGGGGTCCGGGCGGGGACACCAAGAGCCCACCGATGAGCCAGCTTGGTGTCCTAGGCAAAACCCCACACAAGACACGGCACAAACCTAGAAGAATTGCTGAGTTTTAATTCACCGGCCGTGAAAGCCAATATACCATCTTTTTGGAAGCCTTCATAGGGAGGTTAAGGCTACTTGAGGCTTTAGATCTCGCAGTCAAGTGGTGCAGTTGCACCTAATATAAAGGGAGGTGGCGCGCAGTTTGTCACTCCTGTGGGGGTCTGGGCGGGGACACCAAGAGCCCGCCGATGAGCCAGCTTGGTGTCCTAGGCGAAACCCCAAACAAGACACGGCACAAACCTAGAAGAATTTCTGAGTTTTAATTCACCTGCCGTGAAAGCCAATATACCATCTTTTTGGAAGCCTTCATAGGGAGGTTAAGGCTGCTTGAGCTTTTAGTTCTCACAGTCAAGTGGTGCAGTTGCACCTAATATAAAGGGAGGTGGCGCGCAGTTCGTCACTCCTGTGGGGGTCTGGGTGGGGACACCAAGAGCCCGCCGATGAGCCAGCATGGTGTCCTAGGCGAAACCCCACACAAGACACGGCACAAACCTAGAAGAATTGCTGAGTTTTAATTCACCGGCAGCGAAAGCCAATATACCATCTTTTTGGAAGCCTTCATAGGGAGGTTAAGGCTGCTTGAGCCTTTAGATCTCGCAGTCAAGTGGTGCAGTTGCACCTAATATAAAGGGAGGTGGCGCGCAGTTTGTCACTCCTGTGGGGGTCCGGGCGGAGACACCAAGAGCCCGCCGATGAGCCAGCTTGGTGTCCTAGGCGAAACCCCAAACAAGACACGGCACAAACCTAGAAGAATTGCTGAGTTTTAATTCACCGGCCGTGAAAGCCAATCTACCATCTTTTTGGAAGCCTTCATAGGGAGGTTAAGGCTGCTTGAGATTTTAGTTCTCGCAGTCAAGTGGTGCAGTTGCACCTAATATAATGGGAGGTGGCGCGAAGTTCGTCACTCCTGTGGGGGTCCGGGCGGGGACACCAAGAGCCCGCCGATGAGCCAGCTTGTTGTCCTAGGCGAAACCCCACACAAGACACGGCACAAACCTAGAAGAATTGCTGAGTTTTAATTCACCGGCCGTGAAAGCCAATATACCATCTTTTTGGAAGCCTTCATAGGGAGGTTAAGGCTGCTTGAGCTTTTAGTTCTCGCAGTCAAGTGGTGCAGTTGCACCTAATATAAAGGGAGGTGGCGCGCAGTTCGTCACTCCTGTGGGGGTCTGGGTGGGGACACCAAGAGCCTGCCGTTGAGCCAGCTTGGTGTCCTAGGCGAAACCCCACACAAGACACGGCACAAACCTAGAAGAATTGCTGAGTTTTAATTCACCGGCCGCGAAAGCCAATATACCATCTTTTTGGAAGCCTTCATAGGGAGGTTAAGGCTGCTTGAGCTTTTTGTTCTCGCAGTCAAGTGGTGCAGTTGCACATAATATAAAGGGAGGTGGCGCGCAGTTCGTCACTCCTGTGGGGGTCCGGGCGGGGACACCAAGAGCCCGCCGATGAGCCAGCTTGGTGTCCTAGGCGAAACCCCACACAAGACACGGCACAAACCTAGAAGAATTGCTGAGTTTTAATTCACCGGCCGCGAAAGCCAATATACCATCCTTTTGGAAGCCTTCATAGGGAGGTTAAGGCTGCTTGAGTTTTTGTTCTCGCAGTCAAGTGGTGCAGTTGCACCTAATATAAGAGGAGGTGGCGCGCAGTTCGTCACTCCTGTGGGGGTCCGGGCGGGGACACCAAGAGCCCACCGATGAGCCAGCTTGGTGTCCTAGGCAAAACCCCACACAAGACACGGCACAAACCTAGAAGAATTGCTGAGTTTTAATTCACCGGCCGTTAAAGCCAATATACCATCTTTTTGGAAGCCTTCATAGGGAGGTTAAGGCTACTTGAGACTTTAGATCTCGCAGTCAAGTGGTGCAGTTGCACCTATTATAAAGGGAGGTGGCGCGCAGTTTGTCACTCCTGTGGGGGTCTGGGCGGGGACACCAAGAGCCCGCCGATGAGCCAGCTTGGTGTCCTAGGCGAAACCCCAAACAAGACACGGCACAAACCTAGAAGAATTTCTGAGTTTTAATTCACCTGCCGTGAAAGCCAATATACCATCTTTTTGGAAGCCTTCATAGGGAGGTTAAGGCTGCTTGAGCTTTTAGTTCTCGCAGTCAAGTGGTGCAGTTGCACCTAATATAAAGGGAGGTGGCGCGCAGTTCGTCACTCCTGTGGGGGTCCGGGTGGGGACACCAAGAGCCCGCCGATGAGCCAGCTTGGTGTCCTAGGCGAAACCCCACACAAGACACGGCACAAACCTAGAAGAATTGCTGAGTTTTAATTCACCGGCAGCGAAAGCCAATATACCATCTTTTTGGAAGCCTTCATAGGGAGGTTAAGGCAGCTTAAGCCTTTAGATCTCGCAGTCAAGTGGTGCAGTTGCACCTAATATAAAGGGAGGTGGCGCGCAGTTTGTCACTCCTGTGGGGGTCCGGGCGGAGACACCAAGAGCCCACCGATGAGCCAGCTTGGTGTCCTAGGCGAAACCCCAAACAAGACACGGCACAAACCTAGAAGAATTGCTGAGTTTTAATTCACCGGCCGTGAAAGCCAATATACCATCTTTTTGGAAGCCTTCATAGGGAGGTTAAGGCTGCTTGAGCTTTTAGTTCTCGCAGTCAAGTGGTGCAGTTGCACCTAATATAATGGGAGGTGGCGCGCAGTTCGTCACTCCTGTGGGGGTCCGGGCGGGGACACCAAGAGCCCGCCGATGAGCCAGCTTGTTGTCCTAGGCGATACCCCACACAAGACACGGCACAAACCTAGAAGAATTGCTGAGTTTTAATTCACCGGCCGTGAAAGCCAATATACCATCTTTTTGGAAGCCTTCATAGGGAGGTTAAGGCTGCTTGAGCTTTTAGTTCTCGCAGTCAAGTGGTGCAGTTGCACCTAATATAAAGGGAGGTGGCGCGCAGTTCGTCACTCCTGTGGGGGTCTGGGTGGGGACACCAAGAGCCTGCCGTTGAGCCAGCTTGGTGTCCTAGGCGAAACCCCACACAAGACACGGCACAAACCTAGAAGAATTGCTGAGTTTTAATTCACCGGCCGCGAAAGCCAATATACCATCTTTTTGGAAGCCTTCATAGGGAGGTTAAGGCTGCTTGAGCTTTTTGTTCTCGCAGTCAAGTGGTGCAGTTGCACATAATATAAAGGGAGGTGGCGCGCAGTTCGTCACTCCTGTGGGGGTCCGGGTGGGGACACCAAGAGCCCGCCGATGAGCCAGCTTGTTGTCCTAGGCGAAACCCCACACAAGACACGGCACCAACCTAGAAGAATTGCTGAGTTTTAATTCACCAGCCGTGAAAGCCAATATACCATCTTTTTGGAAGCCTTCATAGGGAGGTTAAGGCTGCTTGAGCTTTTAGTTCTCGCAGTCAAGTGGTGCAGTTGCACCTAATATAAAGGGAGGTGGCGCGCAATTCGTCACTCCTGTGGGGGTCCGGACGGGGACACCAAGAGCCCGCCGATGAGCCAGCTTGGTATCCTAGGCGAAACCCCACACAAGACACGGCACAAACCTAGAAGAATTGCTGAGTTTTAATTCACCGGCCGTGAAAGCCAATATACCATCTTTTTGGAAGCCTTCATAGGGAGGTTAAGGCTTCTTGAGCTTTAAGTTCTCGCAGTCAAGTGGTGCAGTTGCACCTAATATAAAGGGAGGTGGCGCGCAGTTCGTCACTCCTGTGGGGGTCCGGGCGGGGACACCAAGAGCCCGCCGATGAGCCAGCTTGGTGTCCTAGGCGAATCCCCAAACAAGACACGGCACAAACCTAGAAGAAATGCTGAGATTTAATTCACCGGCCGCGAAAGCCAAAATACCATCCTTTTGGAAGCCTTCATAGGGAGGTTAAGGCTGCTTGAGCTTTTTGTTCTCGCAGTCAAGTGGTGCAGTTGCACCTAATAAAAAGGAGGTGGCGCGCAGTTCGTCACTCTTGTGGGGGTCCGGGCGGGGACACCAAGAGCCCGCCGATGAGCCAGCTTGGTGTCATAGGCAAAACCCCACACAAGACACGGCACAAACCTAGAAGAATTTCTGAGTTTTAATTCACCGGCCGTGAAAGCCGATATACCTTCTTTTTGGAAGCCTTCATAGGGAGTTTAAGGCTGCTCGAGCTTTTAGTTCTCGCAGTCAAGTGGTGCAGTTGCACCTAATATAAAGGGAGGTGGCGCGCAGTTCGTCACTCCTGTGGGGGTCCGGGTGGGGACACCAAGAGCCCGCCGATGAGCCAGCTTGGTGTCCTAGGCGAAACCCCACACAAGACTTGGCACAAACCTAGAAGAATTGCTGAGTTTTAATTCACCGGCTGCGAAAGCCAATATACCATCTTTTTGGAAGCCTTCATAGGGAGGTTAAGGCGGCTTGAGCTTTTAGTTCTCGCAGTCAAGTGGTGCAGTTGCACCTAATATAAAGGGAGGTGGCGCGCAGTTCGTCACTTCTGTGGGGTCCGGGCGGGGACACCAAGAGCCCGCCGATGAGCCAGCTCGGTGTCCTAGGCAAAACCCCACACAAGACACGGCACAAACCTAGAAGAATTGCTGAGTTTAAATTCACCGGCCGTGAAAGCCAATATACCATCTTTTTGGAAGCCTTCATAGGGAGGTTAAGGCTGCTTGAGCCTTTAGATCTCGCAGTCAAGTGGTGCAGTTGCACCTAATATAATGGGAGGTGGCGCGCAGTTCGTCACTCCTGTGGGGGTCCGGGCGGGGACACCAAGAGCCCGCCGATGAGCCAGCTTGTTGTCCTAGGCGAAACCCCACACAAGACACGGCACAAACCTAGGAGAATTGCTGAGTTTTAATTCACCGGCCGTGAAAGCCAATATACCATCTTTTTGGAAGCCTTCATAGGGAGGTTAAGGCTGCTTGAGCTTTTAGTTCTCGCAGTCAAGTGGTGCAGTTGCAGCCTAATATAAAGGGAGATGGCGCGCAGTTCGTCACTCCTGCGGGGGTCTGGGTGGGGACACAAAGAGCCTGCCGATGAGCCAGCTTGGTGTCCTAGGCGAAACCCCACACAAGACACGGCACAAACCTAGAAGAATTGCTGAGTTTTAATTCACCGGCCGCGAAAGCCAATATACCATCTTTTTGGAAGCCTTCATAGGGAGGTTAAGGCTGCTTGAGCTTTTTGTTCTCGCAGTCAAGTGGTGCAGTTGCACCTAATATAAAGGGAGGTGGCGCGCAGTTCGTCACTCCAGTGGGGGTCCGGGCGGGGACACCAAGAGCCCGCCGATGAGCCAGCTTGGTGCCCTAGGCGAAACCCCACACAAGACACGGCACAAACCTAGAAGAATTGCTGAGTTTTAATTCACCAGCCGTGAAAAACAACATACCATCTTTTTGGAAGCCTTCATAGGGGTGGTGCAGTTGCACCTAATATAAAGGGAGGTGGCGCGCAATTCGTCACTCCTGTGGGGGTCCGGGCGGGGACACCAAGAGCCCGCCGATGAGCCAGCTTGTTGTCCTAGGCGAAACCCCAAACAAGACACGGCACAAACCTAGAAGAATTGCTGAGTTTTAATTCACCGGCCGTAAAAGCCAATATACCATCTTTTTGGAAGCCTTCATAGGGAGGTTAAGGCTGCTTGAGCTTTTAGTTCTCGCAGTCAAGTGGTGCAGTTGCACCTAATATAATGGGAGGTGGCGCGCAGTTCGTTACTCCTGTGGGGGTCAGGGCGGGGACACCAAGAGCCCGCCGATGAGCCAGCTCGGTGTCCTAGGCGAAACCCCAAAAAAGACACGGCACAAAACTAGAAGAATTGCTGAGTTTTAATTCACCGCCCGTAAAAGCCAATATACCATCTTTTTGGAAGCCTTCATAGGGAGGTTAAGGCTGCTTGAGCTTTTAGATCTCGCAGTCAAGTGGGGCAGTTGCACCTAATATAAAGGGAGGTGGCGCGCAGTTCGTCACTCCTGTGGGGTCCGGGCGGGGACACCAAGAGCCCGTCGATGAGCCAGCTTGGTGTCCTAGGCGTAACCCCACAAAAGACACGGCAAAAACCTAGAAGAATTGCCGAGTTTTAATTCACCGGCCGTGAAAGCCAATATACCATCTTTTTGGAGGCCTTCATAGTTAGGTTAAGACTGCTTGAGCTTTAAGTTCTCGCAGTCAAGTGGTGCAGTTGCACCTAATATAATGGGAGGTGGCACGCAGTTCGTCACTCCTGTGGGGGTCCGGGCGGGGACACCAAGAGCCCGCCGATGAGCCAGCTTGGTGTCCTAGGCGAAACCCCACACAAGACACGGCACAAACCTAGAAGAATTGCTGAGTTTTAATTCACCGGCCGCGAAAGCCAATATACCATCCTTTTGGAAGCCTTCATAGGGAGGTTAAGGCTGCTTGAGCTTTTTGTTCTCGCAGTCAAGTGGTGCAGTTGCACCTAATATAAAAGGAGGTGGCGCGCAGTTCGTCACTCCTGTGGGGGTCCGGGCGGGGACACCAAGAGCCCACCGATGAGCCAGCTTGGTGTCCTAGGCAAAACCCCACACAAGACACGGCACAAACCTAGAAGAATTGCTGAGTTTTAATTCACCGGCCGTGAAAGCCAATATACCATCTTTTTGGAAGCCTTCATAGGGAGGTTAAGGCTACTTGAGGCTTTAGATCTCGCAGTCAAGTGGTGCAGTTGCACCTAATATAAAGGGAGGTGGCGCGCAGTTTGTCACTCCTGTGGGGGTCTGGGCGGGGACACCAAGAGCCCGCCGATGAGCCAGCTTGTTGTCCTAGGCGAAACCCCAAACAAGACACGGCACAAACCTAGAAGAATTTCTGAGTTTTAATTCACCTGCCGTGAAAGCCAATATACCATCTTTTTGGAAGCCTTCATAGGGAGGTTAAGGCTGCTTGAGCTTTTAGTTCTCACAGTCAAGTGGTGCAGTTGCACCTAATATAAAGGGAGGTGGCGCGCAGTTCGTCACTCCTGTGGGGGTCCGGGTGGGGACACCAAGAGCCCGCCGATGAGCCAGCTTGGTGTCCTAGGCGAAACCCCACACAAGACACGGCACAAACCTAGAAGAATTGCTGAGTTTTAATTCACCGGCAGCGAAAGCCAATATACCATCTTTTTGGAAGCCTTCATAGGGAGGTTAAGGCTGCTTGAGCCTTTAGATCTCGCAGTCAAGTGGTGCAGTTGCACCTAATATAAAGGGAGGTGGCGCGCAGTTTGTCACTCCTGTGGGGGTCCGGGCGGAGACACCAAGAGCCCGCCGATGAGCCAGCTTGGTGTCCTAGGCGAAACCCCAAACAAGACACGGCACAAACCTAGAAGAATTGCTGAGTTTTAATTCACCGGCCGTGAAAGCCAATATACCATCTTTTTGGAAGCCTTCATAGGGAGGTTAAGGCTGCTTGAGCTTTTAGTTCTCGCAGTCAAGTGGTGCAGTTGCACCTAATATAATGGGAGGTGGCGCGCAGTTCGTCACTCCTGTGGGGGTCCGGGCGGGGACACCAAGAGCCCGCCGATGAGCCAGCTTGTTGTCCTGGGCGAAACCCCACACAAGACACGGCACAAACCTAGAAGAATTGCTGAGTTTTAATTCACCGGCCGTGAAAGCCAATATACCATCTTTTTGGAAGCCTTCATAGGGAGGTTAAGGCTGCTTGAGCTTTAAGTTCTCGCAGTCAAGTGGTGCAGTTGCACCTAATATAAAGAGAGGTGGCGCGCAGTTCGTCACTCCTGTGGGGGTCTGGGTGGGTACACCAAGAGCCTGCCGTTGAGCCAGCTTGGTGTCCTAGGCGAAACCCCACACAAGACACGGCACAAACCTAGAAGAATTGCTGAGTTTTAATTCACCGGCCGCGAAAGCCAATATACCATCTTTTTGGAAGCCTTCATAGGGAGGTTAAGGCTGCTTGAGCTTTTTGTTCTCGCAGTCAAGTGGTGCAGTTGCACATAATATAAAGGGAGGTGGCGCGCAGTTCGTCACTCCTGTGGGGGTCCGGGCGGGGACACCAAGAGCCCGCCGATGAGCCAGCTTGGTGTCCTAGGCGAAACCCCACACAAGACACGGCACAAACCTAGAAGAATTGCTGAGTTTTAATTCACCGGCCGCGAAAGCCAATATACCATCCTTTCGAAGCCTTCATAGGGAGGATAAGGCAGCTTGAGCTTTTTGTTCTCGCAGTCAAGTGGTGCAGTTGCACCTAATATAAAAGGAGGTGGCGCGCAGTTCGTCACTCCTGTGGGGGTCCGGGCGGGGACACCAAGAGCCCACCGATGAGCCAGCTTGGTGTCCTAGGCAAAACCCCACACAAGACACGGCACAAACCTAGAAGAATTGCTGAGTTTTAATTCACCGGCCGTTAAAGCCAATATACCATCTTTTTGGAAGCCTTCATAGGGAGGTTAAGGCTACTTGAGACTTTAGATCTCGCAGTCAAGTGGTGCAGTTGCACCTAATATAAAGGGAGGTGGCGCGCAGTTTGTCACTCCTGAGGGGGTCTGGGCGGGGACACCAAGAGCCCGCCGATGAGCCAGCTTGGTGTCCTAGGCGAAACCCCAAACAAGACACGGCACAAACCTAGAAGAATTTCTGAGTTTTAATTCACCTGCCGTGAAAGCCAATATACCATCTTTTTGTAAGCCTTTATAGGGAGGTTAAGGCTGCTTGAGATTTTAGTTCTCGCAGTCAAGTGGTGCAGTTGCACCTAATATAAAGGGAGGTGGCGCGCAGTTCGTCACTCCTGTGGGGGTCCGGGTGGGGACACCAAGAGCCCGCCGATGAGCCAGCTTGGTGTCCTAGGCGAAACCCCACACAAGACACGGCACAACCCTAGAAGAATTGCTGAGTTTTAATTCACCGCCAGCGAAAGCCAATATACCATCTTTTTGGAAGCCTTCATAGGGAGGTTAAGGCAGCTTAAGCCTTTAGATCTCGCAGTCAAGTGGTGCAGTTGCACCTAATATAAAGGGAGGTGGCGCGCAGTTTGTCACTCCTGTGGGGGTCCGGGCGGAGACACCAAGAGCCCACCGATGAGCCAGCTTGGTGTCCTAGGCGAAACCCCAAACAAGACACGGCACAAACCTAGAAGAATTGCTGAGTTTTAATTCACCGGCCGTGAAAGCCAATATACCATCTTTTTGGAAGCCTTCATAGGGAGGTTAAGGCTGCTTGAGCTTTTAGTTCTCGCAGTCAAGTGGTGCAGTTGCACCTAATATAATGGGAGGTGGCGCGCAGTTCGTCACTCCTGTGGGGGTCCGGGCGGGGACACCAAGAGCCCGCCGATGAGCCAGCTTGGTGTCCTAGGCGAAACCCCACACAAGACACGGCACAAACCTAGAAGAATTGCTGAGTTTTAATTCACCGGCCGCGAAAGCCAATATACCATCCTTTTGGAAGCCTTCATAGGGAGGTTAAGGCTGCTTGAGCTTTTTGTTCTCGCAGTCAAGTGGTGCAGTTGCACCTAATATAAAAGGAGGTGGCGCGCAGTTCGTCACTCCTGTGGGGGTCCGGGCGGGGACACCAAGAGCCCACCGATGAGCCAGCTTGGTGTCCTAGGCAAAACCCCACACAAGACACGGCACAAACCTAGAAGAATTGCTGAGTTTTAATTCACCGGCCGTGAAAGCCAATATACCATCTTTTTGGAAGCCTTCATAGGGAGGTTAAGGCTACTTGAGGCTTTAGATCTCGCAGTCAAGTGGTGCAGTTGCACCTAATATAAAGGGAGGTGGCGCGCAGTTTGTCACTCCTGTGGGGGTCTGGGCGGGGACACCAAGAGCCCGCCGATGAGCCAGCTTGGTGTCCTAGGCGAAACCCCAAACAAGACACGGCACAAACCTAGAAGAATTTCTGAGTTTTAATTCACCTGCCGTGAAAGCCAATATACCATCTTTTTGGAAGCCTTCATAGGGAGGTTAAGGCTGCTTGAGCTTTTAGTTCTCACAGTCAAGTGGTGCAGTTGCACCTAATATAAAGGGAGGTGGCGCGCAGTTCGTCACTCCTGTGGGGGTCTGGGTGGGGACACCAAGAGCCCGCCGATGAGCCAGCATGGTGTCCTAGGCGAAACCCCACACAAGACACGGCACAAACCTAGAAGAATTGCTGAGTTTTAATTCACCGGCAGCGAAAGCCAATATACCATCTTTTTGGAAGCCTTCATAGGGAGGTTAAGGCTGCTTGAGCCTTTAGATCTCGCAGTCAAGTGGTGCAGTTGCACCTAATATAAAGGGAGGTGGCGCGCAGTTTGTCACTCCTGTGGGGGTCCGGGCGGAGACACCAAGAGCCCGCCGATGAGCCAGCTTGGTGTCCTAGGCGAAACCCCAAACAAGACACGGCACAAACCTAGAAGAATTGCTGAGTTTTAATTCACCGGCCGTGAAAGCCAATCTACCATCTTTTTGGAAGCCTTCATAGGGAGGTTAAGGCTGCTTGAGATTTTAGTTCTCGCAGTCAAGTGGTGCAGTTGCACCTAATATAATGGGAGGTGGCGCGCAGTTCGTCACTCCTGTGGGGGTCCGGGCGGGGACACCAAGAGCCCGCCGATGAGCCAGCTTGTTGTCCTAGGCGAAACCCCACACAAGACACGGCACAAACCTAGAAGAATTGCTGAGTTTTAATTCACCGGCCGTGAAAGCCAATATACCATCTTTTTGGAAGCCTTCATAGGGAGGTTAAGGCTGCTTGAGCTTTTAGTTCTCGCAGTCAAGTGGTGCAGTTGCACCTAATATAAAGGGAGGTGGCGCGCAGTTCGTCACTCCTGTGGGGGTCTGGGTGGGGACACCAAGAGCCTGCCGTTGAGCCAGCTTGGTGTCCTAGGCGAAACCCCACACAAGACACGGCACAAACCTAGAAGAATTGCTGAGTTTTAATTCACCGGCCGCGAAAGCCAATATACCATCTTTTTGGAAGCCTTCATAGGGAGGTTAAGGCTGCTTGAGCTTTTTGTTCTCGCAGTCAAGTGGTGCAGTTGCACATAATATAAAGGGAGGTGGCGCGCAGTTCGTCACTCCTGTGGGGGTCCGGGCGGGGACACCAAGAGCCCGCCGATGAGCCAGCTTGGTGTCCTAGGCGAAACCCCACACAAGACACGGCACAAACCTAGAAGAATTGCTGAGTTTTAATTCACCGGCCGCGAAAGCCAATATACCATCCTTTTGGAAGCCTTCATAGGGAGGTTAAGGCTGCTTGAGTTTTTGTTCTCGCAGTCAAGTGGTGCAGTTGCACCTAATATAAAAGGAGGTGGCGCGCAGTTCGTCACTCCTGTGGGGGTCCGGGCGGGGACACCAAGAGCCCACCGATGAGCCAGCTTGGTGTCCTAGGCAAAACCCCACACAAGACACGGCACAAACCTAGAAGAATTGCTGAGTTTTAATTCACCGGCCGTTAAAGCCAATATACCATCTTTTTGGAAGCCTTCATAGGGAGGTTAAGGCTACTTGAGACTTTAGATCTCGCAGTCAAGTGGTGCAGTTGCACCTATTATAAAGGGAGGTGGCGCGCAGTTTGTCACTCCTGTGGGGGTCTGGGCGGGGACACCAAGAGCCCGCCGATGAGCCAGCTTGGTGTCCTAGGCGAAACCCCAAACAAGACACGGCACAAACCTAGAAGAATTTCTGAGTTTTAATTCACCTGCCGTGAAAGCCAATATACCATCTTTTTGGAAGCCTTCATAGGGAGGTTAAGGCTGCTTGAGCTTTTAGTTCTCGCAGTCAAGTGGTGCAGTTGCACCTAATATAAAGGGAGGTGGCGCGCAGTTCGTCACTCCTGTGGGGGTCCGGGTGGGGACACCAAGAGCCCGCCGATGAGCCAGCTTGGTGTCCTAGGCGAAACCCCACACAAGACACGGCACAAACCTAGAAGAATTGCTGAGTTTTAATTCACCGGCAGCGAAAGCCAATATACCATCTTTTTGGAAGCCTTCATAGGGAGGTTAAGGCAGCTTAAGCCTTTAGATCTCGCAGTCAAGTGGTGCAGTTGCACCTAATATAAAGGGAGGTGGCGCGCAGTTTGTCACTCCTGTGGGGGTCCGGGCGGAGACACCAAGAGCCCACCGATGAGCCAGCTTGGTGTCCTAGGCGAAACCCCAAACAAGACACGGCACAAACCTAGAAGAATTGCTGAGTTTTAATTCACCGGCCGTGAAAGCCAATATACCATCTTTTTGGAAGCCTTCATAGGGAGGTTAAGGCTGCTTGAGCTTTTAGTTCTCGCAGTCAAGTGGTGCAGTTGCACCTAATATAATGGGAGGTGGCGCGCAGTTCGTCACTCCTGTGGGGGTCCGGGCGGGGACACCAAGAGCCCGCCGATGAGCCAGCTTGTTGTCCTAGGCGAAACCCCACACAAGACACGGCACAAACCTAGAAGAATTGCTGAGTTTTAATTCACCGGCCGTGAAAGCCAATATACCATCTTTTTGGAAGCCTTCATAGGGAGGTTAAGGCTGCTTAAGCTTTTAGTTCTCGCAGTCAAGTGGTGCAGTTGCACCTAATATAAAGGGAGGTGGCGCGCAGTTCGTCACTCCTGTGGGGGTCTGGGTGGGGACACCAAGAGCCTGCCGTTGAGCCAGCTTGGTGTCCTAGGCGAAACCCCACACAAGACACGGCACAAACCTAGAAGAATTGCTGAGTTTTAATTCACCGGCCGCGAAAGCCAATATACCATCTTTTTGGAAGCCTTCATAGGGAGGTTAAGGCTGCTTGAGCTTTTTGTTCTCGCAGTCAAGTGGTGCAGTTGCACATAATATAAAGGGAGGTGGCGCGCAGTTCGTCACTCCTGTGGGGGTCCGGGTGGGGACACCAAGAGCCCGCCGATGAGCCAGCTTGTTGTCCTAGGCGAAACCCCACACAAGACACGGCACCAACCTAGAAGAATTGCTGAGTTTTAATTCACCAGCCGTGAAAGCCAATATACCATCTTTTTGGAAGCCTTCATAGGGAGGTTAAGGCTGCTTGAGCTTTTAGTTCTCGCAGTCAAGTGGTGCAGTTGCACCTAATATAAAGGGAGGTGGCGCGCAATTCGTCACTCCTGTGGGGGTCCGGACGGGGACACCAAGACCCCGCCGATGAGCCAGCTTGGTATCCTAGGCGAAACCCCACACAAGACACGGCACAAACCTAGAAGAATTGCTGAGTTTTAATTCACCGGCCGTGAAAGCCAATATACCATCTTTTTGGAAGCCTTCATAGGGAGGTTAAGGCTTCTTGAGCTTTAAGTTCTCGCAGTCAAGTGGTGCAGTTGCACCTAATATAAAGGGAGGTGGCGCGCAGTTCGTCACTCCTGTGGGGGTCCGGGCGGGGACACCAAGAGCCCGCCGATGAGCCAGCTTGGTGTCCTAGGCGAATCCCCAAACAAGACACGGCACAAACCTAGAAGAAATGCTGAGATTTAATTCACCGGCCGCCAAAGGCAATATACCATCTTTTTGGAAGCCTTCATAGGGAGGTTAAGGCTGCTTGAGCTTTTTGTTCTCGCAGTCAAGTGGTGCAGTTGCACCTAATATAAAGGGAGATGGCGCGCAGTTCGTCCCTCCTGTGGGGGTCCGGGCGGGGACACCAAGAGCCCGCCGATGAGCCAGCTTTGTGTCCTAGGCAAAACCCCACACAAGACACGGCACAAACCTAGAAGAATTGCTGAGTTTAAATTCACCGGCCGTGAAAGCCAATATACCATCTTTTTGGAAGCCTTCATAGGGAGGTTAAGGCTGCTTGAGCCTTTAGATCTCGCAGTCAAGTGGTGCAGTTGCACCTAATATAAAGGGAGGTGGCGCGCAGTTTGTCACTCCTGTGGGGGTCCGGGCGGGGACACCAAGATCCCGCCGATGAGCCAGCTTGGTGTCCTAGGCGAAACCCCAAACAAGACACGGCACAAACCTAGAAGAATTGCTGAGTTTTAATTCACCGGCCGTGAAAGCCAATATACCATCTTTTTGGAAGCCTTCATAGGGAGGTTAAGGCTGCTTGAGCTTTTAGTTCTCGCAGTCAAGAGGTGCAGTTGCACCTAATATAATGGGAGGTGGCGCGCAGTTCGTCACTCCTGTGGGGGTCCGGGCGGGGATACCAAGAGCCCGCCGATGAGCAAGCTTGGTGTCCTAGGCGAAACCCCACACAAGACACGGCACAAACCTAGAAGAATTGCTGAGTTTTAATTCACCGGCCGTGAAAGCCAATATACCATCTTTTTGGAAGCCTTCATAGGGAGGTTAAGGCTGCTTGAGCTTTTAGTTCTCGCAGTCAAGTGGCGCAGTTGCACCTAATATAAAGGGAGGTGGCGCGCAGTTCGTCACTCCTGTGGGGGTCTGGGTGGGGTCACCAAGAGCCTGCCGATGAGCCAGCTTGGTGTCCTAGGCGAAACCCCACACAAGACACGGCGCAAACCTAGAAGAATTGCTGAGTATTAATTCACCGGCCGCGAAAGCCAATATACCATCTTTTTGGAAGCCTTCATAGGGAGGTTAAGGCTGCTTGAGCTTTTTGTTCTCGCAGTCAAGTGGTGCAGTTGCACATAATATAAAGGGAGGTGGCGCGCAGTTCGTCACTCCTGTGGGGGTCCGGGCGGGGACACCAAGAGCCCGCCGATGAGCCAGCTTGGTGTCCTAGGCGAAACCCCACACAAGACACGGCACAAACCTAGAAGAATTGCTGAGTTTTAATTCACCGGCCGTGAAAGCCAATATACCATCTTTTTGGAAGCCTTCATAGGGAGGTTAAGGCTTCTTGAGCTTTAAGTTCTCGCAGTCAAGTGGTGCAGTTGCACCTAATATAAAGGGAGGTGGCGCGCAGTTCATCACTCCTGTGGGGGTCCGGGCGGGGACACCAAGAGCCCACCGATGAGCCAGCTTGGTGTCCTAGGCGAAACCCCAAACAAGACACGGCACAAACCTAGAAGAATTGCTGAGTTTTAATTCACCGGCCGTAAAAGCCAATATACCATCTTTTTGGAAGCCTTCATAGGGAGGTTAAGGCTGCTTGAGCTTTAAGTTCTCGCAGTCAAGTGGTGCAGTAGCACCTAATATAAAGGTAGGTGGCGCGCAGTTCGCCACTCCTGTGGGGTCCGGGCGGGGACACCAAGAGCCCGCCGATGAGCCAGCTTGTTGTCCTAGGCGTAACCCCACACAAGACACGGCACAAACCTAGAAGAATTGCTGAGTATTAATTCACCGGCCGCGAAAGCCAATATACCATCTTTTTGGAAGCCTTCATAGGGAGGTTAAGGTTGCTTGAGCCTTTAGATCTCGCAGTCAAGTGGTGCAGTTGCACCTAATATAAAGGGAGGTGGCGCGCAGTTTGTCACTCCTGTGGGGGTCCGGGCGGGGACACCAAGAGCCCGCCGATGAGCCAGCTTGGTGTCCTAGGCGAAACCCCAAACAAGACACGGCACAAACCTAGAAGAATTGCTGAGTTTTAATTCACCGGCCGTGAAAGCCAATATACCATCTTTTTGGAAGCCTTCATAGGGAGGTTAAGGCTGCTTGAGCTTTTAGTTCTCGCAGTCAAGAGGTGCAGTTGCACCTAATATAATGGGAGGTGGCGCGCAGTTCGTCACTCCTGTGGGGGTCCGGGCGGGGACACCAAGAGCCCGCCGATGAGCCAGCTTGGTGTCCTAGGCGTAACCCCAAACAAGACACGGCACAAACTTAGAAGAATTGCTGAGTTTTAATTCACCGGCCGTAAAAGCCAATATACCTTCTTTTTGGAAGCCTTCATAGGGAGGTTAAGGCTGCTTGAGCTTCTTGTTCTCGCAGTCAAGTGGTGCAGTTGCACCTAATATAAAGGGAGGTGGCGCGCAGTTCGTCACTCCTGTGGGGTCCGGGCGGGGACACCAAGAGCCCGCCGATGAGCCAGCTTGGTGTCCTAGGCGTAACCCCACACAAGACACGGCACAAACCTAGAAGAATTGCTGAGTTTTAATTCACCGGCCGTGAAAGCCAATATACCATCTTTTTGGAAGCCTTCATAGGGAGGTTAAGACTGCTTGAGCTTTAAGTTCTCGCAGTCAAGTGGTGCAGTTGCACCTAATATAATGGGAGGTGGCGCGCAGTTCGTCACTCCTGTGGGGGTCCGGGCGGGGACACCAAGAGCCCGCCGATGAGCCAGCTTGGTGTCCTAGGCGAAACCCCACACAAGACACGGCACAAACCTAGAAGAATTGCTGAGTTTTAATTCACCAGCCGTGAAAGCCAATATACCATCTTTTTGAAAGCCTTCATAGGGAGGTTAAAGCTGCTTGAGCTTTTAGTTCTCGCAGTCAAGTGGTGCATTTGCACCTAATATAAAGGGAGGTGGCGCGCAATTCGTCACTCCTGTGGGGGTCCGGGCGGGGACACCAAGAGCCCGCCGATGAGCCAGCTTGGTGTCCTAGGCGAAACCCCACACAAGACACGGCACAAACCTAGAAGAATTGCTGAGTTTTAATTCACCGGCCGTGAAAGCCAATATACCACCTTTTGGAAGCCTTCATAGGGAGGTTAAGGCTGCTTGAGCTTTAAGTTCTCGCAGTCAAGTGGTGCAGTTGCACCTAATGTAAAGGGAGGTGGCGCGCAGTTCGTCACTCCTGTGGGGGTCCGGGCGGGGACACCAAGAGCCCTCCGATGAGCCAGCTTGGTGTCCTAGGCGAAACCCCACACAAGACACGGCACAAACCTAGAAGAATTGCTGAGTTATAATTCACCGGCCGTAAAAGCCAATATACCATCTTTTTGTAAGCCTTTATAGGGAGGTTAAGGCTGCTTGAGCTTTTAGTTCTCGCAGTCAAGTGGTGGAGTTGCACCTAATATAAAGGGAGGTGGCGCGCAGTTCGTCACTCCTGTGGGGGTCCGGGCGGGGACACCAAGAGCCCGCCGATGAGCCAGCTTGGTGTCCTAGGCAAAACCCCACACAAGACACGGCACAAACCTAGAAGAATTGCTGAGTTTAAATTCACCGGCCGTGAAAGCCAATATACCATCTTTTTGGAAGCCTTCATAGGGAGGTTAAGGCTGCTTGAGCCTTTAGATCACGCAGTCAAGTGGTGCAGTTGCACCTAATATAAAGGGAGGTGGCGCGCAGTTCGTCACTCCTGTGGGGTCCGGGCGGGGACACCTAGAGCCCGCCGATGAGCCAGCTTGGTGTCCTAGGCGTAACCCCACACAAGACACGGCACAAACCTAGAAGAATTGCTGAGTTTTAATTCACCGGCCGTGAAAGCCAATATACCATCTTTTTGGAAGCCTTCATAGGGAGGTTAAGACTGCTTGAGCTTTAAGTTCTCGCAGTCAAGTGGTGCAGTTGCACCTAATATAATGGGAGGTGGCGCGCAGTTCGTCACTCCTGTGGGGGTCCGGGCGGGGACACCAAGAGCCCGCCGATGAGCCAGCTTGTTGTCCTAGGGGAAACCCCAAAAAAGACACGGCACAAACCTAGAAGAATTGCTGAGTTTTAATTCACCGGCCGTGAAAGCCAATATACCATCTTTTTGGAAGCCTTCATAGCGAGGTTAAGGCTGCTTGAGCTTTTAGATCTCGCAGTCAAGTTGTCCAGATGCACCTAATATAAAGGGAGGTGGCGCGCAGTTCGTCACTCCTGTGGGGGTCCGGGTGGGGACACCAAGAGCCCGCCGATGAGCCAGCTTGGTGTCCTAGGCGAAACCCCACACAAGACACGGCACAAACCTAGAAGAATTGCTGAGTTTTAATTCACCGGCCGCGAAAGCCAATATACCATCTTTTTGGAAGCCTTCATAGGGAGGTTAAGGCTGCTTGAGCCTTTAGATCTCGCAGTCTAGTGTTGAAGTTGCACCTAATATAAAGGGAGGTGGCGCGAAGTTCGTCACTCCTGTGGGGGTCCGGGCGGGGACACCAAGAGCCCGCCGATGAGCCAGCTTTGTGTCCTAGGCGAAACCCCACACAAGACACGGCACAAACCTAGAAGAATTGCTGAGTTTTAATTCACCAGCCGTGAAAGCCAATATACCATCTTTTTGGAAGCCTTCATAGGGAGGTTAAAGCTGCTGGAGCTTTTAGTTCTCGCAGTCAAGTGGTGCAGTTGCACCTAATATAAAGGGAGGTGGCGCGCAGTTCGTCACTCCTGTGGGGTCCGGGCGGGGACACCTAGAGCCCGCCGATGAGCCAGCTTGGTGTCCTAGGCGTAACCCCACACAAGACACGGCACAAACCTAGAAGAATTGCTGAGTTTTAATTCACCGGCCGTGAAAGCCAACATACCATCTTTTTGGAAGCCTTCATAGGGAGGTTAAGACTGCTTGAGCTTTAAGTTCTCGCAGTCAAGTGGTGAAGTTGCACCTAATATAATGGGAGGTGGCGCGCAGTTCGTCACTCCTGTGGGGGTCCGGGCGGGGACACCAAGAGCCCGCCGATGAGCCAGCTTGTTGTCCTAGGGGAAACCCCAAAAAAGACACGGCACAAACCTAGAAGAATTGCTGAGTTTTAATTCACCGGCCGTGAAAGCCAATATACCATCTTTTTGGAAGCCTTCATAGCGAGGTTAAGGCTGCTTGAGCTTTTAGATCTCGCAGTCAAGTTGTCCAGATGCACCTAATATAAAGGGAGGTGGCGCGCAGTTCGTCACTCCTGTGGGGGTCCGGGTGGGGACACCAAGAGCCCGCCGATGAGCCAGCTTGGTGTCCTAGGCGAAACCCCACACAAGACACGGCACAAACCTAGAAGAATTGCTGAGTTTTAATTCACCGGCCGCGAAAGCCAATATACCATCTTTTTGGAAGCCTTCATAGGGAGGTTAAGGCTGCTTGAGCCTTTAGGTCTCGCAGTCTAGTGGTGAAGTTGCACCTAATATAAAGGGAGGTGGCGCGCAGTTCGTCACTCCTGTGGGGGTCCGGGCGGGGACAACAAGAGCCCGCCGATGAGCCAGCTTTGTGTCCTAGGCGAAACCCCACACAAGACACGGCACAAACCTAGAAGAATTGCTGAGTTTTAATTCACCTGCCGTGAAAGCCAATATACCATCTTTTTGGAAGCCTTCATAGGGAGGTTAAAGCTGCTGGAGCTTTTAGTTCTCGCAGTCAAGTGGTGCAGTTGCACCTAATATAAAGGGAGGTCGCGCGCAATTCGTCACTCCTGTGGGGGTCCGGGCGGGGACACCAAGAGCCCGCCGATGAGCCAGCTTGGTGTCCTAGGCGAAACCCCAAACAAGACACGGCACAAACCTAGAAGAATTGCTGATTTTTAATTCACCGGCCGTGAAAGCCAATATACCATCTTTTTGGAAGCCTTCATAGGGAGGTTAAGGCTGCTTGAGCTTTAAGTTCTCGCAGTCAAGTGGTGCAGTTGCACCTAATATAAAGGGAGGTGGCGCGCAGTTCGTCACTCCTGTGGGGGTCCGGGCGGGGACACCAAGAGCCCGCTGATGAGCCAGCTTGGTGTCCAAGGCGAAACCCCAAACAAGACACGGCACAAACCTAGAAGAATTGCTGAGTTTTAATTCACCGGCCGTAAAAGCCATTATACCATCTTTTTGTAAGCCTTCATAGAGAGGTTAAGGCTGCTTGAGCTTTTAGTTCTCGCAGTCAAGTGGTGCAGTTGCACCTAATATAAAGGGAGGTGGCGCGCAGTTCGTCACTCCTGTGGGGGTCCGGGCGGGGACACCAAGAGCCCGCCGATGAGCCAGCTTGGTGTCCTAGGCAAAACCCCACACAAGACACGGCACAAACCTAGAAGAATTGCTGAGTTTAAATTCACCGGCCGTGAAAGCCAATATACCATCTTTTTGGAAGCCTTCATAGGGAGGTTAAGGCTGCTTGAGTCTTTAGATCTCGCAGTCAAGTGGTGCAGTTGCACCTAATATAAAGGGAGGTGGCGCGCAGTTTGTCACTCCTGTGGGGGTCCGGGCGGGGACACCAAGAGCCCGCCGATGAGCCAGCTTGGTGTCCTAGGCGAAACCCCAAACAAGACACGGCACAAACCTAGAAGAATTGCTGAGTTTTAATTCACCGGCCGTGAAAGCCAATATACCATCTTTTTGGAAGCCTTCATAGGGAGGTTAAGGCAGCTTGAGTTTTTAGTTCTCGCAGTCAAGTGGTGCAGTTGCACCTAATATAATGGGAGGTGGCGCGCAGTTCGTCACTCCTGTGGGGGTCCGGGCGGGGACCCCAAGAGCCCGCCGAGGAGCCAGCTTGTTGTCCTAGGCGAAACCCCACACAAGACACGGCACAAACCTAGAAGAATTGCTGAGTTTTAATTCACCGGCCGTGAAAGCCAATATACCATCTTTTTGGAAGCCTTCATAGGGAGGTTAAGGCTGCTTGAGCTTTTAGTTCTCGCAGTCAAGTGGTGCAGTTGCACCTAATATAAAGGGAGGTGGCGCGCAGTTCGTCACTCCTGTGGGGGTCTGGGTGGGGACACAAAGAGCCTGCCGATGAGCCAGCTTGGTGTCCTAGGCGAAACCCCACACAAGACACGGCACAAACCTAGAAGAATTGCTGAGTTTTAATTCACCGGCCGCGAAAGCCAATATACCATCTTTTTGGAAGCCTTCATAGGGAGGTTAAGGCTGCTTGAGCTTTTTGTTCTCGCAGTCAAGTGGTGCAGTTCCACATAATATAAAGGGAGGTGGCGCGCAGTTCGTCACTCCTGTGGGGGTCCGGGCGGGGACACCAAGAGCCCGCCGATGAGCCAGCTTGGTGTCCTAGGCGAAACCCCACACAAGACACGGCACAAACCTAGAAGAATTGCTGAGTTTTAATTCACCAGCCGTGAAAGCCAATATACCATCTTTTTGGAAGCCTTCATAGGGAGGTTAAGGCTTCTTGAGATTTAAGTTCTCGCAGTCAAGTGGTGCAGTTGCACCTAATATAAAGGGAGGTGGCGTGCAGTTCGTCACTCCTGTGGGGGTCCGGGCGGGGACACCAAGAGCCCACCGATGAGCCAGCTTGGTGTCCTAGGCGAAACCCCAAACAAGACACGGCACAAACCTAGAAGAATTGCTGAGTTTTAATTCACCGGCCGTAAAAGCCAATATACCATCTTTTTGGAAGCCTTCATAGGGAGGTTAAGGCTGCTTGAGCTTTTAGTTCTCGCAGTCAAGTGGTGCAGTTGCACCTAATATAAAGGTAGGTGGCGCGCAGTTCGCCACTCCTGTGGGGTCCGGGCGGGGACACCAAGAGCCCGCCGATGAGCCAGCTTGTTGTCCTAGGCGTAACCCCACACAAGACACGGCACAAACCTACAAGAATTGCTGAGTATTAATTCACCGGCCGCGAAAGCCAATATACCATCTTTTTGGAAGCCTTCATAGGGAGGTTAAGGTTGCTTGAGCCTTTAGATCTCGCAGTCAAGTGGTGCAGTTGCACCTAATATAAAGGGAGGTGGCGTGCAGTTTGTCACTCCTGTGGGGGTCCGGGCGGGGACACCAAGAGCCCGCCGATGAGCCAGCTTGGTGTCCTAGGCGAAACCCCAAACAAGACACGGCACAAACCTAGAAGAATTGCTGAGTTTTAATTCACCGGCCGTGAAAGCCAATATACCATCTTTTTGGAAGCCTTCATAGGGAGGTTAAGGCTGCTTGAGCTTTTAGTTCTCGCAGTCAAGAGGTGCAGTTGCACCTAATATAATGGGAGGTGGCGCGCAGTTCGTCACTCCTGTGGGGGTCCGGGCGGGGACACCAAGAGCCCGCCGATGAGCCAGCTTGGTGTCCTAGGCGTAACCCCAAACAAGACACGGCACAAACCTAGAAGAATTGCTGAGTTTTAATTCACCGGCCGTAAAAGCCAATATACCTTCTTTTTGGAAGCCTTCATAGGGAGGTTAAGGCTGCTTGAGCTTTTAGTTCTCGCAGTCAAGTGGTGCAGTTGCACCTAATATAAAGGGAGGTGGCGCGCAGTTCGTCACTCCTGTGGGGTCCGGGCGGGGACACCAAGAGCCCGCCGATGAGCCAGCTTGGTGTCCTAGGCGTAACCCCACGAAAGACACGGCACAAACCTAGAAGAATTGCTGAGTTTTAATTCACCGGCCGTAAAAGCCAATATACCTTCTTTTTGGAAGCCTTCATAGTGAGGTTATGGCTGCTTGAGCTTTTAGTTCTCGCAGTCAAGTGGTGCAGTTGCACCTAATATAAAGGGAGGTGGCGCGCAGTTCGTCACTCCTGTGGGGTCCGGGCGGGGACACCAAGAGCCCGCCGATGAGCCAGCTTGGTGTCCTAGGCGTAACCCCACACAAGACACGGCACAAACCTAGAAGAATTGCTGAGTTTTAATTCACCGGCCGTGAAAGCCAATATACCATCTTTTTGGAAGCCTTCATAGGGAGGTTAAACTGCTTGAGCTTTAAGTTCTCGCAGTCAAGTGGTGCAGTTGCACCTAATATAATGGGAGGTGGCGCGCAGTTCGTCACTCCTGTGGGGGTCCGGGCGGGGACACCAAGAGCCCGCCGATGAGCCAGCTTGGTGTCCTAGGCGAAACCCCAAAAAAGACACAGCACAAAACTAGAAGAATTGCTGAGTTTTAATTCACCGGCCGTGAAAGCCAATATACCATCTTTTTGGAAGCCTTCATAGCGAGGCTAAGGCTGCATGAGCTTTCAGATCTCGCAGTCAAGTTGTCCAGATGCACCTAATATCAAGGGAGGTGGCGCGCAGTTCGTCACTCCTGTGGGGGTCCGGCTGGGGACACCAAGAGCCCGCCGATGAGCCAGCATGGTGTCCTAGGCGAAACCCCACACAAGACACGGCACAAACCTAGAAGAATTGCTGAGTTTTAATTCACCGGCCGCGAAAGACAATATACCATCTTTTTGGAAGCCTTCATAGGGAGGTTAAGGCTGCTTGAGCTTTTTGTTCTCGCAGTCAAGTGGTGCAGTTGCACCTAATATAAAGGGAGGTGGCGCGCGGTTCGTCCCTCCTGTGGGGGTCCGGGCGGGGACACCAAGAGCCCGCCGATGAGCCAGCTTGGTGTCCTAGGCAAAACCCCACACAAGACACGGCACAAACCTAGAAGAATTGCTGAGTTTTAATTCACCGGCCGTGAAAGCCAATATACCATCTTTTTGGAAGCCTTCATAGGGAGGTTAAGGCTGCTTGAGCCTTTAGATCTCGCAGTCAAGTGGTGAAGTTGCACCTAATATAAAGGGAGGTGGCGCGCAGTTCGTCACTCCTGTGGGGGTCCAGGCGGGGACACCAAGAGCCCGCCGATGAGCCAGCTTTGTGTCCTAGGCGAAACCCCACACAAGACACGGCACAAACCTAGAAGAATTGCTGAGTTTTAATTCACCAGCCGTGAAAGCCAATATACCATCTTTTTAGAAGCCTTCATAGGGAGGTTAAAGCTGCTTGAGCTTTTAGTTCTCGCAGTCAAGTGGTGCAGTTGCACCTAATATAAAGGGAGGTGGCGCGCAATTCGTCACTCCTGTGGGGGTCCGGACGGGGACACCAAGAGCCCGCCGATGAGCCAGCTTGGTATCCTAGGCGAAACCCCACACAAGACACGGCACAAACCTAGAAGAATTGCTGAGTTTTAATTCACCGGCCGTGAAAGCCAATATACCATCTTTTTGGAAGCCTTCATAGGGAGGTTAAGGCTTCTTGAGCTTTAAGTTCTCGCAGTCAAGTGGTGCAGTTGCACCTAATATAAAGGGAGGTGGCGCGCAGTTCGTCACTCCTGTGGGGGTCCGGGCGGGGACACCAAGAGCCCGCCGATGAGCCAGCTTGGTGTCCTAGGCGAAACCCCAAACAAGACACGGCACAAACCTAGAAGAATTGCTGAGTTTTAATTCACCGGCCGTAAAAGCCAATATACCATATTTTTGGGAGCCTTCATAGGGAGGTTAAGGCTGCTTGAGCTTTTCGTTCTCGCAGTCAAGTGGTGCAGTTGCACCTAATATAAAGGGAGGTGGCGCGCAGTTCGTCACTCCTGTGGGGTCCGGGCGGGGACACCAAGAGCCCGCCGTTGAGCCAGCTTGGTGTCCTAGGCGTAACCCCACACAAGACACGGCACAAACCTAGAAGAATTGCCGAGTTTTAATTCACCGGCCGTGAAAGCCAATATACCATCTTTTTGGAAGCCTTCATAGTTAGGTTAAGGCTGCTTGAGCTTTTAGTTCTCGCAGTCAAGTGGTGCAGTTGCACCTAATATAAAGGGAGGTGGCGCGCAGTTCGTCACTCCTGTGGGGGTCTGGGTGGGGACACAAAGAGCCTGCCGATGAGCCAGCTTGGTGTCCTAGGCGAAACCCCACACAAGACACGGCACAAACCTAGAAGAATTGCTGAGTTTTAATTCACCGGCCGCGAAAGCCAATATACCATCTTTTTGGAAGCCCTCATAGGGAGGTTAAGGCTGCTTGAGCTTTTTGTTCTCGCAGTCAAGTGGTGCAGTTCCACATAATATAAAGGGAGGTGGCGCGCAGTTCGTCACTCCTGTGGGGGTCCGGGCGGGGACACCAAGAGCCCGCCGATGAGCCAGCTTGGTGTCCTAGGCGAAACCCCACACAAGACACGGCACAAACCTAGAAGAATTGCTGAGTTTTAATTCACCAGCCGTGAAAGCCAATATACCATCTTTTTGGAAGCCTTCATAGGGAGGTTAAGGCTTCTTGAGATTTAAGTTCTCGCAGTCAAGTGGTGCAGTTGCACCTAATATAAAGGGAGGTGGCGTGCAGTTCGTCACTCCTGTGGGGGTCCGGGCGGGGACACCAAGAACCCACCGATGAGCCAGCTTGGTGTCCTAGGCGAAACCCCAAACAAGACACGGCACAAACCTAGAAGAATTGCTGAGTTTTAATTCACCGGCCGTAAAAGCCAATATACCATCTTTTTGGAAGCCTTCATAGGGAGGTTAAGGCTTCTTGAGATTTAAGTTCTCGCAGTCAAGTGGTGCAGTTGCACCTAATATAAAGGGAGGTGGCGCGCAGTTCGTCACTCCTGTGGGGTCCGGGCGGGGACACCAAGAGCCCGCCGATGAGCCAGCTTGGTGTCCTAGGCGTAACCCCACGAAAGACACGGCACAAACCTAGAAGAATTGCTGAGTTTTAATTCACCGGCAGTAAAAGCCAATATACCTTCTTTTTGGAAGCCTTCATAGTGAGGTTATGGCTGCTTGAGCTTTTAGTTCTCGCAGTCAAGTGGTGCAGTTGCACCTAATATAAAGGGAGGTGGCGCGCAGTTCGTCACTCCTGTGGGGTCCGGGCGGGGACACCAAGAGCCCGCCGATGAGCCAGCTTGGTGTCCTAGGCGTAACCCCACACAAGACACGGCACAAACCTAGAAGAATTGCTGAGTTTTAATTCACCGGCCGTGAAAGCCAATATACCATCTTTTTGGAAGCCTTCATAGGGAGGTTAAACTGCTTGAGCTTTAAGTTCTCGCAGTCAAGTGGTGCAGTTGCACCTAATATAATGGGAGGTGGCGCGCAGTTCGTCACTCCTGTGGGGGTCCGGGCGGGGACACCAAGAGCCCGCCGATGAGCCAGCTTGGTGTCCTAGGCGAAACCCCAAAAAAGACACAGCACAAAACTAGAAGAATTGCTGAGTTTTAATTCACCGGCCGTGAAAGCCAATATACCATCTTTTTGGAAGCCTTCATAGCGAGGCTAAGGCTGCATGAGCTTTCAGATCTCGCAGTCAAGTTGTCCAGATGCACCTAATATCAAGGGAGGTGGCGCGCAGTTCGTCACTCCTGTGGGGGTCCGGCTGGGGACACCAAGAGCCCGCCGATGAGCCAGCATGGTGTCCTAGGCGAAACCCCACACAAGACACGGCACAAACCTAGAAGAATTGCTGAGTTTTAATTCACCGGCCGCGAAAGACAATATACCATCTTTTTGGAAGCCTTCATAGGGAGGTTAAGGCTGCTTGAGCTTTTTGTTCTCGCAGTCAAGTGGTGCAGTTGCACCTAATATAAAGGGAGGTGGCGCGCGGTTCGTCCCTCCTGTGGGGGTCCGGGCGGGGACACCAAGAGCCCGCCGATGAGCCAGCTTGGTGTCCTAGGCAAAACCCCACACAAGACACGGCACAAACCTAGAAGAATTGCTGAGTTTTAATTCACCGGCCGTGAAAGCCAATATACCATCTTTTTGGAAGCCTTCATAGGGAGGTTAAGGCTGCTTGAGCCTTTAGATCTCGCAGTCAAGTGGTGAAGTTGCACCTAATATAAAGGGAGGTGGCGCGCAGTTCGTCACTCCTGTGGGGGTCCAGGCGGGGACACCAAGAGCCCGCCGATGAGCCAGCTTTGTGTCCTAGGCGAAACCCCACACAAGACACGGCACAAACCTAGAAGAATTGCTGAGTTTTAATTCACCAGCCGTGAAAGCCAATATACCATCTTTTTAGAAGCCTTCATAGGGAGGTTAAAGCTGCTTGAGCTTTTAGTTCTCGCAGTCAAGTGGTGCAGTTGCACCTAATATAAAGGGAGGTGGCGCGCAATTCGTCACTCCTGTGGGGGTCCGGACGGGGACACCAAGAGCCCGCCGATGAGCCAGCTTGGTATCCTAGGCGAAACCCCACACAAGACACGGCACAAACCTAGAAGAATTGCTGAGTTTTAATTCACCGGCCGTGAAAGCCAATATACCATCTTTTTGGAAGCCTTCATAGGGAGGTTAAGGCTTCTTGAGCTTTAAGTTCTCGCAGTCAAGTGGTGCAGTTGCACCTAATATAAAGGGAGGTGGCGCGCAGTTCGTCACTCCTGTGGGGGTCCGGGCGGGGACACCAAGAGCCCGCCGATGAGCCAGCTTGGTGTCCTAGGCGAAACCCCAAACAAGACACGGCACAAACCTAGAAGAATTGCTGAGTTTTAATTCACCGGCCGTAAAAGCCAATATACCATATTTTTGGGAGCCTTCATAGGGAGGTTAAGGCTGCTTGAGCTTTTCGTTCTCGCAGTCAAGTGGTGCAGTTGCACCTAATATAAAGGGAGGTGGCGCGCAGTTCGTCACTCCTGTGGGGTCCGGGCGGGGACACCAAGAGCCCGCCGTTGAGCCAGCTTGGTGTCCTAGGCGTAACCCCACACAAGACACGGCACAAACCTAGAAGAATTGCCGAGTTTTAATTCACCGGCCGTGAAAGCCAATATACCATCTTTTTGGAAGCCTTCATAGTTAGGTTAAGGCTGCTTGAGCTTTTAGTTCTCGCAGTCAAGTGGTGCAGTTGCACCTAATATAAAGGGAGGTGGCGCGCAGTTCGTCACTCCTGTGGGGGTCTGGGTGGGGACACAAAGAGCCTGCCGATGAGCCAGCTTGGTGTCCTAGGCGAAACCCCACACAAGACACGGCACAAACCTAGAAGAATTGCTGAGTTTTAATTCACCGGCCGCGAAAGCCAATATACCATCTTTTTGGAAGCCCTCATAGGGAGGTTAAGGCTGCTTGAGCTTTTTGTTCTCGCAGTCAAGTGGTGCAGTTCCACATAATATAAAGGGAGGTGGCGCGCAGTTCGTCACTCCTGTGGGGGTCCGGGCGGGGACACCAAGAGCCCGCCGATGAGCCAGCTTGGTGTCCTAGGCGAAACCCCACACAAGACACGGCACAAACCTAGAAGAATTGCTGAGTTTTAATTCACCAGCCGTGAAAGCCAATATACCATCTTTTTGGAAGCCTTCATAGGGAGGTTAAGGCTTCTTGAGATTTAAGTTCTCGCAGTCAAGTGGTGCAGTTGCACCTAATATAAAGGGAGGTGGCGTGCAGTTCGTCACTCCTGTGGGGGTCCGGGCGGGGACACCAAGAGCCCACCGATGAGCCAGCTTGGTGTCCTAGGCGAAACCCCAAACAAGACACGGCACAAACCTAGAAGAATTGCTGAGTTTTAATTCACCGGCCGTAAAAGCCAATATACCATCTTTTTGGAAGCCTTCATAGGGAGGTTAAGGCTGCTTGAGCTTTTAGTTCTCGCAGTCAAGTGGTGCAGTTGCACCTAATATAAAGGTAGGTGGCGCGCAGTTCGCCACTCCTGTGGGGTCCGGGCGGGGACACCAAGAGCCCGCCGATGAGCCAGCTTGTTGTCCTAGGCGTAACCCCACACAAGACACGGCACAAACCTACAAGAATTGCTGAGTATTAATTCACCGGCCGCGAAAGCCAATATACCATCTTTTTGGAAGCCTTCATAGGGAGGTTAAGGTTGCTTGAGCCTTTAGATCTCGCAGTCAAGTGGTGCAGTTGCACCTAATATAAAGGGAGGTGGCGTGCAGTTTGTCACTCCTGTGGGGGTCCGGGCGGGGACACCAAGACCCCGCCGATGAGCCAGCTTGGTGTCCTAGGCGAAACCCCAAACAAGACACGGCACAAACCTAGAAGAATTGCTGAGTTTTAATTCACCGGCCGTGAAAGCCAATATACCATCTTTTTGGAAGCCTTCATAGGGAGGTTAAGGCTGCTTGAGCTTTTAGTTCTCGCAGTCAAGAGGTGCAGTTGCACCTAATATAATGGGAGGTGGCGCGCAGTTCGTCACTCCTGTGGGGGTCCGGGCGGGGACACCAAGAGCCCGCCGATGAGCCAGCTTGGTGTCCTAGGCGTAACCCCAAACAAGACACGGCACAAACCTAGAAGAATTGCTGAGTTTTAATTCACCGGCCGTAAAAGCCAATATACCATCTTTTTGGAAGCCTTCATAGGGAGGTTAAGGCTGCTTGAGCTTTTAGTTCTCGCAGTCAAGTGGTGCAGTTGCACCTGATATAAAGGTAGGTGGCGCGCAGTTCGCCACTCCTGTGGGGTCCGGGCGGGGACTCCAAGAGCCCGCCGATGAGCCAGCTTGTTGTCCTAGGCGTAACCCCACACAAGACACGGCACAAACCTAGAAGAATTGCTGAGTATTAATTCACCGGCCGCGAAAACCAATATACCATCTTTTTGGAAGCCTTCATAGGGAGGTTAAGGTTGCTTGAGCCTTTAGATCTCGCAGTCAAGTGGTGCAGTTGCACCTAATATAAAGGGAGGTGGCGCGCAGTTTGTCACTCCTGTGGGGGTCCGGGCGGGGACACCAAGAGCCCGCCGATGAGCCAGCTTGGTGTCCTAGGCGAAACCCCAAACAAGACACGGCACAAACCTAGAAGAATTGCTGAGTTTTAATTCACCGGCCGTGAAAGCCAATATACCATCTTTTTGGAAGCCTTCATAGGGAGGTTAAGGCTGCTTGAGCTTTTAGTTCTCGCAGTCAAGAGGTGCAGTTGCACCTAATATAATGGGAGGTGGCGCGCAGTTCGTCACTCCTGTGGGGGTCCGGGCGGGGACACCAAGAGCCCGCCGATGAGCCAGCTTGGTGTCCTAGGCGTAACCCCAAACAAGACACGGCACAAACCTAGAAGAATTGCTGAGTTTTAATTCACCGGCCGTAAAAGCCAATATACCTTCTTTTTGGAAGCCTTCATAGGGAGGTTAAGGCTGCTTGAGCTTTTAGTTCTCGCAGTCAAGTGGTGCAGTTGCACCTAATATAAAGGGAGGTGGCGCGCAGTTCGTCACTCCTGTGGGGTCCGGGCGGGGACACCAAGAGCCCGCCGATGAGCCAGCTTGGTGTCCTAGTTGTAACCCCACGAAAGACACGGCACAAACCTAGAAGAATTGCTGAGTTTTAATTCACCGGCCGTAAAAGCCAATATACCTTCTTTTTGGAAGCCTTCATAGTGAGGTTATGGCTGCTTGAGCTTTTAGTTCTCGCAGTCAAGTGGTGCAGTTGCACCTAATATAAAGGGAGGTGGCGCGCAGTTCGTCACTCCTGTGGGGTCCGGGCGGGGACACCAAGAGCCCGCCGATGAGCCAGCTTGGTGTCCTAGGCGTAACCCCACACAAGACACGGCACAAACCTAGAAGAATTGCTGAGTTTTAATTCACCGGCCGTGAAAGCCAATATACCATCTTTTTGGAAGCCTTCATAGGGAGGTTAAGACTGCTTGAACTTTAAGTTCTCGCAGTCAAGTGGTGCAGTTGCACCTAATATAATGGGAGGTGGCGCGCAGTTCGTCACTCCTGTGGGGGTCCGGGCGGGGACACCAAGAGCCCGCCGATGAGCCAGCTTGGTGTCCTAGGCGAAACCCCAAAAAAGACACAGCACAAAACTAGAAGAATTGCTGAGTTTTAATTCACCGGCCGTGAAAGCCAATATACCATCTTTTTGGAAGCCTTCATAGCGAGGCTAAGGCTGCATGAGCTTTCAGATCTCGCAGTCAAGTTGTCCAGATGCACCTAATATCAAGGGAGGTGGCGCGCAGTTCGTCACTCCTGTGGGGGTCCGGCTGGGGTCACCAAGAGCCCGCCGATGAGCCAGCATGGTGTCCTAGGCGAAACCCCACACAAGACACGGCACAAACCTAGAAGAATTGCTGAGTTTTAATTCACCGGCCGCGAAAGACAATATACCATCTTTTTGGAAGCCTTCATAGGGAGGTTAAGGCTGCTTGAGCTTTTTGTTCTCGCAGTCAAGTGGTGCAGTTGCACCTAATATAAAGGGAGGTGGCGCGCGGTTCGTCCCTCCTGTGGGGGTCCGGGCGGGGACACCAAGAGCCCGCCGATGAGCCAGCTTGGTGTCCTAGGCAAAACCCCACACAAGACACGGCACAAACCTAGAAGAATTGCTGAGTTTTAATTCACCGGCCGTGAAAGCCAATATACCATCTTTTTGGAAGCCTTCATAGGGAGGTTAAGGCTGCTTGAGCCTTTAGATCTCGCAGTCAAGTGGTGAAGTTGCACCTAATATAAAGGGAGGTGGCGCGCAGTTCGTCACTCCTGTGGGGGTCCGGGCGGGGACACCAAGAGCCCGCCGATGAGCCAGCTTGGTGTCCTAGGCGAAACCCCAAACAAGACACGGCACAAACCTAGAAGAATTGCTGAGTTTTAATTCACCGGCCGTAAAAGCCAATATACCATCTTTTTGGAAGCCTTCATAGGGAGGTTAAGGCTGCTTGAGCTTTTCGTTCTCGCAGTCAAGTGGTGCAGTTGCACCTAATATAATGGGAGGTGGCACGCAGTTCGTCACTCCTGTGGGGGTCCGGGCGGGGACACCAAGAGCCCGCCAATGTGCCAGCTTGGTGTCCTAGGCGAAACCCCAAAAAAGACACGGCACAAACCTAGAAGAATTGCTGAGTTTTAATTCACCGGCCGTAAAAGCCAATATACCATCTTTTTGGAAGCCTTCATAGGGAGGTTAAGGCTGCTTGAGCTTTTAGATCTCGCAGTCAAGAGGTGCAGTTGCACCTAATATAAAGGGAGGTGGCGCGCAGTTCGTCACTCCTGTGGGGGTCCGGGTGGGGACACCAGGAGCCCGCCGATGAGCCAGCTTGGTGTCCTAGGCGAAACCCCACACAAGACACGGCACAAACCTAGAAGAATTGCTGAGTTTTAATTCACCGGCCGCGAAAACCAATATACCATCTTTTTGGAAGCCTTCATAGGGAGGTTAAGGCTGCTTGAGCTTTTTGTTCTCGCAGTCAAGTGGTGCAGTTGCACCTAATATAAAAGGAGGTGGCGCGCAGTTCGTCACTCCTGTGGGGGTCCGGGCGGGGACACCAAGAGCCCGCCGATGAGCCAGCTTGGTGTCCTAGGCAAAACCCCAAACAAGACACGGCACAAACCTAGAAGAATTGCTGAGTTTAAATTCACCGGCCGTGAAAGCCAATATACCATCTTTTTGGAAGCCTTCATAGGGAGGTTAAGGCTGCTTGAGGCTTTAGATCTCGCAGTCAAGTGGTGCAGTTGCACCTAATATAAAGGGAGGTGGCGCGTGGTGCATTCTTGGAATACACGGTACGAGAGATTATAATTTCCAATGCTTTTGCAGGTTCTTTCCTTCCTCTTTGTCAAACACCAACAGTGATCTTCTGTTTTCTCTTAGGGGTTCAGGTCGCTTATATTTTGTATGAGTCTGTTCCAGATATATATTCTGTGACCCACCTAGCGTCATCTCGCAGCGAATCTCTGAAGCTCTTCAACTCTTCCTCGCGCAAGAGGAATTTCTTCTCCATCTGGCTACCAGATTTTACTGCCATCGCCAGCTATTATCTCCATGAGCATGAGAACTACGTCTACCTCTTTACTCACCATGCTGCGCTAGTATCATCTGTTGTCTACTCTTTGAAGACCAGCTCAGCAAGAGATCAATTTTTTGTTTTAAAGTTGGCAATGTTTATATGTTCTCCTTTTGTCTCCTACCCCCCACTCTTTTCCCTTTCCTTGGACTCTCCGTGCTCCGTTGAGCAGGTCTCACTTCTCAGTCGGCAGTTGACTCGATCAGTTAAAGCTCCTCTCGAGCTAGCGTCCTCAAACCAAGAGGCACACACTCTTCTACGCCATGTTGGCTAGGTAGCCGTCATACGGAACTTCGCCTTCAACATGAAATCAAGATAAGTACCATTTTAAAAGTTTTAACCTCATCTTCATGGTTTTAACTTCCACGTGCTTTTAATGATATTTTATAGACAGTGTGAAATTATTTACTTTGGGGCAAAAATCATTCTTCGTGGGATTTGCCATGTTGAGCTTTTGCTTGTATAAGCCAACCTTACTAAAAAAGAGCTTTTCTTAAGCTATTCAAATGAGAAATCCTCTCGCTACGTGGGATATTATCTAATACCCGCTGTCTATAATTATAAAGCTAGTTCCTCCGCTGGATTAACTTTGACTCCATTCTTCTATAAAGATCGTTCTGGAACTTTCCAGATCTGGTACTCTATCTGCGAGGCTTGCCGTCAGGTATTTTTCACTCACTTGTGAAAATACTAGTTAAAATGAGGAATCTTCCTTAAATTACTGCAATAGCGAACTTTCTTCCCCCGTTGGAACATTCTATGGCGCATTTAATTGTAAATCACAACTTTTTCAAGAAATAGACTCTCACCTATATAGTGCAATCAGTTATTTCCATAATTGCAATAACTTTCTTTCTCATAAACTTTAGTGTTTCTATAGTGAACTTTGCATCCATCTTTATAGACTACAGTGATAACCAGTGCTTGCTCCACGTTTCTACCGCGTCGCGATCGTCCGGTTATATTAAATACGGCCATGAACATTGATCCTATATCCCAATGATCTTTCCTCAACCTTCTACTAACCACCCATATTAATAAAATTGTAACTTTCTATAAGGTGTCACTCACAAGGTACCCTTCCAACTTTGCTAGTTTAACATTAATTAAATTCTGCATAATTGCTTGTGTGATACAAGTTTCAAATCACATTGTTCCTTTCCTATAATCAGGGAAAACAATTCTTTAAACTCTTGAGCGAGTCATGTTCAGGTTTCACGAAATGGAAACTGTCCCATTTGGCTAGTGATTCCTGCTCAAACTTGGGAAGTCTAGAACTTTCCTTTTCACTTTCTTCAGGTTTCACAGTAAGTGACCTGCCCTCTTTTGTATAATTCTCATATAATAATTCTGTATAAATATAAGAAGTTGTAGGAACTTCTATCTTATTTTTCATGTTTTTATTATTGTTATTTTCGAAGTTGTCACTTTCTCTAGAACATTCTCTCAAGAATTTCTTAAGGTACACTCTTTGTACTCCAATTCACGTTCAAACTTTAATTGCTTCATTGTTTATTTGTTTAAATCTTATAAAGATTTTAGAAACATGTAAGGTTTGAAATCTTGTAAATTGTCAATTGCCTGGAGCAAACGTTTAATGTTGAGAGGTCTGCGACCCCATTTGTTGAAAAGTTTAAATGAACTATGTTTGTCCAAATTATATTACACGCTTGTTAATTTCCTCAAACTTCTTTAAACTGTTAAATAAATTAAATATTTGTTTTTGGATTCATCATTTCTCTGATACTACAGTTAGGCAGGATCCTGGCTTTCCTAGCTCTTCCTAGGTTTATGCCCTCGTTCATACTCAATAAAGCTTTTACTATCTGTCTGGCCAGACCATCACCCTTCCCTATAGTACTTTTATTCGTGCTTGGGAGGAAATACACTACAGCCTTTCTCTGGCAAACTGCCCAAGTCTTAGCTGCGGTTCCCGTCAGCTTCGACCAAGCTCGTACCCACTTTAGGTATCCGAGCACGGATTTGCGGTGGCAACCGCTTCTAAATGTATTGAAAGTCAAATTCATAACTTTTGTGGGACTTTCCTCCTATTTTTCTATCCTTTTTCTCCAATCCAAAATCTACTTCCTTTTCTTAATCATCTTCCCTTGGTGGGTGGGTTATTCCTCAGCCAATAAACTACCCAGCGCGCAGTTTGTCACTCCTGTGGGGGTCTGGGCGGGGACACCAAGAGCCCGCCGATGAGCCAGCTTGGTGTCCTAGGCGAAACCCCAAACAAGACACGGCACAAACCTAGAAGAATTTCTGAGTTTTAATTCACCGGCCGTGAATGCCAATATACCATCTTTTTGGAAGCCTTCATAGGGAGGTTAAGGCTGCTTGAGCTTTTAGTTCTCGCAGTCAAGTGGTGCAGTTGCACCTAATATAAAGGGAGGTGGCGCGCAGTTCGTCACTCCTGTGGGGGTCCGGGTGGGGACACCAAGAGCCCGCCGATGAGCCAGCTTGGTGTCCTAGGCGAAACCCCACACAAGACACGGCACAAACCTAGAAGAATTGCTGAGTTTTAATTCACCGGCTGCGAAAGCCAATATACCATCTTTTTGGAAGCCTTCATAGGGAGGTTAAGGCTGCTTGAGTTTTTGTTCTCGCAGTCAAGTGGTGCAGTTGCACCTTATATAAAGGGAGTTGGCGCGCAGTTCGTCACTCCTGTGGGGGTCCGGGCGGGGACACCAAGAGCCCGCCGATGAGCCAGCTTGGTGTCCTAGGCGAAACCCCACACAAGACACGGCACGAACCTAGAAGAATTGCTGAGTTTTAATTCACCAGCCGTGAAAGCCAATATACCATCTTTTTGGAAGCCTTCATGGGGAGGTTAAGGCTGCTTGAGCTTTTAGTTCTCGCAGTCAAGTGGTGCAGTTGCACCTAATAAAAAAGGGCGGTGGCGCGCAATTCGTCACTCCTGTGGGGGTCCGGGCGGGGACACCAAGAGCCCGCCGATGAGCCAGCTTGGTGTCCTAGGCGAAACCCCACACAAGACACGGCACAAACCTAGAAGAATTGCTGAGTTTAAATTCACCGGCCGTGAAAGCCAATATACCATCTTTTTGGAAGCCTTCATAGGGAGGTTAAGGCTGCTTGAGCTTTAAGTTCTCGCAGTCAAGTGGTGCAGTTGCACCTAATATAAAGGGAGGTGGCGCGCAGTTTGTCACTCCTGTGGGGGTCCGGGCGGGGACACCAAGAGCCCGCCGATGAGCCAGCTTGGTGTCCTAGGCAAAACCCCACACAAGACACGGCACAAACCTAGAAGAATTGCTGAGTTTAAATTCACCGGCCGTGAAAGCCAATATACCATCTTTTTGGAAGCCTTCATAGGGAGGTTAAGGCTGCTTGAGTCTTTAGATCTCGCAGTCAAGTGGTGCAGTTGCACCTAATATAAAGGGAGGTGGCGCGCAGTTTGTCACTCCTGTGGGGGTCCGGGCGGGGACACCAAGAGCCCGCCGATGAGCCAGCTTGGTGTCCTAGGCGAAACCCCAAACAAGACACGGCACAAACCTAGAAGAATTGCTGAGTTTTAATTCACCGGCCGTGAAAGCCAATATACCATCTTTTTGGAAGCCTTCATAGGGAGGTTAAGGCTGCTTGAGTTTTTAGTTCTCGCAGTCAAGTGGTGCAGTTGCACCTAATATAATGGGAGGTGGCGCGCAGTTCGTCACTCCTGTGGGGGTCCGGGCGGGGACACCAAGAGCCCGCCGAGGAGCCAGCTTGTTGTCCTAGGCGAAACCCCACACAAGACACGGCACAAACCTAGAAGAATTGCTGAGTTTTAATTCACCGGCCGTGAAAGCCAATATACCATCTTTTTGGAAGCCTTCATAGGGAGGTTAAGGCTGCTTGAGCTTTTAGTTCTCGCAGTCAAGTGGTGCAGTTGCACCTAATATAAAGGGAGGTGGCGCGCAGTTCGTCACTCCTGTGGGGGTCTGGGTGGGGACACAAAGAGCCTGCCGATGAGCCAGCTTGGTGTCCTAGGCGAAACCCCACACAAGACACGGCACAAACCTAGAAGAATTGCTGAGTTTTAATTCACCGGCCGCGAAAGCCAATATACCATTTTTTTGGAAGCCTTCATAGGGAGGTTAAGGCTGCTTGAGCTTTTTGTTCTCGCAGTCAAGTGGTGCAGTTCCACATAATATAAAGGGAGGTGGCGCGCAGTTCGTCACTCCTGTGGGGGTCCGGGCGGGGACACCAAGAGCCCGCCGATGAGCCAGCTTGGTGTCCTAGGCGAAACCCCACACAAGACACGGCACAAACCTAGAAGAATTGCTGAGTTTTAATTCACCAGCCGTGAAAGCCAATATACCATCTTTTTGGAAGCCTTCATAGGGAGGTTAAGGCTTCTTGAGATTTAAGTTCTCGCAGTCAAGTGGTGCAGTTGCACCTAATATAAAGGGAGGTGGCGCGCAGTTCGTCACTCCTGTGGGGGTCCGGGCGGGGACACCAAGAGCCCACCGATGAGCCAGCTTGGTGTCCTAGGCGAAACCCCAAACAAGACACGGCACAAACCTAGAAGAATTGCTGAGTTTTACTTCACCGGCCGTAAAAGCCAATATACCATCTTTTTGGAAGCCTTCATAGGGAGGTTAAGGCTGCTTGAGCTTTTAGTTCTCGCAGTCAAGTGGTGCAGTTGCACCTAATATAAAGGTAGGTGGCGCGCAGTTCGCCACTCCTGTGGGGTCCGGGCGGGGACACCAAGAGCCCGCCGATGAGCCAGCTTGTTGTCCTAGGCGTAACCCCACACAAGACACGGCACAAACCTAGAAGAATTGCTGAGTATTAATTCACCGGCCGCGAAAGCCAATATACCATCTTTTTGGAAGCCTTCATAGGGAGGTTAAGGTTGCTTGAGCCTTTAGACCTCGCAGTCAAGTGGTGCAGTTGCACCTAATATAAAGGGAGGTGGCGCGCAGTTTGTCACTCCTGTGGGGGTCCGGGCGGGGACACCAAGAGCCCGCCGATGAGCCAGCTTGGTGTCCTAGGCGAAACCCCAAACAAGACACGGCACAAACCTAGAAGAATTGCTGAGTTTTAATTCACCGGCCGTAAAAGCCAATATACCTTCTTTTTGGAAGCCTTCATAGGGAGGTTAAGGCTGCTTGAGCTTTTAGTTCTCGCAGTCAAGAGGTGCAGTTGCACCTAATATAATGGGAGGTGGCGCGCAGTTCGTCACTCCTGTGGGGGTCCGGGCGGGGACACCAAGAGCCCGCCGATGAGCCAGCTTGGTGTCCTAGGCGTAACCCCAAACAAGACACGGCACAAACCTAGAAGAATTGCTGAGTTTTAATTCACCGGCCGTAAAAGCCAATATACCTTCTTTTTGGAAGCCTTCATAGGGAGGTTAAGGCTGCTTGAGCTTTTAGTTCTCGCAGTCAAGTGGTGCAGTTGCACCTAATATAAAGGGAGGTGGCGCGCAGTTCGTCACTCCTGTGGGGTCCGGGCGGGGACACCAAGAGCCCGCCGATGAGCCAGCTTGGTGTCCTAGGCGTAACCCCACGAAAGACACGGCACAAACCTAGAAGAATTGCTGAGTTTTAATTCACCGGCCGTAAAAGCCAATATACCTTCTTTTTGGAAGCCTTCATAGTGAGGTTATGGCTGCTTGAGCTTTTAGTTCTCGCAGTCAAGTGGTGCAGTTGCACCTAATATAAAGGGAGGTGGCGCGCAGTTCGTCACTCCTGTGGGGTCCGGGTGGGGACACCAAGAGCCCGCCGATGAGCCAGCTTGGTGTCCTAGGCGTAACCCCACACAAGACACGGCACAAACCTAGAAGAATTGCTGAGTTTTAATTCACCGGCCGTGAATGCCAATATACCATCTTTTTGGAAGCCTTCATAGGGAGGTTAAGACTGCTTGAGCTTTAAGTTCTCGCAGTCAAGTGGTGCAGTTGCACCTAATATAATGGGAGGTGGCGCGCAGTTCGTCACTCCTGTGGGGGTCCGGGCGGGGACACCAAGAGCCCGCCGATGAGCCAGCTTGGTGTCCTAGGCGAAACCCCAAAAAAGACACGGCACAAAACTAGAAGAATTGCTGAGTTTTAATTCACCGGCCGTGAAAGCCAATATACCATCTTTTTGGAAGCCTTCATAGCGAGGCTAAGGCTGCATGAGCTTTCAGATCTCGCAGTCAAGTTGTCCAGATGCACCTAATATCAAGGGAGGTGGCGCGCAGTTCGTCACTCCTGTGGGGGTCCGGCTGGGGACACCAAGAGCCCGCCGATGAGCCAGCTTGGTGTCCTAGGCGAAACCCCACACAAGACACGGCACAAACCTAGAAGAATTGCTGAGTTTTAATTCACCGGCCGCGAAAGACAATATACCATCTTTTTGGAAGCCTTCATAGGGAGGTTAAGGCTGCTTGAGCTTTTTGTTCTCGCAGTCAAGTGGTGCAGTTGCACCTAATATAAAGGGAGGTGGCGCGCGGTTCGTCCCTCCTGTGGGGGTCCGGGCGGGGACACCAAGAGCCCGCCGATGAGCCAGCTTGGTGTCCTAGGCAAAACCCCACACAAGACACGGCACAAACCTAGAAGAATTGCTGAGTTTTAATTCACCGGCCGTGAAAGCCAATATACCATCTTTTTGGAAGCCTTCATAGGGAGGTTAAGGCTGCTTGAGCCTTTAGATCTCGCAGTCAAGTGGTGAAGTTGCACCTAATATAAAGGGAGGTGGCGCGCAATTCGTCACTCCTGTGGGGGTCCGGACGGGGACACCAAGAGCCCGCCGATGAGCCAGCTTGGTATCCTAGGCGAAACCCCACACAAGACACGGCACAAACCTAGAAGAATTGCTGAGTTTTAATTCACCGGCCGTGAAAGCCAATATACCATCTTTTTGAAGCCTTCATAGGGAGGTTAAGGCTTCTTGAGCTTTAAGTTCTCGCAGTCAAGTGGTGCAGTTGCACCTAATATAAAGGGAGGTGGCGCGCAGTTCGTCACTCCTGTGGGGGTCCGGGCGGGGACACCAAGAGCCCGCCGATGAGCCAGCTTGGTGTCCTAGGCGAAACCCCAAACAAGACACGGCACAAACCTAGAAGAATTGCTGAGTTTTAATTCACCGGCCGTGAAAGCCAATATACCATCTTTTTGGAAGCCTTCATAGGGAGGTTAAGGCTGCTTGAGCTTTTCGTTCTCGCAGTCAAGTGGTGCAGTTGCACCTAATATAAAGGGAGGTGGCGCGCAGTTCGTCACTCCTGTGGGGTCCGGGCGGGGACACCAAGAGCCCGCCGTTGAGCCAGCTTGGTGTCCTAGGCGTAACCCCACACAAGACACGGCACAAACCTAGAAGAATTGCCGAGTTTTAATTCACCGGCCGTGAAAGCCAATATACCATCTTTTTGGAAGCCTTCATAGTTAGGTTAAGACTGCTTGAGCTTTAAGTTCTCGCAGTCAAGTGGTGCAGTTGCACCTAATATAATGGGAGGTGGCACGCAGTTCGTCACTCCTGTGGGGGTCCGGGCGGGGACACCAAGAGCCCGCCAATGAGCCAGCTTGGTGTCCTAGGCGAAACCCCAAAAAAGACACGGCACAAACCTAGAAGAATTGCTGAGTTTTAATTCACCGGCCGTAAAAGCCAATATACCATCTTTTTGGAAGCCTTCATAGGGAGGTTAAGGCTGTTTGAGCTTTAAGATCTCGCAGTCAAGAGGTGCAGTTGCACCTAATATAAAGGGAGGTGGCGCGCAGTTCGTCACTCCTGTGGGGGTCCGGGTGGGGACACCAGGAGCCCGCCGATGAGCCAGCTTGGTGTCCTAGGCGAAACCCCACACAAGACACGGCACAAACCTAGAAGAATTGCTGAGTTTTAATTCACCGGCCGCGAAAGCCAATATACCGTCTTTTTGGAAGCCTTCATAGGGAGGTTAAGGCTGCTTGAGCTTTTTGTTCTCGCAGTCAAGTGGTGCAGTTGCACCTAATATAAAAGGAGGTGGCGCGCAGTTCGTCACTCCTGTGGGGGTCCGGGCGGGGACACCAAGAGCCCGCCGATGAGCCAGCTTGGTGTCCTAGGCAAAACCCCAAACAAGACACGGCACAAACCTAGAAGAATTGCTGAGTTTAAATTCACCTGCCGTGAATGCCAATATACCATCTTTTTGGAAGCCTTCATAGGGAGGTTAAGGCTGCTTGAGGCTTTAGATCTCGCAGTCAAGTGGTGCAGTTGCACCTAATATAAAGGGAGGTGGCGCGTGGTGCATTCTTGGAATACACGGTACGAGAGATTATAATTTTCAATGCTTTTGCAGTTTCTTTCCTTCCTCTTTGTCAAACACCAACAGTGATCTTCTGTTTTCTCTTAGGGGTTCAGGTCGCTTATATTTTGTATGAGTCTGTTCCAGATATATATTCTGTGACCCACCTAGCGTCATCTCGCAGCGAATCTCTGAAGCTCTTCAACTCTTCCTCGCGCAAGAGGAATTTCTTCTCCATCTGGCTACCAGATTTTACTGCCATCGCCAGCTATTATCTCCATGAGCATGAGAACTACGTCTACCTCTTTACTCACCATGCTGCGCTAGTATCATCTGTTGTCAACTCTTTGAAGACCAGCTCAGCAAGAGATCAATTTTTTGTTTTAAAGTTGGCAATGTTTATATGTTCTCCTTTTGTCTCCTACCCCCCACTCTTTTCCCTTTCCTTGGACTCTCCGTGCTCCGTTGAGCAGGTCTCACTTCTCAGTCGGCAGTTGACTCGATCAGTTAAAGCTCCTCTCGAGCTAGCGTCCTCAAACCAAGAGGCACACACTCTTCTACGCCATGTTGGCTAGGTAGCCGTCATACGGAACTTCGCCTTCAACATGAAATCAAGATAAGTACCATTTTAAAAGTTTTAACCTCATCTTCATGGTTTTAACTTCCACGTGCTTTTAATGATATTTTATAGACAGTGTGAAATTATTTACTTTGGGGCAAAAATCATTCTTCGTGGGATTTGCCATGTTGAGCTTTTGCTTGTATAAGCCAACCTTACTAAAAAAGAGCTTTTCTTAAGCTATTCAAATGAGAAATCCTCTCGCTACGTGGGATATTATCTAATACCCGCTGTCTATAATTATAAAGCTAGTTCCTCCGCTGGATTAACTTTGACTCCATTCTTCTATAAAGATCGTTCTGGAACTTTCCAGATCTGGTACTCTATCTGCGAGGCTTGCCGTCAGGTATTTTTCACTCACTTGTGAAAATACTAGTTAAAATGAGGAATCTTCCTTAAATTACTGCAATAGCGAACTTTCTTCCCCCGTTGGAACATTCTATGGCGCATTTAATTGTAAATCACAACTTTTTCAAGAAATAGACTCTCACCTATATAGTGCAATCAGTTATTTCCATAATTGCAATAACTTTCTTTCTCATAAACTTTAGTGTTTCTATAGTGAACTTTGCATCCATCTTTATAGACTACAGTGATAACCAGTGCTTGCTCCACGTTTCTACCGCGTCGCGATCGTCCGGTTATATTAAATACGGCCATGAACATTGATCCTATATCCCAATGATCTTTCCTCAACCTTCTACTAACCACCCATATTAATAAAATTGTAACTTTCTATAAGGTGTCACTCACAAGGTGCCCTTCCAACTTTGCTAGTTTAACATTAATTAAATTCTGCATAATTGCTTGTGTGATACAAGTTTCAAATCACATTGTTCCTTTCCTATAATCAGGGAAAACAATTCTTTAAACTCTTGAGCGAGTCATGTTCAGGTTTCACGAAATGGAAACTGTCCCATTTGGCTAGTGATTCCTGCTCAAACTTGGGAAGTCTAGAACTTTCCTTTTCACTTTCTTCAGGTTTCACAGTAAGTGACCTGCCCTCTTTTGTATAATTCTCATATAATAATTCTGTATAAATATAAGAAGTTGTAGGAACTTCTATCTTATTTTTCATGTTTTTATTATTGTTATTTTCGAAGTTGTCACTTTCTCTAGAACATTCTCTCAAGAATTTCTTAAGGTACACTCTTTGTACTCCAATTCACGTTCAAACTTTAATTGCTTCATTGTTTATTTGTTTAAATCTTATAAAGATTTTAGAAACATGTAAGGTTTGAAACCTTGTAAATTGTCAATTGCCTGGAGCAAACGTTTAATGTTGAGAGGTCAGCGACCCCATTTGTTGAAAAGTTTAAATGAACTATGTTTGTCCAAATTATATTACACGCTTGTTAATTTCCTCAAACTTCTTTAAACTGTTAAATAAATTAAATATTTGTTTTTGGATTCATCATTTCTCTGATACTACAGTTAGGCAGGATCCTGGCTTTCCTAGCTCTTCCTAGGTTTATGCCCTCGTTCATACTCAATAAAGCTTTTACTATCTGTCTGGCCAGACCATCACCCTTCCCTATAGTACTTTTATTCGTGCTTGGGAGGAAATACACTACAGCCTTTCTCTGGCAAACTGCCCAAGTTTTAGCTGCGGTTCCCGTCAGCTTCGACCAAGCTCGTACCCACTTTAGGTATCCGAGCACGGATTTGCGGTGGCAACCGCTTCTAAATGTATTGAAAGTCAAATTCATAACTTTTGTGGGACTTTCCTCCTATTTTTCTATCCTTTTTCTCCAATCCAAAATCTACTTCCTTTTCTTAATCATCTTCCCTTGGTGGGTGGGTTATTCCTCAGCCAATAAACTACCCAGCGCGCAGTTTGTCACTCCTGTGGGGGTCTGGGCGGGGACACCAAGAGCCCGCCGATGAGCCAGCTTGGTGTCCTAGGCGAAACCCCAAACAAGACACGGCACAAACCTAGAAGAATTTCTGAGTTTTAATTCACCGGCCGTGAATGCCAATATACCATCTTTTTGGAAGCCTTCATAGGGAGGTTAAGGCTGCTTGAGCTTTTAGTTCTCGCAGTCAAGTGGTGCAGTTGCACCTAATATAAAGGGAGGTGGCGCGCAGTTCGTCACTCCTGTGGGGGTCCGGGTGGGGACACCAAGAGCCCGCCGATGAGCCAGCTTGGTGTCCTAGGCGAAACCCCACACAAGACACGGCACAAACCTAGAAGAATTGCTGAGTTTTAATTCACCGGCTGCGAAAGCCAATATACCATCTTTTTGGAAGCCTTCATAGGGAGGTTAAGGCTGCTTGAGTTTTTGTTCTCGCAGTCAAGTGGTGCAGTTGCACCTTATATAAAGGGAGTTGGCGCGCAGTTCGTCACTCCTGTGGGGGTCCGGGCGGGGACACCAAGAGCCCGCCGATGAGCCAGCTTGGTGTCCTAGGCGAAACCCCACACAAGACACGGCACGAACCTAGAAGAATTGCTGAGTTTTAATTCACCAGCCGTGAAAGCCAATATACCATCTTTTTGGAAGCCTTCATGGGGAGGTTAAGGCTGCTTGAGCTTTTAGTTCTCGCAGTCAAGTGGTGCAGTTGCACCTAATAAAAAAGGGCGGTGGCGCGCAATTCGTCACTCCTGTGGGGGTCCGGGCGGGGACACCAAGAGCCCGCCGATGAGCCAGCTTGGTGTCCTAGGCGAAACCCCACACAAGACACGGCACAAACCTAGAAGAATTGCTGAGTTTAAATTCACCGGCCGTGAAAGCCAATATACCATCTTTTTGGAAGCCTTCATAGGGAGGTTAAGGCTGCTTGAGCTTTAAGTTCTCGCAGTCAAGTGGTGCAGTTGCACCTAATATAAAGGGAGGTGGCGCGCAGTTCTTCACTCCTGTGGGGGTCCGGGCGGGGACACCAAGAGCCCGCCGATGAGCCAGCTTGGTGTCCTAGGCGAACCCCCAAACAAGACACGGCACACACCTAGAAGAAATGCTGAAATATAATTCACCGGCCGCGAAAGCCAATATACCAACTTTTTGGAAGCCTTAATAGGGAGGTTAAGGCTGCTTGAGCTTTTAGTTCTCGCAGTCAAGTGGTGCAGTTGCACCTAATATAAAGGGAGGTGGCGCGCAGTTCGTCCCTCCTGTGGGGGTCCGGGCGGGGACACCAAGAGCCCGCCGATGAGCCAGCTTTGTGTCCTAGGCAAAACCCCACACAAGACACGGCACACACCTAGAAGAATTGCTGAGTTTAAATTCACCGGCCGTGAAAGCCAATATACCATCTTTTTGGAAGCCTTCATAGGGAGGTTAAGGCTGCTTGAGCCTTTAGATCTCGCAGTCAAGTGGTGCAGTTGCACCTAATATAAAGGGAGGTGGCGCGCAGTTTGTCACTCCTGTGGGGGTCCGGGCGGGGACACCAAGAGCCCGCCGATGAGCCAGCTTGGTGTCCTAGGCGAAACCCCAAACAAGACACGGCACAAACCTAGAAGAATTGCTGAGTTTTAATTCACCGGCCGTGAAAGCCAATATACCATCTTTTTGGAAGCCTTCATAGGGAGGTTAAGGCTGCTTGAGCTTTTAGTTCTCGCAGTCAAGTGGTGCAGTTGCACCTAATATAAAGGGAGGTGGCGCGCAGTTCGTTACTCCTGTGGGTGTCTGGGTGGGGACACCAAGAGCCTGCCGATGAGCCAGCTTGGTGTCCTAGGCGAAACCCCACACAAGACACGGCACAAACCTAGAAGAATTGCTGAGTATTAATTCACCGGCCGCGAAAGCCAATATACCATCTTTTTGGAAGCCTTCATAGGGAGGTTATGGCTGCTTGAGCTTTTTGTTCTCGCAGTCAAGTGGTGCAGTTGCACCTAATATAAAGGGAGGTGGCGCGCAGTTCGTCACTCCTGTGGGGGTCCGGGCGGGGACACCAAGAGCCCGCCGATGAGCCAGCTTGGTGTCCTAGGCGAAACCCCACACAAGACACGGCACAAACCTAGAAGAATTGTTGAGTTTTAATTCACCGGCCGTGAAAGCCAATATACCATCTTTTTGGAAGCCTTCATAGGGAGGTTAAGGCTTCTTGAGCTTTGAGTTCTCGCAGTCAAGTGGTGCAGTTGCACCTAATATAAAGGGAGGTGGCGCGCAGTTCGTCACTCCTGTGGGGGTCCGGGCGGGGACACCAAGAGCCCGCCGATGAGCCAGCTTGGTGTCCTAGGCGAAACCCCAAACAAGACAAGGCACAAACCTAGAAGAATTGCTGAGTTTTAATTCACCGGCCGTAAAAGCCAATATACCATCTTTTTGGAAGCCTTCATAGGGAGGTTAAGGCTGCTTGAGCTTTTAGTTCTCGCAGTCAAGTGGTGCAGTTGCACCTAATATAAAGGGAGGTGGCGCGCAGTTCGTCACTCCTGTGGGGTCCGGGCGGGGACACCAAGAGCCCGCCGATGAGCCAGCTTGGTGTCCTAGGCGAAACCCCACACAAGACACGGCACAAACCTAGAAGAATTGCTGAGTTTTAATTCACCAGCCGTGAAAGCCAATATACCATCTTTTTGGAAGCCTTCATAGGGAGGTTAAAGCTGCTTGAGCTTTTAGTTCTCGCAGTCAAGTGGTGCAGTTGCACCTAATATAAAGGGAGGTGGCGCGCAGTTCGTCACTCCTGTGGGGGTCCGGGCGGGGACACCAAGAGCCCGCCGATGAGCCAGCTTGGTGTCCTAGGCGAAACCCCAAACAAGACACGGCACAAACCTAGAAGAAATGCTGAGATTTTATTCACCGGCCGCCAAAGGCAATATACCATCTTTTTGGAAGCCTTCATAGGGAGGTTAAGGCTGCTTGAGCTTTTTGTTCTCGCAGTCAAGTGGTGCAGTTGCACCTAATATAAAGGGAGGTGGCGCGCAGTTCGTCCCTCCTGTGGGGGTCCGGGCGGGGACACCAAGAGCCCGCCGATGAGCCAGCTTTGTGTCCTAGGCAAAACCCCACACAAGACACGGCACAAACCTAGAAGAATTGCTGAGTTTAAATTCACCGGCCGTGAAAGCCAATATACCATCTTTTTGGAAGCCTTCATAGGGAGGTTAAGGCTGCTTGAGCCTTTAGATCTCGCAGTCAAGTGGTGCAGTTGCACCTAATATAAAGGGAGGTGGCGCGCAGTTTGTCACTCCTGTGGGGGTCCGGGCGGGGACACCAAGAGCCCGCCGATGAGCCAGCTTGGTGTCCTAGGCGAAACCCCAAACAAGACACGGCACAAACCTAGAAGAATTGCTGAGTTTTAATTCACCGCCCGTGAAAGCCAATATACCATCTTTTTGGAAGCCTTCATAGGGAGGTTAAGGCTGCTTGAGCTTTTAGTTCTCGCAGTCAAGAGGTGCAGTTGCACCTAATATAATGGAAGGTGGCGCGCAGTTCGTCACTCCTGTGGGGGTCCGGGCGGGGACACCAAGAGCCCGCCGATGAGCCAGCTTGGTGTCCTAGGCGAAACCCCACACAAGACACGGCACAAACCTAGAAGAATTGCTGAGTATTAATTCACCGGCCGTGAAAGCCAATATACCATCTTTTTGGAAGCCTTCATAGGGAGGTTAAGGCTGCTTGAGCTTTTAGTTCTCGCAGTCAAGTGGCGCAGTTGCACCTAATATAAAGGGAGGTGGCGCGCAGTTCGTCACTCCTGTGGGGGTCTGGGTGGGGACACCAAGAGCCTGCCGATGAGCCAGCTTGGTGTCCTAGGCGAAACCCCACACAAGACACGGCACAAACCTAGAAGAATTGCTGAGTATTAATTCACCGGCCGCGAAAGCCAATATACCATCTTTTTGGAAGCCTTCATAGGGAGGTTAAGGCTGCTTGAGCTTTTTGTTCTCGCAGTCAAGTGGTGCAGTTGCACATAATATAAAGGGAGGTGGCGCGCAGTTCGTCACTCTTGTGGGGGTCCGGGCGGGGACACCAAGAGCCCGCCGATGAGCCAGCTTGGTGTCCTAGGCGAAACCCCACACAAGACACGGCACAAACCTAGAAGAATTGCTGAGTTTTAATTCACCGGCCGTGAAAGCCAATATACCATCTTTTTGGAAGCCTTCATAGGGAGGTTAAGGCTTCTTGAGCTTTAAGTTCTCGCAGTCAAGTGGTGCAGCTGCACCTAATATAAAGGGAGGTGGCGCGCAGGTCGTCACTCCTGTGGGGGTCCGGGCGGGGACACCAAGAGCCCACCGATGAGCCAGCTTGGTGTCCTAGGCGAAACCCCAAACAAGACACGGCACAAACCTAGAAGAATTGCTGAGTTTTAATTCACCGGCCGTAAAAGCCAATATACCATCTTTTTCGAAGCCTTCATAGGGAGGTTAAGGCTGCTTGAGCTTTAAGTTCTCGCAGTCAAGTGGTGCAGTTGCACCTAATATAAAGGTAGGTGGCGCGCAGTTCGCCACTCCTGTGGGGTCCGGGCGGGGACACCAAGAGCCCGCCGATGAGCCAGCTTGTTGTCCTAGGCGTAACCCCACACAAGACACGGCACAAACCTAGAAGAATTGTTGAGTATTAATTCACCGGCCGCGAAAGCCAATATACCATCTTTTTGGAAGCCTTCATAGGGAGGTTAAGGTTGCTTGAGCCTTTAGATCTCGCAGTCAAGTGGTGCAGTTGCACCTAATATAAAGGGAGGTGGCGCGCAGTTTGTCACTCCTGTGGGGGTCCGGGCGGGGACACCAAGAGCCCGCCGATGAGCCAGCTTGGTGTCCTAGGCGAAACCCCAAACAAGACACGGCACAAACCTAGAAGAATTGCTGAGTTTTAATTCACCGGCCGTGAAAGCCAATATACCATCTTTTTGGAAGCCTTCATAGGGAGGTTAAGGCTGCTTGAGCTTTTAGTTCTCGCAGTCAAGAGGTGCAGTTGCACCTAATATAATGGGAGGTGGCGCGCAGTTCGTCACTCCTGTGGGGGTCCGGGCGGGGACACCAAGAGCCCGCCGATGAGCCAGCTTGGTGTCCTAGGCGTAACCCCAAACAAGACACGGCACAAACCTAGAAGAATTGCTGAGTTTTAATTCACCGGCCGTAAAAGCCAATATACCTTCTTTTTGGAAGCCTTCATAGGGAGGTTAAGGTTGCTTGAGCTTTTAGTTCTCGCAGTCAAGTGGTGCAGTTGCACCTAATATAAAGGGAGGTGGCGCGCAGTTCGTCACTCCTGTGGGGTCCGGGCGGGGACACCAAGAGCCCGCCGATGAGCCAGCTTGGTGTCCTAGGCGTAACCCCACGAAAGACACGGCACAAACCTAGAAGAATTGCTGAGTTTTAATTCACCGGCCGTAAAAGCCAATATACCTTCTTTTTGGAAGCCTTCATAGTGAGGTTATGGCTGCTTGAGCGTTTAGTTCTCGCAGTCAAGTGGTGCAGTTGCACCTAATATAAAGGGAGGTGGCGCGCAGTTCGTCACTCCTGTGGGGTCCGGGCGGGGACACCAAGAGCCCGCCGATGAGCCAGCTTGGTGTCCTAGGCGTAACCCCACACAAGACACGGCACAAACCTAGAAGAATTTCTGAGTTTTAATTCACCGGCCGTGAAAGCCAATATACCATCTTTTTGGAAGCCTTCATAGGGAGGTTAAGACTGCTTGAGCTTTAAGTTCTCGCAGTCAAGTGGTGCAGTTGCACCTAATATAATGGGAGGTGGCGCGCAGTTCGTCACTCCTGTGGGGTCCGGGCGGGGACACCAAGAGCCCGCCGATGAGCCAGCTTGGTGTCCTAGGCGAAACCCCAAAAAAGACACGGCACAAAACTAGAAGAATTGCTGAGTTTTAATTCACCGGCCGTGAAAGCCAATATACCATCTTTTTGGAAGCCTTCATAGCGAAGCTAAGGCTGCATGAGCTTTCAGATCTCGCAGTTAAGTTGTCCAGATGCACCTAATATCAAGGGAGGTGGCGCGCAGTTCGTCACTCCTGTGGGGGTCCGGCTGGGGACACCAAGAGCCCGCCGAAGAGCCAGCTTGGTGTCCTAGGCGAAACCCCACACAAGACACGGCACAAACCTAGAAGAATTACTGAGTTTTAATTCACCGGCCACGAAAGACAATATACCATCTTTTTGGAAGCCTTCATAGGGAGGTTAAGGCTGCTTGAGCTTTTTGTTCTCGCAGTCAAGTGGTGCAGTTGCACCTAATATAAAGGGAGGTGGCGCGCGGTTCGTCCCTCCTGTGGGGGTCCGGGCGGGGACACCAAGAGCCCGCCGATGAGCCAGCTTGGTGTCCTAGGCAAAACCCCACACAAGACACGGCACAAACCTAGAAGAATTGCTGAGTTTTAATTCACCGGCCGTGAAAGCCAATATACCATCTTTTTGGAAGCCTTCATAGGGAGGTTAAGGCTGCTTGAGCCTTTAGATCTCGCAGTCAAGTGGTGAAGTTGCACCTAATATAAAGGGAGGTGGCGCGCAGTTCGTCACTCCTGAGGGGGTCCAGGCGGGGACACCAAGAGCCCGCCGATGAGCCAGCTTTGTGTCCTAGGCGAAACCCCACACAGGACACGGCACAAACCTAGAAGAATTGCTGAGTTTTAATTCACCAGCCGTGAAAGCCAATATACCATCTTTTTGGAAGCCTTCATAGGGAGGTTAAAGCTGCTTGAGCTTTTAGTTCTCGCAGTCAAGTGGTGCATTTGCACCTAATATAAAGGGAGGTGGCGCGCAATTCGTCACTCCTGTGGGGGTCCGGGCGGGGACACCAAGAGCCCGCCGATGAGCCAGCTTGGTGTCCTAGGCGAAACCCCACACAAGACACGGCACAAACCTAGAAGAATTGCTGAGTTTTAATTCACCGGCCGTGAAAGCCAATATACCACCTTTTGGAAGCCTTCATAGGGAGGTTAAGGCTGCTTGAGCTTTAAGTTCTCGCAGTCAAGTGGTGCAGTTGCACCTAATATAAAGGGAGGTGGCGCGCAGTTCGTAACTCCTGTGGGGGTCCGGGCGGGGACACCAAGAGCCCGCCGATGAGCCAGCTTGGTGTCCTAGGCGAAACCCCACACAAGACACGGCACAAACCTAGAAGAATTGCTGAGTTTTAATTCACCGTCCGTAAAAGCCAATATACCATCTTTTTGTAAGCCTTCATAGGGAGGTTAAGACTGCTTGAGCTTTTAGTTCTCGCAGTCAAGTGGTGGAGTTGCACCTAATATAAAGGGAGGTGGCGCGCAGTTCGTCACTCCTGTGGGGGTCCGGGCGGGGACACCAAGAGCCCGCCGATGAGCCAGCTTGGTGTCCTAGGCAAAACCCCACACAAGACACGGCACAAACCTAGAAGAATTGCTGAGTTTAAATTCACCGGCCGTGAAAGCCAATATACCATCTTTTTGGAAGCCTTCATAGGGAGGTTAAGGCTGCTTGAGCCTTTAGATCACGCAGTCAAGTGGTGCAGTTGCACCTAATATAAAGGGAGGTGGCGCGCAGTTCGTCACTCCTGTGGGGTCCGGGCGGGGACACCTAGAGCCCGCCGATGAGCCAGCTTGGTGTCCTAGGCGTAACCCCACACAAGACACGGCACAAACCTAGAAGAATTGCTGAGTTTTAATTCACCGGCCGTGAAAGCCAATATACCTTCTTTTTGGAAGCCTTCATAGGGAGGTTAAGACTGCTTGAGCTTTAAGTTCTCGCAGTCAAGTGGTGCAGTTGCACCTAATATAATGGGAGGTGGCGCGCAGTTCGTCACTCCTGTGGGGGTCCGGGCGGGGACACCAAGAGCCCGCCGATGAGCCAGCTTGTTGTCCTAGGGGAAACCCCAAAAAAGACACGGCACAAACCTAGAAGAATTGCTGAGTTTTAATTCACCGGCCGTGAAAGCCAATATACCATCTTTTTGGAAGCCTTCATAGCGAGGTTAAGGCTGCTTGAGCTTTTAGATCTCGCAGTCAAGTTGTCCAGATGCACCTAATATAAAGGGAGGTGGCGCGCAGTTCGTCACTCCTGTGGGGGTCCGGGTGGGGACACCAAGAGCCCGCCGATGAGCCAGCTTGGTGTCCTAGGCGAAACCCCACACAAGACACGGCACAAACCTAGAAGAATTGCTGAGTTTTAATTCACCGGCCGCGAAAGCCAATATACCATCTTTTTGGAAGCCTTCATAGGGAGGTTAAGGCTGCTTGAGCCTTTAGATCTCGCAGTCTAGTGGTGAAGTTGCACCTAATATAAAGGGAGGTGGCGCGCAGTTCGTCACTCCTGTGGGGGTCCGGGCGGGGACACCAAGAGCGAGCCGATGAGCCAGCTTTGTGTCCTAGGCGAAACCCCACACAAGACACGGCACAAACCTAGAAGAATTGCTGAGTTTTAATTCACCAGCCGTGAAAGCCAATATACCATCTTTTTGGAAGCCTTCATAGGGAGGTTAAAGCTGCTGGAGCTTTTAGTTCTCGCAGTCAAGTGGTGCAGTTGCACCTTATATAAAGGGAGGTGGCGCGCAGTTCGTCACTCCTGTGGGGTCCGGGCGGGGACACCTAGAGCCCGCCGATGAGCCAGCTTGGTGTCCTAGGCGTAACCCCACACAAGACACGGCACAAACCTAGAAGAATTGCTGAGTTTTAATTCACCGTCCGTGAAAGCCAATATACCATCTTTTTGGAAGCCTTCATAGGGAGGTTAAGACTGCTTGAGCTTTAAGTTCTCGCAGTCAAGTGGTGCAGTTGCACCTAATATAATGGGAGGTGGCGCGCAGTTCGTCACTCCTGTGGGGGTCCGGGCGGGGACACCAAGAGCCCGCCGATGGGCCAGCTTGTTGTCCTAGGGGAAACCCCAAAAAAGACACGGCACAAACCTAGAAGAATTGCTGAGTTTTAATTCACCGGCCGTGAAAGCCAATATACCATCTTTTTGGAAGCCTTCATAGCGAGGTTAAGGCTGCTTGAGCTTTTAGATCTCGCAGTCAAGTTGTCCAGATGCACCTAATATAAAGGGAGGTGGCGCGCAGTTCGTCACTCCTGCGGGGGTCCGGGTGGGGACACCAAGAGCCCGCCGATGAGCCAGCTTGGTGTCCTAGGGGAAACCCCAAAAAAGACACGGCACAAACCTAGAAGAATTGCTGAGTTTTAATTCACCGGCCGTGAAAGCCAATATACCATCGTTTTGGAAGCCTTCATAGCGAGGTTAAGGCTGCTTGAGCTTTTAGATCTCGCAGTCAAGTTGTCCAGATGCACCTAATATAAAGGGAGGTGGCGCGCAGTTCGTCACTCCTGTGGGGGTCCGGGTGGGGACACCAAGAGCCCGCCGATGAGCCAGCTTGGTGTCCTAGGCGAAACCCCACACAAGACACGGCACAAACCTAGAAGAATTGCTGAGTTTAAATTCACCGGCCGCGAAAGCCAATATACCATCTTTTTGGAAGCCTTCATAGGGAGGTTAAGGCTGCTTGAGCCTTTAGATCTCGCAGTCTAGTGGTGAAGTTGCACCTAATATAAAGGGAGGTGGCGCGCAGTTCGTCACTCCTGTGGGGGTCCGGGCGGGGACACCAAGAGCCCGCCGATGAGCCAGCTTTGTGTCCTAGGCGAAACCCCACACAAGACACGGCACAAACCTAGAAGAATTGCTGAGTTTTAATTCACCAGCCGTGAAAGCCAATATACCATCTTTTTGGAAGCCTTTATAGGGAGGTTAAAGCTGCTGGAGCTTTTAGTTCTCGCAGTCAAGTGGTGCAGTTGCACCTAATATAAAGGAAGGTGGCGCGCAGTTCGTCACTCCTGTGGGGTCCGGGCGGGGACACCTAGAGCCCGCCGATGAGCCAGCTTGGTGTCCTAGGCGTAACCCCACACAAGACACGGCACAAACCTAGAAGAATTGCTGAGTTTTAATTCACCGGCCGTGAAAGCCAATATACCATCTTTTTGGAAGCCTTCATAGGGAGGTTAAGGCTGCTTGAGCTTTAAGTTCTCGCAGTCAAGTGGTGCAGTTGCACCTAATATAATGGGAGGTGGCGCGCAGTTCGTCACTCCTGTGGGGGTCCGGGCGGGGACACCAAGAGCCCGCCGATGAGCCAGCTTGTTGTCCTAGGGGAAACCCCAAAAAAGACACGGCACAAACCTAGAAGAATTGCTGAGTTTTAATTCACCGGCCGTGAAAACCAATATACCATCTTTTTGGAAGCCTTCATAGCGAGGTTAAGGCTGCTTGAGCTTTTAGATCTCGCAGTCAAGTTGTCCAGATGCACCTAATATAAAGGGAGGTGGCGCGCAGTTCGTCACTCCTGTGGGGGTCCGGGTGGGGACACCAAGAGCCCGCCGATGAGCCAGCTTGGTGTCCTAGGCGAAACCCCACACAAGACACGGCACAAACCTAGAAGAATTGCTGAGTTTTAATTCACCGGCCGCGAAAGCCAATATACCATCTTTTTGGAAGCCTTCATAGGGAGGTTAAGGCTGCTTGAGCCTTTAGATCTCGCAGTCAAGTTGTCCAGATGCACCTAATATAAAGGGAGGTGGCGCGCAGTTCGTCACTCCTGTGGGGGTCCGGGCGGGGACACCAAGAGCCCGCCGATGAGCCAGCTTTGTGTCCTAGGCGAAACCCCACACAAGACACGGCACAAACCTAGAAGAATTGCTGAGTTTTAATTCACCAGCCGTGAAAGCCAATATACCATCTTTTTGGAAGCCTTCATAGGGAGGTTAAGGCTGCTTGAGTTTTTAGTTCTCGCAGTCAAGTGGTGCAGTTGCACCTAATATAATGGGAGGTGGCGCGCAGTTCGTCACTCCTGTGGGGGTCCGGGCGGGGACACCAAGAGCCCGCCGAGGAGCCAGCTTGTTGTCCTAGGCGAAACCCCACACAAGACACGGCACAAACCTAGAAGAATTGCTGAGTTTTAATTCACCGGCCGTGAAAGCCAATATACCATCTTTTTGGAAGCCTTCATAGGGAGGTTAAGGCTGCTTGAGCTTTTAGTTCTCGCAGTCAAGTGGTGCAGTTGCACCTAATATAAAGGGAGGTGGCGCGCAGTTCGTCACTCCTGTGGGGGTCTGGGTGGGGACACAAAGAGCCTGCCGATGAGCCAGCTTGGTGTCCTAGGCGAAACCCCACACAATACACGGCACAAACCTAGAAGAATTGCTGAGTTTTAATTCACCGGCCGCGAAAGCCAATATACCATCTTTTTGGAAGCCTTCATAGGGAGGTTAAGGCTGCTTGAGCTTTTTGTTCTCGCAGTCAAGTGGTGCAGTTCCACATAATATAAAGGGAGGTGGCGCGCAGTTCGTCACTCCTGTGGGAGTCCGGGCGGGGACACCAAGAGCCCGCCGATGAGCCAGCTTGGTGTCCTAGGCGAAACCCCACACAAGACACGGCACAAACCTAGAAGAATTGCTGAGTTTTAATTCACCAGCCGTGAAAGCCAATATACCATCTTTTTGGAAGCCTTCATAGGGAGGTTAAGGCTTCTTGAGATTTAAGTTCTCGCAGTCAAGTGGTGCAGTTGCACCTAATATAAAGGGAGGTGGCGCGCAGTTCGTCACTCCTGTGGGGGTCCGGGCGGGGACACCAAGAGCCCGCCGATGAGCCAGCTTGGTGTCCTAGGCGAAACCCCAAACAAGACACGGCACAAACCTAGAAGAATTGCTGAGTTTTAATTCACCGGCCGTAAAAGCCAATATACCATCTTTTTGGAAGCCTTCATAGGGAGGTTAAGGCTGCTTGAGCTTTTAGTTCTCGCAGTCAAGTGGTGCAGTTGCACCTAATATAAAGGTAGGTGGCGCGCAGTTCGCCACTCCTGTGGGGTCCGGGCGGGGACACCAAGAGCCCGCCGATGAGCCAGCTTGTTGTCCTAGGCGTAACCCCACACAAGACACGGCACAAACCTAGAAGAATTGCTGAGTATCAATTCACCGGCCGCGAAAGCCAATATACCATCTTTTTGGAAGCCTTCATAGGGAGGTTAAGGTTGCTTGAGCCTTTAGATCTCGCAGTCAAGTGGTGCAGTTGCACCTAATATAAAGGGAGGTGGCGCGCAGTTTGTCACTCCTGTGGGGGTCCGGGCGGGGACACCAAGAGACCGCCGATGAGCCAGCTTGGTGTCCTAGGCGAAACCCCAAACAAGACACGGCACAAACCTAGAAGAATTGCTGAGTTTTAATTCACCGGCCGTGAAAGCCAATATACCATCTTTTTGGAAGCCTTCATAGGGAGGTTAAGGCTGCTTGAGCTTTTAGTTCTCGCAGTCAAGAGGTGCAGTTGCACCTAATATAATGGGAGGTGGCGCGCAGTTCGTCACTCCTGTGGGGGTCCGGGCGGGGACACCAAGAGACCGCCGATGAGCCAGCTTGGTGTCCTAGGCGAAACCCCAAACAAGACACGGCACAAACCTAGAAGAATTGCTGAGTTTTAATTCACCGGCCGTGAAAGCCAATATACCATCTTTTTGGAAGCCTTCATAGCGAGGTTAAGGCTGCTTGAGCTTTTAGATCTCGCAGTCAAGTTGTCCAGATGCACCTAATATAAAGGGAGGTGGCGCGCAGTTCGTCACTCCTGTGGGGGTCCGGGTGGGGACACCAAGAGCCCGCCGATGAGCCAGCTTGGTGTCCTAGGCGAAACCCCACACAAGACACGGCACAAACCTAGAAGAATTGCTGAGTTTTAATTCACCGGCCGCGAAAGCCAATATACCATCTTTTTGGAAGCCTTCATAGGGAGGTTAAGGCTGCTTGAGCCTTTAGATCTCGCAGTCTAGTGGTGAAGTTGCACCTAATATAAAGGGAGGTGGCGCGCAGTTCGTCACTCCTGTGGGGGTCCGGGCGGGGACACCAAGAGCCCGCCGATGAGCCAGCTTTGTGTCCTAGGCGAAACCCCACACAAGACACGGCACAAACCTAGAAGAATTGCTGAGTTTTAATTCACCAGCCGTGAAAGCCAATATACCATCTTTTTGGAAGCCTTCATAGGGAGGTTAAAGCTGCTGGAGCTTTTAGTTCTCGCAGTCAAGTGGTGCAGTTGCACCTAATATAAAGGGAGGTGGCGCGCAGTTCGTCACTCCTGTGGGGTCCGGGCGGGGACACCTAGAGCCCGCCGATGAGCCAGCTTGGTGTCCTAGGCGTAACCCCACACAAGACACGGCACAAACCTAGAAGAATTGCTGAGTTTTAATTCACCGGCCGTGAAAGCCAATATACCATCTTCTTGGAAGCCTTCATAGGGAGGTTAAGACTGCTTGAGCTTTAAGTTCTCGCAGTCAAGTGGTGCAGTTGCACCTAATATAATGGGAGGTGGCGCGCAGTTCGTCACTCCTGTGGGGGTCCGGGCGGGGACACCAAGAGCCCGCCGATGAGCCAGCTTGTTGTCCTAGGGGAAACCGCAAAAAAGACACGGCACAAACCTAGAAGAATTGCTGAGTTTTAATTCACCGGCCGTGAAAGCCAATATACCATCTTTTTGGAAGCCTTCATAGGGAGGTTAAGGCTGCTTGAGCTTTTAGATCTCGCAGTCAAGTTGTCCAGATGCACCTAATATAAAGGGAGGTGGCGCGCAGTTCGTCACTCCTGTGGGGGTCCGGGCGGGGACACCAAGAGCCCGCCGATGAGCCAGCTTGGTATCCTAGGCGAAACCCCACACAAGACACGGCACAAACCTAGAAGAATTGCTGAGTTTTAATTCCCCAGCCGTGAAAGCCAATATACCATCTTTTTGGAAGCCTTCATAGGGAGGTTAAAGCTGCTGGAGCTTTTAGTTCTCGCAGTCAAGTGGTGCAGTTGCACCTAATATAAAGGGAGGTGGCGCGCAATTCGTCACTCCTGTGGGGGTCCGGGCGGGGACACCAAGAGCCCGCCGATGAGCCAGCTTGGTGTCCTAGGCGAAACCCCAAACAAGACACGGCACAAACCTAGAAGAATTGCTGATTTTTAATTCACCGGCCGTGAAAGCCAATATACCATCTTTTTGGAAGCCTTCATAGGGAGGTTAAGGCTGCTTGAGCTTTAAGTTCTCGCAGTCAAGTGGTGCAGTTGCACCTAATATAAAGGGAGGTGGCGCGCAGTTCGTCACTCCTGTGGGGGTCCGGGCGGGGACACCAAGAGCCCGCCGATGAGCCTGCTTGGTGTCCTAGGCGAAACCCCAAACAAGACACGGCACAAACCTAGAAGAATTGCTGAGTTTTAATTCACCGGCCGTAAAAGCCAATATACCATCTTTTTGTAAGCCTTCATAGAGAGGTTAAGGCTGCTTGAGCTTTTAGTTCTCGCAGTCAAGTGGTGCAGTTGCACCTAATATAAAGGGAGGTGGCGCGCAGTTCGTCACTCCTGTGGGGGTCCGGGCGGGGACACCAAGAGCCCGCCGATGAGCCAGCTTGGTGTCCTAGGCAAAACCCCACACAAGACACGGCACAAACCTAGAAGAATTGCTGAGTTTAAATTCACCGGCCGTGAAAGCCAATATACCATCTTTTTGGAAGCCTTCATAGGGAGGTTAAGGCTGCTTGAGTCTTTAGATCTCGCAGTCAAGTGGTGCAGTTGCACCTAATATAAAGGGAGGTGGCGCGCAGTTTGTCACTCCTGTGGGGGTCTGGGCGGGGACACCAAGAGCCCGCCGATGAGCCAGCTTGGTGTCCTAGGCGAAACCCCAAACAAGATACGGCACAAACCTAGAAGAATTGCTGAGTTTTAATTCACCGGCCGTGAAAGCCAATATACCATCTTTTTGGAAGCCTTCATAGGGAGGTTAAGGCTGCTTGAGCTTTTAGTTCTCGCAGTCAAGTGGTGCAGTTGCACCTAATATAAAGGGAGGTGGCGCGCAGTTCGTCACTCCTGTGGGGGTCTGGGTGGGGACACAAAGAGCCTGCCGATGAGCCAGCTTGGTGTCCTAGGCGAAACCCCACACAAGACACGGCACAAACCTAGAAGAATTGCTGAGTTTTAATTCACCGGCCGCGAAAGCCAATATACCATCTTTTTGGAAGCCTTCATAGGGAGGTTAAGGCTGCTTGAGCTTTTTGTTCTCGCAGTCAAGTGGTGCAGTTCCACATAATATAAAGGGAGGTGGCGCGCAGTTCGTCACTCCTGTGGGGGTCCGGGCGGGGACACCAAGAGCCCGCCGATGAGCCAGCTTGGTGTCCTAGGCGAAACCCCACACAAGACACGGCACAAACCTAGAAGAATTGCTGAGTTTTAATTCACCAGCCGTGAAAGCCAATATACCATCTTTTTGGAAGCCTTCATAGGGAGGTTAAGGCTTCTTGAGATTTAAGTTCTCGCAGTCAAGTGGTGCAATTGCACCTAATATAAAGGGAGGTGGCGCGCAGTTCGTCACTCCTGTTGGGGGTCCGGGCGGGGACACCAAGAGCCCGCCGATGAGCCAGCTTGGTGTCCTAGGCGAAACCCCAAACAAGACACGGCACAAACCTAGAAGAATTGCTGAGTTTTAATTCACCGGCCGTAAAAGCCAATATACCATCTTTTTGGAAGCCTTCATAGGGAGGTTAAGGCTGCTTGAGCTTTTAGTTCTCGCAGTCAAGTGGTGCAGTTGCACCTAATATAAAGGTAGGTGGCGCGCAGTTCGCCACTCCTGTGGGGTCCGGGCGGGGACACCAAGAGCCCGCCGATGAGCCAGCTTGTTGTCCTAGGCGTAACCCCACACAAGACACGGCACAAACCTAGAAGAATTGCTGAGTATTAATTCACCGGCCGCGAAAGCCAATATACCATCTTTTTGGAAGCCTTCATAGGGAGGTTAAGGTTGCTTGAGCCTTTAGATCTCGCAGTCAAGTGGTGCAGTTGCACCTAATATAAAGGGAGGTGGCGCGCAGTTTGTCACTCCTGTGGGGGTCCAGGCGGGGACACCAAGAGACCGCCGATGAGCCAGCTTGGTGTCCTAGGCGAAACCCCAAACAAGACACGGCACAAACCTAGAAGAATTGCTGAGTTTTAATTCACCGGCCGTGAAAGCCAATATACCATCTTTTTGGAAGCCTTCATAGGGAGGTTAAGACTGCTTGAGCTTTAAGTTCTCGCAGTCAAGTGGTGCAGTTGCACCTAATATAATGGGAGGTGGCGCGCAGTTCGTCACTCCTGTGGGGGTCCGGGCGGGGACACCAAGAGCCCGCCGATGAGCCAGCTTGTTGTCCTAGGGGAAACCCCAAAAAAGACACGGCACAAACCTAGAAGAATTGCTGAGTTTTAATTCACCGGCCGTGAAAGCCAATATACCATCTTTTTGGAAGCCTTCATAGCGAGGTTAAGGCTGCTTGAGCTTTTAGATCTCGCAGTCAAGTTGTCCAGATGCACCTAATATAAAGGGAGGTGGCGCGCAGTTCGTCACTCCTGTGGGGGTCCGGGTGGGGACACCAAGAGCCCGCCGATGAGCCAGCTTGGTGTCCTAGGCGAAACCCCACACAAGACACGGCACAAACCTAGAAGAATTGCTGAGTTTTAATTCACCGGCCGCGAAAGCCAATATACCATCTTTTTGGAAGCCTTCATAGGGAGGTTAAGGCTGCTTGAGCCTTTAGATCTCGCAGTCAAGTTGTCCAGATGCACCTAATATAAAGGGAGGTGGCGCGCAGTTCGTCACTCCTGTGGGGGTCCGGGCGGGGACACCAAGAGCCCGCCGATGAGCCAGCTTTGTGTCCTAGGCGAAACCCCACACAAGACACGGCACAAACCTAGAAGAATTGCTGAGTTTTAATTCACCAGCCGTGAAAGCCAATATACCATCTTTTTGGAAGCCTTCATAGGGAGGTTAAGGCTGCTTGAGTTTTTAGTTCTCGCAGTCAAGTGGTGCAGTTGCACCTAATATAATGGGAGGTGGCGCGCAGTTCGTCACTCCTGTGGGGGTCCGGGCGGGGACACCAAGAGCCCGCCGAGGAGCCAGCTTGTTGTCCTAGGCGAAACCCCACACAAGACACGGCACAAACCTAGAAGAATTGCTGAGTTTTAATTCACCGGCCGTGAAAGCCAATATACCATCTTTTTGGAAGCCTTCATAGGGAGGTTAAGGCTGCTTGAGCTTTTAGTTCTCGCAGTCAAGTGGTGCAGTTGCACCTAATATAAAGGGAGGTGGCGCGCAGTTCGTCACTCCTGTGGGGGTCTGGGTGGGGACACAAAGAGCCTGCCGATGAGCCAGCTTGGTGTCCTAGGCGAAACCCCACACAATACACGGCACAAACCTAGAAGAATTGCTGAGTTTTAATTCACCGGCCGCGAAAGCCAATATACCATCTTTTTGGAAGCCTTCATAGGGAGGTTAAGGCTGCTTGAGCTTTTTGTTCTCGCAGTCAAGTGGTGCAGTTCCACATAATATAAAGGGAGGTGGCGCGCAGTTCGTCACTCCTGTGGGGGTCCGGGCGGGGACACCAAGAGCCCGCCGATGAGCCAGCTTGGTGTCCTAGGCGAAACCCCACACAAGACACGGCACAAACCTAGAAGAATTGCTGAGTTTTAATTCACCAGCCGTGAAAGCCAATATACCATCTTTTTGGAAGCCTTCATAGGGAGGTTAAGGCTTCTTGAGATTTAAGTTCTCGCAGTCAAGTGGTGCAGTTGCACCTAATATAAAGGGAGGTGGCGCGCAGTTCGTCACTCCTGTGGGGGTCCGGGCGGGGACACCAAGAGCCCGCCGATGAGCCAGCTTGGTGTCCTAGGCGAAACCCCAAACAAGACACGGCACAAACCTAGAAGAATTGCTGAGTTTTAATTCACCGGCCGTAAAAGCCAATATACCATCTTTTTGGAAGCCTTCATAGGGAGGTTAAGGCTGCTTGAGCTTTTAGTTCTCGCAGTCAAGTGGTGCAGTTGCACCTAATATAAAGGTAGGTGGCGCGCAGTTCGCCACTCCTGTGGGGTCCGGGCGGGGACACCAAGAGCCCGCCGATGAGCCAGCTTGTTGTCCTAGGCGTAACCCCACACAAGACACGGCACAAACCTAGAAGAATTGCTGAGTATCAATTCACCGGCCGCGAAAGCCAATATACCATCTTTTTGGAAGCCTTCATAGGGAGGTTAAGGTTGCTTGAGCCTTTAGATCTCGCAGTCAAGTGGTGCAGTTGCACCTAATATAAAGGGAGGTGGCGCGCAGTTTGTCACTCCTGTGGGGGTCCGGGCGGGGACACCAAGAGACCGCCGATGAGCCAGCTTGGTGTCCTAGGCGAAACCCCAAACAAGACACGGCACAAACCTAGAAGAATTGCTGAGTTTTAATTCACCGGCCGTGAAAGCCAATATACCATCTTTTTGGAAGCCTTCATAGGGAGGTTAAGGCTGCTTGAGCTTTTAGTTCTCGCAGTCAAGAGGTGCAGTTGCACCTAATATAATGGGAGGTGGCGCGCAGTTCGTCACTCCTGTGGGGGTCCGGGCGGGGACACCAAGAGACCGCCGATGAGCCAGCTTGGTGTCCTAGGCGAAACCCCAAACAAGACACGGCACAAACCTAGAAGAATTGCTGAGTTTTAATTCACCGGCTGTGAAAGCCAATATACCATCTTTTTGGAAGCCTTCATAGCGAGGTTAAGGCTGCTTGAGCTTTTAGATCTCGCAGTCAAGTTGTCCAGATGCACCTAATATAAAGGGAGGTGGCGCGCAGTTCGTCACTCCTGTGGGGGTCCGGGTGGGGACACCAAGAGCCCGCCGAGGAGCCAGCTTGGTGTCCTAGGCGAAACCCCACACAAGACACGGCACAAACCTAGAAGAATTGCTGAGTTTTAATTCACCGGCCGCGAAAGCCAATATACCATCTTTTTGGAAGCCTTCATAGGGAGGTTAAGGCTGCTTGAGCCTTTAGATCTCGCAGTCTAGTGGTGAAGTTGCACCTAATATAAAGGGAGGTGGCGCGCAGTTCGTCACTCCTGTGGGGGTCCGGGCGGGGACACCAAGAGCCCGCCGATGAGCCAGCTTTGTGTCCTAGGCGAAACCCCACACAAGACACGGCACAAACCTAGAAGAATTGCTGAGTTTTAATTCACCAGCCGTGAAAGCCAATATACCATCTTTTTGGAAGCCTTCATAGGGAGGTTAAAGCTGCTGGAGCTTTTAGTTCTCGCAGTCAAGTGGTGCAGTTGCACCTAATATAAAGGGAGGTGGCGCGCAGTTCGTCACTCCTGTGGGGTCCGGGCGGGGACACCTAGAGCCCGCCGATGAGCCAGCTTGGTGTCCTAGGCGTAACCCCACACAAGACACGGCACAAACCTAGAAGAATTGCTGAGTTTTAATTCACCGGCCGTGAAAGCCAATATACCATCTTTTTGGAAGCCTTCATAGGGAGGTTAAGACTGCTTGAGCTTTAAGTTCTCGCAGTCAAGTGGTGCAGTTGCACCTAATATAATGGGAGGTGGCGCGCAGTTCGTCACTCCTGTGGGGGTCCGGGCGGGGACACCAAGAGCCCGCCGATGAGCCAGCTTGTTGTCCTAGGGGAAACCGCAAAAAAGACACGGCACAAACCTAGAAGAATTGCTGAGTTTTAATTCACCGGCCGTGAAAGCCAATATACCATCTTTTTGGAAGCCTTCATAGGGAGGTTAAGGCTGCTTGAGCTTTTAGATCTCGCAGTCAAGTTGTCCAGATGCACCTAATATAAAGGGAGGTGGCGCGCAGTTCGTCACTCCTGTGGGGGTCCGGGCGGGGACACCAAGATCCCGCCGATGAGCCAGCTTGGTATCCTAGGCGAAACCCCACACAAGACACGGCACAAACCTAGAAGAATTGCTGAGTTTTAATTCCCCAGCCGTGAAAGCCAATATACCATCTTTTTGGAAGCCTTCATAGGGAGGTTAAAGCTGCTGGAGCTTTTAGTTCTCGCAGTCAAGTGGTGCAGTTGCACCTAATATAAAGGGAGGTGGCGCGCAATTCGTCACTCCTGTGGGGGTCCGGGCGGGGACACCAAGAGCCCGCCGATGAGCCAGCTTGGTGTCCTAGGCGAAACCCCAAACAAGACACGGCACAAACCTAGAAGAATTGCTGATTTTTAATTCACCGGCCGTGAAAGCCAATATACCATCTTTTTGGAAGCCTTCATAGGGAGGTTAAGGCTGCTTGAGCTTTAAGTTCTCGCAGTCAAGTGGTGCAGTTGCACCTAATATAAAGGGAGGTGGCGCGCAGTTCGTCACTCCTGTGGGGGTCCGGGCGGGGACACCAAGAGCCCGCCGATGAGCCTGCTTGGTGTCCTAGGCGAAACCCCAAACAAGACACGGCACAAACCTAGAAGAATTGCTGAGTTTTAATTCACCGGCCGTAAAAGCCAATATACCATCTTTTTGTAAGCCTTCATAGAGAGGTTAAGGCTGCTTGAGCTTTTAGTTCTCGCAGTCAAGTGGTGCAGTTGCACCTAATATAAAGGGAGGTGGCGCGCAGTTCGTCACTCCTGTGGGGGTCCGGGCGGGGACACCAAGAGCCCGCCGATGAGCCAGCTTGGTGTCCTAGGCAAAACCCCACACAAGACACGGCACAAACCTAGAAGAATTGCTGAGTTTAAATTCACCGGCCGTGAAAGCCAATATACCATCTTTTTGGAAGCCTTCATAGGGAGGTTAAGGCTGCTTGAGTCTTTAGATCTCGCAGTCAAGTGGTGCAGTTGCACCTAATATAAAGGGAGGTGGCGCGCAGTTTGTCACTCCTGTGGGGGTCCGGGCGGGGACACCAAGAGCCCGCCGATGAGCCAGCTTGGTGTCCTAGGCGAAACCCCAAACAAGACACGGCACAAACCTAGAAGAATTGCTGAGTTTTAATTCACCGTTCGTGAAAGCCAATATACCATCTTTTTGGAAGCCTTCATAGGGAGGTTAAGGCTGCTTGAGTTTTTAGTTCTCGCAGTCAAGTGGTGCAGTTGCACCTAATATAATGGGAGGTGGCGCGCAGTTCGTCACTCCTGTGGGGGTCCGGGCGGGGACACCAAGAGCCCGCCGAGGAACCAGCTTGTTGTCCTAGGCGAAACCCCACACAAGACACGGCACAAACCTAGAAGAATTGCTGAGTTTTAATTCACCGGCCGTGAAAGCCAATATACCATCTTTTTGGAAGCCTTCATAGGGAGGTTAAGGCTGCTTGAGCTTTTAGTTCTCGCAGTCAAGTGGTGCAGTTGCACCTAATATAAAGGGAGGTGGCGCGCAGTTCGTCACTCCTGTGGGGGTCTGGGTGGGGACACAAAGAGCCTGCCGATGAGCCAGCTTGGTGTCCTAGGCGAAACCCCACACAAGACACGGCACAAACCTAGAAGAATTGCTGAGTTTTAATTCACCGGCCGCGAAAGCCAATATACCATCTTTTTGGAAGCCTTCATAGGGAGGTTAAGGCTGCTTGAGCTTTTTGTTCTCGCAGTCAAGTGGTGCAGTTCCACATAATATAAAGGGAGGTGGCGCGCAGTTCGTCACTCCTGTGGGTGTCCGGGCGGGGACACCAAGAGCCCGCCGATGAGCCAGCTTGGTGTCCTAGGCGAAACCCCACACAAGACACGGCACAAACCTAGAAGAATTGCTGAGTTTTAATTCACCAGCCGTGAAAGCCAATATACCATCTTTTTGGAAGCCTTCATAGGGAGGTTAAGGCTTCTTGAGATTTAAGTTCTCGCAGTCAAGTGGTGCAGTTGCACCTAATATAAAGGGAGGTGGCGCGCAGTTCGTCACTCCTGTTGGGGGTCCGGGCGGGGACACCAAGAGCCCGCCGATGAGCCAGCTTGGTGTCCTAGGCGAAACCCCAAACAAGACACGGCACAAACCTAGAAGAATTGCTGAGTTTTAATTCACCGGCCGTAAAAGCCAATATACCATCTTTTTGGAAGCCTTCATAGGGAGGTTAAGGCTGCTTGAGCTTTTAGTTCTCGCAGTCAAGTGGTGCAGTTGCACCTAATATAAAGGTAGGTGGCGCGCAGTTCGCCACTCCTGTGGGGTCCGGGCGGGGACACCAAGAGCCCGCCGATGAGCCAGCTTGTTGTCCTAGGCGTAACCCCACACAAGACACGGCACAAACCTAGAAGAATTGCTGAGTATCAATTCACCGGCCGCGAAAGCCAATATACCATCTTTTTGGAAGCCTTCATAGGGAGGTTAAGGTTGCTTGAGCCTTTAGATCTCGCAGTCAAGTGGTGCAGTTGCACCTAATATAAAGGGAGGTGGCGCGCAGTTTGTCACTCCTGTGGGGGTCCAGGCGGGGACACCAAGAGACCGCCGATGAGCCAGCTTGGTGTCCTAGGCGAAACCCCAAACAAGACACGGCACAAACCTAGAAGAATTGCTGAGTTTTAATTCACCGGCCGTGAAAGCCAATATACCATCTTTTTGGAAGCCTTCATAGGGAGGTTAAGGCTGCTTGAGCTTTTAGTTCTCGCAGTCAAGAGGTGCAGTTGCACCTAATATAATGGGAGGTGGCGCGCAGTTCGTCACTCCTGTGGGGGTCCGGGCGGGGACACCAAGAGCCCGCCGATGAGCCAGCTTGGTGTCCTAGGCGTAACCCCACGAAAGACACGGCACAAACCTAGAAGAATTGCTGAGTTTTAATTCACCGGCCGTAAAAGCCAATATACCTTCTTTTTGGAAGCCTTCATAGTGAGGTTATGGCTGCTTGAGCTTTTAGTTCTCGCAGTCAAGTGGTGCAGTTGCACCTAATATCAAGGGAGGTGGCGCGCAGTTCGTCACTCCTGTGGGGTCCGGGCGGGGACACCAAGAGCCCGCCGATGAGCCAGCTTGGTGTCCTAGGCGTAACCCCACACAAGACACGGCACAAACCTAGAAGAATTGCTGAGTTTTAATTCACCGGCCGTGAAAGCCAATATACCATCTTTTTGGAAGCCTTCATAGGGAGGTTAAGACTGCTTGAGCTTTAAGTTCTCGCAGTCAAGTGGTGCAGTTGCACCTAATATAATGGGAGGTGGCGCGCAGTTCGTCACTCCTGTGGGGGTCCGGGCGGGGACACCAAGAGCCCGCCGATGAGCAAGCTTGGTGGCCTAGGCGAAACCCCAAAAAAGACACGGCACAAAAAAAGAAGAATTGCTGAGTTTTAATTCACCGGCCGTGAAAGCCAATATACCATCTTTTTGGAAGCCTTCATAGCGAGGCTAAGGCTGCATGAGCTTTCAGATCTCGCAGTCAAGTTGTCCAGATGCACCTAATATCAAGGGAGGTGGCGCGCAGTTCGTCACTCCTGTGGGGGTCCGGCTGGGGACACCAAGAGCCCGCCGATGAGCCAGCTTGGTGTCCTAGGCGAAACCCCACACAAGACACGGCACAAACCTAGAAGAATTGCTGAGTTTTAATTCACCGGCCGCGAAAGACAATATACCATCTTTTTGGAAGCCTTCATAGGGAGGTTAAGGCTGCTTGAGCTTTTTGTTCTCGCAGTCAAGTGGTGCAGTTGCACCTAATATAAAGGGAGGTGGCGCGCGGTTCGTCCCTCCTGTGGGGGTCCGGGCGGGGACACCAAGAACCCGCCGATGAGCCAGCTTGGTGTCCTAGGCGATACCCCAAACAAGACACGGCACAAACCTAGAAGAATTGCTGAGTTTTAATTCACCGGCCGTGAAAGCCAATATACCATCTTTTTGGAAGCCTTCATAGGGAGGTTAAGGCTGCTTGAGCTTTTAGTTCTCGCAGTCAAGAGGTGCAGTTGCACCTAATATAATGGTAGGTGGCGCGCAGTTCGTCACTCCTGTGGGGGTCCGGGCGGGGACACCAAGAGACCGCCGATGAGCCAGCTTGGTGTCCTAGGCGAAACCCCAAACAAGACACGGCACAAACCTAGAAGAATTGCTGAGTTTTAATTCACCGGCCGTGAAAGCCAATATACCATCTTTTTGGAAGCCTTCATAGCGAGGTTAAGGCTGCTTGAGCTTTTAGATCTCGCAGTCAAGTTGTCCAGATGCACCTAATATAAAGGGAGGTGGCGCGCAGTTCGTCACTCCTGTGGGGGTCCGGGTGGGGACACCAAGAGCCCGCCGATGAGCCAGCTTTGTGTCCTAGGCGAAACCCCACACAAGACACGGCACAAACCTAGAAGAATTGCTGAGTTTTAATTCACCAGCCGTGAAAGCCAATATACCATCTTTTTGGAAGCCTTCATAGGGAGGTTAAAGCTGCTGGAGCTTTTAGTTCTCGCAGTCAAGTGGTGCAGTTGCACCTAATATAAAGGGAGGTGGCGCGCAGTTCGTCACTCCTGTGGGGTCCGGGCGGGGACACCTAGAGCCCGCCGATGAGCCAGCTTGGTGTCCTAGGCGTAACCCCACACAAGACACGGCACAAACCTAGAAGAATTGCTGAGTTTTAATTCACCGGCCGTGAAAGCCAATATACCATCTTTTTGGAAGCCTTCATAGGGAGGTTAAGACTGCTTGAGCTTTAAGTTCTCGCAGTCAAGTGGTGCAGTTGCACCTAATATAATGGGAGGTGGCGCGCAGTTCGTCACTCCTGTGGGGGTCCGGGCGGGGACACCAAGAGCCCGCCGATGAGCCAACTTGTTGTCCTAGGGGAAACCGCAAAAAAGACACGGCACAAACCTAGAAGAATTGCTGAGTTTTAATTCACCGGCCGTGAAAGCCAATATACCATCTTTTTGGAAGCCTTCATAGGGAGGTTAAGGCTGCTTGAGCTTTTAGATCTCGCAGTCAAGTTGTCCAGATGCACCTAATATAAAGGGAGGTGGCGCGCAGTTCGTCACTCCTGTGGGGGTCCGGGCGGGGACACCAAGAGCCCGCCGATGAGCCAGCTTGGTGTCCTAGGCGAAACCCCACACAAGACACGGCACAAACCTAGAAGAATTGCTGAGTTTTAATTCCCCAGCCGTGAAAGCCAATATACCATCTTTTTGGAAGCCTTCATAGGGAGGTTAAAGCTGCTGGAGCTTTTAGTTCTCGCAGTCAAGTGGTGCAGTTGCACCTAATATAAAGGGAGGTGGCGCGCAATTCGTCACTCCTGTGGGGGTCCGGGCGGGGACACCAAGAGCCCGCCGATGAGCCAGCTTGGTGTCCTAGGCGAAACCCCAAACAAGACACGGCACAAACCTAGAAGAATTGCTGATTTTTAATTCACCGGCCGTGAAAGCCAATATACCATCTTTTTGGAAGCCTTCATAGGGAGGTTAAGGCTGCTTGAGCTTTAAGTTATCGCAGTCAAGTGGTGCAGTTGCACCTAATATAAAGGGAGGTGGCGCGCAGTTCGTCACTCCTGTGGGGGTCCGGGCGGGGACACCAAGAGCCCGCCGATGAGCCTGCTTGGTGTCCTAGGCGAAACCCCAAACAAGCCACGGCACAAACCTAGAAGAATTGCTGAGTTTTAATTCACCGGCCGTAAAAGCCAATATACCATCTTTTTGTAAGCCTTCATAGAGAGGTTAAGGCTGCTTGAGCTTTTAGTTCTCGCAGTCAAGTGGTGCAGTTGCACCTAATATAAAGGGAGGTGGCGCGCAGTTCGTCACTCCTGTGGGGGTCCGGGCGGGGACACCAAGAGCCCGCCGATGAGCCAGCTTGGTGTCCTAGGCAAAACCCCACACAAGACACGGCACAAACCTAGAAGAATTGCTGAGTTTAAATTCACCGGCCGTGAAAGCCAATATACCATCTTTTTGGAAGCCTTCATAGGGAGGTTAAGGCTGCTTGAGTCTTTAGATCTCGCAGTCAAGTGGTGCAGTTGCACCTAATATAAAGGGAGGTGGCGCGCAGTTTGTCACTCCTGTGGGGGTCCGGGCGGGGACACCAAGAGCCCGCCGATGAGCCAGCTTGGTGTCCTAGGCGAAACCCCAAACAAGACACGGCACAAACCTAGAAGAATTGCTGAGTTTTAATTCACCGTTCGTGAAAGCCAATATACCATCTTTTTGGAAGCCTTCATAGGGAGGTTAAGGCTGCTTGAGTTTTTAGTTCTCGCAGTCAAGTGGTGCAGTTGCACCTAATATAATGGGAGGTGGCGCGCAGTTCGTCACTCCTGTGGGGGTCCGGGCGGGGACACCAAGAGCCCGCCGAGGAACCAGCTTGTTGTCCTAGGCGAAACCCCACACAAGACACGGCCCAAACCTAGAAGAATTGCTGAGTTTTAATTCACCGGCCGTGAAAGCCAATATACCATCTTTTTGGAAGCCTTCATAGGGAGGTTAAGGCTGCTTGAGCTTTTAGTTCTCGCAGTCAAGTGGTGCAGTTGCACCTAATATAAAGGGAGGTGGCGCGCAGTTCGTCACTCCTGTGGGGGTCTGGGTGGGGACACAAAGAGCCTGCCGATGAGCCAGCTTGGTGTCCTAGGCGAAACCCCACACAAGACACGGCACAAACCTAGAAGAATTGCTGAGTTTTAATTCACCGGCCGCGAAAGCCAATATACCATCTTTTTGGAAGCCTTCATAGGGAGGTTAAGGCTGCTTGAGCTTTTTGTTCTCGCAGTCAAGTGGTGCAGTTCCACATAATATAAAGGGAGGTGGCGCGCAGTTCGTCACTCCTGTGGGGGTCCGGGCGGGGACACCAAGAGCCCGCCGATGAGCCAGCTTGGTGTCCTAGGCGAAACCCCACACAAGACACGGCACAAACCTAGAAGAATTGCTGAGTTTTAATTCACCAGCCGTGAAAGCCAATATACCATCTTTTTGGAAGCCTTCATAGGGAGGTTAAGGCTTCTTGAGATTTAAGTTCTCGCAGTCAAGTGGTGCAGTTGCACCTAATATAAAGGGAGGTGGCGCGCAGTTCGTCACTCCTGTTGGGGGTCCGGGCGGGGACACCAAGAGCCCGCCGATGAGCCAGCTTGGTGTCCTAGGCGAAACCCCAAACAAGACACGGCACAAACCTAGAAGAATTGCTGAGTTTTAATTCACCGGCCGTAAAAGCCAATATACCATCTTTTTGGAAGCCTTCATAGGGAGGTTAAGGCTGCTTGAGCTTTTAGTTCTCGCAGTCAAGTGGTGCAGTTGCACCTAATATAAAGGTAGGTGGCGCGCAGTTCGCCACTCCTGTGGGGTCCGGGCGGGGACACCAAGAGCCCGCCGATGAGCCAGCTTGTTGTCCTAGGCGTAACCCCACACAAGACACGGCACAAACCTAGAAGAATTGCTGAGTATTAATTCACCGGCCGCGAAAGCCAATATACCATCTTTTTGGAAGCCTTCATAGGGAGGTTAAGGTTGCTTGAGCCTTTAGATCTCGCAGTCAAGTGGTGCAGTTGCACCTAATATAAAGGGAGGTGGCGCGCAGTTTGTCACTCCTGTGGGGGTCCAGGCGGGGACACCAAGAGACCGCCGATGAGCCAGCTTGGTGTCCTAGGCGAAACCCCAAACAAGACACGGCACAAACCTAGAAGAATTGCTGAGTTTTAATTCACCGGCCGTGAAAGCCAATATACCATCTTTTTGGAAGCCTTCATAGGGAGGTTAAGGCTGCTTGAGCTTTTAGTTCTCGCAGTCAAGAGGTGCAGTTGCACCTAATATAATGGGAGGTGGCGCGCAGTTCGTCACTCCTGTGGGGGTCCGGGCGGGGACACCAAGAGCCCGCCGATGAGCCAGCTTGGTGTCCTAGGCGTAACCCCACGAAAGACACGGCACAAACCTAGAAGAATTGCTGAGTTTTAATTCACCGGCCGTAAAAGCCAATATACCTTCTTTTTGGAAGCCTTCATAGTGAGGTTATGGCTGCTTGAGATTTTAGTTCTCGCAGTCAAGTGGTGCAGTTGCACCTAATATAAAGGGAGGTGGCGCGCAGTTCGCCACTCCTGTGGGGTCCGGGCGGGGACACCAAGAGCCCGCCGATGAGCCAGCTTGGTGTCCTAGGCGTAACCCCACACAAGACACGGCACAAACCTAGAAGAATTGCTGAGTTTTAATTCACCGGCCGTGAAAGCCAATATACCATCTTTTTGGAAGCCTTCATAGGGAGGTTAAGACTGCTTGAGCTTTAAGTTCTCGCAGTCAAGTGGTGCAGTTGCACCTAATATAATGGGAGGTGGCGCGCAGTTCGTCACTCCTGTGGGGGTCCGGGCGGGGACACCAAGAGCCCGCCGATGAGCAAGCTTGGTGTCCTAGGCGAAACCCCAAAAAAGACACGGCACAAAACAAGAAGAATTGCTGAGTTTTAATTCACCGGCCGTGAAAGCCAATATACCATCTTTTTGGAAGCCTTCATAGCGAGGCTAAGGCTGCATGAGCTTTCAGATCTCGCAGTCAAGTTGTCCAGATGCACCTAATATCAAGGGAGGTGGCGCGCAGTTCGTCACTCCTGTGGGGGTCCGGCTGGGGACACCAAGAGCCCGCCGATGAGCCAGCTTGGTGTCCTAGGCGAAACCCCACACAAGACACGGCACAAACCTAGAAGAATTGCTGAGTTTTAATTCACCGGCCGCGAAAGACAATATACCATCTTTTTGGAAGCCTTCATAGGGAGGTTAAGGCTGCTTGAGCTTTTTGTTCTCGCAGTCAAGTGGTGCAGTTGCACCTAATATAAAGGGAGGTGGCGCGCGGTTCGTCCCTCCTGTGGGGGTCCGGGCGGGGACACCAAGAACCCGCCGATGAGCCAGCTTGGTGTCCTAGGCAAAACCCCACACAAGACACGGCACAAACCTAGAAGAATTGCTGAGTTTTAATTCACCGGCCGTGAAAGCCAATATACCATCTTTTTGGAAGCCTTCATAGGGAGGTTAAGGCTGCTTGAGCCTTTAGATCTCGCAGTCAAGTGGTGAAGTTGCACCTAATATAAAGGGAGGTGGCGCGCAGTTCGTCACTCCTGTGGGGGTCCAGGCGGGGACACCAAGAGCCCGCCGATGAGCCAGCTTTGTGTCCTAGGCGAAACCCCACACAAGACACGGCACAAACCTAGAAGAATTGCTGAGTTTTAATTCACCAGCCGTGAAAGCCAATATACCATCTTTTTGGAAGCCTTCATAGGGAGGTTAAAGCTGCTTGAGCTTTTAGTTCTCGCAGTCAAGTGGTGCATTTGCACCTAATATAAAGGGAGGTGGCGCGCAATTCGTCACTCCTGTTGGGGTCCGGGCGGGGACACCAAGAGCCCGCCGATGAGCCAGCTTGGTGTCCTAGGCGAAACCCCACACAAGACACGGCACAAACCTAGAAGAATTGCTGAGTTTTAATTCACCGGCCGTGAAAGCCAATATACCATCTTTTTGGAAGCCTTCATAGGGAGGTTAAGGCTGCTTGAGCTTTAAGTTCTCGCAGTCAAGTGGTGGAGTTGCACCTAATATAAAGGGAGGTGGCGCGCAGTTCGTCACTCCTGTGTGGGTCCGGGCGGGGACACCAAGAGCCCGCCGATGAGCCAGCTTGGTGTCCTAGGCAAAACCCCACACAAGACACGGCACAAACCTAGAAGAATTGCTGAGTTTAAATTCACCGGCCGTGAAAGCCAATATACCATCTTTTTGGAAGCCTTCATAGGGAGGTTAAGGCTGCTTGAGCCTTTAGATCACGCAGTCAAGTGGTGCAGTTGCACCTAATATAAAGGGAGGTGGCGCGCAGTTCGTCACTCCTGTGGGGTCCGGGCGGGGACACCTAGAGCCCGCCGATGAGCCAGCTTGGTGTCCTAGGCGTAACCCCACACAAGACACGGCACAAACCTGGAAGAATTGCTGAGTTTTAATTCACCGGCCGTGAAAGCCAATATACCATCTTTTTGGAAGCCTTCATAGGGAGGTTAAGACTGCTTGAGCTTTAAGTTCTCGCAGTCAAGTGGTGCAGTTGCACCTAATATAATGGGAGGTGGCGCGTAGTTCGTCACTCCTGTGGGGGTCCGGGCGGGGACACCAAGAGCCCGCCGATGAGCCAGCTTGTTGTCCTAGGGGAAACCCCAAAAAAGACACGGCACAAACCTAGAAGAATTGCTGAGTTTTAATTCACCGGCCGTGAAAGCCAATATACCATCTTTTTGGAAGCCTTCATAGCGAGGTTAAGGCTGCTTGAGCTTTTAGATCTCGCAGTCAAGTTGTCCAGATGCACCTAATATAAAGGGAGGTGGCGCGCAGTTCGTCACTCCTGTGGGGGTCCGGGTGGGGACACCAAGAGCCCGCCGATGAGCCAGCTTGGTGTCCTAGGCGAAACCCCACACAAGACACGGCACAAACCTAGAAGAATTGCTGAGTTTTAATTCACCGGCCGCGAAAGCCAATATACCATCTTTTTGGAAGCCTTCATAGGGAGGTTAAGGCTGCTTGAGCCTTTAGATCTCGCAGTCTAGTGGTGAAGTTGCACCTAATATAAAGGGAGGTGGCGCGCAGTTCGTCACTCCTGTGGGGGTCCGGGCGGGGACACCAAGAGCCCGCCGATGAGCCAGCTTTGTGTCCTAGGCGAAACCCCACACAAGACACGGCACAAACCTAGAAGAATTGCTGAGTTTTAATTCACCAGCCGTGAAAGCCAATATACCATCTTTTTGGAAGCCTTCATAGGGAGGTTAAAGCTGCTGGAGTTTTTAGTTCTCGCAGTCAAGTGGTGCAGTTGCACCTAATATAAAGGGAGGTGGCGCGCAATTCGTCACTCCTGTGGGGGTCCGGGCGGGGACACCAAGAGCCCGCCGATGAGCCACCTTGGTGTCCTAGGCGAAACCCCAAACAAGACACGGCACAAACCTAGAAGAATTGCTGATTTTTAATTCACCGGCCGTGAAAGCCAATATACCATCTTTTTGGAAGCCTTCATAGGGAGGTTAAGGCTGCTTGAGCTTTAAGTTCTCGCAGTCAAGTGGTGCAGTTGCACCTAATATAAAGGGAGGTGGCGCGCAGTTCGTCACTCCTGTGGGGGTCCGGGCGGGGACACCAAGAGCCCGCCGATGAGCCAGCTTGGTGTCCTAGGCGAAACCCCAAACAAGACACGGCACAAACCTAGAAGAATTGCTGAGTTTTAATTCACCGGCCGTAAAAGCCAATATAACATCTTTTTGTAAGCCTTCATAGAGAGGTTAAGGCTGCTTGAGCTTTTAGTTCTCGCAGTCAAGTGGAGCAGTTGCACCTAATATAAAGGGAGGTAGCGCGCAGTTCGTCACTCCTGTGGGGGTCCGGGCGGGGACACCAAGAGCCCGCCGATGAGCCAGCTTGGTGTCCTAGGCAAAACCCCACACAAGACACGGCACAAACCTAGAAGAATTGCTGAGTTTAAATTCACCGGCCGTGAAAGCCAATATACCATCTTTTTGGAAGCCTTCATAGGGAGGTTAAGGCTGCTTGAGTCTTTAGATCTCGTAGTCAAGTGGTGCAGTTGCACCTAATATAAAGGGAGGTGGCGCGCAGTTTGTCACTCCTGTGGGGGTCCGGGCGGGGACACCAAGAGCCCGCCGATGAGCCAGCTTGGTGTCCTAGGCGAAACCCCAAACAAGACACGGCACAAACCTAGAAGAATTGCTGAGTTTTAATTCACCGGCCGTGAAAGCCAATATACCATCTTTTTGGAAGCCTTCATAGGGAGGTTAAGGCTGCTTGAGTTTTTAGTTCTCGCAGTCAAGTGGTGCAGTTGCACCTAATATAATGGGAGGTGGCGCGCAGTTCGTCACTCCTGTGGGGGTCCGGGCGGGGACACCAAGAGCCCGCCGAGGAGCCAGCTTGTTGTCCTAGGCGAAACCCCACACAAGACACGGCACAAACCTAGAAGAATTGCTGAGTTTTAATTCACCGGCCGTGAAAGCCAATATACCATCTTTTTGGAAGCCTTCATAGGGAGGTTAAGGCTGCTAGAGCTTTGAGTTCTCGCAGTCAAGTGGTGCAGTTGCACCTAATATAAAGGGAGGTGGCGCGCAGTTCGTCACTCCTGTGGGGGTCTGGGTGGGGACACAAAGAGCCTGCCGATGAGCCAGCTTGGTGTCCTAGGCGAAACCCCACACAAGACACGGCACAAACCTAGAAGAATTGCTGAGTTTTAATTCACCGGTCGCGAAAGCCAATATACCATCTTTTTGGAAGCCTTCATAGGGAGGTTAAGGCTGCTTGAGCTTTTTGTTCTCGCAGTCAAGTGGTGCAGTTCCACATAATATAAAGGGAGGTGGCGCGCAGTTCGTCACTCCTGTGGGGGTCCGGGCGGGGACACCAAGAGCCCGCCGATGAGCCAGCTTGGTGTCCTAGGCGAAACCCCACACAAGACACGGCACAAACCTAGAAGAATTGCTGAGTTTTAATTCACCAGCCGTGAAAGCCAATATACCATCTTTTTGGAAGCCTTCATAGGGAGGTTAAGGCTTCTTGAGATTTAAGTTCTCGCAGTCATGTGGTGCAGTTGCACCTAATATAAAGGGAGGTGGCGCGCGGTTCGTCCCTCCTGTGGGGGTCCGGGCGGGGACACCAAGAGCCCGCCGATGAGCCAGCTTGGTGTCCTAGGCGTAACCCCACGAAAGACACGGCACAAACCTAGAAGAATTGCTGAGTTTTAATTCACCAGCCGTGAAAGCCAATATACCATCTTTTTGGAAGCCTTCATAGGGAGGTTAAAGCTGCTGGAGCTTTTAGTTCTCGCAGTCAAGTGGTGCAGTTGCACCTAATATAAAGGGAGGTGGCGCGCAGTTCGTCACTCCTGTGGGGTCCGGGCGGGGACACCTAGAGCCCGCCGACGAGCCAGCTTGGTGTCCTAGGCGTAACCCCACACAAGACACGGCACAAACCTAGAAGAATTGCTGAGTTTTAATTCACCGGCCGTGAAAGCCAATATACCATCTTTTTGGAAGCCTTCATAGGGAGGTTAAGACTGCTTGAGCTTTAAGTTCTCGCAGTCAAGTGGTGCAGTTGCACCTAATATAATGGGAGGTGGCGCGCAGTTCGTCACTCCTGTGGGGGTCCGGGCGGGGACACCAAGAGCCCGCCGATGAGCCAGCTTGTTGTCCTAGGGGAAACCCCAAAAAAGACACGGCACAAACCTAGAAGAATTGCTGAGTTTAAATTCACCGGCCGTGAAAGCCAATATACCATCTTTTTGGAAGCCTTCATAGCGAGGTTAAGGCTGCTTGAGCTTTTAGATCTCGCAGTCAAGTTGTCCAGATGCACCTAATATAAAGGGAGGTGGCGCGCAGTTCGTCACTCCTGTGGGGGTCCGGGTGGGGACACCAAGAGCCCGCCGATGAGCCAGCTTGGTGTCCTAGGGGAAACCCCAAAAAAGACACGGCACAAACCTAGAAGAATTGCTGAGTTTTAATTCACCGGCCGTGAAAGCCAATATACCATCGTTTTGGAAGCCTTCATAGCGAGGTTAAGGCTGCTTGAGCTTTTAGATCTCGCAGTCAAGTTGTCCAGATGCACCTAATATAAAGGGAGGTGGCGCGCAGTTCGTCACTCCTGTGGGGGTCCGGGTGGGGACACCAAGAGCCCGCCGATGAGCCAGCTTGGTGTCCTAGGCGAAACCCCACACAAGACACGGCACAAACCTAGAAGAATTGCTGAGTTTTAATTCACCGGCCGCGAAAGCCAATATACCATCTTTTTGGAAGCCTTCATAGGGAGGTTAAGGCTGCTTGAGACTTTAGATCTCGCAGTCTAGTGGTGAAGTTGCACCTAATATAAAGGGAGGTGGCGCGCAGTTCGTCACTCCTGTGGGGGTCCGGGCGGGGACACCAAGAGCCCGCCGATGAGCCAGCTATGTGTCCTAGGCGAAACCCCACACAAGACACGGCACAAACCTAGAAGAATTGCTGAGTTTTAATTCACCAGCCGTGAAAGCCAATATACCATCTTTTTGGAAGCCTTCATAGGGAGGTTAAAGCTGCTGGAGCTTTTAGTTCTCGCAGTCAAGTGGTGCAGTTGCACCTAATATAAAGGGAGGTGGCGCGCAGTTCGTCACTCCTGTGGGGTCCGGGCGGGGATACCTAGAGCCCGCCGATGAGCCAGCTTGGTGTCCTAGGCGTAACCCCACACAAGACACGGCACAAACCTAGAAGAATTGCTGAGTTTTAATTCACCGGCCGTGAAAGCCAATATACCATCTTTTTGGAAGCCTTCATAGGGAGGTTAAGACTGCTTGAGCTTTAAGTTCTCGCAGTCAAGTGGTGCAGTTGCACCTAATATAATGGGAGGTGGCGCGCAGTTCGTCACTCCTGTGGGGGTCCGGGCGGGGACACCAAGAGCCCGCCGATGAGCCAGCTTGTTGTCCTAGGGGAAACCCCAAAAAAGACACGGCACAAACCTAGAAGAATTGCTGAGTTTTAATTCACCGGCCGTGAAAGCCAATATACCATCTTTTTGGAAGCCTTCATAGCGAGGTTAAGGCTGCTTGAGCTTTTAGATCTCGCAGTCAAGTTGTCCAGATGCACCTAATATAAAGGGAGGTGGCGCGCAGTTCGTCACTCCTGTGGGGGTCCGGGTGGGGACACCAAGAGCCCGCCGATGAGCCAGCTTGGTGTCCTAGGCGAAACCCCACACAAGACACGGCACAAACCTAGAAGAATTGCTGAGTTTTAATTCACCGGCCGCGAAAGCCAATATACCATATTTTTGGAAGCCTTCATAGGGAGGTTAAGGTTGCTTGAGCCTTTAGATCTCGCAGTCAAGTTGTCCAGATGCACCTAATATAAAGGGAGGTGGCGCGCAGTTCGTCACTCCTGTGGGGGTCCGGGCGGGGACACCAAGAGCCCGCCGATGAGCCAGCTTTGTGTCCTAGGCGAAACCCCACACAAGACACGGCAGAAACCTAGAAGAATTGCTGAGTTTTAATTCACCAGCCGTGAAAGCCAATATACCATCTTTTTGGAAGCCTTCATAGGGAGGTTAAGGCTGCTTGAGTTTTTAGTTCTCGCAGTCAAGTGGTGCAGTTGCACCTAATATAATGGGAGGTGGCGCGCAGTTCGTCACTCCTGTGGGGGTCCGGGCGGGGACACCAAGAGCCCGCCGAGGAGCCAGCTTGTTGTCCTAGGCGAAACCCCACACAAGACACGGCACAAACCTAGAAGAATTGCTGAGTTTTAATTCACCGGCCGTGAAAGCCAATATACCATCTTTTTGGAAGCCTTCATAGGGAGGTTAAGGCTGCTTGAGCTTTTAGTTCTCGCAGTCAAGTGGTGCAGTTGCACCTAATATAAAGGGAGGTGGCGCGCAGTTCGTCACTCCTGTGGGGGTCTGGGTGGGGACACAAAGAGCCTGCCGATGAGCCAGCTTGGTGTCCTAGGCGAAACCCCACACAATACACGGCACAAACCTAGAAGAATTGCTGAGTTTTAATTCACCGGCCGCGAAAGCCAATATACCATCTTTTTGGAAGCCTTCATAGGGAGGTTAAGGCTGCTTGAGCTTTTTGTTCTCGCAGTCAAGTGGTGCAGTTCCACATAATATAAAGGGAGGTGGCGCGCAGTTCGTCACTCCTGTGGGGGTCCGGGCGGGGACACCAAGAGCCCGCCGATGAGCCAGCTTGGTGTCCTAGGCGAAACCCCACACAAGACACGGCACAAACCTAGAAGAATTGCTGAGTTTTAATTCACCAGCCGTGAAAGCCAATATACCATCTTTTTGGAAGCCTTCATAGGGAGGTTAAGGCTTCTTGAGATTTAAGTTCTCGCAGTCAAGTGGTGCAGTTGCACCTAATATAAAGGGAGGTGGCGCGCAGTTCGTCACTCCTGTGGGGGTCCGGGCGGGGACACCAAGAGCCCGCCGATGAGCCAGCTTGGTGTCCTAGGCGAAACCCCAAACAAGACACGGCACAAACCTAGAAGAATTGCTGAGTTTTAATTCACCGGCCGTAAAAGCCAATATACCATCTTTTTGGAAGCCTTCATAGGGAGGTTAAGGCTGCTTGAGCTTTTAGTTCTCGCAGTCAAGTGGTGCAGTTGCACCTAATATAAAGGGAGGTGGCGCGCAGTTCGCCACTCCTGTGGGGTCCGGGCGGGGACACCAAGAGCCCGCCGATGAGCCAGCTTGTTGTCCTAGGCGTAACCCCACACAAGACACGGCACAAACCTAGAAGAATTGCTGAGTTTTAATTCACCGGCCGCGAAAGCCAATATACCATCTTTTTGGAAGCCTTCATAGGGAGGTTAAGGCTGCTTGAGCCTTTAGATCTCGCAGTCTAGTGGTGAAGTTGCACCTAATATAAAGGGAGGTGGCGCGCAGTTCGTCACTCCTGTGGGGGTCCGGGCGGGGACACCAAGAGCCCGCCGATGAGCCAGCTTTGTGTCCTAGGCGAAACCCCACACAAGACACGGCACAAACCTAGAAGAATTGCTGAGTTTTAATTCACCAGCCGTGAAAGCCAATATACCATCTTTTTGGAAGCCTTCATAGGGAGGTTAAAGCTGCTGGAGCTTTTATTTCTCGCAGTCAAGTGGTGCAGTTGCACCTAATATAAAGGGAGGTGGCGCGCAGTTCGTCACTCCTGTGGGGTCCGGGCGGGGACACCTAGAGCCCGCCGATGAGCCAGCTTGGTGTCCTAGGCGTAACCCCACACAAGACACGGCACAAACCTAGAAGAATTGCTGAGTTTTAATTCACCGGCCGTGAAAGCCAATATACCATCTTTTTGGAAGCCTTCATAGGGAGGTTAAGACTGCTTGAGCTTTAAGTTCTCGCAGTCAAGTGGTGCAGTTGCACCTAATATAATGGGAGGTGGCGCGCAGTTCGTCACTCCTGTGGGGGTCCGGGCGGGGACACCAAGAGCCCGCCGATGAGCCAGCTTGTTGTCCTAGGGGAAACCGCAAAAAAGACACGGCACAAACCTAGAAGAATTGCTGAGTTTTAATTCACCGGCCGTGAAAGCCAATATACCATCTTTTTGGAAGCCTTCATAGCGAGGTTAAGGCTGCTTGAGCTTTTAGATCTCGCAGTCAAGTTGTCCAGATGCACCTAATATAAAGGGAGGTGGCGCGCAGTTCGTCACTCCTGTGGGGGTCCGGGCGGGGACACCAAGAGCCCGCCGATGAGCCAGCTTTGTGTCCTAGGCGAAACCCCACACAAGACACGGCACAAACCTAGAAGAATTGCTGAGTTTTAATTCCCCAGCCGTGAAAGCCAATATACCATCTTTTTGGAAGCCTTCATAGGGAGGTTAAAGCTGCTGGAGCTTTTAGTTCTCGCAGTCAAGTGGTGCAGTTGCACCTAATATAAAGGGAGGTGGCGCGCAATTCGTCACTCCTGTGGGGGTCCGGGCGGGGACACCAAGAGCCCGCCGATGAGCCAGCTTGGTGTCCTAGGCGAAACCCCAAACAAGACACGGCACAAACCTAGAAGAATTGCTGATTTTTAATTCACCGGCCGTGAAAGCCAATATACCATCTTTTTGGAAGCCTTCATAGGGAGGTTAAGGCTGCTTGAGCTTTAAGTTCTCGCAGTCAAGTGGTGCAGTTGCACCTAATATAAAGGGAGGTGGCGCGCAGTTCGTCACTCCTGTGGGGGTCCGGGCGGGGACACCAAGAGCCCGCCGATGAGCCAGCTTGGTGTCCTAGGCGAAACCCCAAACAAGACACGGCACAAACCTAGAAGAATTGCTGAGTTTTAAATCACCGGCCGTAAAAGCCAATATACCATCTTTTTGTAAGCCTTCATAGAGAGGTTAAGGCTGCTTGAGCTTTTAGTTCTCGCAGTCAAGTGGTGCAGTTGCACCTAATATAAAGGGAGGTGGCGCGCAGTTCGTCACTCCTGTGGGGGTCCGGGCGGGGACACCAAGAGCCCGCCGATGAGCCAGCTTGGTGTCCTAGGCAAAACCCCACACAAGACACGGCACAAACCTAGAAGAATTGCTGAGTTTAAATTCACCGGCCGTGAAAGCCAATATACCATCTTTTTGGAAGCCTTCATAGGGAGGTTAAGGCTGCTTGAGTCTTTAGATCTCGCAGTCAAGTGGTGCAGTTGCACCTAATATAAAGGGAGGTGGCGCGCAGTTTGTCACTCCTGTGGGGGTCCGGGCGGGGACACCAAGAGCCCGCCGATGAGCCAGCTTGGTGTCCTAGGCGAAACCCCAAACAAGACACGGCACAAACCTAGAAGAATTGCTGAGTTTTAATTCACCGTTCGTGAAAGCCAATATACCATCTTTTTGGAAGCCTTCATAGGGAGGTTAAGGCTGCTTGAGTTTTTAGTTCTCGCAGTCAAGTGGTGCAGTTGCACCTAATATAATGGGAGGTGGCGCGCAGTTCGTCACTCCTGTGGGGGTCCGGGCGGGGACACCAAGAGCACGCCGAGGAGCCAGCTTGTTGTCCTAGGCGAAACCCCACACAAGACACGGCACAAACCTAGAAGAATTGCTGAGTTTTAATTCACCGGCCGTGAAAGCCAATATACCATCTTTTTGGAAGCCTTCATAGGGAGGTTAAGGCTGCTTGAGCTTTTAGTTCTCGCAGTCAAGTGGTGCAGTTGCACCTAATATAAAGGGAGGTGGCGCGCAGTTCGTCACTCCTGTGGGGGTCTGGGTGGGGACACAAAGAGCCTGCCGATGAGCCAGCTTGGTGTCCTAGGCGAAACCCCACACAAGACACGGCACAAACCTAGAAGAATTGCTGAGTTTTAATTCACCGGCCGCGAAAGCCAATATACCATCTTTTTGGAAGCCTTCATAGGGAGGTTAAGGCTGCTTGAGCTTTTTGTTCTCGCAGTCAAGTGGTGCAGTTCCACATAATATAAAGGGAGGTGGCGCGCAGTTCGTCACTCCTGTGGGGGTCCGGGCGGGGACACCAAGAGCCCGCCGATGAGCCAGCTTGGTGTCCTAGGCGAAACCCCACACAAGACACGGCACAAACCTAGAAGAATTGCTGAGTTTTAATTCACCAGCCGTGAAAGCCAATATACCATCTTTTTGGAAGCCTTCATAGGGAGGTTAAGGCTTCTTGAGATTTAAGTTCTCGCAGTCAAGTGGTGCAGTTGCACCTAATATAAAGGGAGGTGGCGCGCAGTTCGTCACTCCTGTTGGGGGTCCGGGCGGGGACACCAAGAGCCCGCCGATGAGCCAGCTTGGTGTCCTAGGCGAAACCCCAAACAAGACACGGCACAAACCTAGAAGAATTGCTGAGTTTTAATTCACCGGCCGTAAAAGCCAATATACCATCTTTTTGGAAGCCTTCATAGGGAGGTTAAGGCTGCTTGAGCTTTTAGTTCTCGCAGTCAAGTGGTGCAGTTGCACCTAATATAAAGGTAGGTGGCGCGCAGTTCGCCACTCCTGTGGGGTCCGGGCGGGGACACCAAGAGCCCGCCGATGAGCCAGCTTGTTGTCCTAGGCGTAACCCCACACAAGACACGGCACAAACCTAGAAGAATTGCTGAGTATTAATTCACCGGCCGCGAAAGCCAATATACCATCTTTTTGGAAGCCTTCATAGGGAGGTTAAGGTTGCTTGAGCCTTTAGATCTCGCAGTCAAGTGGTGCAGTTGCACCTAATATAAAGGGAGGTGGCGCGCAGTTTGTCACTCCTGTGGGGGTCCGGGCGGGGACACCAAGAGACCGCCGATGAGCCAGCTTGGTGTCCTAGGCGAAACCCCAAACAAGACACGGCACAAACCTAGAAGAATTGCTGAGTTTTAATTCACCGGCCGTGAAAGCCAATATACCATCTTTTTGGAAGCCTTCATAGGGAGGTTATGGCTGCTTGAGCTTTTAGTTCTCGCAGTCAAGAGGTGCAGTTGCACCTAATATAATGGGAGGTGGCGCGCAGTTCGTCACTCCTGTGGGGGTCCGGGCGGGGACACCAAGAGCCCGCCGATGAGCCAGCTTGGTGTCCTAGGCGTAACCCCACGAAAGACACGGCACAAACCTAGAAGAATTGCTGAGTTTTAATTCACCGGCCGTAAAAGCCAATATACCTTCTTTTTGGAAGCCTTCATAGTGAGGTTATGGCTGCTTGAGCTTTTAGTTCTCGCAGTCAAGTGGTGCAGTTGCACCTAATATAAAGGGAGGTGGCGCGCAGTTCGTCACTCCTGTGGGGTCCGGGCGGGGACACCAAGAGCCCGCCGATGAGCCAGCTTGGTGTCCTAGGCGTAACCCCACACAAGACACGGCACAAACCTAGAAGAATTGCTGAGTTTTAATTCACCGGCCGTGAAAGCCAATATACCATCTTTTTGGAAGCCTTCATAGGGAGGTTAAGACTGCTTGAGCTTTAAGTTCTCGCAGTCAAGTGGTGCAGTTGCACCTAATATAATGGGAGGTGGCGCGCAGTTCGTCACTCCTGTGGGGGTCCGGGCGGGGACACCAAGAGCCCGCCGATGAGCCAGCTTGGTGTCCTAGGCGAAACCCCAAAAAAGACACGGCACAAAACTAGAAGAATTGCTGAGTTTTAATTCACCGGCCGTGAAAGCCAATATACCATCTTTTTGGAAGCCTTCATAGCGAGGCTAAGGCTGCATGAGCTTTCAGATCTCGCAGTCAAGTTGTCCAGATGCACCTAATATCAAGGGAGGTGGCGCGCAGTTCGTCACTACTGTGGGGGTCCGGCTGGGGACACCAAGAGCCCGCCGATGAGCCAGCTTGGTGTCCTAGGCGAAACCCCACACAAGACACGGCACAAACCTAGAAGAATTGCTGAGTTTTAATTCACCGGCCGCGAAAGACAATATACCATCTTTTTGGAAGCCTTCATAGGGAGGTTAAGGCTGCTTGAGCTTTTTGTTCTCGCAGTCAAGTGGTGCAGTTGCACCTAATATAAAGGGAGGTGGCGCGCGGTTCGTCCCTCCTGTGGGGGTCCGGGCGGGGACACCAAGAACCCGCCGATGAGCCAGCTTGGTGTCCTAGGCAAAACCCCACACAAGACACGGCACAAACCTAGAAGAATTGCTGAGTTTTAATTCACCGGCCGTGAAAGCCAATATACCATCTTTTTGGAAGCCTTCATAGGGAGGTTAAGGCTGCTTGAGCCTTTAGATCTCGCAGTCAAGTGGTGAAGTAGCACCTAATATAAAGGGAGGTGGCGCGCAGTTCGTCACTCCTGTGGGGGTCCAGGCGGGGACACCAAGAGCCCGCCGATGAGCCAGCTTTGTGTCCTAGGCGAAACCCCACACAAGACACGGCACAAACCTAGAAGAATTGCTGAGTTTTAATTCACCAGCCGTGAAAGTCAATATACCATCTTTTTGGAAGCCTTCATAGGGAGGTTAAAGCTGCTTGAGCTTTTAGTTCTCGCAGTCAAGTGGTGCATTTGCACCTAATATAAAGGGAGGTGGCGCGCAATTCGTCACTCCTGTTGGGGTCCGGGCGGGGACACCAAGAGCCCGCCGATGAGCCAGCTTGGTGTCCTAGGCGAAACCCCACACAAGACACGGCACAAACCTAGAAGAATTGCTGAGTTTTAATTCACCGGCCGTGAAAGCCAATATACCATCTTTTTGGAAGCCTTCATAGGGAGGTTAAGGCTGCTTGAGCTTTAAGTTCTCGCAGTCAAGTGGTGCAGTTGCACCTAATATAAAGGGAGGTGGCGCGCAGTTCGTCACTCCTGTGGGGGTCCGGGCGGGGACACCAAGAGCCCGCCGATGAGCCAGCTTGGTGTCCTAGGCGAAACCCCACACAAGACACGGCAAAAACCTAGAAGAATTGCTGAGTTTTAATTCACCGGCCGTAAAAGCCAATATAAGTTACCATCTTTTTGTAAGCCTTCATAGGGAGGTTAAGGCTGCTTGAGCTTTTAGTTCTCGCAGTCAAGTGGTGGAGTTGCACCTAATATAAAGGGAGGTGGCGCGCAGTTCGTCACTCCTGTGTGGGTCCGGGCGGGGACACCAAGAGCCCGCCGATGAGCCAGCTTGGTGTCCTAGGCAAAACCCCACACAAGACACGGCACAAACCTAGAAGAATTGCTGAGTTTAAATTCACCGGCCGTGAAAGCCAATATACCATCTTTTTGGAAGCCTTCATAGGGAGGTTAAGGCTGCTTGAGCCTTTAGATCACGCAGTCAAGTGGTGCAGTTGCACCTAATATAAAGGGAGGTGGCGCGCAGTTCGTCACTCCTGTGGGGTCCGGGCGGGGACACCTAGAGCCCGCCGATGAGCCAGCTTGGTGTCCTAGGCGTAACCCCACACAAGACACGGCACAAACCTAGAAGAATTGCTGAGTTTTAATTCACCGGCCGTGAAAGCCAATATACCATCTTTTTGGAAGCCTTCATAGGGAGGTTAAGACTGCTTGAGATTTAAGTTCTCGCAGTCAAGTGGTGCAGTTGCACCTAATATAATGGGAGGTGGCGCGCAGTTCGTCACTCCTGTGGGGGTCCGGGCGGGGACACCAAGAGCCCGCCGATGAGCCAGCTTGTTGTCCTAGGGGAAACCCCAAAAAAGACACGGCACAAACCTAGAAGAATTGCTGAGTTTTAATTCACCGGCCGTGAAAGCCAATATACCATCTTTTTGGAAGCCTTCATAGCGAGGTTAAGGCTGCTTGAGCTTTTAGATCTCGCAGTCAAGTGGTCCAGATGCACCTAATATAAAGGGAGGTGGCGCGCAGTTCGTCACTCCTGTGGGGGTCCGGGTGGGGACACCAAGAGCCCGCCGATGAGCCAGCTTGGTGTCCTAGGCGAAACCCCACACAAGACACGGCACAAACCTAGAAGAATTGCTGAGTTTTAATTCACCGGCCGCGAAAGCCAATATACCATCTTTTTGGAAGCCTTCATAGGGAGGTTAAGGCTGCTTGAGCCTTTAGATCTCGCAGTCTAGTGGTGAAGTTGCACCTAATATAAAGGGAGGTGGCGCGCAGTTCGTCACTCCTGTGGGGGTCCGGGCGGGGACACCAAGAGCCCGCCGATGAGCCAGCTTTGTGTCCTAGGCGAAACCCCACACAAGACACGGCACAAACCTAGAAGAATTGCTGAGTTTTAATTCACCAGCCGTGAAAGCCAATATACCATCTTTTTGGAAGCCTTCATAGGGAGGTTAAAGCTGCTGGAGCTTTTAGTTCTCGCAGTCAAGTGGTGCAGTTGCACCTAATGTAAAGGGAGGTGGCGCGCAATTCGTCACTCCTGTGGGGGTCCGGGCGGGGACACCAAGAGCCCGCCGATGAGCCACCTTGGTGTCCTAGGCGAAACCCCAAACAAGACACGGCACAAACCTAGAAGAATTGCTGATTTTTAATTCACCGGCCGTGAAAGCCAATATACCATCTTTTTGGAAGCCTTCATAGGGAGGTTAAGGCTGCTTGAGCTTTAAGTTCTCGCAGTCAAGTGGTGCAGTTGCACCTAATATAAAGGGAGGTGGCGCGCAGTTCGTCACTCCTGTGGGGGTCCGGGCAGGGACACCAAGAGCCCGCCGATGAGCCAGCTTGGTGTCCTAGGCGAAACCCCAAACAAGACACGGCACAAACCTAGAAGAATTGCTGAGTTTTAATTCACCGGCCGTAAAAGCCAATATACCATCTTTTTGTAAGCCTTCATAGAGAGGTTAAGGCTGCTTGAGCTTTTAGTTCTCGCAGTCAAGTGGTGCAGTTGCACCTAATATAAAGGGAGGTAGCGCGCAGTTCGTCACTCCTGTGGGGGTCCGGGCGGGGACACCAAGAGCCCGCCGATGAGCCAGCTTGGTGTCCTAGGCAAAACCCCACACAAGACACGGCACAAACCTAGAAGAATTGCTGAGTTTAAATTCACCGGCCGTGAAAGCCAATATACCATCTTTTTGGAAGCCTTCATAGGGAGGTTAAGGCTGCTTGAGTCTTTAGATCTCGCAGTCAAGTGGTGCAGTTGCACCTAATATAAAGGGAGGTGGCGCGCAGTTTGTCACTCCTGTGGGGGTCCGGGCGGGGACACCAAGAGCCCGCCGATGAGCCAGCTTGGTGTCCTAGGCGAAACCCCAAACAAGACACGGCACAAACCTAGAAGAATTGCTGAGTTTTAATTCACCGGCCGTGAAAGCCAATATACCATCTTTTTGGAAGCCTTCATAGGGAGGTTAAGGCTGCTTGAGTTTTTAGTTCTCGCAGTCAAGTGGTGCAGTTGCACCTAATATAATGGGAGGTGGCGCGCAGTTCGTCACTCCTGTGGGGGTACGGGCGGGGACACCAAGAGCCCGCCGAGGAGCCAGCTTGTTGTCCTAGGCGAAACCCCACACAAGACACGGCACAAACCTAGAAGAATTGCTGAGTTTTAATTCACCGGCCGTGAAAGCCAATATACCATCTTTTTGGAAGCCTTCATAGGGAGGTTAAGGCTGCTAGAGCTTTGAGTTCTCGCAGTCAAGTGGTGCAGTTGCACCTAATATAAAGGGAGGTGGCGCGCAGTTCGTCACTCCTGTGGGGGTCTGGGTGGGGACACAAAGAGCCTGCCGATGAGCCAGCTTGGTGTCCTAGGCGAAACCCCACACAAGACACGGCACAAACCTAGAAGAATTGCTGAGTTTTAATTCACCGGCCGCGAAAGCCAATATACCATCTTTTTGGAAGCCTTCATAGGGAGGTTAAGGCTGCTTGAGCTTTTTGTTCTCGCAGTCAAGTGGTGCAGTTCCACATAATATAAAGGGAGGTGGCGCGCAGTTCGTCACTCCTGTGGGGGTCCGGGCGGGGACACCAAGAGCCCGCCGATGAGCCAGCTTGGTGTCCTAGGCGAAACCCCACACAAGACACGGCACAAACCTAGAAGAATTGCTGAGTTTTAATTCACCAGCCGTGAAAGCCAAAATACCATCTTTTTGGAAGCCTTCATAGGGAGGTTAAGGCTTCTTGAGATTTAAGTTCTCGCAGTCAAGTGGTGCAGTTGCACCTAATATAAAGGGAGGTGGCGCGCAGTTCGTCACTCCTGTTGGGGGTCCGGGCGGGGACACCAAGAGCCCGCCGATGAGCCAGCTTGGTGTCCTAGGCGAAACCCCAAACAAGACACGGCACAAACCTAGAAGAATTGCTGAGTTTTAATTCACCGGCCGTAAAAGCCAATATACCATCTTTTTGGAAGCCTTCATAGGGAGGTTAAGGCTGCTTGAGCTTTTAGTTCTCGCAGTCAAGTGGTGCAGTTGCACCTAATATAAAGGTAGGTGGCGCGCAGTTCGCCACTCCTGTGGGGTCCGGGCGGGGACACCAAGAGCCCGCCGATGAGCCAGCTTGTTGTCCTAGGCGTAACCCCACACAAGACACGGCACAAACCTAGAAGAATTGCTGAGTATTAATTCACCGGCCGCGAAAGCCAATATACCATCTTTTTGGAAGCCTTCATAGGGAGGTTAAGGTTGCTTGAGCCTTTAGATCTCGCAGTCAAGTGGTGCAGTTGCACCTAATATAAAGGGAGGTGGCGCGCAGTTTGTCACTCCTGTGGGGGTCCGGGCGGGGACACCAAGAGACCGCCGATGAGCCAGCTTGGTGTCCTAGGCGAAACCCCAAACAAGACACGGCACAAACCTAGAAGAATTGCTGAGTTTTAATTCACCGGCCGTGAAAGCCAATATACCATCTTTTTGGAAGCCTTCATAGGGAGGTTATGGCTGCTTGAGCTTTTAGTTCTCGCAGTCAAGAGGTGCAGTTGCACCTAATATAATGGGAGGTGGCGCGCAGTTCGTCACTCCTGTGGGGGTCCGGGCGGGGACACCAAGAGCCCGCCGATGAGCCAGCTTGGTGTCCTAGGCGTAACCCCACGAAAGACACGGCACAAACCTAGAAGAATTGCTGAGTTTTAATTCACCGGCCGTAAAAGCCAATATACCTTCTTTTTGGAAGCCTTCATAGTGAGGTTATGGCTGCTTGAGCTTTTAGTTCTCGCAGTCAAGTGGTGCAGTTGCACCTAATATAAAGGGAGGTGGCGCGCAGTTCGTCACTCCTGTGGGGTCCGGGCGGGGACACCAAGAGCCCGCCGATGAGCCAGCTTGGTGTCCTAGGCGTAACCCCACACAAGACACGGCACAAACCTAGAAGAATTGCTGAGTTTTAATTCACCGGCCGTGAAAGCCAATATACCATCTTTTTGGAAGCCTTCATAGGGAGGTTAAGACTGCTTGAGCTTTAAGTTCTCGCAGTCAAGTGGTGCAGTTGCACCTAATATAATGGGAGGTGGCGCGCAGTTCGTCACTCCTGTGGGGGTCCGGGCGGGGACACCAAGAGCCCGCCGATGAGCCAGCTTGGTGTCCTAGGCGAAACCCCAAAAAAGACACGGCACAAAACTAGAAGAATTGCTGAGTTTTAATTCACCGGCCGTGAAAGCCAATATACCATCTTTTTGGAAGCCTTCATAGCGAGGCTAAGGCTGCATGAGCTTTCAGATCTCGCAGTCAAGTTGTCCAGATGCACCTAATATCAAGGGAGGTGGCGCGCAGTTCGTCACTACTGTGGGGGTCCGGCTGGGGACACCAAGAGCCCGCCGATGAGCCAGCTTGGTGTCCTAGGCGAAACCCCACACAAGACACGGCACAAACCTAGAAGAATTGCTGAGTTTTAATTCACCGGCCGCGAAAGACAATATACCATCTTTTTGGAAGCCTTCATAGGGAGGTTAAGGCTGCTTGAGCTTTTTGTTCTCGCAGTCAAGTGGTGCAGTTGCACCTAATATAAAGGGAGGTGGCGCGCGGTTCGTCCCTCCTGTGGGGGTCCGGGCGGGGACACCAAGAACCCGCCGATGAGCCAGCTTGGTGTCCTAGGCAAAACCCCACACAAGACACGGCACAAACCTAGAAGAATTGCTGAGTTTTAATTCACCGGCCGTGAAAGCCAATATACCATCTTTTTGGAAGCCTTCATAGGGAGGTTAAGGCTGCTTGAGCCTTTAGATCTCGCAGTCAAGTGGTGAAGTTGCACCTAATATAAAGGGAGGTGGCGCGCAGTTCGTCACTCCTGTGGGGGTCCAGGCGGGGACACCAAGAGCCCGCCGATGAGCCAGCTTTGTGTCCTAGGCGAAACCCCACACAAGACACGGCACAAACCTAGAAGAATTGCTGAGTTTTAATTCACCAGCCGTGAAAGCCAATATACCATCTTTTTGGAAGCCTTCATAGGGAGGTTAAAGCTGCTTGAGCTTTTAGTTCTCGCAGTCAAGTGGTGCATTTGCACCTAATATAAAGGGAGGTGGCGCGCAATTCGTCACTCCTGTTGGGGTCCGGGCGGGGACACCAAGAGCCCGCCGATGAGCCAGCTTGGTGTCCTAGGCGAAACCCCACACAAGACACGGCACAAACCTAGAAGAATTGCTGAGTTTTAATTCACCGGCCGTGAAAGCCAATATACCATCTTTTTGGAAGCCTTCATAGGGAGGTTAAGGCTGCTTGAGCTTTAAGTTCTCGCAGTCAAGTGGTGCAGTTGCACCTAATATAAAGGGAGGTGGCGCGCAGTTCGTCACTCCTGTGGGGGTCCGGGCGGGGACACCAAGAGCCCGCCGATGAGCCAGCTTGGTGTCCTAGGCGAAACCCCACACAAGACACGGCAAAAACCTAGAAGAATTGCTGAGTTTTAATTCACCGGCCGTAAAAGCCAATATAAGTTACCATCTTTTTGTAAGCCTTCATAGGGAGGTTAAGGCTGCTTGAGCTTTTAGTTCTCGCAGTCAAGTGGTGGAGTTGCACCTAATATAAAGGGAGGTGGCGCGCAGTTCGTCACTCCTGTGTGGGTCCGGGCGGGGACACCAAGAGCCCGCCGATGAGCCAGCTTGGTGTCCTAGGCAAAACCCCACACAAGACACGGCACAAACCTAGAAGAATTGCTGAGTTTAAATTCACCGGCCGTGAAAGCCAATATACCATCTTTTTGGAAGCCTTCATAGGGAGGTTAAGGCTGCTTGAGCCTTTAGATCACGCAGTCAAGTGGTGCAGTTGCACCTAATATAAAGGGAGGTGGCGCGCAGTTCGTCACTCCTGTGGGGTCCGGGCGGGGACACCTAGAGCCCGCCGATGAGCCAGCTTGGTGTCCTAGGCGTAACCCCACACAAGACACGGCACAAACCTAGAAGAATTGCTGAGTTTTAATTCACCGGCCGTGAAAGCCAATATACCATCTTTTTGGAAGCCTTCATAGGGAGGTTAAGACTGCTTGAGATTTAAGTTCTCGCAGTCAAGTGGTGCAGTTGCACCTAATATAATGGGAGGTGGCGCGCAGTTCGTCACTCCTGTGGGGGTCCGGGCGGGGACACCAAGAGCCCGCCGATGAGCCAGCTTGTTGTCCTAGGGGAAACCCCAAAAAAGACACGGCACAAACCTAGAAGAATTGCTGAGTTTTAATTCACCGGCCGTGAAAGCCAATATACCATCTTTTTGGAAGCCTTCATAGCGAGGTTAAGGCTGCTTGAGCTTTTAGATCTCGCAGTCAAGTGGTCCAGATGCACCTAATATAAAGGGAGGTGGCGCGCAGTTCGTCACTCCTGTGGGGGTCCGGGTGGGGACACCAAGAGCCCGCCGATGAGCCAGCTTGGTGTCCTAGGCGAAACCCCACACAAGACACGGCACAAACCTAGAAGAATTGCTGAGTTTTAATTCACCGGCCGCGAAAGCCAATATACCATCTTTTTGGAAGCCTTCATAGGGAGGTTAAGGCTGCTTGAGCCTTTAGATCTCGCAGTCTAGTGGTGAAGTTGCACCTAATATAAAGGGAGGTGGCGCGCAGTTCGTCACTCCTGTGGGGGTCCGGGCGGGGACACCAAGAGCCCGCCGATGAGCCAGCTTTGTGTCCTAGGCGAAACCCCACACAAGACACGGCACAAACCTAGAAGAATTGCTGAGTTTTAATTCACCAGCCGTGAAAGCCAATATACCATCTTTTTGGAAGCCTTCATAGGGAGGTTAAAGCTGCTGGAGCTTTTAGTTCTCGCAGTCAAGTGGTGCAGTTGCACCTAATGTAAAGGGAGGTGGCGCGCAATTCGTCACTCCTGTGGGGGTCCGGGCGGGGACACCAAGAGCCCGCCGATGAGCCACCTTGGTGTCCTAGGCGAAACCCCAAACAAGACACGGCACAAACCTAGAAGAATTGCTGATTTTTAATTCACCGGCCGTGAAAGCCAATATACCATCTTTTTGGAAGCCTTCATAGGGAGGTTAAGGCTGCTTGAGCTTTAAGTTCTCGCAGTCAAGTGGTGCAGTTGCACCTAATATAAAGGGAGGTGGCGCGCAGTTCGTCACTCCTGTGGGGGTCCGGGCAGGGACACCAAGAGCCCGCCGATGAGCCAGCTTGGTGTCCTAGGCGAAACCCCAAACAAGACACGGCACAAACCTAGAAGAATTGCTGAGTTTTAATTCACCGGCCGTAAAAGCCAATATACCATCTTTTTGTAAGCCTTCATAGAGAGGTTAAGGCTGCTTGAGCTTTTAGTTCTCGCAGTCAAGTGGTGCAGTTGCACCTAATATAAAGAGAGGTAGCGCGCAGTTCGTCACTCCTGTGGGGGTCCGGGCGGGGACACCAAGAGCCCGCCGATGAGCCAGCTTGGTGTCCTAGGCAAAACCCCACACAAGACACGGCACAAACCTAGAAGAATTGCTGAGTTTAAATTCACCGGCCGTGAAAGCCAATATACCATCTTTTTGGAAGCCTTCATAGGGAGGTTAAGGCTGCTTGAGTCTTTAGATCTCGCAGTCAAGTGGTGCAGTTGCACCTAATATAAAGGGAGGTGGCGCGCAGTTTGTCACTCCTGTGGGGGTCCGGGCGGGGACACCAAGAGCCCGCCGATGAGCCAGCTTGGTGTCCTAGGCGAAACCCCAAACAAGACACGGCACAAACCTAGAAGAATTGCTGAGTTTTAATTCACCGGCCGTGAAAGCCAATATACCATCTTTTTGGAAGCCTTCATAGGGAGGTTAAGGCTGCTTGAGTTTTTAGTTCTCGCAGTCAAGTGGTGCAGTTGCACCTAATATAATGGGAGGTGGCGCGCAGTTCGTCACTCCTGTGGGGGTACGGGCGGGGACACCAAGAGCCCGCCGAGGAGCCAGCTTGTTGTCCTAGGCGAAACCCCACACAAGACACGGCACAAACCTAGAAGAATTGCTGAGTTTTAATTCACCGGCCGTGAAAGCCAATATACCATCTTTTTGGAAGCCTTCATAGGGAGGTTAAGGCTGCTAGAGCTTTGAGTTCTCGCAGTCAAGTGGTGCAGTTGCACCTAATATAAAGGGAGGTGGCGCGCAGTTCGTCACTCCTGTGGGGGTCTGGGTGGGGACACAAAGAGCCTGCCGATGAGCCAGCTTGGTGTCCTAGGCGAAACCCCACACAAGACACGGCACAAACCTAGAAGAATTGCTGAGTTTTAATTCACCGGCCGCGAAAGCCAATATACCTTCTTTTCGGAAGCCTTCATAGGGAGGTTAAGGCTGCTTGAGCTTTTTGTTCTCGCAGTCAAGTGGTGCAGTTCCACATAATATAAAGGGAGGTGGCGCGCAGTTCGTCACTCCTGAGGGGGTCCGGGCGGGGACACCAAGAGCCCGCCGATGAGCCAGCTTGGTGTCCTAGGCGAAACCCCACACAAGACACGGCACAAACCTAGAAGAATTGCTGAGTTTTAATTCACCAGCCGTGAAAGCCAATATACCATCTTTTTGGAAGCCTTCATAGGGAGGTTAAGGTTGCTTGAGCCTTTAGATCTCGCAGTCAAGTGGTGCAGTTGCACCTAATATAAAGGGAGGTGGCGCGCAGTTCGTCACTCCTGTGGGGGTCCGGGTGGGAACACCAGGAGAACGCCGAAGAGCCAGCTTGGTGTCCTAGGCGAAACCCCAAACAAGACACGGCATAAACCTAGAAGAATTGCTGAGTTTTAATTCATTGGCCGTAAAAGCCAATATACCATCTTTTTGGAAGCCTTCATAGGGAGGTTAAGGCTGCTTGAGCTTTTAGTTCTCCCAGTCAAGTGGTGCAGTTGCACCTAATATAAAGGGAGGTGGCGCGCAGTTCGTCACTCCTGTGGGGTCCGGGCGGGGACACCAAGAGCCCGCCGATGAGCCAGCATGGTGTCCTAGGCGTAACCCCACACAAGACACGGCACAAACCTAGAAGAATTGCCGAGTTTTAATTCACCGGCCGTGAAAGCCAATATACCATCTTTTTGGAAGCCTTCATAGTTAGGTTAAGACTGCTTGAGCTTTAAGTTCTCGCAGTCAAGTGGTGCAGTTGCAACTAATATAATGGGAGGTGGCGCGCAGTTCGTCACTCCTGTGGGGGTCCGGGCGGGGACACCAAGAGCCCGCCGATGAGCCAGCTTGGTGTCCTAGGCGAAACCCCAAAAAAGACACGGCACAAACCTAGAAGAATTGCTGAGTTTTAATTCACCGGCCGTAAAAGCCAATATACCATCTTTTTGGAAGCCTTCATAGGGAGGTTAAGGCTGCTTGAGCTTTTAGATCTCGCAGTCAAGTGGTGCAGTTGCACCTAATATAAAGGGAGGTGGCGCGCAGTTCGTCACTCCTGTGGGGGTCCGGGCGGGGACACCAAGTGCCCGCCGATGAGCCAGCTTGGTGTCCTAGGCGAAACCCCAAACAAGACACGGCACAAACCTAGAAGAATTTCTGAGTTTTAATTCACCGGCCATGAAAGCCAATATACCATCTTTTTGGAAGCCTTCATAGGGAGGTTAAGGCTGCTTGAGCTTTTAGTTCTCGCAGTCAAGTGGTGCAGTTGCACCTAATATAAAGGGAGGTGGCGCGCAGTTCGTCACTCCTGTGGGGGTCCGGGTGGGGACACCAAGAGCCCGCCGATGAGCCAGCTTGGTGTCCTAGGCGAAACCCCACAGAAGACACGGCACAAACCTAGAAGAATTGCTGAGTTTTAATTCACCGGCTGCGAAAGCCAATATACCATCTTTTTGGAAGCCTTCATAGGGAGGTTAAGGCTGCTTGAGCCTTTAGATCTCGCAGTCAAGTGGTGCAGTTGCACCTAATATAAAGGGAAGTGGCGCGCAGTTTGTCACTCCTGTGGGGGTCCGGGCGGGGACACCAAGAGCCCGCCGAAGAGCCAGCTTGGTGTCCTAGGCGAAACCCCAAACAAGACACGGCACACACCTAGAAGAATTGCTGAGTTTTAATTCACCGGCCGTGAAAGCCAATATACCATCTTTTTGGAAGCCTTCATAGGGAGGTTAAGGCTGCTTGAGATTTCAGTTCTCGCAGTCAAGTGGTGCAGTTGCACCTAATATAATGGGAGATGGCGCGCAGTTCGTCACTCCTGTGGGGGTCCGGGCGGGGACACCAAGAGCCCGCCGATGAGCCAGCTTGTTGTCGTAGGTTAAACCCCACACAAGACACGGCACAAACCTAGAAGAATTGCTGAGTTTTAATTCACCGGCCGCGAAAGCCAATATACCATATTTTTGGAAGCCTTCATAGGGAGGTTAATGCTGCTTGATATTTTTGTTCTCGCAGTCAAGTGGTGCAGTTGCACATAATATAAAGGGAGGTGGCGCGCAGTTCGTCACTCCTGTGGGGGTCCGGGCGGGGACACCAAGAGCCCGCCGATGAGCCAGCTTGGTGTCCTAGGCGAAACCCCACACAAGACACGACACAAACCTAGAAGAATTGCTGAGTTTTAATTCACCAGCCGTGAAAGCCAATATAACATCTTTTTGGAAGCCTTCATAGGGAGGTTAAGGCTGCTTGAGCTTTTAGTTCTCGCAGTCAAGTGGTGCAGTTGCACCTAATATAAAGGGAGGTGGCGCGCAATTCGTCACTCCTGTGGGGGTCCGGGCGGGGACAACAAGAGCCCGCCGATGAGCCAGCTTGGTATCCTAGGAGAAACCCCACACAAGACACGGCACAAACCTAGAAGAATTGCTGAGTTTTAATTCACCGGCCGTGAAAGCCAATATACCATCTTTTTGGAAGCCTTCATAGGGAGGTTAAGGCTTCTTGAGCTTTAAGTTCTCGCAGTCAAGTGGTGCAGTTGCACCTAATATAAAGGGAGGTGGCGCGCAGTTCGTCACTCCTGTGGGGGTCCGGGCGGGGACACCAAGAGCCCGCCGATGAGCCAGCTTGGTGTCCTAGGCGAAACCCCAAACAAGACACGGCACAAACCTAGAAGAATTGCTGAGATTTAATTCACCGGCCGTAAAAGCCAATATACCATCTTTTTGGAAGCCTTCATAGGGAGGTTAAGGCTGCTTGAGCTTTTCGTTCTCGCAGTCAAGTGGTGCAGTTGCACCTAATATAAAGGGAGGTGGCGCGCAGTTCGTCACTCCTGTGGGGTCCGGGCGGGGCCACCAAGAGCCCGCCGATGAGCCAGCTTGGTGTCCTAGGCGTAACCCCACACAAGACACGGCACAAACCTAGAAGAATTGCCGAGTTTTAATTCACCGGCCGTGAAAGCCAATATACCATCTTTTTGGAAGCCTTCATAGTTAGGTTAAGACTGCTTGAGCTTTAAGTTCTCACAGTCAAGTGGTGCAGTTGCACCTAATATAATGGGAGGTGGCACGCAGTTCGTCACTCCTGTGGGGGTCCGGGCGGGGACACCAAGAGCCCGCCAATGAGCCAGCTTGGTGTCCTAGGCGAAACCCCAAAAAAGACACGGCACAAACCTAGAAGAATTGCTGAGTTTTAATTCACCGTCCGTAAAAGCCAATATACCATCTTTTTGGAAGCCTTCATAGGGAGGTTAAGGCTGCTTGAGCTTTTAGATCTCGCAGTCAAGTGGTGCCGTTGCACCTAATATAAAGGGAGGTGGCGCGCAGTTCGTCACTCCTGTGGGGGTCCGGGTGGGGACACCAAGAGCCCGCCGATGAGCCAGCTTGGTGTCTTAGGCGAAACCCCACACAAGACACGGCACAAACCTAGAAGAATTGCTGAGTTTTAATTCACCGGCCGCGAAAGCCAATATACCATCTTTTTGGAAGCCTTCATAGGGAGGTTAAGGCTGCTTGAGCTTTTTGTTCTCGCAGTCAAGTGGTGCAGTTGCACATAATATAAAGGGAGGTGGCGCGCAGTTCGTCACTCCTGTGGGGGTCCGGGCGGGGACACCAAGAGCCCGCCGATGAGCCAGCTTGGTGTCCTAGGCGAAACCCCACACAAGACACGGCACAAACCTAGAAGAATTGCTGAGTTTTAATTCACCAGCCGTGAAAGCCAATATACCAGTTTTTTGGAAGCCTTCATAGGGAGGTTAAGGCTGCTTGAGCTTTTAGTTCTCGCAGTCAAGTGGTGCAGTTGCACTTAATATAAAGGGAGGTGGCGCGCAGTTCGTCACTCCTGTGGGGGTCTGGGCGGGAACACCAAGAGCCCGCCGATGAGCCAGCTTTGTGTCCTAGGCAAAACCCCACACAAGACACGGCACAAACCTAGAAGAATTGCTGAGTTTAAATTCACCGGCCGTGAAAGCCAATATACCATCTTTTTGGAAGCCTTCATAGGGAGGTTAAGGCTGCTTGAGCCTTTAGATCTCGCAGTCAAGTGGTGCAGTTGCACCTAATATAAAGGGAGGTGGCGCGCAGTTTGTCACTCCTGTGGGGGTCCGGGCGGGGACACCAAGAGCCCGCCGATGAGCCAGCTTGGTGTCCTAGGCGAAACCCCACACAAGACACGGCACAAACCTAGAAGAATTGCTGAGTTTTAATTCACCGGCCGTGAAATCCAATATACCATCTTTTTGGAACCCTTCATAGGGAGGTTAAGGCTGCTTGAGCTTTAAGTTCTCGCAGTCAAGTGGTGCAGTTGCACCTAATATAAAGGGAGGTGGCGCGCAGTTCGTCACTCCTGTGGGGGTCCGGGCGGGGACACCAAGAGCCCGCCGATGAGCCAGCTTGGTGTCCTAGGCGAAACCCCAAACAAGACACGGAACAAACCTAGAAGAATTGCTGAGTTTTAATTCACCGGCAGTGAAAGCCAATATACCATCTTTTTGTAAGCCTTCATAGGGAGGTTAAGGCTGCTTGAGCTTTTAGTTCTCGCAGTCAAGTGGTGCAGTTGCACCTAATATAAAGGGAGGTGGCGCGCAGTTCGTCACTCTTGAGGGGGGCCCGGCGGGGACACCAAGAGCCCGCCGATGAGCCAGCTTGGTGTCCTAGGCAAAACCCCACACAAGACACGGCACAAACCTAGAAGAATTGCTGAGTTTAAATTCACCGGCCGTGAAAGCCAATATACCATCTTTTTGGAAGCCTTCATAGGGAGGTTATGGCTGCTTGAGTTTTTGTTCTCGCAGTCAAGTGGTGCAGTTGCACCTTATATAAAGGGAGGTGGCGCGCAGTTCGTCACTCCTGTGGTGGTCCGGGCGGGGACTCCAAGAGCCCGCCGATGAGCCAGCTTGGTGTCCTAGGCGAAACCCCACACAAGACACGGCACAAACCTAGAAGAATTGCTGAGTTTTAATTCACCAGCCGTGAAAGCCAATATACCATCTTTTTGGAAGCCTTCATGGGGAGGTTAAGGCTGCTTGAGCTTTTAGTTCTCGCAGTCAAGTGGTGCAGTTGCACCTAATATAAAGGGCGGTGGCGCGCAATTCGTCACTCCTGTGGGTGTCCGGGCGGGGACACCAAGAGCCCGCCGATGAGCCAGCTTGGTGTCCTAGGCGAAACCCCACACAAGACACGGCACAAACCTAGAAGAATTGCTGAGTTTTAATTCACCGGCCGCGAAAGCCAATATACCATCTTTTTGGAAGCCTTCATAGGGAGGTTAAGGCTTCTTGAGCTTTAAGTTCTCGCAGTCAAGTGGTGCAGTTGCACCTAATATAAAGGGAGGTGGCGCGCAGTTCGTCACTCCTGTGGGGGTCCGGGCGGGGACACCAAGAGCCCGCCGATGAGCCAGCTTGGTGTCCTAGGCGAAACCCCACACAAGACACGGCACAAACCTAGAAGAATTGCTGAGTTTTAATTCACCAGCCGTGAAAGCCAATATACCATCTTTTTGGAAGCCTTCATAGGGAGGTTAAGGCTGCTTGAGCTTTTAGTTCTCGCAGTCAAGTGGTGCAGTTGCACCTAATATAAAGGGAGGTGGCGCGCAATTCGTCACTCCTGTGGGGGTCCGGGCGGGAACAACAAGAGCCCGCCGATGAGCCAGCTTGGTATCCTAGGAGAAACCCCACACAAGACACGGCACTAACCTAGAAGAATTGCTGAGTTTTAATTCACCGGCCGTGAAAGCCAATATACCATCTTTTTGGAAGCCTTCATAGGGAGGTTAAGGCTTCTTGAGCTTTAAGTTCTCGCAGTCAAGTGGTGCAGTTGCACCTAATATAAAGGGAGGTGGCGCGCAGTTCGTCACTCCTGTGGGGGTCCGGGCGGGGACACCAAGAGCCCGCCGATGAGCCAGCTTGGTGTCCTAGGCGAAACCCCAAACAAGACACGGCACAAACCTAGAAGAATTGCTGAGTTTTAATTCACCGGCCGCGAAAGCCAATATACCATCTTTTTGGAAGCCTTCATAGGGAGGTTAAGGCTGCTTGATATTTTTGTTCTCGCAGTCAAGTGGTGCAGTTGCACATAATATAAAGGGAGGTGGCGCGCAGTTCGTCACTCCTGTGGGGGTCCGGGCGGGGACACCAAGAGCCCGCCGATGAGCCAGCTTGGTGTCCTAGGCGAAACCCCACACAAGACACGGCACAAACCTAGAAGAATTGCTGAGTTTTAATTCACCAGCCGTGAAAGCCAATATACCATCTTTTTGGAAGCCTTCATAGGGAGGTTAAGGCTGCTTGAGCTTTTAGTTCTCGCAGTCAAGTGGTGCAGTTGCACCTAATATAAAGGGAGGTGGCGCGCAATTCGTCACTCCTGTGGGGGTCCGGGCGGGGACAACAAGAGCCCGCCGATGAGCCAGCATGGTATCCTAGGAGAAACCCCACACAAGACACGGCACAAACCTAGAAGAATTGCTGAGTTTTAATTCACCGGCCGTGAAAGCCAATATACCATCTTTTTGGAAGCCTTCATAGGGAGGTTAAGGCTTCTTGAGCTTTAAGTTCTCGCAGTCAAGTGGTGCAGTTGCACCTAATATAAAGGGAGGTGGCGCGCAGTTCGTCACTCCTGTGGGGGTCCGGGCGGGGACACCAAGAGCCCGCCGATGAGCCAGCTTGGTGTCCTAGGCGAAACCCCAAACAAGACACGGCACAAACCTAGAAGAATTGCTGAGATTTAATTCACCGGCCGTGAAAGCCAATATACCATCTTTTTGGAAGCCTTCATAGTTAGGTTAAGACTGCTTGAGCTTTAAGTTCTCGCAGTCAAGTGGTGCAGTTGCACCTAATATAATGGGAGGTGGCACGCAGTTCGTCACTCCTGTGGGGGTCCGGGCGGGGTCACCAAGAGCCCGCCAATGAGCCAGCTTGGTGTCCTAGGTGAAACCCCAAAAAAGACACGGCACAAACCTAGAAGAATTGCTGAGTTTTAATTCACCGGCCGTAAAAGCCAATATACCATCTTTTTGGAAGCCTTCATAGGGAGGTTAAGGCTGCTTGAGCTTTTAGATCTCGCAGTCAAGTGGTGCAGTTGCACCTAATATAAAGGGAGGTGGCGCGCAGTTCGTCACTCCTGTGGGGGTCCGGGTGGGGACACCAAGAGCCCGCCGATGAGCCAGCTTGGTGTCCTAGGCGAAACCCCACACAAGACACGGCACAAACCTAGAAGAATTGCTGAGTTTTAATTCACCGGCCGCGAAAGCCAATATACCATCTTTTTGGAAGCCTTCATAGGGAGGTTAAGGCTGCTTGAGCTTTTTGTTCTCGCAGTCAAGTGGTGCAGTTGCACATAATATAAAGGGAGGTGGCGCGCAGTTCGTCACTCCTGTGGGGGTCCGGGCGGGGACACCAAGAGCCCGCCGATGAGCCAGCTTGGTGTCCTAGGCGAAACCCCACACAAGACACGGCACAAACCTAGAAGAATTGCTGAGTTTTAATTCACCAGCCGTGAAAGCCAATATACCAGTTTTTTGGAAGCCTTCATAGGGAGGTTAAGGCTGCTTGAGCTTTTAGTTCTCGCAGTCAAGTGGTGTAGTTGCACCTAATATAAAGGGAGGTGGCGCGCATTTCGTCACTCCTGTGGGGGTCTGGGCGGGAACACCAAGAGCCCGCCGATGAGCCAGCTTTGTGTCCTAGGCAAAACCCCACACAAGACACGGCACAAACCTAGAAGAATTGCTGAGTTTAAATTCACCGGCCGTGAAAGCCAATATACCATCTTTTTGGAAGCCTTCATAGGGAGGTTAAGGCTGCTTGAGCCTTTAGATCTCGCAGTCAAGTGGTGCAGTTGCACCTAATATAAAGGGAGGTGGCGCGCAGTTTGTCACTCCTGTGGGGGTCCGGGCGGGGACACCAAGAGCCCGCCGATGAGCCAGCTTGGTGTCCTAGGCGAAACCCCACACAAGACACGGCACAAACCTAGAAGAATTGCTGAGTTTTAATTCACCGGCCGTGAAATCCAATTTACCATCTTTTTGGAAGCCTTCATGGGGAGGTTAAGGCTGCTTGAGCTTTTAGTTCTCGCAGTCAAGTGGTGCAGTTGCACATAATATAAAGGGCGGTGGCGCGCAATTCGTCACTCCTGTGGGTGTCCGGGCGGGGACACCAAGAGCCCGCCGATGAGCCAGCTTGGTGTCCTAGGCGAAACCCCACACAAGACACGGCACAAACCTAGAAGAATTGCTGAGTTTTAATTCACCGGCCGCGAAAGCCAATATACCATCTTTTTGGAAGCCTTCATAGGGAGGTTAAGGCTGCAAAATATTTTTGTTCTCGCAGTCAAGTGGTGCAGTTGCACATAATATAAAGGGAGGTGGCGCGCAGTTCGTCACTCCTGTGGGGGTCCGGGCGGGGACACCAAGAGCCCGCCGATGAGCCAGCTTGGTGTCCTAGGCGAAACCCCACACAAGACACGGCACAAACCTAGAAGAATTGCTGAGTTTTAATTCACCAGCCGTGAAAGCCAATATACCATCTTTTTGGAAGCCTTCATAGGGAGGTTAAGGCTGCTTGAGCTTTTAGTTCTCGCAGTCAAGTGGTGCAGTTGCACCTAATATAAAGGGAGGTGGCGCGCAATTCGTCACTCCTGTGGGGGTCCGGGCGGGAACAACAAGAGCCCGCCGATGAGCCAGCTTGGTATCCTAGGAGAAACCCCACACAAGACACGGCACAAACCTAGAAGAATTGCTGAGTTTTAATTCACCGGCCGTGAAAGCCAATATACCATCTTTTTGGAAGCCTTCATAGGGAGGTTAAGGCTTCTTGAGCTTTAAGTTCTCGCAGTCAAGTGGTGCAGTTGCACCTAATATAAAGGGAGGTGGCGCGCAGTTCGTCACTCCTGTGGGGGTCCGGGCGGGGACACCAAGAGCCCGCCGATGAGCCAGCTTGGTGTCCTAGGCGAAACCCCAAACAAGACACGGCACAAACCTAGAAGAATTGCTGAGTTTTAATTCACCGGCCGCGAAAGCCAATATACCATCTTTTTGGAAGCCTTCATAGGGAGGTTAAGGCTGCTTGATATTTTTGTTCTCGCAGTCAAGTGGTGCAGTTGCACATAATATAAAGGGAGGTGGCGCGCAGTTCGTCACTCCTGTGGGGGTCCGGGCGGGGACACCAAGAGCCCGCCGATGAGCCAGCTTGGTGTCCTAGGCGAAACCCCACACAAGACACGGCACAAACCTAGAAGAATTGCTGAGTTTTAATTCACCAGCCGTGAAAGCCAATATACCATCTTTTTGGAAGCCTTCATAGGGAGGTTAAGGCTGCTTGAGCTTTTAGTTCTCGCAGTCAAGTGGTGCAGTTGCACCTAATATAAAGGGAGGTGGCGCGCAATTCGTCACTCCTGTGGGGGTCCGGGCGGGGACAACAAGAGCCCGCCGATAAGCCAGCATGGTATCCTAGGAGAAACCCCACACAAGACACGGCACAAACCTAGAAGAATTGCTGAGTTTTAATTCACCGGCCGTGAAAGCCAATATACCATCTTTTTGGAAGCCTTCATAGGGAGGTTAAGGCTTCTTGAGCTTTAAGTTCTCGCAGTCAAGTGGTGCAGTTGCACCTAATATAAAGGGAGGTGGCGCGCAGTTCGTCACTCCTGTGGGGGTCCGGGCGGGGACACCAAGAGCCCGCCGATGAGCCAGCTTGGTGTCCTAGGCGAAACCCCAAACAAGACACGGCACAAACCTAGAAGAATTGCTGAGATTTAATTCACCGGCCGTAAAAGCCAATATACCATCTTTTTGGAAGCCTTCATAGGGAGGTTAAGGCTGCTTGAGCTTTTCGTTCTCGCAGTCAAGTGGTGCAGTTGCACCTAATATAAAGGGAGGTGGCGCGCAGTTCGTCACTCCTATGGGGTCCGGGCGGGGACACCAAGAGCCCGCCGATGAGCCAGCTTGGTGTCCTAGGCGTAACCCCACACAAGACACGGCACAAACCTAGAAGAATTGCCGAGTTTTAATTCACCGGCCGTGAAAGCCAATATACCATCTTTTTGGAAGCCTTCATAGTTAGGTTAAGACTGCTTGAGCTTTAAGTTCTCGCAGTCAAGTGGTGCAGTTGCACCTAATATAATGGGAGGTGGCACGCAGTTCGTCACTCCTATGGGGGTCCGGGCGGGGTCACCAAGAGCCCGCCAATGAGCCAGCTTGGTGTCCTAGGCGAAACCCCAAAAAAGACACGGCACAAACCTAGAAGAATTGCTGAGTTTTAATTCACCGGCCGTAAAAGCCAATATACCATCTTTTTGGAAGCCTTCATAGGGAGGTTAAGGCTGCTTGAGCTTTTAGATCTCGCAGTCAAGTGGTGCAGTTGCACCTAATATAAAGGGAGGTGGCGCGCAGTTCGTCACTCCTGTGGGGGTCCGGGTGGGGACACCAAGAGCCCGCCGATGAGCCAGCTTGGTGTCCTAGGCGAAACCCCACACAAGACACGGCACAAACCTAGAAGAATTGCTGAGTTTTAATTCACCGGCCGCGAAAGCCAATATACCATCTTTTTGGAAGCCTTCATAGGGAGGTTAAGGCTGCTTGAGCTTTTTGTTCTCGCAGTCAAGTGGTGCAGTTGCACATAATATAAAGGGAGGTGGCGCGCAGTTCATCACTCCTGTGGGGGTCCGGGCGGGGACACCAAGAGCCCGCCGATGAGCCAGCTTGGTGTCCTAGGCGAAACCCCACACAAGACACGGCACAAACCTAGAAGAATTGCTGAGTTTTAATTCACCAGCCGTGAAAGCCAATATACCAGTTTTTGGAAGCCTTCATAGGGAGGTTAAGGCTGCTTGAGCTTTTAGTTCTCGCAGTCAAGTGGTGCAGTTGCACCTAATATAAAGGGAGGTGGCGCGCATTTCGTCACTCCTGTGGGGGTCTGGGCGGGAACACCAAGAGCCCGCCGATGAGCCAGCTTTGTGTCCTAGGCAAAACCCCACACAAGACACGGCACAAACCTAGAAGAATTGCTGAGTTTAAATTCACCGGCCGTGAAAGCCAATATACCATCTTTTTGGAAGCCTTCATAGGGAGGTTAAGGCTGCTTGAGCCTTTAGATCTCGCAGTCAAGTGGTGCAGTTGCACCTAATATAAAGGGAGGTGGCGCGCAGTTTGTCACTCCTGTGGGGGTCCGGGCGGGGACACCAAGAGCCCGCCGATGAGCCAGCTTGGTGTCCTAGGCGAAACACCACACAAGACACGGCACAAACCTAGAAGAATTGCTGAGTTTTAATTCACCGGCCGTGAAATCCAATTTACCATCTTTTTGGAAGCCTTCATAGGGAGGTTAAGGCTGCTTGAGCTTTAAGTTCTCGCAGTCAAGTGGTGCAGTTGCACCTAATATAAAGGGAGGTGGCGCGCAGTTCGTCACTCCTGTGGGGGTCCGGGCGGGGACACCAAGAGCCCGCCGATGAGCCAGCTTGTTGTCCTAGGCGAAACCCCAAACAAGACACGGCACAAACCTAGAAGAATTGCTGAGTTTTAATTCACCGGCAGTGAAAGCCAATATACCATCTTTTTGTAAGCCTTCATAGGGAGGTTAAGGCTGCTTGAGCTTTTAGTTCTCGCAGTCAAGTGGTGCAGTTGCACCTAATATAAAGGGAGGTGGCGCGCAGTTCGTCACTCTTGAGGGGGTCCGGGCGGGGACACCAAGAGCCCGCCGATGAGCCAGCTTGGTGTCCTAGGCAAAACCCCACACAAGACACGGCACAAACCTAGAAGAATTGCTGAGTTTAAATTCACCGGCCGTGAAAGCCAATATACCATCTTTTTGGAAGCCTTCATAGGGAGGTTAAGGCTGCTTGAGTTTTTGTTCTCGCAGTCAAGTGGTGCAGTTGCACCTTATATAAAGGGAGGTGGCGCGCAGTTCGTCACTCCTGTGGTGGTCCGGGCGGGGACACCAAGAGCCCGCCGATGAGCCAGCTTGGTGTCCTAGGCGAAACCCCACACAAGACACGGCACAAACCTAGAAGAAATGCTGAGTTTTAATTCACCAGCCGTGAAAGCCAATATACCATCTTTTTGGAAGCCTTCATGGGGAGGTTAAGGCTGCTTGAGCTTTTAGTTCTCGCAGTCAAGTGGTGCAGTTGCACCTAATATAAAGGGCGGTGGCGCGCAATTCGTCACTCCTGTGGGGGTCCGGGCGGGGACACCAAGAGCCCGCCGATGAGCCAGCTTGGTGTCCTAGGCGAAACCCCACACAAGACACGGCACAAACCTAGAAGAATTGCTGAGTTTTAATTCACCGGCCGCGAAAGCCAATATACCATCTTTTTGGAAGCCTTCATAGGGAGGTTAAGGCTGCTTGATATTTTTGTTCTCGCAGTCAAGTGGTGCAGTTGCACATAATATAAAGGGAGGTGGCGCGCAGTTCGTCACTCCTGTGGGGGTCCGGGCGGGGACACCAAGAGCCCGCCGATGAGCCAGCTTGGTGTCCTAGGCGAAACCCCACACAAGACACGGCACAAACCTAGAAGAATTGCTGAGTTTTAATTCACCAGCCGTGAAAGCCAATATACCATCTTTTTGGAAGCCTTCATAGGGAGGTTAAGGCTGCTTGAGCTTTTAGTTCTCGCAGACAAGTGGTGCAGTTGCACCTAATATAAAGGGAGGTGGCGCGCAATTCGTCACTCCTGTGGGGGTCCGGGCGGGATCAACAAGAGCCCGCCGATGAGCCAGCTTGGTATCCTAGGAGAAACCCCACACAAGACACGGCACAAACCTAGAAGAATTGCTGAGTTTTAATTCACCGGCCGTGAAAGCCAATATACCATCTTTTTGGAAGCCTTCATAGGGAGGTTAAGGCTTCTTGAGCTTTAAGTTCTCGCAGTCAAGTGGTGCAGTTGCACCTAATATAAAGGGAGGTGGCGCGCAGTTCGTCACTCCTGTGGGGATCCGGGCGGGGACACCAAGAGCCCGCCGATGAGCCAGCTTGGTGTCCTAGGCGAAACCCCAAACAAGACACGGCACAAACCTAGAAGAATTGCTGAGATTTAATTCACCGGCCGTAAAAGCCAATATACCATCTTTTTGGAAGCCTTCATAGGGAGGTTAAGGCTGCTTGAGCTTTTCGTTCTCGCAGTCACGTGGTGCAGTTGCACCTAATATAAAGGGAGGTGGCGCGCAGTTCGTCACTCCTGTGGGGTCCGGGCGGGGACACCAAGAGCCCGCCGATGAGCCAGCTTGGTGTCCTAGGCGTAACCCCACACAAGACACGGCACAAACCTAGAAGAATTGCCGAGTTTTAATTCACCGGCCGTGAAAGCCAATATACCATCTTTTTGGAAGCCTTCATAGTTAGGTTAAGACTGCTTGAGCTTTAAGTTCTCGCAGTCAAGTGGTGCAGTTGCATCTAATATAATGGGAGGTGGCACGCAGTTCGTCACTCCTGTGGGGGTCCAGGCGGGGACACCAAGAGCCCGCCAATGAGCCAGCTTGGTGTCCTAGGCGAAACCCCAAAAATGACACGGCACAAACCTAGAAGAATTGCTGAGTTTTAATTCACCGGCCGTAAAAGCCAATATACCATCTTTTTGGAAGCCTTTATAGGGAGGTTAAGGCTGCTTGAGCTTTTAGATCTCGCAGTCAAGTGGTGCAGTTGCACCTAATATAAAGGGAGGTGGCGCGCAGTTCGTCACTCCTGTGGGGGTCCGGGTGGGGACACCAAGAGCCCGCCGATTAGCCAGCATGTTGTCCTAGGCGAAACCCCACACAAGGCACGGCACAAACCTAGAAGAATTGCTGAGTTTTAATTCACCGGCCGCGAAAGCCAATATACCATCTTTTTGGAAGCCTTCATAGGGAGGTTAAGGCTGCTTGAGCTTTTTGTTCTCGCAGTCAAGAGGTGCAGTTGCACATATTATAAAGGGAGGTGGCGCGCAGTTCGTCACTCCTGTGGGGGTCCGGGCGGGGACACCAAGAGCCCGCCGATGAGCCAGCTTGGAGTCCTAGGCGAAACCCCACACAAGACACGGCACAAACCTAGAAGAATTGCTGAGTTTTAATTCACCAGCCGTGAAAGCCAATATACCATCTTTTTGGAAGCCTTCATAGGGAGGTTAAGGCTGCTTGAGCTTTTAGTTCTCGCAGTCAAGTGGTGCAGTTGCACCTAATATAAAGGGAGGTGGCGCGCAATTCGTCACTCCGGTGGGGGTCCGGGCGGGGACACCAAGAGCCCGCCGATGAGCCTGCTTGGTGTCCTAGGCGAAACCCCACACAAGACACGGCACAAACCTAGAAGAATTGCTGAGTTTTAATTCACCGGCCGTGAAAGCCAATATACCATCTTTTTGGAAGCCTTCATAGGGAGGTTAAGGCTTCTTGAGCTTTAAGTTCTCGCAGTCAAGTGGTGCAGTTGCACCTAATATAAAGGGAGGTGGCGCGCAGGTCGTCACTCCTGTGGGGGTCTGGGCGGGGACACCAAGAGCCCGCCGATGAGCCAGCTTGGTGTCCTAGGCGAAACCCCAAACAAGACACGGCACAAACCTAGAAGAATTGCTGAGTTTTAATTCACCGGCCGTAAAAGCCAATATACCATCTTTTTGTAAGCCTTCATAGGGAGGTTAAGGCTGCTTGAGCTTTTAGTTCTCGCAGTCAAGTGGTGCAGTTGCACCTAATATAAAGGGAGGTGGCGCGCAGTTCGTCACTCCTGTGGGGGTCCGGGCGGGGACACCAAGAGCCCGCCGATGAGCCAGCTTGTTGTCCTAGGCAAAACCCCACACAAGACACGGCACAAACCTAGAAGAATTGCTGAGTTTAAATTCACCGGCCGTGAAAGCCAATATACCATCTTTTTGGAAGCCTTCATAGGGAGGTTAAGGCTGCTTGAGCCTTTAGATCTCGCAGTCAAGTGGTGCAGTTGCACCTAATATAAAGGGAGGTGGCGCGCAGTTTGTCACTCCTGTGGGGGTCCGGGCGGGGACACCAAGAGCCCGCCGATGAGCCAGCTTGGTGTCCTAGGCGAAACCCCACACAAGACACGGCACAAACCTAGAAGAATTGCTGAGTTTTAATTCACCGGCCGTGAAAGCCAATATACCATCTTTTTGGAAGCCTTCATAGGGAGGTTAAGGCTGCTTGAGCTTTTAGTTCTCGCAGTCAAGTGGTGCAGTTGCACATAATAATATAGGGAGGTGGCGCGCAGTTCGTCACTCCTGTGGGGGTCTGGGTGGGGACACCAAGAGCCTGCCGATGAGCCAGCTTGGTGTCCTAGGCGAAACCCCACACAAGACACGGCACAAACCTAGAAGAATTGCTGAGTATTAATTCACCGGCCGCGAAAGCCAATATACCATCTTTTTGGAAGCCTTCATAGGGAGGTTAAGGCTGCTTGAGCTTTTTGTTCTCGCAGTCAAGTGGTGCAGTTGCACATAATATAAAGGGAGGTGGCGCGCAGTTCGTCACTCCTGTGGGGGTCCGGGCGGGGACACCAAGAGCCCGCCGATGAGCCAGCTTGGTGTCCTAGGCGAAACCCCACACAAGACACGGCACAAACCTAGAAGAATTGTTGAGTTTTAATTCACCGGCCGTGAAAGCCAATATACCATCTTTTTGGAAGCCTTCATAGGGAGGTTAAGGCTTCTTGAGCTTTGAGTTCTCGCAGTCAAGTGGTGCAGTTGCACCTAATATAAAGGGAGGTGGCGCGCAGTTCGTCACTCCTGTGGGGGTCCGGGCGGGGACAACAAGGGCCCACCGATGAGCCAGCTTGGTGTCCTAGGCGAAACCCCAAACAAGACACTGCACAAACCTAGAAGAATTGCTGAGTTTTAATTCACCGGCCGTAAAAGCCAATATACCATCTTTTTGGAAGCCTTCATAGGGATGTTAAGGCTGCTTGAGCTTTTAGTTCTCGCAGTCAAGTGGTGTAGTTGCACCTAATATAAAGGGAGGTGGCGCGCAGTTCGTCACTCCTGTGGGGTCCGGGCGGGGACACCAAGAGCCCGCCGATGAGCCAGCTTGTTGTCCTAGGCGTAACCCCACACAAGACACGGCACAAACCTAGAAGAATTGCTGAGTATTAATTCACCGGCCGCGAAAGCCAATATACCATATTTTTGGAAGCCTTCATAGGGAGGTTAAGGCTGCTTGAGCTTCTTGTTCTCGCAGTCAAGTGGTGCAGTTGCACCTAATATAAAGGGAGGTGGCGCGCAGTTCGTCACTCCTGTGGGGGTCCGGGCGGGTACACCAAGAGTCCGCCGATGAGCCAGCTTGGTGTCCTAGGCGAAACCCCAAACAAGACACGGCACACACCTAGAAGAAATGCTGAGTTTTAATTCACCGGCCGCGAAAGCCAATATACCATCTTTTTGGAAGCCTTCATAGGGAGGTTAAGGCTGCTTGAGCTTTTTGTTCTCGCAGTCAAGTGGTGCAGTTGCACCTAATATAAAGGGAGGTGGCGCGCAGTTCGTCCCTCCTGTGGGGGTCCGGGCGGGGACACCAAGAGCCCGCCGATGAGCCAGCTTTGTGTCCTAGGCAAAACCCCACACAAGACACGGCACAGACCTAGAAGAATTGCTGAGTTTAAATTCACCGGCCGTGAAAGCCAATATACCATCTTTTTGGAAGCCTTCATAGGGAGGTTAAGGCTGCTTGAGCCTTTAGATCTCGCAGTCAAGTGGTGCAGTTGCACCTAATATAAAGGGAGGTGGCGCGCAGTTTGTCACTCCTGTGGGGGTCCGGGCGGGGACACCAAGAGCCCGCCGATGAGCCAGCTTGGTGTCCTAGGCGAAACCCCAAACAAGACACGGCACAAACCTAGAAGAATTGCTGAGTTTTAATTCACCGGCCGTGAAAGCCAATATACCATCTTTTTGGAAGCCTTCATAGGGAGGTTAAATCTGCTTGAGCTTTTAGTTCTCGCAGTCAAGAGGTGCAGTTGCACCTAATATAATGGGAGGTGGCGCGCAGTTCGTCACTCCTGTGGGGGTCCGGGCGGGGACACCAAGAGCCCGCCGATGAGCCAGCTTGGTGTCCTAGGCGAAACCCCACACAAGACACGGCACAAACCTAGAAGAATTGCTGAGTTTTAATTCACCGGCCGTGAAAGCCAATATACCATCTTTTTGGAAGCCTTCATAGGGAGGTTAAGGCTGCTTGAGCTTTTATTTCTCGCAGTCAAGTGGTGCAGTTGCACATAATAATATAGGGAGGTGGCGCGCAGTTCGTCACTCCTGTGGGGGTCTGGGTGGGGACACCAAGAGCCTGCCGATGAGCCAGCTTGGTGTCCTAGGCGAAACCCCACACAAGACACGGCACAAACCTAGAAGAATTGCTGAGTTTTAATTCACCGGCCGTAAAAGCCAATATACCATCTTTTTGGAAGCCTTCGTAGGGAGGTTAAGGCTGCTTGAGCTTTTAGTTCTCGCAGTCAAGTGGTGCAGTTGCACCTAATATAAAGGTAGGTGGCGCGCAGTTCGCCACTCCTGTGGGGTCCGGGCGGGGACACCAAGAGCCCGCCGATGAGCCAGCTTGTTGTCCTAGGCCTAACCCCACACAAGACACGGCACAAACCTAGAAGAATTGCTGAGTATTAATTCACCGGCCGCGAAAGCCAATATACCATCTTTTTGGAAGCCTTCATAGGGAGGTTAAGGCTGCTTGAGCCTTTAGATCTCGCAGTCAAGTGGTACAGTTGCACCTAATATAAAGGGACGTGGCGCGCAGTTTGTCACTCCTGTGGGGGTCCGGGCGGGGACACCAAGAGCCCGCCGATGAGCCAGCTTGGTGTCCTAGGCGAAACCCCAAACAAGACACGGCACAAACCTAGAAGAATTGCTGAGTTTTAATTCACCGGCCGTGAAAGCCAATATACCATCTTTTTGGAAGCCTTCATAGGGAGGTTAAGGCTGCTTGAGCTTTTAGTTCTCGCAGTCAAGAGGTGCAGTTGCACCTAATATAATGGGAGGTGGCGCGCAGTTCGTCACTCCTGTGGGGGTCCGGGCGGGGACACCAAGAGCACGCCGATGAGCCAGCTTGGTGTCCTAGGCGAAACCCCAAACAAGACACTTCACAAACCTAGAAGAATTGCTGAGTTTTAATTCACCGGCCGTAAAAGCCAATATACCTTCTTTTTGGAAGCCTTCATAGGGAGGGTAAGGCTGCTTGAGCATTTAGTTCTCGCAGTCAAGTGGTGCAGTTGCACCTAATGTAAAGGGAGGTGGCGCGCAGTTCGTCACTCCTGTGGGGTCCGGGCGGGGACACCAAGAGCCCGCCGATGAGCCAGCTTGGTGTCCTAGGCGTAACCCCACACAAGACACGGCACAAACCTAGAAGAATTGCTGAGTTTTATTTCACCGGCCGTAAAAGCCAATATACCTTCTTTTTGGATGCCTTCATAGTGAGGTTAAGGCTGCTTGAGCTTTTAGTTCTCGTAGTCTTGTGGTGCAGTTGCACCTAATATAATGGGAGGTGGCGCGCAGTTCGTCACTCCTGTGGGGGTCCGGGCGGGGACACCAAGAGCCCGCCGATGAGCCAGCTTGGTGTCCTAGGCGAAACCCCAAAAAAGACACGGCACAAAACTAGAAGAATTGCTGAGTTTTAATTCACCGGCCGTGAAAGCCAATATACCATCTTTTTGGAAGCCTTCATAGCGAGGCTAAGGCTGCTTGAGCTTTTAGATCTCGCAGTCAAGTTGTCCAGATGCACCTAATATAAAGGGAGGTGGCGCGCAGTTCGTCACTCCTGTGGGGGTCCGGGTGGGGACACCAAGAGCCCGCCGATGAGCCAGCTTGGTGTCCTAGGCGAAACCCCACACAAGACACGGCACAAACCTAGAAGAATTGCTGAGTTTTAATTCACCGGCCGCGAAAGACAATATACCATCTTTTTGGAAGCCTTCATAGGGAGGTTTAGGCTGCTTGAGCTTTTTGTTCTCGCAGTCAAGTGGTGCAGTTGCACCTAATATAAAGGGAGGTGGCGCGCGGTTCGTCCCTCCTGTGGGGGTCCGGGCGGGGACACCAAGAGCCAGCCGATGAGCCAACTTGGTGTCCTAGGCAAAACCCCACACAAGACACGGCACAAACCTAGAAGAATTGCTGAGTTTTAATTCACCGGCCGTGAAAGCCAATATACCATCTTTTTGGAAGCCTTCATAGGGAGGTTAAGGCTGCTTGAGCCTTTAGATCTCGCAGTCAAGTGGTGAAGTTGCACCTAATATAAAGGGAGGTGGCGCGCAGTTCGTCACTCCTGTGGGGGTCCAGGCGGGGACACCAAGAGCCCGCCGATGAGCCAGCTTCGTGTCCTAGGCGAAACCCCAAACAAGACACGGCAAAAACCTAGAAGAATTGCTGAGTTTTAATTCACCAGCCGTGAAAGCCAATATACCATCTTTTTGGAAGCCTTCATAGGGAGGTTAAAGCTGCTTGAGCTTTTAGTACTCGCAGTCAAGTGGTGCAGTTGCACCTAATATAAAGGGAGGTGGCGCGCAATTCGTCACTCCTGTAGGGGTCCGGGCGGGGACACCAAGAGCCCGCCGATGAGCCAGCTTGGTGTCCTAGGCGAAACCCCACACAAGACACGGCACAAACCTAGAAGAATTGCTGAGTTTTAATTCACCGGCCGTAAAAGCCAATATACCATCTTTTTGTATGCCTTCATAGGGAGGTTAAGGCTGCTTGAGCTTTTAGTTCTCGCAGTCAAGTGGTGCAGTTGCACCTAATATAAAGGGAGGTGGCGCGCAGTTCGTCACTCCTGTGGGGGTCCGGGCGGGGACACCAAGAGCCCGCCGATGAGCCAGCTTGGTGTCCTAGGCAAAACCCCACACAAGACACGGCACAAACCTAGAAGAATTGCTGAGTTTAAATTCACCGGCCGTGAAAGCCAATATACCATCTTTTTGGAAGCCTTCATAGGGAGGTTAAGGCTGCTTGAGCCTTTAGATCTCGCAGTCAAGTGGTGCAGTTGCACCTAATATAAAGGGAGGTGGCGCGCAGTTCGTCACTCCTGTGGGGTACCGGGCGGGGACACCAAGAGCCCGCCGATGAGCCAGCTTGGTGTCCTAGGCGTAACCCCACACAAGACACGGCACAAACCTAGAAGAATTGCTGAGTTTTAATTCACCGGCCGTGAAAGCCAATATACCATCTTTTTGGAAGCCTTCATAGCGAGGTTAAGGCTGCTTGAGCTTTTAGATCTCGCAGTCAAGTTGTCCAGATGCACCTAATATAAAGGGAGGTGGCGCGCAGTTCGTCACTCCTGTGGGGGTCCGGGTGGGGACACCAAGAGCCCGCCGATGAGCCAGCTTGGTGTCCTAGGCGAAACCCCACACAAGACACGGCACAAACCTAGAAGAATTGCTGAGTTTTAATTCACCGGCCGCGAAAGCCAATATACCATCTTTTTGGAAGCCTTCATAGCGGGGTTAAGGCTGCTTGAGCTTTTAGATCTCGCAGTCAAGTTGTCCAGATGCACCTAATATAAAGAGAGGTGGCGCGCAGTTCGTCACTCCTGTGGGGGTCCGGGCGGGGACACCAAGAGCCCGCCGATGAGCCAGCTTGTTGTCCTAGGCGAAACCCCAAAAAAGACACGGCACAAACCTAGAAGAATTGCTGAGTTTTAATTCACCGGCCGTGAAAGCCAATATACCATCTTTTTGGAAGCCTTCATAGAGAGGTTAAGGCTGCTTGAGCTTTTAGATCTCGCAGTCAAGTTGTCCAGATGCACCTAATATAAAGGGAGGTGGCGCGCAGTTCGTCACTCCTGTGGGGGTCCGGGTGGGGACACCAAGAGCCCGCCGATGAGCCAGCTTGGTGTCCTAGGCGAACCCCCAAACAAGACACGGCACACACCTAGAAGAAATGCTGAGATTTAATTCACCGGCCGCGAAAGCCAATATACCATCTTTTTGGAAGCCTTCATAGGGAGGTTAAGGCTGCTTGAGCTTTTTGTTCTCGCAGTCAAGTGGTGCAGTTGCACCTAATATAAAGGGAGGTGGCACGCAGTTCGTCCCTCCTGTGGGGGTCCGGGCGGGGACACCAAGAGCCCGCCGATGAGCCAGCTTTGTGTCCTAGGCAAAACCCCACACAAGACACGGCACAAACCTAGAAGAATTGCTGAGTTTAAATTCACCGGCCGTGATAGCCAATATACCATCTTTTTGGAAGCCTTCATAGGGAGGTTAAGGCTGCTTGAGCCTTTAGATCTCGCAGTCAAGTGGTGCAGTTGCACCTAATATAAAGGGAGGTGGCGCGCAGTTTGTCACTCCTGTGGGGGTCCGGGCGGGGACACCAAGAGCCCGCCGATGAGCCAGCTTGGTGTCCTAGGCGAAACCCCACACAAGACACGGCACAAACCTAGAAGAATTGCTGAGTTTTAATTCACCGGCCGTGAAAGCCAATATACCATCTTTTTGGAAGCCTTCATAGGGAGGTTAAGGCTGCTTGAGCTTTAAGTTCTCGCAGTCAAGTGGTGCAGTTGCATCTAATATAAAGGGAGGTGGCGCGCAGTTCGTCACTCCTGTGGGGGTCGGGGCGGGGACACCAAGAGCCCGCCGATGAGCCAGCTTGGTGTCCTAGGCAAAACCCCACACAAGACACGGCACAAACCTAGAAGAATTGCTGAGTTTAAATTCACCGGCCGTGAAAGCCAATACACCATCTTTTTGGAAGCCTTCATAGGGAGGTTAAGGCTGCTTGAGTTTTTGTTCTCGCAGTCAAGTGGTGCAGTTGCACCTTATATAAAGGGAGGTGGCGCGCAGTTCGTCACTCCTGTGGGGGTCCGGGCGGGGACAGCAAGAGCCCGCCGATGAGCCAGCTTGGTGTCCTAGGCGAAACCCCACACAAGACACGGCACAAACCTAGAAGAATTGCTGAGTTTTAATTCACCAGCCGTGAAAGCCAATATACCATCTTTTTGGAAGCCTTCATGGGGAGGTTAAGGCTGCTTGAGCTTTTAGTTCCCGCAGTCAAGTGGTGCAGTTGCACCTAATATAAAGGGCGGTGGCGCGCAATTCGTCACTCCTGTGGGGGTCCGGGCGGGGACACCAAGAGCCCGCCGATGAGCCAGCTTTGTGTCCTAGGCAAAACCCCACTCAAGACACGGCACAAACCTAGAAGAATTGCTGAGTTTAATTTTTTTTTTTTTTTTGTCGTGTAGCCTCCTGAGAGGCCGAGTGCAGGTCTTTCTAGTCGACGCCCGTGGGCGACCTGCGCGTCGGGATGAGAGATGGAATGGATGAAGATGAAAGAAACTGGGCAAGGAAGTGGAAGGAAGCGGCCGTGGCCTGTCAGAAGGTACTGTCCCAGCATTTGCCTGGTGTTGAAAATGGGAAACCACGGAAAACAATTTCAAGGACAGCCGACGGTGGGGCTCGAACATACGCGTCTACCGAGTCAGCAGAGTGCTTGGCCCCTTGACCTAACGCAGGGCTTTAGCCCGCGTAGCCACTACTGTCGGTTGAGTTTAAATTCACCGGCCGTGAAAGCCAATATACCATCTTTTTGGAAGCCTTCATAGGGAGGTTAAGGCTGCTTGAGCCTTTAGATCTCGCAGTCAAGTGGTGCAGTTGCACCTAATATAAAGGGAGGTGGCGCGCAGTTTGTCACTCCTGTGGGGGTCCGGGCGGGGACACCAAGAGCCAGCCGATGAGCCAGCTTGGTGTCCTAGGCGAAACCCCAAACAAGACACGGCACAAACCTAGAAGAATTGCTGAGTTTTAATTCACCGGCCGTGAAAGCCAATATACCATCTTTTTGGAAGCCTTCATAGGGAGGTTAAGGCTGCTTGAGCTTTTAGTTCTCGCAGTCAAGAGGTGCAGTTGCACCTAATATAATGGGAGGTGGCGCGCAGTTCGTCACTCCTGTGGGGGTCCGGGCGGGGACACCAAGAGCCCGCCGATGAGCCAGCTTGGTGTCCTAGGCGAAACCCCACACAAGACACGGCACAAACCTAGAAGAATTGCTGAGTTTTAATTCACCGGCCGTGAAAGCCAATATACCATCTTTTTGGAAGCCTTCATAGGGAGGTTAAGGCTGCTTGAGCTTTTAGTTCTCGCAGTCAAGTGGTGCAGTTGCACCTAATATAAAGGGAGGTGGCGCGCAGTTCGTCACTCCTGTGGGGGTCCGGGCGGGGACACCAAGAGCCCGCCGATGAGCCAGCTTGGTGTCCTAGGCGAAACCCCACACAAGACACGGCACAAACCTAGAAGAATTGCTGAGTTTTAATTCACCGGCCGTGAAAGCCAATATACCATCTTTTTGGAAGCCTTCATAGGGAGGTTAAGGCTGCTTGAGCTTTTTGTTCTCGCAGTCAAGTGGTGCAGTTGCACATAATATAAAGGGAGGTGGCGCGCAGTTCGTCACTCCTGTGGGGGTCCGGGCGGGGACACCAAGAGCCCGCCGATGAGCCAGCTTGGTGTCCTAGGCGAAACCCCACACAAGACACGGCACAAACCTAGAAGAATTGCTGAGTTTTAATTCACCGGCCGTGAAAGCCAATATACCATCTTTTTGGAAGCCTTCATAGGGAGGTTAAGGCTGCTTGAGCTTTTAGTTCTCGCAGTCAAGTGGTGCAGTTGCACATAATAATATAGGGAGGTGGCGCGCAGTTCGTCACTCCTGTGGGGGTCTGGGTGGGGACACCAAGAGCCTGCCGATGAGCCAGCTTGGTGACCTAGGCGAAACCCCACACAAGACACGGCACAAACCTAGAAGAATTGCTGAGTATTAATTCACCGGCCGCGAAAGCCAATTTACCATCTTTTTGGAAGCCTTCATAGGGAGGTTAAGGCTGCTTGAGCTTTTTGTTCTCGCAGTCAAGTGGTGCAGTTGCACATAATATAAAGGGAGGTGGCGCGCAGTTCGTCACTCCTGTGGGGGTCCGGGCGGGGACACCAAGAGCCCGCCGATGAGCCAGCTTGGTGTCCTAGGCGAAACCCCACACAAGACACGGCACAAACCCAGAAGAATTGCTGAGTTTTCATTCACCGGCCGTGAAAGCCAATATACCATCTTTTTGGAAGCCTTCATAGGGAGGTTAAGGCTTCTTGAGCTTTATGTTCTCGCAGTCAAGTGGTGCAGTTGCACCTAATATAAAGGGAGGTGGCGCGCAGTTCGTCACTCCTGTGGGGGTCCGGGCGGGGACACCAAGAGCCAACCGATGAGCCAGCTTGGTGTCCTAGGCGAAACCCCAAACAAGACACGGCACAAACCTAGAAGAATTGCTGAGTTTTAATTCACCGGCCGTAAAAGCCAATATACCATCTTTTTGGAAGCCTTCATAGGGAGGTTAAGGCTGCTTGAGCTTTTAGTTCTCGCAGTCAAGTGGTGCAGTTGCACCTAATATAAAGGTAGGTGGCGCGCAGTTCGCCACTCCTGTGGGGTCCGGGCGGGGACACCAAGAGCCCGCCGATGAGCCAGCTTGTTGTCCTAGGCGTAACCCCACACAAGACACGGCACAAACCTAGAAGAATTGCTGAGTATTAATTCACCGGCCGCGAAAGCCAATATACCATCTTTTTGGAAGCCTTCATAGGGAGGTTAAGGCTGCTTGAGCCTTTAGATCTCGCAGTCAAGTGGTACAGTTGCACCTAATATAAAGGGAGGTGGCGCGCAGTTTGTCACTCCTGTGGGGGTCCGGGCGGGGACACCAAGAGCCCGCCGATGAGCCAGCTTGGTGTCCTAGGCGAAACCCCAAACAAGACACGGCACAAACCTAGAAGAATTGCTGAGTTTTAATTCACCGGCCGTGAAAGCCAATATACCATCTTTTTGGAAGCCTTCATAGGGAGGTTAAGGCTGCTTGAGCTTTTAGTTCTCGCAGTCAAGAGGTGCAGTTGCACCTAATATAATGGGAGGTGGCGCGCAGTTCGTCACTCCTGTGGGGGTCCGGGCGGGGACACCAAGAGCCCGCCGATGAGCCAGCTTGGTGTCCTAGGCGAAACCCCAAACAAGACACTTCACAAACCTAGAAGAATTGCTGAGTTTTAATTCACCGGCCGTAAAAGCCAATATACCTTCTTTTTGGAAGCCTTCATAGGGAGGGTAAGGCTGCTTGAGCATTTAGTTCTCGCAGTCAAGGGGTGCAGTTGCACCTAATGTAAAGGGAGGTGGCGCGCAGTTCGTCACTCCTGTGGGGTCCGGGCGGGGACACCAAGAGCCCGCCGATGAGCCAGCTTGGTGTCCTAGGCGTAACCCCACACAAGACACGGCACAAACCTAGAAGAATTGCTGAGTTTTATTTCACCGGCCGTAAAAGCCAATATACCTTCTTTTTGGATGCCTTCATAGTGAGGTTAAGGCTGCTTGAGCTTTTAGTTCTCGCAGTCAAGTGGTGCAGTTGCACCTAATATAAAGGGAGGTGGCGCGCAGTTCGTCACTCCTGTGGGGTCCGGGCGGGGACACCAAGAGCCCGCCGATGAGCCAGCTTGGTGTCCTAGGCGTAACCCCACACAAGACACGGCACAAACCTAGAAGAATTGCTGAGTTTTAATTCACCGGCCGTGAAAGCCAATAAACCATCTTCTTGGAAGCCTTCATAGGGAGGTTAAGACTGCTTGAGCTTTAAGTTCTCGCAGTCAAGTGGTGCAGTTGCACCTAATATAATGGGAGGTGGCGCGCAGTTCGTCACTCCTGTGGGGGTCCTGGCGGGGACACCAAGAGCCCGCCGATGAGCCAGCTTGGTGTCCTAGGCGAAACCCCAAAAAAGACACGGCACAAAACTAGAAGAATTGCTGAGTTTTAATTCACCGGCCGTGAAAGCCAATATACCATCTTTTTGGAAGCCTTCATAGCGAGGCTAAGGCTGCTTGAGCTTTTAGATCTCGCAGTCAAGTTGTCCAGATGCACCTAATATAAAGGGAGGTGGCGCGCAGTTCGTCACTCCTGTGGGGGTCCGGGTGGGGACACCAAGAGCCCGCCGATGAGCCAGCTTGGTGTCCTAGGCGAAACCCCACACAAGACACGGCACAAACCTAGAAGAATTGCTGAGTTTTAATTCACCGGCCGCGAAAGACAATATACCATCTTTTTGGAAGCCTTCATAGGGAGGTTTAGGCTGCTTGAGCTTTTTGTTCTCGCAGTCAAGTGGTGCAGTTGCACCTAATATAAAGGGAGGTGGCGCGCGGTTCGTCCCTCCTGTGGGGGTCCGGGCGGGGACACCAAGAGCCAGCCGATGAGCCAACTTGGTGTCCTAGGCAAAACCCCACACAAGACACGGCACAAACCTAGAAGAATTGCTGAGTTTTAATTCACCGGCCGTGAAAGCCAATATACCATCTTTTTGGAAGCCTTCATAGGGAGGTTAAGGCTGCTTGAGCCTTTAGATCTCGCAGTCAAGTGGTGAAGTTGCACCTAATATAAAGGGAGTTGGCGCGCAGTTCGTCACTCCTGTGGGGGTCCAGGCGGGGACACCAAGAGCCCGCCGATGAGCCAGCTTCGTGTCCTAGGCGAAACCCCACACAAGACACGGCACAAACCTAGAAGAATTGCTGAGTTTTAATTCACCAGCCGTGAAAGCCAATATACCATCTTTTTGGAAGCCTTCATAGGGAGGTTAAAGCTGCTTGAGCTTTTAGTTCTCGCAGTCAAGTGGTGCAGTTGCACCTAATATAAAGGGAGGTGGCGCGCAATTCGTCACTCCTGTAGGGGTCCGGGCGGGGACACCAAGAGCCCGCCGATGAGCCAGCTTGGTGTCCTAGGCGAAACCCCACACAAGACACGGCACAAACCTAGAAGAATTGCTGAGTTTTAATTCACCGGCCGTAAAAGCCAATATACCATCTTTTTGTAAGCCTTCATAGGGAGGTTAAGGCTGCTTGAGCTTTTAGTTCTCGCAGTCAAGTGGTGCAGTTGCACCTAATATAAAGGGAGGTGGCGCGCAGTTCGTCACTCCTGTGGGGGTCCGGGCGGGGACACCAAGAGCCCGCCGATGAGCCAGCTTGGTGTCCTAGGCAAAACCCCACACATGACACGGCACAAACCTAGAAGAATTGCTGAGTTTAAATTCACCGGCCGTGAAAGCCAATATACCATCTTTTTGGAAGCCTTCATAGGGAGGTTAAGGCTGCTTGAGCCTTTAGATCTCGCAGTCAAGTGGTGCAGTTGCACCTAATATAAAGGGAGGTGGCGCGCAGTTCGTCACTCCTGTGGGGTCCGGGCGGGGACACCAAGAGCCCGCCGATGAGCCAGCTTGGTGTCCTAGGCGTAACCCCACACAAGACACGGCACAAACCTAGAAGAATTGCTGAGTTTTAATTCACCGGCCGTGAAAGCCAATATACCATCTTTTTGGAAGCCTTCATAGCGAGGTTAAGGCTGCTTGAGCTTTTAGATCTCGCAGTCAAGTTGTCCAGATGCACCTAATATAAAGGGAGGTGGCGCGCAGTTCGTCACTCCTGTGGGGGTCCGGGTGGGGACACCAAGAGCCCGCCGATGAGCCAGCTTGGTGTCCTAGGCGGAACCCCACACAAGACACGGCACAAACCTAGAAGAATTGCTGAGTTTTAATTCACCGGCCGCGAAAGCCAATATACCATTTTTTTGGAAGCCTTCATAGCGGGGTTAAGGCTGCTTGAGCTTTTAGATCTCGCAGTCAAGTTGTCCAGATGCACCTAATATAAAGAGAGGTGGCGCGCAGTTCGTCACTCCTGTGGGGGTCCGGGCGGGGACACCAAGAGCCCGCCGATGAGCCAGCTTGTTGTCCTAGGCGAAACCCCAAAAAAGACACGGCACAAACCTAGAAGAATTGCTGAGTTTTAATTCACCGGCCGTGAAAGCCAATATACCATCTTTTTGGAAGCCTTCATAGCGAGGTTAAGGCTGCTTGAGCTTTTAGATCTCGCAGTCAAGTTGTCCAGATGCACCTAATATAAAGGGAGGTGGCGCGCAGTTCGTCACTCCTGTGGGGGTCCGGGTGGGGACACCAAGAGCCCGCCGATGAGCCATCTTGGTGTCCTAGGCAAAACCCCACACAAGACACGGCACAAACCTAGAAGAATTGCTGAGTTTTAATTCACCAGCCGTGAAAGCCAATATACCATCTTTTTGGAAGCCTTCATGGGGAGGTTAAGGCTGCTTGAGCTTTTAGTTCTCGCAGTCAAGTGGTGCAGTTGCACCTAATATAAAGGGCGGTGGCGCGCAATTCGTCACTCCTGTGGGGGTCCGGGCGGGGACACCAAGAGCCCGCCGATGAGCCAGCTTGGTGTCCTAGGCGAAACCCCACACAAGACACGGCACAAACCTAGAAGAATTGCTGAGTTTAAATTCACCGGCCGTGAAATCCAATATACCATCTTTTTGGAAGCCTTCATAGGGAGGTTAAGGCTGCTTGAGCTTTAAGTTCTCGCAGTCAAGTGGTGCAGTTGCACCTAATATAAAGGGAGGTGGCGCGCAGTTTGTCACTCCTGTGGGGGTCCGGGCGGGGACACCAAGAGCCCGCCGATGAGCCAGCTTGGTGTCCTAGTCGAACCCCCAAACAAGACACGGCACACACCTAGAAGAAATGCTGAGATTTAATTCACCGGCCGCGAAAGCCAATATACCATCTTTTTGGAAGCCTTCATAGGGAGGTTAAGGCTGCTTGAGCTTTTTGTTCTCGCAGTCAAGTGGTGCAGTTGCACCTAATATAAAGGGAGGTGGCACGCAGTTCGTCCCTCCTGTGGGGGTCCGGGCGGGGACACCAAGAGCCCGCCGATGAGCCAGCTTTGTGTCCTAGGCAAAACCACACACAAGACACGGCACAAACCTAGAAGAATTGCTGAGTTTAATTTTTTTTTTTTTTTTTTTTTTTGTCGTGTAGCCTCCTGAGAGGCCGAGTGCAGGTCTTTCTAGTCGACGCCCGTGGGCGACCTGCGCGTCGGGATGAGAGATGGAATGGATGAAGATGAATGAAACTGGGCAAGGATGTGGAAGGAAGCGGCCGTGGCCTGTCAGAAGGTACTGTCCCAGCATTTGCCTGGTGTTGAAAATGGGAAACCACGGAAAACCATTTCAAGGACAGCCGACGGTGGGGCTCGAACCCACGCGTCTACGAGTCAGCAGAGTGCTTGGCCCCTTGACCTAACGCAGGGCTTTAGCCCGCGTAGCCACTACTGTCGGTTGAGTTTAAATTCACCGGCCGTGAAAGCCAATATACCATCTTTTTGGAAGCCTTCATAGGGAGGTTAAGGCTGCTTGAGCCTTTAGATCTCACAGTCAAGTGGTGCAGTTGCACCTAATATAAAGGGAGGTGGCGCGCAGTTTGTCACTCCTGTGGGGGTCCGGGCGGGGACACCAAGAGCCCGCCGATGAGCCAGCTTGGTGTCCTAGGCGAAACCCCAAACAAGACACGGCACAAACCTAGAAGAATTGCTGAGTTTTAATTCACCGGCCGTGAAAGCCAATATACCATCTTTTTGGAAGCCTTCATAGGGAGGTTAAGGCTGCTTGAGCTTTTAGTTCTCGCAGTCAAGAGGTGCAGTTGCACCTAATATAATGGGAGGTGGCGCGCAGTTCGTCACTCCTGTGGGGGTCCGGGCGGGGACACCAAGAGCCCGCCGATGAGCCAGCTTGGTGTCCTAGGCGAAACCCCACACAAGACACGGCACAAAACTAGAAGAATTGCTGAGTTTTAATTCACCGGCCGTGAAAGCCAATATACCATCTTTTTGGAAGCCTTCATAGGGAGGTTAAGGCTGCTTGAGCTTTTATTTCTCGCAGTCAAGTGGTGCAGTTGCACCTAATATAAAGGGAGGTGGCGCGCAGTTCGTCACTCCTGTGGGGGTCCGGGCGGGGACACCTAGAGCCCGCCGATGAGCCAGCTTGGTGTCCTAGGCGAAACCCCACACAAGACACGGCACAAACCTAGAAGAATTGCTGAGTTTTAATTCACCGGCCGTGAAAGCCAATATACCATCTTTTTGGAAGCCTTCATAGGGAGGTTAAGGCTGCTTGAGCTTTTAGTTCTCGCAGTCAAGTGGTGCAGTTGCACATAATAATATAGGGAGGTGGCGCGCAGTTCGTCACTCCTGTGGGGGTCTGGGTGGGGACACCAAGAGCCTGCCGATGAGCCAGCTTGGTGTCCTAGGCGAAACCCCACACAAGACACGGCACAAACCTAGAAGAATTGCTGAGTATTAATTCACCGGCCGCGAAAGCCAATATACCATCTTTTTGGAAGCCTTCATAGGGAGGTTAAGGCTGCTTGAGCTTTAAGTTCTCGCAGTCAAGTGGTGCAGTTGCACCTAATATAAAGGGAGGTGGCGCGCAGTTCGTCACTCCTGTGGGGGTCCGGGCGGGGACACCAAGAGCCCGCCGATGAGCCAGCTTGGTGTCCTAGGCGATACCCCACACAAGACACGGCACAAACCTAGAAGAATTGCTGAGTTTTAATTCACCAGCCGTGAAAGCCAATATACCATCTTTTTGGAAGCCTTCATAGGGAGGTTAAGGCTGCTTGAGCTTTTAGTTCTCGCAGTCAAGTGGTGCAGTTGAACCTAATATAAAGGGAGGTGGCGCGCAATTCGTCACTCCGGTGGGGGTCCGGGCGGGGACACCAAGAGCCCGCCGATGAGCCAGCTTGGTGTCCAAGGCGAAACCCCACACAAGACACGGCACAAACCTAGAAGAATTGCTGAGTTTTAATTCACCGGCCGTGAAAGCCAATATACCATCTTTTTGGAAGCCTTAATAGGGAGGTTAAGGCTGCTTGAGCCTTTAGATCTCGCAGTCAAGTGGTACAGTTGCACCTAATATAAAGGGAGGTGGCGCGCAGTTTGTCACTCCTGTGGGGGTCCGGGCGGGGACACCAAGAGCCCGCCGATGAGCCAGCTTGGTGTCCTAGGCGAAACCCCAAACAAGACACGGCACAAACCTAGAAGAATTGCTGAGTTTTAATTCACCGGCCGTGAAAGCCAATATACCATCTTTTTGGAAGCCTTCATAGGGAGGTTAAGGCTGCTTGAGCTTTTAGTTCTCGCAGTCAAGAGGTGCAGTTGCACCTAATATAATGGGAGGTGGCGCGCAGTTCGTCACTCCTGTGGGGGTCCGGGCGGGGACACCAAGAGCCCGCCGATGAGCCAGCTTGGTGTCCTAGGCGAAACCCCAAACAAGACACTTCACAAACCTAGAAGAATTGCTGAGTTTTAATTCACCGGCCGTAAAAGCCAATATACCTTCTTTTTGGAAGCCTTCATAGGGAGGGTAAGGCTGCTTGAGCATTTAGTTCTCGCAGTCAAGTGGTGCAGTTGCACCTAATATAAAGGGAGGTGGCGCGCAGTTCGTCACTCCTGTGGGGTCCGGGCGGGGACACCAAGAGCCCGCCGATGAGCCAGCTTGGTGTCCTAGGCGTAACCCCACACAAGACACGGCACAAACCTAGAAGAATTGCTGAGTTTTATTTCACCGGCCGTAAAAGCCAATATACCTTCTTTTTGGATGCCTTCATAGTGAGGTTAAGGCTGCTTGAGCTTTTAGTTCTCGCAGTCAAGTGGTGCAGTTGCACCTAATATAAAGGGAGGTGGCGCGCAGTTCGTCACTCCTGTGGGGTCCGGGCGGGGACACCAAGAGCCCGCCGATGAGCCAGCTTGGTGTCCTAGGCGTAACCCCACACAAGACACGGCACAAACCTAGAAGAATTGCTGAGTTTTAATTCACCGGCCGTGAAAGCCAATAAACCATCTTTTTGGAAGCCTTCATAGGGAGGTTAAGACTGCTTGAGCTTTAAGTTCTCGCAGTCAAGTGGTGCAGTTGCACCTAATATAATGGGAGGTGGCGCGCAGTTCGTCACTCCTGTGGGGGTCCGGGCGGGGACACCAAGAGCCCGCCGATGAGCCAGCTTGGTGTCCTAGGCGAAACCCAAAAAAAGACACGGCACAAAACTAGAAGAATTGCTGAGTTTTAATTCACCGGCCGTGAAAGCCAATATACCATCTTTTTGGAAGCCTTCATAGCGAGGCTAAGGCTGCTTGAGCTTTTAGATCTCGCAGTCAAGTTGTCCAGATGCACCTAATATAAAGGGAGGTGGCGCGCAGTTCGTCACTCCTGTGGGGGTCCGGGTGGGGACACCAAGAGCCCGCCGATGAGCCAGCTTGGTGTCCTCGGCGAAACCCCACACAAGACACGGCACAAACCTAGAAGAATTGCTGAGTTTTAATTCACCGGCCGCGAAAGACAATATACCATCTTTTTGGAAGCCTTCATAGGGAGGTTTAGGCTGCTTGAGCTTTTTGTTCTCGCAGTCAAGTGGTGCAGTTGCACCTAATATAAAGGGAGGTGGCGCGCGGTTCGTCCCTCCTGTGGGGGTCCGGGCGGGGACACCAAGAGCCAGCCGATGAGCCAACTTGGTGTCCTAGGCAAAACCCCACACAAGACACGGCACAAACCTAGAAGAATTGCTGAGTTTTAATTCACCGGCCGTGAAAGCCAATATACCATCTTTTTGGAAGCCTTCATAGGGAGGTTAAGGCTGCTTGAGCCTTTAGATCTCGCAGTCAAGTGGTGAAGTTGCACCTAATATAAAGGGAGGTGGCGCGCAGTTCGTCACTCCTGTGGGGGTCCAGGCGGGGACACCAAGAGCCCGCCGATGAGCCAGCTTCGTGTCCTAGGCGAAACCCCACACAAGACACGGCACAAACCTAGAAGAATTGCTGAGTTTTAATTCACCAGCCGTGAAAGCCAATATACCATCTTTTTGGAAGCCTTCATAGGGAGGTTAAAGCTGCTTGAGCTTTTAGTTCTCGCAGTCAAGTGGTGCAGTTGCACCTAATATAAAGGGAGGTGGCGCGCAATTCGTCACTCCTGTAGGGGTCCGGGCGGGGACACCAAGAGCCCGCCGATGAGCCAGCTTGGTGTCCTAGACGAAACCCCACACAAGACACGGCACAAACCTAGAAGAATTGCTGAGTTTTAATTCACCGGCCGTAAAAGCCAATATACCATCTTTTTGTAAGCCTTCATAGGGAGGTTAAGGCTGCTTGAGCTTTTAGTTCTCGCAGTCAAGTGGTGCAGTTGCACCTAATATAAAGGGAGGTGGCGCGCAGTTCGTCACTCCTGTGGGGGTCCGGGCGGGGACACCAAGAGCCCGCCGATGAGCCAGCTTGGTGTCCTAGGCAAAACCCCACACATGACACGGCACAAACCTAGAAGAATTGCTGAGTTTAAATTCACCGGCCGTGAAAGCCAATATACCATCTTTTTGGAAGCCTTCATAGGGAGGTTAAGGCTGCTTGAGCCTTTAGATCTCGCAGTCAAGTGGTGCAGTTGCACCTAATATAAAGGGAGGTGGCGCGCAGTTCGTCACTCCTGTGGGGTCCGGGCGGGGACACCAAGAGCCCGCCGATGAGCCAGCTTGGTGTCCTAGGCGTAACCCCACACAAGACACGGCACAAACCTAGAAGAATTGCTGAGTTTTAATTCACCGGCCGTGAAAGCCAATATACCATCTTTTTGGAAGCCTTCATAGCGAGGTTAAGGCTGCTTGAGCTTTTAGATCTCGCAGTCAAGTTGTCCAGATGCACCTAATATAAAGGGAGGTGGCGCGCAGTTCGTCACTCCTGTGGGGGTCCGGGTGGGGACACCAAGAGCCCGCCGATGAGCCAGCTTGGTGTCCTAGGCGGAACCCCACACAAGACACGGCACAAACCTAGAAGAATTGCTGAGTTTTAATTCACCGGCCGTGAAAGCCAATATACCATCTTTTTGGAAGCCTTCATAGTGAGGTTAAGGCTGCTTGAGCCTTTAGATCTCGCAGTCAAGTGGTGCAGTTGCACCTAATATAAAGGGAGGTGGCGCGCAGTTCGTCACTCCTGTGGGGTCCGGGTGGGGACACCAAGAGCCCGCCGATGAGCCAGCTTGGTGTCCTCGGCGAAACCCCACACAAGACACGGCACAAACCTAGAAGAATTGCTGAGTTTTAATTCACCGGCCGCGAAAGACAATATACCATCTTTTTGGAAGCCTTCATAGGGAGGTTTAGGCTGCTTGAGCTTTTTGTTCTCGCAGTCAAGTGGTGCAGTTGCACCTAATATAAAGGGAGGTGGCGCGCGGTTCGTCCCTCCTGTGGGGGTCCGGGCGGGGACACCAAGAGCCAGCCGATGAGCCAACTTGGTGTCCTAGGCAAAACCCCACACAAGACACGGCACAAACCTAGAAGAATTGCTGAGTTTTAATTCACCGGCCGTGAAAGCCAATATACCATCTTTTTGGAAGCCTTCATAGGGAGGTTAAGGCTGCTTGAGCCTTTAGATCTCGCAGTCAAGTGGTGAAGTTGCACCTAATATAAAGGGAGGTGGCGCGCAGTTCGTCACTCCTGTGGGGGTCCAGGCGGGGACACCAAGAGCCCGCCGATGAGCCAGCTTCGTGTCCTAGGCGAAACCCCACACAAGACACGGCACAAACCTAGAAGAATTGCTGAGTTTTAATTCACCAGCCGTGAAAGCCAATATACCATCTTTTTGGAAGCCTTCATAGGGAGGTTAAAGCTGCTTGAGCTTTTAGTTCTCGCAGTCAAGTGGTGCAGTTGCACCTAATATAAAGGGAGGTGGCGCGCAATTCGTCACTCCTGTAGGGGTCCGGGCGGGGACACCAAGAGCCCGCCGATGAGCCAGCTTGGTGTCCTAGGCGAAACCCCACACAAGACACGGCACAAACCTAGAAGAATTGCTGAGTTTTAATTCACCGGCCGTAAAAGCCAATATACCTTCTTTTTGGAAGCCTTCATAGGGAGGGTAAGGCTGCTTGAGCATTTAGTTCTCGCAGTCAAGTGGTGCAGTTGCACCTAATATAAAGGGAGGTGGCGCGCAGTTCGTCACTCCTGTGGGGTCCGGGCGGGGACACCAAGAGCCCGCCGATGAGCCAGCTTGGTGTCCTAGGCGTAACCCCACACAAGACACGGCACAAACCTAGAAGAATTGCTGAGTTTTATTTCACCGGCCGTAAAAGCCAATATACCTTCTTTTTGGATGCCTTCATAGTGAGGTTAAGGCTGCTTGAGCTTTTAGTTCTCGCAGTCAAGTGGTGCAGTTGCACCTAATATAAAGGGAGGTGGCGCGCAGTTCGTCACTCCTGTGGGGTCCGGGCGGGGACACCAAGAGCCCGCCGATGAGCCAGCTTGGTGTCCTAGGCGTAACCCCACACAAGACACGGCACAAACCTAGAAGAATTGCTGAGTTTTAATTCACCGGCCGTGAAAGCCAATAAACCATCTTTTTGGAAGCCTTCATAGGGAGGTTAAGACTGCTTGAGCTTTAAGTTCTCGCAGTCAAGTGGTGCAGTTGCACCTAATATAATGGGAGGTGGCGCGCAGTTCGTCACTCCTGTGGGGGTCCGGGCGGGGACACCAAGAGCCCGCCGATGAGCCAGCTTGGTGTCCTAGGCGAAACCCAAAAAAAGACACGGCACAAAACTAGAAGAATTGCTGAGTTTTAATTCACCGGCCGTGAAAGCCAATATACCATCTTTTTGGAAGCCTTCATAGCGAGGCTAAGGCTGCTTGAGCTTTTAGATCTCGCAGTCAAGTTGTCCAGATGCACCTAATATAAAGGGAGGTGGCGCGCAGTTCGTCACTCCTGTGGGGGTCCGGGTGGGGACACCAAGAGCCCGCCGATGAGCCAGCTTGGTGTCCTCGGCGAAACCCCACACAAGACACGGCACAAACCTAGAAGAATTGCTGAGTTTTAATTCACCGGCCGCGAAAGACAATATACCATCTTTTTGGAAGCCTTCATAGGGAGGTTTAGGCTGCTTGAGCTTTTTGTTCTCGCAGTCAAGTGGTGCAGTTGCACCTAATATAAAGGGAGGTGGCGCGCGGTTCGTCCCTCCTGTGGGGGTCCGGGCGGGGACACCAAGAGCCAGCCGATGAGCCAACTTGGTGTCCTAGGCAAAACCCCACACAAGACACGGCACAAACCTAGAAGAATTGCTGAGTTTTAATTCACCGGCCGTGAAAGCCAATATACCATCTTTTTGGAAGCCTTCATAGGGAGGTTAAGGCTGCTTGAGCCTTTAGATCTCGCAGTCAAGTGGTGAAGTTGCACCTAATATAAAGGGAGGTGGCGCGCAGTTCGTCACTCCTGTGGGGGTCCAGGCGGGGACACCAAGAGCCCGCCGATGAGCCAGCTTCGTGTCCTAGGCGAAACCCCACACAAGACACGGCACAAACCTAGAAGAATTGCTGAGTTTTAATTCACCAGCCGTGAAAGCCAATATACCATCTTTTTGGAAGCCTTCATAGGGAGGTTAAAGCTGCTTGAGCTTTTAGTTCTCGCAGTCAAGTGGTGCAGTTGCACCTAATATAAAGGGAGGTGGCGCGCAATTCGTCACTCCTGTAGGGGTCCGGGCGGGGACACCAAGAGCCCGCCGATGAGCCAGCTTGGTGTCCTAGACGAAACCCCACACAAGACACGGCACAAACCTAGAAGAATTGCTGAGTTTTAATTCACCGGCCGTAAAAGCCAATATACCATCTTTTTGTAAGCCTTCATAGGGAGGTTAAGGCTGCTTGAGCTTTTAGTTCTCGCAGTCAAGTGGTGCAGTTGCACCTAATATAAAGGGAGGTGGCGCGCAGTTCGTCACTCCTGTGGGGGTCCGGGCGGGGACACCAAGAGCCCGCCGATGAGCCAGCTTGGTGTCCTAGGCAAAACCCCACACATGACACGGCACAAACCTAGAAGAATTGCTGAGTTTAAATTCACCGGCCGTGAAAGCCAATATACCATCTTTTTGGAAGCCTTCATAGGGAGGTTAAGGCTGCTTGAGCCTTTAGATCTCGCAGTCAAGTGGTGCAGTTGCACCTAATATAAAGGGAGGTGGCGCGCAGTTCGTCACTCCTGTGGGGTCCGGGCGGGGACACCAAGAGCCCGCCGATGAGCCAGCTTGGTGTCCTAGGCGTAACCCCACACAAGACACGGCACAAACCTAGAAGAATTGCTGAGTTTTAATTCACCGGCCGTGAAAGCCAATATACCATCTTTTTGGAAGCCTTCATAGCGAGGTTAAGGCTGCTTGAGCTTTTAGATCTCGCAGTCAAGTTGTCCAGATGCACCTAATATAAAGGGAGGTGGCGCGCAGTTCGTCACTCCTGTGGGGGTCCGGGTGGGGACACCAAGAGCCCGCCGATGAGCCAGCTTGGTGTCCTAGGCGGAACCCCACACAAGACACGGCACAAACCTAGAAGAATTGCTGAGTTTTAATTCACCGGCCGTGAAAGCCAATATACCATCTTTTTGGAAGCCTTCATAGTGAGGTTAAGGCTGCTTGAGCCTTTAGATCTCGCAGTCAAGTGGTGCAGTTGCACCTAATATAAAGGGAGGTGGCGCGCAGTTCGTCACTCCTGTGGGGTCCGGGTGGGGACACCAAGAGCCCGCCGATGAGCCAGCTTGGTGTCCTCGGCGAAACCCCACACAAGACACGGCACAAACCTAGAAGAATTGCTGAGTTTTAATTCACCGGCCGCGAAAGACAATATACCATCTTTTTGGAAGCCTTCATAGGGAGGTTTAGGCTGCTTGAGCTTTTTGTTCTCGCAGTCAAGTGGTGCAGTTGCACCTAATATAAAGGGAGGTGGCGCGCGGTTCGTCCCTCCTGTGGGGGTCCGGGCGGGGACACCAAGAGCCAGCCGATGAGCCAACTTGGTGTCCTAGGCAAAACCCCACACAAGACACGGCACAAACCTAGAAGAATTGCTGAGTTTTAATTCACCGGCCGTGAAAGCCAATATACCATCTTTTTGGAAGCCTTCATAGGGAGGTTAAGGCTGCTTGAGCCTTTAGATCTCGCAGTCAAGTGGTGAAGTTGCACCTAATATAAAGGGAGGTGGCGCGCAGTTCGTCACTCCTGTGGGGGTCCAGGCGGGGACACCAAGAGCCCGCCGATGAGCCAGCTTCGTGTCCTAGGCGAAACCCCACACAAGACACGGCACAAACCTAGAAGAATTGCTGAGTTTTAATTCACCAGCCGTGAAAGCCAATATACCATCTTTTTGGAAGCCTTCATAGGGAGGTTAAAGCTGCTTGAGCTTTTAGTTCTCGCAGTCAAGTGGTGCAGTTGCACCTAATATAAAGGGAGGTGGCGCGCAATTCGTCACTCCTGTAGGGGTCCGGGCGGGGACACCAAGAGCCCGCCGATGAGCCAGCTTGGTGTCCTAGGCGAAACCCCACACAAGACACGGCACAAACCTAGAAGAATTGCTGAGTTTTAATTCACCGGCCGTAAAAGCCAATATACCATCTTTTTGTAAGCCTTCATAGGGAGGTTAAGGCTGCTTGAGCTTTTAGTTCTCGCAGTCAAGTGGTGCAGTTGCACCTAATATAAAGGGAGGTGGCGCGCAGTTCGTCACTCCTGTGGGGGTCCGGGCGGGGACACCAAGAGCCCGCCGATGAGCCAGCTTGGTGTCCTAGGCAAAACCCCACACATGACACGGCACAAACCTAGAAGAATTGCTGAGTTTAAATTCACCGGCCGTGAAAGCCAATATACCATCTTTTTGGAAGCCTTCATAGGGAGGTTAAGGCTGCTTGAGCCTTTAGATCTCGCAGTCAAGTGGTGCAGTTGCACCTAATATAAAGGGAGGTGGCGCGCAGTTCGTCACTCCTGTGGGGTCCGGGCGGGGACACCAAGAGCCCGCCGATGAGCCAGCTTGGTGTCCTAGGCGTAACCCCACACAAGACACGGCACAAACCTAGAAGAATTGCTGAGTTTTAATTCACCGGCCGTGAAAGCCAATATACCATCTTTTTGGAAGCCTTCATAGCGAGGTTAAGGCTGCTTGAGCTTTTAGATCTCGCAGTCAAGTTGTCCAGATGCACCTAATATAAAGGGAGGTGGCGCGCAGTTCGTCACTCCTGTGGGGGTCCGGGTGGGGACACCAAGAGCCCGCCGATGAGCCAGCTTGGTGTCCTAGGCGGAACCCCACACAAGACACGGCACAAACCTAGAAGAATTGCTGAGTTTTAATTCACCGGCCGCGAAAGCCAATATACCATCTTTTTGGAAGCCTTCATAGCGGGGTTAAGGCTGCTTGAGCTTTTAGATCTCGCAGTCAAGTTGTCCAGATGCACCTAATATAAAGAGAGGTGGCGCGCAGTTCGTCACTCCTGTGGGGGTCCGGGCGGGGACACCAAGAGCCCGTCGATGAGCCAGCTTGGTGTCCTAGGCGTAAACCCACACAAGACACGGCACAAACCTAGAAGAATTGCTGAGTTTTAATTCACCGGCCGTGAAAGCCAATATACCATCTTTTTGGAAGCCTTCATAGCGGGGTTAAGGCTGCTTGAGCCTTTAGATCTCGCAGTCAAGTGGTGCAGTTGCACCTAATATAAAGGGAGGTGGCACGCAGTTCGTCCCTCCTGTGGGGGTCCGGGCGGGGACACCAAGAGCCCGCCGATGAGCCAGCTTTGTGTCCTAGGCAAAACCCCACACAAGACACGGCACAAACCTAGAAGAATTGCTGAGTTTAATTTTTTTTTTTTGTCGTGTAGCCTCCTGAGAGGCCGAGTGCAGGTCTTTCTAGTCGACGCCCGTGGGCGACCTGCGCGTCGGGATGAGAGATGGAATGGATGAAGATGAATGAAACTGGGCAAGGATGTGGAAGGAAGCGGCCGTGGCCTGTCAGAAGGTACTGTCCCAGCATTTGCCTGGTGTTGAAAATGGGAAACCACGGAAAACCATTTCAAGGACAGCCGACGGTGGGGCTCGAACCCACGCGTCTACGAGTCAGCAGAGTGCTTGGCCCCTTGACCTAACGCAGGGCTTTAGCCCGCGTAGCCACTACTGTCGGTTGAGTTTAAATTCACCGGCCGTGAAAGCCAATATACCATCTTTTTGGAAGCCTTCATAGGGAGGTTAAGGCTGCTTGAGCCTTTAGATCTCACAGTCAAGTGGTGCAGTTGCACCTAATATAAAGGGAGGTGGCGCGCAGTTCGTCACTCCTGTGGGGGTCCGGGCGGGGACACCAAGAGCCCGCCGATGAGCCAGCTTGGTGTCCTAGGCGATACCCCACACAAGACACGGCACAAACCTAGAAGAATTGCTGAGTTTTAATTCACCAGCCGTGAAAGCCAATATACCATCTTTTTGGAAGCCTTCATAGGGAGGTTAAGGCTGCTTGAGCTTTTAGTTCTCGCAGTCAAGTGGTGCAGTTGAACCTAATATAAAGGGAGGTGGCGCGCAATTCGTCACTCCGGTGGGGGTCCGGGCGGGGACACCAAGAGCCCGCCGATGAGCCAGCTTGGTGTCCAAGGCGAAACCCCACACAAGACACGGCACAAACCTAGAAGAATTGCTGAGTTTTAATTCACCGGCCGTGAAAGCCAATATACCATCTTTTTGGAAGCCTTCATAGGGAGGTTAAGGCTGCTTGAGCTTTTAGTTCTCGCAGTCAAGTGGTGCAGTTGAACCTAATATAAAGGGAGGTGGCGCGCAATTCGTCACTCCGGTGGGGGTCCGGGCGGGGACACCAAGAGCCCGCCGATGAGCCAGCTTGGTGTCCAAGGCGAAACCCCACACAAGACACGGCACAAACCTAGAAGAATTGCTGAGTTTTAATTCACCGGCCGTGAAAGCCAATATACCATCTTTTTGGAAGCCTTCATAGGGAGGTTAAGGCTGCTTGAGCTTTTAGTTCTCGCAGTCAAGTGGTGCAGTTGCACATAATAATATAGGGAGGTGGCGCGCAGTTCGTCACTCCTGTGGGGGTCTGGGTGGGGACACCAAGAGCCTGCCGATGAGCCAGCTTGGTGTCCTAGGCGAAACCCCACACAAGACACGGCACAAACCTAGAAGAATTGCTGAGTATTAATTCACCGGCCGCGAAAGCCAATATACCATCTTTTTGGAAGCCTTCATAGGGAGGTTAAGGCTGCTTGAGCTTTAAGTTCTCGCAGTCAAGTGGTGCAGTTGCACCTAATATAAAGGGAGGTGGCGCTCAGTTCGTCACTCCTGTGGGGGTCCGGGCGGGGACACCAAGAGCCCGCCGATGAGCCAGCTTGGTGTCCTAGGCGATACCCCACACAAGACACGGCACAAACCTAGAAGAATTGCTGAGTTTAATTCACCAGCCGTGAAAGCCAATATACCATCTTTTTGGAAGCCTTCATAGGGAGGTTAAGGCTGCTTGAGCTTTTAGTTCTCGCAGTCAAGTGGTGCAGTTGAACCTAATATAAAGGGAGGTGGCGCGCAATTCGTCACTCCGGTGGGGGTCCGGGCGGGGACACCAAGAGCCCGCCGATGAGCCAGCTTGGTGTCCTAGGCGAAACCCCAAACAAGACACGGCACAAACCTAGAAGAATTGCTGAGTTTTAATTCACCGGCCGTGAAAGCCAATATACCATCTTTTTGGAAGCCTTCATAGGGAGGTTAAGGCTGCTTGAGCTTTTAGTTCTCGCAGTCAAGAGGTGCAGTTGCACCTAATATAATGGGAGGTGGCGCGCAGTTCGTCACTCCTGTGGGGGTCCGGGCGGGGACACCAAGAGCCCGCCGATGAGCCAGCTTGGTGTCCTAGGCGAAACCCCAAACAAGACACTTCACAAACCTAGAAGAATTGCTGAGTTTTAATTCACCGGCCGTAAAAGCCAATATACCTTCTTTTTGGAAGCCTTCATAGGGAGGGTAAGGCTGCTTGAGCATTTAGTTCTCGCAGTCAAGTGGTGCAGTTGCACCTAATGTAAAGGGAGGTGGCGCGCAGTTCGTCACTCCTGTGGGGTCCGGGCGGGGACACCAAGAGCCCGCCGATGAGCCAGCTTGGTGTCCTAGGCGTAACCCCACACAAGACACGGCACAAACCTAGAAGAATTGCTGAGTTTTATTTCACCGGCCGTAAAAGCCAATATACCTTCTTTTTGGATGCCTTCATAGTGAGGTTAAGGCTGCTTGAGCTTTTAGTTCTCGCAGTCAAGTGGTGCAGTTGCACCTAATATAAAGGGAGGTGGCGCGCAGTTCGTCACTCCTGTGGGGTCCGGGCGGGGACACCAAGAGCCCGCCGATGAGCCAGCTTGGTGTCCTAGGCGTAAACCCACACAAGACACGGCACAAACCTAGAAGAATTGCTGAGTTTTAATTCACCGGCCGTGAAAGCCAATAAACCATCTTTTTGGAAGCCTTCATAGGGAGGTTAAGACTGCTTGAGCTTTAAGTTCTCGCAGTCAAGTGGTGCAGTTGCACCTAATATAATGGGAGGTGGCGCGCAGTTCGTCACTCCTGTGGGGGTCCGGGCGGGGACACCAAGAGCCCGCCGATGAGCCAGCTTGGTGTCCTAGGCGAAACCCCAAAAAAGACACGGCACAAAACTAGAAGAATTGCTGAGTTTTAATTCACCGGCCGTGAAAGCCAATATACCATCTTTTTGGAAGCCTTCATAGCGAGGCTAAGGCTGCTTGAGCTTTTAGATCTCGCAGTCAAGTTGTCCAGATGCACCTAATATAAAGGGAGGTGGCGCGCAGTTCGTCACTCCTGTGGGGGTCCGGGTGGGGACACCAAGAGCCCGCCGATGAGCCAGCTTGGTGTCCTCGGCGAAACCCCACACAAGACACGGCACAAACCTAGAAGAATTGCTGAGTTTTAATTCACCGGCCGCGAAAGACACTATACCATCTTTTTGGAAGCCTTCATAGGGAGGTTTAGGCTGCTTGAGCTTTTTGTTCTCGCAGTCAAGTGGTGCAGTTGCACCTAATATAAAGGGAGGTGGCGCGCGGTTCGTCCCTCCTGTGGGGGTCCGGGCGGGGACACCAAGAGCCAGCCGATGAGCCAACTTGGTGTCCTAGGCAAAACCCCACACAAGACACGGCACAAACCTAGAAGAATTGCTGAGTTTTAATTCACCGGCCGTGAAAGCCAATATACCATCTTTTTGGAAGCCTTCATAGGGAGGTTAAGGCTGCTTGAGCCTTTAGATCTCGCAGTCAAGTGGTGAAGTTGCACCTAATATAAAGGGAGGTGGCGCGCAGTTCGTCACTCCTGTGGGGGTCCAGGCGGGGACACCAAGAGCCCGCCGATGAGCCAGCTTCGTGTCCTAGGCGAAACCCCACACAAGACACGGCACAAACCTAGAAGAATTGCTGAGTTTTAATTCACCAGCCGTGAAAGCCAATATACCATCTTTTTGGAAGCCTTCATAGGGAGGTTAAAGCTGCTTGAGCTTTTAGTTCTCGCAGTCAAGTGGTGCAGTTGCACCTAATATAAAGGGAGGTGGCGCGCAATTCGTCACTCCTGTAGGGGTCCGGGCGGGGACACCAAGAGCCCGCCGATGAGCCAGCTTGGTGTCCTAGGCGAAACCCCACACAAGACACGGCACAAACCTAGAAGAATTGCTGAGTTTTAATTCACCGGCCGTAAAAGCCAATATACCATCTTTTTGTAAGCCTTCATAGGGAGGTTAAGGCTGCTTGAGCTTTTAGTTCTCGCAGTCAAGTGGTGCAGTTGCACCTAATATAAAGGGAGGTGGCGCGCAGTTCGTCACTCCTGTGGGGGTCCGGGCGGGGACACCAAGAGCCCGCCGATGAGCCAGCTTGGTGTCCTAGGCAAAACCCCACACATGACACGGCACAAACCTAGAAGAATTGCTGAGTTTAAATTCACCGGCCGTGAAAGCCAATATACCATCTTTTTGGAAGCCTTCATAGGGAGGTTAAGGCTGCTTGAGCCTTTAGATCTCGCAGTCAAGTGGTGCAGTTGCACCTAATATAAAGGGAGGTGGCGCGCAGTTCGTCACTCCTGTGGGGTCCGGGCGGGGACACCAAGAGCCCGCCGATGAGCCAGCTTGGTGTCCTAGGCGTAACCCCACACAAGACACGGCACAAACCTAGAAGAATTGCTGAGTTTTAATTCACCGGCCGTGAAAGCCAATATACCATCTTTTTGGATGCCTTCATAGCGAGGTTAAGGCTGCTTGAGCTTTTAGATCTCGCAGTCAAGTTGTCCAGATGCACCTAATATAAAGGGAGGTGGCGCGCAGTTCGTCACTCCTGTGGGGGTCCGGGTGGGGACACCAAGAGCCCGCCGATGAGCCAGCTTGGTGTCCTAGGCGGAACCCCACACAAGACACGGCACAAACCTAGAAGAATTGCTGAGTTTTAATTCACCGGCCGCGAAAGCCAATATACCATCTTTTTGGAAGCCTTCATAGCGGGGTTAAGGCTGCTTGAGCTTTTAGATCTCGCAGTCAAGTTGTCCAGATGCACCTAATATAAAGAGAGGTGGCGCGCAGTTCGTCACTCCTGTGGGGGTCCGGGCGGGGACACCAAGAGCCCGCCGATGAGCCAGCTTGTTGTCCTAGGCGAAACCCCAAAAAAGACACGGCACAAACCTAGAAGAATTGCTGAGTTTTAATTCACCGGCCGTGAAAGCCAATATACCATCTTTTTGGAAGCCTTCATAGCGAGGTTAAGGCTGCTTGAGCTTTTAGATCTCGCAGTCAAGTTGTCCAGATGCACCTAATATAAAGGGAGGTGGCGCGCAGTTCGTCACTCCTGTGGGGGTCCGGGTGGGGACACCAAGAGCCCGCCGATGAGCCAGCTTGGTGTCCTAGGCAAAACCCCACACAAGACACGGCACAAACCTAGAAGAATTGCTGAGTTTTAATTCACCAGCCGTGAAAGCCAATATACCATCTTTTTGGAAGCCTTCATGGGGAGGTTAAGGCTGCTTGAGCTTTTAGTTCTCGCAGTCAAGTGGTGCAGTTGCACCTAATATAAAGGGCGGTGGCGCGCAATTCGTCACTCCTGTGGGGGTCCGGGCGGGGACACCAAGAGCCCGCCGATGAGCCAGCTTGGTGTCCTAGGCGAAACCCCACACAAGACACGGCACAAACCTAGAAGAATTGCTGAGTTTAAATTCACCGGCCGTGAAAGCCAATATACCATCTTTTTGGAAGCCTTCATAGGGAGGTTAAGGCTGCTTGAGCTTTAAGTTCTCGCAGTCAAGTGGTGCAGTTGCACCTAATATAAAGGGAGGTGGCGCGCAGTTCGTCACTCCTGTGGGGGTCCGGGCGGGGACACCAAGAGCCCGCCGATGAGCCAGCTTGGTGTCCTAGGCGAACCCCCAAACAAGACACGGCACACACCTAGAAGAAATGCTGAGATTTAATTCAACGGCCGCGAAAGCCAATATACCATCTTTTTGGAAGCCTTCATAGGGAGGTTAAGGCTGCTTGAGCTTTTTGTTCTCGCAGTCAAGTGGTGCAGTTGCACCTAATATAAAGGGAGGTGGCACGCAGTTCGTCCCTCCTGTGGGGGTCCGGGCGGGGACACCAAGAGCCTGCCGATGAGCCAGCTTTGTGTCCTAGGCAAAACCCCACACAAGACACGGCACAAACCTAGAAGAATTGCTGAGTTTAATTTTTTTTTTTTTGTCGTGTAGCCTCCTGAGAGGCCGAGTGCAGGTCTTTCTAGTCGACGCCCGTGGGCGACCTGCGCGTCGGGATGAGAGATGGAATGGATGAAGATGAATGAAACTGGGCAAGGATGTGGAAGGAAGCGGCCGTGGCCTGTCAGAAGGTACTGTCCCAGCATTTGCCTGGTGTTGAAAATGGGAAACCACGGAAAACCATTTCAAGGACAGCCGACGGTGGGGCTCGAACCCACGCGTCTACGAGTCAGCAGAGTGCTTGGCCCCTTGACCTAACGCAGGGCTTTAGCCCGCGTAGCCACTACTGTCGGTTGAGTTTAAATTCACCGGCCGTGAAAGCCAATATACCATCTTTTTGGAAGCCTTCATAGGGAGGTTAAGGCTGCTTGAGCCTTTAGATCTCACAGTCAAGTGGTGCAGTTGCACCTAATATAAAGGGAGGTGGCGCGCAGTTTGTCACTCCTGTGGGGGTCCGGGCGGGGACACCAAGAGCCCGCCGATGAGCCAGCTTGGTGTCCTAGGCGAAACCCCAAACAAGACACGGCACAAACCTAGAAGAATTGCTGAGTTTTAATTCACCGGCCGTGAAAGCCAATAAACCATCTTTTTGGAAGCCTTCATAGGGAGGTTAAGGCTGCTTGAGCTTTTAGTTCTCGCAGTCACGAGGTGCAGTTGCACCTAATATAATGGGAGGTGGCGCGCAGTTCGTCACTCCTGTGGGGGTCCGGGCGGGGACACCAAGAGCCCGCCGATGAGCCAGCTTGGTGTCCTAGGCGAAACCCCACACAAGACACGGCACAAAACTAGAAGAATTGCTGAGTTTTAATTCACCGGCCGTGAAAGCCAATATACCATCTTTTTGGAAGCCTTCATAGGGAGGTTAAGGCTGCTTGAGCTTTTATTTCTCGCAGTCAAGTGGTGCAGTTGCACCTAATATAAAGGGAGGTGGCGCGCAGTTCGTCACTCCTGTGGGGGTCCGGGCGGGGACACCAAGAGCCCGCCGATGAGCCAGCTTGGTGTCCTAGGCGAAACCCCACACAAGACACGGCACAAACCTAGAAGAATTGCTGTGTTTTAATTCACCGGCCGTAAAAGCCAATATACCATCTTTTTGTAAGCCTTCATAGGGAGGTTAAGGCTGCTTGAGCTTTTAGTTCTCGCAGTCAAGTAGTGCAGTTGCACCCAATATAAAGGGAGGTGGCGCGCAGTTCGTCACTCCTGTGGGGGTCCGGGCGGGGACACCAAGAGCCCGCCGATGAGCCAGCTTGGTGTCCAAGGCGAAACCCCACACAAGACACGGCACAAACCTAGAAGAATTGCTGAGTTTTAATTCATCGGCCGTGAAAGCCAATATACCATCTTTTTGGAAGCCTTCATAGGGAGGTTAAGGCTTCTTGAGCTTTAAGTTCTCGCAGTCAAGTGGTGCTGTTGCACCTAATATAAAGGGAGGTGGCGCGCAGGTCGTCACTCCTGTGGGGGTCCGGGCGGGGACACCAAGAGCCCGCCGATGAGCCAGCTTGGTGTCCTAGGCGAAACCCCAAACAAGACACGGCACAAACCTAGAAGAATTGCTGTGTTTTAATTCACCGGCCGTAAAAGCCAATATACCATCTTTTTGTAAGCCTTCATAGGGAGGTTAAGGCTGCTTGAGCTTTTAGTTCTCGCAGTCAAGTAGTGCAGTTGCACCTAATATAAAGGGAGGTGGCGCGCAGTTCGTCACTCCTGTGGGGGTCCGGGCGGGGACACCAAGAGCCCGCCGATGAGCCAGCTTGGTGTCCTAGGCAAAACCCCACACAAGACACGGCACAAACCTAGAAGAATTGCTGAGTTTAAATTCACCGGCCGTGATAGCCAATATACCATCTTTTTGGAAGCCTTCATAGGGAGGTTAAGGCTGCTTGAGCCTTTAGATCTCGCAGTCAAGTGGTGCAGTTGCACCTAATATAAAGGGAGGTGGCGCGCAGTTTGTCACTCCTGTGGGGGTCCGGGCGGGGACACCAAGAGCCCGCCGATGAGCCAGCTTGGTGTCCTAGGCGAAACCCCACACAAGACACGGCACAAACCTAGAAGAATTGCTGAGTTTTAATTCACCGGCTCTGAAAGCCAATATACCATCTTTTTGGAAGCCTTCATAGGGAGGTTAAGGCTGCTTGAGCTTTAAGTTCTCGCAGTCAAGTGGTGCAGTTGCACCTAATATAAAGGGAGGTGGCGCGCAGTTCGTCACTCCTGTGGGGGTCCGGGCGGGGACACCAAGAGCCCGCCGATGAGCCAGCTTGGTGTCCTAGGCAAAACCCCACACAAGACACGGCACAAACCTAGAAGAATTGCTGAGTTTAAATTCACCGGCCGTGAAAGCCAATACACCATCTTTTTGGAAGCCTTCATAGGGAGGTTAAGGCTGCTTGAGCTTTTTGTTCTCGCAGTCAAGTGGTGCAGTTGCACCTAATATAAAGGGAGGTGGCACGCAGTTCGTCCCTCCTGTGGGGGTCCGGGCGGGGACACCAAGAGCCCGCCGATGAGCCAGCTTTGTGTCCTAGGCAAAACCCCACACAAGACACGGCACAAACCTAGAAGAATTGCTGAGTTTAATTTTTTTTTTTTTTTGTCGTGTAGCCTCCTGAGAGGCCGAGTGCAGGTCTTTCTAGTCGACGCCCGTGGGCGACCTGCGCGTCGGGATGAGAGATGGAATGGATGAAGATGAATGAAACTGGGCAAGGATGTGGAAGGAAGCGGCCGTGGCCTGTCAGAAGGTACTGTCCCAGCATTTGCCTGGTGTTGAAAATGGGAAACCACGGAAAACCATTTCAAGGACAGCCGACGGTGGGGCTCGAACCCACGCGTCTACGAGTCAGCAGAGTGCTTGGCCCCTTGACCTAACGCAGGGCTTTAGCCCGCGTAGCCACTACTGTCGGTTGAGTTTAAATTCACCGGCCGTGAAAGCCAATATACCATCTTTTTGGAAGCCTTCATAGGGAGGTTAAGGCTGCTTGAGCCTTTAGATCTCACAGTCAAGTGGTGCAGTTGCACCTAATATAAAGGGAGGTGGCGCGCAGTTTGTCACTCCTGTGGGGGTCCGGGCGGGGACACCAAGAGCCCGCCGATGAGCCAGCTTGGTGTCCTAGGCGAAACCCCAAACAAGACACGGCACAAACCTAGAAGAATTGCTGAGTTTTAATTCACCGGCCGTGAAAGCCAATATACCATCTTTTTGGAAGCCTTCATAGGGAGGTTAAGGCTGCTTGAGCTTTTAGTTCTCGCAGTCAAGAGGTGCAGTTGCACCTAATATAATGGGAGGTGGCGCGCAGTTCGTCACTCCTGTGGGGGTCCGGGCGGGGACACCAAGAGCCCGCCGATGAGCCAGCTTGGTGTCCAAGGCGAAGCCCCACACAAGACACGGCACAAACCTAGAAGAATTGCTGAGTTTTAATTCACCGGCCGTGAAAGCCAATATACCATCTTTTTGGAAGCCTTCATAGGGAGGTTAAGGCTTCTTGAGCTTTAAGTTCTCGCAGTAAAGGGGTGCTGTTGCACCTAATATAAAGGGAGGTGGCGCGCAGGTCGTCACTCCTGTGGGGGTCCGGGCGGGGACACCAAGAGCCCGCCGATGAGCCAGCTTGGTGTCCTAGGCGAAACCCCAAACAAGACACGGCACAAACCTAGAAGAATTGCTGTGTTTTAATTCACCGGCCGTAAAAGCCAATATACCATCTTTTTGTAAGCCTTCATAGGGAGGTTAAGGCTGCTTGAGCTTTTAGTTCTCGCAGTCAAGTAGTGCAGTTGCACCTAATATAAAGGGAGGTGGCGCGCAGTTCGTCACTCCTGTGGGGGTCCGGGCGGGGACACCAAGAGCCCGCCGATGAGCCAGCTTGGTGTCCTAGGCAAAACCCCACACAAGACACGGCACAAACCTAGAAGAATTGCTGAGTTTAAATTCACCGGCCGTGATAGCCAATATACCATCTTTTTGGAAGCCTTCATAGGGAGGTTAAGGCTGCTTGAGCCTTTAGATCTCGCAGTCAAGTGGTGCAGTTGCACCTAATATAAAGGGAGGTGGCGCGCAGTTTGTCACTCCTGTGGGGGTCCGGGCGGGGACACCAAGAGCCCGCCGATGAGCCAGCTTGGTGTCCTAGGCGAAACCCCACACAAGACACGGCACAAACCTAGAAGAATTGCTGAGTTTTAATTCACCGGCTCTGAAAGTCAATATACCATCTTTTTGGAAGCCTTCATAGGGAGGTTAAGGCTGCTTGAGCTTTAAGTTCTCGCAGTCAAGTGGTGCAGTTGCACCTAATATAAAGGGAGGTGGCGCGCAGTTCGTCACTCCTGTGGGGGTCGGGGCGGAGACACCAAGAGCCCGCCGATGAGCCAGCTTGGTGTCCTAGGCAAAACCCCACACAAGACACGGCACAAACCTAGAAGAATTGCTGAGTTTAAATTCACCGGCCGTGAAAGCCAATACACCATCTTTTTGGAAGCCTTCATAGGGAGGTTAAGGCTGCTTGAGTTTTTCTTCTCGCAGTCAAGTGGTGCAGTTGCACATAATATAAAGGGAGGTGGCGCGCAGTTCGTCACTCCTGTGGGGATCCGGGCGGGGACACCAAGAGCCCGCCGATGAGCCAGCTTGGTGTCCTAGGCGAAACCCCACACAAGACACGGCACAAACCTAGAAGAATTGCTGAGTTTTAATTCACCAGCCGTGAAAGCCAATATACCATTTTTTGGAAGCCTTCATAGGGAGGTTAAAGCTTCTTGAGATTTAAGTTCTCGCAGTCAAGTGGTGCAGTTGCACCTAATATAAAGGGAGGTGGCGCGCAGTTCGTCACTCCTGTGGGGGTCCGGGCGGGGACACCAAGAGCCCGCCGAAGAGCCAGCTTGGTGTCCTAGGCGAAACCCCAAACAAGACACGGCACAAACCTAGAAGAATTGCTGAGTTTTAATTCATTGGCCGCGAAAGCCAATATACCATCTTTTTGGAAGCCTTCATAGGGAGGTTAAGGCTGCTTGAGCCTTTAGATCTCGCAGTCAAGTGGTACAGTTGCACCTAATATAAAGGGAGGTGGCGCGCAGTTTGTCACTCCTGTGGGGGTCCGGGCGGGGACACCAAGAGCCCGCCGATGAGCCAGCTTGGTGTCCTAGGCGAAACCCCAAACAAGACACGGCACAAACCTAGAAGAATTGCTGAGTTTTAATTCACCGGCCGTGAAAGCCAATATACCATCTTTTTGGAAGCCTTCATAGGGAGGTTAAGGCTGCTTGAGCTTTTAGTTCTCGCAGTCAAGAGGTGCAGTTGCACCTAATATAATGGGAGGTGGCGCGCAGTTCGTCACTCCTGTGGGGGTCCGGGCGGGGACACCAAGAGCCCGCCGATGAGCCAGCTTGGTGTCCTAGGCGAAACCCCAAACAAGACACGGCACAAACCTAGAAGAATTGCTGAGTTTTAATTCACCGGCCGTAAAAGCCAATATACCTTCTTTTTGGAAGCCTTCATAGGGAGGGTAAGGCAGCTTGAGCATTTAGTTCTCGCAGTCAAGTGGTGCAGTTGCACCTAATGTAAAGGGAGGTGGCGCGCAGTTCGTCACTCCTGTGGGGTCCGGGCGGGGACACCAAGAGCCTGCCGATGAGCCAGCTTGGTGTCCTAGGCGTAACCCCACACAAGACACGGCACAACCCTAGAAGAATTGCTGAGTTTTATTTCACCGGCCGTAAAAGCCAATATACCTTCTTTTTGGAAGCCTTCATAGTGAGGTTAAGGCTGCTTGAGCTTTTAGTTCTCGCAGTCAAGTGGTGCAGTTGCACCTAATATAAAGGGAGGTGGCGCGCAGTTCGTCACTCCTGTGCGGTCCGGGCGGGGACACCAAGAGCCCGCCGATGAGCCAGCTTGGTGTCCTAGGCGTAACCCCACACAAGACACGGCACAAACCTAGAAGAATTGCTGAGTTTTAATTCACCGGCCGTGAAAGCCAATAAACCATCTTTTTGGAAGCCTTCATAGGGAGGTTAAGACTGCTTGAGCTTTAAGTTCTCGCAGTCAAGTGGTGCAGTTGAACCTAATATAATGGGAGGTGGCGCGCAGTTCGTCACTCCTGTGGGGGTCCGGGCGGGGACACCAAGAGCCCGCCGATGAGCCAGCTTGGTGTCCTAGGCGAAACCCCAAAAAAGACACGGCACAAAACTAGAAGAATTGCTGAGTTTTAATTCACCGGCCGTGAAAGCCAATATACCATCTTTTTGGAAGCCTTCATAGCGAGGCTAAGGCTGCTTGAGCTTTTAGATCTCGCAGTCAAGTTGTCCAGATGCACCTAATATAAAGGGAGGTGGCGCGCAGTTCGTCACTCCTGTGGGGGTCCGGGTGGGGACACCAAGAGCCCGCCGATGAGCCAGCTTGGTGTCCTAGGCGAAACCCCACACAAGACACGGCACAAACCTAGAAGAATTGCTGAGTTTTAATTCACCGGCCGCGAAAGACAATATACCAACTTTTTGGAAGCCTTCATAGGGTGGTTTAGGCTGCATGAGCTTTTTGTTCTCGCAGTCAAGTGGTGCAGTTGCACCTAATATAAAGGGAGGTGGCGCGCGGTTCGTCCCTCCTGTGGGGGTCCGGGCGGGGACACCAAGGGCCAGCCGATGAGCCAACTTGGTGTCCTAGGCAAAACCCCACACAAGACACGGCACAAAACTAGAAGAATTGCTGAGTTTTAATTCACCAGCCGTGAAAGCCAATATACCATCTTTTTGGAAGCCTTCATAGGGAGGTTAAAGCTGCTTGAGCTTTTAGTTCTCGCAGTCAAGTGGTGCAGTTGCACCTAATATAAAAGGAGGTGGCGCGCAATTCGTCACTCCTGTAGGGGTCCGGGCGGGGACACCAAGAGCCCGCCGATGAGCCAGCTTGGTGTCCTAGGCGAAACCCCACACAAGACACGGCACAAACCTAGAAGAATTGCTGAGTTTTAATTCACCGGCCGTAAAAGCCAATATACCATCTTTTTGTAAGCCTTCATAGGGAGGTTAAGGCTGCTTGAGCTTTTAGTTCTCGCAGTCAAGTGGTGCAGTTGCACCTAATATAAAGGGAGGTGGCGCGCAGTTCGTCACTCCTGTGGGGGTCCGGGCGGGGACACCAAGAGCCCGCCGATGAGCCAGCTTGGTGTCCTAGGCAAAACCCCACACAAGACACGGCACAAACCTAGAAGAATTGCTGAGTTTAAATTCACCGGCCGTGAAAGCCAATATACCATCTTTTTGGAAGCCTTCATAGGGAGGTTAAGGCTGCTTGAGCCTTTAGATCTCGCAGTCAAGTGGTGCAGTTGCACCTAATATAAAGGGAGGTGGCGCGCAGTTCGTCACTCCTGTGGGGTCCGGGCGGGGACACCAAGAGCCCGCCGATGAGCCAGCTTGGTGTCCTAGGCGTAACCCCACACAAGACACGGCACAAACCTAGAAGAATTGCTGAGTTTTAATTCACCGGCCGTGAAAGCCAATATACCATCTTTTTGGAAGCCTTCATAGCGAGGTTAAGGCTGCTTGAGCTTTTAGATCTCGCAGTCAAGTTGTCCAGATGCACCTAATATAAAGGGAGGTGGCGCGCAGTTCGTCACTCCTGTGGGGGTCCGGGTGGGGACACCAAGAGCCCGCCGATGAGCCAGCTTGGTGTCCTAGGCGAAACCCCACACAAGACACGGCACAAACCTAGAAGAATTGCTGAGTTTTAATTCACCGGCCGCGAAAGCCAATATACCATCTTTTTGTAAGCCTTCATAGCGGGGTTAAGGCTGCTTGAGCTTTTAGATCTCGCAGTCAAGTTGTCCAGATGCACCTAATATAAAGGGAGGTGGCGCGCAGTTCGTCACTCCTGTGGGGGTCCGGGCGGGGACACCAAGAGCCCGCCGATGAGCCAGCTTGTTGTCCTAGGCGAAACCCCAAACAAGACACGGCACAAACCTAGAAGAATTGCTGAGTTTTAATTCACCGGCCGTGAAAGCCAATATACCATCTTTTTGGAAGCCTTCATAGCGAGGTTAAGGCTGCTTGAGCTTTTAGATCTCGCAGTCAAGTTGTCCAGATGCACCTAATATAAAGGGAGGTGGCGCGCAGTTCGTCACTCCTGTGGGGGTCCGGGTGGGGACACCAAGAGCCCGCCGATGAGCCAGCTTGGTGTCCTAGGCGAAACCCCACACAAGACACGGCACAAACCTAGAAGAATTGCTGAGTTTTAATTCACCGGCCGCGAAAGCCAATATACCATCTTTTTGGAAGCCTTCATAGGGAGGTTAAAGCTGCTGGAGCTTTTAGTTCTCGCAGTCAAGTGGTGCAGTTGCACCTAATATAAAGGGAGGTGGCGCGCAATTCGTCACTCCTGTGGGGGTCCGGGCGGGGACACCAAGAGCCCGCCGATGAGCCAGCTTGGTGTCCTAGGCGAAACCCCAAACAAGACACGGCACAAAACTAGAAGAATTGCTGATTTTTAATTCACCGGCCGTGAAAGCCAATATACCATCATTTTGGAAGCCTTCATAGGGAGGTTAAGGCTGCTTGAGCTTTAAGTTCTCGAAGTCAAGTGGTGCAGTTGCACCTAATATAAAGGGAGGTGGCGCGCAGTTCGTCACTCCTGTGGGGGTCCGGGCGGGGACACCAAGAGCCCGCCGATGAGCCAGCTTGTTGTCCTAGGCGTAACCCCACACAAGACACGGCACAAACCTAGAAGAATTGCTGAGTATTAATTCACCGGCCGCGAAAGCCAATATACCATCTTTTTGGAAGCCTTCATAGGGAGGTTAAGGCTGCTTGAGCCTTTAGATCTCGCAGTCAAGTGGTGCAGTTGCACCTAATATAAAGGGAGGTGGCGCGCAGTTTGTCACTCCTGTGGGGGTCCGGGCGGGGACACCAAGAGCCCGCCGATGAGCCAGCTTGGTGTCCTAGGCGAAACCCCAAACAAGACACGGCACAAACCTAGAAGAATTGCTGAGTTTTAATTCACCGGCCGTGAAAGCCAATATACCATCTTTTTGGAAGCCTTCATAGGGAGGTTAAGGCTGCTTGAGCTTTTAGTTCTCGCAGTCAAGAGGTGCAGTTGCACCTAATATAATGGGAGGTGGCGCGCAGTTCGTCACTCCTGTGGGGGTCCGGGCGGGGACACCAAGAGCCCGCCGATGAGCCAGCTTGGTGTCCTAGGCGAAACCCCAAACAAGACACGGCACAAACCTAGAAGAATTGCTGAGTTTTAATTCACCGGCCGTAAGAGCCAATATACCTTCTTTTTGGAAGCCTTCATAGGGAGGTTAAGGCTGCTTGAGCATTTAGTTCTCGCAGTCAAGTGGTGCAGTTGCACCTAATGTAAAGGGAGGTGGCGCGCAGTTCGCCACTCCTGTGGGGTCCGGGCGGGGACACCAAGAGCCCGCCGATGAGCCAGCTTGTTGTCCTAGGCGTAACCCCACACAAGACATGGCACAAACCTAGAAGAATTGCTGAGTTTTATTTCACCGGCCGTAAAAGCCAATATACCTTCTTTTTGGAAGCCTTCATAGTGAGGTTAAGGCTGCTTGAGCTTTTAGTTCTCGCAGTCAAGTGGTGCAGTTGCACCTAATATAAAGGGAGGTGGCGCGCAGTTCGTCACTCCTGTGGGGGTCCGGGCGGGGACACCAAGAGCCCGCCGATGAGCCAGCTTGGTGTCCTAGGCAAAACCCCACACAAGACACGGCACAAACCTAGAAGAATTGCTGAGTTTAAATTCACCGGCCGTGAAAGCCAATATACCATCTTTTTGGAAGCCTTCATAGGGAGGTTAAGGCTGCTTGAGTCTTTAGATCCCGCAGTCAAGTGGTGCAGTTGCACCTAATATATATGGAGGTGGCGCGCAGTTTGTCACTCCTGTGGGGGTCTGGGCGGGGACACCAAGAGCCCGCCGATGAGCCAGCTTGGTGTCCTAGGCGAAACCCCAAACAAGACACGGCACAAACCTAGAAGAATTGCTGAGTTTTAATTCACCGGCCGTGAAAGCCAATATACCATCTTTTTGGAAGCCTTCATAGGGAGGTTAAGGCTGCTTGAGTTTTTAGTTCTCGCAGTCAAGTGGTGCAGTTGCACCTAATATAATGGGAGGTGGCGCGCAGTTCGTCACTCCTGTGGGGGTCCGGGCGGGGACACCAAGTGCCCGCCGAGGAGCCAGCTTGTTGTCCTAGGCGAAACCCCACACAAGACACGGCACAAACCTAGACGAATTGCTGAGTTTTAATTCACCGGCCGTGAAAGCCAATATACCATCTTTTTGGAAGCCTTCATAGGGAGGTTAAGGCTGCTTGAGCTTTTAGTTCTCGCAGTCAAGTGGTGCAGTTGCACCTAATATAAAGGGAGGTGGAGCGCAGTTCGTCACTCCTGTGGGGGTCTGGGTGGGGACACAAAGAGCCTGCCGATGAGCCAGCTTGGTGTCCTAGGCGAAACCCCACACAAGACACGGCACAAACCTAGAAGAATTGCTGAGTTTTAATTCTCCGGCCGCGAAAGCCAATATACCATCTTTTTGGAAGCCTTCATAGGGAGGTTAAGGCTGCTTGAGCTTTTTGTTCTCGCAGTCAAGTGGTGCAGTTGCACATAATATAAAGGGAGGTGGCGCGCAGTTCGTCACTCCTGTGGGGGTCCGGGCGGGGACACCAAGAGCCCGCCGATGAGCCAGCTTGGTGTCCTAGGCGAAACCCCACACAAGACACGGCACAAACCTAGAAGAATTGCTGAGTTTTAATTCACCAGCCGTGAAAGCCAATATACCATTTTTTGGAAGCCTTCATAGGGAGGTTAAGGCTTCTTGAGATTTAAGTTCTCGCAGTCAAGTGGTGCAGTTGCACCTAATATAAAGGGAGGTGGCGCGCAGTTCGTCACTCCTGTGGGGGTCCGGGCGGGGACACCAAGAGCCCGCCGAAGAGCCAGCTTGGTGTCCTAGGCGAAACCCCAAACAAGACACGGCACAAACCTAGAAGAATTGCTGAGTTTTAATTCATCGGCCGTAAAAGCCAATATACCATCTTTTTGGAAGCCTTCATAGGGAGGTTAAGGCTGCTTGAGCTTTTAGTTCTCGCAGTCAAGTGGTGCAGTTGCACCTAATATACAGGGAGGTGGCGCGCAGTTCGTCACTCCTGTGGGGTCCGGGCGGGGACACCAAGAGCCCGCCGATGAGCCAGCTTGGTGTCTTAGGCGTAACCCCACACAAGACACGGCACAAACCTAGAAGAATTGCCGAGTTTATATCACCGGCCGTGAAAGCCAATATACCATCTTTTTGGAAGCCTTCATAGTTAGGTTAAGACTGCTTGAGCTTTACGTTCTCGCAGTCAAGTGGTGCAGTTGCACCTAATATAATGGGAGGTGGCGCGCAGTTCGTCACTCCTGTGGGGGTCCGGGCGGGGACACCAAGAGCCCGCCGATGAGCCAGCTTGGTGCCCTAGGCGAAACCCCAAAAAAGACACGGCACAAACCTAGAAGAATTGCTGAGTTTTAATTCACCAGCCGTGAAAGCCAATATACCATCTTTTTGGAAGCCTTCATAGGGAGGTTAAAGCTGCTTGAGCTTTTAGTTCTCGCAGTCAAGTGGTGCAGTTGCACCTAATATAAAGGGAGGTGGCGCGCAATTCGTCACTCCTGTAGGGGTCCGGGCGGGGACACCAAGAGCCCGCCGATGAGCCAGCTTGGTGTCCTAGGCGAAACCCCACACAAGACACGGCACAAACCTAGAAGAATTGCTGAGTTTTAATTCACCGGCCGTAAAAGCCAATATACCATCTTTTTGTAAGCCTTCATAGGGAGGTTAAGGCTGCTTGAGCTTTTAGTTCTCGCAGTCAAGTGGTGCAGTTGCACCTAATATAAAGGGAGGTGGCGCGCAGTTCGTCACTCCTGTGGGGGTCCGGGCGGGGACACCAAGAGCCCGCCGATGAGCCAGCTTGGTGTCCTAGGCAAAACCCCACACAAGACACGGCACAAACCTAGAAGAATTGCTGAGTTTAAATTCACCGGCCGTGAAAGCCAATATACCATCTTTTTGGAAGCCTTCATAGGGAGGTTAAGGCTGCTTGAGCCTTTAGATCTCGCAGTCAAGTGGTGCAGTTGCACCTAATATAAAGGGAGGTGGCGCGCAGTTCGTCACTCCTGTGGGGTCCGGGCGGGGACACCAAGAGCCCGCCGATGAGCCAGCTTGGTGTCCTAGGCGTAACCCCACACAAGACACGGCACAAACCTAGAAGAATTGCTGAGTTTTAATTCACCGGCCGTGAAAGCCAATATACCATCTTTTTGGAAGCCTTCATAGCGAGGTTAAGGCTGCTTGAGCTTTTAGATCTCGCAGTCAAGTTGTCCAGATGCACCTAATATAAAGGGAGGTGGCGCGCAGTTCGTCACTCCTGTGGGGGTCCGGGTGGGGACACCAAGAGCCCGCCGATGAGCCAGCTTGGTGTCCTAGGCGAAACCCCACACAAGACACGGCACAAACCTAGAAGAATTGCTGAGTTTTAATTCACCGGCCGCGAAAGCCAATATACCATCTTTTTGGAAGCCTTCATAGCGGGGTTAAGGCTGCTTGAGCTTTTAGATCTCGCAGTCAAGTTGTCCAGATGCACCTAATATAAAGGGAGGTGGCGCGCAGTTCGTCATTCCTGTGGGGGTCCGGGCGGGGACACCAAGAGCCCGCCGATGAGCCAGCTTGTTGTCCTAGGCGAAACCCCAAAAAAGACACGGCACAAACCTAGAAGAATTGCTGAGTTTTAATTCACCGGCCGTGAAAGCCAATATACCATCTTTTTGGAAGCCTTCATAGCGAGGTTAAGGCTGCTTGAGCTTTTAGATCTCGCAGTCAAGTTGTCCAGATGCACCTAATATAAAGGGAGGTGGCGCGCAGTTCGTCACTCCTGTGGGGGTCCGGGTGGGGACACCAAGAGCCCGCCGATGAGCCAGCTTGGTGTCCTAGGCGAAACCCCACACAAGACACGGCACAAACCTAGAAGAATTGCTGAGTTTTAATTCACCGGCCGCGAAAGCCAATATACCATCTTTTTGGAAGCCTTCATAGGGAGGTTAAAGCTGCTGGAGCTTTTAGTTCTCGCAGTCAAGTGGTGCAGTTGCACCTAATATAAAGGGAGGTGGCGCGCAATTCGTCACTCCTGTGGGGTTCCGGGCGGGGACACCAAGAGCCCGCCGATGAGCCAGCTTGGTGTCCTAGGCGAAACCCCAAACAAGACACGGCACAAACCTAGAAGAATTGCTGATTTTTAATTCACCGGCCGTGAAAGCCAATATACCATCATTTTGGAAGCCTTCATAGGGAGGTTAAGGCTGCTTGAGCTTTAAGTTCTCGAAGTCAAGTGGTGCAGTTGCACCTAATATAAAGGGAGGTGGCGCGCAGTTCGTCACTCCTGTGGGGGTCCGGGCGGGGACACCAAGAGCCCGCCGATGAGCCAGCTTGTTGTCCTAGGCGTAACCCCACACAAGACACGGCACAAACCTAGAAGAATTGCTGAGTATTAATTCACCGGCCGCGAAATCCAATATACCATCTTTTTGGAAGCCTTCATAGGGAGGTAAGGCTGCTTGAGCCTTTAGATCTCGCAGTCAAGTGGTGCAGTTGCACCTAATATAAAGGGAGGTGGCGCGCAGTTTGTCACTCCTGTGCGGGTCCGGGCGGGGACACCAAGAGCCCGCCGATGAGCCAGCTTGGTGTCCTAGGCGAAACCCCAAACAAGACACGGCACAAACCTAGAAGAATTGCTGAGTTTTAATTCACCGGCCGTGAAAGCCAATATACCATCTTTTTGGAAGCCTTCATAGGGAGGTTAAGGCTGCTTGAGCTTTTAGTTCTCGCAGTCAAGAGGTGCAGTTGCACCTAATGTAAAGGGAGGTGGCGCGCAGTTCGTCACTCCTGTGGGGTCCGGGCGGGGACACCAAGAGCCCGCCGATGAGCCAGCTTGTTGTCCTAGGCGTAACCCCACACAAGACATGGCACAAACCTAGAAGAATTGCTGAGTTTTATTTCACCGGCCGTAAATCCAATATACCTTCTTTTTGGAAGCCTTCATAGTGAGGTTAAGGCTGCTTGAGCTTTTAGTTCTCGCAGTCAAGTTGTGCAGTTGCACCTAATATAAAGGGAGGTGGCGCGCAGTTCGTCACTCCTGTGGGGGTCCGGGCGGGGACGCCAAGAGCCCGCCGATGAGCCAGCTTGGTGTCCTAGGCAAAACCCCACACAAGACACGGCACAAACCTAGAAGAATTGCTGAGTTTAAATTCACCGGCCGTGAAAGCCAATATACCATCTTTTTGGAAGCCTTCATAGGGAGGTTAAGGCTGCTTGAGTCTTTAGATCCCGCAGTCAAGTGGTGCAGTTGCACCTAATATATATGGAGGTGGCGCGCAGTTTGTCACTCCTGTGGGGGTCTGGGCGGGGACACCAAGAGCCCGCCGATGAGCCAGCTTGGTGTCCTAGGCGAAACCCCAAACAAGACACGGCACAAACCTAGAAGAATTGCTGAGTTTTAATTCACCGGCCGTGAAAGCCAATATACCATCTTTTTGGAAGCCTTCATAGGGAGGTTAAGGCTGCTTGAGTTTTTAGTTCTCGCAGTCAAGTGGTGCAGTTGCACCTAATATAATGGGAGGTGGCGCGCAGTTCGTCACTCCTGTGGGGGTCCGGGCGGGGACACCAAGTGCCCGCCGAGGAGCCAGCTTGTTGTCCTAGGCGAAACCCCACACAAGACACGGCACAAACCTAGAAGAATTGCTGAGTTTTAATTCACCGGCCGTGAAAGCCAATATACCATCTTTTTGGAAGCCTTCATAGGGAGGTTAAGGCTGCTTGAGCTTTTAGTTCTCGCAGTCAAGTGGTGCAGTTGCACCTAATATAAAGGGAGGTGGCGCGCAGATCGTCACTCCTGTGGGGGTCTGGGTGGGGACACAAAGAGCCTGCCGATGAGCCAGCTTGGTGTCCTAGGCGAAACCCCACACAAGACACGGCACAAACCTAGAAGAATTGCTGAGTTTTAATTCTCCGGCCGCGAAAGCCTATATACCATCTTTTTGGAAGCCTTCATAGGGAGGTTAAGGCTGCTTGAGCTTTTTGTTCTCGCAGTCAAGTGGTGCAGTTGCACATAATATAAAGGGAGGTGGCGCGCAGTTCGTCACTCCTGTGGGGGTCCGGGCGGGGACACCAAGAGCCCGCCGATGAGCCAGCTTGGTGTCCTAGGCGAAACCCCACACAAGACACGGCACAAACCTAGAAGAATTGCTGAGTTTTAATTCACCAGCCGTGAAAGCCAATATACCATTTTTTGGAAGCCTTCATAGGGAGGTTAAGGCTTCTTGAGATTTAAGTTCTCGCAGTCAAGTGGTGCAGTTGCACCTAATATAAAGGGAGGTGGCGCGCAGTTCGTCACTCCTGTGGGGGTCCGGGCGGGGACACCAAGAGCCCGCCGAAGAGCCAGCTTGGTGTCCTAGGCGAAACCCCAAACAAGACACGGCACAAACCTAGAAGAATTGCTGAGTTTTAATTCATTGGCCGTAAAAGCCAATATACCATCTTTTTGGAAGCCTTCATAGGGAGGTTAAGGCTGCTTGAGCTTTTAGTTCTCGCAGTCAAGTGGTGCAGTTGCACCTAATATAAAGGGAGGTGGCGCGCAGTTCGTCACTCCTGTGGGGTCCGGGCGGGGACACCAAGAGCCCGCCGATGAGCCAGCTTGGTGTCCTAGGCGTAACCCCACACAAGACACGGCACAAACCTAGAAGAATTGCCGAGTTTTAATTCACCGGCCGTGAAAGCCAATATACCATCTTTTTGGAAGCCTTCATAGTTAGGTTAAGACTGCTTGAGCTTTAAGTTCTCGCAGTCAAGTGGTGCAGTTGCACCTAATATAATGGGAGGTGGCGCGCAGTTCGTCACTCCTGTGGGGGTCCGGGCGGGGACACCAAGAGCCCGCCGATGAGCCAGCTTGGTGCCCTAGGCGAAACCCCAAAAAAGACACGGCACAAACCTAGAAGAATTGCTGAGTTTTAATTCACCGGCCGTAAAAGCCAATATACCATCTTTTTGGAAGCCTTCATAGGGAGGTTAAGGCTACTTGAGCTTTTAGATCTCGCAGTCAAGTGGTGCAGTTGCACCTAATATAAAGGGAGGTGGCGCGCAGTTCGTCACTCCGGTGGGGGTCCGGGCGGGGACACCAAGAGCCCGCCGATGAGCCAGCTTGGTGTCCTAGGCGAAACCCCAAACAAGACACGGCACAAACCTAGAAGAATTTCTGAGTTTTATTTCACCGGCCGTGAAAGCCAATATATAATCTTTTTGGAAGCCTTCATAGGGAGGTTAAGGCTGCTTGAGCTTTTAGTTCTCGCAGTCAAGTGGTGCAGTTGCACCTAATATAAAGGGAGGTGGCGCGCAGTTCGTCACTCCTGTGGGGGTCCGGGTGGGGACACCAAGAGCCCGCCGATGAGCCAGCTTGGTGTCCCAGGCGAAACCCCACACAAGACACGGCACAAACCTAGAAGAATTGCTGAGTTTTAATTCACCGGCTGCGAAAGCCAATATACCATCTTTTTGGAAGCCTTCATAGGGAGGTTAAGGCTGCTTGAGCCTTTAGATCTCGCAGTCAAGTGGTGCAGTTGAACCTAATTTAAAGGGAGGTGGCGCGCAGTTTGTCATTCCTGTGGGGGTCCGGGCGGGGACACCAAGAGCCCGCCGATGAGCCAGCTTGGTGTCCTAGGCGAAACCCCAAACAAGACACGGCACACACCTAGAAGAATTGCTGAGTTTTAATTCACCGGCCGTGAAAGCCAATATACCATCTTTTTGGAAGCCTTCATAGGGAGGTTAAGGCTGCTTGAGCTTTTAGTTCTCGCAGTCAAGTGGTGCAGTTGCACCTAATATAATGGGAGGTGGCGCGCAGTTCGTCACTCCTGTGGGGGTCCGGGCGGGGACACCAAGAGCCCGCCGATGAGCCAGCTTGTTGTCCTAGGCGAAACCCCACACAAGACACGGCACAAACCTAGAAGAATTGCTGAGTTTTAATTCACCGGCCGCGAAAGCCAATATACCATCTTTTTGGAAGCCTTCATAGGGAGGTTAAGGCTGCTTGATATTTTTGTTCTTGCAGTCAAGTGGTGCAGTTGCACATAATATAACGGAGGTGGCGCGCAGTTCGTCACTCCTGTGGGGGTCCGGGCGGGGACACCAAGAGCCCGCCGATGAGCCAGCTTGGTGTCCTAGGCGAAACCCCACACAAGACACGGCACAAACCTAGAAGAATTGCTGAGTTTTAATTCACCAGCCGTGAAAGCCAATATACCATCTTTTTGGAAGCCTTCATAGGGAGGTTAAGGCTGCTTGAGCTTTTAGTTCTCGCAGTCAAGTGGTGCAGTTGCACCTAATATAAAGGGTGGTGGCGCGCAATTCGTCAATCCTGTGGGGGTCCGGGCGGGGACAACAAGAGCCCGCCGATGAGCCAGCTTGGTATCCTAGGAGAAACCCCACACAAGACACGGCACAAACCTAGAAGAATTGCTGAGTTTTAATTCACCGGCCGTGAAAGCCAATATACCATCTTTTTGGAAGCCTTCATAGAGAGGTTAAGGCTTCTTGAGCTTTAAGTTCTCGCAGTCAAGTGGTGCAGTTGCACCTAATATAAAGGGAGGTGGCGCGCAGTTCGTCACTCCTGTGGGGGTCCGGGCGGGGACACCAAGAGCCCGCCGATGAGCCAGCATGGTGTCCTAGGCGAAACCCCAAACAAGACACGGCACAAACCTAGAAGAATTGCTGAGATTTAATTCACCGGCCGTAAAAGCCAATATACCATCTTTTTGGAAGCCTTCATAGGGAGGTTAAGGCTGCTTGAGCTTTTCGTTCTCGCAGTCAAGTGGTGCAGTTGCACCTAATATAAAGGGAGGTGGCGCGCAGTTCGTCACTCCTGTGGGGTCCGGGCGGGGACACCAAGAGCCCGCCGATGAGCCAGCTTGGTGTCCTAGGCGTAACCCCACACAAGACACGGCACAAACCTAGAAGAATTGCCGAGTTTTAATTCACCGGCCGTGAAAGCCAATATACCATCTTTTTGGAAGCCTTCATAGTTAGGTTAAGACTGCTTGAGCTTTAAGTTCTCGCAGTCAAGTGGTGCAGTTGCACCTAATATAATGGGAGGTGGCACGCAGTTCGTCACTCCTGTGGGGGTCCGGGCGGGGACACCAAGTGCCCGACAATGAACCAGCTTGGTGTCCTAGGCAAAACCCCAAAAAAGACACGGCACAAACCTAGAAGAATTGCTGAGTTTTAATTCACCGGCCGTAAAAGCCAATATACCATCTTTTTGGAAGCCTTCATAGGGAGGTTAAGGCTGCTTGAGCTTTTAGATCTCGCAGTCAAGTGGTGCAGTTGCACCTAATATAAAGGGAGGTGGCGCGCAGTTCGTCACTCCTGTGGGGGTCCGGGTGGGGACACCAAGAGCCCGCCGATGAGCCAGCTTGGTGTCCTAGGCGAAACCCCACACAAGACACGGCACAAACCTAGAAGAATTGCTGAGTTTTAATTCACCGGCCGCGAAAGCCAATATACCATCTTTTTGGAAGCCTTCATAGGGAGGTTAAGGCTGCTTGAGCCTTTAGATCTCGCAGTCAAGTGGTGCAGTTGCACCTAATATAAAGGGAGGTGGCGCGCAGTTTGTCACTCCTGTGGGGGTCCGGGCGGGGACACCAAGAGCCCGCCGATGAGCCAGCTTGGTGTCCTAGGCGAAACCCCACACAAGACACGGCACAAACCTAGAAGAATTGCTGAGTTTTAATTCACCGGCCGTGAAAGCCAATATACCATCTTTTTGGAAGCCTTCATAGGGAGGTTAGGGCTGCTTGAGCTTTAAGTTCTCGCAGTCAAGTGGTGCAGTTGCACCTAATATAAAGGGAGGTGGCGCGCAGTTCGTCACTCCTGTGGGGGTCTGGGCGGCGACACCACGAGCCCGCCAATGAGCCAGCTTGGTGTCCTAGGCGAAACCCCAAAAAAGACACGGCACAAACCTAGAAGAATTGCTGAGTTTTAATTCACCGGCCGTAAAAGCCAATATACCATCTTTTTGGAAGCCTTCATAGGGAGGTTAAGGCTGCTTGAGCTTTTAGATCTCGCAGTCAAGTGGTGCAGTTGCACCTAATATAAAGGGAGGTGGCGCGCAGTTCGTCACTCCTGTGGGGGTCCGGGTGGGGACACCAAGAGCCCGCCGATGAGCCAGCTTGGTGTCCTAGGCGAAACCCCACACAAGACACGGCACAAACCTAGAAGAATTGCTGAGTTTTAATTCACTGGCCGCGAAAGCCAATATACCATCTTTTTGGAAGCCTTCATAGGGAGGTTAAGGCTGCTTGAGCTTTTCGTTCTCGCAGTCAAGTGGTGCAGTTGCACATAATATAAAAAAAGGAGGTTGCGCGCAGTTCGTCACTCCTGTTGGGGTCCGGGCGGGGACACCAAGAGCCCGCCGATGAGCCAGCTTGGTGTCCTAGGCGAAACCCCACACAAGACACGGCACAAACCTAGAAGAATTGCTGAGTTTTAATTCACCAGCCGTGAAAGCCAATATACCATCTTTTTGGAAGCCTTCATAGGGAGGTTAAGGCTGCTTGAGCTTTTAGTTCTCGCAGTCAAGTGGTGCAGTTGCACCTAATATAAAGGGAGGTGGCGCGCAATTCGTCACTCCGGTGGGGGTCCGGGCGGGGACACCAAGAGCCCGCCGATGAGCCAGCTTGGTGTCCTAGGCGAAACCCCACACAAGACACGGCACAAACCTAGAAGAATTGCTGAGTTTTAATTCACCAGCCGTGAAAGCCAATATACCATCTTTTTGGAAGCCTTCATAGGGAGGTTAAGGCTGCTTGAGCTTTTAGTTCTCGCAGTCAAGTGGTGCAGTTGCACCTAATATAAAGGGAGGTGGCGCGCAATTCGTCACTCCGGTGGGGGTCCGGGCGGGGACACCAAGAGCCCGCCGATGAGCCAGCTTGGTGTCCTAGGCGAAACCCCACACAAGACACGGCACAAACCTAGAAGAATTGCTGAGTTTTAATTCACCGGCCGTGAAAGCCAATATACCATCTTTTTGTAAGCCTTCATAGGGAGGTTAAGGCTGCTTGAGCTTTTAGTTCTCGTAGTCAAGTGGTGCAGTTGCACCTAATATAAAGGGAGGTGGCGCGCAGTTCGTCACTCCTGTGGGGGTCCGGGCGGGGACACCAAGAGCCCGCCGATGAGCCAGCTTGGTGTCCTAGGCAAAACCCCACACAAGACACGGCACAAACCTAGAAGAATTTCTGAGTTTAAATTCACCGGCCGTGAAAGCCAATATACCATCATTTTGGAAGCCTTCATAGGGAGGTTAAGGCTGCTTGAGCCTTTAGATCTCGCAGTCAAGTGGTGCAGTTGCACCTAATATAAAGGGAGGTGGCGCGCAGTTTGTCACTCCTGTGGGGGTCCGGGCGGGGACACCAAGAGCCCGCCGATGAGCCAGCTTGGTGTCCTAGGCGAAACCCCACACAAGACACGGCACAAACCTAGAAGAATTGCTGAGTTTTAATTCACCGGCCGTGAAAGCCAATATACCATCTTTTTGGAAGCCTTCATAGGGAGGTTAAGGCTGCTTGAGCTTTAAGTTCTCGCAGTCAAGTGGTGCAGTTGCACCTAATATAAAGGGAGGTGGCGCGCAGTTCGTCACTCCTGTGGGGGTCTGGGCGGCGACACCAAGAGCCCGCCGATGAGCCAGCTTGGTGTCCTAGGCGAAACCCCAAACATGACACGGCACAAACCTAGAAGAATTGCTGAGTTTTAATTCACCGGCCGTGAAAGCCAATATACCATCTTTTTGGAAGCCTTCATAGCAAGGTTAAGGCTGCTTGAGCTTTTAGATCTCGCAGTCAAGTTGTCCAGATGCACCTAATATAAAGGGAGGTGGCGCGCAGTTCGTCACTCCTGTGGGGGTCCGGGTGGGGACACCAAGAGCCCGCCGATGAGCCAGCTTGGTGTCCCAGGCGAAACCCCACACAAGACACGGCACAAACCTAGAAGAATTGCTGAGTTTTAATTCACCGGCTGCGAAAGCCAATATACCATCTTTTTGGAAGCCTTCATAGGGAGGTTAAGGCTGCTTGAGCCTTTAGATCTCGCAGTCAAGTGGTGCAGTTGAACCTAATTTAAAGGGAGGTGGCGCGCAGTTTGTCATTCCTGTGGGGGTCCGGGCGGGGACACCAAGAGCCCGCCGATGAGCCAGCTTGGTGTCCTAGGCGAAACCCCAAACAAGACACGGCACACACCTAGAAGAATTGCTGAGTTTTAATTCACCGGCCGTGAAAGCCAATATACCATCTTTTTGGAAGCCTTCATAGGGAGGTTAAGGCTGCTTGAGCTTTTAGTTCTCGCAGTCAAGTGGTGCAGTTGCACCTAATATAATGGGAGGTGGCGCGCAGTTCGTCACTCCTGTGGGGGTCCGGGCGGGGACACCAAGAGCCGCCGATGAGCCAGCTTGTTGTCCTAGGCGAAACCCCACACAAGACACGGCACAAACCTAGAAGAATTGCTGAGTTTTAATTCACCGGCCGCGAAAGCCAATATACCATCTTTTTGGAAGCCTTCATAGGGAGGTTAAGGCTGCTTGATATTTTTGTTCTCGCAGTCAAGTGGTGCAGTTGCACATAATATAACGGAGGTGGCGCGCAGTTCGTCACTCCTGTGGGGGTCCGGGCGGGGACACCAAGAGCCCGCCGATGAGCCAGCTTGGTGTCCTAGGCGAAACCCCACACAAGACACGGCACAAACCTAGAAGAATTGCTGAGTTTTAATTCACCAGCCGTGAAAGCCAATATACCATCTTTTTGGAAGCCTTCATAGGGAGGTTAAGGCTGCTTGAGCTTTTAGTTCTCGCAGTCAAGTGGTGCAGTTGCACCTAATATAAAGGGTGGTGGCGCGCAATTCGTCAATCCTGTGGGGGTCCGGGCGGGGACAACAAGAGCCCGCCGATGAGCCAGCTTGGTATCCTAGGAGAAACCCCACACAAGACACGGCACAAACCTAGAAGAATTGCTGAGTTTTAATTCACCGGCCGTGAAAGCCAATATACCATCTTTTTGGAAGCCTTCATAGAGAGGTTAAGGCTTCTTGAGCTTTAAGTTCTCGCAGTCAAGTGGTGCAGTTGCACCTAATATAAAGAGAGGTGGCGCGCAGTTCGTCACTCCTGTGGGGGTCCGGGCGGGGACACCAAGAGCCCGCCGATGAGCCAGCATGGTGTCCTAGGCGAAACCCCAAACAAGACACGGCACAAACCTAGAAGAATTGCTGAGATTTAATTCACCGGCCGTAAAAGCCAATATACCATCTTTTTGGAAGCCTTCATAGGGAGGTTAAGGCTGCTTGAGCTTTTCGTTCTCGCAGTCAAGTGGTGCAGTTGCACCTAATATAAAGGGAGGTGGCGCGCAGTTCGTCACTCCTGTGGGGTCCGGGCGGGGACACCAAGAGCCCGCCGATGAGCCAGCTTGGTGTCCTAGGCGTAACCCCACACAAGACACGGCACAAACCTAGAAGAATTGCCGAGTTTTAATTCACCGGCCGTGAAAGCCAATATACCATCTTTTTGGAAGCCTTCATAGTTAGGTTAAGACTGCTTGAGCTTTAAGTTCTCGCAGTCAAGTGGTGCAGTTGCACCTAATATAATGGGAGGTGGCACGCAGTTCGTCACTCCTGTGGGGGTCCGGGCGGGGACACCAAGTGCCCGACAATGAACCAGCTTGGTGTCCTAGGCAAAACCCCAAAAAAGACACGGCACAAACCTAGAAGAATTGCTGAGTTTTAATTCACCGGCCGTAAAAGCCAATATACCATCTTTTTGGAAGCCTTCATAGGGAGGTTAAGGCTGCTTGAGCTTTTAGATCTCGCAGTCAAGTGGTGCAGTTGCACCTAATATAAAGGGAGGTGGCGCGCAGTTCGTCACTCCTGTGGGGGTCCGGGTGGGGACACCAAGAGCCCGCCGATGAGCCAGCTTGGTGTCCTAGGCGAAACCCCACACAAGACACGGCACAAACCTAGAAGAATTGCTGAGTTTTAATTCACCGGCCGCGAAAGCCAATATACCATCTTTTTGGAAGCCTTCATAGGGAGGTTAAGGCTGCTTGAGCCTTTAGATCTCGCAGTCAAGTGGTGCAGTTGCACCTAATATAAAGGGAGGTGGCGCGCAGTTTGTCACTCCTGTGGGGGTCCGGGCGGGGACACCAAGAGCCCGCCGATGAGCCAGCTTGGTGTCCTAGGCGAAACCCCACACAAGACACGGCACAAACCTAGAAGAATTGCTGAGTTTTAATTCACCGGCCGTGAAAGCCAATATACCATCTTTTTGGAAGCCTTCATAGGGAGGTTAGGGCTGCTTGAGCTTTAAGTTCTCGCAGTCAAGTGGTGCAGTTGCACCTAATATAAAGGGAGGTGGCGCGCAGTTCGTCACTCCTGTGGGGGTCTGGGCGGCGACACCAAGAGCCCGCCAATGAGCCAGCTTGGTGTCCTAGGCGAAACCCCAAAAAAGACACGGCACAAACCTAGAAGAATTGCTGAGTTTTAATTCACCGGCCGTAAAAGCCAATATACCATCTTTTTGGAAGCCTTCATAGGGAGGTTAAGGCTGCTTGAGCTTTTAGATCTCGCAGTCAAGTGGTGCAGTTGCACCTAATATAAAGGGAGGTGGCGCGCAGTTCGTCACTCCTGTGGGGGTCCGGGTGGGGACACCAAGAGCCCGCCGATGAGCCAGCTTGGTGTCCTAGGCGAAACCCCACACAAGACACGGCACAAACCTAGAAGAATTGCTGAGTTTTAATTCACTGGCCGCGAAAGCCAATATACCATCTTTTTGGAAGCCTTCATAGGGAGGTTAAGGCTGCTTGAGCTTTTCGTTCTCGCAGTCAAGTGGTGCAGTTGCACATAATATAAAAAAAGGAGGTTGCGCGCAGTTCGTCACTCCTGTTGGGGTCCGGGCGGGGACACCAAGAGCCCGCCGATGAGCCAGCTTGGTGTCCTAGGCGAAACCCCACACAAGACACGGCACAAACCTAGAAGAATTGCTGAGTTTTAATTCACCAGCCGTGAAAGCCAATATACCATCTTTTTGGAAGCCTTCATAGGGAGGTTAAGGCTGCTTGAGCTTTTAGTTCTCGCAGTCAAGTGGTGCAGTTGCACCTAATATAAAGGGAGGTGGCGCGCAATTCGTCACTCCGGTGGGGGTCCGGGCGGGGACACCAAGAGCCCGCCGATGAGCCAGCTTGGTGTCCTAGGCGAAACCCCACACAAGACACGGCACAAACCTAGAAGAATTGCTGAGTTTTAATTCACCAGCCGTGAAAGCCAATATACCATCTTTTTGGAAGCCTTCATAGGGAGGTTAAGGCTGCTTGAGCTTTTAGTTCTCGCAGTCAAGTGGTGCAGTTGCACCTAATATAAAGGGAGGTGGCGCGCAATTCGTCACTCCGGTGGGGGTCCGGGCGGGGACACCAAGAGCCCGCCGATGAGCCAGCTTGGTGTCCTAGGCGAAACCCCACACAAGACACGGCACAAACCTAGAAGAATTGCTGAGTTTTAATTCACCGGTCGTGAAAGCCAATATACCATCTTTTTGTAAGCCTTCATAGGGAGGTTAAGGCTGCTTGAGCTTTTAGTTCTCGTAGTCAAGTGGTGCAGTTGCACCTAATATAAAGGGAGGTGGCGCGCAGTTCGTCACTCCTGTGGGGGTCCGGGCGGGGACACCAAGAGCCCGCCGATGAGCCAGCTTGGTGTCCTAGGCAAAACCCCACACAAGACACGGCACAAACCTAGAAGAATTTCTGAGTTTAAATTCACCGGCCGTGAAAGCCAATATACCATCATTTTGGAAGCCTTCATAGGGAGGTTAAGGCTGCTTGAGCCTTTAGATCTCGCAGTCAAGTGGTGCAGTTGCACCTAATATAAAGGGAGGTGGCGCGCAGTTTGTCACTCCTGTGGGGGTCCGGGCGGGGACACCAAGAGCCCGCCGATGAGCCAGCTTGGTGTCCTAGGCGAAACCCCACACAAGACACGGCACAAACCTAGAAGAATTGCTGAGTTTTAATTCACCGGCCGTGAAAGCCAATATACCATCTTTTTGGAAGCCTTCATAGGGAGGTTAAGGCTGCTTGAGCTTTAAGTTCTCGCAGTCAAGTGGTGCAGTTGCACCTAATATAAAGGGAGGTGGCGCGCAGTTCGTCACTCCTGTGGGGGTCTGGGCGGCGACACCAAGAGCCCGCCGATGAGCCAGCTTGGTGTCCTAGGCGAAACCCCAAACATGACACGGCACAAACCTAGAAGAATTGCTGAGTTTTAATTCACCGGCCGTGAAAGCCAATATACCATCTTTTTGGAAGCCTTCATAGCAAGGTTAAGGCTGCTTGAGCTTTTAGATCTCGCAGTCAAGTTGTCCAGATGCACCTAATATAAAGGGAGGTGGCGCGCAGTTCGTCACTCCTGTGGGGGTCAGGGTGGGGACACCAAGAGCCCGCCGATGAGACAGCTTGGTGTCCTAGGCGAAACCCCACACAAGACACGGCACAAACCTAGAAGAATTGCTGAGTTTTAATTCACCGGCCGCGAAAGCCAATATACCATCTTTTTGGAAGCCTTCATAGGGAGGTTAAGGCTGCTTGAGACTTTAGATCTCGCAGTCTAGTGGTGAAATTGCACCTAATATAAAGGGAGGTGGCGCGCAGTTCGTCACTCCTGTGGGGGTCCGGGCGGGGACACCAAGAGCCCGCCGATGAGCCAGCTTTGTGTCCTAGGCGAAACCCCACACAAGACACGGCAGAAACCTAGAAGAATTGCTGAGTTTTAATTCACCAGCCGTGAAAGCCAATATACCATCTTTTTGGAAGCCTTCATAGGGAGGTTAAAGCTGCTGGAGCTTTTAGTTCTCGCAGTCAAGTGGTGCAGTTGCACCTAATATAAAGGGAGGAGGCGCGCAATTCGTCACTCCTGTGGGGGTCCGGGCGGGGACACCAAGAGCCCGCCGATGAGCCAGCTTGGTGTCCTAGGCGAAACCCCAAACAAGACACGGCACAAACCTAGAAGAATTGCTGATTTTTAATTCACCGGCCGTGAAAGCCAATATACCATCTTTTTGGAACCCTTCATAGGGAGGTTAAAGCTGCTTCATATTTTTGTTCTCGCAGTCAAGTGGTGCAGTTGCACCTAATATAATGGGAGGTGGCGCGCAGTTCGTCACTCTTGTGGGGGTCCGGGTGGGGACACCAAGAGCCCGCCGATGAGCCAGCTTGGTGTCCTAGGCGAAACCCCACACAAGACACGGCACAAACCTAGAAGAATTGCTGAGTTTTAATTCACCGGCTGCGAAAGCCAATATACCATCTTTTTGGAAGCCTTCATAGGGAGGTTAAGGCTGCTTGAGCTTTTAGTTCTCGCAGTCAAGTGGTGCAGTTTCACCTTATATAAAGGGAGGTGGCGCGCAATTCGTCACTCCGGTGGGGGTCCGGGCGGGGACACCAAGAGCCCGCCGATGAGCCAGCTTGGTGTCCTAGGCGAAACCCCACACAAGACACGGCACAAACCTAGAAGAATTGCTGAGTTTTAATTCACCGGCCGTGAAAGCCAATATACCATCTTTTTGTAAGCCTTCATAGGGAGGTTAAGGCTGCTTGAGCTTTTAGTTCTCGTAGTCAAGTGGTGCAGTTGCACCTAATATAAAGGGAGGTGGCGCGCAGTTCGTCACTCCTGTGGGGGTCCGGGCGGGGACACCAAGAGCCCGCCGATGAGCCAGCTTGGTGTCCTAGGCAAAACCCCACACAAGACACGGCACAAACCTAGAAGAATTTCTGAGTTTAAATTCACCGGCCGTGAAAGCCAATATACCATCATTTTGGAAGCCTTCATAGGGAGGTTAAGGCTGCTTGAGCCTTTAGATCTCGCAGTCAAGTGGTGCAGTTGCACCTAATATAAAGGTAGGTGGCGCGCAGTTTGTCACTCCTGTGGGGGTCCGGGCGGGGACACCAAGAGCCCGCCGATGAGCCAGCTTGGTGTCCTAGGCGAAACCCCACACAAGACACGGCACAAACCTAGAAGAATTGCTGAGTTTTAATTCACCGGCCGTGAAAGCCAATATACCATCTTTTTGGAAGCCTTCATAGGGAGGTTAAGGCTGCTTGAGCTTTAAGTTCTCGCAGTCAAGTGGTGCAGTTGCACCTAATATAAAGGGAGGTGGCGCGCAGTTCGTCACTCCTGTGGGGGTCTGGGCGGCGACACCAAGAGCCCGCCGATGAGCCAGCTTGGTGTCCTAGGCGAAACCCCAAACATGACACGGCACAAACCTAGAAGAATTGCTGAGTTTTAATTCACCGGCCGTGAAAGCCAATATACCATCTTTTTGGAAGCCTTCATAGCAAGGTTAAGGCTGCTTGAGCTTTTAGATCTCGCAGTCAAGTTGTCCAGATGCACCTAATATAAAGGGAGGTGGCGCGCAGTTCGTCACTCCTGTGGGGGTCCGGGTGGGGACACCAAGAGCCCGCCGATGAGCCAGCTTGGTGTCCCAGGCGAAACCCCACACAAGACACGGCACAAACCTAGAAGAATTGCTGAGTTTTAATTCACCGGCTGCGAAAGCCAATATACCATCTTTTTGGAAGCCTTCATAGGGAGGTTAAGGCTGCTTGAGCCTTTAGATCTCGCAGTCAAGTGGTGCAGTTGAACCTAATTTAAAGGGAGGTGGCGCGCAGTTTGTCATTCCTGTGGGGGTCCGGGCGGGGACACCAAGAGCCCGCCGATGAGCCAGCTTGGTGTCCTAGGCGAAACCCCAAACAAGACACGGCACACACCTAGAAGAATTGCTGAGTTTTAATTCACCGGCCGTGAAAGCCAATATACCATCTTTTTGGAAGCCTTCATAGGGAGGTTAAGGCTGCTTGAGCTTTTAGTTCTCGCAGTCAAGTGGTGCAGTTGCACCTAATATAATGGGAGGTGGCGCGCAGTTCGTCACTCCTGTGGGGGTCCGGGCGGGGACACCAAGAGCCCGCCGATGAGCCAGCTTGTTGTCCTAGGCGAAACCCCACACAAGACACGGCACAAACCTAGAAGAATTGCTGAGTTTTAATTCACCGGCCGCGAAAGCCAATATACCATCTTTTTGGAAGCCTTCATAGGGAGGTTAAGGCTGCTTGATATTTTTGTTCTCGCAGTCAAGTGGTGCAGTTGCACATAATATAACGGAGGTGGCGCGCAGTTCGTCACTCCTGTGGGGGTCCGGGCGGGGACACCAAGAGCCCGCCGATGAGCCAGCTTGGTGTCCTAGGCGAAACCCCACACAAGACACGGCACAAACCTAGAAGAATTGCTGAGTTTTAATTCACCAGCCGTGAAAGCCAATATACCATCTTTTTGGAAGCCTTCATAGGGAGGTTAAGGCTGCTTGAGCTTTTAGTTCTCGCAGTCAAGTGGTGCAGTTGCACCTAATATAAAGGGTGGTGGCGCGCAATTCGTCAATCCTGTGGGGGTCCGGGCGGGGACAACAAGAGCCCGCCGATGAGCCAGCTTGGTATCCTAGGAGAAACCCCACACAAGACACGGCACAAACCTAGAAGAATTGCTGAGTTTTAATTCACCGGCCGTGAAAGCCAATATACCATCTTTTTGGAAGCCTTCATAGAGAGGTTAAGGCTTCTTGAGCTTTAAGTTCTCGCAGTCAAGTGGTGCAGTTGCACCTAATATAAAGAGAGGTGGCGCGCAGTTCGTCACTCCTGTGGGGGTCCGGGCGGGGACACCAAGAGCCCGCCGATGAGCCAGCATGGTGTCCTAGGCGAAACCCCAAACAAGACACGGCACAAACCTAGAAGAATTGCTGAGATTTAATTCACCGGCCGTAAAAGCCAATATACCATCTTTTTGGAAGCCTTCATAGGGAGGTTAAGGCTGCTTGAGCTTTTCGTTCTCGCAGTCAAGTGGTGCAGTTGCACCTAATATAAAGGGAGGTGGCGCGCAGTTCGTCACTCCTGTGGGGTCCGGGCGGGGACACCAAGAGCCCGCCGATGAGCCAGCTTGGTGTCCTAGGCGTAACCCCACACAAGACACGGCACAAACCTAGAAGAATTGCCGAGTTTTAATTCACCGGCCGTGAAAGCCAATATACCATCTTTTTGGAAGCCTTCATAGTTAGGTTAAGACTGCTTGAGCTTTAAGTTCTCGCAGTCAAGTGGTGCAGTTGCACCTAATATAATGGGAGGTGGCACGCAGTTCGTCACTCCTGTGGGGGTCCGGGCGGGGACACCAAGTGCCCGACAATGAACCAGCTTGGTGTCCTAGGCAAAACCCCAAAAAAGACACGGCACAAACCTAGAAGAATTGCTGAGTTTTAATTCACCGGCCGTAAAAGCCAATATACCATCTTTTTGGAAGCCTTCATAGGGAGGTTAAGGCTGCTTGAGCTTTTAGATCTCGCAGTCAAGTGGTGCAGTTGCACCTAATATAAAGGGAGGTGGCGCGCAGTTCGTCACTCCTGTGGGGGTCCGGGTGGGGACACAAAGAGCCCGCCGATGAGCCAGCTTGGTGTCCTAGGCGAAACCCCACACAAGACACGGCACAAACCTAGAAGAATTGCTGAGTTTTAATTCACCGGCCGCGAAAGCCAATATACCATCTTTTTGGAAGCCTTCATAGGGAGGTTAAGGCTGCTTGAGCCTTTAGATCTCGCAGTCAAGTGGTGCAGTTGCACCTAATATAAAGGGAGGTGGCGCGCAGTTTGTCACTCCTGTGGGGGTCCGGGCGGGGACACCAAGAGCCCGCCGATGAGCCAGCTTGGTGTCCTAGGCGAAACCCCACACAAGACACGGCACAAACCTAGAAGAATTGCTGAGTTTTAATTCACCGGCCGTGAAAGCCAATATACCATCTTTTTGGAAGCCTTCATAGGGAGGTTAGGGCTGCTTGAGCTTTAAGTTCTCGCAGTCAAGTGGTGCAGTTGCACCTAATATAAAGGGAGGTGGCGCGCAGTTCGTCACTCCTGTGGGGGTCTGGGCGGCGACACCAAGAGCCTGCCAATGAGCCAGCTTGGTGTCCTAGGCGAAACCCCAAAAAAGACACGGCACAAACCTAGAAGAATTGCTGAGTTTTAATTCACCGGCCGTAAAAGCCAATATACCATCTTTTTGGAAGCCTTCATAGGGAGGTTAAGGCTGCTTGAGCTTTTAGATCTCGCAGTCAAGTGGTGCAGTTGCACCTAATATAAAGGGAGGTGGCGCGCAGTTCGTCACTCCTGTGGGGGTCCGGGTGGGGACACCAAGAGCCCGCCGATGAGCCAGCTTGGTGTCCTAGGCGAAACCCCACACAAGACACGGCACAAACCTAGAAGAATTGCTGAGTTTTAATTCACTGGCCGCGAAAGCCAATATACCATCTTTTTGGAAGCCTTCATAGGGAGGTTAAGGCTGCTTGAGCTTTTCGTTCTCGCAGTCAAGTGGTGCAGTTGCACATAATATAAAAAAAGGAGGTTGCGCGCAGTTCGTCACTCCTGTTGGGGTCCGGGCGGGGACACCAAGAGCCCGCCGATGAGCCAGCTTGGTGTCCTAGGCGAAACCCCACACAAGACACGGCACAAACCTAGAAGAATTGCTGAGTTTTAATTCACCAGCCGTGAAAGCCAATATACCATCTTTTTGGAAGCCTTCATAGGGAGGTTAAGGCTGCTTGAGCTTTAAGTTCTCGCAGTCAAGTGGTGCAGTTGCACCTAATATAAAGGGAGGTGGCGCGCAATTCGTCACTCCGGTGGGGGTCCGGGCGGGGACACCAAGAGCCCGCCGATGAGCCAGCTTGGTGTCCTAGGCGAAACCCCACACAAGACACGGCACAAACCTAGAAGAATTGCTGAGTTTTAATTCACCAGCCGTGAAAGCCAATATACCATCTTTTTGGAAGCCTTCATAGGGAGGTTAAGGCTGCTTGAGCTTTTAGTTCTCGCAGTCAAGTGGTGCAGTTGCACCTAATATAAAGGGAGGTGGCGCGCAATTCGTCACTCCGGTGGGGGTCCGGGCGGGGACACCAAGAGCCCGCCGATGAGCCAGCTTGGTGTCCTAGGCGAAACCCCACACAAGACACGGCACAAACCTAGAAGAATTGCTGAGTTTTAATTCACCGGCCGTGAAAGCCAATATACCATCTTTTTGTAAGCCTTCATAGGGAGGTTAAGGCTGCTTGAGTTTTAGTTCTCGTAGTCAAGTGGTGCAGTTGCACCTAATATAAAGGGAGGTGGCGCGCAGTTCGTCACTCCTGTGGGGGTCCGGGCGGGGACACCAAGAGCCCGCCGATGAGCCAGCTTGGTGTCCTAGGCAAAACCCCACACAAGACACGGCACAAACCTAGAAGAATTTCTGAGTTTAAATTCACCGGCCGTGAAAGCCAATATACCATCATTTTGGAAGCCTTCATAGGGAGGTTAAGGCTGCTTGAGCCTTTAGATCTCGCAGTCAAGTGGTGCAGTTGCACCTAATATAAAGGGAGGTGGCGCGCAGTTTGTCACTCCTGTGGGGGTCCGGGCGGGGACACCAAGAGCCCGCCGATGAGCCAGCTTGGTGTCCTAGGCGAAACCCCACACAAGACACGGCACAAACCTAGAAGAATTGCTGAGTTTTAATTCACCGGCCGTGAAAGCCAATATACCATCTTTTTGGAAGCCTTCATAGGGAGGTTAAGGCTGCTTGAGCTTTAAGTTCTCGCAGTCAAGTGGTGCAGTTGCACCTAATATAAAGGGAGGTGGCGCGCAGTTCGTCACTCCTGTGGGGGTCTGGGCGGCGACACCAAGAGCCCGCCGATGAGCCAGCTTGGTGTCCTAGGCGAAACCCCAAACATGACACGGCACAAACCTAGAAGAATTGCTGAGTTTTAATTCACCGGCCGTGAAAGCCAATATACCATCTTTTTGGAAGCCTTCATAGCAAGGTTAAGGCTGCTTGAGCTTTTAGATCTCGCAGTCAAGTTGTCCAGATGCACCTAATATAAAGGGAGGTGGCGCGCAGTTCGTCACTCCTGTGGGGGTCAGGGTGGGGACACCAAGAGCCCGCCGATGAGACAGCTTGGTGTCCTAGGCGAAACCCCACACAAGACACGGCACAAACCTAGAAGAATTGCTGAGTTTTAATTCACCGGCCGCGAAAGCCAATATACCATCTTTTTGGAAGCCTTCATAGGGAGGTTAAGGCTGCTTGAGACTTTAGATCTCGCAGTCTAGTGGTGAAATTGCACCTAATATAAAGGGAGGTGGCGCGCAGTTCGTCACTCCTGTGGGGGTCCGGGCGGGGACACCAAGAGCCCGCCGATGAGCCAGCTTTGTGTCCTAGGCGAAACCCCACACAAGACACGGCAGAAACCTAGAAGAATTGCTGAGTTTTAATTCACCAGCCGTGAAAGCCAATATACCATCTTTTTGGAAGCCTTCATAGGGAGGTTAAGGCTGCTTGAGATTTTAGTTCTCGCAGTCAAGTGGTGCAGTTGCACCTAATATAATGGGAGGTGGCGCGCAGTTCGTCACTCTTGTGGGGGTCCGGGTGGGGACACCAAGAGCCCGGCGATGAGCCAGCTTGGTGTCCTAGGCGAAACCCCACACAAGACACGGCACAAACCTAGAAGAATTGCTGAGTTTTAATTCACCGGCTGCGAAAGCCAATATACCATCTTTTTGGAAGCCTTCATAGGGAGGTTAAGGCTGCTTGAGCCTTTAGATCTCGCAGTCAAGTGGTGCAGTTGCACCTAATATAAAGGGAGGTGGCGCGCAGTTTGTCACTCCTGTGGGGGTCCGGGCGGGGACACCAAGAGCCCGCCGATGAGCCAGCTTGGTGTCCTAGGCGAAACCCCAAACAAGACACGGCACACACCTAGAAGAATTGCTGAGTTTTAATTCACCGGCCGTGAAAGCCAATATACCATCTTTTTGGAAGCCTTCATAGGGAGGTTAAGGCTGCTTGAGATTTTAGTTCTCGCAGTCAAGTGGTGCAGTTGCACCTAATATAATGGGAGGTGGCGCGCAGTTCGTCACTCCTGTGGGGGTCCGGGCGGGGACACCAAGAGCCCGCCGATGAGCCAGCTTGTTGTCCTAGGCGAAACCCCACACAAGACACGGCACAAACCTAGAAGAATTGCTGAGTTTTAATTCACCGGCCGTGAAAGCCAATATACCATCTTTTTGGAAGCCTTCATAGGGAGGTTAAGGCTGCTTGAGGTTTTAGTTCTCGCAGTCAAGTGGTGCAGTTGCACCTAATATAAAGGGAGGTGGCGCGCAGTTCGTCACTCCTGTGGGGGTCTGGGTGGGGACACAAAGAGCCTGCCGATGAGCCAGCTTGGTGTACTAGGCGAAACCCCACACAAGACACGGCACAAACCTAGAAGAATTGCTGAGTTTTAATTCACCGGCCGCGAAAGCCAATATACCATCTTTTTGGAAGCCTTCATAGGGAGATTAAGGCTGCTTGATATTTTTGTTCTCGCAGTCAAGTGGTGCAGTTGCACATAATATAAAGGGAGGTGGCGCGCAGTTCGTCAATCCTGTGGGGGTCCGGGCGGGGACACCAAGAGCCCTCCGATGAGCCAGCTTGGTGTCCTAGGCGAAACCCCACACAAGACACGGCACAAACCTAGAAGAATTGCTGAGTTTTAATTCACCAGCCGTGAAAGCCAATATACCATCTTTTTGGAAGCCTTCATAGGGAGGTTAAGGCTGCTTGAGCTTTTAGTTCTCGCAGTCAAGTGGTGCAGTTGCACCTAATATAAAGGGAGGTGGCGCGCAATTCGTCACTCCTGTGGGGGTCCGGGCGGGGACAACAAGAGCCCGCCGATGAGCCAGCTTGGTATCCTAGGAGAAACCCCACACAAGACACGGCACAAACCTAGAAGATTTGCTGAGTTTTAATTCACCGGCCGTGAAAGCCAATATACCATCTTTTTGGAAGCCTTCATAGGGAGGTTAAGGCTGCTTGAGCTTTAAGTTCTCGCAGTCAAGTGGTGCAGTTGCACCTAATATAAAGGGAGGTGGCGCGCAGTTCGTCACTCCTGTGGGGGTCTGGGCGGCGACACCAAGAGCCCGCCGATGAGCCAGCTTGGTGTCCTAGGCGAAACCCCAAACATGACACGGCACAATCCTAGAAGAATTGCTGAGTTTTAATTCACCGGCCGTGAAAGCCAATATACCATCTTTTTGGAAGCCTTCATAGCGAGGTTAAGGCTGCTTGAGCTTTTAGATCTCGCAGTCAAGTTGTCCAGATGCACCTAATATAAAGGGAGGTGGCGCGCAGTTCGTCACTCCTGTGGGGGTCAGGGTGGGGACACCAAGAGCCCGCCGATGAGACAGCTTGGTGTCCTAGGCGAAACCCCACACAAGACACGGCACAATCCTAGAAGAATTGCTGAGTTTTAATTCACCGGCCGCGAAAGCCAATATACCATCTTTTTGGAAGCCTTCATAGGGAGGTTAAAGCTGCTGGAGCTTTTAGTTCTCGCAGTCAAGTGGTGCAGTTGCACCTAATATAAAGGGAGGAGGCGCGCAATTCGTCACTCCTGTGGGGGTCCGGGCGGGGACACCAAGAGCCCGCCGATGAGCCAGCTTGGTGTCCTAGGCGAAACCCCAAACAAGACACGGCACAAACCTAGAAGAATTGCTGATTTTTAATTCACCGGCCGTGAAAGCCAATATACCATCTTTTTGGAAGCCTTCATAGGGAGGTTAAAGCTGCTTCATATTTTTGTTCTCGCAGTCAAGTGGTGCAGTTGCACCTAATATAATGGGAGGTGGCGCGCAGTTCGTCACTCCTGTGGGGGTCCGGGCGGGGACACCAAGAGCCCACCGATGAGCCAGCTTGGTGTCCTAGGCGAAACCCCAAAAAAGACACGGCACAAACCTAGAAGAATTGCTGAGTTTTAATTCACCGGCCGTAAAAGCCAATATACCATCTTTTTGGAAGCCTTCATAGGGAGGTTAAGGCTGCTTGAGCTTTAAGTTCTCGCAGTCAAGTGGTGCAGTTGCACCTAATATAAAGGGAGGTGGCGCGCAGTTCGTCATTCCTGTGGGGGTCCGGGCGGGGACACCAAGAGCCCGCCGATGAGCCAGCTTGGTGTCCTAGGTGAAACCCCAAACAAGAGACGGCACAAACCTAGAAGAATTTCTGAGTTTTAATTCACCGGCCGTGAAAGCCAATATACCTTCTTTTTGGAAGCCTTCATAGGGAGGTTAAGGCTGCTTGAGCTTTTAGTTCTCGCAGTCAAGTGGTGCAGTTGCACCTAATATAAAGGGAGGTGGCGCGCAGTTCGTCACTCCTGTGGGGGTCCGGGTGGGGACACCAAGAGCCCGCCGATTAGCCAGCTTGGTGTCCTAGGCGAAACCCCAAAAAAGACACGGCACAAACCTAGAAGAATTGCTGAGTTTTAATTCACCGGCTGCGAAAGCCAATATACCATCTTTTTGGAAGCCTTCATAGGGAGGTTAAGGCTGCTTGAGCCTTTAGATCTCGCAGTCAAGTGGTGCAGTTGCACCTAATATAAAGGGAGGTGGCGCGCAGTTTGTCACTCCTGTGGGGGTCCGGGCGGGGACACCAAGAGCCCGCCGATGAGCCAGCTTGGTGTCCTAGGCGAAACCCCAAACAAGACACGGCACACACCTAGAAGAATTGCTGAGTTTTAATTCACCGGCCGTGAAAGCCAATATACCATCTTTTTGGAAGCCTTCATAGGGAGGTTAAGGCTGCTTGAGATTTTAGTTCTCGCAGTCAAGTGGTGCAGTTGCACCTAATATAATGGGAGGTGGCACGCAGTTCGTCACTCCTGTGGGGGTCCGGGCGGGGACACCAAGAGCCCGCCGATGAGCCAGCTTGTTGTCCTAGGCGAAACCCCACACAAGACACGGCACAAACCTAGAAGAATTGCTGAGTTTTAATTCACCGGCCGTGAAAGCCAATATACCATCTTTTTGGAAGCCTTCATAGGGAGGTTAAGGCTGCTTGAGGTTTTAGTTCTCGCAGTCAAGTGGTGCAGTTGCACCTAATATAAAGGGAGGTGGCGCGCAGTTCGTCACTCCTGTGGGGGTCTGGGTGGGGACACAAAGAGCCTGCCGATGAGCCAGCTTGGTGTCCTAGGCGAAACCCCACACAAGACACGGCACAAACCTAGAAGAATTGCTGAGTTTTAATTCACCGGCCGCGAAAGCCAATATACCATCTTTTTGGAAGCCTTCATAGGGAGGTTAAGACTGCTTGATATTTTTGTTCTCGCAGTCAAGTGGTGCAGTTGCACATAATATAAAGGGAGGTGGCGCGCAGTTCGTCACTCCTGTGGGGGTCCGGGCGGGGACTCCAAGAGCCCACCGATGAGCCAGCTTGGTGTCCTAGGCGAAACCCCACACAAGACACGGCACAAACCTAGAAGAATTGCTGAGTTTTAATTCACCAGCCGTGAAAGCCAATATACCATCTTTTTGGAAGCCTTCATAGGGAGGTTAAGGCTGCTTGAGCTTTTAGTTCTCGCAGTCGCACCTAATATAAAGGGAGGTGGCGCGCAATTCGTCACTCCTGTGGGGGTCCGGGCGGGGACAACAAGAGCCCGCCGATGAGCCAGCTTGGTATCCTAGGAGAAACCCCACACAAGACACGGCATAAACCTAGAAGAATTGCTGAGTTTTAATTCACCGGCCGTGAAAGCCAATATACCATCTTTTTGGAAGCCTTCATAGGGAGGTTAAGGCTTCTTGAGCTTTAAGTTCTCGCAGTCAATTGGTGCAGTTGCACCTAATATAAAGGGAGGTGGCGCGCAGTTCGTCACTCCTGTGGGGGTCCGGGCGGGGACACCAAGAGCCCGCCGATGAGCCAGCTTGGTGTCCTAGGCGAAACCCCAAACAAGACACGGCACAAACCTAGAAGAATTGCTGTGATTTAATTCACCGGCCGTAAAAGCCAATATACCATATTTTTGGAAGCCTTCATAGGGAGGTTAAGGCTGCTTGAGCTTTTCGTTCTCGCAGTCAAGTGGTGCAGTTGCACCTAATATAAAGGGAGGTGGCGCGCAGTTCGTCACTCCTGTGGGGTCCGGCCGGGGACACCAAGAGCCTGCCGATGAGCCAGCTTGGTGTCCTAGGCGTAACCCCACACAAGACACGGCACAAACCTAGAAGAATTGCCGAGTTTTAATTCACCGGCCGTGAAAGCCAATATACCATCTTTTTGGAAGCCTTCATAGTTAGGTTAAGACTGCTTGAGCTTTAAGTTCTCGCAGTCAAGTGGTGCAGTTGCACCTAATATAATGGGAGGTGGCACGCAGTTCGTCACTCCTGTGGGGGTCCGGGCGGGGACACCAAGAGCCCGCCAATGAGCCAGCTTGGTGTCCTAGGCGAAACCCAAAAAAGACACGGCACAAACCTAGAAGAATTGCTGAGTTTTAATTCACCGGCCGTAAAAGCCAATATACCATCTTTTTGGAAGCCTTCATAGGGAGGTTAAGGCTGCTTGAGCTTTTAGATCTCGCAGTCAAGTGGTGCAGTTGCACCTAATATAAAGGGAGGTGGCGCGCAGTTCGTCACTCCTGTGGGGGTCCGGGTGGGGACACCAAGAGCCCGCCGATGAGCCAGCTTGGTGTCCTAGGCGAAACCCCACACAAGACACGGCACAAACCTAGAAGAATTGCTGAGTTTTAATTCACCGGCCGCGAAAGCCAATATACCATATTTTTGGAAGCCTTCATAGGGAGGTTAAGGCTTCTTGAGCTTTAAGTTCTCGCAGTCAAGTGGTGCAGTTGCACCTAATATAAAGGGAGGTGGCGCGCAGTTCGTCACTCCGGTGGGGTCCGGGCGGGGACACCAAGAGCCCGCCGATGAGCCAGCTTGGTGTCCTAGGCGAAACCCCACACAAGACACGGCACAAACCTAGAAGAATTGCTGAGTTTTAATTCACCAGCCGTGAAAGCCAATATACCATCTTTTTGGAAGCCTTCATAGGGAGGTTAAGGCTGCTTGAGCTTTTAGTTCTCGCAGTCAAGTGGTGCAGTTGCACCTAATATAAAGGGAGGTGGCGCGCAATTCGTCACTCCGGTGGGGGTCCGGGCGGGGACACCAAGAGCCCGCCGATGAGCCAGCTTGGTGGCCTAGGCGAAACCCCACACAAGACACGGCACAAACCTAGAAGAATTGCTGAGTTTTAATTCACCGGTCGTGAAAGCCAATATACCATCTTTTTGGAAGCCTTCATAGGGAGGTTAAGGCTTCTTGAGCTTTAAGTTCTCGCAGTCAAGTGGTGCAGTTGCACCTAATATAAAGGGAGGTGGCGCGCAGTTCGTCACTCCTGTGGGGGTCCGGGCGGGGACACCAAGAGCCCGCCGATGAGCCAGCTTGGTGTCCTAGGCGAAACCCCAAACAAGACACGGCACAAACCTAGAAGAATTGCTGAGTTTTAATTCACCGGCCGTAAAAGCCAATATACCATCTTTTTGTAAGCCTTCATAGGGAGGTTAAGGCTGCTTGAGCTTTTAGTTCTCGCAGTCAGGTGGTGCAGTTGCACCTAATATAAAGGGAGGTGGCGCGCAGTTCGTCACTCCTGTGGGGGTCCGGGCGGGGACACCAAGAGCCCGCCGATGAGCCAGCTTGGTGTCCTAGGCAAAACCCCACACAAGACACGGCACAAACCTATAAGAATTGCTGAGTTTAAATTCACCGGCCGTGAAAGCCAATATACCATCTTTTTGGAAGCCTTCATAGGGAGGTTAAGGCTGCTTGAGCCTTTAGATCTCGCAGTCAAGTGGTGCAGTTGCACCTAATATAAGGGGAGGTGGCGCGCAGTTTGTCACTCCTGTGGGGGTCCGGGCGGGGACACCAAGAGCCCGCCGATGAGCCAGCTTGGTGTCCTAGGCGAAACCCCACACAAGACACGGCACAAACCTAGAAGAATTGCTGAGTTTTAATTCACCGGCCGTGAAAGCCAATATACCATCTTTTTGGAAGCCTTCATAGGGAGGTTAAGGCTGCTTGAGCTTTAAGTTCTCGCAGTCAAGTGGTGCAGTTGCACCTAATATAAAGGGAGGTGGCGCGCAGTTCGTCACTCCTGTGGGGGTCCGGGCGGGGACACCAAGAGCCCGCCGATGAGCCAGCTTGGTGTCCTAGGCGAAACCCCAAACAAGACACGGCACAAACCTAGAAGAATTGCTGAGTTTTAATTCACCGGCCGTAAAAGCCAATATACCATCTTTTTGTAAGCCTTCATAGGGAGGTTAAGGCTGCTTGAGCTTTTAGTTCTCGCAGTCAAGTGGTGCAGTTGCACCTAATATAAAGGGAGGTGGCGCGCAGTTCGTCACTCCTGTGGGGGTCCGGGCGGGGACACCAAGAGCCCGCCGATGAGCCAGCTTGGTTTCCTAGGCAAAGCCCCACACAAGACACGGCACAAACCTAGAAGAATTGCTGAGTTTAAATTCACCGGCCGTGAAAGCCAATATACCATCTTTTTGGAAGCCTTCATAGGGAGGTTAAGGCTGCTTGAGCCTTTAGATCTCGCAGTCAAGTGGTGCAGTTGCACCTAATATAAAGGGAGGTGGCGCGCAGTTCGTCACTCCTGTGGGGTCCGGGCGGGGACACCAAGAGCCCGCCGATGAGCCAGCTTGGTGTCCTAGGCGTAACCCCACACAAGACACGGCACAAACCTAGAAGAATTGCTGAGTTTTAATTCACCGGCCGTGAAAGCCAATATACCATCTTTTTGGAAGCCTTCATAGGGAGGTTAAGACTGCTTGAGCTTTAAGTTCCCGCAGTCAAGTGGTGCAGTTGCACCTAATATAATGGGAGGTGGCGCGCAGTTCGTCACTCCTGTGGGGGTCCGGGCGGGGACACCAAGAGCCCGCCGATGAGCCAGCTTGTTGTCCTATTCGAAACCCCAAAAAAGACACGGCACAAACCTAGAAGAATTGCTGAGTTTTAATTCACCGGCCGTGAAAGCCAATATACCATTTTTTTGGAAGCCTTCATAGCGAGGTTAAGGCTGCTTGAGCTTTTAGATCTCGCAGTCAAGTTGTCCAGATGCACCTAATATAAAGGGAGGTGGCGCGCAGTTCGTCACTCCTGTGGGGGTCAGAGTGGGGACACCAAGAGCCCGCCGATGAGCCAGCTTGGTGTCCTAGGCGAAACCCCACACAAGACACGGCACAAACCTAGAAGAATTGCTGAGTTTTAATTCACCGGCCGCGAAAGCCAATATACCATCTTTTTGGAAGCCTTCATAGGGAGGTTAAGGCTGCTTGAGACTTTAGATCTCGCAGTCTAGTGGTGAAGTTGCACCTAATATAAAGGGAGGTGGCGCGCAGTTCGTCACTCCTGTGGGGGTCCGGGCGGTGACACCAAGAGCCCGCCAATGAGCCAGCTTGGTGTCCTAGGCGAAACCCCAAAAAAGACACGGCACAAACCTAGAAGAATTGCTGAGTTTTAATTCACCGGCCGTAAAAGCCAATATACCATCTTTTTGGAAGCCTTCATAGGGAGGTTAAGGCTGCTTGAGTTTTAGATCTCGCAGTCAAGTGGTGCAGTTGCACCTAATATAAAGGGAGGTGGCGCGCAGTTCGTCACTCCTGTGGGGGTCCGGGTGGGGACACCAAGAGCCCGCCGATGAGCCAGCTTGGTGTCCTAGGCGAAACCCCACACAAGACACGGCACAAACCTAGAAGAATTGCTGAGTTTTAATTCACCAGCCGTGAAAGCCAATATACCATCTTTTTGGAAGCCTTCATAGGGAGGTTATGGCTGCTTGAGCTTTTAGTTCTCGCAGTCAAGTGGTGCAGTTGCACCTAATATAAAGGGAGGTGGCGCGCAATTCGTCACTCCGGTGGGGGTCCGGGCGGGGACACCAAGAGCCCGCCGATGTGTCAGCTTGGTGTCCTAGGCGAAACCCCACACAAGACACGGCACAAACCTAGAAGAATTGCTGAGTTTTAATTCACCGGTCGTGAAAGCCAATATACCATCTTTTTGGAAGCCTTCATAGGGAGGTTAAGGCATCTTGAGCTTTAAGTTCTCGCAGTCAAGTGGTGCAGTTGCACCTAATATAAAGGGAGGTGGCGCGCAGTTCGTCACTCCTGAGGGGGTCCGGGCGGGGACACCAAGAGCCCGCCGATGAGCCAGCTTGGTGTCCTAGGCGAAACCCCAAACAAGACACGGCACAAACCTAGAAGAATTGCTGATTTTTAATTCACCGGCTGTAAAAGCCAATATACCATCTTTTTGTAAGCCTTCATAGGGAGGTTAAGGCTGCTTGAGCTTTTAGTTCTCGCAGTCAAGTGGTGCAGTTGCACCTAATATAAAGGGAGGTGGCGCGCAGTTCGTCACTCTTGTGGGGGTCCGGGCGGGGACACCAAGAGCCCGCCGATGAGCCAGCTTGGTGTCCTAGGCAAAACCCCACACAAGACACGGCACAAACCTAGAAGAATTGCTGAGTTTAAATTCACCGGCCGTGAAAGCCAATATACCATCTTTTTGGAAGCCTTCATAGGGAGGTTAAGGCTGCTTGAGCCTTTAGATCTCGCAGTCAAGTGGTGCAGTTGCACCTAATATAAAGGGAGGTGGCGCGCAGTTTGTCACTCCTGTGGGGGTCCGGGCGGGGACACCAAGAGCCCGCCGATGAGCCAGCTTGGTGTCCTAGGCGAAACCCCACACAACAAACGGCACAAACCTAGAAGAATTGCTGAGTTTTAATTCACCGGCCGTGAAAGCCAATATACCATCTTTTTGGAAGCCTTCATAGGGAGGTTAAGGCTGCTTGAGCTTTAAGTTCTCGCAGTCAAGTGGTGCAGTTGCACCTAATATAAAGGGAGGTGGCGCGCAGTTTGTCACTCCTGTGGGGGTCCGGGCGGGGACACCAAGAGCCCGCCGATAAGCCAGCTTGGTGTCCTAGGCGAAACCCCAAACAAGACACGGCACAAACCTAGAAGAATTGCTGAGTTTTAATTCACCGGCCGTGAAAGCCAATATACCATCTTTTTGGAAGCCTTCATAGGGAGGTTAAGGCTGCTTGAGTTTTTAGTTCTCGCAGTCAAGTGGTGCAGTTGCACCTAATATAATGGGAGGTGGCGCGCAGTTCGTCACTCCTGTGGGGGTCCGGGCGGGGACACCAAGAGCCCGCCGAGGAGCCAGCTTGTTGTCCTAGGCGAAACCCCACACATGACACGGCACAAACCTAGAAGAATTGCTGAGTTTTAATTCACCGGCCGTGAAAGCCAATATACCATCTTTTTGGAAGCCTTCATAGGGAGGTTAAGGCTGCTGGAGCTTTTAGTTCTCGCAGTCAAGTGGTGCAGTTGCACCTAATATAAAGGGAGGTGGCGCGCAATTCGTCACTCCTGTGGGGGTCTGGGTGGGGACACAAAGAGCCTGCCAATGAGCCAGCTTGGTGTCCTAGGCGAAACCCCACACAAGACACGGCACAAACCTAGAAGAATTGCTGAGTTTTAATTCACCGGCCGCGAAAGCCAATATACCATTTTTTGGAAGCCTTCATAGGGAGGTTAAGGCTGCTTGAGCTTTTTGTTCTCGCAGTCAAGTGGTGCAGTTGCACATAATATAAAGGGAGGTGGCGCGCAGTTCGTCACTCCTGTGGGGGTCCGGGCGGGGACACCAAGAGCCCGCCGATGAGCCAGCTTGGTGTCCTAGGCGAAACCCCACACAAGACACGGCACAAACCTAGAAGAATTGCTGAGTTTTAATTCACCAGCCGTGAAAGCCAATATACCATCTTTTTGGAAGCCTTCATAGGGAGGTTAAGGCTGCTTGAGCTTTTAGTTCTCGCAGTCAAGTGGTGCATTTGCACCTAATATAAAGGGAGGTGGCGCGCAGTTCGTCACTCCTGTGGGGTCCGGGCGGGGACACCAAGAGCCCGCCGATGAGCCAACTTGGTGTCCTAGGCGTAACCCCACACAAGACACGGCACAAACCTAGAAGAATTGCCGAGTTTTAATTCACCGGCCGTGAAAGCCAATATACCATCTTTTTGGAAGCCTTCATAGTTAGGTTAAGACTGCTTGAGCTTAAATTCTCGCAGTCAAGTGGTGCAGTTGCACCTAATATAAAGGGAGGTGGCGCGCAGTTCGTCACTCCTGTGGGGGTCTGGGTGGGGACACCAAGAACCTGCCGATGAGCCAGCTTGGTGTCCTAGGCGAAACCCCACACAAGACACGGCACAAACCTAGAAGAATTGCTGAGTTTTAATTCACCGGCCGCGAAAGCCAATATACCATCTTTTTGGAAGCCTTCATAGGGAGGTTAAGGCTGCTTGATATTTTTGTTTTCGCAGTCAAGTGGTGCAGTTGCACATAATATAAAGGGAGGTGGCGCGCAGTTCGTCACTCCTGTGGGGGTCCGGGCGGGGACACCAAGAGCCCGCCGATGAGCCAGCTTGGTGTCCTAGGCGAAACCCCACACAAGACACGGCACAAACCTAGAAGAATTGCTGAGTTTTAATTCACCAGCCGTGAAAGCCAATATACCACCTTTTTGGAAGCATTCATAGGGAGGTTAAGGCTGCTTGAGCTTTTAGTTCTCGCAGTCAAGTGGTGCAGTTGCACCTAATATAAAGGGAGGTGGCGCGCAGTTCGTCACTCCTGTGGGGGTCCGGGCGGGGACACCAAGAGCCCGCCGATGAGCCAGCTTGGTTTCCAAGGCAAAACCCCACACAAGACACGGCACAAACCTAAAAGAATTGCTGAGTTTAAATTCACCGGCCGTGAAAGCCAATATACCATCTTTTTGGAAGCCTTTTAAGGCTGCTTGAGCCTTTAGATCTCGGAGTCAAGTGGTGCAGTTGCACCTAATATAAAGGGAGGTGGCGCGCAGTTCGTCACTCCTGTGGGGGTCCGGGTGGGGACACCAAGAGCCCGCCGATGAGCCAGCTTGGTGTCCTAGGCGAAACCCCACACAAGACACGGCACAAACCTAGAAGAATTGCTGAGTTTTAATTCACCGGCCGCGAAAGCCAATATACCATCTTTTTGGAAGCCTTCATAGGGAGGTTAAGGCTGCTTGAGCTTTTTGTTCTCGCAGTCAAGTGGTGCAGTTGCACATAATATAAAGGGAGGTGGCGCGCAGTTCGTCACTCCTGTTGGGGTCCGGGCGGGGACACCAAGAGCCCGCCGATGAGCCAGCTTGGTGTCCTAGGCGAAACCCCACACAAGACACGGCACAAACCTAGAAGAATTGCTGAGTTTTAATTCACCAGCCGTGAAAGCCAATATACCATCTTTTTGGAAGCCTTCATAGGGAGGTTATGGCTGCTTGAGCTTTTAGTTCTCGCAGTCAAGTGGTGCAGTTGCACCTAATATAAAGGGAGGTGGCGCGCAATTCGTCACTCCGGTGGGGGTCCGGGCGGGGACACCAAGAGCCCGCCGATGAGTCAGCTTGGTGTCCTAGGCGAAACCCCACACAAGACACGGCACAATCCTAGAAGAATTGCTGAGTTTTAATTCACCGGTCGTGAAAGCCAATATACCATCTCTTTGGAAGCCTTCATAGGGAGGTTAAGGCTGCTTGAGCTTTTAGTTCACGCAGTCAAGTGGTGCAGTTGCACCTAATATAAAGGGAGGTGGCGCGCAGTTCGTCACTCTTGTGGGGGTCCGGGCGGGGACACCAAGAGCCCGCCGATGAGCCAGCTTGGTGTCCTAGGCAAAACCCCACACAAGACACGGCACAAACCTAGAAGAATTGCTGAGTTTAAATTCACCGGCCGTGAAAGCCAATATACCATCTTTTTGGAAGCCTTCATAGGGAGGTTAAGGCTGCTTGAGCCTTTAGATCTCGCAGTCAAGTGGTGCAGTTGCACCTAATATAAAGGGAGATGGCGCGCAGTTTGTCACTCCTGTGGGGGTCCGGGCGGGGACACCAAGAGCCCGCCGATGAGCCAGCTTGGTGTCCTAGGCGAAACCCCACACAAGACACGGCACAAACCTAGAAGAATTGCTGAGTTTTAATTCACCGGCCGTGAAAGCCAATATACCATCTTTTTGGAAGCCTTCATAGGGAGGTTATGGCTGCTTGAGCTTTAAGTTCTCGCAGTCAAGTGGTGCAGTTGCACCTAATATAAAGGGAGGTGGCGCGCAGTTTGTCACTCCTGTGGGGGTCCGGGCGGGGACACCAAGAGCCCGCCGATGAGCCAGCTTGGTGTCCTAGGCGAAACCCCAAACAAGACACGGCACAAACCTAGAAGAATTGCTGAGTTTTAATTCACCGGCCGTGAAAGCCAATATACCATCTTTTTGGAAGCCTTCATAGGGAGGTTAAGGCTGCTTGAGTTTTTAGTTCTCGCAGTCAAGTGGTGCAGTTTCACCTAATATAATGGGAGGTGGCGCGCAGTTCGTCACTCCTGTGGGGGTCCGGGCGGGGACACCAAGAGCCCGCCGAGGAGCCAGCTTGTTGTCCTAGGCGAAACCCCACACATGACACGGCACAAACCTAGAAGAATTGCTGAGTTTTAATTCACCGGCCGTGAAAGCCAATATACCATCTTTTTGGAAGCCTTCATAGGGAGGTTAAGGCTGCTTGAGCTTTTAGTTCTCGCAGTCAAGTGGTGCAGTTGCACCTAATATAAAGGGAGGTGGCGCGCAATTCGTCACTCCTGTGGGGGTCTGGGTGGGGACACAAAGAGCCTGCCAATGAGCCAGCTTGGTGTCCTAGGCGAAACCCCACACAAGACACGGCACAAACCTAGAAGAATTGCTGAGTTTTAATTCACCGGCCGCGAAAGCCAATATACCATTTTTTGGAAGCCTTCATAGGGAGGTTAAGGCTGCTTGAGCTTTTTGTTCTCGCAGTCAAGTGGTGCAGTTGCACATAATATAAAGGGAGGTGGCGCGCAGTTCGTCACTCCTGTGGGGGTCCGGGCGGGGACACCAAGAGCCCGCCGATGAGCCAGCTTGGTGTCCTAGGCGAAACCCCACACAAGACACGGCACAAACCTAGAAGAATTGCTGAGTTTTAATTCACCAGCCGTGAAAGCCAATATACCATCTTTTTGGAAGACTTCATAGGGAGGTTAAGGCTTCTTGAGATTTAAGTTCTCGCAGTCAAGTGGTGCAGTTGCACCTAATATAAAGGGAGGTGGCGCGCAGTTCGTCACTCCTGTGGGGGTCCGGGCGGGGACACCAAGAGCCCGCCGAAGAGCCAGCTTGGTGTCCTAGGCGAAACCCCAAACAAGACACGGCACAAACCTAGAAGAATTGCTGAGTTTTAATTCATTGGCCGTAAAAGCCAATATACCATCTATTTGGAAGCCTTCATAGGGAGGTTAAGGCTGCTTGAGCTTTTAGTTCTCGCAGTCAAGTGGTGCATTTGCACCTAATATAAAGGGAGGTGGCGCGCAGTTCGTCACTCCTGTGGGGTCCGGGCGGGGACACCAAGAGCCCGCCGATGAGCCAACTTGGTGTCCTAGGCGTAACCCCACACAAGACACGGCACAAACCTAGAAGAATTGCCGAGTTTTAATTCACCGGCCGTGAAAGCCAATATACCATCTTTTTGGAAGCCTTCATAGTTAGGTTAAGACTGCTTGAGCTTAAATTCTCGCAGTCAAGTGGTGCAGTTGCACCTAATATAAAGGGAGGTGGCGCGCAGTTCGTCACTCCTGTGGGGGTCTGGGTGGGGACACCAAGAACCTGCCGATGAGCCAGCTGGGTGTCCTAGGCGAAACCCCACACAAGACACGGCACAAACCTAGAAGAATTGCTGAGTTTTAATTCACCGGCCGCGAAAGCCAATATACCATCTTTTTGGAAGCCTTCATAGGGAGGTTAAGGCTGCTTGATATTTTTGTTCTCGCAGTCAAGTGGTGCAGTTGCACATAATATAAAGGGAGGTGGCGCGCAGTTCGTCACTCCTGTGGGGGTCCGGGCGGGGACACCAAGAGCCCGCCGATGAGCCAGCTTGGTGTCCTAGGCGAAACCCCACACAAGACACGGCACAAACCTAGAAGAATTGCTGAGTTTTAATTCACCAGCCGTGAAAGCCAATATACCATCTTTTTGGAAGCATTCATAGGGAGGTTAAGGCTGCTTGAGCTTTTAGTTCTCGCAGTCAAGTGGTGCAGTTGCACCTAATATAAAGGGAGGTGGCGCGCAGTTCGTCACTCCTGTGGGGGTCCGGGCGGGGACACCAAGAGCCCGCCGATGAGCCAGCTTGGTTTCCTAGGCAAAACCCCACACAAGACACGGCACAAAACTATAAGAATTGCTGAGTTTAAATTCACCGGCCGTGAAAGCCAATATACCATCTTTTTGGAAGCCTTTTAAGGCTGCTTGAGCCTTTAGATCTCGCAGTCAAGTGGTGCAGTTGCACCTAATATAAAGGGAGGTGGCGCGCAGTTCGTCACTCCTGTGGGGTCCGGGCGGGGACACCAAGAGCCCGCCGATGAGCCAGCTTGGTGTCCTAGGCGTAACCCCACACAAGACACGGCACAAACCTAGAAGAATTGCTGAGATTTAATTCACCGGCCGTGAAAGCCAATATACCATCTTTTTGGAAGCCTTCATAGGGAGGTTAAGACTGCTTGAGCTTTAAGTTCCCGCAGTCAAGTGGTGAAGTTGCACCTAATATAATGGGATGTGGCGCGCAGTTCGTCACTCCTGTGGGGGTCCGGGCGGGGACACCAAGAGCCCGCCGATGAGCCAGCTTGGTGTCCTAGGTGAAACCCCAAACAAGACACGGCACAAACCTAGAAGAATTGCTGATTTTTAATTCACCGGCCGTGAAAGCCAATATACCATCTTTTTGGAAGCCTTCATAGGGAGGTTAAGGCTGCTTGAGCTTTAAGTTCTCGCAGTCAAGTGGTGCAGTTGCACCTAATATAAAGGGAGGTGGCGCGCAGTTCGTCACTCCTGTGGGGGTCCGGGCGGGGACACCAAGAGCCCGCCGATGAGCCAGCTTGGTGTCCTAGGCAAAAACCAAACAAGACGCGGCACAAACCTAGAAGAATTGCTGAGTTTTAATTCACCGGCCGTAAAAGCCAATATACCATCTTTTTGTAAGCCTTCATAGGGAGGTTAAGGCTGCTTGAGCTTTTAGTTCTCGCAGTCAAGTGGTGCAGTTGCACCTAATATAAAGGGAGGTGGCGCGCAGTTCGTCACTCCTGTGGGGGTCCGGGCGGGGACACCAAGAGCCCGCCGATGAGCCAGCTTGGTGTCCTAGGCAAAACCCCACACAAGACACGGCACAAACCTAGAAGAATTGCTGAGTTTAAATTCACCGGCCGTGAAAGCCAATATACCATCTTTTTGGAAGCCTTCATAGGGAGGTTAAGGCTGCTTGAGTCTTTAGATCTCGCAGTCAAGTGGTGCAGTTGCACCTAATATAAAGGGAGGTGGCGCGCAGTTTGTCACTCCTGTGGGGGTCCGGGCGGGGACACCAAGAGCCCGCCGATGAGCCAGCTTGGTGTCCTAGGCGAAACCCCAAACAAGACACGGCACAAACCTAGAAGAATTGCTGAGTTTTAATTCACCGGCCGTGAAAGCCAATATACCATCTTTTTGGAAGCCTTCATAGGGAGGTTAAGGCTGCTTGAGTTTTTAGTTCTCGCAGTCAAGTGGTGCAGTTGCACCTAATATAATGGGAGGTGGCGCGCAGTTCGTCACTCCTGTGGGGGTCCGGGCGGGGACACCAAGAGCCCGCCGAGGAGCCAGCTTGTTGTCCTAGGCGATACCCCACACAAGACACGGCACAAACCTAGAAGAATTGCTGAGTTTTAATTCACCGGCCGTGAAAGCCAATATACCATCTTTTTGGAAGCCTTCATAGGGAGGTTAAGGCTGCTTGAGCTTTTAGTTCTCGCAGTCAAGTGGTGCAGTTGCACCTAATATAAAGGGAGGTGGCGCGCAATTCGTCACTCCTGTGGGGGTCTGGGTGGGGACACAAAGAGCCTGCCAATGAGCCAGCTTGGTGTCCTAGGCGAAACCCCACACAAGACCCGGCACAAACCTAGAAGAATTGCTGAGTTTTAATTCACCGGCCGCGAAAGCCAATATACCATTTTTTGGAAGCCTTCATAGGGAGGTTAAGGCTGCTTGAGCTTTTTGTTCTCGCAGTCAAGTGGTGCAGTTGCACATAATATAAAGGGAGGTGGCGCGTAGTTCGTCACTCCTGTGGGGGTCCGGGCGGGGACACCAAGAGCCCGCCGATGAGCCAGCTTGGTGTCCTAGGCGAAACCCCACACAAGACACGGCACAAACCTAGAAGAATTGCTGAGTTTTAATTCACCAGCCGTGAAAGCCAATATACCATCTTTTTGGAAGCCTTCATAGGGAGGTTAAGGCTTCTTGAGATTTAAGTTCTCGCAGTCAAGTGGTGCAGTTGCACCTAATATAAAGGGAGGTGGCGCGCAGTTTGTCACTCCTGTGGGGGTCCGGGCGGGGACACCAAGAGCCCGCCGAAGAGCCAGCTTGGTGTCCTAGGCGAAACCCCAAACAAGACACGGCACAAACCTAGAAGAATTGCTGAGTTTTAATTCATTGGCCGTAAAAGCCAATATACCATCTTTTTGGAAGCCTTCATAGGGAGGTTAAGGCTGCTTGAGATTTTAGTTCTCGCAGTCAAGTGGTGCATTTGCACCTAATATAAAGGGAGGTGGCGCGCAGTTCGTCACTCCTGTGGGGTCCGGGCGGGGACACCAAGAGCCCGAGGATGAGCCAGCTTGGTGTCCTAGGCGTAACCCCACACAAGACACGGCACAAACCTAGAAGAATTGCCGAGTTTTAATTCACCGGCCGTGAAAGCCAATATACCATCTTTTTGGAAGCCTTCATAGTTAGGTTAAGACTGCTTGAGCTTAAATTCTCGCAGTCAAGTGGTGCAGTTGCACCTAATATAATGGGAGGTGGCGCGCAGTTCGTCACTACTGTGGGGGTCCGGGCGGGGACACCATGAGCACGCCGATGAGCCAGCTTGGTGTCCTAGGCGAAACCCCAAAAAAGACACGGCACAAACCTAGAAGAATTGATGAGTTTTAATTCACCGGCCGTAAAAGCCAATATACCATCTTTTTGGAAGCCTTCATAGGGAGATTAAGGCTGCTTGAGCTTTTAGATCTCGCAGTCAAGTGGTGCAGTTGCACCTAATATAAAGGGAGGTGGCGCGCAGTTCGTCACTCCTGTGGGGGTCCGGGCGGGGACACCAAGAGCCCGCCGATGAGCCAGCTTGGTGTCCTACGCGAAACCCCAAACAAGACACGGCACAAACCTAGAAGAATTTCTGAGTTTTAATTCACCGGCCGTGAAAGCCAATATACCACCTTTTTGGAAGCCTTCATAGGGAGGTTAAGGCTGCTTGAGCTTTTAGTTCTCGCAGTCAAGTGGTGCAGTTGCACCTAATATAAAGGGAGGTGGCGCGCAGTTCGTCACTCCTGTGGGGGTCCGGGTGGGGACACCAAGAGCCCGCCGATGAGCCAGCTTGGTGTCCTAGGCGAAACCCCACACAAGACACGGCACAAACCTAGAAGAATTGCTGAGTTTTAATTCACCGGCTGCGAAAGCCAATATACCATCTTTTTGGAAGCCTTCATAGGGAGGTTAAGGCTGCTTGAGCCTTTAGATCTCGCAGTCAAGTGGTGCAGTTGCACCTAATATAAAGGGAGGTGGCGCGCAGTTTGTCACTCCTGTGGGGGTCCGGGCGGGGACACCAAGAGCCCGCCCATGAGCCAGCTTGGTGTCCTAGGCGAAACCCCAAACAAGACACGGCACACACATAGAAGAATTGCTGAGTTTTAATTCACCGGCCGTGAAAGCCAATATACCATCTTTTTGGAAGCCTTCATAGGGAGGTTAAGGCTGCTTGAGCTTTTAGTTCTCGCAGTCAAGTGGTGCAGTTGCACCTAATATAATGGGAGGTGGCGCGCAGTTCGTCACTCCTGTGGGGGTCCGGGCGGGGACACCAAGAGCCCGCCGATGAGCCAGCTTGTTGTCCTAGGCGAAACCCCACACAAGACACGGCACAAACCTAGAAGAATTGCTGAGTTTTAATTCACCGGCCGTGAAAGCCAATATACCATCTTTTTGGAAGCCTTCATAGGGAGGTTAAGGCTGCTTGAGGTTTTAGTTCTCGCAGTCAAGTGGTGCAGTTGCACCTAATATAAAGGGAGGTGGCGCGCAATTCGTCACTCCGGTGGGGGTCCGGGTGGGGACACCAAGAGCCCGCCGATGAGCCAGCTTGGTGTCCTAGGCGAAACCCCACACATGACACGGCACAAACCTAGAAGAATTGCTGAGTTTGAATTCACCGGTCGTGAAAGCCAATATACCATCTTTTTGGAAGCCTTCATAGGGAGGTTAAGGCTTCTTGAGCTTTAAGTTCTCGCAGTCAAGTGGTGCAGTTGCACCTAATATAAAGGGAGGTGGCGCGCAGTTCGTCACTCCTGTGGGGGTCCGGGCGGGGACACCAAGAGCCCGCCGATGTGCCAGCTTGGTGTCCTAGGCGAAACCCCAAACAAGACACGGCACAAACCTAGAAGAAATGCTGAGTTTTAATTCACCGGCCGTAAAAGCCAATATACCATCTTTTTGTAAGCCTTCATAGGGAGGTTAAGGCTGCTTGAGCTTTTAGTTCTCGCAGTCAAGTGGTGCAGTTGCACCTAATATAAAGGGAGGTGGCGCGCAGTTCGTCACTCCTGTGGGGGTCCGGGAGGGGACACCAAGAGCCCGCCGATGAGCCAGCTTGGTGTCCTAGGCAAAACCCCACACAAGACACGGCACAAACCTAGAAGAATTGCTGAGTTTTAATTCACCAGCCGTGAAAGCCAATATACCATCTTTTTGGAAGCCTTCATAGGGAGGTTAAAGCTGCTGGAGCTTTTAGTTCTCGCAGTCAAGTGGTGCAGTTGCACCTAATATAAAGGGAGGTGGCGCGCAATTCGTCACTCCTGTGGGGGTCTGGGTGGGGACACAAAGAGCCTGCCAATGAGCCAGCTTGGTGTCCTAGGCGAAACCCCACACAAGACACGGCACAAACCTAGAAGAATTGCTGAGTTTTAATTCACCGGCCGCGAAAGCCAATATACCATTTTTTGGAAGCCTTCATAGGGAGGTTAAGGCTGCTTGAGCTTTTTGTTCTCGCAGTCAAGTGGTGCAGTTGCACATAATATAAAGGGAGGTGGCGCGTAGTTCGTCACTCCTGTGGGGGTCCGGGCGGGGACACCAAGAGCCCGCCGATGAGCCAGCTTGGTGTCCTAGGCGAAACCCCACACAAGACACGGCACAAACCTAGAAGAATTGCTGAGTTTTAATTCACCAGCCGTGAAAGCCAATATACCATCTTTTTGGAAGCCTTCATAGGGAGGTTAAGGCTTCTTGAGATTTAAGTTCTCGCAGTCAAGTGGTGCAGTTGCACCTAATATAAAGGGAGGTGGCGCGCAGTTTGTCACTCCTGTGGGGGTCCGGGCGGGGACACCAAGAGCCCGCCGAAGAGCCAGCTTGGTGTCCTAGGCGAAACCCCAAACAAGACACGGCACAAACCTAGAAGAATTGCCGAGTTTTAATTCACCGGCCGTGAAAGCCAATATACCATCTTTTTGGAAGCCTTCATAGTTAGGTTAAGACTGCTTGAGCTTAAATTCTCGCAGTCAAGTGGTGCAGTTGCACCTAATATAATGGGAGGTGGCGCGCAGTTCGTCACTACTGTGGGGGTCCGGGCGGGGACACCAAGAGCACGCCGATGAGCCAGCTTGGTGTCCTAGGCGAAACCCCAAAAAAGACACGGCACAAACCTAGAGGAATTGCTGAGTTTTAATTCACCGGCCGTAAAAGCCAATATACCATATTTTTGGAAGCCTTCATAGGGAGATTAAGGCTGCTTGAGCTTTTAGATCTCGCAGTCAAGTGGTGCAGTTGCACCTAATATAAAGGGAGGTGGCGCGCAGTTCGTCACTCCTGTGGGGGTCCGGGCGGGGACACCAAGAGCCCGCCGATGAGCCAGCTTGGTGTCCTACGCGAAACCCCAAACAAGACACGGCACAAACCTAGAAGAATTTCTGAGTTTTAATTCACCGGCCGTGAAAGCCAATATACCACCTTTTTGGAAGCCTTCATAGGGAGGTTAAGGCTGCTTGAGCTTTTAGTTCTCGCAGTCAAGTGGTGCAGTTGCACCTAATATAAAAGGAGGTGGCGCGCAGTTCGTCACTCCTGTGGGGGTCCGGGTGGGGACACCTAGAGCCCGCCGATGAGCCAGCTTGGTGTCCTAGGCGAAACCCCACACAAGACACGGCACAAACCTAGAAGAATTGCTGAGTTTTAATTCACCGGCTGCGAAAGCCAATATACCATCTTTTTGGAAGCCTTCATAGGGAGGTTAAGGCTGCTTGAGCCTTTAGATCCCGCAGTCAAGTGGTGCAGTTGCACCTAATATAAAGGGAGGTGGCGCGCAGTTTGTCACTCCTGTGGCGGTCCGGGCGGGGACACCAAGAGCCCGCCGATGAGCCAGCTTGGTGTCCTAGGCGAAACCCCAAACAAGACACGGCACACACCTAGAAGAATTGCTGAGTTTTAATTCACCGGCCGTGAAAGCCAATATACCATCTTTTTGGAAGCCTTCATAGGGAGGTTAAGGCTGCTTGAGCTTTTAGTTCTCGCAGTCAAGTGGTGCAGTTGCACCTAATATAATGGGAGGTGGCGCGCAGTTCGTCACTCCTGTGGGGGTCCGGGCGGGGACACCAAGAGCCCGCCGATGAGCCAGCTTGTTGTCCTAGACGAAACCCCACACAAGACACGGCACAAACCTAGAAGAATTGCTGAGTTTTAATTCACCGGCCGTGAAAGCCAATATACCATCTTTTTGGAAGCCTTCATAGGGAGGTTAAGGCTGCTTGAGGTTTTAGTTCTCGCAGTCAAGTGGTGCAGTTGCACCTAATATAAAGGGAGGTGGCGCGCAATTCGTCACTCCGGTGGGGGTCCGGGCGGGGACACCAAGAGCCCGCCGATGAGCCAGCTTGGTGTCCTAGGCGAAACCCCACACAAGACACGGCACAAACCTATAAGAATTGCTGAGTTTTAATTCACCGGTCGTGAAAGCCAATATACCATCTTTTTGGAAGCCTTCATAGGGAGGTTAAGGCTTCTTGAGCTTTAAGTTCTCGCAGTCAAGTGGTGCAGTTGCACCTAATATAAAGGGAGGTGGCGCGCAGTTCGTCACTCCTGTGGGGGTCCGGGCGGGGACACCAAGAGCCCGCCGATGAGCCAGCTTGGTGTCCTAGGCGAAACCCCAAACAAGACACGGCACAAACCTAGAAGAAATGCTGAGTTTTAATTCACCGGCCGTAAAAGCCAATATACCATCTTTTTGTAAGCCTTCATAGGGAGGTTAAGGCTGCTTGAGCTTTTAGTTCTCGCAGTCAAGTGGTGCAGTTGCACCTAATATAAAGGGAGGTGGCGCGCAGTTCGTCACTCCTGTGGGGGTCCGGGCGGGGACACCAAGAGCCCGCCGATGAGCCAGCTTGGTGTCCTAGGCAAAACCCCACACAAGACACGGCACAAACCTAGAAGAATTGCTGAGTTTAAATTCACCGGCCGTGAAAGCCAATATACCATCTTTTTGGAAGCCTTCATAGGGAGGTTTAGGCTGCTTGAGCCTTTAGATCTCGCAGTCAAGTGGTGCAGTTGCACCTAATATAAAGGGAGGTGGCGCGCAGTTTGTCACTCCTGTGGGGGTCCGGGCGGGGACACCAAGAGCCCGCCGATGAGCCAGCTTGGTGTCCAAGGCGAAACCCCACACAAGACACGGCACAAACCTAGAAGAATTGCTGAGTTTTAATTCACCGGCCGTGAAAGCCAATATACCATCTTTTTGGAAGCCTTCATAGGGAGGTTAAGGCTGCTTGAGCTTTAAGTTCTCGCAGTCAAGTGGTGCAGTTGCACCTAATATAAAGGGAGGTGGCGCGCAGTTCGTCACTCCTGTGGGGGTCCGGACGGGGACACCAAGAGCCCGCCGATGAGCCAGCTTGGTGTCCTAGGCGAAACCCCAAACAAGACACGGCACAAACCTAGAAGAATTGCTGAGTTTAATTCACCGGCCGTAAAAGCCAATATACCATCTTTTTGTAAGCCTTCATAGGGAGGTTAAGGCTGCTTGAGCTTTTAGTTCTCGCAGTCAAGTGGTGCAGTTGCACCTAATATAAAGGGAGGTGGCGCGCAGTTCGTCACTCCTGTGGGGGTCCGGGCGGGGACACCAAGAGCCCGCCGATGAGCCAGCTTGGTGTCCTAGGCAAAACCCCACACAAGACACGGCACAAACCTAGAAGAATTGCTGAGTTTTAATTCACCGGCCGTGAAAGCCAATATACCATCTTTTTGGAAGCCTTCATAGGGAGGTTAAGGCTGCTTGAGCCTTTAGATCTCGCAGTCAAGTGGTGCAGTTGCACCTAATATAAAGGGAGGTGGCGCGCAGTTCGTCACTCCTGTGGGGTCCGGGCGGGGACACCAAGAGCCCGCCGATGAGCCAGCTTGGTGTCCTAGGCGTAACCCCACACAAGACACGGCACAAACCTAGAAGAATTGCTGAGTTTTAATTCACCGGCCGTGAAAGCCAATATACCATCTTTTTGGAAGCCTTCATAGGGAGGTTAAGACTGCTTGAGCTTTAAGTTCCCGCAGTCAAGTGGTGCAGTTGCACCTAATATAATGGGAGGTGGCGCGCAGTTCGTCACTCCTGTGGGGGTCCGGGCGGGGACACCAAGAGCCCGCCGATGAGCCAGCTTGTTGTCCTAGGCGTAACCCCAAAAAAGACACGGCACAAACCTAGAAGAATTGCTGAGTTTTAATTCACCGGCCGTGAAAACCAATATACCATCTTTTTGGAAGCCTTCATAGCGAGGTTAAGGCTGCTTGAGCTTTTAGATCTCGCAGTCAAGTTGTCCAGATGCACCTAATATAAAGGGAGGTGGCGCGCAGTTCGTCACTCCTGTGGGGGTCAGAGTGGGGACACCAAGAGCCCGCCGATGAGCCAGCTTGGTGTCCTAGGCGAAACCCCACACTAGACACGGCACAAACCTAGAAGAATTGCTGAGTTTTAATTCACCGGCCGCGAAAGCCAATATACCATCTCTTTTGAAGCCTTCATACTGAGGTTAAGGCTGCTTGAGACTTTAGATCTCGCAGTCTAGTGGTGAAGTTGCACCTAATATAAAGGGAGGTGGCGCGCAGTTCGCACTCCTGTGGGGGTCCGGGCGGGGACACCAAGAGCCCGCTGATGAGCCAGCTTTGTGTCCTAGGCGAAACCCCACACAAGACACGGCACAAACCTAGAAGAATTGCTGAGTTTTAATTCACCAGCCGTGAAAGCCAATATACCATCTTTTTGGAAGCCTTCATAGGGAGGTTAAAGCAGCTGGAGCTTTTAGTTCTCGCAGTCAAGTGGTGCAGTTGCACCTAATATAAAGGGAGGTGGCGCGCAATTCGTCACTCCTGTGGGGGTCCGGGCGGGGACACCAAGAGCCCGCCGATGAGCCAGCTTGGTGTCCTAGGCGAAACCCCAAACAAGACACGGCACAAACCTAGAAGAATTGCTGATTTTTAATTCACCGGCCGTGAAAGCCAATATACCATCTTTTTGGAAGCCTTCATAGGGAGGTTAAGGCTGCTTGAGCTTTAAGTTCTCGCAGTCAAGTGGTGCAGTTGCACCTAATATAAAGGGAGGTGGCGCGCAGTTCGTCACTCCTGTGGGGGTCCGGGCGGGGACACCAAGAGCCCGCCGATGAGCCAGCTTGGTGTCCTAGGCAAAAAACAAACAAGACGCGGCACAAACCTAGAAGAATTGCTGAGTTTTAATTCACCGGCCGTAAAAGCCAATATACCATCTTTTTGTAAGCCTTCATAGGGAGGTTAAGGCTGCTTGAGCTTTTAGTTCTCGCAGTCAAGTGGTGCAGTTGCACCTAATATAAAGGGAGGTGGCGCGCAGTTCGTCACTCCTGTGGGGGTCCGGGGGGGACACCAAGAGCCCGCCGATGAGCCAGCTTGGTGTCCTAGGCAAAACCCCACACAAGACACGGCACAAACCTAGAAGAATTGCTGAGTTTAAATTCACCGGCCGTGAAAGCCAATATACCATCTTTTTGGAAGCCTTCATAGGGAGGCGAAGGCTGCTTGAGTCTTTAGATCTCGCAGTCAAGTGGTGCAGTTGCACCTAATATAAAGGGAGGTGGGGCGCAGTTCGTCACTCCTGTGGGGGTCCGGGCGGGGACACCAAGAGCCCGCCGAGGAGCCAGCTTGTTGTCCTAGGCGAAACCCCACACAAGACACGGCACAAACCTAGAAGAATTGCTGAGTTTTAATTCACCGGCCGTGAAAGCCAATATACCATCTTTTTGGTAGCCTTCATAGGGAGGTTAAGGCTGCTTGAGCTTTTAGTTCTCGCAGTCAAGTGGTGCAGTTGCACCTAATATAAAGGGAGGTGGCGCGCAATTCGTCACTCCTGTGGGGGTCTGGGTGGGGACACAAAGAGCCTGCCAATGAGCCAGCTTGGTGTCCTAGGCGAAACCCCACACAAGACACGGCACAAACCTAGAAGAATTGCTGAGTTTTAATTCACCGGCCGCGAAAGCCAATATACCATTTTTTGGAAGCCTTCATAGGGAGGTTAAGGCTGCTTGAGCTTTTTGTTCTCGCAGTCAAGTGGTGCAGTTGCACATAATATAAAGGGAGGTGGCGCGCAGTTCGTCACTCCTGTGGGGGTCCGGGCGGGGACACCAAGAGCCCGCCGATGAGCCGGCTTGGTGTCCTAGGCGAAACCCCACACAAGACACGGCACAAACCTAGAAGAATTGCTGAGTTTTAATTCACCAGCCGTGAAAGCCAATATACCATCTTTTTGGAAGCCTTCATAGGGAGGTTAAGGCTTCTTGAGATTTAAGTTCTCGCAGTCAAGTGGTGCAGTTGCACCTAATATAAAGGGAGGTGGCGCGCAGTTCGTCACTCCTGTGGGGGTCCGGGCGGGGACACCAAGAGCCCGCCGATGAGCCAGCTTGGTGTCCTAGGCGAAACCCCAAACAAGACACGGCACAAACCTAGAAGAATTGCTGAGTTTTAATTCATTGGCCGTAAAAGCCAATATACCATCTTTTTGGAAGCCTTCATAGGGAGGTTAAGGCTGCTTGAGCTTTTAGTTCTCGCAGTCAAGTGGTGCATTTGCACCTAATATAAAGGGAGGTGGCGCGCAGTTCGTCACTCCTGTGGGGTCCGGGCGGGGACACCAAGAGCCCGCCGATGAGCCAGCTTGGTGTCCTAGGCGTAACCCCACACAAGACACGGCACAAACCTAGAAGAATTGCCGAGTTTTAATTCACCGGCCGTGAAAGCCAATATACCATCTTTTTGGAAGCCTTCATAGTTAGGTTAAGACTGCTTGAGCTTAAATTCTCGCAGTCAAGTGGTGCTGTTGCACCTAATATAATGGGAGGTGGCGCGCAGTTCGTCACTACTGTGGGGGTCCGGGCGGGGACACCAAGAGCACGCCGATGAGCCAGCTTGGTGTCCTAGGCGAAACCCCAAAAAAGACACGGCACAAACCTAGAAGAATTGCTGAGTTTTAATTCACCGGCCGTAAATGCCAATATACCATCTTTTTGGAAGCCTTCATAGGGAGATTAAGGCTGCTTGAGCTTTTAGATCTCGCAGTCAAGTGGTGCAGTTGCACCTAATATAAAGGGAGGTGGCGCGCAGTTCGTCACTCCTGTGGGGGTCCGGGCGGGGACACCAAGAGCCCGCCGATGAGCCAGCTTGGTGTCCTACGCGAAACCCCAAACAAGACACGGCACAAACCTAGAAGAATTTCTGAGTTTTAATTCACCGGCCGTGAAAGCCAATATACCACCTTTTTGGAAGCCTTCATAGGGAGGTTAAGCCTGCTTGAGCTTTTAGTTCTCGCAGTCAAGTGGTGCAGTTGCACCTAATATAAAGGGAGGTGGCGCGCAGTTCGTCACTCCTGTGGGGGTCCGGGTGGGGACACCAAGAGCCCGCCGATGAGCCAGCTTGGTGTCCTAGGCGAAACCCCACACAAGACACGGCACAAACCTAGAAGAATTGCTGAGTTTTAATTCACCGGCTGCGAAAGCCAATATACCATCTTTTTGGAAGCCTTCATAGGGAGGTTAAGGCTGCTTGAGCCTTTAGATCTCGCAGTCAAGTGGTGCAGTTGCACCTAATATAAAGGGAGGTGGCGCGCAGTTTGTCACTCCTGTGGGGGTCCGGGCGGGGACACCAAGAGCCCGCCGATGAGCCAGCTTGGTGTCCTAGGCGAAACCCCAAACAAGACACGGCACACACCTAGAAGAATTGCTGAGTTTTAATTCACCGGCCGTGAAAGCCAATATACCATCTTTTTGGAAGCCTTCATAGGGAGGTTAAGGCTGCTTGAGCTTTTAGTTCTCGCAGTCAAGTGGTGCAGTTGCACCTAGTATAATGGGAGGTGGCGCGCATTTCGTCACTCCTGTGGGGGTCCGGGCGGGGACACCAAGAGCCCGCCGATGACCCAGCTTGTTGTCCTAGGCGAAACCCCACACAAGACACGGCACAAACCTAGAAGAATTGCTGAGTTTTAATTCACCGGCCGTGAAAGCCAATATACCATCTTTTTGGAAGCCTTCATAGGGAGGTTAAGGCTGCTTGAGGTTTTAGTTCTCGCAGTCAAGTGGTGCAGTTGCACCTAATATAAAGGGAGGTGGCGCGCAGTTCGTCACTCCTGTGGGGGTCTGGGTGGGGACACCAAGAGCCTGCCGATGAGCCAGCTTGGTGTCCTAGGCGAAACCCCACACAAGACACGGCACAAACCTAGAAGAATTGCTGAGTTTTAATTCACCGGCCGCGAAAGCCAATATACCATCTTTTTGGAAGCCTTCATAGGGAGGTTAAGGCTGCTTGATATTTTTGTTCTCGCAGTCAAGTGGTGCAGTTGCACATAATATAAAGGGAGGTGGCGCGCAGTTCGTCACTCCTGTGGGGGTCCGAGCGGGGACACCAAGAGCCCGCCGATGAGCCAGCTTGGTGTCCTAGGCGAAACCCCACACAAGACACGGCACAAACCTAGAAGAATTGCTGAGTTTTAATTCACCAGCCGTGAAAGCCAATATACCATCTTTTTGGAAGCATTCATAGGGAGGTTAAGGCTGCTTGAGCTTTTAGTTCTCGCAGTCAAGTGGTGCAGTTGCACCTAATATAAAGGGAGGTGGCGCTCAATTCATCACTCCTGTGGGGGTCCGGGCGTGGACAACAAGAGCCCGCCGATGAGCCAGCTTGGTATCCTAGGAGAAACCCCACACAAGACACGGCACAAACCTAGAAGAATTGCTGAGTTTTAATTCACCGGCCGTGAAAGCCAATATACCATCTTTTTGGAAGCCTTCATAGGGAGGTTAAGGCTTCTTGAGCTTTAAGTTCTCGCAGTCAAGTGGTGCAGTTGCACCTAATATAAAGGGAGGTGGCGCGCAGTTCGTCACTCCTGTGGGGGTCCGGGCGGGGACACCAAGAGCCCGCCGATGAGCCAGCTTGGTGTCCTAGGCGAAACCCCAAACAAGACACGGCACAAACCTAGAAGAATTTCTGAGATTTAATTCACCGGCCGTAAAAGCCAATATACCATCTTTTTGGAAGCCTTCATAGGGAGGTTAAGGCTGCTTGAGCTTTTCGTTCTCGCAGTCAAGTGGTGCAGTTGCACCTAATATAAAGGGAGGTGGCGCGCAGTTCGTCACTCCTGTGGGGTCCGGGCGGGGACACCAAGAGCCCGCCGATGAGCCAGCTTGGTGTCCTAGGCGTAACCCCACACAAGACACGGCACAAACCTAGAAGAATTGCCGAGTTTTAATTCACCGGCCGTGAAAGCAAATATACCATCTTTTTGGAAGCCTTCATAGTTAGGTTAAGACTGCTTGAGCTTTAAGTTCTCGCAGTCAAGTGGTGCAGTTGCACCTAATATAATGGGAGGTGGCACGCAGTTCGTCACTCCTGTGGGGGTCCGGGCGGGGACACCAAGAGCCCGCCAATGAGCCAGCTTGGTGTCCTAGGCGAAACCCCGAAAAAGACACGGCACAAACCTAGAAGAATTGCTGAGTTTTAATTCACCGGCCGTAAAAGCCAATATACCATCTTTTTGGAAGCCTTCATAGGGAGGATAAGGCTGCTTGAGCTTTTTGTTCTCGCAGTCAAGTGGTGCAGTTGCACATAATATAAAGGAAGGTGGCGCGCAGTTCGTCACTCCTGTGGGGGTCCGGGCGGGGACACCAAGAGCCCGCCGATGAGCCAGCTTGGTGTCCTAGGCGAAACCCCAAACAAGACACGGCACAAACCTAGAAGAATTGCTGATTTTTAATTCACCGGCCGTGAAAGCCAATATACCATCTTTTTGGAAGCCTTCATAGGGAGGTTAAGGCTGCTTGAGCTTTAAGTTCTCGCAGTCAAGAGGTGCAGTTGCACCTAATATAAAGGGAGGTGGCGCGCAGTTCGTCACTCCTGTGGGGGTCCGGGCGGGGACACCAAGAGCCCGCCGATGAGCCAGCTTTGTGTCCTAGGCGAAACCCCACACAAGACACGGCACAAACCTAGAAGAATTGCTGAGTTTTAATTCACCAGCCGTGAAAGCCAATATACCATCTTTTTGGAAGCCTTCATAGGGAGGTTAAAGCTGCTGGAGCTTTTAGTTCTCGCAGTCAAGTGGTGCAGTTGCACCTAATATAAAGGGAGGTGGCGCGCAATTCGTCACTCCTGTGGGGGTCCGGGCGGGGACACCAAGAGCCCGCCGATGAGCCAGCTTGGTGTCCTAGGCGAAACCCCAAACAAGACACGGCACAAACCTAGAAGAATTGCTGATTTTTAATTCACCGGCCGTGAAAGCCAATATACCATCTTTTTGGAAGCCTTCATAGGGAGGTTAATGCTGCTTGAAATTTAAGTTCTCGCAGTCAAGTGGTGCAGTTGCACCTAATATAAAGGGAGGTGGCGCGCAATTCGTCACTCCTGTGGGGGTCCGGGCGGGGACACCAAGAGCCCGCCGATGAGCCAGCTTGGTGTCCTAGGCGTAACCCCACACAAGACACGGCACAAACCTAGAAGAATTGCCGAGTTTTAATTCACCGGCCGTGAAAGCCAATATACCATCTTTTTGGAAGCCTTCATAGTTAGGTTAAGACTGCTTGAGCTTTAAGTTCTCGCAGTCAAGTGGTGCAGTTGCACCTAATATAATGGGAGGTGGCACGCAGATCGTCACTCCTGTGGGGGTCCGGGCGGGGACACCAAGAGCCCGCCAATGAGCCAGCTTGGTGTCCTAGGCGAAACCCCAAAAAAGACACGGCACAAACCTAGAAGAATTGCTGAGTTTTAATTCACCGGCCGTAAAAGCCAATATACCATCTTTTTGGAAGCCTTCATAGGGAGGTTAAGGCTGCTTGAGCTTTTAGATCTCGCAGTCAAGTGGTGCAGTTGCACCTAATATAAAGGGAGGTGGCGCGCAGTTCGGCACTCCTGTGGGGGTCCGGGTGGGGACACCAAGAGCCCGCCGATGAGCCAGCTTGGTGTCCTAGGCGAAACCCCACACAAGACACGGCACAAACCTAGAAGAATTGCTGAGTTTTAATTCACCGGCCGCGAAAGCCAATATACCATCTTTTTGGAAGCCTTCATAGGGAGGATAAGGCTGCTTGAGCTTTTTGTTCTCGCAGTCAAGTGGTGCAGTTGCACATAATATAAAGGGAGGTGGCGCGCAGTTCGTCACTCCTGTGGGGGTCCGGGCGGGGACACCAAGAGCCCGCCGATGAGCCAGCTTGGTGTCCTAGGCGAAACCCCAAACAAGACACGGCACAAACCTAGAAGAATTGCTGATTTTTAATTCACCGGCCGTGAAAGCCAATATACCATCTTTTTGGAAGCCTTCATAGGGAGGTTAAGGCTGCTTGAGATTTAAGTTCTCGCAGTCAAGTGGTGCAGTTGCACCTAATATAAAGGGAGGTGGCGCGCAGTTCGTCACTCCTGTGGGGGTCCGGGCGGGGACACCAAGAGCCCGCCGATGAGCCAGCTTGGTGTCCTAGGCGAAAGACCAAACAAGACGCGGCACAAACCTAGAAGAATTGCTGAGTTTTAATTCACCGGCCGTAAAAGCCAATATACCATCTTTTTGTAAGCCTTCATAGGGAGGTTAAGGCTGCTTGAGCTTTTAGTTCTCGCAGTCAAGTGGTGCAGTTGCACCTAATATAAAGGGAGGTGGCGCGCAGTTCGTCACTCCTGTGGGGGTCCGGGCGGGGACACCAAGAGCCCGCCGATGAGCCAGCTTGGTGTCCTAGGCAAAACCCCACACAAGACACGGCACAAACCTAGAAGAATTGCTGAGTTTAAATTCACCGGCCGTGAAAGCCAATATACCATCTTTTTGGAAGCCTTCATAGGGAGGTTAAGGCTGCTTGAGTCTTTAGATCTCGCAGTCAAGTGGTGCAGTTGCACCTAATATAAAGGGAGGTGGCGCGCAGTTTGTCACTCCTGTGGGGGTCCGGGCGGGGACACCAAGAGCCCGCCGATGAGCCAGCTTGGTGTCCTAGGCGAAACCCCAAACAAGACACGGCACAAACCTAGAAGAATTGCTGAGTTTTAATTCACCGGCCGTGAAAGCCAATATACCATCTTTTTGGAAGCCTTCATAGGGAGGTTAAGGCTGCTTGAGTTTTTAGTTCTCGCAGTCAAGTGGTGCAGTTGCACCTAATATAATGGGAGGTGGCGCGCAGTTCGTCACTCCTGTGGGGGTCCGGGCGGGGACACCAAGAGCCCGCCGAGGAGCCAGCTTGTTGTCCTAGGCGAAACCCCACACATGACACGGCACAAACCTAGAAGAATTGCTGAGTTTTAATTCACCGGCCGTGAAAGCCAATATACCATCTTTTTGGAAGCCTTCATAGGGAGGTTAAGGCTGCTTGAGCTTTTAGTTCTCGCAGTCAAGTGGTGCAGTTGCACCTAATATAAAGGGAGGTGGCGCGCAATTCGTCACTCCTGTGGGGGTCTGGGTGGGGACACAAAGAGCCTGCCAATGAGCCAGCTTGGTGTCCTAGGCGAAACCCCACACAAGACACGGCACAAACCTAGAAGAATTGCTGAGTTTTAATTCACCGGCCGCGAAAGCCAATATACCATTTTTTGGAAGCCTTCATAGGGAGGTTAAGGCTGCTTGAGCTTTTTGTTCTCGCAGTCAAGTGGTGCAGTTGCACATAATATAAAGGGAGGTGGCGCGCAGTTCGTCACTCCTGTGGGGGTCCGGGCGGGGACACCAAGAGCCCGCCGATGAGCCGGCTTGGTGTCCTAGGCGAAACCCCACACAAGACACGGCACAAACCTAGAAGAATTGCTGAGTTTTAATTCACCAGCCGTGAAAGCCAATATACCATCTTTTTGGAAGCCTTCATAGGGAGGTTAAGGCTTCTTGAGATTTAAGTTCTCGCAGTCAAGTGGTGCAGTTGCACCTAATATAAAGGGAGGTGGCGCGCAGTTCGTCACTCCTGTGGGGGTCCGGGCGGGGACACCAAGAGCCCGCCGAAGAGCCAGCTTGGTGTCCTAGGCGAAACCCCAAACAAGACACGGCACAAACCTAGAAGAATTGCTGAGTTTTAATTCATTGGCCGTAAAAGCCAATATACCATCTTTTTGGAAGCCTTCATAGGGAGGTTAAGGCTGCTTGAGCTTTTAGTTCTCGCAGTCAAGTGGTGCATTTGCACCTAATATAAAGGGAGGTGGCGCGCAGTTCGTCACTCCTGTGGGGTCCGGGCGGGGACACCAAGAGCCCGCCGATGAGCCAACTTGGTGTCCTAGGCGTAACCCCACACAAGACACGGCACAAACCTAGAAGAATTGCCGAGTTTTAATTCACCGGCCGTGAAAGCCAATATACCATCTTTTTGGAAGCCTTCATAGTTAGGTTAAGACTGCTTGAGCTTAAATTCTCGCAGTCAAGTGGTGCAGTTGCACCTAATATAAAGGGAGGTGGCGCGCAGTTCGTCACTCCTGTGGGGGTCTGGGTGGGGACACCAAGAGCCTGCCGATGAGCCAGCTTGGTGTCCTAGGCGAAACCCCACACAAGACACGGCACAAACCTAGAAGAATTGCTGAGTTTTAATTCACCGGCCGCGAAAGCCAATATACCATCTTTTTGGAAGCCTTCATAGGGAGGTTAAGGCTGCTTGATATTTTTGTTCTCGCAGTCAAGTGGTGCAGTTGCACATAATATAAAGGGAGGTGGCGCGCAGTTCGTCACTCCTGTGGGGGTCCGGGCGGGGACACCAAGAGCCCGCCGATGAGCCAGCTTGGTGTCCTAGGCGAAACCCCACACAAGACACGGCACAAACCTAGAAGAATTGCTGAGTTTTAATTCACCAGCCGTGAAAGCCAATATACCATCTTTATGGAAGCATTCATAGGGAGGTTAAGGCTGCTTGAGCTATTAGTTCTCGCAGTCAAGTGGTGCAGTTGCACCTAATATAAAGGGAGGTGGCGCGCAATTCGTCACTCCTGTGGGGGTCCGGGCGTGGACAACAAGAGCCCGCCGATGAGCCAGCTTGGTATCCTAGCAGAATCCCCACACAAGACACGGCACAAACCTAGAAGAATTGCTGAGTTTTAATTCACCGGCCGTGAAAGCCAATATACCATCTTTTTGGAAGCCTTCATAGGGAGGTTAAGGCTTCTTGAGTTTTAAGTTCTCGCAGTCAAGTGGTGCAGTTGCACCTAATATAAAGGGAGGTGGCGCGCAGTTCGTCACTCCTGTGGGGGTCCGGGCGGGGACACCAAGAGCCCGCCGATGAGCCAGCTTGGTGTCCTAGGCGAAACCCCAAACAAGACACGGCACAAACCTAGAAGAATTGCTGAGATTTAATTCACCGGCCGTAAAAGCCAATATACCATCTTTTTGGAAGCCTTCATAGGGAGGTTAAGGCTGCTTGAGCTTTTCGTTCTCGCAGTCAAGTGGTGCAGTTGCACCTAATATAAAGGGAGGTGGCGCGCAGTTCGTCACTCCTGTGGGGTCCGGGCGGGGACACCAAGAGCCCGCCGATGAGCCAGCTTGGTGTCCTAGGCGTAACCCCACACAAGACACGGCACAAACCTAGAAGAATTGCCGAGTTTTAATTCACCGGCCGTGAAAGCCAATATACCATCTTTTTGGAAGCCTTCATAGTTAGGTAAAGACTGCTTGAGCTTTAAGTTCTCGCAGTCAAGTGGTGCAGTTGCACCTAATATAATGGGAGGTGGCACGCAGTTCGTCACTCCTGTGGGGGTCCGGGCGGGGACACCAAGAGCCCGCCAATGAGCCAGCTTGGTGTCCTAGGCGAAACCCCAAAAAAGACACGGCGCAAACCTAGAAGAATTGCTGAGTTTTAATTCACCGGCCGTAAAAGCCAATATACCATCTTTTTGGAAGCCTACATAGGGAGGTTAAGGCTGCTTGAGCTTTTAGATCTCGCAGTCAAGTGGTGCAGTTGCACCTAATATACAGGGAGGTGGCGCGCAGTTCGTCACTCCTGTGGGGGTCCGGGTGGGGACACCAAGAGCCCGCCGATGAGCCAGCTTGGTGTCCTAGGCGAAACCCCACACAAGACACGGCACAAACCTAGAAGAATTGCTGAGTTTTAATTCACCGGCCGCGAAAGCCAATATACCATTTTTTGGAAGCCTTCATAGGGAGGTTAAGGCTGCTTGAGCTTTTTGTTCTCGCAGTCAAGTGGTGCAGTTGCACATAATATAAAGGGAGGTGGCGCGCAGTTCGTCACTCCTGTGGGGGTCCGGGCGGGGACACCAAGAGCCCACCGATGAGCCAGCTTGGTGTCCTAGGCGAAACCCCGCACAAGACACGGCACAAACCTAGAAGAATTGCTGAGTTTTAATTCACCAGCCGTGAAAGCCAATATACCATCTTTTTGGAAGACTTCATAGGGAGGTTAAGGCTTCTTGAGATTTAAGTTCTCGCAGTCAAGTGGTGCAGTTGCACCTAATATAAAGGGAGGTGGCGCGCAGTTCGTCACTCCTGTGGGGGTCCGGGCGGGGACACCAAGAGCCCGCCGAAGAGCCAGCTTGGTGTCCTAGGCGAAACCCCAAACAAGACACGGCACAAACCTAGAAGAATTGCTGAGTTTTAATTCATTGGCCGTAAAAGCCAATATACCATTTTTTGGAAGCCTTCATAGGGAGGTTAAGGCTGCTTGAGCTTTTAGTTCTCGCAGTCAAGTGGTGCATTTGCACCTAATATAAAGGGAGGTGGCGCGCAGTTCGTCACTCCTGTGGGGTCCGGGCGGGGACACCAAGAGCCCGCCGATGAGCCAACTTGGTGTCCTAGGCGTAACCCCACACAAGACACGGCACAAACCTAGAAGAATTGCCGAGTTTTAATTCACCGGCCGTGAAAGCCAATATACCATCTTTTTGGAAGCCTTCATAGTTAGGTTAAGACTGCTTGAGCTTAAATTCTCGCAGTCAAGTGGTGCAGTTGCACCTAATATAAAGGGAGGTGGCGCGCAGTTCGTCACTCCTGTGGGGGTCTGGGTGGGGACACCAAGAGCCTGCCGATGAGCCAGCTTGGTGTCCTAGGCGAAACCCCACACAAGACACGGCACAAACCTAGAAGAATTGCTGAGTTTTAATTCACCGGCCGCGAAAGCCAATATACCATCTTTTTGGAAGCCTTCATAGGGAGGTTAAGGCTGCTTGATATTTTTGTTCTCGCAGTCAAGTGGTGCAGTTGCACATAATATAAAGGGAGGTGGCGCGCAGTTCGTCACTCCTGTGGGGGTCCGGGCGGGGACACCAAGAGCCCGCCGATGAGCCAGCTTGGTGTCCTAGGCGAAACCCCACACAAGACACGGCACAAACCTAGAAGAATTGCTGAGTTTTAATTCACCAGCCGTGAAAGCCAATATACCATCTTTTTGGAAGCATTCATAGGGAGGTTAAGGCTGCTTGAGCTTTTAGTTCTCGCAGTCAAGTGGTGCAGTTGCACCTAATATAAAGGGAGGTGGCGCGCAATTCGTCACTCCTGTGGGGGTCCGGGCGTGGACAACAAGAGCCCGCCGATGAGCCAGCTTGGTATCCTAGGAGAAACCCCACACAAGACACGGCACAAACCTAGAAGAATTGCTGAGTTTTAATTCGCCGGCCGTGAAAGCCAATATACCATCTTTTTGGAAGCCTTCATAGGGAGGTTAAGGCTTCTTGAGCTTTAAGTTCTCGCAGTCAAGTGGTGCAGTTGCACCTAATATAAAGGGAGGTGGCGCGCAGTTCGTCACTCCTGTGGGGTCCGGGCGGGGACACCAAGAGCCCGCCGATGAGCCAGCTTGGTGTCCTAGGCGTAACCCCACACAAGACACGGCACAAACCTAGAAGAATTGCCGAGTTTTAATTCACCGGCCGTGAAAGCCAATATACCATCTTTTTGGAAGCCTTCATAGTTAGGTTAAGACTGCTTGAGCTTTAAGTTCTCGCAGTCAAGTGGTGCAGTTGCACCTAATATAATGGGAGGTGGCACGCAGTTCGTCACTCCTGTGGGGGTCCGGGCGGGGACACCAAGAGCCCGCCAATGAGCCAGCTTGGTGTCCTAGGCGAAACCCCAAAAAAGACACGGCACAAACCTAGAAGAATTGCTGAGTTTTAATTCACCGGCCGTAAAAGCCAATATACCATCTTTTTGGAAGCCTACATAGGGAGGTTAAGGCTGCTTGAGGCTTTAGATCTCGCAGTCAAGTGGTGCAGTTGCACCTAATATAAAGGGAGGTGGCGCGCAGTTCGTCACTCCTGTGGGGGTCCGGGTGGGGACACCAAGAGCCCGCCGATGAGCCAGCTTGGTGTCCTAGGCGAAACCCCACACAAGACACGGCACAAACCTAGAAGAATTGCTGAGTTTTAATTCACCGGCCGCGAAAGCCAATATACCATCTTTTTGGAAGCCTTCATAGGGAGGATAAGGCTGCTTGAGCTTTTTGTTCTCACAGTCAAGTGGTGCAGTTGCACATAATATAAAGGGAGGTGGCGCGCAGTTCGTCACTCCTGTGGGGGTCCGGGCGGGGACACCAAGAGCCCGCCGATGAGCCAGCTTGGTGTCCTAGGCGAAACCCCAAACAAGACACGGCACAAACCTAGAAGAATTGCTGATTTTTAATTCACCGGCCGTGAAAGCCAATATACCATCTTTTTGGAAGCCTTCATAGGGAGGTTAAGGCTGCTTGAGCTTTAAGTTCTCGCAGTCAAGTGGTGCAGTTGCACCTAATATAAAGGGAGGTGGCGCGCAGTTCGTCACTCCTGTGGGGGTCCGGGCGGGGACACCAAGAGCCCGCCGATGAGCCAGCTTTGTGTCCTAGGCGAAACCCCACACAAGACACGGCACAAACCTAGAAGAATTGCTGAGTTTTAATTCACCAGCCGTGAAAGCCAATATACCATCTTTTTGGAAGCCTTCATAGGGAGGTTAAAGCTGCTGGAGCTTTTAGTTCTCGCAGTCAAGTGGTGCAGTTGCACCTAATTTAAAGAGAGGTGGCGCGCAATTCGTCACTCCTCTGGGGGTCCGGGCGGGGACACCAAGAGCCCGCCGATGAGCCAGCTTGGTGTCCTAGGCGAAACCCCAAACAAGACACGGCACAAACCTAGAAGAATTGCTGATTTTTAATTCACCGGCCGTGAAAGCCAATATACCATCTTTTTGGAAGCCTTCATAGGGAGGTTAAGGCTGCTTGAGATTTAAGTTCTCGCAGTCAAGTGGTGCAGTTGCACCTAATATAAAGGGAGGTGGCGCGCAGTTCGTCACTCCTGTGGGGGTCCGGGCGGGGACACCAAGAGCCCGCCGATGAGCCAGCTTGGTGTCCTAGGCGAAAGACCAAACAAGACGCGGCACAAACCTAGAAGAATAGCTGAGTTTTAATTCACCGGCCGTAAAAGCCAATATACCATCTTTTTGTAAGCCTTCATAGGGAGGTTAAGGCTGCTTGAGCTTTCAGTTCTCGCAGTCAAGTGGTGCAGTTGCACCTAATATAAAGGGAGGTGGCGCGCAGTTCGTCACTCCTGTGGGGGTCCGGGCGGGGACACCAAGAGCCCGCCGATGAGCCAGCTTGGTGTCCTAGGCAAAACCCCACACAAGACACGGCACAAACCTAGAAGAATTGCTGAGTTTAAATTCACCGGCCGTGAAAGCCAATATACCATCTTTTTGGAAGCCTTCATAGGGAGGTTAAGGCTGCTTGAGTCTTTAGATTTAGCAGTCAAGTGGTGCAGTTGCACCTAATATAAAGGGAGGTGGCGCGCAGTTTGTCACTCCTGTGGGGGTCCGGGCGGGGACACCAAGAGCCCGCCGATGAGCCAGCTTGGTGTCCTAGGCGAAACCCCAAACAAGACACGGCACAAACCTAGAAGAATTGCTGAGTTTTAATTCACCGGCCGTGAAAGCCAATATACCATCTTTTTGGAAGCCTTCATAGGGAGGTTAAGGCTGCTTGAGTTTTTAGTTCTCGCAGTCAAGAGGTGCAGTTGCACCTAATATAATGGGAGGTGGCGCGCAGTTCGTCACTCCTGTGGGGGTCCGGGCGGGGACACCAAGAGCCCGCCGAGGAGCCAGCTTGTTGTCCTAGGCGAAACCCCACACAAGACACGGCACAAACCTAGAAGAATTGCTGAGTTTTAATTCACCGGCCGTGAAAGCCAATATACCATCTTTTTGGAAGCCTTCATAGGGAGGTTAAGGCTGCTTGAGCTTTTAGTTCTCGCAGTCAAGTGGTGCAGTTGCACCTAATATAAAGGGAGGTGGCGCGCAATTCGTCACTCCTGTGGGGGTCTGGGTGTGGACACAAAGAGCCTGCCAATGAGCCAGCTTGGTGTCCTAGGCGAAACCCCACACAAGACACGGCACAAACCTAGAAGAATTGCTGAGTTTTAATTCACCGGCCGCGAAAGCCAATATACCATTTTTTGGAAGCCTTCATAGGGAGGTTAAGGCTGCTTGAGCTTTTTGTTCTCGCAGTCAAGTGGTGCAGTTGCACATAATATAAAGGGAGGTGGCGCGCAGTTCGTCACTCCTGTGGGGGTCCGGGCGGGGACACCAAGAGCCCGCCGATGAGCCAGCTTGGTGTCCTGGGCGAAACCCCACACAAGACACGGCACAAACCTAGAAGAATTGCTGAGTTTTAATTCACCAGCCGTGAAAGCCAATATACCATCTTTTTGGAAGCCTTCATAGGGAGGTTAAGGCTTCTTGAGATTTAAGTTCTCGCAGTCAAGTGGTGCAGTTGCACCTAATATAAAGGGAGGTGGCGCGCAGTTCGTCACTCCTGTGGGGGTCCGGGCGGGGACACCAAGAGCCCGCCGAAAAGCCAGCTTGGTATCCTAGGCGAAACCCCAAACAAGACACGGCACAAACCTAGAAGAATTGCTGAGTTTTAATTCATTGGCCGTAAAAGCCAATATACCATCTTTTTGGAAGCCTTCATAGGGAGGTTAAGGCTGCTTGAGCTTTTAGTTCTCGCAGTCAAGTGGTGCAGTTGCACCTAATATAAAGGGAGGTGGCGCGCAGTTCGTCACTCCTGTGGGGTCCGGGCGGGGTCACCAAGAGCCCGCCGATGAGCCAGCTTGGTGTCCTAGGCGTAACCCCACACAAGACACGGCACAAACCTAGAAGAATTGCCGAGTTTTAATTCACCGGCCGTGAAAGCCAATATACCATCTTTTTGGAAGCCTTCATAGGGAGGTTAAGGCTTCTTGAGCTTTAAGTTCTCGCAGTCAAGTGGTGCAGTTGCACCTAATATAAAGGGAGGTGGCGCGCAGTTCGTCACTCCTGTGGGGGTCCGGGCGGGGACACCAAGAGCCCGCCGATGAGCCAGCTTTGTGTCCTAGGCGAAACCCCAAACAAGACACGGCACAAACCTAGAAGAATTGCTGAGATTTAATTCACCGGCCGTAAAAGCCAATATACCATCTTTTTGGAAGCCTTCATAGGGAGGTTAAGGCTGCTTGAGCTTTTCGTTCTCGCAGTCAAGTGGTGCAGTTGCACCTAATATAAAGGGAGGTGGCGCGCAGTTCGTCACTCCTGTGGGGTCCGGGCGGGGACACCAAGAGCCCGCCGATGAGCCAGCTTGGTGTCCTAGGCGTAACCCCACACAAGACACGGCACAAACCTAGAAGAATTGCCGAGTTTTAATTCACCGGCCGTGAAAGCCAATATACCATCTTTTTGGAAGCCTTCATAGTTAGGTTAAGACTGCTTGAGCTTTAAGTTCTCGCAGTCAAGTGGTGCAGTTGCACCTAATATAATGGGATGTGGCACGCAGATCGTCACTCCTGTGGGGGTCCGGGCGGGGACACCAAGAGCCCGCCAATGAGCCAGCTTGGTGTCCTAGGCGAAACCCCAAAAAAGACACGGCAAAAAACCTAGAAGAATTGCTGAGTTTTAATTCACCGGCCGTAAAAGCCAATATACCATCTTTTTGGAAGCCTTCATAGGGAGGTTAAGGCTGCTTGAGCTTTTAGATCTCGCAGTCAAGTGGTGCAGTTGCACCTAATATAAAGGGAGGTGGCGCGCAGTTCGTCACTCCTGTGGGGGTCCGGGTGGGGACACCAAGAGCCCGCCGATGAGCCAGCTTGGTGTCCTAGGCGAAACCCCACACAAGACACGGCACAAACCTAGAAGAATTGCTGAGTTTTAATTCACCGGCCGCGAAAGCCAATATACCATTTTTTGGAAGCCTTCATAGGGAGGATAAGGCTGCTTGAGCTTTTTGTTCTCGCAGTCAAGTGGTGCAGTTGCACATAATATAAAGGGAGGTGGCGCGCAGTTCGTCACTCCTGTGGGGGTCCGGGCGGGGACACCAAGAGCCCGCCGATGAGCCAGCTTGGTGTCCTAGGCGAAACCCCAAACAAGACACGGCACAAACCTAGAAGAATTGCTGATTTTTAATTCACCGGCCGTGAAAGCCAATATACCATATTTTTGGAAGCCTTCATAGGGAGGTTAAGGCTGCTTGAGCTTTAAGTTCTCGCAGTCAAGTGGTGCAGTTGCACCTAATATAAAGGGAGGTGGCGCGCAGTTCGTCACTCCTGTGGGGGTCCGGGCGGGGACACCAAGAGCCCGCCGATGAGCCAGCTTTGTGTCCTAGGCGAAACCCCACACAAGACACGGCACAAACCTAGAAGAATTGCTGAGTTTTAATTCACCAGCCGTGAAAGCCAATATACCATCTTTTTGGAAGCCTTCATAGGGAGGTTAAAGCTGCTGGAGCTTTTAGTTCTCGCAGTCAAGTGGTGCAGTTGCACCTAATATAAAGGGAGGTGGCGCGCAATTCGTCACTCCTGTGGGGGTCCGGGAGGGGACACCAAGAGCCCGCCGATGAGCCAGCTTGGTGTCCTAGGCGAAACCCCAAACAAGACACGGCACAAACCTAGAAGAATTGCTGATTTTTAATTCACCGGCCGTGAAAGCCAATATACCATCTTTTTGGAAGCCTTCATAGGGAGGTTAAGGCTGCTTGAGATTTAAGTTCTCGCAGTCAAGTGGTGCAGTTGCACCTAATATAAAGGGAGGTGGCGCGCAGTTCGTCACTCCTGTGGGGGTCCGGGCGGGACCACCAAGAGCCCGCCGATGAGCCAGCTAGGTGTCCTAGGCAAAACCCCACACAAGACACGGCACAAACCTAGAAGAATTGCTGAGTTTAAATTCACCGGCCGTGAAAGCCAATATACCATCTTTTTGGAAGCCTTCATAGGGAGGTTAAGGCTGCTTGAGTCTTTAGATCTCGCAGTCAAGTGGTGCAGTTGCACCTAATATAAAGGGAGGTGGCGCGCAGTTTGTCACTCCTGTGGGGGTCCGGGCGGGGACACCAAGAGCCCGCCGATGAGCCAGCTTGGTGTCCTAGGCGAAACCCCAAACATGACACGGCACAAATCTAGAAGAATTGCTGAGTATTAATTCACCGGCCGTGAAAGCCAATATACCATCTTTTTGGAAGCCTTCATAGGGAGGTTAAGGCTGCTTGAGCTTTTAGTTCTCGCAGTCAAGTGGTGCAGTTGCACCTAATATAAAGGGAGGTGGCGCGCAATTCGTCACTCCTGTGGGGGTCTGGGTGGGGACACAAAGAGCCTGCCAATGAGCCAGCTTGGTGTCCTAGGCGAAACCCCACACAAGACACGGCACAAACCTAGAAGAATTGCTGAGTTTTAATTCACCGGCCGCGAAAGCCAATATACCATTTTTTGGAAGCCTTCATAGGGAGGTTAAGGCTGCTTGAGCTTTTTGTTCTTGCAGTCAAGTGGTGCAGTTGCACATAATATAAAGGGAGGTGGCGCGCAGTTCGTCACTCCTGTGGGGGTCCGGGCGGGGACACCAAGAGCCCGCCGATGAGCCAGCTTGGTGTCCAAGGCGAAACCCCACACAAGACACGGCACAAACCTAGAAGAATTGCTGAGTTTTAATTCACCAGCCGTGAAAGCCAAAATACCATCTTTTTGGAAGCCTTCATAGGGAGGTTAAGGCTTCTTGAGATTTAAGTTCTCGCAGTCAAGTGGTGCAGTTGCACCTAATATAAAGGGAGGTGGCCCGCAGTTCGTCACTCCTGTGGGGGTCCGGGCGGGGACACCAAGAGCCCGCCGAAGAGCCAGCTTGGTGTCCTAGGCGAAACCCCAAACAAGACACGGCACAAACCTAGAAGAATTGCTGAGTTTTAATTCATTGGCCGTAAAAGCCAATATACCATCTTTTTGGTAGCCTTCATAGGGAGGTTAAGGCTGCTTGAGCTTTTAGTTCTCGCAGTCAAGTGGTGCATTTGCACCTAATATAAAGGGAGGTGGCGCGCAGTTCGTCACTCCTGTGGGGTCCGGGCGGGGACACCAAGAGCCCGCCGATGAGCCAACTTGGTGTCCTAGGCGTAACCCCACACAAGACACGGCACAAACCTAGAAGAATTGCCGAGTTTTAATTCACCGGCCGTGAAAGCCAATATACCATCTTTTTGGAAGCCTTCATAGTTAGGTTAAGACTGCTTGAGCTTAAATTCTCGCAGTCAAGTGGTGCAGTTGCACCTAATATAATGGGAGGTGGCGCGCAGTTCGTCACTCCTGTGGGGGTCCGGGCGGGGACACCAAGAGCACGCCGATGAGCCAGCTTGGTGTCCTAGGCGAAACCCCAAAAAAGACACGGCACAAACCTAGAAGAATTGCTGAGTTTTAATTCACCGGCCGTAAAAGCCAATATACCATCTTTTTGGAAGCCTTCATAGGGAGATTAAGGCTGCTTGAGCTTTTAGATATCGCAGTCAAGTGGTGCAGTTGCACCTAATATAAAGGGAGGTGGCGCGCAGTTCGTCACTCCTGTGGGGGTCCGGGCGGGGACACCAAGAGCCCGCCGATGAGCCAGCTTGGTGTCCTACGCGAAACCCCAAACAAGACACGGCACAAACCTAGAAGAATTTCTGAGTTTTAATTCACCGGCCGTGAAAGCCAATATACCACCTTTTTGGAAGCCTTCATAGGGAGGTTAAGGCTGCTTGAGCTTTTAGTTCTCGCAGTCAAGTGGTGCAGTTGCACCTAATATAAAGGGAGGTGGCGCGCAGTTCGTCACTCCTGTGGGGGTCCGGGTGGGGACACCAAGAGCCCGCCGATGAGCCAGCTTGGTGTCCTAGGCGAAACCCCACACAAGACACGGCACAAACCTAGAAGAATTGCTGAGTTTTAATTCACCGGCTGCGAAAGCCAATATCCCATCTTTTTGGAAGCCTTCATAGGGAGGTTAAGGCTGCTTGAGCCTTTAGATCTCGCAGTCAAGTGGTGCAGTTGCACCTAATATAAAGGGAGGTGGCGCGCAGTTTGTCACTCCTGTGGGGGTCCGGGCGGGGACACCAAGAGCCCGCCGATGAGCCAGCTTGGTGTCCTAGGCGAAACCCCAAACAAGACACGGCACACACCTAGAAGAATTGCTGAGTTTTAATTCACCGGCCGTGAAAGCCAATATACCATCTTTTTGGAAGCCTTCATAGGGAGATTAAGGCTGCTTGAGCTTTTAGATCTCGCAGTCAAGTGGTGCAGTTGCACCTAATATAATGGGAGGTGGCGCGCAGTTCGTCACTCCTGTGGGGGTCCGGGCGGGGACACCAAGAGCCCGCCGATGAGCCAGCTTGTTGTCCTAGGCGAAACCCCACACAAGACACGGCACAAACCTAGAAGAATTGCTGAGTTTTAATTCACCGGCCGTGAAAGCCAATATACCATCTTTTTGGAAGCCTTCATAGGGAGGTTAAGGCTGCTTGAGGTTTTAGTTCTCGCAGTCAAGTGGTGCAGTTGCACCTAATATAAAGGGAGGTGGCGCGCAGTTCGTCACTCCTGTGGGGGTCTGGGTGGGGACACCAAGAGCCTGCCGATGAGCCAGCTTGGTGTCCTAGGCGAAACCCCACACAAGACACGGCACAAACCTAGAAGAATTGCTGAGTTTTAATTCACCGGCCGCGAAAGCCAATATACCATCTTTTTGGAAGCCTTCATAGGGAGGTTAAGGCTGCTTGATATTTTTGTTCTCGCAGTCAAGTGGTGCAGTTGCACATAATATAAAGGGAGGTGGCGCGCAGTTCGTCACTCCTGTGGGGGTCCGGGCGGGGACACCAAGAGCCCGCCGATGAGCCAGCTTGGTGTCCTAGGCGAAACCCCACACAAGACACGGCACAAACCTAGAAGAATTGCTGAGTTTTAATTCACCAGCCGTGAAAGCCAATATACCATCTTTTTGGAAGCATTCATAGGGAGGTTAAGGCTGCTTGAGCTTTTAGTTCTCGCAGTCAAGTGGTGCAGTTGCACCTAATATAAAGGGAGGTGGCGCGCAATTCGTCACTCCTGTGGGGGTCCGGGCGTGGACAACAAGAGCCCGCCGATGAGCCAGCTTGGTATCCTAGGAGAAACCCCACACAAGACACGGCACAAACCTAGAAGAATTGCTGAGTTTTAATTCACCGGCCGTGAAAGCCGATATACCATCTTTTTGGAAAACTTCATAGGGAGGTTAAGGCTTCTTGAGCTTTAAGTTCTCGCAGTCAAGTGGTGCAGTTGCACCTAATATAAAGGGAGGTGGCGCGCAGTTCGTCACTCCTGTGGGGTCCGGGCGGGGACACCAAGAGCCCGCCGATGAGCCAGCTTGGTGTCCTAGGCGTAACCCCACACAAGAAACGGCACAAACCTAGAAGAATTGCCGAGTTTTAATTCACCGGCCGTGAAAGCCAATATACCATCTTTTTGGAAGCCTTCATAGTTAGGTTAAGACTGCTTGAGCTTTAAGTTCTCGCAGTCAAGTGGTGCAGTTGCACCTAATATAATGGGAGGTGGCACGCAGATCGTCACTCCTGTGGGGATCCGGGCGGGGACACCAAGAGCCCGCCAATGAGCCAGCTTGGTGTCCTAGGCGAAACCCCAAAAAAGACACGGCACAAACCTAGAAGAATTGCTGAGTTTTAATTCACCGGCCGTAAAAGCCAATATACCATCTTTTTGGAAGCCTTCATAGGGAGGTTAAGGCTGCTTGAGCTTTTAGATCTCGCAGTCAAGTGGTGCAGTTGCACCTAATATAAAGGGAGGTGGCGCGCAGTTTTGTCACTCCTGTGGGGGTCCGGGTGGGGACACTAAGAGCCCGCCGATAAGCCAGCTTGGTGTCCTAGGCGAAACCCCACACAAGACACGGCACAAACCTAGAAGAATTGCTGAGTTTTAATTCACCGGCCGCGAAAGCCAATATACCATCTTTTTGGAAGCCTTCATAGGGAGGATAAGGCTGCTTGAGCTTTTTGTTCTCGCAGTCAAGTGGTGCAGTTGCACATAATATAAAGGGAGGTGGCGCGCAGTTCGTCACTCCTGTGGGGGTCCGGGCGGGGACACCAAGAGCCCGCCGATGAGCCAGCTTGTTGTCCTAGGCGAAACCCCAAACAAGACACGGCACAAACCTAGAAGAATTGCTGATTTTTAATTCACCGGCCGTGAAAGCCAATATACCATCTTTTTGGAAGCCTTCATAGGGAGGTTAAGGCTGCTTGAGCTTTAAGTTCTCGCAGTCAAGTGGTGCTGTTGCACCTAATATAAAGGGAGGTGGCGCGCAGTTCGTCACTCCTGTGGGGGTCCGGGCGGGGACACCAAGAGCCCGCCGATGAGCCAGCTTTGTGTCCTAGGCGAAACCCCACACAAGACACGGCACAAACCTAGAAGAATTGCTGAGTTTTAATTCACCAGCCGTGAAAGCCAATATACCATCTTTTTGGAAGCCTTCATAGGGAGGTTAAGGCTGCTTGAGATTTAAGTTCTCGCAGTCAAGTGGTGCAGTTGCACCTAATATAAAGGGAGGTGGCGCGCAGTTCCTCACTCCTGTGGGGGTCCGGGTGGGGACACCAAGAGCCCGCCGATGAGCCAGCTTGGTGTCCTAGGCGAAAGACCAAACAAGACGCGGCACAAACCTAGAAGAATTGCTGAGTTTTAATTCACCGGCCGTAAAAGCCAATATACCATCTTTTTGTAAGCCTTCATAGGGAGGTTAAGGCTGCTTGAGCTTTTAGTTCTCGCAGTCAAGTGGTGCAGTTGCACCTAATATAAAGGGAGGTGGCGCGCAGTTCGTCACTCCTGTGGGGGTCCGAGCGGGGACACCAAGAGCCCGCCGATGAGCCAGCTTGGTGTCCTAGGCAAAACCCCACACAAGACACGGCACAAACCTAGAAGAATTGCTGAGTTTAAATTCACCGGCCGTGAAAGCCAATATACCATCTTTTTGGAAGCCTTCATAGGGAGGTTAAGGCTGCTTGAGTCTTTAGATCTCGCAGTCAAGTGGTGCAGTTGCACCTAATATAAAGGGAGGTGGCGCGCAGTTTGTCACTCCTGTGGGGGTCCGGGCGGGGACACCAAGAGCCCGCCGATGAGCCAGCTTGGTGTCCTAGGCGAAACCCCAAACAAGACACGGCACAAACCTAGAAGAATTGCTGAGTTTTAATTCACCGGACGTGAAAGCCAATATACCATCTTTTTGGAAGCCTTCATAGGGAGGTTAAGGCTGCTTGAGTTTTTAGTTCTCGCAGTCAAGTGGTGCAGTTGCACCTAATATAATGGGAGGTGGCGCGCAGTTCGTCACTCCTGTGGGGGTCCAGGCGGGGACACCAAGAACCCGCCGAGGAGCAAGCTTGTTGTCCTAGGCGAAACCCCACACATGACACGGCACAAACCTAGAAGAATTGCTGAGTTTTAATTCACCGGCCGTGAAAGCCAATATACCATCTTTTTGAAGCCTTCATAGGGAGGTTAAGGCTGCTTGAGCTTTTAGTTCTCGCAGCCAAGTGGTGCAGTTGCACCTAATATAAAGGGAGGTGGCGCGCAATTCGTCACTCCTGTGGGGGTCTGGGTGGGGACACAAAGAGCCTGCCAATGAGCCAGCTTGGTGTCCTAGGCGAAACCCCACACAAGACACGGCATAAACCTAGAAGAATTGCTGAGTTTTAATTCACCGGCCGCGAAAGCCAATATACCATTTTTTGGAAGCCTTCATAGGGAGGTTAAGGCTGCTTGAGCTTTTTGTTCTCGCAGTCAAGTGGTGCAGTTGCACATAATATAAAGGGAGGTGGCGCGCAGTTCGTCACTCCTGTGGGGGTCCGGGCGGGGACACCAAGAGCCCGCCGATGACCCAGCTTGGTGTCCTAGGCGAAACCCCACACAAGACACGGCACAAACCTAGAAGAATTGCTGAGTTTTAATTCACCAGCCGTGAAAGCCAATATACCATCTTTTTGGAAGCCTTCATAGGGAGGTTAAGGCTTCTTGAGATTTAAGTTCTCGCAGTCAAGTGGTGCAGTTGCACCTAATATAAAGGGAGGTGGCGCGCAGTTCGTCACTCCTGTGGGGGTCCGGGCGGGGACACCAAGAGCCCGCCGAAGAGCCAGCTTGGTGTCCTAGGCGAAACCCCAAACAAGACACGGCACAAACCTAGAAGAATTGCTGAGTTTTAATTCATTGGCCGTAAAAGCCAATATACCATCTTTTTGGAAGCCTTCATATTGAGGTTAAGGCTGCTTGAGCTTTTAGTTCTCGCAGTCAAGTGGTGCATTTGCACCTAATATAAAGGGAGGTGGCGCGCAGTTCGTCACTCCTGTGGGGTCCGGGCGGGGACACCAAGAGCCCGCCGATGAGCCAACTTGGTGTCCTAGGCGTAACCCCACACAAGACACGGCACAAACCTAGAAGAATTGCCGAGTTTTAATTCACCGGCCGTGAAAGCCAATATACCATCTTTTTGGAAGCCTTCATAGTTAGGTTAAGACTGCTTGAGCTTAAATTCTCGCAGTCAAGTGGTGCAGTTGCACCTAATATAATGGGAGGTGGCGCGCAGTTCGTCACTCCTGTGGGGGTCGGGGCGGGGACACCAAGAGCACGCCGATGAGCCAGCTTGGTGTCCTAGGCGAAACCCCAAAAAAGACACGGCACAAACCTAGAAGAATTGCTGAGTTTTAATTCACCGGCCGTAAAAGCCAATATACCATCTTTTTGGAAGCCTTCATAGGGAGATTAAGGCTGCTTGAGCTTTTAGATCTCGCAGTCAAGTGGTGCAGTTGCACCTAATATAAAGGGAGGTGGCGCGCAGTTCGTCACTCCTGTGGGGGTCCGGGCGGGGACACCAAGAGCCCGCCGATGAGCCAGCTTGGTGTCCTACGCGAAACCCCAAACAAGACACGGCACAAACCTAGAAGAATTTCTGAGTTTTAATTCACCGGCCGTGAAAGCCAATATACCACCTTTTTGGAAGCCTTCATAGGGAGGTTAAGGCTGCTTGAGCTTTTAGTTCTCGCAGTCAAGTGGTGCAGTTGCACCTAATATAAAGGGAGGTGGCGCGCAGTTCGTCACTCCTGTGGGGGTCCGGTTGGGGACACCAAGAGCCCGCCGATGAGCCAGCTTGGTGTCCTAGGCGAACCCCCACACAAGACACGGCACAAACCTAGAAGAATTGCTGAGTTTTAATTCACCGGCTGCGAAAGCCAATATACCATCTTTTTGGAAGCCTTCATAGGGAGGTTAAGGCTGCTTGAGCCTTTAGATCTCGCAGTCAAGTGGTGCAGTTGCACCTAATATAAAGGGAGGTGGCGCGCAGTTTGTCACTCCTGTGGGGGTCCGGGCGGGGACACCAAGAGCCCGCCGATGAGCCAGCTTGGTGTCCTAGGCGAAACCCCAAACAAGCCACGGCACACACCTAGAAGAATTGCTGAGTTTTAATTCACCGGCCGTGAAAGCCAATATACCATCTTTTTGGAAGCCTTCATAGGGAGGTTAAGGCTGCTTGAGCTTTTAGTTCTCGCAGTCAAGTGGTGCAGTTGCACCTAATATAATGGGAGGTGGCGCGCAGTTCGTCACTCCTGTGGGGGTCCGGGCGGGGACACCAAGAGCCCGCCGATGAGCCAGCTTGTTGTCCTAGGCGAAACCCCACACAAGACACGGCACAAACCTAGAAGAATTGCTGAGTTTTAATTCACCGGCCGTGAAAGCCAATATACCATCTTTTTGGAAGCCTTCATAGGGAGGTTAAGGCTGCTTGAGGTTTTAGTTCTCGCAGTCAAGTGGTGCAGTTGCACCTAATATAAAGGGAGGTGGCGCGCAGTTCGTCACTCCTGTGGGGGTCTGGGTGGGGACACCAAGAGCCTGCCGATGAGCCAGCTTGGTGTCCTAGGCGATACCCCACACAAGACACGGCACAAACCTAGAAGAATTGCTGAGTTTTAATTCACCGGCCGCGAAAGCCAATATACCATTTTTTGGAAGCCTTCATAGGGAGGTTAAGGCTGCTTGAGATTTTTGTTCTCGCAGTCAAGTGGTGCAGTTGCACATAATATAAAGGGAGGTGGCGCGCATTTCGTCACTCCTGTGGGGGTCCGGGCGGGGACACCAAGAGCCCGCCGATGAGCCAGCTTGGTGTCCTAGGCGAAACCCCACACAAGACACGGCACAAACCTAGAAGAATTGAAAATGAAAATCCACAGCCTGCTTCCAGTCTCCGACCGGGTCAGGAATGGAATGAATGGAGCCCCAATCTAGCGGCGAGGATATGAACTGTGCCGGCTGCCGAGGCCTGACGCACTCCTCTGGGGCAATGATTAAATGAATGACAGAGGAAATGAAATGATAGTGGAGAGTGTTGCTGGAATGAAATTTTGACAGGGAAAACCGGAGTACCCGGAGAAAAACCTGTCTGCCTCCGTTTTGTCCAGCACAGATCTCACATGGAGTGACCGGGATTTGAACCACGGACCCAGCGGTGAGAGGCCGGCGTGCTGCCGCCTAAGCCACGGAGGCTTTAAACCTAGAAGAATTGCTGAGTTTTAATTCACCAGCCGTGAAAGCCAATATACCATCTTTTTGGAAGCCTTCATAGGGAGGTTAAGGCTTCTTGAGATTTAAGTTCTCGCAGTCAAGTGGTGCAGTTGCACCTAATATAAAGGGAGGTGGCGCGCAGTTCGTCACTCCTGTGGGGGTCCGGGCGGGGACACCAAGAGCCCGCCGAAGAACCAGCTTGGTGTCCTAGGCGAAACCCCAAACAAGACACGGCACAAACCTAGAAGAATTGCTGAGTTTTAATTCATTGGCCGTTAAAGCCAATATACCATCTTTTTGGAAGCCTTCATAGGGAGGTTAAGGCTGCTTGAGCTTTTAGTTCTCGCAGTCAAGTGGTGCATTTGCACCTAATATAAAGGGAGGTGGCGCGCAGTTCGTCACTCCTGTGGGGTCCGGGCGGGGACACCAAGAGCCCGCCGATGAGCCAACTTGGTGTCCTAGGCGTAACCCCACACAAGACACGGCACAAACCTAGAAGAATTGCCGAGTTTTAATTCACCGGCCGTGAAAGCCAATATACCATCTTTTTGGAAGCCTTCATAGTTAGGTTAAGACTGCTTGAGCTTAAATTCTCGCAGTCAAGTGGTGCAGTTGCACCTAATATAATGGGAGGTGGCGCGCAGTTCGTCACTCCTGTGGGGGTCCGGGCGGGGACACCAAGAGCACGCCGATGAGCCAGCTTGGTGTCCTAGGCGAAACCCCAAAAAAGACACGGCACAAACCTAGAAGAATTGCTGAGTTTTAATTCACCGGCCGTAAAAGCCAATATACCATCTTTTTGGAAGCCTTCATAGGGAGATTAAGGCTGCTTGAGCTTTTAGATCTCGCAGTCAAATGGTGCAGTTGCACCTAATATAAAGGGAGGTGGCGCGCAGTTCGTCACTCCTGTGGGGGTCCGGGCGGGGACACCAAGAGCCCGCCGATGAGCCAGCTTGGTGTCCTACGCGAAACCCCAAACAAGACACGGCACAAACCTAGAAGAATTTCTGAGTTTTAATTCACCGGCCGTGAAAGCCAATATACCACCTTTTTGGAAGCCTTCATAGGGAGGTTAAGGCTGCTTGAGCTTTTAGTTCTCGCAGTCAAGTGGTGCAGTTGCACCTAATATAAAGGGAGGTGGCGCGCAGTTCGTCACTCCTGTGGGGGTCCGGGTGGGGACACCAAGAGCCCGCCGAAGAGCCAGCTTGGTGTCCTAGGCGAAACCCCAAACAAGACACGGCACAAACCTAGAAGAATTGCTGAGTTTTAATTCATTGGCCGTAAAAGCCAATATACCATCTTTTTGGAAGCCTTCATAGGGAGGTTAAGGCTGCTTGAGCTTTTAGTTCTCGCAGTCAAGTGGTGCATTTGCACCTAATATAAAGGGAGGTGGCGCGCAGTTCGTCACTCCTGTGGGGTCCGGGCGGGGACACCAAGAGCCCGCCGATGAGCCAACTTGGTGTCCTAGGCGTAACCCCACACAAGACACGGCACAAACCTAGAAGAATTGCCGAGTTTTAATTCACCGGCCGTGAAAGCCAATATACCATCTTTTTGGAAGCCTTCATAGTTAGGTTAAGACTGCTTGAGCTTAAATTCTCGCAGTCAAGTGGTGCAGTTGCACCTAATATAATGGGAGGTGGCGCGCAGTTCGTCACTCCTGTGGGGGTCCGGGCGGGGACACCAAGAACACGCCGATGAGCCAGCTTGGTGTCCTAGGCGAAACCCCAAAAACGACACGGCACAAACCTAGAAGAATTGCTGAGTTTTAATTCACCGGCCGTAAAAGCCAATATACCATCTTTTTGGAAGCCTTCATAGGGAGATTAAGGCTGCTTGAGCTTTTAGATCTCGCAGTCAAGTGGTGCAGTTGCAGCTAATATAAAGGGAGGTGGCGCGCAGTTCGTCACTCCTGTGGGGGTCCGGGCGGGGACACCAAGAGCCCGCCGATGAGCCAGCTTGGTGTCCTACGCGAAACCCCAAACAAGACACGGCACAAACCTAGAAGAATTTCTGAGTTTTAATTCACCGGCCGTGAAAGCCAATATACCACCTTTTTGGAAGCCTTTATAGGGAGGTTAAGGCTGCTTGAGCTTTTAGTTCTCGCAGTCAAGTGGTGCAGTTGCACCTAATATAAAGGGAGGTGGCGCGCAGTTCGTCACTCCTGTGGGGGTCCGGGTGGGGACACCAAGAGCCCGCCGATGAGCCAGCTTGGTGTCCTAGGCGAAACCCCACACAAGACACGGCACAAACCTAGAAGAATTGCTGAGTTTTAATTCACCGGCTACGAAAGCCAATATACCATCTTTTTGGAAGCCTTCATAGGGAGGTTAAGGCTGCTTGAGCCTTTAGATCTCGCAGTCAAGTGGTGCAGTTGCACCTAATATAAAGGGAGGTGGCGCGCAGTTTGTCACTCCTGTGGGGGTCCGGGCGGGGACACCAAGAGCCCGCCGATGAGCCAGCTTGGTGTCCTAGGCGAAACCCCAAACAAGACACGGCACACAATTAGAAGAATTGCTGAGTTTTAATTCACCGGCCGTGAAAGCCAATATACCATCTTTTTGGAAGCCTTCATAGGGAGGTTAAGGCTGCTTGAGCTTTTAGTTCTCGCAGTCAAGTGGTGCAGTTGCACCTAATATAATGGGAGGTGGCGCGCAGTTCGTCACTCCTGTGTGGGTCCGGGCGGGGACACCAAGAGCCCGCCGATGAGCCAGCTTGTTGTCCTAGGCGAAACCCCACACAAGACACGGCACAAACCTAGAAGAATTGCTGAGTTTTAATTCACCGGCCGTGAAAGCCAATATACCATCTTTTTGGAAGCCTTCATAGGGAGGTTAAGGCTGCTTGAGGTTTTAGTTCTCGCAGTCAAGTGGTGCAGTTGCACCTAATATAAAGGGAGGTGGCGCGCAGTTCGTCACTCCTGTGGGGGTCTGGGTGGAGACACCAAGAGCCTGCCGATGAGCCAGCTTGGTGTCCTAGGCGAAACCCCACACAAGACACGGCACAAACCTAGAAGAATTGCTGAGTTTTAATTCACCGGCCGTAAAAGCCAATATACCATCTTTTTGGAAGCCTTCATAGGGAGATTAAGGCTGCTTGAGCTTTTAGATCTCGCAGTCAAATGGTGCAGTTGCACCTAATATAAAGGGAGGTGGCGCGCAATTCGTCACTCCTGTGGGGGTCTGGGTGGGGACACAAAGAGCCTGCCAATGAGCCAGCTTGGTGTCCTAGGCGAAACCCCACACAAGACACGGCATAAACCTAGAAGAATTGCTGAGTTTTAATTCACCGGCCGCGAAAGCCAATATACCATTTTTTGGAAGCCTTCATAGGGAGGTTAAGGCTGCTTGAGCTTTTTGTTCTCGCAGTCAAGTGGTGCAGTTGCACATAATATAAAGGGAGGTGGCGCGCAGTTCGTCACTCCTGTGGGGGTCCGGGCGGGGACACCAAGAGCCCGCCGATGAGCCAGCTTGGTGTCCTAGGCGAAACCCCACACAAGACACGGCACAAACCTAGAAGAATTGCTGACTTTTAATTCACCAGCCGTGAAAGCCAATATACCATCTTTTTGGAAGCCTTCATAGGGAGGTTAAGGCTTCTTGAGATTTAAGTTCTCGCAGTCAAGTGGTGCAGTTGCACCTAATATAAAGGGAGGTGGCGCGCAGTTCGTCACTCCTGTGGGGGTCCGGGCGGGGACACCAAGAGCCCGCCGAAGAGCCAGCTTGGTGTCCTAGGCGAAACCCCAAACAAGACACGGCACAAACCTAGAAGAATTGCTGAGTTTTAATTCATTGGCCGTAAAAGCCAATATACCATCTTTTTGGAAGCCTTCATATTGAGGTTAAGGCTGCTTGAGCTTTTAGTTCTCGCAGTCAAGTGGTGCATTTGCACCTAATATAAAGGGAGGTGGCGCGCAGTTCGTCACTCCTGTGGGGTCCGGGCGGGGACACCAAGAGCCCGCCGATGAGCCAACTTGGTGTCCTAGGCGTAACCCCACACAAGACACGGCACAAACCTAGAAGAATTGCCGAGTTTTAATTCACCGGCCGTGAAAGCCAATATACCATCTTTTTGGAAGCCTTCATAGTTAGGTTAAGACTGCTTGAGCTTAAATTCTCGCAGTCAAGTGGTGCAGTTGCACCTAATATAATGGGAGGTGGCGCGCAGTTCGTCACTCCTGTGGGGGTCGGGGCGGGGACACCAAGAGCACGCCGATGAGCCAGCTTGGTGTCCTAGGCGAAACCCCAAAAAAGACACGGCACAAACCTAGAAGAATTGCTGAGTTTTAATTCACCGGCCGTAAAAGCCAATATACCATCTTTTTGGAAGCCTTCATAGGGAGATTAAGGCTGCTTGAGCTTTTAGATCTCGCAGTCAAGTGGTGCAGTTGCACCTAATATAAAGGGAGGTGGCGCGCAGTTCGTCACTCCTGTGGGGGTCCGGGCGGGGACACCAAGAGCCCGCCGATGAGCCAGCTTGGTGTCCTACGCGAAACCCCAAACAAGACACGGCACAAACCTAGAAGAATTTCTGAGTTTTAATTCACCGGCCGTGAAAGCCAATATACCACCTTTTTGGAAGCCTTCATAGGGAGGTTAAGGCTGCTTGAGCTTTTAGTTCTCGCAGTCAAGTGGTGCAGTTGCACCTAATATAAAGGGAGGTGGCGCGCAGTTCGTCACTCCTGTGGGGGTCCGGTTGGGGACACCAAGAGCCCGCCGATGAGCCAGCTTGGTGTCCTAGGCGAACCCCCACACAAGACACGGCACAAACCTAGAAGAATTGCTGAGTTTTAATTCACCGGCTGCGAAAGCCAATATACCATCTTTTTGGAAGCCTTCATAGGGAGGTTAAGGCTGCTTGAGCCTTTAGATCTCGCAGTCAAGTGGTGCAGTTGCACCTAATATAAAGGGAGGTGGCGCGCAGTTTGTCACTCCTGTGGGGGTCCGGGCGGGGACACCAAGAGCCCGCCGATGAGCCAGCTTGGTGTCCTAGGCGAAACCCCAAACAAGCCACGGCACACACCTAGAAGAATTGCTGAGTTTTAATTCACCGGCCGTGAAAGCCAATATACCATCTTTTGGAAGCCTTCATAGGGAGGTTAAGGCTGCTTGAGCTTTTAGTTCTCGCAGTCAAGTGGTGCAGTTGCACCTAATATAATGGGAGGTGGCGCGCAGTTCGTCACTCCTGTGGGGGTCCGGGCGGGGACACCAAGAGCCCGCCGATGAGCCAGCTTGTTGTCCTAGGCGAAACCCCACACAAGACACGGCACAAACCTAGAAGAATTGCTGAGTTTTAATTCACCGGCCGTGAAAGCCAATATACCATCTTTTTGGAAGCCTTCATAGGGAGGTTAAGGCTGCTTGAGGTTTTAGTTCTCGCAGTCAAGTGGTGCAGTTGCACCTAATATAAAGGGAGGTGGCGCGCAGTTCGTCACTCCTGTGGGGGTCTGGGTGGGGACACCAAGAGCCTGCCGATGAGCCAGCTTGGTGTCCTAGGCGATACCCCACACAAGACACGGCACAAACCTAGAAGAATTGCTGAGTTTTAATTCACCGGCCGCGAAAGCCAATATACCATTTTTTGGAAGCCTTCATAGGGAGGTTAAGGCTGCTTGAGATTTTTGTTCTCGCAGTCAAGTGGTGCAGTTGCACATAATATAAAGGGAGGTGGCGCGCAGTTCGTCACTCCTGTGGGGGTCCGGGCGGGGACACCAAGAGCCCGCCGATGAGCCAGCTTGGTGTCCTAGGCGAAACCCCACACAAGACACGGCACAAACCTAGAAGAATTGAAAATGAAAATCCACAGCCTGCTTCCAGTCTCCGACCGGGTCAGGAATGGAATGAATGGAGCCCCAATCTAGCGGCGAGGATATGAACTGTGCCGGCTGCCGAGGCCTGACGCACTCCTCTGGGGCAATGATTAAATGAATGACAGAGGAAATGAAATGATAGTGGAGAGTGTTGCTGGAATGAAATTTTGACAGGGAAAACCGGAGTACCCGGAGAAAAACCTGTCTGCCTCCGTTTTGTCCAGCACAGATCTCACATGGAGTGACCGGGATTTGAACCACGGACCCAGCGGTGAGAGGCCGGCGTGCTGCCGCCTAAGCCACGGAGGCTTTAAACCTAGAAGAATTGCTGAGTTTTAATTCACCAGCCGTGAAAGCCAATATACCATCTTTTTGGAAGCCTTCATAGGGAGGTTAAGGCTTCTTGAGATTTAAGTTCTCGCAGTCAAGTGGTGCAGTTGCACCTAATATAAAGGGAGGTGGCGCGCAGTTCGTCACTCCTGTGGGGGTCCGGGCGGGGACACCAAGAGCCCGCCGAAGAACCAGCTTGGTGTCCTAGGCGAAACCCCAAACAAGACACGGCACAAACCTAGAAGAATTGCTGAGTTTTAATTCATTGGCCGTTAAAGCCAATATACCATCTTTTTGGAAGCCTTCATAGGGAGGTTAAGGCTGCTTGAGCTTTTAGTTCTCGCAGTCAAGTGGTGCATTTGCACCTAATATAAAGGGAGGTGGCGCGCAGTTCGTCACTCCTGTGGGGTCCGGGCGGGGACACCAAGAGCCCGCCGATGAGCCAACTTGGTGTCCTAGGCGTAACCCCACACAAGACACGGCACAAACCTAGAAGAATTGCCGAGTTTTAATTCACCGGCCGTGAAAGCCAATATACCATCTTTTTGGAAGCCTTCATAGTTAGGTTAAGACTGCTTGAGCTTAAATTCTCGCAGTCAAGTGGTGCAGTTGCACCTAATATAATGGGAGGTGGCGCGCAGTTCGTCACTCCTGTGGGGGTCCGGGCGGGGACACCAAGAGCACGCCGATGAGCCAGCTTGGTGTCCTAGGCGAAACCCCAAAAAAGACACGGCACAAACCTAGAAGAATTGCTGAGTTTTAATTCACCGGCCGTAAAAGCCAATATACCATCTTTTTGGAAGCCTTCATAGGGAGATTAAGGCTGCTTGAGCTTTTAGATCTCGCAGTCAAATGGTGCAGTTGCACCTAATATAAAGGGAGGTGGCGCGCAGTTCGTCACTCCTGTGGGGGTCCGGGCGGGGACACCAAGAGCCCGCCGATGAGCCAGCTTGGTGTCCTACGCGAAACCCCAAACAAGACACGGCACAAACCTAGAAGAATTTCTGAGTTTTAATTCACCGGCCGTGAAAGCCAATATACCACCTTTTTGGAAGCCTTCATAGGGAGGTTAAGGCTGCTTGAGCTTTTAGTTCTCGCAGTCAAGTGGTGCAGTTGCACCTAATATAAAGGGAGGTGGCGCGCAGTTCGTCACTCCTGTGGGGGTCCGGGTGGGGACACCAAGAGCCCGCCGAAGAGCCAGCTTGGTGTCCTAGGCGAAACCCCAAACAAGACACGGCACAAACCTAGAAGAATTGCTGAGTTTTAATTCATTGGCCGTAAAAGCCAATATACCATCTTTTTGGAAGCCTTCATAGGGAGGTTAAGGCTGCTTGAGCTTTTAGTTCTCGCAGTCAAGTGGTGCATTTGCACCTAATATAAAGGGAGGTGGCGCGCAGTTCGTCACTCCTGTGGGGTCCGGGCGGGGACACCAAGAGCCCGCCGATGAGCCAACTTGGTGTCCTAGGCGTAACCCCACACAAGACACGGCACAAACCTAGAAGAATTGCCGAGTTTTAATTCACCGGCCGTGAAAGCCAATATACCATCTTTTTGGAAGCCTTCATAGTTAGGTTAAGACTGCTTGAGCTTAAATTCTCGCAGTCAAGTGGTGCAGTTGCACCTAATATAATGGGAGGTGGCGCGCAGTTCGTCACTCCTGTGGGGGTCCGGGCGGGGACACCAAGAACACGCCGATGAGCCAGCTTGGTGTCCTAGGCGAAACCCCAAAAACGACACGGCACAAACCTAGAAGAATTGCTGAGTTTTAATTCACCGGCCGTAAAAGCCAATATACCATCTTTTTGGAAGCCTTCATAGGGAGATTAAGGCTGCTTGAGCTTTTAGATCTCGCAGTCAAGTGGTGCAGTTGCAGCTAATATAAAGGGAGGTGGCGCGCAGTTCGTCACTCCTGTGGGGGTCCGGGCGGGGACACCAAGAGCCCGCCGATGAGCCAGCTTGGTGTCCTACGCGAAACCCCAAACAAGACACGGCACAAACCTAGAAGAATTTCTGAGTTTTAATTCACCGGCCGTGAAAGCCAATATACCACCTTTTTGGAAGCCTTTATAGGGAGGTTAAGGCTGCTTGAGCTTTTAGTTCTCGCAGTCAAGTGGTGCAGTTGCACCTAATATAAAGGGAGGTGGCGCGCAGTTCGTCACTCCTGTGGGGGTCCGGGTGGGGACACCAAGAGCCCGCCGATGAGCCAGCTTGGTGTCCTAGGCGAAACCCCACACAAGACACGGCACAAACCTAGAAGAATTGCTGAGTTTTAATTCACCGGCTACGAAAGCCAATATACCATCTTTTTGGAAGCCTTCATAGGGAGGTTAAGGCTGCTTGAGCCTTTAGATCTCGCAGTCAAGTGGTGCAGTTGCACCTAATATAAAGGGAGGTGGCGCGCAGTTTTTCACTCCTGTGGGGGTCCGGGCGGGGACACCAAGAGCCCGCCGATGAGCCAGCTTGGTGTCCTAGGCGAAACCCCAAACAAGACACGGCACACAATTAGAAGAATTGCTGAGTTTTAATTCACCGGCCGTGAAAGCCAATATACCATCTTTTTGGAAGCCTTCATAGGGAGGTTAAGGCTGCTTGAGCTTTTAGTTCTCGCAGTCAAGTGGTGCAGTTGCACCTAATATAATGGGAGGTGGCGCGCAGTTCGTCACTCCTGTGTGGGTCCGGGCGGGGACACCAAGAGCCCGCCGATGAGCCAGCTTGTTGTCCTAGGCGAAACCCCACACAAGACACGGCACAAACCTAGAAGAATTGCTGAGTTTTAATTCACCGGCCGTGAAAGCCAATATACCATCTTTTTGGAAGCCTTCATAGGGAGGTTAAGGCTGCTTGAGGTTTTAGTTCTCGCAGTCAAGTGGTGCAGTTGCACCTAATATAAAGGGAGGTGGCGCGCAGTTCGTCACTCCTGTGGGGGTCTGGGTGGAGACACCAAGAGCCTGCCGATGAGCCAGCTTGGTGTCCTAGGCGAAACCCCACACAAGACACGGCACAAACCTAGAAGAATTGCTGAGTTTTAATTCACCGGCCGCGAAAGCCAATATACCATCTTTTTGGAAGCCTTCATAGGGAGGTTAAGGCTGCTTGATATTTTTGTTCTCGCAGTCAAGTGGTGCAGTTGCACATAATATAAAGGGAGGTGGCGCGCAGTTCGTCACTCCTGTGGGGGTCCGGGCGGGGACACCAAGAGCCCGCCGATGAGCCAGCTTGGTGTCCTAGGCGAAACCCCACACAAGACACGGCACAAACCTAGAAGAATTGCTGAGTTTTAATTCACCAGCCGTGAAAGTCAATATACCATCTTTTTGGAAGCATTCATAGGGAGGTTAAGGCTGCTTGAGCTTTTAGTTCTCGCAGTCAAGTGGTGCAGTTGCACCTAATATAAAGGGAGGTGGCGCGCAATTCGTCACTCCTGTGGGGGTCCGGGCGTGGACAACAAGAGCCCGCCGATGAGCCAGCTTGGTATCCTAGGAGAAACCCCACACAAGACACGGCACAAACCTAGAAGAATTGCTGAGTTTTAATTCACCGGCCGTGAAAGCCAATATACCATCTTTTTGGAAGCCTTCATAGGGAGGTTAAGGCTTCTTGAGCTTTAAGTCCTCGCAGTCAAGTTGTGCAGTTGCACCTAATATAAAGGGAGGTGGCGCGCAGTTCGTCACTCCTGTGGGGTCCGGGCGGGGACACCAAGAGCCCGCCGATGAGCCAGCTTGGTGTCCTAGGCGTAACCCCACACAAGACACGGCACAAACCTAGAAGAATTGCCGAGTTTTAATTCACCGGCCGTGAAAGCCAATATACCATCTTTTTGGAAGCCTTCATAGTTAGGTTAAGACTGCTTGAGCTTTAAGTTCTCGCAGTCAAGTGGTGCAGTTGCACCTAATATAATGGGAAGTGGCACGCAGATCGTCACTCCTGTGGGGGTCCGGGCGGGGACACCAAGACCCCGCCAATGAGCCAGCTTGGTGTCCTAGGCGAAACCCCAAAAAAGACACGGCACAAACCTAGAAGAATTGCTGAGTTTTAATTCACCGGCCGTAAAAGCCAATATACCATCTTTTTGGAAGCCTTCATAGGGAGATTAAGGCTGCTTGAGCTTTTAGATCTCGCAGTCAAGTGGTGCAGTTGCACCTAATATAAAGGGAGGTGGCGCGCAGTTCGTCACTCCTGTGGGGGTCCGGGTGGGGACACCAAGAGCCCGCCGATGAGCCAGCTTGGTGTCCTAGGCGAAACCCCACACAAGACACGGCACAAACCTAGAAGAATTGCTGAGTTTTAATTCACCGGCCGCGAAAGCCAATATACCATCTTTTTGGAAGCCTTCATAGGGAGGATAAGGCTGCTTGAGCTTTTTGTTCTCGCAGTCAAGTGGTGCAGTTGCACATAATATAAAGGGAGGTGGCGCGCAGTTCGTCACTCCTGTGGGGGTCCGGGCGGGGACACCAAGAGCCCGCCGATGAGCCAGCTTGGTGTCCTAGGCGAAACCCCAAACAAGACACGGCACAAACCTAGAAGAATTGCTGATTTTTAATTCACCGGCCGTGAAAGCCAATATACCATCTTTTTGGAAGCCTTCATAGGGAGGTTAAGGCTGCTTGAGCTTTAAGTTCTCGCAGTCAAGTGGTGCAGTTGCACCTAATATAAAGGGAGGTGGCGCGCAGTTCGTCACTCCTGTGGGGGTCCGGGCGGGGACACCAAGAGCCCGCCGATGAGCCAGCTTTGTGTCCTAGGCGAAACCCCACACAAGACACGGCACAAACCTAGAAGAATTGCTGAGTTTTAATTCACCAGCCGTGAAAGCCAATATACCATCTTTTTGGAAGCCTTCATAGGGAGGTTAAAGCTGCTGGAGCTTTTAGTTCTCGCAGTCAAGTGGTGCAGTTGCACCTAATATAAAGGGAGGTGGCGCGCAATTCGTCACTCCTGTGGGGGTCCGGGCGGGGACACCAAGAGCCCGCCGATGAGCCAGCTTGGTGTCCTAGGCGAAACCCCAAACAAGACACGGCACAAACCTAGAAGAATTGCTGAGTTTTAATTCACCGGCCGTGAAAGCCAATATACCATCTTTTTGGAAGCCTTCATAGGGAGGTTAAGGCTGCTTGAGTTTTTAGTTCTCGCAGTCAAGTGGTGCAGTTGCACCTAATATAATGGGAGTTGGCGAGCAGTTCGTCACTCCTGTGGGGGTCCGGGCGGGGACACCAAGAGCCCGCCGAGGAGCAAGCTTGTTGTCCTAGGCGAAACCCCACACATGACACGGCACAAACCTAGAAGAATTGCTGAGTTTTAATTCACCGGCCGTGAAAGCCAATATACCATCTTTTTGGAAGCCTTCATAGGGAGGTTAAGGCTGCTTGAGCTTTTAGTTCTCGCAGCCAAGTGGTGCAGTTGCACCTAATATAAAGGGAGGTGGCGCGCAATTCGTCACTCCTGTGGGGGTCTGGGTGGGGACACAAAGAGCCTGCCAATGAGCCAGCTTGGTGTCCTAGGCGAAACCCCACACAAGACACGGCACAAACCTAGAAGAATTGCTGAGTTTTAATTCACCGGCCGCGAAAGCCAATATACCATTTTTTGGAAGCCTTCATAGGGAGGTTAAGGCTGCTTGAGCTTTTTGTTCTCGCAGTCAAGTGGTGCAGTTGCACATAATATAAAGGGAGGTGGCGCGCAGTTCGTCACTCCTGTGGGGGTCCGGGCGGGGACACCAAGAGCCCGCGGATGAGCCAGCTTGGTGTCCTAGGCGAAACCCCACACAAGACACGGCACAAACCTAGAAGAATTGCTGAGTTTTAATTCACCAGCCGTGAAAGCCAATATACCATCTTTTTGGAAGCCTTCATAGGGAGGTTAAGGCTTCTTGAGATTTAAGTTCTCGCAGTCAAGTGGTGCAGTTGCACCTAATATAAAGGGAGGTGGCGCGCAGTTCGTCACTCCTGTGGGGGTCCGGGCGGGGACACCAAGAGCCCGCCGAAGAGCCAGCTTGGTGTCCTAGGCGAAACCCCAAACAAGACACGGCACAAACCTAGAAGAATTGCTGAGTTTTAATTCATTGGCCGTAAAAGCCAATATACCATCTTTTTGGAAGCCTTCATAGGGAGGTTAAGGCTGCTTGAGCTTTTAGTTCTCGCAGTCAAGTGGTGCATTTGCACCTAATATAAAGGGAGGTGGCGCGCAGTTCGTCACTCCTGTGGGGTCCGGGCGGGGACACCAAGAGCCCGCCGATGAGCTAACTTGGTGTCCTAGGCGTAACCCCACACAAGACACGGCACAAACCTAGAAGAATTGCCGAGTTTTAATTCACCGGCCGTGAAAGCCAATATACCATCTTTTTGGAAGCCTTCATAGTTAGGTTAAGACTGCTTGAGCTTAAATTCTCGCAGTCAAGTGGTGCAGTTGCACCTAATATAATGGGAGGTGGCGCGCAGTTCGTCACTCCTGTGGGGGTCCGGGCGGGGACACCAAGAGCACGCCGATGAGCCAGCTTGGTGTCCTAGGCGAAACCCCAAAAAAGACACGGCACAAACCTAGAAGAATTGCTGAGTTTTAATTCACCGGCCGTGAAAGCCAATATACCACCTTTTTGGAAGCCTTCATAGGGAGGTTAAGGCTGCTTGAGCTTTTAGTTCTCGCAGTCAAGTGGTGCAGTTGCACCTAATATAAAGGGAGGTGGCGCGCAGTTCGTCACTCCTGTGGGGGTCCGGGTGGGGCACCAAGAGCCCGCCGATGAGCCAGCTTCGTGTCCTAGGCGAAACCCCACACAAGACACGGCACAAACCTAGAAGAATTGCTGAGTTTCAATTCACCGGCTGCGAAAGCCAATATACCATCTTTTTGGATGCCTTCATAGGGAGGTTAAGGCTGCTTGAGCCTTTAGATCTCGCAGTCAAGTGGTGCAGTTGCACCTAATATAAAGGGAGGTGGCGCGCAGTTTGTCACTCCTGTGGGGGTCCGGGCGGGGACACCAATAGCCCGCCGATGAGCCAGCTTGGTGTCCTAGGCGAAACCCCAAACAAGACACGGCACACACCTAGAAGAATTGCTGAGTTTTAATTCACCGGCCGTGAAAGCCAATATACCATCTTTTTGGAAGCCTTCATAGGGAGGTTAAGGCTGCTTGAGCTTTTAGTTCTCGCAGTCAAGTGGTGCAGTTGCACCTAATATAATGGGAGGTGGCGCGCAGTTCGTCACTCCTGTGGGGGTCCGGGCGGGGACACCAAGAGCCCGCCGATGAGCCAGCTTGTTGTCCTAGGCGAAACCCCACACAAGACACGGCACAAACCTAGAAGAATTGCTGAGTTTTAATTCACCGGCCGTGAAAGCCAATATACCATCTTTTTGGAAGCCTTCATAGGGAGGTTAAGGCTGCTTGAGGTTTTAGTTCTCGCAGTCAAGTGGTGCAGTTGCACCTAATATAAAGGGAGGTGGCGCGCAGTTCGTCACTCCTGTGGGGGTCCGGGCGGGGACACCAAGAGCCCGCCGATGAGCCAGCTTGGTGTCCTAGGCGAAACCCCACACAAGACACGGCACAAACCTAGAAGAATTGCTGAGTTTTAATTCACCAGCCGTGAAAGCCAATATACCATCTTTTTGGAAGCATTCATAGGGAGGTTAAGGCTGCTTGAGCTTTTAGTTCTCGCAGTCAAGTGGTGCAGTTGCACCTAATATAAAGGGAGGTGGCGCGCAATTCGTCACTCCTGTGGGGGTCCGGGCGTGGACAACAAGAGCCCGCTGATGAGCCAGCTTGGTATCCTAGGAGAAACCCCACACAAGACACGGCACAAACCTAGAAGAATTGCTGAGTTTTAATTCACCGGCCGTGAAAGCCAATATACCATCTTTTTGGAAGCCTTCATAGGGAGGTTAAGGCTTCTTGAGCTTTAAGTTCTCGCAGTCAAGTGGTGCAGTTGCACCTAATATAAAGGGAGGTGGCGCGCAGTTCGTCACTCCTGTGGGGGTCCGGGCGGGGACACCAAGAGCCCGCCGATGAGCCAGCTTGGTGTCCTAGGCGAAACCCCAAACAAGACACGGCACAAACCTAGAAGAATTGCTGAGATTTAATTCACCGGCCGTAAAAGCCAATATACCATCTTTTTGGAAGCCTTCATAGGGAGGTGAAGGCTAGTAGGATAAATAAGCCGGTTCTGGCACAGGGGCTAATGGGCAAAATGGCCGCCGCGCGCAATCACTCTATGTTATTCTTATGGAGGTGTCATTCAGAGCTGGCACAGGGGCTATTGGGCAAAATGGCCGCCACGGCCTGAGACCGTGGATTACGTCACAGGGAGAGGTCGGCCGTGTAGTTGCCAAATGGAATATTTATTATTATTATTATTATTATTATTAGGTAATTGTTAATTGATCATGTATAATCAAGACCAGCCTTATATTGTCCACTTTTTGGTGTAGTGGCTAGCATTCTTGGAGGTCATTCCTGAGGTTCGAATCCCGGCTCTGCCAAGAAATTTAATTTCTGGTCTCATGAGTGGAACGGGGTACACTCAGCCTTGTGAGGCAAAACTGACAAGACCTGGCTTTTGATTCATACCTCAACAATTCTGCCTAACCCAACTTCACCTAACCTAACCTAACCTAACCTAACCTAACCTAACCTATCCTAACCTAACTTCAAAGTCAAAGCAAATATAAAAGCAAATGTGAAAGCACACATAATAAACTAAGTTATAACCTAACCTAACTTCACCTAACCTAACCTCACCTAACCTGTCCTAACCTAACCTAACGTAACCTACCTAATTTAAAATTGCAAGCGAAAAAAATTTAGCAAAAAGTATGTGAAAAAAGTGAGAGCAAATGTAAGAGCACAAATAATAAACTTAGTTATAACCTAACCACACCTAACCTAACCTAACCTAACCTAACATAACCAAACTTCAAAGTGAGAGCAAAAATGTAAGAGCAAATGAGAGAGCACAAATAATAAACTTAGTTATAACCTAACCTAACCTAACCCACAGAAACCTCATTTAAAGATTTTAGATTTTATGTTTTAACATTTTAGATTTTTGATTTTTTCATTTTACATTTTTTAGATTTTACATTTTACATTTTTGATTTTTTGTATTTTAGATGTTAGTTTTTTTTAGATTTTACATTTTAAATTTAAGATTTTTTGATTTTAGATTTTACTTTTTACATTTTCCGAAAAGAGTAAACTACTAGGTCACATACCTAACCTCACCAAACCTAACTTTGCCAAACCTAACTTAAGCTAATTCAAAGGCTAATGCACATACACAAAGTATATAAGGGTACAAGCAACTATCCTTATGCTAGTTTTATAGGTTACTGTACAATATGATAACTACCCCAACCGTTTTTTTTTCATTTGTTGTTTACACATATGACAATTTTCCAATTCCCCATTTTCATTTTTTTAAATGTTAGTTTTAAGTTTTTCAATTTCATAACATGGAAACATGGATTTTGCATTATGTTGTTTACACATTTATCAATTTCACAATTTCCCATTTACAGTTCTTAAAATGTCAGTTTAAAGTTTTTCAATTTCATGATATAGAAACATGGATTTTCCAATTTGTTGTTTACACATTTGTCAATTTACCAAATTCCCATTTACAGTTTTTAAAATTTCAGTTTAATGGGTTTTTTTTATTTTGTCAATATGGAAACATGGATTTTCCAATTTGTGTTTTACATGTTCATTTTGCATTAGGAGTGGAGAGAGGTGAGTAGTAATAAAAAATGTACAAGCAGTTTCCATACGGTACAATATTTTTTTATTTAAATACATGTACACTATTTACACATAATACATTTTTATATATATTCCTTATTGTTATAAATTGTACACTTGTTTTTATTTTGTTTTCTATTTTATTTATTTTTGATTATGAATGCCATTTCTTATTTTGTTTTATTTTTATTTTTGTAGTGCTATTGTTTTATTTCCTAAATTGTTTTGTTTTATGTATTTGCTAGTTGCAGGCAGAAGATTTTGATATTCATAACTTAACTCTTTAAGCATGGTTAATGATTGAGTAATGACCATAGGCATGTGTACCTATACCATCAGCATCAATCACTCTTTTATCATCACCAGGACACAAAGCAATTTTGTTTAGTCTTATAGATGATATGTCATGTTGTTTAAAAGCGATAATGTTCATTGGTATTCTTTTTACATTGTTTTTCATGACACAATCCTTATAATCTTGAAAGCTTATACAATTTTTGACAACACCTCTGTTAATACCTTTAATCTTTTTGATTTCTTTACCATTTATGTCTAATGCGTACATTTTAGCTCTAAGTCCAACAAATGCTTTTATAATTTGTCCACAAGCCTCGTCTTTAAATTTCCCCAACGTTTTCTTGTTTGATGTAGAGTAACATATGTGATTAGTAGGATAATCTGATGTGTCCAGGTGTTGTAGGAAATCCAACTTGTCTTGATATACATCTGGGGTGTTAACCAAATATATGAACGAGTCAGTATCCATATACATGAGTTTAAGATTGTTCATGCCATAATAGGGTAGCAGGACATCATAGTGGTGGGAATACATGAGAGTTTTTGAAATATCCAGTATACACATTCCAATATATATAGGCTTATTGAATACAATGTTACGTTTAGACATGTGGAAAGCAGCTAGGTTAGGGCCATAAATTGTTCTGTCGATAAATGTCGGCTTTGCTATTAGCTTTTCTGCCTTTTTGCTGTCAGTCACAAGACGTATGTCTATTCTTTTACGGATATTTTCCATTGTTTTCCCAAAAATGGCATTGTTGAATAATTTGTACAGATTTTTCTCAAAATCATTTTTGGCTTGTTTTCGAAGGTTGTTATTAAAATCAACGTATGCCTTTAACCAAGGTCTTTGTTTAAACTTTAACACACGATGAATTTTTATCAATTTTATTCCATGATCTAAAGCCTGTTTTAATGCCATGTAGTGAACAACATATCGCCTTCGATTTCCAAGATGAGGAATTAGTTTTTTCAGAGACGAATCCTTAGGTTGTGTACACTCTGGTAGGAAAGGTAAATCGTTGTGTAGATCATGAAGGTCAGATGGGTAATCAACATCAACGTCTAGAATGTATCCCACAGGATCGTCTTTCTTTAGTTTTTCTAGATCAACAGTATCTGGAGAAACCCACTGAAATCCACCATAAGGAAGGGAGTGACACATAGCCCACCCGTATTGGTTGTTGGCATCATCATAGGTAATAAACTGCGATGGTTTCTCAGAATCATAGGTTTCCATGTATTTATTGTTAGCTTCAGCATACCGATGAGACACCTGGCATATGCCTCCACGTATTCCAGACTCGATTAAAAGAATCTGATCGTAATCCTGTAGCAATTCCAGTTCAATGCCTGTGTAAAGGAGCATTGCCTCGAAACTTAAACCAGGCGAAGTAAAAAAGTGTGCAGCATCCACTCGGTGTGTTTCTAGTGTTTTGTTTCTAAAGGTTTCAAAGCTGTCTGCAAGAAGGAGTACATCTGAAGTTAGGTAGAGGTCACTATATTCCCCTAGAGTTTTAATGTTGAACTGATTCCAGACACTTTTGGCATGTTCATAGTCTTCTTGACTAACATCTTCTTGACTTAATTTGTTAAAGAATGCCTCTTTTGGAGGTAAACACGTTTCACTTAACTTTTCCCATGAGTCAATGTAGTCATAACAAAATACCCCTTTACGAGTCATGAGCATTGCATTTTCTTTTCCAAAGTACTTGTCTGTTTCAGGGTATGATGTTAAGTTGGAAACTAAGTTTTCCAAACTACTCGGCATTAACCGAAACGTATCCACAAATCTAAGCTTAACATTTCCTACGTATTTGGTAAAGGAAATGTACTTTTCTTTGGAGTTAGCGATAACATCCACTCTCTCAGTAGTACATCCCAATTGCTTTACAATGAAATTTGCGTCGTAGCCACTCATATTATGTAGAAACACAGGAACGGGGTTTCGTGTTTTACACCTCAAATTACAGTTATTGTGAGCACTTCCACGGTATTCCCCTGTAATATGGCAGTGGTCTCGAACTTTCCAGTCCTCTTTGGTTAATGGTTTTCGACACAAATAACAGGTTTCAGAACATTGGAACTCTGCTTCTTGAGCCTGAGTTAAGGCCTTTGGAACATTTAAGCTGTAAAGTCTATCAATTTCATTAGCTATTGAGATCAAACAGTCCATAAACTTTTCTGCAGCGTCAGGTCCACGATAAATAACAGGTTGGCTTGGAAGATTTGTCTTTATGTGTTCCACAGCGGGTGATGGTTTAACGTATATACCAAAGCTCATAGGAACATGACTCTGGTATGGCACTGTATAACTTGCTTCAGGATTGGGCAAACATGTTTGATAGGGTAAGAGTATACTTTCGAAATCTGCATAGATAACGTAAGGTATTCTTAGCATTTTTTCCACGTTTAAAAATTTGACAATGGGGTTTTTAATAGGCATTTCAACCCTAGCAATGTCATGCTGGACACACAAAGCTCTATGTTCTTTCAATTTTTCCATTCCTTGTTGTCCATATTGATTATCAAAGTGAGTAAAACACCGTTTACACGTATATATCTTATGTTCACGGCGGGTAATCTGATGTGCTACTAGTTTATCAAAATCTTTGATAAAGACGTAGTGGTTCTGGCCGGATGATGAACTTAGCAGAAGGAGGTCGCGATGGTCTTGCATCTCTTGATCCACAACCTTTAGAGGGAACAATTTGTTGTCTTGTTCCAATCCAAATACATTAATGGATATATCGTTGGCTTTTTCAAATTTGGGAATGTCAACTAGCGATGTAGGAAACGATATTACAGAAACATCATACTTGTTGTCCAGGTCCTTGTATTTACTAATGCGATGAGCATTCTTTTTAACCAGTTTTGCTAAAATGGCATACATAAAACACTTTTCATCATTCAAATTTTCAGGATTAATGCAGGCTTTTCTTGCTTGTATAGCTGCTGGTAATGGAATATATGTGCTTCCACGCAAGGGATTGTACTTATTTATTTTCAATCGTACTCCTTCCACTGCTAACAAAGCCCAATTACTGCCTTTTAGCTCAGATTCCTCCATTTCCGTAGTTAACTTTGTAAATTGTGTTTCCAAGAAACTACTTAAGTCCGTTTCCAAAAATAGGGCCTGATTTCGTGTTTTAAATGCACGATCTGTAATTTCATTGGTAGATGTATGAATGAATCTACATTCAGCCACAAGATTAACTTTTATCGACTTGTGCATTGCTAGTTCTTTCTGCATAGCTTGTATTATTTGCTGTTTGGACTCTTTAAGGTATGAATTTAAATCCTTGCACGTATCGCAACGAATGAAATAGGATTTAAGTCGACCTCCAAAAGATGTCTCATATTCAATAAGTCCATTTTTATCAGGGACCAATGACAGTAGGTAATGTTTTGTAGGCTCTGCTTTTTGTCTTTTAGCTACCGACACAACATTACAACATTCTTCATGACGACGTCCATTGTAGGCATTGTTGAATGTACTACCACAGGTCTTGCACTCATGAAATTCACCACACGATACTTCATGTCGCTTCCTATGATAGTCTCGAAGAAAAGTCTTTCCACACTCTTTACACATATAGCTAGGAATGGCTTCTTCCATTATGATTGTTGATTTCTGAAAACAGCTGCTTACTGCGTATCACAGGGCTAGAGGTTGGTCAGTGAGACGGTCTTTCACGATGTGAACACCGTGAGAGGTAGTAGTCAACTGGTGATATTCTTGTGAAGGGTCCACTAATATACCCCTAGTCTAGACCAACAGCTCTTTACAGCGTATGACAAGGCTGTATACTGGACAGTGAGACGGTCTTTTACGATGTGAACACTGTAACAAGTAGTAGTCAACTGATTATATACTTGCTAAGGGTTCTCTAATATACAATAGTCAAGACCAACAGCTACTTACTGTGTAGTACAAGGCTGTACAATAGTTGTTTTGACAGTCTTTCACGATGTGGTCACTGTGAATGGTGGTAGTCAACTGATGATATTCTTGATAAGAGTCTCTAATGTACCCCTGGTTAAGGGTAACAGCTGCTCACTGCTTATGACAAAGCTAAAGACTGGTTGCTTCAACGGTCTTTCACAATATAAACACTGTGACAGGTAGTAGTCAACTGAAAATATTCTTATGGCCTACTCAAGGTTATCAGGTACTTACTGCATATCAAAAGGCTGTACACTCATGTGTGTTAGGCACTCTTTCTTGCTAAGGACCCCAATACTCCCTACACAAGGCTATACATGTTAGTTCTAAACACTTAGTGATTAATTGTATATTCAATTTTTGTACAAAGCTTATACAAGCACGTTTTTATGAGGTAAAACCTTGTTAAATAGCTGCATGCGACACACAAAGTATGTTGCCGCTATCTAGCGGTGACTATGAGAACTACTTGAACAACCAGCATGCTACCTAGCGCTCCATTTCAACACTCGCTCACTGAACGACCAGCATGCTATCTAGCGGTCGATAGCAATACTCCTCAACTACCAGCCTGCTATCTATCGGTCAATATGACAACTCACTCAACTACCAACATGCTACATGGCTTTTTTGGTCAGTTTTTTGTTGGCTTTTTTTTGGTCAGTTTCTGTTGGCTTATGTTGGCTTTTATTGGCTTTTGTTGGCTTTTGTTGGCTTTTGTAGGCTTTTTTGTTGGCTTTTGTTGGCTTTTGTATTAGCTCTTTCATATTTGCTCTTGCTTGTGGGGGCTTATTATTTGGTCTTGGAAAGTATGTCAGTCCTTTTTTTATGGCTGCAAAATGCTTACAGCCATGTTTGTAAGCAGCAACAACAACAACACACAATATTCCAAAACAATCCAAAGTACTCTAAGGTTTATCAATGACTCTCAACTCTTACACTTACCTCTATCCCATGCCTAGTCAAAAATAGTGTATTTTTCAAATTTTTCAAAAAATATTTGGAAAGTAGGCTATATCATTAAACGAAAAATCCTAAAAAGACATATGTTAACTCCAACACCTACCTCTATACCATTCTTAGTCCAAAAATAGTGTATTTTTAAATTTTCCAAAAACATATTTCCAAAATGGGTTATATTTCCAAAATTAAAAAGTTTACAAAAATGTTTGTTTGACAGAAATGAATGGCCTTTACCCCCTCTACCACGGTACCAAGTCCCAGGTCTCTAGGACAACAAACATAAAAATTTGAAAATGGGCTTATATTTCCAAAATTAGGAATTTTACAAAAACGTTTGTCTAACGTAAATCAGTGGTCATTACCCCCTCTATCCCCACACTAAGTCTCATGTCTCTAGAACAACAAAAATAAATTTTTGAAAAATGGGCTTATATTTCCAAAATTAGGAATTTTACAAAAACGTTTGTCTGACGTAAATCAGTGGTCATTACCCCTCTATCCCCATACCAAGTCTCAGGTCTCTAGGTCAACAAAAATAAAATTTTGAAAATGGGCTATATTTCCAAAATTAGGAATTCTACAAAAAAGTTTGTCTAACGTAAATCAATGGTCTTTACCCCCTCTATTCACATACCAAGTCTCAGGTCTCTAGGTCAACAAAAATAAAATTTTGAAAAAATGGTCACTATTTTGGAAACTAGGAATTCTACGAAAAAGTTTGTTTAACATAAATGAAAGGTCTCTATCCCCTCTACCTGTAAACCAAGTTCCAGGTCTGTATGACAAAAATGAAAAAGTTCAACTGGGAAAGTAGGCGAATTTTCATATAACCAAACATTCTAAAAAGTGTTCTATGGGCTTAAAAGAATGGCCTCTATGTCCTTTAATTTTTATAATAAAACTTTTTTATTTTTTATGTTTTTTTGAAAACACTCGAATTTTGAAATTTTTATATTTTGGAAACTAGAAAGTCTACAAAAAAAATTTGTTTGACATAAATGAATGGCCCTGACCCCATCTACCACCAACATGCATTTCAAGTCTCTAGAATGAAAAATAACAGTAGTGGAGTAGTGAGAGGTCTGACCAGTGTCATGGCCGCCGCGTGAGTCCACGCGGCGGCCATGACACTGGTCAGACCTCTCACTACTCCACTACTGTTATTTTTCATTCTAGAGACTTGAAATGTATGTTGGTGGTAGATGGGGTCAGGGCCATTCATTTATGTCAAACAAATTTTTTTTGTAGACTTTCTAGTTTCCAAAATATAAAAATTTCAAAATTCGAGTGTTTTCAAAAAAACATAAAAAATAAAAAAGTTTTATTATAAAAATTAAAGGACATAGAGGCCATTCTTTTAAGCCCATAGAACACTTTTTAGAATGTTTGGTTATATGAAAATTCGCCTACTTTCCCAGTTGAACTTTTTCATTTTTGTCATACAGACCTGGAACTTGGTTTACAGGTAGAGGGGATAGAGACCTTTCATTTATGTTAAACAAACTTTTTCGTAGAATTCCTAGTTTCCAAAATAGTGACCATTTTTTCAAAATTTTATTTTTGTTGACCTAGAGACCTGAGACTTGGTATGTGAATAGAGGGGGTAAAGACCATTGATTTACGTTAGACAAACTTTTTTGTAGAATTCCTAATTTTGGAAATATAGCCCATTTTCAAAATTTTATTTTTGTTGACCTAGAGACCTGAGACTTGGTATGGGGATAGAGGGGTAATGACCACTGATTTACGTCAGACAAACGTTTTTGTAAAATTCCTAATTTTGGAAATATAAGCCCATTTTTCAAAAATTTATTTTTGTTGTTCTAGAGACATGAGACTTAGTGTGGGGATAGAGGGGGTAATGACCACTGATTTACGTTAGACAAACGTTTTTGTAAAATTCCTAATTTTGGAAATATAAGCCCATTTTCAAATTTTTATGTTTGTTGTCCTAGAGACCTGGGACTTGGTACCGTGGTAGAGGGGGTAAAGGCCATTCATTTCTGTCAAACAAACATTTTTGTAAACTTTTTAATTTTGGAAATATAACCCATTTTGGAAATATGTTTTTGGAAAATTTAAAAATACACTATTTTTGGACTAAGAATGGTATAGAGGTAGGTGTTGGAGTTAACATATGTCTTTTTAGGATTTTTCGTTTAATGATATAGCCTACTTTCCAAATATTTTTTGAAAAATTTGAAAAATACACTATTTTTGACTAGGCATGGGATAGAGGTAAGTGTAAGAGTTGAGAGTCATTGATAAACCTTAGAGTACTTTGGATTGTTTTGGAATATTGTGTGTTGTTGTTGTTGCTGCTTACAAACATGGCTGTAAGCATTTTGCAGCCATAAAAAAAGGACTGACATACTTTCCAAGACCAAATAATAAGCCCCCACAAGCAAGAGCAAATATGAAAGAGCTAATACAAAAGCCAACAAAAGCCAACAAAAAAGCCTACAAAAGCCAACAAAAGCCAACAAAAGCCAATAAAAGCCAACATAAGCCAACAGAAACTGACCAAAAAAAAGCCAACAAAAAACTGACCAAAAAAGCCATGTAGCATGTTGGTAGTTGAGTGAGTTGTCATATTGACCGATAGATAGCAGGCTGGTAGTTGAGGAGTATTGCTATCGACCGCTAGATAGCATGCTGGTCGTTCAGTGAGCGAGTGTTGAAATGGAGCGCTAGGTAGCATGCTGGTTGTTCAAGTAGTTCTCATAGTCACCGCTAGATAGCGGCAACATACTTTGTGTGTCGCATGCAGCTATTTAACAAGGTTTTACCTCATAAAAACGTGCTTGTATAAGCTTTGTACAAAAATTGAATATACAATTAATCACTAAGTGTTTAGAACTAACATGTATAGCCTTGTGTAGGGAGTATTGGGGTCCTTAGCAAGAAAGAGTGCCTAACACACATGAGTGTACAGCCTTTTGATATGCAGTAAGTACCTGATAACCTTGAGTAGGCCATTATATAATCAGTTGACTACTACTTGTTACAGTGTTCACATCGTAAAAGACCGTCTCACTGTCCAGTATACAGCCTTGTCATACGCTGTAAAGAGCTGTTGGTCTAGACTAGGGGTATATTAGTGGACCCTTCACAAGAATATCACCAGTTGACTACTACCTCTCACGGTGTTCACATCGTGAAAGACCGTCTCACTGACCAACCTCTAGCCCTGTGATACGCAGTAAGCAGCTGTTTTCAGAAATCAACAATCATAATGGAAGAAGCCATTCCTAGCTATATGTGTAAAGAGTGTGGAAAGACTTTTCTTCGAGACTATCATAGGAAGCGACATGAAGTATCGTGTGGTGAATTTCATGAGTGCAAGACCTGTGGTAGTACATTCAACAATGCCTACAATGGACGTCGTCATGAAGAATGTTGTAATGTTGTGTCGGTAGCTAAAAGACAAAAAGCAGAGCCTACAAAACATTACCTACTGTCATTGGTCCCTGATAAAAATGGACTTATTGAATATGAGACATCTTTTGGAGGTCGACTTAAATCCTATTTCATTCGTTGCGATACGTGCAAGGATTTAAATTCATACCTTAAAGAGTCCAAACAGCAAATAATACAAGCTATGCAGAAAGAACTAGCAATGCACAAGTCGATAAAAGTTAATCTTGTGGCTGAATGTAGATTCATTCATACATCTACCAATGAAATTACAGATCGTGCATTTAAAACACGAAATCAGGCCCTATTTTTGGAAACGGACTTAAGTAGTTTCTTGGAAACACAATTTACAAAGTTAACTACGGAAATGGAGGAATCTGAGCTAAAAGGCAGTAATTGGGCTTTGTTAGCAGTGGAAGGAGTACGATTGAAAATAAATAAGTACAATCCCTTGCGTGGAAGCACATATATTCCATTACCAGCAGCTATACAAGCAAGAAAAGCCTGCATTAATCCTGAAAATTTGAATGATGAAAAGTGTTTTATGTATGCCATTTTAGCAAAACTGGTTAAAAAGAATGCTCATCGCATTAGTAAATACAAGGACCTGGACAACAAGTATGATGTTTCTGTAATATCGTTTCCTACATCGCTAGTTGACATTCCCAAATTTGAAAAAGCCAACGATATATCCATTAATGTATTTGGATTGGAACAAGACAACAAATTGTTCCCTCTAAAGGTTGTGGATCAAGAGATGCAAGACCATCGCGACCTCCTTCTGCTAAGTTCATCATCCGGCCAGAACCACTACGTCTTTATCAAAGATTTTGATAAACTAGTAGCACATCAGATTACCCGCCGTGAACATAAGATATATACGTGTAAACGGTGTTTTACTCACTTTGATAATCAATATGGACAACAAGGAATGGAAAAATTGAAAGAACATAGAGCTTTGTGTGTCCAGCATGACATTGCTAGGGTTGAAATGCCTATTAAAAACCCCATTGTCAAATTTTTAAACGTGGAAAAAATGCTAAGAATACCTTACGTTATCTATGCAGATTTCGAAAGTATACTCTTACCCTATCAAACATGTTTGCCCAATCCTGAAGCAAGTTATACAGTGCCATACCAGAGTCATGTTCCTATGAGCTTTGGTATATACGTTAAACCATCACCCGCTGTGGAACACATAAAGACAAATCTTCCAAGCCAACCTGTTATTTATCGTGGACCTGACGCTGCAGCAAAGTTTATGGACTGTTTGATCTCAATAGCTAATGAAATTGATAGACTTTACAGCTTAAATGTTCCAAAGGCCTTAACTCAGGCTCAAGAAGCAGAGTTCCAATGTTCTGAAACCTGTTATTTGTGTCGAAAACCATTAACCAAAGAGGACTGGAAAGTTCGAGACCACTGCCATATTACAGGGGAATACCGTGGAAGTGCTCACAATAACTGTAATTTGAGGTGTAAAACACGAAACCCCGTTCCTGTGTTTCTACATAATATGAGTGGCTACGACGCAAATTTCATTGTAAAGCAATTGGGATGTACTACTGAGAGAGTGGATGTTATCGCTAACTCCAAAGAAAAGTACATTTCCTTTACCAAATACGTAGGAAATGTTAAGCTTAGATTTGTGGATACGTTTCGGTTAATGCCGAGTAGTTTGGAAAACTTAGTTTCCAACTTAACATCATACCCTGAAACAGACAAGTACTTTGGAAAAGAAAATGCAATGCTCATGACTCGTAAAGGGGTATTTTGTTATGACTACATTGACTCATGGGAAAAGTTAAGTGAAACGTGTTTACCTCCAAAAGAGGCATTCTTTAACAAATTAAGTCAAGAAGATGTTAGTCAAGAAGACTATGAACATGCCAAAAGTGTCTGGAATCAGTTCAACATTAAAACTCTAGGGGAATATAGTGACCTCTACCTAACTTCAGATGTACTCCTTCTTGCAGACAGCTTTGAAACCTTTAGAAACAAAACACTAGAAACACACCGAGTGGATGCTGCACACTTTTTTACTTCGCCTGGTTTAAGTTTCGAGGCAATGCTCCTTTACACAGGCATTGAACTGGAATTGCTACAGGATTACGATCAGATTCTTTTAATCGAGTCTGGAATACGTGGAGGCATATGCCAGGTGTCTCATCGGTATGCTGAAGCTAACAATAAATACATGGAAACCTATGATTCTGAGAAACCATCGCAGTTTATTACCTATGATGATGCCAACAACCAATACGGGTGGGCTATGTGTCACTCCCTTCCTTATGGTGGATTTCAGTGGGTTTCTCCAGATACTGTTGATCTAGAAAAACTAAAGAAAGACGATCCTGTGGGATACATTCTAGACGTTGATGTTGATTACCCATCTGACCTTCATGATCTACACAACGATTTACCTTTCCTACCAGAGTGTACACAACCTAAGGATTCGTCTCTGAAAAAACTAATTCCTCATCTTGGAAATCGAAGGCGATATGTTGTTCACTACATGGCATTAAAACAGGCTTTAGATCATGGAATAAAATTGATAAAAATTCATCGTGTGTTAAAGTTTAAACAAAGACCTTGGTTAAAGGCATACGTTGATTTTAATAACAACCTTCGAAAACAAGCCAAAAATGATTTTGAGAAAAATCTGTACAAATTATTCAACAATGCCATTTTTGGGAAAACAATGGAAAATATCCGTAAAAGAATAGACATACGTCTTGTGACTGACAGCAAAAAGGCAGAAAAGCTAATAGCAAAGCCGACATTTATCGACAGAACAATTTATGGCCCTAACCTAGCTGCTTTCCACATGTCTAAACGTAACATTGTATTCAATAAGCCTATATATATTGGAATGTGTATACTGGATATTTCAAAAACTCTCATGTATTCCCACCACTATGATGTCCTGCTACCCTATTATGGCATGAACAATCTTAAACTCATGTATATGGATACTGACTCGTTCATATATTTGGTTAACACCCCAGATGTATATCAAGACAAGTTGGATTTCCTACAACACCTGGACACATCAGATTATCCTACTAATCACATATGTTACTCTACATCAAACAAGAAAACGTTGGGGAAATTTAAAGACGAGGCTTGTGGACAAATTATAAAAGCATTTGTTGGACTTAGAGCTAAAATGTACGCATTAGACATAAATGGTAAAGAAATCAAAAAGATTAAAGGTATTAACAGAGGTGTTGTCAAAAATTGTATAAGCTTTCAAGATTATAAGGATTGTGTCATGAAAAACAATGTAAAAAGAATACCAATGAACATTATCGCTTTTAAACAACATGACATATCATCTATAAGACTAAACAAAATTGCTTTGTGTCCTGGTGATGATAAAAGAGTGATTGATGCTGATGGTATAGGTACACATGCCTATGGTCATTACTCAATCATTAACCATGCTTAAAGAGTTAAGTTATGAATATCAAAATCTTCTGCCTGCAACTAGCAAATACATAAAACAAAACAATTTAGGAAATAAAACAATAGCACTACAAAAATAAAAATAAAACAAAATAAGAAATGGCATTCATAATCAAAAATAAATAAAATAGAAAACAAAATAAAAACAAGTGTACAATTTATAACAATAAGGAATATATATAAAAATGTATTATGTGTAAATAGTGTACATGTATTTAAATAAAAAAATATTGTACCGTATGGAAACTGCTTGTACATTTTTTATTACTACTCACCTCTCTCCACTCCTAATGCAAAATGAACATGTAAAACACAAATTGGAAAATCCATGTTTCCATATTGACAAAATAAAAAAAAACCATTAAACTGAAATTTTAAAAACTGTAAATGGGAATTTGGTAAATTGACAAATGTGTAAACAACAAATTGGAAAATCCATGTTTCTATATCATGAAATTGAAAAACTTTAAACTGACATTTTAAGAACTGTAAATGGGAAATTGTGAAATTGATAAATGTGTAAACAACATAATGCAAAATCCATGTTTCCATGTTATGAAATTGAAAAACTTAAAACTAACATTTAAAAAAATGAAAATGGGGAATTGGAAAATTGTCATATGTGTAAACAACAAATGAAAAAAAAAACGGTTGGGGTAGTTATCATATTGTACAGTAACCTATAAAACTAGCATAAGGATAGTTGCTTGTACCCTTATATACTTTGTGTATGTGCATTAGCCTTTGAATTAGCTTAAGTTAGGTTTGGCAAAGTTAGGTTTGGTGAGGTTAGGTATGTGACCTAGTAGTTTACTCTTTTCGGAAAAGGCGGCTTCGGTGGCGTAGTTGGTAGCATGCTGAGCTTCTATGCCCAAGATAGCGGGTTCAAACCCGGCCGAAGCCGTCGGATTTTTTAAGAGCGTTAAAAATCCCTCAGTATGCCTTCCTTCGGAGGGGAAGTAAAGCCGGCGGTCCCATGTCATAGATTTATGGCATGTTAAAGATCTTTCCACTAATTACACCTGTGTGAAACTAAATTGGATAGGTTAAGAATGTAAACAACGCTCTTAGGTTGCTACGTTCGTTGCCAAGAGCCGACTGCGGTGGCGTCTAGTAGCTAGTTCTGAACTAGGCCTAGTAGTCGTTGACGGTGGCGTTTGGCGGCAAAAGTAGGAACTATTTGAAAATTCAAAGTTGCAGTCCCTACTTGAATTAAAAAACAGATACACACACTAATACAGTCATCACAATTAACACCGGTTATCAGACAGATTCTACACACACCCTAAGTACACGGGGCTACATGACCGCGTTGTCGCAGCCCCTAAACTAAGGAACCAACCAACCAACCTTTTCGGAAAATGTAAAAAGTAAAATCTAAAATCAAAAAATCTTAAATTTAAAATGTAAAATCTAAAAAAAACTAACATCTAAAATACAAAAAATCAAAAATGTAAAATGTAAAATCTAAAAAATGTAAAATGAAAAAATCAAAAATCTAAAATGTTAAAACATAAAATCTAAAATCTTTAAATGAGGTTTCTGTGGGTTAGGTTAGGTTAGGTTATAACTAAGTTTATTATTTGTGCTCTCTCATTTGCTCTTACATTTTTGCTCTCACTTTGAAGTTTGGTTATGTTAGGTTAGGTTAGGTTAGGTTAGGTGTGGTTAGGTTATAACTAAGTTTATTATTTGTGCTCTTACATTTGCTCTCACTTTTTTCACATACTTTTTGCTAAATTTTTTTCGCTTGCAATTTTAAATTAGGTAGGTTACGTTAGGTTAGGTTAGGACAGGTTAGGTGAGGTTAGGTTAGGTGAAGTTAGGTTAGGTTATAACTTAGTTTATTATGTGTGCTTTCACATTTGCTTTTATATTTGCTTTGACTTTGAAGTTAGGTTAGGATAGGTTAGGTTAGGTTAGGTTAGGTTAGGTTAGGTTAGGTGAAGTTGGGTTAGGCAGAATTGTTGAGGTATGAATCAAAAGCCAGGTCTTGTCAGTTTTGCCTCACAAGGCTGAGTGTACCCCGTTCCACTCATGAGACCAGAAATTAAATTTCTTGGCAGAGCCGGGATTCGAACCTCAGGAATGACCTCCAAGAATGCTAGCCACTACACCAAAAAGTGGACAATATAAGGCTGGTCTTGATTATACATGATCAATTAACAATTACCTAATAATAATAATAATAATAATAAATATTCCATTTGGCAACTACACGGCCGACCTCTCCCTGTGACGTAATCCACGGTCTCAGGCCGTGGCGGCCATTTTGCCCAATAGCCCCTGTGCCAGCTCTGAATGACACCTCCATAAGAATAACATAGAGTGATTGCGCGCGGCGGCCATTTTGCCCATTAGCCCCTGTGCCAGAACCGGCTTATTTATCCTACTAAGGCTGCTTGAGCTTTTCGTTCTCGCAGTCAAGTGGTGCAGTTGCACCTAATATAAAGGGAGGTGGCGCGCAGTTCGTCACTCCTGTGGGGTCCGGGCGGGGACACCAAGAGCCCGCCGATGAGCCAGCTTGGTGTCCTAGGCGTAACCCCACACAAGACACGGCACAAACCTAGAAGAATTGCCGAGTTTTAATTCACCGGCCGTGAAAGCCAATATACCATCTTTTTGGAAGCCTTCATAGTTAGGTTAAGACTGCTTGAGCTTTAAGTTCTCGCAGTCAAGTGGTGCAGTAGCACCTAATATAATGGGAGGTGGCACGCAGTTCGTCACTCCAGTGGGGGTCCGGGCGGGGACCCCAAGAGCCCGCCAATGAGCCAGCTTGGTGTCCTAGGCGAAACCCCAAAAAAGACACGGCACAAACCTAGAAGAATTGCTGAGTTTTAATTCACCGGCCGTAAAAGCCAATATAACATCTTTTTGGAAGCCTACATAGGGATGTTAAGGCTGCTTGAGCTTTTAGATCTCGCATTCAAGTGGTGCAGTTGCACCTAATATAAAGGGAGGTGGCGCGCAGTTCGTCACTCCGGTGGGGGTCCGGGTGGGGACACCAAGAGCCCGCCGATGAGCCAGCTTGGTGTCCTAGGCGAAACCCCACACAAGACACGGCACAAACCTAGAAGAATTGCTGAGTTTTAATTCACCGGCCGCGAAAGCCAATATACCATCTTTTTGGAAGCCTTCATAGGGAGGATAAGGCTGCTTGAGCTTTTTGTTCTCGCAGTCAAGTGGTGCAGTTGCACATAATATAAAGGGAGGTGGCGCGCAGTTCGTCACTCCTGTGGGGGTCCGGGCGGGGACACCAAGAGCCCGCCGATGAGCCAGCTTGGTGTCCTAGGCGAAACCCCAAACAAGACACGGCACAAACCTAGAAGAATTGCTGATTTTTAATTCACCGGCCGTGAAAGCCAATATACCATCTTTTTGGAAGCCTTCATAGGGAGGTTAAGGCTGCTTGAGCTTTAAGTTCTCGCAGTCAAGTGGTGCAGTTGCACCTAATATAAAGGGAGGTGGCGCGCAGGTCGTCACTCCTGTGGGGGTCCGGGCGGGGACACCAAGAGCCCGCCGATGAGCCAGCTTTGTGTCCTAGGCGAAACCCCACACAAGACACGGCACAAACCTAGAAGAATTGCTGAGTTTTAATTCACCAGCCGTGAAAGCCAATATACCATCTTTTTGGAAGCCTTCATAGGGAGGTTAAAGCTGCTGGAGCTTTTAGTTCTCGCAGTCAAGTGGTGCAGTTGCACCTAATATAAAGGGAGGTGGCGCGCAATTCGTCACTCCTGTGGGGGTCCGGGCGGGGACACCAAGAGCCCGCCGATGAGCCAGCTTGGTGTCCTAGGCGAAACCCCAAACAAGACACGGCACAAACCTAGAAGAATTGCTGATTTTTAATTCACCGGCCGTGAAAGCCAATATACCATCTTTTTGGAAGCCTTCATAGGGAGGTTAAGGCTGCTTGAGATTTAAGTTCTCGCAGTCAAGTGGTGCAGTTGCACCTAATATAAAGGGAGGTGGCGCGCAGTTCGTCACTCCTGTGGGGGTCCGGGCGGGGACACCAAGAGCCCGCCGATGAGCCAGCTTGGTGTCCTAGGCGAAAGACCAAACAAGACGCGGCACAAACCTAGAAGAATTGCTGAGTTTTAATTCACCAGCCGTAAAAGCCAATATACCATCTTTTTGTAAGCCTTCATAGGGAGGTTAAGGCTGCTTGAGCTTTTAGTTCTCGCAGTCAAGTGGTGCAGTTGCACCTAATATAAAGGGAGGTGGCGCGCAGTTCGTCACTCCTGTGGGGGTCCGGGCGGGGACACCAAGAGCCCGCCGATGAGCCAGCTTGGTGTCCTAGGCAAAACCCCACACAAGACACGGCACAAACCTAGAAGAATTGCTGAGTTTAAATTCACCGGCCGTGAAAGCCAATATACCATCTTTTTGGAAGCCTTCATAGGGAGGTTAAGGCTGCTTGAGTCTTTAGATCTCGCAGTCAAGTGGTGCAGTTGCACCTAATATAAAGGGAGGTGGCGCGCAGTTTGTCACTCCTGTGGGGGTCCGGGCGGGGACACCAAGAGCCCGCCGATGAGCCAGCTTGGTGTCCTAGGCGAAACCCCAAACAAGACACGGCACAAACCTAGAAGAATTGCTGAGTTTTAATTCACCGGCCGTGAAAGCCAATATACCATCTTTTTGGAAGCCTTCATAGGGAGGTTAAGGCTGCTAGAGTTTTTAGTTCTCGCAGTCAAGTGGTGCAGTTGCACCTAATATAATGGGAGGTGGCGCGCAGTTCGTCACTCCTGTGGGGGTCCGGGCGGGGACACCAAGAGCCCGCCGAGGAGCCAGCTTGTTGTCCTAGGCGAAACCCCACACAAGACACGGCACAAACCTAGAAGAATTGCTGAGTTTTAATTCACCGGCCGTGAAAGCCAATATACCATCTTTTTGGAAGCCTTCATAGGGAGGTTAAGGCTGCTTGAGCTTTTAGTTCTCGCAGTCAAGTGGTGCAGTTGCACCTAATATAAAGGGAGGTGGCGCGCAATTCGTCACTCCTGTGGGGGTCTGGGTGGGGACACAAAGAGCCTGCCAATGAGCCAGCTTGGTGTCCTAGGCGAAACCCCACACAAGACACGGCACAAACCTAGAAGAATTGCTGAGTTTTAATTCACCGGCCGCGAAAGCCTATATACCATTTTTTGGAAGCCTTCATAGGGAGGTTAAGGCTGCTTGAGCTTTTTGTTCTCGCAGTCAAGTGGTGCAGTTGCACATAATATAAAGGGAGGTGGCGCGCAGTTCGTCACTCCTGTGGGGGTCCGGGCGGGGACACCAAGAGCCCGCCGATGAGCCAGCTTGGTGTCCTAGGCGAAACCCCACACAAGACACGGCACAAACCTAGAAGAATTGCTGAGTTTTAATTCACCAGCCGTGAAAGCCAATATACCACCTTTTTGGAAGCCTTCATAGGGAGGTTAAGGCTTCTTGAGATTTAAGTTCTCGCAGTCAAGTGGTGCAGTTGCACCTAATATAAAGGGAGGTGGCGCGCAGTTCGTCACTCCTGTGGGGGTCCGGGCGGGGACACCAAGAGCCCGCCGAAAAGCCAGCTTGGTATCCTAGGCGAAACCCCAAACAAGACACGGCACAAACCTAGAAGAATTGCTGAGTTTTAATTCATTGGCCGTAAAAGCCAATATACCATCTTTTTGGAAGCCTTCATAGGGAGGTTAAGGCTGCTTGAGCCTTTAGATCCCGCAGTCAAGTGGTGCAGTTGCACCTAATATAAAGGGAGGTGGCGCGCAGTTTGTCACTCCTGTGGGGGTCCGGGCGGGGACACCAAGAGCCCGCCGATGAGCCAGCTTGGTGTCCTAGGCGAAACCCCAAACAAGACACGGCACACACCTAGAAGAATTGCTGAGTTTTAATTCACCGGCCGTGAAAGCCAATATACCATCTTTTTGGAAGCCTTCATAGGGAGGTTAAGGCTGCTTGAGCTTTTAGTTCTCGCAGTCAAGTGGTGCAGTTGCACCTAATATAATGGGAGGTGGCGCGCAGTTCGTCACTCCTGTGGGGGTCCGGGCGGGGACACCAAGAGCCCGCCGATGAGCCAGCTTGTTGTCCTAGGCGAAACCCCACACAAGACACGGCACAAACCTAGAAGAATTGCTGAGTTTTAATTCACCGGCCGTGAAAGCCAATATACCATCTTTTTGGAAGCCTTCATAGGGAGGTTAAGGCTGCTTGAGGTTTTAGTTCTCGCAGTCAAGTGGTGCAGTTGCACCTAATATAAAGGGAGGTGGCGCGCAGTTCGTCACTCCTGTGGGGGTCTGGGTGGGGACACCAAGAGCCTGCCGATGAGCCAGCTTGGTGTCCTAGGCGAAACCCCACACAAGACACGGCACAAACCTAGAAGAATTGCTGAGTTTTAATTCACCGGCCGCGAAA